>JAKEPQ010000673.1:0-2930000 GCA_024500445.1 Entomyzon cyanotis
AAAAACAACCCAGTTCAGAGACCTCAGAAAAAAAATATACAAGTGGGAGGAAGATAAAAGGCAGTGACCAAAGAGCATCTACTACTTTTAGGTATCTTTCTTACAAGCAACTACCCGATGTTCTCTGGCTCAAACCAACATTCACCTCAGTTCCTCCAGAGGTACTGAGCTTTGGCTTTTCCTTCACTCATCAAAATAAAGTCTGTTCAACTTAGAATTCAGCCTACACGGATGAGAGCAATTCAAAGCAACAGCGTAAGCAGTGCAGAGCACGGAGGAAGAGTGAATTAATAGCTTCCTTCATTAAAGCTTACCTTCAAAGAAGTCAGCAACAGAACTCGTCATCACCATCTTCTCACAGACATTTATTTTTGTATACACAAGAGGATGAATGTAAGAGAAATTTATGGAGATGCTAAATCAAGGCTTTTGTTCCTAACTAGAAAGAAGTCGCTCTCAGCAGTTTAATTACTGTCTTAGTGGAGGACTGACGTTTCAAACACTGTGCTCTTGCACTAACTCCTTTAAAACCAAATTATATAAGAGATTAAGGTAACACAAGGTAACAGAGGTAATGCCACCTCCTGGAAAAACACCTCTTGGATCACTTCAGTCAGTTATCCCTTGTGCAGCCTCTACAGCCACCTTGATCTAATCACTCCTAGTTCCCAGTGGCTGGGCTGAACAAGGAGCCCAAACCCAGGCAGCAGCAGAGCTGGGAGTAAATCAATTCACCTACCTTCCAAGGCTATTTCATCCCTGCTGAAACCAATCACCTCTCAAAGACCTCCACCTTCCAAAGGACAAGCACATCAGGACAACTCCACATGGTACACTGAAAAAATGAGGCCGTTTTATTGATGATTAGACTCTGCACTGGCAACAAGCATCAAGCTAATACAGACAGACTTCAATCAAAGCAGGAGCTTTGAATCAGAAGTCATAAAGTGACATGATGCCTTAATAAATTAAGGAAGTTAATTCCTCCCCGTCATCAAGTCTTCACTTGAAGTTCTTTGCAAATTCCTCTCCTTTCTTAATAGAAGCCTTCAGCTCAGACAAGGCCGCAGCAACCATCTTCTCTTCAAAGGGGGAGAGCTTGCCAAGGCCTAGGTTCTTCTCAATTCCTTTTTTCTGAGGGAAAGAGGATTTAAGGATTAACCATTCATCGAATGACCTAAAGAGTAGCTTAACAGCTCTGACTAAGTATTATCCAGCTGAGACAGAGACCCAGCCTGAGACCTGTGTCATCTCTAGTCTGCCAACCCTGTTCTTCCTGGAAAGCCTCAGAAGCCTCTTACTATCTGTGGCAACTTCTACAGCCCTCACAAACTCCTCCTTCACTGTTCTCAATAGTGAAGCCTGAAGCCAACCCAGAAACTCCTTCAAGAGGAGACTGACACCAACTGCTCCTTCCTCCCTCCAGACCCACCATCTGGCAAGAGGATCTCCTCTGATGCATGTCCTTTGCTTGCCATCTCAAACTGCTTCAGAGTGGCACTCCCAGGTTTTCAAGATGCCTACATTCCCTCTTAATATCCCTTTACTTCCATCCCCTCACCAGCATGCCTCTAAGACAGCACACACCACCTTTTGCATCCCAGCAGCCATGACAGAGCTGCAGCATTCTTGTTTTCCAACACTCCCCCTAGGGTATGGGTGACAAAAGGAACACAACTTTCAGAGTTCAGCAGAGGTCCTGAAACCAAGCTATTAATCCTAATCCATGCTGTAGCTCCCCATGTGCCTCAATTTCTGAGGGATTTGCTTGTAGCAGATCAAGCTGAGGAGACAGGATTGCTGACTCTGGTTAATCATATGAAAGCTCAGAGTAAACAGGACTGACTTGAGGCAAGCGTGACCTCTTAAGCCAAGTCTGAATCTCTGGTTACTCAGTGATCTGCAGTCTAAGAGCAGATAAAAGCAGCAGCATCCTTGTCAAGCTGAGCTATGTGCCTAAATGCCATACCCAAATATTGCAGACTCTTAAGGCACACTCAGCTGTTAACTCCAGCAACACCAGGAATTCAACTAAACCGAAACCACTGAGTAAAACCCACAAGACTCAACCAGTAGGTGCTGTTTATAAGGCTCATGATGTAAAATACATACCCCCAGCTGCAAAGGCGTAGAGAAGTATGGGCTCTCTGTCACATCCGATTTAACAAAGGCACATTCAACAACCCCCTGCTTTCCATTAATGGCATCCAGCAGGGAAAACACAAATCGAGCACCAGCATAGGCCATAGACAAGGTGGCAGATCCTGGAAGAGTTAAAGCACTTTCAGAACAGATCACACTGAAATTTGATACTTCCTTTAGCACCCAAGTTTTACAGAGCTGCAGTGTCATTCACTTCGAGCTCACAGCCAGTTGGGTAAAGCAGCAGCTTTTGGCCAGCCACATATATCTAATTGACCAGATTTAGAAAAGAAACAGCTTAAGTTGACAGAGAAGATTCTTTCTAAAGCCACAGGTGGTGTGGGATCAGTTAATATTTAGTCTCACATACTGAGCTGTCTCTAGTAGCACAGCTCAGGCAGCAGCTGACAGAGCAGAGCAGTTAAGTTTGTAACCAGCAGTTCATAACCTGTAAATAAGATTAAACTGCAGAGGACTGCAACCTTCAACCAGTCAACAAGAATTATTTGGAAACTGTACTCAAGAACCCACCTGCTCCTGCTTTAGCTTGGACAACTTCAGTGCCAGCTTCTTGAATTCTTGCTGTAAGCTTCTCCAGCTGATCCTGAGGGAACTCCACTTTCGGTGTGCACTGGATGGGGAAAAAAAAAGTTACTATCAAATATCAGAACCCCCCCAGATTGAGTATAAAGCACACAATACTTTTTATACCACTGCAGCTGCTACCAACAGTTGTCAGCTGGGCAAGTGGGTTTCCCCATCTCACAGCTTGTGTGACACTGGCCAGCTGTAAAAGCCACCAGGGCTGCTGGTCACTCCATGGCCTGGAACAGGAACCCAGCCATGCCCAGCTTCCTCAGGGACAAACCACAGCTTCACAGCCAAACCAGGGCTTGCTATGGTTCTTCACTACTGTCTAGTCCTGTGCACTACAGATACCCTCCAAGCATTAGGAACTTCAAAAAGTCACCTTGTAAATATTTGGGTCACCATGGCATTATGGAAGTTGAACCTCAAGAAGGATCCATTCTCCCAGCAGTATTTAGAATTCACCAAAACTTCAAATACAGCTATGACAGTAGCTTAAGCACAGTTGTGTGTGTCCCAATGGACTGTTTAACCAAAGCACCCTCTCAGCATTCAGCTGCTCCAAAGCCCTTGTTCTTATTCCCAAAGAAAATCCTTCTGTGAAGGACACTTTATTCCCCACTTAAAGCAGAGCTTTTTCCCCTTTGTTACAGACAGCTCCTTGGCCATATCCCAGCACCTCCCCACGAGACTGCACCGGCTTTAGAACTGCATTTCAATCTGGCTGAGATGCATGAAGAGACTGACTACCAGTTATTGCTGAAACAGGCCTCCCCGCACAGCCTGAGCTGTGCCTTTCAATGCTGTGGGTTCAAGTCGTGTTTCCAGCCCACCACAGCAAAATCAATTTTATTTACCTGCTGAAGCCAGGTATTCCTGTTATGAGATACCTGTCACCAACAGTGCCAAGACACCTGAGCATCCACACCACCCCCCAGTTCTTATCCCAAACTCCTAAAGAGGAAAGCTGTTTTTACTACCCAGAGGGGTTTAGATTTAGATTGTTGCCTTCCATCTCATCCTGCACCTCACCCCAGAAGGACAGCAGCATGAGAGACTGTCTCTGCTCTATCTTAGGACATTATCTGCCATCACAAAGACACTTCACATCAATCCTAACATGCTGACAAGTGTGCTGCTGTCACCTTGACTCACCTGAGAGATCAGAGGGATGATGGTTTTCCCAGCATGACCACCAATAACTGGAACAGTTACTTTAGCTGGATCCAAGCCCTAAGGGAAACATGAAACTTTCCAACTTCTGAAGCACATGGGCAAGAAAAACAAGTGAGACCACCACACTTCACTCTCTGCCCTGGATATCAGGACACACAGGGCAAGAGTTTCAGAAGCAGCTGTACTCCAGGGACAAAGCCACATCTATGGAGTGGAACTCTGGGTTACTCTGATCACTTTATACAATTACAGGATATTATTACTGCAGGTTTGGATAAAGAACAGTACAACACACACACCACCAGGGCTATTAAGAGCAGTAACCTGTCACAGCTCCTGATACTTTGCAGAGTATCCTGTGACACACAGCACAGAGTTTGACTTGCAAACACCCACTACAACTCAACCCTCTCCTCTGGTTGCATGGCAGGGTTGGAAATGCCAAGGGAATTAGGGCCAACACATAGCTCACTTGCAGGGCACAGCTATGAAAAGGAAAGGTCAAAGTCTCTTGAACCACATTTTGCAAGAAACCTTATCAGGCTCCTCTAAATAAGGCAGACGGAGAATCATTGCCTTTGCCTCTAGCTCCACAGAAATCCGAGCTCCTTTGGCTCTCTGCAGTGATTTTAAAAGCATTTCTTTATAGATCTGATGATCAAAGCAGGCAGTAGCCCTCCCCCTGCATGTTAACCATGACCTGCCTTTAGCTCAGCCACAAAAGTATTCGCTCTGACGATGTCCAGTGTCGTAACACCAAAGATTTTGTTTGGATTATACACACCATGCTTCTTGAAGACTTCTGAAGTTATTGGGATGGTTGAATTTACCTACAAGCAAGAAGAGAAAAGCACTGATTAAAAGCAGTTTAATAACAAAGCCAATGCATGAACGTAACAGGCCAATTAACAACCCGAGCTATACTTCCAATTTGGAATCAACTGGAGGCAATTACTTAAATGCCTAAATTGAAAAGCAATTTACAGTCAGACAGGAATAAAAATCATTAATTTTAAATAACCATTAAGACAACAAATTTGTTCATTCCCATTACAAAGGCTCCTCCCTTAGTGAGCTAAGGCTTTTATCCCAGCTAATACACCAGCTTGCATTACAACCAGTCACACACACTTGGAGATATTAAGCACTTTTATATCCAAGTATCCTCTGAATTAAATATAACCAAGAAAATTGGGTTAGTAGAACCAGGCTTTTAGTGCTTTCCTGCAAATGCACTGCAGACCTTAAAGATACTAATCAAAATTAGTATGAATTTGGATTACTCTAGTATTCTCAGTCTGGAATTTGGTGAGGTTTTCCCTCTACATTCCAAGATCTCCAGAAAACACTTACTGGGTTAGAAATAATACAGATCATAGCTTCTGGACAGTGCTTTGCACAGGCAGATGTCAAAGAGGCAACAATGCTGGCATTGGTGTTGAACAGGTCATCACGGGTCATACCTAAAACACAGCCAGAGCAGGATTTTAAGTTACTCACAGTTACCTTTAAGGGCAGGAAACCCCATCAAAACCCAGCAGTCTGCTCTGGACAGACACACATCTGGTTTCATAGATCAAGAGCAAATTCTCTAGCTGCAGCAATGAATTGGCTCCAAAGGTAACTCCTCTCACTAATAAAGAGATCAGCCCTTTTCAGAACAACCAGTCCACCTGTCCATTGTCAGAACTCACTTCACTGACACTGCCTGAAGTACACTGTGATCACACAACCCACACCTGTGGTGCTCAGAGCAGCACAACTGCTCTCAAGATGAGTCTTCCTCCCTCTTTTAAGTCATTTCCATAACCACAGTTTAAATACCAACTGCTGTGTGCAAAATATTGCTGGTTGTGTAAGTGCCACCCCCATTTCTGTTGCAGCAACTACTTAACCATGAAAAATGAAGATTCAGGAAGGGCTAGGCATTAATGTCTAGGATTTTGTTATGTGCCTAATAGGATACTGAAAAACAGAGTGGAAATGGAGTGGGTCAGTCATTCTAGGAAGACTTAACAGCATTTATTTGGAGATGCCCCAAGAAGTTGCTGCACAATTGATATAAAACAAAATGGATTACTCCTGTTCTGCTGAGAAACAAAACGAAGAACCACTTTCTATTCCTTGAGCATTGCTCTGGGACAAGAAACACTAAGGGAGATTTAGAATCACTTGCATGAAAAGTCTTTTCAGCTCAGCCCCAAGTAGGAACTCCAGAAATCAATTCAGCCCATTTCACAAGTCTAAGAGTCTAAGAGAGGCTGAAATGAGCTGCCTGATACCACAAGGAGCTGTGGGTCAGGGGCATTAACAGACCACTTACAGCCCAACTGAGTGAACTGTAGAAATCTACTTCAAAGCAGCCCTGGGGTTTTCCAACAAAGAGAACAGACCTGGTTTTCTAGGGACTCCCGCTGGAATAACAACAACATCACAGCCCTTCAGACATTCTGGCAACTGCTCAGGTCCCATGAAGCCTGAAATAGAAGACAGTCAGGCATTATGTTTTTGACAGTTATTAAATAGCTGACACTTTGAAGTACAAAATCATGCCCAGAGGCATCCAAGTCCTTTTTTTAATTTAACCTTCAATTCAGACTTAATGCTGAAGAGCAAAGAAACACAATTATGGATGGATCCCATTTAATGTTTTATCCTTGTTTCAAAATTTACGGAATGAGAGTTGTGACAATCTCACATTCACCTGTTTTTAAAACTCCCAGTTCCAAGGCTATGTGTATTTACTCTCCAAAAACCGTGGCACTACAGTCAGTGCCCCTAAAGAATTGCAGACATGCACATTCAAGTAAAATGTCACCTTTTAATGATCTTCAGATAAAAGGAAAATCAGCAGGTTAAGTTTTGATTTCATCAGAATCTAAGAAAAAAGCACATGGAATTCATGTGGATACCCACAGAGTGTTAAATCTATTTCTAGTCAAGCTTTTAAATTCAACACTGTGAGATAATTTCACTGAATGTTTCCTGCCAGGTATCACAAATTCCCCCTTCCATGGTGCAACTACAGCCCATTTCCATCTCCGTAGTTACCAATCCAACCAGCTAAACCTTACTTAATAATTCGCTTCTTGAGGAAAAAGCTATTTAAATTGACACTGGGCTTCAGGATCAGCGGGTGAAGATTTCCCCTCACAAACAGTGGACATTCAGGTTCACAGCCACCCCTTTGGGAGGATCCCCTTGGATCACAGGCTGTTCCCACGGTACCTTTGACACTGGCTCTGGTCTCGATGTGGCTGAGGTCAGCTGCCACGCCTGGAGTGTGAGCGATGTCGTAGAGGCTGAGCTTGCTCACCAGAGGGCTGTTCTTCAGCAGCAGGGACAGAGGCTGCCCAATGCCCCCCGAGGCCCCCAGCACTGCCACCTTGGCATGGTTCTGTGCAAAAGAGATGACAAGCACGTTTCTGGCAGCTACCCCAGCAGTGACCTTGGGGATTTCACCACTCTTTCTTTACTTTTAGTTCTGTTTATCAGTTTTTTACCAAGCACTATGCAAACGTGATAGTTTAAGTCTACAAAAAATGATCTTCACAGCAGCCTCCCAGAGATCCTTTAGGTTTATTGGTAGAACAAACTGGAGAAAATTGTTACTTGTGATCTGAAGCTCAAAAGGGAAGCAAAGCCAGGGAAAGGAACCTAAAGGATCACCTTTATCCGAATAGAAATGTCTGCCTGAGACTAATACCTGTTTCCCTGTGGGCCCAGGCCTGATTTAGGGCAAATCTGGTTTGCAGTTTTTCTAGTTTACATTGCTAGTATCAAAACCATATGCCTTCCATTTGGCAAATCCATACATCTAATGGACTACAATATATGTAATAACTGTTACATGTATGTGAAGAAAATGTTTATATCTGAAATAAATTCAAAATGGTACCTGCAGATGCCTCAAACTGAGGACTGAGAATATTAAGTGACTACAATTTCCAGCTTTGATCACATGGCTGAGAATCAAGTAAAATGAACTCTGCTTGGTTGCCCTGTGAACCAGTTTTATCCTCACTCAGGTACTGGCAGGATGCAATTTCTGTCACAAATACCTGTTTGTAAAGTGTCGCTACACAAGAGGAAAGCTACTTCCAGGGGCCAGAACAACCTTAAAATGCAACAGTCTGCCAAAGAGATGGAAAATCAGACTCCTGTGGAGAGGTAATGAACAATTACTGCTGAGAAAGCCATTCTTTATCACAGTCTTACCAGATATAGCCTTAATAGCTCCACGTCTCTTCATGAACAGCTTAATTACTGTGCTATGATGGGGAATAATCTACCCAAGAACTGGACCAGCCTGACCTCAGCCCAGTTTTCTTGCTACTGCAACAAATATAATTTTGCATAAAACTCTTTGAGGTGAAGCAAAGTTTGATATGAGTCACTGCTGAGCCCCATTTGTGACTGAGTTGATACCATGAGGTCAAAACCTCACTGTTAACACAGTTCCCATGAAAAGACTTTGAAAAGGCTCTCCTGTACAGCACAACTTTATAGCTGCAATAATCACTCTTTTACATCCCACCGGGACTATAAGCACTGGATAGAGGTCAGCCTCCATCCGTGCAGCCACAGCAGCAGTGGTTCGGAGCCAGCACAGTGGATTTCGGCACACGAAGGATTACTGCTAAACCCCAACCAGCAGCTTTAGTACTTAACACCTTCAGAACATAGCAATGTATTTGCACCAGAGAGAGGAAGCAGCAAACCCATCACTCCCTGCACACCATCAGAGAGGAGTTTGTACAGGATTATCACACTTGCAGCCCGGCTGGAGCAGGGAGGGAGGTGCTGGGCCGAGACCCGCAGGGCCAGGGACACAGCTCGGCGGTGACTTTGGGCACATCCAGCACCGAGCCCCCCAGCCACGCTCCGCAACCTCCCCGCGCCCCCTGCCCTGCCCGAAGCACCAGCACCGACACCGAGACACACCCCCAGCCCCGCTCCGAGCAGGCTCTGCGCTGCACCCGAGCCCTGCAGCCCCTCACCGGCGAGACCCCGGGCTCCTTCCCGGCCCCGCAGCCCTCACCGAGGGTATGGGGTCCTGCCCGGGTTCCACCCGAGCCCCAAAGCCCCTCTCCGAGGAGAGCCTGGGCTCCACTCGAGCCCCGCAGCCGCACACCGAGGAGGGTTTGGGTTCCACGGCCCCTCACCGAGGAGGACCGGGGCTCCTTCCCGGCCTCGCACTCCCTCACAGAGGGCCTGGGCTCCACCCGAGGAGGAGGAAATGTGTCCAACTCCCGGCCTGCAAGCCCAGAACGGAGAACGACCGGGCCTGCATCCCCGCCCTGCACTCCTTCACCGGGGAGCGCCCGGGCTCCACAGCCCCCTCACCAAGCAGCACTGGGGCTGCACCCCGCGCTCCCCCCGAGCCCCGCAGCAGCCCCAGAACCGAGCAGGAAGCGCGGGGCTTCACCCCGGTCCCCGGGAGACGATGTGGATGTGGCGGCGGTGTCGGCGGGTACCTGTGCGGAGGTGGCGATGCCGCGGCGCAGGGCGGAGGCGGTGCTGAGGCGGGACAGCATGGCGGGCACGGCAGGGCGCGACACGGAGCTCCGGCACGGTCGGTGACTCCAACGACCTCCACGGCCTGAGCGGCGCCTGCGCGGCCCCGCCCGCGCCTCTCGCGGAGTGCCGCCCGCGGCGGGAAAGGGAAAGGGAGGCAAGTCTCGCGACATCTGCCCTGAGGTAACCGTGGAGACCGGCGGGCGTCGCTGAGGGGAGCGACGTGTCGCGATAGTCGGCGACAGCCGAGCGGATGGCGGGGGTGATGTTCTGCGAGCCCCGAGAGCTCTACAACATCATCAACCAGTACCGGCGGAGCTCCCGGCTGACGGAGCTCAACTACCTGTGCCTGCTGGGTGAGGCCGCGGCACAAGCCTGTCCCTACCTGCCCCTGTCCCTGCCTAGCCCTGTCCCTGTCCCTACCTGCCCCTGTCCCTGCCTGTTGTCCCTGCCTGTTGTCCCTGCCCCTGCCTGCCCCTGCCTTGCCTTTGCCTGCCCCTGCCTGCAGCCAGTCACTGCGCTCAGACCGGGCAGATATCCCGAGCAAACGGGGCTTGTGAGGAAAAGCACACACATCACTTCATGTTATTTCTGGGGCCTTGCACATAGCATCTTCCTCCCATCCCATTTCAGGACCTGGTGCTGCTTCAGCTTTCCTCTTGCCCAGCTCTTCCTGCTCTGATCACTCCCATGGATACACATTCCCTGCTGCTACCAGAGGTTTTAGAACTGGACAAGATTTTTCAACCATTACACAAACACTCCTGATAACCACTTGCATCTTGCTTAGTGTCAATACCCCCAAAAGGGTGCCCGATATTGTAATGTCATTAAATGTTTTGGTGACGGAGTCAGCCAGTTTGGGGTCTCTCCAGTGCTCCTCTCCCCAGCTCTGGAGCAGCAGAGGTCAGAGCAGGGACAGGGCAGAGCACAGGACTGATGCTGGGAATGCTGCAGGAGCACACTTGGGTCAGGACAAACACTGCTGGTTATCATTTGGTGTTACACACAGGCTCACACCAACCCTGGAGTTTGTTATACCCACACCAGAAAGCCTGAGTTTCAAAAAAAAGCAAATCACAGAATCATCAATATTGGGAGAAACCTTCAAGATCATCCAGTCCAACACCATAACCACCCCTGAACCATATCCCCAAGTGCCACATCCTCAAATCTCTTTCTCTGAGCGATGCCAGTGCCTGAATTCCCACTAACCAAAGTACAAACAGGATTCCACCTTTAAAAGCCAATTGCTCTGTCTTGGTTGGTTTGTTTCAGATGCCCGTTCTCGGCGTGAATTCGATGCGAGCCACATCATTACAGCCCAAAAGATTGAACTGGTGAGGGGATTGCTGTTGGTGTGAACTATCCCTGGATTTAGCAAGTAGCAGGAAGCCAAAACTGGTTTAAAACCCACGGGAAATGTCCCAGCCCCTGCCCTGCCCCAGCCGTGCCCCGCGGCTGCCACTGGGGGGATGTATTCTGTCACAAAGCAAAGGTGGCTCCAGGAGCCCGAAGGATTGGCACTTTGGAGCTGAATATCAGGAAAAACATTGCACAAGAACTCACATAGTGTAGCCTTGCCTCACAAGGACAGTGCTGGCATCTGCACCCCTGCTGCTGATGGAGCAATCAGCGTGGTTTGCATAATTTCTAACTTCGAACCGGGGCTGTCGTGTCCACCCACACATCCAAACCAACATGTAGCTAGAGAGTTGTAACTTGCAAGATGTCAGGAGCATTGATGCCACCAGAGAAGAGTGGAGCTGTGCTCCTGATGGAATTCCGCTGTGATTTTGGTAGAGTTCTACGGGGGAGTATCTGATTCCCAATCCAGAGGATCTGCGCTATGTCAGATACTGTGTGGTGTATGACCATGACACTGGCTTGTTGCACTGCAGTGACAATCAGGAGGAGGAGGACAATGAAACAGGTACGTGTGACCCATGTCAGTCAAGACCTCACTGCTGGATAGACATTCTTCCCATTCCTCATTTAATTTTATGAGCTTATTGGAAGAGATGTTCCCAGTTTTATGTGAAAAACTCTGCTCTGCCTGTTTTTTCACAGTGTTATGTATGTTCTCAGACTTCAAAAATTCAGGTTTTATTCAAAGCATCCTGGCAGTCCTGGTTCCCCATCTGTGGATGATCTTCTGAAGCTCCTTGTTGCATGTGAGGAATGGGTTATTGTTTTTTTGCCACATATGCCTGAAATTTGGCTTGTCCAACAATTGCCTTTCAGAGGACAGTGCTGCTCCAGAGACTGAAGAAACCAGCATCTCAGGTTTCGAGTGTCCCCAGAGTGAGTACTTCCTTCTTTGAGGGTCACAAAAGGCTTTCACATCATGACATTTAAAAAGATTTACCTTTAATGGGGGTGGTGATTTGAGGGAGGTCACCAAGAAATGTGAAGCGCTGGAAACTCTTCCATGACATTGTTCAGTCTTCCTTGAACCACGGAAATGTTTGGTTTTCACACAGCCTTTGGCAAGGAGTTCTGCTGTGGGCAGAACCACTTCTGTATGTTTGGTTGAGCTTTACAAAGGCTACAGGAGTTTTAGCAAAGATTTACAACACTTTTTAAAGAAAAAACCGTGGGGGTGTAAGGGGAATGAATAAAGCAAGCAGGTTCCTAAATGCTCAGTGGTGAGGCAATAAAGGGAAGGTGTGAAGAATCAGAACTGGGTTTCTATTGTGCTGATCTATCTCTAAAGCAGACATAGCTAGAGGGAAGCAGGATGGATTCCTTGGGAGGAGGAGCAGCCATCTCACATAATTTACTTCACTGAGGGGAGCATTTAAAACATTTATGAAAAATTTATTCAAGAAACTTTATTTCCCCCCTTTGCCTAAAGCAGACTAAAGAAAAGAGCCTACATAAAACTAAGATTATTAAATTTAAATTAATAAAACTTCCCTATTATGGGAACTTATTACAAGCATTTCCCATCGAAAAATGGGGAGAGGAAAAAAATCTAGCCCTACAAAAGAAACCAGGAGAGGAACAAAAGATCAGGATGAGAGGTGAAAAGCAGCACCCCCTGTAATTGACGTGCAGCAACAGGTAGAGAATAAGTAGAGCTTTTAACAAAGTTTTCTCCAGAGCATTAGATGGAATGAAAAGGGATTTGCTGTGGGTGTCAGGGAGGCAAATGGAGGCACTGATCCTGCCCTGACAAAGAAGCTTTTTGGTCTCTTTAGATACTGAGGACACAGATGCCTCCCTCCATGCCAGAAACTTGCAGTACTTCACCCGCCACCCTGTGCTCCTCCTGAAGGGAGGGTACAGGCATTTTTCAGCTTGTTACCATTTCCTGAAGAGCCAGAAGACCCTGTGGATGCCTCGGGTGAGATGGGATTAATATGCAAGTAGAAGACATTAGCGTTCATATTCAGCTGATTATGGCTGATGAATTCAAGTTAGATGATGTTGCAAACCTGGTATCACAGTAATTTCGGGCAAAGAAATTAAATGTAATTTGAGTTACTGTGCTTGCCCTGAGTCTCACCACTGATTCTTTTACAGCCACACTTTTTTCTCTTCTATTGTGTGAAAGGAAGCTCATGGAAACAACCTGGGAATGTTTCCCTGATAACCCCGAAACTGGCTTATGGAGAGTACAGATAACTGAGCAAACAGTAGCAAATGATGAAAAGAAGCAGGCTCCTCTCTCACACGTGGTTTTCTGGCATAGTACACAGCAAATGTTTTCAAACAGAAGTACAATTCCTACCAAGCTCTGTGATCCATGTCTTTTCATCAGGAAGGGTTACAAAGCAAGTGCTGGTGCCTTATTTCAATAGGCCCAGGAAGAAAACAACATCCACTCAAATGCTGGTATCCTAATTGCTTGGTTTCACCTATAAACATCAATCTATTTACCTTATGAGAAACAATTACCCTTTATTTCACATCTAGGACAGGCAGGGCAGGTTAAGAAGGTACTGGACAACAGAGCATCTCATTCCAAGGTGTATTTTGTTCCCATTGTTTCCTTCTGGTTCCCAGGAAATAGATCATGACACAGTGCTAGCCTGTGGATGCTACGGCACAGGAGAGAAAATTGATTCCCTCTGTGCTGCTCTGTGAAGGGCAACTCACTGCTGAGCTTCCCCCTCAGACTCAGCTGGACACAGGGCACCTCCTTGCCTCTCAGTTTAAGCTGTTTGCTGTTGGTTTAAATTGTTAGGTTCCTCCTTTGTGCTCCTGGAGCAGTACCTAAGTATCCAGGTACCTCTTAGGGATGTCAAGGCACTGTTGGCTACTTGTGTGTTTTCCTTCTCAGCCTCCGTGCTGCTGACACCAGATGCAGCTGCAGATTTGTGCTGTGCCACTGCAGGGCACCTGCAGCTCTGCAGGTGGCAGATGATTTCATTTACCCCTGCAAACAGTAAACAGGGAGAACATCAAATGAATCTGTCATGCTGCAGGCCCTCCAGACAATGGAAAGGATATATTCCACCTTCCTGTTTAGTTAGGATTTGTTTCAAGCAATGCCACAACAACACTGAGGCTGTTAATTATTCTCAGTAAAACTAGCAAAGACTTCAATATACAACAAGTCCAGGTGATTGAATGAATTATTACACTAAAATGTGTCATGGGCTACTGACTAAATGCCTGTTCAATTCTTCACATGATTTCTGTTTAAGAACTTACCAAGCTAATGGGAGAAAAGACACTCTCTAACCTGAGCCTGTGGTTTCTTTCTGGCAGGAACTAGACAGCTTCCAGCCATACCCTGTAGAAATACTGCCTGCAAAGTTATATATGGGCAATTTCAAGCAGGCCAGTGATGAACAAGTTCAGAAAGATCTGAAGATCAAAGTACTGGTCAACGTCTCTGAAGAGCCCGTAACACTGTAAGTTAAACAGTGTTACCCTTGACAGTGTCTGTGATCTGAAAAAATGACGTGGCACAGAGGAGCCAGTGCCTGTGGCCTTCCAAGGAAACCTCTGTTGTTCACTGCAGGTTCCAGGGCCATTTCATGCTCATTTTTCTAATCTCTACTCTGGAATTAGTATAGCAGCAACACAGTCCTGCAGCTCTTGACCATGCCATGGGTGCATTGGGTGAGAGGAGGACTGGAAGCCCTTGGCATTTCAAGTCTATCACATACCACCATTCCTCAGGAGGAACCTATATCTCTGAATACCTTTCAGAGCAAAATCTTGCAAACACATCCGTGTGAAAGCTAAATCACCAATATGTCACATTTTTGGTATTCCAAAAACACCTCTGGGCCTCACCATAACAACTCCCTTATCCTATTAATGATGATGATGATGATGATGAAAACTCAAACCTGTAACAGGAGACAAAATGATCACCTTGCCTCCCACAAACACATTGTGTCAAAGCTGCTTCTCTGCTCCATGTGGTCTGTGTGCTCTTTTTCCAGGTTTGCAGAAGAAGGTCAATCCCTCCATATACCTGTTCCAGATTCACATGAGGCAGATCTTTTTTCTTTCTTCCCCACCATTTCTCATTTCATAGGTGAGTGGATCCTGATCTGGAATTGCCAAGACTTTGCTCACTGTAGGATATTAGATGGGAGTGACAGTAATTCCCTCTGACAGGAAGCTCAGACAGGAGGGTAAGCAAGCCCACACCCTGATGGATACCAGAGCTGCCTCACTGGCCAGTCTGATGGATGGAGAGGAGATTTTACAGGGCATCTGACTCTGATGTTCCTGCTCACTTTAAAGGATACCTCACTCTTATAGCAGGGATCTTTCCACCCAATTTGAAAAGGCTTTGCTGCAGGGTGTCTACCAGGGCTTCATAGGATTCCCTCTTACTGCTTTGCAACAGCCCTTTGACTCTCACCAGCCCAAATCTTCAGCCACCAGAGCTTTATTTGAACCAGAGTGTGACACACGTTAGAGAATTCAGCACAAGGCATTGACAATCTTTGTGATTTGCAGTGCAGACCCACCATAGGGCCCAGGAAGACTTTCAGGTTGGACAGCATCAACCTGCCTTCAGCTGATTACATCAGATAGGGCAAGAAAAAACACACTCTGCAGCTCAGTGCCTGTAGCTGCACAGCAGACACGGCTCCTGCAGGTCCATCCTGGTGCTGTCCAACCGTGTTATCTTTTATCATGCTTATCAGATAACACCTGCCACAAACCAAGGCCCTGCTGAGCTGTGTTGTACAGAGCCAGAAGCAAAAGACCACCCTGTCCCCACAGACCTTACAATCCAAGTACAATATCAGACATGACAGCTACACACAAAGAGACAACATTTGAGGATATAATTTTGTAGTCCTGAGCTGAATTTCATTATTTGGTGCACCTAAACATTGAAGTTCACTTACTTGCCTTTCATTGCACCTCATGCTTTTTTTCCTCATGCTTTGCTTTTCAGAAGTTGCCTTCTCACATCACACATAGTTTGTGGCTGTTTTCAAGCCACACGACAAGAGTCAATTAGCTGCCCTTGTGGAAGTGTTACACTATTTACCTGATAGTGGAACTATTTACTTGGCAGTGGAGAGCAGATTGCTCAAACTAGAACACGACACTAAAGCTCTCCACATTCTCCAAGAGGAGTGTGAATGTCCTCATGCCAGGTGTATGTTGGAGTGAGGCCAGTTCTACTCAGGTCTCAGAACAGAAGTAGCATCTCACAATAGAAATAAGTTTAAAAATGCTGGTTTAGCATTTGAAAAAAAAAGAACCAACAAAACATCTTGACAACAGTAAAAGAAGAGGCTTTTTGCCCTCTGAATTCTAGAGTTCAGTTGCTAATGTTCTAAAAGCAGCATGCTGTCTAGAGAGGAAGAGAAAGAATTAAAATATTATTAATTAAGTATGCAACCTTCTAGACAAAATAAAATTTCAATACCTTTAAACCTGTCAGGGGAGAGTTTGTGATGCTGACCACAGCTGCTGGGTCATAAAGGACAACTCTCCCTCAGATCCCTGATGTAAAGGTCACACTGATGTGTAATGAAGCATTGACTGGTGACTGTCATTGGTGCTGCCCTTGAAGGCCATGTTTTAGCTGTAGATTTTTAAGAAGGGCAAATGCTTACAGAAATGGGAGCTGTCAGTACCCATCTGCTGCTGTCAGGGTTCCTGAGGGCTCCTGTCACTCAGGCTGCAGCCCCCCTGTCAGCTGTCACCGAATTAGCGCTCGACTCTGCCACTGGAAGCACCATTCCCCAGATCACTAATTGGTGATTGGCATTTCTTGACTCAGATGCTCAGCTGGATGTGGGAGCAGTGCTGGTGGTCTCTACCCTGGGGTTAAGCCGCTGCAGCACAGCCACCATGGCCTATCTGATGCACTCCTGCCGCTTTTCCCTGCAGGTATGTCACTGGCACAGTCCCCACAGAAACTGTCTCTGCACTTCATTTCTCTTTCTGAAGTCCCATCACTGTAGTGATAAGACATTCTCTGTGATTTCATGCAGAATATCCACCTAGTAATGGAACTGATTCTATCATTTGGGATTGCATCTGGTTTAAGGAGGTGGCTTAGGTGTGATTTTGGATCTGTGCGTCCTCACTCTAGAACCTGTGATATTTTTGGTTTGCCTACTTAATTAAAGGGCTATAAAGGTAAAACTGTGGATACAGAACATGGTATTTCTCTCCTGGATTTGAGAAAAAGAGTGGAAGCTACTGAAGTTAATCCTATCTCCTAATTCCATGGTGTTACAGGGAAATTCAGAACTCAGTGTTTGCAGGGCTCTCATTTACCATCAACTTCAGTACTGACTTCTTCCAAAATCCTGTTTTATTCATCCAGAAGCAATCCCTTCCCACAGACACTTCTGTGTAGAAGTCTGAAATGGGATGGTCTTAGCCCAGGAGGGATGTATGGGTTAGATGGCCAGAACAGGCTGTTCCATAGCTCTGAATAATGAAAGAAATTAATGAAGGCTGGCTGGGAATGGCCTGGAGCTCTGAATAATGAAAGAAATTAATGAAGGCTGGCTGGGAATGGCCTGGCTGTGCAAGTGCCTAGTGGCCTCTCCCCTGGTGCCTTTCTCCCTTTGCATATACCACACAGGAATCATCTCCTGGTGCTCGTAAGAGGGTGCAGGAAAGTTCCCAAGGGAACTGCCCAGCCTCTCCTTAAAAATCTCGCCCTTGTTTGGAAGGTTCGGGAGCTTGAAAGGATTGATCCAAACTTCACTAAAGCTGGGTCTGAATCTAACAATGTGATTGATTTTGTGCAAACATGTCCAACATAACAGGAAAGCTCTTTCCATGGCTGGGTGCCAGTGGGTAATTAGAGGCTGAGGGTGCCAGCAGGACTCAGACACAGTTCAGTCCCTGCACTGGCAGGGCTGTGATTGCTCTTGCAGCTGATAACCAGCCACTAGCACTCTGAATCACAGAATGTGCTTGCAATGGCAGTGCAAAAGTCACAGGCTGAGCCTTGCCATTGCCATTCCTCTCAGCTGGCATCAACAGGTTGGTCTAAGCATTTTACTAAATGCCAAAAAAAAAAAAAAAAAAAAAAAAAGTTGACAGGGCAGTGCTTGCCCACTGTTGGCTGGGCAAAGCTTTCCTGGGGGATTACCCTGGCAGACGAGTTTGTTTCTTGCAGACAAAAGCAGTGCAACAGATTCCCATGTGATCCTCCAGCCAATCCAGGCAAAGATCTTTGAAAGCTTCCAAAAAGGCAAAAGCAAGGCAGATTTGGGATGTGCAGCCCCTGATTCTATTAGTGATCAATATCTAAGTGGATCTGTTGAGTCCAGGGGAACCAGAGACACCCACACTGTGGACCCAGAGGAGTAAATATTGGAAGATCAGCCTCAGAGCCTGCCAAATCAACAAGATTAGAAAAACAAACCAATGGAGCACTATCTGCTGACCTTTGGTCTCATTACACTTGAGCAACCCTCCAAGTGCAGGGGGCAAGCTCTTTACAAGCAGGAAGATGAGCACTGACAGGAAAACCCAGGGTGCAGCTGGACTAATGCTGGTGGATCTGCCCTGTGTGTGTCAGAGTTTCTAGGTGATTACTTGGAGCTAACAAATAATTAAAATTGCTCTAATTAATACAGTGGGATAACTGCCGGGTCATAACTGCTCTGCCACATCAGGTCACACCAATCCAAAAACGTGATAACCTTTGTTGCTTTATAACCTTTATAGCTGATACTTCACTGCTTCACTTATCATCTGTGGAAGGAATAGCATTTTAGGGTAGAAAATCCAGGATTGCATTGCTTCATCAGAGTAGAATAACACAAAGTAGTGAAAGCAGCCTGAGCTTTCCTTGTATCCAGGACAGCAGAATATAGAGAGGCCAGGCTTCTCTCGAGTCCACACCTGGTTCTAGCCTGTCCCCACTTTGGTAGCCAAAGTCCTCTCAGCAGGTTCTTGCTGTCCAGCATGGGGAGCAAATACAAACCTGTGTTGACTACAAGTGTAGTGGCTTTGTGAAAATACTTGAGAGTCCCTTCCAGTTCAATTCCTAACATTTCATTGCTTTCTTTCACTTTACAGAGAGCTTGGAAATACCTTCTGAAATGCAAAATGAACATGAGACCAAACCGAGGCTTTGTGGAACAGCTCTCAGCCTGGGAGATCCAAATCTACGGGACCCTAGTCACAGACATCAGTGAACAAAAATACTGACAGAGAACATCCCACAGGATAAGCTAGTTCCCCTTTCTGGGGAGAAAGTTATTTGAACACTGTTTGAAAAAAGACCCTAATGTAAAGGAAAAGCTTTCCTCTTTAGCTCCATGTCATTTTGGGTCAAGATTTGGAGCCTTCTGGGGACTCTGTAGGAGGTGGCAGTTTGGGGAATTCAAGTCCTGCAGGATGTGGATCATTGGACACTGCTCATCCCTTTTGTAAGGAAAGGGGATTATAACAACCACCACGAGGCAGTCAGTAGGGTTATATCTGAAAAAGTTTGTTATCCATGGTCTGGAATAGTAAATTTAGAGTCTGTGCCCACTTCCAGCCCAGAGAGGTGACAACAGAATGTCCCTGTTTGAGCAGTCCCTGTGCCCTGCGAATGCCTTCTGAGCTACCCACAGATATGACCATGGCCTCTCAACAGACTCGGTGGCTGCACTGTTGACAAAACCACCCTTCCCACTTTCCACCTTCTAATCCTACAACCGAACCTCTGGGCACAGCTGGTAATTTTAAAGCCTCAGTGCTGTCACATGAAACCTAGACTCAGTGCCGCCCTCTCTCTTACAGCACTCCGAATTCTGCTCTTTGACATCACAAAACAAAACGTGACAGAAAACACTCCCACAAACACTGTGTGTTTGCGATTTACGGGTGGGTTTGGGTTTGTCATCCTGATAAGCGCGGCCAGGGCCGGAGCTGGGTGGCCTTTCCCGTGAATACACCCCGGGAGCTGCCCGAGCCGAGAGCGAGCCCGGTGCGCCCGGGGAAAGGCTGCGATTTATGAGAATTTCGCGTTTTGCAGGCTCTAACTCAGAGGGAAACACAGACCCGATAAGGCCCCGCCCCCACCGTGGCCCCGCCCCGGGGCGTGTCCGGAAGGGGGCGTGGCCCCAGCGCCGCCCGTCGCCGCGGGCCGGGCCGGGCCGGTCGCCGCTGCCGCCATCGCCGCCATGGCCTGCGGCGCCTCGGTCGCCGAGTGCCTGCGCGAGTGGGAGGAGCTGCAGGACGGCTACCAGCGCATCCAGGTACCGCCGGGCGTGGGACACCCCGAGGCAGGGGCCGAGGGAGCGCTCCGGCCGAGCGGGGCACGCCGGGGTTACCGGCACCGGGGGTGGGGGATGCCCCGCGAGTGCCCCGCAGCATCCCTAGCGGGTACCGCGGACAGCCAGGCTATCCCCTCTGGAGTCCGGGCGCTTTCACCCGGGTGTCTCAGCCCTCGGGTGCGAGCCTCGTGCCTTAGGGCAGAGCGTTTCGGAGCGGGGCAGGGGTGCCAGGCTGTGTCCTGGCACGGGGCTCGGTAAGAGCGGGGTCCCCCAGTCTGATGCCCCAGCCCGCCGTGGACATGGCGTGGAGACCCCAGATCTGCCGGTTTTCCAAAGCTGGGAGCGGGGAGCGGCACTGCCTGGCGTGGCACGGCCGGACGAGGTGCGCAGATGCTGTTTCAGTCCTTATCGCTGCTCTGAGCCCGGCTCGGGGCAGCCCGGAGCCAGCCAGCCCCGCAGGGAAACAAGCCAGCGGAGCCGAGGTCCCGGAATCCAGGCACACTTCAGCCAGGCACCTTATCCCGACTGCCTGCCTCTCCATACCCTGTCACCCGCCGGGGCTGGCCGGGGGCTCCGTGCCAGGAAGGTGACTGGTATCAGAGGTGCTTCCACCTGCTTTGTGTAATCCCCAGGGCGCTGCCTGCCGGGGAAGGAGTGGGAAGGGTTCAGCTCACACCGGGTCACCCAAGGGAAAGGTTGGCCAACCATCTCCTGCTGCCGCTCAGGTCACTCGGCTGCAGCTGTACCCGTTCCCTTTCCCCCTCCTTCCCCCCCCCCGGGAGCGGGGTGAAGCGGATGTTGTTGTGGACACGTCGCTGCTGTGCCCAGATCTGGGGCAAGGGAGGCTTTGAGAAACCTCCTCTTGCTCCATAGGGGTTGCGTGGATGTCCCGGGTCGCCCACTTCGAACGCTGTGTGTGCAGCCACTCAACGCTGTCCCTTCCCTTTGGAAACCTCCTCCCGGGATGGCTCCTCATCCAGCCTGTCCCCGAGAGTGGTGCTCAGATGCTGGCACGACTGAAGGACTTGTCACAAAAGCCACTTGCTTACAGTTAACTCCAGAGCCAGAAGGAGGTGACTGTAGATGGCAGCAGGAAAGCTTGATGGTCAAGCAGGGAATGTCCTGGGATAAATCAGGAAAATAAATCACTGCTGTGGAGCCGGGACTATCTGGGATCCATTCCCTCCTTGCCGCTGCTTGTCACCAGAGGGAAGTTTCCCTCCTCTGCTCTCGGTTTCACCTTTCTCCTTTGGGAGCAACTTTAAGATCTGGTGATCAAGTGGTCGATAAGAGCTACAGAGGTTAAAACTTGTGTGTGCCAAGGTCTAGTCCAAGGGTTGTTGTGAGCAGCGTGTAATTCCCTGCTGGAGGTGGTGTTCAGGCTGCTGTGGCTGAGGTGAGGCTGTTTTCCAGCTGACCTGGACAAGCAGCAGCATTGATCCAGCAGCTCTCCCCTTTCCTTACTAAATATAGTTTAGAAATGCATCCAGCCTTATCCAGGTGCGGTTGGGTTACTGGGCATTTGGCTGCAGTCCTGCTGGGAGTCTGTCATCTTTGTCCAGCTCAATTCCAGCTTCCAGGGGTGCTCAGGTGGAGCCCCAAAGCCATGAGTTTGCTGCACAAACCTGGAGGCAGAGAGTGCTGCTTGTCCTGTCCCAGCACTCAGAGCCACTGCTCCGGGTGGCCCACAGTTGTACCCTGGCCCAGGCAGCGTTTGTTCCCAAGTCTTTCCTGTCTGCTGTGTGCGGTCATTGGTGTCCCAAACATGTGAACATCTGTAAATATCCTTCTTGGAGGCTGGGGATGGACACCCCCATGGCAGCAGGGCTGGCTGCAGGCTGTCCCCAAGCACACCTGGTGGCCTTCTGCAGCCACCTCTCCTCTCACCCAGAGGCTGCACAGGTGAAGTTAAGGATATTATTTAACAGAAGCATCATAGAAGGCCCAAGGACAGGAGTGCTTGGGCAGGCAGCTCTAACGCATGCTGGTCTCTCCTTCCCAGGATAACCACAAGCTGTACAAGCAGAAACTCGAGGAGCTGACGAAGCTCCAGGATGGGATCTCCAGCTCCATCGCCCGGCAGAAGAAGCGGCTGAAGGAGCTGTCACTCTCCCTCAAAAAGTGAGCCAGTGCCCTGTGACAGCACAGGAGGGGAGAGCAGCAAGGATGGGGCTGCTGAGCTCACCTCGCATCTCAAATGCAAACCTCTCTGCAGCAGGGTGCTGTGGGGAGGCTGAGCTTCCCCAGCCTCTCTGTCCTCTGCCCCAGTTTGTGCCCTGTTTGCAGTTCAGACCTTGCAAGGGTTTTGCAGGTACCATGAACTGTCCCCCTCCTGCACAAAGCCCTCCCCATTCCTTCCTGAGGGTGGGAGATCCATCTAGCCTCACCTTGCTCCCATTCTTGCTTCCTTCTCTTGGGCAACATCTGAGCCTGACAGAGGAACTCACCCTGCAGATGGAGTTGTGAACTTGGTTCCCATCCACCTTCCCTGTCCTTGGGGTGTCCTTGCCCGAGTCAGTCACCTGTGGAGCTTCAGCACGTGCTGATCATGTTACAGAGGCTCTCCTGATGCCAGTGCCTGTGCTTCCTCCCCAGATGCAAAGCCCACGCCACTACCGAGCAGGAGGCATCCATCCAAGAGACCCAGAACCTGATTAAAGAGAGGCAGAACGTTTTCTTTGAGATGGAGGCCTATCTGCCAAAGAAGAACGGGTGAGAGGCAGCTCAGCTCTGGGTGGGACAGAGCTCTGGGTTCTGTAAGGCACAGAACTGTTGTCACCCTGCTGTGTCACAGCTGTGCTGCTCCGCTGGGCTCCCCAAGGACACCTGGGCAGGAGCCAGCACTGCTGCCTTCATGCCCCTCACTCCTCTGCCTGCTCATTGCCTTCTCCCACCCTTGGGCTGTGTTTCTGCATGGGGAGAAGTCCCAGCGAACACCCCGGTGCCTGTGGGAGGTGGGGTGTGTGCTCCTCCACCCATCCTTCTGCCCAAGGGAGGGGATTCCAGAGGGTTTGTGCCTGGCAGCTCTGAGTGGAAACAGCTGGAGGCTCATCCCTGGCCCCACTGGTGGCACAAGAGGGGACAGTCCCCATCCTAACACTCTGCTCTCTCCCCAGGTTGTACCTGAGTCTGGTGCTTGGCAACGTGAACGTGACACTGCTCAGCAAACAGGCCAAGTACTGCATCTCCTTGCTGCACCTCTGATTTTCCTGGCTTGGGAAACCCTTGGCACCAGGAACAACAGCTCCTCCCAGGCAGACACAGAGCTGGCTTAGCTCACCTGGTGTAGATTCCCTTCCTGAGCTGTTTTCTGCATCATTTCCCAAGAATCAGCCAAACCCTTGGCTCCCCTTTGCATTGCTGCCACTGGGCTGGGATGGCTCATTAGCTCTGACCAGTTAATGGGATCCTCCACCAAAGCCATGTCCATGTTCCCACTGGGTTAGGGACTTCCAGGAAAGACAGACAGTGGATAGTCCCCTCCTCTTCCCTGGGGGAAACACCAAGGTTGGTTTTGGCCCATGAGAGCCTTCACCATGCCAGAGGTGCCCAGCCAGGAGCCTGTCCCCTCTCCCTCTGTTCCCCAATCCTCCCGTTGGAAACCTGTGCAGATCCCAGTCTGCCCATCTTCCCCACCAGGGCCACCCACCAGGTTGGGCTGTTTTGGGGTTCTCAAAGGTGTCCCAGCTCTGTGGATGTGCATGAGATGTGCTCTGCTCTCAGAAATGCCCCCAAGGCAAGGTTCTTCCCAAGTGTGTCCCAGAAGTTCCCAACAGAACATCACCTTTATCCAGCCAGGTGGGATGGGAGGACACAAACTTCCTGCAATCCCCTTGCTTCAAGCCTGTCCTTGTGCTTTTCCTGCAGGTTTGCATACAAAGACGAGTATGAGAAGTTCAAGCTCTACCTCACCATCATCCTACTCATTGTCTCCTCCTCCTGTCGGTTCTTCTTCAACTCCAGGTGAGTCTGGCTTGGATGCTGGATAGAGATCTCCTCCCAGAGCCCCCTTGTCCTTCTCTCCCATCCTGGAAAATCCAGAGCTGAACAGCAGATCCTGATGTGGGGTGGCCTTTGTGGCTGCTATGGCTGTGGTGGATGGTGGGGAAGCAGCTCCCTGCCCTGGGGGTGGGTGTCCCATGGGCTGTCACAGTGCCTGTGCCCCCAGCACACACCTTGACACGCAGCTCTGTGTGACCCAGGGTGACAGACGCCGTCTTTAACTTCCTCCTGGTGTGGTACTACTGCACCCTCACCATCCGCGAGAGCATCCTGATCAACAACGGCTCCAAGTGAGTCCCTGGGCTCGGGGAGGGGCGTGCAGGGGGCTGAGCCTGCTCTGCAGGGCTGGGGGAGTTGGGAGCTCACAGCTCCCTCCTACTCAGGGTGTGTGGCACAGCCTGTTGGGAGCTGCAGGAGCAGGGCAGGAGGAACCTCCCGTGTGGAGGCGGCACGGGGAGGTGGAGCTGGAAAAGCCCTGGTGCTGCCCAGCCCTGAGGCCCTCGGTCCTGCTCTGAGGACCATTTCCTAACCAGTCCTGGGAGCTGTGGGATGGCTGGGGCTGGGCTGCTGCACTCTCCTGGGGTGCCTTGGGCTCTGGGTTCACACTCCAGACCTGACACCCCTTCTCTGTGTCTGCCCTCCAGAATCAAAGGCTGGTGGGTTTTCCATCACTACGTCTCCACCTTCCTCTCAGGTGTCATGCTGACATGGTAAGTCTGTGTCCCCTTGTCCCCTGGGCTGCTGGGGCTGTGGGCAGCTCTGGCCAAGGGGCCACAGGGGCTGTGGGACAGGCAGGGCTGGCTGTCCCCTCCCAGCCCCACGTTCTCCAGCCAGCACCATCTCTCCACAGGCCGGATGGGCTCATGTACCAGATGTTCAGGAACCAGTTTCTCACCTTCTCCATGTACCAGAGTAAGTGCTGGGACCAGGACTGAGCCCTGGGTGCTGAGAGTGCCTGCAGAGCTCTGCAGCACGTGGGAGACCTGGCTGTAGCTGCCCACAGCTCTCAGCTCACCTGGCTGTTCCCTTGGCCTTTGGTGGCCTTTGTGGGATGATGCTGAGACTGGAAGGTGATCCCTGGGCAGCTGCTGACAGCAGCCATGCTCTCCTTGCAGGCTTTGTGCAGTTCCTGCAGTACTACTACCAGAGTGGGTGCTTGTACCGGCTGCGAGCACTGGGAGAGAGGCACAACATGGATCTGACTGTGGGTAAGTGGGATGGTGGGATCTCCCCTTGCTGGTTGTCCCAGGCTGCCAGCAGCCTCCTCCCAGCTCCAGGACAGTGCTCAGCTCACTGGGAGCAGTGGGTTCTGCTAAAGCTAATGGTGACACTTTGGTTTGAGGTCACTTTTATCAGTGGCAGGAACAGTAAAACCTTCAAGTCAAACCAAAGCTCTGAGGAGCGTCTCCTGGGGGGCAGCATCTGGTTTTTCCCCTCCTCCTGCTCTCCTGGGACCACCAGCTCACAGCTGGCTCCCTCAGGATGCAAGGTGGCAGTGGATGTGGCCCTGGACATCCAAGCTTTCCCCAGGAAGCTCCTTCAGACATGAAACATCCCTCCAACACCCCAGGCACTGCGGGCTGTCACCTCCCTGGCACCTGTGACACCAAGGGCAGGAGCTGAGGGCCAGCTCCACCGGATTAGGAGTCCCTGCCACTGTCCCCACTGCAAGTTCAGGTGTCCACAGGTGTGAGGCTGGAATGGCAGGACCTTCTCAGCCAGGCACAGCATGGGCACTGAACCTCTGTGCCCACATCTGGAGGAGCTGGGCTCCATCCTCTCCCCACCAGCCCATTCTGGATCCTCACACCAACCTTCACCCTTTGCAGAGGGTTTCCAGTCGTGGATGTGGAGAGGCCTCACGTTCCTGCTTCCCTTCCTCTTCTTCGGGCAGGTGAGTCTGCACCAGTCCTTGGAAGAGGCCAGAGCCTCATGTGGGAGCGGGATGTGCCACATTCCCAGCTGTGCTTGGTGGCCTGGGCATCACAGAGTCCCCACAGGCTGTCACAGCAGTGTGATCTGGGATGCCAGGGCAGGGAAATGCTTCCAACAAATGCTGAGCCTTTCCCTCCAAAGCATCCACCACCTCCACAGCTGGGGAGGTGAGATGGGGAGGAGGAGCTGGCACAGTTCTGCCAAGTGCTCAATTGCAGAGGGGCTGTGGTGAGAACCCTTCCAAAGCCCTTTTGGGCTCCAGCTTTGAGCTGCTGCTGCGAAGGATCAAGTCCTTCCTCAGTCAGATCCTTGAGGCCAATGGCCAAAGGCTGGTCTGAGGCTTCCTCACAGCCCTTGGGCTCCTGGTTGCACAACACAGGGGGATATTCTAGCCGGGGTCCTCTGGGGATGAATCCTCTGGCCCTAAACCTGGATGGGATTTCACTGCCCTCACACGAGGTTGGTGTGGGGTTTATACTGAGAGGAAGCAGCTGGATGAGTCAGTCTGGGACTGAGCCTCTGAAAGCAGCAGCTCCCCTGACTCCTCTCTCCTGCAGTTCTGGCAGCTCTACAATGCCATCACCCTCTTCCGCATGCTCCAGCACCCCGAGTGCAAGGAGTGGCAGGTAAGGAGGCTCCCGGGAATGCCCTGGGTGGGGGATAACCCAGGCTGGCCCCTCCTGCTGACTCCTGCCTCTCCTCCCACAGGTCCTCATGTGTGGCCTCCCCTTCTTCATCCTCTTCCTGGGGAACTTCTACACTACCCTCCGTGTCGTCCAGCAGAAGATTCAGAACAAGAACAAGGACACGAAGAAGAATTGAAGTGGGGCAGTGTGGGGTCTGGACAGTTTATCCCCACCAGCTCCATCCCGTCCCCCTGTCCTCAATTCCGTCCGGACGCTGGAGTCTCATCCCATTCCTTGGAGGCCTGGGTGTGGGACAGAGCTTGGGCCCTGCTCCTGGACAGTCCATGTGCTCCCCACGGGGCTGGATCCGTGCTGCACTCACTCACCTGGAGCCAGGAGCACCCTGCACCTCCTGTCCTGGCTGCTGTCCTCATCCAAAGAGCAGGATGCCTGGGACAGGCACTCCCCTTCCTCGTACTGGGATGTTCTCTGGATGCTGCTGCTCCCCACCCCACGGGGACCAGGCAGGGCCCAGGAACTGCCTCCCACAGCTCCTGGGGTGCTCGAGGCTCCCCTTTTCCCCCAGCCCTGCACCCAGGGCAGCCCCTGTGTGTTGAAGGCAGAGGCCTTGGGGCAGCTCGTCACTCTGAGGGCAGCTGGGGCTGTGCACAGCCCTGGATTCCAGGGGTGCTCCAGTTCCTCCCTCACCTTCAATCCACAGGGCAGGGGCGGCTGAGGCACAGGAGGGGTGGGAGCAGCAGGAGCCTGGGCCAGGCCTCATGCTGGAGCTGTGCAAAAGCAGCACCCTGGGCTGGCATTTCCAGAGGCTGCACATGTGAAAATAAAGGGAAGGAGCTGCCCCAGGTCACTGGGACAGTCTGGGAACAGATCCCACACTCTGCTCTGCACCTTTGGTTCATCAGGAAGTGGGTCCTGACACAACCTCCCTGAAAGGAAGGTGGAGGTGGGGGGCAATAGGACAGTTGTCACAATAGGACAAGAGAAAACAGAGGTTTAGATCCAATATTAAGGAAAATGTCTTCACTGACAAGGTTGTCCAGCCCTGACAGAGGCTGCCCAGAGCAGTTGTGGCCACCATCCCTGCAAGGATTTAAAAGCCATATAGATTTGGCACTTGGGGATGTGGTTGAGGCATGTATTTGGGTGAGGAGTTGGACTCAATGATTTGGAGGGGTTTTCCAGCCTAAATGATTCCATGATTCTATGAAAAATCATCTCCCTGTGCCCTCCCACCAACCTGGGGTTCAGGGCGGGGCTGTATGGGCTCCTTCCCATGGCACCCCAGCCTGCACAGGTTGTGGCCAGAGCTTTGGCACTCAAGGAGCCCAGCAGCACCTCAGTGTTCCTGCACCTGGTGAAGAGACCCCCTGTCCCAGCTGTACCAGCATGGGGAGCTCTGGAAGAACCAAAGAGCAGGTTGGGCACAGCTGCACCCCAGTCCAGAGCCCCCCACTGCCATCCTCCCTCCCCTCCCAGAGCCCAGCACTCAGGGTGGGGCTACCCCCAGCTCAGCTGAAATCCAGAGCTGCCACCACATCCCCAAATTTCCTCCCAGTTACCATTGCTCCTCCTGCCTCCCTCTTCCCTCTGGCTGAGCAGAGAAGAATGAAGGAAGCAAGCTCCAGACACAGTATTTTTATTCCAAGGGCAAATGTATTTAAATAATTTACAATCACCGGACAGCCTGAAAGTCTGTTTTCTCGTCATTCTTTTTTTTTTTTTTTTCCCATGCTTAAATCACAAAGATGTTCAAATAAAAACAGTATTTAAAAAATGACCGTACACGGCGTGAGGGAGGGGCTGGGCTCAGGGGAGCTGCAGGGCTGAGACCCCACCTCCCAAACCGGGTGTATTCCCGAGGGGAGAGGAGCCACTCCCTTCCCGCTGGTGCTGGAGCCAAGGCGGGCAGCGGGAATGGAGCAGGATGCTGGTGGGGCCATGGGACAGCTCTGTGCCCAGAGGCAGCTGCCAGCCCCACAGCCCAGAGAAGGGCAAACAGGGGTGGCGGCAGGGAGGCAGAGCCTCAATGCCAGCCGGAGCACAGCCCCTCCACCCCTCTGCTGTCCCTGCAGGCCAGGCTGGGCTCCAGCCCCAGGGATAAGGCAACACGTCGTGTTCAGGGAAGGACCCCAGAGTTCCCCGGCAGTGTCCCTCCCTCCTGCCCCACGGCAGCTGTGTCCCTGATGTCCCTGGCCTCAAGGCAAACGCTGGTGCCATGAAGTGCACCCTGGTGGCACTGCAGCTCCTGGACAGCAGCCTGAGCTACCCCCCTGCCCCTCTCAACCCCTTCCAACCCCAGGGCTTACAGCCCTCCCCGAGGGGCTGCCGAGCCCCAGGAAGGGTTGGGAGCGACACCGGGGTAGCTGTGGGCAGGGGACAACACCGTCACCCACAGCAGCAGTGGGCGAGCAGGCACTTCCCAGCTCCCCTGGGGAGCTGTTCTCTCCCCGGCCCTGCCAGCCCTGCTCTTAGCTCCACACATCCAGGGAGTAGCGGCCCTTTGTCATCAGTTTCTTTACATAGTCCACGGCCTGGGGCTGGCTCATGTTGCCGAACTCGGACACGATCTCGTAGAAGGTGTTCTGCACGTCCCGGGCCATGTTCCGGGCGTCGCTGCAAAGGGGGAGGATGAGTGAGACAATGTCACAACAGAGCCCCAGAGCCCTGTCACCTCCCACCCTGGACACAGAGGGTTTGCTCACCCCAGCCCGCCCTCTGAACCACGACAGCATAACCAACCCTCCCAGGCTTGTAATGCACAGCTGGGGAAATTGAGTCACACTCATTTCCTGAGGATAAGAACATTTCCCCCAAATCACTGTCCTGCACCCAGACCTACCCACACACATAGATATGAGCCATCCCCTCGTTAAGCAGCTTCCAGACGTTTTCCTTGTTCTTCTTCAGCAAATGCTGGACGTAAACCTGGCAGGAAACAAGGTGGAATGAGGAGAGAGAGAAGCAGAGCCCCCACACCACAGGCTGTGGAGAGGGAGGGGAAGCCAAGGCTGTGCTCATGGCTCTGGGAGATGGCAAGTGCTGGGTGCTCCTGCCTGCCGTGGGGGTGATAGTGGGCAGCAGGAACAAGTGGCAGGGGGAACAGTGTGGTACCTTCTCAGCCTGGTCCCTGGAGAAGGCCACGTTGAGCTGGGTGAGGACTCCCTCCTTCTGGAAGCGGGCCAGCTCCTCCCGGTACAGGTAGTCCTCGCGCTCGTGGCGGCAGCCATAGTAAAGCACCGTCTCGCCCACCTCTTTGCCTGCAGGGTCACACAGCCCCCATCAGTTGGGCCCTGTCAGCCCCCAGCCCTGTCCCCTCCCTGCCTCCCCTTGTCCTGCCATCCCCAGCAGCCCCCAGTTCTGTGCTCTCCCCTCCCCTGTGCTTGCAGAGCTGCACGACAGCTTCTGGTTACAAGGGGAAGCTCGAGAGCAATTCCCAGAAGTGGCCACAAGCTTTAGAAATTAGTGACTTGACCGTGGTTATTTGGAGATGTGGTGGTGGCAGAGGTAAGAGAACTGCCTCAGGTCTGTCCGCCCCCAAACATCCTCCATGGCCAAGAGAAGGACAAAGCATCCTCGTGTGGGCAAAACCAGTTACTGCTCACCCTGCCCCACCACACTGCTTTTGGCTGGGCCCACCAGCAGCAAGAGCAGCAAAGCTGCACCCTGGAGGCACCCACCTGGCCCCAGAGAGCCCTGCAGCAGCTCCAGCCCCCAGGGGAGCTCCAGGGCACTCACCTTGCTCCTTCAGCCAGGCCCGCTCCTGGATGAAGCCCATGAAGGGGGCGATGCCCGTGCCCGGCCCGATCATGATCACGGGCGTGCTGGGCTTGAAGGGCAGCCGGAACTGCGACTTCCGGACGTACATGGGCACCAGGGAGCTGCTCCCGTTCTGGTCAGGCACCTTGTTCTTGAGCCAGTTGGTGGCCACCCCTTTGTTCAGGCGGCCTGTCTTGGTCTCGTACTCCACTGTCACGGCACAGATGTGGATTGAGTTGGGATGAACCTGCAGGGAAGGGGTGTTGGCACCAGGCACAGAAGGAGTCCCAGCAACCCCACGGCTCAGTCCCTTGTGCTCAGGGATGGGGAGTTTAACCTAATGTTAGCATTGGGATACTCCTCCCTGCATGCCCCTCATGGGGTTTGTCTTGTCCTCAACTCATCATGGGACTACTGGGCTTCCCTGGAGGTTGCCAACAACCTCAGGGCTTCAGCCACGAAGAGTGACTTTCGACCAGACCCTAAAATGCCACCTTGCCAGGCAAATGGGCAAAGAGGAGCAAGGCTCCATGGACTGTGGTGGTATCAGCGCACAGTTGGCTGTGCTGTGATTTAACAATCATTAAAATCCACATATAACAAACAATCTTAATGTAGAACAACAGAAAAAACTAAGCTAAACAGAAAGAAAAGAAAAAAAAGTTCCCTATATTAAATCCACAAATAACATTATCACAACACAAGACAAAAATACAAATTACACAAAATCTACCCCTAGAACTTTCACTACTATTACAACACAAATACTTCACCATAATTCTACTATAAAAACACAGCTTAATTCTTGTTTTGCCCATTATTTTGTCCCAATTAGTAACATTATCTCAAAGTCCTCATGGTTGCCTGCATTCTCCCCAAAAGATGTCATGGTTTGGACTCTCCACAGACCCTGTGGAAGCTGGAATAACTCCATGGAGATAAATCTGCCCCTCTCACAGCAAATGTCACCAGTAGAAGCTCCCCGTTCCCAGTGCCCAGCTGAGGGGATCTACAGCTGAAGCAGTCCCTCTGCAGCCACACTCCCTGCTGGAAGCACACCCACCTTGGAGGAGGAGGCGATGGAGTAGTAGCGAGCCTGCAGGCGGGGCAGGAGCTCACACAGGTGGTCGATGGGGGGCGCAGGGAGGGCATGTCCTGCAGGATGGCCAGGATGTTCCTGCGAGACTCAACCACCCAGCTCAGGTACAGCGCCTGCGGGCAGAGCACAGCCGTCACAGACATGACAGCCTCCCCACACGGCTGGAAAACACCCCTTTGGCTCTCAGGGAGCCGTTTGGGGATCCCCAGCCCCCAGCTGGGAGGGGCAGAGCTCCCACCTTGCCCTCAGCAGCAGACGAGGCCATTTTCCGGAGGCGCTCCTGCTCGCCGGCGTCCGAGGCGTACTGGGCCAGCTCGTACAGGACATTGGTGCGGGGAGGGTTGGTGATGTCCAGGTAGTAGGTCAGGGCTGTCCGGTATGACGTGGGGCAGGGGAAGGGATGTTTCTTGTTGGATTCCTCTGGAGAAGTGGGACAGAGAGAAAAATTAAAAATTGTCCCCTCACGATGTCAGGTTTTGTGCCAGACAGACACACAGAGCAGCGTGGGCTTCAGGGAGGAGAGAGCAGCCCCAGCTCCACACTGAATCACCTCCCTCCCCAGGTAGCTCCATCTCCCAGTAGCCCATTCTGTGCTTCACAGATGCTGCCTGACAGTTTAGCAGCAAAATATACACATTGTGCTCCCCAGTGGGGCTTCCTGCCCCGAGATGTCCATGCACAAAGTCCAGCAAACCCCAGGCCAAGCAGGAGGGCTGCTAATGGATAATTTGGCCTCAGGCACTTACACCTCCATCAGATTTGGCCTCAAAAGTGTCCTTAGGCTCTGTCAGCCACGAACAGCTGTGCCAGCAGTGAAGGCTGGAGCCATTCTGTTCAGCCTTGAGAAGTCCATAAGGGACAGGAATGACAGCGTGAGGCTGGACAACACAGGACACTGCACAGGCAGCCACAGGCTCCAGCAGTGCATTAAATCCACTTCCTCTCTAGAAACCAAGAGCTCTCTCGGGCTTCTGGGCCAGCACATCTGATGCCTCAGGTCTGGCCATGCTCCTCCAGGAATGCAATGGGCAGCAGCTGACATCTCCCTCCTGCCAGAGGCTGTGCTGGGTACACTACCCAGGGAGAGTTCTTTGGATCAGCACAAGTGCTCCCTCCTGGCAGTTCAGTCCCCAGGCCTGTGCCTCCTGCCAGGGCTGAATAAGATCTCACACATTCAGGGCCCTGTAGAGCTCCAGGGCTGCTGAGGGATGCTCTGGTGGGCTGATGCTCTGTAATTAGGAGTGTGCTGTTACATAATTTGTTGTTGAATGGGCTCACTAAGCACATTTCACAACTGACCCACTTCAGCTGCTCTCAGCAAGCAGGCTCTGTGCCCCTGCTAAAACACAGCAATGAGAGTGGCACTGGGACATCTGTCAGCCTGCAGGTGCCCCACAGGACCTGAGGGTGAAGGACAGAGGCCACAGCTGAAAGAGAGCTGCTGACCCTCAAGGGTCATTCACACTCACCATCCAAGTTGTTCAGGGACATGACAGTGTCCAGATCCGTGCCCAGGATCTCACCAATCTGGTTCACCAGGGAGGAGTCGTTGGCTGGGTACACAGCCACGTGGTCCCCAGACTCATACCTGGCACGAGAGCAAGAGCAGAGCACATGGAATACCTGCAGCATGTCTTGACCACCCCCAGCAGCTCAGCCAGAAGACAAGGGGAGGCTGGTGCAAGAGGCAGTAGGACAACACTGAGATCTGAGCTGCTGCACAAGCACTTGCACCATCAGGGACCCACAGAGCCAGCAGTGACAGTGGCAGTGACATTGTGGGCTAACAGTTTCAAGAACCAGGGTTTTTACAAGAGACCTCCCAGGTTAACAGCAGTTTTGCCAGAGTTCCAGCAAGGACAGGTCGATCTCCTGCCAGAACAAAGCTCCTCAAAACCTCTGCAGTTGTTACATTAAGCCACCTGGATTCAGGACTTCCTAACAATTTAAGGAATTTAAGCCAGTGAGAGTGTTTTTACAAACAGGGCTTTATTCCCCTGTGCTTGGACACCTAATCCAGGCAAACACAGCAACAGCAATCCCCAGCTCTACCTCCTCTCGCAGCTCATCTGCCTTACCATTTATTGAATGACTCCAAGACAATCCTTGCATCTGGGACTGCTCAGGTAGGACAGGGATGTGGGATGGGATGGGATGGGATGGGCCCAAAGCAGCCAGAGCTGGGAGCTAGTCCTGACAGGGGGTACCTGCTACAGACGCCCAGAGAGGAAGTGTTAAAGAGTAAGGACCCCACCTAAAGTGCTGGCTGAGGCCAATGCCACATCCTTGTGAGGAGCAGTCTCCCCTAGAAAAGTACCTGATTTTGGAATTGGAGATATCCAGCTCCAGGTGCATCAAATGTCGCCCTCCACCCTCGTTCAGCTTGCGATTCTCTGTAACCTGAGCCAGGAAGGGGTTCTTGGCATCAAATGGGCTGGAAGGAAAGACAAAGGCCCTCTGGTTACTCTCCTGCAGGCTCATGGAGCTCCTTGTATCCAGGCATGTTCCCTCTGCCTGCAGAGCTGGCTCCCATGACTTGGTTCCTGTTCCAAATCTGCACCACAGCACAACTCTAATTATGATCTGCTGCTCCCCACACTGGCACAGAAAACAGATCCTTTTCCTTCTAAGCACAGCCCAGCAGTCAACAGCTTCTGTCCCATTAAGCATACATGACACAGAAGTGGATTGGAGGGACTGTCACATCTTAAAGCAATATTTCAGGCTGGAATTAATTTTTAAATCTCATCTCCCCACTGCCAGCAACACTGCCAGCAGCCATCATGCACTGGCCACCCCAGGCAAGGAAAGGCTCAGGACAGATGCTGTGGATATATCAGCCAAACAGCACATGTGACCACAGCCACCTCACCACCAATGATTCATTAATTGGGGAATCTCAGAGTCCCAGTGGAGATCTAAACCCATTTCTCTTGGGCAGAGACCTGCTGTGCTGCAGAAATCACACTGCCTGCACAGCAGGTGCTGTTAGAAGCATCAAGGACCCAACACCTGCCCCATGTACAGCCCTGCCCAGGGAGTTTGGCACTCACGGCTTCTGGTTCTCATAGCTCTTGAGTCGGCCCATCTCCCCCATGTAGACTTTGTTCATGTTCACATCTGTGTGCACCACCAGCTCGTACTGCCGGATGCTGCAGGGGGAAAGGGGAGAGAAAAGAGAAAAAAGTCAAACTGCAGCCCACAAGGTACAGCTGGAACCATCATCTCCTTTGCTGGATTTGCTGCAGCTCAAAAACAAATGCAAATTCCACCCCTTCGCCCATCTGGAGACATGAGGGACTAAGCAGACTCTGCAGAAAGCCCAAAGCAAGTGGAAATCTCAGTGGAAACCTCACAAGCAGCACAGCCATCCCCAAAGGAGTCAAACCCACCACCTCCCCACTCAGAACAGCCACCAGAGCTGCACTCAAACTCACACCAGGACTGGCTCAGGGCAAACAGCCCTGTTCCCTGCTCTATTTCACTCATGCCCTCCTTGAGCCTGGAGGGGAGGCAGTGCAGAGGAAAGAGAACAGCAGCCCAGGGCTGATGGCACAGCCACCAATCAGAAGTGGCAAGACTCTGCCACCCAAAAGGAGCTGCTCCCAAACCCACCTGGACTCTTCTCCTGTAGCCTCCACCCCGAAGTGCTCACACACTGCTGGCCAGAACTGCTCTCTCCAGGTGATGAAGTCTTCTTCCAGGCTAGCCAGAGCAGAAGAGAGAGTCAATAACCCAGCCCCATTCCCAGAGGAGCCATCTAAATCTCTACTGACTTCCCTTCACCGTGGGAAATAGCATTTGCCTTAGACCCAGACCTCCACATGCCCACAGAACACCAGAAAAGCACTGAGTGGGAACTGCTGCTACAGCAGACAGCCTTCCCTTCACCAGGTCTGCCAAGGAAGGCTTTGTTATTCAGGTTCAGTCTTCAAAAACCTCAGCTCCCCGTTGCCCACCCCTAGCTTGAGGGGACCTTCCCAAAAGGCAGATTCCACCATTGCAATGCTTCTTTTTCTCAGCCTCTCACTTATGGCATGTCCCTCTCATCAGACCTTGTAAACCTTAGAGGTAGAGCCACAGGTTGATGTAATGCCCCAAGGTACTCAGGTGAGCAGAGAGGTTGGGAAAAAAAATAAAAAAAAAGAAGGAAAGATCCTTGTCTGAGTTGGAAAATTGCTGCCTCCCACCATAAAACACCTCCCAAGGAGATTAATCTGCCTCCTTCACCAGGATAGGTGAGTTTATCCACACAGGCTGGGTTAGCAATGGAGCTGCAGCAGGGCAAAGGCAGGGGAGGCTGCAAAGTCTGCTCCAGTGTGTACCCATGGCGCACACAAGCTGATGTGGGATTTCCCAAACACAGGATCCCTTAGGATACCCCTGTACACAGGGATGTGATTGTGGGAGAGACAGCACACACACTCAAAAACCTGTCAGCCCCAACAATGAGCCCTGTGGAGTTTATTTCTGTCTTGATATCTGAGACAATTCCCTGCCAAGGTCCCTCCCAAGCTGCTTTAGCCAGCTCTGAGCAGCCCCTCACCCCAAGGCACTCACTTGCCATCGTCATCTCCCAGCCCAAGCTCGAAGATGCGCTGAGCTCCGAGTTCCTCCAGTCTCTTGTCCACGTACTTCCCCATGGCATTGAAGTGCTCATAAGTCTTGTTCCCCAGCCCAAAGACCTGGAAAGGAACACTCATGAGCATGGAGAAGCAGCAGGTGGGCTTCCCCCATCCATTTGACATCCTCTGGCCAAGTATCACCCAGCAAAGGATGCTGAAGAAACACAGCAAGGCCTCTCCCAGCTTCCCCATCAGCTCTTGAGTGAGAATCTACCACTGGAGCATGGTCAGGAGGCACCAGCACCTCCCCTGAGCCTGGATGCACTTTCAAGAGCTCCTCGTGGGACCAGTAAGAACCTGGACTGCCTGGAGACCAACTGATGGCCTTTGCCTCCCACAAACCATGCAGTAAATGTTTGCTCACTGCTTCACACAGAGCAGCTTCACATCTCCACCAGCGGATTTTGCTCTCATTTGCAATTATTATGCTGCCTAAGGAATTTGGCCAGGGTTTAGGTGAGGTGGTTGTTCCTCAGCCAGTTATTCAGCTCAGCACAGGGAGGGAGCTACACACTCCTCCAAGTGATTTAATTTGTGGGAGAAGATCTGGCCTGGGGCCGCTCAATTAGCTTCTGAAGAGCAGCAGCAGCCTGTAGCTCATTTACAGACTTGTATTCAATGCCTGCAGGGCTGTTTGAGGCTGTTTGGACCAGCAAACCCTCATGATTTAGGGAGTGGAAAGAGCACTCTGGCATTTGCATTTAAAGCCTCCAGACATAGATTTGCAATTGTGCACAAAGCCTGGGCAGGAAGACAGCAGGGACCTCACCCCAGACAAGGTGTACAAAGCACAGACATCATGTTGGGCCTCTTCCCAAGCCACACTGGAGGGCTCTTGGCCTTGCTGCCCAAATGCAACACAAAAACTGGAATGGGGCCACTTACTGCAAAGCGGAGCCCCGACAGGTCGGTGTCAGCCTCCTGCAGCCAGTCGTAGAAATCCTGGGCATTGTCCGTGGGATCACCCTCTCCATAGGTGGCCATGCAGAACACAGCCAAGGACTTGTCGATCTCAGAGAGGCGACTGAGGTCTGACTGCAGCCAAAGGAAAGAAAGAATCTTCAAGTATCCCACAATGTGGTTGTTGGGCAATCCCTACTTCTATAGCGTAGGTGTGTGAACAGCACCACGTGTTTACAGGAGGGGCTGGGAAAGGCCAAAGCCACCCACCCTCACTGGACTGTAACTTAATATTTCTACCCCGCCAGAAAAGAAATGGGATTTTCCATGCAAGGGACCGGGATAATGCAGAATGGCAAGGACCAAGCCCATATCTGCATCTCATGAGAACCTGCATCTCTCAGGTTGATCTCTTAGTCTTTTAGGGGAGAAAAGGACAATTGTCCTTTGGCCAAGGTCATTGTTATTTTTTTAGGGGGCACTGAAAGGTTGTTACTCTCCCAAGGGTGTTCAGGGCTAAATTACCAGGTCATACTCCTCTGGATCTGCTGCCATGCCCCGGAGCCCATAGCGATGGGCATCCTTGGAGAGGCGATTGGCAAACTCCTCTGCTGTGCCCGTCTGGGAGCCATAGAAAACCACTATATTTCGCCCCTGGAGAGAAAGAGAAATGCTTTTTAAATGGCCATTAGTCATTTGGCAAATGCATGGATGAAGCACAGACAAAGGAAATGCCTGGGATCAGGAAAGCTGGACGGCAACCTAAAGGCAATCAGGAGTCTGTGCTTGTGCAGGACTCCAAGGGCTTGGCAGAAAACTCAAGCTGTTAATGAGAACATGGCTCTTGACACTCTCAGAGGGGAGACTCAGGTCAGACTAAAACCCAAAGCAAAGAATAACCTTTCCAGATTTATTCTCAACTTCTCGGCTGCAGCATGATTCCTGGAAACAGGAAACACCCTGGATGAGAATGCAGAACTTGCCAAAGGCTCTGGGCAAGTGCCTAAGCACCAGAGCTCCTGCTCTGCTGCAGGCCAGTTACTTTGAAGTAAAACGGAAAATGCATCCAGCCTTTGCTTCTTCCTGTGCTTCCTCTTTTGTCCAGACCAGTGGAGTCAAAAGCTGACAACTCTGTGCATAAGAATTCCCATTCCACAGCCAGCCAGTATGGGAACCAACCACACAGATAAACAACTGCCAGCCAATGACTTTTAAGTCTCTGCCATTTCCCTCCTAACTTTGATCTCATATTACATTAGTTTTTTCCACTGCATTTTCACTTTAATTTCTTCTCTAAGAACAACTCTCAGGCATAGACTAAAAGAGCTATTCCTGGCTGCTCACACAGCCTTCCTCTGGATGCTCTCTGCAGCAGGCATGTGTCTGTACCCAAACCAGCTCCTCCTGCTGACAGCCTCCAGAGGAAACTGGGAAGGACAGGAGCTCCCCCACCTTCCCTGCACCCCGTGAAGGCAGAAGAAGCAGCTTACCGTCTTCTTCATCTTCTCAATGAAGCTGCTGTCTCTCACTGGAGCTGCTCTGAAAGACAGAAGAAATCTCTTTTTAGACAAACGCATTCAATTTGAGGTCAAGAATAAGCAAGTGGGGGAAAAGCGGCCTCCAGACCTCAGGAAAGCTGCCCTAAAGGGTGTGAGTCCCCACTGACCACTGTTATTCACCCTGTCCGAGGGATACTCCTTGCTCAACCACAGGGCACACAACCATGGAGCAGGGACTCAGTACAGAGGGGAAAATCTGAGCCCCTGCCTGACCCCCATCAGTGAATCCTCCTACAGGGAAAGCCCAGGCACTCAGCCCTGCCCACCAGGAAACCTTTATCAACTGCTCCAGGAGATTTCACAGCTGAGCAGGTTACAAGGATCCCACAGGAGCAGGTCTCCAGATAAATCTCATGGTGTGAGAGAAGGGAATAGAGAGCTCCCTGCTTCCCACACCACCAAGGGCAGGCAGGATCAGTCCTGAGCCATGCTCCCAGGGCACATCTACCAAGTCTGAAATCAAACAGGGCTAAAAACCAGCTGTTTCAACCTCCAAACAGCATGCCAGACATGAGCCCCAGAGCTGGAGAGCCCTGTGGAGCAGATACACGCAGCTCATCAGACCCACAGATGAGGCAACCGCTGCCAGCCGAGGTCCTGTGGAGCTCATTCCCATGCCAGATTCCCATCCCCAGGGTGGATCTCCTCCACAGAACATTTCCATTATTGCATGGGGGTGGCTTTCCCTGACTTGGAAGGGGGACAAACCACAGCAGAGCCAGAATCATGGAGGTAGGGATTCCCACTGCTCTGGCTACTCTGTTAGGGAGGGAGCCAGAAGCGCTTCACTATCCTTAGCACATCCTTGGATTTTCAGTGTCACAGGGTGACAACAACCCAGCCCTGGGGACCCCAGGAACTTCACAAGCAGAGGTGACCATAGCTACAGCCAGATTAGGTTTTGGGAGCTTTTCACAGCAGGCAAGGACAGGAGCTCCCTTGCTGTCCTCCCCACCAAAACTTTGGTAGCAGGGAAGAGGAACGTGGGACCCATTCCACCTCACAATGGAAGAATGCAAGGCCGGGTCTCCTGTGGTAAGAGAGAAGCCTCCAGGCAAAAAACAAATGGTTTTGGCTCCAGCCCATGTGAGAATGTGAGGAGCTCGCTAACAGTTTCCTCAACCCTGTAGCCCAGAGGGAGGGATCCTGCGGATGTGCTGAGGCATTTGTGGAGAGCACACACACGCACAGCAGCAGGGTGGGGGAATTCATAAAACATCCCTTCAAGCACCCCTTGCTACCCAAAGGGATCAAGGAGCTCCATAACTGGGCCTGACAGCTCTGAGAACCAACAACGTCAAAAAAAAAAGGCAAGCACACAAAAAGGACAAGCAAAGCTGACCCCAGAAAGCTCCCCAAGGCAGCCATGCTCCCAGGAGAGCTGCTTCACACCCCTGCTTGGCTCTCTCAGCAGTCAACAGTCTCCCCATACTGTCATTTGTACCCTGTTGGGAACTGGGATATCACAAATATCTTACAGGAGCAGCCCCAGCCCTGCCCACGCTGCAGCCAGGATGGGGGCTCAGGAGAGCTCTCAAGCCACAGCTCTCACTTAGTTTTTGGCTCCTTGGTGAACTTCTTTAGTTCCTGCCCTCTGCAAATGAGATCCAATTTAAACAACTGTTGGGTCAATTACTAAACAAAATGCTTTTAAAGGAGGAAAGAAAGAGAAGTTTTTAGATCCTTTCAGCAAGCTCTCTTTGGAAGAGAAAAGGGTGCAGCACATGGAGCTCGTCCGTTTTCAAAGGAGGCAACCCTGCACTGAAGTGAGTGGTGGAGAACAGGCTGTGGCTCACATACAGAAGAAATAATGAGCCTGGCTTTGGAAAAAAGGCTACACAATTCCCTGAAACTGCTTCATCAGGGTGGCCTGAAAATCTGAGCAGCAAAACCACACAGGCACCAAAGGCAGAAACGACACTCATTTTCACTGCTCTGCCAGGGAAACTTGGAAGAAAAGTTTGTCCTCAGCAAGGACTGCTCTTACAGCTTAGACAGCTCAGGGTAGCAGCTACAAGCACTAGAAGCATTAGGTGGAGGGAAGGGGATTAACCCCATTGTCAGAGTGAGTCTGTAGCTCATACAGCTCTCCCACCCTTGGTGAGAACCCACAGTGCAACTGACTCCCAGGGCTCTCTGTCACTTTGGTTTCAGGAGAAAGAAAGGACAGGGGAGGAAGCTCCCAACAGCTCAGCAACAATATCAAAGTCTGTCTCAGCTGAATATCTCTCCTTCAGAAAGCTCCTGTTCCCGTGGCTTTCCTGCTGAAAGCACAGAAACATCCGCAAGTGAGGACGCAGCATGGATGCTGCAGAGAAACCAAGCACCGACTGCAGGGTCTCCTCTGGAGCAGCCTGCTTCCAAGCAGAGCCTCTCCCCTTCCTTATCCCGTGGAAAAGGGAAGAGGCACCCATTCCACCCAGCTTTGGAGCTGGAAGGATCCCATCAGGCAGAGTAACTCACCTGGCCATGGCCGGCTCTTCCCGCGGGGCTGAGTACACGCAGCCCATGGCAGGGCAGGGAGGAGGCAGACAAAGAGTCCAGGGCAGCCTTGTGTCTGCAAGGGGAACTGTGGGGGGGATGGATCTAACTTAGCTCTGGAGCCACACGCACACAGGCCTTTCCATTCTGTTCCTCCTGGGCGTTAAAACCGAGCGTCAGCCTTTTGTTGAGGAGAAGAGAGCCGGCACAAAAGGTCCCGGCACGGGTCATAGCAGGAGTGGTCCTGTCCACCCCGATCCTCGTGGTGGGGCTTTGGAAGTTACTGAGTGGATCTGCGCAGTCCTGAGAAACTGCAACATCTGGCAGCAGTGGCAGAAAGGAATTAGGAGTGGAGAATGAAACCTCCCAGGATCCTCCGCAGCACACGTCCCTCTCCCATCCGCGTGGAGCAGGGGGACGGGACACAAAACCCTCCCCCAGCCTTGTTCCCTTGGAAACTGTTTATATCACAGCTGCTTTTATATATATTCTTTTTTTAAAAAAAAAAAAAAAAAAAAAGCTTGATGCTGTAGCTGAATGAAACGATTCCAGACACTGCGTGAGCAACGCTTCGGGTAACTATGGCAGTGCCATTACGGAGGCAGCTCAAAGGAGTTTGTTTTCCTCAGGATCCTATTTAATTTAATTAGAGATGGTCTCACACACACACACAGGCAGCAGAGAGCTAATCAGGCTAAGGACTTGGAGCAATTCCTGCCACAGGAAGCCCTACAAGTACCAGGGAATGGATTTCTGCAGAGCTGCAGAATAGAGATAAGCCAGTTTCTGTCCCAAGCAATGTTAAAGAGGGGGGAGAAGGGAGAGGGTGACACCCAGCATACCAATGGCTGTCCTGCCTGCATCATCCCAGGATGACTGTCTGCAGAGTGGGGACACAAGAAGGGAAAGAAATCTATGATTGAGAAACTTGCTGAGGAGGAGCAGCCAAAGAATAAAAATAAATTCCTGCATTCCCCGGCAATGGCCCTGCGAGGAAGCGTGGTGGCCGTGGCTGCGTGGCGATCCAGAGCTGCTCTCCCTAATGACATCTGCAGAGCAGGCTGCAGGGAAGGCTGCTCTGGTGGTTTTAATTAAGCCTGAAAATGGTCAAAACACAAGCAATGCTCAGTCAGTGGGAAACCAGCCTGGCCCACACATGCATGTGTTACACACCACAGGTACAGGACGCCTCGTATGTGGGAAGCCTCTGCAGGGAGTTCTGTCCCAGCTGTGGGGACTTCGGGCAGGAAAAGAGCTCCACTTGGCTGAAGGGTGAAGATCAGCAGACTGATCCCTCACTGAGCTGTGGCTGAACCTGGAGGTGCATCACTGGGGCATGACCATTCCCAGGCCATGCTGAGAGAACCCAGCCCAGCTGCCATCCATAACAGGGCACTTCAACCACACATCTGCTCTTCCACCATCAAGGGCAGTAACAACAGTGGATTTCCTTTGCAGACCCTGCTGAGCTGCCATGGTTTTATGAAGGTGGGCTGCTCCCAAAAACCCCAGAAGGGAACTGAGGTGCTGGATGCTGTGTCCAGGTCAGAGACTCTGCTTGCACTCTTCAGCATTGTAAACAAATCACTAAAGCAGCAGCCACTGTGATGTGCCTGAATTGCTGTTCAGCACCTTCATTCTCCAGTATTCTGAGGCTGAACTGGGGGGCCAAAGTGACACAACAGAAACCATCACCCAATGCCATCAGATAAAGTAGTTCAGGACACTTTGGCAAGGCAGTTTGGTTCAGGCAGAGCTGCAGAGAATGAGCTGAAGAAACACAATTCCTCTGAAAGTCAAGGCTCTCCACCCAGCCAAAGACAGCCCCACTGAGGCCTCTCTGCCTTTAAGGGTCTGGGACAGCTTCCCTGCCTGCCCATAGGCCCACCTGCCATACCCAGCCAGCCACAGGCAGAGCCTGACACTGTGATCCTCTGTCTTGTCAATTTGCTTGTTCATCACAAAGGAAACTTTATCCCAGATTCAAGGATTACAAGAGGGAAGGAAACCCAAGGCTGACCAAGCTTGTTTTCCCACTCATTTTCCTCCCAGTTCCAGGCATCCCATAAAATCCCACTGCAAAAGCTGCAGGAAGTGACTGTCTCTGTCCTGAAGGATGGATGTACCCTGGCTTTTAGGGTCACACTGCCCTCAGACCAGCTTTCTACAATGACTGCAGCAGGGTAAAACTACTTCACAGCCTCCTCTCACTCTGCACCTGCCTGGCTGACACTTTTGCAAAATGCAACTGTGTCAGACAACTTTCAAAACAACCTCACCTCTCTGGTCATCGGTGACGGGAGGTGCTGCTGCTCCACATCTCCCACAAGGAGCAGTTGCTCCCTCCCAGCCACTGTTCACAGGGACAGAGAAGACAGCACAGAACCCATGGAGGAAACAAAGTGCCTGTGAGGCAGCTCAGGGCAGGAACTGCAACCAGGCTGGGATGGAAGCCCACATGCTGAGGCCCTGCAGCAGCACAGGGTGGTAACACACACCAAGGGCAGTCAAAGCTTCTCTGCAAGGTCACCACAGCCTCTGGAAGAGCTGCACATGACGGGCTGTAGGTGGAATCAGTCACAAGGAAGAGAGCACGGGAGCCTGGGCTGTGCCATGGCAGGATCTAATTTCAGATTTTAAGAGCCCTTTCCCCAGCCAGCTCAGCTCTCACTGCAGCACACTCTCCTTACAATCTCCAGAGGCAACCATGTGCACTGACACACACAGCCCTGTCTGGCAGGCATGAGAGGGAATGTATCCCAGCAATCCAACAGAACACATTCCCAAGGTAAGGCTGAGCAGGCACAGACAGCTGGGCTGCTGCCAGCCACGTGTGCACCCATCTGCACAAGGTACCACAGCCAGGGACACTGCTGCCCTTTAAAACCCTCCCAGCCAGAAAATGTACTTTCCAACCTCCTGCAAGGCCAGAAACAAGGAAAGAGATAAAAAGTGCAGCAGAAAACTGATGTGAAGTTTGGAATGTGACTGAGACAAGGAACGAAATGCACCCAGCTCTCCACCTGGCCCCAAGCCCCTTGCAGAAGACAGGGTGGAACAAAGCTCTCCCTCTTCAAATCCAATCTCATGCTGCTGTGGTAACCTGGCATCAAAAGCCAATCAAGTTTTATAGGAGCTGCCAAGCAGCTCATCCCAAGAACTATCTCCCAGCTCCCCAAGACTATTCTTTTCCTTCACAGCTAAGGCAAGATAAGATTTCCAATAGCAAATCTGCTTAAGAGCAAGTTCACTTCTTTCCACATTTATCTAAATATTAGTTTTATCAGAAAACAACAAGAATAGCCAATGAAATCCTTAAGATTTCTGAAGTCCAACCAGAAGCTTTCCTGCCTTGCTTGCGAAAGGCCAATTCCCGATTTGAGCCACACGGTGGGGTAAGGCAGAACTGCAGCCTGGCTCTTCCACCGGGATTTCGGCATCAGGAGGCGAACACAGAGCAGTTGAGGGCAGAAAAACACCCTTTGAGACCAAGATCCCTCACCGGGGACCCTCCTACAATCCAGCTGAGCCTCCCAGAGCCCACCACAAGCAAGAGGGAATAGCTCCAGCGGTGCCACGAAGCCTGAGAGTTGTTACTTACACTGTCTGCATTTTGGGGAGCTCAGGCACTTCCTCCTTTTTCTTGCGGAAGAAGAACCAGTAAGTAAAAAGTCCAGTGATGAGGGAGATGAGGAACACGTCCATCATGCTGAAGAGAGAGTCCTGCTGTACAGTGCTGTCAGAAGCTGAGATGGTTGGGTCCATGCTGGATTCCCCCATGGCACTCACAGGCACTGTAAAGCAAGGAAAAACAATGAGCACCGGCAGCCACATGGGACAGCATTAAAAGACATCTAGAAAATGTTTTTTGCTTTACATTTAATCTTAGCAGCACAAGGCTGCCCAACAACTCTTTGGATAGAGGCTTCTTCTGTGCCCCAAGGTGTCCCACCAAGCTTTTCCCTTCCTGTTGTATCCCTGCTGATTCATCTGAAGTGACTTCCTCATTGGAGCAGCCCCACATTCCAACCAGGGAGCCCAATCTGACTCCTACTGACACCCCAACAATGCTCAACAAGGACTCATGGTCAGCCTTTACTAAGCCTTTACTCACTACAGAGCCCCTGGTGTGTTACTGGAGGATGATCCCACTCTTCCAGTCACCCCACAGATTCTGGGATTCCTCCTTCTTTCCCACAAGGTGACAGGATGCCCATGCCCCACTGCTGTGCTGATTAACCACAGAGCAGGACTGTGGCACAGAACTACCGTGAGAATTCCCACAACAGGTTCTTACAACACAAATGATGAATACTTCTGATTTACTCCACTGCAGATTGGATTTACTATCCATCTCTTTCTGTGCCTCTGGTTTCCCAGTCCCCTCCATGATCTCCCCCAGTTTAACTTCCATCTCCTTGAATTACTCCTTTCCACTTACCAAGGCAGAGTTTAATCAACTTGGGACTTGCCCACAGCTATTCCCAGAGTCCTTGGCAGCAGGAGGATGAACACCCAGCCCTCAAATACCCAACCAGCCCTATGACCCCTGTCCTTCCCCTGGGGAACCACCCATCACTCCCTCCCTCCCACTGCTGTGCCAAAGCTCTGAACTCCTCTGACCCTAATCCAGATCACAAGATTATCTTCCCTACATGCAAGGACACACTCTGGCCGAGTAAACAGATAATTAACTCAAAACTTGATTTGGAAGGGCAAAGTGACTCTCTTCTTGTACTTGGGCATCCTGCCAACCCAGGAGACCATGGACATTTGAACTTGCACCCAGAAAAGTGACACAGAGCTGTGGTAGTGCTGCAGGAAGGAAATGTGCCATGGCTGAGAAATAAAAGTGACTGAAGTTTGAAGTTATGCTAAAACACTCAGGAGCTGAGAAGAAAAGGGAAGTTTATGCTTAGGGAGCACTAATGAGGGATACCAGGTAAAATCTTCAGCAAAGAACAACCCCTTGTTGTTACCCCCACAAGGGAAGTCCAGCTCCAGACAACACACAGCCTTGTGCCACAGGGCACCAGCTATAAAAAGCACCCTGTGGAGCACAGGGAGAAGTCCACAGCCACCTGGCAGTGACCATGGGTGGGTACCCTGGCAACCCAGCTAGTGCTCAACCCTACAAGAAGTTTCATTTGGTGGAGAACTTGGCAAGTAACTGCATTACAAAGGGCACTAAAACACCACTGCAAAGATTCCCATTAGGTTCCCAGAAAAGATACCAAGGCAGGATGTTGGAAGAAAAATAAGAGTGATGTGACTGAAGACAAGCAAATTGCACATTCCTCTCCATCAGGCAGGTCACCCTGTCCTCCCTCCTTGCAAACAGGCTTTCCATTGCTGGATCTTGGAGCCAAGTTGGGTGTTACTTCTGTACAACTGTAGACTAAACTATTACTTAAAGCCTGCACAGCTGGGGTTTACTTGCCAAAAAGGCACAGTTCCCAGTAGGATCCCTCTCCTCCTCCTTATCTGGTTCCAGTAAATCAACAAGGAGCTGGTATGGCAACCAATACCAGGGGAATGCGTTGGTGGGGGAAAAAAATTTGGTTTATTGCTTTTATTGGTTTATTGCTGATGAAACCCCAGAAATTTTAATAACAAGCCCTTCTCCTCTTCCCCTCTGCCACCCCACCTCCTCTGGAAGAAGATCTCAGCCAAAACCTGCCAGGCAACCCATCCTCTCACAGAGTTTTGGTTCTTGCCATCTCACTCATTACTTCATTACATCTCAGGGCAAGGAAGCCCTGAGGGCCACTGGTCCCTGGTTCCCAGGGAGCCTCAGCTGCTGCCTGTGAACAGCACAGCCCAACTCTGCAAAGAGATGAAGGAATCAGTGCCTGGACCCAGGGAGGAGTAAATATCTCCAACTCTGCAAGGTGGGTTGGATTTTTCAGCACCAGTTTCACTGCCCAAATTACACAAGGGTGGACAATTCCCCTGACACAGGGCAGTGATGGCCACATCAGTAAGATTATCCTCAGAACAGCCTGTCTTTCACCCACTTTCCTCAAAAATCCCAAGGCACGTAAGGCAATGATAAACCTTTGCTAAGAGGAAGGCATGAATGAAAACAAGGCTGATGGAGACCATGCTGAGCTGGTTTGGGGCAGGAGCTGCAGCTCCTTCCCTTCTGAGCACCAAGCCCAGCAGCAGCTGAGCCCTGGGAAAGGCTCCTAGCACAGAGCACAGCAACCTCTCTCATCACCAACTGCACAGGGAGGAGAGTTCCAAGCCAGACACACCTGTGGTGAGCAGCACCCAGCCCACAGCAATTCCCTGCCAGCTCCTGATAGCTCAGACATGATAGCTCATGAGCTGCCCTGTGTGGGCAAAGAATGAGGGAAAGAATGAGTCTGTGCTCTCCTCAGCTAGGTAAGGGCTTTGCCTCCAGCCAGAACTCCTCACTGTGCCCAAAGCAGCAGAGCTTCAGGCCTCCTAGAACAGAGGGGTTTGGCTTTCTTCAGCCTCCAGAGGTGGTCTGCTCTCAGGAAAGAGGCATCCTCAGGGAGGCAGCTCCCAGGAATGCTGCCTGGATGGATGTGGGGGTGGAAGCTGTGCTATCTCCTTGCCTTGACCAGTGTTTCAAAGGGGAACCCTGCAGCTGCAGCCAGACCACCCAGTCACTGCCCACAGCCAGGGAAGGGAATATTCCAGGTTTATGGCTCTGGTGCATGAAGCAAAACCTGGTTTGCTCTCCTCTCTTCATTCACAATCTCCACAGCACAAAGTTTCTATGCTGACCTCTAACCCCGGAAGGAAACATGGTCATGGCCTAGTGATGGAACAAGGCACAAGAGCTGCTTTGATTTTGGTGATGGGCTCCCTCTGGTCCTGGACATTTGGTTATTCAAGCTTTATATCCCAGCTACAAATTCTTCTTTTTGCTTTCCCCTCACCACTCCTACCCACAAGGAAAGGTTTGCTTACACACAGCAAGAGAAATGCAAAGGATGTGAAATTAGACCTCATGTCTCGTTTTGAAAGGGTTGTCATAACTCAGTAACTATTGAACTTGCTTCACCCAGCACAGGAAGATTATGCCTCAGTTTATGTCAATCTCACATAGTTGGCTGCAACAATTATTTTCCAGAAGTTCACAGAAATTAATTTTCAAATACACATCCTTTTCTAACTTCCAGTGAGAAGAAACCTGACTCCTGAAATTTAGCTATCCAGGGAATCCTGCAGTCTCTGGAAGGGGCCTTGGTAGAATCAAACTAGGTTTTTTAAAGGAAAAGGAAATTTATGATGCAGAAGTAAAACTTTCCCTGACAACAATTTCAAGGCTGGTCATTTTAACCACATGATTTATTAGATCTTCAATCAAGGCAAGACAAGATGTCCCACATCCTTTTTTTATATTTTTTGTTCTTTTTTGTAATGGTGGCTCCAGTTCCTGGATCCCTGTTTATGCACATAGTAGAGCAATCAGTCTCAGCAAGATGTGAACATTTACATCACACAGAAAAGTCACAACATTTTGAAAGATTGCAATGCTGTGTTTTAGCACAGCTTTTCAGCCCCTGAATGTGTGAATTTGCTTGATACATGGCAGCTCACAATCATTCAAATCATCAGGGACCTTCTCTGCACATCTCCATGCTAGCAAACAGATTAACTTCATCCTCATATTAAATTAAATGTATTCCTCATTCTCATACACACCTTGGAAAAAAAAAGACTGAAAGCACTCTCAGTGCCAGGCATCCTCAAATCCCCCATGATTTCCATACAGACTAAAGGTGCTATAAGGTCACAGGGTTAAAAAGTATTTAAATATATATAAAAACAGTATTAAAACAAACAAGATAGGGTGGCGAGTGATGAAAGCCAAGTGGTCAGCAACCTGAAGAGATTTATTATCCTCCCTTGCATCAGAGAACAATGCATCAGATGTCCCCAAAACCTCCCTGGGACACAGCACCACAATCACAAAACGTGGCTGGGAGGTTTCCCCTCCTGAAAGTCACATTGTGCTATCTCCTAGTGACAAAAGCCTTGGCTCTAGTGGCAATCTGGGCAGGAAGTTGACTCTCTTGAGATTGAAGTAGCCTGTTTTTAATCTAGTATCTGAGATGAGTTTCAAGTACCTCGGGACAGTTGAACTTCCCAGGACTGCAGCCTGCGACTCTTGCCCCAAAATGAGCAACCAGGCTCTGTGCTTGACTCTGCCCTGTGCCACCATCAGCACACCCTGACCTGCAGTGTCAGCCTCGCTGAGAGGGGAAGGAGAAGGAAAACTGCTGACCAAGCACAGCCTGGGGCTGCTCACTGCTCCCACCTCTGATAACTGATCCCTGGCACCAGCCACAACACCAAAGGCCCCCTGAGTCCAGACCAACCCAGCAGAGAGGGATCCCCACAATCCCCACACCCCTATGGACACTGCCTGCCCTGGCACGGCTGGCACAGAGGTTGCACACCCAGTTGTCCCTGAGCTATGAAAAAACCCAGAGTTTTCCCAAGCATCAGCACCCTTTGGACACCTGAAGATAAGCACAGGAGCTGCAGGTGGAACCTCTATCTTGCAATATGTGCAGAAAAAGCATCCGTGGTGACGGAGTCAAAGAGGAATTGCGTGACAAATGTGCGTGCAATGCCATCAGTCACCCTCTGGCCGACGCTGGCACCGATGCCAGGCTCCAGTCAAAGGGAGCTCAGCAGGGTGCAGGCAGAGAAGCCTTCCCAGCCCACAGCAAGGTCTAGGCTGACTCAGTTGAACTCCAGCAAGGACAGTAGGTAATGGTTTGGAGCCAAACCAGCCCTGCAGCAACGAGATTGCCTTGTGTCTCACAGCAACACCATCACGGTGCCAACTCCAGCTCCAGAGCACCCATTCCCTCTCCTCCAGCCCACCCATCCCATGCAGCAACACTCACCGAAGGACTGCTGTCCAGTTTGTCATAAACAGGAATCCATGCAAGTCTAACAGCAATTATAACAGCAACCCACACTCAAAAAGCTCCTTCAGACCAGCTTTCTCCAGTCCAGATTCCCAGTGAAAGCCCTGCACAGCCACACAGGGAAGGGGACAAGGGGGCACTGCTGGGAGAGAGAGCACTCCTCGTGCTGCCTGCAGCCACGTGACAATGACCCTCATGTCCCTGACTCAGCACAGGCATCGCATTAGTGAGCACAGAGGAAGTGCAGCTGTCACGATTTCCAGTGCTGGGAGCTCTGTGTGGCTGGCACCATTACCAGCACATCTGCCAGACCCTTCTTTCTGATCAGGAAGGACCATCCTGAATTCCCAAGGTAAAGGCAGGTGTGCATAACCAGACCTCCTTTCCCACCACATGCCTTGTCTGCCCCAGGGATCACCCTTTCTCTCATGCTGAGCATGGCACAACACAGATTAGGGGCATTATCAGCCTTGAGAAGATGCCTTAAAAACGCCCTGTTTTAAATCAGAGATCAATTTCCACTAGCACCATGGCACAGCCCCAAAAGACAATCTCAGGACAGGCACGTAAGAGATAAGCAGAGATAAGCAACCAAACCAAGTGAAAACTCCAACTCTTTGTACAGCACACATCTGCAGGCCGAGTTTTAGGTACAATGGCAAAACAGGAAGACTGTAAATAGAAAATAAACATCTAGGAGGAAAAAAAGAAAACCACTGGACAGCCCTTTCACAGGTCTGCAAAGTTTGTGGAGAGCTCACAGAGATGGCAGCACCAAAAGGAAGTTGCACTGAGCCCCCATCACTCCTCACAGCAGCAGCAGTGGAGAAGAAGGAAGAGAGTTGCCCACAAATAGGAATGCAGTCTTGTGACCAGCCAAGGCCTTTATTCTTTCACCCACTAATGACACAAGACAGGCAGGTTACTGCTGGCTGTCAGGAAGAGGAGCCCCACAGACACAAGCCCAGGAGGAAGGAGGAGAGGCAGCAGCAGCAGAAAGAGCAGGGATGTGGTGGAAGTGGCATTTCTGCCCAAACTCTTGTGCCTGGTCTGCTCTGAACCCACTGCAGCCAAGACTTTCTGCATGTTAGTGTGTGGGATTGGGCCAGGAGACCCTTGGGGCAAAACCAGATCTTCCCTTACTCCTCTTCAGAATGCAACCAATTAGACTAAGAAATTCTGTTTACATCAGCCTGTGCCAGTCTCAAATTAGCTCTTTTTGCTTTCCTTTTCAGTCAAAGGAGACCTGGCAAGAAAAGTCGTCCTCTCCAAAACAAAAGCAGCCCACGGAAGCAGGCGCTCAGATCCAGGTTATTTAGCATTGCTTTGGATCAGCCTTTTCTCCACAGCTCTGCCACACGGAGATTGCATTTCCCATCAGCAAGAGGATGCTGATCTGGCCAGACAAGTGGCCCTGACTGGCCTGGTCTGCCCAGGCTCCCTGCTTTGGGTGGAATCACCACACAGGTGAGTCCCTGGGCTCCTGAGGAAGGACAGCACAGTGGGAAACGACACAGCTTTCCTTGCCCCCTCAGCCTCTGCTGGACCACACGTGCTGATGTGAAGGCTAGCTACACCTAGAGCTTCCCTAAAACCTTCTTCCCACATATTTCCCACAAATTCCCATTAACCACCAGCAGCTCGTTGAGGATGGAAAGCAGCAGAACCTCACACAAAACCAGGGAAGTGCTTCTGCACGCTCCCACCAGCTCAGAAATCCCAAGCCAAACCGAGGAGCTGGCTGCAGCAGCACCTCAAGCAGGGAGAGGAACACAAAAGCTGTTGGGGTTTTTTGGTGAAACAAAAGCTACTCTCACTGTGAAAGGTTCTACCTAGACCCTGACACACCCGCTCAAACATCAGCAAAACTTCTATTTTAGGCACAGGACAGACACAGAGTGTGCATCAGTCAGTCTGAATCTTGAAATACTGCATATTTGAGCTTCCACTGTGTCACACTTGCATGTTTTCTGGCCCCTAGGTCTTATTCAAGGACAGCAGAGCAGCTGCAAAAGCAAGGAAGAGAACAGCAAGAACTGCTTTACTGAGGCAGAAAGGAACTCTATGCTATGGGTATGCTGAGGTGGGGCTGTGCAGTGAGCCCAGTGCACTGAACCAAAGGATTTAAGGTATTATCCAACACAAAAATTAATTCAAACTTGCCAAGGTGCCTTAAAGCAACCTAGAATTACTGAATTTGCACACCTCCTTTCACCAGATAAAAGCCTGACTCTGAACCTTTAACCATGGGGCATCTCACTGGCACCTGGGCACCTTCCTTCACACAGATCACAGAGCCAGCAGAGAAAAACAAGAGTTCAGGGTTACAGGGTAAACAAAACCTGAGCATGGCAGATAAACTGACCCCCTGTGAACCAACACTGTTCCCCAGCCTGCCCTCCCAGGGAGGGACAAATCCAGAGCACCACACTTCAGGCATCACTTGAAAGAGGAACAGGGGTCTCACCAGCATCAATATTCAGGAGCAGGGACAAGTCTGCAGGAGTTTTAAATCATGCTATTGCCAACTCCATGGGCACCTCTCAGGCAAACCAACTGCTCAGAGGGCTGCAAAGCCTTAGGAAAAACCCATCCAGGCATGGATTTTGCATGGTTCACGTCCTGTTGAAGATGTTTTTTTAAGTTCAAGAGGGAAAATGACGTTTATTCAGCAGTCTCTTCCGCAAGTGCTGCACCCTGTGCTACCACAGCCACAGCTGGAAGCTCATCTCCTTCCCTCAGGCTGTTTGCTCACCTTGTGCCTGTGGCTTTGCCTGCAGCCACTACTGGGAAAAAAGCCCCATGGATGGGGTCGGTAGCCACAGACTTTGACCTCTTCCACCAGGAAAAGTTTGGACAGCAAAACCCTCCAGTGCTGTTTTCTTTTCAAAGATTTCCTTTGAAACCAACAGCTGGAAGAGCACCAGGGGGACAGGGTTAAACAGACCCTGCAAAGTTTTAGGAACTGTCAAGACTTTTGATCAGAACAGTGTGTTTTGGGGATTTATTTCTTTATTTCAAGAAAACCAAGCACTGTTTGTAAGGAGCCAGGACATTTTGTATTTATAAGCCAAGTTTCCTCTGAGGATGCAAGAGCTTTTCAGACATTACAAGCTCATCTCCTATGTTGCTGTAGGGGATGGAGGTGTTACTGCATGATCCTTACACCTCCTGGTAACTCAGGAGTAGAGCTGTCCTGCTCTGGCTGGGTTTGCACACCTATCAGAAGGGTGTGCCATCACCCTACAAACCTCCCTGCCTGACATGGGTCAGCAATCTGACCTGGACTTCACCTTTCTGAAATGATTTGGGAAATACATGCAACTTCACAGCCTAGTCCCTTGCAACCACACACAACCACGGCCACAGCAGACCTCAGAACACCAATTCCATATCCAAAACTGATGTCCCCACGCCAAAAAGTGACACAGGCCACAGGACATCACACAACTCAGGGGTCACAGGCTGAAAGGCTGGTCTCAAGCTGCAAAAACTACAACTCTCCAAGTCCCCAGCACGACCAACACAAAGAGAAGATACTTGACACAGGATTTTTTTGTTCCTTTGTAAAACGAGCTGCTCCTCTTACCTCCAGCAGTTATGCATTGAGCCCTGTTACACAACCAGGGCTTGCACAATCCTTGCAGGCATTTTATCAACTTGCTCTTCCAAAGCTTGGAGTTAGAGAGGAGATGCAGCAATGACCCGTGAAAGGGAGTCAATTGATGTGTTTCACAAACAAGCAGCAAGGCAAGACGCAGGGTACTTGCCAGCACCACAGAGCCAGACCTACCAACTCCCCAGGCTGGTTGCTAAACCTCCCCAGCACTTCCCATGCACTGCCAGAGCCAGGAGAAAAACCCAACTCCATGTTTAACTCCAAACCTTGCAATCTCCTACTCCACACAGCAAGAAAGGACGGTTAGTCAATAACTCCATTCATTGCAAAGGAGTGACTGGAGCCACACACACGTGGTTGATTACTAAGCAAAAATACTACAATAATCTGCCATCGTGGGTCAAACTAGGCTACTCTTTGGACTTGTGGACATCCAGAAGCCACCGGAGATGGCTCCTGGTCTTTCTGGATGTCATGAGTGATAGCAGCACACAATTAATGTTGAATGTTTACTCAGAGATAAACAGCAAGAGATTATGAGCAGCCTGCAATTATTTGTTCTGATCTATGAAATTTTAAAGCCTGTAAAAAAGCAATCTTGGCAGAGGTGCACCTGTCACTGCAGGGCTGGTGACTCACTCTCCACAATAACGTGCACAAAGGAATCTCATCACTGGGATCAAATGATCACATTGGGAAAGCAAATTATGCAAGTTCTACAAACTGTGTTTTTGGAGGCGGGAGAATCCACATCAGGAAACAGAACAAAGTTCAGTGGCCACAGAGGTAACAGCAGGTGGTTTTCTTTTACAGCAGAGCAAAGGGATGGGGAAGAGATGGCAGGAGCACAGACCTGAGCAGGAAAGCCTTTTCCCCAGTCCTTCAGAACTGAGCAAACACAAACATTGCTGCTTCACAACAGGCAAAGGAGAGAGCAGGGACCAAATGGGATTTCAGTTAGAAAGTTCCACACGTTACTTTTGCTGCAGGTCAAGAAACCATCACTCCCAGAACGCACTGCCAGCCCCCTCCCCAAACCCAGCTGCACCAGAGGTGCTCCACAAGCTGTAACACTCAAAAGAAAGGGGTTACCTTGCACCTATGGGTCTGTAAACAAGTGCTGGTGGGGCCTGTGAGCTCCAGTACGGAGGGTGGTGAGTAGCAGAGAAAGCCTCCCTTGAGACAGTTCAAGGTGTTTTGGTTGTATGGCCCTGTTGAGCTCCTCCAGCTGCTCTGCAAGAAACAAAATAAAAGTTGCAGAAGGCACTTAGCTGTCTAGGAGGCACCAACCCAGAAATTACTGACTGAACAGGAGGCAACTGCAAAGTGATGACAAGCAAGAGGTTCTTCTCTGTCACAATTAGAGCAGGACTAATTAACAGGGGGTTAAGCCAGATTTATGACACATTCCCCTCCTTCCTGCCCACTCTTCACCTCACTCTCCAAGGCTTTCAGACTCGAAGATTACAAGAAAGCACTCAATTGGTGTTTCTTCCTGTATCTCTATTATCTTCCCTGTTCCGTGTTTTGCAAATACAAAACTAAGGCACACACCATGTCATGTCATGCACACCCTGGTTCAGTGCTGTCAACCAGCCCAAGATGCAACAGAAGAAAAACCTGTACTGAGACAATGCTGGGTTTTCCAGGAAGGGTCTGGCTCACCAGACCTCCCAGAAAAAACACCAATTTCCTCATCTGCAGCAGATTAATCAGCAAGCTGCTTTGCATCTGTGCAACAGCCCCTCAGAATTTCTCATAAAATTCCAGAAATATTGGGAAAAAGCCCATTCCCTTCTATCTAGCAAAAGGGATGTGTGAATCACTGCACCCCACTATTCAAAAAAATTATGAAAACTCACAGCTCCTCACAACAGCCCACATAAAGCAGAGCTCTGTTGTAGAAGGGATGTCCCCACTGCTATCGCTGATTCACTTCTACAACTCAGAAACAGAGACCTGACTCTTTCTTCCTTGCACTTTTCCAGCTTCTCAGCCGGATACATGTTTTTACTTTTTACGACGAGCTGTAAAAGTACAAACCCATTTCACCTGTCCAGACTCACATCAGAGAGCCGCAGTGATCCCTCTTCCCTGTACACATTCCACTAAGCATTCCTATTTCCCTACACGCTCCAAAAGCTAACCCAAGGTCTAAGCACTGGCAGAACAAAGCACACTCCAAACTGTACCAGCAGTGCTTACTCCTGCAACTAAGAAAACTTCCCAAGAAGTAATTCCACACTGATGACTAACTCCCAACACCACCATCCAGGTGCCTTCGGCCCCTCCAGCCTTAATATTCCCAAAACCAGGGTGTTCCCCTTATTTCATTTGACAAGCACATTCCCTAGGTGAGTAATTTCAGTCTTACAAGAAACTCCATCAGGAAAACTCGGGAGCAAACAGCCTTCCCACACCCCAGCAGTTTATAAAGTGAAATAGATGGAACAACAGCGAAACAGCCCAGCCTGCAGCAAAGGTGTCAATTAAACGCTGGGAACACCGTTCAGCAGGGAAGTGCCAGAAAATTAAGCTCATCAAAGGCTTTTAACCAGCAACAGCCTGGGATGGGGTAAGTCTGAGCAACCCTTCAGCGCTGTGGAAGCAAGCAGGGCAGGCATCACCCCAATCTCAAGCTGCCCACCCTGCCAGGGGTGCTGGTCAGTCCCCTGTGTGACAGGTGTGACAGGGGTACCCCCAAATAACGGGGAGGACTCATGCCAGCCCCCCATACAGGGGACGGGGGTCGCACCAGTCTCCCTAGTAACAGGGTGCTCAGCAACACAAGATGCTCCCCAAAAGGAGGGGCTCTGGTCATCCCAATCCCTAGCAGATAACTGAGGGCCAGTCAGAGCAGATTCCCCAGATAACAGGGGTCATCCCAGTCCTCCCCGACCCCTCAAATAAGAGCAATCTCTAAATATCTCAGTAACCCCCCCAATAACACAGTCACACTAGACACCCCAGACAACCAGGAGGTCTGGTCATCCCAACCCCTACCACATAACAGAGGTCCAGTCACATCAGACTCCCCAAATAACAGGGAGGTCTGGTCATCCCAGTCCCTCCCAGCTAAGAGGGATCTCTAGAAATCTCAGTAATCCCCAATACCAGGATGCCCACTCACACCAGACTTCCCAGTTACCAGGGAGCTCTGGTCATCTCAGCTCCCCCCCCCCAAAAAAAAGGCTCCACATACATCGACCTCCCCGCCAATAACAGCGGAGACACTCACGGCGGCGCCCCCCACACAGGGAACCCCAATCATCCCAGCAACAGAGAGCAAACCACACCAGTCTCTCAGCACAATGAGAGCCCCTCATGCCATACCAACCCCACCAGAGCACGCCGGACCGCCCCTCCCGGCACACAGCACCCCGGCAGCGCAGCTCAGCCCCCCGAGCCACAGAGGGCCCCGGACCCGCCCTTCTTCACCCACATGTCCCCCGGGTCGCCGCACCCACCGCCGGCCCGGCCCGTCTGGCGCTGGCGGCTCCCGCGGCCCCCGGCGCGGCCGGCACGTACAGCGGGCCGCACCACGCGGGCACAAGCGCGGGGGAACACGCTCCGCCCTCACCGCCCGCTAATAGGTGGGGAGTGCGCCTGCCCGTGAAGATCCCCCCTCTGCGGCGGCGCATGGTACAGCCCCGGGACGGCGGTCTTAAAGGGACAGGCGCGCCGGGAGGGGCCGGGGGTACAGTGGGGGTCAGGCTGGTGTCTGAGTTGGGGTGGTCAAGGGTTCGGTCAGGGTGCAGAGGGCACAGTGGGACTCAGCAAGGGGTCAGCGTGGGGGGCAGGCTTGGGTCAAGGTGGAGGAGGCAAGGTTGGAGTCAACATTGTAGTTGTAGTTCGGGGGTCAGTATGGGGGCCGGCATTGGGGTCATGGTGGGGTCAGAGCCGGGGTTACACGCTTGGGTCACTGTGGAGTCATGACTGGGGTCATGATGGGGTCATGGGCTGAGGGCAGGGTGCTGAGGTCAGTTTTGGACACTAATCCTGGGCTGAGCCAGGACCCACAGACCCAGGACCCCTGTCTGTGGCCACGCCTGGGGACCCCCAGGCCCCCTCAAGGTCACTGCCCAGACCAGGGTCCCCTGCAGGGTCAGAGGGACCTCATGGTGGAGGCTGGCACCTGGTCACTGGGAGCCAGGGTGCTGCTCCACCCGCACTAGCACATGCTTCTGATTTAACCACAACCCAGAAGATTTGGATGTTTTGGGGTGGTCTTTCTCTCGCTGCCACACCGGAAGATTGCACAAGCAGCTCGGGAGCCAACCCCAGCAGTCCCAGTGGGAGATTTCACAACCCAGACCTCCAGACCCTGGGTCCCAGAGGGAGTGCTGCTCTCCTCTCTGCTGTTTTGGGAAGCTGGGTCCCAACCCTGCTGTTTCTAGCTTGGCCAAAGCCAGAGGCACAGCTTGCCCTGACCCCACTGAGCAGCCCCACGGCTGTGTGGGGTCACCCCAGGGCTGGGTCCCCTCCCTTGGCTGGCTGGGCACTGGCACATCCAAAGTCACCATCCTGACGCTATTACTGTGTTGACGCTCGCTGCAGAGTCAATAAAAGACTCGAGGAAGGTCCAAAGTTCGAGCTGGGCCTGGCAGGCACCTGAGAGGCCCAAAGAGGTGTGAGGAGGGGGGTACAGACCCAAAAAACACCAGCCCAGGGCTGCAGGGACACCCTGCTTCATGACAGCATTTGAGCAGAGGGCTGAGGGCTGTGAGGTTACCTGAGTAGTGATGCCACTTGCATCAGTTTGGGGATTGAGCACATGGAAGCTCCCTGGGGTGACCATAGCCCGTGGGGTGAATGGACGTGGGTTAAAGATCCCAGTGGCCCTGAGGGGACAGCAGGATAGAGCAAGTCCATGGCTGGGGTCATCCCATCAGGAGCCTGGACTGGGGACAGGCATTATGGCACAGCCTGTCCTGTTCTGTCCCCAGAGTCAAGGGGCTGGGGTCTCATCACACCCAGACCAACACCTCCGGGGGAAAAAGCAGAGCCCTGCCAGCCTGCAGGGACCTGTTTGGTCAGTGCTTTGTCTCCACACCTATTTCTCCCACCTGTCCAGCTCTCCTCTGTTCCCACCACAGTTTGAGGCTGAACTTTTGGCCACAGAGCCCTCACAGTGCCAGCAAACAACGCAGGACCCCATGGGACAGCCATGGAGGTGGCATTTGGCAGCGTCCTGGCCCTGGCACAGGGGACCTGGCCCCCAGTCAGGATGTCTGAGTGTGCTTGGCCACAAATTAATGAGAGGAAAGCAAACCACAGACTTGTTTTAGTTCCAGCATCAATGTCCCCTCTCACTCCTGGATGGGGCAGGGATGGAGGTCAAAGTCAGTTCTGCTTTCCTCGTGTATCCCTGACTCCTTTTCCCTTGCACCATGGTGGGAGCTGCAGAGCAAACAGGATGGACCTGGGCTCTTCCAGAGCATCCTTCCCAGGGCAGGACCACAACTCCAAGGGCAGGGAACAGCTGGCTCTGCTCCCAGCACTTGTCCCCAGACTGTCACCCTGCAGTGACCCTCTGAGGACATGGGGCAACCTAAGGGGCTTTCTGAACTCTCTGCACACCCTGTGCACAGATGCAATCCTGGCATGGAAGAAGTGGCAGTTTTACTGGGAATGAGCCAGGGGCACAGAATAACAAACCTCCAGGGACAGCACGTTCCCGGGGCAGCCACCCCAGGGGCAGCCATCCCAGGCTGAACTGGGAGGTTATTGATTTTTTTTTTTTCCTTTATTTTTTTTCCTGCTTTAGGAACTTCAGTTCTCTGTCTCCCCGCCAAGGAAATGAGCCGGTACTGCAATGTGTGATGAGTAACTTTACTGTGAGCTTGGTTAGGCAGATGCCAAAGCCCAGTGAGCTGACGACTTTTATTTCCCTCTCTTCCAAATTTAAATCCTCTTCTCAGCCTTAGACACGTTTGCAAATGTCTCATCCCAACCCCTTTCCTCCCTCTCAGCAACTTCACTTCCCTGGATGAGGAGTTCTGAACTTACCCCCAGCCCTGAGGAACTGGGATTTGTTGGACTCCACTGTCCAAGAGCATTTCACTGTGGAATGGATGCCCTCAGAAAAGCAGGAAACAGAAAATAAATCTCCACAAACATCCATCTGAAGGGCACTAAAGACAGGTCCAACACATTGCAAGTGAGCAGAAGGTGCAGCTGGACTCAGAACACTCCTGGGGACACAGCGGAAGCTGCAGAGATCAGAGAGAGCAAGGATCTGCCACAATCACCACGAAGTTCCCGGGAAAAAAAAAATCCAAACTGTGGTTTTGTGCCCATCTGGCATGTCCTATCCACAGGGCTCATCTGCAAGGCTGTGGCAGTTGTCTTGCCCTAGTATGGAAAGGTTCGTGGCTGTACCTGCTCCTTCCCCCTGGAAGGTTTGCTGTCCGTTCCCCTTGCCAGCCGGGACTGGGGCTGTTCCCACTGCCGGCAGTGACACTGCGGTGACTCTGACAGGGCTTCCTCTACCGCTAGAAAGCCAGGAAACCCTGGAAACACGCCATCCCTGTGACAGCTCTGCGGGGAGAGTGAATCTCTCACCAGATCGACTGATAAGAGTTTGAAAAGAAAAATAACCGGTTCCCCGCGTTTTCCAGTGTGCAGTACCGCCTGTCCCCAGTGCTCGTCCTCAGTGCGCGTCCAAAGCCACCAGTGACACCCAATCCCGCCCACAGATCCCATCCCGCTGGTCCCGCCCTATAGATCCCGCCCCACAGATCCCATCCCACCACCCCGAGCGGCAGGCTCCAGCTCCCCACTTATAAACACAGGCATAGCAGTTTGTCGTTCAGATTGCATTTCGAGTTCACAATTAGGAGATAACATTTGTGATTGCTGTCAATCCTCATAACCCTTCTGGAAAAATCAGTGACACAATTCCTAGATTTACAGGCAAGGATTTCACAAGGAGGAAAATCAAGGCACTAATGAGAATGGAGTATCAACATTTCAATGTTATCGCTAGCATTTCTTTCCTGGTATTAAAAACATGCTTTTAAATTCCAAACAAGCTCCTTATCCTGCTCTTGCTCCACACTAAAAATACAACAATGGAATTGCTGTCAGCAGGAAAAACAGGACCATGAAATCGAGTCCATTTGTGATCCCACAGAGGAGCTGGCCCTCAGCTCCAGGCTGATTCCCAAATTGCTGCATCCTCCTGCTGAAAGCCCTGCCTGGGGTGCTCACCTTTGCAAGAAGAGCTTTTTACTCATGTCTTACTTATCTGAGGTGTAAGTTCTCAGCATTCACTTTGGTCTCCTCCAAAAGGAAGCCTCTCCATCCCACACGGGACTGTGGAATTCATTCTAGAGGTGCTGCTGGAGAAATAAAGCAGCTGGATGGCAGCATGGGGCTTCTTCAGACCCTGATGGTGGCAAAGTGAAAGAGGCAGGGACATGCTTTGGACTGTGCAGCTGCCAGAGCTCCCTCTGGCCAGGCTCACCAAGAGGGAGGAGCTCCGAGGTTGATGCATTTCTGGAGACAGGTGAGGCACTGCAGGAACATCTCCAAGAGCAGAAATGGCACTCTGTGCTTCATGGAGCAGGTTTTTTTGAAGAACAACAAAACTCTAAATAGAGTCAAGGGCAGTAGCTGAAATCCTGGCTGTTTTACAGACACAGAAAAAGCAGATTCCTCCTGGGCACTGCACAATGGGCCACACAGCTGGGAATAAAGCTCAAATCCCAGCAACTGGACCAAACTCCTTCATCACAGCACAAGCACCAAACAGTGCATCCTGTTGCAACTCTCTTGCTGAAAACTCGCCTCTCCCACACACCTGCCCACCAGCTCTGAAGAAAACAGAGAGAGATTGTGCTAATACTGGTGAGTGAGACTTCTAAAGCTGAGCAGTGTGAACACCCCCAACAGCATTGCTACATTCCAGTCAATTCTTCTAACCCACTGTTAAGGTCCCTCCCAGCTCCTTGGATTTGTAAATATTTGCTGCACAAAGGGCCAAAATCCCTTCTTGAAATGTCTCCCACTGCTTCACGTGCATTTGAGGTTGCCTTACTAACAAGTGCTGGTGACACAGGCTGAGCTGGTGCTTTCAGAAGATGAAGGTAACGTTGATGCATTCACAAACTGCAGCTAAGAAGGACCTTCAGCATTTCAGAGCTGAGTTTTGGGACAGAAAAAGGTGTTCTGTATTCTACCCTCTTGCCCCAGCTTGGTGTAACAAGCCCCCTTCAAGGCATTCTCTTAGTGGACAAGTCCCAGGTAGAACAGACATCTGTCCTCCTCCATTTAATTTAAGTTATAAACTCAGGCTCCTATGATTCCCTCTCCTTTTTGGGTCCTAGCTACAGTACACCTGTATAAAAGATAGGAGTATAAATGGAAGTGCTTATTGCTGCAGCCTAGTTAAAGCCCAGATTCATCCAGTGTTTTGCAAATGAGGTTCCTACCTTGCCTTGGGGAGCTGATGCACTGGAACTCCAGTGGCACTGTGGAAAAAGGCAGCTGCTACATGCAGCAAAGAAGAAAGACTTCAAAAGGATGAGAAGTTCACAGAGGTGACACAGTTCCCATCCTCCAGCAAATCAAAAAGTAAAAAATATTACAAAGGAAATATAATTCAAGTAGACTGTGCCACAGAGCAAGCTTCACTGGAGCTACCAACCCATTCCAGCACTCACCCCAGACACAGCAAAGATGCCAGCAAGACACTGCTGGGCAAGCCTCACACAGCTGTGTGAGTCCTGCCGCTCTCTGGAGGATCAGTACACCTGGACTCTGATAAATTCAGCTGAAACAGGGGCCACTGGGGCTGCTGGATCCCCTGGTGCTTGCTGAACACCAGCCAGAAGGCCCGTGGCTGCAGGTGGCTGTGGATGAGCTGGGCACACTTGCTGTGGGAGAGAGAATTTGCCCAGCTGGCAGCACTGTCCTGGCAGGGCTCCAGCGTGGATCTGCCCAGGACACTCTCCAAAGGCACCTCTGGCTTGGCAGTGGGAAGAACTGAGGCTGTGTCCTGCAGCACGGCCCTGCTGAGATCCCTGGTGTCCCGGAGTGTGGCCATATCCCGGAGTGTGGCTGTGATGAAAGCCCTGGCTCTGAGCACCAGGATGCTGGGAAGCAGGAAGAGCCAGAGGCGAAGGGCAGTGGTAGCTCTGGGTGGGGTAAGTGCCTGGCACAGGGTTAATCCTAGGCAAGAAGAGAACAGAAGGTTACACTGTGCTCAGAATTGCCTAATTACTGCTGGAAGTGCCCTGGGGACAGATTTCCTCCTGACCAGCGCTCAGAGAGGTCACTGCAATCCATCAGAGGGATTCACTACAACAGAAGCTGTTATTATAAGCAGCACTTGAGTAAAAAATGGGTTTAGTGGCCTCCCAGGACAGCTGCTCCTCTCCCACCCCACAGCGATGCCACACCCACTGAAGGAGCGTGGTTCTTAGCCCCAGACTCCTTGTGCAAGGAATACAGAAGCCACACTGCACCGTGCTTTGAGATTCCTGTGCACATCCTCGCTGTCCTGTGAGTGACACATCTGCCAAGTCATTAATCAGGAGAAGTTATAGCTGCCAAGTGTTATTTATCAAGAAAACACAAAGGCCTTTGGTGCGAGTAAGGGCCCGGAGTATACAGCAAAAAAAGAGGAGAGAGCTAGAAATAAAATAGGGAGTAAGAAATAAAATTAATCAGAAGCAAGGGCTAGGAAGTCTCTGCCAGCAGAAGGCATGACTCATCCCAAAAAAGCCTATCAAGAGAGAGGCAATCTGCCTGGAAGCCAAAGCCTGTGGGACTTCAGGAGTGCTGCTCAGCCCACGCACAACATGAGGATGAGAGCTGAGAATCCAGGCAATATTCATGAAGCCATGAGTGCCAAGTTCTCAGCAAGAAGAAGAGACTGGCTCATGTTGGGGTTTTCAGGCTTGGAAATTTCTTTTTAATTATTTGGGGTGTGGGTTTGATTTTGGAATTTTTTTAAAAATTTTATTCATGGACACAAACATGATGCCCATGCTTGGACTTCAAGGAAATACCTCCTGTCTCATGGCAATTTAATGCCTGAATCGTATGAGAATTTAAAATTAAAACAAATCCCAAACTATTAAAGAGCTCTTGCTTGGGAATAAGAATCAAAATAATAAAAATTAAAGTCCAGAAGCACTTACAGAAGTTGTATCTAAGACACAGACATGCAAATTTAGCTGCAGCAGTGGAAGCATCCTAGAAATACCTTCCCACACCCTGCTTGATAGTCAACTGTTCATGTAAATACCTTTGTGTCACAAGAGTCTGTGTCACCTCACCAAAGAAGGAGGTTTAGACACTGAGGTGCTGTGCACAGCAGGACTGGTGCTGACACAGGCTCAGCACGGAGCCAGGCAGCCTCTCCTCCCAAAAAGCTGCACTTGCACAGGAGGGAGAACACAAATTCTGGGTCTGTCTGGCCTCCCCTGCAAGCACTCACATGTCTGAGTGTCCTGATGGATCTGGGGGATGCTCCTGCTGCAGGCAAGGATTGGTTTTATGGTTTCCCATGGGTGAGGGCAGTGCAAACACCTGGGAATGCTTCCATTTCAAATAAAACTTTACAGCGAGCTGATGGCTTAAACAATACATAGAATTTAAGCCTAAATAGAAAACTATTCTTCCTCTGTGAAACTGAAATGACACCTTAGAATAAGTAAATATTTGACCTACATTTTCAAGCTTTTTAGAAAACCAGTGAGTTCTCATGGTTTCTGCTAAACTTAAAACCTTTCCTGCATGTCCGTTGTGGGCCCCAAGCTTTCTTTTCTGTAAAGCAACATTGCCTTGACACTGAAAACCTGCTGAAAGGTTAAAAGAGACCGAAAGGTCTGCACTGAACTTTTTAAGTGCCATCCTTAATTTACAATGCTCTGCTCCTACATAGGTTTGGACACAACTCACTTCACAGCATTCCTGGCAGGAGAGGTGGGGCAAATAAAGATAAGGATCACTGCTCCAGGGAGCCATATAACCAGGAACAAATGCCTAATGCTGGGCCAGAATTACACAACTTAGGTTTCATGTCAGCCAGAGCTGCAATAGCTTCCCATGTGTACACACTGCCCTTGCAGCAAAGGAGAGGTCTTTCACCCCCATTTAGCTTTCACTAAAGAGCTGGTTGAGTTAATGTGTGGTAATTTATTAGTCACACTAAAGTCACCAGTGTAACGTCAATGGGTGACTCTGCTCCCCACAACTCCCACGATGTGAACAGGAGAGGCACAATACAGCTTTTGAAGGCGATTTAATGCCTCTACTTACACCTCCAAATTCCCCTACAAGGTATTTCACAGGAATTCCTGTACTTACTTGCTGTTTTCAGAGGCTCTTCTCTCTGCTAAGGACCCTGGGATGTATTTCAGCCCTGGTATCCTCCTTAGCAGAGTGAAAGGGAACACCCGGTCCAGCTTAGAGCCCACCGACTCAGGGAAATCCAAGCAGAAACAGTAGCCAAGACCATCTGAAGTCAAGAGCATGTTAAGGACAACTGAGGACAAAATACAGTCAACTCTGACACAGCCACACACAATCCACTTCTGCCCACAAACCACTTTCCCTGGAGAATTCTCCCACTTCTATTCAGTACCACCCTCAGAGACCATCGCCCTCCTCAGCTCCACGTTCTCTGCATGCAGAAGGGGCAGCATGAGGTGAAACACAAATGTGGAATGGGGTGAGGATGAGCAAAGCCAGCGAGGGTTTAACACAGAGCAAGAGTCCTGGAAACACCATAAAGCCAATGCACCTCAGCAGGGAGAACCACAGCCCTTCCTTCCCACCGTGATCACACTCTGGCTCAGGGCTTCCCACTTGGAAAGGATACAGGCTTCCCCAACCAGGAGCCCACACAGGTTCCCCAAGAGAGAAGAGTGGGGAATAAACCACGCTATGCAGAGCCCAAACCATGGCACCAGCACCACAGGAACGCTGTACCCCAAAACCAGAGTCCTCTTCATGCGTGAGTGGGTGGTGGAAACCCCCAGGGTGGCAAAAGCCACTGGCATGAACCCTTTGGCATCTCCCACGTCCAACAGCCTGGAGACAAGAGGCTCGAGGAAGAGGTACAGGAGGGCAGAGAGCACAGAGAAAGTGGCAGTGAGGATGCAGTGCTTCACTGTGCCCACGTTCTTCTCAAAGCTGCCAGCAAAGTACCAGATGATAACAGCGCCACAGGTCAGGGAGATCAGGTCCTCATAGACGAAGATGTAGGTGATCAACCTGTGAACTGAGCACAGCAGCACCTCAGACAGGCACAGACAGCACTGGGGTTGCTATAAAACAATTACATGCTTGAGCAGAGGGAGAGGGAGCCCACGGGATTAATTAAGAGCTTTCATTTCTATCCTGGCATAGAAGAGAATGAAATTGAGGCCTTTAAAACCAAGTGTAAATAAGCAAATTGAGTGAAAACAAGTGCTATCTTGGGTGTCACAAACATATGGGCTGGCTCTTGCTGTTTCCTGGGAAGCTGCCTGGAAAAAAGCAACAGCATCTGTAGTAAATTTCAGTCTCATTAAATGAGGAGGCAAGAGACATAAAAATAACTGATACAGTACCGATGATTTTGGCAAAAAGATAAAACACTTCTTAAATTGCTGGAAGGCCAATATTCATCATGAAAAATCCCTGGAGGTTGTCACACACTTCAGAAGTGCTCCCAGCCCCTCTGTTTAGCCGTTCTCCTGGACACACAGCAAGGACTGAGACAGAGTTCTCCACCACCCTCCCATCAACCTGAGCCCCACAGACAGAAAAATACCAGTGAAAAACAAAATACAGGGCAAACCCTGGAGACATGTGAGGAGATGGTGGAATCCACCCATCAGCTCAGAGCGCTGGGCTGATAAAGGAAATCACTGCACGGGGGTAAGCCAGAACGCGGGAATTAGAAGTGTGATAAAAATCATTCTGGGAACATCACAGGGACTGAGAAACGCAAATCCCGAAAGCTCCTGACTGAGTTAACCACTGAGCTTACTGTCAAAGGGGAGCAGCCTGGTGTCGGGGGGCTGAGATGGGTGCCCAGCAGGCTCGATGCAGGTCAGGGGAAGAGCATGGAAAGCGAGAGGAAAAGGGGAACGGAGAGAACACGGCGGGAGCACCGGGCTCGGTGACGGGCTTGAGGGAGTGCACAGAAACAGGGGCTGAGAGGGGATACCAAGCGATCCAAGGCAGAACAAGGGGAAGGTCCGGACAGAGGGGACACAAAGGCTCCACTGGGATTTGGGGAAGGCGCGGAATGGGCAGAGGGACCAAGGAAGCGCAGCGGCTGCGCCCGCCGGCGGCCCCGCTCACCTTCCCCGTCGCGCAGGGCCGCGGGGCGCAGCGCGGCGGCGGAGCGGGCGGCGGGGACACCCCGCAGCATGCCGGGCGCGGAGGCGCCGACCGAGAGCAGCACCGTGAGGGCGGCGGCGGCCGGAGGGGCTGAGGGCGCTGCCATTGCTGCCCCGCGCGCCCGCCGCTTCCGGCCGCCGGCGGAAGGCCTGGCCGTTACCACGGCAACAGGAGGCGCTGTGGGCCCCGTTACCATGGAGACGGGGATCTCCCGCCTTTGGAACCTTTATTTAATTTTTGTTATTTTTCCCCTGTCCAGAAGGGGAAAATATCCCCGGCGGGCGGTGTGAGGTCTCGCTGGGATCCCGTGCAGGGCTGGGTTCCAGCCGGGTGTCCCCACACGGGGCCATGCCGGGGTGCAGGAGGCTCATCCAGACCCATGCACCCACCACTCCCCCAGCCGCGGGGTCTGGCTGTGAACTGAGCCCAGATGCTGGGAATCACAGAATCAGTCAGGCTGGAAAAGACCTCTGGGATCGTCGAGTCCAACCCGTGACCGATGAACACCACCACGTCAACTAGAGCAGAGCACTGGGTGCCTTATTCAGTGTTTCTGTAAACACCACCAGGGATGGTGATTCTGCCGTTACCCTGAGCAGCCCCTTCCAATGTCTAATCACCCTTTCTATGAAGGAATTCCTCCTGATGTTCAGCCTGAACCTCCCCTGGCACAGCTTAAGGCTTTGTCCTCTCATCCTGTCCATTGTTACAGAGTCCAACTCCCACATGGCTAAAACCTCCTTTCAGGTAATTATAAAGAGTGAGAAGGTCCCCTCTGAGCCTTGTCCAGGCTAAGCTCCCCAACTCCCTCAGCCACTCCTGGTGCTGCAGATCTTTCCCCCAGCTCCATTCCCTTCTCTGGACATGACCCAGGCCCTCAATGTCCTTCCTGAATTGAGAGCTCCAGAACTGGACATCGGACTCGAAAGCTGAGTGTTTCTCTTCAAGTGTGATGATGGAGGTGGAGAGGAATGTCCACAGCACAGCTGCTCCTGCTGTGTTCATTCCAGGCTGAAGCTGTGTGAGGATTGTATTGTGTGCACTGTCTGCCTTCGATTCCCCAGCAGCACTGGCTTAGTCATTTATCCAGTTCTAGTCAGATCTAGGAGAGGAATTGGCAGCTCAGAAATGAAGACATCAAACTTCTTGCAGGTCTCATGGACATAGGGTGATGACGAAACAGGGAGAATTTAATCTGATCCCTGCAGAGGAAAACCTTCCCTGTGATTATGATCATTGGCTAGCTTTATACAAGTTAGCACTAACCACAATTGCATCCGTTCTTGAGCTTGCAGTTGTGAATGCAGCTGTGGATATTGTAGTAGGAAAAGAGTGTATTTGCAAAAAAGGAGAAAATCTGTCAGCAGCATACATCACATCTGGGCATGTTCCTGTGTCACCTGCTCTAGGTTATCCACTGGACTGTGCTGTGTGCCCACACAGTCTGGCTGCTGGCTCACAGAATCCTGGGATGGTTTGGATTGGAAGGGACCTTAAAGGCCACCACATTCCAAGCCCCTGCCATGGGCAGGTATGCCACGTGTGAGGTCTCATTTACACAGGAAGGAGCAGAAGAAACCCACCTTCCAACACCACATCTGATTTTGCAACGTGGAGAAGGATCTGAAGCAGCTGAAGAAATGATCTGAAGAAATGGGATCATTTCCAGCCAAGGGGAAAGAGCAGAGAGTTGAAGGCCTGATGTCTTTTCCACATCTCAGCTTCAAAGTTTTTGGTCGAGAGTGTGGCACAGATCTATCAGCAGGCAGACAGACACACGAGCCTGAAACTCTCTCCCAATTCCATTTCCGATGTATGAGAAGCTTTCAGTCCCTGAGGAATGCACAAACACTGAGAGGCTCTACTCAGAGCAAGAGATCCCCCCACCTCCCTTGGCTAGGGAGCATTGTTTGGGATCTGCCCTAATCCCAACATTGCAGACAGCCTTTGTGAAGTCCCAGGTTGTCACAGGAAGGCTCGTGGAGCAGGAGAAGACATCGCGGCTGGAGGAGATGAAGCTTCTCAAGAAGAAACCAAAAGAAAGGCAGGGAGCTCAACCCCCTTTTTTTTCTTCTTCTTTTCCACTTTAATTAATCATTCCAGTCACTGCTTGTTTTGCAAAAATTTATTTTCGGCTGTGGCAGTGGGATTTGCCTCCTGCTGGTACACCCATGGGGGAAAGAAACAGCCCAGCTTCTCTGTAAATCTGCTCAAACCATTCAGCTGAAATGAGAGAAGGCTCCTCACTGCTTTTAAAAGAAAAAAGAGGGTAAAACCTCACCGTTCCCTGGATGCATGTGCAGACTGTACCTAGACAGAAAGGTGCAAGTGTTAGCTTCCCAACTCTGACAAGCTTGATGTGAAACAAGAAATACAACTACTAAAAATAATCAGACTAAACAATCAACGTTGCTCTTGCTGTCTTCTCAGTTAATCACTCTTCCTCTCTGAAGCAAACCGTCGTTTCATAGAAGTGGTTTCCAAGATCCTGACCCCTTTTCTTTAGAAAACCATTCTCCAAGTTGATATTTGGCTTTTTAGGATACTCAGAAACCCTGGCAAACCGTTGTTGTTTTTCCTTTAGGAGCAAGGTTTTGAATATTTTCTCTAACTCCATTCAGCATCTGCCACAAATAGTGATGCACAACTGGGGTACGGAGGGAAACGGGGGGGCTGCTGCTGGAGAAACCCGGTCGTGCAACCCCCGCATTTCCCTCAGCGCACCCTGCCCGTGCCCTGCGCGTTTATTAATTAAACTCATTTAATCCTCTGACGCGATCCCCGCTGTGCCCGCGCAGCCTCGCACCCCCTCCCCTCGGTACAACCCCCCGCCCGCCGTTCCTTGGCACGTCCCTTCTCACCTCTCTCCCCTCACTTCCCCACCGAGTGGTAGGCGCCGCGCGCGCTGATTGGCCGCCCGGCCCCGCAGTCCGCGCGAGCTGCGGGTGCCTCAGTGTGCGCGCGGCTGGCGCGGCGGGCGGGTCGGTCCCTGCGCTCCCTTCGCTCCCTCCGCCCCTCAGCGCCGCCGCCATGGCTTCGGGTAGGTGCCGCCAGCCCCGCCGGGCTCAGCGGGCAGCGGCGGCTCCGCTTCCCGCCGCCGAGCGCGGGCGCGGTGGGGCGCGGGAGGGCGGGCGAAGCGAGCGCCATGTGGCGCATGTGGGGAAAGGGCCGCAGCCATGTTGCGGGGGACGCGCCCGCTTTTCCCCTCACGCCCCCCCCACTCCCTCCGCTCGGTGAGGGGGAGGGGAGCCACGCCCCCGCCGGTGGCCCCCGTGGGCACGCCCCCTTGGCCGCGGCCACGCCCCCTCCCCGGGGAGCCCCGCTGCGCGAGCCCCTCGGGTCACGCCCCTTTGGGCGCGGGGGTGTGGCCGGGCGGGCGCGCCAGTATCGCGCTTGGGGGGGCGTGCGGCAGGGTCCCCTTGGGGTTTGTGCTCGGGTGCTGCGTGGGGCGTAGCCCCCCCTTTTGGGGTCTAGTAGCCCCCTGCATGTGTGAATCCCCCCTTTGGGCTGTGCCACAACCGCCCCCAGTGTGAGGTGTTGACCCCGTTTTGGTTCATGTCCCCCAGTGTAAGCCCCCTGCTTTTGGGCTGTGTACCCTTCCCCCTGGTGTAAGATACAAGCTCCCCCTTTTGGGTCACGGCCCTTCCGCTGTGTGGACCCCGGCTGTGGGTTGTGTTTTCCTGCCCCCAACACCCCATCCGGGTGTGAGATGTGTACCCCTTTTGGGTCGTGCCCCTCCCCATGACATGGTTTGTGTGTTCCCCCTTTGGATCAGCACTCCCTCCCTTGGTTCGTGCCCCCCCTTAGCATGGAACATGGCCTCCCCACCTTTGAGTCCCAGCATCTGCTGCCTCTGCTCTGCACTCTGCTGTTCACACAAAGTGAGGGGACTTCACACCCCCTGCTATGGGCTTAACAACGCCCTGGCTGTGATTGTTTTCCAGCGGTGGCTTTAGTTGAGCATGGAGGCAGAATCCACTGTCCCGGCTGACCTGACACAGCCCAGCTTCTCCTGGGCCTTTGCAAGCACACAGTGCTGCTGTTCCTTCATCCCCTTTGAAGTGTGGGTGATCGGGTGCCCCCAGCAGCGAAGCCTTGGATAGATGTGGATACTCGTGCATCCCAGAGTGGGAGCAGGAATTCCAAGGCTGTCCGTGCTTTGTGGAGCGAGCCATGTTTTGTTATGGTCGAGCCATTTTGGCGTTGTCTCGTGCTGCATGTGTGAGTGATAGACAATACAAACAAAGCAAGGGCTGTTAAAGGAATCCCTTCATGCAAGGAGCAGTTATGCACCAGGAAAAGCAAATGTATCCAAAGGTACTAAAATGAGTCCAAATCATGAATTTTTCTACTAAATGACTAAAGCTTGGCAGTAAACTACACTGACTTTTTCCCCGTCCCTCAGCTACTGACCAGTCAAGCACCTGAGTGTCTCCTGTGTTTTTAGTGATGTTCAGTCATGAGGTTCTTTTTCTTTTGAGGATGCTGAGAAGCAATACTGCTTGTTTATATGAAATACTTCATATGAGAATGTCAGTTTTCAAACATACGTACCAGTTCCATCTATCTTAAGAGGAATAAACCCCCTGAGCAGTGCAAGGTGATTAGGCTGCTGTGTCCCACTTCATCCATGAGAAATTTTTCCATGAACTATTTAAACATTCAAAAAAAAATAGTCAGTGTAGGAATTTCCAGAATAAACTGTTATTTCCAAAAATCCTTACAGACTCTTGTTCCCATTGAACCCATGAAAATAAATGGATCAGAAGTCTGTAAGAGGTCCAACAGAGGATGTAGAAAAACGCATAAATAAAGGAAATTCCTCTGATTGAATGTTTTCATATTTTACAGGCTCCTTATCTGGTTGCTTTCTTTTTTTTCCCCAAAATGTTGTGGTTTGGTGGAAGTTTGTTAGGGAGAAGCTAAGGAGATGAAATCTAGTTCTTAAATTTATAGCTATTTATGTCCTTACTCAAGAATTCTTCCTGATACAACCATTAATATTCTTTAATTAGTAGCATTAATGGTTCTAAAGAAGCACAACAATGTTTCAAAATGTGGTTACCTATTTAATAGTAATCTTTGTGATCATTTAAATTGAAACTGTGTAAAAATTTTACCTTACCCATTAAAAACAATAAACTCGAGTTGCACGTCTGCATTGGGATTTTAATTGCTTTTCAACATGAAAAAGCAATGAAATATTTGTGTATGAGTGCAAAGAAAGGAGAAATTCACATCTGAGTGAAACTGCTTTGTAGGACATGAAATTAAACTTCATTTCATCTCAGCTTTTGGTAAATGTTTCTGTTACAGAGTATGAAAATTTGATAGTTTGTGGTTTTGAAGAGATACTTTACCATTAAAAATGCTGCTTCATATCTGAATATCTGGGGTGATACCCCCCCTCATCTCACATCCATCTCCTGAGGTGATGCCCTCATCAAACCTCTGGTTAAGTGTCTGTGTAACCACTGGCAGGATTGGATTTATAACCTGCTCAGGGAGGGATAATGAGCAGATTCAGCAACTTGATGAGTGTTTTGATTGGAAAATGGTTGCAGTCATTTATGACATTTACCCTGCATTGTAATTAATTCTCAGTGTCAGCGTTTTAGGCAGTTCTGGCTGTAGGGGTTGGAAAGAGAATCTGGGGGAAAGAATGAAGTTGGGGATGAGAAAGTCCTGATAATTTTTGTTAGACTGTGGCACTGGAGTATTTATACAAATTTGAAAGGGAGGAAAAAATTGCAGGGCTGTTATCCAGAGTGTTTGGGTTTTGACAAGAAGGTGGGAATTTCAAGCAAACTGGGGCTCCTGCCTAGGCAGTGAGATAGATGGAGGCTGTGTTGTGCAGAGGCTGGAAGGGCACAGATCAGAGTGGGCTGTGATGAACCTCTGCAGAGCTGGAGCCTGCTCCAGACAGCCAGAATTCAGATGGATGGGAGACTGATGGAGCTGTGTGTGTGTATTCTGTGTGCCTGCATCTGTCACGTGCTGCTGAGCTCTCTGTTGGGTTTTTCCTCTTGCAATATGAGCAGAGGGAAGTGTCATGGCTCCTCCATCCCTGATTTTTCAGCTCACATTCTGCTTATTTCTATGCCCTTTAGCTGGGCAGAGCTTTCTTAGAGCATCCTAAAAAGGGGTTCAGCTGCACTGACCTACTTAGCTTTGCCTGATTAATTAAGCTGCTGCATTCTGCTCATTGATGATGGCACTGTACTTGATAGCCATTAGAGGGGTTGTACAGCTCCGGGTATTTGAAAAGACTCCTTGAAAACAGAATTCAGATCCTTCAAAAGGGACATTTCCACGTGGCTGTAGCTGTTTTGTGTCCCCCACACCCTGTGCTGCTGTCGTTACAGTCTTAAATTTTTTTTCTTTTGTTAATAAAGAGGAAGCTGTCACATTCTGCAGGGAAAGTAGTTGCACTACCCAGTGTACTTGAACCTTTCTCCCTATTCCCAAATTTTCTCCTCTTATAGTAAGTAGAGACTGAAATGTTAATTGGAAATTCTCAATGTGACTTATTTCTCTTTCCAGATTCTGGAAGTTACAGTCAGTCTGGGGGCCAGCAGAGGTATGTGTGGCAATTTTTTTTGCTGTTACCAGTTACATCTGAAAAATAAAAGACCATTTAGTAGTCCCAGCATGATGGCTGATTGTTCAGGATAGAGTATTGATATGTTTTTGGAGTTAAGGATGCAGAAAGCTTGCACCTGGACTTTTACCAAGATGTCTTATAAAACAAGAAAAAAAGTCTGTATTCCTGAAGAGAAGACAATAATCAGTGTAAATTGGAATGACATCTTGTAAGAACTTCTGAACTGTCATGAATATAGAATAATATTTTTATTGTGACTGCCTTAAGGTGTTCACTAAGATTTTAGTCAAAGGTTATTATATTTGTTATGTGGCCCAAGGCTGCAGGGTATGTTTTAATCAGTGAGGCAGGTGTTTTTATGGAAGTATAAAAATCATGGCTAATGCTGCCTGTGCTAATGAAAATCATAAGGTTCTGTGCATGTAGCACTGCCTGAGTTTGGGTTTGTATCTAAGTATGATGAGTTTCAGCACGTGATTCTTCTGTCAGTTCATGAAGGATTAAAGTGGCAGAATAATAAGTAAGTATAATATAAAATTACACCAAACCCAGTTTTCATGTACTTTAAATTTATGCTTGAAACACAGCAGAAATTAAAATAAGCTCTTCTGGCTTCTGACAATCAACCATTAATTCATTGATGCAGTTTTAATATGCCTGGAACTGCAGTACTTGGATTAAACATCTATTTTGGAATGACGAGAAACTTAGAGATGCCAAAAATACCTTTGCTTTCCAACCTGTACGTAGAGCACCCTAAGCGTTTTTTTTAAATGCATTTTTCTCTTCCAGCTACTCGTCCTATGGCAATCAGAGCAGTCAGAATTATGGACAAGGACAGGTATGTTGAAAAAAACATTGTGGCTTTCAAAGCAGATATTCCATGAGAGAAAATAATTATTCCTGGGCCAGGAGGAATTCCAGTCTCAGCTGTGCTTGATGTTTGCAGTTGTGTCTAGCCAAGGAAAACTGTAATTACATGCTGTGGAAGTTACACTTATTTGAGTATGTTCTTGAAATTACAGGGATATTCTGGTTATGGGCAGAGTGGAGACAATTCCTCCTATGGACAGAACTATGGAAGCTATCATGGGAACTATGGACAAAATCAATCAGGTTTGGCTAGCTTGTTACATTCATTGGCAGTATTTAAAAGGTGAATATTGACTAAAAATTTTCTCCCTCAATTTCCAGGTTATGGACAAGATTCCCAGGGATACGATGATGAATCCAATTATGAAAATCAGAATCAGAGCTCATACAACCAGCAGTCCTATGGCAGCCAGGGCCAGCAAAAAGGGTCATCTAGAGGGTAAGGAAGCAGAGTTTCCCAGTATCTATTTAAAATTTTTCTAGTTGTTGGACATTAACTAGAGCTATAACAAATTTCCCGCTAACATTGCTGAGAAAAAGACAAATATTTGAAAATCTACATCCTTGAAACATTTTTAATGTCTGAAAGACAGAGGAGGTACAGGAAGAATATTTTTTTATATAAGAAGGATGGGTGTAGTTGTTTTGAAGTCAAGCTGTATGGGGACATACACTTTAGAAGGTCTTTGGTTGGTGGCTACAATGAAGAATGAACTTGGTAGTGTTTTGATTGGGAGAAAGACCTATCAAATACCTCTCCAATCACATTATTTTGTATAAACTTAGCTCTTTCATTAACTTCAAGTAAGCTCTTAGCAAGAAACTCCTAGCTGCTCTCAGATTGCAGGCTGCTTATCTGGCTCAGAATGCCTTTTCTTGAAAGAGAAGGGATTCAAAAATGTCATTTAAGAAATATATTTTTTTTTCCAGCTAAGTAGAGTTCTCAGAACATCGTGCATGTATATCCTCATCAGTAACTTAAACGTGCACATGCATGCTGCACTCTAATTCTGCACTCTGTGCTATTAGAAATGTCTGGTCCTTGTGAATTGATGTTGTATTGGATTCAGTTTCAGGAGGAGTCGTGATACAACTTTGAAAATATGTTGGAAATAGGTTCTAGTTAGGTTCAACCTAACTTCTCTTAATGACTTAAAAGGCTGCTTAGTGCTAGAATACCTTCACTGTCTACTTCACAAGCTTTGTGCCTCCACCCCGAGGGTAATGCTTGTGTTAGAGCTTTATTGAGGATCATGTGACCTGTTCTAAACACTCTGACGAGTACTAAACCTCATTCTTGTGTCCAAGGTCCAAGTAGTTTTATATTTTTTTGCAAGATGATAAAGCAATCTAGACTTGAGCAAACCTGCACTTGGTTTCTGGTTTTGTAGTTCTTATTGAAACACATCTTAATATAAAAGAACAATGCCTCAATCTGCCAGCAGTAGGTTCTGTCACTCAGATATAATTTTTGCATCAATAACAAAGGCAGGTGCATGGTTAAGTTTTATTTTGCTTTGTTTTCTGAGCATTTATCAGAGCTGTACAAAGGTAATAATGTAGTTTTTTAATTCTGTAGATGTCCAGTAGCACAAAAATGCAGCACATAGGTTTTCCAACTAGTTGGTTGTGATGTAGAAAAAAAAAGAAAAGACGTTGAAGGGAAACTTCTCAATGTATGGTTGTAACAAATGAGGAGAAACAGAGAAATTAAATTATAGCAGCTTTGAAGAGGGTGGCCACAGAATTGTAGCTGTCATATCCTAGAGGAGGGAAAGGAAGGCAGCAAATACTGGATATTCTCAGCAACACTTCCTTTGTTGGTAAAGGTGCGAAGGCTAAAGCAGAGCTGACGTTTTTGAAGTGAAGATAATAACAAAAATCTTCACAAGCTGTTTACCACTGGGATTAACAAGGTTAAAGCTGAGATCTAGGCTAGGAGTGGGAGAGAGCAGATTAGATGGTATTTACTCAGATGGGATATTTTGGGATTGGTTAGACCCAGTGCACTGGATCTGAAAGTGCTTTGAGAAGCTGGTGGAAACTTTCTGCTGGCTCTTGTATTTTTTTTTTCTTTTTCTGAGATACATTCACCAGCAAGTAAGATTGCCAAAGACTGGAGAGTGACAGATCTAGTGCCTCATCTTTTGCAAAAAGGTGGGAGCAGGGAGAGGGAAGAGAAGAAAGGGTGGCAGAGGTCAGAGATGCTTTTCAGTTACTGAAAAAAAAAAGACAGCTAAGGCACAACTAAGTACCTGGGGGAAAACAAAGGAATGAGTAACAGCCAGTGTTCTCCCTGGATGCAATTTATTTCTCATAAATCTATATTACGCCTTGCTATGAAAGGCTAAGCCAGCTGGAACTATTCTCTCATCTATCTAGATTTTCAAAATACTTTAGTTTCTACTTCTGATGCTGAGGCAAGTGTGATGTAGGTGAGATTCCCTTGTGGTTGCTATAAAATTATTAGTCAGAGATTTATGACTCCCTCTTGGAATGTAGAGCTGCATTGTGTATCCTGGATGTGATACTGCTCAGGTTGCTGGGATAGTGTAGATGGCCCTGAAGTGAGAAAAACCACAGGTATGTTACAAGCCACCATAACAGAAAAATTCTTGACAAATGGTAGAATGCCCAGAAGAAAAGAGGTTGCAATTCAGTGAAAGCACAATTTTGGTATTTTGAGTTATTTTAGGCATCAAGTCTCAGCAGCTATAGATGATATGAACATTGAGGCTCTGCTCTGCAGTTCCAGAGGGAAGGATTTGGTATTCAGCAGGTCTGGCACTCTCCATCAACCATTGATGTCACTGGGGAGAGGGGGGAAAGCAAATGTTGTACTGGGACATGTGAAAGGAGTGATGTTCTCAAGTTCTGTATTGAGGTAACTGTGGCTGGGAAGTTTTAACAACGTCATGACTTTTCAGCCGTTACTTTGCTCTCTGTTCTGTGAACATTTAGCTGTTAATTCAAATTCTGTTTGTTTTAAGTGGAAGAGGCTCTTACGAACAAAAATCAAACTATGGTCAGCACCAAAGCTCTTACGACCAGCAGTCAAGCTATGGACAAAACCAAGACTCTTACGACCAGCAGTCAAGCTCGTATGACCAGCAGTCGGGCTACGGCCACCAGGGCTCATATGACCAGCAGTCGGGCTATGGCCACCAGAGCTCATATGACCAAAAGTCAGGCTATAACCAGCACCAAAGCTCGTATGGCCACTCTCAGCAATCCTACCAGTCTCAGAAGGGAAGCTATAGCCACAACAGCCAAGGTAAAATTCATAGGTTGAATTCAGTATTGGCTAATAAAATTGAGCAGAAACGCTGTGAAATGGTTGGGTTTCCTTCTGCAAGCAGTTGGTTTGATGAATAGAGCAACTCTTTTTCCATGTTAATATTCTTGGGGAATGTTTTATTTGTTAAGACTTCTAAAACATTATAGAAAGATGAAAAAACCTCTTGGGGCCCCAAAATGGTTGCATTTAGGTATGTCAGAGGCAGCCTTGCAGAGTCTTTGTCCCTGAGTTCTGCAAATTTGAGGTGGAATTTTCTTCCTAAGCTATTTTGAACCTTCTTCCTGCATGAGGGTGACATGTCTTGATCAGTCGTGAAGAGCTTTTGCACTTCACATTCCAGCTTTATGCTGTGTAGGTGAATTGTGAGATAGAAGGAGAAGTTTAAGATGAAGCCTTTTTTTTGGCATTAACTTCACACCAGCAGCACAACCCACTCTATTTATCCTTGTTCTGTCTTCACTGATGTCTTTTGCAAGCTGGGAGGGCTGTATGGAAGTCAAATGGAAAGTATATTTTAGACAATATGTGTTTGATGTTTGGAAAATAGAGTGTAATTACAGAGTGTTTGCTACATTCTGATATACTTAGTGACCCTGTAAGCCAAGGGAGATAAAGCAGCAAAGTTTAGTTTTTTTTTTCCTTTGTGACAAAGAGAATGTCAGCGAGATTTAGGAGTTGATACTTTTCAGATGTAAATGGCAGAGTTAATGAAGGGGAGGTGGGAATTACAGGGTGTGAATTCTCACTGTGCTGCAGTTTGCTCTACAATTGACTCGTGTTTGGTTTGACTCACTCTCCCAGATGATCGCCGTGAAAAGAGCAGGTATGGAGAAGATAATAGAGGATATGGCGGGTCACAGGGAGGAGGTAGAGGGGGATATGACATGGATGGAAGAGGTCATATGTCTGGATATAGGTAAGTGCTCTCATTCCAGTGCCTGCACTTCCTTACCCTTGTTTCTTATTATTTAGCTGCTTTTAATTTTTGTTTATTATATGTCTGTTTCTACGGTGGTTCAGATTTAGATTGACAAAAATGGAAGGTTTCTAAAATTAAACCTTTCTGCACTGCACAGAAATGGGTTTTGCCTAGGGGAACAGCTTTTAGGTTCACATAGATTTGAGACAAGCATTTGATTGTTGTGGCACAGAGCTGCATTTTATTTGCATGAGTTGCAATACAAAAACTGCCCCAGCCCATCCCTTGTTTTCAGTGACAAGAAAACCAACAGCCAGTGATTGAGAAAAATTTATAAAATTCATAGCTAATGCAGCTCACATTTTAACAGGGAAGGATTTTGACCTTGCAATAATAGAAATAGTTTGATAGTCACATTACTTTTTCTATGCTGCTTTTTTTTTAGTTTTAAACTTCTATTAAAATACGCAGTTTTTATTACTGATTTGGTTGTCAGTCTAAACACGTCTATTTTGGGTAGATCTGAAATACTAACAATGCTGTCACCACTTTCCCTATTGCCTTAGGCCCTGGACTGTCAAGAAAATTTATGCACATATTTAATTCTGTGCTTGGCAGATAATTTCATGCAGAGGTCTGCGATTGGGACCTTGGCTTTAAAGCCTATTGAATTAAACATATGACATATTATTTATTAATAACTCTCCCAGCTGGCTCCCCTTTGTGTCCCTCTGAGTGGCTGGGGGTGCAGAGGGCTCACTGATGCAGGGCAAGGATGTTGAAGCTCCCAGAGACCTTTGAGTTGCTTGTCAGCACCACTTACCCTTCAAAAGGCTGCAAAGCTCTGGGTTATTCCTAAACTCCAGATGAAAAACTGTAATTATACAGTGTTTTCTGTTGGATGGAACTGATATAATTTAAATAAAATAATCCAGTACTTGGTTACTTTTAAAGGTGCTTGGTTTTAAACCATATTTAAAATGTCTCATTCTGAGATGCTCCCAAATTGTACTTAATGGATTGTTTATAATGACGTAGGACGATCTTACCTCTTCTAATTAGGTGTGGTAGCACAATTAGAAAAGCATATTAGTGTTATTTTACGTTTTCTGGGATCTTATATAATATAAACTTAATGCATATTTTTCTACCATAATTCCTGTAATAAATGCAAATTTAAATACTCTAAATAAACATAAATGTATATAACATAAATTCTATAATATATTGTACCTCACATAATATAAAATTAACAAACAAAATAATTCCTAAGTTAATTTCAATTTTTCAGTTAAAACTGAATTTTTTTTTAAAAATTAGATTTTCTTTGTGGATGAGGATTTACCATATTCCTGTGATAAAAACTGCTTTTCAAAATGTTAATAGTTGAGCCCTTTCCAATAAGAGGAATGAATGTGAGCTTAAAAAAACATACTGCTAATAGATTTTGTTACTTTGGAACAAACTTGGGTCTTTGCGAGATAAAGTAAAATATTTTAATGTCTGTGAAAATAAAGCCTCTTGCTGTATTTTTCCAAAATGGAAGAAAACTTCAGCTCACACATCCATGTAGATCATAGTGCTTCAGTGCACTGGGAAACCAAAAGAAGGGAAGGAGGGGAAGTGAATAAAGAAGTGAAAGAAAATACAGTGAAGTGGGAAGGCAATTATTAGGAATTCTGTCTGCTTCTGTTAAGTGATGTTGGCTTTGATGGTATTTTTTGTGGAAATTTTCTGCAACTACAGTGTCATATATCTTTAATCAGTCTTTTTTGCATAATTATGACAGAGGATTCTGCTTCTGACATACTTGTTTTACCAGACATGCTTTTTAGAAAAGTCTAAAAGGTTAAATTAAATAACATACTCTATAATGAAGGGGAAAATAACTGGTAATAAGGTAAGAAATCATGTTTAGTCCTGTGAAAATGTGGGGTTTAAGGGTACAGGTTTTTTTGGGGGGGGTTATATTATCGGGTTTTGTTTATTTATTTGGGGGGAAATATGAATAGGAATATCAGGTCAAGCTTCAGTAATCACCATTTTCAGTTGTTCCGATCACATTTTAATGCTTAACATTAAATTGTGAAAATTCTATAGACATCAGGAAATCATCTGAAAGTCTTATCTACACAGATACTTTAGTAGTGCTGTAATCACAGAATCCCAGAATGGTTTGGGTTGGGAGGGACCTTAAAAATCGTCTGGTTCCACTCCCTTCCATGGGCTGGGACACCTTCCACTAATCCAGGGTGCTCAGAGCTCCATCCAGCCTGGCCTTGGGCACTTCCAGGGATGGCATAATAATAATGTAGGCTTTGACTTTTATAGTGGTTAGAAAATAACGTGTAAGTAAGTTATATCAGGGAAAAAAAATTGCTCCTTGACTTTACAAACAAATTAATATCAAATGGGAGACCACAGTGAATGAATGTCTTGTTCTTAGCTAATAATGAAAGTTCTTCCTTGACCGACATTTAGACACAGGGAGAACTTGATGCACCTTCAGAGGTAAATTTTTATTCTGATAATTAGAAGGACTTGGGCATGTACTGTACTGAATGCTTTCAACACTCATTTTTCTTTTGTGCCTGTGCAAAGTCACCCAGCACTGAGAAGAAAATATCTTTTGAGAAATTCCTGTTCCGATTTCTTAGCTGATATTATTCCAATAGAGAGCACACATTTTCTCATGTGGGAGAAGTTTACATTTTAGTTTTAATAACTTAGGGTTTCAAAATAATCCTTGAGATTCTTTTTAATAGTCTTGAATTGCATCCTAGGGGATTTTAGTAGAATTTTCCCACCCTTTTGTTTTGAAGCTTGAAAAATTTATGATCTAACTAATTTTTATTCTGGCTAAGAAGTAAAATATTTCCTTTTTATCCATAGTAGAAGAGTGTCATCTTTTGGTCAGAAAGCAGGTACACTAGGTCTTGAGAATGCAAATTTTACTCTAAATTATTCACCCAAGTTTTTTGTTAGAGTCCTCATCTATAAAATACAGAATTAATTGTTGTTGTGGTTGTGTCTGAATTGTTTTGATTAAGCCTCTAAGTGGGAAACACAGGAGCCAACAAAGCAGGTGAGAGAAGCTCTGCTTTTGGCTCTGCTTATGCAGACTGTGTTGGTGGAACTAGAGAGATGCAGTTTAGAAAGGATTTACCATTGTGTTAGGATTTGTCATAGAAATCCTGACTTTGCTCAGTACAGATTATTTTTTAACTCTTGTGCAGATTTATGTTGATCTATTTTAAACAAAAGCTACCTATGCAGCCTGATTGTTGTATCAGCTATTAGGAGTGGGAATTAGTGTGATATAAAGAAACTACAGCTTAGTGCAAATATTTCTACAACAGTGTGGTTTGTGTTCAGAATTAATATTTTGACTTGTAACAGATATGCTTGAGCTTAGCCTTCTAGAGACTTTGGAAAAATGTGAACAGAGGCAATAAATATAAGCAAGGGAAAAAAACCCATCTGTCAGTGACTGCTGGTGCACTAAATATTCCTTTCTTGTTTGTAAAATACACTCTTGGGTGTTATGGACACACTTGGTGAGACAGATACATGTTGGAGGCTGAAATTTGGTCCCTGAATTCTTAGTGTTGCTTCTGCCAGTATCTGATGACTTTGTAAAACTGCATTTTGTGGATGTTCCCCATATACCTGTGCCTTTAATTTAAAGAGTTCTTCCCAGCTGGATTAAGCAATATCCAGATGAAGTCCAGTTACAGTCGAGTAGGTGATAATAAATCTGTGACTGAATATAGGAGAAAAGAACATCTAAGATTGTCTCTTTCATAGCAAATTCACACCCTGTCAGTGGTGCCTTGTCACATTCTGGCTGCCTGCAGTTTAGTCTTTTATTTATTATCTTAGTTGGTGGCACTGCTGGATTTGAACTGCCTGTTCATGTTTCTAACAGAGGGTATTAGGACTCCCAAATCCATCTGGTCACCCATCTCTGAGGTCTGTGTGCAGGCCTGGTAAAGCAATGGGCTGGGAAATGCTGCAGTTGTATTTTCCCCCTGTTTTATGGCAATAATGTGGGAACTGATTCAGTTGCAGAGTCGAATTTTGGGTCTCAGTGAGGCGTAAATCCGAAACTGTGGCATCAGCTGCATGCAATTTCTGTGTTTCACTTGCTGCAGGATATCTACCTCATTCCAGGGAATCTTGGGTAGCTTTGCCCAGCATTCACAGCAAGGTAATAAACTGCAGCTTTATAAGTCACAAACAAAACACCACTTAAAAATGTAGGAAGGCATAAATCCTTCACCGAAGGTATCTGGCAGTGACTTGATGCAGATTTTTGTTGGGCTGGGGATGTGAGACTAACAGAGGATAACATGCTGGAGCATACTTGGGCAGAAATGTATTTCTGTAGACATTAATTAAAAAACTAATTTAAAATTATTGATGGCACTCGTTAGCGCAGGGTGCAGAACTGCTGTATCACAGAATTAGAAATTAGACATTAGACTGTGACTTCCTTTATATTTTACAAATGCAACTCTCACTTCTCAGGATCATAGCGCAAACATTTTCACCCCAGCATCCTAAAAAACCCTCACTTCCAGTAAAATCCTGGATTTGTTAACACAAACTTACTTTGTGTATGTTTTTAGGTTGTTGGGTTTTTCTAACTGCCATATACTTCCACATCAGAAAACATATTTGTTCTGAATATTGCTATCCTGATGAACTGGGACATAATCCAGTGTTGGAAACTTCGATAACATTTCCATGGTTGATATTTTTCATTTTCGTTATTTCTGAGTTAAGATCCCAGAAGATCACCATCCTACTAAAAATTGTTGTGTCATAATGAAGGTTTTCTTTTTTTAGCTGAAGTGAGTTGGAGGTGGCAGAAAGGTATTTACAGTAAATTTTATCATCACCATTGTGTTTTTAATCATCAGTCCTTGAGAACAGACAGCTTTGAGTAAAGATGAGTGCTGATGTTGCATATAAAATCCTTAATGAGCAGGGTGAATTAATGAATAAATGACACTGCAATTTAGCCTTCAGATATTTTCTGTGGAACAGCAACGAAATCTGCAGCAACACTTTATTTTAAGAAAAGTCCCAGTAAAAGTGATACCTGTCATGCCAAACATCTAATATTCACATGTAATGTTCCCGAATGTCAGTCACCCTCCAAAGAGTGTCTCCTAATCTAGGTTTGATAATAATATGTTGAAACCTTATTTGTTCCTCACTTTGGGTTGATTTTCTCTCATAAATGTTAAGTACCAGCAGCTTCCATTCATGGCTTTGCATTTGCTGTAGCAGACGGACAGAGTGCCAAAGAAATTTCTCCCTTATTTTACTTCATTGCCTTTTGCCGTGTCCTTGTGTGCACTGTTTGGACTCTGATGTGTGAGCAGTCAGATGGAACTAACACCTGGAGTGATTTCTAGTCCTAAAGTGCTTTGATGAAGAGGCACGATAGCTCCAGAGGCTGGAGATACTTCTCTGCATCAGGGTTTGAGCTCGCAATGCCTTTATCTTGGTGAGAAATCTCTTGGGATTAGGTGATTCTGCCTAATTTTCAGGTGGCAGCTGTGTACCCCACACAAAGGGGAACAAGCAGGCAGTTGTACATGGCAGTATGAGATAGTCCTGACATTGGGTTATGGACTTTCTAAAAAAATCCAGTGGTTGTATTTTTCCCGAAGGCTTTGAATATTGATTATCTTATGTTCATAACGTGGATGCAATTACAAATGCTGTTGTTAAAAATCCTTCCAGTACAAACTTTTCCAGTGAAAAGAGTGAGGGTTTATTTTCATGCACAGAATTGGAGGCATAACAACCTGTTTTAAATCCCCTTCTAACTATTGAAAATTGATGTGTGTATTCTCTTAACTTGGTCTACATTTTGTGCCACAGGTTTCAGAATGAATGAAATAAAACTTCACGGCCTCTGCTTTTGAAGCTCACATACACACACCTTCTCTGTAATGCCAAGTGCTGTAGTACAGTAGGTCCCCACAGACCCTTGCTCAGCGAATGGCTCATCCTGCTAATTTATCCCTTGTATTATCAAAGCATAACAATGGAGATTAATTTTAGCTCTTTTGACTACTAGGAAAGTACTGAAGTACTAATTATTCCAAAGTAGCAATTACAGCTACAATTAAAGCCCACATTAACCTTCATGAAAATAATGCTTTTGTTTAAACCCCAGATTTGAGTAGCTGTTAAATATGGCTGATGGGATGGGAGAAAGTATTGAACCAACCACATGTGTATGGGTTAGTTTAATATACTCCTTAGGGCTTCTCTTCTCCAGTGCAGCACCCTGAGAGATTTTTTTCTTTGTAATTTAATCTTTGAACATGAATGGGTAGTGAGGAGAACGTAGAGATGGTGCTTTAGCTGCCAGACAGTAATTCTCAACTTGTCATCAGTTAACTGTAGATTGAGCCTTGGGCTCAGCACGTAGAGACTTAAGGAAGAAATCATTTCTTCAATTTTTCCTCTGCAGTGGTGGTGACCGTGGTGGCTTCAAAAATTACGGTGGTAAGTGCCGAGTATCCAAAAATGTTTCAGTGGAAATTCTTTATAAATCTAAAAGCCACCAATATCTTGTTACTATCTAGTAGAAGCATTATAGAGTTTTGGTGAGGCTGGTGTGTTCACGAGTTTTAATAGCCAAACTTGTAGCAATAAACTGGATTTCTACTTTGTCAAATTGCATGAAAGAATTTGTGGAGACAGTGACGTTCACCAGATTGTTTTTTTTCTTTTCTTTTTTAAAATTTTTGTTACAAATGCTTCTTAGAAAGGTACTAGGGGTAGAAAAAAAAAAAGTGGAAAACTGCTTGGTGATGTGACAACCAGCATTTGCAAGCAAACACCAGCACAGCATCAGTGTGGCAACTGCCACATGCTGCAAGTTAAAGAACACATTAACGTCCTACAGACACCTTCTGTTGAACGTTTAAATCTAAATATTCTCTAAATCTCTGGTTAATGTCTTAGATCTTAGATGCATTACATACATTCTTTGTATATTTTCTTGTTGCTGAGAAAGTCACTTGAATGTGTTGTGCTAAAAATAGTCTTTTTTCTTTCTTTTTTTTTTTTTTTTTTTTGGTCAAACCCGTTTCACAGGTCAGAGGGATTATGGACCGAGATCAGATGCTGGTAAGGAAACAAGCAGTGAGTGGGAGTGGATTGTAGCTCTTAGGTCACTGCTTTTAAAATGTTTGTCTAGAAAGATGGATGTGGCTGCAATTCCCATGGCTCAAAAGAAACCTAACTAAAGCATGCCTTACTTGAAAGAAATGCATTTAATTAAAGCACATGTGAATTTTTAGTTGTTAATGCAGCAAGTAAGAATTTCCTGAATTCCGAGCTTTGAATGTGCTTGAGCCAAGCAGCTGCTTTCACTGCCATCATACTTCTGCTAAGCCTGTGTTATTTAAAACACACTCAGCTATGGTGGGTTGGGATGCCCAGCTGCATGGAGAAGATGGGTGTGAGGCAGGCAGCTGGTCACTTGTCCAGTGTACTCAGTTGATGGTATTAACCTCAAAAATAAGCTCCCTGCTCCTCTTCTATTTCACACAAAATATCTCTGGTATTGAGGAGTCTGCTACTGGGCAGCACAGATCTGAGCTTAACATATTGCTGCTGCTGCTCTCACAAAAACACATGGTAAACGTATCTTAATTTTCCACAGATTCAGAGTCTGACAACTCTGATAACAACACCATCTTCGTGCAAGGTCTCGGAGAGGATGTTTCAACAGATCAAGTGGCAGACTATTTCAAACAGATTGGTATCATAAAGGTATGTGAAATGAGAAATCATGGGTCAGAAGGAGGAGAACTGGTGGAGCTGGTGTACTGGAGATGTACTGGTATCATTCAAGGCAGAGTTCTTTCTGTCTCCCCAGCAGTTGTAGATAATATTTTATCTGGGTTCCCAGCTGACAGCTCATTTGTAAGCTGGCAGCCCTAGCACCTTTCTCCTAGTGACATTTAGGTTGCTTTGTGTCTCTTCTTTAGTCTTTACAACCCTGACGCTCTAATCCATTGTGCCACCCTGATAGTGCAGCACATGTGCCTCTGTTCTGTGGCTGCTGCTTCTGTTGCTGCAATTCTAAATTTGGATTTTGTGCACTTGACCTCATTTTTTTTTGTTTAAACTGGGCCCATCTTTATTTCATGGAGAACAGCCAGTCAGTATCCTTCAGTCAAATCCCTCTGTTTCTGCAGGCCTGCTCCAAGAGAATATTCTCTCTAAAGATACTTAATGTTACAGTTTATGCTCTGAACTGACTCAGTCAGTATTTCTGCTATGCCAAGTGTACAACCTTTCTTTTCAGACCAACAAAAAGACTGGCAAACCCATGATAAATCTCTACACAGACAAGGACACTGGCAAGCCAAAGGGAGAAGCCACGGTATCTTTTGATGACCCTCCTTCTGCTAAAGCAGCAATTGACTGGTTTGATGGTGGGTGAGAGTTACCTGTTCTTTTGGCTATTTATGAATCTAGCAGGCAGTGGAAAAAGCAAATCAAAACCTCATTGAAGACCTTATGCTGCTATTTATGTGGCTTTTGGCTTGGGGTTTGTTTTGTTGGGGTTTTGGTTTTTTTCTTTCTTGAGCAAATACCTGTATTTCATGGCTTCTTTTGTGTGCTGGATTTCTCTATCATTTCATTAAACAGCAGCTACTGATTTAGACCAAAAATGTGCAATGAAGCACATTTTTTGTGTGTTTGCTGCTGTACCTCAGTCATCCCTGCACAAGGTACAAGAGGTGGTGGTTGTGTCACTTCTTGTTTAGGCCAACAGAGCTGTAATGTGTGTTAGCAGCTGGAGAGATTCCCTACAGTGTTGCATTGATATTTTTCGTGTTGTGGGAGCATTTTTAGAGTTTGGAATCGTTACGGCAATTTTGTGCTGAGTGCTCTGTGTATATACAATGAAGAACAATGTTTTAAAATCACAGGTTTATCCCAGAATTACATTGATATAAAACTCTTCAGACTGCAGGAAATACAGTGACATTCTTGTAATAATGAACTTGAGGGGGTGAGGGAAAAGTCCCTGCTCCTGTCACCTTGTGTATTCACAGAATTTTAGTGATACTGCTTAGAAACAAAAGGACATACTCTGTATCTGGTGCAGCTTAAAAAAGAATTGGCATGGCATGCTTGTCTGATGTTTGTATTTGCTAATAAAATGCAAATTTACTTTTGTTTAAGAGGGTAAGGCAAATATGACTATATTAGGCACATGTGCAGTGCTGTTTGTCTGTGATAAACATTGTATCTATGAAGAATCCAGTATTTGAAAACCATGTTAGTACATTTACTTGGGAGTTAAATTTTGGGCTGGCTATTTATTGAGTGGTACAAAAGCCTTGCTGCCTTGGTGGAATTACAGACAGCTCAAACATCCAAACTACTTCCCCATCAGCATGGCCAAAAATCTTTTAAGCATTCTTATGTCTTTAAATTGCAATTTACAGATCTTATTTAAGCTAAAATATCTGTGGGTTCATGGAGAGTTTAGCAAATACCTCAGTGTTTCTGTCTCACCTTTGGACTAGTGCTTTCAAAACCAAGAGATTTACTGCAGCCTGCCTGTGTCTCAAGAGTTTTGTGTTCAGTCTGTGTGTGCAAATCACTTCTGCTCTGCTGGGCTTGCTGCTGTTGTTGGGAGCTCTACTGATCCCTTTTCTCCTCCCACAGGAAAAGAATTCAATGGCAATGTTATCAAAGTTTCTTTTGCAACCAGGAGACCTGAATTCATGAGAGGAGGTGGAGGTGGCGGGCGTCGAGGTGGGACAAAAACTTGTTTTTGCATGGTTAAATGCTTTTTCACTATGAGTGATTTATTAAAGAGAAGTTGACTTTGAAGCAGTGATTCATCAAATATATGAGCCTTTGTGATTCTGCCAGGAAAGGGAGTAATAAGGATTGAACCCAGTTAAGTAAACTGATATCTGTAATCTCTTCTGCACAGCACAGAATTTATGCTTTCCTCTAAAAATGGCAAATCTCCAGATCTTGTCTCAGCCTATCTTTTAAAGAGATAGTGCAAGAGTGATGTTGAGCTGTACCAGCCCCACGTATATAGGTGGGAATTCCCAGTGAGTATTTGCTTGGTGCAGCAAAGCCTTGAGATACTCTGTTTCTAGCTGGTATTAAGCGGGGTACATTATTCAGCTGCTGCTGACTTCAAGCAGGAGTTAGATGTCTGATTCCTTTAATTCAGGACACATCAATCTCCCTGATTCTCTGCTTGTACAGTTTTGTCACTAATCCAGTGGGTATTCATTACCATTTTCCAGGAATCATGCTTTGGGCAGTGACTGTCAACAAATTCCAGTTCTGAAATCAGGCAGTTCTGTAGGCTGATAAAAAATGATTCTTCAACAACTTCCCTTGGTATAAAAGTTCTTAATTTTGTGATGCAGAAAGCAAGAATGTTGTCCCTGTGCCTGTTTCAGAGGCATCCTGGGATAAACCCAGACAGACTGTTTTTATTGTTAAGTTTTTGTTCTGTGACTAAGTCTGGCCATATGTGACTGATCTTATACCTTGTTAAATCTTTCTGAAATTTTATTAATACATATAGGGGGTTTATATTTACCCAGGGGCAATCCAAGCAGATCAAGTTTCCCTTTACTGCTGAAAAAGAATTTTTAATAAATAGTGGGAATATATTTGCATTAAACACTCCTTCCACCTGAAAAGTCTGTCTGTCACTTGGGTTTTGAAGGCAGTGACAATCCTTGATACAAGTTTCTCATGTGCAGGTCCCAGACCTTTATTCTGATTATAATTTTGTCTGCAGGTTCACGAGGTGGCTATGGAAGAGGTGGGGGCTTCCAGGGTAGAAGTGGGGAACCCAAAAATGGTGATTGGGTTTGTCCTAACCCGTAAGTGTCATTTTAATTGGGCAGGGGTGTTTCATGTGTGCTCTCCAAGTTCCTTCACAGCTCAGTCTGGGGAATCCTTGTCTGTTCCAGGTCCTGTGGCAACATGAACTTCGCTCGCAGGAATTCCTGCAACCAGTGTGGAGAACCCAGACCAGAAGATTCACGCCCATCAGGAGGTGTGTAAAAACAGCTACACCTCTTAAGTGTTAAAACTGTTCATGTCATTACATCTTTCTGAAAATTCTGATGTATTTTTGTGTTTTTCCCCCAGACTTCCGTGGGCGAGGCGGCTACGGAGGAGAGCGGGGCTACCGAGGGCGTGGTGGCCGAGGAGGGGACCGAGGAGGTGGCTATGGGGGCAAAATGGGAGGAAGGTAAGAGGAGCCTTTGCCCCTGTTTGGCTGTGGGATTGATAGGGACTGTGGGAAAAGGGTTGTTTATGTGTGTGTGCAAGCCATGAAAATATTAACTACTGATAGGAGCTTCCGGAGCAAATCACTCAGTCTGGCTGTTGAGTTTTGTGAATGTTTTTAGATGAGGCTCTCTATAAACACAGAGCAGCACACAGACGTCAGCCTAGAGATGTTTGACTGAAGGAACTATTTGTTATTTGCTTCATTTTTTATTTGCTTATAACCTTCCCTTTCCCTTCCAGAAATGATTTCAGAAATGATCAACGCAACAGACCATACTGAAGACCACTGTGAATGTTTTGTCTTCTTGATGCGTTTGATAGTGAAATTGCCTGCAGCTTCACCCATGGCCTCTTTCGATAGTGGAATTGAGTGAAACTAGATTTTTATTTTGGTGGGAGGGACTGGGGTGGTTTGGGAGGATTTTTTTTTAAGCAAGACATTGAAATTTAATCTTAATTTCCACATTCTCCTCTTTTCTTCCCCCCCCATACCTTTTCAACAGGCCCTAAGAAGGAAAAGGATGAACTGTAAAATATTGCCAAAATATGAAGTGTTTTGTAATACAACAATAAATGCTGATTGTTTTATTTGTGAAATCCTACTGTTTCACAATAGCTTGAGTTGCATGCATTTCCTTACATATTCCCAGTGTTCCTGTGGTATGGCTTAAGCAGTAAATAGGAACTTGCTTAGGATGGCACTGCAGCTTTGACCTGAGCTCTGTGTGTTGACAAAATCTGCAGTCAGGTCAGTGATGAGCCTTGTTGCTATCCATATCCTCCATCCCAGACTTGCAGACTTGTCCCTTGTTCCTTTCCTGTTTCCCTCCTGTGGTACCCGCAATCCTGCTACACCTGTTTTGGTGTGCCCTGCACCTTGCCAAGTGGCAGAACAGCTCAAAACCCAAGGTGGGGTGGCTTAAAAAAAAATAGGGATTTGCTACATATTGCTGTACTTGCTGTTTTTGGAATGTGAGTGATGGAAACAAGTGTGTGCAGCTGCTTCATCTCAGAGGTCAGATGTAGGTAAGGTTCAGTAGATGCATTTTGAGCATTTGGGATTCAGCTCCAAGGAAACAAAGGAAGTCAACTATCCCTCCTCACATAGGTCTCTGCATGCTGCAAAGGTGAGGGATCTGAGAAGGTGGCACTACCCCAGTCAGCTCATGCAACAGAGTTCAAATCAGCATTACCTGGGGTTGTAAATTTGGTAACTGTGCTGGGCCTTTTGCAGGTTTCTCCTGGAAAGCATCTGCTGTGGTAGGAAAGGCATTTATAATGGATTGTGGACAGCTTGTTCCTCTTAAAACAGTGGAATTTGAGGTATATATGTACTAGTGACAGTATAAAGTTCAGTGTATGGGATGTGAGGTTTCAGAAAGGCAAATAGTTGATGAGTTCAGTTGTTTTGCCAGCCTAGAAATGTTTGAGGCTGATGATTGTGAAGCTGGAGTTACTGTTTGGAGGGAAGAGGCTAGAGGGTGCTCTTGCCCACTGCTCTGCTGGCAGATGCAGGAGTGGTGCCAGCTGGATGGGATGGAAGAAAAGCAGGAATCAGCAGCTGAAAACAGCCTTGGTGTCCCTGCTGAGGTTTGTTCTCCAGCAGAGCTGACACCTTGCATTGCACAAACAGCTCCTGGGGATGCACCTGGAGCCCTCAGAGCTGAGCAGAGAGCTGGGAATGGCTGAGCTGAGCAAAACCCAGGGCCAGTGCAGCATCAGCCCTCTGGTCCCTCCAGTTCCCTGGTGAAGCTCTGGCTTTTTCCCTCCTGGAGAAGGGCTTGGTTGAAACAGCTGGCGCTTCCAATGCTGGGACCAACAGTTGTAGCTGCCTTTAACGCTGCCTTAGCTTCCAACCCTGCTTTTTCCCCCAGGCTAAGAACACTTTTCAAACAGTCTCTGCCCAGGATTACCAAGCAGACAAGTCTTCAAGTGAGCCACAGAACTGCTGTAGCTGTCACCACCTCAGCTTTTCCAACCTGGCAACCATGCCAAGCACTTGTGTCGTTTTTGCACTGGGGCAAAACACAAGCTGAGTTCTTGCATGGTTTTTAGGACATCTTCAGCAGCTGTTTGGTTTTTCAGAAGGTCAGCAGGAGGGAGAAACTGCTGGCTTGATGGGTTGTGTTACTTGCCTTTGCTGCAGCAAGAGTTAAATGAGCTCAGAGAGGCTTGGGAAGAGGTTCTGTAAAAAGTATAAACCCAGATGATGGTTTAACTATGTCATTGCCCTCCAACCACTTCTGCCAAATCCTTTGGTCCTGCAGTTTTTCTCCACAGCTGCCTAAAGTTCGCCTGGACAAGCTTTAATTGAGCTTGAAAAGAAAGTAGAAAGCTTTGAAAATGTAGTGTATTAAGGATAAAACCAGGAGAATATCCCAGCAGAAAGGAGCAGTTTGGGTTATTCTCAGCTGGGAGCAGCTCTGCTCTGCTGCCTTCATCCCTATTTATGCTCCATCCTCCAATAATACATTTTCTTAGTGGTGAGGGTTTAGTTTTGGAAATCAGTCCTGTATGGAATGCTGGTGGTTTATTTATAAAAACAGGTCTAGCACTTGCCAAGCTCAACAAGGACTTGGTGGAGAAAAGAGGGATGCCAGTGCAGGAGTGGCATGTGATCCTTACAGAGCTGAAATGCCACAATAACAGCTAAACGTTTTCAGAGACAAATAGTTTCCATGCTGGCCTTGTGCAGCCAAACCCACCTCACCCGGAGAAGAAATGCAACTTTTAAGTTGCTCAAATACCACAGTCCTAAAGAGAGATATGGGGGCAGTGACTGAAGCCAATCTCTCGAGTCTCCAGGGATTTGAGGCCAGGATTCAGCCAGTGCTGCTTTGCCTAATCTAGAACTGATAATTCCCATTTCCAGGGTAACAGAGCCCGTGTGACCATGTCCCAGTAGATGATGCTGCTGTAGCAGTTGCTTGTAAAGCTGTTACAGTAGAACACCGCTGTCAAAATGCACCCAAAACTGCTTTAAACTCCACTTTCCATGCCAAGGTGATGATGTTTGCTGCAACTCAGATCCTGGAAAGAGATGTATGGTTTTGGCTGTTAGCTGAGCAATCCCAGTGAGATTCAAACTGCTCCAGGAAATTGGTGTGTTTGTAGGATGGCTCATCAGCTGGGATGCAGCTTCTTGACCTCATTGACTTCCAGGAACTCCACACACAAAAGGTGAAACCAAGGGAAGTTTGTGCAGATTTTGCATTTTCTTTAACACCCCTTGGAGAAGTGTCTGTTCCTGGTTCTCTTTGAGACAGGATGCTGGGCAAGACAGACTTTCTAACACATTTTAAGGACACAGGAAAGTCCTTTGACCTGCGAGAACTTAATGTGCACGAATGAAGTACCCAGAAAAGTGTCTGAGCACAAAAGCTTCACCCTTGTGACAGCCCAAGGAACGTTAAGCTTAAGCTTTCCTTAAGGAAAGTCAAATTCTTTACTCGTGCCTTAGTAAAGAATATGACTCTTGCAGGCTGAGGTTGGGAGGGAAAGCTGTGACTGTGCCCCTTATCTGATCCGAAGTGGTCCTTGTTCTGGCCACCTTCCAGCAGCAGGATGGGGATTTTGGACATTGCCTGGCACAGCACCCACTGAGCCATCCTGCTCCCAGCTGCTGTGCAGCAGCAAACATCTGAAGAATGGCTGTTCTCAAGTGGGTGAAAGCATACAACTTGAACCTGTTCTCAGTGCAGAGCATTGAAGGTTTTTAATGGTAGTTCTTGTACGTCACATCCATCTTGGGTAGGAACTGCCACAGAGGAGTAATGGGGTTGCTATTTGCTTATCAGTTATGATAAACACTCAGAGCTGCTCTGAGAAAGCTCACGTCACTGAAGTGCTGTTTCACAATGTTGGTTTAAGAATTCTTGGATCTCACCTCTGACAGGGATCCACTGGTGCTTCACCTCTTTGCTCTGCAATGCTCAACTGGTTTTGCTGTGGGCCTATGGACAAAGTAACCTCCCCCATTCCAGACTCCACACCTGTGGTAATGACATTTAATGCTCTGTGATATTTTCAGGTCAATATGCAAATAGTATTAAATTAGGAACCCTCTGGATCTACAAGTTGGGAGGTGTCTTAGGAAAATGTTTGGAAAACAAGCTCACTGAGTGCACTGAGATCTTTTGAGTTAAAATCAAGGGAGGAGGGATTTTCTCTAGAAACCCAGGAAATGAGTAATGATTAGGCCACCGGAGCTTGTATGGATCTATTTATCACGCTCTTCAGAATGTTTTTAGTAAAACTTTGTTGGTTCTCTCCCACAGGCTTGACTTGTCAGGTTTCAGTTTTGGGGTAGAAGTTAAAAGGATTGAAACTTTTTTCTGCCCCATTTCTGAGCTTCACGTAACACTGAAAAAGCCGGAAACCTATTCAATTCCCTGTTCACCTTTCCATGAGACAGTTTTTCTGTTCCTGATACTGCTCTGATTACAGCAGCTGGATAAACATCTTTAAACTCCCAGCCAAAACTTTGCAAAGAACTATGATTTGGCATCTCCAAGGCTGGGCTGAATTCTTCTCCATCTGAATGCTAAAACCCCTAAGGACAAAGGCAGCAGCCCCGGGAAATGCCCGGTCGGAAAGCTGGCTGCTCCGGGGGCTGCAGGTGCCCTCCCAGACGCTTCCCCACATTACAATGAGCAGAGGAGGGAGTTTCCTGCTCCGGCTGGAGCCCAGCCAGTCACTTTCTCATCATCCATATTCTTAAGTGGAAGAGCAGATGGATCAGTTGCTTCCTAGATACGACGCAAACACGGGTGCATGTGCAGACAGAGCTGCTCTTGTTTTGAAAGGAAGCGTGAGGCTGACCTGCGTGAGGAGCGGCCATCCCTTGGCTCTCCCTGCTCCCAGGGCTGAGTGTTCCCCTCAGGCTGTGCCAACTGCCCACCATGCTCTCCAGCAGCACTCACTAAGTGCTTGCTGGCCCAGCCCCAACCTTCTTAATTTCTCCCGTATTTTTTGTCTTGTAACTTCGTGACTTCCCTATTTTGCCATGCTATGCGGATCCCTTTCTCTCTTCTTATCCTGCTTCCCTTCCCTACACCCCTGTCCAGGCTCCCTGCAGCTCTCTTCAAGCTGCACTCAACAGATGCTCCTGTAACTTCAGGTTTTGGCATGATTAAAAAGTGGAGGAAGGAGCCTGGGCTTTAAAATAGGTGTGGGGTTGAAGCTGGCATGAAAACAAAAGCAGATACAAGTCACATCCTATTTTTTTCCCCTTGAACCAAATCAAAATCAAAACATCCTTTTGCTTTAGTCAAATGAAAACAAAACAGTCAAACAAAATACTGCTGTGAGTAAACAGAGCTGTTGACTTGTCACTGCAACCTGCGAGATCATCAGCTGTGTGTGAGCTGCAGGAGACCTGTGACACTGACACGGGGACAGCAAACAGCCCCTCCTTGCCCACGGATGGTCATGTGCTACGACCAGGAGGAAAATTTAGGCATGAAGTGTGTAAACCACAACCCTGAGTGTTTACTGTGTTTATGTTTATTATGTAAAGCTTGAGAAAGCACTGTTCTAATGTGTAGATTTTGCCAGACTCGTAAAGAGGGGCTGCATTGCTGGCCCAGCTTTTTGTGTGGCTTTGCCTGTGGCAAGTGCTGGCCCAGAGGGACCCTCAGCCTCCAAGCCCTGCGTCCATGTGTGCTGGACCGTGGATGAACTCAGGTTTAGGAAAAGCTGGAATTGCTTCGTCCTCTTTTCCCAGCTTCAAACCGGGCAGAGCCACTGTCCCAGCGAGCGGGAGGAGCAGCCCGGAGAGACGCACGGGCAGTGATGCCCCCGGGGGACAGGGGACAGGGCACGCCCGGGGTCATTCCCCCGGTGGCGGCTGCGGGCTGAGTGACACGGGGGGGCTCCCCGAGCAGGGACAGCCCCCGCCGCTCAGTGCTGCTGGCGGAACCCGGCCCTCGGCCGGGGCTGGGGCTGGGGCCGCCCCCGGGGCCGGGGCGGGGAGAGGCGGCTGGGGCGGCGGCGCCCGGCGCCGAGCGGAGCGGTGGGAGCGGAGCCGGGATGGCAGGACCGCTGCGGGCCGCCCTGGCGCTGGGGCTGCTGGCGGCCGCTCAGCCCGCACCGGCCGCGGGGCAGCGGCGGGAGGCAGAGGTAGGACCGGCACCGGCACTGGCGGGGCGGGAGCGGGAGCGTGTCCTGGGTGTGCGTGTGCCCGGTGTGCCCGTGCCATCGGTGTGCCCGTGTACCCAAGCCTGTGCCGCTGGTGTGCCCATGCTCTAGATGTGGCTGTCCCTGGTCTGCTCATGCCAGAGGTGTGCCCACGTCCCTCCGGGTGCGTGCGTGTCCCCTTGTGCCCGTGCCATAGGTGTGCCCATGCCCCAGGTGTGACTGTGTCCCCAGCGTGCCCATGTCTCTCGTGTGCCCGTGCCATAGGTGTGACTGTGTCCCTGCTGTGCCCGTGCCATAGGTGTGACTGTGTTCCCAGCATGCCCATGTCCCCTGCTGTGCCTGTGCCATAGGTGTGACTGTGTCCGTGCTGTGCCTGTGCCATAGGTGTGACTGTGTCCCTGCTGTGCCCGTGCCATAGGTGTGACTGTGTCCCCAGTATACATCCCCACCATAGGTAAGAGCCCATGAGCTCCTGGTACCTGCACACCCACGTGTGCCCTGGGTACCTGCAGTCTGTGGCACTGGTGTGTGGCTGTGCCAGCTGGAGATGGGGCTGTGCCATAGGGTTGTGCTGGAATGCCAGGCTGTGTGCCCACGTGTGCTGTGTGGAGCTGTGGCAGAGAATCACAGAATGGTTTGGGTTAGAATGGACCTTAAACTCTTCCCATTCCACCCCCTGCCATGGCAGGGACACCTTCCACTATCCCAGGTTGCTCCAAGCCCTGTCCAACCTGGACTTGGACACTTCCAGGGATGGGGCAGCCACAGCTTCTCTGGGCAATTTTGCCAGGGCCTCACTCCCCTCACAGGGAAGAATTTCTTCCCAATATCTAATCTAAGTCTGCCCTACTTCACCTTAAAGCCATTCCCCCTGTCCTATCTCTCCTTGCCCTTGTCCAAAGTCCCTTTCCATCTCTCCTGTAGCCCATTTAGGCACTGGCAGGGGGTCTATGTGTCCCTGGAGCCTTCTCTTCTCCAGGATGAACAACCCCAGCTCTCCCAGCCTGGCTCCAGATGTCCCCACAGGTGATGTGCTTCTGCAAACCCACCCAGCCACAGAGCTCCAACAACAGAACTCATGCATGAGGAAACCTTCCCATCTCCCAGCATATCAGGAGAGGACAAAAGCCAGTCCTTCCCCTCCCTGCCTCTCCCCAGGGCTGTCCCCATCACCTCTGTTTGGATTTCTTCTGTTTGTCCCGCTATCATTGTCACCCCATGCCACCTTGTGTTCCTGTTTGTTTTGGGAGGACAAGGTATGAGATTTGGCTGGTGAACAAAGGTTCGTGGTGGGGATTTTGTTCTTGTTTAGGCCTCCATCCAGTGTACATTTGCACAGATGCTTAATGTTCAATCCCAGCCAGCAATTCCTGGCAAATTAATTGGGATTTTACACACATGCTCTAAGAGGAAAAGGGCACAGGAATGCTCAGAGGCTGATTTTGGTGTGCAGGCAGCTTCTGCTGGGAGATGCTGTTTCAGAGAGGTCATTTGTAGGGCTGCTTATCCCACTGTGCACAAACCTCAGCCCAGCCCCTCATGCCACCTGGAGAAAATAAATCTGCAAAGATTTTAATGCCCAGAAAACCAATAATTCAAAGTTCACTTTGAAAGAAAACAAACTGATTGGGGGCAAGATGTTTAAAAGGTCCAAACTGCCTTTCCCTCCCTCACTGGTGACTTCTGAGTTCTTTGCCCTTGAAGCCTCAGAGTAGATCCCAGAATTGTAGCAGATCCCAGGTGAGGAGTGCTGGGCAAATGCCTTTCCTGTCTCCCTGCCTCAGTTTCCCCAAGGGTATGTACTTTGCTGGCCTGGGGCTTTGGGACAGCACACACAATGGAAATGTAGAGACTGGGGCGTGGAACTTGTCCAAATAAACTGAGCAGTTAATTTTCTTTTAGGAGGAAGCTGAAACTCTCACATAACATCAAATGGTTCTGGTGACTTGTGGCTTTCCCAGCACTTCCAGGCTTTGCTTCTAAAGTTGGGGTTTCTTTAAAATTCTTTTTAGAAAGCCACAGTTAGCAACAATAGGCTGTGTAAACTGAGATGCACAAGACTGTGAAAATGTCCAGTTGTGTGCTTTTCCTGGCTGGTGCCCATGTTTTCACTGCATCCATATCAACTGCAGATTAAAAAAAAGAATTAAAAAAAAAGGAAAAATTTGGAAATCTAATTTGAAACATTTGTATGCTAAATCATCTTATCATCTACAGATAGGAGAGGGCCTGATGTGAGAGAGCACATTGTTTGGCAAAGCTGGTGTCTGGCTGGGCTGTGCTCAGACAGCAGCTGGGGGTGTGGTAGTGCTCGAGATTCCCTGATCCCGGGGGAATTGGGTAAAATACAGGGAGCGTGAGAGATCTCAGCCGTGTTGGGAGTGAGGAGCCCGGTGAGGTGCTGGTGGTGCCAAGGGACAGTGAAGTCCCTGCAGAGGTTTCTGTGAGAAGCTCCAGGTTTGTGGAGGCAAGAAAAACTGGGGAGAAATCTGAGAAAAGCTCAGAGTGGGAAGAGAAAGCTGGACTAAGACAAAACCATTCACATTTTAGATTTTTGTTTCAATTTTTTTCCTGTCCTGCCCTCCTCCTTCCCATCCTGCAGTGCCTAGTGCACTCTGCCTTCTCCCCCTTACCAAACCAAGGTCTCTCACTTAGGGCTCTGGGCTGTGTTTGTGCTGGGCAATGCTGCAGTGTCGGGCTGAGCTCCTTGGGGAGCAGGCAGCCAGCTGGGATACAGGATGCTGAGCACATCTGGATGGAGGGAACCTCCCTGGTACCACACAGACCCGGTGGGGCTTGGGGGTCAGCGGGAGCAGGGAGCACCCCACATTTTCCTTCTGAAATAAGGCGAAGAATTTCTCCTTCCCGTGAAAAATTCCCACTGTTCAGCCTCAGCACGGGGAAGAGAGGAGGAAAAGGAGGAGGAATTACCCCTGTGAGGCTCTGCAAGCTCCATGAGGATCGCGGATGTGGCGAGCGGCTCCGAGTCAGCCGGCGATGCCCCGGTGTGATTCCCAGCGCCGTGAGTCACGGCAGCGCAAACAGCTCGCCTTTCTTCCTGCCTCTCCCCCAAAACAATCCCCACTTGTTAGGGCAAATATCGCCCGCCGGGCAAGGGGCCGCGGCTGCCCGCAGCGGGGATATCGCCTTCCCCTGGTTCCCACCCCGGTGGAGGGCAAGACTTGTTTCCTTTCTCTCCTTAGACACGAAAACACAACCAGCCTGCGTGACCGAACTGGTTTGTCAGCCGCTCTGGTATTCTCAGGGGAAGGTTTGCCCAAGCCCAGTGGTTTGCCCTGTTTTCCCCCGAGTGATTTGGGTCGCTTTCAGCCCCTTTGGTGGTGCAGCCCATCGGGGTGTGGGGTGCTGGGGGTGCCAGGGCAAAGCTGCCAGCTGGTTCCCGAGGAGTTATCGCAGAATCATGGGATGCTTTGCCTTGGAAGGGACCTTAAATTTCATCCAGTTCCACCGGCAGGGACACCTTCCACTATCCCAGGCTGCTCCAAGCCCTGTCCAACTGATTACTGAAACCAGGAGAGGTTTTAGTTAGACCTGACGCAGGCCTGGCTCGCTGCCTCTCAGCTCCAGAAGATTGAGTTAAAAAATAATAGGAGAATAGAAGATCCCAGCTCCCCATCTTCAGTGGCAAGCGGATTAGTTGCTGCTAAAGTGGATTTTTAGGAGTGATAAGTGGGAGAGGAGATTCCTTCAGGACTGGATTAGGCACAGCAGAGGAATATCCTATCACCCAGGCGGGGTTTGGGGCTTTAACCTCCCTCCATAACCAGTGCAGAGAATCAGCTGAGGTTCCACTGCCTTTTCAGCGGGAGGCCAGCCGGGCTTTTTGCTCGCTAATGTCCCTTCTCGTGTGTCTCTGTGTCTCTATAGATACAATATTTACAGAGATGCTTATACACACACTTAAACAAAAGAGGCGCGAGGACTCCGCCTGAGGCTTTGCAGGGATGAGCGGAAGCAAATGAGCGTTTTTAATTGCTGTGACATCTTCTGCAGGCAGCTCGCAGGCAGCAGCGACCCGGTGGGCAGGAGGAGCCTCTGCTCCTTCTGTGACCACTCCAAAACATGCCCCAGGGTCAGCTCTGCTTGTGTGAGCGCAGGGAAAACTGAGGAGGAAAATCAGGAGCCACTGTGCCCATTTTGGTGGTGAGATGAGGCTGGATGGAGCGGGGGGACGCTGGAACCAGGGCTGATGACCCACTTGGGCTTTCTCACGATTTAAAACATTTTTTAAAGGCTTTGGAGGTGCAGTTTGTGGTCAGCATCCTCTGTAACCGCAGCACAAAACGCCTGCCCACCCATCAGCAGGATGGGATCGCTCCCCCTCTGCTGCTGGGGGATGGAGGGGACAGATGGGGTTTGTACCAGGCACAGCAGAGGCACCGCGGTCACCAGGAGCCCAGAGAGGCTTCTCCGGTACTCAGCTGGTGGAAAGGAGCCAGAAACCGAGTGTCTGGAGGGGAGAGCAGGCAGGAGCGGAGCCTGCTGTCTCGACACTCTCGTTATCCCAGTTTCCAGGCAGGGAGGGTTAATTGTATTTGCCGCTGGCTGTCTTCCACCCGGGATGCCTGTGGTCGAGGGCAAGGTGTTTCCTCGGCTTTAGCCAAGGCAGAGATGATTTCCAGGGTTGTAAGAGGCTCCACATCAGAGCCCTGAGATGGGAAGGGCCCCTGTGTCTCCCCAGACTGTCCTCCTGCTGTCCCTGCTGCAGCCCAGGAGGTTTCTCTGGCTGCCAGGCAGCCAGATCCATCCTGCTCTCCCTCCCTCGTGTAGAGGGGGAGCCGGGCATATTTCATATTAATGTTTCTCTTGGTTTCCTGCTGTTTTTCTTTTCCCATTGTATGGAAAAGAGCATTTCCCCGTCTGAGGCAGGAGGGAGGGGGTTTTCCCAGCCTGGCCAGGCTTTGCATTGCAGCCTCTGGAGAGGTTTAGTGGGCTGGTGCCAGTTTCCACCCAGCCTGGCTGGGCTCTGGGGGGATGTGCAGTGCTGGGGGAGCCTTGAGCACTGCTGTGGGCACAGGACACTGTGGCATGGGGCTCTTGGGTTCCCCTGGACCCCAAAAACTCCCTGGATTTGTATGCTCTGCACTCTGATCAATACCTGATGGAGTGGGGGATCAGCACATCCCTCTCCTGTAGCTCTGTGTTTCCAGGACTACCATCACCCTTAACTGACAGTAGATGTGTCTAGAAAATTTAATACAGTTTTTCCTGATGGTTTTGCAGCCAGAGAGTTGGTGCCTGTGTGTGAGAACCTCCATGTGGCTCAGGCCAGAAACCACTGGGAATGCTGCTTTACTTGGACTTGCAAAGTTCAAATTTATCTGGGCAGGAACGATAAAGCCAGTGACCTCTGTGCCTTCTGGTGCTGCTCAAGAGCAGCTGCTAAAACAGGGGTTGATTTTTTCACTGTGCACCCTGACGTGTCCAGATGGGGTTTCAAGCCTTCATGGCATCATGGTGAGGAAAACCAATTTCCATGCTTTAAGGATGGGATTGTGTTGGGTTATAGGCGTGGAAACTGCTTCAGGTTGTGCTGAGTGAGTTCAAAATTGTGTTAGAAAAGGTTCAGACTGTGATGAGAGAGCCAGGACTTTCCGTCCGGGTGTTTTCAGCTCACATTTATCTGCAGTTATGTCACCACTGGGATCTTCACCCTGCACCCTTATATGTAAATGGTGATTTTTTAATTCTGGAGAACTCTATAAGAGCACAAGCACAGAAGGAAAGGGCCAGATTCTTTCTCTTCTCCAGACTGCTCTTGCAGGGCTGCAAGCCACCCTAATCCTAGGATGCTCCTCCACCCCCATATCCTCCATCCCTGCCTGCACATCCCGAGCTGCTGCTGGATTTTTGCCTCCTGGTACCCATGTAAAGGTGGGATTATCCTGGTGTGGCTGGGGATGGCAAGTCCAGGCCATCTGGTCCCTCCCTGGGCAGAGGAGTTGTGGCTTCTCCTGACAAACAAGCCAATACTCTCACCTGTCAGGTGACACTGGCATGATTTCTCCTGACTCACTGCACCAGTGTGAGGTGTCTGGCTGACTCTGGCCATGCTCGGGCTCTCTCTGCTGCAGCCTGGTGCTGCTGGAATGAGCTGCTGGTGCCTCCAGCCCAGACAGGCAGCTTTGGTGGGAAAAACAGCCAAATTCTTTGTCTGGGGCTGGGTGAAGAGCGTGTCCAGGCAGGAATCTGTGCCGGTGCTCAGCCGGAGGGGGATGCTCCAGGTAGAAGGGGTGTACAGGAGGAGATGAAGCAGGAGGAGATGAGGTCTGCAGAGCACACGTGGATGTGCCTGCCCTGCCCGCAGGGAGGTGGCAGCGCGGGGGTGACATGTTTGGGGATGACGGGAAGGTGACTGTTCATGGCAAGGAGAAGGTTAGGGCAGGAGGAGGAGAGGGAGAGGCCCTGGCACACCTCAGGACTGCCACATCCATAAGCCATTCCTGCTCTTTGCCAGGCGACAAGGCCCAGGAAGGGCTGCTGCCTCCTCTGCGGGGACATCATGGAGAATTGGGTCACCCACAGTCAGGAGAGGCACTGAGTGGAGGTCAACACTCCAACCCCCTCCTTTTCCCGGCCCGGAGATGAGCAGGGAGGGAAACAGCTTTAAAAACTCCCATTTTCCCAGAGGGCACCAGCCGTGCTAACTGGGTCAGCCCGTGCCATTCCTGGTGCTCAGCACACCTCTCCTTCGGGATGCGCAAAGAGGAAGCCGCCACTTTCGCTTTTTATTCTTCTCATTATTCACTGCTCTAACTGCGACTCTGCCGCGCTAACAGGATGCTGGGCAGCTTGTTTGTCTCCCGCAGACATCCCTGGCGGCGGGGCAGGCGGGCGTGGAGCATTCCTGTGACCCCGGCTATTAACTCCTCCGAAAGCAGGGGAGCAGCCGGAGCCGTTTATTTTCTTTAACATTCAATTTAAGTGCTGGAGCGAGTTCAGAGAGACAATCTCCGTCCGTTGCAATGGCCGATAAGAAGAAGAATGGCTTGGCAGAGCCGATTGCCCCCGGAGCGTCCCCACTTTGCAGCAGCACATCCTGCGTGGGAATGCGGGGAGGCTGCAGCCTGACCCCATCTCACCCCTCCCTGCCCGTGGCCACAGCGCTCTGGCCTTTGTTCGAATGGCTGAGTTGAGCCGGGGCGATCAGAGCTGTGGGTTTGGTCGCCTCTGGCTGCAGATGGCGTGGCAGCAGCGGCTTTTGATCTCCCGGCAGCAGCGTTTCCTCCTAAGCCTCCATCGTGTTGTGGCCAAAAACCCCAAGAGCCACCAAAAATGATGGGGAGGAGACACACATGACCCTGTCAGGGCATAGTAGGAGCGACTGCTTGAGGTGCGGAGCTCTCAGGAGTAAAATAAAAGGGCATTTTTGATTTGCGGCACTGTTTGCCATCGCTTCTCCTTTTCCCTCCCTTCCCAAGCCAACACGTGCTCTGAGCTGCACCTTTCCCATTTTTCCCTGCAGCTCTTCCTGGAGAAATACGGCTACTTCAGCGAGCCGGGGGCAGGCACACACAGCCCCGCCGAGTTCACCGAGGCGCTGAGGTAGGAGCCTTTTATTCAACCCTGCAGCTGCATTTATTCCAAATCCAGCAGCTCCAGCTGCAGGGATGCTGCCAGCGCTCGGAGGGTCTTTCTGCAGCCAGAGGGGTCTTTTTGCAGCTGGAGGCTCTCTGTCTCACGGTCTGATGCTAAAGCACAGCCAGTCCTTTTTGGAAAGGCGGGTCCGTGCCCGGCTCCCCCAGCTGGATGTCGGTTGCTGGCACCCGGAGCTCACTGTTTTATTTGCCTTTTATGGCCCGGTGCTCGCCTGGCAATAAAATCTGCGGGGAGGCCGAGCTTGGGGGCGGCTGGGAGATGTCAGGGGAGGCAAGCTGCCAGCTCCTGCCTGGACTTCTCCTAAGGACATCACCTCGGCTCTGGGAGCATCCCGGGCCTGACCTGATGCAAAGCCAAACGCAAAATCAAATGCAATGTCAAATAACTGGACAAGGTTATTCCTGGTTAAAAACTGGAAAAAGCATTTTTTAGGTTCCCCTACCTGTTTTTGCCCTGCTAGGAGATGACTTACAGCTCAGCTGTGGTTGCAAAGCCAAATCCTTCTTGTTTTACCACCGGGATGAAGTCCTGATGCTGAGGTGTGAAGCTTGCTGGGTGAAAACCCAGGCTCAGGTCAAAACCCGGGCACAAACATGACCAAACCCTGCCACGGCGGGTCGGGATGCAGGTGCTGATATCTCCCTTCCTTTTCCAGGGATTTCCAGCGGGTGACCCACCTCCCGCTCAGCGGCGTGCTGGATGCCCCCACCCTCCATCAGATGGCTCTGCCGAGGTGTGGCACCGACGACGGCGACAGCCGCGCTGCAGGGACACGCCGGGCATCGCCCGCCCGGCGCCGCAGGCGCACGGCACAGCACGGTGAGCACCGTCCCGGTGGGGTTTGGGGTCTGGGGGGCTCGGCTCTCCCGTCCAGGACTCGTGGGGATGCTGCTGTGGGTGGGAGGTGCAGCCCTGCTGGCACAGCATCCACCCCAGGATTCGCTCAGGGGTTATTTTTAATCCTCTTTATTTTTAGTTGTTCTGTGTGTCTTGATGTCAGCAGTGATTAGAGATGCGACTTCCACTCGTGGGGGAATTCGGGTCCCTGGGGGGGTTTCACTGCTGTCGTGGGAGTCAGGACATTTCCCAGGGAGCACTCAGGTCACCATGGCCTCACACACAGCTGTGCTGGCACCATCTGGAGGGCAGGGGCTGGCACAGAGTGAAATTATCTCCAGGTTTTGCTGGCCTTTGGGACTTTTAACATGTGTTAGGGACCCAGCAGTACCCACAAAACCTGCCAGCACTTGGCTGCCTGACCTGAGAGTCATTTCACCCTTGTTAAGGGGTTTAACTCTGCTCCAAGCATCCTCCTGTGCTCCTGTGTGTCCAGGACTGGGCCTCTTGTCCCTTGTGAGCTCCCTTCTGGATGAGTAACTGAATTCCTAGAGAGCAAGAGGGCCAGGGCCAGCTGTGCTTAGGACATGGGAAAAATGAAGGCGAGATTAAGAAAAGGCTCTGTGCCGTGTCACTCTGTGTCTGCATCTGGCAGGGCTGGCGATGGATGGCCCCAGGAGAGCCCTGTCATCCCCCTCCTGCCTCTGGATTGCCCTCCAAGGCCCCAACATGCAGTGTGTCCCTTACAGGAGCCATCCTGTGCCCCAGGACAGGTGTGCAGGGAGGCAGAGCAGGAAGGACATACAGCAGGAGATGGGCAAACAGAAGCAGCCACTGCCCTGTGGCTCATGGGGCTCCTTTTTGGGGATCACAATCCATGTGTGGGTGACAAGAGGTGCCTGATGGCTCAAGTCCAGGCACAGAAAGGCTCATTGTGGCACTGGTTGTTTCCCTGGTGGTCTGATGGCACAGGCAGCAGGGAAGGAAGTGGCACCACATCAGTACCCACAGGTTGGACAGGAGACAGGGGGTGCCTGCAGGGCTGGTGGCACCGGCCAGGAAAGCTTTGTGCTCCAGGGAAGTTCTTCATCCTGCTTGAAGCAGGAAACCCTGGCAATTGAACCAGCAAAGTGTTTTCTTCTCCCAGCAGGATCTTCCCTGGGCAACCACTGCATCCATCATCCCATGGCTGTGGGGCACACTCAGAGCCCAGCATGGGGTGAAAGCCAAGCCTTCCTCTTCCCAAGAGCCAGTCATGCTTGGCTAGCCCAGCCTTGCCCACTGGTGCCATCCATCCTCATGTGGTGGTAGATGCTCTGCTCCCATGGAGGGAAGGATGGGATGCCAGGGCTTTATTTTAGGGCTGCAGCCATCCAGGCAGGTTTTAGCCTTTGCCATGCAGGGTGTGTCCCAGCTGGTGGAAGTGCATCCTTGCCTGTTTGGAGCTAGAGGCCATCACTGCTCTGACAAGTGGTGGGAGCTGATTCTGTCCCCAGGAGAGTGACCAGTTAGCCCAGAGTCTCCCCTGCCCTGGGCTGCTCAGAACTGGAGCAGAAGGAGGCAGAACTGGGTTGGATGTCTCCCAGGTTTGCCTGAGGCTCGGCTCTGAGCCAGAGCAGCAAGCCCCGGCGTGCTGCCGGCCCCTGTTCCCCCTGTTTTCCTGCACATCTGGAGCAGATACAGATGCTGGAGGTTTGTCACCACTCCCATGCCTCAGCACCAGCTCTGGCACCCACATCCCCCTAGGGCCTCATGGCTTTTTTTCCTGCTCCCAGACTCCCCCAGATCAATGTAATCCCGGGGTTCTGGGGTCCTGCAGCTGCTGAGGGGTGCTGGAGGAGGAGGAGGAGGCTGTGATGCTGCACAGTGACTGTGTAAACCCACATCTTTGCATTCCTGTGCTGTAGGAGGCTTGGGAGCTTAGGAGGAGTCCCATGGCTTGTCCCCTTCATCCTTGTCACCATCTGTCCTGGTGGCACTGTCTCCCCTGAAAGCTTTTAAGGAATCTTTGGGCACTAGGCTGTTGTGCCCCCGAGGTGCTGCCATGAGCCCTCCTCACTCCTTTGCCTGTGTCCCACCTTTTCAGAGGTAGCTTTGATTTCCCTCCCTGAAATCCATCCCTTGGGCTGCATCTTCAGGACATGAAGCTGGCATCAGGCAGGAGACCTTCCCACACTGGATTGAGCTCTGGAGAGCATGGCTAGCCAAGGGCTGAGCTCAAACTGAGTGCTGCAGCTTCTCTATTCCTCTGAGAGATTTTAGGGTTTGGTTTCAACTCCAGCCTTGGGTGGGCTCTAGTGGTGGCACTTCCAGAAGGATTTCATGGTGGTGCAGTGTGCTGAGGCACAGCTTCGACTTGGGAAAACCACAGCATCCCCGTGAAATTTTCCTCCACTCAGGCAGCCCACGGGTGGAAGCACAAATCCAAGTGGCCACTGCCCCGCTGAGCTTGCCCCTTTGCAGGTGGGCGATGGTACAAGCGGCACCTGACCTACCGGGTGGTCAACTGGCCATCCTACCTGCCCCAGCACGAGGTACGCCTGGCCGTGAGAGCAGCCTTCGAGCTCTGGAGCAACGTGTCCTCCCTGGTGTTCTGGGAGACACACGACGGCCCGGCTGACATCCGCCTCACCTTCTTCCACGGGGACCACAACGATGGACTCAACAACGCCTTCGATGGGCCAGGTGCTGGTCGCTTCCCCCTTGTAAGCTTCTCCTTTACAACGTGGGCTCTTCCCCTGAAGGTTGTGGTGGGCTGGGGGTGATGGAGGCTTTGCAGTCCCTCTGCATTGCAGATAAAGAAAACCTTACGAAATGAAGGCCTTGTCACCCTTGTAAAATCCTTGCTCCCTCCTGTCACTTTGGCTAACCAGAAAAGCACTCTGGGAATGACTCAGCTAACAGAGAGGTAAAACCCAAATTATATAACCAGAAAACAAGTTATATAAGCACCTGTGTGAGGACACATGGTCAGAGTCCTCACTGGTCAGAAAGATGCGTGGACACTGCATGAGAGGTGATAGGGAAGTGGCATGCAGCCAATGGGTGATTAAGTTAACAAGAATGCAATCTAATAACAGGCTAATTGCTTAAAAATGCCTGTTTTTTGCAAAAAAGCGATTTCTCTGCACACCTGCTATGAGGGGTCTTGTCGTTCATCTGGTACACCTCTAACCCAGTTTGTACCAGTTTGCTGTCTGATCTGGGGTCTCCCCTCCCACCTCTGCACCCGAGGTGTGCCAGCGAGGTGACTGAGATGTTCCTTATAAACCTCCAAGGAGCCCTCCCCACTTTGACAGCACCCTCCAAACACGGGCTCCTCCAAAAAACCCTAAAATTTAGGCAAACCAAAGCTGCATATCCCTGCTGTTCCGTGGTCCCTGATGGCTCTCGTGTCCCCAGGAGGTGCCCTGGCTCACGCCTTCTTCCCGCGGCGAGGAGAAGCTCACTTTGACAGTGCCGAGCGCTGGTCGCTGCACAGCGGCAAAGGGCGCAACCTGTTCATCGTGGTGGCCCACGAGGTTGGGCACACGCTGGGGCTGCAGCACTCGCCCGTCAAGAGCGCCCTGATGTCGCCCTACTACAAGAAGCTCAGCAAGGATTTTGTCCTCAGCTGGGATGACATCTTGGCTGTCCAGAACTTGTATGGTGAGCCTGGCTTGTCTGAGCATCCCTTGCTTCTTCCCTGGGATGGAGAGAGGGTCGTAGGGATGGGAGCAGGACCCTGAAAGGGGAGAGATTCACGTGGGTGACATCCCTGTGTGGCTGGGGAGGAAAATGCAGGACATGTGGGACAGGTCCTGCCCTGGAGGAGCAGTCCTCCTCCAGGTTGGATTTTCTACCTATTTTTCTGTTTTTTGGGGTACCAAGAGGGTTTTGCCAGCACCATAAAGAGGGGGATAGGAACCAGACAAGCAGTGTTGGAGTCTTGGGAGTCCCAGCCCTGTGCTTTGGGAAAAATGGTTTCTCTGCCCCTTCTCTGTGGCTCATCACCCCTTGCTCCATCCCAGGGAAGCCCTCCAAGGGCTCAGCCATCCAGCTCCCAGGAAAGGTCTTCACTCACTTCCAGGACTGGAACACTGACCTTTATGGCAGGGACCGGCAGCAGAGGAGCCTCAGCACCTATTACTGCCACTCCTTCTTCGACGCCATAACTGCTGGTGGGTGTTTGGCTGGTGTGACTCTCTCCCAAAATGTGCACCCCTACCTCTTATCCCAGTGCTGCTGCAGCTCCCAGTGGCAGGAATGGTGGGTTTGGCTGCTCCACAGCTCCTGGACTAGTGGCAGCAGTGCACTTTGAGGGCACAGTGATGTGTCAGGTGCAGGGAAAACATGCTAAACATGCTAAAACTTGGGCCGTGGCAAGGATTAATGCAGGAGCTCAGCTGTGTAAGATGAGCCTTGAGCCATGGTCAGCTTTTATCCTCTCAGGGATGCAATGAATTACAGAAGGTGAGGGGGGTGGCTGGAAAGGCAGGAGGAAGCATCCAAACCCTGGGGATCCCCAAAACACCACAGAGCTGTACAGGGAGGAGAGGGGAGCTGGGTGGGGTGGTGGATTAAGAATTCCCACCCAGGACATCCTCCCTCTGCCTCACAGATGGGGATCACAACCTCTACATCTTCAAGGGCAGCCACTACTGGGTGGTGTCAGCCAGTGGCAACGCCAGTGACCCTCGGCCACTGCAGCCACGCTGGCCTGGCCTCCCTGCTGGCATCGATGCCTGTGCCTGGTCCCAGCTGAGTGGGAAGTTCTACTTCTTCAAAGGTGGGTGAGGCCTGGGGGTTCCCCCTGGGGCTGCCACTGCCCCTGCCTGTGGGGCTGTTTGTTGGGGTCAGGCTGGAGCAGCTCCTCCCCTTGGTGTCCCCTCCTGCTGGTCCCTCCCCATGCAGAGCTGGGACACTGCTGGGTCCTGGATGTGCAAATCCCTGGGCTCAGTGCTTGTCACTGATGAACTGTATGGCCCTGGCAGCCACATCACTCCCTCGTGCCTCAGTTTCCCCTTCAGGAGAGCAGAACTTTGCTGTGTCACAGCAAACCTGGGTGCCCAGGGGGATCTGGGGGAGAAAACACACCCCAAAGACATGAAGGGAGCTGGGTGAGGGTTTAATGGTACACATGGATCCCTAGAGGCTGAGCTGTCTCAGGAGCTGTGATTCCATCCATGAACTGCCATTTCCATCCACAAGTTGCCCCAGGAGCTGGGACTCCATCCATGAGCTGCCCAGCAGCCGGATGGGGAGAGGAAGGTCAAACCAGGCAGCCTGGCTGCCAGGGTCAGCCCCAGCTTTTAATGGAAACCAGTTGCTGGTTGCTCAGAAAAGGAGCTTTGTTGCTGCAGCTGGGTGAGAGCCAAAGCCCCTCTGCCTCCCCAGGGCTGGGTCAGGCCGTGGCTCGTGAGCAGAAAGGGGCTTTTGTCTGCCCTGCTGTGGGGACAGGGCGCTGTGGGGACGGCTGAGCCATCAGTCCCCATTGCAATTCCTGCTGCTGCACTGCTGCTCTTGGTTGTCCCACCCCAAGCCGGGTCTGGTTCCCTCTGTCCCATTCCTCGTGCAGGAATGGAGGGAGCTTTGCCAGGAAGCAGCATGGTGGTGGCCTTGCTCTGTCCCTGGCGGTCCCATTCCATGCTTTCAAGCCCTGGATGTACCGTGCCTCAGTTTCCCCCCAGCCTGGTCCTTGGGGCAGCCCTGCAGTGCTTCCAGCTGCGTCACCAGCGGATGGATGTCACACGGCTGAGTCTTTCCACATCTCCTGGAGCTGGTTCTGCTAGCAACCCCTCAGGGACCTTCCCTAACCCCCTCCCACTCCTCCCCAGGCGGTCGATGCTGGCGCTACGCGGGCTCCAAGCTGGAGGCAGGATTCCCCCAAAAATGCAGCGCCCTGGGGCTCCCTCGGCACCCGGACACCGCGCTCTACTTCCAGCAGCTCCGGCGCCTGGTGCTCTTCAAAGGTCCCAAATATTTTGTGGTGAGCGAGGAGCCGCTGGCCGTGGAGCCTTACTACCCCCGCAGCCTGCGGGACTGGGCTGGGCTGCCCCCGGGCACGGCTGGGGCCATCCCCCATCGAGACGGCTCTGTCTACTTCTTTCGGGATGACCAGTACTGGAAATTTGACCAGGCCAAGCTGCAGGTGGTGGCCGCAGGCAAATGGGCCACTGAGCTGGCGTGGATGGGCTGCTGGGATGCAAACAGTGAGCAGGTTTTGTTCTGAGAGCAGCCTGAGGGGTGAATCGGGGGTGTGTTAGGTCATAGGTTGGACTTGATGATCTTAAAGGTCTTTTCCAACCTAGTTCGTTCTGTGATTCTGTGGGGTGTGGACCTCACCTGGCTCACCACTGCCTGGATTGCTCTTTATTTGACTCTGGAGTCCTGCCTGAGGATGGTTTGGCTGCCCGTGGATGGCTGGAGCCATGGATGGTGGAGCAGTGACCCAGCACAGCTTGGATGCAGCTGGGACAGGTCTGCCACAGCCAGGTGGGCTGGAGGCTTTGGGACAGTATTTTTTAAAAAAGACCACCAAAAAAGGATATAAGCCATGGAGACTGCAAACACACTAATTTCTGTTAACTTTCAGAATTTTGTTACACACATTTTTCAAACCAGGACTGGGGTTTGGTGACACTTTTTGATAACTTTGTTGGTATTTGTTGATATCTGTCATTTTCCCACGATCAGGCAGCAAAGTGTCTCAGTGCTTGCTTTGGGGTTTGGACGGTTTTAAACAAGAAACTGAGAGCATTTCCTGCTTAAAACTAAAAGACAAGAGACATTTGGACAAAAATTTGGGTCCATGTGGAGCTTTGCCCCTGCTGTGTGTGCAGAGCCCTGGGGATGCTTTGCTGGGCTGTGCTCACATCCCAGTGCTCTGCTGAGACATCACCAGAGTGGGATTTTGGGGCAGAAAGCAGAGGGGTTTGGGGTGAAGAGAAAAGGGAGGCCCAGCTGAGCTGCTGGCCATGGCTCTGTGCAGCTAGCAGGCAGCAGGAGCATTGGCTCTCTGATGGGTTTGGGGTGCCTGGTGGGTTCTGGTGTCTGATAAGGTGTCTATCTGATAAGGGCTGTGCTCACCTGGCAGCCTTCCTTGTGTGCAGAGAGTGTCTGTGCTCTGCTGCCTCTGCAAGAGAAGGGATCAGTGCATTTCTGAGTTCCTGTGCCCCACCTGGGTGAGAGGGGGTGGCAAATGACTGGGGGAGGAGGGGAAGCAGAGAGAGTGAGCAGGACAGACGGACATGTCTGTGCATGCAGAACCACAGGGACAGTGTGGCTGCATATGCCTCATTCCTTTCCCACGGCAGACTCCCCACCTGGAAACGCTGCTGGCTTTTCACAGTCACTGGCTGTGTCTGCAAGAGGCCATCGTGTCCCAGGGCTGGGGATGGACCTCAGCTTCCCAGGGCTGGAATCCTGTGGCATTGGTGCTGGGCAAGGCAGGGCTCAGCTTTATTCAATTAAAACCATTTATTAAATGGTTCTCTCCGGGCTCAGAGCCCAGCACTGCTTTGGTCCTGCTGTGCCATGTCAGGGTGCTGTGCTGAGGTGCCACATTTGGGTGCCATCCTGATGCCAGCAGCTTCAAAGGTTCCTCTTCCACTCACCTTTGCCCATTCCAGACCTTCCCTGCAGGCAGGCAGGGTGCCAGGGCTGGCACTTCCCCAGGGCTGGCACTTCCCCAGGGCTTTCAGTGCTGCCAGATGCCAGCTGAGCTGTGGGTTTGCCAGGATGGAAAGCCACCACCCTTCCCATTCCCCACAACACTCCTGAGAGCCCTTCAGGTGCAGACACAGGGTCTTCAGCTGCCTAAAATCTCAGGGGACTTTCCACGTTGCCAAAGAAACGGGGCTGCAGTGTTTTTGTTGGGATTGAATGATAATAAGGTGACGTCGGCTTGGAGACCTGACATCAAATAAAACCAACCTCTGGATATGTGGCGTTGGGATTTGTGCTTGTTTTCATGCCATGCTTTGGTTTGGGGTTTGTTTTTTAAAGCAAATCTCCAGTTTCCTGACAGGGCTGTGTTTAAGATGCCTGTGGGTGTTTGGGGTTGGAGTGGCGATTGCTGAATTTGGCCTCAGCTTTCATGCTTGCTTGGATCAAAGAGAGGAGATGGATCCCACTGAAACTCACTGATGATGATGAAAACATGAAAATTCTCTTCCCTACTTCATCCCTGAAGTACTGAGGATTTTCCCACCCTTTGGGGTGCGTTAATAGGTTTTTTCCCCCAGCTGAATTCATTCATTACGCATTTTCCTGCCCCCTTAGGAGAAAGCCAGGCATCCCATCTGCTGTGGGACTGAAGGCTGAGGATGGGAACTCCTGAAATCCTCTCCCATTTTTGGGTTTTGCCTTTCTTCCCTAACTTGCTTCTGTGTGTTTCCTGTGGCTGTGTGTCCTGTGGGATGCCTTGGGGCTGCCAGGGCTGGGGCTGAGCTCAGCAGTTCTGGCAGAGATGGGGGGGGTCACTCTGCTGTGCCACCTGTACCCCATCAGTGTGATGGGAGAGGTGAACTCACACCCTGAGCAGTTCAATCTGCCCCACTGGGTGCCCTGGATGGAAATCCAGCTTCTCAAGGCTCCTTTTCTCCTGCTGGGCTCCCTGGCTGGGCATGCCAGGCGCAGACTCCTCCAGCCTGCCACACATTCCCCAGATGGAATAGCTGGGATTCTTGCATTCCCTCCCCCAAAATGACCCCAGCAGTGACATCAGTAGCTGGCTCCAGGGAGAGGGCAGCTCCCCCAACACATCAAGAAGCCCCCAAAGCCCACAAGAGGCTCTGTTTTGGTCCCCAGGTGTGAATATTTCCCTGGTAGATTTGTTTTTTGCAGAAGTACTTGGGTGCTGGGGCAGTTCTGCAAGCCCTGGGTGAGGGAGAGAGTATCCCACATTCCCAGAGGTGCCCACTCATGGGCAGTTATTTCCTTAAAGCCCCAACTCCTGGAGTCACTCCATCCCTGGAGGAGCTCAGCTTTTGCCAAAGACCTCACTGTTGCAGGCAATTTGGGAAGGAGTTTGCAAGGGAGCACAGAGCAGAAAAAGCCCAGAAGTGTGCAAATAAACCCTTCTTACATTGAGGTTGCCCTGAAGATGCACCTTGTGACCCTCAGGTAACCTTACCTGTGGTGGAAGTGGGTGTAGGGGTAGAAAATCCCCTTATGTGGTTGGGAGAAACTTGGGTACTGCTGAGCTGCTCTCTAACTCCTTCCTCCCAGGGACTTAGGGGGAAAATCCACCCCTGGCATGGCTGGGGAGCAGCAGGGCAGTGGCAGAGGAGCAGGTGCTGAAGGGTTAACAGGGAGTGTTTGCAGCCAGTCCCTTGTCACCAAGGAGAAGGGATCAGCACTTGGGAAGGAAACAAAACACCCATGCTCGGGAGGGTGATCTCCTTTCCCCAGCAGCATTACAGCCCCGGCACCCCCCGAAGGGCTCTGGAGTTGGGGCACAGTGTCACCACCCCACGTGGCAGGGAGCAAGGTGGCACCACGTGAGTGTGGCTGCTGGGGAGGTGGCTGGGGACACGGCTGGGACAGCTCCACATATCCCCATCATCCCTTTCCCTCAACCCCTCCCAGTCTTATGGCAGCATGTGGGGCACGCCGGGGGCACAGAGCATCCGTCCCTACCAGTCCAGCGAGCAGTACCTGTACGCCATGAAGGAGGACCTGGCCGAGTGGCTGAAGGAGCTCTATGACCTTGACATCGAGGTGGACACCTTCGTGGAGGTGCTGGAGACAGGGGCTGTGCTTTGCTCCCACGCCAACAATGTCACCCAGGTGGCTGCAGAGTTTGCCCGTGCCTGCCCTGAGGTGGCCTGTCACCTCCGCCTGCCCGCCGCCGGTGTCACCTGCAACCTCACGGCACAGCCTGGCTCCTTCCAGGCCAGGGACAACGTCTCCAACTTCATCCAGTGGTGCAGGAAGGAGATGGATATCAAAGGTAGGATGCCAGGCTCCTGTTGCCCCATGTCTCCATGTGTCCCCCAAACCCAGTGCCACCCTGGCAGGGGACAGCGCCATGTGCAGCATCCCTGAGCTGGCATTCCTTGTAGAAGCTCCTCCAGGCTTGACAGCAGCTTTGTAAGGTGCTGGCATGCAGCTGGAGTGTTTGCTTGAGGGATGGAAAAGGAAAGGGTGTATGGCACAGTGTGTCCCTGCTGGGCACAGCATGATCCCAGCCCTAAGGACAGCAGGACAAGCTGTCCTGATCCTGCACTGCAGGACAAGCTGTCCTTAGGGAAGGAAGCAGGACAAGCTGTCCTTAGGGCTGCACTGATCCCAGCCCTAAGGACAGCAGGACAAGCCCTAGCTCTGAGCAAAGTGTCTGTCACCCTGTCCTACTACCAGTGGATGCCCAGCAAGCGGATGGCACAGAGTGACACATCCTTGGGGCACCCAGACACTGAGTTTTGTGGCTTTGGGATGTCATGAAACAGTTATAGATGCCCAAAAGGAAAGGCTTTTCCTCCTTTAATATTCCAACCATATTCCTGGTGGGATGGCTCCAGTGAATAACACCCTTTTGGGCAGGTTTTGAGTCCATCTGTGCCCCTGTCCCCTTTGTCCCCATCCCCCTGTGCCACCCCTGGCTCAGCCCAGCCCTGCCTGCCCCAGATGTCCTGATGTTCGAGACAGAGGACCTGGTGCTGAGGAAGAACGAGAAGAACTTCGTGCTGTGCCTGCTGGAGCTGGCCCGCCACGCCTCCCGCTTCGGAGTGCGCGCCCCGACCCTGGTGCAGATGGAGGAGGAGATCGAGGAGGAGCTTCGGCAGGAGCTGGACCTGCCTCCCGCAGCCACCGCCCTGCCCCGGGGCCCCCGGGAACAGCGGGACCTCAACAGCCTCGACCAGATGGTACAGATGGGCGTGGAGATGGATGGGGATGGAGATGGATGGGGATGGGCATGGCCACCCCATGGCCACCCCAGGAGCTGTCCCAGCAGCCCTGGTGAGGATCCATCCCTGCTGCCCACAGGTGCAGCACCTGGTGAGCCGCTGTACCTGCCCTGTCCAGTTCCCCATGATCAAGATCTCTGATGGGAAATACCGTGTGGGGGACTCTGACACCCTCATCTTTGTCCGGGTGAGTCTGCTTCACCCTGTGCTTCTGGGGTCAAAGCGTCAGGAATCCTGCTCTGCTGCCATGACCTCTCTTCCATAATCCCCAAAATGGGGTCAGTGTGGGAGTTTTGGCCATTATCCCCACAGAGGGGCAGCAGGGAAACAGCCCTGAGATAGGTGTTCGTATGGATTTAACCACCCATGTGTGTGGGACAAAGCCTGACATCCCAGCAAGCCAAAGCCTGAACTTCCCCAGCAATGGGAACTCTGGGATGCTCTGAATCTATCCCTGAGCCTGGCCAAAGAACTCATCACACCACGAAGGACAGGGATTTTCCAGAAGGGTCCCCACTCTCCTCGTGGTGATGAAATGTCCCTGTCGGGATGACCGCAGGAGCTGAGCCAGGGATGTCATGGGACACCTGGTGGTCTTTATGGCAAACCCCCAGCTCTCGAGGTCGGGCCGAGCGTGTCACCCCCGCGTTTCCAAAGCGCTGGGTGTCCAATGGCGTGGCCCTGTCCCCTGCAGATCCTGAGGGAGCACGTCATGGTGCGGGTCGGGGGGCGGCTGGGACACGCTGGAGCACTACCTGGACAAGCACGACCCGTGTCGCTGCACCTCGCTCTGTGAGTCCCCGCGTCCCCAAGCCCCGCGGCTGCCTCGGGGTGGGGCTGCTGTTGGTCTCGATGCTTCTCGGCGCCGTTTTCAGGAGCGGGAGGCTTTGGTACAGCCATGCCTCGTTGTTTTGCCTGGGAATGTCTCATTTTGGGGACTTTCTTTGGCTTTGGTGGCCGCTAGAGGTCATGGGAGACTTTTGGATGGAGCCGGACCCCAAAATCCCCTTTGCAAGTCCTGCCGGCACCCTCGGGGTGCTGGGTGGGGAGCGATGGCTGGGTGGGCTGCACCGGGGGTGGGTGAAGGGGACAGAGCTGCTGAGCGCCCCTCGTTGTCCCCACAGCTCACAAACAAGCCTGGAAAACGCGGAGCCCGCAGCAGCAAGTGCAGCACGAGGTGCGGCTGTGCTCGGCCTCGAAGGCGGCAGCCCGCAGCCCCCAGCCCTCGCTGCTGGTCAGCCGCTCCCAGAGCCCCCTGCCCCCCGTCACCTGGGGCTCCCGTGCTCCCTCTGGCCCCCTGGCCCCCGCCACCCCCTCGCCGGAGGGCTCGGGTCGCCCGCGGGGTGCCAGCCCTCACCGGGAGCCAGCGCAGCCCCCGGAGGGTCCCTTCGGGCAGGTAAGTGGTGCAGACACCCTTCATGCCCAGACTGCCTGGTTGCAGAGCACCTTTTCTCACATCTTTGGGGTTTTTTTTCCTCCCTCCCTTCTGGAGCACCAGGCGGGATGTGGGGATGCCGCACCTCCCTGGCTCCTCTCCGCTGCCTCTCCTTGCAGGACGCAGGAGCCACCCGCTGTCCCTTCGGGGTGGCAGCCGCCACCATGCAGGTCACCTGCTCGATGCAGCTCCCCTGGGCACGGAGCGAGGGGCCGAGCAGCCACCCCTTCCCGGCTGAGCTTCCCGAACGGCGCGGGGGTCCCCAGGGCACCGCAAGGGACAACCCCAGGGAAAACCCCTCCTGTGGCACCGGCACGGGGCAGCTCCAGAGCACTCATCCCACGGACGGTGCCGGCACCTTCGAGTGGCACCCAGCAAGGAGGAAAACCATCTGGGGTGGCTGCCAGACGACAGGAAACGGGGGCACCCACCACAGTGACACCCCGTGCCCCCAGCCCCGTAAAGGTCTGCGCCCCCTCCTCGCACCGGGATGCCCCCGGAGACTCGCAGAGCTGGAAAATCCCACGGGAAGGGAGACAGGGAGCCCTTGGCCGGGGCCGGCAGCCCTCACCCCGAAATGCCTCCAGCCAGCCCCCGAAACCGGACAGCAGCGTTAAATCCCCCATCAAAGCCAGCCCGGCCACCTCCCGGCCCCCCACCCCGCTGGCCCGCTCTGCAGAGGGGTGTGGGGTCTGTGCTGCTGGCAGGGGTCCCCAGGGCACACGGCAGTGCCACTCAGCCCCCGACCCAAGGGCTGGCGGTGCTGAGGGACCTCGGGTGCCAGCGGGTGAAGCAGGGGGGGGTCTGTGGCCCTGGAAATGGGACTGAGGGGCTCCGGGCGTGCTGGGGGACCACGCAGCCCCCCGGCTATGCCAGGGTGGTGGAGGAGCTCTCCCGCGGGCCGCAGCCCCTGCGCCCCGTGGGGATGGGCAGTCAGGTCCCCAAAACACCCGCCCGAGCCGCCCCAGAGCCCAGAGCCCTCCCAGCCCCGGGGGAGGCACAGGAACAGGGAGTGGGGGTCCAGACCCCGCGGGGAGCCAGGAGCAACACCGTCCCCAAGCCCCGGCGGTGCCTGAAGAAGCCCGAGCGTGTGCCCTCCATCTACAAACTGAAGCTGCGGCCCAAGGTGCGACCCCGGCGGGACCACAGGCCGGGCAAGCGCCCCTCGCGCATCCCCACCCCGCTGGGACATCGCTCCGCTGTCCCCCGGGGCCAGCATCGCCCCCGGGGACCTCCCGAGCCCCCCAGACGGGCAGCACTCGCCCCATTGCCAAGCCCTCTCTGGGTGACAGCGGCGCCTGGCTGACCGAGGATGATGAGGAGTCGTGGGTCTGACCGCACCCGAGAGAGCTGCGGACGGACAGATGGACGGACGGACAGACCCCTCCCTCCAAAGGAGGGAGCGATGCTGCAGCCAGAGCTGCAGTGCCCGGGTTTCCGAGGGCAGCACGATGGGATTGCTCCTGAACACCCGCGGGGTCCCACCTCGCTCTTTGGAGCTGCAGCCCCTCCTTCCCCATGGATTTTTTTTTGTACTGGTAGTTCTCCTGCTAAACAGGCACTTTTTTACTGTTTGGGTGGAAAAATCCATCCCCGAATTGATAGAATGGGATGGTTTCTGCAGGAGGAGGGGTGCAGCCCCCCTAAACTGGGGACACCCCACCCTCGACATCCATACAAACCACCTTGTACCTCAACATTCCCTGTCTGCACCATGGGACCAGCGAGCCTCCTGTCTGACAGCTCCAAGAGCCTTCAGGAGTGCTTGGGTCACTCAGGTCAGTGGGTCACAGCAGGGGACCCTTGCTGACCCCCGTGGGAGTGGCCGTGGTCCCTCTGGGATGATGGATGTCACCAAGGATGTCACATGAGGCACTGCTGCACCCCAAGCCTGCAGCCACGGACCCAGTGATGCTGTTTGTGCAATAGAGATGTACCAAAGCTCTTCTATTTCCACATCTTTTCTGTGTGAGTGGGGAGGGAGGGAGGATAATCCCGATGTGGGTACAGCAAACATCCCTCTGAGAGCCCCACAGGGCCCAGGAGAGCCCCATTTTCCAAGACGGAACGAAGCCAGCCCCAGCTCCCTGCAGAGAAGCAGCAAATGTGAGTGCTGGGACTCAGGGGATGCAAAGCCTGCTGGCAAAAACACTCCTGAGGCAGGTACAGAACAAGGGGGACAGACCTGATTTTTAATTCCATTTCAAAGAAGGAGGTGCAGGGCGTCACAGGCAGTGTAGACACCTTGGGAATCTCCGGCAAGAAGTCCAGGGGGGAAAGGAAAGCCAAGTCCAGGCAACCGGGATGCTCACTGGGGCAGGAGGAGGACGAGAGGGAGAGGAAGCATCCTTGGTGGGGCAGAACCAAACCCAGGTGTCACCTCCACGAGCATGGGGCACAGACCTGGCACTGCCCTGGGCACAGCTGTGGGGACATCCCAGCCTGTGTCACGCCCAGGTGGTTGTCAGCAGGACCAGGGTGGCGTTAGGTGAGTGGTAGCTCTGTAGTAAGGTGTGAGTAGGGCCGTGGAGCACTCGTGGCTGCTGCTGTGCTCCCGTGGGCTCTGATCCCTGCCTGGACACATCGGATCTTCCTGCCTGGGATTCCCTGCCTGCACCCAGGGTGCCACCACCACCACCTACCCCTTCCTGGGCTCTTGGGAAAGTAGCTCTTTGTAGCCCTCATTTTCCTGGGAGCTGGGAAGTGCTGTCAAAGTAGTGAGGGTTGTTATTACTAATATAACTTCCTCTGTCTATAAAGTACAATAGAATATAACAATTATATTTATAACCTTTTTTTTTCTTTTTCTTCAAAATACTAAATAGATGCTATAAAAACCTGTAACTAATTGTGCTATAAACTGCAGGCTACAGGGTTATAACAAACAATGTATTGGCTTAGTCGTTGATATGTGTTTGTCAGAGCACTTCATAAATGCTTTATTATTAGCATTTACCCAGGAATTTCCTTCTCAGACAATTTGGAGGGATAAAGCTCTAGCCAGAGATCGATAAGTGGACTTCCAGGTGTTAATAAATCCTGACAGGATGAGCTTGGATGGGAAGCTGGGTTTGCCATGAAGGCAAAGGATGGTGACAACTGTCACTGCCCTTCCCAGCTGAGACAGACCCGTGTTCCCCCATTGCCTTTCCTATTTTATTCCCTTTTTATTTTATTTTTTTAAAATTTTGGAGCAAGGGGTTTGATTCCCTAAGCAGGGAGGGGAGGAGCAGGATGACCCCCCCAGCCCTGGTGCAGGGATGGGGTGGTGAGAGGCACCGTGCTGGAGCTCAGCTGGACCTGCCTTCAGTGGGAAGCACTTCCAAGAGCCACAGACACCTGGCTGTGGTGGCAGAGAGGGCTGGCTGTCCTGCTCTGCTGCTCAGAGCAGTGCTGAATCCCTCCTTGTTCCAGCAGGAATCACGGAGATGGTGGTTTTGGATGGAGCAGACACAGATCCTGCCTCAGGAGGTGAGGATGGAAATTCTCTGTGTCTCACAGAGAAACCACAACCCCCTCAGCCTCTTACTTGCCCTTCACCACCCCATCATCATTTCCTAACAGGGGTTGCCCTCTGCCGCCTGCCCTGCAGGGCAGGACGCAGGCAAGCTGCAAGTCTGATGCAAAAAAACCCCAAAATATTAAAACATAATAAAAAAAACCTAAATGGGAGGCTGACTTTCCTATTAGGGATATGCAGAGAGGAAAAAAACTCCAGGAACACAACTGGAAATGGTGCTCCAGCTCCCTATTGCTGCCGAGGCTGCCTTGCCATGGCCGCGTGTCACCAGGATGGAGGTGACATCCCAGTGGGGGTGGGCCTGGTGGCACTGCCGGTGGCTGGGATGGCACAGGGGCTGCCCACCTGCCCGGGACACCCCGGGGCTTTGGGGTGAAGCTGTGCAAAGCCGGTGGCCTGCTGAGCCCAGGATGAGAGGTAGCAGAGGGGTGACCTGCCCGGCAAGGAGCGTTCCCAGATTATTTGGTGTTGGCAGGCTGTGGGGAGGAGAAGCCTTCCCGGGCTGTCCTGGGGTGGGTGGGAGCTCAGAGCCCTGGGAAGGCAGCACCCAGCATCCTGGGGGTGTAAGGAGCAGGATTGGGACTTACTGATTTTTTCCCCTTCCTCGCTTTCATCCAGAAATTCCACCTGGAGATCTGACCCAGCCAAAAGACAGCCTGTCAACCTGGCCTCTTGCCAGGGACTGCTCTGCCCTCCAGAGGGAGAAATCCCAGCTCCACGGGGGGAAAAACAGGGCTCCTGTTTCCCTGTGCCCCAGAGATGGAGCCACCATCCCGGGAATCACCCAGCATGCCAGGATGCAGCTGCTGGGTGATTCCCTTCCAGAGGCTGGAGATGGCAGGCAGGCAGCAGCAAGCGTTGCCCCTGTGCTGCCAGGGCAGGGATGGGCAAGGATGGACCTGACAGCCAAAATCTGGGCACCCTCTGAGACATCTCAGTGCCCTGTAAAACCCCCGGGACAGCTCTGGCCTCAAGGGGAGGCTTGGAGAGAGCTCAGGGGTCCAACCAAAGACCTCCCTCACCCCTCACTACCCCCAGGCAGCCTGGCCACCCTCCTGCTCCAGTCTGGCCACCAAGGTGCCCTGTCCCCAATGTCCCCACAGGGGAAGCAAACCCCAAAGTGCCTCCAGCACCACCCGGAGAGCAGAAACACCAGCAGTCCCCGAGGATGAGCGACCACCCCGGGGTGTCCCTGGGGTGTCCCTGGGGTGTCCCTGGGGCAGGGGGCTCACATGATGGTGCAGCGGTTCCTGCGCAGGGCGCCCTGGAAGCGGATGGTGGTGTGGACGTGCTTGCAGCGGGCGCAGCCCACGCTCTTGAGGAGCTCGCTGAAGAGCAGCAGGATGTGCCAGTTGTACTTGGCCGAGCACTCGATGTAGCCGCACTTCCACGTCTTCTTCACCAGGTTGGAGACGTTCCAGCGCGGGATCACCCGGCCCCGCTGCAGGTCCCGCTTGTTGCCCACGATGATGATGGGCGTCTCCGAGGTGCCGATGACCCTGGGGAGGGTGACAGAGGATGGAAGGGGACAGGACACGGTGTGACAATCCACCAGCCCATCCCAAATGGGCTCCTGGCTGTGGCTTGCCAAGCGGAGCATGCCGTGTCCCCTTGTCCCTTTCCATGGCCAGCCACCCCCTCGTGCCATGTCCAGCTGCTCTGCCCTTGCCCACAGGGGATACCTGCCCGGAGTCCTGCTCTTCTCTTGGATTTTGGGCTCCCAGTCCTGCAAAGGGGCTTTGTGCCAATCGAATGTCTCATTTCCAGTGCCAAGATGTGCCCCCTTGATGCTCTACCCCCTTGCCAGGAGTCATGGGTCTGTACTGATGCCTGATGATTTTTTGCATTTTTTTAATATACTCTTTTATATATTTTATATATCCTTTTATATATTTTCTGTACCCTTTATATATTATTTACCCTCAACCTACATGCTTGTAATTTTTGTAGTCTGATATTTTGGCTTAGTTTTGGGATTCTGCAAGGCAGAAAGACCAAACATTTACAGCAAGATGTCAGAGAGCCTTAAGGTATTAAAACCTCAAAGTTTTAACCTTGGTTGAAACCTTCTCTCTGGAACATGTTTTGTAAACTGGGCTCTAGCCTCATTTAGGGGGGAATTCTTTAGAATAGGGGGGATATTACTTCATTTATTAAATTTCTTATTGGGGGATTCTAGACAGATATGCTAATTTTTGAGGCCTATGGAAATTGTGTATGTGCTATACAGGATGTACATCTTGATGTGTTCCACCTTTGGGGAGCTGTGCTCCTAGATTCCTATTAAAACACCAATGTAAAACCCTTTTACCCCTCTAACCATGCCTGTCCCATATTTCTAAGACCAGCAAAAGTCAGCAGCACCACCACGGGGATGCCCCATCCAGCAGAGCCCTCCCTACCTTGTTTCCAGGATCTGCTGGCGGATGGTTTTGATGTACTCGAAGCTGTCAAAGCAGCAGATGTCATAGACCAGGATGTAGGCATGGACACTCCGGAGACCCCTGCAACACACGTCTGCCCACTCCTGCAAGGTGCAGAGAGGGATCAATCCTGGCTCAGCCCTGATGAAGTGCCCAGGGGATGCTCTGCTTTGCCCTGTTTTGGGGTTGGGCACCCCAAGGAGGCTCTGATGTCAGCAGAATGCAGGGGGGCTGCACATTCTCCAGCCCTGACACCCAGCTCTGCCCTGCCCTGACCCACCTGTGTGCCCCACAGCCCTTCAGCCATCCCTCCATCTCCAGAAATCCCTTATCTATCCCCTTGTTCATCCAGGGGAGAGGTAACAGGATTTGTCAGCCCCAATCCCACCTCTGAGTGAGGATTACAGCCTAATGCACAGTGCTGAGCTGGGAGAGGGGCTGAATGCAGCCCCCTGCCTTGGGTGGAAAACCTTCATCCTCCAGAGCTGCTAATTAGCTGTGTTAATTAGTTTTTCGGGATTTTGGGGCAGAGCAGGTGAGGAGGATACTGAGCCCCATCTGAGGTCTGAGGGTGACAGAGCAGCAGCTCCGTGGGTCAGAGGGGGAAGGTGACAGCAGGTCTGTTTGGAGGGGACATGGGGACAGGAGAGGAGCAGAGGCTGCTCTGGAATGCAGTCTGGGAGAGTAAGATGGGGATCCAGGGCAGAGGCAGGCGGGGGTGGTCTCTCCACAGCCAAAATTTGGAGCTGTAAGAAATACTCGCCGTTAGGAAATATTTGGGTTTCTGGGAAAAACAGGATTTTTTTTCCCCCCTGCTATAACAGTGAAAATCTGCCTCGCTTCCAGGCACTTTCCCATCCCAGCAGTGAGACCAGGAATGGGAACCCCTGCAGGCAGCTCTGCAAAACCCTCCTGAGTGCCTCTGGAAAGGAGAAAGATTCTCCAAGGGGGAAAGGCATCACTTCTCCCTGAGCAAAACCCTCTAGAACCATGAATCAGCCCTTCCTGAGTTTATCACCCAAAATAAGAAGACCTAGGGCCAAAGGGAACCCGGAGAAGGGGAGTTTTGGGGTGTGGGTTGGTCTCCATCTCAGAGGGCAGAACGGGAAGGAGCTGGGAGGGAGCAGAGTGACACAGCCTCTCTCTGTCCACCGAGGGGGAGATGCTGGGGAGATCCTCAGGCTCAGAGACACAGGAGGATGGAGCAGCAGCCTCGGGGTTACTCTGAGTGCTGATGCACCCGGGAGATGGACAAAGTGCAGCTATTTCACCATGCTGGGGGCAGCCGGCGGTGTCAGGATGGTTTTCCTCACGCAGTGCAGGTTTCCCGGGGTGCTGGAGCTGGAAAAGGCATGCACTGCGGGAGCAGGATGTCAGAGAGCCGCTGGCTTCTGCTCCTCTCCCAGGACAGCACTGCAGGGAGGCTTTTCCTGGCACGGAGCTCAGTCCAGCGATGTTTCCCAGCAGACAGAGCCGTATCCCTCACCACGGTCCTCTCCTTTCCCCTCGGAGCCATCCCTCTAATCCCCCTCTCTTCCCTGGAAACCTCCATCTGTTCCCACCCGCCGGAGTGCAGCAAGGCAGGGAGTTAATGGAGTGTGTGAGCATCGGCTGCCGTGTCAATAAATTACCCTTTGCTATTTCGGGCTCTTGCTCACGCTGACCTTTCGTTCCCTGCGCTCACCCATTAATTTTTAAACCCGCTTCTCACCCCCAGAGCGCTCACTTCACCTCCTCTGGGACTCTTGGAGCACTGCATGGCCCCTGTGACCCTGTCCCCGTTGGGCACAGGGACACTGTAATTAACTGAGGTGGCCCCAGTGGTGGCACTGCCCTCCAGCCTGGCTGCAGCCACAACTGGGAACCTCCAGCTCCTGTCCCCGCAGTGGTGACACAACTTTGTGCCACTGGGATGGGGGCTATGGCATGAGCTTAAAATTCCTTTTTTCCCCATTGACTCCATCCAGGAGTGGTCGGCACTGGTGGCAGCACTTTCCAAGCCCACACTGCCTTTTGGGGCTGCTTTGGAAGCACCTGAGGGGGAACAGGAGGAGCTGGTGGGTTCAGCACTCCAGGAACACCAAGCAGTGCTGGAGGGGGTGATGGTCACTCCCAGGAGGGGACAAGCTGTGCCTGGCTTGGCAGTGGGTGTATCAGGGGTCTGGCTCTCCAGGAACATCTGGTTTTCACTCAAATGCTCTGATGCTGGCTCTGACAGCCACGGAAATGCATCCCAGTGCTCCAGGATCCCACCTGGATGTGGCTGAAGGCAGTGCCAGAGCCACACTCCTCGGAGAGGGATGCCATCTCTAGCGTGTTGTCACCAAATTTTACAACACACTTTGTCCTGGACCTGCTCAGCCAATACCCATGAGGACACAATCCTCATTCAGCAGCCAAACCCTGACGTGGATGGAGAATCATCCCCGGGGAAGGCAGAACCAGCACCCCACAGAGCTTTACAGCAAAACCCCTGGAAGTCACCAGAGACCCCCAGAGGCGGAGGCCCCCTCGGGTGCCCTCCTACCTGCAGGGTGTTGACAGGGAAGGCGGTGATGGGGGGAAAGTCCATGATCTGCAGGTCGTGGACGTGGCCGTTCATGACGACGGCGGGCAGGTAGACGCGGCGGGCCGTGGTGGGGACACAGACCTCGCTGAACTCGTTGTACAGGAACTGCCGGACTATGGCACTCTTGCCCACGCCCTGGGCTCCCAGCACGGCGATCTTGAAGGTTGCCACCATCCCGCCGCGCGCCGGCCGCTGCCCTGGTGCTGCCTCCGCGGTGCCGAGGCTGCATATTCCCGAGCAGGGGGCCTCAGCCCCATTCAGGATGCATTTCCCCTCCGGGACAGCCCGTCACTGCAAGGCCAAGGAGAAGCTGGTCAGGGCTGAGGCACAGCCTGGAGTTACACTGGGGGGATTTTTTCAAGCGGGAGCTGTCCTTGAGGAGCAGGAGGTGATAATGTCTCCAGGGATCTTGGCACTGCGGGACCTCAAGGGTCCCCTTGGAGCCTTCCACACCAACAGCCAAGGAGAGCCAGGATTTGAGCCAACTTTATCCCAGGAAAAGCCTCACAGACACGTTCAGCCCTTTTAGAGCAAGGAAATCTCCAGGAAAGGGTCTGCCTGCGGCTTGGGGTTTGCTCAGCCTGGCAGCAGCAGAGTCCCAGGCTGTGCTGGGCACTCATCCCACAGCACCCATGGGCACTGCCATCAGCTGCTCCTTCCTGCTGCTGCCCCAAGCCGGGGAATCCATCTTCCCTCGGCTTGGACAGCCGGAATTGCCTTTTGCCGGGGCGGGGGAGATCGCTCTGCGCCTGCGAGCGACAGCTTGAGCGTTTCGTTTCAGGCTTGGAGCGGCTGGGCAATTAACTTGATGGGGACTCATTTGCAAGCCAGCTGACAGGGTGAGCCCAGCGCCGCCGCCACATGTGCTGAGGCCGGAGGGGACCCGCGGCAGGGCCACACTGGTGGGGACACATGGGGTGACAACCCACACCCAGGGATGTGGGAGCTGACTCTGGAATCCAAACACCCACCAGGCTCCCGAGCAGGGGCTGTGATGGGAACAGCAAGGGTCCCACTTTTGCTTGCTCTCATCACTAAATCTTGTGCTTTATCCCAAAGTGTGGAGCTTTGAGCAATTTGTGATGCTCTGGTCTATTTTCCCTGAAAACAAGCCCCGAAGCAGCAGAAAGTGTCAGGTTCAAACACCCTGCTCGGCCTGTTTGATGGAGATTATTTACCCCAGAACGAGCCCGGGCACGGAGGTTGCCACTGCTGGTGCTGGAGTGGCCAAGCTTCCCAGGGTCCCTCAGGCTGCTCCGTGGCTCACACCATCCTCACCCCCGCACACCAGGACTGGGGACTGTCCCCCTGTGCTGCTGGGACTGTTCCCGGAGGTGCTGGCTGTCCCCAGCCCCGGCAGCGGGGATGTTTCTGTGCCAGAAGCCAGGTGCAGGAGCCCCCAGGCCCGACCCTGCCGGGCCCTCTCTCCAGCAGCAGCAGCAGTGTCATTGCGGGTCCCGGGGGTCACTCTGCTGCAGGGACAGCCCTGTCCCCACAAACCCTTACTCCTCGCAGCAGCATCCCCAGCTCCTCTGCGGGGCCGGAGGGTGATGGAGCGACACAACTGGAAACCCAGTGCCCGCAGGGCTGCCTGGAATTGGGGCACAGGCTGAGCCCTGCTGAGCCTCCCCCGGAGCCTCATCCCCCTCTGTGCTGGCGCACGGCGACCATGCACCCCAAAAACATCAGAGGCCGACCCGATGGTCCCCGGCCGTACAAGCAGCCACCGTGAGACACTGAGACGCAGCGGGGGGACCCTTCGGGGCACCCACGGCGGGGTGGTGGAGCAGGGAGCGGCCGCGGGTCCCTTCAGCAGCAGGCCGGGCTCCGCGGGCTGCAGGGCCGGGCGGGGGCTCGCAGGGGGCTCCCGGGAAGGGATGCTCCGACCTTGGCCACCCCGCCACGCCGGGGGCACTGCAAGGAGCAATCCCTGAGCTCCGCGGGGCGGCGGCAGCATCCCGCACCCCACACCCCGCACACCCCGCACACCCCGCATCCCGACCCTCCCGGGGATGCTCCGGCCGCGGCGGGCAGCGCAGCACCTCTGGCCCGCGGGGCTGCTGGGGCTGGAGATGATCTGAAGATTCCGCGGGGAGACGACACCCGCACCGCCCGTGCCGGCGGGCGAAGGGGAGCGAGGAGCAGCGGCGCTCAACTTTCGCTGGGGACCCCCTTGTCCCCCCATCCCGGCCACCCCCGACCCTGCCCAGCGGGAACTTTGCCCCCCACGTCCTGCCCTTCCCGGCGGAGCCCCCGTACCTGGCAGCGGCGGCCCGGGCCGGCGGCGCCCCGGCGGGCGGCGGAGCCATGCGGCGAGCCCGGCGCGGGGCGGGCGGCCCCGCTGCAGAGCCCCGGCCCGGCCCGGCCCCCGCCCGGCGCGGCGACACCGGGGGGCGGCGGCGGGGAGCGGGGAGCCCGGCCGGGGCACGGTCCGGGCAGGGATGGAGGCAGCTCCCGGTGGGATGGCGGGGATGCCCAGGCGGCAGGCGGGCAGCGCCCGGGGAGGGATGAAGGGAGGGAGGGAGGCAGGCAGGCAGAGCTCAGGCAGGGATGCAGGCAGCGCTCGGGGAGGGAAGGAGGCTCTGCCCAGGCAGGGATGCAGAGGATGCCCGGGGAGGGATGCGGGCAGTGCCCAGAAGGGAAGGAGGCAGCGCCCGGGAAAGGAGGTAGGCAATGCCTAGAGCGAGCCGCAGGAATCCAGCAGAGACACCGGCTTCTCCCGGGGCTCTGGGGAGGCGCCGATGGGAAAAGACCCTCCCATGTCCCCCCTGCAGTGTGCTGGGTGCAGCGCCGTCACCCCTTCCCTCGCCGGCGCCCAGCGGCAGCTGAGCCCTCATGCCCACCCGTAGGAGCCCCTCGGCCAGAGCCCTTCGGGGAGGAGGGCAGGATCCCTCCCGGAGAGTCTTTCCCTCCTCCGGTGCTGCTGCTCGCTGTGCTCTCGGGCACATCACCTTCCTCCCGTGCCAGCCGCTGCCCCCCGGGCAGGGCTGGGGGCTTCTCTGTGCCCGGAGGGACCCTCAGCCCAAGTGGTTCAGGCCCCACCAAGGGAGGGACATTCCTGTTGCAGTGCCTGCAATTCGGTTCACCCCGCACGGAGCATTTACCTGCGCGCCGGACAGAGGGAAGATGCTGGCTGCACCTCCGGGAACATGGTCCAGGCCCCCGGGACACGCTGCTGATGGACTCCCTGCTCCTCCGAGCAGACCCCAAAGCCCGCTCCGGCTCACGGTGACACCAGCGAGCACAGAGGTGTCCCCGCAGGTCTGGCTGCGATCACACGGCCTCGGCTGAGCCCGAGCACCGGCGACAGCTCGGCCGGGCTCCCCCCAGCCTTGTCAGCACCTTTGGCTGGGAAAAAACATCACCTCCGCGGGCTCCTCTCCAGGGTGAGGAGGGGGCGCAAGTGGGAATGCGATGCCACATCCTTCCCGGGGGACAAGGGGATGGCGGACACTGCCCCACGGCTGGGGAGGGGACAAGGGCAGCTGGGGAAATGTGGGACATTTGTGCCACCCTGGCATCAGCACCAGGCAAACGGGGTGACAGCCCCTCCGCCGTGCCCCAGGTTACACCCAGGCTGTCAGAGCTGGGGGTTATTTGCCTGCAGAGCTGCCCGATGCTCGCAGCAGGGGAATATTTAAGTGTCCCTGAGGTTATTAGCAGCCCTAGATGCTGCTCCCCTTGCCTGCATGGCCATAAAGCAGCCCCGAGCCCCGGAATGTTTCTGGGAGAGGGCAGGGATCGGGCTGCACATGAACTCTCCCGCACAATTCAGGCTCCAGCCTCGGGGCTATTTTTAGCAGTTCCCTCCGAGATGCTCTTCAGTTGCAGTTTTATGTGTGAAATTTAATATACTAGCGGGGGGGGAGGGGAGTGGGGCTGGATCCCAGCACGTCCCTGCTGGCTGGGAGGTTTATCCCAGTCTCAGCGACAGGAGCCCAAGGCAAACCTCAAATTATCTGCCCCAGAGCTCCTGTGTCCTGGTGTGCAGGTGGCAGCAGGGACAGGCAGAGCTGGTGGCTCGGGGGGCTCTGGTCAGCCCCTGCACCGGCCAGATCCAAAACCCTCCCCTGAGTCCCTGCCTCCCCATCATGGGCTCAGGGACTGTCACACAGTGCTGGCCTTGAACACACCCTGTATCAGGGCAGGATGGGTGCGAGGCCAGTGGGAGCAGCAGGGATTTTGGGGAGCTCACCCAGCTCCAGCCAGAGATGCAAGGGACAACTCAGGAGTTCCCTGTCCTACAGCCTGGGCCTCAGGAACAAGGAAGGCTGTGGGGACCAACGCCCCTGGCAGTTCCCAGCCCAGGGATCATCACCTGTGTCCCCTGAGCCCCTAGGGCTGACAGGGCTAATGAAGCAAACCCAGTTCAGAAGGCACAGCGTGGCTCGGGGTTGGTGTCCCTGCTTACAGGGGAAAAACAAAAACTGCCTGCAAATCCACAGCAACAGCAAAGAGCAATTTCTTCTCAAGGAGCCTCTAGCAGAACAGGGAGGGAGGAAGAAACCCTTTACCACAGGACATGAAGGGACAGCAGCTGACAGGGCAGAGCTCTGAGCACCCCACTGCAGCTTTCGTTCCTGTTGGGCCAAATGCTGCTCCAGGGAATGATGATCCCATCTCAGGCACACCAGGGATGCATGAAGGGACACCACAGCCAGATCAGTGACCCCAAACCAGCTTGTCACTGTTGTCATTTGACACAAAACTATCAGTACAGGGCAACACGTGTTGATATGGTACCTGTCCTCCAGAGAGGGTGGAAGTTCCCAAATATCCAAGTGCTGCTAAGGCTGGGCAGGCTAAGGGAAAAGGTTACCCTGCTCCAGAGCAACACCCCCCAAACCTGCTTATTCTGTTGCATTTCTGGCCACTTCAAGTTTGTGGCTGCCTGAGTTTGGTTCTGGCCTGGTACTGAGCTTTGGCAAGCCAAGTCCTCTCTCATGCTTAAGACAGGACCAGCAATGGCAAAACCCTCTGAAAAACAACAGCATCAGTGCAAAGCAATCCAAACACATCACTGACTCCCAGGATTTTATCATTTCACCACAGGGAAAACAGGTCACGCTACACACAGCCCACCTGCAGCCCCAGAAGGGCTAAAGGGGTAGATCCATCTTCTGCTCTTCATCCCAGTCTGTCCCTGCTGCCCTTTGAGTTAAGGAGAAGCAGCAAAGGGCCAGGGAAATTCGCTGCCTCCTGCCCCTGCAAGCCCCTGATTTGGGGGGTCTGTGCTGTACAAGTGGCCGGTGGAAAAAGCAGCCTGGTGAGCAAAGTTTCCTTCCCAGCAAAACCAGCCTTCAGCCCTGCTGTATCCCTAGGCAGAGCCAGCATCGGGGGAGTGGCTCCTGTCCCCATTCCCACAGAGCCACACGCAGCCACAGCCCCGTGGAAATGACTTTATTGACACAGAGGGCAGGAAAAGCCTGAAGAGCAACACGAACGGCGAACACTCGAACGAGCAGGGGTGGAGGGAACGCCACCGAGGAGTCCAGGCTCTGCCCCGGGCTGAGACACCCACCCGAAAAGCTGGGGACAAATTTGGCAAGGGAAAGGGGTGCTCAGCAGTCCCTCCCCACGTTGAAGCTGCGCTCTCCTCCCTGCCAGGACACAGCATCGAACTCGGTGCCGCTGGTGCTTCCTTAATTGCTCTGTTAATGATTTTTACACTACACCCGCAGGGCTTGGAGCAAATCACCTCCCAGCTCAAGGGCTGGGTTGCTCCAGCTCTGCCCCACTTTTTCCCCCCAGCCAGAGCACAGAGGTTCCTATACAGGGACACCACCTTCCTCCAGGGTCCTGCAGTTCTGGGCCCTGCTGGAGTCTCTCCCAGGACACTGTGACCTTTTCCCAGAACTGATTTCTTGGCTGCAGTTAGTGCCAGAGCCCTGATGAACGATCTCCCACCGTGAAACATTTACTGACTTTGAAAGTGGCATCTAAAAGGACAACGTGGGGGTTGCTACACACATGAGCTTTGTTAGCTGGGGAGGAGATGTCCAAGCATGCTGGGGAGGGCAAAGCTGTTCTGGACTGGGGCTTGGATTAAGCAGGACAAGCTATGGATGGAGCAGGGACATGCAAGAGGCTTTGCTTTCACTGCTGCTGCTGCAGTACAGAGTGGTTGCAATGGGTTGAGTCCAATGCTATGGACTGGAAGGGAAACAATCCTGGCCCTGTGGGACAGGTTGGAAAAGAGAGGCCAGGGGATGGGGCTGCTTGGGACAGGGACTGAGAGCAGGGAGCTGGCTGGCTCTGGCCACCCTGTGTCTCTGGGCACCAAGAATGGAGCTGCCAACGGGAGAAACACTTCCATGAGCTGCTCCACTCAGCCCAGCTGGAAGCTGAAAGCCTCAGGCAGGCAGGGAGCAAACACTGCCGAGCCCAAACCATCTCCTACCATGCCCTAGCCTGGGTTTAGGGGGACAGCATGGGGACAGGGAGAGCTGCTCTGCTCCCCTGGCAGGGAAGTGGCACTGCCACACTTGGATGTGCCACCGTGAGCCTTGGGAATTGCCAGTGCCAGGAGAAGGGGACACAGCTCAGGGATGGCTGAGAAGGCAGTTTGGCCACAGCAGGCACAGAAAGAAGGGGAAGAAGAGGGGCTGAAGATGGGTGAGGATGCACAGAGCACAGCTGCAGCTCTGGCATGAGCCTTTTGCTCTAAGAACAGACCTGTTTCCTTCATTTCATCCACCCCTCTCCTGTTACCCCTCCAGCCTGCTGCTCCTCCCCACACAAAAGCAGCCTCACTCCTCGAATCAGCAGCTCACGAGCCAGGGAGATGGCTGGAGTGAAAACACCATCAAAGCAGTGCCAGTCTGCCAGCACAGGAGTAATAGAACCCTCTCGTCAGGGCTCCATCCTCCTCCTGCACCCAGCTGATGGCTCTGTTCCTAATTCCCCAAGGCTGTGCTCACCCTGCTAGAGCCCCTGCAGGGCTCCCAAGACTTCCTTGGAATCACCTTGCCTTTAAGCCAATTACAGTAGAAAACCTCAAAAAAAAAAAAAAAGTATAAAAATATAAAATAAAGTGCAGTGTTACATTTTCGACACTTTTGCCTTGTTTTAATCAGCGGACGTGTGGTTTCTGCTCGGTGTTTTTTCATTTTTTCCAATGAGCGGTTATTTTACAAAATCGAAACTACACCTAAAGCCATTTAGAAAACACTGAACATTGGCACAAAATGGAGAGAAGCCCACGAGAACGGATGAGTGAGGGGCGAGGGGGACACGGGAGTAGTTTGAAGCAGTGGTTACAAACTCCATGGACGCTAAAAATACCAAAGGGGTTTGCTCCCTATCATCGTTAGCACGTGGATACTAATTGCTACCTTGTTTAATCAGTGCCTTTTGACTGAAATCCTACACATGAATACAGCTGCTTCCAGTTAGGAGTGCTTTTCCCCCGCGCTGGCGGTGAAGAAGGCTCTGGGGACCCCTTTTTCCCCCCTCCTTCTGCAGGGTGAGGCACAGGCTTGATCTCCTGTTAGTTTTTCAAGATGGCATCGTAGGCCTGGTAGATGTACTGGGACACTTCTGGAGCTCGGCATTTCAGGGAGAGCTGTGGAGAGGAGAGGAGAGGTCAGTGCTGGGGCAAAGGGAGGCAGGAGCTTCCTGCCATGTCCGCGAAGAACACACCAGCTGATGACAGTCACACAGAATATTTCTCCTACTTTCTTCATCACCAACCCCAAATTGCCTTTTCAGAGCTTGCTGCAAGCAAGAGGAGGAAAACAAAAGCAAACTCCCACCGTGGGGTTTCCAAATTCCTCAGCAAATGCAGGTGGCCCCACAGGCAGGCAGGAAGGTGACACTGCCCCAAACTGAGACAAGGGACCTGTGCTCGTCCTCAGGCTGTAAATCACAGCTCTAAACCCTGAGGGCTTCTAAGGGTCTGCTGCTCAGTCCTGATGGACACAAACTTGGCTGTCACTCCTCTCTAAAGCAAAGATCAGGCTGAGACCAGGCTTGCAGCACCAAACCTTGTGCAAACACTTTAAATCACCTTCCAACGCTCACATCCACCCCGCAGCTCTCCAGACCACAGATTTCTCTTGAAACTCCTGGCACAGCTTCCAACAGGAGATAAATCCTCTAATACCAGAGACACACAGGTCCCTCAGAAGGGCACGGATGTCAAAGAGAAGAGTCACAGGGGTGTGCATGAGGCAGGACAGAGAGCACCTTCCCAGCAGCCACGGGCTGGTGTCAGCACAGGGCCACAGACAGCCCGGAACACGGCGGGGCATAAATTTCCCCATGTCTGTAAGAGGGGGAAGGGCACCCTGGCAATGCTTCCTTGCTAATATCTCTTGGCTTTATCTCTGGGTAACCTTGGCAAGTCACTGCTCACTGCTGAGCGGGCATTGTCCCAGCTCTGTGGTGACAGAGCAGGGGAATTCTGTCACTCCTCACTTTGCCCATGTCAGGCATTCCTAACCCCCCCCAGCCACATGAACAAGATCTCCCTGCAAACACGAGGCAGAGCAGGGAGGTGCAGCTCAGGGTGTGGGGTGAGGGATAAGCACCCCAGAGCTCTCTGCTCTGTGACTGCTCACCGTGTAGTTGGGGTTCCCGGGCTGGATGCGGAGCTCAGCCAGGATCCAGATGCCGTTGGTGAGTTTCAGGGACTGGTAGAGCATGTCCTGCCCCTCCACGTTCCTCTTGGCAATGGTGTAGACGTTGTTGTTCTGCAGTTTGCTGGAGACAGTGTCTTCAGAGGGGGAAAAAAACACATCTGTTAATTCAGATCCATCATCTGCAGAGACAGGAGAGCCCAGAGGAGCGTTCCCAGGATGCCAGAGCACAAGGAAATGCTGGCTCCTTCCCTGGGGATAGGAGCAGACATGACACAAGGAGAAGAAAATTCCAGTTGTCCTCACAGACCCACCTCGTTCCTTTTAGGCTGTGATCTCTTGGTAACTGCCCATTTTAGAGGGTTTTCACCTACTGCTCTGGGTCAGTCAGGACTTGATCAAGGTGACATTATCAAGGCAGCTCAGAGGGGAACAGGACTCTGCTTTATCTACAACCCCCAACCAGCTGCAGGCAACCAAAAAGTCAGAAGAGGAAGGTGGAAAAGAACAAAGATCACTGCCCGAGGCTTGCTCAGGTTCTGACATCCCGTGCCAACCATGAGAGCTCCCTCCTCCTTCCCTCAAACACACACACTCTGGCCAAATCAATGTCCTACAAGGTAGTAAAAATACTTTCCTTTTTTTAAAAGCAATTACTTGAAAGGGTAAAACCCCCTCAGACACTGTCTCTAGACATCCCAGGGCTGTGGTACCCTTTTAACACACAGCCTGACCTCAGCCCTCACAGATGAGGTGATTTCACCTGCACACCTGGCTGGCTGCCATTGCCACACACATTATTTCTAAGGGACCTTTGGAGGAAACCAGAACAGGCAAACATGCAGCACACCAGGACCCAAACCAGCAGCTCCTGGATGCTGAAGGGTTTCTCAGTACAAAGCACAGCAAACACCAGGCTGTTGATGCCTGTAAAGGGGCACAATCCCACTTTGGGTGGAAGATTTCACACCTGATAAGCATCATTAACAAATTCCCATTCCTGATGCCCAGCAGGAGAAATGTGACTCCCTGCTGGGGCAGGTGGAACACTTTATCTGTGCTGGGTCACTCAGAGCAGGTTGGGCACTATTGACAAAAAATGAGGGAGAGCCAAAATTTGCAAAATTTGCACCAAAAGCCCAGAGACTGGAAATGTGGGATCCATCTCAAGGAAATGTGGATCCATCTCAAGGAAATGTGGATCCATCTCAAGGGACACAGGGAGCAGGACAGCAGCACAGAAGCAGCAGGAAGTGACCATGCAGCTCTAATCCATCCCTACGCCTACAGACAGAGATCCACCGGGGCTGGATTTCAGAATGGACACAAGTCTGGTGCACAGAGGGATTAGAGAAAGGTCTGTTCATGCTCCAGAGAATGGTGGGAGGAGGAAATAAAAGGCCCTACAAATCCATACCCTGATGCAGACACTTGGAGCTGCTGCCTCTCCCCAGGGCAGCCTGGACCCTTCTCTGAACCCCTTTGCTCCCCAGGCTGCAGAGCAGCCCCCTGCAGGTCGAGGATGGTTCAGGCATCAGCTAGCCAGACACGCTCAGATTTAGGTTTCCTCTCTTCCCCAGTTACTATGGAAACTGGCAGATATATGTAACTAATGAGATCTTTTGCTTGAAACCCCTCATTCCCTGTCTCCTCCTCCCACCCATACTCCTCCTCTACATAACAAACTCATCCAGACTTGGGAAATGAGCAGTGCAGAGCTCGCAGGGAGTGTGGCTGGGATTCATCCACGCTGCAAGGACATCACCCACCAGGAATGAAGCCCAAATTCCCATATCCTCATGCCCCCAGCCAGCCAGAGCAGCCTCCAGGACTTTGGGAAGTCACAGTGGCCAACACAAGCGCTGGCTCAGAGAGCACATCCTCGTATGACAGGGATCCTGGTATTAAATGGGATTTTCTTTGCCCAGTTTTGACAGGCTGTGGTTAAATCTCAGTTCTCTGGACCTGTATCCTGAAGGTGGAACTACTGGCAGTGATTTTCTGCAGCAATCCTGACACCTGTCACAGCAGTCTCCCCTCTGCTGAGGGATGCTGTTGGAGTAAAGGCATTCCCTGGGGAGCAGGGATGCAGGATTGGAACGAGAAGCTGCAATTTTGGCAGCTGTGAGGCTGCTGCCCCATCCCAGGGTGTGATGGCAGAGGAGGGGAGCTGTGTCTGGGAGCTCAGCAGGTGAGACACACCACAGAGGAGCTGCTCTTACACCAAAATCTTCATGTGAAGGCTCCTCCTCATTGAAACATCCCCAGCCTCTGCTGAGGGGCAGATTTCTGAGTGCTTGGAGGGAGGGAAAGGGAGGCAGGGCAACCCCTAGGAAAGCTGATTTTCACCCTCCCTGACCTCAGTTTCCCTCTGAAGAGCACCAAAAGCCCCACCAAAAGATGCCCTGCCTCAGCCGGACACCCAGAGCGACGGTGAGCAGGCTGGAGCTGATGCTTGGCTTGCCTGACCCTCCTGCCCCCTCTCCCAGCACAGATTTGGGGAGTGCTGAGAGCTGACACCCTCTCCCCCCAGGTAGCAGCTCCCATCCCTCCTGTGCTCTGGAGTATCAGCAATTTGGATTTTGGAGATCATCACGGTTGCTAAGCAACAGTGGCAGGCTGTGGCTGGCTGAAGGCAGGACCGCTAATGCCATGTGACAGAACAGCCTTTAAAAAAAAAAAAGGAAATAAAATAAACCCAGGCAGATCTTGCTGGGAGCAGGGAGCTGAGCCTGGAGCCCAGGAAGGCAGGAGCAGGGCTCAGGGACTCTGGGGATTGGGGACAAGTCCTCCAGCAAGGCAGCACAGGTCACACCTGGCCTTGCACAGCAACTTTCTTCTGGCTCAGGGTTTATTCCCACAACCCTCCTGAAGCACAAGGGAAGGACAGAGGGAGGTCTGGCCATCACCAAGCCCAGGGAAGCCTCTGACATCAGCCCAACTTTCAGGGCTTGTTTGGTTTGTTTTCCTTGTATTTTCCTTTCCAAACAGAATTTTTGGAAGTTCTCAGTCCCACAACTCAACAGCACACATGGAAACACAGGCACACAGGGAAAGAGTCTCCTCCTTGGCACTGAAGTGACCCAATACTTTTTAAACAGCACTTTCCTCCCGGGTAAAGCAAAGGATGTGCTTAAATCTTCTACCCTGCAGCTTGAGAACTTCAATTCTGAGCTCAGAGAGCCAGGATTGACAATGCACCTTTTCTGAACCTTGTGGCAATCTGCAACAAGCTCTCCGTATCAGAAAGTAAAATTTGATGATTATATTTTAGGCTGTGGTAGCTGAGAACATCCCTGTGCCATTTCTAGCAGCACCTGAATGGTTCTGAGCACCCAGCCAAGAATTGCATTCAAACACCAAGCACAGACTCTGATCCAGTGGGGAGGCACTTGGGGCAATGTTATGGCATAAAATGAATGTTATGGAATGAAATACATTCATTTCCAAGACATGCAATATGCATCAGCTCTGTAATTTATTAAACTATCAGGTAACAAGGTTTGCACATACAGAAAAAACAACATACCAGGGAAGTTTGTGTCTGACTGTCCCCCAGGTTGTTTCATCAAAAAAATCCAATTTATCTTTGTTCTGGCATTAGCAAATTACTTGGGGCAGAAAAACAAAGTGACCACTGCATACCAATGAAGCCATGCCCAAATCCAAACATGAAAGCTGCTGTTTCACACCAAACTGTAGACCAGTAATAAACAAGTAAAACCAAAATTCCTAGAACTGCTGAACAGCACAGCAACTGCTTGCCTCTCCTTTAATGGCATTCCATCTCCCCGTGCAAGTCAGTGGGTTTGGGTAAGCAATATTTAGGAAAAGGAAAAACATTTAGCTCATCTGATTTGCATATCCTAATGTAGTGATCCTTTAGAATTTAGTCAAACTTAGCACGTTGCAAAAAAATACAGTGTAAACAAGGCAAACTGAGCTTCAGTGCACGCTCAGTTACGGGGGAAACCTCAGTTGCACCAAAACCACCCAGAATATTTGAGCTGCAACAGCTGAGGGATCTATTTTCATGCACTAGATTCTTGTGTTTTCATTAAAAAAAAACCCCAAATCAATTAATTTAGCGCTGGATTCATAAGAGATGAGAATGCTGGGCTATAAGCATGACCTTGTGTTTTCATTATTTCTGAATGAGGTTTTCTCCAGGGAACTATCCCAACCTCTTCCTAAGAGGCTGAAGCATGAAACAGCTTTAATGAATTCAGGATGTGCAGGGCATCCTAAGCACACCTTGGCCCTGTGATAAAGCTCCAGAGAGACTTGTTCCTCCATGGCCAGAAACCTCCAGCCCTCAGAAACAGCCTCAGCCTAGGTCCATCTCTCCCCATGGGGAACCTGAGCCCCAAATCTGGAACTAAGCACTCACCTCTCCCTGCGTCACTGGGAATGGTGGGAATACCTTCAAAGGCCTGGGATTTGCTTTTTTTGGAAGCAAAGATGCTGGAGACACACATCAGCACACAGATCAGACCACTTAAAGGTACCTGGTGCTCATCCCACAGCCTGGCACCTTATCCTTTGCTTCACTTGCCATGCTGTAGGCTACCTGCAGCAGCCAAGACTTTCTGCTTCTTCTGTGTTTTGGGGTGAGCTGCCAGGGGCAGGAGATTTTTTTTTGCCATCCCCGTTGCAAGCCATCAAAGCTCATATCAATCCTATTTGGCTTGCCTTGTGGGCACAGGATGGATCTTTTACCTACAAAGCATAAACTCCCACAGAAGCTTCTGTGCTGCCTGCCTGTGTTTATCTCCTTTTTGTTGGAAGGAAGAAAAGCAATAACCTGGGGAAAAGGCTGCAGCTTGCACAGGAGGTGCTGTAAGGTGACTCTTGCACTGTGACAGGCAGCTCTGGACGGACAAGAAATGCACAAGGTGGTTTTGTGACAGATAAAATCCCAACCCCCCCCAAATCCCTGTTCCAAGCCTATCTCACTTCAGAGCCAATTCCACTCAGAGGCTCACAGCAGCATCCTGGCTCTTTCCTGCTCTTGTCCAGCCTCTCCCTCTCCTCATTTCTTACACCTCCCAGGCACATCCCAACCTCTTGGTTGCACACAGTACTCTCATGTTGTATTAAACAGCAGCTTCTTCATCACCCCTCTGTGCCACCTCACTCTTGTATTTCCCCAGCTCCAAACCCCTGTGTATTATTTTCACCTCCTTGATTAGTCCTGTCTCAGTCCAGACACTTTTTAGAAAGCCTGAAGTGGGTCCATTGCCTGCATCTTCCGAGCCTCCTGCCTTTCCTTTAGTAAAAGCTATATCGGGAATATGTGCTGGGTGTTTAAAGAAATTCAAATTTCAGTGTCTCCACGGAGGAAGAGCAGCATCCCCTCCTTGGCTGCTCTGTAGAAGCCTCCAGGACATCTGTACAGAACTTCAGCCCCTGCTCCTCACATGGTACAGAAACACAGCAGAGATGGGACAACTTGGGAAAGCAAAGGCTGTTTGCAGCTGGGAGAACGAAAAGCTGGGAGAAGGAAAGCCAGGCACTGAGGGTGCAGAGACCACATTCCTGAGCAGCCTCTCCCCAGCACAGCCTCCCCACATGGCTCCCAGTGTTTACTGGAGCTGAGCTAGGGCACATCCCTGGGAGCAGAGGTATTTTTAGCTGCAGCTCCACTCACGTCACCGGGCTGGGATCAGTGAGACTGAGGCATGAATGGTGTCCCTGAGCACTCAGCACCGGGTGGGTGGGCTCAGGCTGGCAATGAATGACTGATCCCAGCGGATCCCAGCAGGGATAAGGACTCAGGGACAACCATTCACTCCGTGGAGCTAGTGGTGCTCTGGAGCTGTTCCCTGTCCTGCAGGGTTGCACAAACCCAGCTTCTCCTCAGGTTTGGTGAGGAGCTGCTGGAATCTGCATTTTGTGCAGCTCTGCCATTGAATACCATTAGTACTGACAGTCCAGACTGAGAGCTTCATTGTGGTTACACATCTCCTACCAGGAGAATCTTTAGAACAGAAACTAGCCCTTCCTCCACAAGGATCAAGTTCCTAAAGATTTTATATCCAGACTTGCTCTTCATGGAAGAAAGGAAGTGTCTTAAGCTTATTTTCACCGGATTTAAGCACTCAAGATTGTGAATCTTGAAAAGTTATCACCCTACAGAGGCACATGGCCAGGCACACATCCTTGCTCTAGTGTAAACCAGTATTAACGTGGATTCAACTCTTGCCAGATTTCATCCAGCTCACTCTGCCCCTTCCCTGGTGTGTCTCACTTGCCATGCTGTAAGAAATCTCCACCCCTGGAAGCCCAGCACTCTGTGGATTTTGGGATTTGGCTGATCCTTGTGCAGGCAAGGCTTGATGCTCTTTTGGTGTCTGAACTAGAGGAGGTTACTGCCGATAGGAAATCGAAGTGAGCAAGCTGAGTCAGGGCTGCACTGGCAGATAAAATCCATGGCACACAACATTTCCCTGGTTTTCCCTCCTGCAAACTCTTGGCCTGTTTCGTTCCCAAGCCCAGGTGGTCAAGGAAGAGCTGCAAGAGGGAGGAGGTGTCGGCAGCGGAAACACAGAAACAGAAGCCTCAGCGGATGGAAGCGTTTGGAAGCTGTTTATGAGGCGTGACCCACTTTCTGCCGTGCACAAGCCAAAGAGGCTGGCAGATCCTGGCAGATCCTGCACTCCCCTGAGCATCCCGAGGGATGGATCGTGCTCTGGGGAGGCTCTGCGGCCATGCTTTCCCTGGAAAAGGCTGCAGAGGAACTGCAGAGAACTGCCTGGTGCTCCTTGCTCTCCATGAGAGCTGGTAACTTGTTCTGCTCTGAGCATGCCAGGCCTGGGTGAGCAGCCTGGCCCTGAGATGGCAAACCCTCTTGGAATGGGGAGCAATCTGTGACTCCAAACCCTCTTGGAATGGGGAGCATTCTGTTACTCCAAACCCTCTTGGAATGGGGAGCATTCTGTGACTCCAAACCCTCTTGGAATGGGGAGCATTCTGTGACTCCAAACCCTCCTGGAATGGGGAGCAATCTGTGACTCCAAACCCTCCTGGAATGGGGAGCATTCTGTGACTCCAAACCCTCCTGGAATGGGGAGCAATCTGTGACTCCAAACCCTCTTGGAATGGGGAGCATTCTGTCACCCCATGTTTCGTAACATTTCCTTCCAGAGGGAGGAGGGGGACAGGCCAGGTTGCAGGACCACCAACGTTCCCAGCCACCCCCCTCTCTCCTTGCCAACCACATTGCCTGCTAACCAGCACCCCAACACCAAAATGTGCAGCTTCCAGTGTTTCTGACTGGAGAAGAGCCCTGGATGCAGCCAGGGCATGGCCAGGGCAGAAGGCACCACCAGCAACAGCTCTGCAGTGCAGGGGGAGAGGCAATGCCAAGCTTGGTCAGGAGCACAGGGAGGACTAAGGGAGGCACAGAGGTTGTTCTCATTTGAAACCCCACAGTGAAATCAAGTCATAAGGTCCAACAGCTGCTCTTTTTCCCCTCCTCTTGCGTGCTCCATCTTTTATACTCCAAAATAGTAATAATTATGAGTACAAAGAGACCCATGGTTTCTGTCTGCTGTTGAAGCACGAGGGTGTTCATTGTGTAATAGCAGGCATGAGAGAATAAAAAGGTTACAGGGTTGGTAATCAATAGGGACACTTCTTTCATCTGTGAAACAGAGCAGCTTTTGGTAGAATCACTTGGCTCCTGTCCAGAACCTCTTGAACAGGAGCAAAGCTGCTACACTGGCCCCATTCCACTCTTTTACACTCCCTTATCCTTCAGCAGTAGTAAGGTCATTGTACAAGATGCTCACAGAGGCAACTCTGCAGCCAAACAAACTGAACAGGACCAAACACAATCCAAATGCATCAATATCTCAGCTACCAACAGCAGCCTCTTCCCATATGGCTTGTCCTCCACACACATCCAACACCCTATAGTGTCTGTAGGGTTAATCTTTCACGACAGAAAGAAGTTGTTGCCAAAAGGTGAAGTGAGTGGCCCAGGGTGATGCAGTAGGGCTGGAACACTTTGTTCAAAACTCACAGCAGCAGGACAGGGCTGCTGAACAGCCCCAACACCATATTCAGCTCTATTTAAAGAGCAGCTTTGCAGGAAAGGAAAGTATAAAAGGGAAAACAAGAATACAAGGTCCAGAATGAAAGGAAGAAACAAACGGTAAAATCAAAGGCTTGGGATTTTAGATGTGCTTTTATGGGGACCTAGCTAAAGTTTCTGACTGAAACAAGCCCTAGGATCCCAGGCTGCTCTATTCAAAAGTGCAATACTTATCTCTTCATTAGCCATTAGGTTATTTTCCTAAGGGGATATTAATAAGGTGATGTTTCATGGCTGTACATCAAAAGTGCTCTCAGTATGGCAGAATGAAGCTACTCACCAGCATTCAGGTGACAGTCTTTAATCTGGAACTGAAGCTCATTTTCATTTGGAATATCCTTCCATGTTGCAAGGAAGACCTGGCGCTCTAGAAACAAAAAAATCCCCATCAGCACTGTGGGATCCTCCCAGGAGCCCAGCATTAATTAACACACCACAGAATGTTTCAAGGTAGACACACAAAAGAGCTTTTGGTAACTTTCTGCCCTGCTGTGGACAGATCCAGGATTTACTCCTCTCAGTCTCTCTGTAAAAGCAGCAAAGCTTTGATGGGTTTTGGCCTCCCCTAAAAGAGAGATAGTCTTTGCCATATGAGCTGTTTACAAGCCAAGAACATGCAGGATTTGACAAGAAGGAAGGAGATCTACACATTTAGGATTATGTTAGTGAAAGCTGCTTTTCAAGCAACTTCCCAGACAATTCAAACAATAATTTAATAAAGGTGACAAGGAATACACAGATTCCAGTGGAAACAGTATGGGGGTAAATCCCAGACCCATTCAAGTGAATCAAACCCTCAAAAAACCCCAAAACTACATCAACCCCAACGCAAAAAAATACCAAAAAAATGAGCTTCAAAGACAACAGATCCACCCCTTGTCTGGCAGACAGAATCAAAGAGGGGATTTGGGTTCTGGCAGCTATTGGAGCTGGAGGACAACAAGGAGAGGCCACCAAAACAGACCTGTGGAGATGCACTGGCTTGAAGGTCAAGGCACACATGAATCTCAGCCAGGAGACATCTGCACCCCGCTGGGCACTGGGGGCACAGCCTAGCACAGCACTCACCCATTTTGCCATCCTCTACGAAGAGCACGTTGAGAGGGATTAGGCAGCTGAAGTAAAAGACATCAATGTTGTTTTTCACAGCCACCTGTTACAGAAGAAATGGGGAGGTTAAAGAGTCTCTCTCAGCTGGAAATCCAAGGGGATCACAAGATTTCCCACAGTCTCATCACCCTGGAGTGCTTTCTCTGAGCAGAGAGCTCTGAATGGGAGACTCCCTGGAGGGATGGTACTGAGCTTCTGGGCAGTTTCAGACAAGAACCAGTCCCCAGCTCCATTTTCACTAAAAGCTGCTCAATCTTCTCCTGTGAGCTTTCACTGTGCTGCCTCAGAGCCAACTCCACCCTGGCTCTTTCCTGCTCTTGTCCAGCCTCTCCCTCTCCTCATTTCTTACACCTCCCAGGCACATCCCAACCTCTTGGTTGCACACAGCTACTGCAATGGCTGTTATACTGCACATCAGCTTCTTCATCACTCCTCTGTGCCATTCACTCTTTTATTTCTCCAGCTCCAAACCCCAGTGTATCCTTCATTTTCACCATCATTTCCCTGTTTTTCACCTTGATTAGTCCTGTCTCAGTCCAGACACTTTCACAGAAAGCCTCAAGTGGGTCCATTGCCTGCATCTTCCTTGCAGCACCTCCCAAGCCTCCTGCCTTTCCTTTAGTGAAATCTAAATAGGGAATATGTGCTGGGTATTGATTCCTGGAAGAAGAAAGCCCTGCTATAGAGCAATCAGGTAACAAAAGATCACTTGAGAAAAGACTTAATTCTCAGTGTCATTAAACTCCATCAGCCAGGGAGTTTGCCTTTATCTGCTTTGCCTTTATCACACACACTTGCCATGCTCCCCACTAATCTCTGCTAACAGCTTTCCCCAGGCTGAGAGCTGCTGGGACAAGGCAGGAGCAAACTGGAGGTCTGAGAGGTGCACTGTCACAACACAGCACAGGGAAAGGCAGCTCTGGGCTTTATTTCCATGCCTCTCATGCTCTCCCCACGTCAGCCCACACAGCGAGAGGCTGTCATGGGAGCACAGCTCAGCAGACACCTGCCGTTGCCTGCAATGAAGAAATGTTCAGCCCTGTAAGAAAGACCCAGAATTGAGGCTGTGTGGGGAATGCTTGGAGCCATTTGAGCTCCTACTTCCTTCAAAAAGCCCAGAAGGATTTCTCCAGTTTGTCACCCAGCTGAGACACAAACCAGACCATGCTAAAGGAATAAATTTGCTGCTACGAAGATTTGTGCCAAGACAAACTTCACTGACATTAATGATTACACATATTGGTGTCCTAATGGGAAAATCTATTGCCTCACAGGGGCAAGTTTAGAAAGACACCCACAAATGTTAAAAACCAGCTGTGGATAGGCAAGGAAGGGGAATAAACCAGTCAGCTGATCAGACATGCATGCAAGCCAGAAACAAGTGGAAGGAGATCAAGCTCCCAAACAAACTCTCCAGACAACTGGGAAGGTCCCAGAAGTGCAAAGAAGTGCAGAAAGGTAAATGTGACAATCTGCGGTGTTTCTACTTTTCAGCCATCACTAAAGGTAGCAGCTTATATTTAATTCCCACAGTGCAAACCAGCTTAAGAGGGGATTAGTCCAAAGCCTACTAAAACCACGTAAATGATGGTGCAACTGAGAAAATAATTGGGAATGGTTCTGTGTAACAGGGAGCTGTTATGCGCTCCCATTGCTGGCGTCATGCTCACGAGTTGGGAGTATTCAGTGTTTGAACCAGAGGCACCAGAGGGGGAAAAGCAGATTGGTGGGTGGACTTAAGTGATTCACCTCTGCAAAACATGATGGAACACACACTGGGTGAGGAGCCAAAAATGCACCTCCGAGTCTGGGAGGGGAGAGCTGAGGGAGGGACAGCAGTGTAGCCATTCCAGATACTCTGCTTGGATATAAGTCATGGAGACGAGCCAGAAGAGGGAAAATTAAGGCTAAATGTCTGGGAAAACTGATAGTGAGAATTATTAAGCAGCGCTAAATTCCCCTGAGGAAGAAGTGCTTGGGCTATTTAAAATCAGCCCTGACAATGCTCTCGATAAGACGAACTGTAGGAAAACAACAAAGCATAGCAGAGACTACACTGCATGACCCGAGATCTTTTCCAAGTGTGATTTAATGATTAATTGCCTTGCCTTAGAACAACAGAGATTACTTAGCTTTTGTAGCTAATTGTTGTTGCTATATGACAGCAGTTTCTTACAAGAGGGGCTGGGAAGCAGCTCCTTCTCTCCAGTCACGGTTCTAGAGGCACACTCCAAATTAATATGCGAGCCCTGTCCCTGCAGTTATAAGGATGCTATAAAAAGGTATCTGCTGACCTGCTTCTCAACTCTGCAGAAACACACTGAGTAAGCTGCTTTGGCTATCTCTGGAGAGCTACCCAATTAAGATGCTCTGAAGTGCAATTTCTTCCCAGTAAAGAAAAATCAAACCACATGCCAGCCTGCCTCCCAAACTGCATCACTGGGTTTGGGAATGACATCACATGCCACCTCGCAAGCAGCTGTAATCATGCAGAAATCAGCTGTCACAGATCACTTTTGCACACAGGATGGAAAAAGCTAGTGTCCTTAACCTAGAGAACTGGGACTGGTGAGTTCCTCAAAATGAGCTTCCATCGTTCACCACCACACACTTCCCCCAAACAGACACTGTGCTCCACAAGATCTGGTCCATAAAAAGGCACCTGGATGGGGAAACTGTCCCCAGGTGGCCCCATGAGTTGGGAACAGCTTTCCAAAGTCATGCCCCACGTCAGGAGCATCCATCTGACAGGCTACAAAAGCAGCCATAGGCAGAGAGCAGATCCACAGCAGTGTCTGTGAGAAGCTGAGCAGGTAATAACAGCGACTTGACAAAAAAAATCCAGTGCTCCTCAGGTGGGAGCACTGTCCTGAGACAGGCAATGACATCTGATGATAGCAGGAGCTGAGAAGTCTCTCCAGGTTTGACATGCTTGAAAGGAACCTCTGCCTGCATTCAACAAATCCTCCAGCCCAGACTAACTTTGCTCATGGCTCTGCAGCTTTAACCTGCTGACCTGGACATGAACTGTTAAGTCTATAGCTAGACCTTTAGCTTCAGACATTTCAGAGTTGAAACAGAAGTGTTTTTAATAAAAATGGCTTTCCATCTGTGATCTTCTAGAGAGAGAAAAAAAAATATTAGTACCTTGTGAATTTAGTCCTGCAGCCTACAAAGCTCTGAGGGATAGAAGTCAAAAGGTGTCAGATTTTTGTGTGATGCTTCACTGTTGAAAAGGTGTGAGCCCACTAAAAATTGGCTCAGGGTTTCAAATCACTTCTGTCTTATTAGTGATCTGACTAGAGGAAGCACTATCTCTAGAAATAACCCCTGGAATAGATTTGCTCACCTTGCAGTGCCCTTCTGCTGAGCCTTTTTGCAGTCCAGCCCTCTAATAGCCCAAACATGATTATTCTGGGGAAGAGGTCCCTCATAAGAACAATGTTATTTTCTGTTTCTGATGCTTTAAATCCCAGACTTGAGCAACAGAACTGACTTTCAAAGTCAAGTCTGAAAGCAACACAGATGCTTTCCATCAGCAGCAAGTACACAACATACCCACTTGGAATCCCATTAGCACCTACACTAAATTAAGGATTTACTTAAGTTGGGTTTTGCTTCAGAGCCTGGTAACAGCCAAACTGTTAAGGCAAGAACAACTCTCCTCTGCAGAGTCTTTTTTACCTCACAAGGTCACGGCTTGTTCTGTGCCAGTCTGCTGCTCTGTCCCCAGGGAATGCTGCTCCTTGCCTTCATTTTGTGTGACAGGGAAGGGTTTTCAGGATCCCAGGGGTGCTGCAGCCTCTGCCAGGTGTGTGTTCTTCCCAGAGGGATGAACCTGGAGCCTGAGCTGAGCATGCACAGCGAGGCTAAGTTACGTCAGTGGTCAGGAACACAGAGTTACTGGGAGCCTTGTGCTCTTGTGTGCCTTGCTGCACTTCAGGTTCCAAATGTCCAATTTATAAATGTGCTGTACCATGTGGCAGACGGGCTCTTAACCTCCAAACCAACAGCTTTCCATAGCTGAGTGAGGGACTGGCTGCAGATGCCAAGCTGTGATCCAAGTCCTTAATTCAGGGAGCTCCCAGGAGGGTTCTCTGCTGAAATAAGACTCTCACAAGTGGAGACTGTTAAAAGAATAACCCAGGCAACAAAGCCAAGAAGCACTTTCCCCATCTAGATCCCCACAGGTGTTCTGTGGTGGCTGGCCAGTGATTCTGACACAGCTCCCACACGGGCAGATATTGTGTCATTTATCAAGCAGGCTCTGGAGGGTGAACATCTACTGGCTGGAATTGCTGCTCAAAACGATTCTCAGCCTTGTTTTCACGGAGAGCTGGATGTGTGAAAGCTGTTCCTGAGTTCTGAGTGCTGTGTTTGTGACCTGAGATCCATTAACAGCTCTGATGAATGAGTGCTCCAGCGGCTCTGCGCTGCGAGATGCTGGAGTGTGGAGGAGCACAGGTGATGAGTTACAGCTCAGGTGATGAGACTGGAAGGATGAGCATCATCTGCTGCATTAGCAACACTGATATTTCCTCTGTGAAGAAGCTGCATCTTCTTCCTCTGTCTCCACAAAAACATTTTGCCAAACTCGTTTCAGGAAACAAAAGCATTCTGCACCTCACACTGCCCAGCAGCAGGTCTGTGTTTCCAAGTGCCACTTGTCAAGGAGAAATGCAGCTGGCACATCCTTCCCTTTCCATACTCAGATAATTTTACAGAATTAAAAAAAAAACCCAACACTTTGAAAAATTCAAGCTTTTTTTCAGCTGCATGCTCTGTAGCAGCAGCAAACAGGGCTGGCAGCTGACAACAGGTAATGCTGGGGAGTGTGACACACTGATGGTGCATTCTGAATGTGGATCCCAAGAGAGTGGCTCCAGCCTCAGGCAGACTTGCTGCTGCTCCAGGAGTGCTTACAGCTCCTTTTTGATTGTACTGTCTCCTGCAAGGGGCTATAATCTCACAGAAGAGATTATCATGTTTGTGCCATGACAGGCCAGACCTGAGCTCTGGAACTCTTGGCAGCAGGCTGGCTCCACTTCACCCATGCCCAGGATGAGGGGAGCAATTCTCTTGTGCTCCAATGGGTATTTCAATTTCACAGCATTTCATAGCTGTTAAAATGCCAATTATTAGGAACAGTGGTTCTCTTTAGCATAGAAAGGCTCTCAACCCAGGCGTTTTCTAATTCCAAATTTGACTTGAAGAAGTATCTGGAAAGACTTAATATTCCTCACCAGTGCAAATCCCTGTTTCAGAACCCACCTTCCCCTTTCAGAGCTGAAGGTGTCACACATGTGGTGGCAAAGACACCTCTCCCAGCCCACAGTATCACAAGGTGCAAGGTGACTAGCAAACACAAGACTTTTCAGCTATATTTTACCTAAGTAAGCCTCTGAAAATATTTCAGTCTTCCTCACCTTCTTGCAAAAACGCCTTTTTTGTTACCTTGTCAAATATTTTAGTTTCTCTCCATGATTACAAATGTCAAGATTAAATGAGCTGTATTGGGTGAAAGATTAGAAATGGTAATAAAAATAACCTGAACAAGACATGAATTCATTACTTCTGAAATAGTTGCCTAAGGAATGTACAACTAGTCTTTGAAGTGTCTAATTAACATGACAAAAAGTTGAAAGCTATCAGTTTGGTTACTTCAGGACTTATTTTTCTTGTCACTAAAAACAAAAAACTCCCACCAGAATAGGAGATGAACATAAGGTCCTCAGGTTCAAATCAGCCCTGCATCTGCTTCAATGTTCCCTAGCTGAGAAAAAAACCACATTAAGTAAATTCAACCTGATGAGTGTTTTGATTCTTCAATGAATACAGGACCATTTGTATTCTCTACTCCTATATTATGCTATAAATTGTTCCCTATGTAGGTCACCAAAGCGATTTCTGAATGTTTCAAGACAAATTCTTTCTACATGGTCCCACAAACCAAAACCAGAGCCTTGGCTGTCAGGGCATTGATAGATCTCCATCAAGCCCACTGCTGTCAAAAAAGTAAGGGGAGTGCTCTTTTTAACTTGGCATCTGCTATCATGATTCAACTCTTTGCAGAGAAATATACTATTACTCCATATGGCAGCTTCCCCAATTGTAAAAGGGCAGCCAACTTCTATGGCAATGAGAGTGTTAGCAAATTAACAACTGAGTCTGGCACTAATGAATGCTCCACTGTCTCAATAGAAGGTAGCTGGAGGTTTCCTCACATCTTTTCTCTTAGCTTTGTTCTAGCAGAAGATGCTACAAGAAACAAACTGTGTTCCAAGCCCTTCAGAGATTTAATAACCCAAATACTTCACTTCCTTCCTGATCAAAGGAAGCAGTGACTTGAGGCTGCCTGGTTGAGAGTCCGCAGTGCTGTGGAGGCTGATTGGGACTGTCACCTCCTGGAGACTTCCACATCCCTTTCAGAGCAGGAGGCAGACTTTACCACAAAATGCAACCTCACCTTCCTGACCTGGCTGAAGAGGTTTCAACTTTTCCAGAGGCTGGAAGAGCCAACTGTGGAAGATAGGCCATGAATTCATTCACTGTCTGTGTGCTCCCCTGTTGCATGACTGCGCTTGGAGCCCGAGTGTGGGACTGCTCCTTTGAGTGCCAGAGAAGCTATTTCAAGCTGTTTGCCCAAAGACTCATCAATAAGTCATAAGCCCCAGAATGGAAGTCAAAAGAAGGGGAAAAAACAGTTGCTCAGGCAGAATAAATAGCAACTTCCATTGCATTCCCTTAAACTAAAAAGACAATGAGCTGCTTCAAAATATTCACCTCTAAGGGCTGCTATGCTGCAGGAAGCCAACCCAGTCCCACCTCCTGGAGACCTGGGGTGAGAGAGACACACTGCAGTGCAAGTTAACTGCATCACTGGGATACTGGCAAAACCATCCTGGAGGACCCAGAGCAGAGGCTGGAGCTGCTGACCTTCACTCCACAGAGTGGCTGCACATGACAGCAGTGGGGAAGAGCCTCCTTTCAGGGAGAATTGTCTGCCTGATGACTTCCAGACCACTGGAGACAGCTTGTGGTCCAAAGCAGAGGGGAACATCTCCCTGGATCTGTCCTGGCTTTATCAGATTGACAGCCCAATCTGATAAAGAGGCTCCTCCAGGGAGTGCTGTCCCCGCCATGCACCAACACCCTCATTAATGAAACATTAGCTGCTCACGTCACTTTCTGCTCTGCCTTTCCTGGAACACACAGTTTGCCTTGGATTAAGCGATCTGGGACAGAGATGTGCCTTTGTAGAGCACCCTGGAATTTAAGAGCACTAGAGAAATATTAATCACTCAGCAGTTGCCACGTTTCCTGCAATTCCTTTAATTGCCTCAATTCTTACTGACAGCTCTCTCTGCCTGCTCCACCACAGGTACTTTTTCTGTTCAGATCCACTCCAGTTCACAAATCCAACCAAACCTCATGCTTAGTTTACAGAACAGTATTATTGGAACAAAGCTCTTAAGCTACATAAATGCAAGCAGTTGGTTTGAGGTGTTTGAAAAGTCACAAAATTAAAGAAGTGAATTCTCGTCTCTTCTGGGAGAGACTAGAATAAGAAAGAGGACTAAGTTTTGGCCAGACTTGAGGCCCAAATCCATGAGGTCTGCCTGGTTACACATAGTATTTTGTGATTAGAGTCTTACCATGCTGTGTTGGGCCAAACAAGCTGGGCTGAGCTCTTGCTGAGCTCCCTCCTTATCCAGAACAAGACAATCCTTACCTGGAGATTGTTCAGAGGTTCCATTTTCATGACTGGTCCCAGAGTGTTGAGGGGCAGGGAGACATCGATACTTTGGTTTGGCATCAGAGGTGTGTGAATGGCCAGGGGGGTGCTTGGGATGACCCCAAAGCTGGGCAAGAGAGAAACAGAGGTGATGAGAGAGGCCTGCATTGTCCAAAATATACCCAAAATATAAAGTCCCTTTTGCCAAGCACAACCTGGCTCATCTTCCCACTTCTCCTGAGCTGCCCCAGCTGTTACTCCAGGGAGGGAACACAGTTCAAATGAGCAGACAAAGTAGGACAAGGCATGGGAAACTCCTTCAGGGTGATCTTGCTGACAAATTCACCCTCCTGCTCCAGGGAGCAGCTCCTGGGAACTCTCCCATTACCCACATGGCAGTGCTGTGTGCTGAGCACCAGCCTGCCCAGCAAGCAGCACTTCCTGCACTCAGAGCCAGGCTTTGTTTCTCTCCTCCTGAGCTCCAGAGCACTGCAGGTAGGGTACATCACACCCTGCATGGCTGCTGCAGCACGGGGAGCTGTGGCACAGGGAATCAGTGCCAGCACACAACAGAGCCAAGGAGGAGCATGTGGTTTGGAACAGCACTGGAGAACAAATGAATCAACACATCCAGCTGCTGGTCCTCAATGACAGCACCTGGCTCAGCTGCCTGCTTGGAGGCTCCTTCACTGGGGATGGATCCCAGCAATGTTTACTTGCCTGTGCAGCCCAAGGAACATTAAATTCCACAGGCATCCCTGCTTAGTGTGGAGAGGAGGGAAAGCAGCCCACATTTAACACAACACTCCTGTACTATGGACCAGCTGCTTTCCAAAAGCAGATGGAAGCCCAGATGTTTCACTGTCCACTCATAAATGCATTTCTCTCTAGCAGAATTCACATTAGCTCAGAGGTCTCAGAGCATTTGCAGGATGGATAGCTGTGTATTTTTATTTTATTCACTAAAAGCTTGATACTGTCTCTGCACAGTCAGCCACATTTATCAGGTCTGTCACTCTTTCAGAAACCAATAAATGCCCCATTCTTGGTTTTCCTCAGTTTTCAGCTCTAGGGAGCTGAAATAGGAATATTCTTAGCAAGGGCTTAGACACATGATTTGCCTTCTGCAGCCATTTCACCTTGGAGGACACAAACCCTCATGTTTTCCCCAAAACTCAGAGGGAAATCAAACTTGCAGTTTGTTACTAAGGGGCTGTGATATTACAGCACTCCAGAGCTTTAGCTTTCTTTTATTTTTTTTCAATGCTTTATCCCAAGACTGCAGCAAATGTGATTAGCAGCAGCAGGAAAGGAGGGAAAAGCAATAGAAATTTCTCAATCACAAATCTTAATATTTACACTTAAAGAACCACCCCTCTGCAGCTCTTTCTAATGCACCAGCCACAGTGGAAAGCATTGACAGGAGAACAGCATTTGTAAAAGAGTAAATAGCAGTAAGTTGTATAATGGAGCTTGTGCTGCAAGATAAAAAGCTGCTGGTTTACTGTGCAGTATTTAAACTTCTTACATCCTTGAAGTACCACGTAGGTGTGGCTAAAACATGGCTTGATGTATGGGGAAAAAAATCACAAACAAAAAGCCTTTTTTTCCCAGGCAAATTTGCAAGAAACATTTCCACACAGCAGCTTAGCAAAACCCTCCAGAAAATATGGCAGTCCAGGGAGAACATTTACTAAGCCTTACTTAGCATAATGACTTTTCTAAGTAAATCTTATTCGTCCCAAGAAATCCTGAATTTGCATGGCTAACAGTGAGATTAAAGAGATGGTTTCAGTGGATCTTCAGTGGAGAGAACCCTTTTCCAGTGAAGTGATATTAAGAAATATGTCAGTCACAAGATACTCTGCAGTCTTGGTAAGAAGTAGCCTGGTCCTTGCTGAAGATAACACACAGCAAACCACAGGATAAGCTCTCTTGAAAGGGTATTTGAGGGAAGACACGGTGGCTGTGCTGCCGTGTCATGTCCTTTGGCTGAGATGGGTTTCCAAGAACAATCTGAATGCTCTGAACTTTCAAGTGGCTGCCGCTTCTGACACAATTGTTCTGCTGCCTATTACAGGGAGAACATGTGCCACAGGCTCCCAACTCTCAGCTCCTTCAGTGACAAGCAGCTTTATTAAGGAGCCCTGTGCTTCCAGACAGTCTAAGGGGCAGCACAGCAATTGAGAGGCAGAGGCATCATGAATTGCTACTTGTGCAGCTCAGATCCTGCCTCTTTGTGCTATTGCTGTCCCCAGGGCACTCCCTGGCTATAAAGCCACCAACCTGCCTAACAACTCACAAGGCTGCTTTCAAACTCCACAGAGGTTAAATGGGGCAGGTGCTGTTTCAGAGCTGGGACTGTCTGCCACCTGTTTCCTCTCAGATTTATCAGTCTGTGTGTTCAGCCCCTTCACACAATTTTGGTGTGATGGAGAGGTCAGGATGTATCATCCAAGCTATTTCCACAACTGCATTATACACCTAAGCACAAGCTCTCCCTAAATTTAGCAGTGTAGGCACAAACTGCTTTCCCAAAAGCAAACTGCATGCAATCTGTTGAACACAGCGCATTGCTATTAATTTCTTACCTGTTCTTATTGAACTGAATGGCAAAGTCAGTCATGTGCTGCAAAGCTTTATTGGTAAAGTTCATCTCCATGTAGATGTGTCCCTGCCTGTGGCTGAATGTGCCTGAGATCTCCAATCCTTTAGCCTTCACTGCAGGCAGCCAAACCTTGAACACAAGAGATGTCATTCAGCACGGGGGCAGACTGGCCTGAAGATAACAAACAAGCAGAGCTTTCCAATAAACAGAAATCCTGAGCTCAGAAATCCAGCTACATCAGCACATGAAGCCCACAAAGGCTAAAGAAACACTACAGGGAAGAAGGGACATGGAGTGTCGAAAGGATGGAGCTCACCACTGAGGAAGAAGCTTGCTGCTCCTAATCCATACTTGTTTACAGCACTTACATAAGAAATCAAATTACTACAGCACTAGTGTGCACAAGAGCAGTGCCAACTTGTGTCCATCACATTAATGTGGGACTTACCCAGTCTGCTGCTGGACAGCCTTCTCCAAGGGCTGGTTGGGCTATTAGAGGCAGGACAATACTAAAGTTTGAACCAAATAAATTCACAGGGCTGAAACTATTATCTGTTGGGTTCTGGATTCCCAAATCACCTCCGTGGGAAAAACCCAGACGTAAATCTGAGCAGTGCAAAATGAGGTAGTACTTAGCTCAAAATTACTGTGGGTTCTTTGTACTTGGTCTTACGCATGGTGCAATAATTGCAAGGACCAAAAGCTTTAAGTACGGTCTGCGGTACCTTGAGATCCTCAATTTCAGAGGATGGCTTAAGTTTATCCTCCCATGGACTATTTGAGTGCTAATTATTGTTTACTCCTTTTCAGGAGCCTGAGCTCCCTGTGGCTGCTCCACAGCCAGTTTCCAGAACCATGTTCTGTGTCTCATGACCCCTCCCAAATTCACGCTTCAGCCAAAGCCTCTGTGAGGTCTGTTGCTGACAGAACATTTCTCTGCATTCCACTGCAGCACCATCATCCCAATCACATGGTTTTATCTCCACTGTCACGTTGGATTCCTCCAAATAAACAAATCTGCTAGGAAACTTGTTGCAAATTGTGTCTTGCCCTCAGTTTCCTGGGGAAGCTTGTTAAGAAGTAGGTCTGCAGGAAAGTTGCTCTGACACAACTGAAAGTCTCGGATCTTACCTGAGCTATTCTTTAGGGAAATATTGCCACTGGTAAAATGAGGGAACTGGTAAAATATCAGAAGGCTGTAACTAATAAATGACATGATCTCCAACACATAGTTACTCTACTTGGGAAAAACCCAGGGCACCCCTAATGGCACTGAGCTGAACTAAAGTGTCCCTTTAGCACCAGAAACCACAATAAAGGGGACAAGTGAGCAGTGTCAGACTTGCTGCAGCCCAAGGGAAGGCAATACACCGGGGATGACTGTTTTTCCTTACGTACAGACTTGGGAGCCACATATCCTCCTGGAGCCATCCCAATGCCAGACGAGAGCTCAAAGAGATCATTGAGTCCACTGCTGACCACTGCTGGGGTGGGAGAAGGGGCAAAGGTGGCTGGCACAGAGGAGGGGATGTAGGTCTGTCCCACCTGGAGGAGTCAGAAAGAACAGGCACTCATTAACATCACATGTGAGCACTACTTATTAAATAAAGCATGAACTCGGGCAATAGCCTAAATATTTCAAAGCCATTTGCAGCTTCCCCCGCTGATTTATCAATAGTGCTAAATTATGCATTTGAATTCCAAAGCTCTTGGCAGCTAATCCCTAGACTCGGCTGTCACCTCAACCAAGCTTTCACATAATTTTTTATAGTTCCAGTTATCTATTCCCACCATGGAGGAATCTTTCTTCTCCATATCTCCTTCCCATAAGAAAATATGCTTTGTGGATCTGCCCTAAGTAAACCCAGGGAAAAGAGCAAATGCCTCAAATCTTCCCCCAGCTACGTCAGCCTTCAGGAATCTGCAAGATTTTGCATATCCAGAGATAGCAAGGGAGTCATGACCGTGTTGTGTACTCCCACCCAAAGCCAGAGCTCTGCATTCTTAGCACTGTGGCCCAAAAGGTTCATTACATGAAGCAGAGCCTGCCAGAGGACAACCTCCCTGCAAGAAAGGCAATCCTTCCCTCCCAGGACTTAAATGAGGGCACCAAAGCTGGAATATTAACCTTTAGGTGCCCAGCTTCAGTCACACTCTGAAGGGATGGGATAGTCACACTCAAGTTTGACTCCCAAATTCTCCTCCTAGCAGGATACATTCTGTGCTTGAGAACAGGGTCCCCCAGCCAGCAGCCCAGAAACAGGCAGAATGACCAGGAGAGAACTGCCTGGAGGGTTTTTGCTGGCCCAGGAGGGCAGAGACCTGGCTTTGCAGGTGTGATGACTACAGGGACTTATCTCCCATGTTCTGCTGTGGGTGTATTGTGCCACTGGCTCTCCTCTGCCCTCGTGCTGAAGGAAGAAAGGAATGCCAGATGTGCAGGGAAAGGAGGAGAGAGAATGACTGCAGCCATAACAAGGGTCTCTGCAAAGCCCTCCCTCCAGAAGCAAGTAAGTTTTCCTCACTGAATTACTGCATAGACAGTCCTGGAGCTTTCTAGGGGACACCACTTCTGCCTGTGGGTTGGAAGCACACTCCCTCCTGCCCACTGCACCTCCAAGTCATGTTTCACTCCCTTTCCATGCATTTCTGGAAGAAGCTGCTATGAACTTGAAGCCAAGGGTGCTTTTGAAAGGAAGCTGAAACTCTCCCATGTCCTGGCAAGTGCTGTAGGCATGAGGACACCCACAAAGTACAGGCACAGAGGAGGTGGCTGGTGGCACCACTGACCACATGAGGTAGGAAAGCTCAGAGCACCTGATCCTGATATCCAGGCAAAAATCTCACATGGAGTTTGGGAGGAAAAAAGCACTGAATTCAGGCAAATCTGTGGTGACACTGGGTTAGGGTTACAGACCAGGCTTTGTGAGTAGGGATGAGCATCCTTGGCCTTTCAGCTGCTAAAGCAGTAGCACAAGGATGAGGCACTGCCAGGGTTAACACTGGTGCTCCAACTAAAAGCTCTGAGGAAGAAGAGCAGAGCAGAGAGAGTGAACAGCTCTGGCCCTGGCTGCTCTTAGGAAAGCCCAGGTGGCAGCTGGCCTCAAAACAACATAGGTGGGGACCTGTTTCAGTTGCATTTATCTATTTTCAAACATCTTCAGGGCTTTAAAGCACCTTCCAGCACATCACGGGTGAGGTTACCCTTAAAAACCCTGAGCTTTGAGCAGCTGTTTAAATTGGGGAAAAAAATGGAATGGCACTTACTGCCGGGCTTCCTCCAATGCCCCCGCCAAGGTCACTGCCAAGCTGAAAGAGAGAAGGAGAGAGAGGAGAGGAAGACCGAGATCATTTAAGCCAAGTGTCAGCCGGCCGGAGTGGAGCTCGGGCACCGCGAGCACGGATCGCTCCCGCGTACAGGACAGACAGAAATGCAGTGCTGGGAAAGCACAGGGAACAGAGGGGCTTCTTGCTGCTGTGTGAGCAGAGCTACTTGGACAACTACCCCACGCATTCACTGCGGACAGGAGGAGTTTGCAGGTTAACAAGAATAAAAAAACATCCCTTCTTGAGCCTGTTGTCTGCACCAAAACCTCCTCTCTTCACGTTTCATGCATCGGTGCTTCTCCTCCAGCCCTGCTGCTGCCAGCAGGCCCCAAGAAGCTCCACGAAACCCAGTGGGGTAACTGTGAAATGGCATAAAAATAAAACTGACAGGAAGCTGACTTCCTGAAAGCTTTGGTTTTCTAGGGAACAGCTATGAACGGCGCGCAGACACAATGCATCTTGGCTGTGCTCCTCCGACACGCAGCTCTTTTCAACAACAAGGAAAAAGAGAATGGGATCTGTGCTGGCTCTTAAAATAGTTCAGACAGGGGGGCTTTGAAGATGCTCCCCTCCCTCAGACAGGTAAAAAACAGCTTCATCATCTAATGGGCACTCCAACAGCAACGAGACCTCATGGTGCACCAGGATATTTCAGTACAGATTTCTGCCAGGCTACACATTGACAGTCTGAAGTGACTGAAACAGCCCGTCATAAACACTCAATCCTCTCTGGGGCCCTTCTGCCAAACCCTTCTGCAGCCCACCCAGAGCTCTCCCTCCACAAGTTGCCTTTACAAAGCACCCAGACCACATTTCCCGTGACAAAGGCCATTTTTCAAACCTCCCCATCATTCTACCTGCTCAGGAGAATTCAGAGATCAGGACTTGGCTACAAGAGCTGTTTGCAAGCGCAACATCATTCCTGTGAATATTTAAAATGCACTTAACAGATGACTGATAGCCAGGAGGAAACAAGCACAGATCTGCAGTGGTTACTCACTGCAGAGACATCTCCAGGCTTATCTGTGTCCCAGGCTTTTCTTCTCAAGACCAGGGTAATTTTTTTGCCTAGAACAGGGTTTTTTTGGGTTACATTCAGATAAGGAACATGACCTGACAATGTGCACAGAGGATGATTCAAGTGCAGGGGTGAGGTAGGAGCCAGCCCCATTAGGAAAAGGCAGACCAGGACATCACAGCTCACCTTGTAGATGGTTTTGCTCTTCCATTTAGGGTTTGGGGAGTTAGTTTGCTTTTAAAAAAGCATGTGACAAACTGGGTCAACAGAGGATCCAGACATGTTGTTCAAATAAGTGCTGGCGTGTCAGAATACTGAATAAATGCACCATATAGCTGAAGCAGAAGCTTCCAGGAGTGCCCATGCTTAGAGCCAAAAAGGCTCTGACCTTTTCCCTCTGCACAAAAAACTTGGAAATTAACTTTGCTCTGATCCCTCTGAGCCTGTTCCCTGCGAGATCTCACAGCAGATGTGTTTTACGCTGGTCAAGAGATACCATAAAGCTTCATACCTCTCTCCATCAGAGCACAGATAAAAAGGATAAATTGCCCTGAGAAGAGCAGCAATGGTGTAAGACAGTGACTTACCAGATGATAACTAGCCCCCATAAAACCTGTAAAATGTGACAAATCCCTGTGCTTCCCTGGATCTCTCTTCTATCCCTGGATCTCTCTTCTATCCCCTAGCACCTCTCCTTCCCCTAGTCCCCACAGGAGCCACCTGATGCATTAACCACCCTAAGTAGGTGCTAGAGAAGAACAAATCACACACAATTTGCTTTTGGTTAAGAAGCCTTGAGAGCTTTTTTTCCTGTGTGGGACTCAGTTTATCCCTACTTGAGGTCATGGCAGAAGCTGAGGAGATTCCTCATCTTTTGCAACAGCCACCTCTTCACACTGCAACCCAGGCTCTTGCTGTCCAGTTTCCTTAGCTTATTTAAGAAATAACAGATAAAAGTGAGTGATTCCAAAGTCAAAAGAAGGATCAGTCAGAGACCAAAGGAAGCCAGCCAGAGGATGCAAATCCAATTAATATTGAGCTTATGAAATAAGGCTTATTACACTGTCAAGTCTCCCTCACAGAAACAGCCTGACAGAGCAGAGTTTTGTTCTATTGACTGCTCTCTAAGCCAAGCCATGGTTTAGTTTAATATATCAGATAATTTACATCTTGTTACTGGCTCACTGAGGAGTAATAAATGCAACTATTACACCTCATCCCTATTCATAGTCTTGCATGCAGATGAACTTCATGCTTTATATTGACAGGCAGAGAAGTCCGGGGGAAAAGAAAGAATCCAGTTCATTTCCAGATATTATTGTATGCACAGAGGATTTCTGCTACTGTTGTCTGCAGCAGGAGAAAGGCTGGTTTATCAAGCAGCAAGCATTTTACAAAGGGTATTATGGAAATGACTGAATAATTCTGCATAATCAAGCCAGATGTTAACTATTCTAGCATTTCCTACTACACTCATCATAAGGAGCTGCAGGGTAGGAACCCAACCTCGAAGCAGCTCCTACACTGATATTGGCTGTGAGGGACAAGGAATGACATATTGGGGTTCCTCAAGCTATCCACAAGTCTTCTATTTTCCCTAAATGTCAGGCCTTGGGGGGGGGAAGAAGAATTCGGATTTATTGCTTGAATTAAGACTCCAGCTCTCATAAAAATGAGAAAAAGAATCTGAGTGGCTCAGAGAATTTACCACGAGCCCCTGTGTGTTTCCAGATTGGACCCAACATCTCTTTCCCATGCCAGGAAGCTGTGAGCTGCTGAAGCCCCTCTTTAGAGGTTGGAGGGCTCTGCAGAGCACAGCCTGAGCCTCTCCTGGCTCCTGTGCTCAGGCCCAAGCACTGCAGATGTGCTCCAGAGCCGCAGAGCCAGCGCCAAGGAGCTGCAGCTCCTCCAGGTCCCTACAGGCAGAGCTGGCTCTGCCCGGAGTGAAGAGAGAAGTGACAGCATTTCCACTGCACCAGAAGCTAAAAGGGGGAAGTTAATAAAGAACTAATCAGTTCCACATCACATCCAGGCTGCACTTCCCAGTGCAGCAGCACAGAAATCCCTTTCTCTGTTTTTCTTGCCTGTCACCCTCCCATGGCACCGACGCTTTCCCCATTCAGAACTCCAGGTCTGTTTCTCCTCCTGCGAGATGCCCAAATCATAACTTTATTCCAAACTCAGAATGATGGAAGCAATGGTAACAGTGATGTGTGTGAGTAAGAGGGAAGGAGGAAGACAGAGGGAACAGGAACCAATTACCCACGGAGTGTCCTCTCCCATCTGGAGTGACAGGCAGAGTGCAGAAGGAAAGAAACAGATATTAGTCAGGCGTGAAGTGCTGCTGAAGCAATTCCCCAGGACTAGCAGCTCTGGTTAACAATTTCCATTTGTCTCATGGGCAGACAGACACTCCTGCCAGAAGGACAACCTGGATCTGCCTTACAGCAGAGCAGGCAACAGCCCCACAGAGGAGAGGACCATGTTAATACAGCTGTCAGCCCCACTCGGGCTGAAACGCTCGCTGTGAAGGTGGGGTGGACATGGGCTGGCTCTTGATGGTCCAGGGTAACTCACATCACTGCAGAGCCCTGATCCTGATCCCAAAGCTGGCAGGTTTGTCTCTTGCTGAAGAGCACGAAGCCTGTACCCACGGTGAAGAGCTGCCAGCTTCAGAGGATGAACAGGGAGTCTCAGCCCCCAAATGCATAAAAGTTCTCCAAGCAGGAATTCTCTTCATTCCCTCCAAACTCATCCTGCCACAACAGCACCCAAACAGCCACATGGGTTTAAAGAAGAGGCTGGGCTCAACCCTGTATCAGTAAAAGCAGTGCCAGCACCTCTTCCCAAACTGCATCAGCACCTTTACTTTGCATGAGTTGGCTTGGACGGCGCCGCAGCTGCTCTGCAGTTGGAGAGCCTTTGCCCTGCAATTCCTGCTCTGTGGAAGCAGTTATGCTGACTTATGAAGTGTAGCAGGGCTGGAGTTACTGCATTAGGAGGGTTTATTTGCATCTTAACAGCAGCTTGTAATGAAGTGACTCTGCTGAAGTGTTCATGTGATCCTGAGGGGCTACAATCACTTCTGCAAAATGACGTGAGGCTTTTGGAGCACCAAAAAATTACAGGGAGGGTGGAGCCAGGGACAGAAGCTGCAACAACCACTGCTCAGCAACTGCCTTGACTTGTGGCCACAGCATAATCAGGGCTTCCAGGGCAGCTGTGCCTTTTGTGGACCACAATTCATGGGTTCACAGGGGACAATTGCTGCCTCCTCGCTCCCTCACACCACAAATCAGGAGTCAAGCACCGCAGCTCAAGGTGCTGCCTGCACTCAGTAACAGCAGCAAGAACACAAGGCATTTATCTAACAGAAATGGAGTGAGATGCTGAGAGCAGAGCTGCTGGCAGCCCTCTTGATCCAGGCTAATCCTGCTGAGCTGTAGGACAGACCATGCATGGGGCTGCATCTCCTGACAGGCTGCAGGGATCTCATTGCTGTGGCTCACACAGAGGCATTTTAGTGCCTATTTTGTGGCTGTTTCCACACCAAGCCAGGCTTGCAGAGCAGAAGGGCTGCTCTCCAAACCAGGGACAGCTGTGTCAAAGCTGCTGGAGGACAGGTCACGCTGTCAATACCATGATCACCAGTTTCACTGCACTTGCTGTAATGCTTTACCATGCTGAACGATTTCCATCAGCAAGCAAAACTGAGTCCTGAACATTTTCATTCTCTAAAGTGTAAAATAAAAAAAGCAACTCACAAAGCTCTAGCAGTCCTGTGACTGCTACAACAGCTTTAAATCAGATATGAGTGAGTGACCCACCAAAACAGCTCCTTTTCCACACCAGCCCTGCCCCAGTAATGGACATGTGTCCTTTGTCAGAAATCTTAACAGATGTCCTTTGTAGCTCATCAAACCTGAACATCCCAGATGAAAGGAGTCACTCAGCTCCTTGTCAAAGGCTGGAGGAGCATTCTGGGAAAGCATCACATCCACTGCATAAATTGGGGCTGACCTGGCACAGACACTCTCATGCTGTAGTTCCAGGAAAAGGTAAATGAAGTAATTTCCTAAGATTATACACAGCAAGTCACTTGCAGAGCCAGGAGAGGAATGTGGCACCCAGTGCAGACTGAGGGGCACTTTGGGGCTTTTTTTAATGAAACATTGGTGAGTCCCAAATCAACCCCAACAGTCAGGGTGTCCAGAGACCAGACTTTAAGACCAGTAAGGGAGTGACACCAGCAGCCTCTGCTCTTTGAATGTGACAGGCACTTTGGGCTGCTGGAGAAGGCATTTCTTCCCAGACTGCCAAGCTCAGGACACCCTGGGGCAGAGGGTGAGCTGGTGCTCAGCTGCCACCCTCCATCCCACTGCAGTGGTGGGACACAGCCCTGAATCATGTGGGACAGAGCCTAAATCCAACAGACAGACAGAGCCCCCTAAATCCAACCTGATTACAGGCACAGCTGCCGCTGGAACATCCCAAACCAGTCCAGCTATTACAGAAAACTGTGGATAGCCAGTGTTTATCAAACAGCTTTTCAGTTTAGGACATAAATCAACCTGACCAGCTGCCAGTCTCGAATCAATAATATTCTTGTAGATGAGCGGCTAGAGTATTAAATAAAATCCTTACATAACAGACAATCCAAGCCTGTCCATTCCTGCAGATTTACTGCTCTGCCCCCGGGTTTCAAGCCAGCCTTCCTGGCTCCTGGCCACAGTGCCCTGCTCCCAGTCAATGCAGGGGCTCCCAGGAAGCACAGTGTGCCCAAAGACCTCTCATCCTCCATGGATTTGCAGAACAAATGAACATACAAAAACGTTTAAAGGCAAAAATGTCATGTTAGCACAGACAGACATTCTGCAGAGCACTGCATCACTGAGCAGGAGCTGGGAGAGTGACTGTAACCTGCATGAAGTTTAGCCACTTAAGGGATAAAACACCAAACTCCAGCTCTTGGGATGCACAGCTCTGCACCCAGGAAGTTTTGTTTCTCCCCCATTAATGACTGGTATGGCTACTTTACACTGCAGAGCTGGAGAACTCAAATAGTTTTGTAAAGTGAGCTTAGTTACCATTGTGTAGAAAAAGAAATTTGAGCAGAGAAGAACAAGATCTGCCCATGGTGGCAAACAGGGGCACAACCTGTTCCCTAGAAAACAGCTCTCCAGAGCAAGTCTGCTCTGGTTATAAGCAATGCTCTTGTACCAAAGGTCCTTCTTCTCTTTTTTTTTTAATTGTTAACACATGCTCAGCATCTGTGCATGCATGTTACATTTAATACCAATTACAGAACTCACTATGGAGATAAAATAAGATTTACTCACTAAAGAAATTAACCTCTCAAGCAGCTGGAGTCTCGCTGGTCATGGGGATAAATATCTAGCATTGCTGAGGACAATTCAAATGAACAATACTAATTTGGTGTTTATGCACTTTTACATCACACAGTCTCTATTTAAAAGACTGGGATTAAAATAAAACCCCACAGTTTAAGAAATGGAAATGCAAAATGACATTTTCTATGGAAGTTAACACTGCTGTTGGTCTTTCTGGGTTAGCACCACTGGGACTTTCACTGCCAGAACACCCCTGTGATGAGACACCCCCTCCAAAGAGAAGGGGGTAGCAGAGGGGATCAACAGATGACACTGAGTGGGTGTGACAAACAGGCTGAGCTGCTGCCAGCAGCCTCTTCCAGACCTCCAGCTGCCTTTGAGACACTCCCAGGACTGAGGCAATGTCACCGTCACAGAGCATGCAGCCTCAGTCTGCCCAGCAAAGCAGGGAAGAAATGCATTTAAAAAGACTTAAGGAGTAACAGAAAGGAAAAATTTCAAAGCAGAACAATTCAGCCACTGCTGACCCCCAGGTGGTTTTGAGCCTTGGTGAAGAGCTCAGCCCTTCTTCAAGGGGAACAATGGCATGTGTCTCACCTCCTTCCCACATACAGAAATCAGGCATGTGGGATCTGCAGTTTGAGACTGATTTTGGCACAGAAAATGTGGTTTAATATTATCCTGAGATCCAAATGCCAACCCTCTTGGCAAGCCCTGCAGCCCAGGACACTGCCCAGCAATTTGGGTAATACCAGGTTAGGGTTAACCCAGCTGGAGACTTGTTAAACACATGCCCACAGCAACAAACAAACACACAGATCCCATTCACTCACTAATTAAGCTTATTATCCTAGACTCATTTAGGTTGGAAAAGACCTCCACACCATTCCCCCAGCACTGCCAAAGCCACCACTAAACCATGTCCCCAAGTGCCAGATCTGCACGATTTTTAAGTGACCCCACCACTGCCCTGGACAGTGCTTAAAAACCTTTTTTGGTGAAGACAGATTTCCTAATATTCAATTTAAACCTCCCCTGGCACAAGCAGAAGCTGTTTCCTCTTATCCTGTCACTTGTTACCTGAGAAAAGAGACTGACCTAGGGAAGGAAAAGGCAGAGCTTTGATGCATTTGATGCAACAGCACTTCAACAGAAAGCATCCACCTTCAAAAACCACACTAGGATTCAGATTTTTTTTTTTTTTTTAGTGCTTCCCCATCTACTTATCTGATAGATGAGTAGATGCAGCCCCAGGCACAGCTACTCCCTATCCAGACAGGACCATTTTGTCAGATCACACTCCATAACCCCACAGATGTACTTAAGGCTTGAGAAAAAGATTAACTAAAAGCCTGGTACCATTTCAACTAACAGCTCCACTGCCAAAGCAGGTCACTAAATGAAGCCCATTAACGCCAGCTGAGAGACAGCTCCTCTCCCAAAACCGAGTTTTAGCTCCACTGTACCCATTTATTTGCGTGACACTAATGAGAAACAAAGGGTTACTGTGAGAGGCTTGAAGGCAGCACAGAGGAATTGAAGTGCAAACCATTCTGTGCCAGCACAGGCAGCACCACCGTCTGCAGTGCCTCATCACAGTTCCCAATCCCAGGTTTTTAGAGGCACATCTTGCAGGGCAGGGAAGGGCTGCACAGGTCACTGCTCTGGGCTCACTGCCTGCTTTGCCAGCAAGTCCAGCTTGACCATTTTGCTAATCCCCAGTAAGAGAAGTGTCCCTGCTAACCTAACAAACTCCTGGTTAGAGAGTGCAGAGCCTACAGCACCTCTGACCTCTGTGAGTGCCATCAGGGGTTAGATTGTTTGCAGCTCATTAGCCCATGAAGCACTGGAGCTGGAAATGGGTTTAATGTCTGCTTTAATGAGATTATGGCAGCTTAAAACATATATATATTTGACAAATAAGGATTTGTTGAATTGGGGTTCATCCAGCTGCCTCCTACCTCTGTTATTCAGAGCTTGACTCAGAACTGAAATTGCACCTAAACCAGGCAGAGACAATCCAGCCCAACTCACCACAAGCCAAACCTCAAGCAAGACAAACCCACTGCAGCTCTGAAAAACACCCAGCTATGTCCACTGGGGCAGTCTTACTTCATTTACATGGTACAAATACACCTAGGAGTGCTTCTTACCCCACTAGGGAGCTGAGGATCTGTGTGCTGTGCTCCCTGCCATGGGAACAGCTCCCAGACTGATCCTTGGATTCATCACTCCTAATATCAGCCTAAAAACACAGCACTGACCTCTCCCCTGCTGCTGGCTCCTTGCTAAGCGATTTTCTCATTGCAGCTCATGCCCAGCTCACTCCCCAGAGCAGAAAGGAGGTGTGATTGCTCCCACTGGAGCCTGACCCTGTCAGTGCCAGCCAGGTGCCTCAAGAGCAGCTCTGGCACAGGAGGACTGCACAGAGAGCTCCCTCTTGACCTCACTGCAATTAAAATGTCACTGATATTAAATCATGACATGTTCTGGAGAATATACAAATGGGAAGACACGAGGTTACAGCCTGAGAGCTTTAGCACTGAAATTCAGGAAGGCTGGGAATTGGGTGGAATAAATGCCTTCTTGAAAGGGAGCCTGAATCAAACAGAAAGCAGTGAAACACTTTTACATCCTTAAAACAACTTTTTGGTTTTTTTCTACAGACAAGAAAAGCATAGAACAAATATATCCACTGACCATGGGGATTCTACAGCATGCAGCAATGTTCATTTTAGAGCAGGAAAAGTCTGCTGAAAGGTGGTACAATAACTCTGGTTAAATCCTCCTGGAGTTTCAGGAGTCAGCACTTGGAGCTCAGCTCACTGAGCATTAAAAGCACAAACCATCAAGGCTTTGCAGAGATAAGCACCAACTATCTGCCATCAGCTAAAGAGGATGTGCTGCTTACCAAGCTGTCCAGCCCTCCTCCCAGGAGGTCCACAGCACCCATCTGCATGGAGGACACCTGGGGCACATTCACAGGAGGTCCCAGGTCCAGGTTGAGGAGATCACCCAGGAGGTCACCCTGGGATGGGATGACCTGTGGCTGCTCCAGGTTTGTGGTGGTTGTGGTGCCCACGGGGCTGTCACCAGCATCAGTGCTGTGGGGGGAGAACAAGAAGCACAAAAGACAAAGATCAGGCACCTCTGGTGTGCAGTTTCAGGTTCCCAGCATGGGGAAACACAGCAAGAGGTGGCTCACCAGTTGAAACCAGTCTAAAGGTGGTCCCAGCAGGTGATGTGGCCTCTGTCCTGTAGGTAGGTTAAGGCACAGTGGTTCTTCACCACAGGCTTTGAGCACAAAGATTTTCCTTGCATTGTACACAGTTTTCAGCCCAGCAAAGGGAATCTTCCGAGGGGTGAATCCTACCCACCCTGAGAATCATAGAACCCCTCGAAAATGGTGAACCATGTGGGCTACAGAAATGAAAGTAAGTATTTCCTACCACAGCATAAACCTACAGAGACGTTTTGCAGCCCATTGGGCCTGAGAATGACATGAAAACACAGGGAGAAAGAAATAACCCAGATTTCCTCAGAGATCTAACATTGAGAAAACCCTAGGGCCTTTACTCTAACCAGTGCAAACTCCACCACTACCCTCAGATCTAGATTAATCACCTTCTCCTGACCAGCAAGAAGGTCCATCAGTCTTTTTTAATTGAAAAACTCAATCTAAAATTGATTCCTCCCTTCTATCAATAATTCCCTTTCCTCTGAGTTAGTAGGCACGCTAATTACTAGTCTAGAAACACTCATTATACAGCTTCCAAAATTTATCATCATATGCAGTCTGGCTACCTTTTATATATTTTACATTCACTTGGCACTGAATTTGATAACAAGGAGAGGGTAAAAAAAACTAACAGTAGCTCCTGGAGGACTCACTACAGTGTATTTATTCTTTAATTCCAGAAATGCTCATATTTTTAGATAATTAAAATCTATTTTATATTCTGTTTCCAGCAGTAACTGACAAAATTACTTCTAGCTCATGTTACTGCAGCTGCAGCCAGCAGGTAAGTGCTGAGGGAATTAGTGTCCTGACAAGGTGTTTAACACCAGGGCTGTTCTGCAAGCACTGCAGCTCCTGATTTGGAGTAGCCGAAATTCTCTTATCCTTATTCAGCTATTGAGGGGAAAGATTCAGCGACAGACTATAAGCTGCTCCCAATTCCAGTGCCAAGAGGAAAAGATGGAGCAGAAGGAGTGCAGAATGAGTTAGTTACCAGGCAGCAGCGGGGAGGGCTGAAAGCTTCTTTGCACTAAAAGCTTTGGAGCCCCAATAGCACTAATATTAGCTGTCCTTTCTGCTGCTGCCTTCAGCAGGGAGAGTGCTGAGTGTGCTGAAGTGCTCAGTGAAGCATTTCTGAGGAGAGGTGGTTACTGTGATCCACTGCCACCCCCAGCCTGGGAACGGGCAGGAACAGCCTCTCCTCCTGCGAGAGGCGCAGCGCAAACCACTCCGTTCCTTCCCAGGATATAATCCCTGTAACACTCCACCCCTTCAACACTTACTCATCCTTCTCCTGATGGAGACACAGAAATCCTTCCGTGCCTTGTGTAACTGCTGCTGCCCCAAAGCCCAGCCAGAAACTGGGAAAGGACAAAGCTAAGTCAGTTTGTTTTAAAAAAAGCAAAACCCTGAGTCTTCAGTTTGTGAAGAACGGGTTTCTTTAAGGAGATTGATATAAACAACTTTGCATTTTCTTTGGAAGAAAATAAATTAATAAAGAGTATTTGGGTTAAAAAAGGGCAAAAAGACTTGATATAAGCTTTCCCCCTTACAGTCTTGGGTTTGCCCATGTGGACTGGGGATTTGGCCCTATGAGTTCAGCCTCCAGCAATTCCCAGGTGTTGGTGTCACAAGGGATGCACAGCCTGAACCAGAATGAAAAATTTCCTGCAGCCACCTGTGAAACAGGGAAACAGAGACTCCTGCCCAAGCCTAACCAGACTCTTCTTCTCCCAGGAGCCCTGTTAAAATCTTCCCAAATTTCCCAGCTGAATTATGGCTGAGCAGGGGTGGTGGGAGCCACCACAGGAGGAAACACTGCCAAGCACTCATCCTTCTCCCCCACCCTCAGGATACATCTGCAGCTCTGTGACACTTGGGCTCACTGCAGAGGCAGGAACATTTCACCATCTGTGAGCTGTACAATGGGTCTTCCCATCAGCTGAGAGCTGCAAGAAACCTGTCCTACAGTGCTTTGAATGGAAAAGAAATGAATCAAAATGTCATGTAGTGTGTTCTGCTGACCAGAACTCCTTTTAGGTTCATAGCCAGGGAAGCAGAACTCAAAGCAATGCTGTCTGGACCCTCTTAAACCACATTCACTGTGGACATCTTCACATTTCCATCACTCTCAGTGCAATTAGTCTCTAGCAGATTGGTCAGAATAGTCATTGGAGTGTAGGAGTTGTACAGAAAATCACCTCATCTCACTGTTTGGACTTACCTTTGACTGGACATCCTTAACTTGCCTTAAACTGATGCAGAAAACCCCAATAATTTGGCCTCTTGAGGTGAGCTCCCATCAGAGAAGCTTGGTGTACCATGAAATTAACTCATTTTTTAAATTTACCACTGCATCATTAAGATCAGTGTGCACCATGCTTTGCTGAGCACCCTTCAGACCTTCCCCCAGCTTGCCTCTGCTGACTGAGGCCTGCAGGTTTGTTTCTTGGGTTTTTTTAAAGCAATGGCTCTGCCAAAGTTAGAAAAGATTTAAGGTCAGCACACTGAGCATGAGAGTCAAGCACATGCACAGTATATGCAAGAAGTTAATACAAAATTGCTCCTTCAAAGAGCTGAATTCCATGAGCTAAATCCCCTAAAATGCTATTTTCTGTAGTGACCTGGAACAACAGCATACAGGAAAGCTGATAACACCAAAACCCAAAGCTACTCCAACTCATTTTGAGACAAATCTTTGATTAGGAGAGGTAGGAAAGTGGCTACTGCTTTCCCTGTCCAACTGGTAGATTTGTGCTTGCTGATTCTGGGTCAGTGCAGCCAGACTTGATTTCATAGGCAGGGAGAAAACAACTCAGCTTCCCAAAGCCAGCCACCACAGAAATAGCTTTAGCTGCTAAGAATAGCAGGGAAGTGGTGTCAGAAAATAGAAAAGAAACAGCATTGCACACGGATTTATCAGTGCAGCAGCAAAAAATAGCACTCCAAATGTCACTTTGGGAATATTATTAAGAGGTAAGCCTGGCTACTCTGCCTCTTGCTGCAAAATACACTCCTTTTTGTAATTAATACCGTCAGAGCAAATAGCAAACTGCTCACCTGAGTGAGGGAGCATGGGAACAGGCCCAGCTGGGACTATGGCATTGCCTGCTCTTGCAGAACTAACCTGCTGCCAGGACTGTGAGCCCAGGGAAGCACCAAAGCACCAGGCAATGAGCCAAAGCATTTCCCCACCTCCCAAAGGTCAGACAGACCACATCAGTCTACCCAGCTCCTTTTAAGCCCTAACAGGGATGGGGCTTAGATGGCTTTTGCACTTCCCTTGCTTTACAGGCACCAAGTGAGAAAGGGAGTTTCACCAATCCTTCTCCACTTCATACTCTAGCAGTGAAGGATCCCTGCAATTGGCTCTTCCAGGAAAGGGTTATTGTATTCCAGGAGACAGGAATAAAGTTCCACTGCTGCTGAGTGGAATATCACCCTCTGAAAGATGCCTGTTCTCACTGTAGTCCTCCTTGCACCAGTCATCCAAAGCTTCTGCTTTTCTACTCAAACTTATGTCAAGAGCACTTATAGCCAATGTCTTCTCAAAAAAAACTCACAGCTTCTCCTCACACACTTTGATACTCACACACTTTGATACCTCCTGTGTCTTCTGATCCAAAAACTCAAACTCAATACACCCAGGATTACATTCTGCACAAAACAGCCCCTTGGACGACCTGCAAACTACCCATGAAATCCCACCAGGGTGTTCTACAAGATCCTGGCATCTTTTGGACTGTTTGCTAGAAAGGAACAACCAACCCTGCCCACGCTGCCTGAGCTCACCTGCCATGGTGGATGGGCAGGTGCTTGCGGTGGATGCCGTGGCTGCCCTCCACGAAAGCGTTGGGTGGTTTGTGGTACACAGAAGCCAGAGACCCAATGTGGCAGATCAGCTCATCCAGCAGGGTTGGCTCAATCAGATCAGTTTCCTCAGAAATCAGGGGTTTTTCTGAGAGCACCACTTCCTTGGCAGTCACTGGATCGGTGGAAAGGAGGCGCCAGTAGATGTAGCCACGATCCCGCAGGTCTGGGTTGTCAGAATCCTGAGACAAAGCAATGCATCACCCACAGCTCTGAAGTGAACTAATGCCTGTAATCACTTTATTCTTCCAGCAGTGATTCTGCTGGATTAAAAAACCCCAACCGCCCAGCAGCCACAGCCACTAATTTCTAAATGATGTTACAAACTGCTTGTTGTGATGAACGCCTGAAAATTAAAAATGAGAACGTGGCTTCCTGCTCAGCTGGTCAGAGAGCAAAATGCCCATCCCACAACTGCCCCAAACCACAGAGCTATCAACTGCTTTCCAAACTCTCCTGCCACTAAGTGTTAGGAGAAACCCAGGAGAAAAGAACATGAGTGGCAATGATTCTATTACATGCAAAGAGCAGACATACAATTCTGCATAATGCTCCAAGATTCCTGGAAATATATGACTTACCCAAGGGCACTGCTGGACTAGAAGATGCTGCAGAGCTACATTTAACAAGCCATATTCTTTATAGCAAAAGAGATCTTATTTATCCTGCCTTTTAGTTATCTAATGAAGTATGGAGAGATGCTCATGATACACACTTAGGATACTTCATCAGTTCTCCAGCTGTCAATAATACCCTTGTTTTACTGCAGATACTTTTGCCTCTGCATGAAGTGCTAATTATTTCTCTCCTCTTTAAGCAGCTCTGCCCAGAGCAGCAAAGTGAGTGGGGATGGTTTGCTGATAATGTTCTAGGGAGAGGGAGGTGCTGTGGTTTTATGTTGTAGTGAAGTGTTCATGGAAACAAGAGCTGGGATTTTTAAACCTCTCATCAGCAGAATAACAGGATAAATGTTTCTGAGTTTTTTCTTCCCCTATAAAACTCCAGCAAAATATTGTACACCTCAGCAGCCTTCCTCTTGGCACTTCTTTTTCTCTTCTGTGCTCTCATTGCTGCTGCTGCTGACCTGTTAGAACCTTCATCTGCTATCTGCCTCAAGACATTCTGAAACCTCCTCTTGGAATGAGCCTGAGCTGAGCTCATTTTGCTTGTAAGGACCTAAATAAATCTCTCTGTTGTCTCACACATTGTCTCTGCAGAGCTGGCTTTGTCTGATGGGAGAATTGTGGACTCTTTACACCCTTTGCCCTCAACAGTCCCTCCCAGACTCTGCACTCAGGATCAGGCAGGGTTTCTGCCATGAAAGGCCAACTCCTCCTACTTGCACCTACAGATTCAAGGCTGTTTCTTCCCACAGCCAAAGAAACACTCTGGAAACTTTGGAAAACCTACTGAGACAACAGGCTCAGATCTTTCCCAATTTCTCTCCCAATCCTCCCCTCTTCAGGGTCTGCAGGCACACCAGTGGTGCAATACCAATGAACCCTGGCTAGCTCAGTTCTCCACTCATGGTTACCCCACAGCAGCAATGGGATTGCAGAGGTCTGTTATGGGTTGTGGGCTTGCCAGGGACCTCAGTCCCTGTGTCTCTTCCATCCCCAGCTGCTGCACTGCTATTTTTACCAGGGCTGGCTGGATGAAGCTGGCTCCTGCTACAATCACACCTGCAGTTTGCTGTGCAGTCAAACCCTGAGATGCTCAGAGTGCAACAATACCTAAGCTGGGGAAAGAAAACACACTTATAATTACTCTCCCACTCAAGTGAAAAAACTGAAAATCTCTACCTAGAAATCAGACCTCGAAGCATAAGGTTTTTCAGTGTTTTACAGCCAGTTATCCTACATTGACTTGTTATTCATATAAAATACAAAAAGCCAGACTGAATCAACATTTGTGACAAACAAATGGAAAAAAACCAGACGCCTGTTATATTCCTAGGGTGCCATTAAATGTTTTGTGACTCAGCACAGTGGGTTTTAGCACTTAGTACCTTTCTTCTGTTGGCTCAGACAAATGATACAGCATGCCCTTGGCCCACTCCTCTCTGAAGAGCAGATCAGATGCTGCCTAAGAGCAGGTTTTGAGGCAAGGAAAGCAGGTCATGGGTTTGTTGCTGCTGACCAATGCAACTCCCCAAAGGAATGAATAAAAGTTTTAAGTACAGTAAGTCCACAGGCATGATTTCTTGCAGCAAAGAGGATCAAAAAGGCCAGCTGGTGATTGACTCCAGGTTTTCTGCTCGGAAACAATCACAGCCCATTCAGCTGGGAGGCTATTTTTATCACTTGACACAGCAGGTCTGGAGAGGAGCTGCTCTTTTTGGGCACTTTACCCCAGTCATTGCAGCCAGGGAGTGTAGGAAGATCAGCTGAGCTCCTATCCAGCCCCGCCACCAGGACATCTCCACTTCTGTCCTCTAGAACTACAGCAGCTGTGTCTGCCAGCTCAAACCCAGCCTTGCCTGCAGTGATCTGAGCTCATAACTCAGCACCTCATGCATAATGAATCCGTGATCTTAACCCACTGCTACAGCCTCCAGCAAAGCTGCCACATTGGTTGACAGCATCCAAATACAAAGGAAAAACCCCAGACTTCAGTTCTTTCTTTTCTACAGCCCTGCTTAAACTTTGCTGTTCACAGAACAAAGTCTTTGCCAGGCTCTTTCCCTCTGTTACAGCTCCACATGTTTAACTGCAAGCCACCTTCAAGGAGAAAGAATTCTGGTTCCTTGATAATTCTAATAATGTCCCCAAGTTTCCATTTAGTGAGAAATGGGGAAGGAACTCAGACAAGGCAAGAGCTAAGAAGGAGAAAGCAGATTCCAGATGGTAACAGGCACAGAGCAGCTTTTAAATTGTCTGTCTGCAAGAGAACACCCTTGAATCCAATCTACTGCAAAGCTGGCTGGCCTGGCAGATGGGAGACATCACCCAGCAGGCCAGCCCAGTGTCTGGAGGGCTCTGGGTCCCTAGATAGCTTGTCTTACCTGTGTGGCCAGGCTGAGGACCTGCTGGACCAACTCCTGTGTCTCAGAAGGCTTTTTCAAGAACAGCTTCACTATGGCAGTCAGGAGGGTGAGCTGCACCTAAGAGAGAGGAGCACAGGAGAAATTAAAAATTCATCCATGCTTTAGCAATGTCTCACTATCTCCACATCCTTTACTGATGTAAAACACAAGATTTGAGTTTCCTCACAGCATTACACTCTTCTTTACCAGTGAAATGCAGTATAATGATACTCAGCCTGCTGCAAAACACTTCCACAGAGCCCCTGAGCAGCACAGTGAGGTTTGTGTCACACTGTGATGTTCCCCATCACTATTCCTTCAATTCTGGTCCCCAGTACAGCCATTCCCCCAAGAAATATACTACATCTGGATCCCCCTCCAGTTCTGTGTTATCTCCCTCAGAGAACCACAACAGTAAAAAAATAAAATTGATTAAACAGCACAAAAACAATAAAAAACCCCACTATACATATTAAAACAACTTTCAAAACACAAAACCCAAATAAAACAATCTAAATATAATACTAAATTATTAAATAACACACAAAAAATTACTAAAACTACTACATCTACTATAAAAACTCAAATTACAACTAAAACTCTTCAAAGACCTGTTAATATTTTCCCTTTAACAAATCCAAAATAAAACCCCAATGTGCCTCACCAGATAACCAAATTAAAAGAATATAAAAATAAATAATCCTTAAACTAAAAGATACCATTCCTAAAACAATAAATTAATCCAAATTATATAAAACTAAACAAACTAAACTATAAAACTAAACTAAACAAAATGTAAATAAACCCCCTATAAACTTCCTTAATAAACTCAAAAAAAGGACACAAAAATATACAAATCTAAACCTAAAATCCCCTGTGCAACACTTCCAAGAAGGGAAGTTGTAAAGACACAGACAACAAAGCAAACTGCAGATTCCCAAGAGTTTTATTTCAGCCCAGTATTGAAGCTTTCATTGACAGATATTATCTGACCACTGCAGTAACACTTACTGTCCATCCCATAAACCCACTGCATGAAACACTACAGACAAGATGCACAATGCAATTTTACCTGAGTACTCTCATCGTGGAAACCCTCCAAGAAACTCTCCAGCAGCTCATCTGCATTGTCAATTCTCTCAGCATATTCACCCACTATCCAGATCATGGCAGCTCTGGCATCTGGCTCGTCCAGGGAATCCAGGTTCTCACACAGAGTGGCAATGATGCTTTCATACCTGGTTTGTCAGAGGACAGGTGGATTACTGGGGTCAACTGGACTTGTCTTACCCCATTTCTCAGAGAATTCTGCACTGAATTCATGTCTTGTATTTCTACACAATAAGCAGCATTTTCATTCAACCATAGAAGATATTCCCAGGTTTTGGTTTTCTTTCCCCAAGCTGAGCACTGAGATCTCACAGGGTCTTTGCAGTTTAATCAATCAGCAAGACCACCCAGATGTGGAGTTAAAGATAAAGCTGCTGTCCTTTCTGTTTGCTGATGGGAATGTTTGATCCAACAGTTCAAACCATGAGTCTGAATCAGATCCTGCAGCCTCGCTGGAGTTTTCAGCCTGGGAACTCTAAACTGGGTATTACCCTTCCCCAAAGGGTTTACTGTAAACCAGACAATACCCCACATTAATTCAGCTTCTCCTATTCCCCTACTCCCTGTCACAAGCAGGGAATTTATGAGTCTGACAGCAGAAATTGCTAGGGAGGCCTGCAGATGTCCCATATTATTTTTCAGTTGATCATGAAGTCTCTGCTGAAAAACATTGCTGTTGCTCTGTGTCTCAGGAGACAAAACCTTATTGCACAAGAACCAGCACAAGAGAAGCTGAGTTCTGCCCAAGTTAGAGGGAACATGATGGGAAAAGCCAGCAGGGCTTTGTTCAACACCACCTGACTGGGATCTCAGACCATAGGAGCCATGAACTTTCACAGCCTTGTGTGAGGAGACTTCTACACTTCATGGATTTCTATAGGAGATTAGCAAAACCAGCTGATGCTGTCAACTTGGCCAGATTTTCCTTCTGGCATTCTCTGCAAGAGCTTTACTAGCTCTTGATTCAGGCTTCAATACAGAGTGGTGGGGAAGGAAAACCTTCCAATTCAAACTAATAACAAGGCTGACACCTCATCTAGAGCTAACATCTGAATCCTACCAAACTAGGAGTGGCGTCACTGCTTCCACCTTGGCTTCAGAGCCCTGGTAAGCTGAGTTCTGCTCTATTCTGATGAAGGCAGACAAAGGCTTCCAAAAAAATCTGAAGCTACTTGCACGCACTTGTTGGGGTACTTGCGGAAGATGTCTCTGATGACCACGATGGCCTCCTGCACCACGTAGTTGACCTTGGTCTGGATGAGGTCCAGCAGCGTGCTCACACAGCGCTCTGCAGATTGCTGGAGAGGGCAGAAAAACCCAATTCAAAAAGCTGAACCAACACTCCTCCCAAGGCACACACTGAGGAACAAGGCATGAGTAGGAGAAAAGGCCCAGAGGGGGAAAACAAGAGGACAAGGACTACCAACGCTGCCCAGAAATGAACTGCAGGTTAACAAAAGGTTGTTCGTTACAGTGAGGATACCAGCTAGCTCCAGCTCCTCTAAGAAATGCAACTGTGCCAGCAGATAGTTGGGTCACCACACCAGAGACCTTGGGAACATCACCTGCACTGCTGTTTGGATCACTCTGTGGCTGATACAGGCCACTGAAGGAGCTCTCTGGGGCTTCCCATGCCAGACAATCAGAGCTGGGAAAGTTTCGATAGGGACTGCTGGAAGGCTTCTAGCAAAGCCAGAAGGCAGGAGAAAACAGTGTTGTCAAAACCAGCAGCAAGAGGTTCAGGATTTTTGGGGTGAGGTCACATGTAAATATACAGCTAAAAATAGAAATTCAGCTGTTCCTAATGCAGCTCGGACATTAATTAGTTCCCAATTCCCTTGTTACTGCAAGGTAACAAGGACTGGACACTGTCATGCTCCAGGAACCAGAAGTGGAGTTAGAGGCAGATAATTCAGGGAGGTCTGCTCCCAAACAGCACAGCGAGGCAGGACATCACAGGAGCAACCAACTTCTGCAGCAGAGAGTCTCAAATAAGGGCAGTGATTTGGTGATTAGCAGAGCACACATGAAGCCTCATTACACAGCTGGTGATTAATGTGAGAAGCAGACTGCTCCTGACAGTGCTGAGGCAGTTGTATTCGGAGCACTCATAAAGGATTTGGGCTGGAGACAAACACTGCAGGGCACAAACAACAGCAATGTAGGTGGGTTTTTCAATTCCACTGATTTAACAGCCCCCTTGACTTACACAGCACTTAAAGGCTGGGCAGGAGGGGGAGGAATGAAATGGCATTTTAGTCACAGGAATCAGTTTTTTGAGAACGGGCAAAAATCTCAAGGACAATCTCAAAACTTGTAGAGCTGAATTTGGGTCAGAGACTAAAACCTCTTGGCAATTTCCTGCCCTCGTGGGTATCTTACACAGGGCCTGGCAACACAAACAGGCTGACATGGGGAGGAGACACCACAAACCAGCATTTCCTCTGGCTTTGCAAACTGGCAGTAAGTCATAAGACTCCCCTGAAATTCACACCAAACAGAAAAAAAAATCCAATGCAATAGGTGTCAGAGTGAAGAGAGGCATCACATAAAAGTGTGTGATTGATGTAATATTTTTTTTATGAATAGCTCTCCCTCCTTAGCACAGCTTTATGGGTACTATGCCATTCCAGAGGCAGTGAATGGCAAGCTGAGAATGTCCTGCTCTGATCCCTCCTGCTCCAGAAGGGATTTGAGGCCTGGGACCTGGAAGACTCTTCCACTTGATGGAGACTGACCATGGACCTGGCTCCACACACTTTGACTTTGCTCATAGAGGGAGCCCTGCTCAAAGTCCTTGCAAGAGGGATGTTTCAGAGCTGGAAATTTCACCTCTTCATCTCAATAACTTTCATCTGCTGTTTTAACAACCTGATGGGGGCAAATCTGTCCTAGCCCAACTCTACAGAGCCTACACTGCTGGCAATAAGCAGTGCAGCCCTGTCAGAACCCACAGCTAACAGTGCTTTAGGAGCTGCACAATTCAAGCAAAAGCAAATTGAAGTTTAGTTTTCTTTTCTTTAGACACTTTGGAGCATGATTTTTTTCCCAGGAAAAGCACAACATCCACTTTGAAATATGCAGCAATGATTCTTAGCCCAAGAGTCCCTTGGAAAGTGAGCAGTGGTGAGCACATGCCCAGAAGAACAATCCCTGTAACAAAACAGATTTCAGCTCACCCCATCCCTTGTAAACACACAGCTTTTTGAAGGTGGACATCCTTGGGGACAACAGAACTCTGCAAACTGATGAAAGAGTGCCCCAACTCAAACAGCTTTCAAGTTGGAGTTAGGAAGGACAACCAACCAAAGTCAAAATTGCTTTGTTTTTCTGCAGAAACCAAATGAAAGCCCCCAAGATTACTGAAGTAGCACATATCACACTCAGCCATAAGCCTCAATGATTTCTAAGAACCAGGCTGCTGGCAGAATCTCTTGGAAACGAGAAAAATATCCCTGTAAGATAGCTGCTTCTGCTCCTCCTTTGCTCCAGAGGAATCCCTATCCTTACTGCATCCACTTCATTTCCTTTTCCCACAGGAGTGGTGATTGTTTTCCTTACAATCAAAGCATGGCATGATGATTTCTTGCAGTGCTGTCACTGGAGCAAACCAGCTCATGAGCCAGACAAGTGTAGCTACACCAGAGTTTGCTGCAGATAAACCCAAGCTAACTCTGAGCTCAGCTATCAATAATCCATGCAAAATTATGTTCTGACATCCCCAAAAACAATATGACTACTCAACCCTGGGTAAAATCTTGCTACTTAACATGGGTGTTGGTTCTATATTCAAAATGAGTGCTATGAGCAAAGGGAACACCACGTTTGCTCTGTGGTGAACCTCTCAGCAGACAAATTTATTTCCTGCCTTCCTCTCCTAGGAGTGACAATTAGACAAAAGAGAGGATCCTTGAAGGCAGAGCTGAGGTGCCCTGTGAATCCTCATCCATCAACAGCTCCCACTGGCTGTGTCCTGTGTCAAAAAGCAGATTTCTGAGCCTTGGGAACTTGGACACTGTGAGGATGCTCTTCCATTAGTCATAACTCACAGTGTAAACAGCCTCTAGTAAACACAGATGCACTGGGGACAGGGTTTAACCTAGGGATGAGGACACTGTAACGAGTTGTTCTATATTTGCCCTCTTTAAATCTGGCTCTTGTCAGAGCAGGGAACAGACCTCACCCTTAGCTGCAGCATATTCAAGGGAGCAGTGCTAAAAATCAAGGTTAAAACTACTTATGGAGAGGCACAATTACAATTCGAGGGTCACTGGGGTTATTATTATCAGTCCTTTTCTTATCAAAGATGACTGTTGTGGTATCAGGGATGCAGAAAAATGCATCCCTGATGAGGGCAGGACAGGGTAAAAACTTCAACACCACCTTGATGCTGCAGGAATACACCACCCTCCATGTAGAACTAGGACAGACACATGGCCAAATCCCAACGAGAAAGTCCCTGCTGAGAACTAAAACCAACTGCCACCCTCCCAGCACAGCACTGCTACAAAAAGGGCTGTCACCAGCTCCTTTTCAACTTTTCTGCAGCCTTTCCCATGCTCAGGGGGTTTTCTACTGTCACTGCTGTGGCTCCATCCAGACAGGCTCCTGCCTGGCTGCAGCACGGAAGGAGTGCTCTGGTGTTTTGAACTGCAGACATGAAATAGAAGCAGCAGCCCCTGCTCCATGGGGCCACATTTCAAAGCAAACCCCTGGCAGTGACAAACCTTTGAGAGGTGAAGGAAGGAAGTGAAAGCTGCACAAAAGGGCAGCTGATTCTCTCCAGAGGACAGGAGCTGGTGTCCTCTGTGCACAGACTTGCAGGAGTTTAGCTGAAACAAGAGAATCCTGTGCACTGACACCACACTAAGCCTGGCGTGATTAGGTTATTATTTAAATCTGCTGTCAGGCAATGCTCATGGGAACACACTTTAGCAAAAGCTAAATGAGCTCAGCTGAAATTAGACCACTTTACGTGACATTTTGCACTCAGTTATCAGTTTACTGAAAAGTACCAACACCACAGCATAAATCTTTCCTCTGTTCACAGGATTTCTGAGCTCCTGACAGGTATTTGCAGATTCCCTCACAGGGAAATTAGCAGAGAGATCACTAAAAAATAATATTCTATTATGAGCACTTAGGTGGATGTTCAACTGGCAGAGGGCATTTCAGACTTGTTTTGGATAACTGCAGAGGTTCCTGGGAACTTATTTGCATAAGCACTGATGTAAAAGAGAGCACACTCCAAATGAAGCTGCAAGTTACACAGATCTACGTAAGTAGAGTCACTCTCTTCGTATAAATTGCATTTAAGTGCCCCAAATCTCTGCAATTCTCTGCCTGTGTCATCTGTTCTGCCGAAATGGAGGGGAGGGATGACACAAAATGCTTCATAATACTGAGTTTGTCTATACAATCTCTTCTTCCCCCATCAAAAGGTCAGGCCACAGCTATTGAGTTGGATGGATGAGTGGTCATTGTTCCAGTAAAGCCACCAAGGACAAATTATGTGCCTTGCTCTGCCTGCAGGATGAGAGGAGCACCCCACCCTCCTGTGATGTCCTCACAGCTCACACCCTGTTCAGTGATGCTCTACCCACAACCACGATGTCTCCAGGCCACTTGATGGCCAACACTGAAATTCCAGCAACATGGCAATGAGGTGGCAAAGCCCAACATTGTTTCTGAAGGCAGAAAACCCCAGAGAAGCTGCAGGATCAGATACTTGCCTCCACCTTGATGGCACAGCGGCCGATGGCTCGCACTGCCTTGCGCACGAAGTCCACGTCCACCTCGGTGGCATATTCCTTGAGCTCTGCCAGGACCTGTGGGGACACAGTGCCACTGTCAGCCCCTGGGGACACTCAGAGAACAGGCCACCCTCACAGCTGATGCTGCTTGGACACCACAACACCAGCAGAATGTTCTACCATACACATCCAGCCAAACTCTGCCACCAGCCTTGACCTCCGAAACCCACTGGTGTGTAACCCAAACTGGTTACCAAACTGGTGTGGGTTACCCTTGGTGAGTAATCCAAACTACTGTTGTAGGCTGTGCCTTGGTCTTGATTATTTTCTAATTCCTCTGAACAAGAACTGGGAAAAAAAAAACCCCAGCCCTGCCAAACTTAAAGGTTTCTGTTCCTTCCTACACTGAAAATACATTTGCTGTGTGCAAAGCTCTCGGCAACAACCATTTTTGATCTTGCTTTTTCTGTGCTGAGATGAACCTTTGGATCCCTAGTGAATCCAAATGGAAGATGCAGAGGAGATCTGAGGACACCCTGGAACAGATTAATAACGGAGTGAAGATACTTCCCCTCATAAAACGAAGATTTATTATTTTGTCTCAATGTTTTTGCTAATGGAAACCGATGAAGGGCTAAACCCAGGACCTGCTGGGATCTTCCAGACCTTTAACTAAAAAGCTTTGTCTTAAATCACTTAGCTTACCAAAAATTATTTTAAGAAAAGACTATATGTAATTTATATTCCCTCAAAAGCTCAATTTATTTCAGTTTCTCATGCCAAACATGACATCAGGGATTTAACAGTGATGTCACAAATGGATGGAGAGGGAGAGGGGAGCAGCACAAAGCCAGACAGCTCTTTGAAAAATCTCTCATTGAAGCAAATTGCTCAGAAGAATGACAAGATAAAGAGGCCATGAAGGGCCAGACTGCAGACAGATAAATCTGCGAGGAGGAGACAGGACATCTGTGTTTTGAAGTTTTATTATTTCCTTGGATGATCAATGCTGCACAGTGGCTGGAGCACCAAACTTCAGCCCCTGATGCTTCCCAAATACTGCCCAAACCCTGGGCTGGAACTACCCTGGTGCCTTGGTCCAGAATGGAGATGGAGAATCTCCACAGGCAGCACAGGAGGATGTGGGTGGGGATGCTGCCCTCAGGTCTCATTCCAGGACATATCCCTGCTAAAGCTTGTATTGTTTTATGAATGTCTGCTCAGAACCAGGAGGAGATTCATTCATTAGTCTGCAGATCTCAGACTGCCCTCCAGACACTACTGCCTTTCATGCAAACAGCCCATATTATTGGAACATTATAAATTCAAATTGGTGTGGAACCTAGCAAGAGTAAAGAGTAGATTCTGAATCTATTCTCATAGAAACTGATTTTCTAAATATTTTCCATGCCCCAAGCACATAAAAGGCCATGAATTACCTTGCTCAGCTCCAAAAAACATCAGGAGAAAGCTGAGGAGAGCTGCCCCAAAATGTCACATTAAATGCAATTGCTCTGTGACAATTAGGATAAGACAATAATAGCACTAACCAGAGGCATTAATCATTCTGCATTAGTGTGAGGCCTCATGGCCAGGGATGCACTCGAGAACACCACCTCCAAGGAAGGAATCTGCATTAAACCAACATCAAATACAAGAAGAATCTACACTGTAAAGCAAATCTCAATTCACTCGAGCTTCAGCTTTGTGCTATTTCCACTCTGCAAGCAAGTTAAGCAAAAGCAAGATTTTTTTTTAGCTCTGAAGAGCGCCTGTGCAAGCGTTTAACAATTTTACTAACTTGAAATTCACACTTCAATAATGTTTGGCCTTTCTGAATTCCTCCCTTCCAGGCACACCCCTCTCACTTGAAACAAGCCTCTCATTCCAACCTCAGCACTGGCAGTGACTCATCTGACAGGAGCCTTGAGCTCTCCTCCTGGAATTGTCATCTGTGAAACAAGATCCACCTCACCATCACCGATGCAAGCCATGCCTTGCTATTAACATTTAAATGATGGGGGAAACTCCAACACCTCTCATTAAATAACTGCACAGAGCACTGCACAGTGATGCCTGAAAGCCAGGATAACTTGAGGAGTAGCTGCAAACAACCTCACAGGAGGAGCAGGAGAGGGTATTCCCCTCCCAGAGCACAGCAAGAGTGCCTCAGCTGACCTGGGCAATGTTTGCTTGGGAAGCCAGGCGGATCATGATGTCCAGTTTCTCCAGTTTGACATAGATGGGGTCGTTGTACTTCACAAAGAACACTTTGATCTCCTGCTTCAGGATTTCAGGCCTGCAGGGAACACAACGCTGTGTCACTCAAAAGTCGTTAAAACCCCAAACTATTGTAAGAAAAGGCATCTTTTCTTTAGAAATCCATCCAAACATTCACTGAGAAACAGAATGGTATCATTTTGCCCTGATTCCCCATCCTAGAAGTGTTCAAGACCAGGCTGGGCAGAGCTCTGAGTAACCTGAAAGGCAAAACCTGCAGGAAAGGTTGGAACTGGATGACCTTTAAGGTCCCTTTCAACACAAACCATTCTGTGTCTGTGATTTTATGCCCAGGACATGCAAACAATCAACAATCTGGAGAAAGGAGTCGGGATAAAAAGATTGTTTAGATTAAAAAAATGCAGAATTCAATTCTTTCTACAGCCACATCTCTGCTTCCTCTATTTCAACTGCTGAACCAACATTACAGGCAGTGAACAGCAGTGTTTTCAATGACAGAATAACATCCTTATCTCAACATAAAACCTACAAATTCATTTCCACTTTCACTTGCAAGATGCAAGATGCACAGTAACTGTGCCCTGAATATAATCACAAAGTGCTATCCTAGCTATCTCACCTTTCCAGCAAGGAACAGAAGCAATAAAACACAAATGTGGGAGCAAACTGGTGGGAAAAACCCAACCCACTGTACACCAGAATGTCACCAGCTTGGTTCTGTGCTGCACAGAGTAACACAGGCAATATTGAGATACTGCAGGTCACTATGAACTGTTCCTGTTTGCCATTTTGATTTATAGAGGGCAATTCTGACTGCTCAGGCAAAGAAATACTGCATGAAATTGGTATCTCAAGTATGCTGTAAAGGAAATCAATCCAGGCCACCAGAGTCATGAGACTGTTTAATCTGTCTCTCAAGGGATCTGAGCCTGGATTAAAAGAAATTCTGTGCATGTGGCCATATCTGGAGGTCTGAGATAACCACATGGCTTTTGACAACGCAGGAATAACACCCCCTGAGCCTTTACCTTTTCTGCACAATCAGGTTGATGTTCCTCAGGGCAACATACTGAACTTCAGGCTCTCCAGACAGCAGGGTCACCAGTGGAGGGGCAAGTTTCTTCAGCAGCATGTTGTAATAATCAGAGTCCTTGGGAAGGAGCTCCAGGAACTTCATCAGGACCTTCACTGCTGACAGCACCACGGCCGAGTTGGCGTGAGACAGCCGGGGGGTCACCCGCTCACAGATGCTGGGGACGGAGGCACAAGAAAGGGCTCAAATGGATTTCACAACGTCAAATAGCTCAAATTTAAATTTAGGAGATGGCACATGGCTGAAGACAGCTTCTCAGACACTGCTTTGATTTGGTTTTGCTCACAGTGAACGGGCAAAGTCCTGTTTTCCTGAATGCAGCAGGAAGCAAACAGAGACTTCTCTCACTTCTTCAAGTTTCTCTCCTGCCACAGTCAGCTCAGGAACAATTCCACGCTTCCTGCCTTTTCCTGGTGGTATTCTCTATTTGTGTGATCTTGTCTGTCACTTACAAACATAACTTTCACAAAAACAGCTACCGGAAAAACACTTTAGCCTCCATGTAATCATTCCGAGGTGATACACGCTTCTGGCTAGCTTGGGGGGTTGCTGTCATTTCAGCAAAAAAAGATCTCTGTTTCTTTGAATACACAAGAGTGACCTCAATATCCTCCCAAATCTCAGCTTCACCACTTGCCATAATGGATCCTGTAATCAAACAGCATCCTAAACAGCCCATCCCAAAGGGAAAGGAAGTTTGGGTTCATATGGTCTTTCTTACAGCATCTGTCAAGTTTCTTCCCACTCCCTCCTGCATATTGCTAACCCAGAACAATCTTATTCCCATCTGTGCCTCCTGAAGTTTCTTTCCCTGAAAGATTTGCTTTCAGCCATTCTGGAAGTGAAGCGGCACAGCTCAGTGAAGAGCAGAGAAATCCAAGTCCAAGTGCCCAAGGTCACCTGCATGTCCAAGCTGCTTCATCCCTCTGTGCCTCAGTTTCCCCATGCACAGGGGAATGACAGCAGCCTTTCCCAGTGCTGTCTGAAATAAGGCAAGCTCCAGGAGATAAACTCCACACAAAGAAGCCAAAGTAGCTCCTGCCCATGCAATTTGATGCACACTCTTGAGAGGAACTGCAGCTGAGGAACTGGGACACGTTCACAGCTGTTCAGAGCAGTGGTCCCTCTGCCAGAGCTGGGATAACACCAGCCTCACATCCCGGAGATCTCTGCAGGTTTCTAGCACTCATTAAGAGCTGTTTCTGGCACTGAGACAGAACACAAGGGGGAAGGTGGTGGGAAAAAAAAAAAATCAGCAAGACTACTGGCAGGCTTCTTAGAAACAGTGCATTTTGTGTCTCAGAAAAAGAGTCAATGAAGAAACCCATTAAATTCAATGTGGCCTGTCCTGGATTTTGTATGTGGGCTTGTGACCTTTCCTGCCCTTCCATCCCCACATCATCTACATTAAATACTTTTCTACTTTTTTTGCTGCTTCCTTGTTTTCTTGGGAAAACAATCTGACTTTTTGTGATTTTGGAGACAGATGAGGAAGAGGCTTGAAGTACACAAACTAACACCCCATTACCCAAACCCTAAACTCTTTCTATTTAGGTTTGGTGATTGCAGCTAAAGGTAAAAGCACAAGGGTGAATTTGGAGCAACAAGAAAAATGATTTCTTACCTTTATTTTCACTTCTATCATATCACAGACCAGTTTTCAGTTGGAAAAAAGTATTCCAGTCTCAGACCTGCAGTACTTTGGAAACCCACAAACCTATAAAGGCTTCTTGCCTCTCAAAGCAGCAAAACCAGATATGAAAGTTCTGCTTTAAACCAGGAAATCCTGCAAACAGTGCTTTCACTGTTACAGGTTTGGTCTTGGGCTGATCCCTTCTTAGTAGTGCTAGTTCCCACAAGGACCAGCCTTTTAGATAGAAAAAAAAAATTAAAAAAGATAAAGAGAGAAAATGGTTCTGCAGAGGGAAGGGGCAGGTTTCCAGCATCAGCCCAAAGTACCAAAAGTAGCTTTGCTTTTAAATCTATTTTATCAAATCTTATGTGTGCTGCCACAGTGCCCTGTTATCAGAAACCCTTTCAGAGCTTTAACACCCCCAGCAACCCCCAAATGCCACCAAAAAAGCCACCACACCTCTGAGCTTCCCGGTCATCCTTGGGGTTGTAGTTGGACAGACAGTCCAGGATGAAGATCTGCCCCCACTCTGTGCACTCATTGAGGGCTGTCAGCAGCTTGTTGATGTTCTGAGGGTTCAGGTCCAGCAGGTTGCTGTTGGGATGAGACTCACTGATCTCTGACAGAGCAGCCACGGCATTCGCTACCACCTGGGAGAAGAGACAGGAGGAGTTCCTAGTTAGCAGAGCAGGAGGGGCTGGGCAGGGATTGACCTGGGGTTGGTACATGTGGGAAGCAAACTGGAGATCCACCAGGTGCCATAGCAGTTACCTGAGCCTTCCAGGATGCAGTGCAACCTCACAACCAAGCTGGGGAGCCCAAAGCTTCACTGCGAGGAATCCAGGACATGACAAGAGACTTTGCTCTGGAAGGAGCTGGAGTTGGCATCACAGGGAACACCACCACCCCTGGGTCCTCCCCTAGTTCCAGGAGATGCTCAGCTAACAGTCAAAGTCCCCAAACCTCCAACTAGCCTACTTATTCAGGAATGTGCTGCTCTTGCCCAGATTCCCCTTGGCAGCCCCATGGCTTAACAGTGATCCAGAAATGAGCTGGCAGGTGCCTGGCAGCCTCCAGCTCTGCAGCAGCACTGGCAGGTCACACGGTATTGAGAGCAAACAAACAATTTCCCTAAAATGGACAACTCCTGTTACATTTTTAATAACACATATTTCAATTTCCAACAGCCTCCATAACATCCTTTAGCTTTATGGAGCCACGGTAAAGCAAGCACTCCAGCAGAACTCATCCCTGAAAATATTCTTGCTGCATTTAGGACTATATAAGGTCTTCTCTTTTCTAAGCACAGATGAAAGGAAGCACAGAGAGGAGGTCCAGGGTCCAGCTTGACAAGAAGGAGAAGTGGGAGTGCAGTGCAAATTTGTAATTCTTAGTTCCATGCTCAAATTCAACAGTTATTCCAACAGACTCCATGGGAAGATTTTTTTAAAATAGAAGAGTTGCAGAATATAGAGACAAAAATAGAAATTTTGAAGATAAGACTAAAATCTTATTTGTTTAACTAACAGGAAAAGGGATTTAAAGCTGAGTTCAACACACAAAACTAAAATCCCTGACGAAAAGGCATTTTCAGGACATTTTACAATGTACATCATGTCCATCCCAACTCCCAGTAAATACCTGCTCAAATGAAGATTTATGGTGTTATTTTCTATGAGATTAAGGCAAAGAAACATCTTATCTAAAATCATCTGATTGTCTGGATGACTAAAGATGCTTTTGATGCAGTACAATGAAAACAAGAACAGCATGACCAGAACTTTCCCTGCGTTGTTGCCATCCCTGCTTGTCATTAAACCAATATATTCCAAAGTCATTGCACAGGCACAGTAATGTTGATTGTTTTGCATTTCACACCTAGAGGTCAGAGATAGGATTTTGATCCAAGATTTTATGAATTTCATTAGTTGAATGAGCCTTCTGTCACCAAAATCATTAGCAATCACTGCTGCTGTCTTCTTGTACTGTTTTAATGAGGAACTTACTAAGATAGGCTGCTTGTTCTCCTCATTATTTAATTTGCCTAATTCCTGAATGGTTAATGTGACACAGCATAAAGATTAAGTAAAAGACTTCTAATATCATTGTATTTTGGAAGTTTACAGGTGAAGACAAATCATAAAAGCAACTGAAAAGATCAAAATCCTTGTGAAAAAGCACTTAGAAAATGAAACTACTTTGGAAAAAGATTTTGAATAAACCAAAAAGTTTACAGAGCTAAGGCATGAGAGAAAGGGACCTGTCAGTTGTAGTAAGGGACAGGGCTGAGCTCTGGCAAATGGACTCACTGCAAGGCACTACATTTGTTGCAGTAATTGATAAAGCAGTAATTAAAATAGAATTATAGAACAGAACTGAGACTGGAGAAGACCTGCAGGATGACTGGATCCATCCATTAACCCAGTACTGCCAAGCCCACCACTAAACCATGTCCCCAGGTGCCACATTTAGATGTTTTTGGACACTTCCAGGATACTCTAAACCCTGGGGCAAGTACAAGTCGAAGCAGCTGCAGTTATGTTTTCTTCCTTGCAGGATCCATGGAGTCCATCCCTGTGTTTTCCATGGACAAAGGATGCACAGAAATGCTGTTCCCATGGGTAGAGAACAGCAGCTCCAACCCAGAGACCTGACTGTGAATGAGGTTTTGATCTTAGGATCTTCTGGGTCCTTTTGTAAGGTATAAAAGTGTCAGCAACAATGCAAGTGTCCAAATCAAAGCTGAGGATGGGACACCACATGGCAATCCACTCAAAATTCTACTAAAGGCATCCATGAGGAAGTGGCAGAAGGCAAGATGGATTTAGGAATGTGGGCTGTGGTCTCCTTGGGTGCTAGAAAAAGGACTGGGAGGGGTTGTGAAACATCTGGTGGAAGCTCACTCCTGCAAGAAGAGATGGGATCTACAATTTTCAGTCCACAATTAAATCTGCTCCTCACCTCCCACCTCAGCACCACAGTGCTGCTGTCAGCTTGGTGACAAGGAGATAAATGAAGCAAAAAGGGGAGAAAGGAAGGGATGGGGAATAGACTCAAACTTTAGGCAAAATTTATTAAAAAAGGACTTGCTGGCTATTTGCACTGAACATATTGATGTGTTATGGTGTTGTGGTATGCCAAGAGAAACAATTAGCATCTTCACGGCTTTTCACACAGCCACAGCACAGCTGAAAGGCAAACAGCTCTCAGGAAGCAGTCCAACACAAACACTGGTTGGAGAACACACGCTCACCTCTTCCCTGGCACTGCCACTGGCTCAGTTGGGAATGGGAACAGGCAGCAGCACAAGCCAGCATGGCTCAATTCCATCCCACAACTCTGCCAACAGCTCCCACCAAGTGAGAGGTTGGGTCAAAGACCCATTGCTCACTAAGAGTTATCACTCAGGAATGGAGAAAAGTCCATAAAAAACCATTCAACACCAATTCTGGTATTACATCACCTGCTAATCCAGTGTGTACTTTGGCAGTCATGGAAGTGGCACTGGAAATATTTAGAAAGATGGTTTTTGGCCACAGAAAATCTACAACATCAAAGCTGAACTTTAAGTCTTCAGCTCGGTTGACACTTCTTCCTTAACACAGCAACACAACATCATGAAGTCCAACTGCATCAAACAGCAAGAACAAAGGGATAAGTTACACAACAGGTTGGTTATGTTCTGTTGAAAATGAATAGCAGTGATGATGGAATTGCTGGGGGACATACAAAAGTAAGCTAAAGCTTTACAAGTGGTATAGGACAAAGTCCTCCACTGAACTGGACAAGTTTCACAGTCTGATGGGAAAAAAAAGTCCCAAGATTCTTTAGCAAGCAAAGTATTCTCTGCTTTTCAAAACACACACAAAGTTTATTCTGATGATAAACCAACCAGGAGTTGTATAATTTATCCCACAGATTGGAAGAAGCAGAGTAAAAGGACACTAACTAAGAGCTGGTGTAATCTTGAGTTCTCAAAAGTAATGAAGAAACTGAGGTCAGCCCAGTAGCCACAAATATGTGAGCCCAAACAACTAATGAACAGGAGAAAGCTCTTAAAGCTTAAAATTCTAATTTAACTCCACTGCAAAATACCTCATTTGACTCACAATTAAGAATAACAAGTTTATGCCAAGAGCTACCAAAAGGATCTGCCTAAATATCCCCTAAAAAATAAAAATGCAGAGCAGATTGAAGAATTAGTAACAATTAATAATAATAACAGGTCCCTGGCTTGCTGATGTAAATCAGTTCACCCTGGGTACATTATGACATTATTCAAAGGCAGCCACAGCAACATCCCTTTGGAGCGCAGACGAGCCGAATGACAATAAACCTGCTTTTGGCTGGAATTTCTCAATAAATTTAGGCTCTTGGAGAAGCATCATTTGGATAAGGATAACTAAAATCTCCCAGGCTCTTATTTAAAAAAAAAAAAACCCAACCCCAAACCTCTACACTTCGAGCTACATTCCAGCTTTAACGAGAACCCAACATTTTTAAATCCACCTCCAGACAAACTCCCTCTGCAGCCAGAGAAAGACCAGATCCGACCTCGCGGGAAGCTGCAGAGGTAGGAGCACTGATTTCCAAGCGGTTCCTTCTGGCAGCTCAAACCTTTAGCTCAGAGCAAATGGTAGAAAACACAGCAGCAAGGAGGGAAGGGTGGGTGGGTGAAAACCTGCGTGTCTGACTGGCAGCCCACATGGAAAAGCTTTGCAGGGGCTGGGGGGACAGGAGGGAAGCTCAGCACATCCAGAACGCCAAGCAGTCGAAGCAATCAGATTATTTTCCTAGCATCCCAGGCTAATTGGAAATTAAACCAAGTGTGTAATGGAGTTAATGAAATACAACGTTCTGCTGCTTGAAACAGGAACCTCTGGCTTGCCATGCCGTTAAAATGAAGGGGAAATGAAGAAAAGGAGGAAAAATGAACGAGGCTGGGAGAAGATGCTGAAGGAAGGCAGTGTTCCCTCCACAGGTGGAGGCTCCTGCCCTCATGGGAGCCAGGCACCACATGATGCTTCTGAGAATGGAGAGATGCTGAATTTCAAAGAGCACTCTGGGCTTGCAGGGTACATCTGTGTCACTAAGCACAGCCTCCCAGATGGATATTCAGAGCATCCATGGATGGGTATTTCACAGGGACACATTTCTGTGACCACGCTGTGTGCCCAGAAGGTTCCTAACAGGTGGTCTCCACATTGTTCCTTTTATCTCCAAGCCCTCCTTATTCTGCTACTCTAGAAACAGCCCAGGAACTATTAAAATTTCTTACTTTATGGAAGAAATTGTTCCCTGTGAAGGTGGTGAGGCTCTGGCACAGGCTGCTCAGAGAAGCTGTGGCTGCCTCATTCCTGGAAATGTTGAAAGGGCCTTGGAGCAACCTGGGATAGTGGAAGGTGTCCCTGCCCCTGGCAGGGTATGGACCTGGATGAGCTTTAAGATCCTTTGCAACCCAAACCCTTCTGTGATTCAATGATTGTATAAAATGGCTCAACCATGCAAGGCAGAGAGCCCTTATGAGCCTCTCACTCTGTCAATGCCTGTTCGTATGTATAGATATAAATTAAAGCTCTGGGAGACTCACACATTGCAGTTCTTGATCACATCCCAAAAACTGCCTGGGTGGGGAAGACCTCCTGGCTTGCTTTTGCAAGTGGGCTGAATTTTTATGGAGGTGGCAATGGAAGGGAAGTGTTATACTTCCCACGGCATGCTTGCCCTAACTGGTTTTTGCACTTCCCTGCAGAGAAATGGCACTTTGTGGCAGACTAGAACATCACTCCTGCTCTCATATCCTTGCAAAAATCAGGATGTGTGAGCTGTAAGGCAGGAAAACATGCTTCCCCCAACTGTTGAAACTCTCGTGGTAGGTGGGCAAGAAGCTGCTCAGGGATGGTTCCATCACAAGGGGCTTCTCCTTGGCACAGCTGAGCCCTCAGTGTCAGAAATTAAACTCCATAGGAAGACACAGAGGGTCTGCAACTCCTTATCCTCCTTCCAGAAATCACTGTGGTCTGATCCCAGCACCTACCACACACACATCAGAAAGGTTTCACTTCATTTTTTGCAATTTTCCTTGCAGAGGTTCTCGCTGGCACCATCCAGTGGCAAATGGACTGCCTCTGCTCTGAGAAAAAAGCACCAGCTAAGCACCAAATTCCTCACAGAGCCCTAAAAAGGGGGGTACAGAGTTACAAAACATCACAAGCACAGCATTATCTGACAAATGGTGCTTGTCAATAGCCAGAAGTGTCTGTTCCAATGGAAAATAACGTGTAGACACATGTCAAAAAAATTCTCAGCACGCTGATTGATGTTAGAGATCCTGGAATGATCTGTTCAGCAAGACTAATGCTTTGGAAATTAGGCACATACTGGTGGCTGTAATTGGAAGGAGACAGCTCTCTGATGGATGAATTTGTCACTTAAGCTTTATAAATGAGGGGGTCTGTGAAGACAAACTCTGGAGCCACAGAAATTCACAAATTATCAAACTCACTGCCAGTACTGAAAACACAGGGAAAAGCACAGCTTTGATAGAAGATGCTCAAGACCTGTATCCCTCACATTCAAACCAACCAACCAAAAAACCAAATCCCACACACAGGCTTGAAATTCCCACAGATCTGTTCATGATGACAACCTGGAGAAGAAAATACCCACTCAGTAAGTCAGATTCCAGCCTTCCTCTGGAGAAAATGTTGCAGGAGCTCATTCTGAAGCTAAAACTGAATTTCACCAGCAGAATAAGGGGGGTAAGAGTGGCAAACCAGCAGCTGTGCCACCAATCCCAGGTGGCAGCTCTCCCTTTCTCCCTACTTTAAGTCTTTGCTGCTGCCTGCTGCAGCACACACAGCTGGTTTCTGCACTCACTGGCAATCTCCCACATTTCCTCTCTCGAGCATCCCACCACACATTAATGCAGTTTTGACAGGCTCCTCCATAGCTTCTCCCTATCTCTTTTCCAGCTCGTTGCTGCTTTTGGCTGCAGAGTTTTACCAAAAGTGTTGCTTTTCCTCCTGGGCAGCCTCATGTAAACAGCAGAGAGATCCATTAGAGAGCTCCAAAGTGACACCACCACTCTTCAACAGCCCCAAGCAACGTTCTCATTCACTGCAACATATCCATCACTGGGTAGAAGAAATTCCACCCACAAATGCCATCAAGTGTCTCCCAGAAGGAAATATTATCTCCACTCTCAGCACAAACATTATAAAAAAACCCCAAACCACACACAGGACCAAATCAAACATGGTTGGAGGACTTAAAAGATCCAGCCTGTATGTGCAATACCTTCAAAAGAAGAGGGGTGTGTTTTGTACAGAGGGACAGAGGTCATGCTGGAGCAGCTCCAGGCTGATGAGATGCTGCAGAGCTCCCAGCAATATTCAGCTCCATCCTGGGATGTGAATTTTCAAGTCCTTACTACCTTCATGAGCAGGAATCATGAATTCATCCAGCAGTGACAGCTCACTCCTCCCACTAGAAAAAACACAAGCTGCAGAGGGAAAACACACAGCTGGGAGAGTCCCCACGAGGAACAAGTGATCTGCTGGGCCCAGGGTGTTGTTCCACTCCCTGTTGTATGAGACAATTCCCACATCCCTGACTGCCTCCCACAAAGTCCTTTTGGGACTCAGGGGATCACCAGTTTCTCAGCAAGGGGCTCTTTTCCCAGCTTTATTACACAGAGAGGGATAAAATTCCTGCAGAGGACAGGCCTAGGAGACAAAAGCTCCTTCTGTTTCTAAACAGGTTCATTCCTCAGGACATCATCTCAAAGACATTCTGATTGCCAGCTTGCAGGAAAAATAAAAGGAAGATCATCTTCCTCCATAGGGTCATCCAGGAAGCTCCCCCGCACACACACTGAAGTTCTGGCAGAGGAGGAACCTACATCCACAGCAGGAGAGACAGGAAAACACTGACATTTCTATCTACAGGTTTTTAGGCTCATCTGTGAGCTGTGGAAACTCAATATTGCTGCAGGGAATTTGGATTAGATCAAGGTGCACCTCACCACCTCCAGCTGTCAGATCTCACATTCCCTTCTTAGTGTGGTTGATGCTAAAGGCAAAAAAACTCCCAGGTATAAGAGGGTTTAATTATACTCCACATACTTGATCCATTTACTAATCAGCTTATGTGATCTCAGGTTACCCCATGCTGAGTCACAACAGTGTTTCTCCCAATAAATTGTGATGTAGAGGGTGTAAAACATGGCATGTTATTGGACATAAGTCTGGACAGCCCACAAAAACACAGAGGCAGAACAGCCCCACCTGAAAAAGCTTGAATCCAGCATGAGGAAGAAGAAATGCTACAGGAAGGAATTCAAAACTGAACAGATCCTAGAAAATGACAGGGAGAAGGTGACATCAGTAAACTTAAGCCATGTGGTAGCAGATGGATTGGCAAGGAATCTATTCCATGGGTTTAAAGTTACCTTAGAAGGTCAAGGATTGAAAATATTTGGAGAGAAAGGTTGTTGTATTCAAATATTAAAAGACCAGTAAGGCTTTAGATGGATTTCCTCTCATGTTTTTCTGCTAATATTTACATTCCTGAAGAAAACCAAGCGCAGGAATAAAAACCAGGAGGGAAGTAGTTACAAAATAAAGTGTCTAAAGATAGTCAGAGCTTTGGTTCTGCTTTAAGCTGCTGCCATCTCGTGGTCTGCTCTCCCTCTCCTGGCCTCAGCACTTCCAATGCTCCACGGAGGAGCAGTCCTTGGATGTGATTCACAAAGGCCAGAACAAGACAGCACCAGGAAAAAAGTTAAAAAAAATTAAAATCCAAGACTTCAGAGGGCCTCTGGCCACCAGTAGGTGTGAAACACTCCTACCTCTCTCCCCTCACTGCTGGTGCTGGGTGGCAACAGTGTTCTGCAGTAACCTGGACTGCACAAAAGTCTTATTTTGGAATCACATTTTTGTTAGAACATGAGGATTAGGGGAGGACATGCTTCTGAGTTGCATTATATCCAGGTTACCAGCAAGAAAAGTCCTGGGGACTGAGCAAACCCAGCTGCCCAAGGCAGCCAGGCCCCAGCTTCATATTCCTCCAGATCTGCTTCTGCTGAGCTTCATGTGCAGAAATGCAGGGCAAAAAAGAAAGATTTGCCTTAAGACAGCTCTGGGAAGCAATGAGAGCTCCCTCTATGGAAGAATCCCCTTCAGCAGGATCCAGCACAGGCCAAAGCCAGCACCCATCTGTAAAATGAGATTAAAGACTCCTTCACAATCAAACTTCTGCAGTGCAACTGAACCATGCCCTTGTAGGAGTTTTTGGCCCATGGCCTGCATGAAACATCTCAGATAACTCTGCTGTCATGTCAAAAGCCACCAGCCCACCTGGTACCTTGCCAGATACATCCATATCAATATATATGCAATTAGATGTTTGAATTAATTCACCCAGGGGCTGCACCTGCACAAAATATTACTTTATGTGAACTAAGGCTACATCCTGACAACAAAAAACCCAGATAAAGGGGGAAGAACCTTGGCTGTGCATCTACAGCACTGCACTGCCCTGAACAACCCCAATTAGCGCTGGTTTATTAACACAGTCGTGCCATTAGTCCAAAAATATAGGAAAAAAAAATACCAGACCCAAAATGTTTCTGACAAGGTCACCTCCAACTTAGTCAGACATCCTCATGATGAAGGTGATGGGAGCCCAGAGAAATCTGCACCCTGATCTGTGCACAATTAGGAGGCAATTAGTGAGCCACAGATGGAGATGTTACTCTACCAAGCACCCAGCTAAAGTGCTTAGAGCTTGCTCATGTGCTAGAGGCAACCAATTACAAAACCATAATAAAACCCCTCTTGAAGACTATTTTTCAGCTGCAGCCTTTTTTAGCTCCTGCTCCAAATCCTCATTTCTCAGAAGAGAGAACAAGTGTGGATTTCCCATCTAAAAAATTCTGCTTCATTAAGTATCTAATGTTGCCCATTTCCACAAGCCATCAAAAGAGGAGAAACATTTATAATATAAATATGAATGAGTTTGGATAACAGGTTGCAATGATTGAGATGCACCATTTACAGAGGAATAGGCCATAAGAATAAATCCATCTGTACCATTCCTTCCAGCAATCCTTCTTTTGATTGCCAATACTGATACATACATTTTATTTAAAAAAACCTTCCAGGCAGGACTGCATTCCAAGGGAAAATAACATATCAACTTGCACACAAATATAACTTATCTGGCAAGCACAATTCAAGGTCAGGAACCTCACTGGAGTTTCACATGGAGAAAGCAGCAATGAGGTGGATGGTTTGACCAGGAAGATGAACCTTAATGAGGGGTGCAGAGTTCCTGTACTTTTGAGGGAACCACTGTGCCACAAAGGCATGAATTTCTAAGAGGACCAAAGGAATCAATCTAACTAAAAGGAATGGCTTTTTCTACTGAAATTGTAACCAGATTAAATATTGTATTAAATCAGCAGCTCTAAGAGCCTCAAGCCTTTGATAAAATCTCTCCCCATGCTCTGTTACAAAGCAAAAATACAATGCCACATCTACAGTAAGACCTGGGCAACCTGTAGAACACAGCTACATGATCCTCTCAAAGCCTCTCCATCTGCAAACACACCCCAGGCCTCTCCTTCATCACTATCACTCCTCCAAATTGCATTTTCCTGCTGTGAATGCTCAGTTTTGAGGAGAGCAGGTGAGTACAACATGAGGCAGGTGCTGTGACCCTGCACAGCTTCAGGAGAGCTGTCCCAGCCCACCCTCATTACCACCAAGGAGCTCATTAGTTTTCCTGATTTTTATTAGGAAGCTCTGTGCTACTTTTAAAGGTTTATTTAGCAAGTGGAGCATACACTGCCCTTTGGTATTTTTCCCCTTCTCTCCATTCATTTAAGTCAATATTAAGTTAATGCACTTTTTAAATACATATCTGTGCTCTCCTATCAGCCAACAGTTCATTTACTGAGTTCCTTAGAGATCAACAAGCAGAAAGGGCAAGCAAAAACTTATTATTTCTCCTGAAGTACCTCATCTTTCCAGCCAGAGCTGTTCAGCTCATATTTATGTGGCTGCAATCAGAACAAAACTAGAGCTGGAACCAAGGCTGGGAGAAGAGGAGGTTCTACCCCTGACCTCCACTGCTGCCTGGGAGCTGCTGAACACCAGGGCCAGCACTGAAGTGGAACTAAAGCAGCCCAAAAAGTACTTTCAGAGGAGCCAGGCACACCCTCCACATTGAATTGAAACAGCAGGTGGTTCTCTATATGCCTCAGAGTTGCCCAGACAAAGAAAGCATCTTCAAGTAGTCATCAATATTCACAGAGCAACCTGGCATGAGAAAAAAAAAAAATCAGGGAGGCAGATAAAAAGAACAACTTGTAAAAGAGCTGGATATCAGAGAAAAGAAGTGACTGTATCTCCTGAGAGACACCACCACTCAGACTGCTGCGTGTGACAGTCAGACACCTTGAGTTTTACTGTCTCTAGAAAGTCTCACAAAGAGCAATCAGCAGCCTTCACTCTCCTCCTAGAGGGGATTGCACCTTATCACCTGCACTGGGTTTATCTGAGGTGCCCAAAAACAGCAGGACAGAAATTCTCTGGTTTGACTCATGCAGCACAGACAGAGCTGTTAGACCTGCCCTAATAAAGTGAGATTATGTCTTTAACCAGAGTCCATCCTTTAAAACAGCTAAAAAAGTAGCAGTTACATCTTTAAACTCTGAGTTAAACTGAGCTGAAGAAGTTTTCTTCCCTGCTAAGCATCAGGATGATATTAGCATGCTCCCTGGATTCCAGCAGGAAACAGGAAACAATGTTGAATTAAAAAATGATGCAGTGGCACTTCAATTCCTTGGCCACCACCTTTCAGACACAAAATAACAGCAGGAGACACCTGGCTTGGAAGTGGACCCTTCATCAAGCATAATTAAATGCTGATTTAGTAGGTAATTTACTTCTGTGAAATTCTTGGTCATGATCTCCACCTCTGCTCTGAAGACCCATTTAACTTTATTAAAAACATTAGCATTGATTTTCTCCACTCATTACAAGCTAGTGGATTTATCTGCATTAGCAAATGAATTCATCCAAACTCTTATTCCAAGAAGAGCCAAAGCCTGCAGAAAACCAAGAACTACAAGCTGTCACCAAGGGAGCAGCATCACATATTTCTTGCTCTTCTCACTCATCTGGCCAAGAAGTTACACTTTTGCAGCACTCAAGACAGGCAGAACAGGCAAAAGCCCAAATAGTCCAAACAGAAAGTATTTCCCATTTTCTGAGGCAACAAGTGTTCTCTAACCACCACATTCATCCCAGTGCAGCAGCTGCAGCAAAAAGCTCTTTTAGTGACCATTAAAAAAATCAAGCAACGCGCTGGGAATGCATTACCATGGGATTGGAGTCTGCAATCAGGTCACGCAGGGAATCCAGGAATCCTTGGTCCTCCACCATCTGGGCATTGATGTCGTGCAGCTTGGCCACGCAGACAGCTGCAGTTTTCCTCACATAGGGATCCTCATCCTTGAGACACTTGCGGAGAGGCTCGCACAGGTACTCGGTGATCTTATCCACCCGGATGCATCCCATGGTGCGCACGGCCAGGGCGCGGATCAGAGGGTTGGGGTCTTCACAGTCCTGCAAGAGAAAATCAACACCTCTGCAACCCCAGCTACTGATTCCCTGCAGGCAGAACCAGGCTGGTCTTGCTTAAAAAGCATTCTCTGACTACATGCTAAGAGCCAGGCAGTTATTGCAGATCAGGGATAAAAGGGCACTTGGTGCTTCACAGAACATTTTACACTCTCTCGAGATGTTCCATCTTGGAAAATTGTGATCTTGGTGTCCCTTCGCTCTGTCAAGCAAAGCTGCTTTCAACATGATCCAGCAGATGGAGAGGCAGCTCTCAGCACCCAAAATCTAACCACAGACAACCCTCAGACAAAGTAATTTACTGATTTCCAGCCTTCCTGGTTTAAAGGAGCAAGAGATGTAGTGAGAAAAAACACAATGCAATAGTCATCAAGGCCTATTTTTTAAAGGCCAAATAAAAACATCTCTGAAGTTACAACATATGAAACACTAAGCAAAGGCTACTCTAGAGGTGCTTTTCTGAAGAGGAAAAAGAAAAAGCAGACATCAACATAACATTTCCTACTTCAAGCCTATATGATTTTCCATACATCCAATACATCTACATCTCTAAGCTCCTCCAAAATCAGCCTATAAAAGGATGGCTACAGAATGACCCACAAAACATTTATCTTTTACTGTAAAAATCTCCTACAGCTGAAAAACCACTTTTAAAGCAAGAGAAGTGACACATCCTACCAGTGCATTCCACACCTTGAACTGAGAAGTGCTGAGTTAGCTCAGACCAGTGCCAACATTTGCCCTTTACTAACACCTGTCCCTCAGCTTGCCAACAAGGACAAAAAGCATGAGATGGAAAACATCATTTTGCTAGTCCATTCTAACATAATTACACTTTAAAGACAAGACAATAGAGGACTTCCTCCACAGAGGAAGACAGGGACATCCTCTCTGGCCAGAAGAGCACACCTGCTTTCAGCCTAGGTCTTCTCACCTCTTTCTGCCTCAAGAGCCCCAACAGAAAATTGAAACTCAATCCCATTCCCCAGTGTCTCAGATTTTACAACACTCTACAAGGAGTCTGAAACTTCTAAGCACTGGGTTTATCTTGTATAACATGGGCCTGAAATAACATTTCCTAGATAAGGAGAGGCAACCTGACAACAGAACTAAAGGCAACACAGCAATCAGGCTGTTGTTTTTCCAGTTGAACTGTCTTTCAGTTTCACCAGAGATAACGCTTGTCCACACAGAGCACAGCTGAAACATCCAAACAGGAAGTTTGATATCCATGTCTCAGATACTACAAAGGCTGGAAGATGAAACAGATAAAAGCTGTTTTCCCAATACTAGGAGTTGGTAAAACAATAAAAGCAGCTTTCCTTGGAGTAGGCTCTCTCATAGCCATTTACAGGAGTGCTTAAGCTATCTCCTCTGCAATAGGGAAAGGAAACCAGTCAGAGAAAGGACCCAGATCTAGTGGATTCAGCACCCTCCTCTATGATCCCAGCCCAAAAGCAGAGATAAAGCTCCCAAAGGCTGATGGACAAAGCAGATGTGCTGGCAGCCACTGTGCTGTTCCCTGTTCTGCTGTGCCAGGGAGCAGGTTACCTTCACGAAGCTGTTGACAGCCATGATGGCCATGTCTGGCTGGCTTTTGGCATAGTTCATCAGGTACAGGTACACCAGCTTCTTCAGCTCCAGGTTGTCTGTCTGCATGCAGTTCACAACATCAGGGAACAGAGAGCTGGACAGACAACACAAGGATAAGCAAGGATAGAATCAGAATTGTTTAGGTTAGGAGAGACCAGCAGTTCCCCCAGTACTGTCACAACCATGTCTCCAAGTGCCACATCTTCACACCTTCTAAACCTCTTCCAGGGATGTTGACTCTACAATTGCTGGGCAGCCAACATGTTACAATCCCACCTGAACCTCCCTGGCACAACTTGAGGTTATTTCCTCTCACCCTGTAACTTGTTACTTGGGAGAAGAGACTGATCCCCACCTACACCCTCCTGTCAGGGAGTTCAGAGAGTGAGAAAGTTCCCCCTGAGCCTCCTTTTCTCCAGGCTGAGCCTCTCCAGCTGCTTCTCATCAGACCTGTGCTCTAGCCCCTTCCCTCCATTCCCTTTTCCAGACATGCTCCAGCCCCAAAATGTCTTCCTTGCAGTGAGGAGCCCCAAACTGACCCCAGAATTCAAGGTGTGGCCTCAGCAGTGCCCAACACAGGGGGACAATCACTGTCCTGGTCCTGCTGGCCACACTATTCTCGACACAGGCCAGGTGCCATTGGCTTTCTTGGCCATCTGGGCACACACCAGCTCATGTTCAGCCACAGCTGACCACTCCTATGTCCTTTGCCAGCTTTCCAGCTGCTCTTCCCCATGCCTGGAGTGTTCCATGGGTTGCTGTAACCCAAGTGCAGAACCTCCTATCACTGAGCCTCAGCCCAGCCTGTCCAGACCCCTCTGCAGAGCCATCCACACTCCCACCCACAAGATAAAAAAAGTGATGTTGCATGGCATGCAAAGGGGATGGTAACAATATCAAGGAAGCCAGAAAAACTGGAGTTCCACTTTAAGCACCCTGCTGTTTAATGAAAGGTCACCTTCCCTTTCAAAGCAGTTTGCAGTGGCTTTTATAATAATCATTTAATCTCTTCTATGGCTTTAACATAGGAAGAGGTGAAAACTAATGCAATTTCCTCAACGTGTTTTAACTGGGGAGCTCACCAAACAAGAAAATTTTACTGTTCCAGGCCTGGAAATTAACCCACAAGAGAAAAAACGTTGCTTTAAAAAGTTTTAGTCATGCAGGACACTTATGAAGAACCTGCCAAATTTCAGACTAGTAAAGTCCACAGTGATTAGAAGCTTAAACACTGACAGGCTGAGTTTCACTCAAATGTCAAGCAGCCATCTGTAAACAGCACTGCAGAATAGCACAGGAAGTTACACAAAGATCCTGCAGCTCCCAGGTTTGCTGTGGAGATTCTAAAGATGAAGGGTAAGTGCTGCTAGCAAAAAAGATTAGTTTTCTTTTCCCTGCCAGTTTATATGTTCCTTCATTCTATGATGAAGTCATGATGCTAAATTTGCAACCTTCTATTGATTTCCGTGGTAACAGACCACGCTGCCATGAATCCAGAATTACTGTGACTCTCTGCTAGGCTCCAGGAACAGGAGAAGCTGGAAGGGAGAAAGCACTCACTCAAACAGGTTTTTCTGGCTGTCTCAAAGACAGAAAACAGCACTGGGGACAGTGATGCAGAAGGTAAATGCTGGTGCCCTTTAGTAGCAGTAAAACGCAGGTTCAATTTAAAAATCATCCATTTAAAATGCAGCTTAAATTTATGCTATGCCAGATAAGGCTAAGAAAAACTTGGAATTACCTTTGTAACCATAAAACCCATGACAGGAGACAGTTGAAAACATCATCTAAAGTGACAAACAAAATGGTTGAACTCTGGATACATTTTTAGAAAAAAGGGCTCTTGGTACTGAGCTAAACCCACACTGAAAACAGTTGTTTCTCTTGCTTTCAGTGAGAGGAAGGAGCTTGAGAAAACCTGTGACTCAGGCAGAGCACAGGCAAGGACACAGCCAGCCTCACCAAGGTGCCAAACTCAGAACTGCTCCACAGACATGTGTCACCACACCTGAGTCCCAGGACAATCTCAGCTGTTACAGTTACAAGTTGATTTTACCTGACATCCTTCCCCACAGTCATGGCTGCAATCACCTTCTTTACAGCTTCTTTCCTCTTCTCTTTCTTTTCATTGTTGAGTTCAGCCTTCAGTTCAAAAATCTCTCCTGGAAGAAGACAAGAAAACAGACTGAGCCTTTCAGAAGAAAAGGGTCTTGCTTTAGGGATAGCTCCGGAGTGTCTTTTTACTTCCTTGGCCTGTTATCTCCACAAAACTCATCCAGCACCACATGGAAGCTGTCAGACCTTATGGAAAACATGGCTGAATGAGAAGCAAAGCTGCAACAGTAAGGGACTGACATGAGCTACACCTTGCAGAGGAAAATGCCATGAACAAGAACCACGCTGCAGCTCTCCCACTTCCAGGACACCAAATCACATCTCTGGAGCGTCTGTTTCTCTGAAGCAACCATTACATAACCAGGATGAAAAGATACTTGGAGATGCCAAATTCGTGCCTGCAAGAAACAAACGAAGCCAGGAATTTTGCCCAGACTTTTTAAGTTTTGCTCATCGCTGCCTGCTCCCTGAGAAAGCTGGAGTGGAGCCCAAGTGCTGTGGTACACAGTGGCTGGAACAGGAAAGCATGTGTTTAGTCCAGTGGAAAAAAGATAGGAAGAGCTACCACTACCAAAAACTGCATGTAACACAACTTGCCTGGATTTCAAGGTTCCCAAAGGAGCTTTTTCCATAATTTATTCTTCCAGGTATTACTGTGTAGAAAGTCAGTTCAGGCTGGGTCACCAAAGTGGAAAAGCAACTTTACAAAATAAAGCAACATGTGCAAAAGGCTGTTTATCAGGCCTGTTCCAAACACAGCCAGTGGTATGAGAAGGATAATGCTCCCAACAGACAGACAGCTTTCCTCAGGAAGGACAGCCACCAGCATTCCCACTGGGAGGCACAGGCTGAGCACGAATTACAAACATCAAGACATCCCTGACAAAATTCCAGCACCAACTTTCAATTCCTACACTTGGTCAGAGCAGCAGCACTAATTAAAACCTGACACAGAGAGACTACCAGAGACTCCAAAAAAGAACAGAAGCTGCTGCAGTGCAGAGACCACTCATCATGCCTGAGGAAGAGCCTGGCATTACTCACTCAAAGCTCATGCCCTGGAGCAGAGCTGAGCCAGCTCCAGCCCTCACACAGCCCTGCCCAAAAACCTGCCTTCAGGACTGAACTTCCAGAGCTGCTCTTTAGAAAGATGTCAACTGCATTAGATTAGTTTATGAGCTCATTGTGAAGCTTAATGACACATAAATAGATCAGCAGTGGAGTTTTTTTCACTGACAAACATTCAGAGGAAGCACTCAGCCATTTTGCAAAGGAGAGGTTAATGCAAACCATTTTCCACATCTGCTGGAGAATGATCAGGCTTAAATTGCATTCAGCAATAGTGTTGTGCTCAAGAACAGGTTAGAAAATCTGCCTGGGACAATCGCAGCAAAACAAGCCCTGCTCTGAAACAGCTGAATGGGTAAAATAACTCCAAAGATCCTTTCCAGGCTTCTGATTTTTAAGAGCAGCAGTTTGTCCTGAGGTGAGGTGACCACCACACCTGCAGTAAAGGCACAGGAAAGTCAAACAGAGCACCTGCAGCTTTGAAGGAAATGGCCACAGGGAAACCCATTCTGTTTGCTTGATGTATATATCCAAAATATTAAATTCCTCACAATCAGCTTAATCCTGTGATGCCCAACTTAACAACCATCCTTAGTCTGGCACTTGTTAGCCCAAAACTAAAACTTTGTCTGTGACCAGATCTGCACTCAAATTCCAATGTTTTGCTTCCTGATCCTTGAAAAAGCAGCAATTTGGGTCATTTTGTGCATCGTAAAACCATATAATACACCAGTTTTGTCTTTTGTCACCATGTGACCTACTTTGGAAGTTTCTCCCTGGATGATTAAGAAGAGAAACAGGGACAGAGCTACCAGAAAAGCACAAGTTCTCCTGCATGCAGTTAAAAAAGCTGTGTAAAAATAGCCACCCACCACCTCCAAACCACTGCACCAGCTCAACACCAACCTTTTTTATTGGTCGTGAAGTATTTGGAGTCCGTCATGGTTCCAGCTCCTTAAAACACCTGAGAATAAGGAGAATAAAAAAAGCACAAGTCAGCTCCAAATGCAGTTTGGTGGCAACACCCAGTGTGTGAGGCAGGAACTCAGAGAGCAAGGGAAAAGGGCGGAAGCAAAAGCTTCCCATCCATAGGCATGAGTTCCCCAATCTTCATGCTGCACCTGCTGCTCGTATCACTTGGCAAAGCCAGGGATTTCAAGGGCTTGGTAAAAACACAACAGTGCTGCTCAGCCCAGCCTCCCAAATTCCCAGCCCCAGCAGGCAAAAGGCATTTTTTTAACTCCATATAATCAGCAGATGCTGGGATGCTCTGCAGCTGTCTTTCCTGGATACACAGATCCATTTTCCAAGGAAAAGCACATTCAGTGTCTCGCCTGGCAGGGAGAAGTCCATGTTTCAGACAAAGGGAACTGTCATCTCCCCCTAACGATATCTGCCTGTGCTGCATCTTGATGGAAGGCACAATTAACCCCACTTGCAACACCCACCCCCAGGCCTTTCATTCCTTTCCCTCCTTTTCTTCCCAGGAGAAGCAAAACAGTGGTTTTTTGAAAAGAAAAGCCATTACTTTTCAGTTCTCTCAAGCTTGAAATTGAAACCTTTCTCTGCCAAGATCTGACATCCCACCTCTGAGACACACACACACAAAGCTCATTATTTCAGTGCTGCTCTGCTTTTTTTTTTTTTTTTTTTGTGTGGACAGGATGGAAAAATGCTGTTGGAGCAGCAAGTGCTCAGCAGAGCCACGAGAGTGGTCTCACCAGCACTTCTCTTGCTCCACAGAACTAAATTAATGCCTTGGAATATAGGGATTGCCCAAACATATGTGGATATCCATAATTTTATTCTTATAATTGCTAGCTCTGTGACAAACATGAAATAATTTTCACGTGGAGTGGGCAGTTTTACTGCCTTTGTAGAAAGTCTGTATCAATGCTAGTAGGAACTATGACCCTAAAACCATCTCAAAAAGGGTTTTACCATTTCTTTCCTCTGTTTTCTATTTCCACCCCCCAATTCCCCTTTTCTTACACATCCTTCCATGACCTTAAATGCTGCCAGCAAAGCAGTAAATCATCTGTTCCCTAAATGCTGCCTGTCTTGCCTCTAAACCCTGCAGGTCTTGCTGGCTCAGCAACAAAAGGACCAGCACAGCTTTGAACTCCAGCACTGCCCAGCAGTGCAATCAAATTGTTCTTCCTTAACCCTTTCCTTCCTCATCCCTTCACCAATTCCTTTTCCCCCATGCACCTGCATCAGCTTAACACCTCAGCAGTTGAACTCCCAGCAGCAGCTGAGAGTTAATGCCCCGATTTCCACCCCTTCCTCATGGCAGTGCTGGGAGATTTCCAAATCTTGTCCAATTGCCAAACATCTGGATGAGGAACAACCTGTTGCTTTTCCCCGTTTCCTGGAGCTACTGCCTGCCCTGTGTCTGCCTGGTTACCACCTCATCCAATTAGGCTGAATTACTGGGTTTGGTTTGATTTCTCTCCCTCTTGCTGCTCCTGCCAAGCCTGGAGACAGCTCTGGAAACACATTCCTCCTGCAGAGGAAGTTTAATCTCCTTCCAAAAGAGAGGTTGGGTTGGGAAAGCCACATGAGCCACACCAGTGCAATTTTTCCAGCAAGAATCTCACAGCCCCCCTGAAAGCAGAGGCTTTTCTGCAATTAAAATCAGAGTCTGTGTTCAGCTGCAATGTTAATGCTGACACAGTCCTTCGGGTTTGAGCCCAGCTTAAAAGGAAGAGTTAAAATGTTTTTCTCTACGAGAGTATTTGGCACAGTGCCATGCACAAAGCACTGAACGTGGCCTCGATGCTCTTTGTTTGCATTATGCGGGGATTTGTTATCCAGGGTCACGTCTCAGCTGAGCTACTCTAATACAGCTTTAACTGGGGCCAGAGCAGCAGATTAGAGAGAAAATTGAGGGGAAAAAAAAATCCCCAAGCACCATAAACATCAGCCCAGTTGCATAAAGCTACACACAGAGAGGAAGGAACCTCACTGAATTTCAGAGATGGTCGTTAAACCCCAAGAACAGGACATTTTGCTATTTTTCACCCTTCAGATCATATACTTGGAAGCATGAAGAATCCTCGAAACACTCAGACAGGGCCAAGCACAGCCTGTGTCTTACAACCTGCTTTGACAGATGTAAATGGGAGCTGACTTAGGTCAATAACCAAACTGCCCTATTGCAAGTGCAGCACAGGATAAAGCTCTTTTTTTCTCATGAGCACACAGATTGCTGCTTCGTGTGTGTCAGAGCTTGCTTTGCACAGTGTTCAGAGCCAGCCTGCCAGCAGCACTGGGTATTATCTCATCACTAACAATCTCAGCGTGGTTTACAGCAAATGGAACCAAACCAGCCCAGATATTTAAAACACTGCTGTTTGTGTGACTGCAGAAAATGCCAGCTCCTTGTACACAAATCCAAACCGAGAAGAGCAAAGATAAATTCAAACGTCATTAACAGCTCTGTATTTTCAGAAGAAGATCTACTTCAGCTTGCCCCCTCCTCACTATTGTTCTGTGCTCAGCACTTGCTAGGATGGAAACAGCTAAGAGGTGCTCAAAGCTGACAGCAAAAGGCTCCTCCTGATCCAACCCCAGCAAACAAGAAGAGAGTAAATAAAGGAATGGCTCCAGAAAGCCCCAGCAATGCTTAATGCTATAAACAGTGGCTTGACATTTCCATGTAGACTGAACCAAGGCAAGATAAACCTCCCCAGCCTACAACCACACAGAAAACCTGAGCCTGTGTCTGACCAACACCTGCTTGACCTCATGCATGACTACAGCCAGCCTCACCCACTCCCCAGCACTGATCCCACACAGCAAGGGGGAGCTTTAAGGGCCTTGGGATTGAGCCAAGCTCCTGGACATTGCAACCATCAATCCCTAAATCTCTCAAGTGATCCCTGGTTTAACTCCAGTGCAAGTGGTGCCACCCATTTTTCCTGGAAAGCCTCTCAAGGCGCTGCATGACAGCCCAAGTGTGGCCCAGGACCACTGGAGAACCAGGAAAATGAATAGAACAATGGAACAGGGATGGCAGCAGAGGGAGGGCTGTGCCTGCAGCCCTGAACTTGTGCTGGGGCAGGGATTTTGTTTCCATCTTGGGGACCAAACACCCCCTTGGTGCTCCCCATTCCCTGGAAGCCCCATCCCAGCTTTGCTGCCAGCCTCTCCCACACCTCCAGCAGGACTCCCAGCACCCACCCACACTCCTGACTGGCATCCCAGTATCCCATTCCAGCCCCCTGTCCACCAACCTTCCCCCTCAGCACCACTCCCCAAATCTCTCCTGGTTGTAGGAGCATTCCCCACCAATCCCAGTTCCAGCAGTGCCTGCCAGTCCCTCTCAGAACCCAGCCCTTAGCCCTGCCTGGTCCCACCAGTATCCCAATACCTTGCTGTGCTCATTCCCATTCAACCTCTCTTTCCCAGTCCCACCAAACCCCATCCCAATCCATCCCCACCTCACTCCAACCAGTGTCTCCTCCCGGGCTCAGTGACCTCACTTATCATCATCACCTCACCCAGTTCCTCTGCACCTACCTGCCCACTCCTTCCAGTGACCACCCCATCCTCTTCCACTACATCACCACAACCACTCCCAGCGCCCCACCAGCGACTCTCCCAACCCTGTCCCAGTACCACTCACCTCCTCCCAGTATCCCCTCCCAATGCCCTCCCCAGTGCCCCTTCCCACCCCATTCCAGGCGGCCCTCCCAACACCTCACCTCTCCCAGTATCCCCATCCCACCCTACGCCAATCCCCCATCCCTCATCTCCCCCCGTATCCCCTCCCATCATCCGCCAGCCCCTCCCTACCCAGCACCTCTCCCCGCCCTATCCCAGCACCCCGCACCTCCTCCCATATCCCCTCCCAGCACCTCTCCCCACCCCAAGCCACCACCCCACCAGGCCCCTCACCTCTCCGATATCCCCTCCAAGCTCCCCCTCAGCCCCTCCCCCGCCCTGTGGCAGTCTCCCCTCCCAGTCCCCCACAGCGACTCTCACCCTCTCCCCGTCTCCCCTCCCAGCGCCCCTCCCAGCCCCCGCGGTCCCCTCACGCCCCGGCCCCACTCACGGACCGGACTCACCGCTGCGGGGGCGGCGGCGGAACCGGAAGCGGAGGGGCCGAGCGGGCTCGCGAGCAGCGAGATCAAACCCTCCCCCGCCCAGAGCGGCCGCGCCCCGCCACCATAGAGCGGCGGCGGCGGGCGGAGCGCCGGCGGCCCGCGCTTCCGGGGGGTGGGGCGGAGCGGCTCTCGGCGAGGCGGGGTCGAGGCGCCCCCTGGCGGCGGGGCGGAGCGGCGGTGTCATGGCGGAGGTGGGCGCGCACCTCACGGCCGCCCCGGCCGGCGGGGACCGGCCGTCCGTGTTCGAGGCGGTGGCCCAGGACAGCCTGATGGCCGCCGTGAAACCCGCCCTGCAGCACCTGGTCAAGGTGAGGGCGAGGCGGGCTGCGGGTGAGGGGAGAGGAGCGGGGCCAGGGTGTACCTCCGGCCGCCCTCACAGGCGGCGGGACAGGTGTGACCCACCGGGCTTGTGCTGTGAGCTAGAGGCGTCGTTTATCGCTGCTGTCATTTACAATTTAGCACATTACTCCGCTTTCAGGTCCTTCCTTGTGAGGGGAAGGACGCTGGCACAGGTTGCCCAGAGAAGCTGTGGCTGCCCCATCCCTGGGAGGGTTCAAGTCCGGGCTGGACAGGGCTTGGAACAACCTGGGATAGTGGAAGGTGTCCCTGCCCCTAGCAGGGGTTGGAACTCGATGGGCTTCAAGGTCCCTTCCAACCCAAACCACTGTGATTCCTTCTGTTTTATGTCCCTTTCACAACAGGTGCTTGCTGAGTCTAATCCTGGCCGATACGGCTTCCTCTGGCACTGGTTTGATGAGATCTACGTCCTTCTGGACTTGGTGCTCCAGCAGCACTACCTGGCCAGCTGCAGCGCGTCCTTCTCCGAGAACTTCTATAGCTTGAAGAGGATCCCTATGGGAGAGGGCAGACAGCAGCCTCTGGCCACGGCTGGCCTGCCAAAGAGGCAGCACTGGAAGTCTCTGCTCCTGCTGGTTCTTGTTCCTTACCTGAAAGGAAAGCTGGAGAAGCTGGTGTCCAGCCTGAGGGAAGAGGATGAGTACTCAATCCACCCTCCATCATCATCCTGGAAGCGTTTCTACAGAGCCTTTCTAGCTGCCTACCCCTATGTAAACATGACCTGGGAGGGCTGGTTTCTTATCCAGCAACTGTGCTACATCTTGGGGAAAGCTGAGCATCATTCCCCCATGCTGAAGCTGGCTGGTGTCCGCCTGGTCAGGCTGACTGTGGAGGATATCCAGGCCCTGGAGAAGAAATGGGCTGAAACCACCTCAAGTCAAACACACAGGTATGGCAGAACCTGGCTCAGCTGCTGCTCTCCAGGGGGTTCCATAGGTGTGGTAATTTGGAGGTGATGCTGCAATTAAAAGTGTTTTGTCCTCTAAAAATTCAAGATGAAAGCTCCCTGTGGCAAAACAGGCTCCAAAAGGGTGTTTGTTAGTGAAAACATGGAAACCAGTAGCAGGGATTTAGAATACAAAGAATCTGAAACGTCTTAGTAAGTGCCTCATTAGAAACATAGGACACACTGACCAACTTAATTAGCATTGAGGAGCTCTATGAAGCAGTGACTCCCCAGGTGCTTTTCCCCATGGTTTCTAGATGGATAAATGTGCGCCGGTAACCCTCTCTACTTTTCTCTGCTACAGCTTTACATCTCGAGTGCAGTCAGCCCTGAGGAGAGCTCTGAGTGGCATCGCCTTCTCCCTGTCCACCGGCCTGTCCGTCAGCGTGTTCTTCCTGCAGTTCCTGGACTGGTGGTACTCCTCAGAAAACCAGGAGACCATCAAGTCCCTGACAGCCCTCCCCACTCCCCCACCCCCTGTGCACCTGGAGCACGAGCCCAGCTCAGCTCTCCTGCCCAGCCTGAAGACTGTGTGCCCTCTGTGCCGCAAAGTCAGGGTGAACGCCACGGCCCTGGCCACGTCGGGCTTTGTGTTCTGCTACCGCTGTGTCTACAGCTATGTGAAGGCTCACCAGCGCTGCCCAGTCACAGGCTATGCCACAGAGCTGCAGCACCTGGTCAAACTCTACTCCCCTGAGAGCTGAAAGGCTTCCAGGAGCCTCCATCATCCCTTCTTACATCTTACATGGAAGATTTCCGACTGCCACAGCTCATTGGTGAGCTCTACAGCATCTTCGAACTCGGTGGTTCATCAGCTTTGCTGCCTTTGCACATTCTGGCAAGGCTTTCCCCTTTGTTGGTAAGCTGTTCAAACATCCTGTGGCAGTTGCAGAGGGATCAGACAGCCCCAGCCTGTCAGCCAGCACAGAAATGCCTTAAAAGACCAGCTGAAAGGGAAGAAACATTGATTTGGATAAGAGGAATGCAGATGTGAGGATCAAAGACCAGCACTGGTCCTGCTCGAGGGCATGAGCCAGCAAATTAAAGAGGTAGGGAAATTCTCTAGGCAAGTTTTTCCTCCCTGGGCAGCTTCCCAGGCCCTCATGCTGCCCAGGGTGGGCTCTGGCTTTGTCAGAGGTGGAGACAGGTTTAAACCTCTGCTCTTCAGTCTCCTGCATTTTCAGGCTCTTCACCTTGGAATTGAGAACATCACACCCCTAATTCCCATCAACAGTTCTGAATTAAGACTTTTGACTCTTTAAAGGAACGAGAAAAATGAGAGGGATGTGGCATTTTCTGCACAAGAGAGAAAAATGACAAACCAGATTAAAACAGAAACTGCCAACTGATGACAGTGGTTTATTTTTTAATAAGTCTTTGCATTTGTTATTATCTGCTTTTATAAAGCAAAATTCTTTCTTGATTGAGAACCTAATTTAATTATTTTCTGATTATTGGAAAAAGAGTTTGCTCCTCTGGGGGCTCTATTTACATAGGAGAAAAGACTAAAGCTGCTTTCATCTTTTCATGTGATGATAGTGGATGTAAGATTAACATTTTGTAGACTGAGAATCTTTAATGTCTGAGCATTACATTGCAATTATTCCAGTCCCAGCCATGTAGCACATTCCTATCAGAACAAAACATCTTTTCACTGAACACTGGAGGAGAGAAAACCTGTGTGACATGGTTGGCTCTTGCTTGACATCTGATTTTTCAGGATGGAAGGTTGTTTTCCTGACTCTAGGGAGCAGCAGTGCTCCAGATATAGTGGTAGTGCTGTGAGAATACAAGAGCAAAGTTTGCTGCACAAAGTACAGGACCCTGCTCTGGTCCTTCCAGATCAAGAGCTATCTTCAAACATTTAATGCACTGAACCAGGCATCTCATTTTCCCTCAACTTTAGCTCTGCTTCAGAAGATAAAAATCTCCAATATCCTTTCTCACCTGTAAGCAAGAGAGTAAGGTTATTGAAAAATGTGGGAAAATGCAGTAATTTGCATCTTCCCAAAACATGTACTGCAATAAATGAGATTTGTTCCTGATGCTTTATTACTTCTGTACACCTTCCTGACCCTTCTACCTGTACCACTGTGGAATAATAATAAAAACTGTCTCATTTCTTCAGTAGCTACAGGATCCTCTCTTCCTCTACAGAGCCCAGTAAGACCACACATCTTACTGGAAATCACAAAAGGGCATGAGATTTCCTGAGGTTTCAAATCACTTTTTACTTTTCATTAATGTCCTGTGCATTAATGTCCAGTGCAACAGCTGATTTCAATGATTATTTGATGATTCCTTTTCAAGAGAGGTTTATTTTCCTTTTATCCTTCCTGTAGTCTCCAAGTTATTTGTCTGCTGCTCAGGGAGAAGCTGGACAGACCTGGGACAGACTGACCAGTGCTGACTCACCCACCAGCACTGCAGAGCTCTTGGGGAGGTTCTGCACCATCCTCCCTCTAATCCACGATTCACTAACATGCAAGTTACCTGATCCCACACTGCTCCAGGGCCTCGGCAGCTCCTCCTCCCAGGATTAATCTCCCTTTCCCTCCCCAAAATGCCCACCAGATGCCCGTCTGCCAGGCCCTGGCTGCTTTCCACTCCCCACTGCACAACACCCTGTTCCTGCCAAACTTGGATTTGGCCAACTCCAAGACCTGCACAGAACCACCCACATCGAGGCCTCCCTGTTCTGAGCAGCTGTAATTAATCTTTTAGACAATAAATTGCCCTTTAAAGCCTAGCTGAGTAACAAGCATTAAACCCACCATGGTGACAGGCTCAGCAGTTACCTGGCAGATTTTGTGTGTTCCTGTAGATGGCTGCAGAATGCCAACTTGGATTTGACTCCTTTGAAAGCTCCTGTCCTTAGCAGGCAAATAAAAACTCATTTGCCAGTTTTCTTGCTTTAAAACAAAGTTACAAAACCAATTTGGGTTGTAGAAAAGTTCCCATTTATCTGCTTTTTAGCTGTGTTAAGAGCATGATGGGCAAGAGAAAGCATGATCGACAAGAGAAGTTTTTTCAGGGAGCACCAACTTTATTAAACCAACTTACATACTAATTTGTGATTTCTATACAGTCCTGTATTGCTTACGTCCTCAGGATGCTTTGTTGTTGCTTAGTACAATTTCATCAATATTAATAGCAGCACTGGAGTTGTTCAGTATCTCACTGCCACAACTTGACTTTGCAAGTCTTTTAAAAAAATCTTTAGTGAACCTGAGACACATTCACAGCTCATCTGGGCAGTGTTCAAAACTACCTGCAGGAAGCAACTGAACTGCCTTTGCTACTTCCTTAACAGAAACTAAGTGGCTTCTCCTGTTAAGGGAAAACCACCATAACATACTCTGAGATATATGTTTCCCATAGATGCTTCCTTTTCCACAGGAAGAGAGAAAACGAGATAAAGATGTCATCAGGACCTGGAAAAGAACACAAAACTGGATTAGAGAATAGCCCCATCTCTTTTCCTATACTTGATTGATTAGCCCGGCCTTTCCTTTCAAATTAAATCTTTGTTTTTCTGCCATCAAAGGAAATTGCTAAAATTCCTTACTATTTTTTTTTAGGGTGCATCAAAGTTTCAAGAAGCAGCAAAGCCCTTTCCTGCAGACGAGCTTAGCCTAAAGTAGCTCAGAGAGAAGATTACGTGATCATGCCCTGGTCAGAGCAGAGACACGGAGTCTCAGCAATACCAGTTCAGACTATACTTCGCTCATCATTGCTTCGGGCAAATCGATTTGCCTTCAGTAAGGAGCTTGCTCCCAAGCCAGGGGCTGGAAGATCTCCTCCTCCCTAGGAGGACGAAGCACGTGTAGCCTGGGAGCACAGGGAGGTGACATCCCTGCTAGCCAGACGGGTCACAAGCTGGGATTCCAAGGTCAGGAGAGACACCACCAGGTAAACCCAAGAGTAACAAAACGTGTCATACCTATAAATGTGACTGCAGTCAGTGTCTCTCCAAGGGTCCAGAGGCCTGTTTGGATCCCACTCTTCCCTCATGCCACCCGTTTGCACTGTTTCCCATCCCCTTCCCTGTGTTCTCCCCACCAGCCCCCTGCAGCTCCTCAACCCACAGTTCTCTGCCCGTGTCCGCCCTAACCCAGCCTCCCAGCTACCCTCCCGCCATGCCCGCCCTCGGGGGTTCCCCGCCTTCAAACAGCCCCCACAGCCACTTCCGCGTCCCCTCACCCTCCCTGGCCCTGGCCCCGTCCCCCCATATCCCACAGCAGACCCGCATCCCGGTACCACCGCTCCCCAGCCCCGCTGTCCCCTGTCCCCTCACACCGCTCCGCTCTGCAGGCCCGGCCGCGCCGGGGCGGAGCCACCCGCATTGCCCCGCCCCTCCGTTGGAAACAACCAATCACAGAGCGCGGCTCTGCCGGGAGGGCCGGAGAGAGCCAATAGGAAAGCGCGTTAGAGGAGCTGGGGGCGGTGCCGAGCGTTTCCCGCCCTTAGAAAGCATGAGGGGGTCTGAAGGGGCGGGCGGTGTCTGTGAGTGTAAAATGGGTATTCTGTCCGTATTTTAGCTTAAAAATGCCAATAAGCGGCTTTTGTAGAAGTTATTTCCCCACTCAACTTCAGCAAGTCAGTTAGTAGAACCTAGTTGCACTAAAGAGAAGCTTTAGTGGGAGAAGGCAAACTGCCCTTCAGTACCAATGGCATTTTGTCTTGGTGTCAGAGATGCTCGTTAGGTAAACCTGTATAGAGCTAAAAGTAAAGTATAAGTAAAGTACTTTCGAAAGAGATTCAAAATCCCTAAAACTGCATATCCAAAATGTGAAGGCTGGTAGATAAGAAACTATATTTCCCACCACAGAATACAGTTTCCTTGGTTTGGAAGAACAGTCCGATGTCATTCCCCTGCTGTGATTATGAAGTACCAGTGATTTAACTGAATGTGATTACATTCATTGAACACAGCTGGAATCACCCTCCACATAAATTTACCTTAAGGTCATCAAACCTATTAGCTTAAAACTTTTAATCTTTTTCAAATTCAGGACATTAGCAGCACTTTCCATTAATATTTTTTTTCTTAATCAGCATGCAAGAAAAGACTGTCCCCATGGTTCCTTTCATAATGCCCATACCTCAACATTTCATCATACTATACCTGTTGTGACCATCACTGATATTTAGTATGATCAGAAAGATTTTAATGTGCTTGAATTCACATTTAAATCATTACTGAGTACACTTATATTTGCTACATGCTTAGGGGCTTCCCTCTAGGGACTAAAGCAAGAGTCTGATTTTTTGTGTTGTCCACAGCATGCATTAAGAATCTCTGCTTGAATTAATACATTTATAAAATGAAGTTCAATGTGATGATGAACTGGTGGGTTGCTTCCCATTTTGTTTTTTCTGTTAATGGGATATTTTCAACATTCCCTGTGAGCCAAACACTGTGCCTAGGTGTGACACCTTCATGGTGACTCTGCTGCATTTGGGCAGCACTGGATGGTTTGCAAGGAGTGAAAATTCAGCCTGTGCCACCAATTACTCCAGTTTTCCAGGGGTGATGCAAGACTGCAAGTGAGACTTGCCTGGTATTCTTCTTTTGCTTAATAAAATCAGAACAGGAATTCCACATGGAACAAAGTAGTGAATTTATTAAGAGCTCCCCCACCTCCACCACCATCCTCACACTTTGGCACACAACTTGCAATAAATGAATAAAATAGCACACAGTTAAAATCCTATTTTCTGACTACAGAATAGAAGGCACTTAACCCTCCCTGTTCCACCATTGCTGTAAATTCCAGAAGTACCAGGAGCTGGAGGTGGATGCAGAACAGATTTCAGCTTTGGTGAGTTTCCTTCCAACAGCCTCCTGACACATCTCCAACACAACCAACTCTTTTATAGCTGGGCCTTGAAGCTTTCATCATTATCAGCTGAATGGGGGCAGAGAAAGGATTTACACCATCTGGGAATTACTCAGATGGACACTTCCCAAATTTCCCAGGCAAATACCCTTCTTTTCCTCATACAGCTTATGATCCTCCAAAGTTGTCCCCAAACTATTCCATGCCTTGACAATGGCACCAGATTCTCCTCGTGGCTCTCACTTTTCCGTATCTCTCCATTTTGTTTTTCCCCCACACTCAGCCTTTTTTGGTGCTTTTCATTCCCTCACGCCTGAGAGAGAGGTTTGATCAGCTCGTAATCCATGCACTTGGTGAGGCAATCACGTGCCACGTTAATGATGTGCTGCATCTTGGGGTGATCCTCCCGCTTCCCGATGTATGTCAGGATCTCCAGCATCTCTGACTCCACCAGCTTCTTTGCCAGCTCTTTGTCAGCATTGATTAGGTTGAAAGCAATGACCAGCCCTCGGTGCTGGACCTCCATGTTGTCATGCAGGCAGAGCCTCTGCAGGATTTCAAGCCACTGGGTGCTCTGGAAGGGAGAGGGAGATCATTAGTATTGGTCTGAAGAATATCTCAACCAAGAACATCACTTTTGCTTCCCTCAGCAGAAGGAAGATACTCATGTCACTTATGGTTATTTCATTTTTTAACTAAGGAAACCTGACTCCAAACATTTGAACCCAATTTTTGTCACAAAAAAATCAGAATCTTTCATGGCACTGGCACCACATGAAACACATTTCACGTTTAGGCTGCTGCATAATCTCTGTGAAAAGAATCTGACCAGAGTATTGACACAGCTGAGATGACCAGGACATTCCCCACCCCAATCTTCCTGAGCTTCTCTTTTGGCTTGATTAATCATTTTTATCTTAACAAGCTCCAGTGTTCAACACAATCATGTGCGCAACACAACAGGCTTCAGGAGTTCTCAACCACAGCTCTTCAGTCATGCTTCAGGATTCTCAGGGTCTACAGATGTGTGCAGGGAAGGGAGATCCTTTGTGATCTCTAAAGCTCAGTTGGTTATTGATCAAGCTCTTCTTATTTCAGGGTGAAACAAGATTGGATTTCAGGTTATTTATCAAAATGGATTAAGAGCATGCACACCCAGGTCCCATCTTCACCAGGTTCCTCACTATCAAACTCATAGATTGCATCTTCCTTCTGAGAGGCATTTTCATAACTGAGCCAGGACCCTTCCAGGGCACATCCACACTGCTCACAATCAGAGTTATGCTCTTACCACTTGTGTCATCTTCGTGCAGAGTTTCTTCTGTGCTGCTGTGAGCATGGCCAGGGCTCCTGCCGCCGCAACCTGCACTTTCTCATCATCCTCACCACACAGCAACACCACTAACTTCAGCCGGTCATTGCCATCAGCCACAAACCGCTCTTGAACCTAAAAAAAACCCCAGAGATACCCAGAGATCACACAGTGTGGCTCATCACAGGGCCTGGTGCATGCAGTGAGGTTGGAGGTGCCCAGCGAGTTACCTCCTTGTTGACCACCAAGTTGCACATGCACTCCGTGGCTGCCTGTCGAAGTTGGTCATGGTTCTCAAACATGTAGTTTTCAATATCTGGCAGGGCCTTCTCTTTGATTATCTTCAACCTGTGTCAAAGAGCAGTAAAAAAAACCCCACATTAGGGGTCAAGCAATAAGCAACTTAGCAAATATAAACTGCAGGGAAGGCCTTGAAACAAATCAGTGTCCACAGCACTGGAGCTCACAATCTGGTTCATTCCCTGGCTAATGCAGATGAGGTTCATGTCTTTGCTATTTCTAGAGGGAAAAATGCCTCTTTTTTCCCACCCTCTTTTCCCCATTTCATTAATCTTTTAGCTCTGAGACTTTTGTAGCTCAGCCAAAGGTAGCTCAAACTGACCAGTCTTCACAGTCCAACAAGCATCCCACTGTAATCCCCATTCACTCCTGGGGAAGAAGGAAGGTTAAAAAGCAGTAAAACTCACCTAAGTTTATCACTTCTTCCTGAAAAGTTTGTGAGACCTAACAAAGCCTCATAGTTCTGGAGGCCATCTCTCTCTGTGTTCAGCAGGCTGACAAGGGGCCTCACCACCTCATACACCTGGAGGAAAAGACATGTATTAGCAATTTTCATTTGCTAAAGGAAGTACCAATAGTTTTGGTTTTATTATTTTTTAAGCTTACTCTTTCCCCTGGGAATGCAATGTCTGGATTGGAGATAGCAGCAATTTTTGCCAGAGCATGAGAAGCCTTTATCTTGCCAACGTCTGTGCCTTCCACAGCCAGAGGTATCAGGGCCTGGAGACACACAGGAAAAAGCATTCAGTGTTCTAAGAAGATTTACAGGATTGCCTTAACAGACTAAAATAAATTAAAAATATCCTGTAGCCCTCTGTGATGTCTTGCTTTTGTTCTCAAATAGGCACCATGCCAGAGCTTGTAGCTCACACAGTCTCTCCAAGAACATCACTTCTTTGGAGCCATGCAGAGGTGGGACTGGAGTGTCAGTGTGGCCCCAGGAGGGGACAGCTAGTGCTTTTCTGTCACTGTCCCTCACTGGAGACACACCCCAGGCTCCCAGCAGACATTAACAGCACATCTGGAACTGAGAGCATAGAAGTAATCACCTTCCCACCGCCTTGAGCAACAATGGTCCCGCGGTCCTTGGGGTCTTCACACAAGGCAAGAAACACCCTGCAGAGGCACAGAACACTCAGTGAAACAGCCACGAGGGACAGGAACAGCCAACAGCCCTCATGGAAGGGGGCTGAGGTTTTGCAGGAGTGCCAGAGCCATCAGGTAAATTCCAGATGCTTAAGCCAGTGCACACAAGCACTCTCTAAGGAAGTAACAAATAGCAGAATAAGGAGTTTCCAGATCTGTAAGATGAACTCTATTCCAGTCAGAACCAACACAGAGAACTAAAAATTAAAAATGCACCCTAGCAAGGCATCTTGAAGGTCAGAACATGAATTTTGATGACACTGCTGAACAAAAACTTTGGTTTTGCATCTTTTTTCCACACACCCCCCCCCACAGGCAGAATGGCCCACCCCACAAACAAGGAGGCAGCCCAGGTGTCCCTCCCCATTGCACAGGGAAGGACAGGCCAGTGCTACCACAACAGTAGTGAAGGCACCTGGCAATGAGCTCCTTGCTCTGGTCAGTCAGAATGGCACTGTCAGCCTTCACCATGCAGGCCAAGGCAGAGACAACCCCAGCCTTCAGCAAGCGCTTCACTCGCTTCACCACAAAATCCTTCTTGTCCTGAGGAGAAGACATTGGAAAAGAATTAGCTCTTAGCAGCTGCCATTCCACCATCCAGCTACCAAACAGCCAAGCCTGGCTGGAGGGCAAAGCAATCTCAGTCTGGAGCCAGGAGACCTGAAGTCTGTGACAATGGATACACCAAAGAAAGTCTCCAGATCTGAGCAGCACAACCCAGCTCCTCAGCTGGACACAACCCACCTTTGGGTGCTCCTCAGGCACATGCTGCTTGGAGAATTTTGCCAGCTGTACCAGCTCTGGGACCAGCTCCTTGGTATCATAGCTGTTGGTACAGTTCACCAGTGCAGAAGCCACAGAATACAGGATAGTCTTGTCACTTGCCTGCACAGGAAAGTAAAAGCTTGTGTGAGGGAGAGGAGGACACAGCAGGAAAACGAGTCCCTTTGGACTGCCATCATGGTGTTTTGGACTGGCGGAAATGTCCTTAGCTTTATCCGCAACTTATAGCCCATGGCAGGGTGATGCCAGATGATTTTTGTCTTTTTTTTCTTTTCTATATTTGTAACCTTGCCAGTAATTTTCTCTACCCTTTTCCCCAGCTAGAAAGACCAAACACATTCCAGAGCTCCACGCCCTGGGGGGCACAAGGCCCCTCTCCTATCTTAGTTCTTCCTGGGAACCAAAGTCTTCAAGACACATCATAAACAAGAACAACTAATACCACGGGTGGGAGGCTCCAGGGAAGGACCTTTACTTGAGGGGAATTACATCACCACTTGTCCTCCTAACTGATGCTTTTTATCAACTCTGCTAATTTCCTAAGACCTATCAAACTCTAATCGCCCCTGTGGGGTTGGGCTTTTGTGGATATTCTTCCAGAACTGCCCCTGGAGCTCCAATAAAGATCAACTTCTGCATTATCTCCTACACTAAAATTATCTCAAGTTTGATTTCTAGGCTGAAAAAGGCAACAAAGGAACACCAGAAGTTTTTATGGTCAAACAAGGTGTTTGATGCCTTTGTTTTCATGCAGTCGCTGACAGTAAAGGTAAAGGTTCAGCAGAACTTCAGTTTTGTCTGTGCCTTGAGGTGTCTCTGGGCTGTAGGGCTACAGTGTAGGGCTGGAGAGCTGGGAGAATGTGATGCCAGGAGAGGACTGAGGGAACAAGGAAAGGAGATAGACCTTGGCTAAATCAAACATAGCTTTCAGGGCTGGCTCATCTTCAACAAAGTCATCTTTCACGTCTGCATCGAGGGTGAGATATGACAGCCCTTCCACAGCCCATTTCCTGGTGCGGGCATCAATGCTGTTGTTGCACAACCATCTGGAAGAGAGAAAAACACCCACATTCCTATCTGAGGAGCCAGGACTAATTTATCTGGAAAAGAGGGAGGTAAAACAGATACTGAGACTGATTCAGGTCTGAACATGTCCTCAGGTTCTGCTGCAGCTCCTAAGACTGTGGATGCTTCCCCTTGAGACATGACCTTCCTCCCATGGGCCAGCTTGAGGGAGTCTAAATGCTGCAGGGACTGACAGACCAGGACAGCTACTCAGCTCTGATTTGCCTTTCCATCCCACGAAACATGAGATGCCTGCAGGAATGACCACCCATTCAGTCACTTCCTAACCATCCCACCTCCTTGGTTATTCCAGCTGGCAAATTCACCCCCAGAAGGGACTTGTGCATATTCAATGTAGCATTCGCTTAGGCTGTGCCACTCTGGCAAAGGGGGAGGCACCGGGTCTGGTGTCTCCCATGGGCAGTGAGAGAGGGAGAAAGCTCATCTGGATATTGAGGCAGGAGGAACACATGGCTGCTTTAGGAACAGAGGAGCTCCAGGTCCCAGTGCAGTGGCTCTGGGGGCACTGTCAGCTGGCAGGCAGCACAGGAGATGAAGGCAAAGTGTGGGCAAGATCTCATGGGAAAGGAACAGATTGTATTTTGCAAAGATTGGAACAGCTGAAGAAAGAAGTGAAGTCACTCACTTTCGGCACTGCTTGGCCAACTTCTCAGTGGAGCCCTCAGCAAACTGCCGCAGGCCATAGTCAGTGCCTCCTGCTGAGCCCAGCTTGCAGAGACCCTGAGGAGGATGAAGAGGACATACCAAGTGAGAAAGGCTCATTAACCCTCTTGTGTTTCCTAAGCCCATATCTCATTCCCAGACCCTGTCTTCTCTCCCGGATCTGGGACTAAGCTGCTGAGTGTGACCAGCAATAGAGGAAGGGGCTGCATTCTTACCACCAGAGCTCGAATTTTGATCTTCTCATTCTTGGTCTTCTTGTAGATCTCCTTCAGGAGCGTCACCCCATTGGTGATGATGAAGGTGGCTCTGCTGAGCTTGGTGGAAGCATGGATGAGAGCTTCCACAGCCACCAGCTGGTCAATCTCCCTCTCAGACCCACACAGGGCAACCATCATCTCCATCACTCCCTTCATGCCAAGCAGTTTGTTGCCTAAGTCAAAAGGCCCTTGCAGAACTCCAGACACGATCTGGACAGCATGGAGTGTCTTATCCATGTCTTGTGGGTCAATTTTGCTCCTGCATGGGATAGAGGGAGTAGGGTATGGAACAGCAGTGGGGAGGGAATGTCCACCCTCAATTACACTGCTGAATTATATTGGTATTTGGAACACAGCTGAGCACAAATTCCCACAAAGGCTGTGATCTAGGAGGATCTCAAGCAAATCATAATCTCCCAGAGCCTCAGTTTTGAACATAAGTGGACTTCAAGTGCCTGATGTGATCCTCAAGACCCCCTGCTCCTGTCCCTCTGGGCCAGCTCACCCCAACTCACTTGATGTACTCCTCACAGATCACCCGGTAGCTGTCCCTCTCCGGGTCGCAGCGCAGGTCATCGTAGAGTTTATTTAGGAGGACAGAGGCAGTGAGCTGGGTGTTCTCTGTCAGAGGCAGGCAGTCAGGCATCTCAGGAATTTGGCCCACCACTTTCAGTATCTTTTTTAAGCCTGGAAGCCATGGAGTGATACGGCTGTCAGAGGGGAGAGGGTCTGAGCAAACCTCAAGATACCATTTCTTAGTTTCTTGCTGTGAAATAGCCAGCTTGGACAATTTTTAATTATTTTGCAGCTTAATCATGTAAGTCTTAAGAAAAAAAGACACTCAGATATGTACTGGGGAGGAACTTCTGCTGGTGAGATTACAGGTTTGCAGCATCGGGCTTTTTCCCAGCTCTCAGAGGGAGATAAGCAAAACTGCATTAGGCCCCTGGCTGCATCTGTTATTTTTGTCTGGAGACATTAAACCTACTGACCTCAAAGGCTGGAGGCTCTGACTGAGGAAAACTCAGCCACTTTCAAGTTATTCTGGATGACTAAACCCTCCTTTTGCTGAATTATTATTAAATAACTTCCATCCAAATGGTAATTTTCATGAATTACTATAAAAACACACAGCACACAAATTCCTCACTCTTGCCCAGTTTTAGATTTGATCCATTTATGGGTACACCAAACTCAGCAGGTGCTTATCTCATCCTTTCTAAACCAGACATTTGATCCAAGCCAAATCCTTCCAACATTAGCAAATTCTGGAGAAACTACCCAGAGATGTTAGACAGTCTTTTAGAAAATCAAAATTTCTTGTTCCCATACACAGTTGATTTTCTCTTAATACTGTTTGCTACTGGTAAGTCTAACCTTGCTCCAGCCTTGCATACACCAAAAAAAGCCAGAGAGGAATTATTTTATAGGGAAGACCAGTTTTACAGGTATTCAGGCAAGAACACACAGCTCCACATCTCCCAGATCAGAACAGGATGGTGGGGAAGGACTCACCATTGTCGATGACAAAGATGGTCCTGCTGTTATCATGGTCTTTCAGGTCCTTCCTCGGTATGTTCTTGTTGAGGAGGTTGAGGGCTCTGTCTCGCCCTTGCCCAGACACTTGCTTACTGACCAGCATATCCAGCAAACGCATTGTGATCATCCTCAAATCCTTCTTAGTGTCTACACAGAAGCAAAACAGTAGCAGCCAGTTACAAATTATCCCTGAGAGCAAGTGAAACCATTCAAAGCCATTCAGTGCCTGGAAGAGAGAAGTACTTAAGCTATGCCTGAGGGTAAGAGCTGTGCAGGTTGTCATCCTGGACAGCTGAAGGGTAAAGTCCCCACTTCACCAAAGAACAAGGAATAAGGTGGGATCCCAGGGGCAGAGCCCTCCCTGCCTGCCCCAGAGGGAAGGAAGAGCTGGTGATGTGCTGTTACCTAGCACTAGAGCCTCCTCCTTGCCGTGGTGCTCCTCCTTCCCCTGGCCCATCAGGCAGTCGGTGATGGTCTGCAGGAGGTTGCAGACAGCCAGGGAGATTTCTTCATTGTCCACTGACATCCACATGCAAATGCTGTCAATGCCCAGGTAATGCAGAATGGCAGTGGCCTGGCCCCAGGAAGGAGAGAGCAGGACAGTGTTAGCAAAGGCCTTTCCTTCCTGTGTCCTCTAGGCTCAGCTAGGACAAAGAAACTATTTTCGTTAGTGCATCCCAAGTCAGCACAAGGCAGAATTTTAATTTTTTCCCACTGCTCACAAACAACACAAACTAATGCAATTTCCCCCTCCCCAGGTGCAAAAGGCAATAGCAGAGAAGGTCCAAGCACCCTGGCCTTACCCGAGCCTTATGTCCTGTACACATTCCTGAGAGTGTCCTCACAGCTGCCAGGATCAGCTCAGGATTTTTGGTTTCTATCAGCTGCAGCAGCAAGTTGACCCCATTATTCTGGAAAATCCTCTCGGCACCTGCTTCCTCCCGGCCCAGGACTATGAGGTTGTTTGCAGCCTGGGTGGGAGGCAGAAGAACCAGGGGTCAGTGGCACAGCCCAGCCTCCAGAACATCTCTGTGCAGCTTTGGGAGATCCTGGTGGGAGCTGTCATTGGCCATCTCCTGACAGATGCAGCAACCCAGCTTAGACCCCACCAGACATTTTATGCAGGTGCATTTAGGGGTGAGCTCTGCTCTGCCCAAGGAGAGTGGGCCACTGCTTGGAGAGAAACATCTGGAGGGTGGCAGAGATGGACCTGAGCAGAAGTCCAGGCTGATCCCACCTTTGGTATTTTGGGAGGTTGGGCCACCATCCCTTGGCATAGGGAGCTTCACTGGGAGTGCAGTTCACCTCCCAGCTCCTTCCCTCATGCTCCATCTGGGAGAGATGGGGAAGGGAACACAGTGTTCTGCTCCCTGGTGCAGCCTCTGACATTAAACAGCCATTTTGCCAAGTCTAGGGAAGTTCTCACCTTTTCTCGCTTTTCTTTGTCGCTGTTCTCATCCAGCAGGATCTCAAACATCTTCTGCACCCTTGAGTCTGTGGAGAACTGAATGCGCAGCTGTGCCAAGAGAGAGAGCACTAAGCATCAGAGGGAGAAAGTCAAGGAGAAGGTTTCCATTTTCACTTCAAGAAAAATCCCCACCCTCAAACCACAGACAATTTAAGATGAATAACAAGAGGTATCATTTCTCAGAGATCAGCATCCATTACCCATGTCATGGGCACAGGCAGAGCCAGCCCTAATGCATCATTTCTGAGACTTCACAGTATGTAGTGGTGCAAGGTTTTCTTCAGAGCATCCCTGTAAAGGTAGCTGTGGCAATGTGGCAACTGCCAGACCCAGCCCAAAGCTGGTCCTGTCCCTTGCCAAGACCTTTCCAAGACATCCAGGACAAGGCCAACCTCAGGAGGGAGCTGCCAAGCTTTTTACTTTAACCACTCAACCCAATCCTCAGATTGATGCACATCAATTATGATCTTCCAGTTAACTGAGCCTGTTGATCCCCCTACATTGTCACAAGTTTCCAGTATGACCAACAATCCATTGGTGTAACCCAGAGCAAAGATTTCCCACCCCTGGTCTGTGAACCCAGGACTGTTCCCCCAGCATTTACCTTCTCCTGGATGTTGGCCCCCAGCCGCCTCAGGGTCTCCTGGAAGTTTTTGTTGCGGGGTTCAAGGGTGGCACATTTCTGAGCATCTTTGAATGCTTGGTCCAACTTCCCCAGTTTTTCCAGGGCTTGGCTGCGCCGGTACAAGGCCTTAATATCCGAAGCATTGATGTCAATAGCTGGGGAAGTGATCCAAAATACCAGGCATCAGAGCTTGCTGCATGGAAATGGCCTGTGCAAACTGATTTGCTTTGTTATTAGCATCAATCAGTGCCTGATTAGTACTGATTGCACCTGCACACCTAATTGGAACAATGTCATTTTAACCTCCAGGAATTCTCTTGTGGCCTCAGCATTCAGGTGTTAGAGGACATCAAGGAATAAGGCCACAATGTCCCAAAAGCAGATGTGAGAGCAGGCTGAGCAAGTGTACCCAGCTCTCCTCAGAAAAGCCCCTTCCTTACCTCTAGATGCATCTGAGGCTGCTTTGGCATATTCCTCCTGTTAAACCAGAAAGAAGTAATTTGTTAGCCATGGAATAGCAGGGCATGTCCCCATTGCTGGTGGCCACTGGGACCTCTCTGTTCCCATTTCCCAACAGGACACCCCCATAAAGCCCCAGCACAAGCCCAGAACATGTAATTTCAGATCAGCTGGAAACACCCTATTCAATAAACGGACAAACCACCCAGTCCACAGCCAGTGAGTGTGCTTGGCTGCCTTCCTGCTCTTCTCCCCTTGAGCACTGCCAGGTGAGGGGAGCTTTGCTCACCTTTTTGAGAAAACAGGCTGCCCTATTCCTGTACAGCACCGCCTGCAGCGCCTTGTCCTTGTTGAGCTTTATGGCTTGAGTGTAGCTTTGCAGGGCTTTCTCATAGTCACTGGCCTGAAAATATTTATTGCCCTCCTCTTTCAGCTGGATGGGATCCTCCATCTGGAGAGCCTGAAGGAAAAACATCAATTTGTGTCCCATTTTCAACTGCCTGGGTTGCCTGCCTACTCCCCCAAGCTGAGTTCCACCATGAGACTGACATATAATTAACACACATTAATAAAAGCAGCTTACCAGGCTGAAGAGCTTTGAAAATGAAGATCTAAATTGCTCTTCAAGGCTGTGGCTTCCCAGAAGCTTTTCCCACCACTGTAGATTTGTAGGAGTAAATTAACACAAGAAAGAAAAATAACAACAAAAAAAGGAATTCAAGAAATCTGCCAGTGCTACGGAGAGTCTGTGTGGCTCAGGAAAGAGCTCACTTCCCACTCCAAGTTTGGGCAGGACCTGGCAGCTCCTGCTGCCTGTCAGCGTCACCTGTCACCACAGCCTGTCCCCTCCTTGTCCCCCCGTGCTCTATATGCCTGGGGGGGGCTGGGATCCAGGGCCAGCTTAGGGGGGGCACCTGGCTGCAAGCAGACAGCACCCCTCTGCAGCAAGAGGGAATCCTCTCCCACCTGCCAGGGCAAATCCCAGCTTCCCTCTGCCTGCAGAGCTGCACAGGGTGTGGGGAGCAGGAACTGCCAGGTTCATGCCAAAAAAGCCCACGGCTGGGATGGCTGACCCCTGTCACAGTGCTCAGCCCCTTTTCCCTTTCTATTTAGGGAAGCATGAGACAGCTGAGCCTCGGGGACAAGCGGCCCCAGGCCAGCAGCTGCAGCAGTGCCCAGTACCTTCCAGAATTCCCTGGGATGGAAAACTGACTGACACCCAGTGCTGCCTCCTCCTCCTTGCAGGGCCTTTGGGAGCTCATCCCCCTGGAAATCCCACCCACGTCTGGCATTGCCACCCATCCCACACGTGGTCATTCAGCAACACACTGGCATGGACTAATGCAGAGGTCTGTACTGGAACATACTGGAACTGCTGGGATGAGTAGTTACCCTGTGCTACCCTGTCCACTGGTGTCACTGCCATTTGAGTGACACCAGTGGACAGGGTAGCACTGAGCTCCAAGAGAACTGAGCCTTTTAACCCACTCTGTTCCCCAGGAGTCACAATCAGGAGTACTGCTTTGTGATTTATCTCCCCTCAAGCACGGGCCTTGCCCTCCCCAATGTACCTACCTGCATCCCAGATATAAAGCAAAGGGGTGAACTGGCAGAAGGATTGGGAAATCACTGAGGAGAGCATGGGCTGACCAAGACACTGCCAGGAGGAAAAATATCATTGTCTTTAATTCTGTCATCTGTGTTGTGGCTTGTGGCTCTTACACAGCAAAGATTGGCACAAGAATGTCCTGTCCAGGGCTCCTGTTTTATTCACCATCACCAGCAGTGCTGCCTGGTCCCCGGTATCCAGGTAGGAGACGATTCCAAAGCAATTTGTAAATCCCTTCACAGCACATCACCTGCACCACAGCTGCAGGCAGCTCCATCAAGGGCAGCTCCCACACCTTCACCTGTTTGGGAACAGGTCCAAGGCTCAAGGACAACAGCTGTGGAAGGTGCAAGAGGCCATCCCTGCCTTGGAGAGACTTAGAGCAGTGGCTTTTCTAGGATTCACTTGGATTAGCACACCAGAAACCCCTTCCCACATGGCTTTAGGTACTGAGGAAGGCTCAGCTGGCTTCATTTCAGTAGTCGTGGGATCCAGCACAGCCTTTCTCACGTCAGCCAGAATGAAGCCACAATTGTCACAAGTGGCAGCACTGCAGGTAAACTGAGCTACAGAATCAAAGGGTGTTTGGTGCTGCTGATGCTCGAGCAGAGCTGAGAGTGCAGGGCAGGCTCAGCAGCGAGTGCCGAGAGCCCTCTTCAGGCCTCGGCCGGAAAACATAATAATGATAACAAATACCCCGCAGAAATAGCTTTTCCAGGAAAAATTCAAGTCCCCAAGGCAGCCAGGCAGGGGCACGTGGCTCCCCTCACCTGTAGGGCAGCAAAGCCCCTCAGCCCTCCGTCCCCCTTCATTTTCCACCCTGCGCTGATGCGCCTAGACTAACCCAGTCCTGGGATAACCACAGAAGTTGGGATGGTTTGGGTTGGAAGGGACCTTAGCTCGGTGCCGATCCCGGTGAGAGGCCAGGACAGGGAATGCCGAGCGGGTTGGGACGGATTGGACGGGGAAGGGGAGCGATCCCAGCCCTTCCGCCGGCGGCAGGAAGCAGGAAGGGAGCGGGCAGGGGCTGCGGTGTCCCGGCCGTGGGGCTGCGGGGTGCGGAGCGGGCTCGGGGCGGTGGGGAACTGCTGGAGGTGGCTTGGGATGAGGAGTCCCCCTGCCCAGGGATGGGGTCCCCCCGCCCCCTGTGCTCCCCACCCAAGCAGCAGCCGCAGCGATGCCCCTGCATCCCCCGTGCAGGATTTTGGGCTGTTTGGCCCCAAAGGGGGATTAAACACCACCGGAACCACCCATCCCAAACACAGCTTGTGTGGCTTCTCCCCAGCTCCTCCAGCGGCAGGCACCATCCATGGCTGAGTGTTGAACCTGACAGTGCTGAGTGCTGGGTTAATAGTTGTAGTTGATGATCTTAGATGTCTTTTCCAAACTTAATGATTCAATGAAATCCATTCTCCCATTTCTTCTGCAGGTCTTTGCTCTTCTCCCACCCCTGTGGCTGTGGACATGGTGGTCCTGCGGGCTGGGCTCTGCCCTGGTCTCACTGAAGGGATGATCCAGCTTCTCAGGGCCAATGGCATCAGGACGGGTAATGGGGTGGCTTCAGGGTCTCGGGTTGGGGAACATCATCCCCTGTGCATTTGGTGTATCTGTATTGTCCTGCCTCCTGGGAGGGTGGTGGTGGAATATCCTTCCATGTCCTCCTTACTGGATGTCTTCTGGGTCCCCCTGGGTGGATACAGTGAGTCAGGACTTCTCCATAGGAGCAGGAAAGTGTAAGGACATGGTAGAGATCCGTGCAGAGCCTTATTGAGGATTGCTTTTTTATGGTGTTTCAGAAGGGTTTGTGCAGTTTTCCCTCTGAAAAACGCCCAAGTGCTGGAATGCTGCACTCCAGGCACCTCTGCCTTTAGAGTGGAAGAAGTGGTGCTGAGCAGCTCTTGAGCAAAACAGTGGAAAATTTTACCAGCTTCTTTCCCTGCTCTGTTTTACCAGAAACAATTTGTTTTGTGATAGGTGATGGGACCATCCCAGAGGAAAAACTCCTCTAGTTGCAGTGTTGATAGAGGGCACAGATACTTTGCTTGTTGGTGCAGCTTTTGTCTAAGCCCCCAAGGTTGTCTTCTGGTTGTTTTCTGGTGTTTGTGGTCTGACCAGGTTTGGCTTCCAACCTCTTGTCCCTTGTGTTATTTGCAGTGGTGGACTTTGTGTCTTCAGACCTGGAGGATGTTGCCCAGAAGTGTTCCCTGTCCTACAAGGTAAAAGGGACTACTCCTAAATCCTGGTACATTAACCAGGGAGCTCAGAGCTGTTTGGCTCATGGAGAAAGATGGGCTTGGCTGGGGAAACCTTCTGCAGCAGATGTTGGCCCTTGACCTGCTCAGTCCCATTTCCAGACATCTCTCTGCCCCCCAGGCTCTGGTTGCAGTCAGACGTGTGCTCCTGGCCCAGTTCTCTGCCTTCCCTGCCAACGGAGCTGACCTCTATGAGGAGCTGAAGAGCTCCACAGCCATCCTGCCCACTGGCAGCCCAAGGTAGGTACCTCACACCCAGCTCTGCCCAGGGCGGGACTTGCTGCACAAGGCTTTGAATTTCAGTTTCTAAACCATCCCCATGCACTTGTCTGCGTTTGGGAAGGGAACTCTAGGGACAAATTCGTGGGGATTGCTGCCTCCTGGTGCCATTGTGGCTGCAGGGGTGTTGATAATCCTCCCTTGTGTCCATCCTGTAGCCTGGATCAGCTGCTGGACTCGGGGCTGTACACAGGGGAAGTGACAGAGCTCATGGGGGCACCAGGCAGTGGGAAGACACAGGTGAGTGGGACTGCGGACAGGGGAGAGGACAGGTAGGGTGAAGATGGTGCCATCAGGCACGTGAAGCAGAAGGACATGTGACATCCTGTCCCTGTTCCCCCAGGTGTGCCTGGGCATTGCAGCCAGTGTGTCTCTGGGCCTCAAGCAGCACGTCCAGTTTCTCGACTCCACAGGGGGTTTCACCGCCTCCCGTCTCTACCAGATGCTCCGAGCCCAGACAGAGGATGAAGAAGAGCAGGCAAGTTCTCCTGGAGCTCTCTAAAACTGCCTTTGCTTGTGTCTGCAGAAAACCCCAGAGATGGTTTGTCTTTCCAGCTCTGCCTTTGTCCCCATGGGCTTTTTTGGGTCCAAACTCTTCGTTCGATGGCCTGGTGGGTGCCATGCTCAGGACAGACACTTCTCTTTGTTGTTTTCCTTGGGAGAAAGGAGGGACTTAGTGGACTTGAAGGACTTCTCTCCCTGAGCTCAGTCCATGTTGCTTTTTCCATTAAAGCAATAGGGACAACACTGTTAATGGGGTGGAGGGAAGAGTAAGGGTCCCTGCCTCTGTGGCATGGTGTGAATGCAAAAAGCTGGTGGCAGCTGGGGCAGGAGGAATGGGACAAATCCTGGGCAGAGTGAGGCTGTTGGTGACGCCACTTTGTGCCGCAGCTGGAGGCTCTGCAGCGGATCCAGGTGGTCCGTGTGTTCAATATCTATGAGCTGCTGAGTGCCTTGCAGGAGCTGCGGGATCACCTCTGCCAGCAGGTAGGAGCAAGGCTCAGGGCCCCTCTCCCTTCCCCAGAGCTGCAGGGAGGGCAGCAGGGCTTGTGTGCCTGACAGGGGACCCCAGATTGCCTCATCCTGGGGATATTAAGGCCTCTGTGCAGCTCACAACATCCAAAACTGCTGGGTTTGTAACTCCACGTTGCACATGGTGCCTCCTTGCAGATCGTGAGCTCCATGGGACCTCTGAAGGTGGTGGTGCTGGACTCGGTGTCGGCTGTGATTTACCCTCTGCTGGGTGGCAGGCAGTCAGAGGGTGAGCTGCACTGTGTGTGCCAGGAGGCTGCAGAGCTCTCTGCTCATCATGAACAGCCTCTCCCACTTGTGTGCTCTGCTTGGAGTGGGGCTGGGGCAGGACAGATGTGGATGTGGCTGCTCCCAGCTTTTCCTTTGGGTCTGTTTGCAGTGTTAGCAGCAAACACTCCAGCTGGCTGTGGCTGTGCATGTTCATGGCAGTGGTCTGAAACCTATCCAGGGGAGACACTGAACTCTTTGCCCATAAATTAAAACTTCTCTTACAGTGTCATAGAGACATCATGGTTGCTGGCAAAATGGTTTGCAGAGCTCCTCTGAGGCTCTTTCTGCCAGAAAGGACCATAAATCAGGAATGAGGATACCAAGGAGGCTCCTCAGCCACCTCCCAGAGGGTCTTGCACAGCTGGATGGCAGCCAGTGCTATCACAGGAGGTCCCCTCACAGCCATGGGCTGTAGGAAATGAAGCTGTGATCTGGAGAAATGGGTTCTGTACCTGCTAAATCAACCTTTGTCTGGGGGTCCTGATGCTTTTGTGGGGTTTTTTGACCTTGGGGCTTTTAAGATAGGAAAGGATGGGGAATGATCCAGTGAAGGTGTCCATGAACATGAGAGCTGGCACTAAATCCAGTACTCATGCAAATCCTGATGTCAGCTGCTTCTAAGATTCACTTTGGTGGCTGATCCACAGACAGCCAAATGCTTTGTCCTGCTCCAGGTGTGGCCCTCATGATGCAGGTCTCCAGGGAGCTGAAGAGCCTGGCCAGGGAGTTCAGCCTTGCTGTTGTGGTGAGTGTTGCTGCATTTTGTCCCTCTTGTGCTGCTGTGTGCTGTGGCAAGAAGCCATGGGGAGGCTCTGGAGCCCCTGGCAGAGGGGATCCCACTCCCAGCTCTGCCTCCTGCTCTTGCTGTCCCCAGCCAACACAGCATTCACTGGATAGAGCAAGGCAGAGTTAAGTACAGGGAGACTGAAAGGCTGATTGTATTTATTTTTGATATAATACCATTCATTTAAGGGGCTGGCCAGCTTCCTCTTAGTCACCTTGCAGGAACTGCAGGGCATTGCATCATCCCAAGGGGGCTGGAAGGGGTCCTCTCTAGCCTTCACCAGCTCTTGGCCAAGCATTTCCATTTGCCAATGCACCCAGACAGGTTGGTGGGACCACAATTAATGTGTCTGAACAGGGAAAGCCACAATAGAAGATGGTGGTCTGCTGAGTGTGGCGCTGGAAGGTGTTGAGCCAGTCCTGCCTTTCATTCTGATAAAGTGACAAGGACACCATGTCTGGAAGGATGCTTGGAGGCCCCAAATTAAACTTTGTGAGGACTTCAGCACTAGGAGTGATGCAGCTTGCAGATATGAATGAGCTCCCCAAGGACCTGTCTGGGGCAATTACCTGGGCTGTGTTTAGAGGGGATGGTAGAGGAGCTGAAGGAGGGCTCAGCATGGAGAAGGAGAAACCCTCCTGGAAGTAGCAGACTGGCCAGGATTCCCTGTGACCTCCGGTGTTTCATTGCACCAAGCAGCACTGCTTTTCCCAGGCACTGATAAATCTATTTGTGCTGCAGGTGACCAACCAGGTGACCAGGGACAGCAGCACTGGCCCACTGAAGCCAGCCCTTGGCCGCTCCTGGAGTTTTGTGCCCAGCACCCGGGTGCTGCTGGAGAGCAGAGAAGCCACCTGGGAGAAAACCACCACACAGCGCCTTGCTTCCCTGGCAAAGTCACCCCGGCAGGTGAGGCTCCCTGGATCCATCCCTTGGGAATGCAGAAGCAGCTGTGTGACCTGGCCCTGGCTCCTGGGGGAGTGGGGCAGGACCCAGCCTCACATGGCAGTGGGAGAGGAGCTCGTGCAGCCTGGCTGGATGATGCAGAAGGGAAGAGCATCTGTTCCCAACAGCCTGAGCTTGTATTTATGGGAAGGATAAATGAGTGGCAGCACTTCCAATCCAGGTCACTGTGTTCCTCCTGATGTTGGTCTCACTCTCCTGATGGTGTGTGGGCAGTGAGGATTCCCATGGAAATGGCTCTGACACCTTCAAAGGTGATTTCAGCTTGAATCCTGCCTGTGCACAGGCAGCAGTGCCTGAGCCTCCTGGCTCTGAGCCTGCTCTGCTGCTTGATCCTAACAAATTTGGGTATGGAGGTGTGCTGGGCAGTGAAATGCATCCTGGATGTGCTAAATAATGGTGTGTCTGGGGATGTCTCTGATGAGATGTTCTTTCTTTGCTAAATTGCATTGTCTATTTGTATCTCTGCATTCAGCAGGCCCACTTAAAACAAGGGCGCCAGCAGAAAAAAATCCCCAGGGGGATGTAACTGGGATTTTTGGCTCTGAGGCAGGTGATGGAATGATACAGAGTCCAAGCAGTGTGAGGTAAAGCTTTGCTCTGTTCCTCCTTGCAGCCAACAGGGATACAGGTGGAGCTGGACATTGGAAATGGTGGTGTGTTGGAACCGAGCCTGGTGACACCTACAGAGGGACTCTGATGGGATGGAAAAGCAAATGGCACGAGATCCAAGAGAGCTGCACAAAAGCAGGCAAGCACTGGAGGTTTGACAGACTGACTGAGAGTTCTGCAGCCCTGGGAAGGAAGGACCAACATGAAAAATCTCTTGTTCTTCTGCCCTGTGGAAAAACCGAGCGTGGGGTTCCCCAGAGATCTCCATGCCCAGCAGATGCTGCCTGCAGTGGCTGGGCTGTGTGGGCAGCAGGACAGCCAGGTTTCTCTTCACCCCCCAGGATCAGCCCTATCCTCAGGTGTTTTTTGGGACCAGCTGCCTTGTCCCTGCACAAGCCTATCACTCCCTGGGGTGGTTTTGTTCCCCCCATGGCTTGCTGCCCTCTGGTCCTGGAATTCTGATCATCCTTGGGCCCACAGCGGCCTTGGTTCAGAAATAAAAGGAAAGAGCTGTTTCACATTGCTGTGGTTGTTGAGAGCTGGAATTCAATTAATGACAGCTGCTCTGAACTGAATTAAAATGTCGAGCTTCAGTCCCCAGCAGGACTGGGGTGGGACAGGCTGCTGATAAGCAGGGACATAATCAGATGCTTGATCTTCCTTCTCCCCAGAGTAACACCAGGGCCTGTGGGGACCTGCTGGTGGTTTTGGGGCACAGCTGGGCTGTGTAAAGGCTTGCTGATAACTGATGGAGGTTCTGATCTGGATCAGCTGGGGCAGATGGGTCCTGGCTGGCACCAGCTGGCCCTGCTTGATGCTCAAGGACCCATTCAATTGCTTGTGGTGATGTTTAAAATAATCTTTCCGTGCTCCACTGCTTTCCAGCTGCTCTTGCCTGCTCTGGGCAACCTCCTGAGGAGAGGGGAGGCTGGGATGTGGTGTTTCCTATTGATCCCAGATGCCTCAGACACTCTCAGCATACTAAGAGACCTCCTTAGCAGGTGAGCTGAGCCAGGGCTTGCACTTCAAGGCTGCTGGTGTAGAATTTGGGGGCTGGGATTAATCAGGGCGTGCTTATTAAGCTAATAACACAGCAGCACAGCTCCTGGAGGAGCTCTAAGGCTGTGCTTGGCACATTAAATATGTAATTTTTACTGAAAACTTTTAAAAGTTGTGTATTTATTTGTGTTTCTGGGCTCTCTGTGCTCAGGAGGGGAGGTTTGGCCCCAGGGATTGCAGCCTGGATAGGTGGGGAGGAGGAGTAGGATGGTTTTCCTGGCTGCTGGAGACCTGTGCTGACGTGGCTAGAACTTACAAGCAGAAATTTACCTTAGTAGCTAATTTATTTTTAGTTAATTACTTGCTAGCATCTCTCTTGGAGCTGTGGATAAGGAGCTGGTACACACAAATTTCAATTACTAATTTATCTCTCTGCCTGAGGTTCTGTAGGGGAAGCAAAGCTCTTTTGGGGGAGTGTGGAGCAGGGAAGAGCCAAACAGAAACCTCTGGGGTTATATTTGAACCAAGAGAGCTTTCCAGATGTTTCCTTCCCCTAACCAGCAGGATGACAAGAGGAACAACCTGCTTTGAATCCTCGTTAGGCTCAGCATGAGACCAGCCATGTGTGCATCTTCCCTGTGTTCCCTGAGAAATGACAGAAGAAATTCCACTTTTGCATTCAGTCACCAGAGAGTCATGGGGTGGTGATTCAGCAGGGGCACTGCCAGTCTGGCAGGAAAGGTGATGGTGTGAAGTCTGTGCTCCTCCAAAGCTTCCCATCCCAACTTTCATTGGCATAATCGTGGCTGGGGGGAATTTTCTCTCCTTGGCAATCAGTTAATTGCAGCTGTGGGAGTCTTACACCCTTTTGGGAAACATTTGGGGAGGGTGGTGTGATATGGGGCCTGGCTGGGTTGAATGTGGCAGCTCCTCTGCTCCCAGGTGTGCTCTGAGGTCACAGGGATGTCCTGAATTTCTGGCTGTGTTGCTGCAGGGAAGATGTCACTGTGGAAGCTGATTATTGCATGGTGTGGGGACAGCAGAGGGGTTTGGGTCATGGGAATCTATTACCTTGTCTGGAAAAACTTGACTTCCTACTCAAGCTCATTTGCCCTAAATTTACATAGTAAAATCAGGCTTAGAAGAGTTTCTGACCTAAATATCCTCATTCAGCCTTTCCCCTCCATGCTCACACAGGCACTCCTGCAGCCCTGTAAAGCAGAGCTCAGGATGTCCCTTTTCCCTGCCTCTTCCCTGTGCCCAAAACAGCTGGAAAACTGCTGGAAAGGCTTGGAGCAGGGCAATGAAACCCATCTTAGGGCAGACAGGGATGCCTTCTGGCACTAAGGATTTATTTGCCCCTGATATGTATAAAATACACATCTAAATGGGTGTTTACATGCATTGTGTGCATATATGTGTCTATATATCTGTAGGGCTGTGTGTGGCTGTATCTCAGCATGAGAGGACAAGAATCTCAAGCTGTGCCAGGGGAGGTTCAGGTTAGACATTATGAGGAAGAAAGGGTAATGAAACACTGGAATGGCTGTCCAGGGAGGTGGTGGAGTCACAAGACGTGGAGGTGCTCAAGGAAAGACTGGACGTGGCACACAGTGCTCTGGTCTGGTTGATGAGGTGGTATCTATCCTGGTTGTTTCTGTGACCTGTCGGTATATGATCACTTCCTGTGTAATGCTAATAAACCCCCCACGCACCCAAGGAGCTCCTCCAGTGCACAGGGGACCCCGCAGTGTCCCTTCCTGCCCGGGGCGGGTCTCGAACCTGCGATCCTCAGAGCCGCCGCGGGCGGTGCTGCCCTCCCGTCCCACTGAGGGCGCCGGTGAGTCCTCCAAGCCACTAGGGGGCAGTGCTGCCCCGCCCGGCGCCCCTGGGGCCGCTCCGGCCGCCCGGCCCGGCGGGCAGTTGCCATAGCGCCGCCGCCGCCGCCGAGCGCAGACATTGGGACGAAATCTCTCGCTCCAGGCCCGTCGGTCCTGCCGCCAGCCGGGCCGCTGCTCCTCAAGGGCAAGGTGAGGAGCTTGAGGCGCTGGTGGTGTTGGGGGGGCTGCCGGGGCCGTGAGGGGGCTGCCAGGCTGGGATGTGTAGGGCACTGAGGGGGCTGCCGGCTGTGAGGGGTGTGAGGGGGTGTGTGTGAGGCCTCGGGGGAGCTGACAGGGCTTGGGGGTGTGGGGTAGGGGGGCTGCCAGCTTTGGGGAGTGTTGGGAGTGTGTGAGGCTTCGGGGGAGGCTGGCAGGGTTTTGGGGGTGGAGCGCTGAGGGAGCTGCAGGTTTGGGGGTGTGGAGCACTGGGGTGCTGAGGGGGCTGGCAGGTGTGGGGACGTGTGTGAGGCTCCGGGGGCGCTGCCAGGGTTTGGAGGGGTGTCTGAGGCTTTCGGAGAGGCTGCCAGGGTTGTGTGTGAGGCTTAGGGGTCAGGGCCAGTGGGGACTGCCAAGGTAGAGAAGAGTGGATGGGGTAAGGGTGGGGGCAGGTAAATATGGGGTTCATGAGGCCGTGGAGTGGTCACTGAGGGTTATCCAGGGGCTGTGGGGTGAGGGAACAGCTCTGGATTGGGGTGTTGACAAGTGTGGGGGGGCATAGGGCAGGAGGGGCTGCCAGGACTTGATGGACACAAGGCTGGGGAATGGGGCTGCTCGGGCTGGGGCAGGGACAGTGGCACATCTGGGTTTAGTTTTGGGAAGATAGGGTCACAGGGCTTCCTCACAGGATTCCCCTGATGAGGGGGCAGTGGGACTCTGGTGCAGCCTCTTTTCTCTTGTTTAAAAAGTGGAGATGAGCAACTGTTCCCTCTCTGAGTTCTGCTCCCAAAAGCACTCTGGGGTTCAGTAGGTTATTCTGCTGAAATTGCTATGAGAGCTGAGGAGTTCTGGATAAGCACCAGCCTCCTGTAGGGCTCTTTGCTTAAATTACTGTCTCTTTGCATTTTAGCATGTCCAAAGTGTAATTTGGTGTTAAGGAGTCAAGTTATTTCCTTCTGTGTTCAAAACTGGGGGCATAGGGCAAAGTGAAAGCTGAGCAAGTCCTTCTTTTGCTGCAGAAAGCAAAAGTTGTTCAGAAAATAAAAGTACTCAAGTGTCCTTCCGAGCAGTTTGTTCCTGTAAGCAGGTCAAGGTGTTTCCTGTGGGAAAGTATTGACTCATCCTCCGGTTTCTTAGCAGTATTTCAGTGTCTGCAGGTTAATAAGTGTCAGCTCTGCAGTGAGAGCAGGGTAATGTCTGAGGCTTCTCAGATCAAAAGGCTGAGGATGGACAGGCTCAGCGTTTGACCCTGTGATAAAGAACCAGTTGCACTCCAGCAAAAAACTCACTCTGAAAACTCACGTGTTTTCCAGCACTGCAAGGACAGCCAGGCGTGCTTAGTCAAGGGTAACATTAAAGGTAGATAGGAATGGTTTAATTTTAGGCTTCTTAGATTGAGCTGTGCTCAGGGTAATGCTTAATTGGCTGAGATGGAAGGGTTTTATTTCTGTGTTTCATTTGAGCTCACTTCCTCTTCTCTTGACATACAGCGTGTCTTCCGTGGAGAGCATGGGACGTAATCTTGGATGTTACTTTGGGAGAATTGTTTCACAGCAGTGCAGAGACTTGTGGCAGTTTTCCTGTTCTTTCTAACCTGATTGTGGAGTTGGTGAAGAGCTTAGTGGCTCTACAAAAAGCTTTTTTAGCTCTCCATATCGTTAGGATAGGAAAGATGGATCTACAAAAAGCTTTTATAGCTCTCCATGTCCTTAAAATGGGAAATGACAGGTGCATTATAAGTTGGTGTTTTACTGTGTTTACACTGTGGTGGGTTGCATTTCAACAATTTGAAGCTCAGGTTTTAAGATAGATGATCATTAAGGCATATAGCTGATTGCATAAGCAAAAAGAGTTTTAACCCTTTGTCTTCCCACTGTTATCTCATTTTTCCAGAGCTGACAAGCTACCTCCACCCATCAAATACTGAAACTCCTTAACACATTTGTGCCCACAGTGATGGGGAAGGGGATCTTGTAGTCCTCTGTAATAATGATTGGTTTTGGTGGCACAATTGGGTCTAATGAACCAAAACAATCACCTCTGACTGCTGTGTTTCCCATTCTGGGCTGGGAATCCTGGAGCAGGATTACCCAGCTGAAGCACATCCACTCAGTCATAGCAACTGAACTTTTAATTAAAGGCTGATTGCCTTGACAGTGGTGTTCATGGGTTAATTGCTCAAGTTTTTGCTGAATTGGATTAGTTTTAAAGCCATAATTTAAGCATTGTGTTTAATTGTAGGGTAGAAAAAGTAGGATGGCTTTCAGTGAGGATCAGTCCTTTTCATTGTCAGGTACCATGTGATTTGGCTCTAAAATGAGAGCTGAATGCAATACTCTGCACTGAGAGTACAAAGGAATAATATATATGGATTTTTGGGAGGTTGATGGTCACTAGTTTAGTTTGACTGAGATCTGTCTTCTTCACCTGTCAGATCACAGTTTTCTCTTTATTGTTGTTGACCTCAGTGTGGGTTTCTGTTGTTTTGTTTGTTAAATGGTGTCATTTTCACTTCTCATGCAACTTTGTGCCACAGTTTGTTGTTACTAACAACTGAGATCGTAAACTCCTCAATCAGACTAGAGCATGAGCTGATCTGAGCTGCCAGTGCTGTTATTAAACTTGTAGTTTGGACTTTGAACCAGTTTTTGCCTGGAAGGGTGGAGGCTGATTTCTACAGTCTGCTCTGTGCCTGCCTCTCCTCTGGCTCTCCTAGGCCAGCACAGAGTGGGCAGTGGAGCTGGGCAGGCTGTGCCTGACCCAGCACTGCAGTTTGTGTCCTCAAGTCTGGCTAGGTAAAATATTCTCCTCACTTAGGGTGTGTTGGTTTCACTGCAATAAATGTAGGAAAAATTGTGCTTAATTAGGGTTAGGCTATTTTCCTGTCCTTTAGAGTGTGTTTTCATAGGATATAGGATCACAGGATGGATTGGGTTGGAAGGACCTAGTTCTAATTAAAGATCCCCTGGCTCCATCTGTTCTCTAAACCTTCTGACCAGTCCTAAGGGATTCAGAGCCTGATGTGAAGATAAGAAATCAGGAAGTACATTGAACCAAGTACTTGTGCTTAGTGAAACATACTGTGGGCAGAAGGATGACGTGAGCAGCAGAAAAATGTGTGCACATTTCCTTTTTTTGACACCGCTGCGTCTTACCTGCTGCTGAGCAGGAAGAGAAGACTTCTGTGTACCTGCTAGTTAAAAAGAAGGTAAATTGATTCTTCTCTATAGTCTGACTACAGGCATAACCTGGCTTTAAATCACCTGGATATTGCTGGCAGCCTGGGGTGGGCTGGATACTTGATTGAGCTCTCAGGGCAGTGGTTAGGTCTGTGATGCTGCTGTTCACTGCCTGTGCTTTGTGCTCTGCACTTCCACGCATTTACCTGGTGCAAATGTTTCCCCAGCCCTCCCCTGACTGCCCATGCAAAACCCCAGCCTGGCTCCTGCTCCCCAAAGTAATTCCACTCATTAGCCTTGACAGTACCTCTCTGTGGTTTCCCATCAAGCCTGTTTTCCTCCCCTTCCCAGGGACTGTCCTTACAAGAAGCCAGGAATGGTAGTGTGAACTTCCCTCAGCTGGCATTCAGGGAGCAGGGAATGCTTTGCAGGGGTGAATAAGTGGAATCTCTGTTTCACAGGTGGGGAGAATCTCGTCACTGCTGGGCTGATGTCAGGACCAGGACTCACCTGCATGCAAAGGTTTCTAATCCCCTGCTGGTATGTGCCTCTAAAGTTGATTATTTAGTCTTCAAACAACATTGCAAGGTTGAAAAATTACCCTCTTCTTCAAGAAACCAAGAGTATGACTTTCAGATCAAGAATTCAAATTTTGTAGTAGCTTTTCCCTTCTTTCTCAGCTGGTTTCCTCAGGACTGAGATGGCTCATTCTAACCTCTGAAAGGCCTTTTTGGCTTGTTAAATTTATGCTCCCATAAGGGACTTTCTTTAGAAAGAATTGTTGTTTTCTGAGATGCTGTTAATTCTTCTCAGTGTCTGTAAAATCTACAACTTCTTCACATTAATTGCTCTTGAGGTTTTCAGTTTACTCAAAAACATTAATCAGGCTTCTTTCTCTAATGCCCCCGGCTCCTCTACCAAATAGTCTCAGAATAGGAATTTCCACACTTTATTTCAGTGCAGACTGAAATATTCATTAAACATCAGCTTTTTTTTAATGCTGCCACCTTTTTATTTATATTCAGAAGGTTGTGGGATGTGCTTATAAGAATATACTTTAGGAGCATATGCTTTGAATCTTCTAGTTTGGGCTGATGTTAAGTGAGATTCTAAACTCATTAAATGTAATTTAAATATAAAATACTCTCTCTTTTGGGAGCAGCTTGTTGCATGGTAACCTCTGCTGCAGAAGGATGGTTCCTTTGGGCATTATGTATTCTATATATACACATGGATAATTCCAAATTGCACTGTCATGAGGGGCATCATTGAATCCATACCACTTGAGCTTTTTTTGGCTTGGCTTTTCCCCAAATGAGTTAGGAACCATAACACTGCATCCCACAGAATTCCAGACTGAAACTCATGTGATGCTACTTTTTGTTGATGCCAAAATACCTTGCTCAGAGAAAAATGACTTGGCTCCAGTGGATGGCTTCCAGCTGTCCTTCACCCAGAGACTTGGCTTGCTGGAGTCACTCAGATGAATAATTCCTGTGTTTGAGGTCATCCTCCACGAGGTTGCATCATACATTGATAAGTTTGCTTCCACGAAAGTGTTGGTGTTTCCTAGGACTTTGCCTGAGCCATGATTATTTGCAAAACTGCTGAGCAGTGCTGTCCCTGGGCAGGGAGGGTGATAAGCAGCAGGTTTATGCTCTGCTGTAGTTCATTGTTAAAATAATCATGGCCAGGCTGGAACTACAACTGGTATTGCAGCTCTGAGGCAGTGAGGAATTCCGTCTCTGTGGGATTGCCTTTAAATTTGTTTTATATGCATCTTAAAAAGGAGCTTTTATTCATCTCCTAGAATAGGTATCTTTATAGACACTTGAATTTGATAATCTGGAGGAGAAACAGGCCTCTGGGCTCCTGAACAGTTTTAAAAGCGGCAAATTAATGGTTAAAAGAAGGGAAATATCTGTTTAGATTAACAAAATAACTTTTCTTACTGAATCCATGAACCTCTTCCTATATATGTGCCCAGCAGTCTGGGCTAGCAGCAGAGACGGATAGAATGTCGAGCTTGATAGATTGTTGGAGCTGGTTTTTGGTAGTTAAACAATAATGGAGCTGTTGTGTGCTCATAGGGAAACACTGAGCTCTGTGTGCACACTTCAGCCTGGAGAAAGTTCCAATTGTTCCACACAAGGGCGAGTTCTAAAATGCAGCTTCTGTGGCTGGTGGCACAGCTGGCCAGATCCCTGGCTGTCTTGAGGCCGTTGCACAAGCATTGCAGGAGAGTTTGGAAACAGTTTATTTTTCAGATTCCAAGTAAAGGGTAGATTTCCAAGTCCTCTTTGACTGTATAATCCAAAAAGTAGAAATTGAAGCTGTTTTTTATGTAGGGGCTGTTTCATGCTCTCGGAGCTCAGGGCCCAGGTTCCTGCCAGTCAGACAGGGGCTGATATTGCATAATCCATCCCTTCTGTTTCTCAGATGGAAAGGCTTATCAGTTGTTGCAGGGGATCATGGAGCTCCTTGTCAGCTCAGTCAAACCTAGTCTGTCATCTTCTTGTGCAGAGGGCTCTGAGTAGGAGGAATGAGACCTTTTCTCTTATGCAGAAGAGAAACAAGAGGGAGTTGAAGCATGAATTTAAAAAAACAAAGCCCAAACCATCAGCCTTCTTTTGGCAAACTGCTTCTTTCTATTCCAACTTTTATTTATGCTATTTGTTACTTGCTCCTCTGACTTGAATACAAATCACAGACAGATTTGTGCAATGAAAATACCTAAGTCAGGAACGTCATTTCGAGTGAAGGAATTCCTGGGAAGAATTGAAATATGTTGTTCAGCTTGCTGCTGGGCTTCAGGAGCGACTTGGAATGCCTACAAGATGTGCACAGAGAGTGCAGCTGGAATTCCAAGCACCTGCAAATGACTGCTTGTGTATGGCAAAATAACACACTTAGAAACAAAGCACTTGCAGCTTTTCTTTTTATCTGCCGGGGCGCCTGCCTTCAGAGACACCTTAAATCTGCAAATAACCTTATCTGATCACCCTGAACTGGTGCTGATACCATCTCTGAACCCTGCCGTGGGTGAAAACCTATTTCAAGGTTTAAACTCTGTGTGTTTTAGAGATAAGACACAACATATTTAATACAGTTTTGCCATTTTGGTCCCTTGGAAGCCTTAACATTGCATGATTTCGGTTTGTTCAGCTCTTGCTGCGTTAGAGGCCATTTATATCAGGTTTTCAAACAATGTGTTCAACTGCATATAATGAAGCCTTTTCATACAACAGAATGTAGGCCAGAGCCCAGCCTGGTTCATGAAAGGCTTTACTTTGTCTGAGGGAAGTAAGATGATCATTCTTGGAATGAGGCCTGTCTCCCTCAGTGCTGCTCTGCCCAAAGCCAAAGTCACTTGCTAAGACATTGTTCTGGAGGCCTGAGCTTGCTTTTTAACTTCTGGATGTGGCTCTTAATAACATGAGCTAAAGCTTTCATTGCTCTGGCAAGAATAAGAGATGCAGGCTTGACATTAAATCTAATACATGGTGGTATTTCCTAAAAATTTCCCTAGTAGAAGTAAATGTGAAGAAGATGGTGTGAACTATTACTGTCCACTGTGTGCTTGACTGATCAGCCTTAATCTTTGATTATGGAGGAAACAGTCTAAATGTATTGAGCAAACCTTCCAAACTTCTAAGTAAAAGGGTTTTTTTACAACATGCACAAGATATTTGAAATCTGAAATCCTTGATGTTCTCCTAACCAGCAGTTTGATAGCGTGCTGCCTCCTTCACACCTTATCTTGTCTCAAATCCCAAGAATGTTTGCCTTTTTTGTTTATCTCTTTTGTTTTGTCGTGGCTTTTTTTTTAACAAGGCCACATTTGTCAGTAACACTTACTTTCAAGTTGAAATGCCCCTTTAGGTAAAAACAAGCTTTTTGAGCATTATTTTTATTCTGCATGTTACCCATAATTTTCATTGTGAACTGGGAAAAGAGTTCAAACACATAAAAATCCAACTGGACTTTCATTGTCTTTTGCACTTGAGTCAAACATGAATTTGGCCTCAAAATCATCTGGTTTTTTCTTTTTTTTTTTTTTTTATTATTAACTGTTCTGTTTTAATGTAAAATTGTTAGGATGCTCTGCAGAAGTGCAAGGAGGTTGTTCACTCTCAGCATTTCTTCTTCATTTCTGTGAGCTGTGTAGTTCTCTGAAAGTATTTAATTCCGTTATGAATACAGCACTGCTTTAAAGAAATGAAGTATTTACTTGATTCCATTCCCTGATGGGGCATTATCTGTATTTTGCTTACGGAAAACTGAAGCACAGAGAACTGAAGTGGCCCAGACTCACAGAGTGTCTGTAACAGACCTGGAAACTGAAACCAAAAATTCTCACCCCGAATTGTCCCACATTTTTTATCCCATTACTAATCTGAAAGTAATGATATTTCTTGAAATTCAGATTTTTTTTTAATAGGAGTATCTGGGATCAGATTTTGTTCATGTAGCCAAAAATGGGTCCGTTTCTGTTGAACTATTAAACTAAGAAAAGTAGAGTTCCAAAGAGAGGAAAGGTCATGTTGATGTTATCAGGCCAGTGGTGGAAAAAATGCACACAGGGAGCTTCTTAGTGGCAGCAGTTGTGTCTGCTTGTGCTGAAATGCCAGATAAGTTGTTGGTTGTTTGTAATCTCAGACCAGAAGTGAAGATGTTTTGAGGTTTTATTTAAAAAAATAAGTATTCTTTGTTGTTACAGTGCTATGTGAAAATACAAGACAGCATAGTATCTGTTCCTAACCTCCATGATAGCTGGTCTGGTTTTATTCTTCATACCCCAACATTAGGGTTTAGTCTAATATGAAAATCTTGTCACAAAAAACCAGAATGGAAAGAAATGCTCCTCCCAGTTAGAAGCGAAATGAAAATGTGATGATGCCTGTGTACTGCAAAGGTTGGGGGAAAAAAAAACCCGAACAAAAGGTGAATTAAGAAAACCCAACCAAAATGAAGTATATGTACTGGTTTATAAACCTCAGTGATTTCTGGAGCACTGACTCATGACGTCTGAATGTCTGGGCTTGCCAGAAGCCTGCACTGCAATGTGACCCTGTTGGCTTGGGCCATATATGGGAAATTTCCCCTCTGTCACAAAGGTAGGGAATCCAGGAGATGCAGGTCCCTGTCTAAAGTTTTCCTTACCTCCAGTCCTCCTCTTTTGTAAAAACACATTCTCTGCGGGCTGGATCCCACTGTGGTTCTATGTTCAGCACTTTCTGCTTGTTCCCATGAATTGGGCAGGTTTAGGTGAGCTCTGCCATCAAAGGATGCCCATCCTGCCTCTGTTGGTGCTTCACTGAGGTGATTAAAAGGCTTGACAAAGAACTTGAATGTTCTCCCATAATATGTGTATAGAGATATGGCAATAAAGGAGAATCCCTTTTTTTTTGGGATCATGGCTTTAGTTCCCAGAGACAAATGTTTACTTGAATGGTTTGTACTGAACATGTAGGTGAGCTCCTTGCAGAATCTCCTCAGGATGTGCCCCCTCAACTCAGTACCCAAAACCATGACACCAGATGGCTGTTGGGTTTGTTCATGTTTCTGTTTGAACAAAGTCCAGATTTCAGGCTGCTTTGTTTTGGATTTTTTAGTCCTTAATGTTCTGCAGAGAGCAAGGCTGGAAGGAAAGAAATTTAGCTGTCAAACAAGGATGGTGGTAAAGGAACCAATGTAGAACTTTTCAGTTTGTAGAAACAAACACTGCAGATGGTTGGAATGGACTTTTCCACAGCATCTGTCCCATGAATGCTGTAGAGAGTTCATGCTAGTCCTGCTAGCAGAGACTGGGTGGTAAGGCTTGAACTTTCCCTCAGTTTTCAAGGTCCTCTCCAGGGCTGCATGAAAGCAATTCTGAATTTCAAATGCTTCCGTGCTAAATGGAGATTGGCACAAAAATAATATTTATGGAAAGGCTTTAAAAGTACAACTTCAAAGTTCCTCTCAAAGTTCTACCTGTATTAACTTCTCTCAGATGAGAGCAGGGAATTTTCCCTTGTCCACAGATACGGTGACTAAACCATAAATAAACTCACTTTTTTATTGTGCTATCTTTTGTTATCTCAGTAACAAAACCAGTCCTCAGGTTTGTATTCAACATCCTGTACCTTTTTTTAACTGCTGACTAACTCTTAAGTATTTCTGCAGTCTGGGAGGGCAGAGCTTCCCACACCGTGTCGGATGTGACGTCTGTGCTGCTCTTTGTGTGTGTCTACTGAAGGAGAAGATGTGCAGCTGCATTTTATTCTATTTCAGCACCTAGTTTGGATTTGAATTCAGATTAATTTGGAATAGGCATAGCTATGGAATGAGTCTGCAGTGTTTGTACTTGTTATGGTGTGCCTCAGTTATATGCATGCAGATCTGTTTCAGTCCAGCCAAATAAAAATTATCTTTTTTCAGGCTCCAGTTAAATAGGTTAGAGGTTGCCTGCCAGTCTGCACAATGCTGTGGTGCATCCAGTCCTACTGCACGTACACTTCTCCACTTGTAGAAATTCCATGAGGTTTGGGTTGATTTTCTACCAACAGCTCCTGGAATAAGGTGGGGAGAAAAGTAGGTTTGGCATGCGAGGAATTTTGGGACTATATTTTGATTTTGGGGGGTGAAATTTATAAGCTTAGTGTTTAAAAATCTCAGAGCTTGACATGACAAGTAATTTCCGGGATTTCCAACTGGTGTTATAATTTATCAGCAAACACTCTCAATTCTGGGTGCCTAAGACAGCGATAGCCCAGAGTCTGTGGAACTTCAGTGCCTACTGCAATCCCAGTTTCAGGGAAAGTCAGTGGAATTCTGGCTGGTCCTGTCCCACCTCCAGTTTGAGGAGCACTGTCTGGGAAAATGGACCTCTTTCACCTCCCTTCAGCTGCCCCCACGTGTTTGTGCTTCATTCTGAGGATTAACTGTTGGTGGATATGTCATTTATCCATTTGTCATAATGAAACATGGTGTGTAGTTGTCATCATAGGCCTTTGGGCCAAGGATTTCAATGGAAATAACTTGATCTCTCTTTACCTGAAGTAGGGAACTCGAGATGTGATGAAAATACAAATTAATATCCTTTCTCCTCCCCTTTTTTCTCTGGCTCCCTGAATTCCCTAGTTTAGGAGAAGGGTATCATTAGACCATCTGACAGTAGTTACCTTCTTCCATGGTGAAATCACCTTCCAGCAGAGGGGATTCAAAGCTGTTCCCAGGATGTCCCTGGTTAAATTGTGGATCTGCTCCTGTTTGTTTGCAATACCCAACCACTGAAGTCACTTAGTCCACAGCAGTGTTTTGCAGCACAGCAGAGACTTATTTTCAGCAAGGTTCTATTCTGGGCATTGTAAAATTTGCTGAGAGAGGGAGGTATTTGTAGTGTGGAGAGGAGGAGGAGGAGGACTCCCTGAAAAGCTCCTGCTGTGCCTTTAGAGCCACTGTCTGGTTTCCAGGTGGGCACGGATCCAGGAAACCTCCCCCAGCCATTGGCACGTGGCTGTCATGGAAGAGTGGTCTGGGTGGGTTTTGAGATGAAATCTGGAGAGTATGGACCCTTCCTGGAGCAGGGCTGGTTAGGGAAGCTGCACAGTTACTTAAATGTTCAGGTTTTTACTGAGCAATTTATTGCTACATATTGCAATTACAGTGACCCATTGCAGCTGAATCCAAGAAGACCTGTGAAGATAGGAATGAACAGAGAAAAAAAGCCAGCATGGTCATTTTTCTCTATAATGAAAAGGGCTGGTAGAGTTAGTAGGGGTCTAGAATTCCTGGACTTCCCCTTACTAAAGTTTTGATGAAGAGCTTGTATTTTTTTGTGACACCTTTGGGTGTGAGACTAAGGCTAAAGACACATACACCCACTCAGGTTGCTGGTAACAAAACAGTACTCAGGAAGGTTTCCTCTCCAGAGTCTCCTTTCTTCTCTTCCTGACTTGGTTCATGCTATATATTACAACTGACTTAATTCAGTCTTGCTGATGAATATCAAACTAGTGTGAAAGAGCACAGCAGTTTTTTGAATTGTTTTTCAGCGTAGCAGGAGAGTGGAAGGGAGATAAGTCTGAGGTCACAGCACATCCCTTGGAAAGAGGTATGGGACTGAGGAATTGAGACAGACTGGGTAAGAAACATTTTCTAAAAATCACATGATTTCATTAATCACTTTGTTTTGTTCTGTGTTAACTTGCTGGAAGAATGTCACTGACTTGCAAAGGAAAAAGGCAGTTGACTTTTCATCTTGGCAGATGTCTTGAGACCTAATTACAGTTAATAGCAAGAAGAGCTTTTTATCTAAATATTTTTCAATGTACAAAACGCAACTTTGGGTCTAAGTAAACAGTTTATATTGAAATAATACTCACCCCAGGTACCTAGTTCCTTACAAAACAGGATTTCCAAGCTTCTCATGTTCAAATGGGGAAAACCTGGTGTTACTTGTGCTACAGAGGAGAGGGAAAGAGGGTGAGCATTAAGTTTGCAATTCCAGGTGCAAAGCTGGGAGTCAAGTGAGAGGGTGTCTGGTGTGGAATTAACTTTCTGAGCAATGCTCTATAAATCCCACAGCTTTCTAAAACCTTTTACACCATTTTCAAATGGCAGTTGCAGCTCTCTAGTTTCAAAGAGGTACTTGAAGCTGAGAATCTTTGCAATTGTAGCAGTGCTGGTGGGATTTCAGGTGGAGATCTGTCTGTAAACCTTCCAAACAGCATCAAGTGTTGCTGGGAGAAGGCTTGCAAATCACTCAGAGCATGCTGATAAGCACTGGTACAGCTGCAAAATGCTCTTGGAATACCTGCTGGATTTTTCTCATGTATATAAGAACTCTTAATTTTCCTCTCAGCTAAGCCAATTTTCCAAGGGCTTACCTGGCAAATGGTTTACTCAATGTAAACCAGGTTATAGCAGCATAAAAGGGGCTTTGTCTGCACGATGGTTTCCTCTCCACCACGTAAGTGGGAAGTGACTTTCGGTGCTTCTCTGGGCTCAGCAGTAATTTAAGGCGCTGGTGTTTCAGCAGAGCTGTGTGTGGCTGTGCTGAACGCCTGTGGCCCCATTCCAGCTTTTTCCTGCTCTGCCTTGCACCCTGCCCCAGCGGGCTGCCCTGTTTACTGTCTGCCCTGTGGTAAATGGATGTCACTTCCTTCATTAAAATGCTGGTGCGTGGCCAGATTCCCTTCCTTTGGGCTCGCCCACTCGGAGCAGCAGCGCTGCCGAATCCAGCTGTGTGCCACGCTCCGGGATCTGCTGCTGCCTGCATTGTTGGGATCTGCTGAGGTTCCTGAGCCCACACACAGAGGCTTTTGGAGGCATCTCCGAGGTGGAGAAGCACAGGTGCAGCTCTGTTGAAGAGGGTCTGAAGATGGATTATTGCTGGAGGGCGCAAGCTGCACTTCCAGCCGCGCGCTGTGCGCATTGCACAGGGAAGGTGTAAGCAGCGCTCGGCATGGGGCGCCAGTGCCAGCCTGATCTGGCCAGCGGAAGCAACCTCTGGACATGAGGATGTGGATGCTGTTCAAGGGCATCCCCTGATGTGCCTGGCAGCACAGGCACTCCTGGATGTGCAGGATCCCAGCCAAGGGGCCACAGAAATCCTGGATGCCCTGTTCTGACTGTGCTTGGTGGGACTGACCTGAGCACTCTGCCTTCACTGCTGACCAGAGTCTCACCTGAAGAGTTTTAAACTGACATCAAAGTTGCTGATCAGACTGGTGAGCAATTACATATTTGTCTTTGTAAGGATTGTTGCTGTTGTGTACTTAGATAATTAGAGATGGGAAATGTCTCCAGGCTCTTGGAAGGCACAGAACAAAATGGAAAAATGTCTTCTCCCTCCAAAACACAATTTCTTGTATCTCTCCCACCTGAACACTCCTATTTCTAGCTGTGATCCAGTGCTGGTATTTATTTCCTGATTTTTTTCAGGGTGTGCATGCTGTCACCTTGGGCACAGGTGAATTAGTACCTTTACTCATAAACATATTTTTTCCTATCCCTACATAAAAATCTAATAATTTCAGTCCAGTTATTTTATACAGTAAATTAATGTACATTCCTTGTGACAGATTTGTGTCCCATCTCTTCCTTTTCTCATGCTCTGTACTGGTTGAGACACCATGTCTGCAAATGTCACGCTCAGACTGGCAACCTGCTTCCTTTCCTTGTCCCTCCTGCAAGTGGCTCATTTGCTGACTTTTCCAGCTGTCCCAACATATGGCTGCTCCCATTTATCATAATTCAGGTCTGTGCCTGGGACAAAGGCTGATAAAAATAATACTTCATGCACAAGTGGCATTTGAGTAGATTATTCTATAGCTCTTGTTAATCAAGTAAATACTATTTTTTGACCTAACTGTGAATTCAGTTTGTAAGTGGTAGGTCATTACTGAAACTAATTTTAGCAAGGCATTTCTTATCAGTTCACGTTTGTTGAAATAAAAAAAGTAGTAAATTATAACAATGAACAATTGTAGAACACTATTAATGGGGCACCAAGGTGGTTAACTCTTTAAATACATCAGCCATTTCAAAACAGCATTCATCAAAGTGAGATCTGATTGACTTTGCAGGGGCTGCAGCATGTTTTAATAACAAAAATAGTAATTTTATAAGTAAGCTATCAATACATGAATTTTTTAAAGCCACACTGCCTTTTTCTGACCTCTTGAACAGATTTCCTTGGTCTTTGAGCTACTAGAAGTGGCAGGAACTAATGATTTTGTGAACAGCATTATCCCAGTATTGGTCTGTTGCACTGGAAGTTGTGCCTGACCAATGAATGTGGCTTTGGTGTTGTGGAGGACACACAGTGGGTGCCAGGTTGGATGTGTGGTGGTGCAGACCATCTGCAGTTGGTCACAACAGGTTCTGAATTAGCAAGGAGGGTGGTCTCTCGATGGATAAAGGAGAATGAGGAGCTGGATGGTTCCAGGACCTCATGGGAAAGCTCATTGTGGTGAACAGAGTTCTCTCTAAATGAGGAGGTGCAAGGGCAGCTGATGAGCAAACAGCGCTGCAGGGAAACAGACCCAGCAGAGTTGCTCTCTTGCATCTCCCTCCCTTTTTGGCACCCAGCTCCATTGGCAATAGCCTCAAGGGTCATCAGCCCTGGTGTTCCAGTGGTTGAAGGCCTCTCAGGAGCAGAAGTACTTGTTGCTGTGGTTTCTCCTCATGTGGGAGTAAAATCAGCTGCTTCTGGGAGCTCAATTCCTTTTGATCCCTTGATTGGAGTGTCTCATTGGTGCTACTGCATTCCAGCTGCTGAATTCCTGAGTGCAGTCACGAAAAGGAGCCAGACCCAGTCCTCGAGAGCTTTATTATACAGAGCTGAAAGCTCATTGATTCCGAGATGTTCCTCTGCCTGCTCTAGTCCCTTGTTGTTTGTACTCTTGGGAAAATAAAGGCAAGTTTTATATTCAAACATAAACCACAGTTTCCCTCTACAGCCACAGCCTACTCTTTGATGAAATCCAAATAGCATGTGTAATAAATCCTGTGTGGAGGCAGTGATCTCTGATACTCCAGCTAGCAAGGTTGTGGCAGTGATACTGCATATGGACTGAGAACCTGAGTTCAAACACTTCCTTGAATGAAGATGGAAAGTATAAGAATCCAGGCCTGCATTATGACTCCTGTCTTCTGCTGTGTATGGGCGGAAGACATTGACATCACTGGTATTTCCTTCAGAATGAAAGTATGCTTCCAAGTGAATACAGAACTTCTGGCGTTGTATGGAACGTGTTAATGAACAGGTGATGAAATGAATTTCACTCTCCTGTTTAAATTCAGTGAAGAGAGTCATGGCATGCTCAGTTTCATACTGGAAAAATAAATAACAGCAGTCCAGCAGAGTATGGTGGAGTGCTGGCACCATTTCATTCATGCAAGCAACTCCTTGCCAGTATTTACTGGATTTCTTCTGGCTTTCCTTAAAGCAACTGAAGAAAGAAGAAGCAGCACCCCCCTTCCCGAGGTGCTGATTGCCGTGTGGGCGGATGTGTTTGCAAGTCCGGGATAGACTGTTTGATCTTGCGTCTCCACCCTTAATGAAACTCCCTCTCCCTTTGCCCTGGCAGATGCTCCGAGCCCAATATGCACTTAGGATTTAGTGCAGGTGGTTTTTGGCTGCCAGCAGTCGCTGTTGGGTGCCTGCCATGGGGCTTCAAGTTTGCCAAACCCAGGCTCAACTGTGTGGCTCAAACAGTTGTTTCTGTGGCTCCATTAGCCAGTACAGGCACCTTGTCCAAAGATAATGCTGCTATCAGTAGTGCCTGTAATGTCAGCCATGCCATTAAGTCCACATCTTTTATTCAAGATGTTCCTTGAGAATTCCTGAAATCCATGCTGTCATTAAGTTTTCCAAGCTGTCACACTGTCATTAATCAAGTTACTGTAAGTATTTACCCAGCCCTGGAGCACAGCCCAGAAGTAGCTCTTTCCCTTGGACATTTTTTTGTCTAGGCATTAATTTATCACTTTGGTGTAGCTGTGGAGCTCCTTGGGTGCAGAACAGCAGCTCCTTTGCAGGGGATTGACAGGGTTTGCACAGGGCTGGGCTGTCTGGTTCTGACCCTCAGATTTTGCCACATCTGTAACATCCATCCATCCATCCATCCATCCATCCATCCATCCATTTCTTGGGGAAATGAGCAGTTCCCAGATGGTGCTGACCACATACCTCTGGATGGGTAATACAACAAATAAGGGAATCGTTTGGCTGTAGCAAACATTGTAAAGTTACCAAGGAGATTGTCATTGTGAAATTTCACTGTGGCATTCTGCTTGCAACTTTGAGTCCTCTTCCAGTGGCAGTGCTTTTTTCCATGGATCTAAAGCTGATCTTGTACAGAACAATGGAAAATCCCTCTTGAAGCAGCTGCTGACTCTTACCTGTATTTCTTGTTGTCTTAGTGCAGCTGTGGGCAGGTACAGAGGTGTTTTAGATGTGTCCTTTCTAGTCAAGGGCAGAGAAACCTTCGGAAAAATGTTATGGATCAGAAGACAGTCCTGGTTATTAAGTTGTTTGTTTATGGGCATTTCCATGCTTTTGTAGTTGAGCAGGATTAAGGTTCTTCTAAAGCAACATCTGAGCCTTTTGTTGGCCTTTTAATTCCTGGCAATCACAGCACTACAACCCCAGCTGAATGCTGAGCTGTGTCTTATTTTATCCTGGTTTGTGCACTGCCTTGTGTTTTCCTTCCCAGCATTTGACATGTTGCAATGTTCCAGAGTGAATTAGTGGGCTGTCTTTTTTTAGGAAAACAAAGTTTTTGGGGGCAGGCAGTAGCATTTGTGTATTCTGTTATCGTGGGTGGCCTTCAGCTTGCAGGGGTCCTTGGAACAGGAAGGGAGCTTAACTCTGGACTGCTGTGGAGGCAGTGAATGCTTGTTGGACTGTGTGGCTTTCATGTTGTTTAGATTTGTGATTGCTAGGAACAAATTAACCTCCAAAGAGAATGATTTTAAGTAGAAATTCTGTATTTTTGCAATAGGCTCTGTTAACTTCTGAGTGGGACAGGGAGCTTGGAAATGAACGTGCAGAGAGAAAAAGCGTAATTGTTTCTTTTATCGGTTTCATCTAAAGTGCATGTTTGATTGCAGAGCAAAGCTAATACAGATGGATGGTAGGTTATTTCTGTTCATGCAGTGCTTCCCTCCATGTAGTTATTGGGATCTCACTGCCAGCCTAAGTGCAATCCACACTATTTATTGAGATCTGGTTGCCAGCCCAAGTGTAATTTGCACTGCAGCAATGTGCACATCAGTTACACCACGAATCCATGTCACCAATGTGTAGATTTTCACTTAAACACTGCAATGTGCTGAGCCTGCAGGGAGGGCTCCTGGCTGAGCTCACACTGTGGGATTTGAAAGGCATCTGTCCAGGACAGCAGGAACTCTGATGAGCCAAATTCAGCCAGGTTTTGAAAGGATAAAAGATGTCACTAAAGCAACAGAGACTGGAACAGCACCAGAGTGCAAAAGCTTCCCTATTCAAGTACATCAGCCCAAAAGATTTAGCACAGCTTAAAAAAAAGGAACAGAACAGTGTGTTGGTGTATTATACCCACTAACCTTTAGGATTCCTACCAGCCCTGTTCCCTTGGGAATCTGGAGTTTCACAGTGGCAATACTTACTGAGTAAAGAGGAATGAATTGGCTGTGCAGCTGAGAGATGTTTTATTTCCAGAAGTTTATAAAATCAAGCAGTTGCTGAGCACTAGCAGTGAAGGAGCTGATTTTTAAGACATAAAAGAAACAGTTCAGGAACTCCCATGTGAGAGCAGAAATGCAGAGGAGGCAATTTGTATTCAGTTTACCCGTAAGTGATGACACATGGTGTGTGCTCCAGAAACTGAATGCCCAGATGAATTCAGATTTCTTTGTAAACTCCCAAAAGCAAGTTTATAGCAGTGTATTTCTCGAATATTGCTGCAGAGGTGGTCTAAGAAGACTTCAAAACTGAGCATTTTGACTGGGCTGTTAGGATTTTTGGTAAGTGTGCATGTGTGTATATATGTGTGTGTATATATATATATATATATATAAAATTTGACTTGAAAAACTAAACAAGTGATTTTGTGTCTCAGCTGCGATTGTTTTCCCAAGCAAGTTACCAAAGCCAGTATTTGATTTTTCTTACATTACTGACATTGACTCTCTGTGTGATGATTCAGCCTTGTAATGCTGTAAATTCAGCTGAGAACTGCAATATGTGAAATCAGTGGCTTCACTGTCCTTGCTTTTATTTTATCTTTTTAGATTTGTAGCTGTAAATCTGTAGAGGGATTTAGGATATAGCTGAAGAAGAGCCATCTATTATCCTGCTGCTGAATTTATTTAACTGTTCTGTGCCATATAATTTGAGCTTTTGTGTTCTTTTCCTGATGCATTATTACATCCTGATAAGTATTACAGCTTATGTGAAATACAGACAGCCTGTTACAGCAAACTCAGAATCTGATATAGCCAAGTGGAACATAAAATTTATCTTATCTTCACTATAATCTCTTAACTCCAGGAAGTTTTAGTAATAAAGTTCTCTTGATGTTTATTTGTCCCTTCTCACCAAAGGTGTGTCACGCTGGACTGGGTGTGTGGGGTTTGTGTGCACTTGCCAGAGGAAGGATCAAAACTTACAGACATGCTGTTAAAAACGAGTGATGGGTGGGCAGCTTAAGTGCATTTCCTGCTTTGCTGTCACCTCAGCTGGCAGCCTGTGTCACCTGTGCCCTGTGGTTTCCCCCAGCAGGTACTATGTGGGCGAGCTGCTGTAACTGGTTCTGTGTGGATGGCTCCCCTGAGGAGATGCAGGCACCGCCGGCAGCTCGGGCTCAGGCCTACTCCAACCCCGGCTACAGCTCCTTCCCCTCTCCCACTGCCTCTGAGCAGAGCTGCAAAGCCTGTGGCATGCACTTCGACAGCTCCTCCAGCAAGGTGAGTGCAGTGCAGCCCTGCCAGGGGCAGCTGCCTTCATTTCAGTACAGACACATATTATATACACATATCCTCGGATCTGAGGGTGTTCCACATGGGAGAAGGCAGCTCACCTTGGTTTTGGTTCTTGGTTCTTTCAGTCATTCTGTCACAATTAACAGGCATCGTTAATGCGACTGCAAATACTTCAGTAGACTTTGCTTTCCCAGATCTCAATGAAGAAAGCCAAACTGCTGCTAATCAGTTAAAAAAGCATTAACTTGAACATGAGTTTTTAAATTTCTTATTTAAAAACGCTAATGCCTTTTAAATATAAATATGTAACTTGTGGTAAGATGTTTAGTAATGTTTGTGCTTTCAGTAAAGGAAGATCTGCCTGCCTGTTTTCCAAACTATTGTTGCTCAAACTAAAAGCAAGCAAAGTTTTTTTGAGGTTGTGTGTAGAGCTGCTGAGCAAAAATAGCCCCAAACCAAACCCAAATCGATTTTATCTTGATTGTAAACTTCATTTGTGGGTATATAAATGCCAAAATAATTGCTGCCACAAGACTTTTAATTCGACAGCAAAGCCTGCCTGGGGCATTATTTGGACATGGTGGGTCCTTTAATGCTGCTTGAAAATGTTCCAGTGAAGAAAATTGGTTTGTGTCCACACTCTGTGGCTTAAGAAGTGTCTGATCTATAGCTACTGAACTTAAGAATGTGAGAATTTAAAAATAATGGTGAATTCTGGCCACAGCCCTTTTAGACTATATGGGAAAGTTCATAAATTGGTTTTCTCTGCACCTTTTTATTCAATGAGGACACACATCTGAGTAATGGTGAGTCTTGGCAGAACTGCTGCTTTCTACTCACAAGACAATAGGGATTTTGATGCATTTTTGCACTGAGAAGTGCAGTTGCTTCAGGAATCACTGGAAATTCAAACTCTGGTGATCTCTGGGAGAGACTGGAGCCTGATGTCTGCAGGTGGGAATGCTGGAACAGCTGCAGGAGGGGCTGCCAGAGCTCCTCCATCAGGCTTTGGTCTCCAGAGGGAACTGAAAACATCACTAAGAACACACTGATGTGTTTGTGAGCCATGGTAATTCTTCAGTGCTGTTGCTGTGGAGGGAGAAGTGTTTGAAATCTCACTGTGCTGCAAGGAGGGCATGGAAAACTGCATTCTCTCCCGGGAGAGGCAGCACCTTTGAACTCCAGTGTCCAGTTAATGTTTATTCTGAAATACAGTGGATAAAAATTAATTCATTCTGCACTGGTGACCATAAGGATAACCTAGATTGCTTTAAAAAACCCCAAACACAACAAACAAAAAACCCCATGTAAAGCATTTCAGGGCTGTCTGAGCATCCTGACTGTGCTGTCAGTGAGCATCAGTCAGACATGGCCTGACCTTTTAGGAACAAGTTTTAATGTACAACAACATTTGAAACTAATCTTTCTGAACAACCCAGTGCCATGAATCTCTGCCCTTTCAGTCAGAGTTCAGTGAAGTTGTAAAAGCTGCTTGATGCTGAGATGTAGCCAAAATGTCCATGTTTAAACACTTGGTGCTCAGATACAGGCTGGGAATATTTTTTCTTTTTTCTGAAGATAAATCCTAGTGCTAGGCTGATAAGTCAGAGACATACCTGGGTTTATTTTCACTTCCCAAATGTATCACTTGATAACTGAGGCAGGCTGTTATTCCTGTTAATTGCAGGAACATGTTTGATAGAACAGGCCTTGTGCTGTATTTGCTCTGTGATACCAAAAGAAGGGAGTGCTCAAGTAGGGGTTTTCTGGCTGGAAGGTCCTTGGCAATACAGGGCTTCTCTTTGGAGCCAGTTTGGCTATCTGCAGGGCATGGGGAGGCTTCCCCTGCCACAGAAAAGTGGGGCTGTTTGAGGGTTTTGGGTTGTTTTGTGTGTTTTTGTTGGATTTTTTTCATCTCCATTTTGATTGCTGCTGTGTCAGAGATGGGTGATTGAGAAAGCAAGTGTTATCAACAGGGTTACTTTCCACTTCTCTGCCTTTGTGGATTTGTTTTGTTTCCCTGTTCTAGGCACACACAAGTTCCTGTCTCTGCCCTAAAAATTTCCTGAGGAACAGGATTGTTCCTGCAATCACAGGGTCACAAGGAGTCAATTACATATTAATGGTTTTTATAGTGATGAAATTAAGGAAGACTTCTCAAAAGTGGATGTTGTGTGGAAATTGCCCTTCCTGCCTTGCTTTGTGGTTGGTGAAAGTCACTTTTCCTTGGCAGACCCCCAAACAGCAATTTTGAGATGAGGTTTCAAGAGTTTCTCCCTCTGGTAGAATGCTTAAAATGCTTGACCAGGAAATTGGGATTGTTTCTGTAAAGGCAGTACAGGCTGTACTACCTGTAAAGGTGGTACAGGCTCTAAACGAGAGGCCTGGTGGTGTTAATTGGAAAGGGGATGGGGAGCAGGGAGGGTTCCAGGCTGAAAAGGGGATCAGAAAGAGCTTTTGTAAGCTAGCAGTGTATTTACACCCTGAAAACATGAGCAGCATCTGCTTTCTTTCAACTGGGAAGTTGAGATGTTCTTTAATCACTAGAAGCAGCTCATAATTTTTTTTTGTCTTTGAGTTTGTATGTATTACTTCAACTCCACTTGTGTCTTTTCCCTTGCACAGCTCTGAAGGATCAGGATGTCAGGATTTCATAGAGGTGCTTGGCTTCTCTGAGACTTTTAACATTTTGAATTAACAATGAATTAACATTTTTATTGTATTGAATTGAATTGAATGAATTAACATTTTTAACCAGCACTGAAACCACTTCTTTCTTCCCTCAGGACTTTTTAACAGGCACGTAATGTGGCTGTTCTGCTCCTATTCCTATTGGAAAATGTAGAATTTGCCTTTCCAAAGGGTTGAACAGTCAAGTTTCTGCAGAAGTCAACACAGACTGTGAGTGCTTGGAACTTCTGAAAATCAAGCCCTGAATGACAAGATCAGTATCAAATATAAACATTTAACAACAGAATTTAATCTGTAAAGTTTTTAACTGTCTGGGGCATAATATTTCCAAAACTTCCAACACTTTCTGTCTAGCTCTAACAGGTGCAAAGTGTGTGTATGACACACAATAAGCTATTTTTGTATAAATAAACGTTGAATTCTTTGATGTCTGTCAGACTTCGTGGCTCTGTTTCCCTCTTACGGTGGAAACAAAGATTGATTCAGTGATTGCAGCAAATTGGAGGGGAAAAAAGGTGGTGGGAAGGAAGGTCATTCATACAGGTATTAAATTTATGAAAGAGAAATGTTTTTAAGTAGTTCCCTGCCATCCTGGAGCTTCTTAATGCACAGAACAATATGCACTAGTTGGAATTCACTTGGAAGTCTGCTGCCTCAATCTCCTGATTTCCTCTGGCTTAAATTGCATGAACAGGTGCAGAAAATTCCTGTCACTTGAGGGAGTCTTGTAAGGATATCATGTTTCATTCTGGGTAAATGGAGTGGGATTGGGGCTTCTCTAAGAACTGTGAGAAATCTGGTGATTGCTCAGGGATCAATCCTTTCCCTCCTCTAGGAACACGAGTAATGCACTGGGCACTTTTTCATGAATTGGAAGGTTTTGCTTGTGCTTTTACAGCAGCTGCTGCTTCCTTTGGCTCCGGACAGGAGGGCAGTGCTGCCTGGAAGTGCAGGCACAGGGCACGGGATCAGTTTGATTCCTTTCCCCTCTCTTTCCCAGCGCATCTGCTTGGACTGTAAGAAGAACTTCTGCACGTCCTGCTCCAACCAGCCCGAAGGTGGTCCCCTGCTCTGCCACCTCTGCCATCGCTTCCGAGCCACGGCTTTTCAGCGGGAGGAGCTCATCAAGATGAAGGTGAAGGATCTGCGAGATTACTTGGCACTCCATGAGATTTCCACAGAGTTCTGTCGTGAAAAGGAGGACCTGGTATTCCTGATCCTTGGCCAGCAGCCTGCAATTACCCGGGAAGATCAGATAAGAACAAACACATTTAATACCAGTGCCCGTGGACAGCAAGACTTTGTGAGTCACCCCCCAACCAGCCTGGCCTCTTCTACCTCACAAGATGAGCCCTCAGTGTCTGCAGATCCCATCTCAAGTTCAGAATCTCAGGAACACCAACAGGTACAGTCTCTGGCCAGAACCATCTTTTGCTAACTCATTCATCTCTATTTTTGGATTAACTACTGAGATGTTGCATGTGGTTTTGCTGTGTAAAGCTGCGACTTGCTGTCACTAGCTTTGACGTGCCCTTCATTAGTGGAATTGAATTTGGTAGGCAGTGCTGAAAATATCAAGCATTCACTCTCTGAACAACATCACTGCTCTGGGATGTGTTTCTCTGGTGCTCTTGTTCACGCTTGCATTGCCACAAGATGCTTCTGTGACTGCTTCCTTTGGTACTTGCTGATGACTTCTGACAATTGTTTGTAGGTGTAATTAAATAGTTGATGTAGTTCTTTAATTCTTGTGCCACACAACAAGCAGAGTCTAAAGCAATCTTGGAGCTGGAACTGATGAGAGAGATGATGGGGGTGGGTGAGGTTTTTGGTGTCTCCTGCACTCAGATCAATAGAAGACAAACCCTGAGTCTGTTGCCAAGTCTTGGTTTATGATGAACCTGCAGTTCTGATGAACCTTGGCAGGGGCATTTGAGCTTAATTATTTTTTATTGACCTTGCTTTGTTTGTCTTTCTGCTCTCTGCTAGGGGAAGTTTACTCAGTGTTTGACATCTGCTCCTTGTCCTATTACAAAGTTAATAGGTGTATGCAGTTCCCTGTGGACCAAAGCTGTGAAAATGTGTGTACCTTCTGCTTCCTCAGCAGATACATCTAGTTCAAAGGAAGAGTTTTCCTGGGAGAATGGTGTTTACAAATCATTAAAAGGCATTTTCATTCCCTGGTTTTTTGGATATTGCCATTCCAGTTTTTACCAGCTCTGCTGTCTTTCCTTACTGCCCCATGATACATTTCAGCTTCTTGTCTCCACTTGCATGACATCCTGCTACAGTTCAGGCTCTTTGATCCTGATCGTTATTCTTGTGCTCTGTAAATATTAACAAGTCCCCACTTGGATAAGTAGGATGGTAAAGTTACAGTCTCTTTGTCAGTAGGAAACCAGAGGGAGCAGTGGCTGCCGAGGGTGAGTCAGCTGAAATTACACTGCTCGTTTTATCAAGTGCTCAAAGCAACTGCCCAGCTTTTCTTCTCCAGCTCTGTTGCTGCTGGTCCCTCACTCGGTGTCTCCTGTTTGCCCACTCCAGAGCCCACCTGAGGAGGTGTTTGCCTGCTTACTGGGAAGATCTGGGCTGTGTTAGAGGAAGGTTGTACAGAGCCTTGCACTGAGAGCTCTGACATCACACCACAGCACACTGTAGCACTTGGGGAAGGACTGCATTCGTACACATACAAGTTTGGTGTATAGATTTGATCTCCTCCTGATCCAGCCTGGAGTTCTGTACTGGAGCTTTAAAGATTCAGCTTCAGCAAGTGTTACTTTGTGTGAGTGCTGTCCAGGAAATTCCCTCTGGGAACCTGCCTGGCTTGTGCCTTGTCCTGCCCTTGTCCTTCCAGAGGTCAGGGACTGCACTGACACTGACCTGGAACTGATTTCCCTCCAGAAAGCCAGAGCTGGCGAAAGCTTTATTTCCTCTTCCAGGCCAATGGTCATGTGCCTCCGAGCCCAGCCTATGGAACAGCAGCTGAGAATGCAGCAGAAGAAGCAGCAGCAGAGGATGAGACAGAGGTTTGTGCGTCCTGGAATGGGATGGCAGGGAATACCAGGTTTCCTAGGCTGGATTTGCCACCACAGATAAACAGTAGTAACTGTTTAGTAGTAGTCACCAAACCTTTCTGTGGCATCATCTTGCCCTCCACATACAGAAAGAACTGGTGTCACTTGGACACTGTAATAATACAAATCATTTAGTTCTGTCTCTATCTTGTGTTTCTGATAGATTAATTCAGAGTAGCCACTTACATGTACATCCAAACACGAACTCCTTCTAATGCACATATTGAAAGTTGATTGAAATCGTAGTTCAAGGTGTTTTGAGGGCAAGAATAATTCCCTCTTTGCTCCCTTCCCAGTCCAGTGACTCAGAAGATAACCTGGTGCTGGGCAGGAAGGCCTCCCTGTCCGACCTGACGAGCATCGGGGACATCAACGCGCTCTCCGTGCGACAGCTGAAGGAAATCCTCGCCCGCAACTTCGTCAACTACAAAGGCTGCTGTGAGAAGTGGGAACTGCTGGAGAGGGTGACTCGTCTCTACAGAGAGAAGGACCTTCAACATCTAGGTAAGAAACTTAGCAAACATGGGCTCGTTTTCCAGCTTTTCCCTTTTTACAGGCAGTTTTACAAGCAAATAGAACTTATATTTCTGGTTCAGGCAAGTGAGGAGGAAGGAGGGGGTGTTTTGTATAGAAAGGAGCTGAACTCTGTTCACCACTCCTGGTAGTTGTTTGAGGACAGAGTTCTGGGAGCTCTGGCCAGGGAGTGCCCTGCAGCAGCAGCACAGGGCTGTGCATCCTTCACCTTGGGATTGTGCATGGCCCTGGCAGACCCCACTGGGCACTGCCTCAACCACAGAACAGCTGGTGGGTGTGCTGGCTGTGCTGGGATGAACTCTTATCTCTTGGCTCATGGTAACTGGCAAAGCCAGCAGGGAAATGCCCTGCCCAAGCAGGAAACTGCCACCAAAGAGCAGCTGGGAGGTTCAGGGCCATGGCTCCCAGGGCTGCCCAGCTGTGGGTAGCTGGGGTTTGACTCTGTCACATGCAGGGCCCACACAGGTGGCTGGTGAGGGGACACAGGCGCACAGAGAATGTATCTGGATTGATGTTTCAGGTGCCAGTTTGCACTTCTAAGGGATTTCTTAAAAAAGACACATATTCATAAATTAGTCACAAGAGAAAGTTATTTTAACACTTTGCTGTCCAAAGTAGTGTTGTTTTCTTAAACACATCTCTATAGGCTTCATCCTTTATGGATGATACAAGATTTAAGACACCAGCTTTGGGTTTATATTCCTCACTCATTTTATCTTGTGCTTTTGATGCAACTTATCTTTTTCTTCACCGTGTGTGGCTGTGCTCAACCATCTTGGAGATTGTGTAACACCAGAGGAGCTGGCACAAGGGGCTGCTGCAGGTGCAGCACTGGGAAGCCAAATTCTGTACACATTCCAAGGCTCTCTTAAAAATTGAGACATCCTTTGGATCCCTTATCTCTGAGCAGCTTTAGCTGTTGTGTAAGCTCAGTATAGAAAGTTTCTTGTTGAACCTGTCCCGATCAGAGCCCCAGCCTGAGCCTCTCGTGGGGATCAGCAAAAAGCAGTTTTGGTTTAGCAGCTCCTTCAGAGTTTTCAGCCCCTGCCTGGTAACACTCTGTCCCAGCCTCTCAGATTCTCACTAAATTACTCTCTCTTCTTCTGTTGCAGTTTCGGACACTGACGATCAAACTGGTGAGTGAAATCCTTAATCATGGAGTTGTTTATTGGGAAAAACCCTCTGAGTTCAAGTCCAACCAGCACTGCCAAGGCCACCCCTAAACCATGTCCCCAAATACCATGTCTACATGGCTTTTAAATCCCCTCCAGGGTTGATTATTCCACCACTGCCCTGAGCAGGCTGTTCCAGAGCTTGACAACCCTTTTGAAAATGGATATTAGGAAAAATTTCTATCTAAACCTCCCTGACACAACTTGAGGCCATTTCCTCTTGTGCTGTCACTTGTTACTTGGGCAGAGAGACCCATGTTGTTCATCACTGGGAATGTCAGTGATATTTGTTTTCATCTCATGGAAATTACTCTGTAAAAGCTAAAACTTCCTGCTCTTTGCCAGCTGCTGGAGCAACCATGTGGGGAATCCCATCAGCAAAGCCAAACCAACCTGCCACACCTCCCTTTGTCTGACCAAGCCATGCTCTCCTGTCCCCTCAGGTGGTGCTGGGCTCCCCAACAGTGAGGACAACCTGTGCAGGATCTGCATGGACGCTCCCATAGACTGTGTGCTGCTGGAATGTGGGCACATGGTGACGTGCACCAAGTGCGGGAAGCGCATGAGCGAGTGTCCCATCTGCCGCCAGTACGTGATCAGGGCAGTGCACGTCTTCAGGACCTAAGGGGGGCTGTGGGGTGAGGTGAGGGCTGCTGCTGCCTTAAAGCCTCAGTGCTCTTAGGGAAAGGGCCAACATCCCTGCAAATTGTTACCTTGGAGATAAGCCTATGGACCCCGCTGCGAGGGAGGGAAGGAGGAAGCCTGGGGGAAACTGTTCTGCTCAAGCCATGCCCGACTCTGCTCGTCCCACCATCGTGCTTTACACCACAGTGCCTGGACTCCTTGGAGCTCATTGCCAGCAATCATTAACCACCTCCATCCTAGGATGATTTGAGGACAGATGGATGCCCAGCTTTCTACCAGGAAGATCAGCCAGAGAGGCTTTGTATTTTCCTCTGAATAATAAAAGTGAACTGGGGTCTCAAAAAGTGTCCTTTGTTTTGCTGCTCAGGCTACACCCAGCAACAAGTTGATTTTCACAGATTAAAATGTCACTGTACTTGTTAATTTTAATTTTTAATTTAATGTAAAATTGTTATGCTTGCAGGACAGGCAGACCGCCTCTGCTTTCCCTAATTCCAGCCTAGTGCAATTGTGGAAAAATGTGTAATTTTATATCAAGGTTATCTTTGTATTTATGGAGGAAGGCTGGGAAGGCTCAGCCTTACCCTGTGTGCTGGGTTTTTGTTTCTGTGCCAGTGGGAGGGAGGTTTCTGGTTTGATTTTGTCGACTTTGACTTCACAGCATGTGCCAGAGGTGGGGCTCACACTGAACTGCCCTCACTTGCTGAGGGAGCTACAACTCCAAGGCCTGACTCTGCCCCAGGTTTTAGTGAGGACTCCACGGCTACACAATCATATTAAGTACAGGTGACTTTTTCTTGCTTTTAGAAGGGAATCATGGAAGAAAGCCTTTGTCTCCCTTGAATCCATGAGCAATCTCTGCTGCAGAGCAGCTTCTCCCATCGTCCCCTGTGCTCAGTTTTGCAGTTCTGCTCCCTTCCACTGCTCACCAAAAGCAACTTACTTTGTCCTTTCTGCTGTTGAGGCTGGGTGGGAGAGAGTCTGTGGCCTGATCCCTGACAGATCTCCTGGACACTACGTTTAGTTGGAAAAGACTTGCCAGAGAGGTCTGGAAGTTCTTGCTAGAGGTGATTGTAACTTTTGTATTTTCCCCTCAGTGGTCTGCAAGCATCCGGGGCACTTGGCTGCAACACAGCCAAGCTTCAGAATCCTGGTGCTTTAAGTGTCCATCAGGGTGGGATTGTACCCTCATTCCAAGGCAGGGGTGAGGCTGAGACCACCCTGCTGCAGAGCTTTCCTGTCTGGCTTGGGGGAGAGATGGAGGCTCCGTGTTCAACCCCAGCCCCTGCCTGACTGCCAGCAGCACCAACCCAGTGTCCCCTCAGCTCCTGAGGCATTGGCAGTGCAGCTGCAGGGACAGCACCAGAGCTCCTTGGGCACTAAGTGGGAACGGGAACAGCAAATTCACCTTGTGTGTTCTTCAACAGGGACACTTCCATGAGGAGCTGCTCAGCTGCAGGGAGTGCAGGGTCTTTGCTCTGAGAGCTGCAGCCAAAACAGCACCTGAGGTGAGAAATGTGCGGCTCAGGAGGCAGCAGAACAGATGCACTGCAGAGGAGGGCTCAGAACCCCACAAAAATGCAACAGCTCCTGCAGGTTACTGAACTCAGCATTCTGGCTTTTACCTCTGTCCCAGGTCAGGTTGCTCTTTAAGCTTTGACTTGAAGGTTTCACAGGTTCCAGCATGAGAACAAACTGGAATGAGTCAGTGCATTGTGGTAGAAAGGAAGGCAGGTAAGAAGGGACCATTTACTCTGGAGAGGAGGGCACAGGAAGCTCCAAGAGCTGCAGGAATACACAAAATGCTGACAGCCTGATTTAGGAAATTCACTGTGAAAATTCATGTTGTCATATTTTTCAGTAAACTCAGGGCTGGGGGAATTGAGCAGGAAGGTTATTCCCCTATGGATAGATGTACTTTTCCTTGTAGAGGGTAGGTGTATTTTCTCCAGCAGATAAATCAAGCTGCAGATCAATGCCTGAAGTTTTAGGGAAGAGAAGATCCACCCACCCTGTGACTCCAAAATGTGCTTTCTCAAGGGAGGACTCTTCTTGTTTCCCTTGTAAAATTGGATTCTCTGCTTATGGATACGAAAGAGTTGTTTTTAAAGGAAAATCAAAATCTGGAGGAAACTGATTAATGATCCAAAGGAATATAATGTTCTGAACTAATAAAGTAAATGGAAATATTTATGTGCTTTATGTACACTGTACATTGTTTAAAGATTTTAAAAGTTAATATTCTACTTGAAAAGGGCATATTATTTGCTATTAAATCCTCTGGTACTATGATGGTTAAACTTACTAGTTTTGGTACAGAAGTGTGTTTATAATTTTATAATAAAGTTGAAATGTGATTTAGTTAACCTTGTTGCTGACTCTGTTACAAGCAGAGATCCTACAGCTACTGCTGAACCTTGACCAGAAATTGGGATCCCAGGTGCACAAATATTGTTATTGGGGGGCACAGAAAAAATTACCTGACAACAAAATGACCTTGACACTACAGCCAAGAGTTCCATGGAGTTGGTGGTCTTCTTTCCTGAACAGGAAGAGAATAACCTTTGGAAAATAAGTCCTGACAGCAAAGGAGAAGCTGCTTCAGTTTTATTTCTTTTATCTATAAAAATACCCAAACTTTAAAAACCCAAGGAGACTAAACCAGCACCTGGATAAGTGCACTGATCTATAGTATGGGCAGGAAAATGGGATTCAGCAGTAACATTTCTCCACAGAGTTTTTTAAATTCATTTCATAGGGTTGCTGTGGATCTTTGTAGCTACCTCTGAGGGCATTTCCTGTCTATCCATATCTCCCCCTATTCCCAACTGTTCCTGTAGCAGCACTGCCCCCTCTGCTAGCACGGGGCTACCAGCCTGCGCTTCCGGATGCATTCCCAGATCCACCTGGGAGACACCCGTGTGGCACCAGGATTGTCCTCAATGTCCCCAATCACGTGGGTGGCCGAGGCTGTGTCAAACTCCTCCACCAGGTCCCCGTCGTAGGCGATGAAGTAGCGGCGGATTCTGTCGAAGTCCTTCACAGAGGGTGCCAGGTAGAGCTTCACCCCTGTGAAAATGTCCAGCAGGGGCTGCTGAGGGGGAAAGGACAAACAGAGCTTGGGCCAAACATTCTTTTCCAGAGGGAAATGAACAGACAACAACTGCCTCAGCTTCCTCCCACCACCCTGCCCTGGCTGCTCACTGTACCTTTTTTCCATTGTCCTCCATCTCGGATGCTTTCCTCTTCTCCCCTCGTTTCTCCTCGGATTTTTGAGGGGATCCAAAGAGTGCTTTGCTCTCTAAAAACAAAAATGTGGCTCATGGGTGTGCTCTGTCCAGATACTGACTGTGTTCCAATGTGGGGGGAGAGCATAAAGAGGAGGAGGGATAAGTTTCCTCCCCTCTTTCTGGAAAATCCATGAATTAGACTATTACTAGTGAGACACCTTTTTCTACTGTAAAAGGTAGATCCTCCTGTAAATCCTCCTGCTCCCATTCCCAGGATGCTGCTGCCACCTGCCCTCTGTGAAACTGCTCAGCAATCTGCTTCATGTTCCAACTCAATTTACCTGTAAATCACCTCCAGCCACGTGTCCCATTATCTGCATGAATTCCATCCAAATAAAATTAAACACTGGCTCATGGCCAACAGTCTAAGCAAAGGGCCTGTGACCTGCAGGGACAGGAGCAGTGAACACCGACCTGAACAGCATTGTCAGAGCTGTTTCCATCCATCTTTTCCCCAGTCCCAGGACATCTCAAAGCTACTCAATTCCTACTGGGCCAAACCAAGGGTCTGAACAGCTTTGCTCATTATCTCTGATGTGCACATGGAAGGTGCTGTGGGATTTTCAAGCCTCAGACAGAAGGCAAAGACCCAGAGCCAGCAGGCCCCAAGCACAGAGGACACAACCCAGGCTCCTCTCCTGAAAGCATCACTTACCTTCTGCCTTCTGGGCCTTTGCAGGCGACTTGCTTGGGGGACTCTTAATACTGCTGTGAGGTGTGGAAGACCTGGAGTTGCTATCATTCTCTCCACTGCTGCCAGCTGTGGATTCATCCTCCTCCCCAGCTGCAACACTGAAATCAGCCTTCTCCTTGGAGAGCTGGTACAGCTCCTGCCCAGCAGAAACAGAGCATTGATCATGTGTGACACTGCACACGAGTTGTCATGCACTTTTCTCCCCCGTGAAGTGTTTGCTCAGATGCTTTTCCTTCCTGCATCTCTTTGAAGTAATCTTCCTGTCAACCCTGTCCGAGCTCCCTGCATTCCACCCCAGTGCCTGGCATTAAGGGAAGCCACACAGGGAGGAACAAAAGCCACATCCACATCATCTGCTGCAGAGCAAGACAGGCTGATTCACCAGAGCCTGAAGAGTGAGCAGTGCTCAGTGCTCACTGTGGGAACAGCCCATCTGCAGAGGGGTTTGCTCCTCTCTCCTCCCCACAGGGATCCTGACAGGACAGCAGGGAGGCTGCATCACTCCTGCTTCCCATGGCACAACCAGCCCTGGCAGCTGCTGCCAGCACCAAACTGCAGCAACTCCCTTGAGCACAGAGCTCCCCCACTGCTGGGGCTGGCACCAAGCCCCTTCCTCTCAGCACAGGAGGGCCTGGCTGCCATCTGGCATTCTTGGGGGGGCTGCCACTTGGCCCCTCTGCCCCAGGATATCCACAGGCACTTCCCAAATGCCTCTCCCAATCTCAGCAACTGAAGGGAAACCGAGTGACCATGGGGAGAATAAAGGTCACCTCTGAGGAAGGCAATTCCTCACGTTGTCACAAGAGCTGACAGAACCAACTGCCAGCACAGACTTTCCTGACAGGGCACTACACAACAGCTCAAGAGTCCTCTCCAGGAGAACAACCCAGCCTGAGGCTGGAATAAAGGGAAAACAGAATGTGCCATCCCAGGCAGCAGCCAGCAGGGCCTTTCCCTGGCTGCTCTGCTGGCTGGTTTGTCTCTGAAGCACAGCCTGGTGCCAGAACTCACCCTCCCCGTGCTGCAGTGCCCGCTGAGAGCTCACCTTCAGCTGCTGCAGGTTGGTGGCTGTCTGCCAGTCCTTGTCGTCGCGGATGCGAGTGCAGCGCGGGAAGCGGATGGAGATCCCATCTGCAGTGTGAGCTTCAGCCTTGGAGAACTCGGCCCCTGTGATCTCCCACACTGGGGCTTTCTAAACACAGCGGGGAGGAAGGCACGTCACGTTGCCGTGTTCTCTCAGGAACCAGCTCCAAAGTGTCTCACTCCCCACTCACTCCCTGCTCCAGCACAGAATTCCACATACACAAACTGACCTTCTTGGTCACCTCAATTAGAAAATCCTACTTTTTCACTAAGCCAAAGATCCTTCCCTAACATGTAACACCAATTTCTAAATAACATCATCTCTTTCAGGCATACATGGCACAGAGCATACTGACATTTCCTAAAACAGCAGCAACTTTTAGGTTGCAGTTGTGCTTCAACCATTTTAAGTCAGATTTCTCATATCTTAAATTTAAAGTAAGCTCACTTCTGGAAGGGATTTAATGCACAAGAATATTTCCCAAAACTGCTGCAGGTGTGATTTCTTCATGAAGCTCTTAGCCTCAAATGCACCTGCAAGATTGAGAGATAAAAACTTGTGCTTAATTTCCCATTCCAAGTATGAAGATTAATTTTGTAACAGAGACAACTTCTAAGTTGTCCTTCTAAATGATTTATAGAAGATTGCAGAATAAGGGCTGGGAAATGTTCAATGTTAAATGATTTTGAAAGCACTCACCTTTGGGTCTGGCACAATGAAGTCTGGGTAGTAGATTTTGTTAATTTTTAGCCACCTTGGAATTTTAGTAGGATCCTATTAATTAAAAGCACAAAATCAAAATGAATAGCACTTACCAGCATATATAAATCTAATTCTACAAAAGAAGCTGCTGAAACACGACCTTAGAAGTAGATCAGCAGAGAGGTATTACATTGCTTTTGCATGGATGAAACTTGCACTGATCTGCAGCAGTTCCTCTCATCCAGAAAATCACAAATATTACCTGAAACAGGCCTCAATGCCTGTCATTCTGTATGTGAAACAAAAAGTTGCTCAAATTATGATTCATGTAAAATTACCTTTTTTTTTTTTCAAAGATTCTACAACCTTGATGCAAATGCTAAGTCACTCACAGAAGATTTAACTCCAACCCCAGGTTCTGGAGCCACCAGACCAGAGTCTGACAGAGCACTTCCTCCCACAGCCCCATCTAGTGACTGCCTTTGCCAATCACAACGTGCCCAAAAATCCGGAAAAAAACCTGGTATCTTCCCAACAAAACTTTGTCCTAGCAGGAAACAGATGGTGCCTGGCTTCCCACTCAGTGCTTGGGAACAGATCCAGGCAGAGCCTCATGCAGGCTGCACTGACACCTCATTTGTGTCAAGTGGTTTATGTGCCTTAACTCTGATTCACTCCTGGCAGGGCAATTCAACCCTGCAGTGAAGCAGCACCTGCAGGGCAGCTCAGCCCTTTGCTGAGCATCCCTGGGCGCCCATCTCACCTTGCTGATCTTCACCATGTCCAGCTCTGTCTGCAGCCGTGCCAGGGTGGCGTCATCATGGCCACCAGCACACTTGGTGACAGTGCACCACTTCTCACTCTTGGGGTCGTAGCAGCCCATGAGGAAGATGGACATCATCCCACCTGCACAGGGAACAGCAGGGTGGCTCATATATTCTACAGGACAAGCCACAGCTTTTCAGAAATCAGAGCCAAAAACCTCTGCCATCTTGGGGAGTCAAAGGGGCCTGGGCTTGTGATGGTTTCAGGGCTACTCACAAAGCTAACAGAGCTGCTCTGTGCAACAGCCCAGCCCAACAGCTCCAGCTCTGCTGTGCCAACCAACCCACAATAAAACCCACAGCAAGCACATGATGGGCTGCAGTAGGTAATCACTGCTTCAGCCACTCTCATTCCAGAGGCCTGGAACAGGGAAAACTTTGGGAGTGTCCTGAACTGACACATCTCTGACCTCAGCCAACTGCAGACCTACCTTTACTGCCTTGTCCATAGAAAGCCCCCAGCACCACCAGGTCAGCTGTGTCAGCCATTGCCCCCTCGTTGAGATAGTCCTTCTTCACCTTCAGCCAGTGGCGTTTCCCTGGCTCATAAGTGCCCTGTGCAAAGCAAGGCAGAATTCCCTCAGACACATCCCCTGGTGGGCAGCAGCTCCTCACACAGCTCTTTTACCCAGCTCTGCAGGAGGAGCAGCTTGGACTGGATGTCAGCACTGAGAGGAAGTTTCAAGAATGCTCAGCCTTGAGTGCTGATTCTGTTATCATTCCCCAATTCCCAGCCTACACCAGTCCAGAGAAAAGGTGAACTTGCCTTTAAGTCTTTCAGCACCAGCCCTTCCAGTCCCTCACGGATGACTCGGGTGATCATGTCTGCCAGGTCTGAGGCTTTCTGGAAAGGAGAGGGATCATGGTTAGCTCAGGATTGTCAAGGGCTGTGGTCTTCAGGCTTTCCCTTTGGAGCAGTGGTGCACTAAACCCAAAACTACAGAGAGAGGAACAGGTAATTCTACAATACTTTTCCAAGCAGAATCCCATGTATGTTTTCTTTGCTGCACACCCAGTGACCAAGCTGGGAATATGTCCCAAAAAGAGAAGGTCTGTCTGGCTAAAAAATACCCCTCAGAGATGTGGCTGCCCCACTGACTGTGTCCCAGTACATCCCATAACAGATTTTCTCAGCCAGCAATGCCTGCTTCTTTCTTTATCCAACTGCCTTGGGACCTGTGATCCTTCTGCCCAAAATGTCCAAGCATTCTCCACCAAAACCAGGGTGCTACAAAAATCAGTAGGAATGAGGAAAAATAATTGGACATCAGGCTTGTGCATTACCAAAGGAAACCCCCAGCATGCTGCTGCCTAACTGCAGGTTTTAGCAGCCAGGACGTCACAGGGCTGTGTGACACTTGAAGCTGCCAGTCTGGGAAGTGTCAGCAGTCTGGCTCCCTTCAGTCACAGCTCAGCACTGCACAGCACAGACTGAGTGACAACAGGCTTTAGCTCCTCCTAATACAGTGACAATGGCTAGAAAATCATTAACAAGCCAAAAAACATGAGATATCCAAGTTCAGATGATACTGAAGGGGTTGAAGCCAAGACAAGATGGGAATACAGTGTTGGCTCAAGAAGCCTTGCACACAGAGCAGAAGCAGAACCATTCTGACAGAGTGAATTTGCAGAGCTAATCCCCAAAAAAGACCCATGGTGCAGGAGCAGGGCAGTGTTGGAAGGGAACTCTGGACTCACTGTGACATGTTTCATCTCCGAGAACAGGATCCGGTTGGGGATTTCCACCATGTTGTCGTGGAGGAACTTGCGCCGCTCACACAGGGGCCTGGAGCAGGGCATGGAAAATTAGGGACAAGCAGCAATTCCAACAGCAACAGAGAAAAAAGCTGTTTAAATCCTTCAGTGATTTATCCTAGAGGATTCCAGAGAGGACAACTAGTTCTTACTTTCCTCCAGGAAGTGATAAAACAGAAATTCTGCGTTAATAGTAGACATGAGCAGCTGAGATGCAGCTAATCCCGATATTCTGGGGAGCAAGAGGAGCTCCACAGTGAAACTCCTTGGCACAGCAAGGTCCCTCCCATGCAGCCTCGATTTTCCAGTGAGTGGCCAGTCTGACAGCCCAGCTGAGCTGGTCTCTGGGCACTAGTGGTGCTTTCCAGGTAGTTCAAGTTGGGAAAGCAGCCCAGCCACTCTCACCTGTCCATCAGGCTGAGGTCATTGAAGTAGATGCAGTCAAACACAAACAGGCAGACGTTGGCATCTTGGAAAGCAGCTTTCTGAAAGGCAATTAACACCAATTAAGAGAAATCTGCTGGCACAGCAGTTTTAGAAAAGTAACAGAAACAAAGGGATGGGATTTTATCTCTATAATATTTTAGGTATTGGAAAATCAGGCCTCTTCTAAAAGAAGTATTCTGAGAATTAAGATTTAGACTGAATGTGTCAAAGCACAAGCTAAGATAAAACATGTTCATTTCCTAGGAATGGGGAAAAAGTGCTAAAAATATTAATGACTTTGGGCAATGCAACATCTGTCACTAGTGCTGCAAGAAAACCCAACGAAATTCTAGACACAGCAGATTAATGGCTACTTTTAACTTAAGCAGTTATAGTTTAATTTTCATTTTCCTGTCCTCTTCCTCACCCCCATTTAGTCTAGACACAAACACTACATAACCCTTATAGGGAATAATCACTGCACCACTGTGGTCTCCCACACTGCTCAAACCATGATAAGGAATGACAAACCTGCAAGATTTTCCAAATATTTTTAATATATATATTTAATATTAATATGTTGAGCTGAAATTTTCTTACTGTCCTGCCAATGATTAGGTTAGTGTCAATCTATTGTATAAGAGCAGTAGCTTTTCAATATCAGCCTTCTCAATAATTTTGTTTTTTCCCCAGATGCTCTAATAAGCATCAGAGCTCTGAAATTACCCTGTGATAACTGATTGTGTTTAAGTCAGCACAATAACAGCCTCCAAAGCATTTTAATTTAATTTTTTTTTTACCTTGTGCACACCAAGAGTCCCAAAAGGAAGTGGCTTGCCAGTTTTATTATCAATCAGAAGAACTTCTGAATCCAGGATCATACTGTGCCTACCAGGGAAAGCTTGCGGGATGAAGTCCTTAAAGTGGGCTACCTTGGGAAAAGAAGAAAAAAAAAAAAAGAAAAGAACTGGCTGAAGAGAGGGATTCACTCCAATGCAGGTGAATATCTGAGGCACATCTGAACTACTATGGGACACTCAGCAGTGTACAAATAGAAAAATGAGGCTTTAATGAACAGAACCAAGTCACCCAACTGTCACCAAGGTTCTCAAAATACAGTGCGTAAAGAGGACTCTACAGCAGACAGATGAAATTTCATTTCAAGCTCTTAATGTGCACCAAAATTAAACAATTACAACACTATTAAGTGTTGCTTTTCCAGAGTCAACATCTGTATAAATTAAAAATAAGTCTAGGAGAGAAGGAATCCTCCTTGCCTATGGAAAGGAAGTATTGGGAATGCAGTGGAGGAGCTAGCACAAGGGATGAGGCAGTGGCCAGGTGCTTACTTTGTGGGGCAGCACAGGTTTGAGGCTCCTGCTGAAGTAGCTGAAGTGATCTCCGTTTTTGTGCACCTGCACCCTCTCACCATCGTACTTGATCTCAGCGTACATCCCGTTGGGACACTTCTTCATGGCATACTCGATGGACTTGCAGGCCTCAGCCTTGGGGGGAGAGAGGATCCAAACACTCAGGTGATACATTTTAAAAAAAATACTCTTACCTAAGTTCAGGAAACAACTACAATGTATTCCCTTGTAGAGCTAACCTCTGTTAGCAGCTCCAAATTTACCTTAATTATTCACTTACTTAGAATCATCTGCATATGCCCAGATAATTACAGCTTTTCAGCGCTTATCTCCTCCAAATGCTTTAAAAAGTACTCTGTGCCTTTTGTGGAAGTGTGCTTAGCCCAGAGTAAATATTTAACTCTGCTTTGCTCACACAGTAAGCCAAACTTATTGAAATCTCTAATCCAGAGGAAAGCTTATGCTCTTTCCAGGGAAAGGATCAGCTTCTGCAATCACAGCAGACAAATATAAAGACTGAGAGCAAGACTGAAAGCAAGGCAAGATTTTAGCTTGGCAGTGGCACTGAAGGTGAAAGTACTAAGCGTATGGAACACTTGGCCTCATGGCAGGAGCTGCTTTCTAAAATGGCATTAAACAAGTCAGCTCCCTCTGCACAACCAATTCCCTGCTCCTGACCCTGCCAGGTGGGGTTTCTGCTCCATGCCTGGCTGGCAGGAGGGCTCCCAACCTACCAGCATGGGCTGCACGGGGGTCATGAGTGAGGCCTGCACACTCAGGGTCCTCTTCACCCCTGGCACCTTCTCAGCCTCCTGCTGGTTCTGCAGCACTCTCTCCACCACGTCCTGCAGGTTCCGTGAGGCCTTGAATGCCTCATAGGCGTTGGGATCCAGAGCATCCAGCCTTCAACCAATGGAGGAGAGAGGAACATTGATCAGCCTCAGCTCTGCTGCTGCTACCTTAGGAAATGAGCATTTCTGGTTTGTCACGATGAACAGTAACACTTACACGTGCTTTGCTCCAGCATTCATTTTCAAGTCATGTTTAATTAGCCTGATGATGCATTTCAGGTCGTTGCCTGTACACCTGAAGAAGAGAAGATTCAGCAAAGGTGGACACTGAACTGAACAACTTTCAGCTGAGATGACGGAAATGATCCAGAATCTTTAAACAAAGATCCTCCCCTTGTGGAGGGTTTAACACAGATGAGGACACACGTTAGTAGTGACACCTCAGAGGCACAAGGGAATAGCCAAAAGGCTTTCTAGCATCTTTATGCCAACATTAATTCTGCCTCAGTGTTGATGGAACTTCAAAAATTTACTTAGTAAATGCATTAAGAGTAACTTATAGTAAAAACCTCAGCCTCAGATCAACACAAACTGAGCCAGACCAAGAATTTTTGTCTGTCAATTCAAATTTTGTCTTGTCAATTCAAGAATGTCTTGAAGGCTTTTCCCAACGTACTTAAGAGCAGCAACTTAATAAACAGCTAAACACCATTAGGGTGTTTCTGCAAATCACTTGATTGAAGGCTGTCCTGACAGGCAGGGATGAAGTTCTCTGTGCTCTCCATTGCTGTCAAGATGTCTCAATCACACCACTAACAGCAGCTTAGAAATGTTAATTAAGTTCAGTCTCTGTAGCTCATGAGTAATTATTCACCTATTCCAGCTTGGCATCCACAGAAAACCACTCCCAGTGTTAGGGCAAACCTTCCCTCACCTGCGACTGATCTGCTGCAGGACACTCTGCTGGTCATCCTCCTTGGTGAGCTTGGAGAGCTGCATTAGGAACTCATCCACCTCCTGGATGGTCAGGAGGCTCTTGGCTGCTGGGGGACAAGTCTTGCTCTGCTCAAAGAAGATCCGTATGGTCTCGGAAACATCTCCCTGTCTCCAAAAACAAAACCAGGGTGTGGATGAGAGGCATGGCCAGAGATTTGGGGTGCCACTAGGGATTCAGCATAGTTCCAGGAAAGACAGAAATGATTCGTGAAGAAATTGGAATCAAACATTTAAGGAAGCCACCACAACATAAAGCTGCTCAGCTGTTGCTGTTCCATTTGCAAAAAAAAAAGGTAATTAAGAGTACCAGCATCATCTCATGGCTCTCTTTTTCTCTGCTGCAGCAGCACAGAGCTTTTATTTCCTCAGGATGAATCCACTTGTAAATCCAAGGATGTGGGACAAGCTAGTGATGTCACTAGAAGGCAGCATACAGCAAGGCAATAAACAGAGAGGAAAGAATTACCTTTATTAGCTAATTCACCCATTTTCTCCACCTTGCAGTGAATCAGAGGGTGCACAGTCCACCACCAATTCCTGTGCACAGGGATTCAGTGCACAACTGAGCACTTGCAATTGTACTAGCTTAATTGTATCAACCAACTGCAGCTGCCACTGACAGGTCTGTTAATTGAATCCCAGGTTTTGATATGTGATGTTACAAAAAAGAGTAATATAAATCAGTTCCATAGGAATGTGCCAGACAAAGGAGTTCAGACAAACAGATGCAGCCCACCTTGCCTAGATAATTTTAGTCTTGCTTTCTAAAGCTTTGCAGGTGAATTCTGATCTTGCTTTCTGTTCAAACACCATTTTCTACAGGTTCCAGATGGCAGAAAATGTTATGAAAACCGCTAAAGCCAAGAAAAACCAAAATAAATCACCAGCTCCCATTTTAACAGTCAAGCTGAGGAGTAAAACATCCAACCCATTACAGAATTTCCAAAAGCAGAGGGCTGAACAGCAGAAATTAAGAGAACTGCTGTCTGTACTCACCTGTTCCAGGTCCCGGACCATTTCTTCCTGGTTGCAGTTGAAAATCCTACTGAACAGCTTTACAATCTGCTTATCATTCAAGTTGTAAACTATTTTAATGACACCTGGTAACAGCAGCTTAATGGTCAGGTATACATCACCATGAAAACCATCTGGAAAAAAAAAAAAAGCACATTGTAACTGTGAGGATTTATTTTCATGTTCAGGCTCTGGTTGGTTGTGCCCATTTGCATAACCCTGGGGAATAAAACCCACAGCTGGGGCTTATGTTTGCTCCACATGAAAGGAGCTCTTAGGGGAAATACCCACAATTTGCCTCTAAATCTGATCTCAGCACTAAATTTGGCACCTACAACACCTGAGTGAGACATTTTTGTCTGAATTTGCTATTTAAAGTGTTCGCTTTTCAAAGATTATCTCCACAGCTCAGAAATCACCACAGCACAAGGCTGGGACCACACAACAGTCAGATTTTATTCCACCTTTCCTTTTGAAACCACACTTTGAGGCTGATTCACAGAGGGCTGAGAATTCCAAGCAGCAGCCATACCTCCTGCAGATCCCTTCCTGAGGAAGTCCTGGATGATCTGTGTTTTCACATTGTAACTTGGTTTTTCAGCCACCATGGCACAGACCTTCCGGAACTCCCGCAGCAGGCAGTCCTTGTGCTTGGGATCACACCTGGTGGCAGACAGGCTGGACTTGTGGGTAGAGTTTGCAGGGGCATCTTCTGAATTCTTTGGCTTGGCTGCATCAAACACATCACAAAAGTTGCTTTTTTAACAATATGGAGCAAATGTTGAAGCTACCTCTGCCTGGCAAGCTGAGAACAATCCCAGTGTACTGGCAAAGCTTAGCAATGGATGCTAAAATTTATAAATTAAAAGAAATCCCTTTAACCTACTTATGCTCTTCATATTACACCACAATTTCCTGGATTTTAATTCTACCAGACAAATGTGATTAAACCATGGTGAAAAGGAATTCTTTCTGCCAGATGACACTGTTTGGGTTTTTTTTTTTTCTACTTTATATGCTTTTACCCTTCACAGCAAGATGTTTCCATAAGATAACTTCTAAAATGGGGGGAAATGCCCCAATTGCCTTTTCCCTCCCAACACCAATCCCCTACAGGTGGTGATGTCTTTGGCTGTGTTGTGGCTCTGGGCAGTTTGGAGCTCCAGGGCAGTGTCAGGTCAGTCACAGCTCACACATGGACTGCCTCTCTGGCAGCTGTTCCTCAGGACAAGCTTTCCCTTCCATGAACACAACTGGAATCCCTCACAAACAGGTTTTTTTTCCAGCTTTTGACCTCCACATGGGATAACTTGAGGCTATAACTTCAGTTTGACTGGAATTAGCCAATGGATGCAGGCAGATGGAGTCAGCCTGACAATGTGGGTCACAATAGAACCTTTGTTTTCTAGGGAATACTGCAAATTCAAACATCTTTCAAGATGCTCTTTCAAGACTGACAGCATAAGAAAGCATTTACAGCTTTTGACAAACCAGAATTGAAAAAAACTATATCATCCATAGATAAAAAACTACTGATCTGAGCCAAGTTAAAACACCTATGATGTTGAGTTTAAAAAAAATTGATTTCCCAGAATCAGTTTGTTAATTCTTACCAGAGAATCCAGAGAATTTCTTTGGTGGATCTTTTGTGGTCAGCTGTCCTGTGGCAGTGAGCTTGGCCTGCACTATCACCTTTTTCTTTGGGGTACCTCCAGACTTGGAATTGGCTTCTGGAAAGCAGTAAGGTTCAAAGAGGAAATCAGGAATAATCTCATACATCCCTCAGCATATTATGTATAATACAAAGCAAAAAGCCTTAAAAAAAAAGGAAATTAGAGAAGGAAAAAAAAAAAAGGATGTTTTTCAGATAACAAAAGTTAAAAGAGTATGTGATTTATTAAAGATCATGGAAAAAGGTGGAAATGGAAAATAACTGATGTTTGCTCATGGTTTTATGTGCCTGTGAATTGAATCACCTAGGCCTTGTCCACAATCAGCTGTGACAAATGAATGAAGGAGTGCCACTGTGGAAGTGACCATTTCTTCCCTTTCCCACAGGGCTGACACAGGGATTGGAGCAGCACCACACACTTTGTCCCTAAGCCACACAAACACATCCATGAGGATTTCATGGCAAAGGCACAGCTGGGGAGCAACCTGGGGCATAACTTGAAAATAAGGAGAAAAGTGACCCAGGCACTGCCTTGTGCCTCACCTGAGATGTATTTGTTGATTGTTTCTTTCTCCTCATCCTGCAGCTCTTCCCAGCCCTCCAAGTCCGTGATGTCTTCAATTTTCTTGGTGGTGGCCCGGGCCTTGTCCAGCTTCTCAAAAATGCACTTGACATGGTACCACTCCTTCATGTCTCCGCCGGACTCGGTGAAAGGATTGGGGACAATCTTCCCAATGCGCACCATCCCCTTCATGATCTTCTCCTTGCACTTCTTGCAGCCCGCGGTGCCTCGCTTGGCATAGTCCACGCAGTACCTCTGCTCTGCCATGTCCTGTGCGGCTGTGCAGGCTGAGCGAAGCCAGGTGCCCAAAAACAGGGAGAGAGGAAAAGCCCCGGCAGCACTGCGCGGGTTTGTGGATGGGAGTGAGACCGGCTGGAACAGCAGCTGGCACCAGGAACCGGGACTGACTCCGACACAGCAGGAGAAGGCTCTGAGCCAGGAGAGCTGTGGGCGAGGGCAGAACAGCGTTGTGGCCCTGCCGAGGGCGCGGGCAGCGTGTGACACTGTCGCGGGGCCCGTGGGCATCCAGCCTGTGCAGTGCGTGCTGCGAGCGACAGAGCAGACACTGAGCACCCTCTGCCCGCCCGGAGTCCCTCAGCGGCCCCAGCACTCCACGCCCAGCGGCCTCCATCCCTGCCCCACACAGCCCCTCACTCCCAGGCCTCCTCCCGCCCCTTCTCCCCTCACGCTCCAGCCCCGCCCCGAGGCCGCTTTCCCGCGCTGCCCGCTACAGCCCAACCGCCGCCTCCCACCGCCGCCGCAGGCCCCAGGCCGCCTCCCCGCCGCTCACCGAGCTCTTCACGGTGCCGCCATGCCGTCCCCAGCTCTGTCCGGACCCCCGGGACCCCCCAGCCCCTCACACCGGGGCCGCCGCTGCCGCCGGGACACCAGCGCGCCCGCCCGGCTTCCGTAGGGCCGCGCGCGCCCGCCGCTCCAGGCCCCGCCCCTTCCGCCCCGAGCCACCGCCGGGGTCGGGCGCGCGCGCAGACCACGCCCCCTCGGCCCGTCTCGCTCCGCCCCGAGCACGCGCCCGGAGCGTTTTCCCGCCCTTGGCGCGGCTGAGGGGAAGCAACGGCCGTGGCTGAGGCGGTTTTGGGGTTCGCGCCTTGGGGCGGCTCTGGCACCGCTCTGTGAGGCGGCGGAGGGTTTGTGCCCTGAGCTGGCACCTGGTTCGTGCCCTGAGGCGATGGAGGGTCTGTGCCTTGAGGTGATGGAGAGTCTGCGTCCTGAGGCGACCCCGGGACAGTCCTCTGAGGCGATGGAGGGTCCCTGCTCTGAGGCGGCATCGGGTCCGTGCCCTGAGGCGGTGGAGGGTCCGTGCCTTATGGCGGCACCGGGACTGCGCCCTGAGGCGATGGAGGGACTGAGCCCTGGGTCGGCACCACAGCCGTTCCCTGAGGCGATGGAGGGACAGGGCCCAGGGGCAGCACCGGGACTGCGCCCTGAGGCCATGGAGAGCTCGCTCTCCATGAGGCGACGGAGGGTCAGTGCCCTGAGGTAGCACCTGCTCTGCACCCTGAGGCCATGGAGAGCTCGCTCTCCATGAGGCGACGGAGGGTCAGTGCCCTGAGGTAGCACCTGCTCTGCACCCTGAGGCCATGGAGAGCTCGCTCTCCATGAGGCGACGGAGGGTCAGTGCCCTGAGGTAGCACCTGCTCTGCACCCTGAGGCAGTGGAGGGTCTGTGCCCTGAGGCAGTGGCTGGTCCTCACCACATGGGTGACTCCAGTGGAGCACTGCACTCTATGTCCCTCCCTGAGGCGATGCCCTATCCGCGACCTCATAAAGTTGGCTTTCCAAGAGCACTGCACCAAGTTGAGGCAGCTCTGAGGGGATGCCCTATCCCTGGCTGCACCACGCTGGCTCACCAAGAGTGCTGTGCTGTGTTGGCACACCTTTGAGGCACTGTTGGATCACCTGGGCGTAGAAATGGTCCCTCCAAGGGTTCTACACTGTGTTTGTGCAGGTCTGAACCACTGCCTCATCCCCAGCCTCATGAAGTTGTCTGTTCAAGAGTGCTGTGCCATGTTGGTACTGATTTGAGGGTTTGCTGTGTCACCTGGGCCTCAGCCTGGCCTGTCCACGTGTGCACACTGTACCTGCACAGCCCTGAAGTGCTGCTCCTTCACCTGACCTCCCAAAACTGTCCCTCCCAGAGCCTCACACTGGGTTTGAGGTGCTGCTGTGTCACCCCACACCCTGAGAACAGCCCTTCATCCCAGTCCGGCTGTTGGCTCTCTGCTGGTGGCAGCCACCCCTGTTTCTCTGATGGAAGTGCGGTTGTGCTGTGCCAGGAGGCTGCTGAGGAAGCTGGAATGGATGCAATACACACCACCACAGGATTCCTGCCGTCATCCATGGAAAGAATGCTGTGTGGGTTGACATGGCCAAGTCTCTGACCTGCTTTGCTGTGCTTTAGAGGCAGAGTATGAGGCATAAGGTACAGAATTTGTTTCACCAGCCATATGTTTGTCTCTTTGCTGGCCTCCAGGTGGTTGCAAAGCAAGCTACAGGCAGTCTTCCTCTTCTTTCCAGCACATCAAACTCCAGCTACACAAACCACACTATCTGAAGCTGTGAGTGAGTGTAACAACTGTGCCTGGTCACAAAACTGGGATGAAGTCTGACGTAGGCATTTCTGATCACTGGGAGCTGGCTTTGAACAGACAGTCTGCATTAATTTGCAGTATTTTACATTGCAATATTTGCTCTCGGACAATGCATTCAATCCATGATCTCAGATGGAAAGACACCTTCCTGTCCCTCATGGCCCTGAAGTGGTGAAAACCCCAAAACCAAAGAAAGAAACAAGCTCCCCCAACCAAATCCATCTGGGAGCTTTGAGTCACAGAAGAGGAATTGCAGAAAGACTCAGAGAGGTCTTTCTGCTATGGACTTTATGTGGAACGCACCCAGACCACCATGATGCTCCAGATTTTCGGCTGAGTGCATTCAGCTCCAAGACCACGCATTTGGCAGACTTGGACTAAAGGTTGAATGGGTGAGTTTAATGTGATTTGATTTTTAATAGTTCCAATTGCTTTGAGAAATGATTTACAGACCCAGCAGTGACTAGGGGTGACAGTTTGTATGAACACTGGGATCTGAGAGGGGAAGAAAAGAGTAAAACCCAGGTAAGGATGAGGTGTTCAGATGCTGTGATGTAAAGGTGTGCAGTGTTCAGAGAGAGCTTGCTGGGAGCACAGAGTTCATGGCACCATGGTGAGATCTCTCATTCACTGTGTGTTTGAGCCTGGTAAAAGAGATGGAAAAATCAAGGGCTGACACTGCAGCACATCATTATCAGGTTTAAATAAGGCAGCTGAGCAACCTGGCAGTGCTGGGATCTGCTCCCCTAACTCTGACTGTCTAAAAGTCAGCAAAATTAGCTAAACTAGGCAGTGTCTTCAATCAGCAGAGGAACATTTCAGAGGCCTCAGTGAGGGGGAGATGAATTGCTCCTGGCTCTTTTCAGCCTGGAGGGGTTTGGATGGCAGCAGGGACAGGTGAGTGGAGTAGGAGGCTGCCCCTCTGGAGAGTGATGCAGAGGCTGGAGATTGATGGCGTGGCCGTGAGAGATGCAGCGAGCACAGGCAGGTGGCAGAAGGCTGCCACGAGAAACTGGGAGTTTTAGATAAATTTCCTCTCAGAGAAACACATACAACTGCTGTTTTTTGGTTGCTTTGGAAAGGCCTGGGAATAACAGCAGCGAAGCTGGTGCACTCTTAATGCCAGCTCTCCTTCTCTTGAGCAGTAGATGAATACTCTGCAGCCTGGAGCATTCATTTTGCTGATTTTCCGCTGTGGCTCCAAAGGAGTTAGTGGAAAGTTGAAACTTGTGTCTTCACATAATCACAGCATGGTTTGGGTTGGGAGTGACCTTAAAGCTCATTCAGTTCCACCCTCTGCCGTGGGCAGGGACACATTCCACAATCCCAGGCTGCTCCCAGCCCTGTCCAGCCTGGCCTTGGACACTTCCAGGGATCCAGGAGCAGCCACAGCTTCTCTGGGCACCCTGTGCCAAGGCCTCACCCTCTCACAGGGAACAATTCCTTCCCAATATCTAATGTAAATCTACCCTCTTTCAGTTTGATCTTGTCATCTTTTTTTGTGGCTAACAGCTCTGAGATGACATTAGGAAGTGATAGCAGAGTTTCAAGTGGCATGGGGCTCATCAGGCCCTGATTTTGGTCACTGCTCTTAAGTTTTCCCTGTAAGCACTTTCTGCCCCTGAAGCTGCAAAGTGATCCACTTTCTTATTGTGAGTGGGAAGGTGTGTGTGCAAGGAGAATAATTAAAATTACTATGGGTTTTAGAGTCTTATTGGAATAAACTCCTCCAACTCCCCTTTGGCTGGCTGTACCTTCAAACAGCTGTGAGCAGAACAATACATCCATATTTTGTGAATATGGATATCAATATATCAATATTTTGTGAATATATCCACAAAACCACAGGACACTGAGTCCATAGAGGGAAAACCAGGAGACAAACCATTGCTGCTTCGCAAAGGATCAGGGAGAAATCACTGCTGGAGTCTCCCTCAGTAGCAAACACTGGAATTGCTGAGCTGAGCTTCTTAACATAATGTGCTACGTAAAAGTCAGCAGTGACAGACCAGCAGAGAGACCCCCAGGAAATCAGAACTCTGTTTGAAGTAGTTTATTCCACTAATACCAAGAAGATAACGCCCCAAAAGTCAGATTTAAAGGTTTAAGTCTGTCCTTGTTTAAGCCAAGTGGCCATCAGGAATTCTGTCAGGAATATATATGACAAAAAAATATATGACAGTGAAATAATGGTCTCAGGTTTTGCTTATGGGTTTTTTTCCTCAGTGTTAAGAAGCAAAAACCTATTTTAGTTTCATCTTAAACTAGGGTTTAAAATAGTTCATAAAAAAAGTTCACCGTGTCCACATCTTCTAGGGATATCTTAAATTAAAGGAGTTTGAACTAAAAGTAAAGTTTCCTTGCAAGATTTCTGTCAGAGTTATATTCCAATGAATCCAATCTTCTTGGTATTGAGAAAATGTCTGGAATCTCACTAAAATCAAATAAAAGGAGGGAGATATTTAGAATTTTAATAACCCCAATGAACAAATATATCTCCCTCTCTGGCTGCTAAAGAAGATACTGGATCTGTACATGTGGTTTATTAAAATACAAGTGATAAGAGAAATGGAAAAGATTATGGGAAACAGACATATATACATGAAATACATTTGGCAAAAAGGGAAGGGATGTCAGTTAAACAACAGATCAAGCAGCCATGTAAAATGGATTTATAGAGCTCGATATTGCTCTCTTATTAGCATTTATGTTCATTGGTAAGTCTGACTTTGTTGGGGAGGGCTTGGAAATGTTCAGTCTGAAGGGATTTGCAGTGTTTTGGTTGGAGAAGTGACTTGCAAGGCTTTCTTCTGGCTTCTGTGGGGGTGAAAAGTGGAAGTTTGATACAACAGGAATGAAATCTCTTCCAAGCCTCTTTCTGCTCCCTCTGTTTGGTGAGGGAAGGGGAGAATATAATCTATTGTCAGTTTAAAAAACGACTTGCTGTTCTTCAGTTCCCATTTTCCTCTTAGGGACAGGAAGGATGTTTCCTGGAGCAGTGAGAGGGACTGGATGTGATCTAAGGTGTAACACAAAATGTGGATCTCAGAGGAAGAGCTGCTCCCTTCTGCAGAGCATAGACCAGGTGTTCCCCCAGAGGTTCACCTTTCCTCCCCTCATGTTCCATTCTCCAGGGCACTGCCTGTGATTCAGTGCCTGTGACACAGAGCCATGGAACTCCTCTGCATCCCTGCTCCCATTGCAGTGACATCCCTGCCTAGGGCGGTGACAAAAAGATGACAATGAATGTGGTACTATCCTAAAATTGGTACATGCAGCCCTCTGTGGAGAAGACAGTTTTGGAATGTGACCTTTGTCCTTTAATCCAAACACAGCAAAAGTCTGTCTGTGCCCTTCCTCTCACCACATCTCAGCTGTCTTTTTGAGGGAAAATCTTGACATTTGGTACGTGGACATTAGGAATATCTGAGTGCAGGGAAACGAATGGGAAATTTGTCATTTCTAGTGCAGATTGCCTAAAGAGTCATTTATCAGCCACCAAAAAAAAAAAAAGTGTCCGAGATTTCCAAAGGCATTTAGGAGATGCTCATGCTCGTTTGCTGTTAATACTAATGAGAAGTGAGTGTCCAAATCATTTGGACAGGTTTTGGAAAATCTCAGTTAGATACATGTCTTCCTGGAGGAAATTACATTTGACAGGAGGCTTCTGATGCAGGGAGAATAAGGGCATTGGAGGCCATGCTCTGAATTCATTCTATTTCAGTTCAGAAATCTGCCCAACCTGTGTTAGACACAGAGATGCTACCTCCACCTCTATTCTGCTGTCACCTAATATAATATCCTTTATTTTTCTGCCTGCTGCATATGCTGTTAAATTAGATAGAGGTATTTGCAAGGTGAATGACAAGTGTAATTGGCTATAAATGCTCCATTTAGAGAGATTGCAAACTATGTTTAAGTTACACCCAAGTGCACCTGTACTTGAGATGCAAAGTCATTCAGCTCCCACAGCACCTTCATTATAACCATACTTCATCCTCCCACACAAATAGATTCTGAAGAAAATAATTTCTCCCCAAATGTACATCTGCTGCGAATTATCCTGGCATCATTACACATGCCAGGGTAGTGAACACAAATCTCATCCTCTGGGGTGGTGCTGATTGAAAGATGACACCTAATTTTGGAAAACAAAGGGAATCTAAAATAAAAGCTTGGCGGATATTTTTTTTGGGAGTTTGTTTCAGAGCATTTCCCAAATTAATTTGTCATTTCTGCTTGCTGGGACATTTTTTTCAAAATTTTAATTGAAAATTTTAGCTTTGAATATTTTAGAATGAAATTGAAACCACAGCTGATTTTTTTTAATTGACCTTGTCAGGCAATGACTGTTGCTAAAACCAGAGATTGTTGTGATACCATTCTTTGAGATATCCAAAATAATTTCAGAAAATCAGGAATACTTTCAAAACAGATTATAAAAGAGTTTTTTTTTTAAATTTTGGAAGTCTTCAAGGCTACTGATTGAATGCAAACAGCATTTTATTAAAACACTCTTAGTCCTGCAAAGGAACACTTGTGACCAGGCAGAAAATGGTGCAATTAACTCGTGCCTACCTTTCATTGTCCCCTCAGATCTGTGCTTGGTTGTGGGGTGCAAATCCCTGTTTGTTCTCTAAACAGCCAGCAATCTTGCAGGCTTCAAATTCCCGATCTCTTCTCTCTTCTCTCTTCTCTCTTCTCTCTTCTCTCTTCTCTCTTCTCTCTTCTCTCTTCTCTCTTCTCTCTTCTCTCTTCTCTCTTCTCTCTTCTCTCTTCTCTCTTCTCTCTTCTCTCTTCTCTCTTCTCTCTTCTCTCTTCTCTTCTCTTCTTCCTTGTTCTAAGTGGCAGCTGGGTACGACTGGAGAACAGACAGGGCCAAGGCAGCTTTAACCTCTTTTTGTGTCCCAGAGAATCTCTGCTCTTCAACACAAAGTAGTCCCAGGCTGCTGAGCTCTTTCCCAGGTTCTTTCAAGCCACATCTGTCCTGTCTGCACTGCACAGCTGGTCTGGGCTGGTGTCACACATCCAAAGTGAAATGAAAGGAGCTCCTAAACAAATCCAATATCGGTTGTGCCCTGCTGCCTGCCATGTGGGGCTGAGCTGTGCCTGATTGCAGATCTGATCTCACCCTGATACCTGAGGAGCAATAATGACACTCCTCCATTTTGTCCTGCCCAGGGAGGCTGTGGGATCTCTTTAGCTGTATGAAATATTAGCACTTCTTGGGCTTTCCACAGCTCAGGACCACGTTTGGAAGGCAAATGGAAATTCAGTTACAAGGTGACTTCTGCAGACCCCAGCTCCTGGCCTGGGCTCTTCAGCACGTGCAGGAGTTGTCATCTCTGGGTTTTAACAGAGCTCAGGAGGCACAGACAGAGCTCTGCTTGGAGAGAAATTCTGCCTTTTAATGTTACAGGAACTTTCTTACTTTAGTGCTAAACTGTGTTATTTCTCTTTGAATCTTCCCTGAAGTAGTTCTGTGATGTTCCCATTGCTGTGCTGAGGGCTGTATGTGTAATTAGTGACTTGTATGACTCCCAAAAGCTGCAGTCTAAACCTTAATCCAACCTTGACATTGATCACTCTGCCACATCACTTGAAAGCACTTATGATCAAGGAACTGCAATTCTCCGAGCCAATTCCACATTGGAGATGACTTTTATTGGGGAGACAGGGATGTTAAAAAAAATTAAACCGGTCCTCATTAGAAACTGGAGACATAAAAGTCTCCAGAGCCAGACTGTGAGTGCCAGTACAGAGCTGTTTGTGGAGCTATTTATGCAGGGAATAGCTCCCCAGGGAGGGCCTATTTGCTGCTGCTGCTGCTCAAAGACCCTGCACCGAGATGGCAGTGCTGGAACCAGGGATTTGGGTTCCTGCAGGAGCAGCGTGAGTGAGTGGCAAAGTGCTGCCTTTCCCTCTCTGGAGGGTGCATGGGTTGTCACAAATCCTCTGTCTCACTCGTGTCGCCCCGGGGCATGGGAAATGGGATATAAACAAAGCCAAAGCGAATGCAGAACCTCTGACCTATCTGCAAATGCTGCTTCTTGGGCTATTTGTTTCTGTAATTCCTCAGAGCACGCTGGGGGAGGCTGGGTTATTGCTGCCTGGGATATCTTATCCCTGTCCTTCCAGTGAAATGGAGCTTCTTTTTCTTTCTGAAGGGTTTTGTAGATGAACTGAGAAGCTGCCACTTGCATCCATGTGTCTCCAGCCAAATAACTCCACATTCACCCTGGTGCTGTCAGAACCACCAGGTGCTTCCCTGCTGGGGACAAAAATCAGGGCCCAGCCTGTCCCTGTCCATGGGGTGCAGCTGTCCAGGTAGAGGGGCTTTGATGAACTCAGGAGGTTCCTGCTGACCTCTTTCTCCAGACAGCTGAGGCTGCTCAGCAAAGTCCAGGCTCGTCTTCCCTTCCCACTCTTTCCTGCCTCCCAGATGTCCCCCTTCATTAATCCAAATCTGGAAACTCATTGAAATGCACATGAGTGAAAACACCAATGCATCGAAGCACAAACATTTAAAACACCTTTTAAAAGAGCTTTTCTGTCTTGGTTAGCATCTGCTGTTTGTGTTTTGGGGAAAAGCCACTGCGTGTGCACCATTCCCTCCCCACACAAGGTCACATTTCCTGTCTGAGCAGGTGCTCAGAAACACCCACCTACAGGTGAAACCCAATTAAAGGCCTCATGCTGTTCTAAGCACGCCAAGCAGGAGCTCTGCTTGCCTGGGGAGAGAGGGTGTGGCTGTGCTCAGCTTCAGAGCTGGGAGCTCTGTTTCCTAAAGACTTCTCCCCCTTTCCGTGGGAATGCTGATCAGTACTATTGCAGAACAATGCCTGTCTGATCAGTGAGTTTTCTTTAAGCCAGCTCTAATTGCCTTATCTAGATGAGGACCTTTTCCCCTTACATTCGGGGCTATTTTTTGACTAGCTGGGAAGTTTGAGCTATGCTAGGACCCCTGAAAAGCTCTGGGTAGCTTGGCTTGTAGAGTCTAAAGGGAAGGGTTATGGTATCTGCCTTGTAAGGAGGCTGACAGCTATTCTAAGGTGCTTAGATTTATTCCATACTAATGAGAGAGTTTCTTATCTGACTGAACTGCAACTTTGCTTAACTGCTGTCCTCTTTTGAAAACCTATGTGTTAAATTACCATGAGACAATAGTTCCTAAAAGGCATTCCCCTAACCTTAGTTTCTTCACTAAATGGGATGAATCTAGTGAAATGTCTCTTAGAAACAAATCTTTTTTAAGCCTGCACTCTATTCTTCTTAACCTCTTTGCCCTAAACAATTTCTGAGACAAGATGAATACCAGCCTGTGATGATCATTGCTACATATATTCCACTTAAGCATTCACTTGGCTGATAGCCTGGAATAAGTCACTGTTGGGGGTTAAACAACTTCTGGGGCTGTAGATGGGACCTCATTATGCAAAATGTGAGCAGAGTTATCACTGCAAGCAGCTCAGGTGGAGCTGCTTTGTTCACTCCACAGGAAATACAGGAACTGAGGTTACCTGGTATTGGAACCTCTCAGCTGAAATCAGAAAGGAGTGGGGTAACCTCTCTCCCACGGAGACCTTCCACACTTTGTCTTGGTTTTGTTAATTTAGGATACCATTTTCTGCTAGGAAACATAGGAAAGGAAAGTTTCCACTCCCTGTAAGGATTATGTCGTTGCCTTGAGATGCTTTGAATTGCAAATGTTACCTTAAATCTGGTTGGGACTGACGGCACTGCTGAGAACCAGACCAAGGCTTTGACAAACCTTTCAAATCAAAGGCTTCCAATTTGAATTTCTGATGTGCCCAAGGCTCTGGAGCACCAGAAGACAGTGCCTAAACACGTGAGGTGAATGATCCTGCCTTTGTGCTTCACTGGGATAACCAGGATGGCTGTTTCCTTAGGAGTGTGCTCCTTAGAGTGTACTCTCCATTACCCAGTGTGAACGAACCAGGTTGGGATGTTCCCATCTTCTTTAGGAATGATCTGGGCTGAAACTTTGTTTGGATTCATAACAGAATCCAAGGTCTTAGTAGACCCTGCTATGGTCTGTCAACAAAGACTTTGTCAAAAGGATTGGGAAATAGCAGGACCGAGAAAATCAACCAAAAGCAGTTGTTTTCTTTATTTAATAAATAATCCTACTAACTTTTTTTTGTTTTCTGATAGAAGGGTGCCTTCCAAAGGCAGACAAAAAGGTCTGTCTAGCTAAGTTTGTCCTCGAGTGGGACTGGAAGAGAAATCTGGATTGTTGGTTTGGACTTGCACAGTGAGGGGGAGCTGCTTTGTCATGTTCAAAGAACCACAAAATTATAAAGATTCTAAAGCTTTATGCTGCAACCTTGAATGTCTGTGGCCTAGAAAAACCACTAAACCAAGTAAATTCTTTTTGGACCCATCTGGAATGCTGAGGTCTACAGGCTGGATTTTGAAATCCCAGTGAAATGCATAAAGTCACCTTAGATTAAGAATTTAACTCCCCTGTTCTGGGAGCTTAGAGTTGGATGGGATGAATAATGACGTGATTGGGATCACTCTTCCCACACAACAAATGACTCTCTCATGTCTCTGCTTGAAATTCAAAGTGGAATAGGAAACTTTGTCCAACTCTATGTGCAGCTTTTTTAGCTGAGCTTTGGTCTGCTCTAACTCTTTGCATTTCAGTGTGAGCTGTGTTCCTTCTCCTGAATTAATTTGAATTCTGAGCAGACCCCTAAGCTGGTGGGGTTGCAGCATCCTGGGCTTGCTATCAAATACCCACATCCTTCTGGGGATCCTGTGTTGTAGTTACTGTGTTGGGATGCTCCTGCCTCCTCTGCATGCAGAACAAGCACCAAAAAGCCATTGACCAAATGCTTCCAAACAATGCCAGATTCTCTTAGGACTGGTATCAAGCAGAATGCCACTGTGTGCTCAGGAATTAGCTGAAATAAACATGCTGAACTGTGTGATGGAAATGGTGGATTAATTCACTGATGGGTTGCTCGCTCCCTGCGTGTGAATAGAGGTGTGGAGGGTGCTGCCAGGACCCTCCAAAGGGTTGTGTGATGTCAGGGATCTGTTCCCTATAAATACTGTCCTGCAGATGGAGTGGCTGCCAGGTCTGTTCTGTTTTCCAGTCCAGAATGAGATCCTACTGCAAGTCCTCCTCAGCCTGCCCTTGCTTCAGGGCAAAACCCTGTTTAATCAAGATGTTCTTAACCCTTTCAGGACTCTACCTGGTTCCTCACCTCCCCTAGAGCTGCTGCATAACTTAAATCATCAAGTTGTTCTTGCAAACAGTTCCCCCATTTCACTTTAATACTTCAAAGAATTACTGGACCTCGTAATATTGATCTATTCACTTCCTATACTTTTACAGCTGCCTGTGTAATTTCTGATCCTTAAATCTGACAACTGTGTCCCCAAGATGACTGTTCTTAATGTTTAAATGATTGCTACCTTCCATCAAAAAAAATCTAGCATTAAAACAGGAAGTACAGTGCAAAAGCAGTAAAATAATGTGTCTATGGATTCATTTCTGACTACCCTCTCAGTATAAAACCAATGAGTGGGATATAACTTGATTTTAAGCTAAAAGTAGATCAAAGCTCTCTAAGCACTAACAAGAAATCACCTGGAAATTGTGCAGCTACAAGTAAAAGTATCCAAGTTTTGTACATTTCATGTTTCTGAAACTGCATTGAAAGAATGATTTCAGAAGGAATGAGGGGTTTATGCTTTTATGTAGATATCAAAGACACAGAGGATTTCAAGAGTACTACAAACAGCAATTCATGCACTAGGTCTTTCAGTAATGCCATTTCCACTCTGTTGAGCAATACAGTGCTTAAATGTTATTTTTAATTTTTTTAGTGGATTGGTGTTTCCATGCTAAAGTGCTGCATATAACTGGGGGATACAGCTCCTTATAAATACAAAAAAAAAATCTCCCAGCTCCTCTCATGCTTTGCTCTGCAGACCACCAAAGAAACTACTAATGCAATTTTAATTTATAGCTCTACCTTTTCCTCAAGCTCCGGGACAAAGATTCCCTAAAGTGCTTTAGAACAGAGGTCAGGCTGCATTTTTAAAAGAGCTGTGAGGAGTCTGTGCTCTGTAATATAAACGCCACGTTCTCCAGCTCCACAGCCTAATCCAGCTGGGGAGCTGTGGCTAGCACAGGTTCTTCCCGTGGGAACATTTTGCTATATTTCATAAACAAGATAAAGTTTGGATGTTTTGCAAACAGTTTCTCCGGATTGAGTGAGTTCGAGCCTGGCCAATTGTGCCTAGGGGGAGGTCTCGGGCTGACCAATCTGGGGCACTTCTGTAGACTCTATATATATGGAATTCAAAACAATAAAGTTCCTTTTCTCCTCTCTTCGCTTGTCTGAGAACTTGGGTCAGTCCTCAGCTAGCCGCTCAACAGCGACAGGGAGCTGCTGGTTTGGGAGGAGAAGTGTGCATGGGGCAGCTGTGCAGATCACATCACATCTTCATAAGAGTGGAAGATGCTTTGGACAGCCAAATTTCCAGTTTTCTCTCTGTCCTTTTCCTGCAAAGCCATCCCTCAAGCCTAGGAGTGGCCTTAAAAAACAACCCAAGCTGCCAGCCATGATAATGGGCCAGGGCTGTGCTGCACTGAAAGTGTTCCAGCCTCTCTCCCTGGATCTATTAGGAGCTGCAGCCTTGCCCAACACACTTCCCAGAGCTTCTGGCTTTTGCCTTGACATGTTTGTCCATTTCTTTGTTAGTTCACACCGTAGAGACGCCCTGAGTCAGCCTTGGCTGTTTGCTCAGGCTTCTCAGAGCAAATGTCAAGTGACTTGGAACTGGCTGGCTTTTAAGTAATGGTAAAACAGGCACGGAAATCAAATGCAGCAGGTTTTGAATCTGGGTAGCTTCCTGAGTGCTTCTGAATGAGCTTCTGAATTTCTGTGCTGTGAGGCAAGAGCTTTTTAGCAGTGTTCTTGTTGAGCTGATAGTCAAATCTCCAGACAGTTACATGATAAATACCTCCCAGTCCTACATCTATCATCCCAAATATGCTTGGATTGTTTGTTTGTGCAGATGGAGCATGTTAGGTGCTTGCATTTGGTTCAGACTGCATATGTTACCTGTCTGGTGCTTATATTCTATGCAAAGAAATGAGATATGAACCATTTGTATTTCCATGGTGCTTTTTCTCCATTCCTTCTTTTCCTCCCTCTTCTCTTTCCAAGATGCATGACCTCTATACATTTCCATTTTCCCTCTGTTTTCACCCCATTCCACCAAAGGTGCAATGTGCAGACAAATGTTTCAAGGACAGAAAAGTGAGGTCCTGTAATTCCCAGTTTTAAATAGAGTTCAGTCTAATGTCTGTAGAATCACCGACTGAGATGTCTTTCTTCAGAGTAAGATGAACTTTTAGTGAACAATCTGGAATGTATCTAGCTCACCTAGTGAGGCCAGGTGTTACAGTAACACATAGATTTTTGAAACTTAAGTGCTGAAACGATAGTGGGAGCTGTTCACTGGGAGTCAGTCGCAAAAAGTGTAACTTTGTTATTAGGCCTGTTACTTAAAACTTTACAAAAAACCATTTTCTAAGTGCCTAATGATTTTGGGAGCTTGAGCTCACACCATTCTTCCCCTGCTGAGTTTACAGACAATCTTTTGATTAATCGCTTTCAGGCAAAGCTGAGAAACACACAACAGGCAGACCTCAACTTTAGGACTGGTGGTCTAAAATCTGTCAGGGCAGGAAGCTGCCCTGTTTGTGCTGCCCTCTTGCAGCTTAAACACAGTACTGAGCTTTCCCAGAGGAGGACTCAGTGGGAATTTCTGTAATACAAAGAAGAATGAATTTTATAGGCTCTCCCTTACCACAAAAAGGAGTTCACTGAGATTTACCAAATGTCAGGTGAGTAATTCAGCTTGGAAAAGCTGGTTCAGAAGGCTGCAGCTTTGAAGCAGTGAGTCAGTGTGCCAAGCACAGCTCTGCTGGGAGATTTCAGTGACCCTGCCTGAAACTTCAGCTAATGGTGGCCACTGAAGTTCAAACTCTGCCTGCATGAGGGCTTTGCAGTGTGACAAGGAAAGCCAACTTCATAAAAGCTCCACCACCTGCTTTCCTTTTCCACTGCTACAACTTTCCTGGCAGGGTTTTCACTGGAGCAGTGTAACAGGATTGTGCACACAGCAGCACTAACAGGGGTCTTTTCCCACTGCAGGCCTCTTTTCTGCACCCCATTTTGGCATCCTGACTCACCCTGTGAGGACAGACACTGAGCCTCAGTCACCCACCTGTCTGAACTACTGGAAAATTCTCATTAGGGCAGACTGGCGAAATAAAGTCCTCTTTCATCTCTCAGCTGATTTAGAGACATTGTGATATTGGGGCTGCCCTGGTGCTGTCAGTCTTCTTTGAAGCAAAACATGAAAAAATGTGCTTTGTCTTGCTGCTGAGGGGGTTGCAGGATAGAAAAGGCCAATTTAGCAGCTCTGTCTCCCACCTTCCATGTGTAACCTGCCTCTTGGAAAGCTGCTGGAAGTGCCAGGGTGGTGCCACACCATTATTCTCAGACATTATTTCTTTCTTGTGCTGGTAGTAGGAGTGTCTTTTGCAAGAAACTGCCACTTGAGCCCTCAATTTGCAAGAACAGAAATACCTTTATATGAGATGTATAAAAAACCTTTATATAGGGAGGGAAGGGAACCTGCACTTACATTCTGATGGGAGATATTTTCCCTTCCAGCAGGCTTGCCTGGGCTTTTATAACAAGATAATTATTTAAATACTGTACTTCAGTTGTGGCCACTTAAAGCCTCTTCAGATTTTATCTCCTTCCTTTTGTATTTTTTCCTTATCACTTTTTAACACGTTAGAGAAGATTTTAATTTCTTCCTTAGTCTGAGAATGAGGGATGGCAAACAAGGAGTTGGTAGCAGAGAGGAAATGTGGTCACGTCTTCCATCAGATGAGTTTCAGGTGCTCAGCAGTAATGTGGTGTCAAAATACCGAGAAGTGAAGCATTAGGATGATGCATCTCAATTTGTTTCAATCCTCTGGAAGCTGAAAGGAAATCCCCTACTACTTCAGATCCCATCATGAAATAACAGCATTCTCCTCTTCTGCCTCCCTCCCTGCTCCCCGGGGGAGAGATCATGCAGGATTTAGATAACCTTCATTCACGTGGCATAATGATGTTGTAAGGGAGAAGATTTTTAAAACAAGCAGCAAACAGGCCTGGCATCAATCTTAGCTTCACTCTCCTCGTGGTTGATGGGAAGATGGTTCTCTTTTGGGAGAACTGTTGCCCATTTCTGCTGCTTTCCCTATTCAGTTCAGCTCCCTCAATGGTCCCTGACGTCCAGTTTCTCACATCCCACCTAGTTCCTGGCTTTGGAGGGACAGAAGACAGAGGGAAGGGCAGCATGATTGGGTGACTGACCAGGCTCCCAGCCCCTGGAGCTGTGTGAGAGCCCTGAGCTCTGCTCCTCAGTGTGACCTTTCGTCCCTGACCTCACTGTTCAGCACATGAGATGCCCTTCTCTCCCAGCCTGTTCTCCCTCCTGCTTCCCTGGGATGTGGCCAGGAAGGAAAAACAGGCTCTCCTGGGTTTTTGAGGCTGGCAGATGAGTCTGGAGCCTGCAGTGCTCTGGGCAAGAACAAGTTCCTTTTGATTAAAGCTGGGCTGTGTTGGTAAACCAGCAGTGGATGAGGGACAGCTTGAAACACTCAGATCCTCCAGGACTAGATAAGCATAATTGCGTATTTGGAATTAGCAAAACTGCAAGGATCAAAGCAATCTCCTGGATGGATAACTAGATCAAAGGAGAGACTTTAAAAGGAGAAAACATGGATGTTAAGTTCTCCATCTACACTCTATAAATACAAGATGCCAGCGGTAAAGAGGATATAGGAATAAAGGGAGCTTTTGCACATTTCTCAGCAGGAAATAATATAGTGTCTGACTAGTTTGATTTTAAATTATGATAAAATAACAGGCACAAAACTCCAGCACAAACAAGGCTCTCCTTTTAAAAACTAAGTCTGAATCCTTATTAGGATATAGGATAAAATCATAACTTCTTCCATAAGTTTATGTGAAAGAGCAGTATTGTGCTTCTCTGCTTGAAGAACAGATGTTACCTGACTAAACAACAAACTGCAACGTAACCAAAAACCTATCAAGGACTGTGACTTGGTCTCCCTTTAAATCACTCCCTGCCATCCAGATAGAATCAGAGAATACAGATTTTTCTCCAAGCACAAGGGGCCCAGCAAAGTGCACGGCAGATTGGAAACGTGACTGCTGCTTGTGGTGCTTGTGGTATTCTGGATGGAAAATAGAGATGAGAATCTGCCAGGTTTGCCTTATCTTTCAAAGGGGAAGATGCTGCCTTTTAATACTGGCCAATCTTATCTCGAGCAGCCTGTGAACGTGGCTGTCCTGCTTGTGGATTGCCTGTGATGCTTTGACCAGGGTGGAGGTGGCAGCTGGTGGGACTGGGATGAGAGCTGAGCTGCAGCCTCAGAACAGAAGCATCTCCAGAGTCCCTGTGCTGTGGAATGGATTCTCTTGTCATATCCTGGGGGATTGAACTCCCACGCTAACATGTGCTTCCTGCTGCAAGGAGCACTAATGAACAAATACTTCTCCAGTTAAATGAGGTGTTTCAGAGGGCTGTAAAAGCAGCTTTCTGGGAATAGAAAATAAGCTGAGCAGCAGTTTATGCTAGAAGGAAGTGCAAATGGTACATGTCTACATGCTCAGCCTGTCACCCTTACCTCACTATGTGGTTCTGGAGGTATTTAAAGGATTAGGCAGCTCTGAGGATCCCAGTGTTGGAGTGGACTGGAGGTTCTTCACTGAAATCCTTTTGTCAATCTGACCCCTCAGGCCTATACCATATGGATGTGAAAATCCCCTGACAGTGAAAATATGGAAGAGCTGGGTTTTAGGAATAAGATTGACTTAACTTTTGTGAAAAGGCATTTAGAACAGCACTAATGTTACCTCTTGCTAAAACTGAGTTCTCTGCCTGAGGCTTTCCTTCATTACACTTTGGATGGGAGACAGGAAAGAAGCATCCAAAAGAACAGCCAGCACTGCCGTGCCTGGCTCCTCTTCTTTTCTTAGCAGATAAAGCTGTGAGGAAAGAAAATATCTTTTATTGTATTCTGCTGTTTCTCCAAATTCTGGGATCAGTTAACTGCCAAGCACTTTCCAATCCAACCAAATCAATTTGCAAACTTTCACTAACACTATCAGGTAATCTGCAAGCTGTTTGCCCCCTGCCTTATTGGAAGGGCCATTAATACACAGGATAATGGATACCTCAGGGAAGCCAGACATTAAGTTAATAATTAATGTTTACAGAGGCCTTGAGGCAACTGAGCGCATTTACCTCTGTGAGGATATTGAAATTGCATTACTGTAATTTCAGCTGTCTCCCCATAGTTGGCAATCAGAATTGGGCTGGAGCCTGGCTCCAGATGAGATATTCTTACCCTGGATTGCAATAAATAAAATGTTCCTGGGAATTGCTGGGCTTTCCATGCTGTTCTGTTAGTTTGTGCTAATGCTGTGGGACTAATCCCTCCTGACAGGCTCCTGTGGTGCTCTGCTGGTGCTGCTGCATATGGGTTGTGGGTGCTGAGTGCAGGGGGGTGAAGCTGATGTCATGTGAAGTGCTGATGCCTTTGCTGTCTTCTGAGGACACCCCAGAGTGTTTGTACAACCTCCAAAGAGGCTCTGGGAGTGGGAAGGGTGGATCCTATGGGGGACACGCAACCCAAATCCCAGCCCTGGTCTTCAGCTAGCCTCAGTATTCACTGGGGATATCTCTCCCAGACATGGTAACAGAGAATTCAGAATTCAGCCTAAATCTAAGCAGGATCCAGGATATGCATGCATCAGGCTCCATCTATAAACCTGACAAGCTGGGATTTTGGCTGGCAGGTTTTGAGGAACAGTATACATGCTTTATCTCTGTAGGTCACTGCACAAATTAATTGTATGCGTTCATTTAAGAACCTCAGCTTTTCATAGGTTTCCCTCTAACTTTTCTTCCCTTCTTTCTGCCCCATGTGCACTTTGATACATTCCCTCCCAATGTCCTGGCTCCACATTGTCCCATACCCAGTGTACATTCCCTTTTCTATCAGCCCACATGTCTGCTGCCTGTGAGGTTTCCTTTCTGTGCTGATTTTGTCCTGTTTCCCTCAGAGTCTGTTTTTCTATAGAGGGGTTTCCTGTTCCAGGGCCAAACTATGTCTGTTGGGAGTCACAGTGCTGGGCTGGGGCTGTGTGAGTGCTGGGCTGAGACTGACCCTACTGCTGCCTTCAGGACAACATTGAGCACTGCTTGTGCTGGGACAATCCTGGGACATCTGGGCACAAAGGCTTTAGCACAGGCATCCTCACATGTCAGGGAAAATTGGGCTGGGTGTAAGTCACATTTTTTGGCCCTAACATCCCCTTTCTCATGTTTGGACAAATTTTTGCCTAGTACTGGAATGCATAAAATAGTATTAGGCAAAACTCCCCTTCAATTAATGAGCATTCAGTTCTGAAGAGTCTGGTTGGGAAATGTGTTTAATTCCTAAAGCCATTGTTTTCCACTCAGAACCTCTTCACTTTGGACAGGTGAACAGCTACACTGAGCTACTTGTCTCTCATCCAGTCTCATGGAGATAGGTCTTATCTGGCTGTGAGGTGTAATTTGTTTGGAACTGTCCTCACTCATCAATCCCAATGATGTTAGCATGGTGCTTAAGCCAGTCCTTTTATTAAGTTCCAGGGGTTTTGTATTCCACAATCCAATTGTGCATTATTGATAAAGTCTTGAGCAGGGGATTACTTGAGACACGAGCTTTCTGGCACATTAGTCATACCTGAGTTGTATTTTTCAGAGGAAGCTGCTCTCCTATTTAGGCCAGTTACTGCCTGTCTGGCTGCTCCTGTTCCTGTGTAGCTCCGGGGTTGCTGCCTCCAGGCAGAACTGCAGGATCATGGCAGGGAGGGTGAGCAGTGAGGTGACAGTGACAGCAGGGCCAGCAGAGGCTGTGGCCTTCCTGGTGAGTGCTACAGTCCCACAGTAATCCCCAGCAAGAAGAGCAGAGCAGCTCCAGTGACAACCACCAGGGCCCTGAAATCACTATCCAAGGACACAGTGCCAAGGCAGGTCTGGGATCAAGCTGGGAAGTGAAGCCAGCAGGTTAGGATCAGGATCAGGATCAGGAGAGGACATGGCCAGGCACAGGCACTGCTGCTGGCTGTGGATCCACGGTGGCACCACAGCAGTCCCTCTGGGTGGCAGCCAGCTTGTCCCAGTACAGGCAGCCTTCCCAACCCTGCAGAATGAGGAGGGGGTGCCAGTTCAGTGCTGTGCCAGGAGTGGGGTGTTTGCCATGGCCTCCAGAGCTTCACAGAGAGCTCATCCCTCTTCTGTGGCCAAACTGAGGTGGCTTGCAGAAAGGAGAGCAGGGCTGTGCTGCAGAAGCCAGCAGGGCCACAGGCTGCCTCTGGAGGCTGGCACAGTCTGTGCCAAGGTGTGGAAGTCTACCTGGAGCTGTGGAGGAGTCCTTAATGCTCCTGTGTAGGGAAGATTGCAAGGTCTTTGATGCACTCAAGGGCCTGACGTGTGACTCCTAAATTGCACTTATTTCCCTATGCTTTGTAGTCTGGGAATCACTATGGTTTTCACATATCAGTTATTTATAAGTCTAAGAAAACGGTAAAACAGATCTTTTTCCTCCAGACTTCAGCAAGATGATCTTAAAGGCATTGAAACTAGTGACAGCCTTACTGAATCTGTCAGCTAACTGGTAGACATGTGTGTGTTGGTTAAAACCAGGCTGTGTGCAGCCTGGCACCTGCACAGCAGGGCAGAGACATCCTTCTGGAATCATCTCCACAAGCACAGCTCTGCCACTGCAGACTTGCTCACAAAATGGCATCAGCCAGAAAATGGAAACGAAATTAAAGCACTTGTTGTCTTTTTTGCAGAAGAAAAGACGTTTCTTTCTGCCACAAATCCATGTCTTGGGTTTTCCATGACTACTTGATATATTTTTTAACCGCTGTAGAACTGCCAGAAACAAGGTATTTACAACCCCACTGTGCAACTCAAAATAGACTTGAAACTACTTGGTTCTTTCCTCTGAGAGTTTCTTAGCGTGGTTTGCAAAACTGTGCAGTGAAGTGTGACCTGTGCTGGCTGGTTTTGCTTTCCCTGACTTGTGTATCATCACTTGGGCAGGCCAGTGATGATGGAGGGATGGTACCCAAAGGATGTGCTCCTGCAGGGGATGTTAAGGCATGTTTTACAGTCACACTCCCCATCCTGTTCATGTTTCTTGTCACACACTCATTGCTGCACTATCTCATTGCCTTCTGGACACACCATAAAGGCTGGAATAAAAATGTCCCCTCTGTTTTTCCTTCAGGCTCTCTCCTCTCCTGTGGGTGGAGGGGGAAAGACAAAATAAAATCATTATAAAATTGCATTCTTCTGTGCAACGTCTCAATGGGCAGGATCAAGGCACAGCTTCTTTTTAGAAACCATGGGGAAGGGTGGGGTTGGTGTGACAGGAGACCTTCCCTTGGGGTTGTCTTCTGAGCTGATCCACCAGAGTTGTGCCCTACAGACTGAGAGTGTGTCCTGCACGTGTGGCTCAGCCCCAGACAGGCCCCACAGCAGACCCTGCACTGGCTGGATCTGGGGGTTGGATCCCAGCTGCCCCACCTGTTCCCCATGCACCTCTGCACCTGAAACTCCTGCAGATCCCCTCGGAGCTTCTGGAGCCTTTCTGAGCTGGAGCTTTGACAGGCTTACATTGCTGTCACAATTCACATGCTAAAAGGCCTTTAACTCCCCCTCCCTGCCCCAGCCTCTATTATAGAGGGCCTGCTTTATAAGCCTTATTAGAGGCTCATCTTGCAAAGCTCTTGGGGGCTATTTGGCTTGATAAAACACCATATAAATTGGAGTGGCTGTTGATTTTGGAGCCCTTCTTATGAGACAATTGTGTTTCCAATTAGGGATTTCCTTCTCTTACATGCACAACATGGTTTTTTTCCTTTGCAAGGTGGCTTAAAATGCCTGCCATGTGCTGATAAGCTCTGTGCTAGACCTTTTGTCTTCTCCTGCTGCATGTTTGCAGGCCAACATGCACAATGGTGTTGTGGATACATCTCCCCAGATCCACTGCCAGTCATAAAAAAGCTGATCCAGGACAATGCTCATTCTCCCCAGGAGCTGTGGGGATGTACAGAAAATTCAGTAATTCAGATGCTTGTTGAACACTGCCAAATGTGGAATTACATGGTTTATACGACAGCCTCAGAAGGCTGAGAAGGTAGATTAGCAGGGCAGGATTGCTGGCAGGGGGCAATGCCAGCTGGCTGTTGTGGGCATGGGGTCTCCTTGGGGCCATGGGGAGGATCCCACAGAGCCAGGAGCTCCCTCCTGGGAGGAACAGGAGGCAGTGACAAGGCTCCAGGGCAGTACCACCCTCGTCAGAAATAACTGTAGGATCACACTAAGATTTCTGGGAAGCCTTTCTTGACTTCTGTTTGCCTCTTCAAAAGAGCTTCCACCATGAATTAGACTTGCTCACAGTGGGTTGCAGAGTTCCTCCTCATCCCCTCACCACAAAAGTGTACCAGAGAAATTAAAAAGCAAGGCTTATAATCTCTTTGGATATATCATGGGTTTTGATTTGGGGGCCTAAAGTGATCTCTTATCTGTTAAAAGACTACAACTGCCTGGGAAGCAGGCCTTGCTGATGCTTGCAGATTTTTAAGGGTGGAGGAAAGGTGGGTAATGTTCTGATCCTTTTTAAAAAAAGAGCAGGAGATAAAGTTTACTCTGGAGTCTGTAACATGCTCCAGCACACTTGTCCTCTGGTAGTGGCCTGTGCTAAAAGCACATCAATAAAATTGCTGATGCTGCTGTTAAGTAACAAGGTAATTACAAAGGATGGGGAGGGGAACATAACTAAAAATCTGAAATGGAAGTTAATGCCTTTCCCATTAAGTTACCAGCCTTAAATACATGGCTTACTGCATCTCTAACTTTTACTGCTATAAAATGCTTCAAATTGCAGACTTAAGAGATCATTAGAAAAATACACAACGGATTTATCTTCATGAATAAAAATGATGCAGCACAGAGCTTTTTCTTTTGTGGGTAGGCAGATGCAAGTCAAGACAAGAAGGACTCTGTTCCCAGGTAGTGTTTAAGAGCAGCAAATCCAAAGGTTGTGCTGTCTGTGTGGTTAAAGCTGTGTCTTAACCTCCTTGATGTAAATAGTTCTTAAGATAAAAGATGAAGCTCTTCCGAGAATATTTTGCCGTTCCCTGGTGACAAATCAAGAAAATGTTTTGTGCTGATTAAGTCACTGTCAGCAGGTCAGCCATCTCGGGGAACTGATTTAGAATCCTCTTAAATAAATCACCTCTTTTCCTCACCCCTGCCCATTTCTCACTCAGCTCTGTACCTGCCCTGGAGATGCAGAAGGGGCAGCGTGTGCTGTAACCTCTGCTGTGACCCTCCCCTCACCTCTGGGGAAGCTTGAACAGCACAATCTCCAGGAGCTGCTGTCTCCCAGCTCCTGCTGTGCCTGTGCCCTGCAGAATGAAAAGGGAAGACGATGTGTTCCCATAGTGGAGGTTTGGTTTTGTCAGACCCTGGGCTGGTTCTGTGGCTATTCAGGTTTTAGACTACATCCTGCTTTAAGATGCAGTGAAACTGTGCAGGAAAAGTATTCTGATTATCTTCAGAGTGTCTTGTTATCCCTAGCAAGTGTGGAAGCAATGTGCCTCATTTCTGTGCCTTATTTCTCCTTTGGTAATGGGAGAATGTGCATGAGCCCTCCTTGTGCTCAGCTGGGCTGTCACAGGATGGGTCTGTCAGGCTGTAATGTCACAGCTCCCCTGGGCCTGGGTGCCCTGCTCGTGTTTGTGCTGTGAACTGCAGGTGGTTGTGACTCCTGGACTGTGCTTGTTTTCCTGCCATCCCAGGTCAGGCACAGCAAGCATGCCTCAGGAGTGCTGACAGTAACAACCCCCTGGCTCCTGCCAAAGGAGACTCAGTGCTGCATTCTTAAGGCTGAGGAGGCTGTGCAGCCACCTACAGTGACCTCAGCATCAGGAGAGGGAAGAGTGGAAAAAGGACTGTTGCAGAGACCTGGGGGGGTTTATTACAAGACATTAACCAAGCATAAATTCTTTTATCATCATTAACATTTTCAGTCCAAAGCTGAACAGATCCAGGAGCTTTAGACCAGATCAGGGCTCTGTATCATCTGGCCATTACAGCTTTTGGTACTGAGCCAATTTCATCCTATCTCTTTGGCTAACAAGACTGTGAAAGGCTTTTGCTCTGTTTTCAAAGCGGCTGAGATGTATCACCAATGCTCCAGCTTTCCTTTTCTCCCATTTCCTAAACCAATAAATATTTCTCATAGATGGACCTAATGGTCTAAGCATAACCTGGCAGCTAGTGAAATATTTCCTTGCTTTAATCAGAATCCTGAAGCAAACAAGGAAGGAAATAAAAAGCCAATAATATGCTTGGTTGTGTGCACAAAAGTAGAATGAAATATATGAAGCTGGTAATGGCTCTGCTGTCACATCTTAAAAACATTTGCTTTGACTTGCATAAGTGTCAATTCAGCTTGCACTTGACACATTATACCATGGATAAAGCTACTGGCTTTTAAAATCAGGCCTTTAAATGAACGCAGAGATACTCTAAGTAGCTACTCTGTATTGTTGGGTAATGATGTATGGAGCAGAGAAAGCTTTTTCTCTAAAAGCACAACTTTTAGGCTGCAATTTTTTCTGCTGTGTCTCTGCATTAGGGAAAGAGCTCAGAAGCTCATCCACAGTCATGATTAAAGGCAGATCTCTTTAGCCAAGGTCACAACGAGTAGGACCTCTTGGCCATTTGCTGGGGAGGTGTGTTCAGGCAGGCTTTGTGCTGTGCCAGTGCAGCTGCCCAGCTCCTGGGCAGCCTGGCTGGGAAGGGAGCAGAGGAGCTGAGGGCTCCTGAGGAACAGCTGTAAATCTCCAGTTCCATTTGTTAAATCTGTTCACAGAACATCCTTGAGCTGGTCTTGAACACCCTCATGCTTGGATCTCCTGAAAAGCAAATTTCACTCCTTGCCTCCGCCCCAAGATCATAGAAATTTGGTACTATCCTGGATCTCTCCCGAGCAAAAGCTCAAGACAGGGAGCTGTAAGTTAATGCACCTTACACTGGGCGAGGCAGTTTACCTTAGCGCTGCTTCTCACGACTTCACAGCCTCTAATTTTCTTGTCATATTGCCTTGAACTTTATTTACTCTGGAGACAATCGGGGGAGATGGCTTTGAGTGTTTCTCAAACACTGAACAGCAAGAGCTGGGCAGGGATGTGTGAATTGCTGAGAGCCTTAAGTGACAGCTGCTGTACTTGTGACCCTTGGGTGAGGAAATTAGAGGCTATGAAACCTCTAGAAAGGCTTTCTGCCACATTATTTACTTTGCCCAAGTTCCCTAAGGCTCACTCAGAAATGTGCTTCTGAGGACTGTTCAGTGCTCACATGTTTACAGTGCAATGGAGTTAAAAGCACTTGGGATTTGCCTTGCTGCTGGAAAAGCTGGGTGGGAAGCCAGGCTGCCTTGAAGGCTTTTTAAACAGGATTAAAGCTTTTCATGCTCGGAGAATAGGAATGGGAGGCCTTTTTCCACACGGTTGTTTGATCAGTGGGAAGGGGGTTTCCATCCCCAGGATTAGCTGTTATCCAGGTCGAGGGAGCAGCCTCATGACGAGTGGGAGGATAAATAGATCTGGACTTTTCCAACGACATTTTGCTCTGTAGGCAGCTTTAGGATTTCCAAACTGAGCCCTCTCCCCTCAGAGAGGGCAGCAGTCCCTAGATAAAAAAGAGGGATGGAGTTCAGAGTGGCAGTGTGCTTTAAACAGGAATTTTGTCTTCATAATACCAGTCCTCCTCCCTCTGAAAATCTGTGCATTTTCTTAGAGGACTCCAGCCCTCCAGGTAACTTTTATCACTTGCCCTGTGGATGGAGAGGATAGTTCTTTTCCCAGTCAGAAATCCTGGGAAGGATCTTCCTTCCCTGCATGATAAGGAATGTCTTTGCTCCACTCAGCACTGTGTTCCAGAGCCTCCTTGGGAAATATGATGGTAACTAAATTCCAGGGTCAAAACCCTTTCTGAACATCAAAGTGGTATTTCAGTCTTTTTCCACATCAGCTCTCAGGTAGTGAGTTTGGGATATTTCTGGTGCCAGGTTTATAAGAGTAAAATCTGGGAGATGGAGTCTAATTCCCTGCCCTGCCAGTGGCTGTGTGACCTTGGATAAGTCCTGCTCATGATGGAGGTGGCTGAGATGTAAGCTTGAAATGTTTTTGTCAACAAAAAGGGATTGCATAGGCATTGGGAAAAATAAATAAATAAGTGATCCAGGAAATTTTGTAATTTTTTTTTATCTACCAATACCTGGAAGAAAAAAAAAATCAGGAAAACTTGGCTGGAGTCCCTATTCACTTAATCCTTTTCTCCTTGACAAATGCTGCAAATTTTGTATGCTGGAGGATATTCTTCAAGAGAAGCCTGGCTGGCAGTACATTAAGAGTCAATTTAATATTGAATGCACACTGAAGCAGAGTTCTTGACTAGAAAGCAAACAGGACCAGAGAGGGGATGCAAATAAATAGAGCAAGCACCAACCTTTTCCCAAGTCTCACCTTAAATTCCCTTTTAAATAAAGGTAAAGCTGATTCCAGCATTTCCCACTCAAGGAACTCCTGCTACTTTATCACAGTAAAAATGCAAAACAAGCTGAGCTCTGTAACAATCCCCAGGTGCTCTGTTGTGTTGCTTACAGCCCTGTGGCCACAGCTCCTCCTCTCAACACAAGCACAGTTGGGTGAGATTTTTGCTGTCCTGCAAAGCCAAATGCCTCAGGTTTCCCCCACAATTTCCTGCTGCCTAATTCACTCATTAACAGCTGGGATTTGCTGTTTTACTTCAGAGCACCTATTTCCTGCGAGATGATTTTCAAACAGATTGGAGAGAGTTTGCAGCACAAATATTGAAGCTCCCTCCTCACGGTGTCAGCTGTAGAGATAAGGGAGCATCTTTGCATGTTGACATTGTTGAGCTCTGCCTGTCCCATCCCATGGTGGCTCGTGGTGTCTGCAGGTAGCAGCTGGGTAAACAGAGCTAACACACATCAGGCAGGATTAGCAGCTGATTGTCTTCTGCTCTGAGCATCAGGAGCTGCAATCGGAGCTGTTTGCAGTGCTGAAAGTGTGCTCAGTTCAACAAGTGATGCAAAGCTGGAAACTTGGGGTATAAGAATATGTAAATTGGCTGGGAAAAATTCTAAATTGCAGTACTTTTCTTGCCTTAGTCCTGGCAGTTGTACTAAAACTACCCAGGAAGTCTCCTCATGTCTGCAGCACACAGGACTGTGATGGAGATCCTGCTGATTTTAGTGGATCATGGGGTGGCCCCTGGCTGAGGTGTCTGAGTTCCCCAGGGATGCATTGATTCACACTTCACTCTCCCAGCCCAGCATCTCCCACCCAACACTTACCCTTCTGTTCTTTTGCAAACTCTGTTCTGCAAAACCTGTCCGTATCCAGAGGCATCCAGTGCTGTCCTGACATCCCTTCTCCCTGTGGGAAGCAACTTGCCCGAAGCAACTCCATCACTGGGCAGGGAATGGCTGCAGCCATAGCTTTGCCACAGGGTGTCTGGGCTTCCTAAAGATGTGGAGAGAGCTCCACTCTGGCCTGTGTTTGGCACTTTGGAGCCTCCCTGAAGTGAAGGGGAGTTGTCTCCTGTCCAAAGATGTGTTTCACCACTGCAGAGCCTGAGGGCACGGTGAGACTTGAGTGAGTGCAGCAGTGAATGTCACGGTGTGAGGGCTGGGGACAGCTTTTGGCCTCTCTGCCACACGGTGACTCTGTGGCACTGCAGCTGCCTTGAGCTTTTCCATCTGTTTCCTGTCCCCCTGTTGTTGGCCTGTAACTGAGAAAGGATGGACAAGCTTGTGGAGATGGATCAACCCCTGCTTGTGATGGGAATAGGTAGAGAAATGGGGTCCTCCTCCAGGCACCAGGGCAGAATTCCTTCAGTGCCAGAAAACTCCTCTGAGAACAATGCCTTTCCCTCTCTCCTCCTGCCTGGGAGCAGATACAAATTGTCCCACCGTGCTCTGTGGGTTTAACTTCATTACAAAAAGTGTGCCTGCTGAAAGCCAATGCCCTTCACAGGTGCTTGGGGAGAAAAATGCCTCTGGAATAGCCCATCTGGTGTGGATTTTGATTACTTCCCTCTTCCCTCTCCCTGCCCTCATTACTAAGAAATGCCCAAATGCTGTTAACAGTCCATTCCCATAATAACAGAGCTGCTTCATCAGGTGCAGCCTCCACGGGAGGAGAAAGCAAAGAAGCTTTTTTTCTTCCTGTGATGGAGAAGGAGGAAATCATGTTGGGAAATTGTGTTTGGATGCAAAGGAAGGGTTGGGAAGGGAAGGATAGCCCCGGGCAACAGAGAGTGAGCTGTTGTTCTGTCAGGTTGATGGGCCAGCAGGTTTAGAGCAAAAACTCTGAGATAACACCACTGCTTTGGGTCATCCACATGCCCCAGGCAGCAGCAAGGCAGATCAGCCCTCAATGTCCTCTGCCTGTGCAGAATTGTAAAACTGCCCAGCTGTGCTGGAGACATTACATGATCTCTATCTTGGAGAAATGTAGTGCTGGCCTTGAAAAAACCCAGTTAGGGCTGGATCTGGAATAGTAGATATTTGAAAGCCACTTAGATGGGCTAACGGTGGTTCTGAAACTAGCAGAAATGAAGATATGACTAAGAGAGAGCTAAATGAGGAAATCAGTTGCCCTGCAGAACATTTCTGCTGCAAAATCAGATGTCAGTTAAGTTGCTGCTTTCTTTGCTTGTGTTTCAAAATTTCAGTTTCTTCCTGCTTAATCCTCATGCTCCAGACCAAACCCTTTTGCTTGGCACTGTGACCTTTTGTCCCTGGCCTCTGTCTTGATGCAGTAAATTGCACTGTCTGGACATCTGTGCTGCACAATAAATCTGTCTCTTGGTCAAAGAGAACTTCAGTGTAGGGGGAAGGAAATACTAAATTTTGGGGAGATATTTCTCTTTGTTTTCTCCTTATTTGCTGCTCTTTAAATCTTCCTGCCTGGCTTTGGGGTAATCATTGAGACAACTTGGCCTCTTCTTCCCTGCATGAATTACCAATAAACAAAAAGGGACTTTTTCCTGTGTCCTGGTTGTCTTTTGTTCTTATTCCACAGCAGAAGTGAGTGTCTGTCAGGAGTCTTGTTCCCTTTACAGATAACTTATCAGGGCTTTCAGTACCACTTGCATCTAAGGCAGTCAGCAGCATGATGGCATCATGCCGGCAGCTCAAAAAGCAGCTTCTACAACTGATTTAATGTCTTTATGGAGGAGGCAACAGAGACAGAACTGGTGTGGAGCCACTGGAGTCAAATTGTACTTGTCAGAAAAACAAGCTAAATTTCTCTCCCACTGTGTCATAATTTTTTGGTTTATGAGAAGCTCTCTGATTTGGCTCTCTCTTGCCTGGCTGGCAGGAATCTTTATTTCACTTTCTCCCTGGTTCTTCCCTTTGTGCTCAGCCCTTGGTAATGCCCCACAGCCTGCATGTCCCCTCACACATGGACTTCAGCACAGACTGGGTTTTTAAGCTCTAGCTGCCAGATGTGCCACAAAGCTGGACTTTAGCTGCTGCTGTGTCCAAGAGTTACCTCAGAGAGCCCTGTCATTCCTTGTTCCCTTGCAGCAGAGTGATTTCCAGGTCAGCCTGCTTTGGGTGCCACCTCCCCACCCCAGAGCTCTCACAAATTGCAATGGCACAAGTCTGTCACAAACCAACAGGAGCTACCTTCCAAGCCTAGGAGCTGTTTGGATGCTCCTGTGCAATCCAGCACACCACCTCCACCAGTGCAGATTCCTCATGAATTCCAGTGCCCATTCTGTACCTTGGGCACTTTCTCCAGCAGGATTAGTGCCTGGTAAGCAGTGCTGGAAGAGGAGCAGCCTCAGCCAGCCAGCCCAATGAATGTCTGGAAGGTCTCTTGATGCATTCACAGGCCCCATCCAGGGATTTCCTGCATTTCTTGCAGATGTGATATGTTTCTGGCATTCTCTTCACAGGCACGGCTGGACAGAGCCAGCTGCATGGACAGCAAGAGGAAATCTTGTGTTTTGGAGTGGTGTGATGTCATTACACAGTGAGCAGGTCAGAGGGACAATAATGTGTGTGGGCAGCAGCTGAGATGTGCTGGAAAGGAGAGCAGAGCAAATATTTGAGAGACTTGTTCTCCACCACAGCCTCTCAAGGCCAGAGCTGGCACTTACCTTGAGTACTGCAGGGTTCAAGTTTATTCATTGTGAAGCTAATCCAACCAAGAGAAGAGTTGGGCTATGTGAAAATGGAAAAATCAGCCATTATTTTCTAAAGGAGCCTGGAAATTGTTCCATGCTTAGGTGCACACAAGTACTCAGATCATTTCCAGCTAAAAACCAGCAGAGCCACCACTTATCAAGGGAGAAAACTTTACCTTATTCCTGCCCTGCTTCCCATAGCTGCTGTCCTGTGGCCAGATAGTGACAAATCCCAGCTGGTCTGCCAGCTCCCACAGTGAGCATCTGAGTCCAAATAATGTCTCTTGATGCCTTGGTGAGGTCAGTGGGGACAGGGAAAGGAAGGCAGCAGGAGGAGTGGAAGAAAGGAGCTCATCTGCTTCTTGACAGCTGTAGAACTGCCAGGAACCACCAGGAAATCCTCATTCCTCTAAGGTAGCTCCACTTGGGAGCCCTGCTCGCTGCCCAAACACTCCCTGTTCCCTCCTGCCTTCCCCAAGCACATCCCAGGGGTTTCCCAGGAGGATGCAGCTCCAAGGGGACCTGGCACAGGCTGTCCCTGTTTGATGGCTGTCACTGCAGTGAAACAAATCTCCTTGTTTTGGTTCCCTGACCTTCAGCAGCCAAATCATTGACTGTCATTTCCTACTCTCCCCTCTTCCCTACACTGGCAATAACTGTGTGCACATAAAAGCTTAGGGAATGCTAATCAGGATAAATGTAATGGTGTTTCTAGCCCTGTGAACACATGCTTTATGACTATTGTGGGGTTTGGGTGGTTTTTTTTGGTGGTTTTTGTTTTCTAGGAAAAAAAATGTCCCACAGGGTTTTTGTTCACATAATTGTGTTGAGCAAATTTGAAATATTTGAAAGCTTTTAAGTGCCTGTTATATATACATCCAAGGTTTGTCTTGGAACATGCTAGGTTGCAATAGACATTTTCCAATTAAGTGAAACAGCAGTGAGGATAATGGGTTTATGGAAATGGAAGAGCCATGCTGGAGGGAGATGGAAAGCCAGAAAGCATTAATCTTAATAGGATCCTTTTTCTTTTTTAGCTTTGCTTTTTTCTAAAAACTTTTTAAAAATTTCCCTAGGCATGTCCCTGGTTCTGCAGTGGCACGTTATGTATCTAGAGAATCTCCCCGTTTTTTTCCTCATTTACTCCAAATTACTCTCCTTTTTTTATCCTTTCTCTCCAAGAAATCATCTGCACTACCCCTTCTCCAGTGATGGAGGTTCGTGCACACATCCAGTCATCTGTCACTTTAACTGAGCGTGCAGTGTGGGCATGGGGAATTCACTGCCTTCTGCTCTGGAAGGCAGAGTAACCCTCCAAAGAGCCAAACCCTCCCTCCCTCCCTCTGCCTCTCAGCAAACCTCTGGGAGAGCTCTGGGCTCTGGGCCAGTTCTGCAGCCCAGTCACCTTGGGCCAGGCTCCTCCCTTCCCTATGGTGAGTAAATACCTTTTCCAGGAAGCTTCCCAGTGAAATAAGCAGGATCCAGGGTGGAATCAGTGCTTGGGACTGGCAGCTTCCTGTGCTGCTCTGATTTTCGTGCTGTGCCTTGCTGGGGCAGTGCTTGGCTGGGCAGTCCCTGTGACCTGGAGCAGCTCAGTGGGTACCAAATCTGGCCCAGGAAGGTGGTGCTGAGCTCTGCTGAGGGGGCATCCCCTCTCTGGGAGGATGCACTGTGCGAGGAAGGTGGGATCAAAAGGGAATTTGATAACTTGTGTCCAGAAATCAGGACTCTGAGTCCCCAGCCAAATTTGCTGGCAGTAACTGGAGCTTGAAGAAAGTAGGCAACTTGTGGGTTGTACATAACACATCATACAGAGGGATGGCTGTGCCATCTCCCAGGAGGGGTGCTGGGCTTAACCCACCCCTTCCCTGTTCCTGTCACCTCTCCCACCATTTCTAACCTGATTTGTGACACGTTCCCAGCTCTCCCTCCTGTTCACCCTCATTGTGTGACCACCAGCACAGATTCCTGTGAGATGCTTAATTTGGATCATCTCTCTAGGAACAACTGTCTTGATTCTGGCATGGATGTTTTTACTTTCCTTCCTATCCCGGCTGTAAAAGTGGACCATGTTTCTTTAAATTCACTCAGTCCTTTACAACTGCTGCTTTGCAGGAAACAATGCTTAGATCTCTAATCTGAAAACAAAAGAGCTCAAACTCCCCTACTGTATTTATCTCTGCCCAAGTCGGAAGGGTTGGAGCCTTGGACACCTCAAAGTTCTCCCTAGGGGTAGGTGCATTTCAAGAGTGGATGAAGGGATATATATATTTATAAAACATTCAGGTTAGATAGGCTTTTGCATGGGAAGGGCCCCGAAGGAACCACATAATTCCACTCTATTGAGGCTCTAATGCTGCACCTGTCAAGGCAGTGTCAGTGTGATCTTAGAGCAGGGCACTGGGGAGAGCGTATTGATCCCATCTGGATACAGAGCACAGCATCCTCTGCATCCTTTATGGCCAACACGGCAGTCCTTGCCCAGCTTCCCCCCATCCTCTAACAGCAAAATCTTTCATCCATGAGCCAAAGCAAAACGACTTCACCAGCTCTGATGTCCTCGGGAAATGTGTTGGGCCTCTGCCATGAGTACAGAGACTCCTTCCACACCCAGAAGCTTTCAGGCAGTAAGCAGGATTAAGACATGCAGCCCTAGGCTTTGCTGTGACCTTTGGGTATTTAAACAGTCTTGGCCTGCCTTCAGGAATAGGAGCAGACTCCTGTCTGCTTTCCAGCCCAGCGCTCTCCCTGCACGGATTGACTTGAAAAAGCAGGCTTTAAATGGCTTTCTTGGAAAAGTGAAAAATAGTACTGCAAGTGATAATCAGACTTTATGACTTTATTTCCCCAAGATATTCCATTTCTCTCTGTTTGCAAGCCCGTTTTTATGGTTAGTCTCAATGCAGCTTTTCTTTAGATCTAAACCCCTGCATTTGTGTGTGTGTGATGGTTTGAACGGCTTCCTCCGAGCTGTTCTCCCGCTAGAGGGTACTCCTGCTACATCAACCATAGACATTCCGGGCTGGATGGGTTCGCAATGCGTCCTTCTCCTCTCGGAGCTGTTCATTGACAGCACAGCCTGGATATGCACAGTCCTGCTGCTTCCCTGCTCCAGCAGCCACGGAGCTGCCTTGGTTTTGGCTGTGCAGGGGCCCAGAAATGCTGGAGTGAGAGTTTGGCTTCTCCTTTTTTCACCTCGATGGCTAAACAACCCTCTGCAATTTGTAATTTGGGTAATCTGACCCACTGTGGGGCTGAGGTTGGTGCCAGCTGCAGGGATGTTGTGGAGACCCCCACTCACCACACCACACCACACCACACCACCACCACACCACACCACACCACACCACACCACACCACACCACACCACACCACACCACACCACACCACACCACACCACACCATTTTGATTTGAAAATGCTCCCATGGCTACGTGGTGCTGAGCTGAGCAGTGACTGTGGGTTCTGTTGTTTTCAGGGCATGCCATTGTGGTCAGGAAACAGAGAAATTTTCCTGGCCACCCTCTTTTAGGCAGGAGATCAGACCGTGTGGTCTATTCTGGCCTTGAACTCTGTGTGTGTGTAGCTGTTGATGGATGGGAGGCTCCCTTAAGAGCAGATTTATTTGGTTTTCATGTTGTGAGACTGCAAAAGCAGCTTTGGGTATGGCTGGACCCCTCCTTCCCCCTCCATGCCTGAGTGCCCCTCTCTATTTGCAGCAGGCAGCTGCCCATGGCAGGCAGGATGCAGCACATGCTGTGCTTTATGTGGCTCTGGGGGCTCCTCTTTCCTTGCAGCACGGCTTCAGCCTCTGGAATGGCACAGCTAGCAGGCAGGATTTTAGTTTCTCATCCAAGGAAAAGCCCCAGGTTCCTTCCCTGGTATCAGAACTCTCACTCCCCTGTCCCCTTCACACCTCCCTGCTCTGCAGAGCCGCTGGGATTTCCCCCCCCTGCCTGCTGCTCTCTCTTTTGAGCATGCTCGGGCTGCTGCCTGTTCTCACTGATTAAATGAGCAGGCAGGAATTACAGTCAACCATCCATCACCACAGCCACTGTTCCCTTGACCCAGTCAGGATGAAAGAGGTCAAAATCTTTCCTTCCCAGTCCATTTCTAGCAGTGAGATATCCAGCTACAGTTTTCTGGCAGGGTGATTCTCCTTCCTAAAAGAAGCTAGACAAAGTGGAATCTTCAGAGCAATGAGAGGCATAACTCAGTACTGGTGGCTGGTTGAAAGGTCTTCTATTCTCAGGTGAATAAAACATCATCTTCTGCCTTGTAGCATATGTTGGCATTTGGAGTCATAAATCCCAAATGTGGACCATGAAAGGGAAGGCCACTGTCCCATTAAAGGGAAGGCCACTGTCCCATTAAAGGGAGAGCCACTGTCCCATCAAGTGTCTCTTAGGCCTCTCCAGAGCAGCTCTTCTGTGTAAGTGCTGCCACAGGTGAGTATCCTATGTGTGCTGTCACACACAGGGAAGGAGATATTCCAAGAAAGCTCCACTTGAGTATTTGACTGTCTTTGGCTGAATCCATGGGCTGTGGGATCTTGTAAAAAGCCTGGTGGTGGTTGGGATGTAGTTGTTCCTGGAAGCATCAGTAGAGCTGGCTCCTCTTCAGTAAGAGGTTAAGGGAAGACATCCATGAAGCTGGAGAGGAAGTTATATCCTAAAACACAGCAAAACCTTCTCTCTTCTCACAGACTGACAGCACCGAGGTAGCAGAAGCTGGGATGGGACGCTGGAATGGCACTATTTGCTCTCCAGGAGTGGGAAGGAAGTTGGGGTGACAATCAGGAAAGGGAAAAACAGAAAACAGAGCCTACAAAGGGGAGTATCTCACCACTGTGACTAATTGTCCCTCTTGGAAAAGCTGAAGAAAGTAATCTAGTGGCTCAGAATTACAGTAAATGACAGACCTGGCTTAGGCTGGCTGCTGAGTGCTCCCAGCCTGTATTGATTTCAGACTGAGGCTAGGAATTGCTGCCAGGCAATGAGCTGGCTGGTGGCTGAACCCTTCCATCCTCCCCTGGATCCGATTCCTCTCTTTGTCCCAGTTCCCATCAGAGGATGCCATCAGTCAGCCCAGCTGAGTGGGGAATCGACTCTGTTTTACCTCAGCGTAAATCCAGAGGAATTTCACCATAACAGCCCTTCCAAGCTTGCCTCGGGAGCTCCTTTTTCTCTGTGATTCCTGGTCATTATTCAGAATGTTCCTGAGAGCAGCAGGGCATCTTGAAGCTCTGCTGGAAGGAGGAATCTCTATGTCCTTCAGCCAGCCCCAGACACGCACGCCGAGGGCAACCTGCTGAGCATCTCCACCGTGTTCCTCTTGTTCCTTCCCGCTGGGAGCCCATCAGTCTGGGAGTAGGGGAGGAACATCCTGGCCCACCTCGTCTGTGAGGCCTCTCCTGAGAGCTGTTGAGCAAACAGAGGGCTGTTTGTTTGTTTGTTTGTTTGTGCAGCACAGAGCAATTAGGACTGTGCTGAACTCTGTGTTTGTCAGGCATCTCTCGAGGACAGAGCACTGTTTGAATCCTCCCCAGCCAGAGCTGGGGTCAGCTGGGTCTGGCAGCCCTGGCTCTTGGTGCTGAGAAGCTGCTGCTTCTCAAACAAAAGGACCCAGAGCTCCCTGACAGAGAGGTTTGGAGAGGGAGGATTAGACTTGCTAATCAGGAGGTGTCTGCTCCCTCTGTTGGGGTGGCTTTATGGCTCGCCGTGAGTCATTCCTGCTCAGGTTAGCAGCCTTGGGGGCAGGCAGAGTGGAAACAGAGAGGACTTGCTCCTAATAATGCTTCATTCCTATAATGGAGGCAGCTCCAGTCCACGAGATGTTCCCGGCCTCCAGCTGCACTTTGTTCAGCTACAAGCATGCAGCATTTGCTCTGTACTTCAGCTTTTCTCCTCTGATCTTTCCAACTCATGCTGTGCCATGCAGCCATTTCACTTCCCTGCTTTATGTGCCTTTGCTTAACCTGTGGTGCCTGTTTTGTGACTTTTGGTGTGACAATCTCTGAGCTGGGAGGCTCTTTGCTCTGGGTAGGGATGTTAATGATAAAATACAGTGATGGATCTGGGATGTGCACTCCAGGGCTCACAGGAGCCCAGCAGTGGTGGCTGGGCTTTGCTGGAGGTCTGTAAAAGCCATCTTGGAGGTCTGGAGTGGGAACAAGGCTGGTGTTGTGGCTGGGGAGTGAGCCCAGCAAGGAGAGATGGAGCAGGGAGAGAGGCAGAAGGAAGCCAAGTTGCTGCTTGATTGAGGTTGGCCAGTGGGACTTTAGAGGGGGACATCAAAGGTTACATTTAGGGCTAGGAGATAATATGGAAGAACAGCATTTTGGGGTCTAAATCTAGAATCCCAGGGAGCGGACAGATCCCATAAGGAAATCCTCCTTAGGAAAAAGCATGTGAAGGAAGGGGAGATGAAACTACTGGAGATGGATGTTGTACCTGCAGGGATGTTTGCTCCTGCTTCCACCAGGTACTGAGACATGAGAGAAGAGGGAACAACCTCACAGCCCCAGAGGAACCTTGGGAGCTCTGTCAGAACCTGTGCCTGTGGCTCCCTCCACATGGGCTGTCACAAATGAAATGACTCGAGAGAGTTCCCCCAATTACCAGAGAACAGCTTCAAAATGGAGCTGTGTCAAATCCAGCGTGTGCTGTCGCTGTGTCTGCAGAGCTGTTTGTTTGCCTGATGAAGGGGAAAAATAATGTGAAGCTGGAGATGAAACTAAGCTGAGAAAAGGTTTATTTTTTTCTTCTCAGTCTCAGCCTTTCCAGATGCATTCCAGTAGGTGCCAGTCTCACCTTGTGGAGCAGGGGAGGATGGAAACTGCCAGTAATTCTTCACAGAAATATGAAAAAAATACAGCACAAGAGGGAGTGGGTGGAAAAATGAAAGCCTATAGGAGAGACCTCTGTTCTCTGGGATGCTCACTTCATTTCTTCCTCCCTACTCAGCAAAGTTTATCTTAGGCTTGGCAGCATGGACCAGTCTCCCCCTCCCCTTGTTCTTTAATTAGTGTGTAGTAAAGGAAAAGGTGTTGGGGGAAAGAAAGGGAAATGGGATATTGTGTTTGGATGCCCCAATGGGTAGAAAACTGCATGGTTTCCAAATATGATAGTTAATGCTTAATCTGACAGACTGTCTCTTATCAACAGGCTGGATGTGACTCCCCATTACATGATAATGGAATTCTATATGGAGACCACAGGAGACCCAGTTCCATTCAATTAACTCACAAAACAGCAAACCTCTGAAAGCATCTTTGGCTTCTCTTCTCCCCACCTCTTTCTCTCCTTTTTCTTTACCCTGAGAAAATGAGAGAGTGAATATTTCCATTTTGTTTTGCAGAGGATTAGTACCAACTAATAGGATTAATATCCCAAGTTGTGTGGCAAATGGAACATTGTTAATAGGGTGATTATTAGAGAATTATATGGAGGGGCAAAAAAATTAAAAGCAGTTGAAAGAAAAGCACCTCTGTGTTGGAGAGACTGCCATTTCTGTGCAATATCCAGCTGCTGACCTGCCTGTTCTGGGTCAGACTTCTTTATTTCTCAGGCTTGCTCTGCCTCTGGGATTGACTTCCACATCAGCACAGGGCAGGAAGCAATTTCAGAGGCTGGAAATGCTGGATGCAAAGAGCTGGCCTCTCCTCCAGTGATAGCTACAGGGATCCTGGGAGAAAAAGGAAGGTAAAGGATAGTCAACATTCCACCTGGCATCCCAAGGACGTGAACAGACTTCTGCTCAGGGTGAATAACTCCATCTCTCCCTCATCCTACTCTGGTTTCTTTGGCTCTGCCCACAGCCATGGTTGTAAGTCTGAGTGGCCCTGTCCTCTGGGAATGTTTGGTTTGGGCACTGGTGGCTCTGTAGAACATGCTGGAGAACTTTAGATGAGATTACAGAGCCAAATAAAACTGGCAAAAATCCTGCAGTGGCTGCATGCCAGAGGTGAAATGGTTGTGTGCCACTGCCAGCAGGTTTAGGACAGGCACCTTCTGCATGCAAGGGTGGGAAGGCCCAGAGCTCTGCTAAGAAAGCACAGAGTCCTTAGGAAATTAAAGCACATTTATTTGTTTCCCAGGCCCTCAAGGAGGGACTCTTGGCAGACAGGTTTCAGCAGCAGCACAGTTGATGCATGGAGATTTTTTCTGACATCTGTCTGAGAGAGTATCCGTATGCTCTGCATAAATCCTTCCCTCCTGGGCCACAAACCAAAGCCATCCACAGCACTGGATGCTTCCTGGACAGGGGACTGGCACAAAGGGCTTTCTGCCTGAAAGGTATTATCCCAAGCTCTGTGTTTGCAAATCCCTGGAGGTATTTAGGCCTGTGCCTTCGGAGGTGTTTGCTGTAGGAGGCTTTGTCTGAGCCACTGATAGGGATTTGTTCCCCTGAACTGGATCCCCATTACACCATGAGTCACTACTATTTATATCAGCTGTCGATCTCTCCCTGTGGCAGCTATTTCTGGCTACCTGCATTGTATTCAGGGGAGATTTAGCACCTTTTTTAAAATTTTTATTTCTTTTACCAAACCTGCTTTTAATTCTTTTTCAAACATTTTTTATCTTAGTTTGCTTTTCAGCAGCTGTTGAGCTCTCTGGAGCTGAGCTGCCCTCACCTGCTGTTGTTCTGCTGAAAAAAGGGATATCTAGTGCTACTTTCAGCAGATTCAGCTTCATCTGAAAGAGTACTTTGCCTCAGAGTGAGAGTGTTGTGCCATCTAGAAATGAAAGGCTACAACAGGAACCAAAGCACTTTGCATCAAACAGGATTCTAAACACTGTTGAACTGCAATCCAGGGTAGCAGGTTAGCTTTGTTTATAGTCCTTGTTATCCTAGGAACTCTTCAAGCAAACAGTGAGTAACCCATGCTTGCAAGTAGATGAAAAAGGACCGACCCTTTTTATTGCAAAGAGAAGGGAAATGGGCCATGAGGAGGGCTCAGCCTCAGCTGCATTGAGCAAAGTGGTAGCAGAGCTGAGTCCAACCAAAATCTCCTGAGGCCCATTTGAATGCTCTGCCCACAAGGGCTTTCTGCTCTGCTCTGGTTTCCCTTCAGGTGTGCAAACTCAGAATTTCCAATCCATCACAATCACTTAAAAACCCACCGTCATTCTCCTGTCTTTTATCAGGACCAGGATTTTTCTTTTTCCCCCCACACCCCAGTCAACCAAGGGATCTCCTGCCTGCCTTGGGCTCTCCCTGAAACACATCAAAGACTCGGGCTGGAAGCAGTTGTGGAGGAGCTGTGTGCACTTCCAAGAAGGAGAAGGTGCTCTGGGACCTCCAGAAGACTTTAGAGCATGGCTGGCTTTGTGTTGCACGAGGCAGGGGCACAGTTCCCTGGTGAGCTCCCTGGTTTCCAGCTGGCTCAGCTGAGGGCAGGCACTGGGAAGGCAGGAATGTCCTGAGGGGCTCAGAGTCAGGATTGTGTGCTCTGATCCTGGCACAGAGAAGCCTGCATGAGGAGCCACCTCTGTTCCTGCACAGAGCCAGCTGCTCTGAGGCAGCACACGCAGGAGCAGCAGGACGGTGTTTTACCCTCACCTCCGTGGAAGGTAAAAGTCTACGTAATTTAAAGATGAGTTCCCTTATGCCAGGCTATGAAAAAGTCTTCAGAACACCCCCAAGGTTTCCATTTAATTACCAATTGCAGCTGATTTCACAGAGCAATTTCTAAGCCTCCAGCAAGGCCTTGTGGCACTTCTTTCATCTCTCAGGCTTATTGGGAAAAGCTGTATTAAACGTCTTTTAATCCTGCCTTGGATGCAGTACCTTTGATCACCTACAATTTTCTACATCTGTGCTGAGGCTCACGTTCCTACGTACGTGCCTCCCCATCCAAAATGCTTTAAACTGTGTCAGTTGATTAGAAAGTCTCTCCTGACTGATATAAAGCATCTTGCAAACTTGACTGAAACACCCTGATAGATAACGATGATCATCCAGAGGGTCTGGGTGATCCGAGGATGGTTTAGCATTGCTGCATAAGCTGATGAATGTCAATTCCTCATTTATGTTTTACTCCATCTTTTCCTTCCTAGAGAACAAGTTTCTGCTGGGGAAAAGGAAACAGTGAATGGCCTTGCATGAAAAAAAGAGAGCTTTAGCCAGACTGGAGTGAGATAATTTTATTTATTAATACATCAGTCTCAGCTGAGTGTGGGATGCAAGAAGGTGGGACATTCACAGAGAAGATGCAGAAATCCACACTGTGAACCCCAAGATTTCTGCAGTTCATTGAAGACAGGGTCAGCTGGAGCTCTGATCTATGTCCCAGGTGCAGGACACTGTGCCCTTTGTGATGCTTTTCCTGTCTGAGGAGAACTTGATCTCTTTTTTGGGAGGATCACGGTGGTGACAATCAGAGATGGCACTTGGGATTCAACTGGGCTCCCAGTGCTCCTGAGCATGGAAATGTGCCACAGGAGTTGTGTCACTTCCCAGCAAGAAATCTTCACCAAGATCTAGTGGGATTGGCTGCCTGGAAAAGGGAAAGGAGCCGTGCCCTAGAACTGCCAGTGTCTAAGTGGGGACATCTGCCTGCACCAACAGCTCTGTGCTGCCACATGGACAGGGACTCGAGTGGGGCTGTTTGAACATATGTTTGTTTCAACTGCAACAAGAAATCCGAGTGTGGGGTCGTGTAGGGGAGGCCTTGGGTTTGCTTACTGGAGCAGGAACAATCTCTTTCCCAGAAAGCCATTATCTTGATGCTCAAAGAGAGAGCAGCTTTGTGATCTAAACAGCCAGAATAGCTCAGCTCGGTAGGAAAAGAGAGGTCAACTGCCAGATGGGTCAAGTCCAACCTTTTGCTCTGCCAAGACCAGCATGTTTTGCACTTTGCAGCTTTTCCATGAGATCTTCAGGCTGTGACATTCCCAGGCAGAGCCGCTTTAGGTGTGTGCCCAGCACATCCCCAAGGGTCTGTCTCTTCAGGAGCCTCATGCTCAGAGTGACAACGTGACATGTGCAGTTTTCTACTGCTCTTTTTCTGAAATCTTGGGTGCTGCTGCTCTCCTCTCCCCTCGAAGGATTGAATTGCCTGTGGCTGTGCTTCTTGGACAGTGGGAATGTCAGGAGATACTCCATAAGCTCCTCTTTCTGCACAGCAGCTGAACCTGGGGGTTTGGCTAGGGGGATTCATTCCTGGGGGATGAATAAAGCTAATTTCCTTTCTCTTGATCAATCAGAGAGTGAATCCTGAAGGAGTCTGATCCAAGAGTTAGATGTGAAGTACCAGCATTGGCACGCTTGCCAGGTCTGATAGAACTGTGATCTGATGTGTCAAATGCATTTTAGGGTCTCAGTTCTGTGACAGCTTGCTAATGACTCTGAGCTTCAGGAAGCTTTGACTGATCCCTCAGGGAGCTGGCAGAAAAAACAGCAGGAAAACTTTTTTTTCTTTTTTTTTTTTTTTTGGGAACATTTTTGTCAAAATCAAAACATTGAATGGAAACACGTCTCTTCCAGCATCATTTCAAACTGGAATGTGTCAAAACAAATGCTTTCATTTTGATATGAGTGAGACACTTATAATTTTTACTTTAGGTTGCAATAAGGAAATAACACATTCATCATATTTTTATTTATATCTTTGCTTTTTTGGATAATTATCAGAAATGAGGAACCACATGCTTCCAAAGTGAATTATTGGCATTCCTACTCAGAGATTTTCAGTTTCTTGTTGATGGTGAAAGCAGATGTGGATGTTCAGCCAGAACCACCACCAGGGACAGGGCAGAACATGTCTTCAGGTAGAAGAGTCAGGAACTGGAGCCATCCAAAGGGTTGGCAGAGGAAGGATGCCCTGCTGCTTGCTTACTTGTTTCTTGCAACCTGCTCTCTGCATTCAGTCATTTTGGGCCCCAGAATTTCAAAACTGTGTGAATAAATCATGGTTCTGTCACACACTGAACTGAGCTGCCCTCACAGAGCAGAGCATGGCTGAGCTTGGTCAGAAAGAACCAAACCTTGTTCCTGTTCCTGTGCTCTGGAGGGCTCAGCCTGGGCTTCAAAGGGGGTGCTCTGGAGTTGGAGGAAGCATTTTCCCCCTGTTTTTCTTGACTTAGGCTGAAAATTCCTTGTGGGTTTTCTTTCCCCAAGGCTAATGGTGATTCTTGTCTTGTCTTAATTGCTTTTTAAAGCACGCAGAGCTCCAGGTCTATCCCAGACAGTGCTGAGCTCCATGGTGCATTTGTCATTTTCCCAAATACCTTTTTAATTAAATTGGAGCAGAACGCTCCACTTTGTTGAGCTATCCATCTCAGCAAGTTTCTAATTTCTGCTGGGCAGACACTATCCTGGTAATCTCTGGCAAAATTTGGGGACTTTTCCACTGACTTTGGGATTTGCAAGGACATTTTCCTCTGGTAGGCAGAGAGCTGCTCACACCAAGGTGGCTCAGGCTGGCTGCTGTGGGCTAAAGAAGTGCTGCATCCATCCAGGGAGGGGTTTTTGCAGGGTTTAGGGAAAAAATGTGCTGTCTGTGATAGAAAGAAATGAGGTTTGACACTACATTAGGTCCTCTCTGCCCCTGAATTCTGCAAATCTGTGCATGACATTTCTTTTTCTGGCCCAGATAAGAGCTTGGAATTTGTTTAAAAGTGTAATCCCAGCCCTGTGAATTCAGGAAAGAGGCAGCTCCATCACAGGCACCTGCAGTACCAGTGACCTTTTTGCTCAACATGGAAAAATTGTTGTCCTTTGAAAACCCACTGCACCTTTTGGCTTGACAGCCCTGAACTGTGATGTGCCATGTCACATCTCCATCCCTGCACAGGGACTCTGTGGTCAGGCCCCTCCTGCCCCGACACTGCAGAGCTTTCAAACCCAAACCCTGCTCACACCACTGGAGAGAGGAAGGTCAGCAGGGTGACTGTGTGGAATGACCCTTTCTTCTCTGAAAGCAAACTGACCATCTGAGTTACATGTGCCTTGTTGGAGGAGAAAAAATAGAGGTGATTTTCCGTGTTTTCACCACCATTCTGCAGGATCAGCTCTGCTCTGGAGAGCAGTTCCATCTTCTCTGCCTGGAAAAGCAATGGAATGATGAACTTCCCTCTGCATATCCTGCTCAACCTTGTGCTCAAGCCTTGAGCTCCAGCTGTGCAATCCTTCCACGGGAAAGGGGTTGTGGATATGCCTGCCATGAGCAGCATGAGGTCCTGGGAATCTTATTATGGCTGGTGATGATGGACTGAGCCAAAGCCAAAATGATTTGTTCTCCCCAAGTGCATTCCTGGGCATTTTCTCTTGGCAGAAGGGCTTGAGGAGTCATTTTGACAGGTGAATTGAGCAGATTTGTTGCTGACACTGAGAAAATGGAGGTGATGCCCCACAACAGAGCAGTGTAAACAGCTTTTGGAAACTCCAGCAGTGTGTGACACCCGGAATTTCTCTCTGCTGAATTGACTTCCTTTGATAGAGACAAGGCAGCTGTTGGCTGGGCACATCTCCTCATGTCCAGCTGAAGAGATCAGATGGGAATTGAGAGCTGGTGCCAGGTGGGGGCAGACAGGAAAACAGAGACTGAAGTGCAAATTGCACCAAAAGCCATGGAAGGAGCTCCAGCACCAAATCCTGCATTGGCTCAGAGCCCAGAGGTCAATGCTCACCTCCAGAGACAGATGCTGACAAAGGATCCATGTTCTCATCCTCACATTTCAAGGCTGGAACACAGAATATCCTCATTTAAATGGTGAAGATTCTGAAAGAACTGCAGCCTAGGAAGCCTCCACTTGGCTCAGAACATATTTGAAGGTATCTGTGGCCCCTGAGGTTTGGGTTGATTCATTTCTCTTTTGTTGTTACCTGAGAGGAACTTGCATGTTCAACCTGGATGTGTCAGCCTGATGTTCTGGGATTCACCCAATGAGAGGCTTTGCATCTTTGAGACATCTTTTTTGTCAAAGACAATTGGATCAGAGATGTTCAGTTTTGTTGAGTTTTGGTTTTGGCTTTTTTTTTTTGTCACAACAGTTTTGTCTGGGGAAATGTCATTTTGATGAAACAGAAATTGCTGAAGAAATCTTACCAATTTTGACAATTTTGCTTGGAAGGGAGCTGGGGAGGAATATCTTGAAAGTGCTGGAGCTCCCAGTTATGACATTTTCTGAATGGAAAGGAGTTTTGATTTATTTCTTTTTCTCTTTTCAAAGTCATGTTTCAAAATGTACTGTTTTGTGGGGGAAAAAAAGGTTGAATTAAATGCTTGGGGAAAAAAAAAAAAAAAGGAAATCAAATATTTTGACTGATCCAAGGCAGTTTTTCAGCATTTTATTTTGCAGCTCTGTTGGCTTTGCGGACAACATGGGATGATTTAAAATCGTTGGTTGTTCTGTTCTGATATCCAGACTCACAGATGTGTTTCTCAGTTGAGCCAATGATGTATGAACCATGCTTGGGTTTGTGGTGATAAATTACCTGGTTTCATAGCTGAAAAAAACCTGTTTTAATCCATTAACTATAGAGAACAAAATACCCCAAGTCTCTCAATTCACGGAACCATGCAAGGATCTTCCACTGTATGAATTATTCAGGAGCAGTGGTGGAAATGAAGTACCCATTACATTTACAAATATTCCACAAAGAGTTCAAGGCTGAGCAGGAATAGATCAGACAGCATTTATTGTAAAGCCTTGCTGAGTATTACTGGAGATGTAATTTCCCGTAGTAATTAACACAGGATCTGCAATCCAGCTTTGAAAAGGCGATTGAACCTTTCCCTGTGAATTTAGGAATCATCTGTGTTATTCCATGCTATGGGTGACTGGGAGCATTGAGCTTTTGTCTAAAATTAGTCCTCAGCGTGGTGGATGATTAAAGAGGGATCATTCCTTCGGGCTACTCGGGATTGATGTTTTCTATTAAAGAAAGCAGTGCTAAGGATTTGTGAAACAGAGAGAGAGCTTCTCTGGGTGTGTGCAACTTATTATGCAGATGTGCTTCAGCTATCAGATAAAGCATAAATGATTTCTCTAAGTTGGATGGGGTAGCGTGACCCAAAGGGGATGGAGGGGGATTGCTGTTTTTCTTCTCTTCTAGGAATCAGGGAGAGCCATTTGTCAGCTGAACCCAGCGAGGTGCCCACAGATCAGGGGTCAAAGGCTGTTCTGTCTGGAGAGGCAACAACAGGAGTTAATAATGGTGCCCCTCCTCAGCCCTCTTCATTCCTACTCCATTTCCCTGTCCTTTCCTTTGGTTTGAACTCCACTTTCTTCTGGCTTCTGAGGGTCTGACTTGTTCTGAGTGCTGCCTGCTGGAAAACCTGCTGGAAACGAGTGGAATTTTGAAGGAATAACACACAGAGTTTGTTCTTGGTGGATTGAATTCAAACATCTCTAGCACCATCCAATCTTAAATCAGAGTTTTAAAAAAACAAGGCTTTTTCTAATTACTCCCAGAACATTAATTCACTGTTGGAAATTGGGATTCTGTTGAGTTGAAGTCCTTATGTAGACTATAAGAGTCACTGGCCTGAAGATTTATCTACTTAAAAAGTAGAGTAGGGGAAAACTTATTAGAGCTGTTCCCACCTTTGATATGTGTGAAATCTTCTAAAATCAAAAATTTCAGTGGAAGAAAGGGGAACTCTTTTGGAAACACAGTTCTTACCTTTCAGTTAACTCTGAGTCTTCTTATCTCAATCATGAAGAGTTGACTGCAGATAGTGATTCTCAAGAAATGTTGAATTTCACAATGGAGAAAAATGACAGTTCATCAAAACTGACCCTTTACTATAGAGTCAATCCATTTCACTGGAGGTTTAGCTGGATTCTTTTGTGTTGGAAAAATAACAATTCAATCACTTCCCAAGAGTTTCACCCTTTAAAAATTGGTTTTCTTTTGTAAACTTGAAATATCTTTAACCAGTTCAACAAAACAATCTAGCAGCATTCCTTCAGAAATAAAATACTTTGTAGGACTTGCTGTCGAGCTGTGTTGTGTCTCATCAAAGAGGGAATGGAGACCTAGGAGATACCTGTGTCATTGAGGCAAGGGATGTCTCACTCTACATTTCATAGCACCAACAGGGCTGTGATCAAGGCCAGAGCACTCTGATACCATTATAAAAATCCTTATTGTGTTTTTAACCTAGCCTTGGAATTACAGTAGAGTTTGGATTTTATTTGGCTTTGCCAAGACCATTTTCTATTCCTAAATATAATGTAAATACCCCAGGACCTGCTAAGAAGAGAAGGTGGAGGGATTTAAACAAATTGTGCTGGCTTTGGGTAGCAGGAGATAATCCCCAGCCTGTACAACACCTTTCATCTCGTTGTATTCTTTCTGTAGACAGCAATCACTTCACTCCAAGCTGAATTACGTGTGACAGCATCCCTGGGCCTTGCTACCCACTCCAGCAAGGAGTGTGGCAGGGTTTTAATGACTGTAATCCTCAGAGTGTGCTGTATGCACTGCATCCAGAGGGGGAGGATATCCGGAGAGGAGCGAGCAACAGGCACAGAGAAACTCTGCACAAGTCCTGACATTGGCACCCTGCAGCACCACGGACTCCAGGAGCTGCTGGCACCTCCCTTCTCAGGGGCTGCTTCCCTTCCCATTCTCCAGGGACATCATCTGCTTCCCTGGGCATCAGCTGCTTCAGAGCTTCACTTGCTAATGCTGAGGGACAAGGGAGACTCTACTGCCAGGGTTGATACAAATATGTAATAATTTGGTTTTAATCAGTGTTAACAGTGCTGAGATTACAAAGTCAGATCCATTCATGTCACAGGATTGGGGTAACGAGGAGCGATCAGTGCCATGTTGGTTGAATTCCTTCTTTCTAACAAAGCATTGAGATAATCTGAGTACAGCTCATGCATGCAAAATCAAAGCCAGCATGTGCAGCTTCTTGGGGAAACCACTTCTCCAACGTCTTTGTCAACATGTGAGTCTCACTGTACACACAGGTCTCTGAAGGCTCACAGAGCCCAGCAGTTCATCTGTTTGCAAAGGGAACTGGCTGGTGTGTGCTGAAAATCTGCTTTCATTCAATGAGTAAAAGCAGCCAATAAAATGAAGCAACACATTGTTTTCTTAACTCTGGCAGGTGCCTATCTGATTGCACAGGTAGACTCAGGGCTGCTGTTTGTTCCTGAATGTCTCTGACCAGTTTCCAAATCAAATCAGGACAGGCAGGAAGCCACAAAGATGTCTTTGCCTTTGCTCATGGTGCAAATTCCTTGTTGGGGTAGTTTGGAGCCATCTTCAGCCTAAAACACCCTCTGGGTTGCACCGGTTGTGGATTTATTGTGGATTTCTTTGGGATGGGGTGAGATAGATGGGGGTGTGAGTGGGTGACCTCCCTGCACATCCATCACCAGACCCCCTGGAACCTGAGTGTTTCTGAATTCTGGCAGCCAAACCCTGGTGCAGCTGCTGACTCAGGGAGCTTCATCACTCCAGTTCAGAGCCCCTGACACACCCAGGCAGTGCTGCAGTGCTAGGGAACAAGGAACCTGCAGCCCTTTCTCCCATGCTCTCCACTCTGATCATCTCTACAATCAGAGCCTCCATGGACATGGAATTCACTGGCCATCAAAAAGAAGGATCTTGCCCAAAATCATCTGAGGAAGAAGGCCAAGAAAGCCTCCTGGAGGTGCCTCCAGGCCCTCTCTTCTCCCCCTGATGCTGCTGTGGGTTATTTCTCTGCAGAAGTGTGGAATGGCCACAGCTCTGCAGGACTGCAAATCCTCCCTGGTCACAGTCCACAGCTGCTCTGTTGAAGAGATGGAAATAAATTCATAGTTTTGTGGGCAGGGAAGGAGCTTGGGCTCCAAGCATTTGGCCTTTAGAAACCTTTCCTCAACACCTGTTCCTTTCTCAGCAAAACAGAAGTGAAGCAGCTGAGAGCTTTGGTCTGTGTCCAGCAGGGTCAATGCTGTGTCCAGCCAGGTTCCTCTGCAGCTTTAAGGCTGATTACTGCAAGGAGGGGATGGAGAAGGATTCTTCATGGAGTAAAGTAAAAGTCCCACTTTTGCTCTCAGATTTGCCCAGCAGCTGGAAGCAGCCAAAGCAGGGCTGCAGTTTCTCTCCTCTGAGAGCTCACACCTTCCTTCTTTTGGTTTAGTGGCCATCTCAGGAGCTTTTCAAATTATCAGGGCTGTTTGCTGAGCACAAACCAGATCCTTCCTTTTCTTTCCCTGTATTCAGGAGCTTTTCTCAGGAGCTTTTCAAATTATCAGGGCTGTTTGCTGAGCACAAACCAGATCCTTCCTTTTCTTTCCCTGTATTCATCACTGCAGTGAGAAATTGGCCCCTCTGCTCCTCTTCAGCCCCAGCAGTGGGCAGCCCTTCAGTGGCTTTTGCTCATGTCAAGTGACTGACAAGGAACAGGCTCTCGTGTTTAGGAGCCTCACAGATTTCTGTAAAAATATCCTTGTTGAAGAATTTCTGTCCTTTCACATCTGTCGCTGCATTTTTAGAATTTCATAGGTTGTGTTCCTTTTTTTTTTTTTTCTTCACTGCTACATTTTTCTTGGGTTTAACTAAGTTGTCTAATTTTATTTTGGTTATTATAGCAGTTTTCTTCCAGAGATTTTTCTTTCTTTCCTTGGGAAACATTTGTCATCATCAGAAACAATTAAGCAGGATTTTTTTGAAGAGCTGCTCCATGTTGGCTCCAGCTGCTCCATGTGTGATCCCAGCTCTCCCATGTCCTGTCCTGGGTCTCCTCACAGCCAGGGCTGAGCCCAGCTGCTCCTCTCTCTTTACACAGTGAGTAACAAGATGTCTCAGCAAGGCATCAAAGTCTGTGCTGCGTGTTCAGACTCCAAATCCCTGCCAATAACGCAGAGATAGAAGGGGATTAGAATGCTGCATAACAAATAACAAGGGTTTAAACTGTCTTAAGAACACTGTGCTCAGAAAAAGAGGGATTGTTGGGATGGGGAATCCTGCAGGTATGAAGAAAGCTTTTATGTCATGTATTTGTGCAGTTGAAGGAAGAAACTCTGGTGTGTGATATGGGTTATTATAAAGAACTTATCCTGGACTTAGGTGTTCCTCTCGCTCTAATGCCTCTGGGCTGTGGTCACTTTCTTCTTCCTTCAAAGGCGTCCAGTCTTAGGAACAAATTGAAGGAGAACAAGCAGATACTGGGGACTGAAAGCAATGTGAAAATCTGCCCTTCTTGCCTTTCTTCCCATCCTTTCTCCTTGGACCACCTCTCCTGGTTTGCACCCCTCTCACATCTCATGTGGGCTGCGTTCCCAGCCCATCCTGTCTCGGCTGAGGAGGGTGATCCCAAATGACCTGGTTGTGCTGAGCTGCCTCTCCCCAGGACCTCAGGTCTCCTTGAAAAGCCCTGGAGCCATGGATACTTCTGTTCCTTCATGCAGGGAAGGCCTGAGTGTTTTAAATCTCAATGTAAAACAAGGCTGTCATATGGGAAACAGAATCGAGGGTGTCAGAACACGTTAGTGCTGCTCTGAGCTCCTGCCTACCTGACAAATCCCCCTTCCCTCTGAAATCCCACACAGGCCTTGCTTTGTACAAAGGGAACTGCCAAATGCAAATGCTTGTTTGTTTTGTGTTAAACAAAGCTGCCTTTTTCCCCCTCATGTTTTTTGAGTAGTTGCCACACGTGGCAAGAGAAAATAGGGAGGAGGAACCTTGTTTTTTGAATAAGGAAAACAAAAACCCAAAAAATGAGTAAATCTGAAACATCTAAGAGAGGTATTTATTGAAGCTGGTGTGTGGTTTGCTTTACATGTTCCCTTTTTACAAGCTGAGACATCTGGATTTGTCTCATTTACCAAATGAGAATGGCAGGCAGCAGACGTGGAGGTGATTATACACAGGTTTAAAGCAAACAAGGAGAACAAACCAGTTGCTATTTAAGTGCCATTTCCAAGCCAAAGGTGGCCCTGCTGTAAACACAGATTACTGTGGTGCAGACACTGTCACCAGCTGTCTCCTGGTGTAAGCCTGGCTTTGCTCTCCTGCACTGTCTGCACATCAGCTTTGACACAGTCTGACTTCTACTTGCCGCCTTCAAAAAAAAGGGATTTTTTTTTTTTGACTCTCCTCCTCCGAATTCAACCAGAGGTTGATCTTTTCCTATTTTTGGTGTAAGAACACCGAGGTCCAGGTCAGCTCCTCTGTCTTAAGCTCCCAGTAGTGCTGCCTTGCTGCAGTACAGTGGTGCCCAGCACTGCAAGCTGTGACAGTGACACTCCCCCAGAGGCACCCAATTAGAGATGGAAGTGGCCCAGCTGCCTGCACAGATTAGACAGAAGCAAACACGATTTGCCAGCCCTGTAGATCTTCTGACACACAACGTTCACAAAGGGCAGGGTGTCAAAATGCTTTGACTTGAAATAAGAGATGGGGAAAAAAGCCAGAAAATGGGTCATAATGGAAAGTGCTGGGTGGAGAGGGGAAAATGCTTTTAGAGATACTGCAAAGTTTTGTGCTGCTCCACTGGTTTTTGTGTTGTGGAAAGTGGCAAGTTTCTATAGACCCTTAAATACTCAAAAAGGCAACTTTTTGGTCTAATTCTGCTTCTAGAACTGTATGTATTTGCATTGAGTTTGGAAAGAATTTCTTGTGTCCTGCATAGGAGGACTCAGAGGAAAGTTCTCAAGTAGCCAGGTGCACAAGAGCCATTATTGGTAGCAGGACTCAATCTTGCCTTCCTAAGTCTGTAACAACTTTCTATCCCAAGTCCATAACAAATTTCCATCCCAAAGAAGTGCAAAACACATCATACCCTACACACACAGTCTGTGCTCACCAGAGTTAAATACAGCTGAAAAGCTGCTAAATCTGTGCAGAAGATGGTGCAGTCCATTGTATGGTGAAGGTCTTCACTGGAGAAAGAGGCTGAACACATCACAGCTCTCCAGGCTGACTCCAGGCTGACCCTCCTGGGACTCCATGTGGCATGGAAAAAGCTCAGGACTTGGGAAATGATGGAAATACTTTGTGTGGGCTTCATGAGCTCAGACATGCACAGCAGAAGGTGTTTCCAAGAACTCTCCAGACTGTGTGACCACTTGGCTCCAAAGATGGAGATTGGAATCAATGAGTTTTGAGGGACATTACGTCCCCATCTCCTTTGTCCACATTTTCCTCACTGCGTTAGTGCTGACAGGCTCCTTGGGAGCTTCCAAGGATTCATTTGCCAACAACCTTGCCCAGCCAAGCAGCTGCACTGATGGGTTTGTGTGTGGCTGTTGAATGGCTCTGTGCTTGTCTCTAGCAGGCTACGTAGGGGAGGAAAGAGTGCCTCAACTATTTCTCTAGCTTTTTTACATCCATCTTCCTGTTCAGGCTCCCCTTTTCTCCCTAAAGCTGTCCTTTGTCTTGCAGAAAAGCCGTTCAGCTGGCAGGAGATCTCTGCAGGCATTCTGAGGATTGCCATCACTCTGTGTTCCAGCCGGGCAGCTTTTGGCCATTGTTAGCTGGATTCACAGTTCAGCTCATTTTGATCTTCATCCAAACCAGGGAACTAAATCCAGAAGTGCAGCTCCTCTGTTAATATCTCTGTGCTGTGGTAGGACCAGGCTGCCAGGTGCTCTGCTTTGTGCACAGGGAGGAGCACTATTGTTCCTCTGAGCTTGAAGCGAAGGCACAGAGAGAAGCCAGATTACTTGGGAGAGCTGAAAAATCAGCTTTGCTTTCCTAAGCCTCTATCCAATCTTTGATCCACCAGGCTCTGCTGTCTGGTAGTTTGAAATTGCTCACTTCCACGAGGGCTGAATCTGCCCCCTGCTCTAAAATGTGAGGCTATTGATGTCTGACTCCAAACTTTCAGTGCCTCAGGCCTCTCCTGAGGGTGCTTCATTTCCAGCAGCCCAGAGCCACTGGTTTTTAATTTTTTTGCACACATTTTATACCACTCAGAGGAATCCACTCTGCTATCAGATTCATGCTTCAAGGGCAAACATCCTAATTACTTTCAGGCTCTGTGGAAGGATAGGGCTTCATGGAAGGGCCTAAATCACAGATTTATTTGCCAATTAAATGACCAGTCCTCTTCCTTATCTGAAGTGTTTGTATTTTACTGGGTTGGGGTCGGTTTAAATTTGTTGGCATTGCTCTGTTCCATGATGAGGCAGCTGATGGGCAGCAAGTTCTCACTTGGCATCAATCACACTGGACATGGGCCCAGTGGTGAATGGCCACAAATTTCCTTACTAACTCCTGAAGAAAAGAACCTCTTAGAGATGCACAGCAAACCCCTGGTGCTCTGAGCAATATCCCTTCTCATGGACTTGCAGTCTGTGGGGTTGGAAGCTGGATAGTCTCACCAGTTCCACTCCCCTGCATGGAAGAGCTCATGTTCCCAAGCAGCACTTTGTGTCCTGAAATGCTCAATGGATGCTTCAGACTGCAGGTGCTCCCTCCAGCAGCAGGATTTGGATTTATTGAGCAGCTCCCAAAGGTGTCTGAGAGGAATTGAAGAAGGTTGCCCTCAGGACACAGAGGCAGAGTCCTTTAAAGCAGGGTGAGGGAGATGGAGCTCAGCAGCTCCTAATGGCCTCCTATCTGCTGTGCAGTTCTGCTGGCTGAATTACCTTTTCCCTTGATAAGATTAGAAACAAGCCAACAGAAGAACACCCCCAGCATTAACAATCATAATCCTGAATTTACTCCAAGAGCACACTCTGATTTGAACACGCTGGAATGATACTAGAACTTTTTTAGGTTAATAATTAATTGCGTGTTTTTAATTAGAAATTACTGTTGCATCCTCATGGACTTCTAGCACATTGCATCTTATTAAAGCTGTAATTGGAATACGTTATTTATTTGTTTTCTTTGTTAATGTTCATATTTCTGGCTCCTCAGGTCACTAGAGCTGCAAAAGCAACTTGTTTAAAATGAAATGCAGCAAACTCCCAACAGTAAATGTTACTGTAGGATGGTAATTGTTCTTGTTCCTCCGTGTTCCGGCGTGGTGCTTGGAGATGCAGGGGTTATTTATGTGGTGTCTGCTCGGAGCTGAGACTCAGCTGCTCAGCAGGAACTTCAGCAGTCTGTGCCTTCTCCCCGCGGAGACCTGGGTGGGCTGTGCTGTCCTGGCTCTCAGGTTGCAGTGTAGACACAAACCAGGGGATGGGTTATGTTTCCAGCATGGAGGGGTTTAAAGCACTCCCAGAAGCCACTCTGAGAGCAGACCTGGTCCAGCTGGGAGTGCTGCTGGATGGGTCTGAGTTTAGCTGTGTCACCACTTTGCCACGAGGGATGTTCAGAGCTCACTCATTCCTGTCAACCTGGTGGGAAGATTTCCTGTGCTCACCATCCTCACCATTCCTTCTGCATCCCCTGCCCTCGTTTCAGTTTCTGGAGCCAAGCCCAGTTGAAGAGCAGAGACTGTGCAGGGAAAGCTCTCTCTGTCCTGTCCAGGCAGCCTGGGCAGCTTCTGTGTTGCCTGTGGGGAATGGAACAGCCTGAGAAGAACTTGTGTGGCTCAAAGCAGCTGCTGAGCTCAGCCCTAAGGATGAGGGAGTTAGAGCATGAAAAATAAGGCAAGGAATGAAGCTGGAGACCTCCATGGCTTTGGAAATCTTTAAAGTAGTCAATCAGGATAAATATGGCTGGGAAGGCCTCAGTGAGGAGGAGTATGGTCTTCCAGGGAGTGATGGGCTGCAAACTCCTTTGGGTCAGTCCAGTAAAGGTCTGGGGAAAAAATAACAGAGCTCATCAGAACAAAACAGGTTCTCTTTCGGTTGCAAACAAAATTGCATTTCCTTCCACTTGTTCCATTTGTTTCATTATCCGCTGAGAGAATTGACTCAGAAATCCTGTGTTGTGTAAGAGATAATTCTAAGGACCTTTGTAGCCTTCTAATCAAAAGTCTGCATGGAAGCTGACACCTAAAATCTGCCCTCATTAAGGCAGTGGAGAGATTACCAGTTGCAGGCCACCCGGTTTGCCTGTAAATATTCCAGGAGCTGAGGTAAACTCCACAGATGTGAAAAGCCAGCATGTCAAAGCAACAGCAAAACCTTTGGCACCCGTTCAGATAATCTTTGGAACACCAGGATTTGGGCTGATTAGAAGAGAAAACCAAAGCAAATTGAGGAAGAGTTGGAGGGAGGAGAAAGGAGTAAATTTAGACAAGAGAAAGCAATTACAGGCTTAAAAGGAATAATAAGCATCAATTAGCAGCAAGTATCTCTGCCCACAATGAAAGCATTTTCTAATACATCCACGGTGGAATAGAGAAAGAGAAAAGACAGCTTCGTCAATGAATTGCAGCAGGGATCCCGAGATAAAGGGGAGCAAATGCTGTGGAGATATTAAACAATTACTTAGCATCAGCCTTTCAGAAATTAAAAAGGTGGAGGTTGCCCTGAGCTGAGGAGCTTTCCAAAGACCCGATAAGGCTGCAGATGCCAGCTGATAACGGCACGTGGCTGATGCTCTTCAGAGAGCCTCGAGTGCTTGGCCAAGCAGCAGCTTCCAGGGAGAGGCATGGCAGGAGCAGGGAATGATGACAAAGGACTGGGCAGAGAGGGACAATGAAGTGCCAGCTCCATGCTGGCACTGCCTGGCAAGATGTGGGCAATTGCCTCCCGTGGAAAGGGGGCTGGGGGGAAAGGCTTGGCTTCTCCATCTGCTTCTTCCTGCTTGTGGTCCGTGGTGGGTGATTGTGCTTCCCGTTCCACTGGCCAGGATTTCACGCTTGGTTGTGCCTGGTGGGGAGCTGAGTGATGGGCAGCTGTGCTGAGGAGTCCAGACTTGGCATCTATTGTGACAGGAGGGCAGGGACAGGATTCAGTTGGCTTCACCTCTCCTTAGCTGTGTCCATGTTCCTCCAACAGGCCACTAATTGGATCACACCAGTTATTCAGCAGAGCGTAGCTAATCCTTTTCTGTCTCTCTCCTCCTCTGCTGCCCCAAAATAATGGAGGCTGGGGCTGGGCCCAGGATTGTGGGGACTTGTTTTGTGTCTGGGACACTGATTTTTTAGCCTTTGTTTAGGAAGATCTTGTCCAGCCCCTTTTTTCTTGAATGGCTGCAACTGGCAGAGCTCAGATACATCTCCCACTTTGATCCCTTCTCTTCGTAGCAAAGATGTGTCAGGAATGATCACAGTGTGCAGCAGGGATGTGGGAACTGCTGCCAAGTCAGTTCATTCTGGCAGCCCACCTGCACTGTGCAGTCCTGGGCTTCCTGGTTTGAAAAGGATTCAGGAGACCTGGGAGAATTTCAGACTCCTCTAACATCCTCTGTGCAAGGGGTGAGCAGGTAGCTCTGATTGCTCCATGTGAGGGAGTTCTGATGGCAGGGGTGTGTGAGGAAGGGCTGTGGAGGCAGGTGAAGCCTGTGAAGGGTGGGCAGGCATTGGATGTGCACTTCCAGCACCAGAACTAGAAAACACCAGGGGAAGCTTCCCCTTGTAGGTGACAGCATCAAAGAAATGAAAGGAGGTTGGTGCTGGCACTGATAGTTCAGCTGAGGAACTCCTCACTGCAGGATGGTTCATACAATATCAGGGAATGTCACACTGATTAATGGCAGAGAAATCTGCTTAGAGATACTAAATACATGAAAGCGCTGTCTAACTCTGAATGAGACACAAAAGTTGGAATCTGAGAGACTGTGTGGGGTAAAATGGTGCCTTTGCTATTAATTCTTGTGCTTTTCCCAGACACCTCTTTTTGGCTGCTGTCAGAGAGAGCTACCAAGATGTCTGGGCTGCTCCTTACCCTTGTACGTTTTCCTGGTGCTGTGTCCTGGTGGTAACAGCCTCCCTGGGGCAGCAGTGGGATCACAGAGCTGTTTTGGAAAAGCCAGATCAGTTTTAGCCCGTGTGGCTTTCCCTGCTGCAGCAGCTGGGATGATCCAGGTACGTCTGACAGACAATGAAAGCCAACACGGATCTCCCTCTCCAAAACACTGCAGTCATTTGGGTGACCTCAATCCAGGCATGATCCTGCTAGCATTAAATGGAGCTGAAAAATATTGGTATTACTGCTCAACAGCAGCTATTTCCAGAGTGGGAACAAGGGAAGGAACACCACTGATGCTTCAGCTGGCACATGAGCCATGTAACCCTTTGTTCCCTCCTTCCCCAAGGCCCAGTGTGTCAACAGCATTCCACAATTAGCAAAGAAAGCAATCAGCTTTCCATATTTTTCTGTAATTACCTGGCAAATTTAAAGTGATATTGTGAGCTGAGTCACTCTAATGTGAGCAGGGAGCCACTCACTTGAAATTAGCAGCACCACGCAGATTTGTGCCAGTTTGATTTGTGGCTCCAGGAGTCTTGGCTTGCCCATGTTTTCCGGAGGCATTTGCAGCGTCCCTTCTGCAAACAGCGTCTGCAGCATCGCTGGAGGCCGTGTCAAGGAGGTGTGAAGCTGGGGCTCATTAGGATCGGAGAAAATGCCAAGTGAGCCATCCTGACAGGCATTTCTTCCCTTTCCTGAAAGGCTGTGCCAGGGCAGCGAGGGGAGTGGAAACAGAGAGGCTTATTCCTTCTGTTAAGTTGTTCCTCTGTGATCCTGGCTGATTGTGCTGAGGTGGAAATGCATTAAAAGCATGGAAGGTGACACCAAAACCGCCCCAAAAGTAAAAATCAGCGTTAGGGTTAGAGCTAGGGTTGGGTTAGGGTTGATTTAGGGTTTATTGCATGGTGATGGGCTGCACAATTCCCCTGGGCCAGCCCTTGGTCAGGTCCAGAGCCAAAGCAGGGTTTTCCCAGGATACCAGTGCTAGGATCTGCTTGGGAATCAGTCAGCACTTGACATCCAGGGTAGATCTGCACTAACTTTTCCACGCTGAAGGTTTGCTTCTGTGATGGGAATTTGCTGAGATCGCAGAAGGATCCAGCAGGAGTAGAGTGGGAGGAGCTCTCTAGAGGGGGAAGAAGAAGATGGGGAAGGGAATGCTTCAGTGAACTAATTCAAAGCTGTTTTTTAATTAAAAAAAGGAAAAAAGAAAAAAAAGTGAGGAGAAAATGAGATAAAAGTCAAAGACAAGAAAAATCTCCTGAAGGCTGGACAGACCTATCATGCAAATAAGGATTTTAAGTGGAAAATTAGAAAAATTAGCAATAATGAGAAGAGAAGCAAGAAAGTAGCCAACATAAAAATTAAGTTGCTGAGTCAGTCCTGGAAAGAGTTCAGAAGAGAGGGCTTCTTTTTTTTTAACCCAAATAGATTTTTGCCTGTAAATAATAGATGAAATAGGAACCAATAACACAGAAATGCCAGAGTTTGTGAATGCTGAGTGTGCTTTCCCTCATTAAACCAATTTTTAAAAAGACATTTACAGGGAACTCCCTGCCCCAGCAGCTGGCAATTTCCAGAGCACTTTGCAGCCACCTGTGGCTCAAGGGTTTGCTGAGTTCTCTTTGCTTGTGCAAGGCAGGGATTAGGAGGGACATGGGAGAGGGAAGAGCTGGTCGGATGGAGTCCTCATGCCCTGTGGCTGGCAGGGGCTTTGTGCTGGGTGCCTTGAGGCAGCACCTCAGTATGAGGTGCAGTGGGATCTGTGATCTGTAACATCAATCCCCAAAAAGCCTGGGACAGGTTGGCAAAAGTCAGATTTCCCACTGGAAGCCCTAAGTCTGAGTTTGGCAACCAACAGCTGCCTGTTTGCTGTGTTTGTAGAGCTCCAGGAGGGGTGCAGCCCCCATGCATGGTTTGGCCCTATTCCAGACCCTCAGCCCAACCCACAGTGAGAGCCCAGACCCCTCTGCACCCCGAGGGACAGGCAGGACACAGGGCTACATTTCCTCAAGGCTGCCTTCTCATCCAAGAGCAGGTAGGCTCCAGCTGCAGGGCTGAGGCTTTGCTCCTGCGTGTGCTGTGCCCCTGGGAATGTCCTGTGAGGTACCAGAGACTGGGGGGTGTTGTCCATCCATCCATCCATCCATCCATCCATCCATCCATCCATCCACCCATCCATCCACAGCCTCTTGCTTCAGATGGCTGAGAACTAAAGCTGCTCTGTGAACAGCATAGCCTGATTCCACCTTTCAGTTTCCCCACGGAAGTCTCCAGCAGCAATCCCAAAAGCTGTCAGGTGTTCACAAAGCATCCACTGCAGGAGATAAGCAAATCCTCAGAGGAGCTGATCTGGCAGCAGCGTTAATAACCAGCCATGCGGAGCCATTCAGGAGGTGGGAGAAACCTCCCAGAGTGTGCTGTGCCAGGAGAGATGTCACAGAGAGCCACCACCCATCTGGCCAGCGCTGCCTTTTTCACAGGCAGCGCTGTCATCAGCTCTGTCCTGCCATCAGCTCTGTCCTGCCATCAGCTCTGTCCTGTCTCCAGTGTTCTGAGGAATGAACTCATGTCATTCAGCAGTGAGGAAGATGTAATAGCATGAAATCCTGCTCTGAAGCCTCAGGCAGAGGGTCTGTACCAAATTCATGGCTGTGGTTTGGTGCCTGCTGAAGACTTGCTCCATGGCTGGGACATCATCTACCCCTGCCTGCCAGGACCTTGCCATGACATTACCCTGACCTTGGCTAATGGTGGCTTCATCCCCTTGGGGCTGAGCTGATGTTCCTGGGCATGGAGCCCTTCATCACTGAGGAAACTCCAGCTGAAGGATGCTGTGATGTGTCTCCGTAGCAACACAGTCTGCTCCAAGTTCATCAGCTCTGCAGTGTTCTCTCCCTCTGCTTTCCAGACCAACTTCCCATGAGATTTGAATCAAGTTCCCATCAGTCCTGATCTCCTTGCCATGCTCTGAGCTCACATCTGGTGTATCTAGGGCACATCTGACACTGTCAGGAAGGCCCTGAGAAGTGGCTGTGGGCCCTTGGCACCAGAGCAGTTTGTGCTGTGGGCATTCTGTCTATAGTTTGTACTCATGCAAAGCAGATTTTAGATATGAAGAACCTTCTGATGAGACAGGATGTCTCTTCAGTGTCCAAATGATGTGTGGGTCTTAACATCCAGCTTTTTCCATTCCACACTGCAGTGCAAATATGTCTGTCTGTCTGTCTGCTTGGCCCATCCAGCGTTTGATTTGTAGTTCTGTTGTGTGTCACTTCTCCCTATTTCCTGCCACTTGATCCAGCCCATCCCCAAAGTGATGTTGTTCCCTTCGTGGAAAACACCTGCTGACTCTTGAGCATCCCAAGCTGCCCTTGGGTTGAGGTTTGTTTGGAATTTGCATTTCCTTGTGCTTGCTGTGGTCACTGGGAAAAGGACAAGTGAAGCAAAGGGTCATGATCCTCTCTGCCACACTGCAGCAAGAAGGAAAGCAGAAGACTCAGAAAAGCAACTGGCAATAAATCTCTTTCCTAGAAGCTCACATGAAGCTCTAATTTTCTTTCTCTTTTCCTAAGAGGTGTCCAGGCAGAGAATTCAGCTTAGAGGGTGATTCCCTGGGAGCAGAGGGCCATTGGAGAGGAAATCCCTGGAAATCTGTCCTGTGCTTGTGCTGGTTCATTGTTAGCAAACACAAACAGCTATTCCTGAGTACCCCCCATTCCTCTGCTGCCTTCTGGAGCCCTGTTGTGGTCTCACTTTATGGGATCATCGGAGAGAATTCTCTCAAACAATTTCACCTCTTCTCTCTGGCAGGGTGTGTGGATTGCAGCTCTAATTGTGTGATTATTAGAATGCATTGCGAGTCACACAGCAGCAAATGTCTGTGTCTTGCTGTACAGCAGTTCCAAATGTCCTTTGCTGCTCTGCAACCTTTTCCAAAGACATGAGGGATGTGTTAATATGCACATCAAAGCCAAGGGTCACAGTATCACACGCAGTGCTGGCCTTGGGGTGAAACTTCTTGTAGCTCATGCCAGAAGTTGGGATTTAGGGTGAACTCCCCCATGACCAAAAGGTTGATGCAAACCTCTCCACTTTCTGGGCTGATGGTGGGAGTGTCTCTTGGAGCTCGGCAGATGAACCTACCAAGAAAAAAACCTTTGTCTGGAAATAAATGCACAGATCACCTATTTTTCCCTCTAGGAAAAGGTGTAGAGGTTTAACAATCTTTGTAGTGGTGGATGAGGTGCCACAATGCCTTAACCAACACCAGCTCTTGATCAGGTCCTTGGATGTACAGCCGCAAAAAGAAACTGGTGCCCTTCCAGGCTTTCCCCCTCATATAAATCACCTATTTTTTTTTCTTTTTTCTGATGAAAAAAATGCCCCAGAATATTACCTTTTAGCCATTTTGCTTTGGGGAGATAAATCTGAGTGGAAGACAATCCATTGAGGTGTGGCATGAGCTATATTGCAGACACAAACCATCTGGGACTGTTTGTTATCCCAGGGTGTCCTGTTTGTGTCCAAGCACCATGAGTTAGTGGTACAGCACTGGGATATGGAGGGGGAGAATCCACTGCTGAAGACACAGCAAAAGCAATTTTCTTCCTCCTCCATCTGTGCAGTAAAGACAACTCGCTTTAATCTTTCCTTTCCAAGCACAAATGAATCTTCTAATGAAAACAAGGACAATATTTGGCCTGGCAGGGTGGGTGGTTACTCATGCAAATAAGTACCCTTGTTCCATGCACAGAGAACAGGACTGAGCCCCATTTCAGACCTCGGGCCAATGTCAAGGACACAAAGGCTCTGACTTTGAGCGGAGACACTTGGGCAGATGTGAGACCAAAAGCTGAATTCCAGCTGGGCAATTAGTGAGCGTTTTGCTGCAGCACTGAGTCAGCTGTGAGCGATCTGCTTTGATAAACCCTTAGCTTAGACAACCTTAGAGCCAAAGAAGCAACAAAGTGAGAGGTAGGCAGAGCTGGTTAATGAAGTGAGCTCCGGGAAGAAGGAATGTGTGTCAGGTCAGAGGCCCCGGGGAGGCAGTGACACGGTTACCTCTGGAGAAGCAGGAGCTGCAGTCCAAGACCTGAGGATTCAGTAATTCAGTGTGTTTGAGCCTGCCTGGGGAGCTCTCCACAAATATAGTTGTCCACCTGGGTAGCTGAGGAGGATTAAAAATAGCCCAGCAAGATGTTGGCTTATCCCTGAGAGAACAGAATTAGTTGTCTGGAAAGACAGAGCATATTAGAGGAGGATGAAAGGTGGGTGAACACTGCTCTTTCTCTTCAGTTAAATTCCTGCCCTATCCCTGCGGGCTTTGGATGTAAGATCAGACCCTTTTTCTATTCAGCACTTACCCACTCTAATGCAAAGTTAAGCACTGCCATCCATCCTCTCCCAGGCCTGTGCTCGTGGCCACGATTACAGAGCAGGACCAGGGCTGACCAGCCCTGCCCCAGCTATTGCTGAGCTCCTCTGCTGGGGCTTTTTGCAGATAAAAGAACACTGCTCAACTGCAGCACTGAGCAGGACCTTGGGCTTCTAGGTGTGAAGAAAAAGGCCATCTCATGGGCTGTAAAAGTGTGCTCAGAGGTGTTTGACTGCTGCTGTTTCATGTGAGCTTGCAGCTCTTCCAGCTGTAGTTGGGTGGGCAGGGGAGGCTTCATGGTGTTGTGTCCCCCTGCGAGACCTGGGGGGCTGCTGAGCTGGTCTCTCTCTCACCAGGGTGTCCAGCCTTGATTTAATGACTGCAGGGAACAGCAGCAGTGCTTGACAGGGAACATTTCCCCCTGTTTCTCACAGTGAATATGCCCAAATTCCACCCACAAGTTCCTGCCCCGCTCTGCCTTCTCAGCTGAGCAACTCAAACCTCTCACCAGCAACCAACCCTTGGCTCTCTTGGTCTTCTCTCAGAGACAGCTACTCCTCTTCCTCCAGGGTGTGCTTCTGTAAATATTTCTCGATTTTATTTTCACTTTTGTGCTGTTATATTACTCCCATTTTTAACTATGACTGCTTGGTTTGCTGCCCCATTTTCCAGTCTGTGCCAGTAGCCTCTGTCCAGATCCTTTAGCTGACACAGGATATTCCAGCAGGACCAGGCATGGTCAGTCTGTGCATGAATCTCATTTTCTCTGCCCATGAACCTGCTGAATGCTGAGCCTTGGATCCCATATAGCAAAAGCTGTGATACAGTTCAGTCTGTAACAAGTGTTTAATTCTAAATTGGGATAACAATTTAGTTAATAAACACCCATTAAAGTCTAGATTAAACTATGATTTCTTCATTTGCTGGTCTGTCATTGTTTCTTATTTAGTAGCTGCATTCAGGAATATTCACACATGATTGCTTATGATGTTTTAATTGTCTTTGAAATGTGATTTCACAGCTTAGGTTGGAACTTGGGTAAAGTGTGCCTGAAAAACAATGCCTCTAATGGGTGGTTATTAATAACAAAATGAAATAAAAATAAAATAATTAATTTTTAATTCTAAGGGTTAGGGTGAACAGTGGCTGCTTAACAGTGATGCAGAGTTATCTTTGCTTCTTTTTGAGTCTTTAATTGCTGGTAATAGTTAAACTTGGTTTCCTGCTGGCAGAGAGTGGAGTCCTTCATCTTGTTAGGAGCAATGAGAAATCACCAGGATAAAGCTGTACTGTTAATATCCAAGGAATATGGCTAACCAGCTGCTATCAATCTTAATGCAAACCAGACATCCAGCCTTAAATTGTATCATCCTTAATGGAGTGATGCAGTTAAGGCAAGCATCAAGTGGCCCCGGGGCAAAGATGTTTCACATTCATTGAGCTTTTTTTTTGATCTGGCAAGGGCCAAGTCTTGGGTCTGATAATTGGAGTCCTCCAGAAAGTGACACTGCAGGGGATGGGGTTACACATCTGTGTGAGCTCCCAGTGGCTTGTGTGACCCTGGGGGAAAGGGACAGCTGGCCTTGGCACAAAGTACCCCAGAGGGGCAGGATTTCTGCTCTTCCCAGCCCTTCCCCTGCTCTGCACAGAGGCTCAGCAGCACCAGGATGGTTTCACAAGGTTCCTGGCACACACAGGGGCATTCTGGCCTTGATGCTTTGATGATGGGACTTGGCACTTTGCTTTGGTCACAGCAGCTTGCCTGGTGTTCCCAGTGCAAACTTGGCCCTTTCTCCCTGCAGGAGAGTAATAACTAACCAGGGAAACAAGGGATCCCCCTGAGCAGCCTTGGCTGCACTGGGGAGAGAAAATCAATCTGTGAAAATCCCAGCTGAAGCACGGGAGAGAGGATCTAAATTTAGCTGCAGCCTGTCTGGGCCTCCTGAGGTCTGTGACTGCTGGGGCAGTTGCTCACAAGTTGAGTTTGCATCCAAAGGCTGCCGGCAATGCAGGAGAACATTACACTCTGTTGGAGAGTTCTCTGCAGGAGAGCAATGTTGTACTTCCAGGTACCTCTCTTAAGTCTTTGGGATCATGGATTCATTTGGTGGTTGTTTAAAAAAAAAAAAAGCAGTTGTACATACAAGGGAAGAGTAAGAGTTTGTGCCTCACAGAGGTTGCAATGTGCACAGCAACGTCAGACAAGGGCCTGGAGGAACAAAGCTCTTCTTATCCTCCCTTCACAGCTGGGTAACTGGATTTCGGTGAGATGAAGTGATTTGCCTGTGGTTGTGTGGGAAGTGGGGAGGCCAGGAATGGATTTGGGATCTCAGGGGATCTGAGTTCACAACCAGTTTCTTTCTTAGCTCCAGACAAACCCAGTGATTTCTCAGTGACCTGTTGTTTTGCCCTTGGCATTCCCCAGCAGCAGAATCAGCAGGTTAGCATCTCCACTGGAAACAGATCAGCACAGCCCCTGCTTGGGACTGAGGACGTTGAGTCTTTTTAAGAAAAAATCAAATTCACACTTCCTTTAGACACTGCTTGTTATCTTTTCTCAAGAGACAATTTGTAGCTGCTACACTTAGGCCTGGAAGCAAACTAGAAACTCTTCTAAGTCTCCAAACTGCAAATTACAGCAGAACATGTTCCTGGGGCTGATAAAAGCTTCCAGGGACTCTCACTTTGGAAAGCCAGCAGCACTTGAAATTGAATTCCTGGAGAAGAGAAACTGCAGAAGTGTGACCAGAGCAAATTGCTGCTGCTCGCTGAGGATGGAATGGCTGTTCCTGGAGAATTGCAACCCTGGATTTGGTGGGATCAGTGCCAACAGCAGCACTAGGACCAAACTCCTGCATCTTTTGTTCAGTGAGTTCAAAGCAATCCTTCCCTCAGTGCTCACAGAGTGCTGGAAAGGACTCCAGACAGAATGAGAGGCACAAATGAAAAGTACTTGGAGTGATCTACTTGCCTCTTAAATGTTCTCTGGAAGAGGTCATTGTTAATGTTGCTGCTTCCCATCTAAACAGAAACACAGAGCCCTCCTTGACAGGGAATTTAGCAGGAGCTGAAGGGATTATGGGGTGTTACAATATCTCACTTCTAAAAAGTTAATGTATTAGTAACGTGTGAGTCTAGACACGTATTGCAAGACCGCTTTAGGATCTTAAAGAGGATTCTGCCTTTCATTCTGGCTTTTATTAAAAGCTTTGTAGTACATCTTTAAAGAGCCACTAAAGCCACAGTGAAAACATAAAGGAGAAAATAATAGAAGCAGAAAGATTTTTAAATGGATTTCTTCCCCCATTTTCTCTCTTGCCCTTACTCAGAGTTGAAAGCATTTGCATAAAAATGTGATGTTCATTTTTTTTCCTTTAAAAATACAACTCACTTCCTTTTTACTCTCTTCCCCTGAAAGCTGTGGGTCACTGTGTAAGATTAATGCCAGACTGTGGAGGAACAAAATGCCTCAAATTCGGAATTTCATCCAAACTTCATCCAGCTGCAGATTGGTTGAGATAGAAGCAAGCTGAAGGAATTTGTGACAAAGTAACTGGTCTTTAGGAGTTGATGCAGCTTCAAAAAAATTGGGAAAGATGATGGACAAGGCAGCTATGTAGATTTATGGAGCATGTGGATTTTACTGTGGTTGGTGAGAAAATGCCTGTAATAATACAAATGTGCAAAACCTTGGAGAATGGAGTTATTTGCATGGGCAGATCCTGCTGTATTTCACCTCTAAATTTGGAAAGAGCCAGGCACCCAATTTTTGGGATACTGGAGGTCTGCTTCTGCAGGGAACCATCCCGAGGTGGAAGAACATTTGCTGTTCCCTTTTTATTTTTTTTCTCCCAGTCTCTATCTTCTTTGGTCCTTTCAACTCACAGGCACCCGAAACATAGAGAGTAGGACTGCCTGACTTCAGGTGAGGAGGGAACAGCAGGAAGAGATGGATTCCTCAGCACCAGAGCCTGGTTTCCATGCCAATAGAGCCTGATGGCAGAGAACAAGGAGTCAAACTCTGCTGACAAAGGGTGTGGGAGCTGGTGGCTGCAAATTTCCCGAGGCTCTGGTGATTCCATACCAGGTGGCAGCCAAATGGAGCTGCTTTCTATTCAGAAGGGATTTTGTGTTTTAAATACAGCCCAAGTCGCTGAACAAAGCAGAGAGAAGTTCCTACCGGCTCTGGTGGAATGCAAATGTGCTGCTGTTACCTCACATCATAGTCAGCTCACCTGCCCCGACAGAGGAGGAGGAAAGCACCACAGTTTGCATATAGATGAGGTCAGATTGTGTTCCTCTGCAGTCATTAAGGTGGGCTTATTATCCTGCTTGTTCTTAGCAAAGCTGTTCGCCCCATCTCTGCACTCCACGGCGCCTGACAACCCAGTTTGTCCGTGGATAAAACTCCAAGCTGCAGCATCCTCTGCTCTCTGGCTCTCAGGAGGAATTGGGAAAGAGGCCCTGTGGCTTGTGCTTCCACTCTGGAGCTTAGCCACACCTGGGAGCTGAAGTGCTGCTTCACCAGCAGGGTTGCAGAGAGGGAAACTGAGGCACAGCGTGGAAGAAAAGGTGTTGGGTTAGACGAGCAGAGCAGGACTGACAGCCACTGTTGGATGCACACAAGCTGCTCCTTGCTTCCACCGTGCAGAACTCCCTTTCCTGAACTCCAGCTAGAGGCCTTGCAACTGCAGAGGCTCAATCAAACACCTCCTTTCTTCACTCAGGCCTCAGTAGATCTGTACCAGCTCTGAGGACTTTGAAATTACTCTGACTTCCCATCGGCCTAATGCGAGGTGCAGGATAAAATGCTGCTAAGTGGAGGATTTATGTCATTTTACCCTCTGGAGGGGGTCCAGGAGTCAGCTGGATCAGCTGGGAACAGCTCTGCTAAAAGGAAGTTAAAAGAGTTTGAGTGGTTTTCTGTCTTGCTCTTTGGAACAATCCCTGGAAATATCCAAATGCCTCTGTAACAGCATTTCATAGTGTTTAGTGCTCCGAAATTGCAGGTGACTCTGCTTTGCTCTGACAAATGCAGTGGGAGTGTGGGTCCTCCCCTCCTGAATTATTTACAACAAAAGGTAGTTTGAAGCCAAAATTCAAAGTTCCTAGATTTGTTTTGATTTTTGCAAAATGCTCCCAATCAGCAGGCTTCTCTAAAAACATGGAATTTTCATGAAAATCAAGTTGGCTTGTTTAGAAGGAATAGCATTTTAGAAGGAACAGCAAAGGTGTTGCAGGAAATATAACAGGAGAACTCATGGGCACAGCAGGATTAGAACAAAAATGTATAGAAAGAGAGGAAATGCACTCAAATATTTCTGCCCATGGCTATTAAACCTTTTGAACAGAATTTGTGTCCTTCTAATTGGCACCCTTCAAAACCTGTACCTGCAGCAAACCCCAGACCAGGACAGCATCCCTGCATCGTGCCTGTGCCAGAGAGCTGTGGCTGACTGGAATAAAACTGTGCCTGCAACGTGTCTGCTCCTCTCAATAAAATATGGGCTTTCATTTTAGCAAGGGATCACAGCACAAAGTGCTAAGTGCTGTAAACACTTTCCAGCAAGACATTTCACGAGCTGAAAACTGACTGCTTAGGTAGCTGCAGTTGATAAAAGGCAAATGTAAAAGCAGCTGAGCTCAGCCAAGGCAATATTCTGCTTTCTGTGGAGTTTTCGGCTCAGATCCCTCTGGCTGCCCATGGTCACCGTGGGAGTGGTGGCTGCAGCTCAGGAGCTGCTGTGAGTTGTGTCTCTGAGTTTAGAGCCCTCTTGGAGCTCAGTCCTAGGCTTGGGGTCTCTCATCAGTCTGCACTCTGATGAATTTCTTCTGTTCACTGTGGAATAATGTGAGTTCATTCCGTGTTAGCCATGGACCACACACAGATGATGGGGCTAGGATAAAGCAGGGTAACAGATTGTTCAGTCCCCACACCTTGCATGTCTGAACCCACAGCCTAACACTTCAATGGATCTCAGAATTCCACACCTTTCAGTGGAGATGATCTGTTCCCCCACGGACAGCTGGAACACTGAGCGCTGCTCCTGTTCTCTCTTTGCTCTTATTGCAACAATATTTTTTCTGCCACTTGCCTCTGGGTTTTTCCAAACATCACCTTCCTCCAACAGGCAACAAGAGCTGATTGAACTTCCCTGTCCAATCCCTTGGAGGTGACAGGGGTGAGAATCTGCCCTAAAACACCTCCCTGGGTGACTGCTGTGGGGACACAGCCAGAGAGAGGGAGTGAAGTGGTTAAACAGCAGAAGGTTCTGCCAGGCACTGGGGAAAATGTGGCTGATTCTCACCCGAAGTTGAAGTGCTAAAACTACCAGCAAATACTTCAATAAATAGCAAGCTCATAAATAACTTGCAACATTGCACTTCATAATAAAGCAGTGACAAATGTTACATCTCTCTCCAACGTGGATTAATGGTAATGGGGGTGGGAAGAAGGAGTGATGTCTGTGAGGTGGTATTAAAAATCACTTACATTTCACAGGTTCCCATAAAAGGGAGGCTTGTGCAAAACAATTAATCATGCATTATAAATGCAGCTTTTATTAAAGAAAAGCAAAAGCATAAATACAGCCAAGCCCTGAGGCACTTGTTCCTTGCAATAGTTAGTAAGTGTTTGGAAATATGAGCCAACATTTGGGACCCAGTTTAGCTCTGTTGTTATTGCTCTAAGAAAAGCTGGGATGCAGAGGTGGCTTTGCTGCTTTATTTTTGTCTTTTTTACAGTCTGGCGTAGATTGCTCTGGATATCTACAGCTTTTCCTATGCCTTGCAGTACTTGAGGTCTAGAAACAGCCCAGCCAGAGCCTTCCAAGGATTTGTCCTGGAGATGACCTCTGCAGAGCAGGGGTGTGGAGCCATCTCTGCTGCCCTGTGTCCCCCACTCCTACTAGACTCAAACCTCTGCCAAAGCCAATTCAAAACAACTGACAGCATCCCACCTGAGAGCAAAAGGAGGAGGAGGAAGAGCTGTTTTCCCTAAATGTTGTCTGTGGAGAGCTGTCACAGTGGTCTCCCCATTTCATTAGGAAATGTGAGTTTGTTGAGGGGAGTTCTGTTCCTATTCTGCTCTCCCAAATCCCAGGCCTGAGGAATGGAAACTTTGAGGGTCTTTTTTTATTCCCCTTGAGTTGATCTGCTCTTTAATGTTAAGGCTAAGCATTGAAAGAAGGAAGAACTAGAAGGTGATGCAAGAAGAATATTAAGGGACAGGGGGACTTTATGACAGCACAGGAAGAGATGATTTATTTTGTCCTCCGAGCATTTTCTCTTGAAGGCTGCTAAAGCCCATTAAAACTTCTGTCTGAAGCTATGGTGAGATTCACTCCCTGGAAAGGACAGAGGTTTTACTGTGGGGAGCCAGGAGTGGTGATGGCTCTGACTTCATTAACAGAGCAGTTATCTGAGCTGAAAGGGTTTCTGCTAAATTAGCAGGGCCTTTGGAGCAATTAAAGTGCTCCTGTTTGTAACCACATCACTGGGGCTTGTTCGATTTTTTGGGGGTGAGCCAGAGGGCTATATCCAGGATCCCAGCAGGAACCAAAGGGATTGCAGGGATCAGCACAGCCACAAATCCTCCCCAGCTCCACCTCTGCCAGTACTTTCCTTGGACTTGTCTACTGTTGAGCACTCCAATGTTCAGTGTCTAAAGCTCACCACCAACCTATGGAGCTGGGATTCAGTGGGATTCAGCAGGACCATTCCAGAGTGTGTTTTCTTGCTTGTGCAGTGCTGCATTTCTCCATCTGTGATTTGGGAATTACCATCCCAGCTCATCTGCAGCCTCTGAATTGTTTCTCCTGGTCCAGGATTATATGGAGACATCCTTGATGGAGTAAATACTAGCTAAATCTTGCAAAATACCCCTTTGTCAGTGTGGTGTCAGCCCAGGAAATAATTTCCATTCTGAAAAAGCATAAATCCTGGTTAAAATCCTCCCATCCTGCTCAGATCCATCCTTTTGGCTGGCAGGTCATGGGTCCTCCAGCCACAGAGCCTGAAGAGCAGCCAGGGATGCTGCCAACCCTCACTCTGCTTACCCCTGGGCCTGCTGACTGCTCCAAGCTACATGGGGACTTCCAGGAGCATTTGGATGGAGCAGCTGAGCTGTCCTGAGCTGTCACCTAGGCTATTAAATATTGAATTCATCCATCACTTGAGGATTGCCTGTGATCAAATGGACAAAGTAGCTGCTGTTCAGTAGCACTTGTTAATCACAGTGGTTCTGGGGAGCAGCTCTGACAAGATCTTGAAAGGATTATTTTAAATTTCCATGGAGGTGTCACCCTGGGAAGAGAACACCTGACAGCTGAGCAGAGCAGCCTCCTCTTTCTGCCAGCGCCCAGAGAGCAGATCTCACCTGGCCTAACGGTGGGGATGCCACAGAAATTGGGCCTTTTGCCTGGCTGCTGGAACTGGAGCAAAGCCTTGGGAACTGGGACACCTTTGAACAATTCTGGTGAAGAGGAATGGACAAGGAATTCCTGCATCACACCTGATGGTTTCCCCTTTCATTTGGAGACAAACCATGATCTAGAATGAGAACATAACTCATGCTCTTTACTGTCACTTCATGCTCGAGGAAAATGAACTTCCAGCAGTGAAACTGGATATTGGATTTCATGTTCTCACTGAGGACAGGAGACAACAGAACCACTCTGTGCTCTGAATCTTCTCTGTTTCCTTGGATCTGCAGCCAAATCTCAACTGTCCCAGGTCTTTCATCCCTTTCAAGCTGAAAAATGACTTCTGCTCATACTGGACTATGTCCAAACATTGCTACTGCCTGAAGGGTCCCCAGGCTCCAGCATCAAGTCCAGCTCTAATTGCTTTCACAGAATCACAGAGTGAATCTTTCCCCTGGATTCGTCACCCTGGAATGACAGAGGTCGGAAATGCCTTCCTGCCCATCTGTTTTCTCCAGCTCCTGGATGAAGTTCTCCTCTTTGTCCTTTCACTGTTTGACATTTGTGAGGCCACAAGTGTCTGAATGAAACACAAATCACTGAAGTTACAGCATGTGGGACACACTGGGAAGAGCAGGAACAGTGCAGAAATCCCTTGTTCTGGGTCTCTCTCGGTGGTGAGAGATCTTCCAGCTGTCGTTTCTTTTATTTCTGGCCCTAAATGATGCCTGGGTCTCTCCTGCCTGTCAGCTTGCTTTGCCAACACTGTAAATACTTCCTATTACCCATCCAAACACCACTGCACCAGCTGCTTCCTGTAACTCTCCTGCTTATAAATCTCCCCAACTTCTTGTGTTTGTTTAGGGCAATTAGTTCTGCAGCTCTGCACAGAGGTCAGTGTGAGTTAGCAGTGCTTTTCATCCTCTTTCCCCCTTCTTTTCTTTTGGCATTTCCTCTCCATGCTATTTTGCCCAATTTTCTCTGCCCTATTTTCCTGCTGCTAAATTGTGAATCCTCTTTTCCCTACACATTTCTCATAGAACTGCTGCCTCACTGCCCAGCACACCTTGAATGTTACCCACCCTGTTTGCTGCTGGGTAACCCCAAACCCAGAACCTGATGAATTCCAATCACCCCCTTTTTCTTGCTGGCTCTGCTGTGTGTGCCCACACCTCATCTCCTGCCTCCTTTGTGAGTTCCTCCTGCATTTCAGCTCTGAAAAGCTTTGTCCCCACTGCGAGCGGAGGGTCCCAGCTGGACCCTTGTCCTTTATCCCTCTGGAGCTGTTCCAGGAACGCTGTTCCGTGGGCTTCTAATTAAAATCTTCAAAGCAGCATTGAGGAGAGCTGGCTGAACTCTGAGCACCTATTCCCTGATGCCTCCTTTGTCCTCAGCTTCCGAGGGCTGGGCTGTTTGCTGGAGAGTCGGTTCTGATCACAGGGAGAACATTTTATACAACCACTGCTATTAGCCATAATGAGAATAAATGATGCAATAATGGAATCTTATTATACACTTTTCGATGAGGGCCTTTCATCTGAAAGATTCCGAGGTGCTTTGCAGGCTACTGAGCATAGAAATCGTTTTACTCACTGGGGAAATTCAGCCAGCTCAGGAGCACCGTGTGGGGAACTGTTGGAAAACATACATTGAGCATGTGGGATGGTTCAGTAGGGGGAGCAAACATACTGGATTCAAACAAAATTGCTGCCTAAATTTAGGGGAAGAACTAGGCTAGAACGCCTTTTATGTGGAGCATTAAACAGCTGCCCCTTGGCTAATACCTGTTGGAGTGAGACAGATATCAGATTTTATGATCAAGGCTGGTATTTTCTTAAAGGAGCTCAAATGCTTGACTGCCATTTAATTCTTGTTCCTAACTCCCTTTGATTCCCGTGAATCAACTCACCCTGGTTTCACATTCCATAGGGAGCAGGGAAGTTCTGCAGCTGTGATTGCCTTATTAACCCTGCCTGCAATGGGGACTCAGGGCTGGCTCAGTGTTACTCCCTGAACAGCCAAGCCACAAATATTTCTCTTCCTCCTCCACTGTGCATTTTGTTTCCCTTGAGATCTCCCATCCAAGCACTGACCAGTGCCTGACCCTGCTAAGTTTTTGAGAGGTCGACAAGATGAAAATCCATGGCATAACATGGAACATATTCATCTTTTGTAAAGGAGAAAAACATCCTCACAAACCCCTGACCTCCAAAGACACCCAGCTGCCTCCGGCTTACTCAGTGCTCCTTGTGTCTGTTTATAGAAGCAGATTGAACAGGGGAGCTGAGTGCATTCCCAGTGATCTATGAGGTGGATAATATTCCCAGTCCAAGCATTATGCAAAGCAGGACATGGGTTCTGCTGGGTGGCACCCAGGAGTGGGAGGCAGAGGTGACAGCACAATCCATCTCTGGCGGCTCTGTGGCTGCCTGGGCTGGCTCTGGGCCTGCTGAAGGCTGGGCTGAGCTCACAGGCTGATTCTTCAGGCTCTGGGCTTGTCTTGGAAGCTGGATCTGCCACTGGGATCCCATCCTGTGGAGCTCTTTGGGCTGCAAACAGCTGGTGTAAAAAGGAGCCTGCAATAAAGCATGAACCTCTTAATAATAATAAATCCTGTTGTGTTGAGGGGCTGGGGGAGACCTTGGGAAGGAGGAGGGAAGGAAATTCCCTGCCTCTGCTACTTTGATGATCTGAAGAGGAGTGTAATGGTCTCACCAGGCCTCTCTAAAAGCCTTGAAATTCTGGAAAAAAACAAAAAAATGGGTATTTGGGGGCCAGTCTGTGGTGCCTCCTGGTGTACATGGTTGGGCTGTGAGAGCTCATAGCCCGGAGGAGATCACAGAGGGAGCAGCATTTGCAGATGAATTGAGCATGACCTTTTCTGACACAGCAGAGGATTGAAAAGCCCATCATGGATTGACTCATTCCCCAGGAAAAACACCATTAGTCCTGGAGGACTCGGGCAGCAGATGACAACAGGAACGAGGGGAAGAGGGCATGTAAGGGCAATGTGGCAGCTCTGTCACCGAGGTGTTCCAGAACAGATCAGACAGCTCTGACAAACGGGTGAGGGGTCAGATTCCTGCCCTGGAGCAAGTGGAATGGACAGGAAGTCTCCCAGGTCCTTCTCTGTGATGGACACTGCTGGAGTGGGCACTTACACAGCCAGACTCTTCCTCATCCTGCCACAGAGCAGGATCCATCCGGGCCATGAATTATTCAGGGAAATTGGTCTGCACAGAGAGAGTGGAGCCCAGCTCTGTGTCCTGGTGTCAGGCTGAGGGCGATCCCACATCCACTGAGGGGATATGAGCTGCTCCACAGGTTTTTCCCAAGGCAGAGGTGGGTGAGGAGCTGTTCCAGGAGCTGTTTGGAAGTGCTGGATTCAGAGCAGGGATTGCTTACACACAGAGCTCCCTCCCTTTTCTCCACAGGGCTGTGATGGGCAGAGCTGGCAGTAGGGATAATTAACAGCAGAGGATTTGGGGGAGAAGTATTTGGGAAGGATCACTCTGAAAAATTCCTGCCTTTAAATAGCTAGGGCAAGATGGAAAAGGAGCCATGAGACACTATCACAAAAATGATGTCTTGACCAAAATCCATCTGGGATCAGTGCTGGGCTGCTGAGGGACCAGCTATTTCTCTTAAGAGTCAGGACAGTTATAAACAAGCAAAGATGTCTTTAAGAAACCCAAAGACATCCAATCTGGGTTTTCTGGAAGCTGTTCCAGGAGTGGGGATCATCAGCAATTTGGATGACTGTAGCACTTCCAAGCTCTTTATTCAAATGGTGAATCTCAGAGAATGGTGAATGGTGAATGCCAGAGAAACTGGGCAGAAAATCTGAGAGTTTTTAGGAGGTAAGGACTACTGCAGAGCAATAACAGGTCCTTTTTTTGTTTTCCCTAGGAAATTTAAGCTAAAAAGAAACTTGAATAAATGCATGTAGCAGATTATTTACTGTAAGCTATTCACCTAGCTCAGCTTTAAACTAACTAGTTGAATGACTTGCTTATGCTTGAAATACATGTTTATTTTAACCTAAGCTCATTGTAGAAAGCCTCAAACCCCCAGTGCTGCTATCAGCTAAATATATTTTCTCAGTGTATATACAAGGCTGTAATTAAGGCTGTGTCAGACATTCCATTATATGTCTCTCATCTCCCTCTCTTAATATTTATCACCCATTTTTGCATCACTCCGTCCTTACTCTGGGCAAATCACTCAGGCCTGGCATGATATTTCCTCCTGAAAAGGATTTAATCCACCAATAATGCTTTCAAACCTTTAAAATATCTGTAAAGATTATTTCCTGTTTGCTTTAAAATGGCTTTTTAGCTCTTTGCCTGTCCCTGCCCCATGTGGTTCACTGTGGGTCGAGCTCATTCCGAGCTCCAGCCATCCAGGGAGCAGAGGGACCACAGCCTCACCCCCTGTGCCTGCACAAGGGTGGTGACACGATGGAGCTGATGGAGGTGACCTGTCATGTCCTGGCCCAAGTGTCCCAATGTCCCACTGCAGCCACAGTTAGGTCCATGTTGACTGGGGCCAGTTTGCATCCCAGCAAAGCAGTGTTTCCATGAGAACACCCATGGCAGGTGCTGGCTTGGGTTTCCTGGGATAAACGTGGCTTCCCACAACTCCTGCTGTGTCCCAAGACCTTGAATGTCCTCACCAGGACTGCAGTTTGTCTGTGGTTGGTGGGAAGTTGTGTGAGGAAGGCCTCACTCCACGACTGCACCTTCACTTTCTGCAGATGGTACCAAACAGGCTGCTCCTCCTTGGATCTTGGATCATGCAAAGTGAGCCATCACTGTCTGGGCTCTGAAATGCTGCAGTGGGACTCAGAAATGCCATTTCCAGTTGCTGCTCACCCGCCAGCAACCTTCCTCAGGGAGACGTGGGGATTAGCAGCTCTCATGGCCTTTATTTTCACAGCAGACTTCGTAGTTCACACTCCCTGTGGTGACAGCAGAGAGAGCCCCGTGTCCTGGGTGGCAGCAGGGACCCCAGGGGGCAGGAAGGGAGGCTTTGGAGAGCAAGGAGCAGGACAATCTGTGGGCATGGGGATGTCAGAGTGCTGGGCGTGCTGTGCCGACTATGCTAATGTATGTTGGCTGCAGGAGAAGCATTTATTATGTGTCAGGGGGAGGGTGATGAATGGCAACTCAGGTTTTCCCCTGTATTATTTCAGCTCTCTGGCCTGCTGGTGATTTATTCAGTAGCATTTATGGTGTTACAAGTCTAAAACCAAAAGTGGAATTTATTCAACCTTTTCCTGCCTTTCTTTTCCCTTTCTGTTTTGTTATATTTCTGGTGGTTTTTTCCCCTCTGGTTTAAAGCCTTCCTCGGTTTGAGGTTAGAATGATTACACTCCTGCACCAGGCAGGTGGGTTTCTGCTGTTCTTCTCTCCCAAACAAGGACAACATTTCCAGGGACTTCAAATGCCCAGCTTGGGTGCTGGGCTCTTCCAGAACCTCCCACGTGGATCCAGAGGAGCTGCTGTGGCTCCAGGCTTTTCTGGAAGACTGGTCCTGGTGGTGAGAGGCTGAGCTTTTAAAAATCAAACCATATGCTGTTTGAAAATAAAACAACTACTCTGGCCTTTGTCACAGAAACTCTGATCCATGCAACAGATGGGACAATTTGGGGCAATTGGCTTGGCCCTGCGTTTCATGTTTTAATCTTGTTTGACAGGAAAAAAAAACCCAATTCTCAATACCATAAAAGAAAAATTACTGTGTTTAATAACAGGGAAGGCAGGAAAGGTTTGGGAGGTTTTGGGTACCTTTCCTCCTTGCTGTTCAGAGATTTTAGGTACCTTTCCCCCTTGCTGTTCAGATATTTTAGGTACTTTTCCCTTTGCTGTTCAGGACCTGCCTCTGTTTGCAGGCTGGCATGGAGCAGCCTGTAAATCCATGTAGCTCATCCAGTTTCATCCCAAATACAGGTCAAACCCTTTCTCTTTAGGGCTGCCACCAGCCCAGCATCCCTGATATCCCTCAGGCACAGCAGCCTGAACTGAATCAAACCCTGGAGTGAAGCAAGACCCATTCGCTGCTCTGCTATCCATGGAAAACCTGCTTCCCATGGGGAGCATCCTTCCTGTCCGGAGTTTATCAATTGTCCACGCTGGGTTGGACACCTTCCCAGCTGTTCTGGGGTTCACGTGGTGCCCCAGTGGGGGATCAGGCTCTGTTCTGGGAGCCCTGTGGGCACACACTGGTGGCACCGGGTGCTCCTTACGCTTTGGAGCCTGGCTGAGGGAGCTTTGCAGCGGTAATGGACTGGGTTTAAGTGGCCCATAAAGCTGCCGGCTCTTTATGGAGGCTGTCGGGCACTAAGGACATGGGGAATTACGGCAGCGGAGGCACCGCACGCCGGTGCTTTGCAGATGATGTCTCACAGGGGATGCGCTATTTATTTATCTAAAGTAGCAGCTTTGCAGTGCTTTTCCAGAAGAACGGCTTCCAGGCCGGGATGTCTCCCTGCCTGCATCCACTGCTTCAGATTCGCTTTGACAGCCTCTAAATCTGGGGCAAAGAGGGGTTGGAGGGGCGAGGGAGTGCCGCAGGAGAGCTCGGGATGATGTGCAGAGGAGCCATTTCCTGCCGGAGACCTGGGATGTTTTGTGAGGAAAGCTGGGCTGCTTTTGCTGAGAGCTGCAGGTTTTTTGTGTGGCTGTTGTTGTTGACAAACCCAGCCGTTCGGAGAGGAGCGCAACGTTTAATTGCAATTGGCTTTTCTCAGCCTGCTACCAGCCAGGGAAGGAGGGGAGAGGATGAGAGGCTGTAAAAAAAGAAAAACATTCGTTTCCCTGTGGCTTTAACAATTGTGAAGCGTTTTTACTGCTGCGGCAGCAGGAGATGGTTCCTTTCCTCACGTCATGGCCTGGGATGTGTTGGGACTCTGCCTTGAGGATACTGGAAATAAGCTGCTCCTTGGTAGCACTAAATGAACATAATGCCAAGGAAATGTGGGAATATCAGTCTAGGGAAGATGCACGATGTGTGAGGCCATTGCCTTACCCGTGGGATGTGCCCTTGGAGTCAGCAGGCTGGGAAAAGGAATGTTTGGCACAAAGAGTTGGGCTGTGGGACACTCTAGAAGGCTGGAGGAGGGAAATTCTCTTTTCCATCCCACAAAACAGCTGAGATTTTTATAGAATTTTTAAAATCTGATCTCCATATGGCTGTAAGTATGATATTGTCGCAGTTTTTGTGAAAATGAGAGACAGCCAGCCTGCTGGAGTCTGGGGGAGAGAAGCTGTGTCGCAGAGGAGAGGGAAGGGACTGAAATCCCTCCTTAGCTCCTTTCCTGCCTGTTTGGGAGCAGGCAAATGTCCTCATGTCCTCATTCCAGGCTTGCTGACTATGCTGGAGCCTCCTCTTTCCTGCAGAACAAATGGAAGAAGCAAATTAATCTGCGAAGGACTGTAAATAACAATTTAGACACCGATCCTTTGTGCTGGGCCCTGCTAATTGTCTGCTGTGTGCTCCCAGCTGGCTTCTCTCCCTGCTGAGCTGGGGGGTGGATGGAGGGGGTCCTGCCATCCTTTTCCCAAGGGAACACTTCCATGGAAGGCAGGAGGCAGCCGCTGGGATTCCATGCTCTAAGTGGGGAAGGCAGGTGCAGAGCAGACAAAGCCATCTCCTCCCAGGTCCTTGTCAGGCAGAGACCTTTAGGCAGTGTTGGAGCTCATCGCGAGGGGTGAAAGACAATTACACTCAGCACCTCCCTCCTCGGTCCCATCCTGTGTATAATTTACGATACATCATGTTACATTTTTATTACTACACCATCTCCCAGGCTTGGGGCTGGCAGGATTCCCAGCAGGCAGCGCAGGGAGGCTTTTGTATGGAGAACTTAAACGGGAGGAGCGATTCCTCGGGAGCCTTTGTATCCATATGTGGGTTTAACAGGCGGCTCCTAAAAGCAGGTTTAATAAAATGGGGGTTTGGGTGTTAATAATTCCTTCCTTTTCAATGGAATTGATACCAGGAAAAAAAAAAAAAGGAGGCACAGAATAAGTAAGAGAGGAAATGAGAGTCACCACAGTCATCTGCATATAATCACTTCCAGTTTAGATTGCAATTGTGGTTGAATTATAGGGCAATTAGTTTGTCAGGCTGAGAAGTATTATACAAGACCCCAGGAATTTCCTTGGAAGCTCTCTTAGCCTTGAAATGTAGAGAGGTTTTAATATGGAAAGCCGCGGTGCTGGGCTGTGCTAATGCCATGGATTGATTTCCTACCTGTAGCAGATGTTCCCAGGCAGCTGACAAATTGGTGACACATAAATATTGAGGCTCCTGAAGCACAGCTCTGGAGTGAGACCTGTGCAGGTGACAAAAACTAGTCCTGCTCAGGAGCAGGAGCCTCCCTGGCAATGGCACATGGGATGGACATGTGTCTGCAGAAACCTCCCCTTGGTTGGGAGCCAGGAGTCTGGTCTCAGTGCAGGACCCAGACATTCCTTCTGGAGCATTCCCTAAGCATGGTAGGCTTCACACTAGAGTGCCTAAATTAACAAAATCTGGGAAGTTTTGGTGGGGAGATATATTTATTACCTGGCCTCATTCTGACACGAGTGATAACATAAGTGCCAAGGCAGGTTAAAAATAGGCAGCATCCCCAGCAAAGTTCAGGAGACCTGGAGCTGCAGGGAGAAAAATCCAGCACAGAAACAGACACTGAGGACAGGCACTGAGTTATTTCTTCTCAAAAAACGGTACTTTCCATCTTCTAACACCTGTGTCTCAAAGAGGGTTGTTTAATTAGTTAATAGTAATTGATAAGTTTCTTCTTAAAGGCTTCTTTTCGTGGTAATGCACTGCTTGAATCCTGCTTAGGTTGGAATGGATCATTCAGGGCTCTCCATACTCTTTGCACTGCTGGATTTCTGGACAGGTTCTGCTTCTGCCTGCCCCCCTGCCCTGTTTCAGCTGGTTTGATTGCAGACGCCTTGGAGCAGAGCTTTGTCCAGCTTCTCACACACTGGAAGTTCACTCCAGCCAGGTTATTTCTGAGGCACTGCTCTAAGACACACCAATTTTGCTTTTGGGGCTTCTGTTCTTTGCCCATTGCTTTATTCACCTCAATCTGCCCTGAGCACCAAGACTTCAAACAGCTCTGAGTGTTCAGCAGGACCGTGGAAGGCTCATTCCCCACAGCCTGAACAAAGGTTTTGTAAGGCTCCCCAAGAACCAACATAAATACCTAATTCTCCCCACCTCTCTTCCCCCTGCTGCCCTCGGGAGGAGACCTCCCAAAAGCAAGGCAGAAACAGTGTGTTCTCTGCTCCTAGGCAGTGATCACACTGGCAAAAGGAGGGGAAGTTCCACATCCAGCCAGGAATCTCAAGGAAAGCCTTCCCCATGTGCTGGCAGGCTCCCAGATTTGTCTCTGCCTGCTCCAAGACAGGGGCATGAGGGATCTCTAATAAGAATCCTGTTGCTGGCGCTGCTCCCTGTTTATTTTCTGCTCCAGGATTCACAAGGTGCTGGGTTCTGCACAACATGAGGAGCTTTAGAGATAAGGGTAGAAGGGAGAGAAGAGAGAAATTCTGCTGCAGCCTTGAAACCCCCCAGCGGTGCTGAAATATCTCTTTGCCTTCGTCAGTGTTTCTCAGAAGGATGTTTCCAACCTTGACTCCTGGGGAGTGAGATGCAGACTCTGAGAAAATCCAATTTCATGTGAGACACGGGAATATTTGGTAGATAAAGTGCTGTGGTTGTTCCTCGCTTTCCTCTCTGTGCCTGGAATTGAAGCAGCTCCCTCTCTGCTGTGAGCCAGGCTGAGCTCTCACATCACTCCTCTGTGGATGGATCCTCTGTTCCTGCAGACGGAAGTTCATCTAAGGTACTGCCTTCCCAAATTTTCCTGGTCTGCAGGCAGTGGATCTAGGGAATGTGGGCTATAAATACAGGGCTGTGAGCACCAGCAGGGCTGTTGAGGAGCCAGGATCCTGGAACAGCTGCAGTGGCTCTGCATGGATTTGTAGCATCCCTGATTCCCTGGATGGGTTTCCATAGTGTTCCAGTGTGCACCTCATCCTGCAGCAGATGATCACACACATGAAACTGTGTTTAGTTGGACTAAATTTTAGTGTTCTCCTAAATCTATCCCTCCCTGCTGCCCTGGCACTGAGCAGACTTTGCCCTGCTCTCCCTACCTGGCTCCTAAACTCTCACCCAGTCTGGAGGCAGATAAGAAGATAGCTCTCTTCTCCATAACCTGTTGCTCTCCTTGCTATTCCATGCCAGATTGTGAATGAAAAAAATCCTTCTGCATTTGATGCTGTGCTTGTAGCTGGTAATTAACACCCAGCACACTCTGCCAATGCATCTCAGAGCTGCTTTACAGAAACCTAGAGCTGGAACAGAAGCCACCTGGAAAAACAACGTCTGCCAGTCGAGTTAAACCTTAAGTAAAATCCCCAGCCAAATGTCTGCAGAATAAATCTGGGAAGGATGCTGGCTCCTGCACCGAGCTGGGGAGGTGTTTTCCAAATACAGGACCCCAGAGATAAGGACGTTAAGCGCTAATGGGACTTATGCAGATCTGTTTCCCCCTCCTGAGTGCTGTGTTCCAGCTGGGAGCGGGTGCTTTATGGGGAGTTAACTCCTCCAGACGTGGAATGGAAGTGCTGACAGAGCCGAGTTTTAAGCACTGCTAATGGAAATGTGTGCTTTCCAGCTGAACTTGGGGGTTGGGGTTGCACACAGCATGCACGGAGGCAGAATGAGCCCTGTGCTAACAAATTCCGTTTGCAGCGTTCCAGTTTTGAAGCGATGTCTACATGAAATACACCTGCCAGCCTCGTGGCCTGGATCCAGCACCAGGAATTGTTCTCACCCACGTGTCTTTCCCCCTCTTTGTCATTCTCTCTGAACAAGAACTTAACAGAAAGGCTGACACTCCTGTCCAAATGCCTCCCTAGTAAACAGACCCAAGCCCAAGCAGCTGTCAGAGCTGGGCAGGTGAGTTTGCACTGCCCTGAACCACCCACAATTCCTGGCACGGCTAGAGCTGGGAAAGAGTTGTTTAATGGAATCGATATGATGGAGAGCAGCCCTGTCCCCAGTGGCCAGATTGCTCCTCTGATGTGACACCACTTCCACCAAGGACGTGATCTCCAAATGTGTGGGATTTCCTGGCTGCTCCAAGTTCAGTGTCTGTCTGCAGGGGTAGTGAGGAGCTGGTGCACTAACCCCCTGTGCCATTTTCAGCAAATACATGAGGGTTTGGGGGTTTTTACTTTCTCCAGGTTCATGGCTGAAGAGGTGACCAGTTTATCTGCCTCCCCTCATGCTTCTGTGTGACTCTGGCTCCTGAAAACCCCACCAGAGGGTCAACAACCACCAGGGCTGGAACAGGCACAATCTCACTGGCTGCAAAGCGGGAAGGGAATCAGATCCCCAGTTTCATAGCTGAGCTGATATTGCACCTGCAATAAGAACCTGCAAAGTGAGACCCCCTGGGACACACAGCTTTCAGCTCTGGACCTCTGTAGCTCCTTGGTTCCTTGTGCCATAGCATAAGCCAGTGATGTGTGTGTGTATGTGCATCCACAGACACTCATAATTATACAGACACTTATAGCAAGAGACAATTTGCTGCTTCAAAGAGTCCAAGGGCCAGAATTGCAGAGGCATTTGGATGCCTGAGGCTGCACTGAAATGGGACAAGACCCAAGTGAGTTAGGCACATAATTGCTTAGAACAATTTTAAATACTTCTGGGCATACACATGCATCCTCAGGGGTGCAAATTGCCTTAGAAAACCTGGTCCTTGAGCAGTAACAGCAGGAGAGGCATAGGAAAGACCACAATTTTCAGTTGCCATGTGGGAGCTGTGGCAAAGGAAGTACCTGTGCCTTGCCTGAGGTTATGTGAGAAGGCGGTGGCAGAATATCCCTTTTCTTTCATTTTGCTACACTCCAGCACCAGCTGTCCCCTCTCCCCTTAGCACCAGGGCTGAACAACAAGGAAACTCCCTCCTGCGGCTCCTCAGCTCTCCCCTTCCTGTGCTTTTCATCTGGGTCTGCCTGCAAGCACCAAACACTAACCTCAGACCAACTGAAAGGAGTTTCTCAGGCTCTCAGAAGGAGCAGCTACAATTGCAGGCTGCGAGTTTGCCCGTGTTCTCCACCCCTCCTTCCATCTCCCCTCTGTGTTTGTCTGCTATTTTCTTTTGATTTGCAGCTTTCCCGAGCACTGACTTTGCAGCAGGCTGTGATTACCCTGTATGGAGCCTTTCCCACTGACAGCATGATGAGCAGAGACAGAGCTCGGTGCATCTACAATTGAAGCCAAGCAGGAGGCCAGTCCAACACCTCACTTGCCAATTAACAGAGTCGATATTGTGCACAGGATAATGTTTGTTGTTTGCCTGTGTTGCTAAAACACTTCCAGAGTGTTTAGAGCAGTACAGCAACATCCTCCCCTCCCTGCTCTAGGGGAGAGCTCTTCATCCAGACCAGGGCAGAGCTCTCTGAGAGGAACAGCCACAGAGGGAAAAGGGAACTGGGGGCCTCCGTGGCTCTGTGTCCATCAGGGGTTTGTGTGAAGGCCTTTTTGGGGTGGGGGAAGCCAAGAGCTTCTTCCATTGATCATGATGAGAGTGGGGATGCAAAGGAAAGAAGAGAAGGAAATTGCATCTGTGTAGATAAAAAGGGCTTTAGAAGATGGGAGGTAGTGGAAAGACATTGCAAAGGAGCCACAGGCAAATCTGCTTCCCACCCATCTGGCTGGTTTTGTATGTCCTAGGGTGCTATGTTTCTTCACTAAGGCTGGTGTCTGCTTCCACTGACAGCTCAAGGTAGAGGGAATCCAGCAGAGGGAAACTCCCAAGGGGATGCAGGTTTCTCGCATGTAGGAGGCACCTGCCCCAGGAGCAAAGCTGGGCACTGCCCCTCATGTGGAGGCCTCTGTGATTTCTGAGGGGACTGGGAGCAAACAGCAGCTCCTGCCAGAGGAACTCACTGACTCTACATTTTCTGAGGGTGAGCTCCCCTTCTGCCTGGGATTTGAAGGTCCTGTCCCAGCTCTCAGGTGGCACCTCAGTGGGAATCCCTCAAGCCTGCAGGGGAGGCAAAGATGTGTTCATGGCAAGGCTCACCCTTGTGCTGCACAACTGCGAGACTGCCCCAGGCAAACTGATGTTGGTTCTCTCCAGACAAGTTTCTGCCTCAGGTTTATTTCTCTTCCTGAAGTACACAGACAATGTTTTCCTGCCTCTCCACAGAGACAGGAGGATGTATGTCTGTGAGGCACTTCCATTCCCAAGCAAAGGCAGCTGCAGAAGCATCTTGGCACACAGGGCCAGCAGCATGGAGATTTTGGGATGCTCCAGCCCTCCTCCTGTGGGTACAGTGAGGTGATGGCAGCACAAGAGAGGAGGAAGGGCCACACACCATATTGCCTCAGCATTTGCACCCTTCATCCATTGTAATCAGTACTAGAAAACATCAGTGTCCACAGAGGCCCAGATGATGGGCATGAACAAAAAAATCCCCACGAAGCTGAAGCCTCATCACCCTATTCCTCTACCAGCTCCCAGGCCTGTGTTTGCTGGTTGGTCTGTCACCATCCTTCCCCATGTGCCATGTTCACTGAAAGCACCTGGTGACCACAAGTGCGAGCTGTCCCCCCTCTCCCTTCTCTCCCTCTTCCCTGGGCTTCACCAGGAAGTATTTATTGAGTGTCAAAGTGATAGATGAAAAGTCATATTTTATTGTGAATTATTCCAGCCCTGCAGTGGAGCCCAGATCTATCGCCTCAGAGAGTTATTAACTGCTTACCGCAGAGAGCTATAAAATCCTCATCATTTTCTCCAGTCTCTGCTCTGTCAGGGTGCAGGAAAGAGAGCCAGATTACCACACAAAATGCTTGGGAAGCTGCTTCCAAAATTCCCCTTTGATTGGAGGCCAGTGTTGGCTGGAATGATTTCATCAGAGCAACACAGGTCTCTTGTGAAACACCTTTGCTGGGTTTGGTTCTTCCCAGCGTGTGCTTCTCATTTTCAGGTTGCACCACTCAAGTGCCTTGTGAGAGCCCTTGGGAATCTCCCTCTGGCAGTCCTGGCTGTATTTCTCCCCTTGGTGGTTTCTTTTCAGAGGCACAAAAAGCAAAAGCAACTCCAAGGTACAGCAAGTGCTCTTTTGAATTTCTCTCATTGTGTTTCTCCAAAGACACCCCAAAGATTTCCAAATAAGAAGTGGTATTCTCATCCCCTTGTTGCTGTACTTGGGATTTGAATGTGTCACCTTTATCAGCTCCTTGGCCAGGCTACAGAGCAAGTTGCAGAGCAAGTGCCTGAATAGAAGCTGAATTCCTGTTGACACCAACTGAATGAGGAATGTGCTCTTCACTTCTCTGAGTTGATGAGAAATGAACTTGGCTCCCTGTGTCCTGCAGCCATCTCACAACAAAGACCCTGCTGGCTTTTTCCATAATCTGCAGAAAGGCTGAGGATTTACTGCCCCCCAAGGCTGCCAAGGGCTGTCATTACACCCTGGGGACACAGGGCTGGCCACTTGGGCAGTGCAGAGTGGCAGCAGTATGTCCTGGATAGGTTTGTGTGTTGCCTTCTTTCTCACAGGTACTTTTTGTGCTTTTCTGCTTTGGATTTTAATCCTGCTCCATGGCAATACCTTATTTTCATAGTGCTGGTAGTCCGGAAAAGGTTGGCTTTGGAATCTACCAGGACATAAAAGGTTTAGGTTGATCAGGAGATGATCTCCCTCACCTTTCCAAAGACATTTCTGAGCTAAATGCATGGTCCCCTGAATCTTCTCCAGAGTTTGTTTGTTACTGGAGGGTTATTGAGAGGTAGAGCAAACCTGTCTCAGGGCTATGAATATAACAAAGACTGGATCATCTTCCATGACTTTATGTGGCTAGGAATTTTCTCTTTTACATTTTCATTTCTGCTTGAATTTGTGATCTGGAAGGGAGTAAAAGTGCCTGCACTGGGTGTTCTGTGGAGTTGGACAGGTGCTTGGAAAAGGGAGGATCCTTTTCTGGGAATCATTGAAACCTGGTGGATCCAGTCCATTGTCCTGTAAGATCTGTTGTTCAAGACTTGGTAGATGCAATGACGAGCTAAATTCACATGTGAGGCTTGACTTCTTAGCTGGAGATATAACCTCTGAAGCAAGATCATCATCTAGGTCACCCTCAAGTTCAGCAGGCATTTCATGTGCTCCAAACCAGCACATGAAGGGAGTGAGGGGGAATTGTAGCTCGCAGCTTGGTGGACTCTGGGGGCACCTGACACATTGCTGCCTCCATTAAATGAAACTCCACTTCTAATTATAACCCGTAATTATAGCCTTCAACCAGTGTGATTTGTGAAGAGAGGGGTCACAGAGCCGAGCTGGCTCCGAGATTGACTGTGCTGGGATATCAGTAAACATCCCTGGCTGCCTCCCCGAGCCTGACAGAGACAGAAAGGGCTAATGCAAGGCGGCAGGGCACGCAGCTGGATTGATGGGAGCAGTGGTGTGGCCTCTGGCCCCCAGAGATATTCTGTGACAAGGCAGTGAAAGCTGCAAACACCAGGGCAGCCCATCTATTCAGCCTGACAGCACTGGACAGGGGTTAAGGAGCTCGTGGACTCCCATCAGCATCGATGAATGGGCTCCAGTGGATCTGCATTAACACGTGGAGTGCCAGGCTCCTGGGTGGGAATGTCAGCTGTGCCTGGCTGGATGTCCCTGTCACAGGCAGAGCCATCACCCTGAGATCATGGGGGAACAAGGTTCTGTATCCTTGGAAAGCTGGGCAATGGCAGCTGTGCCGGGCTGGACATCCCTGTGTCACAGGCAGAGCCATCACCCTGAGATCATGGGGGAACAAGGTTCTGTATCCTTGGAAAGCTGGGCAATGGCAGCTGTGCCAGGCTGGACATCCCTGTGTCACAGGCAGAGCCATCACCCTGAGATCATGGGGGAACAAGGTTCTGAGTCCCAGGAAAGCTGGGCAGTCAGGAGGGATTCAGTTGCAAGGAACTTTTAAGGTCATGGGATGATAAAGACTTTTGGTTTGTTATCTAGAAACTCCTGTGCTCAAACTGGAGGTGTTGCTGTAAATGATGTAGGTTTGGCTTGAAATTCTAGTCTTGTGTCTTCTGCTTTTTCTACTTTCATAACCCCCAGAGTGGTGCAAGTTCCTCTCCCAAGGCTGGCACCAGGTGCAGCAGGGACTTTGTGTGAGTTAAGAGGCAGTCCTGGGGGTTCTCTGGCCATAAAGAACCTGTGGGTTGCTCTGCTCTGGCCTCTTGCACTTACCAAGCTCAGAAAAGCACAGTGACTGACCTCTGCACTGAGTCTAACAAGTTGTGGTTTCTCCCATGCTCCTCTGGTCTGGATCTAAGTGATGGAGAATTAGCCCTGCTCTTTGGTCAGCTCTTCCAGGGAATAGTTCTTTCCCTGTTAATATTTGTATTTCAGATGCTATTTAAATATTTCAGTGTCAGCTTGCAGCCGCTGGGTCCTTGGTGTATTAAGACAGCAAAGGTGACAGAGACAGAATGAAAAATCAAAATCAGATTGTCTCTCATTTGATATAATTTCCCCTGGACTTAAACTGTGTGGGAAAGGAGACAGAACTGTTCAGACATAAACTGATCTGCTGATTGAGATGAGACACTTAGTTTGGCTTTGCTCCAGCCATCTTGATTTTGGGTTTGTTTTCCCTGGAAATGGGTTGTGCAGCTGCAGGTCCTTTGACTCCCCAACTTCTGCACATCTCAGCCAATCCCAGCCCTGTTTGGTGGAGGAATAATGGCCTTAAAAGGGTTGATGTCCAGACAAATCTCACAAAAGTAGGGGTGAGGAAGAGGAAAGGAGCTTTGTAAGGCTCAAAGGCATCTATTCATCAGTTGGAGGAAAGAGTGCAGAAGGTCTCACAGTTGAAAAACCTTCAGCAAGAGCTCCCAGGCAGTGAAGAGCAAAATACAAAATAATTTAGAAATGTGATTTAACCGTGCCTGTGTTCAAGAATTTCATCTTTGTTTACCTTCATACCAATACAGGATCCACTTGGCTGGAAAGAATGCAGACATCTCATGAGATGCCATCTGACCCCAGCCTCCCACGGACTAACTGGGCAAGGTGGCCAACAACCATTTTACAGCTGGACAGCTGAAGCAGAGAGAGATTAAATTGTGTTCTGCGAGTCCCACGGGGTGGCTGCTTGACTGTCAGCCAGCTCTCTCTTGCTTTCTTGTCTCTAATTCGATTCTTTGATCAGAGGCTTTGGCTTTTGTTTCTCTAGCTCGTCCAACCTTCTTCGTGTTGTTTCCAGCAGCCTCGTTACAGCTTTTCGCAGGCTCTGCTGCGCTGGCATGATCATTGTTCCTCTCTGCAGGATGGGATGTACGTCTGAGTAATTCTGTGCATGAGTTGTCTTTCTCTCAGAGACGTTTCTGTGATACAGAATAAATTGCGGTACACAGCTTATTAGAAAAACAACGAGAAAAAACATCAACAAACCTTCCCAATCAAGGCAGTTCAAAGAAGCAAGCAGCAGGGTCCAACATAAAGCAGCTGTAGGGACACAGTCAGAAATATTCTTGATGTTTTCTGGGATAGACTCGCCATCAGCCTCTGCTCCCTGGGTCATCACATGCTCAAGGCTGGGTCAATCACATTTACAATCACATTTTCACTCTCTGAACTGCACAGCCAAGGCCATCCTGCCCTGTGAGGTGGGATAATCCCAGAGCTGTCCACAGAGGGATTCAGGCCAGCTCACAGGTGTGTTCTGGAAGGATTTCCCTACTTTGGGTTCTTTTCCCTGCTGCCTCTGAACACCATGGGGGTTTCAGTGGGGAGATATTCCAGGCCAGCAGAATTCCCATCTCTGGGCACCTGGAGCGGAAAGCACTTCATGCCATGCTTTTTTCATTTTTGGAGAAAACAGCTTCCACTCCCCTGCACCTCTTAGCAATGCAGCTAAAATCTTTCCCATCTAAAAATCAGATTCACCAAGAATGTCTTTATTGATTTACAGGGTTCAGCTTTATGAACATCTCCAGTATTTCTCTTTGGCCAAAATAAAGCAATATTAAGCACTGTAGCAATAAATCCAGGGCGCCCTCTTCTCTCCAGGGTGCAAGGTTATCCAAATGTATTTATCATTTACCAACAGCACTATTTAAACTACAATATTTGACAGGAGTGGTTGTGTCAGGTGTGATGGAGTGTGGGTTATAAAGGGACATTAAGAGAGACTTTGCATTTGTCCTTCAAACATAAAGTCGATTTTTGCATGATTGGTACTTCAGAGCTCATCTCCAGCACAAGATGAACTGGGAGCAGCACTCGGGAAGGCAAATGACTGCGACCCAGTGGCTCCCTGTGCTGAGGTCTGCAGCAGGGCTCTGCACTGCTGCATCAAAGGTGCTTCAGAGCAGCCAGTGTGCTGCTCAGGTGGGATTTTTCCAGAGCAGATCACGCCCTTCCTGCAGGACTTGGAGTTGGAGGCAAAAGCTTTTAACTTCACCAGGCAGTTGTGCCCTCAATACATCCTGCAGGAGTGAGCAGTGTCTGTAAACAAGCCCAAATCTGGTGATTTTGATTTCTCCTTTTAATCCAAGAGTTACTGTGGTGTGCACAGAAGTTTTCTTTGATCTCAGGAGACCTTCAGGGCACCAGCCCTGAACAGAAGCATTAATGCCTCATCACACAGCGAGTGACTGTGGGCAGATGGGTCAGGAAGTGACCCTTGCACAAAATAAGATTGATAAGGATTCCCTGTGGAGCTGGGGAGAAGATGGAGAGAGCTGTAGGGAAAGCACAAGCTCCGTGTGAGGTACAAGGTACCAGCCATGCACAGCCTGTGGGGTGTGGAGTGAAGGACATGTGGAAAATATCCCCTGGACACAGCACAGGGAAAAAGAAAAATAAAGCCTGATACTGGAAGGGCAATGAGAAATGTGTCTGCAGGGAGGTTTTTGCTAAAAATGGACTGTTTCATTTGAAGGAATGAGGAAAACTGTAGCCCCCAGATAAAGTGGTGTGTGTTTATGTGTTTATGTGTTTACACGTCTCCATCTGGTTGTCACAACTTGCTTCCTGCTTTGCAGTCCTGCTTCTTGTCCTGGCAGAGTCTGTCTGGCCAGAGCAGTGGATCCTGGCCATGGGGCTGACAGCTGATGTGAGGAGCCTGGAGCTGGGGACCAGTGGCTGCTGTTAATTACTGGCCAGTAATTAACTGAGCTGCAGGCACCTTCTGACAGGGCTGCACCCCTGCTCTGTGTGTGACACAAACATCACTTCATCCCCTGGTGCTGCACAGCCAGGCAGGGACAGCACAGGGTTTTTCTCACAGGCAACTGGTGGCAGAGGCAGGAACACACAAACTCTTCTCCCTTCCCTCCTGCAGCTCCCCTGCTGCTAAATTGAAGAATTAGTTTCAGGCTATAGGTGGGGTGGAGAGACAGAAATATTTAAAAAATAGAAACAAGGGAAAAAGCAGAACCAGGCTACTCAGGTGTTTCATTATTCCTCAGGTGACTCTGAGCTGGAGTGTCTGGGTTTAGCAGGAAGGAGGCATTAGTTTTGTAATCCCTTGTTTGCAAAATGTGAAGCTCTTGGCATGTTCTGGGATCTTCAATGACTCTCATAATCTATTTACCAGTGCTGTGAAGTTCCCCCTTTTATACCAGATTATGGTAATAATGGTATTGTGCAGAAGATGAAATTAGTTTTTCTACACAGTTTTGTTTCATCTCAGTGGCTAAATGTGTGAAATAAAAGGTGAAATGGGCAATCTTTTCATGGGTAAGGCAGTTTCCTCCCACATCCACCCTACAAACACAGATGCTTCCTCATATCCTGGGGACAAGCTGACTGCCAAGCAATGCATGACAGGACTGTGAGAAGCAGGGGGTTTTTAAAATTTAGATTTGCCATTAGAATAATTTTGTAGATTTGTGAAGTTTCAGACAACTGGGGGCTGTTAAGTGCATCTCCCATGGGCTGGCACCTCCCATGGGCTGTAGCAGCCCCTAGGGATAATGGGATCATGCCCATTTTCCATTCCCACTGGCACACACCAGCAAAAGGCTCTCCACATAGATGTGAAGGCTTGGATGTGGCTCAGAAACCTCTTTAACCCAACTCACTCTGTGCCTCAGCATCCTCTTTAACCCAACTCTCCTGTGGGAAGTATTTACAAGAATAAACTGACCTCTTCTCTCACCCCATTATGAACCTGGGCTTTGCTGTAAGATACAAAAACCCAATTCTGAGGACGTCCCTCAGCAAAAGCTAACATTTTCCCCCAAAAAATTAACTGAAAAACCCTCTAAATTTCCATATTCTTGTTTGGGAGCAGTCAGTGTCCACTGGTTGGTCTTATTGAGGGAATTAATTCCCTGCCATGCAAACTTCACCTCCTGGGATGCATTTTGGTAACTTCTCTTCATGCAGGCAAAACTCAGACTATGGATTCTTATCACCCATCTCAGATTTGCCTGGAATAACATCCAGACTAGGATTCAGCTCAGAAATTTCCCAAGAAGATTCTGTTGTTTTCCTGTTCTGAACAGATATCAAACTTTATCTCCCATTTGGCATGGAGTGGGCCAATCCCAGCTTCCCACCTTAATCGGGGATTTCTGCAATCATCAGTGTCCTAAAAATGAGGCCAGGGTAGAGCAAAGTCTTTTCTTAGCCTCACTAGCACATTCTTTAAATTTAATCTGAAAGATTTGTATCAGGGAGAGGAGAGAGATGGGGAAGGAGCTTGTTTGGGAAGGGGGGGGGAGAAAGTAGGTCAGACAGAAAAGTGTTTTATTGTTCCCAATTCATCGCGTGCGCTCCGGGAAAGAAACGAAGCTTTGTTGAAGCACTTTGCTGAGCACTCCTTGCACTCGTGAACACGTCATGGTAAAAAGCCTTCAGAGCTGCCCAGGAGTGAGTTCAGCCCGAGCCACCTCGAGGGCTGAGCACAAAGGGGCTTTGTGACCCTCAGAGAGCACTCTGCACCCTCAGAAATACCAGCAATGAGGGAATTTTTATACACCAAATCTCCTCAGAAGCCCCTCCAGCAGCTTGGGTTCCCCCAGAGGAGATTCCCACTGCTGTGGGGAGCAGCAGGCTGGGCTCTCCCAGCCTGTTATCCCATTAACTTTCTTATTGGCTTAAGGAAGAGACTCCTTCTCTCTCCAGTCCCTGCCTTGCTGGTACCCTTAGAGCCTTGTGGTGAGTTAAGCCCAGCTGGAAATTAAGCAGCAGCCTCTCTCTGCCCCTGCAACCCAATGGAATGGGGAGGAGAATCAAAGTGAAACTTGTAGGTTGAGATAAGAACAGTTTAATAATCAAAAATAAAGTTAAAATATGTAATAATGGTAAATTATAATAATAATTATAATAATAAGGGAAAAAACAATGCAGTTGCTCACCACCCACTGACCAATGCCAGACCTCCCCTTCCAAACCTGGATCAGCCCTTTCAGGCAACTGTTCCCAGTTTTTGTTCTGGCTAGGATGTTCTGTGGTGTGGAATGTCCCTTTGGCCACTTTGGGTCACCTGTCCCACCTGTGTCTCCTCCCAGCCTCTTCTGCAAACCTCCTCACTGGCAGAGCATGAGACAAGAAAAAAGTCCTTGTTTTAGGATAAACACAACTTAGGAAAACCCCAAACCCTCAGTGTGTTATCAACACCACTCCCATCCCAAATCCAAACCACAGCACTGCAACAGCTGCTGAGAAAAATTTAACTCTGGCCTGGATGAAACCAGGACATCTCCCAGCACTGAGCTGATGCAGTCTGGGCATTATTTTCTCTGTTTCCACAGAAAAGTAACACCTGGAACCACACCCAGCTGCTCCCCCAGGACCTGGAAGGGAGGAGGGATAGGTGCCACATGGAGTGGGATAAACCACATTTAACTTGGGGGATGTGACAAGATCATTGCTGGGTGCTGCTGGTGAGGAAGGGAGCAGCTGCAGAGTGACAGCAGCTTCTGTGCCACCTGCAGTGACAGCCCAGCAGGTGTGAACAGGGGGGAGGAGCACAAATCCAAGCCAGGGTGGGAGCACAAATCCAAACCAGTCCACTTGGCTGCAGAATGGACCCAATTCCTCTTGTTTCCAGTGCCCTTGGGGGGTTTCAGGTCAGCCTTGGGGTTCACACAGGATGTGAGGTGTGTACACGGGGTTTTTATCCTTCAGTCTGATTTTTGGCAATAATCATGGGTAATCTTCATGCACTGCCTCGTGTCTCAGCTTCATTCATCACCAGTGTGATGGCCAATTAGTCATCTCTAACGATTAAGCAATGCTAACAGCTACTTTAAATGCAAGCAGAGCCTTAATCTAGTTCTTACTGAGATGGACGGTGATACTTGTAATTAGACCATCAAACAGAGGAGAAATGTGATATGTTTATAGCTGAGGGAACCTTTGCATTGAACTATTTCAGGGATAATTATGAATTATCTTCATTAACGTGGCCCGAGTTAGTAAATAATGGGTCATGCTTTTGCATTTGGGGTGTTAAATATCGTGGATTCAGGCTAAACTCCAGATTTTGGTTTGCTGGGAGATGCTGCCTTGCCAGAGCATCCATCTCCATCCATCACAAGTCAGGTTTCCTGGGAGAGGGGAACCCACCTCTCACCCCACCCAGTTGTAGCCAATTCCTCTTCACATCCATCCTGCTCTGACTGGAACCTGGGGTTGATCCAGGGCTTTATCCGTGGGCAAAGCTGAACAAAGTTCTTCCAGAGAAAAAAAAATCAAATTTAAAAAAAAGGGTGAGAAGCCTTTGCAATAAAAATACATTGACACACATCATGAATACACCTCCCCAGACATGCCTTGGCCCGGGTAGGGTGTGTGACAGAAATCAGATAACCACCTCCCAGCTTTTGATTAGAAAATGTGAACTGAACATGTTCCTCACTGGAGGAGCTGAGAACCTGCTCGCTCCCTTGTTTGGAGATTAATAAGAAGGAAAGGGGGGAATTGGAGAGAAGTTGTTTTGAAAGCAGAAGCTTTCTATTCCAAAATGATAAACAGGAAAAGGGGAACAGATCAGTGTCAAAATTCATTGGGGGGGAAAGAAAACTGTGGAAATGAGTTAAAAGTGAATGTGTGTCTTTCTCTGGAGATGTTTCTGTGTTTTCCTGCAGCCTTATTTATTAATCAGCCTGCTGCTGTCTCTGCTGTTACAAGAGGCAAGGGAGAGCAGAATCCTGGGGCACCAGGCCGTGAGAGCGAGGCTGCAGGACACTCTGCACATGCATTTACAGCATTAATACTGCTGTTCTTTGATTCCAGCTTTAATCAGCCTCCTTTCCTCCTAATGAGCCACTCAGCGAGGTGTTTGCCTCTTGCAGCGAGGTGTTTGTGTTCTCTGAGTCTTTGTGGAGCTCCACATTCAGGACCTTGCTGAGAGAACCCCTCACCCCCTCAGTTTTCCCCTCTCAGCTGATACACCCAGGAAGATTTTTGCTGACCACAGAGGATGTACCAGTGATGCCTTAAGGATTTTTACCTTCTATTCTTCATTAATCTGTAGCTTTGGTGTAGTTCTAGGCTTCATATAAAATTTAAAAACCTCTGTTCCCAGCACCTTTAGCCAAAACAATTCCTCTGAGTGGAAATCCAAGGACACTTTTGCAGCCTCAGAACCCCAAAATACGTAAACAACAGTGAAGTGAGTGGAGAAAGCTTGGGGTAATTGACATCATCACCTGAGGGTGTAATTGGAGGATTAAGGGCCGATGTGTTAATGGAGAGAACTTATAAAATATGAAAACCTCATAACTCATTGTCCATTTTGGGTGTAGCTCACAAGTAGGCTCTGTCTGCCCTGAATGTACCTAAAGGCCTTTAATAAATTTGTCTGATTTTTATTCTCCTAACTGTCTGGCCTCTGTTTCAGGTAAGCTCAGATAAGGCATCACCAGGGGTAGGAACTCTTTGAGAAACACAATTAATTCATGCAGCAGCCTCAGTGAGGACTCTGAAATCCCAGGGCAGCATGAGCCACGTGGCTTCCTCTCCATCCCTGCAGCCCAAGCAGAGCCACCAGGCTCTGACAGTACCAAATTCCCCGCTGCTCTTTCATACATCTTCTGCTGTGCATTTGATGTCAGACTCCACGTTTTCAGGGTCAGCTCCTCTGCCTGCCTCTCCATATGGAAATGCTTCAGTGAGGCGTGGAACAAATCCAGAATGACTCCGGTGTGGGGCTGGCGCGGTGGGAAGCGCTAATGAGGCGGCAGGCGGAAAGCCCCTGATGTTCATTAAACCCAGGGAATGCCCTGCAGCTCAGCAGCCATTCCAACTGGAAAATTAAAGTGGAAACACAGACAGGGGGATCCTGTTCCTGGCAAAGGTACCTCCAGACAGCCTGGCCTGTGTCCAGAAGTGCTGCCAAATCAAGGGAGGATCTGGGATGGAGGGAGCTTTAAATGGTGGGAAAACCATGGGTGAACTGTTTGTCTCTTCAAATCCTGCTCTAGATTCCTCCAAATAAAATGGTGGAGAGCTTTTTCAGGGCCAGGCAGGTTTTTTGAGAGATAAAATAGGCATAAGAAATTAAATTTGATCCAAGGATTCACTTATTTTGCCATCTTTGGTCCACCTCAGGTTGATTGCAGGCTGGAGCCAGCTCCATGGTTTCACTCTGGTGTGATACACAGACTGAGGGTTGGCACAGGGCTGTGACACCCAACAGCAGCTGCTCTGTGACATCTGAAGCCTTGTCCTACACTGTTCAGTCATTCCATCAAGCTCTGTGATCAGATCCATGCTGGATCTGTGCTCATTCTGGGCTGAGCTCCATCCAAGCTGCTCTCAGGTCTGGCTCTCCACTGTCCCCATGCAGGTGTCACCTCCTCCTGCTGCTGCCCCTCCACTGGGCTCTGTGACAAGCACAGGTCTGCTCTCCTGGGCTCTTAACACAATTATCTTGCCTAGGAAGAAGAAACCTTCCCCCTTCTTATGTTCAACACAGCAGAGCTGCATATTTTGGACTATTTGGGTTCTGCCTTTCATCCCAATCTCATCTCATTTGCTTTTACCTTTTCAGGAATGGATATCCCATTTATCTCCATCTCCTCTTTTACTCATTATTTCTCTTTCTGTACCTTCTTTTATCCTGTTCCTCACTTCTCTTCCTGTTTACCAGCCCCTCCCCACCTCCTTTTCTATATATCTTACAGGGTTGCTTTACCTCAGCTTTGCAGTTTAGTGGATTAATTTTATTAGTTTCTTTTGTGTGTGTCTAATTGACATGCAGTTTCAAACTCTGTTTCATTTCAGCAGAGCTGACCTTTATCCCCTTGCAGGCTGAGGGGTTTTTTTTCTCCAGCTAATACCTTCACTACCTTGCTGAAAACAGAAATGCAGCACAATTTTGCTCAAGGGAGTGGGGAGTTTAGGACAGCAGCAGGAATCACCCAGCAATTGGACTGCAGAATAGAGCTGGCTTTTCTTTTCCTACCCCCATGTTACCATCAATGAGGCGGCTTAAGGGAGTTCATTTTCCTTCCCACTTTATTTCTGACGAAAATCTCTTTCCTGCTCTGGGAATGTCATTGTCACAGAAGGAACAAAGTACTGTATGGGAGCAGCTGAGCCTGGCCCTGGTGGTACGAGCTGTGCCTGACAACAGCAAGAGACATTTGTTCCAAGGAAAGTGCAAAACCTTCCTAAATGAGGCTTTGGGGACATTCCCTGCTTCCCTTGCCTGGCAGGGCCTGGCTTTGTTCTCCACCACAAACTTTCTCCCTTCCAGAAAGCCCAGGATGCTGCAGTTCCTTGCCCACCACTTCAAGCCTTGCTGGGGCTTCACAGGAGGGAAATCCAAGCAGAAATTCCCTGCTTGGCATTGCTGTCCTGCTGCTCAGAAGGAAATGGGACCAACCGTGAATTTAGGACAAAGCTCACAGCCCTTCTGAAAGTCCTGAAATGGACCTTTGCATGGAAAAACCACTTGGAGCTCTTTGCCTCTTGCTGCCACTGACTGTTCCCAGAGAAGGTCCACTTTCCCAGGTGCTCTCCCTGCTCAGAGACAACACATTTCTCTCTCCTCCTTATTTCCTCACCCAGCAGAGCAGAAATGGCAGTTGACAGCCTTTTTTTATAAGATGTTTTCATTATAATTTTAATGGGCTAATTTCTTTCCCTGAATTGCCATAATTCAGATTTAATGAAACATGTCTTATAAAATTAAAAAAAAAATACAATAATAAAGTGGAACGCCCCATTAAGCTGAAGAACAAGGAAATAACATATGTAGAGATCTGATCACTCTGACCCTGCCATCCCAGCGATTCCAGCAGCAGGCAGGCAGGCACATGCTCTACATCACCATGGATGGCTGTGCTTCCCATCAGGAGAAAATGGATAACAAAATAAGAATAAATAAATGGAGTTGTGAGGGGAGCTGGTGCCTCCTCTCATCAGCCCTCTGCCCGAGTTCACACGCAGTGCTTTGGGTCATCAGCCATTGCTAGGTAGGAGCAGCATCAAAATGGTCTTTTCTTTCTGTGGATGCTGCTCTGAGATGCCATTCCTGTGCTCCAGGAAAACAGGGATCTGCATCACCAGCTCTGCCAAGGGGGATCAGCAATCCTGCTGCCTGCAGTGCTCAATCCCAGGGGATCCTGAATGGAGCCGCACATCCCTGAGGAGTGGGAATGACCCCAAAGGGGCTTTAGACAGATCTCCCTCTTGTTTCTTCTTGACAGCCACTGAAAATCATCAAATTGTGGAATTCTTAAGGCTGGAAAAGATCTCTAAGGTCATTGAGTCCATCCTTTGTCCAAACACCACCACATCAACTTAACCACAGCACTGAGTGCACACCCAGTCATTTCCTAAACACAGAATCACAGATCTTGTATCTTTGGCCTCCTTCAGACCTATGTCCATGTAGAGAGGTGATCTTTAACACCTTTGATGATCTCCTCTGAATCCCATTCCCCAGGAGCTCAGTGGGACACGGATGAGGAAGGCTGGGATATTTATGGAATATCTCCGAGGTGTCTCAGCACCAGCATGGAAAAATCCTTACCCTCCCAGTTGCATCAGTGCTGCCTCCCACTAGAATGTCTCTTTTTTGGAGAATTTCTCTCCAAAAAATGCTGATCTCCAGCCACGAGCAGAAGCAATCAAGGGATGGAATTTATTGTGATGCTGAGTCAACACCAGAGATTAATGCTTCCCTTTCATCTCACGACCCTTCAGCTCTGTGTTTCAAATCAGGCACCGTGGAAAATATCGCTCCGAGCATGCTACCTGTGGAAAAACTATCAAAGAAAAGAAGTTGTTTGCAAGCATCAGCTCAGGGAGAGTCACTCATTCCCCTCTGTCCTCTGCAGTTCTGTGGGTGGTGGGGCCAGGGAGGTGTGGAGTTACATCCCAGAGCAGGGATGGCCCAGCTGAGAGACATCCAGCTCTGCTCCTGTGTTTCAGTGAGGGCAAAGGGGGTCCTTTGCTGCTGAAACAGCTAAAACGTGCAATTGGGAAAACTATAATGAAAGGAAGGAGGGGTGTTTTCAGATTTCAACCAAACCAGGCCCTCAGGGGGCCGGAAGTGAATGGCAAGAAACCTCCTGCTTTCTGTGCAGCTCCTGCCTCTGGAAGCTGAATTCAGCTACTTCGGGAAGGCAGGCAGCTGTGGGACTCTCCAGAGGGTGTCACAGCCACAGATGTGGGATGGAATTCCTTTTCTTCAGGCACTGGAAAGCTTCCACTGCCCCATAAATGCCTGTTATCCATGGAGAGAGGGAGAGGCTGTTATGTACAACCACATCCAACCTGTAAATCATGGATTTCTGAGACATTGGAACAAGCAAAATCCAAAGAGATTAATTGGAAATTTCTTTTAAAATAAACCCAAGAAAGGGAGAAGAAATATTTATCCAAGCTTTAACGAGGTAGTTATTGCTGAGTAATTACATATTAGCAACTTATTTACAGGAGAGGAAGGTTGTGGAAGTTCACTTTACTTGTCTTGGTTAATTAGGTCCCATTCCTGGGGGTGAGCTAATTGGACAGTGACATTCAGTGAAATAATGAAATAAATGCCATGTCATATAAAGAGTTAATTAACAATAAAGAAATGCTCACCCTTCTGGAGGCTCTGAGCTGGAGTTGATGCAATATTTGGGATGCAGTGCTTTTCCGCAGAGCAACAGGGCTTGGTGCAAGTGTGACTTGGCATAAATGTTTGTGGGAGCACAGCTATTTGGATGGAAATTTCGCCTGGAAGATTTATGAGGTCAGGCAAAGGGAAAGAAGAATGTGAGGCTGTTACCTGGGCTGCAGGATGCTGCTTTTCAAACTCTGCTTTAGGAGATGGCAGCACTCCCGCTGTAAATTAAGACCTTGAATTGCAAAAGTGTTTTCACCCCAGGAGCTGCTGGTTCCTCTGTCCCTCAGGAGGGAGGGTGTGATTTAAACATCACTGCTTTGTGTCCAGGAACACATGGGTTGGCCATGCAAGGCTGCAAGGTCAGCAGTATGGTGGCTGCTGACTCTCCTGGTTTGCATTATGAATGCCATGGAGAACCTGCAGGAAGCTGCTCAGCCCTCCTGTGCAGGGGAATGGAATTCCTGGGCAAATGAAGTAGGACAAAGACTTGCAAATCCACTGAGAAATGAGTGTATGGCTTGTGTCTGATTGGAAGAGAGAGAAATTGTTGATGTACAGAACTTACCATGGGAATTGTAGGAGAGAAATCCATCATTGGAAAGGCTCTTGTCCTGCTTATTCCTCTTGAGGAATGGACTCTGGAAGGTGCAGCAGCAGTGCTGGAGCACTGGGAGACTGCCAGTCCTTCTGGTGACAGTGAGGGGCAGAACAGGACTTGCACCTTGTGCAGATGTGCCTGGAGGGCAAATCTTGCTGGGCACATCTGCTGGCCAAGGAGTTCCTGGGTGATAGCTCTGGCCTCACTGAGGAGATGGAGCTGGGTCATTCCTTGGAGCTGGGTTTTTTTGGGTTTGGGGGTGGGGGGTTGGGGGTGGGGGGGGGGGGCTGGGTCATTCCTTGGATCTGGGTTATTCTTTGGAACAGGGTCATTCCTTGGAGCAGGGTCATTCCTTGAGGCTGGGTCATTCCTTGAGGCTGGGTCATTCCTTGGGGCTGGGTCAGTCCTTGGGGCTGGGTCAGTCCTTGGATCTGGGTTATTCTTTGGAACAGGGTCATTCCTTGGAGCGGGGTCATTCCTTGAGGCTGGGTCATTCCTTGAGGCTGGGTCATTCCTTGGAGCTGGGTCATTCCTGGGAGCTGGGTCATTCTTTGGAGCTGGGTCATTCCTGGGAGCTGGGTCATTCTTTAGGGCTGGGTCATTCCTTGGGGCTGGGTCATTCCTTGGGGCTGGGTCATTCCTTGGAGCTGGGTCATTCCTTGGAGCTGGGTCATTCTTTAGGGCTGGGTCATTCCAAGGCAGCTCTCATTTCCCCATGGCAGCTGCCCCTGTTCCCTGCCGGAGTGTGGCTCTCCTGAAGGTGTTTGTTTCCTGGTGCTAAGTCATCAGCTCTGAGGTTATTTTAATGGGCATATTCCTGCATTTCTGGCACCATCTGCTCCTCTCTCTGATTACTGATGCAAGGAGGGATTAAGAGAAAGTCTTTCCCCTCCTTCAGCAGGAAGGGAGTTATTAGTGCTTTAAACACACGCACCGAGTCTGTTCCGCGTGCCCAGCAGCAGCTGGCATTTCCTCTCTGCCTTTCCCTCTGCGGTTTAGGGGAGGAAATCTAATTGGTGAGTGGAGATCCAGGGCTGGGAGCTGTGCTGGGAGGTGCTGTTTGCTTCTGTTTCCCCAGGAGCTTGTTGGGTGTCCCAGATCCAAGGCTTTCTGCAGGTTCTGTGGTCAGCAATGCTGGCCCTGCTCCTGCAGGTGCATTCCATGCTGGGAATGTCCTGGCAGCCACTCATGGATGGCTGGAGCTGAGAGGGGAGGCAGGGAACTCTCCAAGTTCACATCCACCCTTTGTAGAAAGCACCTCCCATCCCCTGTGTGATTGTTATTCCATCCCACATAGAGAAGGTCAGGCTGGGAGTGGGATCTCACCTGGGCCAGGGAGTGCCTGGAATCCCAATGAGGGCCAGCAAGGACGAGATGCCATCAATAAAACATCCTCTGGGACAAATTAAAGGGGGCAGCAACAAGTGCCACAAAGAGGTCAAAAATGGGGGAACCATCTCCCCTAGGCTCATCCTCGGCTTTGGTCCTGGTTTTTTTTTCCAGCCAGCCTGATCACCCAAAGCATAGAAAGGTGGGAAACAAGACTGACTAGAGGTTTAAAAAGCTGCATCAAAATTCACTACCAGCTCTGCTCTGAGTGGGTTTGTTTCTCTTGTGGATGCCAATCCATTCCTTGGCTGCATTAAGCCTGCATGGATAGAATTCCTGACACTGGAATATATCATGGAATGGCTATAATGTGACACCTGGCATAACAGGCAGGTCTGGGAAAGACCTGGACATGTCCTGGGATGGACTGGGACTCTGCAGTGAGGTACATCCTAAATAACTCACATATGGGAGGAATGTCTGAAGCTCTCCAAGCGTTGGGAAATGTCTTCTTGTGCAGTTCCCCTCTGTGGGATGCTCTGCAGCCCATGTGGGTCCATGTTAACCTAATTCTTTGAGGCAATGATATGAAAATCCAACAAAGATTTTGGGCAAGTTTTCCAGGAAGGAGAGCAGGCCTGTGGCAGGACTTGGACAACTACACTTGTCGAGTGCCTTTGGACAATATGGATGGACCTTCCTGGGGGTGTTGTGGGACCTTCCTGTTCTGTGGTGGAGCTGGTGGCAGCTGTGACAGCAGTCAGCTCAGAAAGTCCCTGTGTCCAGGCTGGAAGTCCAGCATGGAAGAGAAGTACCAGGAATAGCAGATCATTGCAGATGCAGGGCTGAACTCAGGACTCAGTCAGGAGGACTTTGGGGTAATAGGAAATGCAGGGCTGGCTGTGACTTGTTTAACATTGGCAGGCTGGCTGGTATTTCCTGGCACATGTGTTTGCTGAAAGGTCAGTACACAATTTACAGCTTCTCTGCACGTTTTCCGTGGGCCTGGAGTGAGCAGTGGTGCTCACTCAGCCATGGCAAGCAGAGAAACCATTCATCAGCAGAAGTAGTTAAAACAAATACTCTGAGCTGCTTGGACTAAACACAGACAGCAGAGGTGGGTGGGAAGTTGCTGCTTCTGCTTTTGTACCTGGCTTGGAGTTGGCTTTTCCCTCGAGGGGTCAGTAGGCAATGGAATAAAGATAACCAGCATCTCAGCACTGGGAATATGTGTCCAGTGGGACTTAGTCAGGGAAAAGAGGAGCAAAGAGGGGAAGAAAGCACTGGCAGAGACCTGGGAGAGGAGAGGAGAGGAGAGGAGAGGAGAGGAGAGGAGAGGAGAGGAGAGGAGAGGAGAGGAGAGGAGAGGAGAGGAGAGGAGAGGGAGAGGAGAGGAGAGGAGAGGAGAGGAGAGGAGAGGAGAGGAGAGGAGAGGAGAGGAGAGGAGAGGAGAGGAGAGGGAGAGGAGAGGAGAGGAGAGGAGAGGGAGAGGAGAGGAGAGGAGAGGAGAGGAGAGGAGAGGAGAGGAGAGGAGAGGAGAGGAGAGGAGAGGAGAGGAGAGGAGAGGAGAGGAGAGGAGAGATTCATCTGCTTACATTCCCTGGATACTCTGGAGAGAAAAGTGATTCATGTGTCCAGCTGCTGGTGCCCCTTTAGAGGAGAGACATCACTCTCCTGCCTCTGCCAGCAGTGACAAGGGCTTTTGTGACTCCCTAGGTGACTTGAGCAGGGTAAACATGAAGTCTGTGTTTAGCCTGATAACTCTCATCCACCAGGGAGAAGAGATGAATTGAAGCAAGGGACAAGGAGATGTCACAGGTGGAAATTCCTTCTATTCCTTTATCAACTGTGTCCTGCAGCATGAATCGATGGTGTGACAGAGCACTGTGAGACAAAAAGGGACAGAGCTGGAGGGGACTCAGCCAGTGGTGAGCAGTGGGAGGACAGCTGGACACTGTGTCCCTGTGCTGGATTGTCCTGCAGAGCCAGTACTGCGTGAGTGATGCACATCCAGCCCAACAGCCTGGCTGCTGACTGCTCTCCCTGGCTGTGCTGCAGGCCTTCCCAACATCCCTGGGAGGCCAGATTTCCTTGTTCTGTGGGCTTTTTAGCGACTATGGGGAGGATGGGTCAGTCTGGGCTGAGCTCCTGTGAGTGAGGTGAGGAGCAGGCTCAGCCTGAGCAGAGAACATCAGAAATCTCAGAGCTGGCTTTGCCACAGTGGGATAACTCAGCTGCCTCATGGAAAGAAGGAGTGAGAGAGAAGGTGGAGTGAGCTCTGCTAAACCCCAACACCTGCCCTGTCCTTCACAGCCATGGATTGTCTGCAGCTCAGTTTTGACCTTTCAAGTCCCATTGAAATTCACCTGGACCTGCTGGAAACTTCATCCCAACAGCTCTCAGCAGGAGGATCACCCCTGAGCTCCCCAGCAGTGACCTGGGCAGTCCATCCTCCCCAGTGCTGACCAGGCTGGTGGCTGTGGCACCCTCAGCCCCTGGGACATTGCTGTGACACTGAGCTGTGGCTCAGCTCGAGCTGTGCTTGTCACAGCCTCTGTGAGGCAGCAGGGACAAGTCGGCTCGGGAGGGGATTAATTAGGAGCAGCAGAGCTCTGTAACCTCTGGGTGTCTGATGTGAGTCGGGCAGAGCTGAGCCGAGGCTGGGAGCGACACTGCCAGAGCAGGACCCAAGTGTGCGAGTTATTCCTCCCAAATAATCATCAATGTGATTTCCTCTGCCTGACAAGGTGCTTGGGAGCTCTGGGGAAGGCTGTTCCCGAGATGCCTGCCTGGTTCTTAGGGCTGCAGACAGCACGGAGCCGCCAAAATCGGTGTCAGACAGCACTCCTCAGCTCTGTCACTGCTCCGAGGAGCTCAGCCATTCCTAATTCCTCGGTGGCTAAAAGGGGCATCGCTGCTCGCTTGTCTCAGGCAGCTCAGAGTGATGTTTTCATTCAAAACTTCCTCCAAGTGGAGATTACAAACAGCCACAGAATGAAGAATACAAGGAAAAAGCACCACAGAGGGTTTTTTTCCCCTTGATTTTGACCTGCCAGCCTCTGGTTTTGAAATGTTATCAAAACAGTGAAATTTGAGAAAAATTACATCAGATGAAGACTTTAGTCAAATGTTTGAATCCAAGCTGATTCTCCCAAATTATTCTTTTCAAAGTGGGGTAGAAAAGAAACATCAGGAAAAAAAAAATCAAAGCATCTGGTATTTGAGAAGAACATTTCTGTGAGAAACATTTCCACTCATCAGTTTGGAACAACATATTTAACAGCCTGCTACATTTCCCATTAAAAAGCCACACTCAGATCTTAAAATATATCACTGCAAAATAATAATTCATTTAATTCTGGGTCAAAGAAATGCCTCAGAAAGCGCAGAGACAGAATGGTTTGATTTTATTAGAGGAAAAATCCTAGTCTGGCTCCACGGGTTTGCCTCTGGAATCACCTTTTTTCCTCAGCTTGGAGCATCCTTGGCTCCTGCTGCGCCAGGGAGGTGACACATCCCCGGGTAAGGCCGGCAGGCAGCTGAAATGGGTGGTTTGATTTACGGAAATAGCCTCAAATCAATTGTTCTGCTCTTCAGCTAACTCCTGATTGCGGCGTTGCGCCGCTCAGGAAAGCCCGGAATCCGTGATGAATTCCAGTAATCACACTGCAGCTGGCAGCAGCACCCCTAGTGACACTGGATGCCGAATATCAGCTCCCATTTCGTGTTCCCAGAGCCTGGAATGCCTCCTTGGGGGACAAAACCACATCTCCTGCCCCTGGGCACGCAGAGCCTGAGCCGTTTCCGCAGCGCTTGGGAAGAAAAGATCGATTTCCGAGGGATGTTGTATCCTGGGAAGCAGCCAAGAGACTTCTAACTGTGATTGTGCTTGACACTCATAATGAAACAAAATTCAGATCACTGCAATAAATTTCCAAACTGTGAGTCTTCCCCCCAAAAAAATGCTTAGCATTTCCCACAAGGCCCTACAAATTCAATCTGCATAAGCTCCAAAATAAGTGTATTTTCTACCTTAAACTAATACTTGGCAGCAACTTCCAATTGGCTCATTTAATTAAGTTGGTGTGCAGATCCCATTTTAATGTATTTAGTGCCGCTAAAATGACAGGCATACTGATCAAGGGGATTGTGGTTTATTATTTTTATGTTTTCTTTTTAATTTCGGCTCAGATTTCTTCTCCTCCGAGCACACATCTCCGGGATGTGACGCAGCGGAGCACCCAAAGCCAGCCCAGGGGAGAGAAGGGAGAAAGGCATGAAATGAGGGAGTGAAATTAAAGGAAATTAATCAGGGCATTAACCACAAGGATCTGCTGGATCGGGGAGGAGTGAGATGTGATGACACCTCCTTCATCACAGAATCATGGACTCACAGGATGGAATTTAAAGCTCATCTCGTTCCATGCCCTTTCCACGGGCAGAAACACCTTCCACTATCCCAGGTTGCTCCAAGCTTCGTCCAGCCACACCTTGGACAGTTCCAGGGATCCAGGGGCAGCAGGAAATACGAGGATTTGGTGGTTTCTTGCACAGTTCTGAGAGCATTGGCCTAAAAGAGAGACAGCTCCCCACGGCTGGGGCAGGCAGGAGGCTTTTCCCAGAGGAGAGGAAGGAATTCAATCCATTCTGTGAGCTCATGGGTCTGCCTGGCACACCCCATGTGTACAAATTTCTAGAACCTGTTTGTTTTCAAGCGAAGTTGAAAAAGGGCTGAAGAGCTCAGAGATGTGGAATTCCTGCAAGTTTGGTAAAAATGAGCAGTGGGGAAAGATCCAAATGTTTGTCCTGTTGAGGAAAAGGAGTCTTTGGAGTTAAACCACATCATTAGACCCTGGGAAATCTGCACAGGGGAGCCACATGAACCCAGGGTCATTGCTTCTCTTCAATTGATTTTTCTGTGTCCCTGCCTTTCCTGAGGCTCCTCCAGCCTTCCCAGTTGCCCTGAATGGTCCCACCCTGGTGAACTGAGCAATGCTGAGTGCTGACAGAACCAGGAACAGCCAAAAGGCAAACCTGTCTCTGGGCACACAGGGAAGAAGAGGCTGGGCTGGGCAGATTTACAGCTCAGGCACTGTTTAAATCCTTGGCAGAAGGAGAAATTCCCTGCCTGGAGCTGCAGCCACTGGCTCTGTGTGCTGGGAAGGCATGGAATGAGAGAGGGATTGCCCAGAGTGCTCCTGAGTGCCTGAGCTGGCTGTGATGGTCCTGTTGTAGCACATCCTGCAGAGCTCCTCCCTGGAAGTGCTTAAACAGGGATTGTTGTAAGGAATTGCAGTTGTCAGTAATTGGGGAGAGAATTCCATGGCAGCCTCTGGGATCTGCTGATGGAGCTTCTCCTGGCTCCAACAAGCCTGGTGTGATCTCACAAATACAGAGATACTTTTATAATAATGGATTCCATCTGAGAGGAGAAATAGATGTGTTGTGTTGCCAGTTCTTTCTCTCCTACTTGGTGTTGGGGCATCTTTTGATTTTCCTGTGATTACCCAAACCAATTTTCAGTTATTTCCCCCTACCTGTGGTCCATTTGCTTCAATCCTCTGTCCTTACACAGAGGAGATTTTTTTCCCTTTCTTTGCTTTAAGCCTTGAAGTTAATTCCTCCCTCTCTCTCTGCGAGGATTTTCTCCACGAAGCTTTTGTGGACGTGACAATTTCATCTTTTCTGAGCACCACTTTGACATCACCTGAACCACAAAACTCTCAACTGCCCTTGCCAGTCCTGCTCTCCCTCAAATCCTGCCCAAGGTAGCGAATTACCTGTGGCCCAGCAGTGCCACAAATACTTAGGATTGGCTTCAAATCATGTCTCTGCTTGATGGATCCTTCCCTAAACCCCCGAAAACGTGGTGCTCAGAGCTGGCAGAACGGAAAGGATCTCACGGTTTATATTCTGCTTTCATTTGCAAGTGGCTTATAAAAGATTAATAAATGATTAATAGGCATTAAAGACACGAGGAGCATAATTTAGCAGGTGATTATAAGCATGTCAGGAGAAGGTATTACAGAATATTATAAGCAACCTATTGACTGTTTGGGCTTTACAGTAATCTGTAAGCATTGATTAGTCATTCATTAAAACACCTATTAATCATTTCCAAACATTCTCTCACCCATTTTGTGAACACTTGACAAAAAACGCAACCAGAAATGGGACATGAGAAAAAAGTGCTTTTTTCCACAGTCACCCCTAGGAGATTTCAGAGCCAGAGGTGCCAAAATTCAGCCCTGATCCTGCCAGGAGAGCCCTCCCTGTTCTCCAGCACAGCAGAACTTACACCAGGGCAGAATCAGGATACCCACAGAGCTGCTGCTGCATCCACCTGGACAGCCAGAGGTGACTCCCAGTCTGGTTTGCACTTTCCACAGCATTTTTATATTGAGAATAAACAAGTGAGAAAGAAGACTTTTTTTTTTTTTTTCTTTCTCCTTATGATTCTAATCTTGTCCAGCTCCTCAGCTGTGAACCAACTCAGTGTTACCTGTGAACCCACAGAGACAGAGGATCCATTTTCCAGGAGCAGCTTCCTCATCTGTCCCATCTTAGTGTAAAGTTTGTCCATTGGGGTTAGTTGGGAGCAGTCAGGAGCTGCTTTTAATGAATTCCCCCTGACTCACTTCTTTTTTTTCAAGTGCATTAATGCATTTTAAAACCTGGATTCGGCCATTTCCATGCTTTTTTCTCCCTCTCGGTCTGAGTTTGCATTTCTTTTCTAAAAAGAAGAAAACACAAACCCAGAAATGAGTGGTTTCTTTGCTTTTCCTGAGGGAACACATCAGAAGTACCTCAGTGTGTGAGAAACATGCAGGATTTGAGTGACAATCTCTATCAGAGCTCTTGTAGGGTCTGTTCCCCTCTGGCCTGGTCTCTGTTTTGCATTCTGTTGGAGGCAGTGGTCCTGCCTGGACTGCTGAAACCTCGTGTGCTGCCTTTCCTCAGCTCCCCCCGAGGGCTGAACCCTCCTCCTGGAGCACATTTGGAACATTCATAAATCCTGTTCCCATCCCGAGGGCACAGCCTTCCCCAGGACCTGCTTCCTGGGATAAACCCTGGGCAGCAGCAGTGTTTTCCAGGCTCTGCAGCAGCAGCAGGGATTTTTCAGGAGGGATGTGGAGGAAGACAAGTGGGGCTTCACAGATTTGTGCAGAGGATTAGAACTTTTCTCTCCGTGGTCTCTCCTGGCCCCTGGCTGAAGGCAACCTGGCAGCCACGTGCTTCCCTTCCAGCCTGCATTTTGAGTGCTTTTCTCTGTTTGGGCCAATTACCAGCTCCGTCCCCATGGAATGCTGCCCCTTTACGGTTCTCACTTAATCGATTTGGATGAAATCTCCCTGAAAATCCTGTCTCTTTTCTTGCTCTTTTTTCCCCCTAATGCAGCCTGCTCTAATACCTCCCCAATCCTCCTTCAGATCCCTGCGTAGCCCATTAGTGTGTTTGTACTGTAAGATTCCCTTCCTCGCCCAGAATGCAGGAGAAATAATTTCATGGTGTTTTTCCATCTCTGAGTATTGACAGAGATGCTGCTGAAAGGGGCTCTCTGTTCCTGCTTGTACCTCTTCACACTTGAGCTCACACTCTTGTTATGCAGCACTTAACAGTTCCCCCCTTCTCTGGATGGGTGCTAATTGGCTAAAATTAAGCGCAGAGAGATGAAATCTCCTTCACACCCCATCCTCATGCCCCTGTCCCGACTTTTCAACCTGCTGGTGTTTCAATTAATCCAGTTCAACGCTCTAAATGGCTCCATATCAACTCCTGACCCCCTTTGCAGGTTTCCAGGCTCTCAGAGAGAAGCTTTAGCAGCTCCCTGTGTTCCTGTTTATTTAATATTTGCTGAATGCTGCCATTTCTTGCAGGTGTTGGGGTGAAGTGGTTTGATCTTTGCTCCTCTGTTCTGGTTGTTCCTGTTCAGGGCTGGGTCAGTCACTCTTTTTGGAGGTCAGCTCCCATCCTCCTGCTTTTTTCCCTGTCAGGAAACCTGGTCTGAAGCACAACACAAATCTGAAGCCTCTACTGGTGCTTCAGGGGCATCCAGGGACGTGGCTGGAGCTGAGCTGCTGGTCTGGTTTGTGTGGCTGGAAAAGCTCAGGGGGAACATCACAAAAAGAAAAATCTGCCTGGCTCTCGATTCCCCAAATCTGGTGGGGATTGTGGGGTTTGTTACCATCCCTTTGGGTTATACCTGACCTCCCTTTGCAGCCCTTACCCCTCCAGCTTTCACTGTGAGCCTCTCCAGGTTGTTTTTGCAGGTGAATTCTGCATCTCAACTTCTTCCTCTCCCACAGAAGGGCTGTAAGGAAATAATCTGTGTGCAAAATGTGATCATGGGGAAGGCAGCGTGAGCTGCACTGAGGGATCTGGGCAGTAAAGAACCAGAACCAAAGATGATTTCTTGCCCTGACCCAGATTGCTCTGGGAACCATGTGCATATCCCATAGATTCTCAGTTCCCAACATTAAACAGGCAAAAGAGTAGCGAGGATGTGAGCACTGCAGAGGATCAGCCATGGATCAGCCATGCCCTGCACTTAGGGTCAGACTGGGGACAAACAGCACCCTGCAGTTCTGTGTTGTCCCCACACCAGCAGAACTCTTCTGAGAGTTGGCAGTGTTCCTCTGATGCCCAGATAGCACAGGGGAGCTAGGTGGGAGTGTGCCCCAATTCTCTGCACAGCCCAGCTCGCTTCAGGCTCAGCTGAAAGCAGATCTCACCGTTTTCCATCCGTATTCCAAGTGGTTCATCCAGCAGGGAGGCCCATTCCTCACCCAGATGATGGCACTGTCAGACACGCCAAGGAGTGCGCCCTCTCTCGTATTTCACTCCTTTTTTTCACCTGGCTTGCATTGGGAAGAGCTGCTCTCTAAGCCATGCTGCTGGGAAGCCTTTTTTTGCCTCTGTTGTGCAGTCAATAATCTCCTAAAATCAGAACTATCCATTTGCCTTGTTCCTATCAGTCTAACTGTGCTGTTATTGAATCTCTCTGTCGAGTTTGCTGCTGCCTTTGATCTTTGTTGCCGTAGCATCTGACAGTCACACAAATATATATGGAGGACGTGGTCTCCTTGGCTTGGGAGATTTATCTCTCTCTGTTGGGGCTGGTCAGTAGAGGAGGGGAAAAAAGACAGCAGCAAGGAGAGAGACAGATGGTGTGAGATGCACAGAAAGTGAAAAGGCAGGTGGAGGATTGATAGGGGAGGAAAGGAGGAGGAGAAGGAGTGAGGCTGGAGAAAAGCCTCGCCCAGGATTGATGGGGTTGGCGAGGCAGAAGGGCTGATGGAATGCCCTGCTCAGGATTAGGTCCTGCAGAGCTGGACACAGCACTGTGGAGAGGAGGGCCCTGCCCTACCCTGAAGAGCTCGTTTAGAGGAAGGAGGGAAAGAGGAATTTAAGATGCCATCAGACATGTCTGAAGGCCTGGCTAATGAGATCACATGGGGTCAGAGAAAGTGCGAGCGGTTTAAGGCAGCAGCTCCTTCCTGGGAAGCTGTTTAATCAAAAATATTGTATCCTGTCAGGAGCTGATGGAGCAAAGTTAAACCAGGCCTGTTATTATGTAAATCCCTCGCCAACCCGCTGGGAGAAGACAGGCCTGAGCTGGGCTGGGCTGGGGCTGCTGCTGTGCTCACTGCCAAACATGGCAGTGCCATTGCTCCATCCCCAGGGCAGCCCCTCGCTGCTCCACACCTCCCTAGCACTGACCCCTCACCTGGCCACCTCCACCCCTCTGCAGGCAGCCACTGAAGGGCCTTTTGCCTCCCTGCTCAGCCCTGTGGGATCCCTGTGAGGATGATGCCCTCCCACCCCTGCTGATGGTGAGTGTTGGTTCTGCTAAGCCACCTCCTGCCATCTGAGGGGGATTTGTCCTGCTGTGGGATCAGCAGCCCTGTTCTGCAGGCAGGACTTGAACTCTGAGGTTTATATCACACAGGAGAAGCTCAGGCTCTGGATTATTGCTACTCCCTCACCTCTCAGCATCATTTGCTTCTGACATGCTCTTACACTTCTTTTCTTCCTACATTTTGGGAAAATACTCTGAAATAGGTTTCCTTTCCAAATCACTGAAGGCTTGTTAGGTAATCTGTGGGCCAGGGGTTTTTTCAGGTTTAAGCTTTTTTTAGTCTGTCACTTCTCAGGCCCTGCCATCCTATGGAAAAGCAGCACGAACGCAATTAGCAGCCACATCTCTGCCTTTGTCACCTGTGCTGAGTCCCCGTGCTTGGCTGAGCTGCTGAGATAAGGTGTTGGCAGCTCAGCTGGTGAGATTCAGCCTCTAAGAAATCTCAGCAAAGAGCATCCGCTGCAGGGATGAGAGACGGCACATGAGAAGGATGGGAATGACAGGGAAACCCAGGCAGCCTGAGCTGCTTTCTGTCCAATTCCAGACTCCAAAACTATTCTAACAGCTGAATTTCCAGAGCACTCCTGATCCTTTTACAGCCTCTGTAAAAGACAGAGCTCCACTCCTGGTGGCTTTTTTCAGACCAGCTGGGGGAGAGGGTACCAAAATTTTCTCAGCAGATGCCAAGAGCCTCCTAACAGAAATTCACACCCAGATCATATCCAGCTGAAATCCCACTAATCCAAGCAGATGTTCCACATCAGGTGTGATGGTTCCTGGGCCAAATCTGCTTCCATGCAGAGCAGAGGGTGGATTTTGCCTCTGCCAGCAAGAAAGAGGTTAACCCAGGCAGCAGGTTCTGAGCAGCTGGGAAGGATCAAGGAAAAGCTCTTTGGTAGAGGGCAGTTAGAGAAGGAAGCTGAGGAGCCTTTTTTTTTTTTTCCCAAAGGATATAGCTTTGGGAAGTCGAGGAAATTAGGCAGGACAGGTTTCCAGAAACAAATTCTCAGCAGGGAGCAAAGTGAACTAGTTTCTGAGGCAATGCCAATGCCAGAGTGAGCAGAGGAGCTAAACTTGCATACAAATTCTGTGCGTGCCTTTCATTCCCTCTCTGTGGCTCTCCCCCTGCCTGCCAATCGCGCTCCCAGTTAATAACTTGATCTGTGTGATGAGTGGCGGGAGGGAGGGAGCAGGGCACCGAGCTGGCAGAAAAGATCTCCATCATCTCCAGCAGAGCCTTGGAGGACTTGCGAGGCAGAAGATGATCAGAAGGGGATTAGAGAGGGGAAAAGTTGAGCTGTGCTGTGGCTGCAGAGAAAGGCTGAAGGCTCTGCAGGCACACGGTTGTGTTCCCTTCCTGTGTGACAGGCTGGGACACTGCACTCAGTCCTGCACTCCTCCTTAGGACATGGGCACTGACAGACCTGGGAAGTTCAACAGCATCACTGGAGCTACAGGGAGTTCAGTGGGGCTGATTAACAAGGGAAGAGTCGAAACAGCTAATTATGTACAGCTTGGCAAAGTAACAGCTACAAGGGACAGGATAAGTGTCTGCATATTGAGAGAGGATAAATACCACAGATGGGTAATATTAATGTGCAGCGACTCAAGGGGAAGTCTTAATAAGAGGAGAAGTCTCTGTGGTTATCAGGAAATATTCTTACATCTGGTGCATTAGGCAGCAGGGTAGTTTACTGTGGAGAGGGGTGAAACCAGCTGGGAATTGCAGATCTGGGGAAGCTGCAGCAGTATGAAATATAACGAGGGAAAGCAGCCTGTGGTGGGCTGGGAGGAAAACGAGGGGTGGGGATGTTCTCCATTAATGTGCCACTGTGGTTCTTTCACCATTTAGGTTCAATTTCAGTAACACATCTGTGTGACAGGGGACTTGGCTCCGTGTCAGATTTCCACTGGATGTCAAACAATTCCATGGATTTATGCCAGTCAAGTACTCATTCCTGCTCCTTCAGCTGCTCCCCCTCCAACCCTGAGTAGATCCATCATTAAAATCCCTCTGTGTTCTCCCAAGCTGGGAAGTTCAATGGAAGCCCAAACTTTGACGTAGTGACACAGTTTAATGAATCCCAGCGCTGGAAATAGCTCAGGCTGCTCTCCAAAGAGATGGAAAAGCCTTCAAAGGGGACTCACATTCCCCTGGTCCTGTGGGCACCTGGCCTAGCCAGAATTGCTGCCACTTTGAGAGTGTGGCTAGGACTTTGTGATGTGGGGCCACCAGATGGTCCAGGCCCTGTCTCTGCTGAGCCCCATGATGTCCAACAGCCCCTGTTATTCCCCAAAATATCCCTGGGATATTCCAGTTCCTGCAGCAGCACTGTGTGCCCTTAAAGGCAGGAGCCTCGTTGTTGGCTGAGGTGGCATCTAGCACACTTAGAAAGGGAAATAATAATAACAAAATAAAAATAGAATAATAAAATAATAAAGGGGCAACCCAGTGGTGGCTTCCCAGCTCCCTTAAAGACAGCTTGGCAGCTGGAAGGGTGGAAGAGAGCCATGTGAGAGGCACGCGCTCCACGGAGCAGAGCAGTGCTGCACACCAGAATTAGCACCAGCTGCTACCAAAGGCTCTGAACTCCAGGCTTTTATCTGCTTTGCATGGGAATTGGCAGCAGTGAATTCAGGTTTCCAGCCCTCAGCCGCAGTGTGAGGAGGCTGTGGCACGTCTGAAATTAATGGAGGGGTGGGGGGGGATCAAATTAGGGCTTTATCAGCATAAAAGAACTTGAAATACAAAGTTAAACTCAAAGACTGAGGGGCTGATTCTAATTCATCAAATATCCCCACTGCTCACAGTCCCTAATGAAAACATGTGTAACAAGCCTGCAGGGTTAATTTTACAGGGGAAAAAAAAATTCCAATAAAGCTCCATGAGATTTTCACGTTAAATTAATGTAACGGATGCTTAAAAGCCTTTCTAATTAGGCATTGTTATTAACAGGAATGTCAGGTGAATGAAATCAACCCCTGAGCTGACATTTCACTCCCGTGAACTTCCAAGTTGGTGTTTAATCCCTAGCACGTGGCAGCTGCATTACAATGGGATCGTGGCTGTTCCTGAGCCACTCCAGTGTTCCCTGAGTGAGGATTTTGCCAACCCAACCCTCCCTGCCACCAAGCATTCACTCCTCTGTCAACCTGTTGGGAGGAAAACGATGTAAATAAAGCAACTGAGAGAGGGGGAAAAAAAAAAGGAAAAAAGAAAAAAAAAAACCAAACCAGGGAGAGAAGTGGTGACTTTGGGAGCTGAGATGAGCAGCTGTGTGATTCTTTTTCTGGAGACATGTCCTCGAGGGACTGCCACAAGACGTCAGCTGTGCTGCCTTGTGGTGGGTGGAATCTGTCTGCCTTCAGCTGGATGTGTCTGCCAGAGGAAACAGGAGCGCGGCTAAACGCGGATCAACACGCTTCTGCAGGAGCTGGGGGTTCTCCTGGAAAAGCACCCACCCACACGGGTGGCACAGAGATGCAGAGGCAAAATTGTCACCCTCCTGTGCCTCTGCAGCAGCTGGGATGACAAATCTGGCAGCCACAAACCTGTCAGGGGTGGGAAGTGCTGCTTGCTCCAACAAAGAGTCTGGAGATCTCCTGGCACTGCAGGAAAAGAGCCAAATTAGACTGGAAAGGGAAAGGATTAGGATGAAGGGAAGAAGGGCACTTTTATTCCTTCCTCCAGAGGAACTGGATACAGGAGCTGTTTTACTGAACTCCCTTTGGTCTTGGGAATCTCAAACCGCGGCCGCTGGAATCTTTGGGATTTCACTCCTTTTCCCACATTCCCATTTTTGCAGGCTGCCCACAGTGGTCAGCTTGTCTCTCTTCATTACTGTATCACAGAGCCATCCCAATATTTTCGTTCCAGCTCACTTGTGGCCTTTACCCTTTGGAGATGTGTTCCCACATCTCCCATCTGCATCTCACACAAGCCTTTTTTCCCACCCCACAGCAGTTGTTTGGAGCTAAACATCCTCTGAGGAAAAAATAACAGTTGTTTCTGCTCAGTGCTTGGGCCTTAATTTCTCTCCTCATCAGAATTCTTTTAATTAATGCCTATAGGAGTTTAATCTGTCTACCTTGTTGATACCTCTGGCTGTCAGCTGCTGAAAGAAATGTTCAGAATCTTATCGGTGCACAAACATGCATTTCAGCTGGTCTTTGCTTCTGTGCTTGCCTAATGGCTTCTTTTAAGATTTCAGCCCTTATTTCTTATCTCTTTCCATGGCCAGTTCATTGGCAAATTAAGGAATGCTGGAACAGGCCACTTCAATTTCCTTTGGCTTGAGTTACAGATAAATTCAGCTGAGGAGAGAACACACCTTGCTCCTGGAGCCTCTTCCCTCGTGTTCCATGGGGAGCTGCTCAGCCATGGGGCAGCTCTCACACCAGAGGATTTCTGTCTAGAAATTCCTGCAGGAATATCTGCATTCTCCCAATTCCTGCAGGAATAGCTGCATTCTTCTCTCAGGGTGCTGCTCCCCATCAGCAGGAGCAGAGCTGGGGTGGGAGGATGCTGTGCTGTTCCACACGTGTTGGAAGAGGAGAGAGCTTGGACGTGAATTACTGGTTTGTTCCTGGACAAAGCTGAGAGGGAGGAAGGCACAAAAGACTAATGAATTTTCCAGAGGAAGCAGGCAGATAAATCTGCCCTCATGGAGGAGTCTGATAGGAACACTCTGTATCACTTGTTTATCTCTCATTGTCTCTCCCATCCCCTTTTCCTGCTCTGTGCACACCTCAGGGTCTCTCTGCACCTTTTCTCAGCTCCTTCCAGCTGGTCCCATTACACCACCCCTTTTTCCCTCTGTCAGCCTCCTTTGAGCTCTTCTCCAGGGAATTGCTGAGTTGAAAGAGGAGCTGGAAATGCCAATGCTGAATGATTTGGCATTGGTCAGGATTTCACCACACTGTGTGGCTTTCGAATAGCATCCCTCTCCATGTGCACACATCCCAGAGGGAGGCAGGTGGGATCCAGGGACTCCTGGGCTGGTTTTGCCTTATCCTGGTGCTCTGGGAAGGTGGGTTGGCTAAGATGAATAGAAATGAATGTTCCAGCTCTCTCTCTCTCCAGGTAAACACCTATTTACACCAGCAGACGATGCGGCCTGTGACTCCCACATCTTCACTGAGCCATTAGCACTGGAAAAGGCCTATTAATTTGGATATAGTCCCCTTGGGCCACAAGGGCAGAAGAATTCCCTGCCTAGTCCTGTCTACTTATTTTCTCATTTCATTTTTTGATGAGGTCTGCACGAGGAAACTCTCCTCAGAGCCGCCTGCCTCGTTGCTATGCACGAGGTATTGCATTGCTCACAATCCGATTGCTTTCCTCACCGAAGGGCTCACACCTAATAAAGTTCATGGCCATCCTTAAACACAGCTTTGGAATAAGACACTGATCCATGCTGGGTCTGAAGGAAATTCAAGGCAAACATTTTACAGATCATCAACACTGAAAATCTCCCCTGAGTAAGAAATAGTATTAGTTTCCCAAGCGGCCTCCTGCTCATGACTAACCATGGGTACATTGCTAAATCTCTTCCTGACGGAGTTTTTCAGCTGGAGAGATGGGAAGATTTCTCCTCCCAGCTTCATGGGGGTGTCAGGGAAGCAAAAAATGGGATGCATTCAGCTGCAGCCAGCAAGGAGCCTGAGCTTGGGCTGTGCTGTCACTGCTGCCAGTGGTGCAACTTCTGCACAGGTGAGAAGCTCCTGGAGAGGGGAAATGGCTCCTGTGAGATCCAAACCCAGCAGAAAAGTGGTTGAGCCTTTTTTGCTTCCTCAGAGTCTGTCCCAGCCGGGCTGCTCCTTTCAGTGCCAGTTCTGACCTGTGGCCAAGGGGCACCTGGTATTTTTAGACCAGAGGAACATGCAAGCAAAGGGCACGGACAATAAACGACCTCAGCTTTCATTCACTTGCAGCCTGATGCTCTTATTCCCAATGCAAAGATCTGTGTGCTCCAAAGCTGATCTAATAAAAGACTCATCCTGCTTTGTCTGAGCTTTACCCAGAGAGGCTCTCTGTTACCTGTCTCACAGGTAACAGCTGTTACCTGTGCACAGAGGAAAGCGAGTCCATTAGCCCGAGGAGCACACAGGCTGCCAGGTAACCCTGCAGCAGCTCAGGAGTGCATCTGAGTCCATTTCCAAAGGCTTTGATCCAGTTTTGGAGTCTCTGGGTTTGATTGCAGCTGGGGAGTGGTGTTGCAGTGCCCTGCAAGGATTCCAGCATGGACTGAGAGCAGCCTGAGCAGGTTTTCTGCGGCCACAGCAGTGCCTTTCCTGGTGTTTTGGACATTATTTGCATATCTATGTGCTTTGAAGAGGCTCAGCTTGTGACAATGTCCCTCACAGGGGCCACATTTTGATTTGACGTGCTGCTGGACAAGGTAAAACAGGCACAGATCCAAGGGAAACCTCAGCCTGGCAAGGCTCAGGATGAAACTCAGGACTGTCTCACTGCACTCCATGTTTTCCAAGGGACCTTTTCAATCTGTCTATCTCTCTCAAAGTGATTCTGACAAATTGGAGAAATGGTTTGGAAGAAATTAGGTGCAATTTAATAGAGATAAGTACAGGATTTTCCATCTAGGCAGGCATAATGAACTGTTCACATGCAGGATGCAGAAAGGCAATCCTGCAGGAAAGTCTGGAGCTCTTTTTTGATCAGGGAGTGGATGAGAGATGCCAAGTTGCTGTGAAAAATGACAAACAGTAGAGTGTAGACAGAAGTATCCCCAGCAAGGCATACAAAGTGATGTTCCTGCTTTGCCCAGGGTTACGAAGATCTCAGCTAGATTCTGGGTCCAGTTTTGGGCACAGCTCATCCAGAAAGTTGCAAAGCATTGGAAGAGAGTCCAGGGCAAGAAGCACTGACTGAAGATTGGCAGGCGTGTTCTGGAAAGGAAGATGAGGAAACTGGGATGGTTTAGTCTGAAGAAGAGGAACTCAAGCAAGTCCGGAATAGTTCTGAAATAGGAAAAAAACTGATGCAAACAGAATGGGAATAATCCCTTTTCCATGTCCATGGAGTAGTCAGCTAGCACTGGGCAGCTGCAGTTCTAATTAAACACTTAGAGGAGCCTTCCCAAAGGAAAAGAAAGCAAAATGTTGGACAGAATGTGCCAGAAGGGGCAGCGCCTGCACTGGTGCTGCAGGGAGACAAGTGAAAATGGTCCAGCCACAGCAGTTCTCTGTGGGGACAGCAGGCTGAGCTGGGTGACTTGCTGAGGTCCCTTCCAGCCCAGTGACCCAGGAACCCCAAAGTGTGACCTCACAGCTCCGTGGCATCACTTTGGACTTACTCAGAGTCAGATTTTGCAGCAAGCAGAACCACCGAGTTGGGTTGTGAAGACACCACCAGCACTTTGGAGCTCTGCTGCTCCTCCTTGACCTCCCTGTCCAGCCTGCGAGCCCAGGAGAGTCTTCTTCATGTCCATAAAACATCCAACACCAAGAAAGCATTGCCATCAATAACACCAGCTGTTCTGGCTCTGTTTCCCCATCCCTGGTGGTGTCAGCTCTGTTAGAAATTCCTGGTGCCAAATCAGCACCTCAGACAGGCTTCCTCCAGTCCCAGGTGGGGACAGTCCCATGGCTACTCCCTGTGGCCACCAGCTTTGGTTTTGCACCGTGTGAGGATGATTTTCTGAGCTACCTGTACCACGTTCCTTGCAAGAGTGGTGGAATTTAATCTCAGTATTAGCTCACAGTGAATGACCCAGTGCAGCCCTTGAAGGAATGGTGCTCGAAAACATTGCTGCATCTGCTCCAAGCACAACCTTCCCTGCATCTTCCCCTTAAATGCCTCCTTCCCCCTGTTTAACAGAACAAGTAATTAACGATGTTAATTTTAATCTCATTTGCTAATGAAGGCAGCCTAATTGCACAATAATTGGCAGCAGCCTTAGCAGAAAACAGAAAATAAACCCTGCATATGTAATTCACTGTAAGTTCTTTCTAATTGCCTCTCCGATGGCTTTCCATCATCAATGGTGCCTTCGGGGGATTTTGGTAATAAAGAGAAGTGTGGGGCACAGGAGATGGTGGCACTGAGGGGAAGGAGCTGGTGAGACAGCCAAGAACCTGCCTTCCCCCATCTGTCTAAGGTGGGGATTCCAGATTTGGATTTCTAGATGTGCCAGAGAGCCAAGTTAGGGCTGGATTCAATCACTGAGTTCCATGGACTGAGGTTTGGCCAAAAAGTCGCCTAAAGGATCTCTCAGACTCCTCATCCCTGTCCCAGCTCCCTGTTCCCCTGCACACCTTCCCAAGGCTCCAAACAGCAACTTTCTCAGGAGACTTGTTCTGCTGAAATGTTCTTCTGTCTGATGTGTTCTTCTGGAGTCCCTTTTGTCTGCACATCTCAAGATGTTTCCAAGTCCATCACTGATTGTTCCCAACACAAGCAGGAATGGACTTGGATTTCTACAAAAAGGGAGACTCAGGCCCAAAGGGGATCAGCAGTTTCTCTTGGAGCTCCCAGGGCTAGAAAGGCTAGCACAACCAGGAGATGGGTGGCAAATCCTGCAGTTCCTTAAATTTCTAGGAATTCTGGGAGGTGCACCTGACAGTTCAGTGCTTTTTTTCATGCTCCCTTTGGACTGGCTCCATGTATTTTCTGCTCCTCTCAGGATTTCCATTCCCTTCTCTGCCATCCACCACCTCCTTTCCCGGTTCCACCTCAGTTCATCTGCTGCATTGTCTTCCTCTAATTAGCTCCTTCCTGAGCTGTTCCTTTCATCTGTGCAATTGAATAACAGCCGAAGCAAACGTCGGAAGAGGCAACAAGCGCAGGAGGCGCATTTGACTGGAAACAGCTGTCATCCCATCGCCCAGAGGGGCTGCTGGAGAATGGAAAAATGGGGGTTCTGTCCTTCCTTGCCCTTCCTGGCCAAGGTCTCGTCCTGGGCAGAGAGGTGGGAGAGGAGACATTTGCTAAAGGACTCACCAGTGGGCAACTTGGAGGAATTACACCGGCTGGAAATCCCAGAACTGCCTCCCAAAGGTTCCCTTGGTTCACATCTCTCCTAGCCTGCTGGCCTTTGAATTAAAACAGTCTAATTAGTGCAGCTCATTATAATCAGTTGTCTCAGGCTGCTGAGGATGTGCAATGGAGGCTGATTTCTGAGCGCCTTCACAAGGTCTGAATTCAGATGGTGTCAGTGGGCTTTCTGGTGGGGTTCCTGAGTGGGTTTCTTTAAGGGAGCTGGAAAGCCTTCACAGGGTTGTCCCTTTATTATTTTATTATTTTATTATTTCCTTTGAGGGTGCTTCATTGTCATCGTGGTGTCACCTAGGCTGGACAGTCCCCTTGGGAAGGCAGGGTCCCCCAGGAGGGGTGTCCCTGCCTCAGCCTGAACATGGAATATTCAGAGGAATCCCCTTGGCTTTGAGTCACCTGAAGGATCAGATATCCACCAGGGCTCTGGGTAAAGCCATGGGGAGAAGCAGGGTTTGGCTTGTGTTTCTTAAGAGGAAAGGCACAGTTTGTGCATTCCCTGCTGAGAAGGCACAGGATGATTCCTCCTCCCCAAACCTGCAGGAAACGATGGATAAATTGCCTCATCTTCTTCCACCAGGTCCTGCAAGATCTGCCCATGATGCCTTAATGGGCTCACCTAAAACAGAGGCTAGACAAAGTTAAGAGAATAAAAAATAGTTAAATTTATTGAAGGCCTTCAGGTGCATTTAGGGCAGACAAAGCCCACTCAGGGGCTACACCCAAAATGGACTCTGAGTCACAAGTTTTTCATACTTTGTGAATTTTGTCCATTTACATATCAAGCTTTAATCCTCCAATTACACTTTCAGGTAATGAAGTCAATTACTCCAAGTTTGCTCCCCCAATTCACTATCTACATATCTTGGGGCTCTGAGACGGTGAGGTCTCCTTGAGGTTCGAGCTTAGAGGGGAATTGTTTTGTCTAAAAATGCTGGGAACAGGAGTTTATACACAGAAAATACGGAAGCTAAAATCCTAAGGCATCACCCAAGCTGCTCTGTTGGCACCACTGTCCCCATCAGTGGGCACTGCTGCCCTGCCCTGTTCTGGCAAGCACAGGGAAACTCCAGATTCTCCGTGCTGAGCTGATCCAAACCCATGCTGCAGGATCAACACCTTCCTGCAGGGATCTGGGAAATCCACTGCTGAGAGCTCCTGTGCTCAGCTTTGGGTTCTTCAGCCGCTCAGTCAGCAGCATCTCTCCCTCCTTCCCTCCCTCCATCACCACCCACACGTCCCAGGATGGGCACAGCTCCCAAGGGCAACTCAGGGGCTCCAATTTCAATGCCACTCTGAGCAGGGGTGGCAGATCACAGCGGGCACCAACTCCCACACAACTCAGCACAAGCACAGGGTCTGCTGCAAATCCATCCGGAACACAGAGTCCCCTCGGAGCAGCAGGATCTGTCCCCTCGCTGACACTCACTCACAGTTGGGGACTGACGTCTGAGAGGGGAGGCCAAGCACAGGCAGCTTTGGCAGATGCCAAAAACCCCCCAGGCCTGGCTTTTTTTCGTTGTTCTCCAGGGTTTCTCCAGCGTGCCAGCTTGCAGGCAGGACAGGAGGTGGGGACACAGGCTGGCACTGTTTGTCACTAGCAGAAGGGGTCACTGCTGACAGATGTCCTCGGAGCTTTTAGAGCCCACGATGCTGCTAAACACTAATTTTTTAAATGAAGTTGTCAACTGATCTGTGATTTGATTGTGCAATTGCTGTGTTCAGGATAAATCATGCAGAAAATCAGCTAATTAAACTAATAAGGAGTCCAAGGCAGGAGATGTTCTCTGGTTGTTGCCTTGGTCACAGGGGGAGGAGGAAAGACCCCTTTGGACAATTTTTTTTGCTCAAGACAGGGTAAAAAATGAGACTAATATGTAATTTCACCCAGATCTTCTTGCAGCCCAGGAGCCCCTGGATGCTGTGGTACCACAGATCTGTGCAGCAGGTGCAGAAACTTTGGCTCTCCATCTCTCATCCCTGGGTGTTTTCCCAAAATGGCATGTGGATAAGGGCAGGGAATATTAATTTTGGGGCTTGCCTGCCCAGCTGCCTGGTGGTGATGGAGGAAACACAATCCTCTGCATTTTTGACCTTGGAGAATGGAAAAATGTGTTTCCCACGGTAGGAATGCCTGCGCAGGAAGATGAAGGATGGTGTGGTTATCCTGGAGCAGTGTGTGACTGATCCAGCTCTGCAGTGGGATTTAGGCAGCAGCTAATTATCCCAGCCCAGGATTTGGACAGGATGGCAGCTCTGACACTCAGACTCTGTAAAAATGCAGCAGGAGCTTCACTGGCAACAGCTGCTCGGGTTTTTGGGTTTGTGTTGCATGTGAAAAACCCCATGGCTGTCCCCAGCAGTGAAATGCCCATTCCCAGGAGTGGGGTTAACATTCCTAGAGCCAAGTGTCACCTCCTGAAACACCTGCAGTCCCCCTGCAGTGACATCAGCTGGGGATGGTGGGGTTTGAGCCATCTAAAAATGCACATAAAGGGATATTCCAGGCAGCTTTTATCTCTCTCATGGCCAACCTGCCCTCTCCAGCTGCTGCGTTTCCATGACTGCTGAAAAGTACAGGCACACACCTGGAGGGAACCTCCAGACCTCTGGAAGTTCATCAATCTCTCCAGATGTTTTGTCCTTCTTTAAACCACCCATTTGCTGGGTGTTAATCACTTTTGGGTGGGTTTTTTTAACCTGCTGGAAAGGGCATTTTCAGAGCTGTGGGGTGAACAGGCCCAGTTTGGGTTCAGCTCAGTGAGTGCAGGAGTTTTGTCTGATGGGCAGACAGGGATGGCAAAGTGAAGCAGAGGCTTCAGCAGCTTTTGCCAGCATTGCACAAACCTGCTTTTTGTTCTGAGCTAACACCTTTCCTCCAGTGCTGCTTTTAACAAATAAATCATAGAATCCTTTAGGTTGTAGAAGATCTTTAAGATCATTGAGCCAAACCATTCCCCCAGCACTGAACCACATCCTCAGGTGCCACATCCACACATCTCTTAAATCCCTCCAGGGATGGCGACTCCACCACTGCCCTGGGCAGCTGTGCCAGGGTTTGACAACCCTCTTAGTGAAGATATTTTTCCTACCATCCAGTCTAAATTTCCCCTGGTACAACTTGAGGCCGTGTCCTCTCGTCCTATCACTGTGTTATGTAGTCTAGAGAGCAGGAAGAGCTGATTTTCTGCAGCAGGCACAGCACATGCACTGGTATGAGCGTGAAGAGCCTGAGAAATGGGATCTGAGCAGGGTGGAAAGAAAGGAGTGGGAGTCAGTAACTGTCAAATCATGCCAAACGAAAAAGATTGTATTTTGGGTTTGCCTTGCATAAAGCATGTAGGATGGCCTGTAGCACATTTCTTTTCTCTCTTTTTCTCATCTCTCTCGACAATTTTTCATTTGGTCACCGAACTGAAAAATTCATCCTTTGCACTGCTGTAAGTGGAATTCCATGTCAGAGAGTTTCTCGAGGAGCAGCAGTGGCAGGGATGGTGGTGGGGAAGGTGGCAAGAACAGCATTAATCCCAGCCCTGTGCTTTGGGCCTGAGAGAGCTGTTAACTCACAATAACACCTCGGGGGATTATTGATTTTCAAAGTGACTGTCTTGTTTTTGACAGTGTAATTTTGTCACTCCCTGGGTCATTTTACTTTCTAATGGGAAGAAAAGTTAGAGGATCAGACTGCTCCTTAATGGAGAAAGAGCATCCAGCTATTTTGTGGCACTGGGAAAGCGGTGAACTTGTCAAAGATAGGGGGTTGGTTGAAAGTCACACTTGTGCCTAGCAGGATTGGGTAAAGCCAGATCCTTCTGCTCCAAAACAGGATTAAAGTGTCAGTGTCCTCTGGAACCACATCAAGTCTCCATTGAAACATCCAGGATGGGCTTGGTGGCAGTGGGAAGCAGGTAAATTCCTGCCTGGAAGGTGAGGGCAATCTCCTCTCAACCACATCCCAGCTTTTCAGCTCTCCAGTGGGAAATTGAGGAAAACAGAACATTCCTGCAGAACTGTTCCTTAGTTGTCAGGCAGGAAGGAGCCTGAGCCATTGGTGTGCTGGGAGAGATCTCCTGGAGAGGACAGGGTCAGTCAGCAGCACTCAGGTCTGATCTCTTCCCTCCTGGTCAGCAGCTCTGTGCTGTCCATGTGCTGAGGAGCAGAGAGCTCCCCACTCCTCCTCCTCCTCCTCTGCTCCACCATCAGATCCTGGCATGGGGAGGAGCTGGGAAGGGAGGGATACTCACTGCTCTCAGGCATCCATTGCTTGTGGGAATATCAGCTCCCCTACCCTCAGCAGCCCCAGCCAGGCTCCGGCTCTGTCTGATCTCACAGCTTCTCGTGTAACCAATGCTTTCTGCTAACGAAGGGAATTGTCTGGGAGCCTCTGGAGGAGCAGCTGCCCTGGGGGCACAGAATTCAGGTGTTCATGGGCCCAGCTTCAAAATCCTCCCTCCTTCCTGAGAATCCCAGCAGAGAATATTCCTTCACTTCTGTTTGAGTTAAAGCCCCTGGTTAAAAGGACCTGGGAAGGGTCCTTTTTAACTCAGTTTAAGATCAGGGTCAGTTTGACCTCCAGGCTGAGTTTATTTGCTGGTTTGGTTCTCCTGTGGGCATTTCCTACTGAGCACTTCATCTGCTGGCATATTTTTTATTCAGATCCAATTAAAAATCTCCATTGCAAGAAAATTTAACATTGCAGGAGCTTCTCCAGGGTTCTCCTGCTGGTATTCCTGCATCTCTAACTCTGCTCCACAGGAAAACACATCCATGGAGACCTTTCCCATCCCACTGCACCATGACTGCTCCTCTTCCTCTGCTGCTTCTCCACCCTTCCACCTGCAGCTTCCAAAGATGACCACAGCATTGCAGAAACCTCTGATCTATCTGTAAGACGAGCAGAATGAAATATTCCACCCAAAATGAGGATCTTAGCCAGTTTGAGGAAGGTTGCTGGGTTGCTTGGGACTGCAAGGGGATGCTCCTCTGGATGAAGGAACTTAATTTCCACTTGGATACGCGGGATGGGAGACTGGGCTTGCAGAATGGGCAGAAACAACTCCCCCAGAGTGCCAGAGTTGTTCAAAATTGCTGGCCTCAGTTATTGTCGCTTTAAGGACTCAAACTGCAACTCTCCAGTTCTCAACTTTCCTAGTGTTTACTCCAGGATCTCGGGAGAAAGGGAATAGGTGTGGCTGGGGAGAGACCCTTGGCAGATAAGTTTCCAGCAGCTCATTATCTGCTGGGGAGATTTCAATGCCTGGGAAATCTAAAGCTGCTAATTTGTATTTTAATATTCCTCCTGTGTCCCATCGGCCGTATAAATTAAGCAAATTCAATCAAAGGCTATCCCTTATCTATTGCCTTGCTGGGGAGCTGGATCAGCTACGGAGAGAGAGAGGCTGGGAATAGAAATCTGAGATCCCTCCCGATATATCAAAGTCAGACAAAGGGAGAGCATTGATCGCAGGCAGCCAGACAACAGCCTGTGCAATAAAAAAAAAAAAGAAAAGGGAAAAAATTTGAAAAAAGAAAAAAATATGAGGAAGAAGCAGAAGGAACAATCCCTCTTTTCTCTTCCCTATCAGCATCCTGAGCTGTGAATTACAAGTGAATGAGAGCTGACTTATTCCTTTTTGGAGGGAGAAACTCACGCACAGGAGTCAGGGCAGCAGGAATTATGGCTCCCCTGGCCATCGTAGATCGGCCCCCCTGTGAGGGTGTAGTATTTTGTATGACTGTTTATGGGGCTAACTTTAATGTCTTAATATATATGTGCAGAGTGCCAGACTTACAGCTGCAGGGGGAACCATAACTTGGAACTTCCTGACTTTTGTGCGTGTAAAACCTCAGCTGCAATGTTAATTTACTCGGGGTTTTTTTGGGTTGTTGTTGTTGTGAGTCGTTCCTCACCCCAATACTTTAGGAGGACAAGAAAGCAAAATGTCCACGTGCTGGTTTGGTGCTGGAAATGATGGATTAGCACTGGTAATTCCACACTGCTGCTGGAGGGGAGGTGGGAATTTAAAGGCCGTGGCTTGGAAGAAGAAAAGGACGGCTAGAGCTGTTGGAATAACAAGGACAGGATGGTTTAGGGGGTTTGGTGTTGCTGGAACAGCCACATTAATGCCAGGATGTGGGAAGCAGCACTTGAAATCACCCTCACAGGACCAGGCAGGCAGAGCTTGTTCTGCTCTCTTATTAAAGCCAGGAGAGCCTGGGTTCATTCACTGCCAGCTCAGCTTTATGGCTCAGTCACAGAATCATTGAACCTTTGAGTTGTTTAAGGTTGGAAAAGCCCTCCAAGATAATTGAGTCCAATCATTCCCCCCCACTAAGCCATGTCCCCAAGTGCCACATCCACATGTCTGTTCAATCCCTCCAGGGATGGACACTCCACCACTGGCACAGCTGTGCCAGTGCCTGATCACCTTTTTGGTGAAGAAATCCTCCTGGAAAATGCAGGGCAGGTCCCACCTGCAGCCAGTCCCAGCAGGACACGATGGTGAGGATGGTGAGGATGATGAGGATGATGAGAGCCTCCCCAGCCAACCAGAGCAGGGCTGTTTCTCCAGCAGTGCCAGGCTTGGTTTAGCTTGATGGCTGCATAACTTCTTAAATCTTCTCTCTTCCTTTTCCTCATGAAGAAAAGCTCGTAACGCCATCAAGTTTCAAGTGAAGAATTTGTTCCCTTGAATGATGTCCCCGGCTTGCTGCGCCTCCATCTCATGCTGCTTCTCTAATGACTTGATCAGGGAAGGCACACGGGTGATGGCTCTTCTCTGCTCAGCTGAATCTCTCCATCTCACTCATTGGCACCTCGGAGTCTTAAGGCCTCTAATTCAGTGTTGAAAGCCCTTGAAATCAGCTCAAAAGCTCGGAGGGAGCGCGGGCAGACAGACTGACGGACGGACAGAGTGCCACACTCAGTTTGATTGCTCCGGTTTTATTTCCGGCAGCGACCTGAATGGAAAAAATTAAGGCAAATATGATTTTTGAAGGGGAAAGAAAGGTTAGGGTTGAGTTAAAGGAAAACCGGAGTGAAAAATTTCAGCTCTCCTGAAAACATCTTTTTTCCAGGGGCCAGAACCTGACTCTGTTAGAGATTCACATAGGAAGAACAGCTGCTGGGTAGGCTTGGGGGTTTCTTGTAGGTGTCTGGTACACAGAGCTGTGCTTTCCACCCCTGCCAGGCACAGCCTGTGCTGTCCAACCAGCAGAGCACAGCCCTCAAACCAGGGCACTCGAGTGCTGCTGTAGGGTCATTGTGCTCTAAGAGCCTTACAAGAATTCCTTTTCCTCCTCAGAGCATCACATCCCTCTCCCATCCCTGCCCAGACTGATTTATAATCAACAGCACCAAAATCCTGATGCCCTCCTCACGCTGTTGAAAGCAACAGAGGTGCCCCAAGAATCTGTTTCACCCTCCTACACTGAGAAATGCAGCAGAGAGAAGGAAATCCCAGCCAAACCATGCTGTCTGCTGGGAAAATAACCACCAGTTTGCCAGAAAAATAACCACACCTCTGCTCTCTCCAACCTCCTCACAATGCTGAGCGTTTGCTCCCTGCCTCTGACTCCCCCCTGGATAAAACCCTCCAGAAGGAGCGATCCACTTGCCTAAAGACACTTCTTCCTCCTCTCCATGCAGGGATGAGAGGCGCCTGTGCTGCCCCAGAGCCTTTGGCAAGCACAGCACAGCCCTGCCAAGGATTGCAGCTCGTTTTCCCCGAGGCTGGTGTAGCATTAAGTTCTTATATCCGAGAGCAGCCTTTCAAATTGCTGCCTGGTGTGTTACATAAATCCTCCCCAGGAGCCTCAGAGACTGCAAGCAATTACGCTGAGGTGCTGAGGAAGCAAGTGAGAGCTCAAAGAAAGGTTAAGAGAAGAGGAGGGGGGAAAGGGGAAAAAAAAAAGAACAACAAAAATCCCAGCCCTGGTAGCAGCTTGGAGTGGGAGGGAGACCACAGAAAACAAGGCTGCGTGACTTGTGTGGAAATTGCTGCATCTTGGCCCGTTCCAAGCAGGGCCCAAGGGAATGTCACCCATCTGCCAACTGCAGTACTTTTTGGTGAAGATTTGGAACATCCTTTTATGCCCTAAAAGAGGAGAAACTGCTGTCAGCAGAGCCCAGAGATGGTTCCTAGAATCCACGCTCTTGAAGGCATTATCTGGGTGCTGTCCAGTCAAGGACATTGCCCTCTGTGCAGACCTCCCTGTCTTCTCCACCGAGGTTTGTGGGCATTCAGGGAGCTCTGGAAGGACTCTTCACTCCCTCTCACCTCATCCTGCAGCAAGAAATGCCAACAGCCAACATCTGACTGCTCACAGCCAGCGGAAAGCACGAGAGACTTCCCTGCAGAACAGCTCAGAGCTGAGACTGGGCTGCTCCATCCGTGTCCTGGAGCCATTCCAAGGTCCATCTGCAGCCTGAGATCGAGTGAGCAAGCAGGACACAGAGACTGGGTTGAAAGGACTGAGTGGAAAGTCCTGGAATTCCCTGGGGCAGGTCCACGGTGCAGAGATGATGGCTGGCTCACTCAGAGCCAAGCCGGGCCTCGTTCCAGTGCCTCCAAACCAGCTGTAAATGCGAGCTGTTACCTTCCCTGCCTTCCCGTTTCCCCTCAGGGCGATCATCTCCATTAGCGAGTGTCTCCGAAGTGCTTCCAGAGCCTGATGGCTCGAAGCTTCCCCCGCTCTTGATGCACAAGTGCTGTTTTCCCAGGGCTGCCCTGTGCCTAATGCAGCCAGCCCTGCCTTCTTCCCCCGATGTTTTGCTCTCCTTCAGCCCCAGAATGTTGTTATCCCTCAGCACCTGACAGCTCCAGTGCCTGGCCAAAGGTAACTTTTGGGAGAGGGGGATTGGGGATGGAGTGAATCCATCAAATAGATTTAGCAGGGCTGCCCGAGCTCCTGCATTTCCTAACAGATGCATTTCCCTAATAGACACAGGCATGGATTTCACTGCCAGGCAGCTGCATTAAGGAAATGGATGGCAGGTCCTGGAGACATCTGAGCTCTGGGTGGAGAAGGTTTAATCCAGGGACACTGTCCTGGCCAATGTGTCACTGTCTGCTCGGAGGATGCAATAATAACTCTCTTAGCTGCTCCCTGCAGGCTCGGCAGCTGCTGATAACCTGCCCTTATCAGCAGTGGGAGCAGAGCACAGGGAGGCTGGAGCAGTCAGGCAGTGGCAGGAAGGAGCCCATGTGCTAATCCTCAACTGCCACACAGCAGCAGCCTCTGAGGGATCCCTGGCAGGCAGCACAAGGCAGGCTGTGGACAAGTGAATTAGCAAAACGGCTGGAATCCTTCCAGAGGGATGCCAGGGAACCACAGGACACAGGGGAGATGCACAGAGAGGGTGGCTGATCCCCCAAAACATCCTTGGAGCAGCACTGGGTCAGGGTTTTTTCTCTCTTCAGCTCTCCACCTTTGGAGCTCCAGGTCCCAGCACAGCCCTATGCTCGTGGCTGTGTCCCCAGGACCCTCACTTCCATGACATTTCAGCTGGTTCCAACTGGACTCCAGCCCTTTCCCTATTTCATTCCCAGGTGGGTGTAGCCCACAGAGCTGTCTGGCTCCTCCTCAGCACAAGGAGCTGAAGAGGATAAAGCAAATCTGAAAAAAATAGAAGGAAAAGGAGAATCTGTGGGCCACGAACATCTTTCCTGCCATCTCCAAGCATCTTTGAAAGACTTTCCCTTCCTTTGACAGAGCCAGCCAGCCCTTCATCTGGGAACTGCACGAGTCTCAGGCAGCTTCAAAGCACCATGGCTGCATTCACATTCCCAGCTGCAAGGACTTTTAGAGTCTATATTTAGGTTTTTCCATAGGATAAGGGACAGACAGCATGGGCTCTGCTGAAGGAAATTATGTTTCTCTGACCCGCTTAAATCCTTTGGATGAGTTAAGAGACCAGTGGATAAAAGGGAATGAGAGAGTATATATACACACACTCCTTCTTTTGAATTTCAAAAGCTTTTTTTGATAAAGACCCTGACAGAGAGCTATCAAGGCATAATGGTGACCAGAGGGTGCGAGTTAAAATCCCTGGGATAGATTAGTGCTGGTGGAGAGAATGGGAAGAAATGGGCAATTCTCAGCAGGGGAAATTGTGATTGTCAAGGGGACATTGGATGGGAATATTGCTCGGTGTATGGTTGTGGCAGGGCTGGGCAGAGAGGTGAGCGTGCTGGTGACACGTTTTGTGTTTGTTTTCGGGGCTAGCAGGGGAGCAGGGAGCGACTTGCCAGCCCTGTGTCCTGATTTCCACCTCTGCCTGAAGCTGGCCCAGCTCTGCTGCCAAGCAGCTCCTCTGATTTGCACTCCAGGCCCTTTTGTTCGCAGGCAGAGGGAAGCAGACTGCAGAGGGCTTGTGCCGGGGCTGGAATGCTCTTTCCCAGCTGCCAACATTCCCGGGCTGCTCCGGCTGGCACATTCTGCTGCCATATGGCCTCAATCCGGGGGCTGCAGCCGCCAGTGCCCCTGTCAGGAGAGCTTCCCAGCACGGCAGAGGGGCTTCTAATTAATCCACAGCCCTGCCAGGATGCCGGAAGAAGGGAGTTAATTAGCAGGATGCATTTGGACACCAGGGAAGGCAGCGTTGGGCTGCACCTTTTACTCTGATTTTCTCCGTTTCCTCTGCCCACCATCCCTATATGTGTGTCTGTCATCGTTGTCCTGCTCTTCCTCTCTTCTTCTGGGATAGAGCTTGCTGCACCATTTGGGATCTCACTTTTCCCTGCTTCCCAGGCTCCATGCGCCAGGCCTGAGCAAGCTGTGCTGGTGTCTCCTTGTGAGCAGAGCTGAGCTCACAAGTCCTGCAGAGACTTCTGCCTTTTCTCCCTTCTCCAGCCCCTCACCCACGCTCCCTTCTCTGTTCCCCCACTGGAATTGTAGTTAAATTGGATTAGAGTAATTAACTCTTGGTCACACTTTTCAGTGAGCAGTCAGGAGGGAGGGAAAAAAAGAAAGGAGGTTAATTGAGACAAAAGGAGACAACGTCAAGCAAGGAGTTGTGGTTAATTCGTGTTGGTGACAGCCAGGGAAGTGTTGCAGCGTTTGCAGTGGTCATGGAAAGCATCCAACATCTTCATCACCCTGTGCCATGTTGTGCCCTGTTTTTAGGGAAGGGAATTATTGGGATTGAATCACCTCATTTTTCTTCCCAAGTCTCCTTCTCACCGTGTTGATAATGACACAGCTTCATCTACACAGTGTGAATTCTAATTGGACAAATTGTCCTGGCTTGATGGGCTCCAAACCCTGCCATAAGCTCAGACATGTGGGTCCTGTCTGGTCTGAGAAGCCCTTGTGGAGATGTTCCCATTCCCTGTAAACAAGGATTTGGCCTCACCTCCTGTGGCAGCTTCCAGACCCTGTGACATTTCGATCTGCTCCAGGATTTATGGCAGGGAAGATCGTGCCTCATCTGTTAAATGAAATGCCTCGGATAAGGCATTTCCATTTATTAAGGCAGTTATTATATAATAATTAAGCACCAGTGGCTGGCAGAAAACATATTTATGGAGGTTTAACCACGCAGCCTGAGAGAGATAAATAGAGGCTGTGGGAGTGCCTGGGGTTTCTCCCTCTGTAGGTGTCAGGGAGAGGTGCTCAGGACACTTTCATGGCCAGCAGGAGGATGGGAGCTGTTGGAAATGGGCTCTTTTTTCAGCTAGGGGAGCTAGAACTGCTCTGCTGAGATGAGACACTTTCCAAAGCTGAGGGGAACCTGGTTTATGAGGGCTCAGGCATCCTTCATCCATCCCTTCATCCTCCTGTTCCTGCTGGAACCTTCGAGGTCCTGAGTGTTGCTGGCAGCTGGGCTCGTGACAGAAAGCTTCACCTCCCTTCCCAAGAGCCACGATGGAAAACTTCCCCTCCTTTTCCAAGAGTCATGCTGGTATCCTGCTCAGAAATCCCTGCCCTCTTTCAGGGCTGTGCTGGAGTTCACTTTGCTGCAGCAGCCTGGAGGGAGGGGGGAGCAGGGAGTACGGAGAATTCAGGGGGAGTGTGAGTAAGACAGCTCTCTGAAGCTTGGTATTAGGCAGGGATTTGGGAAGGTTGGGAAGATGTAAAAGAGACTTGAGAGAAGCGTTTTCTTTGGGATTAACACCACAGAGTCCATCTCACTGTGGTTTTTAGAGCTGCCTTGAGGCTGTGCAACAGAGCAGCTTCAAAGAGGAGAGCGAGAGGAGCAGGAAATAAATGGGGCTTCTCCCCATGCCCTGCCTGTCCTGCTGCAGGAGAACTCTGCAAAAACCCCAGGATGAGCAATTAATTTGGGAGATATGGGCCAGTCTGAAGGTCACAGGCAGCTTGGCTCCTAATGGGGTGGTTTTTGCCACATCTAAATCCATCTCATGCTCAGCCTATGTCCAGATGCTCCCTCCTGTTCACATCCCCCTCATGTACAAACCAGAGGTGTAAAACCTCCCACCCTCCCCAGATCTTCCCTCCTTCTCCCTCTCCCAGCGCTGTCACTGCCGCAGCGTTTTTTCAGCACGTACTTAAACCCAATAAAATAATCATTATTGCTGCAATTATTTCCAAACAGATTAAATATCTGCCACGCTCCCCGTCCCGGTATAAACCAGGAGGAGCCATAAACCACCTCAGTGCATAAAAACGGGAGAAGGAAGGGATGACATTTCAGCTGGCTTCCTCATGGGCCTGTGTAGTTACTGGGAACATTTGCATATTTTTAATGCAGTGCCTCTTTAATAAATTCCTCCCTCCAGACACATTAAAAATGGGGCGCTTGCCTGAGCATCAGGATAGGGAGTGTTGGCAACTCCAGACTCCAGGATCAGCCGCAGAGCAAACAGGCAGGGGATGTCTGTGGGATATGGGAGGAGAGGAGTGCAGGGAAGGGAAAGGACAGCACATCCCATCACTTTTTTTTATTTTTTGTGTGTGTACACCATCAGCGAATGCCATCTGTTTAATTTTTGACCTTTTTGTTGTCTGACCTCCTTTGAACTTCGCCAGGGAATTCTCCAGGGTAATATAGTTTCCTAGCATTCAGGGGCAGGATTATTTGCTATTAAATTGGAATTCAGGAAAGAAGGAGACTTAAATTCTTCTCCTGACCTGTTAATCTGCTGGGGAGTAAAAATATTGCCTGTAATTACAGGGTTTTCTCCTTTTTTTTTGGCTTGAGTTCAGGCCAAACCCCAAACTTGCTCTTTAAGCCTCTTATGGCAAATACCTCTTTTCTGAGAACATGCTTGTGTTCCTCCGTCAGCTGGAGATCTCAGCTCAGAGCCACCATGTCCTGTCCACTGTCCCCAGCCTGTGGGACCAGCAGAGAATGAGCAGGGAAGAGGGAAAGCAGCACTGGATAAATATCTGGGCACAGGAACTTGGCAGGGACTCCCACTCAACCCCAACAAGATTAGAGTAATCCAAGCCCTTCAGGAGACTGCTGGAGGGATTCACACATGGAGCAGGGATCAGTCAGCTCCCTCACCCTGCCAGGGGCTCCCACCTGGAGTTCAGATGATCTCCTCAGCTTCTCTGTCCCCCTGATGCCTCTTTTCTTCAACCCTTTTCCTCTCTTTATCACTTTTTCTTACCCCAGTGGGATGTCCAGGGAGAGGGTGGGATGATGGATGTTGTCCAGAGCTGAAAGTCCAGCCCAAGTGGTCATTGCTCCCCTGCAGTTCCTAGTGGATGGGGATGGTTCTTCTGAAACTTCTGGTGAGGCTTTCTCTAGAAAACAGTGAATTTCCTGAATGTTGTCATCTCTCCCCAGAAAAGTTGCTTTCACTTTTCTCCCAGAACACCTGGCAAGTGGAAGATGTCCAGTCCACAACTGCTGCAACCCAGCAAGGTGGATCAATTCCTATGCAGGTGGCCTGATCTGATGCTGGACATGACCTCAAATGAACAGCTAATCTTCCATGTCCTCTTTGCTCCAGGGGCTCCCCAGTCCATTCCCGTCTCCAGGACATTGCAGCTGCCATTCCTGGCTCCTGAGGAGGGGGGAATCCATGGTACATCCCAAGGGAGGATGTCCACAGTGAGCTCCACCTCTCCTGGAGCATTCCAACATCCTCACAAAGTTTCAGCACCTCAAGATTGACTTGAAACCCCACAATTCTCACTGAGTTTCTTTCCACTGCCCCCATTCCTGGCCAGATTCAATTCCCTTGTCAGGGGGATGCTAATAAATCAGGAGGAGAACATTTTGGGGTCCTCTCTGCCTCATACCTGGTAGGCTGAATGCACAGAAGGTGCATCTCGAATCAAGAATAAGAGTTTTAGTTAATGCACTCCAAAAGTGGCTTCCATGGCACCTCTGCTGACTATTTTATCAGCAGAACAGAGCACAGGAGAAATTGTAGATGAAACAAATACAGAAAATACATTAAGAGAGTAAGTAATGAGATCTGGGTGAAATTGCATCTTATGAAAAAGTAATCTGCAGCTTAGTGTGCAAGGAGGAGGAATTTGATGGAATAAAGGGGCTCTCAAGAAAGGAATGAAGGAGCACATTACAAACAGACAAAGACAGCCAGGTGTGTTGTGGAACGCAGGGAAGCAGTTAAATTAGGATGTAATGGAAAAGGTTATTTTAATATTCTCTTTTATGGATATCGGTGTCAATATTATCTCAGGGAAGGAGAGAGCGAGGGAGGAGGAAAGGGGTGTGTAGTTGTGAAAAAGGCAAATAAATTGCATCATGTACAAATTCCAGGGTCCTTTCACCAGAGGGAACAAAGGCACAAGTGGCAGATCTGGCTGGTGGCATCGTGGAGAGACCCACAGGGTTTGCAGCCTCGTTTCCCTGCTCACTCCTGAGGGGATGGAGCTCCTTCTTGGGAAGGGACAGCCTGAGCTTCCCAAATCCAGGCCTTGTGTCTGGCTGGGATGGGGGGAAGTGATCCTGCTTGGGATGGGATTGTTTAGAGATGTCTCATTGCCCAGCAGAACCTTCTGCTTTGGGGTGTGTTCCAGTTTTGGGGCTTTTTCCTGCAGCAGGGTTTGGGGGGTTTGTCCCCAAGCCACTCCCTATGGGACAGGATGGGGACAGAGGGGCTGGGGGACACAGAGACCTGGCCTTAAAAGGGATTTTCCCACTCGAGGCTGGTGGAAATGCCTTTATTGAACCATGCAAATCTCAATCCAAGGCAGCCCCCTGGGCTCTCTGTCCAGACTGTGGAGAGGCAGAATCACCTTCTCCAGAGGTTTTGGCACACAGCAAATGTCCACTGCCAGCACCTCTGCTTTAGCTGCAGAGGGGCTCAAGGCTCATGGATTTGGGGTGGAGAGGTGGTTCTGGCCTTACATGACAGACAAAAGAAATGGATTTGTGGCACAGAGCAGTTGGTGAGGCAGAAACAGCCCAAATTCAGCCTCGGGTCTCCCACCTGCCCTTCCTCCTTCCCCCCAGCTGCATCCCTCAGCCTTGGGCACAGCCTCTCCCATCCTGGGGCTGAGGCCTTCCCCTGTGGGTAACACTTCACATCCCTGGCCCTTATTAGCCTCTCCCTGAGACAGCCCTAATTAAGCAGTTGCCTCATTAGACAGAGAGCTGATGCCCTGTTGGCTTACCAAGGTCAGTGAGATGCACCTGTGAGCTGAACCTTCTGTTTATTGCTCTGCTTTTGCAGGGAGCTGGAAGTGCCGAAGCAGAGGAGCTGTTTAGGACACGAGGCAGATGGAAAGTGCCACTTGTGTCCTTCATTAATGAGGAATTGAGCAGAAATCTGGGCATTCCTGCCTTACTGAGAGGATTTGCCATTCCTGGGTGTTGGGCTCTGTCACCTCCTCCAAAAATCTCAATTTCAAGTCTTCCTTCCTGCACAGAGCTGCTCCTCTCAGGTTCCCCCCTGCTCTTAGCTGGCTACAGAAAGAGGCCAGGCTGGATTTATTTAGTCCAGAGTGGAATTTTTGCTAACTAAAGTTTGATGAGCTCATTTCCTACCTGCTCTGCAATCTAACTTCAACACCTGCCGTTCCCAAACAAGCCGGGAAATGAATTCATTTCAGCCCGAGCCAGAGTGGGCAATTTTCTTTTGTAGTTTTGAATTTTTAGTGGATGGAGAAATCAGCAATGATTTCATTTGGGACTGAAGGAAATGCTTTGTTCGACATCAAATGAGAAGTGGGAGAGTTTTACCCTTTCCAGTATGGTCAGGTATAATGGGAGCCTGTGTGAGACAAGAATGAGCCCTGGGAGCTGAGGAATTGGAGTGGTTCCTATGAAAAACGTCCCACTAAAGTGTTTCAGACTTGGGGTGGAGGGGATTATTGCTTTCTGCCTGGGCTTTTTCAGCTGAACATTGCTGATGCAGGGAAATCTGAGGGGGTTTCTCAGCCCAGCCTTTGTGCCAGTGTCACCCAGCTCAGGTGGGGACAAAGACCCGAGAAAAAGGTCCTTGACCCCAAGATTTAATACCCAGAGAGGGGGTTTTTTTTTTCCCACTTGTCCCACTGACAGCACAGCTCTGCTCTGCCTTAGCACCATCTCCAAACCTCCATGTGGGATGCAGGACACCCTCCTGAGCTTTCCCAGTTTGTTCTCATGCCTGGTGTTTGCACAGCTCCATCCCTGACAGCTCCTCCTGTTTTGTACCTCAAATGAACCACGTTGCATCCACTCAACACTGCTGGAGCCAGAAAAAAAGAGATAAATTAAAGGAAGCCTTTTAAAAAAGGCTTCTCACCTGGGGCACCTTTGTTCCTGCCTGGGTGAAAAAGAGAACGGTGTTTTCCTAGGCAGGGCTGTTGAGATGAATGTGGATGAAATGGCACCGTGTAATTAATTAAATGATCTCCAGCACCTCGGGAGGATCACCAACGTGCAGAGGACATAATTGGGTGTACACTGCCTGAATACATCATCACACACACACACATGTGCAGGCTGTGTGCCAAGTCCAGCCACTCCAATCCAGCAGGATTTATAGCCCTGAAAAAGCTGCTGCAGCCAGAGTTAGGGAGAGCCTGAGGCAGGGCTGCCTTACTGGGGACTTCCCTGAGAGGAAAAATCTTATGGAAAACACCACTCATGGAACCAGCCTGGAGCTTCCAGGAATCCTAGGATCTGTGCCATATGGACAAACATTTACTGGGATGCATTTGGGATGGGCAGGAATCACCTGTGCAGCAGCACGAGCAAGGATTTTTTGTTTGCTCCTTTCAGAGCATGTAGCACTTTCTCCATGTAGCTCTGATTATTAACTCCCAAAGCAGTGGTTTGCTATTTTGCCTTATTTATTTCCTTTTCCCAGCCCGTTCTGGGGTGGAAGGAATTCAGTGCTGGCAGGAGCCTGCCGGCCTGAGCAGCCTCACATCTGCATGCCCTGCTCAGGGCTGCTCTCAGCTCCTGCCTTCTCTGGGGGGCTGACCCAGAACTTGCTGTGACTAAAAGATCTGTCAGCTAATTCCGTTGAAATTTAGCCTGCATCACGCAGGGTCAAGGCAGATCACAAAAATACAGAGTTGTGAGGGAGGATGGCCGAGCACTCACAGAGAAAAAGTGCTTTAAACATTCAGGAAGAAAAGTGGCCGAGGAAAATGATTTTCAAAGGTCCCTCCGTGAAGGAGCACAATGCACGACGTGTCTGGCAGCACAAAAGCTGCTCTGGGAGGAAGCAGAACGAGCTAGCTGGTGATTAAACTTCCCAAAGCACTGCTGGAGGAGCAGGGAATAACTGGGAATAAATTGGTATCAATTTTTCTTCTTCTTTCTTGTCACAGGGAAGAGGGAAAATAAGTTGGAGGGCTTGGCTGGGCCATGGGCACGAGGGGAAGTGAGCACCCAAGGCAGGAGTTTGGGATGGAATGTCCCTGAGAGCACTAAAAATCCTGAATATTATGCAGGCCTGACCCAGGAAGCTTTGAAAGGACTCCCTTTTCCAACACATCTCCTGGAAACCAAGTTCACTCCACAGGACAGCCCTCCTGGCAACTTCCACTTTGGAAAAATGTGAGTTTTCTTCCTCTCCTACCTGTCTCCTTTCCCTGCCTCCCCCTTCCTGCTGCCATCCAGCAAATCATTTCCTTTGGCTCCTTCTCCCAGCTTCTCCGTGCATGTCACAGAATCCACAAGATCTGGAGAGGGGGAGGACGGGGAAAAACACAGCAGTAAGGACCTGGTTTCTTATTTATCATGCTCAGCTGTAAGCAATAAACACAGGCACCAAATGTAAATTCTGCCACTTCCTTACCCTCTCTCTATAATTCCCTGATAAATTCGCATCATTCACTGTCGGCCTTAATGTGCTTCTATTTGTCTGAGCTCCCTATTTCTCTGGGACTCTTTTTTTTTTTTTTCCCCTGATGAAATAATATCTCCATGCATAGTTCTCTTCCTCTATCCTTAGACTTGTAAATTAAATTAATTTCAAATTCAAAGGGGTAATATCCTGCTAAAATGATCTGCTGTATCATTGCAGGTCATGGTGTTGAACTGTAAAATAAAAGCCTGTTTATAACTTATCATTTGCAAGGCTTTCTTCTCCCAGAAACTACCACTGTGATGGAGAGAGCTGCTTGAGGAATTGGGAAAATATTCATTCTCTATAAAACCAGAGGGAGGTATTCACATATCTTGGGAATGTGGACCCAAAAGATCATTTAGGTGGACTTGTAGAATCCAGAGCATCATTGATTGAGCATCCCTCTTCCCCAAGGCCTTCAATTTGTTCTTTAGCCTGGGAAATTGAAGGAAATCCAGAAGTGGGAATCCCTTGCTCCCAGTTTCCTTCACTTCAACACTGTGCCCATGGGTAAAAGGAGGGAAGACAAAAAAATCCACATCCTGTTTCCACATCAGGGATTTTCCCTCAATACATTACATTTCAGGAACACACAACTTGTTTTTCCCAGAAGTGGGGGTGAGAAGTTGTTATTCCAAATTTCCTCACTCCTCAGAAACAGCGGAAACTTCTGGCAGAGTTATCCAAGATCATTTTCTTCAATACTTCATTTTCCTGTTATATAGAGAATGGAAAGATTGAGGAGAACCATGAGGTCTGTAATGAGTTAGAAACATCAAAAAGGCCTCCACTCCCCCCAAATCTGTTCATCCAGCCTGTGAAGGAGACCAAAAAAAAGCAGAAAGTGGAAAATCTGCTCCAGCTTCCATGAAGCATTTCCAGATTCCCCATCCTTAGCACTGAGCAATTCAATAAACCCAAGTGAGAGACACGCAAGAGCCATCTCCTGACAGTGAGAGTATGGAGAAAAGACTCAATTCTGCCACCTTTTGCAGACACTGCTCCACTGGTGCAGCTCTTCCCTTCCTCCAGCACCACGGAGTGGAATTTGCAGTGATGCCTAAAACAGGCTTACCTGAAACAGAGGCCAGACAGAGTTAGGAGGATAAAAAAGAGATAAAATTATTAAAGGCCTTCAAGGTGCATTTAGGGCAGACAGAGCCTACTCGAGAGGCTACACCCAAGGCTACACGAGTTTTTCATATTTTATAAGTTCTATCTATTAACATATTGAGCCTTAATCCTCCAATTACACCTTCGGGTGATGATGTCAATTACCCCAAGCTTGCTCCCCCCAATTCACTATTGTTTATGTATTTAGGGCTTAAAGGTGCTGGGAACAGAGGCTTTTTGCATTTTATATGAAGCCTAGAACTACACCAAAGCTGCAGATACATGAAGAACAGAAGCTAAAAGTTCTTAAGGCACCAGCAGCAGTTCGTGGGAGAGGCAGGGCAGTTCCATTCCCTCCTGCCCAGCTCGGGATGGCAGCAGCACATCCCATCAGCCATTCGGTGTCACTCACTTCCCGGCTCCTTCCAAAGCCCACAAACGGTTTCCTTTCAATCCCTTAATGAAGACACTTCCCTCGCTCTCCTCATACATCACATTCCAAAGGTTCCTTCGCTGGGGCTGCTGCCTCACCGGTAGTTCTGTAATTTATGAGACTCTTAGTGGCTTAATTATGCCGTCAGCTCCATCTGTCACTTAAGTGATATGAGGAATGATGGGATGCCATTAGCCAGCTAATAGTCGCTGTAAAGAGTATTGTTTTATGCCATTTAATCGCGGGAACATAAACAGTTTTTGCTCCCCGATATCCACGCTTGCTTTCAGAATGATATTTAAGGGGCCAGTCTTGACATCTGTCCTTCTGCCTGAAAAAGGGATGGAGGAAATAAAGAGAAACTTAGCAGCAACAGGTCTAATTGGATTTGTCTTCGAGGTGATGAGCATTTGGCTTCATCTTTTTCTGTGCTGATGGACTTTTTGTTTGAGTCTTGGGGCCTCTCTTACTTCTCCATGAGCAAGGCAAGGATGTGGTGTCTTCATCCCCATGAGGGCTTGGGAAATTTGTGTCTGAGCCCCTCAGCTTTGTTAGCACACCTGCCCTGTTTGCATGTGTGTGAAGTGATTTTTATTTAGAGATGAGGGGCAGGAGAGCCTGGGTTGGAGCTGCTGGAGGACAGAGTCCTTTGGTTTCCATTTTAGATGGCCAAGTTCAAAATTTAAAGCTTATAAATCCCTCCCTGTGATTTAACCCTGGAGCTACCTGAAATCTTATTTTCGGCATTAAAGAGTTTCAGGCACCGACATTTCCATTTCTGAGCTCACCAAGGGTGGGTTCATGCCTGGCATGACTTTGCAGCTCTGAGCCCTCTCTGAACCCCTGGCAATTTTTGCCAAAGTCTTTTTTTGCTGTACTTTTTCTGCCAGTCTCGGAGCTTTTCAATGGTGAGAATTTGTGGAGGCTGAGGATGTGGTACCTGGGAGGGAACTGGAGCTATGGAATTGTTTGCACCTTTCTCAGCTCTGCTATTTTAATCCCAGACAGAGCTGTCTCACTCGCTCTTGCTCTTCTGCTCCTGCTCATCCCACCTTGGATTTGATTCCTGCAAACATCGCCTGGCAGGAGAAATCCTCCCGGTTCAGCCATGCAGGGTTTTAGCTTTTCCTTCCCAAAAACCACACTGCCAGAGGCGTGAAACCAGAGCCCGAGGGGTTAAACCGGCCGTGCCCTGCATGCCCAACATCCTCGTCACCACAATCCCATTCTCGGGAGCCATCAGGGCCTGAAAAGAGGCAAATTGCTGGGAACGAACCGTTCCAATCCTCCTGGATGGTTCCCAGATTTCCATTCGAGCTCGGTGGCTCTTGGATGTGCCCGACATCCCCGGCAGAGAGGGGTTAAGGGACGCTGGCTGCTGGTCACTCTCCTGCTCAGATAAGAAGCCATCAATCAGCAGGGACCCGCTGCAGTCACACAGCAATAAAACTGGAGAGATTATTTGCTGCCGTGTCATTCATAATGAATGGATCCCAGAGTGCTTTGTAGAATTAATTAATGGACGAAGGAGAGGGAAATTAAGAGCGGAAGGCAAGGAATGCAAGCTAAGGCTGGAGATGAGGTGTGGAGGGATCACCTGGAGGAAATCTCTGCAGTGGGGCTGCCGGGGGGCACTGAACACCACCAGGTAGAGATAAACAGCTGCACATTTGGCCCATAAATGTGTCATCCCCATGGAGGACAGAGTCCCTTGGTTTCCATTTTAGATGGCCAAGTTCGAAATTTAAAGCTTATAAATCTCTCTCTATACGGTTTAACCCTGGAGCTGCCTGAAATCTAATTTTCAGCATTAAAGTGTTCCAGGCACCAACATTTCCATCTCTGAGCTCACCAAGGGTGGGTTCAGCCCTGGCAGGACTTTCCACTGGGGCTCAGGGGAGGCTGTGGGTGCTCCTGGCTGTCCATGGATGTTCCTGCCTTCCTCTACCCCTCAGTGTCCCTCCTTCCAGGCAGTGATGCTGGATTTTGTGGGACACTGCCTGGCTGTGTTCACCAGGGGCTATAAAGTACATGACAGCGAAAGGCAGCCCATAAATCCCAGGTTTTATGGCTGATTATTATTTATGGGGACATGTCATTTAGGGACTCCCCCTCCATAAAAATGGTGTCATGCAGCAGGTGAACCCAAGAACGTGACCAGGGTGAGGGGGATGGAGTCAGGAGGGGAAGAAGGGAGAAGCTTCCTGTTTTATCCAGCAGCACCTGCAGTCCCCTCCCACTCAGAGCTGAGCACCCCAGCATTTCCAGGGTCTGCACAGTCCATGGAAGGAGCTGAAGGTGGTGGTGATCCTGAAGGACAGGCTGCAGGTGGAGAGTGACACTGGAGATCCACCTGGGAGCAAGACACTGGATTGCCCAAAGGGGTGGAACAAGCTCAGCGGGAAAATCCCCCCAGCAGCCTCACTGCTCACCAAGGAGCTGCTGTGGGATGTCCCATGCCTGGCCCTGGGGACAGACACAGATTTTGGGTAGTGGGACAGAGCCAGAGCTGCTGTTTGTCAGCAGAGGTGGGTTCAGCTCTGCATCTCACTGCTGCTGAGCCCATCTTCATATCCAAAGTGTGACCTTCATCCCTGGAGTCCTGGTGGGCACTACTCTCCAACTTGGAGGATGTCACTCGGCTCTGGGAACACGACAAGTCCCACAGAGCTCATCAGAGCAGCCGTGTGAGGCAGCACGAGTCCTCCAGCCCTCCTTCCTTCCCCCTTCGTTAAATCCCAGCGCCATAAACCAAAATGTCAATTTTCTTTTTAAACATCTTTTATGGCAGCTTTGATGCGGCTTGGCAGATTGATAGCCCCGCTGACTGACGGCTCCCATTTATCCTCCCATCAAGCGTGCAGGATTCCCCGGCACAGACAGCCCTGACAGGCAAGGAGCTCTGGGAGGGGACAGCGTGCCAAGGAGGTGGTGGTGGCCCTCTCAGTCAGCGCTGGCACCGTGTGCCACCACCAGGCTGCTGTGCTAGTGCTGATGTCTGCTTGCCATCGGGATGGATCATCCACAGCAGCCTTGGATCATCCGCAGCAGGCTCGGGATGGACCTGGCGGAGGGAAATGCCATGCAAATTAACCAGGCTGCTAATGAGGGCTGAAAGAACCTCATCACCGACCTCCTCGGTGTCAGGGCCAGAGGTGCAGGGACCCCCCATGTCCAGCCAGGTTCTGTGAGGGGGTTGTTGTACTTTTGGGGAGAATTTCTGTGCAAACTGGGGGATTCCATTCCCCTCGGACAGCCCTGCGAAGCTCCCGGCCGGACAGCCCCTGCACTCAGTGGGGCGATGGGGTCAGTGCGGTCCCTGCCAGCCTATGCCACTCACTGAGCATCCCCGCAGCACCCGAGCTCCTTCCCAGCCTTCCCGGCTTCCTCTCCGCTCCTTTCATTTCTCCTCGCAGCACTTCAAAGGCAGAAGAAGAAAGCGGGAGGCTGCAGGGCCAGACAAAAGCCCCGGCAGTGGCGGGCTGTGCGGGGAGCGATGGCCCCGGCGCTTCTGCTGACTTGGTGCTTCCACTCGAGCGAGAAGGCGCCCGGGCAGGCTGGGATGAGCCCTGCCGCTCGTGCTGACGAGAGTGGCATTAGCATAACAAAGGCTGCGTTTTTCAGCATCCGGTAGATAAGCTAAGAGATGCAGAAACGCAGTAAATAGGCTCTTTTCTTTCCCCTCGCCGTCTGTTCGTTGCTCTGTCCCTCCCTCGCTCCATGGCCAGGCTCCCCGGCACCTCTGACCCTCTCCAGCTGCCAGCGGGATCCAGAACAATGCAAGAGCTGGTGGGAGCATTCCCGGCTCGCCGGGAGGATGCTGGTGGAAAGGCAGAGCTGCTGAGAGGGCACAACCCTCCGGATGGCAGCGATGCTCCCTGGCCGGGGACAAGGGACAGCAGGGAGGGGACAAAGGTCACCTCGGCTTGGGGGATGGCCAAGCATCCCAAACCGGCCCAGTGTTTGACTGAGGTGGCCCTGCTGGAGTCAAGGACGTGGTGACACCAGGACATGCTGCCAGCACAGCTTTTTAGGCAAAGGTTGCCACCACCCCATGGACATACTTCAAACTGGGGATTTCTGCACTCACACACTTCACCTTGACGCCCTCTCAGCTTTTTATGCATTTTTCATGTATTTGTAGCCTTGTGGGTTTTTAATAGATAGTTGTATCCTTTCTAGTACTTTTCCTGCCCTTTCCCATAAGCTAATCCTTTCTAACACATTCTCGAAATTCTGTTCCGTCTTATTCTTGAGAAGAGAATTTCTGACAACGACATTTTGTTTTCCACCAGAACTTAAGAGACAGAACAAGAAAATCAGGCAAAGAAGCCCCTGGACCAACTCCAAGGGTGGGTTACTGGGGTAACTGATTTCCCATTGGCTGTACCTGCTGGATATTCTCATTAATTAACTTTATAAAATGTATAGAAATCCTTTATCACGTGCACAGAGCCATATTCGTGCACCTGAAAGCTTTCATTAAAGAGTTGCTTTTATCTTCCCATTTTAACACAACTGCAAGCTTTCTTCCTTTTGTTTTTATCTGGTGTTTCATCCCGGGGCTTTGCTCAGGGGTTATCCCGTGTGGAAGAGGTTGGGTTCTGCTCCTCGCTGCAGCAAACACGGCCACGTCAATTATTCATTTAACACATTCTGTTGCTCGATTCACTGTGAACTGGGTGAGAATGCAGAAAACAAAGGAGTTATTGTCTAATTGAACTGCGTGTCTTCAGCAGAACAGGTTTTTAAAACGGCACTTTCCCTGAGAAAATTCCAACAGGATGATTTTTACCAGTGGCTTAATTAGAAGGAAAAAAAAAATCAAAACCTCGATATTTTTCATTAAATACTTATCAGTGGTAAACCCCAAAGTTTCCATCTCTTGGCTTAAAAGCTTTTCTCAGGGGGATTGAATGTGGTCAATGTTTGACCTCAAAATTCTCAACGGGTTCTGGACCACAAATGAACATTTCCCAGGTTTGCAGACAGCACGCAAAGCTCAGTTTTTGCCAAGCCCAGTCAAGACAGAGACGCTTGGTTCCATTTGCAGGCTTCCTCCCGAAAAGCTGTTTCATTAGGGAAGTGTCACCTGCCCTTCCCTGTTAATGCTGGAGACCCTGAGTGTTCATTTTGGAGCCATGGGAAGCAGCAGAGGTGCCTTGTGGTGTCTGTGTCAAATGAACCCCATCGGGTCTGATCTTTCTTCCTTCTTTCCTGAAATAAAGTAGAATTCCCACCACCGCTGCCTCCTCACAGGGAAGGAGGACAGGGTTGGCAGGTGAGCAAAACTACAAAAATATCCTATTCCTTGTTGGGCCTTTAATGAAGCATTTACAAGATCAAACAGGAAGAGGTGCCCTCCCCCCGGCCTTCTTAAAGCTGTAATTAATTGCAAAGTAAGTAGCATATAATTGCTTTCCCAAGAGCACCCCGGAGAGCAGGGCGATACCTCGACAAAGGTGCCGGAGTTAATTAACATTAGGAATTAAGTGGCTAATTGCATTGTTCTGCCAGGGCAGCCCACCCTCCCAGCGGGGTGGCATTCCCAGTGTTTCATCCCAGCACTGGGGCTGCTCCTGGATGAATCCATCCAGCCCATGGATTCAGGGATGTGCTGTGTCAGGAGGTGTTGGCAGCATCCTGGTGATGGTGACCCAAGGGACAATCTCACAATGAGGTTCTGCTGGGGCAGGTGGGCTCAGCCTCTTGTGTCCTGCAGGATTTTGGGGGCTGGATTCTTGGGGGATCCTCCATCTCCACAGAGGACAGGGCAGTTAAAGAGCAAAGGACACACCAGTCACCTCCCCATACAACAACTCCATGTTTCTACACTTTCCCAATTTCCTTGGATGCCTTCACCTCTTCTAGATGAATTCTATCAGCCAGAGAGGTTCCAAAGTATTCAAAAGCTGTCTGCTTTTAACGTGGTAGTGGTGCTTCCTTCTCCCCATCTTTGGGATAATCAGTGCAGGCATGAGGACCTCAGCTAAGATCCAGGAGCTGGGAGCATTCCGTGGTTGTGGCTGTCACTGTTATACAAATATGAGCTGTGGAGGGGGCTTAGAGCATGATTGTGGTGACCAGAGGAGCATTGTACCAGCAGGGACAGTTCTGTCCACCTGGCATGGATGTGTGGTGGTCAAGCAGCACTCTCAGAGTGTGCTGCTTCAAAAACCCTCTCCAAAATAAGAGGAGATGCCTTGCTGGCCACTGGGAAGATCTTCATGCAAAGCTTGGAGCCTCGGTAGCTCCAGACTTGTGAGTGACACTGGGTTTGTTTTACTGAAGATCTCGTGCTTTGGACTGAGCTAATCCTGCCCTCTCCCTCTGCTCCTGCCACTGCCAGACCAGCCCCTCTCTGGAGGGCACATCATGCCTCAGCCAGCAAAAATTCAGGTTTTTCCACTATCAACTTCAACCTCTGTCTTCATTTTGGCCCTTCCTGCTTTCCCCAGTGTGTCCCCTGCATTTAGTTGCCCCCTGGGCTGGGTGACACCTCCTCCAGCTCACAGATCCAGCCTCCAGCCTGCCTCCCTCCTGCCCAGTGTCTCATCTCTCATATTGAGTTCACAATCCTGGCTCAGGGTGCTCCCGAATTCCCTGTCCTCCCTGTGCCCAGGCACCCTGCAAGCATTAACCTGGAGCACCATAAACACATACAGACTACTGGAGCCTTCAAGGACTGGGTGTTGATTCTCTGGGAATGCTCTTCCTAGGACTGGACATTTCTGTGGGCTGAGCAGCAGCACCCATGAAGGCAGAGGTGAAGGAGGCAGGATTCTGGCTGTCCCCTGGTGGTCTGTGCCCAGCCTGTCCCCATGCTCAGCCTCTGCTGTCACCATTCCCCTCTCAGCTACAAAGCACAACCCCTTCTCCGTGAAGAGCCTTTCTGAGCCTATTTCTTAGATAACAGCACTTGCCTTAACCTCTCCCCTGGCTCTTCTTCCTCTGTTCTGTTGCTGTTAATTCCGAGGGTATTTCTTCATCTCCTGACAGTCCAAATGCAGCAGCCAAGGTAATAAACAGCACATTAGTTGTGCTTTGTTAGAGTGAACGAGGCTTTCCTGATAAAGACTCGGGGCCGACAAGAGGAGTTGCTCTCCCGGGCAACATCTTCATTGTGTTCTGCTCCGAGTCATTTCCTCCCACTCCAGAGTCACTCTGGCCTCCCTAACTCTGGGTGAAACTCATTCCCACCTGGCTGGGGCAGGGGAGGAACAGCGGGACACTGTGAGACAGGTCACTGGATCTGTGGAAAGAGAAGGAGGAAGAGGCAAAGGAGAAATTAGGTGCCCTGAGTTGCCCCAGCTGAAGCTGGGATGGCCAGACTGAGCAGAATTGGTTCTCAGGGTGCTCAGAGGGGATGCAAGAGGCTCCACCAAGCAAATCAAGGACTTGGCAGAGGTTAGCCAGCAGCCCTCAGGTACCTTTTCACAGAATGTCTCCAGAGCAGTTTCAAGGGAACACAGAAGTTCAGTTCCTGCTGGGTGGCTTTGAAGATGTTCCCTGAAAAGGAGCAGCTGGGTCTGTGCTGAGCCGAGATATCTCCCAAACCCTCACTCAGTGAGTGCCTCTTGAGATGCATGAGAATCATTCCCTGGCCCTTCCCCTCCCCAAACACCCTCTGAGCATCCCTGCTGTCCCCCAGCCACATCCCACCTGCCACCTGCGAGTTATGCTGAAAGGAGGAAAATTGAGTGTGCCAGGCAGGAAGGGAGATCAAGCTGCTCCTTCATTTGGCCTCTCCATTTGTGTTTGGATGTGTGGGAAATCTCTTTCCAAAAGGGCCTAATGTAGCAGAAACCTGGAAATACTTCCAGGCTGCCCAGCATGGCGTTACCCCACCAGCTAATTAAAGTGGGGCCGTCCCAAAGTGATGAGTTGGCAGGGAGGCTGCGGCTCTGAAAGAGATTGATGTTGCATGGCTTATCAATTTTCAATCTCAACACAGCCAGATATTTATCAGGCTGCAGAGAACAAACACTTGTAATATTTAAAGGGGGAAGACTTTAATGAAATCCATCGCAGATCACCAATTTCTGTTCCCCTGGGCTCGTTCCTTTCCTCTTCTTTCAGTCATTTTTCTTTTTTTTCAGTCCTATTTTCATTTTTTTGTAGCATACAATAGTCAATGAGGGAAGGAGAGTTTCATTTAAAATGCTGGTTCTCTTCATCTCCCCCCTCTCCTCTTTCCCTTCCAAAAGGTTTATGCATTTATTTGGATAAAAGGTTTTAAACAATAAAGAACTGTCTGCAGTAATTTGTGAAGATAATAGATTATCCTGGGAGGAGGCCTAGGTTGAAAAATTTCCCACTGCAGAATTCAGTCCTTGTCGTTTAGTTATTTTATTCAGAAAGGAAAAAGAAGGAGGGCAGGAGAGTCGGAGGGAGAAGAACGCAATTGCAGGGCTGAATTATTTGCTGGAGTAAATCCTCCCATTTTTACGAGCAGCATCCAAATGTGGGGTCTTCCCACACTCTCTCCCAGGTCAGGGCCACGCAATCACCGCCGAGGGCTGCCAGGTAATTTTCCCGAAGTCACCTCGATGGGAAATAGCTGATGGCTCCAGCCCCGGGAAGTCAATTGGATACGGTCCTGGATGAAAAACACTCGGCAGCTTTCTGCAAGGAGACCCCGAGACAAATTGCCTGCTCCCTGGAGCAGCCCTGGCACAGGATATGCCCTAGCCCGGCTGAAATCCATCACTTCACCGCCGGTCCTCAGCCTGCCGCTTAAACCCCAGCCTTCGATTACAGGTCTGCTCTTAAGCGCTCATTAGCCCAGCGGGAAGAGCGATTGTAATGAAGCCGAGCTGCCGAAATCGCTAATCAATAGCGAGAGGCTTTGGCTGCTTCTCCGCAGCACCTCCCGCACCTTCCCCCGCCGCGATCGCAAACACACGCTGCGCCCGTCTGGGCCACGCTGACTAATCACCTCCAAACAACTTGGAAATGCATGCTTAATGAGAGCCGCATGAATAATTGCTTTTTCATTTTCCTGCCTAACCAGAGAGGGAAAAAAAAAATCACCCCAGAATGAGATTTCTGTCTCGGAGTGGCCCAAAATAGAAAGTTTTCTGGTGAGGGAATTTGTGTGTGTGAGCCCTCTCCACCTTAACAAAGCCTTTGAGGTGAAATGGAAGAGTCAGTATAATCCAAAATAAACTAGATTCCTGTTTGTTTTACATTCATTTCCCTCTCTTTTGAAAGTATTTTAAAAATTAGGTTGAGGCAAATGTAATCTCCGAGTAGTGTTTTGAATGGAAATGGTTTTATTTCCCCATTCTGGGAATAAAAAGATCTCTTTGAAACCCGATGTGAAAATCTCCTGGCATAGAGAGGAGGGGGGAAAAAACCTTTTCTATCATTTATTAAAGATGTCTGAGAGAATCTCAGATCACTGCATTCTTCAAACACTGCTGTCACTCCTCCTGCAGCTCTGGCACTGGGAAGATGATGGGATTGGGAGGTGGGCTGACCCTGGCTGGGCCCGAAGCTGCTCCATCCCTGCCCTCCTCAGCTGGAGAGCAGAGGAAATAGAAGGAAAGGCTTGTGGATCGAGATAAGGATGAGCTGGAAGCTTCTGGCAGCTCCTCACAGGAGTTACTCCTGTATCCCCCTCTGTCAAACCTTGCCACCCAAACCCAGCACAGATTGTGACCCCCAGCTGAATAAAGACCTCCAGGAATATTTTACCTGTGGACATTTGACCTTTCCAAGGGATTTTGGGATTTGTCAGGTTGGTTGCTGTCCCCTCCCAGAGATAGTTCCACCTCAGGAATTTGGAAAGCGGCAGGGACTGAATGCAAATAGGATCTGCATCCCGTTTATTTGCACTTGCTCAGACTTCTGTGAGGGTGTCTTACTCTTTTTTAATGGTAAATTTGGGGTTGGCTTATAAAACCAATCCCTAATTGAGTGAAAGAAATTCAAGAAGCTACAAATACCCTAAACCAGACTAGTTTGCTGCAGCCTATAAGCCTGTTTTGCATTAAATCAGGTTTTCTCTGTAAATGAGACCTTCACTATAATTGCTCTGGAGCAGCTTATTCTGATTTCTTTGCCTCTTTGGCTTTGGTAATTTGTCTTCAGCAAAACACTGAGGACAGACAAAGCCCAGGGGAAGGCAGGGGATGCTCAATAGGACAAATCTTGCTGGCACAAGCTGTTCCTCTCCTCCTCCCATCTGCCCAGCTCCTCACCTGGAATTCTGAGGGAATTCTGAGCCCAACCCAGCACCCCCCGTGCCCCCAGGTCCAGGGGTGGCTCTTGGGGTTTTGGGGACTCTCTGAGGGAGCCTGGTGACTTCAGTGTCTGCAGCACCATCCGTGGTGGGCTGATGGCAAATGGGTGAGGGATGGAAGGCTGGGAAGATGGGGTTGGGAGTGGAGTTATGTTGATTGCAGCAGATGGAGAAGTCCTGCCTTTCTAAGACTCACCCTGGGCTGCATTCACACAGTTCCTCACCCCAGCAGCCCTGGGAGACCTCTCAGGCACATTGCAGCCCTTGCTCTGCATGCCAAGTGCATCCCAGAGAGCTGCAGGAATTCCCTGGCACGGGGATAAGGAGGAGAGCAAACCCTGGAGACAGAGAAATCCTTGTGGCCAACATGACCAAACACCAGCAGGAATGGCACTTCCACCACCAACCTGGGTTTCTGTATCCAGATTTGGGGTGATGGCTGTGGTTTCACCCTGCACAGGAGATCCAATCCTTGATAATCCAGGGGGAATTGGGGGGATTGTGATCCCAAATAATCCAGGGGGCACTGGGGAGTTTCAATCCCCAATAATCCAGAGAGGCAAATCCAAACCCTCCTGGAGGCAGCTCAAGGAAGAAGCAACACCCAGCACAGTGTAGTGAGCACAGCTGGGCTCTCCCAAAGAGTTCAGAGCTAATTCCACCTCTGCATTGAAGACTTTCGATGACTGTTAATGAATTTAAATGATGGGGATTTTCTTTTCACGCTTCATTGCCTATGCTCCTCACATTGAGATGCTAATTAAGAAGACATCAGCCCGAGCTGGGAGTGATGGGGACACTGAGCAGAGTGAAGCTGTGACAGTGGCTTTGGGGCCTCTTCTCGAGTCTGACAAATTATTTCTTTCCACAAGGCTGCTCTGTACAGGTCCCACGGGGAGTTGAGATTTGCTCTGGCTCTCGTGCCTCGGTGGCTGTTTGATCCCGCTGGGATGTCTGAGGGATGCTTGGGCAGCCTGGGCTGTGTGTGAGAAGAAAAAGGGTTTTTTTCAGGGCACTGAGAACAAATCCCTCTAGGGCCAACAAATATAAACTCCAAATCACTGGTGGGAAGTACCTGAGCAAACTGTCCCCGGCAAACTGTTGGAGTTTGTGAGATATTCTGGATAATAGCACAATTTTCTGCTTTTATGGGGTGGTTTCCAAATTCGGACACAGCTGGTCTGGGCAGGTGGTGCTGTTCTGGTGTTTTCAGGTGATTCAAAGCAAGACCTTAAATTATTTTGCTGGGTTTTGTTTGCTTTTGGTTCCCAGGTGCTAACACATCTCACCCTCAAGCATCCTGTTTGTAGGGAGGGTTTGGCACTAGGATATCATGGCATTCCAGGTGGGAAATTCCCCCCTCTAATCCACCAAACCCTGTCAGGATATCTCAACAGCAATGGTTGAAAAATTGCTTCTAAAACCTGGGCTGAGCCAAAGTCTGTGACTGCTTCTTAAAAGTCAAGGGGAGGGTGAGAGAGAAGAAAAGGTTTATAAATCATGAAACCTATTAATCTAATCCTAGAACAAATTTACCAATTCTAAAATGGATTTTCAGAGATGACGGGGGAAAAAAAATGGATTTTGCAAATCTTAACAATTAGTCCTTCTTAAAGAGCTTCTGCTTCCCAGAGCAGCTTTGTGCTCGGGACAGTTTGGGGAGAGATTGTTCCTGGCTGCCTGTGGCCTCTCATTATGAGAGGGATTGCAAATGCTAATTCTGGGGCTGAAAGTCTGCTCAGCCCTCCAAGTATTGTCAATGGTGTGAGGAAATGAATTCTTAACCACTTCACTGCTGCTCTGCTTTCTGGAGAAAATACCCGGAGCTGCAAATGATTTTTGTAACAGTGGTTACTGATTATTGTCAGTGACGTGGCTGAGATCTCGGATTTGATTTTAGCCATCCCCAAACTTCAGGAAAACACCAAAAGAAAACACCACCCTCCCCAGTTCTATCCAAATTTTGGGTAGAGTTCCAATCTTCTCTCCACTCCTGTGTAAGAGAAAAGCTTTGGTGGTGGCGTGGTCACTTCAGAGCAGCTCCTCACAGGTTTTCACAACCCCATCACTATTTTTGTGGCATGCATCCAAAAAGAAGAGCAGGGAAAATAAAAAGGCTGGCCTGAGGAGTGAGAGGCTCGTTTTGCAGCGGAGCCTCTTGGCTTATTAAGCTCAGCAAAACAGAAGTTGAGTGGGCACAGGATCACTCCCTCCACGTCCATCACCCCGCGCGGCGCCGCAGAGGGAGAAGGATGCAGAAAATCGGCATGGGGGAAAACAGGCAGGAATCCATTGCAGATGGCAATTCAGAGAAGGTTCTGCTGGCAGAGGAGGGGAAGTGGCTGCCTTGGGCAGTGACGACCCTTGAGAGAGATGCAATATCTCTGAGCTCCTGGGCACCACGCAGTGCTAGAGGGGAGGGTGTGGATGGCAGCAAACACGGGACACGATCTCAGTCGCTGCTGGGAGCTTGTTTATCTCGGTGCTGATGGAAAATCCTGGGCCTGGTTGGGGGGTATTATGGAGAGGCTGTCCGTGTGTGTGACAAATCGAAAGGGACTCGAGAAATTAGGGAAGGGAAACGTTTATTTTCTGCCTTTCGAATGCGCGTCGCACCCAGTCGAGAGCAAAATTAATTCGTTCATTACAGGCGCTCGCCGTGGCAGATGAAGCGGCAGAGGCAGCTCGGGGGTGGCTGCAGCCTCACCAGGGGAGCCTGAGGGCACTGATGGCACACAGGGAGCACAGCAGGCCCTGGTGCTGGGGACAGCCTGGCCCTGCTGGAGGGGAGCTCAGCCAGGAGGTGCTCCCAGCCAGGAGGGGCTCCCAGCCAAAATTCCCCTAGGAGGGATTTTGTCTAAACCAAAGCCAAGTTTACACAAGGGGTTTTTTCACCTTTGCTGCACAACTGTTGGTGGCATCTCAAATATTTGGCTCCTGGGATGGCTGTAGAAACTCCCACCTTTTCCTTTCCCATTTTCAGTCTCAGAGGGAGATGCTGCCATGTGCTGCAGGGTTATTCCCTCTTCTCCTTGTGCCAGCACAGCAAAGAGAACTTTCCCAGGGCCTTGGGGACAGCAGAGGTGCCAACTGTTTGTCCTGTGTGAGGATCCAGCTGTCCAGGCTTGGAACATCCCACCAGGAGAGCAGGGCAGGCACTGAGCACTGCACAGCTCCTCTTCCTTCAGAAATTCCTGGTGGCTTCCATACATTTTCTCCCAAAGCAGGCAGATCCTGCACACCCGAATGCCCCAGCACTGTGATCATGGAGCAATCCAAGCTCAGGAGTGGATTCTGACATCCTGCTGGTTTTCTCTGGAGGTGGCTGATGGGGATTTGCTGGCACAGAGCTTGAGCCGGGGTGTGATGCATCTTGTGTTTGTTTGGGAGCTCATGGGTTGTGCAGAGGCCCCAAAACCAGCGTCTCAAATGTCATCCAAAGGCCACCTACAGCCTCCTCTGACTGGAGCCAATCTCCCAGCCCTCCTGGCAGCTGGATCTGTGCCACAGCATGAGTGGAGCTGTCTGAGTGCCACAGACACATCCTGTGCCGTGGTCAGAAGGTTACAGGGGCTCCCTGTGTCCTTCTGGAGTGGGCAGGATGGTGGTGGAAGCGAGGAAAAGACTTCACTTGAGCCCAGGGAAAGCTGAATTGTTAACAGCAAATGGAACATCTTCACCAGGAGGAACTGAAGGGCTCTACCTGCAACAGGAGCTGCTCTTTAGTCAGAGTTTCACTCAAAAAAGGACAGTGGGGCAGATCCAGACTGTGAATGAGGGTTGACTGGCAGCTACAGCCAGCTGCTCATGGGATTATGGATTCACTGGCTGTCCTAGAGCACAGGACTTTGCATTTCTTCTGGTTGGAGCCACAAATGTCACCCTACAGGTGATATGTCCCTAAAAAAACAAAACAAAAAAAAACCAGAAAAAACCAAACCAAAAAAAAAAAACCACACCAAAGAAAACCCCCAAAAACCAAAAAACAACACCTCTTCATTTTAGTAAACTTTCAAAGGCTGGGGGAAAAACCCTGCATGATTTGCTTCCTCACCTGGGCAGCACCCTGGGCAGGGCCAGCTCTCTATGGGGACACAAATGTTCCAAATCCATCCCCATAGCTCTTCCCCCAGTGCTCTGGCAGCACAGCCTCAGGGTTAGGGGGGTGCTGAGGCAGCACAGCTCCCAGCCAGCCAGAAACACCCATTCCTGGATGGCTGACAGCTCCACGGAGCCAAGCAGGGCAGCAGAGGAGCTGGAGCTGCACAAAGCAGGGAAAAGAGCATTTTGGAGAGTTTGCAGCTTCCCCCGAGAAAAGCCTCTTCTGGGTCAGAAGTTCACAGCGACAAAAGCCGGCCTGGTTTGCGCTGTGCTTCTGGATTCCTCTCACACAGGAAGGGCCCTGAATGATGTCTTCTGTCACCCCGAACTGGCAAGGAGCTCCTGCCTCATCCTGGCACACAATGACCTGGCTGAAGTTATTCATGACTTCATCAGCCCTTGGCCAGACTGCAGCCCTGCCTCTGCTGAGCCCAGCCAGCCCCAGGCTGAGCCCGAGCTGCTGCTGCCCTTCAGGTGTCCAAATCCCACAGGACATCCCAGCCCCACATTCTGGGTGGTGCCATGAGGGGACAGCCCCTGGGCCAAAGGAAGAACGTGAGGGATTTATAATCACTGGGGTTTGAGGCTGATCTGGTGTTTTCCCATCAGGAAAGTCCAGGATGTGTGGATGCAGAAACCCTTTTTCCTCTGATTGTAGCCCCTGCAGCCAGCCAGGATCTCCAGGATCTTCACTCCAATCTTGCTGCCACTGCTCTTTTTGAGCCTCCATGCTCTGCCCCCAGACATTCATCACTGCCAGCAGGAGCAGAAGTGAGAGCAGCAAACAGGGAATGGAGCTCTCTCTCCTGCCCAGCACCACTTGTTTACTCATCGCTGCTTTCCCTCAGCTCCACAGGACTTCTCATCTCGGAGGCAGCAGACTCCTTCCACACTCCAGCCTCCAGACAATCCTCAGGCACACTGGGGAAGCAGCCACCTCTGGCTGTTTTGTTGCCAGCTCTGAATGTGTGCTTGGAGAGAGGCAGAAATGTGTGATGTGAGATGAGAATGGGGCTGTGATCCTGCCGCTCCTCCTTCGGCGCTCTCCAGACAATGCGCGGGGAGAAAACAATTTGTGCAGAAGAAACGGGAGCAAGGAGCTCCGTGGCGCTTTCTGGGAACAAAACACACGGGGGAAAAAGGGCTTTTGAGGAAGTGTCAGGTTGGGAAGAGTGGGAAGAGGGGCAGAGCTGTTAATGCAGGGAGCTGCAGACTGGGGAAGGCAGCCAGGCAAACTGGGGGGTCAGTTCAGGATCTGTGATTAATCCTTGTGGGTGCAAGATGTTTGTGGGGCAAGGAGAGGGAAGTGTGAATGGGATCACAGCTGGGAGCAGAGATGATTTCTCCTCCTCACAGGAGTGATTCTTGCCTTTTTTTCTTTTCTATATTTGTAACCTTGCCAGTACTTTTCCCTACCCTTTTCCCCAGCTAGAAAGACCAAACACATTCCAGAGGTCCAAGCCCTGGGGGACACAAGGCCCCTACCCTGTCTCAGTTCTTCCTGGGAACCAAAGCTGAGAACAAAATCTTCAAAACACATTTTTGTGAACAAGTCCAACTAGTGCCAAGGGTAGGGAGTTCCAGAGAAGAAGCTCAACATGGAAAAAATTGCATCATCACTTGTCCTCCTAATTAGTACTTTTTATCAACTATCCTAATTTCCTAAAACCTATCAAACTGTATTCACTGCTGTGGGGTTGGGCTTTCGTGGATATTCTTCCAGAACTGCCCCTGGACCTCCAAGAAACATCCACTTTTATATTACCTCCTAGACTAAAATTATCTCAAGTTTCATTTCTAGGCTAAAAAAAGACAACACAAGGGACAGCAGAAGGGACAGTTTCCTTCCCTGCCTTGAAGGAAACTGCTCTGCTCAGGTCCCTGCTGCTGCCACACGAGCAGCCATCACATTTTGGGGGATAAAAACAGAGCCACACTCCCTTTTGTTCTCCATAGTGGGCCAGGAGAGAGGCACCACACCCAGGAGGGGACAGGAGTGACTGCAGTGACTGACAGCTGACTGTGCCTTATTGATTAACCATCGATCAGCCGGCCCTGCCCATGCTAATGCTAATGGGGTCGATGCTAATTAGTCCATTTGCATCCAGAGCTGGCTGCCCGTGCGTGTGAGTGGGTGTCAACCAGGCTGATTTGGGCTGGGAATTGGTGTTTTAATTCAGCCTCTGCATTCCCTTGCACTCCTCAGACACCCCAGATCACCCCCAGGCTGTGGCACACAGAGCTTCCCCATCCCCAGCTTGCTCGGTTAGAGGAAGCAGCAAAGGCCTGCAGAAAGGATGAACAACTTCCAGATTTTGCTTTATTTGTAGCCCAGATTTGGTGCTTATCTTCACGTGGTGTTTGCAAGCAGAGAGCCCCCAGCCCTGTGTGGAGGAACACAACCAAAACCTGTGCCCTGTGTCCTCTGGCCACTGAGATTTCCATTCTGTGCTTCTCCTTCCCCATCCACAGCTTGATTTAGACACTGGCAGGGGAAGCATCCCCTCCTGCTGTGGTCCTGCAGGGATGGCTGGTCCACACTGAGGCTCTGGGATGCCATTCCTCAGGTGAGTTTTGCCTTCCTGCACTCGTGGTGCTCACCCAGTCCCTGTCCTGAAGAGCTGTCACTCCTCTGAGCTCATCCCAGTGGGTTTCTATTATCAGCAGCTTCTATCTGCAAAGCCATTGATAACAACAAATAATTAAAAATGCATTTGTGTTTCAGCAGCCTCTGGGTGCTCTCTGCAGCAAAAACCAGGAGCTTGTCGGTGTGGAGGCCCACAGGAAAATGTGCTTTTCTCAGCTGTGAAGTGTTGCTCCTGAACCCTTTTCTATTCCTTCCTGTGTCCATCTCATGTGCTGCTGTTCCTCAGGTCAGAGGCTGCATCTTCTCTGGTTCTGTGCCGTGGGGTGCCAAGTGCAGGCAGTTTGTTGTTATTTTCCCATGCTGTTTGCTTGCTCGCTTGATTTTGGAGCTGCAATGACATGCAGAGGGGATGGAAAAGCTCTGCTGCTGCTCTTAAATAATTCCCTGTGTAGATGGGCTTCTCCTGGAATGTGAATGGGCTCTCCTGCTTTAGCTAGATCCACTCCCAGCTCTAACCTGCTGCTTTGCTTGGAGTCAGAATGGCTGTGAGGGGAGGTGCCAGGGGACAGCTGGCCTGTGGGATTCCATCCCAAAATTCCATCCCCACAGGGTTTGTGGCCAGAGCTGACCAGAGGCATCTGAGGAGCAGCAGCCAGAACATCTCAGAGGGAGCTGAGCCCAACCTGTGTCACCCCTGCCACCCCCCAGCATTTCTGCCGCAGTTTAGGGCGTTGATGAATTAATTTTTAGAACAAAATAATGTCATTTGCAGAGGTGGATGTGCCGTGCCAGGGGTGACAGCATCTCCCAGTGTGCATCCCTACACAGGGCACACCCTGCTGACCTAACCACGGACCCACCACCCTCTGGAATGTTCCTGTGTCCTACTTCCCACCCTGGTGCTGCTGGGGAGGCAGTGCTGGCTGTGCCACCAGCATGAGGTGACCACGGGGCTCCAAGCACCCCCAGAGAAGTCCCCTGAGAGGCCGGGGGACAGCACAGGGGACAGTCCCCTCCAGCAGCCCGGGATGCAGTGCCGGCCTGCAGGATGCTCGGAGCCACTGGGTGTCAGTAGCATCCCATTTCCCGGCCGCTCGTGGACGTGGAGCCGGGAGGGTGAGTTTTCCTCCACGGAGAGCAGCTGCTCCATCCCTGCTGCAGCCAGGGCAGGGTGGCACAGCCCTGTCACCGGAGCTGCTGGCTCTTGGCTGGGTTTTCCCACCCTGTGGAGCTCCAGGAGGGATGGTGCTGCTCCAGGAGCTGCAGCTGAGCACTGGGATGCCCTGTGGAGCCTCAAATCCTTGTCAAGTCCTGGCTGAGGTGGATCCTTCTCCCAGGTGCCCCAGATTTTCTCCAAGCCAGTGCTCTTCCTCAGCTCTGAACCCATCCCTGCTCTATTTGTGTCACCCCTGCCACCCCCATCCCTCCTCACCCACTGCTCAGCCTGAAGGTGAGCTCACCCATGAGGTGCTGCTGGCTGGTGATTTTCTGACCATGTGGGGTTTTTCCCCCAGCCTTTAAAAGTTTACTAAAATGAAGATTTTTGGTTTTTTTTTGCAAGGATGTATCACCTGTAGGGTGACATTTCTGGCTCCAACCAGAAGGAATCCAAAGTCCTGTGCTGTAGGACAGCCAGTGAATCCATAATCCCATGAGCAGCTGGCTGTAGCTGCCAGCCAACCCTCATTCACAGTCTGGAGCTGCCCCACTGTCCTTTTTTGAGTGAAATCTGACTAAAGGGCTGCTCCTGTTGCAGGTAGAGCCCTTCAGTTCCTTCTGGTGAAGATGTTCCATCTGCTGTTAATAATTCAGCTTTCCCTGGGTTGAAGTGAGGCCTTTTCCAAACCTGTCTTTCATCACCAAGATCAACTCCACTTGGATCAGATCCGTTCGGAGGAGTGAGCTTTCCTGATGCTCTTTCTCCAGGAAAACCTGGGATTGCTTTGAGTGCCTGCTGGGATCTCACATCCCTGTGTGTCCCTGTGTGTCCCTGCCTGTGAGGAGGGAAGTGGGAGAGGAGAAACCAGCAGGAGCACAGTGATTTGGGACAGAGAAAACCTTCTGCTCCTTCTCTTCAGAGCCTGTACTCAATACATCTGATGAACTTCTGAGTCACTTCTGTACAAACAATTCCAAATTTGGGTTCATTTCACAGCAGCAAAGCGGTTTTGAGTTGAGATAGGACTGAAACACTGTCCAGTTCTGGCCGAGGGCTCATGGATCTGTGGCCTGGAGGCAATTTCTGGGTGCTGAGGCTACACAGTGTCAGCTCCCGTGCTGAGCTGGCAGTGATGCTCGTTCAGAGCTGCAGAGCTGTGGTTTGATGCCCCCATCCCACCCCAGCCCGGTGAGAAAGAACACCACAGAGCACAGAGTGGTGCTGAAAGAAGAGCTCCCTGCACCTCTCAGCCCCTGATTGCTGTGCTTTGTACTTCCCTTTGCTGTTTGCTTCACTTAAGCAGCTTCAACAACCAGAATCTTTCCCTCTTGGTGGGCTTCTTTTTTCCCTTCTGGCCCAGAATGTTTCACTGTTTTTCCAAAAAAACTATTTATTTTTCTCCACTGTTGCATCCTGCTTTTATCTCTTTCCTATTCAAGCCAGCAGTCCCCCTTCTTGTGAATATGGTTTCCCATGAGACATTCCTGATGTTTGATCCCCTTTTCCATGCTCTCTCCCGTCATCTCAATAGTTTTTCAGCCTTTCTTTCCTCATTCCCAGCCCTTTCCATTTATTTCTTTTCAGTGGGACCTCTGGGTGAGGTGCTGCCTCCCTCACCCCACCTTTATCTTGGCACAGAGATTGGGAATGAGGGAATTTTCATCCAGGAACCCTCTGGGATGGAGGGATGGATGGATGGATGGATGGATGGATGGATGGATGGATGGATGGATGGAATCCCAGGCTCCCAAGGAGGATATGCCCTCCTGGAATTAAACCTCTGGGTGCTGGAGCCTCCCCCTGGAGCCCTTTTAAGTGTTTGCTTTCCCTTTTTCTCATCCCTCCTCCCCTGATTTTTATTTGTGGGCCTCGTTTCGCCGATTAACCTCAGGGCGGGCAGCAGCTCCTAAGAAAGATGCTCTCACTTCATTAAGAGATAATGGAAGCTGTCAGAGGTTTGAAGGATTGCACTCGTGATGGGAGCAGGAGGGGGAAGAAATATAGTCACAGCAAAGTTACATTTTCATGTAAATTGTTTAAAGATTTAAATGGTTTCTATTAGGAAGGGTCAGCGGGGCTGTGCAGAGGCCTAAATTAGTCCTTCTGTGCAGAACTGTAATATTGTCTATAAATGAAAAGGAATAAAGAAAGCTGTTAATTTTCTTTTCTCCCACTCTCTCATTTCAGCTCATATTTTTCTCCCTCGGCCTTTCCAGGAGCTTTCCCCTGATTTTGTTCCATCCTTGGCTCTTCCTGCTGTCATCTTTGGGATGAACTTGGCATTTTTTCCCTGTGACCTGGCCCTGCTTGGAGCCGAGCTCTGCTGCTCTGGTGCCATCCCCAACCCCCTCGTCACAAATGCAAATGCTCTGCTTTGGGTTTCGAGGCACACAGCTGCCCCACAGGGAGAGGGAGGCCCGGGTGATCAGTTAATTAGTTAATGACTATCCCAAGTGGGTTGTTGGTTCGCCTGCTGACATGTGAGGTGGAGTCTCTGCTCCGCTGCTTCTCCGCTCGGGGCTGGTTGGTAATTCATCCACAAGCACATCTTGGTATAAATAATCACAAGACAGCGATTTGCTGGGGTATTCACAGCTGAGCATGTTTTTGCACACACCAGTGCCTGGCTGGATGGGATGGCACCTGTGGGGATTGGCTTGTCTTCCCTGCTTGCATCCCAGCCCTGCATCCTGCCGATGGGGACAAGGGGCTTTGCCTTCCCCGGGGAGCTCTTCTAGAAGGGGATCTTGTGCACACATGTGGGACTCTGGTTTTGCCTCAAAATGCTCCTTGAGAGGTGGTCTTGATGCCTTTTTTAGTCTAGAAATCAAACTTGAGATAATTTTAGTAGAGGAAGTAATACAAAAGTGGATCTTTATTGGAGCTCCAGGGGAAGTTCTGGAAGAATATCCACGAAAGCCCAACCCCAAAGGGGTGAATACAGCTTAGTGGTTTTAGGAAATTAGCAGAGTTGATAAAAAGCACCAGTTAGGAGGACAAGTGGTGATGAAATTCTCCTCAGGTCAAGCTCTTTCCTGGAGCCTCTCACCCTTGGTACTAGTTGGACTTGTTTATGAAAACGTGTCTTGCAGATTTTGTTCTCAGCCTTGGTTCCCAGGAAGAAGCAAGATAGGAGAGGAGCCTTGTGTCCCCCAGGGCTTGGAGCTCGGTGATGGCTTTGGTCTTTCCAGCCAGGGGAAAGGGTAGGGAAAATATTGGGAATGTTACAAATATATAAAATAAATAAGGTTTATTTATTATGTAAATCACTCTGGCATCAGCCTCACCTGCAAACCCGTGAGGCAGAAATCTGAAGGTGTCTCCTCTCACCTCGCCCCCTTGCTCTGCTCATTCCTGAGATTTGCTGTCTCTGGTTCTGGCTCTCCGTGTGCCCTGGAGCGGCGATGGAATGGTTAAACCACCTGCACCTCGCTGCATTCCCACCAGGGCCACAGGCCAGAGGGATAAAAGAGCTCTTGGGCAATCAGGGATTGAATTTACAACGAGCTGGGCAGACTTTTCCCCTCGGAGGGCAGCAGCAGAGCACGAGGTGCAGCCGCCGAGGCAGGAAGAGGCGTGTGCCCTGTCCTAGCCCAGCCCTGCGAGGATGCCCTGATCTCGATGCTCTAAAACCTCCTCAACTCCCAGCACGCTGCTCTCAGCAGAGTTCAACCCCTTGCCTCATCCCTCCCGAGCAGAACGGCAGAGATCAAGCTCATCTCCCAGCTCTGGAGGCTCGGCTCCAATTACGGGAGGTGAGGCGCTGATTGCTCCTCACACACATGCGGGAGACCCCCGGAGACCTCGGGGTGGGAGGGCTTTGGGGAATAGCAGCACGGAGAGGGTTTCGCATGCAGATCACTGGGAAGGCAGCAAAAGCAGAAAAGAAAGCTGTGGCTGGGAAGATGAGACTCTGTGCTGGGTGCTGAAGGATTTCAGGGTAACAGGTCTCCAGTTTTGGTCTTGGGAGAGAAAGAAAGAGATGCCTTTTGTGGTTTGCAAGAGCTCAGGACCAGGCCTGCCTTTCAGGAAGGGAAAAACCAGAATCCTGAGCCAATTTCAAGCTGGTTGTAGAGCACAGAGGGAGGCACACCCCAAATTTCCACCCCTAATGACAGCATTGCCATAAAAAAGACATCTTGCAGTTGGCTGTTTCTGGGGTAGAGAGAGTGCTCAGCATCCTCTGGTCATCAGCCTGAAATTCCCCTCAGTGACACAAAACATCCTCCCCTTCCAGAAGCTCCTTTCACAGGAGATTTTGTGCAACTGCTGTTTCTCAAGGTCACCTCATTTCTCCCACAGGAGGAACAGATTCCCCTCAGCTTTGGGGACTCAGCAATCTTCCTAAACCCAATCTGTCTCCCTGTGCCAAATCCATCAACGGAGATGCCAAAGAGATGAGTCCCTGGGCCACTGTTTGAGGAACTCCACTTGCACTGGTTGAATCCATTTCCTGCACTGCAGAGCCCACATGGATTAGATGTACCAGGATTTCACACCAGAAAGAGTTGGTCCCCTTTTCAGAAAGGGTGCCACTCAGTGTCATTAGATTTGCACTGGCCAGTTCAAGGTCTAGCAGAGAAATCTCATTTCCACCCCATGAGCAGCACCCTGAATTCCTGACACCAACTCTCCCAAGGCAGTTTTGCTCCTGGGCTCCTCAGGGGAGGAAATTTTGGCTGTTCCTTCAATCCTCATCTCATTTTTGGTTTGTTATTCCAGCGTGTGGCCTTGTGGCCGTTGGGGGATGTGTCTGAACACCACATGGCCCATCCTCCATAAAATCTGCTTTTATTGGACTCTGTTCCATGCTGTCCTCCAAAACTGGCTGGAAATGGAGGCGAACTCCCGAGGTCAGAAGAAAGGCTCTTTAGCTGTCACGATTCCTCTGCCCCATTTCCCCCAGCGTGGGAGCTGTGTTTGCTAAACTCTAGGCATATGGTCCCACTCCCAGTTTGTTGGATGCAGGAAAAGCCCTCGTTGCTACCTTGGTAATTTCTGCTAATTCATCCCAAATAGCCACTGACCTGCTTTAACACCTCTTTCCGTCTCGTTGCAATGGCATCAATTTCTGATCGCCGGCCCCACGTTTATTTTCTAGGTCAACCTCTTCTGCAATGTCTTCACATTCCCTGAAATCCTACTAAAATAGCCTCGTGTCGTCCTGGATCAGTAACCATTTGGAGACAAAGTCTGTTTATTATCGTGCTCCGGAATAAGTGGTGCCTGCAATAAGCAACATTTGCTCGGCAATCTGTGCCTCAAAAATTAAAGCCTCCATGATGACTCAGTCCCAGTCTGACTGGGGAGATCTAAACTCAGGCTCCAGCACGACCTACAAACTCCTCGCGGAGTTCTTTCCCCAAAAAAAACTTTTATTTTTACCAGCCTCACCTATCCTTTTCCTTTGGTCTATCCTTGCCAGTGTGATTCCGATGATCTGATCCCAGTGTGGAGGCAGGAATGGTGATTATGTGATCTCTCCAGGCCCCTCTGTTTCACCCACAGCTCTCCTGAGATTTGTCATCCTTAATGCCAGCAGTCTGACATGGAATTTGCTCTCTGGAAATAGCTCAGCATCCTCAAACCCTTCTCATGGCATCAGGCCCTGATGAGCCTGTTGGATTGTAGGAGCAACCTCTGACAATCACTCAGATCTCCCTCAGAGCTCCCTCCAGCCTGGAGCTGCACCTGCAATCAATTCCTGTGGGATTCAGTGCTCTTACTGTCCCAAGGTAAAGACCAATCAACAGCTTTTTGCTTAAATTCTTCTTTTTTCTTCTGTTTTTCCTTGCAGACCCCACAGCCTTCCGCTCTTTGGCCCCAAATAAGCAGCAGGAACATAATTTCTCCCTACAAGTCCCCCCTCACTGATACCTGCCTGTTCCCAGGGTTCTGCAAGACTATTTTTCCCCCCATCTGGTTTTCCTCCTGTCATCTGGTTGTCCCATTTTCCATGAGCAGCATCCTGTCCCTCTTTGGCTTCAAACCATTGCACTCTCTACCTTCTCTCCCTCTTTTCTGCTGAGCTGCTTTCACTCTCCCATTCAGGAGATCCTGGGATCTTTGGATCTAAACAGTTCCTTTCAGGAACACATCTAAGAACAGCACAGATCCAACCCCCCAAAATCCTGTTTATTACCAATTGCTTTGGGGGTTATTTCTTCTCTTTGTCACTATTTTTCCAGCCTTAAGCAGTGGAAAATCTTCCAAATTCCCTCCCAGGCACTCTCATGTGAGATCTCCCATTTGCTTTCTCCTCCCTTTCAATTTCTTTATTTCCCCACTTGCACTCGACTCTTTTTCCAACACATTTTCCTCCAGCTCAGCAGCTGGAGAGGATGCTCTGGGAAGGGGCTGTGGGTGGAAACCCAGGATGTGGAGGAGGAAGTTTTCCTTTATTCCTGGTGTGTTGGGATGTGAGCGAGAGGGATGGAGTTGGATGTCTCTGAGAATGGCCAAAATCTGCTCAGTCAGAGGAGCTGCAACCATCCCAGCTCCACCAGGAGCTCTTAAAATCCTGGGGCTTGTCCAGAAATCCACAAAAAATCCACAAAAAGCTGATTTTCGTGGCAATGTGCCACAGCACCTCGAGAGTGAATGGGACATCCCAGATCCCCAACACCACCCCATTCCTCCCTCCCATTCCCCCACTCCGATCTCACACCACATCTCCACTGACCCCCACGTCGTGGAAGGACACCATTAATATTATATTTTTTGCAGACATTATCTCAGAGTCAGTTCACGCCTTGTTGCAGGTCGGGCACGCGGCCGCCTGTGTGATCCTCCAGCCTTTGGCGTTCTCCGGCGCCGCTTTGGCGTCGGGAAGCTTCTTCAGCTCCTCCACGGCCTCTCCGCAGAGCTGGCGGAACACCGGCAGCCTTTTCTTGGAGTCGGGGGAGCCTCTCGCATCCAGGGCTTCCATCTCCGCCCGCGGGGAGGAGGTGAAACGGGCGGGGAGGCGCCGAGCAAGAGAGGAATCGCAGTCTTCATCTGGGCTGAGGTAGTGCTGGGCTGTAGGGTGGCAGGATGCAGGGCCTTGGGGGACGTTGGCGGCCCCATCCAGGGGGTGGGAGGTGGGGATGTTCCTGCAGCTCTCCAGGAAGATGTAGCGGATGTCCCTGGAGGTGTGGTAGGGTGTGCATCCCGGCAGGGACAGGCTGCGGGCTTCGCACTGGAAAGCTGGTGCCGACATTGGTGCTGGTCTGGGGGAAATCACACCGTGAGCAGGGAGGCAGGAATTCTCAAAAATCCTACATTTTCCCCATTGAAAAATACCAAATTTCCACAATCCTCTCTCCCCCTCCCTTCTCTGAATGGACCAAGCTGCCTCCAGAACAGTAACACAATTCCAGCAGGGGTGGAGGTGAGGCAAGAAGTCTCAGAACCCCTATGTTTTCCCCATTGAAAAATACCAAATTTCCACAATCCTCTCTCGTCCCTCCCTTCTCTGAATGGACCAAATTGCCTCCAGAACAGTAACACAGTTCCAGCAGGGGTAGAGGTGAGGCAGGAATTCTCAAAAAACCCCACATGTTTTCCCCACTGAAAAACACCAGATTTGCAGAGTCCTCTCTCCCCCTCCCTTCTCTAGACAGACCAAGTTGCCTCCAGAACTGTAAAACAATTCCAGCAGGAGGAGGTGAGGCAGCTGGGCAGGAGTTCCCAAAACCCCCCACATCTTTTCCCCATTGAAAAACACCAAATTTCCACAGTCCTCTCTCCCCCTCCCTTCTCCAAACTGACCAGGATTTTCCTGCCAGAAAGATCTGGTCCTTTTTTCCAAAAGGCTGCCAGTCAGTGTCACCAGATTTGCACTGGTGTCCTCACAAGCCAATTCAAGGCCCTACCAGAGAAATCTCATTTCCACCCCAGGAGCAGTAGCCTGAATTCCTGTCACATTCCTGCCTCCAGAACAGTAATGCAACTCCAGCATGACTTCCACAGCAAAATCAGGAGATATCCAGCAAAATTAGGGTTTTGCTGTGTTTGTAGAGAAGAGCCCTGGATGCCAAGCTGCAGTTCAGAGCTGAGTACAGCTGCCCCCAGCCTGGGTGTGGGAGTTTGCTGTCAGACACAGACAGGTTGTCTCCATCACTCCTGGAGCTCCCTAGGGGAATGAGTAACCTCTGGATGGATTTAGGATCTGAAACTGCCTCTTTGGGGAAAAGATGACCCTGTGCACTCCCAGCCAGCCTGCTGTGTTCTTCCATCACGACCCACTGAATATTTCAGCTCTTTCCCGGGTTTTTTACATTTGTAAGATGCAGATTCTTGGAGGGGGGAAAAATCCCAACCTACTCTGTGCTTTGATACCTGGCTGGAACCTCCAGAGTTGACAAAGAGAGAAGGCGACCAACCCGGCTCATGGATAATTCATCTCATGCATAACTCATGCTCACACATTTCATGGATAATTTAGGATGAGGGCTTGCAAGATCAGGATCTCACATGGAAGTGAAGGGTCTCTCCTGAACAAAGCTGATGGCAAACTCTAGCTGTGGGACGGAGAGTTTCTGCCTGTGGCAATGTGTGGCTGGGAGAGTGGGAAGGGTGTGGTTCTTTGGATGTTGGCATCTCCCAACCTGGCCAGGCTCAAAATGTGTTTGACACAGTGTCCTGTCTCTGAGAACGGCCAGAATGTGCTCAGTCAGAGGAGGTGCAAGCATCCTAACTCCACCAGGAGGTCTTAAAATCCTGGGGCTTGTCCAGAAATGCACAAAAAATCCCCAAAAAGAGCACCATCAGCTGCAGCTGGAGCAGCAGAGCAGCAGAGGTCTGGTGCTGCCAAAGGGGCTGAACCTTCTCCCAGCAGATTGGGAATTTCCCTCAGAGGGGTTCAGGACCATTCAGTGACCACTAGGACCACTGGACTGGGAGACACCAGAGCCTTGTGCCACCCCAGAGCTGTGGACACAGCAGTGGCCTCAGCTCCCCCAGGGTTTGGCTGGAAAAAGCCCAAGTGACCAACATGCTCACACCGCTGCCTGGTTCCATCCATTCCTACAGCTTTGCTTGGTGTCTCTGACACGAGCAGAACATAATTAAGCATTTTTATCCTCATTTTTTTTCTCCTCTCCCAAACCCAGTCCGGAATGGGATGGTCAATATTTTTGGGTGTGAGAGAGGCAGAGTTTCACGCAGTGAAGGAAGGAATTTATGCTCTCAGGGAAGTTGCTCAAACCACCAGCAGCAAAGGCTCACGGCACCCAACCGGAGCCCAAACCCCGAGATTCGCAGGAGGTTGGATCTGAAAGCTCAACTCCCAGGCATCAAACATTTACAGAGACCAGTGGAAGGCTGAATTATTCAAATCACCCTACGTGAAATGTTTCTGCGCGAGGAGATGAGCGCTCTCCTTCCCCGGTTCATTGTCTCTGCGGGGTGTCAGAAATACTAAGGCTCATTCTGCCTTCCCCATCCCCCCTGAGATACTTGGAACAAGTGAAGCACTCCCAGCTGCCAAGAAACATTGAATATTTATGAATTCCCCTAATCACAGAGGCAGGGACCATTCCAACCAGCCTAGTTTGGCGATGGTTTGGCCTTGCCTCCTGGAGAGGGTCAGAACTTGCTCCCTCAAGTTTTCCCACCAGCCTGGAGCTGCTCAACAGTGACTGGGGCAGGTGGCAAAGCCCGGCAGCAGCTTCAGGGATGGAGATGTTTCATTCCTGCACTGCCTTCTGGGGTGAGGAATACAAATTAGCTTGCCTTGGGAGCAGAGAAGGAGCAAGTCCTGGGGAAAGTGTCCTGACTTCCCTACTGTTTTCTCATCCCATTATTTCCCGGTACATGATGTTTGTTTTGACCTCCTAAAGAAGGGCAAGCCCAATACAGACACCACAGCAGTGGATTTTCCCCCTATTTCTTCTTCTTTTCCCTTTCCCCAGCTCACAGTAACAGAGGGAATTGGGGGAACTAATCATGAGGAAAGAATTTGTTCTTTGGTCAAAATGAAATCCAAGTGGGAAGAGCAGGGGGTTCACTTTTATCTTCTTTTGCTCCAGCATGCACAAAAGAACATTTTTTTAATTCCTCATAAGCATTTGGTACCAAAGGAGAAGTTCTTGGGGGTTTTTAATTTTGTTGGGATTTTTTTGATTTTTCAGTTGGGTTTTTTGGGGGTTGTATTTTTTTTTTCATTAATCATACTTATTACCTCCTTTTAACTGGCTCTGTCATGGAATGTTCAGAGACTCTGGTTGAGAAAATGTCTGAAACTCTGTGGAAACTGTTTTTTTTCTGAAACTGTGTTTAATGCAGGCACTTGTGTAAACCATTTGTGGGTGCTCACAGCCTTCCCAGGTAAGGGATTTATCAAAGGCAAGTTACTTCCAGCTGAGTTCCCTGAGCAAACATCTGCCTTTTAAACCAATTTCCAGGGAGGAAACAGTGTGAGAGGCTGCTGCTGTGGTGGAAGGCTCTGGCTGGGGATAAACCTGAGGTTTTCAAAATCCCAAATGTTTTAAGAAAAGCTTCAGTGAGGGTGATTCCAGCCTGGAAAACATCTCCCAAGATGGATCAATGATTTCTGTGTGACGGCTCTGTCTCTCCTCCCACTCCTGAGACTATCCTGGTTTGATGGAGACTCCTCTGCTCTCAGCATTGCCCTCCCTGGAGCCAGCAGGAGCGGAAAAGCCGCTCAAACAATTATTAAAAATCCCAATGTTGTTAGGAGACTCACCGAAATCCTGGATACTTCTCTGGTTGGTCCTGACAGGCGATCAAGGCCTTCAGAACACTTCCACGAGGAGCTGGATGGTGTCCACCCTGGCTTTGGGGGTTGTGGCAGGGGTTGTGCGCTGGTGTTGGGGCGTTCCGTTGTCACGCCGGCGGAATTCTGGGCTCGTGTCACAAAGGAGAGAGGCCTGACCTCCTGTGAGGCTTTGTCTCTGCTGAGGTGAGCACAGTGGTCACAGCTGCCCAGCACACGTCACATTCCCCAGACATGCAGCCATCCCCCTGAGGGACACCTGAGCGCTGGTGACACTGTCACCGAAACTGGGGGAAAAGAAAAACCTTCCAACAACATTTTTAACGTTAGACAGTCAAGGCATTACTTTATTTTCTAGCCAGGATGTGCCACAGAAATCATCTCATCCACACATAGCCCAGGTGTGCAGAGAAATCATTCCATCACACGTGGCTTTTACTAGATTTTTCAGATCTTTTATTCAGTCAAAACGCATAGAAATTATTTGGTTCAGTGTTCATTGGTCCAACTGTTGAGTGGTTTTTGGTACTTCATTTCCTATTGGATCTGGATTTCTTTGCTTCTGATGTTAATTAGGTCTTAATTCCTTGATTTTCTTATCAGTCTTTTCTGGAGGAGATGTCTCCAACTCTGCTAGATGTTCATGGATGGTCGCTGATGTTCTGCTGATGTTCTGTTGATGGTTTTTATCTCTTTGGGATTACTCCAGTCTGTGGAAAAGCTAAGCCCATCAGACCTCCCCTAGAGGAACAATGTCCTAGAAAGAAACTTCAGTTCACTTCCCCGGGGCAAAGGTGAACAAACTTGGCCAAAGTTATATTAAAAAATTTTAAACTGCTATGTTTTCCAACAACACCACAAATGTGACCCAACACACCTGTGGGATCCTTGCAAATGTGGGATTTGGGCACATTTTGGCCACTCCTTCATCCCAAAGTTCCCCTGAGCGGAGGTCGCTCGTCCTGAGATAACTCCAGAGCGAGCAAAGATCCTTTCACACCTTCTGCTAACACTGCTTCCAGCTGAGTGACAAAAAGTGACAAAACCCTGGTGCCTCCTGTCAGAACAGAGCCCCAGAACTCTCCTGGCTTGTGAAGGCACAGCAGAGCCTGCTGTGCTTCCGAAGGACTCCAGCTTCCCGTCCTAAAACATTCCTCACAGCTGTGAAACAGCTTGCTGCATTAAAAGCCATGAATGAAGCAGAGCTGTAAAGAAATAGGTTGTGGGATTTTTAGCACTCTGGGAATCGGCAGCGACACTGCTTTGTAAATTAGATCTATTAAATAGTTAGTGATATCAAAATTTCATGCAGTGCTTTTCTTCAAAGGAATCCGAGGTGCCTCTGCTGGTTGAGCACTTTTCCCTTAGACTGACCTGGCCTTTCAGAATCACTGGAGAGGTCCTATTTGATCCCAGGTTCATTCCTAAGGAGAATTCCCACTTCCCCAAAGCTCTCTCCTGGTGTTTGCAAAAAAAGACAGGCCAGACCAGAGGCTTTTATCCAGACATTTCTCAGCTTTCAGGATGTTTCTGGATTACCCTGGTCCTTGGGTACCACAACCCTGGATCTGAGGGAGGTGGTTCATTCCTGCAGAGGGTGATCCTGTTGTGACCCGGATTTTATTGAACAGGAGGCTGGGATAGCCCTGCTGGGGTTTGGCTTTGTGAGGGTGGTGGCTGCAGACCTCCACGAATTCCCAAATAGCAGCAGGAAATGGGAATCATGCAATCAGCACCTCCTTGGCTCATGTGAGCCAAAGATCCCGAGGGAATGGGAATGGGAATGGGAATGGGAATGGGATGGGAATGCTCCTGGGATTATCAGCTCCTTTTAAGGCTGCCTGGAGCTGCAGAGCTCCTGTGGTTTTCTAGGAGCACGGATCACCCTGGCTTCTGGAAAACTCATAGAGCCTTAGGAAGTGAAAGGAATGAGTAGGACAGGAATGAGTGTCTTTACAAACAAACAGTGTGTCTGCTGATAGATAAAGCAGATACTGAGAGATAGAAGAAACCATGGGAAGGAATTCCATAGGAATTCCACTGATTGATTTACCCAAGACTCTGATAAATCCCTGGATTTAACTAAAAGAACAAAGACAAAGGGAAAAGAAGGGGGAATGTATTAGGCAATTCAGGAAGTCTGTCTCAAGTACCTCAGCCAGTGGGGAAAGAGACAGGGAAATGTGGCTGAGAAATTAGGATAAAAAGAGGCTGCATCCTCTATCAATTTGAGAGACCCCATGGGAAATACCCATGACCTCTCCCTTTATTCATGAATAAAGTTCCAGGACTCCTCTGTCTCCCTTCTGGACGTAACCCTCTGGTGTTTGTGGATTAATTCCCCTGACAGAAGTGTTTAGAACTCACAGCATGGATCAGACAGATTCTGGATCACTGGGGATGCTTTCCAGCATCTCCCCAAGATGGAAATGAGTGAGGGGAGACAGAGACCCTCCCAGCTGGAGCTCCCCAGAGCCCCCTGTCCTGTCGAGGGGCTGGGATCCCTTTGAGAACATCCCTGTGTTTATCCCTGCTGGTACAACAGGTCAGGCGCTGAGAAGAAGCTGCCAAGGATAATACACACCCTGTCATGGTAACAAGATCATCAGAAGGCAAACCGAGGAGATAATAAACCGGCAGCAAAGCTGAGGAGTGCGGAACAAAAGAGGAACAGAGGAGAAGTGACAATGTTATCTTTGTTTAATGCTCCTCTGAGTCACCGTTAGTTATTTAGGATATTCATCTGCCAGCTCCCAGCCCCGTCAAATTAAGAGATCCAACGGGTGTTGGGGTTTTTATTTTCATTGCCAAACAAGTTGCTGTGGTCCAGAGGGAGAGGGATATTCTGTGAATGATGGATGCAGTGTGCTGCAGCTTGCTGAGGAGGCAGAGCCATGTGGGAGCACGTGGGATTTCTCCTGGGCCTGGGTATTTCCGTGGTGGTGAACCAAAGTGACCCAAAATCGACTGGAAGTGACCCAAAGTTCTCCGTGGAAAACTGCAGTACATTGGAGTTGTTTTCCCCCTTTTGGGAATCTCTCTACAAAGGGCAGGATTCCTGGGATGCTCCCAGCCCTGTGCCTTGTCCGTGCAGCAGCTGGATTCCAGCTGTTGCTGCTGTCCTTATGCCTGATGTTGTCCCTCTCCTTCCTGTCCTTGTGTCACAGCCTCTGTGAACCAACTGTCACCGAAATTGCAGGGAAAACAAAAACCCTCCAATAACAATTTTAACGTTAGAGAGTCAAGGCATTACTTTATTTTCTAGCCAGGATGATGTTCTGCCCAGGATGTGCCACAGAAATCATCTCATCTACACATAGCCCCGGTATGCAGAGAAATCATTCCATCACACATGGCTTTTACTAGATTTTTCAGATCTTTTATACAGTCAAAACACATAGAAATTAAATCGTTCAGTGATCATTGGTCCAACTGTTGAGTAGTTCTTAGTACTTGGTTTCCTATTGGATCTGGATTTCTTTGCTTCTGATGTTAATTAGATCTTCATTCCTTGATTTTCTTATCAGTCTTTTCTGGAGGAGATGTCTCCAAATCTGCTAGATGTTCATGGATGGTCGCTGGTGTTCTGCTGATGTTCTGTTGATGGTTTTTATCTCTTTGAGGCTGCTCAGTCTGTGGAAAAGCTAAGCCCATCAGGCCTCACCTAGAGAAACAATGTCCTAGAAAGAAGCTTCATTTCCCTTCCCCGGGGTAAAGGTGAACTAAGTTGGTTAAAGTTATATAAAAAACTTTTAAACTGCTGTATTTTCCAACATGTGCATGTTTGGAGAGGCCTCTTTCCTCTGCCTCGTGCTCCTGCCGATTAACCTGGGATCCAGGAGAGCAGCAAGAACATTAATTTAACATACAGGCTCAAAATAGCCCAGACTGTGTTCCCCTCAGGGCTTTGCAGGGAGAAGGGAGGCACCTGGCAGGGAGAAGTGGGGAAGAGGGAGGAGAGAAAGGAGTCACTGATGCCTAAAGAGGCTTACCTAAAACAGAGGCTAAACAAAGTTAGGAGAATAAAAAGCAGTTATATTTATTGAAGGGCCTTCAGGTGCATTTAGGGCAGACAAAGCCCACTCAGGGGCTACACCCAAAATGGACAATGGGTCACAAGTTTTTCATAATTTATAAGTTTTGTCCATTTGCCTGTCTGGGTTAATCCTCCAATTACAGCTTCAGCTAATGAAGTCAATTACTCCAAGTTTGCTCCCCCAATTCACTGCTGTTTACATATCTTGGGGCTCTGAGACAGTGAGGTGTTCTTGAGTTTGGAGCTTAGAGAGGAATTGTTTTGTGTAAAAATGAGAGAACAGCAACTCAGCACCCTGTATGGAGTGCAGAGTTATACACTAAAGAATTACAGGATTAGATACATGGAAAATATAAAAGCTAAAATCCTAAGGCATCATCTCGACTGCCTAGCTCTCTTTGATCCATATCTGTAGCAGAGGAGAGGGTGAATAGGGTGACAGGAGGGGCAGAGAGCCCTGGCTGGGTGAGTTTTCCCCTCTCAGAGTTGGACAGAGCTCGGAGCAGCCTCTCCCTCCTGGGGAACCAGAGGTCTGCAAACCGGCCAGGCGTGGGATTAAATAAATTAATGAGCTGAGGAAGGTGGATAGGAACAGTCATCTGGCTAGTGAAAAAACCCCAACCCACGAGAACTCAGGATTTATGGCAGGGGTCAAAGGCTCCCAGTCCTTCCTGGGTTCAGGCTGGAAGCTCCACGGGGTCCCTCGTGTCCCTCCCTGTCCAGGAGCAGGGCAAAAATGATCCCAACCAGATAATTAGCAGCGCAGCAGCCAGGAGGGCTGCACAGCCAGATAATGTTGCAAAACGTTGAACAGCAGATTTAGCGTTGTCAAGGCTTCCTGCTGCAGCCAAAACAGAGCAGGGGAAGATCTGGAGCTTCAGATGGGGGAAGTCTCCATATAAACTCACAGTCGGTGGCTGATCCGGGCCCTGCGGAATTCCTGGATGGATAATGTACTGGATGGGACCATCTTGGCATGAGCCATTCCAGCAGGAGCTTCTCCACCTTCTTCTTTAAAAGCCCTGATAAAGGAAGCTAAAATCCATCCCCAGCAGGCTGGGCTGAGCTGAGCAGTTCCCTCGTGCAGCCTCTGAGCTCAGGATACATCCCAAATCACAAAGCCTCAAGTGGCACCTCTTTCTTGGCTGGAAAAATACCTGAGAGCTAAAAGAGATGAATGACAGAGCTGAATCCCCTCCTGCAGAGAGGATTTTATTGGGGCCAGCACAGACCCCACTGCTGTCCCCATTGTGGGCTCCTCCCTCATTTTTGGGGTCTTCCTGAGTGGGGTATTGGAGACTTCAGCGCTATCACTTGGCAAAGCCCCAACCTGGCATGCAGTGGAAATAACCAAACATAAAATCTGTGATGTCCCCTACTTTTATTTTATGTGTTTATTTTATTGGGGGTGTTTATTTTCGAGGAGGTTACCAGTAAATTTAATGTCAATACAGTTAATCCCCATCTATATTTACTGAGGGCAATTAGCTGGCGTTTCTATTAAATATACACAATAGAGGGTTGGATATACAGTTTATACAGTATAATTAGATATATGTACACACATAAATAGATGCATAACTCTGTCTGCAGTGTGTATTGGTGAGGAAGGACCAGGGTAATGTGCCGTGACAATATTTATCTCACACCATATTTATATGAGAGCTGGGGAAGTACAGAGGGGCTCCACAGAAACAGCACTGATGGAGGCAATGCTGGGGGGATTTTTGGGGAAGAAAAGGGGTTTGGGGGATCAGCAGCAAGGGGAGACTGAGGCAATTAGAGGATCCAGAGCAGAGGGAAGGAGCTGCTAATCCAGGAGCTGCTAATCCAGGAGCTGCCCTGGAGCCAAGGGCACAGGAGGTGGTTTGGGTGTGTTTCCCCACTTTGCTCATGGTGTTGCTGTGGTGGATAAATTCCCTTTGCCGTGGGGGATAAATTCCTGTTGCTGTGTGGATAAATTCCCTTTGCAGAAGTGGACAAATTCCTTCTGGATATCCTGTAAGTCCTGTGTGTGAGCAGGCACAACAAACACAAGAACCCTGCTGCCCTTTGCCGGGTGCCAGAGCATCCCTGCAGCACCAGTCCTGTGCAATGAGCAGGAAAACCTGGATTCCTTTAGCACAGCCCAGGCCCAGCCTGGGCCCAGGTGTGGGAGCAGATGTTGGAGGGAAAGGCAATCTCTGAAAAGCAAAAGCTGCCAATCTGCCTTGGCTTTTCCTCCAGTATTCCTTCACGGGGTGAAACCCTGCCTTGTTCCAGCTGGAGCCTCGGTGGTTGGGGAGGTGTAGGGAAGTGGGTGGATGATTTTCTGCTCCAGCCCTCTGTTTGGAGGATCCATCAACCTTTCCAGAGCAGAAAAGGTAAGGCAGACTTGGCATTCCATGGCCCTGCAGCTCTCAGGGCCTCTGGAAGCACAGGACAGCAGCTGGATTAGAGGACTGGGAAAAATTTCCTTTATTTGCCACCCCTCCTTGAGAAGTGCCATGAGATCTGGAGTCAGACAGCACCTCTAGACCTTGTCCCAGAGGGAAGAGAAGGCACTTGGGAGATGGTTGGAGACACAGATATTTAATCCCAGAAAAGCTTGGCTCCTGTGGGAATGTTCACACCCTGATCCCAGCTTTAGATCAGGTCCCAGTGTTTGACCAACGTGCCTCTCCCCAAAATGCCACCATTTACCTGGACACAGCCAAGCCTTGCACTCTGCAAGCTTGCCAAAGCCTGCAGGATTTGCTAAACATGCAAATTGTAGTTTATCACTCTCAGTAATAAAAACTAACACTGTCATTTCCCCTCTTCCATCTCCCCAGCAGCCGTTCCCACTCCTGCTGGAGCTGCTCATGCGTGTGCCTCCAGCTCCACCATCCCAAATCCCTGCGAGAGCCTCCCTCTCTCTGCATCCAAAACCTGTGACCCATCCCAGAGTCAGTCCCAAGGGCCAGCCCTTTTTTGCTCTAAAAACAAAGTCAATTTGTCCTTTTTTGTCCTCCCTCCACCTGTCCCTTCCTGGCTGCCCCCAGCCTGGTTTTCAATCGCGCAGAGCTCTCGCTGTGGATCGCACAGGCAGTGCTAAAATCCTGCCCGCAGCTACGTGTGGTGTGAATTGCCTCCACAAGGCTCCTCAGCATTCCTCTTTCCCCACGAGCTCCTCCAGTATTGTCCCAAATATAAACGACTGGCTGAATCCTGGAATCCTCTTCCCTTCCCTCAGCCCTGTACCCTGCTCCTGCAGGGCAAAGCGAGCCAGACTGGTGGAATTAAACCTCCTCCTCCTCCCTTCAAGCTCTGCTCAGGGAATTTGATTCCCAACCACTATTTACGGCTATCGATCCCCGCACTCCTGACTGCGGTGGGAAGTGACCTGGAACCAGAGCAGCAATGGTGGGTTTATCAATCTCCTTAAGATCATTAGGAACGCAGGAGGCTGGAGAAGGGAATAAATGGTGTGAGCGAGAGGAGTTTGTTTATACCCCAACAAAGCTGCATTTCATCACGGCCAGCCCGGAGGAGCTGCCTTTGGATGCTGGGGCAGGATTTGGGAATGTCTGTTCTGGACTCTTGTCCCATTAGGAACAGATGTCAACTCCTGCCTTGCAAAGGTCTCCTTGCCTTGGAGAAGCTGTGAGAGACCAGCCTGAGGATGGAAGGGCTGGATAAGAATCTCCATGACCATTAACAGCTCCAAAGCACAATAAATCCCTTTTCCAGGCAGATCCCACCCCGGCAGACCAAACCAGCCCCTCTCCCAGTGTCCAGCCGAGCAAAGCACTGCTTGGCACACTCAAAACCAGCCCCAGAGGGATAATTATCATTTTGGCCTCTTTCCTACTGCAATGCTCCCTGCAATTAACTCCCACCCTGGGAGCCAGACGGAGTGTGGCCATTCCTGGGAGCAGAGCTGGGATCACCAGCAGTGCCTGCTTTAGTGCCACGGATCTCCCCCGATTTGTGGTTCAATTGCTGTCGGGAAACTCAGCAATCTGAGGATGATTAAAGGCCAGAACAAAGCCCGAGCTCCCATTAGCAGGGCTGGAACCAGCAGGTTATCTGCAGGTGCTCTCCAAGCCCTCGCCCAAACAGATTCCCAGGGGGCAGGTGCCTGGGCACGGGGAGTTAAAAATGAGAATTAAACCCACATCTCCTCCAGGCTGGGACAAGGCCGTAGCCCCCAATAATCACTGCTGCTCCTCGTTGACCTCCCTGCGATGCAAACAGCTTTGCAGGGGAAGGGCTAATTCATTCTCGCAGCTAAAAACGATCAGCGCTGGCAGAAAGCGTTCTGGGCGTGAATCCTTTGCGCAGCAAATAGCAGCATTAACAGGTTCATTTTCTCCCAGCAAAATCGCTTTGAGGCGCTTCCAGCACGCGGCGCGGATGCACCAGCATGCAAAAAGGGGTGGGAGATGGGATTGCAGGCAGAGCTCCCACCTCAGCCTGCGGAGAACATCCAGCTCGAGGGCTGCCACAGTCCCTGGCCCCTCCTCAGGTGCCCCTGGCCTAGGAATGGCTCCACTCCTGAGGAAATATTTGGGAAATCTGTTTTTCTGGAGATGGGCACACAGCACGGATTGGGAATGGGGTGGTTTCCTGTACGGGGCAGTTCCATGTCCTCCTCCCCTAGCTGGCTTTGGGATTGCTGGACATCGTGGTTTGCCTGCATGCAGTTGTCACCTGCTGCTAATTAATTTTTGTGGTCCCACGTGTCCCCAGTCCTAAACCTCACATCCCACTTCAGTACCTCCAAGCTCTGGACAGAGGCAGGGTGTGAGTCTTTATCTCCCGAAGTTTTCCTGGAAAATGAAGGAATAAGTAGCTAAAGCCCTGAAATTATTGGATGGATCATTGCCAAAAAGTGGGAAAGAAACATGAGCTGCTGATCCTGTGCTTTATCTAGCAGGCAAAGCTCAGGTACAGTAGAGGTGTTGTAAATCAGGTGTGGCTGTGGTGCTGCAGCTCAGGTGTGGGGTTAGGAATTTAGTTTTAGACTTTTACAGACTTGATTTGGGGCAAATTCCAGCTGCTTTTCAGACATCTGCCCGGGGACTCTGTGACTTTTGTGCAATGCCAAGCTCTGTGCATCGTAGAAACACAGAATAGTTTGGGTTGGAAGGGATCTTTAAAGGTTCTTGAATCTGACCCTCCTGCTCTGAATAAGGACCTCTTCATGAAGATGAGGTTGCTCAGAGCCTCATCCGTTGAATATTTGGACATTCAGATATCCAAATATTGGATAGTCAGGCTCAGATAGTCAGATAGTCAGAGCCTCAATCCACTGAATATATATTGGCCTTGAATATTTTCAGGGATGGAGCATCCACCACCTCCCTGGGCAACCTCATTAAAAGAAATGCCTTCTTTATAGCAAATCTCCATCTTCTCCATTTAATTTAAAGCCATGACCCCTTGTACTGGTGATGCCTTAGGACTTTAGCTTCTATATTTTCCATCTATGTGTAATTCTGTAATTCTTTAGTGTATAACTCTGCACTCCATACAGGGTGCTGAGTTGCTGTTCTCTCATTTTTACACAAAACAATTCCTCTCTAAGCTCCAAACTCAAGAACACCTCACTGTCTCAGAGCCCCAAGATATGTAAACAGCAGTGAATTGGGGGAGCAAACTTGGAGTAATTGACTTTATTAACTAAAGCTGTAACTGGAGGATTAACCCTGATATGCAAATGGACAAAACTTACAAAGTATGAAAAACTCATGACTCAGGGTCCATTTTGGGTGTAGCCCCTGGGTGGGCTGTGACTGCCCTGAATGCACCTGAAGGCCCTTCAATAAATGTAACTGCTTTTTATTCTCCTAACTTTGTTTAGCCTCTGTTGTAGGTAAACCCAATTTAGGCATCACTGGGATATTCCACTCTGGCATGATGTTTGATGTGTGAGGCATGGATGGGCAGCTCTGGTGGGGTTGGCAGCAGGAGGAGACACAGGGCTGAGCAGCCTGGGAGCCACGGAATGCATTCCCAGAGCCCAGGGATGAGCTGGAAGCTCAGCTGGCTCCCAGCAAACGCTCTCAGAGGTCAGCAGCACTGCTCCCTTCGTGGGAAAGCCCACACTCCTTCCCCATGACAACCTGGTTACTCGGAAGGAAAACAACATTGCTCTTTTTTTATTAGTAGTTGCTGAGTCGTTGCTCACACTCAGCGAGGCTGCTGCTTCTGCTGGTTGAAATCCAAATCGTTTGGGGTGATGGGAGTCAGTCCTTCCGTGGGAATTTGGATGATCCTGAGCCAGCAAATCCTGGGGAGAGCTGGCTGAGTTTCCAGAGCATTGCTGGGGAAGAGCAGCAATGGGGAGAAGGGGAATGTCAGGATCAGATCAGTCTCCCCCTGCTCCAATTTTGTACCTCAGGGATGTAACCCTGGAGTGACCTGGCAAGGAAGCAGGAGATGCAATTTTTGGGAGCAAAGGGTTAAAGGAAGAATTATGAGGAATTATGGCACAGAGGTTTTGAAGGGGAGTTGGATAGAGATGTCCCTCCATCCTCCCACCTGGCACGTGAAGCAGGAAAAGGAGCTCCAGCACCAGCCTGGTGCTCTCCATGCCCAAATCCACACAGCCCTGGTCCAAGGGACACTGAATTGTCCCTGACCTTAGGGACAACCTGACCCCAGAGCAGTCCAAGGAAGGGCTGAACTAAAAACCCAGGATCCACCCCTGGATCCATCACACACCCCCTCAACCACCTTGGGCAAGCTGCTGAGGCTCTCCAAACGGCATTAACAGGCCTGGCCTACTTTGCAGGGATGTTTTGAAGACAAATTTATGTTTCCCCGGGGAAAGGGACTCGTGGAAAACCTGTTCAGCAGCCGAAACAGGGCTTGGGCTCCCAGTTTGTAAATGACGTGCTAAGGAGCCTGGAACGGCCGTCTCCAGGGAGAAACTCGCCTTTTTCTTCTTCTTTTTCTTTTTTTTTTTTTCCCCATGGAAGGAAAAAAAAACCGCATCAAGATAAATTCCTGGCTATCAAATCAAAAGATCTTCGGTAACCTCTTCGGCTATTAAAGTCAAATAACGATCATAATGAGCGCTGCAGTTTCACTCAGCTCCGAAGATAAAATAAAAAAAGCCAGGCCAATTTCTTTTTTGCTTGCCAGCAGATAAGAGCCTGACCCAGATTGGCAGAGCTCAGCTGCCTCCACAGCTTTGATTTTTCTTGGGGGAAGCTCAGTTTTGGACCCAAAACCCTGAGGTTTCAAACCCAACACTGCCCAGGTGGGATGGGGAGCACCAGCTTTGCTCTCCTGCTTTTGGTGCTTCCTGAACACAAAATCAGTTTAAAGACCAAAGAAAAGGGGGAAAAAAAATAAACCTCTGCTCCAAGCTGTGAGTGCTGATCCCTTGGGAATTGCAGCCTGAGGTGGAGAGAAACAGCAATTAATGCTCTGGAGAGGACAAGGTTTGTGTTGTCCCTCCAATGCCTTTACATTAATTATATTTAAAAGTAGTTTTTGCCAAGCCTGACACCTCAGCGTCATAAAAAGTTCCTTTTGTCACTTTCCCCTTTTCTTTCTGGCATCCCTGTGAGCGGGCAGGAGAGATGGAATGGGCTGAAAGAATGCCATCTGATTGAGTAATGAATAAAGATTAATGAATTTTTGCTGCAGCAAATGATTCCATGGTAATTGCTTTAATAATATAAAATTATTTTCTGCTCCAAACTATGATTAATGATACCGACGGAGCATTTGAATCATGGGCCTTGTTTTTTTTTGGTGAGTTCGCTGATTAAATAACTAATATAATAGTTTACTCTTAATTTTTCTATAGGCAGCAATCACCCACTAATTAATCGGGGCACCAGGGTTGAGTGAACGTATTGTTTTGTGTATCAAAACTCTCCGTCATCTCCTGACTACTCACCAACAAAATTTAAAGGAGCAACAACTTCTTTTCCACCTTTCTTTTTTTTCTTTTCCGCATCAGGAACATGATCATTAATTACCTTTTCAAGGTTGTTGGTGGGATGTGAAAAGGGGGAGACGTGCAGGGACCTCATTTTGGGGTGAGATGGAAACAGAGTGAGCAGGTTCTTGTCCCAAAGCCAAGGGGGGAAGAGGAAAAAGGGGATTTTCACCCCATTTTGGGGCAAAACCATCCAATTTGGTGAATATTTCACGCTCACTAGACCTTCCTGGACAAGAGGTCTTCGTCTGCACCCCAAAATCTCTCCACCTCCGAACTCTTCTTGCCTCTTTGGCACCAGAGATAAATCAGCCGTGGCCCCGCCGCCTCTGCGGGGTGTTAATGAAGCGTTTAATCATTCTCTGTTTCTCTTGCTTTGCCTCCCTTTTATTTGAGTTCGCAGGAATCACAGAAACACTCGAGCATGGCGAAAGGCAGCTATTGAACGTCTGCGGCTGTTATTTGCCCCCATGATGGGGAATTAATTGCCTTTTGATTAATGAGCCCTTCAGAGCTGGGACTGAGGGGAAGGAGGAGAGAGGAGGGGGGGAGAAAATCAGCGGCTCTGCTCCAACCTGGGTGTTCCCTGGGATGCCAAGAAGGGGTTAAAGAGCCAAAAGCTGGATGGGGAGGGATGGTGGCAAGGCAGGGTAGACACAGGGAGAAATCTTAGTCCTGGCATGTGTCAGAGGAGAGAGAGAGAGAGAAATTGAAGCAGCAGTTTAATTCTGTGAGTGCTTTCACGCCCCTTGAATGGAGAAGGGGAAAATTATTTAATTAAAAATATATTTACTTTTAATGCAACCATCAATATTTCCATCCGGGCTGATTGTGGAGAGGGTTTGTGTGTTTGCATGTTTAAACACTTGGGAGCTCTGCCTCTCACTCCTCCATCAGCAGCTGTTCCTGTGCACACTCAGATCCTGTGCTCACTCAGATCCTGTGCACACTCAGATCCTGTGCTCACTCAGATCCTGTGCACACTCAGATCCTGTGCACACTCAGATCCTGTGCACACTCAGATCCCTGTTCACGCTCATCCAGCTCCCCCTGAATCCCCAGCTTTGGGGCTTGGGTACTTTTTGGCAATTCCCAAAAAGCATTCCCATTAACAGCCTCCCACCCTCCAGACCCAGCTGTGACACCTCAGGATTTCCCATGGGTATTTTGCTGTCATGGCCTTGCTGGGATCCTTTTGGAGGTGCCAACCAACCCACTGCACCCCAAAATTCATCCCTGCTGTGCTCCCAGGCTGGTTGGGCTGTCTGGGTCCTGCTGAGTGAAGGTGCTCAAGGTGAGACCAGCAGGAGCATCCCCCAATGCTCCTGCTGCATCTTGGAGCATCCCAAATTGGGAGCTGCTGCTGTTCCCTGGATAATCCAGACCACGGAAAATGTCAGGATTCAGGGATTCTGGCAACAACACACCGAGGGTTGTACAGTAAAGCTCCTGCAGCCCTCCGGATCTGTATTCCTTCCCAGTGCCCAAACACTTCCTAGTTCCCCATTTGCCCGTCTTGCTCCTACCCTACACGGATGGATTTAAAGGATTTCTCCTTGAAAGCCTTTAAATCTCCTGGCTGGGTCCTGCTGAGTGGTGGCACACTGATGAGGCTCTGCTGGCCACGTCCTCCCCTGGGCACTGACCACACAAGGACAGAGGCTTTGTGTGAAATACGACTCCAGGACGGGGAAACAAAAAGTTTGGCTTGTGCAGGAAACAAATTGCCTTTGTCGGCGTGACCTTGAAGCTCAGCCACCAGAGCAGCAGAAATGGCAGTTCCTGCTCTGATATCATCCCTCTTCCCTCTCCAAAGAAGCTCCTGTCTCCCAAGACTGGCAGCATCATTCCTTATTCCCAAGGCCTGGACTGTGCTGGTTGGGTCACTCTTATTTTGTTGTTTATTTTTAACACCTGCAAGGCTGTGAGGAAAAAACCCAACTCCCCACGAGGTTGCCCTGCTGATTCCCAGCCCCATCCTCCCATTCCCACAGCTCTCAGGGATGTGGATCTGGATGGAAATCCCAGCCAGTGATGCCAGCAGGCTCTCAGATCCAATCCCCTCCAGCAGCAGCTCTGCCTCTCCTCGAGGATGCAGCTCACGGCTCCCTTTCCGCTCGCGTATTTCAAGTGGAAAATGTGGCGAAAACAAAAAATTAGCAGGACATTCTTAGCAGAGCAGCAACAAGCAGCACAATTTATTAGTGACAGCCTTTTTTTTTTGGGCACAGAGCTGCTGAGGGATGGAGCAGTCACCAGGAAATGAGAGCCTGTGGATCTCTCTGCTCCCAGCCCAGCCGACTGGTCCCATCGCTCCACGTCTTCCCAAAGGAAAAGGTCACTCCAGAGCCTCTGGTGAGATGCAAAGGCAATTTGCTGATTTTTTGAAAATACTGTTGGAATTATATTAATGGCTGGCTCCATGGGAAAGATCCAAAGAGCCAGGGAGGCAGTATTGGACATGGAATGGAAATAGTGCTCTGCAGAGAGAAGAAAGGGAATTGGGAACTTCCTGGCGGAAACGGGAGAGTATTGAAATCAGCCCCAGTGGCAGCCAAAGTTGCCTTTGCTGGACCCAACCCATGGAGCAGAAATGAGGACAGAGAGCCCCAGAGGGCTCCTGGATTTCACTCCCCGTCCAGAGCAGGCTCTTCCTGAGCTGTTTTGGAGACAACTCTGCAGCAAACCCTTTGCCTTTTATTGCCACAGTCTGTTCCACTTCCCATCAAATCCAGCCCCGGATCTTTTCCGCCGAGCCGCTGCCCAGCCCGTTGTGGCCCATCTGGTGTTTGTGTCGAGCTGTGCTCTGTTCTCCCTGAATTTCACCAGCTTTAGAGGATTTCTCAGCCCTTTTCTCTGTTCCCCACCACTGGCTCTCAGCTCTGATTTTGGGTTTGTGCCCTCCAAAGTGCCGCTGGCCTTTCCTGAGGTGAGCCCTCTGCAGATCTAATAAACATCTTCCCTCTTCCATCACTGCGGAGGTTAATCGGAATATTGAATCACACCAGATGAAGAGAGACTCCTGTTGGACACATCCCTCCTTTCTGACAGGGAGCCATGGATAATCCCTCTCCAGGTACAGCCAAATTGCCACATAAAGCTGTTTCCCGGAGTGCTGAGGGGATGTCACAGGGGGACAGCTTGGAGAGCCTCCTGAAGTAAAGACAGATGACATCTCCTGCATCCTCCCCCAGCTCCAGCCCTGCCACCCTGTCACTGCAGGAAATTAGATTGCTCTGACCCAATTTGGTCTTTACAAATTCACGTTGGCTGCGCCTCATTTTCCTCTGTTCTTCCAGGTGCTCACCCTGTTTGAGGCAAACTCCTCCTCCTCCTCCCCTCTCCCAAAGGCAGGTGTTGCATCTGCCCTTTCCCACGTTTTTGTACCATCATCTCTTCAAATATCTCTCCAAAACTGTGCTCTGTGGCTCTCAGCATGCCTGGGGACGGAGCTGGAAAACTCCTGAGTGTGCTCCAAGCTCCCCTGTCCCTTCCCAGCCCGATCCTCCTCAGCGTTAATTGTGTCGGACACCAACTCACAGCTGATCTGTTTAGCAAAGACTAAACTGAAACAGGCTTTAGCCATCTCAGCATCATCTGGAACAGCCTTCCCTCTTCAGCCACTCTGACATTTCCAAACGGGATTTTGATTTTCTTTTTTTCAAATTCAAACTGACTTTCTCAGCTGTTTTAAAATGTAAATCGATTTCTGCTAAGCAAAAAAAAAGAAAAGAAAGAATGGAAGCGTTTTAATAGCATGGCTGCAATTGTTGGAATGAAATGCTTTGAAAGAGCAAAATGTTTCTTGCTACTTGAGATCAATTCTCTTTGGAATAGTTATTAATGGTGGGGCCAAAACCAGAGGGGTTTTGAAAGAGAAAAGACTCAACCCCCCCAGATTTTTGCCATTTTGTTCCTCAGCAATCAGGAGCACCACACTCTCCCTGCCATGCGTTGGCTCAACCAGAGCTGCAGTTATTTCCCTGCAAGATTTCCCTGGGCCAGGAAACTCTGGATTCTCAGGCAACTCCATCTGCATCGGCAGCAATCTGTGCCACCAGCCTGAACCCACACCAGGCAGGATTGGCTGGGTATCGAGCAGAAATGTGTCTTGTCCCACGCAGAGCAGCTGAAAGCTGGCTTTCAATGCAAATGGGGTGGGGAAGGCGATGGAAATTCGATAAGGAATGCTCTTTAGGGTTCTTTTCATCCAGCACGGATCGTTAGGAGGAGCTCAGGCTGCCCAAAGACCTGTGGCATGAAGCAGAAATATGAAATCAGACCTTTCAAGTCGAAGTCAGAGCTGGGGTGTGCATTGCTGTGTGAAATTATTCACCTGTTTCAGCTCCAGCCTGGAGCAGGGTGGGATTTTATCCCCTGATCCCACCAGAAGATCATCCCGGGAAACCTCTGCCCTGCTTCAAACCTTCTCCTGCCTTCTAGTGGGAATTGATTTGTCTCCCAACCCTTCTTATGCAAACATTGTCCTTTGAGTGGCTCTCCCCTGCCCGTGGCGGGTGATGGATGGAGCAGCAGCCTGTTTGCCATCTCAGCTGTCTCCCACAACAGCTGCTGCTCCAGCCGGGAGAGGGATGGTGGTTATCTGGGAAAACAGCTTTCCCTAAAAGGGATTATTTCCAAAAAGCAGCCATCAACTTGCTAAAATCAACACTCAAGCACTTTTCGAGGATTGGGGATATGCAGTGGAGAACGGAGTCAGGGAGCTCAGTGCAAACAAAATGGGAACTTTTCTTGCAGAAGTTAAAGTTTCCATTTTTTTCCCCTTTGGTTTTGGCTGACCAGATATTTGAAATGGGAAAAAAACTTAATTGTTTCGGAGGATTAATCTCCCAGCAGTGCAGCCTAGCTGGGATAGAAATCTGAGATTCATGGTCCTGGGGTCAATTCCTGCATCCACCACCGGTGATCAGTGGAGGATTTGAGCCAGGCCTTTGCTCCCTGTCTGCATTCCTCATCTGGAAAGTGGGAAAAGGGAACTCACCCCATTCCGGGGAAAGGTGTCTCAAGTGTCTGTGGGGTTGTTTGAGCAGCCAGAGAGACAAACAGGTGGGAATGGTCTTGTGCAGAGGAGAGGGATGAAGGTGGGGCAGGATGAGGATGGAGCAGGATTCGGGTGGAGCAGGATGGAGATGGAGCAGGAAAGCCCCATTCTGCTCAGGGCAGGGGATGGGAAGCACAGGGACAACCCAGCCGGGAATAACCTGGCTGTCCTAGCCCATCACTGCTTTTGCTGCTCTCCCATTTCCCTGCCCTGGCTGCTGTCAAGCCAGGTGACCCTGGAGCTCTGCGCTGTCCCTGTGCCCCCAGCTCTGTGTCCCCACAGAGGCCCCCGCCCCACTCCAGGGGTGTCCCACACCCCGAATGTGCCGAAGGAAGGAAGAGCAGGGCCAGGAGGTGCCTGGCCTCCCCCGCCGTGGCACCGCCGCTTCCCGGGAGCTCGGAGTGCTGTGGAGAGTCCTTCAACCGCTAATTAAAGCTCTCACCCTCCGCACGACACTGCCACAGCTCTGCCCAGCCTGCCCGGAGCCCGGCGGTGGCAGGGATGGCTCAGCAGCCTGTTTTCCTGCCTTGCACCTCTCCCTTACCCTTTCCATCATCCCTGCCTGCACCTGCTATCAGTTATTCCTGCACAACCCCGCGGTTTGCAATGAGGATCCCGTGGATCGGGAGGGATTCAGGCACTGCGGGTCATCTGCATTCTGCCGTCCCTTCCCATCCCTCCTCCGGAGCCCCATCTGGGTGAAGTCTGGGAGAGAAGGAGGTCTGGTTGCTATGGATACCAACACTGCCTTCCTCCCGAGGAGGAGGAGGAGACTGCAGGACTTCAAGGCAAAGCTTTTCCCACCAAGTTCTGCCGCTGAAACTCAGCCAGGGGCTCTGGGCCACCCTCGGGGCACTTTGGGCACTGCCACCCACTCCCTGCAGGCAAACAGGATGTGCTGAGGAGCTGGGGATGGACAGCAGCTCCATAAAAATCCCACCTGTCCCATCTCGGAGCTGTCACCTGGCTCAGAGGCCACCTGTGTCCTGCTGGAGGAGTGGTTGCCATTTCGGCTGGTCGATGGCATCTCCACTCCAAACCACGGGGGCTGTGCAGGGAAAACGGCAGCGGGGATGGTGGGAAAATCAGGGACTTGTGAGGGGATCCCAGGGCTGGAATTGGGGGATTCATAGGAAGGGTTCTAGAGCTGGAATTGGGGAGTCATGGGGGGATCCCAGAGCCAGAACTGGGGTACTCATGGGGGAGATCCAAGGGCTGGAATTGGGGAATTCATGAGGACAATCCCACTGTCCTTTCCACACTGCAAAGGACAGTATGGGACACCTTGGAAAAGGACACAGGACAGCCTGGATCCCCTCCTTCCCAGGGCCTGTGGATACCTGGCTCTCCAGAGTGATGGATTCCCAGGGGGGTTGTGCAACCTAAACACCCAACTATGGGGAATCATCCTTTTATTTTTACATTTTCCCTGCTGCACCTCCCCAATGAATCCAAAGGACTGCAGTGACCCCCTGCACCCCAAACCCCAGAGTTCCATCTCCCCTGAGGGGCTCTGTGAGAGGAACAAGCAGAGAAGGTCCCACACAACACGGATCCCTTTGTCCCCAGGTTGCTCAGGATTGTCTGTCATTATTTCCAGGGATGCACGCCACGGCAATTGTTGATTATTTGAGGCTCCTGTGGGAATGCTTTCCCTGGGAAAGAAAAGCAAAGAGGCTGCACGTAGCCTGGATAAGAAATTCAGATCTGGAACGGGCTCAAGGAGGGAATAAATAGGTGAATAAATTAAATAAAGAAAAGCTGGAGGGGGAAGGAGCGAGATGGCCTTGCCGTGTCAAGATAACTGTACCTTGTCCCCCTTGCTCTGCAAACTCTGCTGAGCAGATTTATTAGTTTTAATTAACAGGAGGAGGAGAAAAAAAAAAATGGAGCTGGGAATACATCCAAATTTCAACTCACCAAATCACTGCTCCTTCCTCAAGATTGAGAGAGAAAGAGGGGGAATGACTGGAATAATAATCAGGAGAGCGATCTGGGTGCCAAGGAAGCCACTTGCCTGCCCAGGCTTGGCTCTGCCTCTCGGGGTGAGCAGGAATTTGTTCAGAGCAGGATGGGAAGTCCTGGCAGGGTCAGAGTTTAGCGCTGGGCGTGTGTAAAATTCCAAAGTGGGGCAGGTGAAATTTCTTATCCAAACTTTTCCTCCGGTAGAAAATTGGGGTTGGGTTGAAGGTAATGTGTTTTTCTCAGAAAATGTGGGGTTTTTTCATGATAAGCCCAAGGATGAGTGGTTTGGGGACAGGCAGTTGCTGAGTGCCTTTGGTGGCCATGGGGACAGGACTGCCCCGGGCACTGGGGAATAGGATTTTTGTGCCAAAACAACATCAACCTTCACCCCACAGGGTGCACTCTGGGATGCTGGCAGGAAGGTGTTTAACTTACGACATTTGCTTATTCCAGTAGCGGAGGAGAGTTAAAAAAAAAATCATAAAAACTCAATTTCCAGTCCACAAAACACTGACAATCCAAACCATCTAAAAGAAAAACAGAGCTGCCTTTTATTTATTAGTGTTTTTTTCCTGTTGGCATCCCATCGACATTTGCTGCCAAGGATTTATGAGGATGAAATGCATGTTTTTTCCCTGTTAAAATGGCCTGGGAGAGAGCCCTGCTCTGGGAGCATCTCCCTCCTCCTGCCCAGGCCTCACCCCAGGACCAGCAGCCTCGGTAATTACGTCAATAAGCCTTGATTAATAACCAAAAGCTGAGGTGTTCCTGGGCTTCTAGAACAGGGAATTTTGTTCCTGGCTCAGGGAATTTTGCTCTGGTTTGATGTAGAAATTCCCTTTATGGCTCTGCACCTCCTCTGTCCCTCTGAGGAGGTCAAACATCTCCACCAACCACCAGGAAAGCCCTGAGTCCTTCAGGACAGAGAAGGAAAATGGGATTTGCTCTTCTTCCCTTCCAACCTTTCCTTTGGCCGGTTAGAAACCATTTGGGAAGAGCTGGGAAGGATCTGGCTGCCAACACCTCCAGGATCCAGAGGAATTTGGACCCCTGCATCCCATCCTGGCCCTTTCCAGATGTTCCACGAGGAAACACAGCCTGGCTCTCCAGGAAACAGCAGCTCCAGCGTTTTGTCTTTGACTTCTCACAACGCCGAGAAGTCCCTCAGGAGAAGCACCAGCGAGTTTTATTAAAAATAAAAAACCCTCCTGGGCAGGATGAACACTTTGTCTTCCAGATTTATCAGGAGGCAGAGGGAAGAGTTCAGAAAAGGCTCTCAGGGAAGAGCAGGACATAAATAAAGAGAAATAATAAGAGCTGAGCCCAGCGCAGGGATGAGGACAGAGCCCCGAAGCCACAGGTTTGTGGGCAGAACACTGGGAACAGCCAAATGCCCAGGGAAAACACAGCTCCAGGGTCTCACAGGAAAAGAATCCAATGAAAAACTGGCAGGGAGTTGAGTTCTGGCCCTGGGATGAAGATCAATCCCCTGATTTATCCTCATCTCGTGGAGTTTTTGAGGCTGGAGGACTCCAGGGATGTGGCAAGGAGGGCACTGGGGATGGGGCAGGAGAAAAAGGTCCCTTCTGCTCCAAGTCCTTTGGTTGATTTGCAAGCCAGAAAGGTGAAAACTTCAATCTCCTGCCAGATGGGAAATTTTAAGGTGTTTTGTGCATTTTAAATTAATTTGTATCCAACAAAAGCCAAACCTCTGTTACCTTCCACCCCTTCTGCTGTTAAAATCGAAATATCACCAATTCTGCACCACGATTTTTGAGGACCTGATCACCTGCAGGATCTCAGCCCATCTGTGCCTGAAATGTGCCCAGGTGTGGGCAGGTTTGCTGGTGGAAAGGTGGCAAAGAGACACAGAAAAAGTGTGATTTTTACAGCCTCAATTCCCCAGGGAAGCAATCCAACAAGAGAGGTCAGATCCTGACTCCCGTGGCATATGTTCAGATTACTTCATCAGTGCTCTGGTTGAAACATTTCCACGGCTGCTGCTGGCAGAAAATTGGTCTTTTTTAAAAAAAAAAATAATTAAACGATGTTGGTTTTTCCCCCCCACCACTTGAGAAATGTTGACATGGTGTCCAAAAAAAAAAAAAAAAAAAGCCAGAAAAAAAGCCAAGCACAAATCCAGGCCAAACCCAAATGTTGAACAAATCAAGACATTTTCACTTTGGACGCAAAACTCAAAACAGATCTGTTGAAAACAGAAATAATTTCATCCGAACAGCACCACTTACAACCTGGTCTCCCATCGATCACAAATTCCACGCCAGGCTACTGGCAGAGGGTTTGATGAGGAGCTCTGGAGCAAACCTCCATCACGGGAGGAGCAACATTCCCAGATTTTGGCTCATCCTGAGCTGGCAAGCTCAGCCCTGTGAGGTTCTCCCCTCTTTTGTGGGGAGCAGGCAAAGGATGGAAATCCCAGGATCTCCCCAGCTCTGAATCCTCAGAGCTGGAATATTTACACAGAAACATCCTGGCTTGAAGCCACTTCTACAAGGAGAAAGAAAAAAAAATTTAAAAAAAAAATCCAAACAGAAAGAACATGAAAAATTAATAAGGGTTTTAGACTATTACATTTCCCAGGACTTGCTGGATCGTGGCTCTCGATTCCCAATCAATCACATTGCAATTGGGCTGATTAATTTTCTGAAATGCTTTGTTGGCTGCCTTGGACGTGCTGCTGTTCCTGGGCAGACGAGCCAAGGCCAGGGCTGGAATTGGGGGAATCATGGGGGAGTTCCAGGAGTGGAATTGGGTGATCCATGAGGGGATTCAGGGCTGGAATTGGGGGACTTATGGGGGGATCTAAGGGGTGGAATTGGGGGTTCCTGAAGGGGTCCCAGGGCTGGAATTGGGGGATCCATGAGGAGGATGCAGGGCTGGAATTGAGGGACTCCTGAGGAGGTCCCAGGTCTGGAATTTGGGGATCCATGAGAGGATCCAAGGGCGGGAATTGGGGGGACTCATGAAGGAGGTCCCAGCACTGGAATTGGGGGATTCCTGAGAGGTTCTAGGGCTGGAATTGGGGGACATATGGGAGGGATCTAAGGGCTGGAATTGGGGGATGTATGGAGGGAATCTAAGGGCTGGAATTGGGGCTTCCTAAAGGGGTCTCAGGAGTGGAATTGGGGGACTCATGGTGGGGATCCCAGGGCTGGAATTGGGGAATTCGGGGCATGAGGGGATTCCAGGAGTGACACTGGGGGATTCAGGGGTGAGGTTCTAGGAGTGGAACTGAGGGACTCCTGAGGAGGTCCCAGGGCTGGAACTGGAGGACTCATGAGGGGAATCCCAGGACTGGAATTGGGGAATTCATGAGGGGTTCCAGTGCTGGAACTGGGGGAGTCATGAGGAGGATTCTGGGGCTGGAATTGGGGGACTCCTGAAGGGATACCAGGGCTGGAACTGAGGAGGATCCCAGGGCTGGAACTGGGGTACTCCAGACAGAACACCAGAACCCAAGGCTGCCCGGGTTTCTGGTAGGGTGGGGATGCCAGGATCCATCCTGGGATGCACCAGCCCTGCCTGGATCATCCTGGGATGCACCAACCCTTCCAGGATCCATCCTGGGATGCACCAGCCCTGCCTGGATCCATCCTGGGATGCACCAGCCCTGCCTGGATCCATCCTGGGATGCACCATCCCTGCCTGGATCATCCTGGGATGCACCAACCCTTCCAGGATCCATCCTGGGATGCACCAGCCCTACCTGGCCAAGCTCAGCTCCGTTTTTCCCATCCCCTCCTCCCTTCCCCAGCCCCACTGCCCCAGCCTGGCCGCTGGCCCGGGGTTAAGGACAGCACTTTATTGTCCCTAACCAGGCGCTTTGCCCAGCCAGCCAGAGCAGCGGCTCAGCCCGGGATTGTCTTTCCCTCTTTATTGCCCAGCGGGAGGAGCGCGGGGAAGGTCTTTATGTGATTGTAGAGAAAGACAAAATGCCTTAATAGCAGCCGGCGCTGCCTCTCGGGGACCCAGGGGACACTGCAGCAGCCCGTAATAATCACCGTAAATAAAAGGGGATGGCTCTGGTGTGCGGCTGGGCCGATAAAACGAGCCCTGGGGTGGAAGGGATGTCTTAAAAACAAGCTGGAGAGGATGTTTCTCTCCTCATTGCCCCTCTAATTCTCCTTCCCTGCATGGAAGGCTGGCGCAGCTCTGCTCTCTCCCAGCCTCCATTAGCCAGAACAGCACGTTTACACTATAAATTATATATCACTGATTATATTTTATAGATTATATATTAGAGATGATGTATTAGAGATTATGTGTTATTATCTATTATCTTTACTTCTCTGCTCCCGTGGCTGTAGGGAGGGAAATCCCACACATTCAGGCTCAGGCCTGACTTTCTGATCTCATAAAACAGAGTTAAAGCTGAGTTTAATCCTCCCAGCCCTAATAAAACAGAGTTCAAGCTGTGTTTAATCCTCCCAGCCCTCACCTGCTGAACACAACCCAACATTCTCTCCCCTGTCCCTTTGCCACAACTTTTTGCAGCTTGGTTTTCCCCAAATCGCTTCCCTGAGCATCCTGGGGCTCTGTGAGTCTCCTTGTGTTGGGTGGGAGGAGAAATCCAGAGTTCCAGGAGATCCAGAATGCCTGGAGATGAAGAGGGAAAGGTAGAAATCAGCCTTCACAAGAGAGAAAATGAGAGATAAATGGGGAGGAGTGGAGATTTTACTAACAGGGGATGCAGCACAGGCTCCCAGCACTGGAACATTGAACTCAAAACTAAGATTTTGCCAAAGTTTAGCAATCCTGGGTGTGGCAGCAGAGCAGAGCTCCTTAGGAGAGAACCAGAAGGGCCTCCAAAAACCAGAATAAACTTCCCGGAGAGGGGAATGACTGAGACAACTTCTCAGGGAGCCTGGGGTGAGTCTGGGGTGGGCTGAAACCTCCCTTTTGAATGGCTCAGAGCACGCTGGGGACACGGGAGGTCTCAGGAGGGAAGGGACCTTAAAAGACTTCAGCCCAGAGGATGCACGAACTCCTTTTCCTTTTCTATAATACATGCTGGTTTCTCTCTCAGGGTGCTTTTCATGGCTTTGCAAGCAACAGATTGGCAGCTAAAACTGTTCCTCTCTCTCTCTCTTTGCTTTAGTTTCTTTCCCCTCTGCAAATGCTTGGCAGAAAGGAGAACCTGCAATAAAAAATAAAAAAAAACCCAAACCAACAAAACAAGACAAAACAAAAAAAAAATAGAAAAAAAGGAGTTGATTAAAAGCCCTGAGCTCTGGCTGGGAAAATGTTTTGAAGCAACTGTAACTACCTTTATTTTCTCCATAATTCTTGCGTGGTGTTGCATTCACACCCTTCACAGTTCCAGCTGTAATTCCAGAGCGGAGCTGTTGGCACTCGGAGGGAAGAGTTTCTCTGGCCACAGGCAGGGAAAGGCTGCCCCACGCCCTCCTCCAGCCCTCCAGGCTGCTCCTGGGGCAGGAGATCCCCCAGGAATGGCTGGGAAGAGCTCGTGGGGGGAATTGGGACACCAGGGAAGTGATTTGGGGTGCCCCATATCCTCAGACCTGAGGCTGAGGTGTTCTTTGGGGTGATCCATATCCGTGGAGCTGAGGCTGAGGTGTTTTGGGGTTCTTCACATCCCTGGAGCTGAGGCTGAGGTGTTGCTGCAGCTCAGGGGTGGCAGTGCAGGTTTTGGGGAGGGCTGACCCCATCCCATCACCCTGCCGTGGTTCTCCACCCCTCATCCCTCTCCCTGCCCCATTTCCCTTCACCTGGCTGCTCCATCCCAGCCTCCCCCTCCTGATAACAAAACTTCCTTTATCCCCTGCACCTCTCAGGGCATCACCTTGCCCAGAACTTCACCCAATTCCTCGTGTTATCCCCCATCTCCATATCCACAAAGGTGTCTCCACCCAGGAACGTGGAGCAATTCCCATCTCCTGCAGCGGGAGGGGAAAACAGGAGTGAACTGGAGCTGCTCAGCTGCTGCCTGAGCATCTGCCAGGGGGAACGGCAGGATTTTGGTGTGTTTGTCCCCTCCCTGATGTCTCCTCTCACTGCAGGCTGTGTGGGAACAAACACCTCCCCTGGGACGAGGCTCCTTCCCCAGCACACTGCACGACAAGAGTTCATCGAGCAATTAACATCGCGAGCTATAAAAGCACTTTGCTTCCTCCTGCTGCCTCTCCCATTAAATCCTCACCCTCCCCTGCGAGGAATATTGTGACTTTGGGAGCACAGGCTTGTTGGGAAGGCTTTAAGAAAGGTTGGAGCTTCCAGGAGGTCCAGAATGCCTGGAGATGAAGAGGGAAAGGTAGAAATCAGCCTTCACAGGAGAGAAAATGAGAGCTAAATGGGGAGGAATGGAGATTTTACTAACAGGGGATGCAGCACAGGCTCCCAGCACTGGAACATTGAACTCAAAACTAAGATTTTGCCAAGGTTTAGCAATCCTGGGTGTGGCATCAGAGCAGAACTCCTCGGGAGAGAACCAGAATAAACTTCCATAAACCAGAATAAACTTCCAGGAGAGGGGAATGACTGAGACAAGTTCCCTTTTCCTGCAGGGGTGTCCTGCTCCTGGCGGAGTTGTTCCTGACCAGATGCAGGAAATGCATCAGGAATTGCACCTGCTCTGGTCTCTGAGCCCGTGGGGGGGTTGAAGAAGGTCTGTCAGCCTTTTTGGGATGAATCAGAGGCTTTTCTACTGCTCCCAAGCAGCTCCCTGGAAAGGTGAAGTGAGGAGGAGTCGGGTCTGAATTCCCTCTGCAAGAAGGATGTGTCAAGAAATGGAAGGGGAAAAGGATGGAAAGGAAGAAAAGGGGAGGGAAATGGTTAAATAGGGTATGGATTCAGGGTGTCAGTGGGGTCAATAAGGAATTTGGGACACCTTTTCCCCTCCCTGTTCCGTTTGGTCATGGATCAGTGGGATGAGCTGTGCATTCCCAATCCCAAATCCCAAATCCCCACCCCTTGCAGGGACCTCAGAGGGAGGTGACAACCCCAGGATGTGAGGAGCAGCCTTGGGTGACCATCCAGAGTCCATCCTGGAGCAGGGAGACACATGGAAACATCCTGCTGCCACCACAGAGCCCAGAAACGCCCTGGCCACTGCCCAGGATCCTGGGAACTCACAGCCGAGGAGCTGCTCCTGCCCTTGGCACCTTTTCCCGGTTTGTTTTCCCTGCTCCTGGCCAATCCCTCCATCCCCCAGCGTGGATGGCACAGAGCAGCTGCTCGCTGCCGCTCCAGCTGCCACCAACCCTTCAAGCAGCACCTGAGGGGACAGGTGGCACCCTCAGCTCCATTGTCCCTGCCTGGATTGTCCCTGTCACCGATTATCCCAGCCCCGTGTGCCAAGGGAGTGCTGAGTGCAGGGAACTGAGCGGGTGCAATTCTGCCTGCTTTGGGAGCACAGAGTGACAAACACCTCGCAGAGCTCCCTGTGTCCCTGCCTGCGACCTGGGACAGCCACCAGCTGGAAAATGGGATGGGATTGACCCCGGGAAGCTCTGGCACTGAGAGAATGAGTGAGCCTGGAGACCTGGAGTGCCACGGATGTGCAGGGCTGGCACAGGGCTTGCCTTTCCATCTCCTGTGACTCCTGGCTGCTCCCAAGCCTAAAACTGGAATTCCCAGCTTGCCTTTCCATCTCCTGTGACATCTAGCTATTTCCAATCATTAAATTGGAATTCCCAACTTGCCTTTCCATCTCCTGTGACTCCTGGCTGTTCCCAATCCTTAAATTAGAATTCCCAGCTTGGCTTTCCATCTCCTGCAACACCTGGCTGTTCCCAATCTTTAAACTGGAATTCCCAGTCCTGGGGCTGGGCAAAAGGCTCTCTGCACTGGGATGGTGGATTTAGGAATGGATATCTGCAGTTCCAGCCCTGGCTCAGGGCAGGGCTTGTTCCAAAGTCCCTGGGAGTGATGTGGCTTCATCCCCTGTTAGCAAAGCCTCCATTCCTCCCCATTTACCACATGCTGGATGAACCACATTTTCCTACAGTTGCAGACTGATGGGATTTTCCACGCTCACTCCCACATCCAGAGGATTCCCTGCATCCCCCAGGAGCTGGGAAATCCCACCAGAGCCCTGTGGGTCCCAGGATTGGTGTGGTTAAGCCTGCTCCTTATCTCCCAACCCAAATATCTTCTCCTTTATCAGCTGTGACCCAAAATCCATGGGATCAGCAAGGGAGGAAATCCATGGATTGGTTTTGGGGTGCAGGGGAAAGCCCCCAGCAGCAGCCACTGGAAAGGGCAGAGTCCAGCCACAACCACTTCATAGGAGCAAGAAGCCTCCAAATCCTAAAATAAATCCTATTAAAGCAAGAGAAAAAAAAAAAAAAAAAGCTCAAATAGGATTTATTTTAGGATTTGCATCTGGAGATGCCTCCCCCTCCCCTCTGGCAGAGAGCCAGCGCTGAGGAGAGGTTTTAATGCCGAAATTCAGCTCTGTGCATCCTTGGGGCTGCTTTAGGAAGGGATCCTGCTTTGGGATGAGGGTGGAGATGGGGCATTGCAGGGTCCCTCACTCCTGGAATCAGCTGGGATGAGCTCATTCCCAGAGCAGGAGGATTGGCAGGAGGATCAAGAGGATGGCTGGAAATTAAAAACAAACAGAGAAGAGCCAGGAATCATTTACTTGGAGAGCGTTTTGCAGGTTGTGTTTAGGGTCTGGTTTTAGCCTGGCACCTGTTGATTGTGTTTGCACTGGAAATAAGATAAATGTGACACCTGCTCCAGTTAATCTCCCCCTCCCTTTTCCTCCCTCCCCAAAACTCCTTTCTTTTAGGAATTCACCCAAAAAAAAAATCAGGGAAGAGGGAGAGATGTAGGATCACGTGTCTGATTAATGATCCTCCGAGGGGAAAAGAAATCATTTACCCACGACATGGATTGAAAAGAACTTTGAATTCTGCATTCGAGCCGAGAGCAAAAAGCAGGATAACAAGCCAAGGAACGCTCGTGTCCCTTCTGTTTGTCACCGCTGGCCCAGGGGGCTTTGCACTGCCATTAAAACAAGATGTGGGATCGGTAAATAGGGGAAAAAATGAGGGAATGTGAGCAAATAGGCAAAGAGGCTTCCAAATCCAACAGCAAACAGGGCCGGGATGGAGGGAGGATCCAAGGAGTGCTCGAGGAAGGAGGTTGGATTTATAGGGACATGAGGGTGCCTTGCACTCTGCTGTGTTATTCTTCTTTTAATGGGGTTTTGTCCAGGGAAATCCCATTCCCTGCTGCCTGTGCAGAGGTGGGGATGCAATTCCAACCAGGAAAGCTTTTTTGGGAAGCAGAGCTTGGCTGGAGGGATTGGGATCAGAAGTTTTGCCCTGAGCAAAGATCCCAAAGATCCCAAAGATCCCAAAGATCCTAAAGATCCCAGAGATCCCAAGGATCCCAAAGATCCCAAAGATCCTAAAGATCCCAAAGATCCCTGCCCGTGCCGTGCCCCACCAGGGACAGCTCCAATGGATTTATTTCATTCCTCATCACTCCTCCTGCAGCAAAAGACTGTTAAAGCCAGCAGTGCAAAAATGCGGATTATTTTCCCCCATCTTTCCACACTTCCCATATCCAAGGAAACAAACCGACAATTTGCGGATTTCCTCCCAACAACCCGTGCAGAACGAGCGAAGAAGATATTGCCCCAATCGCGTTAATTGGATGTTAATGAGCCATCGCCCTGCTCAGTGAATTGTCTGCTCGTGTCTCCCCACCTTCCTCCTCCTCCTCCTCCTCCTCCTGCTGATCCCCCTGATTCCGGAGCATCAGGATGAAGGCAAGGCAGGGAAAGCAGAGAGGGAACGAGCTGTTTGCTTTCCCCTGATTGTTGCTATTAATAAAACATCGCGTTAAATCACTGCTGGAAGAATATAATTGGGATCATCCATCACATTTCCGGAGGAGTGGAGCAGCCGCTGCCACCCCGGCAGGGACAAGGGACAGCCGGGTGTCCCCATGGTTGGGATCCACCATCCTCTCCCCGGAATCAGCACCATTTCTGTCCCTTTTCTGCCTTTCTTTTCCATGGATAGAAGGGAATATCAGTGGGGACTCAGCGGCTGGGCCAGAGTCTGCTGGGGTTTTGGGATGGAGGACTGGGGATTTGGGATGTCCCATCCCTGAAGTTGAGCAGGACTTGGAGCTGTCCTGGTTTGTGGAAGGTGACCCTGCTCCTGCTGAGATGGTCTTGGAGGTTCTTCAAAAATCCCCAATTTGGGATTGATCCAAATCACTCTGATCCCAAATTTGGGATTGATCCCAACCACTCTGATCCCAAATTTGGGGTTGATCCCAACCACTCTGGTCCCTGTTTTGGGTTTGAGGTCCATCCCTGTCCATGGCCAGCTCCTCCTCACTCCCCACAGAGACAAAAATTCCTCCATCCCTTCTGCCAGAGGGAAAATCTCAGGAAACCCTGGGATTCACTCCAATAAATTTGGAGCAGAGCAGTTAGAATTTCGGCCACTTTTCAGGGCAGATGGAACCATTCTGTGAAGAGCTGACCCAACAACACGAATTGGAGATTTTTCCCAATCCCAGGAATTTTTCTTGGGCTAATCTACCCCTTGCTCAGCAGCAAGTAATTCGTCCCTGTGTTCCCAGAGGACACAGGGATGGATTGGAGCTGCTGAGCTAGCAAGGAGGGAATTCCCTCTGCCTGCAGCCAGATTTCCACCTCGGCCCTGTGGGGAAAATTCTACAAGGAAAATCCCGTGAGGAAAATCCTGTAGGGAAAATCCTGCAAAGAAAATCCTGCAGGGAAAATCCTGCCAGGAAAATCCTGCCAAGGGCTGCAGAACTCCTGGATCTCCCAGGGTCACATGGATCAGCCCTTAGTCTGAGCTCTGTTCAATCCCTGTGCTGCCAGCTCCAGACTACATTCCCAGGTTGGATTTTTTTAGTCCCGTTTCTCTGAAATTTAATAAATCCTTTAATATTTCCCCCGCCGAGCATATTTGTCACTTTGATTTACAGCTCCTGATGGCTCTGAGACATCAAACAGGTCAAATCCCTTTGCTCTGGCACTGCACAGGATTTTCTCCAGGTTCAATCCTCTAACTCTTTCCTGAACCCTCAGATTGTCCTCAGATCTCCAAGACTGGCTGGACAAAACGAGGCAATTCATTAGGAATGTTCTCTATTATGGAAGTAAAACCCCCCCAGTGATCATTTCCCCATATTTCTGCTTTATTTTCCCATTTCTCGTGCTGCTAAAACAGCAAATAAATGGTGCCAGGCACATTTATCAGGCTTGTAACAAGCGCTAATGACCCTACAATAAAAACAGAAGGATAACTGGCGAGACAGAGATGAAGAAAAACAAGATAAACGCACGTGGGCTGATATTTTTTAAATCATATCCCTAATTTCAGAGCATCAAGACATGATCACAGCTGAAAATATGGCCATCCATCAAAATCCTGTCCCGGGGAGAGGCTGGGACTCATTTGGACAGTGAAGGAAAAGCTGAATTTCTTATGGCATTAACAGGGAACTGAGCAATCCAAGAGGAGGATATTCCATTAATGGCATGAATGGATCATTGTAAAAGGCCATTCTGACATGGCAATACTCTTGCTCTGTGCTAGAAAATCTGGGAGAGAAATCCCAGATGGAAAAGGGTTTTTGATGGGGTTTGGAGCCTGCAGCCCCCAGCAGCACACAGATTTGGGGATTTCAGGGGTTGGGGGTTCAGCTCCTGCTTCTTCCTTGGGTTATTTTATACCCTTTTATATATTTTCTGTACCCTTCATACCCTTCATTCTGTACCCTTCGTTCTTTGTACTCTCAGCCTACATGCTTGTAATTTTTGTAGTTTGATATTTTAGCTCAGTTTTGGGGTTCTGCAAGGCAGAAAGACCAAACATCCTCACAGCAGGAGGACTAGAGAGCCCTAAGTGTATCAAAAACTTGAGGTTTTAACCTTGGTTGAAACCTTCTCTCTGGAACATATTTTGTAAACTGGGCTCTAGCCTCATTTAGGGGGTGATTAGAAGAGGGGGACAATTACTTCATTTATTGAGTTTCTTATTGGGGGATTTTAGATAAATATGCTAATTTGCAAGGTCCATAGAATTGTACATGTTGTACAGGATGTGCATCTCAGTGTGTTCCACCTTTGAAGAGCTGTGCACCTAAAATCCTATGTAAACACTGAGGTAAAACCCTTTTACCCCTTTAACCGTGTCTGCTCCATATTTCTACCAACTGAAAGGCAACAAGGGACATCCAGGCAAATTCTAGGGGTGAGGAATTCCCTAATCCACACTTCTGGATTTGGGGTGCCTTTGCCAGGGCACAGCACCTCAGACACCACAGCTGCACTGCCCCAGCAAAGCCCTGACCCCACAAACCCTGCCCAGAGCTCCAGATCCCAGCCCAGCATCCCAATCCCGTGCCAGGCAGTGGGAATCAGCCAGGGAAGGAGGAATTTGGCTCTTCCCTGCAGCTCCGGGGGCTCACTGTGATCACTGCCCACCCCACAATCAGTTGGTATTGTTTGGAGAATTCCAGAGTGAGCTGCGACCTCCAGGAAGAGGAGGAGATGCTTTGTGTGTTGGGCTTTTTGTTCAGTTTTGGGCAAAATCCAGCGTTTTCAAGTGCTGGGAATTTTTTTTTTTTTTTGGATGAATGGGAAGTTTGAAAGTTTGGGGAATAGGAGCCAAGGGGGAATGATGAGCTGTGCTGTGGAGCTGATCCTGCTGCTCCAAGTTTTCGGCTCACCCCATGAATCCAACCCTAAAATGCATCTTGAGGCTCCTCTGAAGTGAAAAGCACCAATTTGCTCGGAGCTGAATGGGACTGAAGGGCTTTTCCCTCTTCCTTTAATTAAAAGGGATTCCTAGTTAATATAAAATAAAGCCAAATAGAGGAGCTCTCCCATGGAGAGCGAGGAAAAATAAAGGAATATATAATAAAAGCTGGAAGCAGACAGGAATTGTTCATTTGGGGGAACATTTTGATGAGGAGAATGGGATTGTTCTTCTTTCCAGGCAGACTGGGGAGACAGAGGGAAAAGTAAAGAGGAGAAACAACTGCTCCAGTGAATTTTCTGGAGTGGTTTAGGGTTCTGGGAGACCAGGAAAGGAGGTTGGGAGCCAGGAGGGTGCTGATGTCCTCTCCTAAAATCCCCATGGCCTCCTGGACTGGCTGAGGATTCCAAGGGGTTTCTGGGTGTGGGAAGGTGCCTCTGTCATTTTCCTCCACCCCAGGGATTTCAGAGGGAAGCAGGGATTGCTCTGGGAATGGGAATTGCCTCTGTCAGTTCCCCCTACCCCACAAGGGAGCTCTGATTACCCCAACTCCTCTCCAGACCCTCCTGATGTCATTCCTGGCCAGATATTCAATCCCTGATATTTTAGCTTAATTCTAGAGTTCTGCAAGGCAGAAAAACCAAACATTCCCAATAAGAAGCCAGAAAACTCTATGCTAGCAAAAACTCAAGGTTTCAACCAAGGTTGAACCCTTCTCTCTGGAACATATTTTATAAACTGAACTCTAGCCTCAATTAGAAGAAAAATACTTAAAATAGGAAAAGACATGACTTCATTTATTAAGTTTCTCATTGGAAGATTTTAGACAGATATACTGATTTTCAAAGTCCATAAAAGTTGTGTAGGAATTACACAGAGTGCATCTCAGCGTGTCCCACCTCTGAAAAACCATGCACCTCAGATCCCATTAAAACACCAAAGCAAAACCCTTTCACCCCTTTAACCTCATAATTCTGACACCAACCCAAAAGCAGCAGTAATTAGTGGGATCAGGAATAATTATTGGGATCCCAACCCCAGCCCATCCATCACTCTGCACAGCAAAACCTTCAGAGGGGAGCCTTTGAGGGCATCTGAGGAGGTCCCAGGCTGGTGGGTCCCACAGCCTCCTTTGAAGCTGCCCCACTTCCTTTGAACTGCCGAGTTCTCCCCAAGAGTTGGGATTTCAGCCCGAGCAGAGTGCAGGGCTGGGGAGCTGCCTGGCTGGGGAGCTGTGCCTGGCTGGGGAGCTGTGCCTGGCTGCTTCCCCTTTTGATCTGGGCTGTTTACATCCATGATGATCCCTCAGGAAAGCCCCCGGAGCCCCTCAGCCTCCCCTCTCCCCGAGCTGCATGAGATCTCTCCAGAAGCTGTTCTGGATGTTCTGGGAACTCAGCTTTCCTGGGAAGGTCCAGCTCAGGCTGAGCCAAATCTCACTGTGCTTTTGTTTTCATCCCAGTAGCTTTGGATTCAGCCCTAAAGAGCTGTAGAGGATTTTTTTTGCCTTTTTTTTTTTGGGATTTCTTTCCAGGATGCTGCCTCCCATCCCCCTGCGTTTGCTGGAGCTTTTGTAACCATGGAAAACGAGGAGATAAAACCACTCCTAACTCTGGAGCTGGAGCTAGAATTTGGTGCTGTCACGTGGCTCCAAAGTGACCATCATCACCCCCATGATGGTGACCACAAGGGTCACCAATGTCCCACAGATTGACCCAACAGCACTGGCACCTCTTGCAGGAGAGATCTGGATAAACCCAAGCCTCACCTCATCCTTCTAATGGTTTTTTTCGGACACTGATGGTTGGAGAAGAGCCCTTGGTGTGCTATAAATAGATTTTGGCCTGTGTGAAAGCCTGGGCAGTGGCCCAGGGAGCTCCTGGGCAGTGGGAAGGATTCTTGTGGATTTTGGCTTTGTTTGGTTTTTTTAGCTTCCCCTGGCTGATTTAGGGCAGCCTGGGGATCATTTGGTCAATTTGGTTTCTGTGGGGTATCTGTGGGAAGAGCTGCCTCAGGGGAGCCTGGAAAAGCTGGGGGAGGTCATTCCTTGGGGCTGGGATGTGCTGGAGCCCACGGATGGAGGGGCTGGGAGATGACCCAGCTGTGTCCCACCAGCTGAGGAGAGCTCTGGTGCTGCTCCACAGTGGTGGATCTGGAGGATTCTGTGGGGATCAGGTGGAACAAACCCCTGGATCAGCTCTTCTTGAGTCTGGGATCTGCTCTTCCAGGCCCTGGCTGGCTCTGCTTTCCCTGGAAAAAGGGGAAATGTGGAAGGGCTCGGCTCAGCTCAACAGGGCAGCCACAAGATCCACTTCCAGCTGAGGAATTCATGCCAAGGACAGAATTTCTGGAGCCTGAAACCACGCCAGGGCAGGGACAAAGTCAGGCTCAGCCCCCCCCAGAGGACCCAAACCGACAAGGGAGAGGGGAAAATTCAACATTTCCCCTGCCCCTGGTGTCCGAGCATGGCCTGGGGCTGGAGAGATCCTCAGCGCCTTCTCCCGGCTCCCTGCCTGCAGGAAAACCCTCCAAGCGATTGGAGCGCAGAGCCGCATTATGCACGCCGTTATTTGCATAATCACCATGCAAATGGAGATGGATAACCGGCTCCAGCCAGACCCGAGCTGCTTTGAGTGCCTCTTGCCCATCACTTAAAGGGCAGAGAAAAGAACCCAAATTCCAAACTTTCTTGGCTGAGCACCGTCACCGGGCCAGGAGGGACAGGAGGTGACTCGAGTGGCCTGGAGGGGTCACTGGTGGTTTCACATCCAGGAGACCCCAAGGGGGATGAAAATCCCGTGGGGTGGAGCTGAAGGAGCCCAGCGCTGCTCTATCCCGGGATTTCTGAGACCTTTGGGAAGTCTCTGGGTCTCCCTCTGGCGGGATTTTGTGGGGACAGAGGATGTGATGGGACATTCCAGGTGATGTATTGGGAGATAAACTGTTCCTCTCGTGCCTGAGGGGCTGAGAATTCTGTCTGCTGCTAGAAAAGGTGTCTGAGGTGGGGAATATATGTGTGGGGAAAACAGAATAGAAATCTTGTACTTGTTGCCCTTCCCTTCTTGATGTGGAGGGATCATTCCTGGAGGGATCATTCCTGGAGGATCCCATTTGGGAGCTGCTCATCCATGGCTGGCCCTTGCTGCTGGAGTGCTCCACGGGGTGATCCCACATCTATCTGATCCCATAACCAACTGATCCCACATACACCCAGTCCCACACCCAACTGATCCCACACCCATCTGATCCCACGTCCATCTGATCCCACGTCCATCTGATGCCATATCCATCTGATCCCACACCCATCTGATCCCATATCCATCCGATCCCACACCCATCTGATCCCATATCCATCTGATCCCACACCCATCTGATCCCATATCCATCTGATCCCACACCCATCTGATCCCATATCCATCTGATCCCATATCCATCTGATCCCACACCCATCTGATCCCATATCCATCTGATCCCACACCCATCTGATCCCATATCCATCTGATCCCACACCCATCTGATCCCATATCCATCTGATCCCACACCCATCCCGGGATGCTGCTGCTGCCACCCTCCCATTCTGTTGATCTGCAGATCCTGCAAAATCCCAACTCCTCTCCAGCCCCTGGGAGTCCTCGGGCGATTCCTAACGATTCCTTATCGGCGGGGTGATTAAGGGATATCACTGGATGTCCCCGGGGAACACAGATTAGGGAGGGCATGGGGTGACCCAGATAAGGACTTTTATCAGGCAGACAGGCGGCAGGACCTTCCGGGTGACATGAAGATGTCACCTCATTAGTGACAACTGCCCAGGGCTCGGTGTGAACCACCCCGGGTGTGTTTCACCATCTCCTAACCCAGCTGGCTCCTGCACCCACCTGGCCCCATGGCAGGGAAATGGGGTCCAGAAGGGTTGTGGGGTCACCTGAGGGTGATGCATTAGGATTTTAGCTTCTATATTCTCCATGGATCTGTAATCCTGTAATTTTTTAGTGTATAACTCTGGACTCCACACAGGGTGCTGAGCTGCTGTTCTCTCATTTTTATACTAAACAATTCCTCTCTAAACCCAAAACTCAAGAACACCTCACTGTCCCAGAGCCCCAAAATATGCAAACAGCAGTGAATTGGGAGGAGAAACTTGGAGTAATTGGGGAGAAACTTGGAGTAATTGACTTCACTGCCTGAAGCTGTAATTGGAGGATTAACCCAGACAGGCAAATGGACAAAACTTACAAATTATGAAAAACTCGTGACTCAGGGTCCATTTTGGGTGTAGCCCCTGGGTGGGCTGTGACTGCCCTGAATGCACCTGAAGGCCTTCAATAAATAACTTTTTACTCTCCTAATTTTGTCTAGCCTCTCTTTTAGCTAAGCCTGTTCAGGCATCAAGGGCAGGGCTGGAGCTGCAGGAAGGAAGCTGGAGGAATTGTCCTGTGGCCCTCAGTGGGATTTCTTGGACAGAGATGGGCACAGGCATGGAGAAGGGAATTCCGGATTGTTTTCAGTTTGCTCAACTCAGAGCTGAGGTGACACAGGGTCTGTGGCTCCCCGGGGAAGTGGCTGAATGTCCCCATTAAAAAGAAGAACCAAAACCCCTCCTGTGGCACCAAACTGGTGGCGAGGGGCAAAACCTCAGTGGTGTGTGGAGCACAGGGACCTAAAATGGTACAGAATGGGTAAAACCCCGCTGAAATCTCCCAGATTTTCATGGCAAACAGGAGGAGCTGCTGAACCATCTGGCTGTGAGATGATTCAGGAGCTGGGGGGAGGCAGAGGGGTGACTTTGGGAACACTTTGTGTCTTGGAGAACAAACCAACCCCTGAGGGAAGGGAGACCAGGGATGAGTTCATCGTGCTGTGCTGGCACAGAGAGCAGCCCAGACCTCATCCCTGCTGAGAGAGGAGCAGCAGAAAGAAAATAACGAGAAGAAAACTCCTGATTTCCTCAAGAAGGAGCAACTCTTTGGATTCCTTTCCTGTTGGTGCTGCCAGCATGGCAGGACATGGCAGTGAGCAGTGCTTGACACTCCAAGTGGGCTAAACTGGGCTTTTTTCCTTATTCCTTATTTTTCTTATTATTATTTCTTATTTTGCTTATTTTTCTTATTATTTCATATTTTTATTATTTTTTCTTATTTTTCTTCTTATTATTTCTTATTTTTATGATTTTTCTTATTATTTCTTCTTTTTTCTTATTATAATTTCTTTTTTTCCTTATTTTTCCTTATTTTTTTCTTATTTTTTCTTATTATTTTTCTCTTTCTTTTTCTTATTGTTCTTATTTTCGGATGGTGCCCAGGTGTGGGGAGGAGGGAAAAAACAGAGAAATAACCATACTGCCAAATGCTAAAAAAAGGAACGTGCTACCTAAAAAACACAGGCGGCAGCAGTTGGGAGAAATCAAAGAGCCTAATGGACTATGGATGACCAGAAGGGTCAAACACAACAAGGAAGCACTCAGAGAGAGCAGGGAAATTATTTCTGTGTCAGAAATATATTGAAAATTGTAAAATAGAGTGGGAAAGGCAGGAATGGTCCAGAGATACTCCAAATCCAGAGGATAAAGCCACTGCTCCCAGTGTGGGGAGCATCCAGGGAGCCCCAAAACAATTCCCCAAATCCTTTTTCCAGCTTCTCCAAGCTTCTTCCACGTGGATTTTTGAAAGTTGGGAGATTCCCCAAGGGCCTGAGGGATCATAACTCTCAGGGAAGAAATTGGGTCACCCTGAGGCAAAGGGTGGGAAAATCCATTTGGAATGTAACTGGTGGCATTGGGAACACCCCTGGGAGTCACTGAGGGGTGGATTTAAGGTTTCTCCAAGATTTCTGGCTTGGCCCCATGTGGCCTCTTGTTTCCTTCAGCTGGGAGTTAAAAGGGTCACTGTTGTGATAACGGAGGGATCAAGGAATGTTTGTTCCCATCAGGATTCCCCATGGATTCTTCCCTGGCTCCAGTGCCATTTAATGACTTGGGACAGGGACAATCACAGGTGGGAAGTGCAGGAATCATGGGGAGAGGGGGAAAATCATTGGGTGAAATGATCCCAATGTTCCACCAGGGCAGCACAAAGGGTGCTCCAGGCTGCTGGGAAGCAGGAAAATCTGGGATTTTTATATGGGCACACAGGGCAAGGGGTCAGCCTTTAAAACAGTGGGTCTGTGCCAGCAGGGATCTCTATCCCAGGGGATCCCTTTCCCAATGGGAAGTCCAGGATGAGCTTTTCCCTCCCTCCAACCAGCATTATCCCTAAATTCCATCACTGGCAGTGTGGCTGATGGCTCATTATCCAACAGCTCTAGTTGTCAAGGATCCATGAGGTCAGACCTGCAGCGAGGTGTGAAAAGCAGGAGATGTGTACATGTGGGATTTAGGGCATTTTTGGGGTGGTTTCAGCAGGAAGCTCTCCAGGGACAGCTCCATCAGCATCCTCCAGCTGAGTCTGGAGAATTCTTTCTCCTGGAGGGTGGAATTATCGACAGGAGCTGTTCCCCCTGAATCACCATCCCTGATCCCAGCTGGGATCCACAGGGCTGGCTGGGGTTGATCCATGCATTATTCTTTTTTAAGCTGGAAGTAACAAAATAACACTCCTAGCCCCCTTGCTCCCACACTGGAATCACAACCAGCCATGAATAATTGATTTTCAAATAATTAATTATTCAGCTTATTTCTTCATTAGCTGAGGAACCTGAGCGTAATTAGCTGCTTACCTCCACAGAAAGAACCAACTTTTCCTGACGCAAATAAATAAAATATGAGCAGATTTTTCACCCCAAAAAAATCTGAAAAAAACCCCAAAAAATCCCAAACAACCCAGGCAGTGATGACCCTTTAGAGCAGGGTCCCTGAGGACCTTCCTGGGTGTTCCCATGCTTCCCAGAGCAGCATTGCCCCCGTTCCCAGGGAGAGGTGGCAGCTCTGCATACCAGGCTGGGAAAGTTCCACCAGATCCCCCAGGGATCTGCCAACCCCATCCCAGCTGGCTCAGATCAGATTTTTAGGGATTCTCTCCAGGGGAACAGTGGTGGACATTGATCCAATTCCACTTCCATGGATAAACAGGGACACCTTCCACTTTCCCAGGTTGCTCCAGCCTGGCCTTGGACACTTCCAGGGATCCAGGGGCAGCCACAGCCTTTCTGGCCAGCCTTTTCCATCAGGATTCCAGCCCACTCCCACGATCCTGACCCTCCCCAGCACCATTTGGCAGCACTGGCTGCAATTCCCATCCCAAACCCCCATCCCTGCCCCCATGCCAGCTCCTCTTTTTCTCCCTCTTTTTCTCCCTCTTTTTCTCCCTCTTTCTCTCCCCAGCGCTTCCTGTTTGCCATGCAGTTTCTCTCGAGCTGGCTCTGTCAGCTCCACGCTTTCCTGCCTTTCTGCTGAGCTGGGCTGGAGCCGTGCAGGCTTTATCCCACTCCTTTTTTTTTTTATTTATTCCCATTCTTCTGCCTTGTACCCAAGCCAGGAGTGCCTGGGATCCGGTGCTGCTCAGCCCTGCAGCTGCGTGCTCTGCACTCCCTGTACCTTCCTGCGAGTTCCTGTGAAGTTTTCCACGCCTTAAATAATTTTTTTGGGAGATTTCGCTGCCTCTGATGCCCACACCAGCCTCTCCTGGAGGTTTTAACATCGCGATCCTCCGGCTGTATCTTTGTTTTCATCACCCACTTTGGCAGGTTGGAATGATTGCTTTTATCTGCTCTCCACATCTTCAGGCAGCTTCTGCAAACCTTCCCTCGGCGATCACCCTGCCTGAAATCCCAGCCGCTGGAGATGAGGCTGTGTGCTCAGGGATACACATCTCCAATTGCCTCCCTTAGCAGATTTCATGGATTTGCTTGGCTCTTCCCGTGGAAAACTTGGCAGTGCCTGCTGTCTGCCCGAAGTGCTCCATGGCCATGGGCAGCAGGGAGATCCGCAGGGAGAAGGAGCCCAAATATTAAAACAGGATCACTGGGGTTTTCCTCCTGCTGGGCAAAGGGAAAAGCCAACTTTTGGGATTGTGTGATCCAATCCTAAGCAAATTTTTGGGGTTGTCTGATCCCATCCTAAGCAAATTTTTGGGGTTGTCTGATCCAATCTCCTCGTGCTCAGAATTCAGGCCCTTTGGAGATAAAGCCGAATTTCCAGCAGCTCGGGGCAAAATTTAATTTTCTGCTTGGCTTTCCTTGCAGCCCACCTGGCTGTCCTTGTCTCCCTTTTCTGAGACACCCACAGCCTCACTCCAGCTGCCATCCCAGCCCCTCAGAGGATCAGAACGCTGCCTGACAAGCTCATGGAGCTGCACCCAGCTGGGACTGAGCCACCAGAGCCACCAGAGCCACCAGAGCCACCAGAGCCACCAGAGCCACCAGAGCCACCAGAGCCAGGGTGGCAGGAGACAAGGAGGGGCGAGGAAATCACGGCAAATCGGAGCTGACTGCCCAATAATTGTGGACAAGCAGCCTTTTCAGCAGGGCCATAAATCAATGGCAGATGGAGCCACGCTGGGTGGTGCTTATCGATTTCTTTTTTTTTTTTATTTATTTTTTATTAGCTCTTCTCCCTCTGTTTGCTGCCTGCTGGAGTGGAAAGGCAGAGCTGGGGGGGTTTCTCCCTGCCTGGCAGATCACCCACCTTACCTTCCCTCACCTCTCCTCTCCATCCTGGCTGCTGGCAGGGAGGGTCAGCTGTGGAGCCTGGTGCTGGATCTGGCCTGGCTTGGACCCAAGGAGCAGATTTTGGGGGAAATTGAGGCTGGAGGCAGATGTGGGATGGGGTAGCTGGGTCTGGGCCTGGTTTGGAGCCCAGGACCAAATTTTGGGGGGAAAATCAAGGATGGAAGCAGAGGTGGGATGGAGTAGCTGGGTGTGGGCCTGGCTTGGAGCCCAGCACAGGATTTTGGGGGAAAATCAAGGCTGGAGGAAGAATATTTCAATCCCAGCACCTTCCTTTTCACCTTGTGCTGTTCTCCCACAATTCCATCCCGTTCCAAAAGTGCTCCAGTCTGGCTGTAAAATATCCCAGCCTCCCATTTCCCAGCCAATCTCCTCTGAACATTCCCTGGGGGAACACGGGCTCTGTTCAAACTCCTGACCTGTTGGTCTTGCTGGGGTGGGATGGGGTAGCTGGATCTGGGCCTGGCTTGGAGCCCAGGATAATATTTTGGGGGAAAATCCAGGCTGGAAGCAGAAGTGGGATGGGGTAGCTGGATCTGGACCTGGTTTGGAGCCCAGCACTGGATTTTGAGGGAAAATCAAGGCTGGAGGCAGAGGTGGGATGGGCTTAAAAGAGGGCAGATCTCAGCTGGGCAAAATGGGCAAAACCACGGGGGTTTGGTTGGATCAGTGCTAAAAACCAGGATTTTTCTCCTTGTTTAAGATTTTTTCAAGCCCTTTCCTCCACCTGCTGTGCTCTGGGAGCGCTCAGCCCTTCAGGGAAATCTCTGAGCAGGATTTTGGATAACGAGGAGCTCCCATGCCCTGCAGGGGCACAGAGGGAGTTGCTGTCCTCTGGGGAAGGCACTGTTATCCATGTGGGATATTCCTTCAGGAATGCCTTTCTTTCCATCATGGAAACTCTGCTCTTCAAGCTGGTCTGGGCTGTAGGTTGGGTTTTCCCCTTCTCTTTTGTTCAGGGCTGCTCAGATCACTTCAGGGTTCATAAAGTGGTAATTTATTGAACAAGTCTTTGGAGAAGGGAGGAACTGAAAGCTGCCGGATAAATGATGGGAATTTTTGGGATCCAATTGCTGGCAGGAGCTCCTGCTTGGAGCCACACAGAAATGGGATTGGGGCCAAAATCAAGCCAGGAGCCACCTCCAGGAGCATGGGATTTCAGCATGTCCCTGGAATTTCAGCACCTCCTGGCATGGAGGGGCTGAGAGGATGTTTTTGGCTGCCTGGAAATTCCAGTTATTGGGAATTCCTGTCTGCCTGAAGTGCTCCATGGCCATGGACAGCAAGGAGAATCTCAAGAAGAGAGAGTCAAAATATGAACAGAGGATCACAGGGGTTTTCCTTGGGAAATGGCAATTTTGGGGATTGTCTGATCCAATCCAAAACCGATTTTTTGGGACTGTCTGATCCAATCTGGGTAGGAATTTGGGTGGATGAGGCTTCTCCTCCACAGCAGTTGGAAATGATCAACACTGAGCCTCTTCTACATCTCCAAGTACTTCTGGTCCTGGGAATGAAGGAGGTTTGGTCCAGCTCTTCCAACTCCTCTGGAAAATTCCCCCAGGGAAAAGCCCCCAGCTCCATGTGGAGCTGTTTTGGGGTTAAAAACAACATCTTAGGGGTTGAAAATTACATCTTTGGAGTTAAAAACAACATCTTTGGGGTTAAAAATGACGTCTGGGTGACTCGAGGCAGAGGAGAGCTGTGAGCTTCAGACCCGAGCAGCACCAAGAACTGAATTAATGAACGGATGAAATGTAAATTGTGGCAGCTTGAAAATGAAAGTCAGGGTTTCCAAAAGTGCTTTTAACCAGCGCTTATTCCTGCAGCAATAAAACTGCCAGCGAGGGCTTAATTCATTATCACCAGAACAAAATGAAGACCCTGTAAATTTGAAGCCCAATTTAATTTCCCCAGAAAGAGCATTTTTTTCATCTTCCTTTCCCTTTGCTCTCTCTCTCTCTCTCTCTCCCTGCCCAAGGAATTTCCATCACTCAGAGCTGCTCCAGGCCTCCTGCAAATGGGATTTTCTGGGAGGAGGCACCGAGAAAGGATTTTGGAGAGTTTGGGATGGAAATCCACTGGGATCAGCTGGATGGGTAGGGACACAAAGGCTCAGGGAGGGACACACACCTTGTCCCAGGTTGAGGGACCTGAGTGCCAAGTCCTCACCCAGGCCATCAGCAATGTCCCAAAAGAGTTTGTAGGGTCACAGCTGGGTGGAATCTCCCTGGTTTGGGGCCCTGCTGGGGGGTGAGGAGCCCAGGGAAGGCAGGTCCTGGCAGGGATGGAGATGGCCACAGGTGGAGCTGGGGGATTCCTGGGGTTGGGATTGCTCCCTGCTCTGTCCATAAAGCAGCTCTGTGCCACCTCCTGCCATCGCTCTGTCCCCAAGGAGGGACAGCAGGGCTCAGCTCCACTGCCCACAGATGGCTGCACAGAGCTGGGGTGTGGCTGCACGTGTGTGTGGGAATGTGCATCTCCAGAGCTGAGAAAACCAGCAACAGCATCTTTCTGCCCTAAAACGGGAGGCAGGGAAATGGGGGAAGGGGATTGCTGCAGCTGCAGGAGCTGAAACCCGTGGTCTCCATGGAGTCTTTGTTTATACTCCTCTCATTTCCCCGTCTTCATCCTTTTTTTTTTCTTTTTTTCTTTTTTTTTTTTTTTTAATTTTTTGTCTGAAAGGGAGTATTTTTAGCACAGGGGAGGGAAGGGAGCAGCGCTGGTTCTCTGCACGTTCAGGAGCAGATGGGGAATGAGCAGATGGGGAATGAGCTTCTCTCGCTGTGCTCCCTGGAAAAACACCTCTGGAGAGCTTCCTCATCCTGGGCTCTCCATCCTCATCCTCCTCCTCCTCAGCCCAGGCTTTTCCTGCCTCTCCACCCCACCCTGGATTCCTGGGACAGCTCCGGGAATTCCATGGAACAGTGAGGTTTGGGATGTGGTGACACCAGGACACCTCGCCAAGCCTGGCATCACTCTGGGCATCACCCCAAAAACTCCCCAAAATCCTGGGGGCAAAGGGAATCCTTCCCAGCTCAGCTCCTCCTCGCTGTGCTCCAGCATTCCCACATTCCACACTGCCTTTGATGCCTTAAGGATTTTTTAGCTTCTATTTTTCATGTAGCTGAAGCTTTGGTGTAGTTTTAGGCTTCAGAAAGTGCTAGAAACCTGTGTTCCCAGCGTTTTAGACAAAACAATTCCTCTCAGTTGGAAAATCCAAGGACACTTCAGAACCTGAAGTGTCTCCACTTCAAACACTTCAGAACACTTCAGAACTCCAGAACACTGCCTCAGAACCCCAAACCTGGAAAACACCTGGTTTGTTCCAACCCTCTGAGTGGAAAAGTGGGAAAAAGTGGGAAAAAGTGAGGGAAAACTGGGAAAAAGTATAAAAACCAGGAAAAAGCAGGAAAAGGGGGTGTTGGGGGGCTGTCCCTATGGATTGTGTTCTCTCAGATCTGCCCAGCCCAGCCAAAACATTCCCTTCCACCTCCAGCTCTTCCACCCCGTGAGTCAAATATTGGGGATAATATTTAAATGTGATTAATCCGTGTAATTTCAGCTTTTATCCTCTAGTAAAATATTCATTTTCCGATAGCATAAAGGTTGAGACTACATCCATCAAGAATTAAGGGGAGAAAAAAAAGCATAAAGCCTGAAATAAAGCATTTCCTCCCTTCTGGGTGGTGGAGAGGTGAGAGGAGGGATTTGTCAGAGGGGAGGGAGGAATCTGGGAATTCCCAGTGCCAGGAGAGGATGGGAATTTAGTGAAGAGTTTTTCCTTCAGCTCGTGGAGGTGAAGGTGGAATCAATCCAGCTTTTATCCATTCACCAAATCAAACAAGCTTCGACCAACACCCTTGGAGGAGACATTTCTCATGTTCCTGGGAAATCCTCTGGCTGGGTTTTGGGGTCTTTCTGGGGGAAGCAGAGTTGCTCCAGTGGCAGAAGGTCCTTCTGGAGACCCTGATCCCCCTGGCTGCAGCTCTGCCCATGGAACAGGGGCTTGGTCTCACTGATTTGAGCCCAAATTTCTCCCACTTCCCAGAGGTTGGGGATCCAGGATGTCCAGGAAAAGACCACCCTGGGTCTCTGCTGCCTTGCTCAGGACACACCACTGCTTCCCTTCAGTCCCCCAGAGAAAAATCAGCCCAAAAATCACTCGGTGGAGAGGGAATTGTGATGATTCCAGCCCTGAGGGCAGTGCTGGATATCTCTGGGAGGATGAACACCTCCGAGATGGGCTGGCTGGGGATTTGGGGCTGTGGAGCACAATCCAAAGGCCAGGGTTTGACTGTTCCCATCACAGCCAGGCTGCTCTGGAGGCACAGAGAGGCTCCAGCCATCAATAACATCGCTGGAGGAGAAAATTGAAGGGATATCTGCCCAATTAAATAACCCACGGGGCTGGGATTGGGAATCAATGTGCCATGGAGGAGGAGGGATGGGCTGCTGGCTCCGTCTGCCTCCGAGTTCTCCAAGGACAGGGTGGGAATTCTGCAGCAGCAGTGACCAGCCGGGCTCGGTGTGACCACAGTGGGAGGTGGCCGGAGGAGGGCTTGGGCTGGGGACACTCTGGCTCTGCAGAGCCCTCAGGTGGGCCCAGGTGGGGTGAGAGATGCAGGCAGGGATGGATCTCTGTTCCCAGGGGACACCCGTGGATGCCAAACTCCTGGTTGTTTCCTGGATGTCTTCCTTCTCCTGCTTTTGGGAGGAATGGAGAAGTGGGAGGGAATTTGCTGAGGGTTTGGAGTGCTGGGATTGTTGGAAATGGGATGGGGTGGGATGGGATGGGATGGGATGGGATGGGATGGGATGGGATGGGATGGGATGGGATGGGATGGGATGGGATGGGATGGGATGGGATGGGATGGGATGGGATGGGATGGGATGGGATGGGATGAGATAATGGGATGGGATGGGATAATGGGATGGGATGGGATGGGATGGGATGGGATGGGATGGGATAATGAGATGGGATGGGATAATGATGGGATGGGATGGGATGGGATGGGATGGGATGGTGTCGTTGAGTAGTGAGAGGAAAACCCAGGTTCTCAGGCAAGGAAAGAGAAAAGTGAGTTTATTATTTTGATTTCATATATATAGAGTTTTCAGAGGTCACCCAGATTGGTCAGCAGAAACCTCCCCCTAGCCCAATTGGCCAGGCCTGAACTGCCTAATCTCGAGACACTGTTTGCAAAACATCAAACTTTATCTTTGTTTATGAAACGTAGCAAAATGTTCTCACAGAAAGACCTGTGCTAGAAGGATGGGATGGGATGGGATGGGATGGGATGGGATGGGATGGGATGGGATGGGATGGGATGGGATGGGATGGGATGGGGTAATGGGATGGGATGGGATGGGATGGGATAATGGGATGGGATGGGTTCCATGGGATGGGATGGGATGGGATGACATGACATGACATGGCATGGCATGGCATGGCATGGGATCCATGGGACAGGATGGCTGCAGAGGACATGAAGCTGCAGCTGGAGAACATCAGATTTGCCATAAAAAGGTGGGGAATAGGAACAGGACTTTGGGAAAGAACTGTGGAACTCTTTTCCCTCCCTGAGCAAAATCAAGCCTTGATCCCTGCCATCTGTGTGAGTTTTGCAAGACTCAAAGCCGAGCAGCCCCTCTGTCTCCATGGAAGTGTTCTTCCATCATCAGGGCACTTTTCCAGCTGGGATTTAGGGTAAGAAACCTCTGCTCTGTGTTCCTCCTCCTCCCCATTCCCCCAAGGTGAGCCCCACTGTGCCACAGAGGCCACAACCCCGAGCCAACCCCATGCTGGGACAGCAGGATGATTCCATCCAAGCCAAATCCTGCTCTGCCACTTTAATTTTTTATAAAGGAGAAATTAATTTTGTCTTCACCTAAGCACCTGTCACGTTAAATTACCGCGGCTGAGAGTGGAAATGACGAAGCAGCCAGGTCATTAGGCAAATTTTAATTAGATACTCAGCTGCCCTTTGCTAATCAGATGGTACAACTCTTTCCTGGTGTTCCTGCTCTCCATCCATGGGGTCTTTCCAAGGATGTGGCCACCTCATGGATTTCCAGCATCAAGGAAGAGCTTGGGATGGCATGAGGGATGCACAGGGTGGTGGTCAGTTGGTGCTGTTTGGTTGGTTTTAGAATTGTGAGGCAGGCATGGTTAAAGGGGTAAAAGGGTTTTATTTCAGTGTTTTAATAGGATTTTAGGCACACAGCTCTCCAAAGGTGGAACATGCCAAGATGCACTTTTTTCATATAACACATATACAATTCTATGGACTTTACAAATTAGCATATTTGCCTAGAATTTTTTTAATAAGACAATAAATGCAGTAATGTCTTCTTATTTTAAAGAAACTCTTCTTCAGATGAGGCTAGAGCCCAGTTTACAAAATACATTCCAGAGAGGAGGTTTTACCCAAGATTAAAACCTCAAGTTTTGAGATAGCACAGAGCTCTCTGGCCTTTTATGTGAATGTTTGGTTTTCCTGCCTTGCAGAGCTCTAAAACTAAGCTAGAATATCAGAGTACAACAATTACAGGCATGTAGGCTGAGGGTACAGAGAGTGTAGAAAGAGTACAGAAAATACATAAAAGGGTACAGAAAATATATAAATGTGTATTTTTAAAAGAAAAAGCAGAAATCACCAGGCATCACAATGGCTCTGTGTCCAGGTGGGGCTGGGTGACAATCCAGGGATCCAGGCTGGGACCAGCAATGGGTGATGTCCCCATCAGTGTCACAGACTGGGATTGACCCTCAGCACAGCTGGAGGTGGCACCAGAGCACTCCCCACGCCTCAGGGTGGGATGCCATCCAGAGGGACCTGGCCAGCCCAAAAAATGTGTCCTCATGAGATTCAGCAAGGCCAGGAGAGGAGAAATCCAGGAGAAACCTGTTCCCAGCCCAGCCCACAGCCCTGGCCAGGGAGAGGGGGGAAAACAGAGCTGAGGAGGAGGAGAACAGACTCCTTTCTTCCTCTCCTGGCTGGTGACAGGATGAAATCTCCTCACCATGTCCCCACACCTGGTTTTGTGTGGGGAATTTCATCCATTAAAGCTGCCGGTTCCAATCACCCCACAGGTGCCGAAGAACCCACAAATGCCATCCTGACCTCCCTCTGGTTTTTCCCCTCCCCATGGGATGTGGCTGGAGCAAGGCAGGGATGCAGGAAGGTCAGGGAGTCTGTGCCTGGATCCTGCTTTTTTTGGGGATTGGGGACAGAATCCTGCAGTCCAGCCCGATTATTTCATTTAATTTCATTTTCATTTACATGGTGCCTCCGCCGTGCTGACTTCATCCTTCCCACCACCTTCCCATCCCCATGGATCTCCACGCTGCTCAGGAATCCCCAGCAGGAGCAGCTTCATTGACTGCAAAGGTGCTTTTCTCATCACGAAAACTTCCTGCAGGAAAAGTGGTGCTTTCAATCAAACCCTGCTCGGGAGGGAAGGGAAAATTCTGTCAGGGAGCTTTTTGGTGAAGCGAAAACATCCCTGTTTCCACACATCTGGAAGGGAAAGCTTCAATTTCCCACCTCGGGATGATTTTCCCGCTGACATTTCTTTTATTCCACATAATCAGGCAGCTCTAAATATTAAGAGTTCTGCCACCAGAAGGAAACATTTTGAGCAGCATCTCCCCACCTTTCCCACCTTCCTTTTCCTCGCTTTCCCTCCCTTCAAGTGTTTGGAAAGAGTGGATTTTCCTCTCTCAGGCGCTAAAAATTTCCCTGCATGGTGGAGTTTTCAGCCTCTTCGCACCCTAAAAACCCCAAAACCTCATCCTTTGCCAGATTCTTCCCACCCCTGTGCTTTCCACAGAATTTCTCCAAGCTCAACCTGGCTCTTCCCTCCTTGGATGTTCAACCCCAGAGTGGTGATTCTGAGCAGCAACCAGGGGAGAGGAGATTTAGAAAGAAGATTATGCAAAGAAGTAGTGGCCCTTTTTTTCCCCCCTTTTTCTCCTCATCTTGTGCAAATTACCCTATTATTCTGCTCCCTTAGGATGCCTGAGTGTCCTTATTTCTTCTTTTGAGCTAAAGTCATCCATGCATTAAATTAGTTCTCTGCCTGGAAATAGCTTGATTACTTTCTCCGAGCTGCAGTTAATGGGAGGCTCCCGGAGAGTTTTAAAAATAAAAAAAGGGGCAAAAAGGCAAAAGGGGAGGGGAAAGGGGGACAAGGAGCAGGAGGAAGCCTCCTGGAGCCCACGGAGGATGGATTTGCTTTGAGTTGGAGGTGTGGCTGGAGGGGTTCATCCCCATCCCAGCACTCCTGGATGGATTTGGAGTTCTGGGAGGTCCTGGTCATTGTGCTTCCCATAGCTCTGGGTGGATAATGGGGTTTTTCCTCATGGTTTGCCTTGGGTTTTGCCTCAGCTGTCTTGTTTTTCCATGTGGTTGAGCTGGCAGGGAAGGAGGGAGATCTTGGTGGGACATCCCATCCCATCCCATCCCATCCCATCCCATCCCATCCCATCCCATCCCATCCCATCCCATCCCATCCCATCCCATCCCATCCCATCCCAGTGCTGAGTGCTGGAAACACCGCAGAGCTTGGGAAGAGCCAGGATCCCTCCAGAGCCCAGATCTTCTTCCCTAAAATCAGCTCCTGAGGTGGCAGCCCAGTGCAGAAAAGCATGGATTTGGATAAAAACCCCTCAATTCTCCTGCTGTTTTTGCAGCAGGAGCAAACACAGATCCCACCCTGGCGGAGCACAAAACGCCCTCCCAGCTTCCCAAATTCCTCCCCTGATCCTGATTCACCTCTGAGGTTGTTCCCTCCAGGATCCTCATCCCTGCTGCACCCACGAACCTCAGCAGATCCCTCACATCCCTCCTTTCAGCCCAGAACCAGCAGGAAAGGTGAATTTCGGCATCCCTAGAGCCTCCAGCACAATTCCTGCATCTCCCACCCTCTCCAGGATCATCAGGATCATCCCTGGCTTCCCATCCCTGCTGGAACTCCCTGCTCTCCCATTAAATGTGTTTTTTTCTGCTCCTCACCCTCACTTCCTGGGAATCTTTTCCCAGGAAAAAGCTAGGGCAGAGCCCATCTCCTGGGAGGCTCAGTGAATGTCAGATAATTGTCTCAGAAAATGTCCTGAGCTGCTCTGTGCCCATCCTTTTGTACAGCCCTGACCTTTGCACGGGCTTGGGGCAGGCGGTGATTTTGGTTATTTTGATTATTTTGGTTATTTTGATTTTTTTATTCTTTTGATTATTTTGGTTATTTTGGTTATTCTTCCCCAGAATCCCCAGGCTGTCAGGCAGGTTGCTGTTCCCAGCTGTTCTCAGCAGCACCAGGAGCTGTTCCCTGCAGGACAGCCGCTAATTCCAGGCCGGTCAGCCCTCCTTTCCTGCTGCTTTTTGCTGTATCCTCCACAGAGCTCCACATTCCCCTCCTTCCCAGGGGATTTTCTTCCAAAATCCCTCTCACTGAGGGCTGGGGGTAATTTGGGGAGCACCAGTGGATCCACAGGGAAGGTGTGATGCTGCTGCCCTCTCCCAGGACATTCCCTGCATCCCAGGGATGCCTAAAACAGGCTGACCTGGAACAGAGGCCAGGCAGTTAGGAGAATAAAAATCAGATTAATTGATTAAAGGTGCATTTAGGGCAGACAGAGCTACTCCAGAGGCTACACCCAAAATGGACAACAAGTCACGAATTTTTCACATTTTATAAGTTCTGTCCATTAACATATTGAGCTTTAATCCTCCAATTAATCCTCCAATTACACCTTCAGCTGATGATGTCAGTTACCCCAAGTTTGCTCCCCTCAGTTCACTCTTATTTACATATTTTGGGGCTCTGAGGCAGCAAAGTGTCTTTGGATTTCCCAACTGAGAGGAATTGTTTTGTCTAAAAATGAGAGAACAGCAGCTTTAGCCCCCTGGGTGGAGTCCAGAGTTATACACTAAAATTAAAGATACACGAAAAATATAGAAACTAAAAATCCTTAAGGCATCACCAGGGATGCTCCTCCTCCTCTCTGGGATCAAACCTGTTTTAGGAAGATCCCATTAAATCCCAAATGCAGGTGGAGCCAGCACACCTCCAATGAAACTACTCCAAAGCCAGCCCAGGACAAAGGAAACTTTATTGTAAAGCCTTGAAAAATATCCTATTTTCTTTTTTAATCTTTTTTCCCCTCTTTTTGCTACTTCCCCTCATTTGCCCACATGAAACACCAGCACAAAAAAATGCCCCCAGGCCTTTCCCAACCCCTTCCCCAGTTCTTGGAGGAGGGATAAAAACTCTCCAGGAAAATCCTGGAATGAGGGATGGAATGAGACCTGCAGCTTCCCTCGAATTAAACAGCAAATGTCTCCCTCCAAAGTCATTAATTACTAATGACACAATTAGAACCACTAAAGAGGGGAAGGAGGGATAGGATGGAAAAGAAAAGAGACAAAACAAACTCAATGCCCCAAAAAATCCCACAGGCAATTGGAGATGTTGGAAGCTGGAGAGAAATAAAGGAAATAATTGCTTGGTTTGAAGTTAATTCTCTTTCCTGCTGGGCTCACACAGGATGGGATGGAAACACCTTTCTGGTGCTTCCCAGGGGGAGGAGAGGAGTCTGCCTGGTGGAATCTGATTTTCCTGCTCAGAGCAGATCTCGAGGTGTGTCAGGGTGTTTTCCTGCTCTGGAACTTTGCAGGAAACCTGAATTTTGGTCCATAGTCCTAATATTCATCGTTTCCCACACCTCCCTTGCCATTCCTCATGTGGATTTGGCTCCATAATCCAAATAGTCACCATTTCCCACACCTCCCTTGCCATCTCACCCCTGCTTTTCTCTCCCCATATTCCCAGCCATGCAATCCCAGCTCTTCCCTCCTGCCCTGTCTCTGGTTTTCCAGGGATGGAGCACAGTTCAGGACGGGCAGGGACAATTCATTCCCAAGTTTTTAGCTCCTTGGATTCCAAAGGCCAACTTCAATCACTTGGGGACTCTCTGAAAATGCAGATTAAGGGTGTGGGAAGGAGGGAGCCCAGCAGAGCTACTGCTGAGGGATTCTTATTCCTGTCAGCTTTAATTCCAGAATTAAATTCCAGAATGGGTTTGGGAGCTCCGGGAGGAGAGGCTGGATTAGGCAAAGAGCAAATTCCAGCCTGTTTTTTGGGGGTGACAAGCAATTTCTGAGCAGAATTTGGTCAGCAGCAGCAGTCAGGGAAGGCCCAGTGAAGATCTCTGTTCCCAGATTTCTACTGGAACATCCTCTCCCACCAATTCCCACCGACTTTTTGCTCCTGGATCCATCGGGGATGTGCAAACAAAGGCAAAGAAAAAAAAAAAAAAAAGGGAAAATCCAAGGTTTTTTTTTGACTGCTCAGTCCCCCTGGAGGTGGGGAGCAGGAAAAGCTCCTAATCCGTGGTTTTGTCTTGGAGCAATTATGTGCAAATGAGTTAATCACAGGGTCACAGGAGCCAGAACCATTAATTAATCCCCAGCAGGAGCTGGAAAGATGAATTTTTTCCCCGCAGTAAACAAATGTGAGGAGCAGCATGGTGAGGAATCAGCTGCTGCTGGATTATCCCAGAACTCCCTGGAATTTGCCTCTCCAGACCCCAGAGCTGCCCTTTCCATCCCTGTCCTGTGTTGGGAAAATCCCATTAAATCCCAAATGCAGGTGGATCAGCACATCCCAATGAAATGACTCTGAACCAGCCCAGGATGAAGGAAACTTTGTTGTAAATCCTTGAAAAATATCCTGTTTTCTCTTTTTTCATCTTTTTCCCCCCATTTTTTCATACTTCCCCTCATTTCCCCACACAAAGCAGTTCATCCCTGTTGGAAAAGGTAAGAAACCTGAAATTCTTCTCCCTCTAAACCCAAACCACCCCAATTCATTAAAAAAATCCTGATTTGCTTTAGGCTGTGTGAGTTGGCTGCACACAATGAAATGAGTTGAAACCCTCTGTTTGTTCAGCTAAATGGAATAGGAACGATGCTAAAACCACACGGAAATCATCCCAAATTCCCCCTGGGCTGTCAGGGATCACTCAGAGCGGGATGAAATTCCTCTCTTGGGGTTTCAGCACCTCCTGCTTTGTGTTCCTTTATCAAACCCCTGCTCTCCCTGGGTCTGTGGGGTCATCCCGAGGGATGCAATCCCAAAAAAAAAAAAGATTGAGGGAAGCTGGGAAGGATATTCCCTCCCAAACCAGTGAGAGCAGTGAGGTTTTTCACACACTTCCCCCAAACCCCACAATTTTAGGGTCCATCTGCCCTTTTTCCTTTAATCTCAGACAATTAAAACCCATAAACCCATTTAAAGGATGTCAAAACTCCTCACCCCAAAGTGATCCAAAGGGAGCTGAGTGTCCTGGAGTGAAACACCTTGGTTTGAAAGGAATGAAACATCCCAACTCCTTCCAGACACATTCCTGAGGGTGGGAATTCCAAACCCAATCCCAGGGCTGGGGTTTGGGATTGGAACAAGTGTCTGCCCCATTGGCTAATCCCACAATTCCAAATCATGGCTGCTGTTCCATCCGGGATAAACCATGCAGGAATAAACCCAAAAAACCCAAAAAGCCACCAGGACCCCAAAGTGTAACACTGATAAACCTCATCCATGTGGTCATATGCAGGGAGAGAAAATTCCAGCCAGTGCAGGATAAGGGATCCTGTGTCCACCAAGCCTCAATTCAACATTTCCAAGACAGTCAGAGGCATTTTCCTGGGATTTCTCCTCTCATTTATTGGATACCTGACCTTTACAAAATTCGCCAAGTCTCTCAAGGCCCAGCAGGGTTTGTTCTCCCTCTCCTGGCTCCCTGATCCATCTCTTCCCAGCCCTCAGAACCTTTGGGAAGAGCATTTTGGGAGCCTTAGCCACTGGGAAGATTGTCCCATAGCCCTGGAGGTCAAGGGAGGGATCAGGATGAGGAATTTCCCTGTGGAATGGGGAATTCTGCACCAGAGCTGGGCATGGTGGTGGAATCAGATGGGAAGAGCTGGGCTGGGAGAAGCAGGGAAGTGTGAGTTAGAAAGGAGCTGCTGGTGGCACATTTGGGGACAAATGAATCCTGTCCCCAACCCCAGTGGTCAGAGAGCAAAGGCTGCTGGTGGCACAGGGAGCAAAACTCCTGCTTTGCTTGGGTGAGGATGGGGATGCCAAAATATAGGGGTAGGGATGTATCTTCCCCAAAATCATTGGAAACCAGCCCTGATTCACCCCAGTGAAAGCCAAAAAACCCCATAGAAACCCAGGTGTGGCTCCAGGTCTGGAAACAGCAGGATGGAGAAATCCTTGGACCATGAAATTCTTGGACTTGGAAATTCTTGGGGCTGTGGGGAGATCAGGCAAACGAGGTGCTCATCCTGCAAGGAGCAGAAATTCCCTGCTGGAAAAGGGGAAAACGTTGGGATGTGCAAACCCTGCCCTGAAGGAGAGAGAGAAAATGAGTCCTTTTTGGTCTCCTCCCCCATTGACACACATCAAACCTCCCCAACGCTAAGCCAAATAAAGTCTCTTATCGGTGTTTTACCACTTAAGGCTCTTTCAGGCAGATTTAGGCTGAATTAGTGCTTTTTTTAACCACAAAGAGGAGCAAAGTGAAAATTCTCACTCCATCAGCCTCTGCCTCAACCCTTGGAGGGGAGAGTGGGGTCAAGGCTGGGCCAAGGTCCCTGCTGGTCCCAGCTCTGGTTTGGAAGGTGCTGAATCCCATGGATCCTGGAGATTCTGGGAGAAATTTGGGATTGGCTCTGGAGCATCCTGATATTCTCTTCTTTAATGCTGAGTTATGGACGTTTTTGGAGCATGGGAAGTGCTCCAAAGTCCCACCTTGCTCCAGCAGTGGGACAATGCCATTGTGGCTAGTTAGGAGGGTAAATTGGCCACTGGATGGGGATGGTGGTGAGTGCTGTGCCCACCCTGGAGCCCCAGCCGTGCCCAGGGAGCTCTGTGTGCCCAGAGGGGTGAATTTGGGATCCAGACTTTGTCCTCCTTCCCCAGCCAGGCAGGACTGGGACACAGCAGGGATGAGCACTGCTGTCTCCACCTGTGCATGGAGACAAAATTCCCGAGGAATTGAACCATTTTCAGCTGGGAAAACGGGAATGACAGAGCCTGGAGGTGCTGGTGATGAACCCCTCTGTCCACGGGGGATAATTTGCAGTCCAGGAGCACACAGGATTCACCTGATCTGTGTTCCCAGGGGTGGAATTGTCCCCCCAGCCCCACCTGCCCACCAATCCCTCCCCCACCTATCAGAGAGCCACCACTCATTAGCAATTAACCGCTTGACTTAATTGCTCTCCATCCCTGCAGACTGTTCTGCTGTTCCGGGAATGCTGATGCTTTCCAAAACTTTATTTTCCCACGTGTGTGTTCAGCAGCCAGCAGCAGTCGGAGGCTCTGGGGCTAAAATTATTCCTGGGGATGAATGGCTGTGGCTCCTGGAGCCTCCAGGAACAGAGCCACCATCTGCTCGTGCTGCTCGGGGAGTCACAGCCCCACTGCACACCCACACATGGGTCAGGGAGCCCAGCAGGGCTGGGGGAACATTCCAGGGGGAAAATGGGATCTTCCCACCTCTTGGGAAGCTGCCAGGAGGTTGAGAGCTCTCCAAAGGGTGCTCCAGCTGCTGTGGGTCCTTTCCTTCCTTCCTTCCTTCCTTCCTTCCTTCCTTCCTTCCTTCCTTCCTTCCTTCCTTCCTTCCTTCCTTCCTTCCTTCCTTCCTTCCTTCCTCCCCCTTCCTTCCTTCCTTCCCTCCCTCCCTCCCTCCTCCTCCCTCCCTCCCTCTCCACCCACAATTCCCTCTCCAGACACCATTCCTCCTCTCCAGACACTCCTGTGACCCTTGGGCATGTGCTCCTAACCACTTTCCAAAAAAACCCCTCTGGATCCCCAAAATCCCCGTCTGGCAGCACTGCCTGTGCTGGGGATGCAGCACAAACCATCCCTCGGGAATAAATCTGGGCTTTTTTAGGACTTGGCAATGATTTTCCCTATCCTCAGCTGCTCCAGGACTGAACCAGGATGGGAACAGGTCACTCCAGGGTGGCTTCCAAAATTCCAAATTTCCCAAAATACACAAGACAGCGATGGGCACAGCACTTTGGGCATTTTTTTTCCAGTTGGAATCTTCCTGGGTCAGCCAGGATCTGGAGCTTTGGGAATGGGATGGGATGGGATAATGGGATGGGATGGGATAATGGGATGGGATGGGATGGGATAATGGGATGGGATGGGATAATGGGATGGGATGGGACGGGATGGGATAATGGGATGGGACCTATGGGATCTATGGGATCCATGGGATCTATGAGATCCATGGGATGAATGCTGCATGAATCTCCCACACTCCCCAGCACACTCCAGTTCCCAGCACTGCCTGCAAAGAGAATTTTCCCCTCGGTGAGGGATCAGCTCCTGTCTGATTCCTTTCCAGGGCCTGCCAGGATGAGAGGAAAAATCGAAATATGCTAAAGCTCCAGCTGGGTCTGAGGAACCTCCCCGACCCTTCTCTGCAGTCTGTTAGCACCAACTCCACTCTCTTATTCTCATTGATTTTTTGAGAGCTCCTGGGCCATCCTACTGAATTCTGAAGCTGCCCAGGCCTCTTTAAAAAAAAAAAAAAAAAAAGAATATATTTGTAAAAAAAGAACACTTTCTTCCCTAAGCAAAAGGCAACTCTTTGTGTCCTTTTCACACCAGGCAAGTGGAGCTGACTTTGAAAAAACGCCACAAAGGCAAGAGTGATCCACATGCCCCCTTCCCTGCCATTAGAAAGGAATTAAAAAAGGAATTTTCAAGTCCTCGTTCACAATGGGGAAAGTGCAAGGGCTGAGTTTGGGTTCACACTGAAGGAATTGAAAATTTTCCAGAGTCCTTTCCCACCTGGAAAGCGTGAGACATTCCCCATCTTGAGATGAGATGTGGCCGTGGCAAACTGTCCCCAAAAACCTCCATTTTCCCCTAGGAAAAAAAAAATCCAGAAGAAAATTTTATGCAAAACAAGAACTTTTTCCCCCTTCCAGCTGCAAAATTTCATTTATTGGTGAATTTGGAGAGGATTTTTGGGGAAAGGTTCCCCCAGCCTGTCCTTCCTGGGTCACCGTTCCGCTCTTCTTATATCCTAGTTCTGCATCCTCATGTGTGCAGAGCTGATCTCTCCCCATCTGCAGATCCCTGAATCCCTGGGAGCTGGAGCTGCTGGATGGAAAATTCCCTTTTTCCCGGCCCCAAACCCCACCAATCTCACCCATCCCTGCAGGAATGAGCCCAAATTCCCCTTCCTGATGGATTTTCTGCAGCCTGGAGCCTCAGCTGGGGGCTGAGCTCAGAGTGCTGCTCTGCTTCCCTCCATGCCCATCCTTGGGCAGTGGCTTGGGATTTGGTTTTTCCCACTTTGGCTTTTCCCACCTTGGAATGGGACTGGCAGGAATTGGGTTCTCCACCTTATAGGAACCTGAGGCAAGGCAGTGGGTGAAGCACCCAGGGTGCCCTTCAGGAGCTTTCCCCCCTTTTCTTGCCCTAAACCCCAGGCTGGAACATTCCAGGATTTCTCAGCAATCCCACTGATCTCCTGCGGCTTTCCAGGGCTGAGCAGGTGGGTGGAACTGGAGCAGATGCTCTGGAGTTGGGGATAATTCTGTCTCATCTTGGAAAGCCCTGCAGGAACCCTTTTCCCAGATTTCCTGTCCTGTTGGCACCTCCTGTCCCCACTGCTCGGGGAGCAGAGCAGAGCTGGAGAGCACCGGAACATTTTCCCAAAACAGAGGAGGATTTCTCCTCCAAATCCAAAAGGAATCCAAATTCCAAAAGGAATATACCATAATTCAAAGGAATATACCATAATTCAAAGGAAAAAAACCCAAACTTGTTGCTTAAATCACTGCAATAATGAGGAAAACAATCCTCAAAGTGCAGGGCTGGGCTGAGCTTCACCTGCACCCCCTAGGCTGGGGAAGGATTGGGGTTTTTCGGGATTTTGGGGGATTTTGGCTGCCGGGTGGCAATGCCTCCATTTGGCACAGCAGCAGCAGGGCCCTATTTCTGTCCTCCTTCTGTCACCGGCAGCGTTCAGGCTTTTTTGGGGGCGGCGGGCGCTGCTTGGCTCCCGATCCCTGCCGAGGGGGAGCTGCCGATTCCGTGACTCGGGCAGCTTCCAGGGAAAGCGCCATGCAACCCCTGCTGCCTCCCACCTCCCGTCTCTCCCTCTGCCAGAGTTCGTGCAGCTGTTCCCTCCAGCTCCAAACTCCCTGCTAAAAACACTTCGGAAAACTCGGCGATGCTGGCGTTCCAAATCGCCTTATTCCGAGCTTTTTCCATGTTTTTTCCCCCTTTATTTGCAAAGGAGGTGCCCAAGTGCTTCCTTGCTCTGTAGCGGGGTTTGGGATGAGCCTGGAGGAGGAGGAGGAGGAGGCTGGCAGGGACAGGGATGAGCAGAGCCCAGCTGAGTCAGAAATTTGAATGTCACCCCTGGGAATGGTCGGATTTACACCAACCCCAGGCGGTTCTTGGTCCAGCAGGGAAATATTCCTCTTCTCCCACTCAGCGCCTCCTCCCTGCTGGCTGTGGCACAGGGATCATCCTTCTCTCCAGCCTAGAGCTGCCCAAGAGGGAAGATTTGCCCAGGGCAGCTGGGGAATCCCAGATCATGATCCCAAAATCCAGATGCCGGGAGCTGGGGAGAGCAGCAGGATGCCCCCCTGCTCCATTTATCCTTTCTGCTGCCGGGCACAGGCAGATTTTGGGGAAAGGCTGGATTTGGGGCTGTCCTGACAGGATGGTTTTGTTTTGCCAGATGGAAGTAGGAATGCTTTTTCTCCACGTCATCCCTGCGGGGTTGGATTCAGCAGAATTCCTCCATCCCTGTGTGATCCTGTGCTTCAGTTCTCCCGGGATCCCAGATTATCTCCTTTCCAGAGTCCAAGTGCTGTAAGGCAGAGGAAAATCGGGAAAATCCACTCTGCCTGGCGTTTTGCTCCCATTTTCCCCCCTCCCTGCTGTTCCCCATCCCTGGGCAGGCTGCAGCCCCAATTCCTGCCCCTCGGAGCAGCCCCGGGATGGGATTGGAATTCCTGCTGGATGCTGAGATCCAGCTGCTCCCGGACATCATCCGCAGTGCTCTGCGGGACACCAGCTGAGCAGGGAATTGCAGCAAGCAGCGTTCCCTTTCAGATATTCCATTTCTACTCCCTCCTCCTTAATTGAATTCCATCCTCCCTCCATTCCCCACCCTGGGGACAGCGATATCCCATCCCGATATCCAGGGAGAATTCACTTTTTCTTTTTTTTCTTTTTTTTTTTCTTTAATTCAGCTCCGCTATCAAAAGGAGGAGAAGAAGCCACAGTTTGATGGGATCCTTGTTATCCCCTCGTCCCACTCTTCCCAAAACCCCAAATCCACGCTGGCAGCACCTTCAGGAGCTGCTGGAGCTGTGGCAGGAGGACACAGCCCTGTCCCCGTCCCTCCCAGTAGCTCCCAGTGCAGCCCCAGCTAATCCCTTAATGCTCTCCCGCCACGCTCCCATTTCCTGAGTGTTTTCTCCCCCGAGCTATTTTTATGAGGTCTTTTTGTCACTTCCTAATTGTCCAAACCACTTTTCCACATTTCTCCTGATAAAGGCAGATTTCTAAAAGCAGTTCGGCATCTCAGCCATTTCAGCCTCATCATCTGCCTCATCCCTTTTATTGTTCAGCAAATGCCCTACTTTTGCTGGAGCATTTTCATTCCCCCCCCATGAGAGGGTTGATCTCCCCCCCCTCCTGTTTTTTAACAGCTTTTTCTACCTCTTAAATAATTCCCCTTGCATTGATCCCTCCTGCTTTATTTCACTGTTTTGTTCCCACCCATTCCTCTGCTGGGCCAACCTCCACGGGCTCTGCCTCTCTCCCAGCGCTGAGACTTGGGTTTGTTTATTTTATTCTCTTTTCCTTGCAAATCTTTTGGGGTTTGGTGCATTTTTCAGAGGAGGGGAAGTGTTGGTGCTGGGGTGGTTGGCATTTCAGTGGCCAAACAGAGCAGGTTGTTGAGGTTTTTGAATTTTCCAGCCTTTTTTTGGCCAAAAAAATTCCCATATAATGGCTGTCCATGCACAGCTTCGACGCTTCTCTGGTGCTTCCAGTTGCTGGAGGAAAATCCCAACAGGCCCTTGGTCCCTCACCCCAGAACAGAGGGAATTTGGTCCCTAAATGGAGTTTTTGGAGCTGCCTGGGGACCACTTGAGCAAATTCTTTCCTCTCAGGGGGAAGGGAATAGAGAGGAGACAAAACACTGCTGCAGAATGGTGTTGTTTCCAAATATTGCATTAAGGGACGTGAAGGGAAAGGGAATCTTGGAGGCAAACAAAGCTTTTCCCTGCAGCTGCAGCAGGGGAGAGAAAAAATCCCTTTGGGAAAGGATCCTGGATGGTTTGTGCAGGACTCACTTTGCCTCCAACTCGACAGAATCAGGAGCTTTTCGCTGTTTTAGACAATTTCCTTAGCAGGGAAACAAAAGATGTCAAGAAGATTCGAGTTTGGGTTTGAAACAAACCTTTCTACAAACCTCCCGGGGATCCAAGGCGGCGTTTCCTCGGCTCTCCACGGCGACATTCCGTGGGATTCCGGGGGGAAAGGGGGGAAAAGGGGGGACATTTTAAGATGAAAGTGATGTACAGCCCTTCCCGGAGCTGAGTGGGAATGGCAGGACAAGAATACGGAGATGGTAGGAAAAGTAGGGCAGAGCATCCTGAGGTGCCTTGGAGGAGGGTGGGGATGGAGGGAGGATCCAGAGGGAGGATCCATGAATTCCATGGATCTGGCTGCAGATCCTTCTTCCCCCCATGAGTGTGGGACAGGAGAGCAGGGAAGGTGAGGATGGAGGGAAGGATCCAGCCAGGGAGGATCCGTGAATTCCTTGGGGCTGCGAGCTCGTTCTTTCCCCCATGAGTGTGGCGACAGGAGGGGTCAGGGGAGGTGAGGATGAAAGGAAGGATCCAGCCAGGGAGGATAGGGTGTGTCCATGAGTTCCTTGAGATTTTTGAAACTCCTTTTCCTTCCTGAGTGTGGGATAGGGAGGTGAGGATGGAGAGAAGGATCCAGCCAGAGAGGATCCACAAATTCCAAGGATCTGGCTGCAGATCCTTCTTCCCCCCATGAGTGTGGGACAGGAATGGTGAGGATGGAGAGAGGATCCAGCCAGGGAGGACTGGGTGACTCCATGGGTTCCTCGGGTCTGGTGAAGCTCCTTTTTCCTCCCCTGAGTGTGGGACAGGGAGGGTGAGGATGGAGAGAAGGATCCATGAATTCCGTGGGGCTGCAGCTCCTTCTTCCCCCCATGAGTGTGAGACAGGAGGAGTCAGGGGAGGTGAGGATGGAGGGAAGGATCCTAGGTGTGTCCATGAATTCCTTGGGTCTGGTGAAGCTCCTTTTTCCTCCACTGGGTGTGGGACAGGGAGGGTGAGGATGCAGGGAAGGATCCAGCCAGAGGTGGGTGAGGGATGGAGGATGGAGGGAAGGATCCATGAATTCCGTGGGTCTGCCTGCAGCTCCTTCTTCCCCCCATGAGTGTGGGACTGGAGGGAACAGGGAAGGTGTGACAGGAAGCAAAGGGAACGGGAATTTTCCACCCTGGAGGCAAACAAAGCCTTCCCAGGTGCACAAGCACAGAGCAGACACCCCAGAACCCTCCCAGGACTGGGGTCTCAAACAGGGAAATCCCTGCACCAGCATCATCCCCCAAACCCCAAAGCACCCCCAGCCAGCTGTGCTTTCCCTGCTGCTGCTGGATGATGCTCTGGGAGTTTCCCCAGGGAGTGCTCCTAATTGCCTGGAGAGTCCCTGCTGCCTGCTGAGGACACATTCCCAGCACGGAAAGGACCATTAATTATGTCCTTCACTCCTCTGGCAGCTGGGGATCCTCACCAGGCCTGTCAGAACATAATTCTCCTCAGATTCCCATTATTGCTGTCAGATCCGCTTCCAATTGCTTCCTGAAGTCTCAAGCAAGGAGGGCAGACAGTCTCAGGCACAGGGAGGGAAATTCCATGAACCTCTTTTCCTCGGGAAACCAGGCTAGCAGAAACCAAAATATTCCTCTTTTTTGCCTCTCTGGAGCTCAGCACATCCATCCTGGCACTGCTGAGGGGTTCAGCTCTCCAGCCCTCAGCAGAATTCAGGGATCACTGGTTCCTCCAGGAATTTTGGGGTGCTGCTGGAAAGCTGTCCCAGCTGATCCCACAGGGAATGACATGTCCTGGAGCCACAGGAAAAATTCCTGAAGCAAACGCAGCCCTGGAAGCACCGGGTGAGAACCACAGTGGGGGAAATCTTGGGATTTCACCCTGGAATTTACATGGAGTTTAATATAGGCTATTTCCTTTTTTAATATGACCTAAAATATTATAGATATTAAAATGTATGGCAATAATATAAAATAAAATAAAACAAAAATATAGAATATATAACAAAATTATATCTACTACAGTAAAAATAGAAAATATATATTATATATAAAATGTAATATATAAAATATATATAAGGTATAATGTATAATGTATAATGTAATGTATAATATATATAGTATATAGTATATAGTATATATATAGTATATAGTATATAGTATATAACACATAAAATATAAAATATACTATATTATATACTATATAATATATAATATAGTATCTAATATATTACATATAATATATGTATTATATTACATATAATATATAATACACATTTTTATATATTATAAAAATATAATCCCTCAATACAGAACTTAATAAGTGAAGTCATTCTTAATGCCCCTGTTTTAATTTCCCCTCTTAAATGAGACTAGAGCTCAGTTTACAAAATATCTTTGAGAGAAAAGGCTTCATCCAAGGTTGGAGCCTCGAGTTCTGAGATGTTATAAACGAGTTCTTGGCCTTCAACTGTGGATGTTTGGTTTTCTCACTTCACAGAATTTCAAAACTAAGTTAAATATTAGACTACAAAAATTAGGAGCATGTAAGGCTAAAGGTACGAAGAGCGTGTAAGGGGTACAAAAATAGGAAAAGGGTATAAAAATGTATTTAAAAAGTATATAAAAGAAAAGGAAAAAAAACCATCAGGCATCAGTAGCAGTGTGTGACCCCATGGTGGCTCTGCGGTGACTCAGTGAGGTCTGGCTTTGCCCCAACCCCCTGGAAAAGCATTTCTCTCCATCGACCATCCCAAGAAGCTGGCAAAGCTGGCAAAGCTGGCAAAGCTGGCAAAGCTGGAATGGTGCCTGGCAAGGCGCAGAAGCCCCGCAGTCAGCTCCCAGCAGATGTTGCTCCTCCCGCTGCACCAGCTCTGTGTGCTTCCCAGATGTCCCTGCCGAACGAGCAGCTCCTTCCCCTCCTGCCAGGGGTCATCCCGGGGCTGAGGGGTTTAAAAATATCCAGGGGTGGATTAAAAATATCCACGCAGCTCAGCGCAGGCAGAGGGTTCTGCTGGGTGTTGGGAGGTTCTGGAGACTGAGCAGGAGGTGGATTTTGGGAGAGTTTTAAAGTCCTTTTTAAAGGTGGGATGGAGCAGAAGTGTTGGTGCACGATGCATCCCTCACTTTTCATCCAGGAAAATCCATGGATTCATCCATTCACGAGGTGGCTGAGAATTCCCAAATCATCCCATGAAGGAGGTGGAGGGAGAATTCCCAAATCATCCCATGAAGGAGGTCAATAGAATCCTAAATCACCCCATGAAGGAGGTGGTTCAGAACCCTAAATCATCCCATGCAGGAGGTGATTCAGAGCCCCAAATTATCCCATGAAGGAGGTGGCTGACAGTTCCCAAATCATCCCATGCAGGACATGGTTTGAGAGTTCCCAAATCATCCCACTCAGGATGCTCCATTGGATCTTTTCCGAGGGATTTCAGAAGCTCAGCTCTGCTGCCCTAATTAGAAACACCCCAATTAATCAGTGCCCTGCTTTTCCGTGGCAGCTCTGAGAAGAGCCTGTGTTGTTCTGCACTGACCTGAAAGGATTTGTCAGAGGTCACTTCAGCCGTGTCTGCTCCCATCACAGCTTGATCTCAGCTTGGGTTCCCTGGATTTTTATTTTTTTCCCAAAGAAAAAGGGGGTTTTGTTTGTGTTTCTCCTTCAGCAGTGGGAAATTTCCAAAGGAGTGGTCACTTTCAAAGTCTGTCCCTTCTGAATGGGCTGGGGATGTTTGGGGGGGTTTTCCCTGATTTTTTTTTAAAATTCTCTGGGATGTGGCTTGGGAAAAGTGGCTGGCAGCTCACTGGTTTGGGATTGGCTTTGAAAAGCCTTCAGCACCTTTCCTGCTTGAAGCCTCTGTTTGCATTTTCATTTCTCAAGCATCACCTAATCATGCTAATTAATGCACTCTGGGATGATCCTTCCTGGTTTCCATCAGATTGAAATCAGCTTTTATCAGCACAGCTCCGTGGCTGAGGTGTTTGTTCAGGTCCAGCACAACCTTGGGATTATCCTGTCACCGAAAATCGGGAAGAAAATAAAAACCCTCTAACTCTATATTTGAAGTGATGGAGTCCCATCCTGGTGCCAAGGCCAGCAGCTCCTTCCCCAGCCACTTCCTTCTCCCTGAAGGTGACACCATGGGATGATGCTGATTGGAATTGCAATTTGCAGCCAAAAATATATGATTTTGCCCTTTGATCGCATTCTCTTCCTGGCTCCCCTTCCCCTGTGCCAGCAGGGAATGTAAGGGAAATAAGGGAAATAATATCCCTTCTGATAAGGGAAGCTGGGAATGAGTCAGGATACACATAGGTGGGTTTTCCTCCACAGACCCACCTCTGGGAGCACGCAGGAGTTCCTGAACCCTCTTGCTCCATCCTGGTGGGTCTGGGGGAGAGGAAAGGTCTTGGGTCCATCAGACACGGAATGGGAAGCTGAATTTCCCATCCCATTATCCCATCCCATCCCATCCCATCCCATCCCATCCCATCCCATCCCATCCCATCCCATCCCATCCCACTATCCTATCCCATCCCCTCCCCACACAGCAGGATGGATATTTAAAACCTCTGACAGCCAGATTCCTTCGGCTGGGGAGCTGAGGTTTGGGGGTTAGGATCACTCCGGATTTTGTCCCTAATGTTTGGGGTCTAAACACCCCTGTCCCATCCCCTCCCCTTTACCAGCACAAGGAAGGCAGAGGCAGTAATGGAGGAGGTTTTAGGATCTTTTTGGCACATTTACTGATGTTTCCCGGGGGAAATTCCTGCTGAAGAGCCAAGCCATCCCTCCCTCCCCGCTCTCCCATCGCTGCTGCGGGGGATGGCCGCGATCGATCCCGGTGCCAGCCGGGGCAGGTCAGGGCCGGGCTGCGGGGCAAAGCCACCCCAATCAGCCTCACGGTCATTAATCTTAATTAGAGGTGCCGGGGCGGCTCGGAGCCCATCCAGCCCGGCTCATCGCGGGTGTCACTCAGGTCCCGCCCGGCTGAACCCCTCCGCTCAAAGGGGAAAAAGGATGGGAATTTGGGGACAGCAGGAGCATCCCTAAATTGAGACATCTGTTTTTTAAAGAACACAGATATCAAAGCGTGCCCTTCCTGTCCCAATCTCCCCCATCCCCTTTCCCAGCCCCGAAAAGGACCAGCACCACACCAGGATCAGCACTATCCCTATTTTCCTTTTTTTTTTCCCCAGCAATTCCGCGCATCGCAAATCTCAGAGACTTTTGCCTCCGGGCTAACACAGTCCCCCATCCCTGCGCTTCTTCTGAAAGCATTCCCAAAATATCCCGGGCGGTGTTGCCCAGCTGTCTGGCCGTTTAAAAGGGCGAAGAATGATCAAATTCCAGCGGCTGCTCGGTGCGGGAGGCTTTGCCGCCGCATTAGCCGGATCGGCTCGGAAAATGTGTCCTTCAATCAGTTTAAGCCCCTAGGCTTGATGTAATTTTGCTGCCGCCGTCTCTCTGAGGTGCTTTTACGGCTGCTATCTCGGAGTATTTACAGGCGGGGAGAGCAGCAAAGTGAGGAGAGACTCGGCTGCGTTTGTCCCCGCCAGCTCCAGGGTTGGCACGGAGATTTTCCAGGGATTCGCGCTGGGATCCTGGCACGGGCAAGGAGCCTCTGGATGGGAAAAATCCTCCAGGGTGGGCAGGAACTGGTCCTTAAATCCTCCTATTCTAAGTTTTCCTCCCTGGAGCTGAATTCTCTGGGGGTGTAGCTCATCTCGAGGCTGCTCTCGGATTTTTGCCACCCGTTTGAAAGGAAAAAGAAGGAAAGAAATGAGTGTCCTTACAAACCAACTGTGAGTCTGCTGATAGATAAAGCCGATATTGAGAGATAGAAGAAACAATGGGAAGGAATTCCATAGGAATACCACTGACTGACTTACCCAAGTCTGTGTTAAATCCCTGGATTTAGCTAAAAGGAACAAAGGGAAAAGAAGAAGGGGGAATGTATTAGGCAATTCGGGAAGTCTGCCTCAAGTACCTCAGCCAATAGGGAAAGAGAGAGGGAAATGGGAAATTAGGATAAAAGAGGCTGCATCCTCTACCAAGTCAAGAGACCCCATAGGAAATACCCATGACCTCTCCGTTTATTCATGAATAAAGTTCCAGGACTCCTCTGTCTCCTTTATGGACATAACCCTCTGGTGTTCGTGGATTCATTTGCCTGGCATCTTCTATCCAGGTGTCCAGGAGGAAAAGCCACCCTGGAGATGAGGAAAACTGCAAATAAACCGTGATGCTGGCAGAGAATTCCACACCGGGAATTCCAGGCTCGAACCGAGTCCGGTTTTAAACCAGGAGAGGAGGAACAAGCGCCAGGGTTGGGCTTGAGCTCAATCCCAACTCCGCCGGACAAAAGGAAGCTTGAAGTTCAGTTTAACCGCTCTGCGAGGTGCAGCCAAACCCCCCGACTGCAGCCCCGCGGCGAGAGTTTGAAACGGAGCTAATTGCGCTTTGTGTGCGGCGGGCAAAGCCTCGCCTCCAAAATCAGCACCGATTAATTGCCCGCAAGGTTCTGCAGCAGCGGCACGATCTGCACCGGGGGTGCTTCCAGCTGGATCCGCGAGGGAGCTGGGATTTTGCTCGCTGGATAAAATTTGGGGGTTTTAGAATTTTTTTAGGAACCCGAGGAGTCTCCCCCTGGGGTGTGTCCGAGTGGGACAGCAGCCCAAAATTCACCGGGGAGCAGAGCAGGGAGAGGAGAAACGAGGGAAACCTGCAGTGCTCCCTGCTCGTCCTACACCCTGAAAATGAGGGGGTTCTGCATCATTTCTGCTTCCCTGGGCCTTTCCCTGCATCCAGGGAATGCTGTTCTGGGTCCAGCCTGGCGTGGCCATCATCATCCCTCTCCTCCTGGGCTTCTGTGGCTCCTGGGCTGCTCAGGGTGGCACCTCTGCTGTGCCTCATGTCCCAGGGCTGCAGGGTCACCCGGGGATGTGGCACAGCCAGAGTGGGGACTCCTGGGGACATCTGTCACACCAAACCCCACAAAACAGTTGATCCCACATGCAAGGGCCTTGAGCTCCATCCAGCTTCCCTTCCCTTGGGTGAAACCCATCCTAAACCCATCCTAAACCCACCCTGTACCCATACAAAACCCTGCAAATGTTTTCTATCCCCTATTTTTTATCCCACCCTGCGGATAATTGAAATTAATTCGCCCACACAATCCCAGAACCACCACAACCTTCTCCAGCACCTGCTCTGGGGTTTTGCCATGTTCCAGTCATTTTCAAATAGCCTGGGTGGACTGAAATGCTCCAGATTTGGGTGGCAGAGACACGAAATGACCACGGGGAGCAACAGAAAACTTGTCCTGTGATTTTGGAGCTCTCCTTTCATCCCATCCATGGGAGGCGCCACGAGGGATGTCCACCAAACTGCTCTGTTTTCTGGGAAAAATCCCATTTGTCCATCCCTCCATCCATCCCTCCCTCCACTGCATCTCAATTTAGCCAAGGCTGAGCCGTTTGTTGCCTTGACCATGCAGACCAAGGCAAAGTTGTTAATGTGCTAAATGAAATTCATTAATCAAGGAGAAGAGAAAATCCTGAAGGGGAGATCTCTCATTCCTCCACTCCCTGCCACCTCTAATGGGGCTTTTGGTTGCCTGCATCTTCATCTCATGGATGCAGGAATTCCAGGACTGAGCCAAGCTGGGAATTCCAGCAGGAGAAAAAGCAGAAATTCCAGGACTAAGTTGGGAATTCCAGCAGGAGGAAGAGCAGGAATTCCAGGACTGAGTTGAGTTGGGAATTCCAGCAGGAGAAAAAGCAGAAATTCCAGGATTGAGTTGGGAATTCCAGCAGGAGGAAGAGCAAAATCCCCTTCCCCACCTCCCCTTGCTTTTGTTTGCCTGCATCTTCATCTCACCCATGCAGAAATTCCAGGACTGAGCCGAGCTGGGAATTCCAGGAGGAGAAAGACCAAAATCCCCCTTCCCCAGCTCCCTGTGCATCCTCCAGCCCGGGGAGGTTGCTAAGTGACAGAGTTTCTGCTCTCACTCGCTCACCGTGAGAACCTGAGCACTGGAAAGCAGGAATTAGGGGGATTTAGGGATGTGATAACTCCTTGTTCTGGGAGGAATGGGGGGAATTCCACTCGGGAATTCAGAGGGAATGTCTGGGAATTCGGCCTCGGCTGCACCTTGCCTGCAGACAGAGCCAGAGTGTGCTGAGATCCAAGGGCATCCCAGGGGGGATTTCCGCTGTGCCTCAGTTTCCCCATCCCTGAGGAAGCTCAGCTCGGCAGGGACAGCCCTGTGCCACACCTGAATGTCCAACCCTGTCCCAGGTGTGACACTGTAGACCCAATCCCAATTTTCCAAAGCATCAAGCAGACTCCAGTCTGCCCCTTCCAAGCGAATTCCCCAATGGATTGGGCAATCCCGAGGCTCTGGAGCCACACCAACCAGCCCAGCCCTTCCCCTCTCCCCGCCGCCAAGCAGCCCCATTTATTTTTTTTTTTCTCCCGCTGTTGTTGGGATTGCTGCTCCGTGATCCCATTTAAAATCATTGATTTACCGCCGAGGCCTCAATAAGCAATTTGGAGCAATTGGAGCTGTTATCTCACACGGATCACGTGCTGCTGGGAGTGAGGGGGGAAAGGGAAGGGAAAAGAAAGGAGAAAACCAGCTGGAACTCCCCAAATCCATCCCTCATCCCATTCCATGCCTCTGGAAGGTCGTGGGTTGGTGTAGGAGCAGGGAGAGGGACTTGGCTCCCTTTAATAGGATTTATCTCGGATTTGCCAGCACGAAGGGTCTGCTGGACAGGGAGAATCCAAGGGGCAGCCTGAGGGGCAGAATTTGGGAATAAACTGAATTTTTCCACCACAGCCCCTACTTTCCCAGTGGGAAGTGCAGCACAGCCCCTACAACAACGCTGGGATTTATTTTTCTGCTTGGTTTCAAAAGTTTCTCCTCTCTCTGCTCAGGTTTGAGGTCCTCAATGCCACCTTCCCTCTTGTGCCTTCTGCCATATCCTTGGAAAAAAACATATTTTTGGGGAGTGGGTAGAGGAGAAAGAAATCCCAACCTGATTAGAAGGAAATCTCTGCACCAGCGAGCTCAGAAACAAAACCTTCCCCAGCTCCATCAGGCAAAACCCAATTTTTAGTGGGAGTTCTTTTTCGTCTTGGGTTCAGAAGTTTCTCCTCTCTCTGCTCAGGTTTGAAGCCCTGGATGGCACCTTCCCTCCAGACTGGCTTTGCCTCCTGTGTCTTCTGCCAAATCCTTGGAAAAACACCTTTTTTGGGGAGTGGGAAAAGGAGAAGGAAATCCCAACCTGATTAGAAGGAAATCTCTGCATCAGTGAGCTCAGAAACAAAACCTTCCCCAGCTCCACCAGGCAAAAACCAATTTTTTCAACCACCAAGAGGGAGGATAAAACACCCCAAAATGTCGTTTTTAACAATAAATTTCCAGTACCTCCATAGCCAGCCTGGAAAGGAGTTCAGAGTTCGGGATACCCCAAAAAGCAAATTAATGTGGGATTTGGGGGTAAAAAACCCTAAAGCAAGAATTAAATCCGAAGAGCCCAGGGAGTTATCTGAGAGGTTTTGTTTCCATACTGCTGGATGGAGAATTCTCCTGACCATAACCTGCAGGACAAACCCAAAATCCAAAATCTGGCAACGGAGGGAGAGAGAGGACCTGGCAAATGTGAGCACTGAAGGGATAGAAAACAAATCAGGAATGTTCTGAGAGCAGAGAGAAAATAAACCTGAGAGCTGTGCTAATGACAGCTTTAAAAACACCCTGATGAAGTGGGATTTTTAATTTTTAAAAATTTTTTTTAAATTCAGCTGCTTTCCAGAGGGTCTGGGAGGTGTAAAAGTACCCAAATTCCCAGTTTTTCTGTGGGGAAGAGGAAGGTTTTTCCCTGATGAGTTGGAGCAGCAGGTTCTGAGCTGCTTCCCTGTGAGATCAAACCCGTAAAACTGTCCCCAAAAGGGATCATTTCCATGCTGGAGAGCTCCAGGGATGCTGAATTCCACATCTCTGCAGCCCCCAGCTTTTTTTCCAGAGGCATTTTGGCATCTCCAGCTGTTGGGAGAGCTGAGCCAAGGCCATTCCTGCCAGAGACCTCAACAGATTTATTTGGGCTTTTTCTTCTCCCTGGTTCTGGAGTCGTTGAGGAGGAAAAAAAAATAAAAAAAAAAAAAAAGGAATCACTTTCCAGAGACATCATCTGCACTCTGTTCCAGTCAAAATCAAAAGGTTGACTTCCAGCTTTGTAAGGCCAAAAAAAAGAGAAATAAATGCAATCAAAGGACATGTCAGGGGGGAAGAAACTTCAGATCAAAAGACTGAGGCGGCTCCTCGTGAGCCAAGAAAACATGTCAAGAGGAAATATTTTTATTTCTGAATGTGGGGTTTTTTTTTCCCCTCTCCTTTTTCACCCTGGAGTTTCCAGCCACAGCCCAGCAGGTGAAGCAGGGATAAATCTGAGGGGCTTGGAGCAGCCTGGGGTGGTGGGAGGGTTGGAGGTGTTCAGGAGGGATGGATGGGATGGGATGGGATAATGGGATGGGATAATGGGATGGTGGAAATGGGATGGGAGTGGGAGGGATGGGATGGGATGGGATGGGAGGGATGGGATGGGATGGGATGGGATGGGAGGGATGGGATGGGATGGGATGGGATGGGATGGGATGGGATGGGATGGGATGGGATGGGATGGGGTAATGGGATGGGGTGATGGGGTGGGTTGGGATGATGGGATGGGATAATGGGATGGGATGGGATAATGGGATGGGATGGAATTAGATGATTTTTAAGGAATCTGGGGTGGGGAGAGGGAGTTTGGGAATTCCCCACGGAGCTGCGTCAGAACCTCCTGGTCCCAGAGGGGTTGGGATGGATCCGGAGGGTCCAAAATTTTGATTTTTGATTTTGGATCACCAAAATGGGGGGGAAAAAGGTGGGCACAGCCCTTTGTGCCATTAGAGAGTCACAGATGGACTCAGAGGAGCTCGTGGACCTCAGTGCTTCTCCCAGCTCATGGTGATGCCTGATGGATTTTTGCCTTTCATTTTATACATTTTTACACGCTTTTCCTATTTCTTGTACCCTTTATACACTCTTTATACCCTTAGCCCTGCATGCTTGTAATTCTTTAATTTAGTTAATAGTTTTATATTTTAATTTAGTTTATATTTATTTCGCTTTATATATTATAAGTTTGATATTCTAGCTTAGTTTTGGAGTTCTGCAAAGGAGAAAAACCAAACATTCACAACAAAAGGCCAAGAGCTCTATGTTGTATCAAAACTCGAGGTTTTAACCTTGGTTGAAACCTTCTCTCTGGAATATATTTTGTGAACTGGGCTCTAGCCTCATTTGGGTGGTGGTAATTAGAACAGGGGGACAATGACTTCATTTATTAAGTTTCTCATTGGGGGAGTTTTGGTAGATATGCTAATTTGCAAAGTCCATAAAATTGTATACACGTTATATGAGGATCCTATCAAAATACCAAAACAAAACCCTTCTACCCCTTCGTAGCTGTGTCTGTGTCATATTTCCACCAACCCAAAGGCAACCATGTCCCCTCTCTCCAGCTCCATAAATCCCTGGTCAGGTTACACCAACCCAAAAAAACCCATTTCCCCTCTGCTGCAGATCCAGCTCAGAATCCTCCCCTTTCCCCCAAGTGAACTGTCTGAGAACAGACACTGCCAGCAATTATTCCTCATTTGTTTTTCACCGGGAATGGTGTCATTTCCACGTCCCCCCAGCCCCAAAGCAGCGTTTATCAACCTCCCCAGCAGGTAAAACACATTTCCCAGCGCGGATGGGCTGCGGGATGATTTCCATGGCATTGATCGGGGCGGAGCTGCTGCTGGCTCAGCACTTTGAGCTCCTGCGTTTCATCAGCAGAGTGCTCAGCCCTTGGCTAATTGGGTTTGCCGTCGTTAGGGTGATCTATGCCTCCTCCGAGTGTTCTGGGCACGGGGTTTGAGCAGGGATGGGGAGCCAAAAAGGGCTGAACCCGCAAGGTCAGGAGGGAAAAGCGTCCTGGAGTGTTGGGACAGCAAATATTGGGATTTTACTCGCTGGTGGTGGTAGGGACAGAGCTGGAGCTGAGGGAGTTTGGGCTGAGGGAGGGTTTAATTTTAATTATTTTAATTATTTTAATTGTTTTAATTATTTAATTATTTTAATTATTTTAATTATTTTTATTATTTTATTATTTTTATTATTTTTATTTTTAACTGGCTGAAATGTCACCTTGCAAAGGGTGGAATGAGACCCTGCAAATCCAGGCTCGGAGAGGGTGGGAAAACTGGCTGGGATTAATCACCAAGCAGGTTAATTACTTTTGTGTTAATTAGGCTGCATCCCAAACTGCAGCCCTGAGCCTAACACAGGCTGAGGACGTGGCAGTGGCAAGGTAAACTGAGGCACAGATTGGTCACACCCAGGGGGCTTTGGGGGGCTCTGCACCCTGTCCCTGTCCTGCTGGATCGTGACAAAGGTGCTCTTTCCATCCCCAGTTTGGGATTTTCCGATGCAGCTCATTTAAGGTGTTTTTCCCTCACTCTGGTTTCTCCCCACCCTGTGGAGCATTTCCTTAGATTTCCAATGAAATCAGAGATTGACACCAAAAAACACTGTAAACACAATAATTTGCAAGGAATAAGGATCCATGGATCTTTTTTCCTGGCCAAAAGGCTTTGTTTTCCCTGGGCTGGCACAAAAAAATACTCAATTTTGGCCCTAAGCGTGAGGGGAGCCCTGGAGCTCAGCTGTGCCTCAAAAATGTGATATTTGGGGGGGAAAAACCCAGATATTTGTGTTTTCTCCCATGGGAAAAAGGAAGGGCTCCAGGCCTGGCCAGCCCTCCCAGCCTGGGTTTCAATCATGTCCAAGAGGAGGGAATGCAGATGGATAATCAGGAGTTGTGTCACAGCAGGGCAGAGGAGCTGCTCTTCCCTGACCTTTAGATCCAGGAACTCACAACATTGGGGCTTTTCTTCAGCCAGGCTGCTGGGACAGCATCTGCTGCCTGTGCCATGGATCCAGGAATGGCTGGAGTTATCCCAAACCATCCCAAATCTTCCCTCTGCAGGACGTGTGCTGATGCCTTAAGGATTTTTGGCTTCTATTCTTCATATATCTATAGCTTTGGTGAAATTCTAGGCTTCAGAAAGTGATAAAAACCTCTGTTCCCAGGGTTTTAGACAAAACAGTTCCTCTCAGTTGGAAATCCAAGGACACTTCACTGCTTCAGAGCCCCAAAATATGTAAACAGTGAATTGAGGGGAGCAAGTTTGGGGTAATTGACATCATCACCTCAAGGTGTAATTGGAGGATTAAACCTCAATATATTAATGGACAGAACTTTAAAAATATGAAAAACTGACGGCTTGTTGTCCATTTTGGGTGGAGCCTCTCAAGTAGGCTCTGTCTGCCCTAAATGCACCTTAAAGGCCTTTAACAAATTAATCTGCTTTTTATTCTCCTAACTTTCTGTTCCAGGTCAGCCTGTTTCAGGCATCACCAGAAGCAGGGTAGGAGCAAACTAGCAAACTCTGGGAAATGATTCCCAGCAGTGCTGAGTCTGTGGGATGGAAACAATTCCGTTCCTTTACAGGAACTCTGGGGAGCGCACGGAAAATGCAGCTGTGGCTGAAGGATCTGCCTCTCCTGAAGCCATCCTGGTGATGATCCCTTCCTGAATGATCCATTCCTTTCGCTGGAATGAAAGCCCAGAGCAGGTTTGGGGCTGGCTGTCCCAAATCGGAGAATTCCTAAACTATTTGGGTTGGAAAGGACCTCAAAGCTCCTTTAATTCCCATTACATAAACAAACACCTCAGACCAAAGAAATCCCGGAAAGCCTCCAGAATCCCTGAAGAGCAGCAAAAATTCCCAGCAATCCCTGAAAAACATCCCAGAAGGGCTCCACTCCTTTGCGGAGGCTCCGGTCCTGCCATCCCTGGAAATGCTGGAGGATTCCTAGAAAACAGGGGGAGGAATCCACAGCAGGACCCGTGGTGCTCCTGGGGGATTTGGGAACCGGAATATCCAGGCAGCACAGAAGGATCCACAGCTGGGAGGAGGAGGAGCCCCAAAATTCCCCAAAATTCTGATGGTTTTTCCTATTCCCGTTCCCCGGAGCCGCTCGGGAAGCTCCAGCTGGTGTGGAGACAGGAGCATCCATCGCTCCTCTGTCCCTGGGGAGGACTCTGCGCTGAGCCAGGCAGGAAAAGCAGCCGCGAGCCCCAGAAATGATGGCGCAATTAGCACAGTAATTAAAGCGCGGCGATTCCTGCCCCGGTAGTGTCAACAGCGGGGAAGGGACAGAGCTGGAAGTGCTTTAATTAAACTTCCCAGGACACTCGGACAGGGCTGTGGAGAGGCTCCTTATCCCGGGAAATGGATTGGGAATGTCCCTCCATCGCCAGGGGGTGGGGAAGCTCCACAGGTTTTGGGGTTTTGTCCCTGGGCAAGTCCCACTCTGGGATTTGGGATTGGGGAAACCAATCCCGTTCCAGGTTGGGAGAAAATCCAGGGGGTGAGGAAATGATGGAGGAAAAGGGAAAGGACTGATCTCATCAGAGGATAATTCCTATTTTTCACCCTCCTCTGATCCCTGCTCTCTCTGCTGCATGAAGACATTGATGCTCTGTGAGGTTTGTGGGGTTTTTTAAAGTGTTTCAAGGAATTTTAAGGCACAGCTGGGAAAACCGAGTGTCACTTTGGGGACATCAGGGAGCAGATCCCCTGCACTGCCTCCTCCTCACAGGTGGCTCCTGCAGGCCAAATTAAAATGCAAATGTGTCCCTGCTGGGAACAGATAGTGAACCACTGAACATGGGAAAGGCAGCGGGAATAAACACCAGAGCACCGAGGGGAGCTGCGGGAGAGCTGCTTTTTCATTATTTCCCCCTTTTTTTTTTTTCTTTTTGTGACACTTGGCTGTTCGGTTGGGGATTATTTAATGGGATCTGAAGTGATTGAAGGGGAAGGTGCTGGGTTTGGGTGGGTTTGGGGCAGCAGAGGTGGGTTTGGGGTTTGTCCCCATGGGTGCCACCAGCCCCAAGCTTCAGCCTCCATCTCCCCATCTCCAGCAGCTCTCTGGGGCCTCTTTTATATAATTAGGATGTCCCAATTGGATCATTCCTATGGGAAAAAACCAAACTGGCACTGGTAGGAGTGAAGAGGACCTGACACCATCAAACACCACCAGAGCCTTCAGAGAGTTCCCATTTTCCTGGGGTTTGTCCCTGGGCAGTTTGCATTTGCTGATGGACTTCCAGGGCATCAGGAGCCTGGAAAAATCAGTGAGGAGCTGCTTTCCTGGGGTTCCTAATTCCCTGGGATGGTGGGTGAGGCTCAGGGGTGTGTTTAGGGGTGTCTGTAAGTGTCCCTGAGGAAAATCCCATTGGTCCATACAGGGGGCAGGCACATATAGCCTTTATATATATCTAAATATCTAAGTATATAAGTATATAAATAAATATATAAATATATATAAATATATATGCACAGACACATTATAGATGCATATATATGTATAAAGTCTCAATACATCCATATGTATGAAGTATAAATATCTACATCTGAAGATCCCAATGAAGAGATGGAGCTGCAGGGAAGGCTTTGCTCTCTTCACCCCAAGCTGGGCTCTTGTCCCTCACCCAGGAATGATGGGAATCAGGGATTTTGGGATGGTGGGAATGGCCTGGATTTTGGGATGGTGGGAATGGCCTGGATTCTGGGATGGGGGGAATTGCCTGGAGGAGGCTTGGGGATGCTGCAGGACACAAACCAGGGGCACAAGGCCATAAAAGCACCCTCAGACCCTACAAACACGGTGGGTGCTGCCTCCCCCAGGGCTCTGGGATGCTGAGCTGGAGCCATCAGCTGCAATGGGAGGTGATGGGCTGGAAAACCTCTGCTGCTGCTCGGTGCCAGAGCTTGGCCTTGGCTCCAGCTGGGAGAGCAGCCAGCAGGAGTGGGAAGAGCTGGCAGTGGGGACATCCCATGCCCAGGCTGGCCAAGCTCCCTGATCCCTGGGGATCTGTCCCTGTTGTCTCCATCTTGCACCTCCACAGCCCCAGGACACTCTCACAGACTGGAGTCAGGTGCTGCCAGCTCTTATTACAATTATAAAATTTTATTCCACCCTTTTCTGACCTTTCCCCTCTGATTTTCTTCCCTTTTATTATTTTTTTTAATTCTTTTTTCCCTCCACAAATATTCATTTATGTTAATTTTCCTGCTCAGAGCCACAATCAGCTCCGTGGCTGGTTCAGCCAGCCCTGGCTCCTCCAGATAAAGGGGCAGAGAAAAACCAACTCCCTGCATGCCCTGCCTGCCCTCTGAGCATGTCTCAATCCCCCTGTATTTATATATTTTTATATATATATGTATATATAAAACCAGCAGAGAGCTCTCAGGTAAATTTTAAGGCTAACCAGGGGAGAAACTTCCACAGCCCCAAAATTGATAAACTCCTTAAAGAGGTTTTTGAAACACCCCAAATCCCTGCTCACCTGCCAGGGAAACTGAGGCACAGGTGGGGCTGCAGCATCACCTGCTCCCTGCCCACCCAGAGAGGATTTTGGACCTCAAATCCACAGCTTTGACCCCAAAATGCTCAGAGCAGACCCCAAACCCAGCAGGGCTCACCCCAAACCTCTGGGAGACCCCACAGCACAGCAGAGACAGGGCCTGTGACAACACTGCCACTTGGTTTAGGCTGTTTCGTTTTTTTCCTTTTTCTGGTCTTTTATTTAATAAAAATAAAACCAAAAAAAAAAAAGAAAAAGAAAAAAAAAAGAGACACAGTGGTGGGTAACTTTCAATCCAGAAATAATCCGCTGCCAGCCTCCACCGGGTGACAGCAGCATGTCCCTGTCCCCACATGCTCGGGGGGACAAGTGCTCAGCCCAGGACCCCCTGCCTACCAGCCCTGGCACCCAGGTGTCCCCACCGGGCTGGGACATGGGGTGGCCCTGGGGCTCTCTGGGGTGAGCCAGAGGGGCTGGAGGTGCCACCAGCACGGGGGGACCGGGAGGCATCGGGTAATGGCAGTCAGAAGGCACCACACAGGCTGAGCCTGGCCCCGGGCGTCCCTGCTGGGCTGGCCTGGGGAGCTGGGCTAGCATGGGGACACAGCTGTCCCACTGAGGGTGTCCCCGGGGCAGTGGGAAGCCCCCACACCACTTTCCCATCCTGGAGCCACATTCTGGCACTCAGAGGGGGCAGAAAGCTCACCCTGGAGGCCCCAGCAGGGCTCTGGGGTGGCCAGCACTGGCCCCGTGGCTGGGAGCAGGGGACAGGCAGGGTGGGCAGCCGGTGTGATGGTCACCCCCACACCGCCCCAGGCACACCGGGAATTCGGGGCTGGGACACAGCAGGTGATGGTGCGGAGAGCAGTGCCCCATGGCCAGGGTGCCCCCCACTCCTGCCTCCCCCAGCATCACCCAGGGTGGGTCAGCAGCGGGAGGGACCCCCCAACACCCCAAATGGGGTGACCCAGCCCTCACCCCCAAATTGTGCAACTGAGCGCAGCAAAGGCTGGGGGAGACCTTCACCCACCAGCTCCCCGCTGGGCTCCGGGGGGAATCCAGACCTCTCCCCTCTGCCAGCCCCTTCCTGGCAGGACCCCCAGCGTCCCCTGCCACGGGACACACACACACCCCGAGCCGTGTCCCCGTCCCCTCTGCTCGCCGTGGGGCCACGCGTGCGCTGCTGCCTCCGCTGGGCAAACCAGTGGGGAAAGGGCGAGAACAGAAAAAGCTCCCCCGGGGGTGTCTTCGGACGGGGGTGAGGACGTCCGATGTGCGGAAGAAGGAGCCGGACGGCCCCGGGGAAGCGTGGTGGCGCGGCGTGGCGCGGCGTGGCACAGCGTGGCAGCCCCTCCCTCCCGCCCCGTCCCCGCTGCCCCTGCGTTAAGCGATCTCCTTGATCCTGCGGATGTAGTTGTGGAGCTCCTCGGGGTCCTGCAGCCCCATGTCCTGGCAAACCCACTCCAAGTCCTCCTCGTCGGCGATGGGGATGGAGTTGTAGGCCAGCTCGTCCGAGGGCATGGTGGCGAAGGTGGTGAACTTGACCCGCTTCCGTTTGGAGGTGGGCGAGTTGAGCGGGTCCTCGCTCTGGTCCCGCGTGGAGCCGCCCGACGAGCCGTCCCCGCGCCCGTGCACCTGGCTCTGCACGCTGGTCTGCGAGCTCCCGCTGCTGTGGTGGTCCCCGTGGCAGCAGGTCTGCACGTTCTCCAGCGGGTTCCCCGGGCTCTCGGGCTGCGGGGAGAGGTCATTGTGAGCCCGCAAGGGCTGCCCGTTGCCCAGGAAGACCCAGTGGTGGGAATGGTCCATGTTGGTCTGGCCTTCCGGCGGGATGCGCTTGTGCCGGTATTTCAGCACGAAGACGATGCAGTTGATGAGGAAGACCAAGATGGCCAGGCAGAAGACGCCCAGCAGGGCGTACATCCCGATCTCCAGGTCCGTCAGCCCCCGCGTCACCTGCACGAAGCCGGTGGGGATGGTGGGGAAGTCCTCGGTGGGGTGAGACGCGCCGGACATCCGGCCGTCCTCGCTCGGGTCCGCTTTCCTGTCCACCTCTGCCCGCAGGGTGGTGCTCGCCCCCGCCTCGCCCAGCCCCGGCCTGCTGGACACGTGGTCGTAGTCGTAGGTGGGGTCCTCCTCGGAGCCGAAGTGGACGCGCACGGTGGCCAAGGCCGTGGAGAGGACGCTCTTGCGCTTGGTCTTCTGGCAGCTCTCGCAGATGACCAGCTCGGCCCGCAGCAGCTCCCCCGCGCCCTCGCTCTCCGCCACCACCAAGGGGAACGCCCGGTCCTGGGTCACCGTCACCACCTTCTCGTCCAGGCTGCTCACCACCAGGTTGTAGTCCTTGGGGTCGTAGAGGGACAGGGGCGCCGTGGTGCCGTCGCTGTAGGAAATCCACAGGCTCAGCAGCGCTTCCTGCGGGACCAACACAGGCACCGGTTGCCCAGCAGGAGGCCAGTCCCACCTGCAACCCCTTTGTCCATCTCCCCATCCGCCTCTCCTCCCTTGAATCCTTCTCTCCGTCCAATTCACCCTTTATCCCTCTGTTATCCATGTTCCAGACATTCCCTGTTTTTTCTCCTCAGCCTGCTCTTCCCTCCATGTTCCCCATGCTTGCCTGAGCTCAATCCAAATCCCAGCAGTGCCAGATGTGACTACCAGAGCTGGCCAGGAGCTGTGTAGGATTCCATCCCTCCCCCCGTCCCCAGGGTTGTGTCTTGTCCCCAGGCTGGGACCACAGGCCTCTGTGACAGTTTCTGGGATGTTTTGGGGTCACCAGAGTGTCAGGACAACAGCAAGTGCTGTGAGGGCAGGATTTGGGAGAAGGGGGTTGTGGATGGAGCTCTCACCCCACCCCAAGTTCCTCACCACCCCCAAGCCTGGATGCCCCCCTGGCCTCACCTGCTTGAAGAAGCTCAGGGTTTGCTGCACGGACGTGCGGGCGATGATGGTGTGGCTGTTGCCAGGGCTGGGGTGGAGGGACAGCGAGAGGCTGGAGACCACCTGGGCCTTCAGGTCCGTGATGCTGACCTTCTCCTCCGCCACGGTCACCAGCGTCTCCCCCAGCACCGCCTCCACCAGCGGGGACACCACCTGCAGGGGACGAGACGCCTGTCACCGCCTGCCACCCACAGCCAGGCTGGCAGAGGTGGGGAAGGTGGCCAGGGGTACCTTGAAGAGGGTGGTGCCCGGCTCCCGCCCGGCCAGCGTGGAGCTGTCCACCATGTGGGCCACCCGCGGGTCGTCCACGCGCATGAAGTCGCTGACCAGGTCGGTGACCTCCACCAGCCAGTCAGGCCCCAGCATGGTGACCACCTGGCCCGTGCCCTCGGCCGCCGTGGTGTGGAACTGGGTGAAGACCTGCAGCGTGGAGTGCTGGTACTGCAGGGCACAGCCCCGGCTCTGCTTCCGCTCCTCCTCGTCCTCCTCGTGCTCACTGTCCCTCACCGACCTGCAGGATGGATGGATGGATGGATGGAAAGAAGGATGGACAGATGGTGGATGGATGGATGGGTGGATGGATGGGAGGGAGGATGGGTCAGTGGGTGAGCAGTGCTGTCAAGCTCCCCAAGCCCTTCAGCCCTCTTCAGCCCTCCCAGGAAAGGTGGCCAAGCAAGGAAAAAAGTGCTGTCACCAAAAAATGGTGGCTCCTGGGCAAAAGATGTCCATTGTCCATGAGGGATTCAAGGGATTTAGCAGGACATGGTAACAACAGGGTCACCAGCACCTCTGCCCACTAAACAGCTGAGACAATATGATACCTCTGGTTGGGATGGACAAAAAAATGGAGCCTGGCAGTCCTCATTTTCATCCAGGGAACTTCTGACCACTGCCAAGGAGGGATGTTCACCCTCAACCTCACTGAAACTTCTCTCCTTCCCCATAACCTCTCACCTTTCCAGCGAGAACCCCTGAGACACCTCTGCCTCCATCAACTTTCAAACCTCCTCATTAAGCAGCTGAGCAAAGCAATTAACCCACAACCACCACCTCCAGGTGCTTCCTCCAGGCTGGACACACCCCACACGCTGACTCCGCAGCACCCACCTCCTGTCCGGCAGGATGGGCACCCTCCAGCCCTTGACCTGGCTCAGCCGGGCGTCCGAGAGCTCGATGTGCAGGGGCAGCTTGGGCACCCACACGGTCATCTCCAGCGGGGCCGACAGGTGCTCGTAGGTGAAGGTGACCCGGGCGCTCATGGAGCCGCGTGACTCCTTCCCGCTGACGAAGACATAGTCGCAGCTGCTGGAAACCTGTGGGACAGGAGAGGGTGGGAATGGTCCTGTAGACACTGCAGAGATCCTGGCAGGAGGCTGGAAGTGCTGGAGGAGCAGAATGTCACCCGGCAGTGTCCTAGTAATGCTGGCCCAGGAGTGGGGATGTTCTCTCTTCTCAGAGATCCCTGCTCAGAGGTACAGATCCACAAATCCTTGTCCATCATTCAGTGTCCCCTGTCCCAGGTCCTCCTGGCAGCCCTCACTCACTCCCACCTCCACCAGAACCTCCATTTGGTGCCTCAGTCTCTCTTTAGCCTCTACGCTCAATTGTACCTAAGCTAGAGGCACCCACGGGTGCTTCACAGAGGTTGCAAAAATTGGGCTGGAAATTTGCCCCGAAATCTCCTTCACTCCAGCCCAGAGGCAGACCAGCCACATGCCTGTCCCTACCTGTGCCTTGTCCCTGTCCCTCTGATCACTCCAGAGCCAGATTCCTGCTGTCTGAATGAATCCCCTCCTTCCTCTTCTCACTCTTCCTCTCTTAATTGCCACGTGTTCAAATGCCATGAGTGAAACTGGCTATAAAACAAATCCATCCTGTGGGGGGGGGTCACTCATTACTGCCCAATTAAGCCAATTAAGGAGCTCAGGGGACACCAGGGCAGCACCTCCTGGGGTTTGAGACAAGGTCACCAGTCAACAGCTCCTTCCCAGCCAGAAGGAAACCAGAAGGGGAATCCACCCTCTCCTCTGCAGTGGCCCCATGGCCCAACCTCGATCCTCTGTCAGGGACTGAATCCGATTTGTTGGATGCTGGAGAACAGCAGAGCTTGTTTGCTCAGCCAGCAGCACTGAGCACCTCAACAGCACAGAAGGGCTGATTTCCAGCAATCAGAAATCCCTGATGGCTGGTAAAAGGTCGAGGCCATGCTGCAGGTGACTGACAGGGGAGGTGACAACACCCCTGTCTCCCTCCCGACCTATTCCTTCTGCACCTGTGGGCAACCAGATGCAGGGATTTTGCATTTCTGAGCCCACAGCAGGGTTTGACATCTCCAGCCTGATGCAAGGTGTCCATGGTCCCCTGGGGCTGGTGGGGGAGGCACAGCCCAGCACTTGGGCTCCTGGGGACATCTCTGGGCACGGGAGGAGGGAAGGGTGATGCAGGAGGGTTTGTTCCTCATTCCCCTCAGAGGTACCGGCTCAGCAAGTCTGACAAGACAATCTCATCTGTGGCGAGGCAGCGCCTGAATAAAGATGAGCTCGCGGGTGAATCCTGCAGCAGAGATCTCTGGATATTGTGCCATTTGTCACAATAATCACCATGGGCTCTGCCTGCGCTACCTGGGCTAATAAACCCCCCGGCACCTCCTTCTGGGGACCACTTGCCTGGCAACCCCGGGAGGGGGTTGAAACTGTGACAACAAAAACTCCCTGTGCACCAGGCCTGTCCTGAAGATGGAGTGACTGCAGATTAGCTCAGAAATGAGGCTTGTTCGGGGAAACTTCCTGGATTTACGGCGGGGCGTTGGGAAGAGAGGCTGAGAGCTGCCTGGGCTCCTGGCCAAGGCACTTCTGCCTCTGCTGCTGGGGCCAGGAGATCCCTGCTTGGCATGGGAACAAGGGGACACATCTTCTCCAAGGGGTGGGAAGAGCCACCATGGTCCTGCTGGTGGCTGTGAGTGAGCAGGGTCCCTGAGGATCAACCCCACTGAGCTCCTGGTGGGTTCTCCAGGGGGTGTGGAGTGTGGGATTCTGAGAAGGGCCACACACAGGTGAGTCTGAGCATGTCCCACTGAGTATGGGACAGCAGAGGTGGCCCTTCCACTCCCTGTGTGTCCCTCAGCAGCCCCCAAGGCCACCACATGTTTTAGGCAGTTTAAAAATAGGGGTTATAAAAATGAGGGGTTATTTCTACACCACCCTGCGTGATGATGTCCTCCTGCCACCATCTGTCGCCACAGAAGGGGATGAGGGTGACAACTCCCACTTGTGCCGTCCCACCACACCCTTCAGAGCCACATCCACACGAATCCCAGGACAAATCCCACATCCCACAAGAGAGCAACCACCAGGGAGCCCCATCGGAGCGGGGAGAGGCAGCTCCCGCCCTCACGTTAAATTATTTACAGTAACAGATCGCACATCCCACTCGGTGAGCTGTGATTTATGGAGCAGGTTTCCAGCCCTGACACCGCAATCATACTCCCCGATCTCAGCAGGTAACTGAGAGCTCCCTCGGAAATGAAGCTCCAACACAAACACCAAATAACTCAGCGAGAAATTGCGCCGGGCTCCGGGCGGGATGCGAGCCGGGGCCGGAGGGTTGCTCCCTGCATTATTCATCCCAGCTCCTGGGCGTGTGCCTGCTCCCCCCAGGGCTGGGGACAGAGTGTAAATAGATTTATGAGCAGAAAGGCAGCACATTAAACAGTTTAAGTGTCTTGGAGTCCATCCTGAAGTGTATTATTGCTCCAGTGTTTTATCACGCCGGGGAGGACTGGGCTCCATAAATTAGAGCCGGGGCTGTAAATCCCACCACGGATCCGAGCTGGAGTTAGGAACTTGGGTAAGCACTTTGTGGCACTGGGTGTCCCAAGGACAGCAAATCCCAGCTGGGACAGGGCTCTGCCATCACCCCTGGATCAGCTGGGGGAGCTGGCTGTGGCAAAGGGGAGAATCCTCCTGGGGAATCCAAACCCTTTCCCTGCCTCTGCCCACCCCAGCAGGAGCATGGAGAGGGAGAGCTGGCTGGGTGCATGCAGGGAGAGGGGTGGGAGGCATTCGGGAGAAGGGAATGATGTCTGGGGGCGGATGGATGGATGGAAATGGTGGCAGAGTGACACGGGCAGGTGGGCAGAGGGATATATTCAGGGATGGGAAAATGTATATGGATGAACAGGACTGGTGATGGGAAAACTGGAGGGTTTGGGGACTAGGCAGCCTTTGCATCAACCCCATCAGCACCTTTCCCACCTGGACCTTCTCCCTCCAACCCCTCTTTTCCCTCCATCATTCCCACCTCCCTGGCTCGCCAGTCCCCAGCCTGGCATCTGCTCCTAATGGGAAATAAATGTCCCTCTGAGGCCCAAGGGCAGGTGCTGATGAGAACGTGCAGCTCAGCCCACAAGGTGACAATATTTCCCCTTATCAGCACTGAGTGTTGTGATAACCCACAGTCACTGCTGACAGGGTCGGAGCATCCCGTGGCCTTTCTGGGGACAGTGACAAAGTGTCTTGTCCTTCTCTTCACATACCCAGGGAGAAGAATGTATGGACTGGAGGCACTGAGGGGATGTTGCTTGGTCTGGTGTCCTCCTGAAAACCCTTCCCAGGCCAAGGGGTCCAACCCACGCCGCTGTTAGGGTCAGCACCCCTGGGAGAAGCCCAGCCCCTCATGAGGGTCACAAGAGCCACCTCCCCACACCCACCTTGATGATGTCCTCGTTGTTGGACTTGCACTCGACCATGGCCGAGACGTCCACGATGACACCGCTCAGCTCGATGGCGATGACCTTCACGGGAATGGCCACCGTGCGCCCGTCAGGATGGCCGTGTTGATGATCTCCGTGTCCTGGGGGTGGCACGGAAGGGGGACCATCATGTTAGAAGGCAGCTTGTCCCATCGGGGCCAGAGAAGGACCTGGGTGGGGCTGGGATGGATGGATGGATGGATGGATGGATGGATGGATGGATCCATGGATGGATCCATGGATGGATGGATGATGAATGGATGATGAATGGATGGATGGATGGAGAGATGGATGGATGAAGAGATGGATGATGGATGAATGGATGATGGATGGTGGATGGATGAATGGATGGATGGATGGATCAGGGATGGATGGATCAGGGATGGATGGATAAGAAGGGGGGGTGGATGGATGGATGGATCAGGGGGATGGATGGATGGATGGATGGATGTTATAGGGCAGATAGTACAGTGGGAGATCCCGCAACGGGTCCCACCCCCTCAAAGCAGGTGACTAAGCTGAGGACAGGAACCTGCTCACCATGGCCAGAGGCACGATGGCCCTGATGTCCCTCTGGATGACGGTCAGCTCCGTGACCACCTTCTCCAGGTCGGGCGGGGGGTTACGGCCCCGGTAGTCGATGTGCCACATGATGCGGCGTGTCACCGACTGGCTCGTGAAGTTCTCCATCTCGAAATCCAGCTGCATGATCTCCGAGGAGGAGTCCCCATCCCTGGGCAGGGGGACAGGCGGAGGGGACACCATGAGCTGGGTGTCCCAGGTCCCACAGCCACCTCAGGATAAGAGCCAGGCCATCCCAGAGTCCCCAGCAGGGTGTCCCCAAGCCTGCCATGGTGACACCGTGATGTCCCAAATCCAGCAGCCCTGACCCTACCTCTGCCAGGGGTGGGGATCCTGCAGATTCCCATGGGAATCACTCCAGTGGGAGAGAGAAATGTTTTTCCTTGCCTCTCCCAGCAGGAGAAAATCCTCATCAGCTCTGCCAGGGCTGCTGGGTGATGTCACAGGGTGAGCATGTGGCCATGGCCTTGGGGACAGTGGGTGGCTGCAGGTGCTGTCCCTGTGGCCCTGACTCTGTCTGCCCAGCAGTGGGGATGGATTTACTGCTCCTGCCTGCACCCTCGTGTCCCACAGGTCATATCCCAAATGTCCCACAGGTCAGATCCCAAGTGTCCCACATGTCAGATCCCAAATGTCCCACAGATCAGATCCCAAATGTCCCACAGATCAGATCCCAAATGTCCCACAGGTCAGATCCCAAGTGTCCTGCAGGTCAGATCCCAAGTGTCCCACAGGTTGGATCCCAAGTGTCCCACAGGTTGGATCCACACAAGTGTCCCACACCCTGAGCACTCAGGAATGACAAATAAGTGACAACACATAAGCCCAGACCAAGCTGTTGACTTTACAGCTCCTTCCAAGGGGATCCTGTGGGGAAACTGAGGCACAGGGAAGGGTTCAAGGCCAGGCAGCAGATGGGACAGAGCTGGGACTTGGGCCAGGGCTGTCCCCAAGGCTGTGAGGGACAGCAGGACATGGAGCTAAAGGACAGGGAGTGACCTCCGGGGTGTCCCCAAGGCAGGACATGGTGGAGAGGATGCCCAACCCAGCACATGGTGCCAGACTGAGGGGACAAGTTGGTGTCCATCTGCATCCCAGCCTGGACACAATCTTACAGTAGATAAATCACTCCTCATCTGAGCAAACCTCCTCAGACCTGATCCTGCACTCCAAGCTCTGCCTCTGCCCTGCAAATCCACCAGTAAAAGCCCCCCAGAGCCAGCAGGGTGGGGAGGAAAAGTGCAATTCCAGCAGAAGGGAAGGCAGGACTGGCTCCACTTCCATCTCAGAGTGCAGCAGCAATTGAGAAGGTGCCATCGATCTGGGGATGCAGGACAGGCGAGTTTCTCTCTGATCAATATCTGATGAGTGAGAGGGAGCAGGGAGAGAGGAGAGCGAGAAGCTGGAGCTGCTCCAGGCCATGGCAAGCCCTGATCCCTGATCCCACAGCAGCCGGGATGGGCTTTGCAGTGGAGCTGATCCACAGGGTCTTGCTGTGCCCCCAGAGCAGGTTTGGGGGTTCAAGAGGAATCACCAAAAGCCATGTGGTCTGAAAAGCAGATTTGGCTGCTGTTCCAATGCAGGGGTTTAAACACAGCTGGAAGAGGCAGGTCCATAGGGAAAGCAGAGCTTCATGCCGGAGGGGTGGCACTGGGTGGCACACACAGGTGGCACTGGGGCTCCTCGAGGTGTCCCCAGAGCCCTGCCAGGCTCAGCCACCACCCTCTGCCCTCCCCCAGCATCATCTGCTCCCAGCCACGGCAGAGACACCAGCCAGGCTGCCCACGCTGTGGGAATAATTCAGACTGCAAAACACCCCAAACCGGCCATTCTCACCCCAAAGCAGAGAGCTCCCCACCCCTCCCTGCACAGCCAGCGCTGCCAAAAGCCCCCAGAGCCGCAGCAAAACAAATCCCTCTGTTTGCTCAGCCCGGAGGGCAACACGGCTCGGAGTCATTCATCCTCTCCACGCCGTTAATATTTGATGGAGTTGTTTGTCTAAAAGGTGATTGTAATCACTTGGAATTCCTCCCCCGTCTCTAACCTTTGCAGGCTGATTGGGAGCGGCGCTGGCAGCGGCAGAGGGGGAAGGGAGAGAGGATGCTGCTGCCGGCAGCTCTGCTCTCCGTGGGCTGTAGGGTGGGCGTGCAGGGGACAGGGGGCCTGTGGCCCTGGGGACAATCCAGGATCAGGGGGTTTGGATGCTGTGGGAGAGTTTTGGAAGGGTGCAGTGAAGGAAAATCCACGCTCCTGGTAAGAAGGGGGATCTGCAGAGAGCTTTGGAGGTGAAACCAGAGCAGGCAGAGCTGAGGATCTCCTTTTTGAGGAGTCTGGCCCCAGTTTTGGGGCAGGATGCAGAAATATGGGGAGATTTCCATGACAGAGCACAGAATAGCTGGAGTGTATCAATTTGCTTTAACCCAGCTCCTGGAGACACTCATGCACCTTTTCCCAAAGGCACAGAGACGTCACTGTTGTTTTCCAGCATTTCAGAATCTTTCCTGCTGGGGTTTTCACCCATCCCCTGCCACATCCTGCTGGTCTCACATCTCCCCTTCTCCAGGCTGAGCAGCTTCTGGGGTCTCAACTCAGCTTTGTGTGTCTTTGCTCCTTCAGATCATTCTCATTTTTATCTCCAGAGCTCTCCTCAACCGACCTGAGCCTTTCCAGGAGCCCCAGGAATGTGTGAGCAGAGCAGAAATGCCCCTTTTGGGTGCTGACTTGGTTTCTGCTCCCCATCCAACACTTATCCATCACTTTAGGGTTCAAATGGGACCTTGCCTTGCTAGGGAGGAGGGAGGGAGGGAGGGAGGGAGGGAGGGAGGGAGGGAGGGAAGGGAGGGAGGGAAGGGAGGGAGGAGGGAGGAAGGGAGGAAGGGAGGGAGGGAGGGAGGGAGGGAGGGAGGAAGGAAGGAAGGAAAGAAGGAAGGAAGGAAGGAAGGAAGGAAGGAAGGAAGGAAGGAAGGAAGGAAGGAAGGAAGGAAGGAATTCTTCCACCCCAAACCAAGGAATTTCCCTGCCAGCACCCACATGGCACTGCAGCCACCCAGACCCCTGGGCAGGGGACAAAGGTACAACTGTTCCAGGCCTGATCCCAGCACTTCCCTGGCATTCCCAGAGGTGAATCCCCTTACCTGGGCCCAGCTCCATCCACCCTGGACACATCGACGGTGGCAGTGGAGTGTTTGCCACCCGTCAGCAGCTCCGAGGTCACCAGCCACTGCCCACTCCTGGACTTGGTGCTGAGCAGGTTCACACCTTTCTTGGCCTTCACCCTGCAGAGAGTGACAGTCAGGGATGGATCCTCAGCCCCTGGATCCCCTTGGATACCCTGCCATGGTGAGGCCTGATGGTTTTACGCCTTTTCTTTTTGTACACCCTTTTATACATTTTAAACTCTTTATATATTTTCCCTACCCTTTGGACACTCTTTGTACCCTCAGCCTACATGCTTGTAATTTTTGTAGTTTGATATTTTAGCTCAGTTTTGGGATTCTACAAGGCAGAAAGACCAAACATCCACAGCAGGAGGTCAGGGAGCCCTAAGGTATCAAAAACTTGAGGTTTTAACATTTGTTGAAGCCTTTTCTCTGGAACATATTTTGTAAACTGGGCTCTAGCCCCATTTAGGGAGAGATTAGAATAGAGGGACAATTATGTCATCTATTGAGTTTCCTATTGGGGGATTCTAGACAAATATGCTAATTTGCAATGTCCATAAAATTGCGTATGTATTATATCATGGATGTACATCTTGGCATGTTCCACCTTTGGGGAGCTGTGCACCTAAAATCCTATTAAAACACTGAAGTAAAACCCTTTTACCCCTTTAACCGTGTCTGCACCATGATTCTACCAAACAAAAACCAACAATGGAATAGCAGGAGTTTTGCCTCTGATCCATCAGCCAGGCTCCAGCTCCTCTTTTCCATGGCATTTTGTCCCTCCAGCTTAGGATTTTGGTCCCCCAGCCCCAGTGCTGACCCAAGTGTCCCCGTCTTTAGGGACATGCAGCCAGGGAGTGTCCCCACACACACCCCATTCTGCTGCCACCCAGTTCTGGGGCAGGAAGAGGGGACAAGGGGACAGCAGCCCCATGGCCACACCACACCTTGTCCCCAGAGTGGCTGGGGATAAACCCACAACTAGGAACACTGGGAGAGCACAGGCAGCAGCACAGAGTGGTGGTGAAGAGATGTCCTGCATGGACAGCCCTTCCCTTCTGGGAGCTTCCACTGCAAAATTCCAGATATTCCTCTGCCCCCACCCCATCCACATCTGCTCCAGCCTCCAGCAGATCCCACAAACACCACATCCTCCCACCCCACAGCTGCTTTTTCACCCCCAAACCAGCCATCCACTGGAAAAAGGAGTGGGGGCAATGATGCCAGAGTGGGTTTTGCCTTTTTTCTTTCGTATATTTGCAACCTTCCCAGTACTTTTCCCTACCCTTTTCCCCAGCTAGAAAGACCAAACACATTCCAGAGCTCCAAGCCCTGAAGGACACAAGGCCCCTCTCCTGTCTTAGTTCTTCCTGGGAACCAAAGTTGAGAACAAAATCTTCAAAACACATTTTCATCAGTGAGTACAACTAGTGCCAAGGGTGGGGAGCTCCAGAAAAGAAGCAAAATGGAAAAAGTGGAAAAAAATTGCATCACCACTTGTCCTACTAATTAGTACTTTGTATCAATGATGTTAATTTCCTAAAACCTATCAAACTCTAATCGCCCCTGTGGGGTTGGGCTTTCGTGGATATTCTTCCACAACTGCCCCTGCAGCTCCAATAAAAATCCACTTTTATATTGCCTCCTAGACTAAAACTATCTCATTTCTAATCTGAACAAGCCAACATGCCCTCACCTGAGGGTGAAGTGCTCCACAGTGGAGTTGGACGTCAGGTAGAGCAGGATGCTCAGCACCTCCCCGGGTTTCAGCGGCTTGTCCGGCAGGCGGATGAAGACATTCCCGTCCAGGTGATGCTCCTGCAGGGCTGGGCCAGGCGGGGGCTGCAGCAGGCTGACGCTGCCGATGCGCAGCAGCGGGTGCTGCGTGGGGCCCTCCGTCCTCGTCCCTCCCGCCCCGCGGCGAGCGTCCCCAAGGCACTGCCCGGCTCCGTCGGGGGCGTGCAGGGTGTAGTACAGCTCGGCCTGCTGGCTCTCCCCAGGCACCACCTCCAGCCCCTCGGCGCTCTTCCTCCTGCCCAGCGGCACGGCCGAGGGGCCGAACCAGGCGTGGGGCAGCTCGGCCTGCACCAGGCACATGGCCAGGCTGCCCCGCAGGCGGCACGAGCTCTTCAGCTCGCGGGCGTCGCGGAAGGCGTGAAGCCGCACGCAGGGCAGCCGGTCCGTCACGTCGAAGTCGTCCCAGTCCCGGCCGGCCACGTAGAAGAGCACTTGGACCACGGGCTGGCTGGCCACCAGCCGCGGCTGGACGATGAAGGCGCGCACCTTCCAGTTGACGGTGAGGCGGTCGGGCACCTCCAGGGTGCTGGAGGGCTGCAGGTGCTCCTTGGGCAGCACCAGCCCCGTGCTGAAGGGCCCCAGGGTGACGTTGAGGACGGGCAGCTCCTTGGTCTGGAAGACGACGAAGGGCTCGGAGCGCTGCAGAGGGGCGCTGCCGTTGCCCGCCGGGCTGGCTCCCAGCTCCTTGAGGAAGAAGGCCAGGCGGGTGTTGGACAGGCGGTAGCTGACGGGCAGCAGGATGGCCCCGAGGGGCTCGGCGGGGGTCGGGGCTGGGGGCTGGAGCCTTGGCGTGGGCTGGAAAGGGGGTGGAGAGCGCAGGTGAGATGCCTTAGGATTTTAGCTTCTGGATTTTTCGTGTATAAACTCCTGTTCCCAGCATTTTTAAACAAAACTATTCCCCTCTAAGCTCAAACCTCAAGGAGACCTTACTGTCTCAGAGCCCCAAGATATGTAAGCAGTGAACTGGGGGAGCAAACTTGGAATAATTGACTTCATCACCTGAAAGTGTAATTGGAGGATTAAACCTCGATATGCAAATGGACAAAACTTGCAAAGTATGAAAAACTCATGACTCTGCTGTCCATTTTGGGTGTAGCCCCTGAGTGGGCTCTGTCTGCCCTCAATGCACTTTGAAGGCCGTCAATAAATCTAACTGCTTTTTATTCTCTTAACTTTGCCTAACCTCAGTTTTAGGTGAGCCCATTTAGGCATCAGGTGAGTGTGGGACATCCCCCTCTGGAGCAGCTGCTGGGCAGGGAACACAGATCTAGGCAGGAGGGGTGCAAGGAGGAGCTGCAGCCCCCAGACCTCTCCCTTTGTCAGCCATAGGGATCACTTCAGCCATGATCCAGGGAGAATCTTTATCCTGGCTTATCCCGTGGACCTCCCGGGGCTATATCCCCACTTATGGGGGATGAGCACACAGGGAAAGCTCTGCAGAGGAGGGAGGGGAGGTTTGAGGTCACCCCAGGAGGGATAAAACCTCTCTGGATGTGGATGGGTGGCACTGGGGGCTCGGTGGATCAATGGATTGAGCGCAGCAAGAGCCTGGCTGGGTTTCTGTCCCACAAACCGAAGAATGCAGAAGGACCCCTCAGGACTGTGAGCAGGATTGTGACTCCTGATGGGTGGCAGCAGCCTCACCAAACACACCCTCAGCACGGAGTGGATATCCAGGGTGTGGTGAAGCCACACCCAGCCTCCTGTTGTCCCTTGAGGAGCCCAAAGCACTTGTCACCCACCCCAGCACAGACCCTTCTACAGAAATAGGCCATGACTGGTTTCATCCGAGCTTCATCCCTGCTTCCCAAGACAAATTTCCCAAGAAACTCTCTGAATTTCTCCAGAGGCTCATTACTAACAGGTCTAAGCTCATTTTTGGCTGGCAGATCCCACCATGTATTTATCACCAAGGCTTTCCTTCTGCTTTCAGCTCCGAGATCACCCAGGGGAGGTGGCCAAGTCAGCCCCCAGACTGCTCTGTCCCCACAGGCTGCCTTAAGGGTGGTGGCACAGCTGGTTTGTCACCCACATTGTGCTGTCCCCGTGGGACAAAGCAAATTTTTCCAGAGCTGGTGGAAAAGTGACACAGATGATGTTGGTGCCACCTTGTGCAAACCCCAGCAGCACCCAGGACTGGTGGCCCTTAAGAAATCCCACTTCATCCTTTATTTTGATCATTTTTCCCTTAAAAAATAACTCCAGCAGCAGCAGAGCACACAACCCCTGCCAGCCGAGGCTCAGAAGGATCCAGTTACCCCACTGCAAGCGGAGCAAAACCCATGGAATTCTTCCTGGGAATGAATTCCAGGCCGCGGGAACCTGGAAGACATCTCAAGGTCTTCGCCTTCTCCAGCGGCTGCCAGGAGCTCCCAGGAGGGCTGAATCCCCCCCGTCCCCGCCAGCCCCCCGCATCCCCGCTCCCGGCGCTGATTGCAGTCGCTCCCAAGCGGCTGCCGAGCGGCAGATCCCAAATTATCGGTGTCAGACGGCGGGGAAAGGTGGGGATGTGGCGGCTGCGCTCCCGGGAATGATTCAGCCCCTTCCCCACGGGGCTGTGCCAGGACCTGGAGGCTTTTTCCAGCCATGAAAGTGGCTTTAGTCGCTTTCTGCGGGGCTGAAGTTGATGCCTGATGATTTTTTTACCTTTTCTTTTAAATACCCTTTTCCTATTTTTATACCCTTTTCTTACTTTTATGTACCTTTTATACGCTCTTTGTACCCTCAGCCTACATGCTTGTAACTCTTGTGGTTTGATATTTTAGCTTAGTTTTAGGATCCTTCAAGGCAGAAAGAACAAACATTCACAGCAGGAGGACAGAGAGCTCAATGCCATCAAAAACTCGAGGTTTCAACCTTGGTTGAAACTTTCTCTCTGAAACATATTTTGTAAACTGGGCTTTAGCCTCATTTAGGGGGTGATTAGAATAGAAGGACAATTACATAATTTATTAAGTTATTTATTGGGGGATTTTAGGTAGATGTGCTAATTTGCAAAGTCCATGAAATTTTATACACATTGTACAGAGCGTGCATCTCAGCGTGTTCCGCCTTTGAAGAGCTGTGCACCTAAAATCCTATTAAACACTGAGATAAAACCCTTTTACCCTTTTTAACTGACTCTGCGTCATATTTCCACCAGCTGAAAGGCAACAAAGTGATGCAGGAACCCCCAGCCCACCGGGGAAGCCTCTTCTGCAGGGTACAGGGCAGCTAAGCAGCTTAGAGGACTCCTAACAGGATTAGCAGTGGATACGGGATGGGCAGAATCCACATCCCGGGATGAAAGCTGTCCTGGAGCCAGGTAGAGAATTCCCTGGCAATGCTGGGGACACACTGCCAGCCCCTGCCACCCCATCCCACCTGCCCTGGCTGTTTTCCCATCTCCCAGAGAGCTGGGAGCTGCAGGAGAGGTGCTAAAGGAAAGCACCCATGGGTGCCCCTCTGCCCAGCAAGAACCAGCAGCGAGGGGCCTTCTGCTCCTGTAACTCATAGAAGTTGTTTCCTGCCCTGAAACGTGAAGGTTTGCATCCTCCTGCCATCCCCAACAAGTGGAAAAGGGGATTTTTCCCAAGGCATGGGATTATTTGTGCAGAGGGATCCAGCAGCTGGAGCGACGTGAGCTGGGCTGCTCGGGTGAGGTGCAGGGTTTGCTCAACTCACTTTATCCCATCTAAATCTCTGGGGTTTGGAGCAGGATCAGGACATTTCTCAGGGAAAACCCACCCAAAACCCACCCAAAACCCATCCCACTCAATGCCCAGCACAGCCCTGAGCAAAACCTACCCCTGAGGAGGTGCAAAATGCCCGGTGTCACCCTTGGGTGGGGGACAGGAGAACCTCTGTGCCACCCCAGCCAGGGGCACCCAGCATCACCCACTGCTCCGGGAGGGCTGAAGCAGCCTGGTTTGGGGGCAATTCCACCCCCCAGCACCCAACTCCTTCCTCCTTCCATGGGGATTCCCTGCTGGACAATGCAGGTTGTGCGTTGGACGGGGAAAGCCCCTTTCAAACTCGACTTGGTGCCACCATGGGGACACCCAGGGTGGCCCTGTCACCGAGCTGTGCCCTCCGGCCGTGCCAGCTGCGGGCCGGGCTGGAGATTAATGGGATGGCCTTGATTAGTTGAGCGCCGGAGGATTGGCGGCACCCAGGGAAGTGATTTCCTCCCCAGACAAAATGCATTTAAATGATGCTCTAATCTGGAGCCTGCAGGGGAGAGCAGCGGCGCCTTCCTTCCCCGGCCGGGAACTAATCCTGCCGGGAGAGGGTGGAATCCGACAGCATCCAGCCTGGGATCACCGCCAGAGGGGCAGGAGGGAAGGAGAAGGGAGGCGGGAAGTGCACGGAGCTGTGGATGCAGGTGCTGGGGAGGGAGAGAGGGAGAAAGGGGGATTGAGGATGGAAAAACCATCAGGGAGATGGATGGGAAATGGCTGGAGAGCAGGAGAATAGCTCCAGGAGGAGAGGAAGGAAGGAGAGGAAGGAGAGGAAGGAGAGGAAGGAGAGGAAAGAGAGGAAGGAGAGGAAGGAGAGGAAGGAGAGGAAGGAAGGAAGGAAGGAAGGAAGGAAGGAAGGAAGGAAGGAAGGAAGGAAGGAAGGAAGGAAGGACACAGCTCAGGAGCTTCCAGTCCCACAGCACTGTCCCCAGCCCCTGTCCCAGTTTCTCCCCTCCCTGGAGGGGAGGTGACCTCGTGTCCCCGCTCTGGCCAGGTTTGGGGCCCAGAATGGTTAAGCCCTGCTGGCTGTGCTCTGCAGCTGCTGCAGTTAGCAGGATTTGCAGCACCTGACCTCCATTCTGGGTTTATCAAGCCGCACAGAGGCCCATATGGCCCTTCCAGCCCAAACACAGCCCAGCCTGGCCACATCCCCACTGCCCCAGGGGCTTCCCAAACCCCCCAGCCCCACAGCAGGATGGGGTGTGACCCCTGTGTGTCCCTCGGGGTGTCCCTCAGCCCGGGCAGGGAGAGTCTGGAGATGTAAACACAGCCCTGGTGACCCCCTTGTGCAGCCCCCACATCTGCCTGGCCAGATGTGGCTGCAGACACAGGGCCAGATGGGCCGAGTGGCTCTGCCCACCCAGGAGGGCACGTGGGGACAGTGGCAGCACTGCAGCCCTGCCGAAAACCCACTCCCAGGATAAGGGGTCTCGCTGGGGGGAAAACAGCACTGAAAATCCTTGTACAGCCCCCCAGCCCCACCATGGGGTTTTGGTCATCATCATGCCTCCTCCTGATCCACACTCCTGCTCAGGGAATGCTGGGATGGGCTGGTGGACATGTGGGCAAGGAGGCTGGTGGTCAGACTGGATGGGGCTGGGTTCCATCACCTTCCCTTGCTGCCCTGAATCCCCAGAAAACAGGGCAGGGGCAGAGTCTCCATCCCTCCTCCACCATCCCTGATCCCACCAGCTCCATCACCTTCCCTTGCTGCCCTGAATCCCTGGAAAACAGGACAGGGGCAGAGTCTCCATCCCTCCTCCACCATCCCTGCTCCCACCCGGTACCCCGAGGCTGCAGACCCTCCCTCCCCTTCCCCTGACCCAGAGCTGAGCTCCAGCTTAGCCCCAGCCCCAGCTGTTGGCCATAGGGATCACTCCAGCCCCGCTCCAGGGGGGATCTTTATCCTGGCTTATCCCGGGGGGCTCCGGGGCTATATCCCCACTTATGGGGGGAAAGCACACAGGGAGAGGAGGGAGGGGAGGGCTGAGGTCACCCCAGGAGGGTTAAAACCTCTCTGGATGGCACTGGGGGCTCGGCGGATCCATGGATTGAGGGAATGTGGACATGTGGAATGTGGGACACCAATCCCAGCTCTCCCAGTTCCTGCCCCAGGGAATGTGGGACACCAATCCCAGCTCTCCCAGTTCCCACCAGGCTTCTGTGGCAGTCCCACCTCGGAGCAAGCCAGGAGAGATGTCCATAAAGCAGTGACTTCAGCTGCCGTGGGGTTTGTCACCCCTAATTCCCAGGGGGAATGGCAGGGAGTGTCACTGTCCCTCCCAGAGGGTTCCAGAGGGTTTTCTGTGCACACCAGTCCCATTCTGCCCAGATCCAGCCCCATCCCAGGGTGACAAGGTGACAATCCTGCCCCTGGATAGGGTGATGAGGGCAGGATGTGCCCAGAGGAGTCCATGGGGTGATGGATGCACCCCAAACCTCAGGAACCATGATCCCCCGAGGAGGAATCCCAGCCTGGCTGTTCCCCACTGGACACCAGCATGGATCTCCCACTTGTGTTTGCTTCCACCCCGTTCCCCTGAGCAGCCTGGGGATGCAAAGCCCCAAAACCTGCTGGCTCAGGCTTTGCCATCCCATCCATCAGGACCAGGCACAAAGGGGTAGCTGCAGCCCCAAATCCTGGGATGTGTCACATCTGGAGCTTCCAGGGATGCCCCACAGCTGGATGTTCCCACAGCTGGAGGTGGCCTCAGCTCCCAGGGAAGGGTCAGGCTCAGACATTTCCAGACCTGCCCTGGGAATCCTGGGAATCCTGAAAATCCTGGGAATCCTGGGAATCCTTCCTTTCCTCATCCCACAGCACCAATCCCTGCCATGCCAGACTCCCACCCCAGTGAGGTCAGCACCTCCAAACACCCCAAAAACCAACAAAAAAAGCAAACAGAAGCCTCCAGGCCTCCACCCAAAACTCAGTCAACCTCAACAAGTGCCCCTCTCCACTCCACATTCCCTGGGGGGAATAAAAGCTGGGAAATAAATCTGAGCCAAAAGCAGAAAACACAGGGAGACACCTCACAGAAACCTCCAAAACGTTGCCTGGAAATTGTTTGTGGTGACACAAATGACAACAAGCTCCCCCTTCCCCGCCATGCACCGGCAGCCTCCATCTCCAGCCCCAGCTAATTGGAACTCAATTAAGTGAATAATTGTTACAAATGCGGAATCACCTTCCCCTGGCGCGGCGGGCAGAGCGTGGGAAGGGATGGGATGGAGGGATGCTCCTGGATCTGCCCGTGGGGATGGGGGAACAGGGCTGGGAATTCCTGTGGCAGGGCCTGGAGGCTTCCCAAAAATCAGAGTTAAATGGGGTTGGAGCTGAGTGGGAGCTGTGCAGGGTATGGAGTTGTGGGATTGGATTTCTGGGATCAGCAGTGCCAACTCAGGAGTGAATTCTTTAGGGTTGTGCCTGGTGGGCTCCTTTCTTTTAATTCCCTGAGATTTCTCCCTCTTCCAAAAGTCCAGCCTGGCTTCTCCAGCAGCAGGAGCAATAAAATCCGGAAACACAGGTGGGACACATCCTAGGGGTTTGGAATTTTTTTGGGGAGAAGCAGCACCAAGTGAAAGGGAACCACCCTGAGGGCTGCGCTTCCCCCAGGAAATTAATAAGAGGGAATAAACAAAACAGGGGGGAAAATAAAAAAATAATAATAAAAAAAAAAAGGCAGGGACTTAAAGGAATAAATAAATATGGCCTAAATGGGATGTGCCGTGCAGAGGCACAGCCTGCCATAAATTCCTGGAGCCAGCAAGGCTTTTACACGGCAGCTACTTTAGAGCAATTTCCACAAATCACGGCAAGGGACAGGCTGGGGGACAGGGAGGAGAAGGATTTTACAGAGGAGGAAGAAAAATGAAGAAATTAATTAAAAGGGGGATTTAAAAAAAGGATGGGAAGTGGTTGATTATGGATGTGCAAAAAAGGATGGGAGGGGAGATACTCTGGGATAAAGGAGACCCCAGAATGTCCTGTGGTGGGTGCTGAGCTGAGGTGGAATCCCAAAAAAACCCCTGGAGAGAAGAAGCAGCAGGGATTGCATTCCCAACCTGATTTATCTTCCAGAGTAAAAACACAGTTTTTCCTCAAAGGAAAATCAATGGAAAATGAATTCATTCTCAAGTTTTGCCAGTCCTGGGGAAGAGCTTAGGGCAAACTGCCCCGGTGACTCCTGCAGGGGACAGGAGGTGACAGCAGCACTGAGGTGGCAAAGTCACCCCAGCAGCACCCGCTGGGCTTTTGGGGAAAATCCAGGATGACAAATGTTATCCAAGTGGTGGGAAAACACTCACCAGGAGGTGACAGTGGCTTCTTCAGGAGATTGGGTTGGCCTTGCTGGGGGTGAGGGGACAGAGCAGAGCAGAGGGGCTCAGCGTGAGGGACATGGGACATGGCAGGAGCAGCAACAGGGCAGGAGCAGCTCCAGGAAAAGGAAGGGAGAGCCTTCCTGGGGAACAACATCTGGGGTTCCCATCCCAACCCTGGGGTCCTTGTTGCCCTCCCAGTCCCATCCCAATCCCATCCCAATCCCCCTCCCCACCCTGGGGTCCTTGTGGCACTGGTGACAGCCCAGACATCCCCAGCCCAGCTGGTGTCTCCCGAGGGTGGGGACACTGGGGCCACCACCAAACGTGGCTGGAGGACTCCATACCTCCCATTTTGCCAGGGAAGTGAGCTCCAGCCTCCTTTTCCCTGGGAAAAAGGGAAATGGAAAAGTCCTGCTGGGAAATGGGCAGCAGGACTCGCCTCACTTCCCCCCATTGAGGCCCTTCTCCTTCTGCCATCCCACAGGGACAAAACCCCACTGGGATCCCCAACCCCATCCCAGAGTGTCCCACCCCGAGAGCAGCACCTCCCCCCCACTGCCCGGGGGGCTGCTCGTTAGCAGAGCCGTGTATTTAATAAGGAAAGATTCTGATTAGATTAGCAGGAGTGACCTTTTCCAGATGGATGGGATGCCGGGACGGTGGCAGTGACAGGCGCCACGCGGGAGGGGACACCCAGCACCTCCTGATCCCCACACACCCAGTGAGGGCTGTTTTGGCCAGGCAGTGCAGGATGCACAAATCATCCCCCAAAAAAATCAGATTTGCTGTCTGAGCATCCCTTCCATCACCAATCATCCCTCCTGACTCCCTCCACAAGAGGAGCTGGGATGGGAACATTGGGAATCTTCAGCTGAGCTGGTTTTTCCTTCCTTCCTTCCTTCCTTCCTTCCTTCCTTCCTTCCTTCCTTCCTTCCTTCCTTCCTTCCTTCCTTCCTCCCTCTTTTATAGGATGCAGAGGAGCTGGGAGAGGGACCTCTGCTATTTAAATAGTAGTACTTCCAAAAGAATTCCCAAGGAAATAGCCAGGTTTCCCAAAATTCCCAAGCAATCCCAGTTGGTGCCACCCCATCCCTGCCTCAGTTTCCCCCATCGTGTACACCCAAAAGGACAGGTCGGGGTGAGGACTAAACCCCATGGCTGGTGCTCCCCAAAATCATTGCTCAGGGGATCTCCCTCATCCTTTTCCTTCTCCTCAAAAACACCAGGAGGGCAAAAGAAGAAAATAAAATTTCCCAGTGGGGTGTGTGACTTCACAGCCCTAAATCCCAGCGTTGTGCTGGTGTTTATGGTATTGGGGTTTGGGGAAGGTTCAGAGGGCCCTGGGGTCAACCAAGGACACTCCAGAGCCAAAACCCGAAAGGAACATCCCAGCACATCCCCTTTCCTGTGGCACCAGAGGTGGAACTGGTGCCAGGCTTAGCCCAGCCCAGAGGCCGCATCCTCTCCTCTCTCCTGCCCGCCAGCGATCCCATTTCCCCTTCCCTGCTCCTGGGAATGCTCAGCCGCTCTGACCGCACCGGAATTACCGGGATGGGTTAATCCATTAAACCCGCAAACCCCGGTGAACATTCCCGGCGCAATTCCCGGTGTTCCGCGAGCAAAGCCGCCTGTAGGTTCCCCGTTCCCGTTCCCTGTTCCCAGCAAGTTATGACACATCTCCACCTGCTGGCCTGAACACCCCGGAGCTCGGAGACGCTCAGACGGGCATGGGGGCTGGGGTGTGTCCCCCGGGGTTGGGGTGTCCTGGCTGGGGACCCCACTAGGGCTGGAGCCATGGATGACCATCCTTCACCCCAGTCCCGTTTGCCTGGGGTGGGGTGGGAGCCGGGAATGGGATCGGCAGGGAGGGCAGCACGGCCCCATCCCCTCCGGCAGTGGGATGGAGGTGCTGACTGTGGGATCCAGCGCAGGACCCCAAACCCGCCCGGAACGCTGGGTCAGAATGGCCCCAGCAGCTCTGGAGCACTGCAGAGCCGCCAGGCTCCTTCGGGAGCAGGGAAACTGAGGCACGCTGCAGGGATGAGGCTCAGCAGGGAGCTGAGAGTCCAGGTTCAACCCTACAGGCAGCACAAGCCACCCCACAAAGCAGAGGGTTGAATTAAACCATCCCATAAACCAGAGGGTGAATGCTCCACCCCGACACAACTGCACCGAGCAGACACCACCAGCATCCCCCACCACACCGCTTGTCCAGCTGTCCATCTGTCCATCCTGAGAGCCCTTAGGGTCACCCCGGAGCCATCCCACCCCGGAGATGCCATAAAAAATAAATAAAATAAACCCTTTCTGGAGGCAGCTGATGCGGGGCCTCGGCCAAGCAGCTCCCGGGGAGCGCAGCAGGAGCCAGGCTGGCACGGAGGGTTGCTCTTAAATGGGAAAAAAAAATCGGAGGGAAAAGGGAATGAAATGCTCCGAGCAGGAGAGCAGGGCAGTGCTTCACCACGGGCTGACCGCGCCGCCTGCCCGAGCGGTTTGTAGGGAACGGGAGGAATTCTGGCTGGGGAATCAGGAGCTCTCAGCCCAGCTCCCTCCGAGACCTTTATTTGCCCACCGAAGGCCAGCGAGGGCAGCTGTGCATCCTGAGGAGCCGAAAAACTCCTGGCAGAGGTTTCCCTCTCCATGGGCACACACAGCACGGCTGGCACAGGCCACCCTCTCCCACGCCACACTGGGACCCCACAGTCACGGGGACCCCATTGCATCCCCCCACCCTAAGGACCACATCCCACCCTGGCCTAAACCCCAAACCCCAGGCCGGACCCAGCAGGTTTGCGGGGTCCCAGCAGCAATGGGGGGCTCAGGAACTCCCAGGAGGTTTTGGGGAGCACATCCATCCCTGCAGCAGAGGCCATTCCTGGCGGATCGGCGCTCGCACGGCGATGGATCCCGATGGATCCCGCAGCCCACAGCCGACCCAGACACTTGGATCTCATCCAGGGAAACCAGGCAGGGCCAAACCCCGCTCCCCCCTGGCTGCCAGACCCCTGACTGGAGACCCTAAAGAGCTGTGCCAGCAAAGCCTGCCCGGGCAGCACCCCAGGAAACAGTCTTGGGGTGCAGGGCTGCACCTGCCACCCCTAAGGGTGCTACGGAAAGTTGTGGCTCCACAGCCTGGAGCATCCCCGCTCCTCCCCTGGGGTCCGAAATTCCAGGGTGGGAAACCTTCCAGCCCCCTGCAATGCCCCCACTGTCCCTCTCCCCCTCCTTTCGCCTCTCCCCAACCTCCTCCGAGACCCTGGGGGGCTGCAGATGCTGCGCCTGAGCCCCCAGAGCGCCTCGGCCGTGGGCTGTCGGTGTGACACGGAGCTGGGCACCCTGCAGGGATCCCCTGGGGCTCCTGCGGGGATGGTTTGAGCCCGGCAGTGTCCCCAGGACACCCCGAGCCCGAGGCCAGAGGCAGGTGGCCCCGCAGCCCGCACAGCCCCGCTGTCTGCTCGGCCGAGCCGGGGAAGCACGGGGAGTCGGTGGGGTTGGGATTTCAGTGGAAAACATCCATAAAAATCATCCATGGAAACCAGCCCCGCGCCCCTCGGGGTGTCTGACCCCTGGCTGGCCTCGCCGGCCAATAAAAGCCCCCAGCAGCAGGTGCTGGCGGCCCCAGGCTGTCACCGGGGCCGGCCGGGATGTCACCGCAGCGGGTGACATCCCCCCTGTCGCGATGCCAGCCAGGGCAAGGCGGTGCAGCCCAAACCCCGCTGGCGGGGGATCGGAAAGGCAGACGGGGGTGGCAGGGGCTGCACCCCGACCCCAAACCGCCACCACCTCGGCAGGGCTTGCCCAGCAACTCGGCACAGCCCGGGACAGTGTCTGCTTGAGGGTCTGGGGGATCAGCGGGTGGATAATAGCGGATCAAGCCCTGATCCTGCCGCTAAAGCAGCTCTGCATTAAGGAGACAAGGGCCGGGGGGGCTGGGGGACACCCCCTCGCCCCCGTGTGTCCCCCCTGCCACCCTGCTGGCAGCCCGGGCTCAGCCCAGCCCGCTGCCAGCGCTGGCGAGCGCAAGCTGTCATTTTATTAAGCCAGGAATAAACTCTAATCTGCACCCGTTTGGCTGCGGGGGGGCGCGGGGAGGGGGTGGCCGAGGGAAGGGGGGGTCCCAGGTGGGCACAGAGGGGCAGGGGGTGGCCCTGGGAGGGGGGAAAGGTGGTGCAAAAGCCCGTATTGCAGCCAGATGTAGAATATCGAGATTTTCTGTATTTATGTATTTATATCTAGTGCCCCCCCGGTCTCCAACACTTACCGGGGAGCAGCAGGGAGCAGAGGCAGCAGAGCAGCGCGGCCGGACCGGGCAGCATCTTCTCCGGAGAGGCCATTGCAAGGTGGGGGACGGCCAGGAAAACCGAGGGGGGAAAAACCGAGCCACCCTCGCGGCACAAAAAAAAAAAAAAAATTAAAAAAATAAAATAATAATAATAATAAAAGGAATCCAAGCCAAGCACCAAAAAAACCCGCAGAAATCCCCTAAATCCAACCACGTGCGAGCCGGGAGAAGAAGCAGCAGCAGCCAACGGCGGAATTTGGGGAGGGGGGGGGAACCGGGTCAGGTTAGGGGGGCTCGGCTTTGCCCCCCCCAGCTCAGCGAGCGGAGCACCCCATCTCCGGTCCCCCACCCCTCCCCGCCCCGCGCCCCAAAGCTGCCGCAACCCCCCCAGTGCCTGCAGGGCGGCCGGGGGAGCGCCCAGCCGGCGGGGGCGGGTCCCCCTCGTCTTCCTCCTCCTCCTCTTCCTCCTCGGGAGCCGCGGGCGGGGGGAGCGCAGCACGTGGAGCCCCTCCCGGAGGGGAAAAGAGCCGCGATGTGCCGATGGAGGATGATGCTGCAGGGTGCGGGTCGCCAGACCTCCCCCCCGTCCTCCCTTCCCAGAGCGAGAAGAAAAATCAGAATAATCAGAATTCCAAGAGCTGATCTTCCAAAAGAAAAAAAATTAAATAAATAAATAGGGGGGGTGCAAAAAAAAAAAAAAATCTGAATTAACGCGCTCCCCCTGAGGAAAAAGACAAACAGGCACCGGAAAAAAAAAAAAAGAAAACAACAAGAACGTAAGAAAAAAAAAACACAACCCAGAGCCGGGTGGGTGAATAATTAATCCCAAGCAGATGCGATTAATCGGCGGCAGCAGCAGCTCGGCGGAGGAGTCCCCGCATCCGAAGGCAAAGTTTGGGGGGTGGGAGACACCCCGGGGCTCGGGCGCTGCCCCCCGGCAGGAGCGGTCCGAGGAGCTCCCCGAGGGGTTACAGAGGCGGGGTCTCCATCCCCTGGATGGGCACAGGGGTTGCGGGGGCTCTGCCGCCGCCCCCCGCCTGTGCCGGGCCGGGCTGGGCTCTCCGGTGCCCTCTCGCCCGGCCCGAGCCGCATCGGGCTCCGCTGGGTGCCAGCGAGGGGAGGGAGCCAGGGGGAGGTGCCTTCATCATCCTCCTCCTCCTCTTCCTCCTCCTCCTCCTCCTCGCAGCCCCCACCTTCCCGAGCCCCCGGAGAATTCCCAGCCGCCCCCACCCCGAGCAGCCCCGGGGGTCGTGAGGCATGGGGCGGTAGGACACCTCCTGGGCACGGGGGAGGGCAGCGGGGTTTGGTCACTGCTTGACCCCCTGGGGGTCCAGGGTGTCCCCGGCCACCTCTGTGCCACCCGGGAGGTCAGCCCTGTCACCCCCTCCCTGCGGGCTGGGGGGAATTGGGGACCCCCTGTGTCCCCCTGGGGTGGGGAATCACCCACCCCCTCCCTCCCTGCTCCCCTCTGCACATCCAGGGATCTTCCGCGGGGCCTGGAGATGCTCCCAGCACTGCTGGGCAGGAATTCCTTCATTCCCTCATCCCGGCTCGCCGGAGCCATGGCAGAGTTGGGATTTTGGGGACCAACACTCGTGGGAATGCCACACTGCCCTAAACTGAGCATTTGGGGACACAGACCCCAATCCCAGCCGTTCCCTACATTCCCACCATTCCCGGCTGGGTTTTCCTGCCCCCACCACCTCCGGCTGCCTCCCCTCTCCCAGATATTCCCCCATCTCCCTCCAGCAGGAAATCCTGGCCAGCGCGCTCCTCCCGGCAGCCTCACTGACAGTGGAAGTGCATGAGACATCTCCATTAAGGCCAAAATAATTCACGGCGATTAATGGGATTGACCTTGAGCGGGACAGGAGCTGACGATGCCCCCAGGAGGAGGCAGAGCCGAGGGGGAAGATGGAACCCCCCGAGGACCCCCAGAACCTTCGGGAACGCCACCGAGGGATGGCACAAGGAGCAGGGCGAGGGAGGACGGGATTTGCCCCAAATCCCAGCTGGAATTCTGCGGGAAGGGCTGAATCCCGGATCTGAGCAGCCCCACCACTCCTCAGGCACTCGCTGCTCGTTTCCATAAAAATCCCATGATTTATAAACCAATCTCCCGATGGCTCTGGGAAGGGGAGGACCGACTCCAGGGCCGAATCCCCAGGGATGAGTGAAGCAGCTCCCAACCCATGATTTCCCCCTCCCCAGCCTCAGTTTCCCCATCCAGAACCATCCCTGGGATTGGGAATTTGGGGATGATGGCGCGCCTCATCCCTCCCCGCCACGGGATCCTTTTCCCGCTGATGGATGAGGGCTTTTAAAAGGGATGTTTGGGTGCAATCCCTCCCGCGCTCCCGCGGCGCCTCTGGCAGGTTCTTGGCACCACCGCCGCGCTATTTTTCAGCCGTTCCAGAAAGGAGTATTTTTACCCCGGCTGGGTTTTATTGATGACTCCGGCGCTGGCAGGCGGAGAGGGCTGGGGTGGGATCTCTGTTTCCAGAGGGAGGATGGGAGCCAGGGGGAGGTGATGGGGATAAATCCGGTTATTTCAGCAGGGAAAGGGCAAAACGCGGCCTCAGCACTGGGTGCATCCTGAGCAACTCCTGCTCTTTCGGGCTGGATGGATTTTCTAAGGATTTATCCCAAAAATTGAGGGATGTCCATGGAGGGATGTCCAGGCTGGATGGGATCTGGTTGGCCAAATCCCCGCTGGGCAGTTTGGGGACAGCAGCTCCATCCCGGTCACTCCCCAAACCACCACACCCACCCCATCCCAAGGCCCAGCACAGAGCAGGATTCTGGGACAGGATTTTGGGACAAACCCCAAATCCCACGGGCTGCACGCTCGTCCCACGTGGCTAAATCCCTTCCGTGGGTGCCAACCCCACAAATTCCATGCCAAACGGGGCAGAGAGCACCGGGACAGCCCGGCCGGTCCCGGTAATCCCCGGGCGACGTTTCACCTGCCGCTAATCCCGGGCAGCACTAATCCCTGGGATTACAGGGCGCTAATCACCCGATCCAGCCCTAATCCCTGTGGGAGCCTCTCGGGAGGTGGCTGGGCTGCTGCCAGGCGACCCTCGGGATGTCGCCGCTGTCCCTTCTCCTGGGGAAACTGAGGCACGGCCAGGCACAGTGCCCGCAGCGCTCTCCGAGGTTATTTCCCCGAGGATCAAATGGATCCAGGGAGAGCTCCTGGGGTGCAAAGCCCTCCTCTGGATGAGGAAAAACCACCCCAAACCCCAGTTTTTTGGGGTGGCTTTACCAAAAAGCCAAGAGCTGAGCACCTGGAGTTGTTATTTTTCACCCCGAGGAGCCTCCAAAGAAGACAAATCCTCTCTAAACCTGGAAGAATTAAACCCAACAGGCCCTGGGAACGAGACGGGAGAGTGAAACTCTCACTCCAAACCTCCTGTTTTGCCATTATTTCCCAATAATTCCGGCAGGGAAGTTCTCTCTGCATCCCAGCCCAGCCCTGCAGCTAATCCTGGGTGGGAGCTGATCCTGGAACTTGATTAAAAATATCTCTCAATTCCCTCCCTTCCAGAGCAGCGCTCGAAATCCATTTGTATCCTCTGCCTTTCCTTCTGCAGCTCTGATAATGACAGAAATAGAGAAATCCCGTAATTGCCGTAAATTCATTTTATGTTATTAATTCTGAGGCGATGGGGGGAGAAAAAAAAAAAGAGGAAAAAAAAGGCCTTTTGTTGGAATTAATTGTCCAGCTGGATTCACAGTTTGTTATGTGGATCCATGGCTTTGTCCCTGGTCCCAAAGGTCACCCTATGGGTGATGCTGGCAGAGCAAAATGGGTGGGAAAAGCAAAAAAAAAAGGGCTGAAATATTGAAATATTTCACCCAGGAGCTGCTGCAGGTCCTGAGCACCCCCCAGCAAATTGGTCAGGCTTTTGGGTGCCCCAAAGAGTGCAAAAATATCAGATGCAATATTTATAATATTGAAATGAATATTTTAATAGCCCCATAAAAGTGGCGGAAGGAAGGAGCGAAGCGCTGGCGCCCAAGCCGCTCCTTCCTGCGAGATAAAAATGTTTCATTTCAGTTTGACTGGTTGCATTCGGCCTTGCCTTGACTTTTACTTTCCATTAAAATATTAATTTCGGGATACAATGTAGAAATTTTAAGGTTTTAGCTGATTTAACGAGTCAACATTAGCAAAATCTGGGGGGGGTGAAATCCAAAATTTGTTATCCCATGGGGAAATCCCTCCATTTCTTCTTTTTCCTCTATTTTTGAGAGGAAAAAAAGCCAAGGATGGGTTCCCCTGTGTTTAAATCCCTGTGTTCAGGGGCTGGGCTGTGTTTTGTGTTCATCCAGAGCTCCCCGATTTAAACAGAGCATCCCAAGCTCCTCGAAATCCACGGAATTGATGAGCAAGGATTCAAAGCACCTAATTACAGCAGCTCGTTAGGAGGGTTGGTTATCTTGGCAGCCAGAGAGGCCAACAAGAGAGTTTCTTTTCTTGGCTTGCTGCTTGTTTTGAGTTTTTAAACAAAAAAAAAAAAAAATAGTGGAGGTTTGGAGGAGGATTTAAGCACTGGGTGAGTTCAAAAAATCTGAAATCAGGGCTTGGTGTTGGGAGCAGCATGGTGAGGACCAGGACATCATTTTATCCTCACTTTGGAGGGGTTGAGGGAATTTGGATCACAATGAGGACCAGAAGATCATTTTATCCTCATTTTGGAGGGGCTGAGGGAAGGTTTTCAGCATGGTGAGGACCAACCCATCATATTTTATCCTCATTTTGGAGGGGCTGAGGGGATTTGGATCACAGTGAGGACCAGGACATCAGTTTATCCCCATATTGGAGGGCTTGAGGGAGGATTTGCAGCAGGGTGAAGAGCAGGAGATCATTTTATCCCCATTTTGGAGGAACTGAGGGAATTTGGACCACAGTGAGGATCAGCCCTTCATATTTTATCCCCATTTTGGATGGGCTGAGGGAGGATTTTAGAAGATGAGGAGCAGAAGATCATTTTATCCCCATTTTGGATGGGCTGAGGGGATCTGCAGCACCCAAATCAAGCTCTCAAAGTGAGAAAGGCATCAGCAGACGTCAGGAAACCAAAAGCAACAAGTTCTTCCTCAAACAAAACCAATTTTTGACCCTGGCCCCCTGGATCCCGAATACATAAACACATGAAAATTGAGGAATCCCTGCTTTTCCAGCCCTGCTCCACGCCCTGGGCAGCTGGGGGGCAGGAGGACACCTGGAGGTGTTCCCACTCCCTTCTCCATTCCATCTCTAAGCCCAAAACTCAAGAACACCTCACTGTCTCAGAGCCCCAAGATATGTAAGCAGTGAACTGGGGGAGCAAACTTGGAGTAATTGACTTTATCACCTGAAGGTGTAATTGGAGGATTAAAGCTCAATATGCAAATGGATAAAACTTATAAAGTATGAAAAACTTGTGACTCAATGTCCATTTTGGGTGTAACCCCTGAGTGGGCTGTGACTGCCCTAAATGCATCCCAAGGCCCTTTAATAAATAACTTTTCATTCTCCTAACTTTGCCTAGCCTCTGGTTCAGCTAAACCCATCTAGAGGTGAAACCCGAGCCTGGCTTCGATCCCAGAGCTGGGATCTCCATCCTGCCTGGCTGTGTCCAGCGGGATAACAACGGAGCAGCTGCTGAATCAGCCAGGTCAGCCTAAAGGGCATCCCACAACAGCCAGGGGGTGCTGGGGGTGTGGATGGCAGCTGGAGCAAACCCCACTAAAACCCTTTCCTCCTGCCATTAGCAGCTCCCAGCTGGGATTTGGGATCTGGGATTTAGGCTGCTCCCAGCCCTCCTGGAGGGGCAGAACCTCCCCGGAAGAGCATTTAGGGCCATGAATTTTTCAGGAGCTCCTTTAGCAGAGGACATCTCTCCAGCTGGCCCTGGGCAGAGTGCACTGTTAACCCCTTGGGGTGGGGATGGAGGAGGCTGATCCCGGGAGGGATGAGCTGCTGGGAGTCGGGGCTGGGAAAGGCGGAAGTAGGAACAGGAGCTCCAAAAGAACTGGGGAAAGAATCAGCATTTTTCTGGCAAAATCTGCTGTTTGAGGTCTCTAGCAATGAATTCTTTGAGTGGTTTTTCAATAAAACCTCCCCTGCCCTTGATGGTGTCTGGCCAAAGATGATTCAGGCTTTGGCTACAGGTGGGCACAGCTCCATAAAAACCCCAATAAAAGCTCCATAAAAACCCCAAGGCCTTTGGGGAGTGTCTGATTCATCCTCTACATCGACCTCCTAATGGGGTGGGTGTGGGGAAGGTTTTGCTGATGCCTTCAGCCCTTTTTGACCCCCAGGGAGCACGGCGAGCAGAGTTTGCCTCCTCGTTTTCCTCTCCAACCTGGCTGGAGCCTCGGAATTGGCTCTGACCCAAAATATCCCCGAGGAAAAAAAAGCAGGAAAATCCCTCCCTGCGCACCTGGGAGGGAAAAACCTGCCGGGAAATCCATGTCTGCATCCCCCAGCAGCTCCTCGGAGCCTCTGGAATGGCCGCGTTCCCATCTGGCTCCGGGAAAAGCTGCGGCGCCAGCGATCCCAGCCCGGCAGGGAGCCAGGGATGGTTTAACCCCACTGGAAAAACAGGTTTGGCACTCAAGGCTCCATCCTGCATCCCCACTTAGCCGGGCAGCGGTTCCGGCAGTGATTCCTGCGTGAGCAGCCAAAAAACATGGATAGGGAGGATGCTTGGGGGTCTGGGAGAGCTGGGAGTGTCAGTCCTTGGGGCTGGGAATGGACCCTTTCCTAGTCCTTATTCCTTATTCCTTATTCCTTATTCCTTATTCCTTATTCCTTATTCCTTATTCCTTATTCCTTATTCCTTATTCCTTATTCCTTATTCCTTATTTCTTATCCCTTATTCCTTATCCTTTATTCCTTATCCCTTCTCCCTTATTCCTTATTCCTTACGTTTTATATCTTATTCCTTACTCTCTATTCCTAATTTTCTATTCCTTATTTCCTTATTCCAATGTTTTATGTCTTATTCCCCATTCCTTATTCCCCATTCCTTATTCCCCATTCCTTATTCCCCATTCCTTATTCCTCACTCTTTCCTCCCCATTCCTTATTCCTCAAGCCTTGTTCTTCATTCTCATTCCTTATTTTTTATTCCTCATTCCCAATTTCTTATTCCTTGTGCTTTATTCTTGATTTCCTTATTTATTTATTCCTTATTCTTCCTTATTTATTTATTCCTTATTATTCCTTATTTATTTATTCCTTATCATTCCTTATTCCTTATTCCTTGTTCTCTATTCTCATTCCTTAATCTTTACTCCTCATTCCCAATTTCTTATCCCTTACACCTCTTTCTTTATTTCCTTATTTATGTATTCCTCATTCCTAATTCCTCATTACTTCTTCCTCACTCATTTCCTTTTTTTCCTCCACATTTCCCTCTGACCATAATCTGGGGAAGGGAGAGAAGGAGGAGATCCCAATCATCCCACAGCAGATGTCTACTCTCCCCTTTCTACAGCTGCCAGAAATTTGGGAAAACCCCAAAAACGAGCAGGAAAACCCTAAAACGAGCAGGAAAACCGGTTTGGGATGGGCTGGATCAGGATGGGTGCATCCCACCGGGGCAGCTTTCAGTCAGGGAATGAAATCCCAGGGATTATCCTGGGATAAATCCCTGCATTCCATTTCCTCTGGACACAATTCCCAGTTCTGGGCCTGACAGGTGATGTTTGTCCCTTTTTTAGGGAATAAACTGCAGGAAATCAGACCAACCCTGAGGTCATTCCTGATGGATATTCATCCTGGTGATGGAGGGGGGAACAGGAGCATCGTGGGCAGCAGGGGAACAGCCAAAATCCTGGGAAAAAGGGTCGGAAAATCTGGGAAATGCTGAACCAGAGCTAAGGAAAGCAGGGAGTGAGGAGTGGCAGCTCCAGCTGGATCCTGGCTCTGGCTTTGGGCAAAGGCAGGAAAGCAAATCCCCCCTGGGACTGTGGGGTTGGATGCCTTGGATCACCCAAATGGGGTTGTTTTCCTGGGTTTTGGCCTGTTTTCCTGGTTTTCAGCCAAAGGTGTGGAGGTTGACCTTGAAGCAGTGTCTGGTTTCCTCCTGCCAACCCCAAACCGCCAGGATTTCCAGAAAACAAAACCGGGAGCTGGGTGAGCTCTGCTCTTCTCCAGGATCCAGAGGCAGCTTTCCCAGCACCCCAAATATCCCAAATCACCCCCAGGGCCTTACCAGTCCCTCAGGGTGACAGCCAGACCTGAGGGGGATTTCCAGGTGCCTTTTGGGGTCACCCAACAGCAAAAGGGGAAGAAAGGGAAGCAAACAGATCGTTCCCATCCCCTCCGCTCTCCTTAATTTCCCAATTAATGCTCCTGCTCGGAGCCTAATCACAGTGGGGATGGAATTAAGGTCTTCTTGCCCCACAGGGAGCCACAATCCCAGCCTGACTCCACCACGGCGGCGTCACAGCGATGATATTGAATTATTCCCCTGCCTTTTTCTGGGAATTGCCGCTAAAGGCTCTCAGGCAGGAATCACTCACAGCTCCTAATCTCATTCACCTGCCATTTACCCCTGGAGCAGAGCATGAGGCAGCCCAGCCTTTCCAGGATGCTCAGATATGGGGGATCACGTTGCTAATTAGAGGGGATAATCGATATTTACCGGGGGGATGGTGTTGTTAATTAGAGGGGATAATCGATGTTTGCCAGGGGTGCTGAAAATGGCAGAGCAGGGAGGTTCCAGACATGTGGAGTTGGGGTACAGCGAGGGGAAAAATGGGTCCTGGAGCTCTGAAATTCCTCAAGGAAAGGGAAAAGGAATGGGAAAAGTGGAAATTGGAATTTATTGCGTGTGGGGATTAATCATATTGATATAAACATCATTCCTCAGCTAAGCACCCAAACACCTGGGAGTCTCCAGGGAATGTCCTCCCAATCCCAAGGATTTCCAGGCCCTAAAACCAAATCTGGGGACACCAAAACCATTTCCAAACTCGACCAGGGAGCTCACGAAATGAGGAGAGAAAATCTGAGAGTTTGGGTTTCCCGTTGGCAGACGGAGAGGCTTTGTCCTGCAATCCCTTCCTCTCTTCCAAGCTGCCTTCAGGGATGCTGGGAAAACCCCCAAATCCGAGCAGCCCTCACCAAAATCCTTCCTTGCAGCCTTCCAAGTTATCATTTCATTAAATACAGCCCAAAAGGCTTTGATTAGGGAGCGAGACAGAAATGTCTCTTTTTTTCAAACCTATTAACAACAAAAAAACCCCAAACAACCCCAAAAGCTATGGGGGTGGAAGTTGCAGTCAGTTTTCAGGCAGAACAGGGATGGATGTGGAGGCAGACAGAGGAGAGGTCTGTGAGAGAACTCCTCTTTGCCCCATTTATATTTTGCTAAACTTCGATTATTTTTCGGCCGGAAAGTTTAAAATAAAACCCAAAAAAACCTGGTTTTTAACACATTCCTGCAGGGCTGCATCTCCCTGCTGCAAACAGGGAGGGTGCTGACACCCACTCCACCACTCCTCCCCTCCTCGGTTCCTTTTTTTGTGCTACTGATACCATTTCTATTTTCTTTTCCCCGGCTCATTTCAAGCCTGAGTTCCCCAGCCTTTCCCTGACATCTGTTAATATCCCTGAAACTGGAGCCCGAAGGGCTCTGGAAACCACAACCGCTGCTATTTTCGGGTCGAGCCGGGATCAGGAGGGGTTTTCCCCACCCGGGGATGGGAATGGCAGCTCCAGGCCATCCAGGCCATCATGTCAGGGAGTTTTCAGATGGATTTGTTTTCCAGCTCCAAGCCGTGACCCAGGGAAGTGTTGGAGAAGCTCCTGGAAAAGGGGATGTGGGAGAAACCCGGATTGTCCCCAAAAGCGGGGACAGAAGGGCAAACAAAGCATCCTTCCATCCTTGCCTCCTCATCCTGCCAATTCCAATCAGGGAAAACTCCGTCTGGGTAAAAGAGAAAACCAGTAATTTAATTTATTTAAATTTTTTTCCTTTTTTTCTCATTTTTTGGTGCTGACTGAGTGCGAACCACTTTCTCCATCCCGCTCACCACCTCGGCCCAGCCCTTGTTTTACCGTACTAATGACTTTTTACACTCCAGGTAAAATCGGAACACGGCGGGAAGGTTTCCGAGAGCTCGTTCTGACAAATTCCTCACTGTAATTACTGGAGCAGAAAGAACTCATCAGCAGAACACGCCGTTGCTCGGGGCGCTAAAAGTCTCGAGTGGTGGTGAGTGGCCCAGATCTGGGAGCAGCAGCCCAGCAGGTCCCCATGCCCAGCCCTTCTCCCCCTCCCCAAACCAGGAGGGATTTTATAGCCGAGTGATCCCGAGAAATTCCCGTCCCCTCGGGTCCTGGGCTGGGCTTTGGGATGGTTTCAAGGAGGTTTGGGGTTGGTTTGATTCCTTGTTTTGCTTGGTTCTCCCCCAGGCTTGTTGCCGCTGCTTCGGTTCTGCCCCGGATGCTGGGGAAAAAATATCTGTTTACATCAAAATCAAAATTAAAATTAAAATCTAATCCATCAAAAACAAGAAGGGGAAATAAACGCCTTCAAAGCGTCTGGTGAAGTGGTTTAGGCAGCCAGCAGCAGGCTAGAAACGCCTCTTTTGGGCTGCAGCCACAGCTTGGGAGGTGCTGGAGAAGCAGGTCAGGAGGGGAAAGCCACCGGGATGTCCCCAGGAGGGAGCTAGGCCAGACACCCTCATGGCTGCACCCGTGGAATTTTTCTCAATGGTTTGGCTGGGAAGAGCTTTTGGGGTGTTTTTGGGAGCTGCAAAGGCGTTGGGACATTCCTGTCCCTCATCCCCCATGTCCAGTCCCTCTCCAGTCTAGCCAAGGCAGCTCCCAGTGGGGAAAATCCCCTAAAAATGTGGGAGAGGAAGACCCTAAACCCACAGCTGAGAGATGAGGGAGAGGAGAAATCCCTTTTTTCCTCCATCCTCTATCCTCTACTCCGTGATGAGCTCCCAGCAAAGGGGGCTGGGGGCTGCCGAGATGTCCCCTCACAGGGGACATGAGGACACCCAGCCCGGCAGGGACCACAGCAGCACACGGAGTGTCCATCCCCTCCCCTGCCGCCACCCCCACGGCCACTGCTGTCACCTAAAAGGATTAGCCATTAGGGATTAATGGTGGATTAGACACTCAGCCCCATATGGCTTAAACACCGCGGGCGAAGCATTAGCGGGAAGCTCAGCCGCGGAGGCACGGGCTGGGGGTGGCTGGGGGGACACTTGGGGACAGGCTGGCACCTCCCTGCCCTGCTGGCTGCGGCCAGGAGGCAGAGGGTCTCATGGGCAGCAGGGCAGGAGGTGGGGTTTGAGCCCAAAAAGGGACAAACGTGGACCTGGATGGATCCAGAGTGTGATGGATCCATGATGGACCTGGATGGATCCAGAGCAGATGGATCTGTGGTGGACCTGGATGGATCCAGAGCAGATGGATCCATGATGGACGTGGATGGATCCAGAGTGGGATGGATCCATGGTGGACCTGGATGGATCCAGAGCAGGGTGAATCCATGGTGGACCTGGATGGATCCAGAGTGTGATGGATCCATGATGGACCTGGATGGATCCAGAGTGTGATGGATCTGTGGTGGACCTGGATGGATCCAAAACAGGAAGGATCCATGATGGACCTGGATGGATCCATGGCCCTGGATGGATCCATGGTGGATCTGGATGGATCCACAGCCCTGGATGGATCCAGAGCAGGAGGAGAAGTCACCTCGTTCCCCCCATCAAGGTCAGCCCCACAGAGCACTTCCAGCACTTTCTGATCCCAGAAAGCTCCCCCTGCCCCCTGGAAAAGCTGGATTTTGGATCCTGACCCACTCTCTGCACTCTCCAGCTCCATTTGCTGTCCTGAGTGGCCAATTCATTGGAACATGGGGGTGGTGGACATCCTGAACCTCCCAAAAAAATCCATCCTGGATCCTGGAGCATCCTGAATCTCCAAAAAGACTTTCAGTGGAGTTTCCTTGGATGGCTGTTTGGAGTTGCAACACCCAGATCATGCAAGAGTTCTCTCTCCCCTCTCCCAGAGTGGGGCCTGGAAAACAAAACCTTTCCTTTTGGGGGGATTCTTCCCTCCTTTTGGGGTCCCTGCATCCCGATCTTGTGGCTCCAGGCCCCCCATCAACATCGAGAGAGCAGGGCTGGAGCAAGCATGGGGAATGGATCCCTCTGCTCTCAATCTCCCTCTATCTGCTAATTAAATATTGATGGTGGTTAAATATTCATGGAACATTTGACTCGGAGTTTTATCTCTCTTCAGGCGTACGTGGGGTCTTTGATGTGTTATTTTCCTGGTCATCCAAGGTCCCAAGAGCCTCCAGACTTGTCAACACTCTTTTGAGGGTTTTTTTAGGGTTTTTTTTTTTTGTTCCCCTTAGCCACGTGTTGCTGCCAGAGGGTTTGGGGTTGAGCTCCTTTTCCCTCTGTATCCAGTTCCCTAATTGTTTTTTCCCAGTGAGGAGCATCCCGTCCCTCCCTGGAGAGCTGCTTTCCAGCCCCTGAGGAGAGAGACACAGACATGGCAGTGCCATGGGGTGAGGGGATGGCAGTGCCATGGGACACGGGGATGGCAGTGCCATGGGATATGGGGATGGCAGTGCCATGGGATGAGGGGATGGCAGTGCCATGGGGTGAGGGGATGGCAGTGCCATGGGAATGGGGATGGAGTGCAGGGATATGGGGATGGAGTGCATGGGATATGGGGAGGAGTGCATGGGATGAGGGGATGGAGTGCAGGGGATGAGGGGATGGAGTGCCATGGGACATGGGGATGGAGTGATGGGATATGGGGATGGAGTGCCATGGGATATGGGGATGGAGTGCCAGGGATGAGGGGATGGAGTGCAGGGATGAGGGGATGGAGTGCAGGGATGAGGGGATGGCAGTGCCAGGGAAAGGGGATGGATGCCATGGGATGAGGGGATGGCAGTGCCATGGGACATGGGGATGGCAGTGCCATGGGATGAGGGGATGGCAGTGCCATGGGGTGAGGGGATGGCAGTGCCATGGGACATGGGGATGGCAGTGCCATGGGATATGGGGATGGCAGTGCCATGGGATATGGGGATGGCAGTGCCATGGGATGAGGGGATGGCAGTGCCAGGGGATGAGGGGATGGCAGTGCCATGGGACATGGGGATGGCAGTGCCATGGGATATGGGGATGGCAGTGCCATGGGATATGGGGATGGCAGTGCCATGGGATGAGGGGATGGCAGTGCCATGGGATGAGGGGATGGCAGTGCCATGGGATGAGGGGATGGCAGTGCCATGGGACACGGGGATGGCAATGCCATGGGACACGGGGATGGCAGTGCCATGGGATGAGGGGATGGCAGTGCCATGGGATGAGGGGATGGCAGTGCCATGGGATGTGAGGATGGCAGTGCCATGGGATGAGGGGATGGCAGTGCCATGGGACACGGGGATGGCACTGAACCTCCTTCCCCTTCCAGCCTCCTGCATTTCCCCCCGGATGATTGCCGAGGTGTCTGGGAACCTGGCGGTGCCTCCGAAGGGGATGTCGGGCAGGACCCGCTGCTCCCGGTGGGGGGAGAAGCCCCGGGGTGTCCCCGCGGGTCCGGGGTGCTGCACCCCGCTTTGGGGACCCCCGAGGAGCAGCTTGGCCCAGCCGGGCCGTGCGGTGGAACGGCAGCGAGAGAAGTTCCTGGGGCAGCACTGACATCTTGTGCCAAACGCGGGGAAAACAGCATCCAAGGATGGCTGGGATGCAGGAACCCCTCCGGTGCACCCCAAAAGCTGCTCGTGCCCTCACCCAGCTGGCGGTTTGGCCACTGCCGTGAACCCCGGGGTCCCAAAAATGACAAAGGTCAGTGGGATCTGATGCCTGATGATTGTTTGCCTTTTCAAAATAGCTTTTTCCTATTCTGTGCCCTTTATACACTCTTTATACCCTTGGCCCCGCATGCTTGTAATTCTTGTAGTTCAATATTTTAGCTTCATTTAGCGTCCTGCAAAGCAGAGAAGACCAAACATTCACAACAAGAGGCCAAAGAGCTCTATTCCATCTCAAAACTTGAGGTTTCTACCTTGGTTGAAGCCTTCTCTCTAGAACAGATTTTGTAAACTGGGCTCTAGCCTCATTCAGGAGAGATACTTAAAATAAAGAGACAACTGCTTCATTTATTAAGTTTCTTATTAGGAGATTTTAGGTAGATATGCTAATTTGCAAAGTCCATAAAATTGTATACAAGTTATATGAAGTGTGTGCATCTCTAAAAACTGCACACCTAAGATCCTATTAAAATACCAAAGTAATACCCTTTCACCCCTTTTAGCTGTGTCTGTGTCATATTTCTACCAGCCACAAGGCAACAGATCCAGCCCTCATCACAACCCTGCTCATCCCTCCCATCATCCTCATCTTCATCCCCATCACCATCTCCCCTCAACCCCCATCTGCCTTCAAAGTGTCACATCCAGTGCTTCCCACCTGGAATTTTCCCTGCAGCAAACTCGTGGGGACGGCAGGAGGAAAGTCCTTCCCACAGCCAGCCTGGGAAACGTTTGTAAAATCAATGTTTGTAGAATAATGTTTGTAGAATTATTTCAGGGGGGTTTCCAACATGGGGAAAGTGAGGCCACATCAGGGCTGCTGTGTGGGCAGCACATCCCACCTGCTTGGAGCGATGCCAGGGAAGGATTCGCAAGGAAAATACCTCAAACTGGGCCTGGAAGGAATGAATTCATCTCCCCTGGGGTGTCTTTTCCTCCCCGGTCAGGAGGTGTCAAACAGGCGTGGAAAAGGTCACCGAGGCTGCGAGGGCAGATCGGAGCTGCTGATAGCTGGGAAAGCACCGCGGGGACACAGGGCCAGCCCAGGGAGGGGATTTGGCTGGGGGGAAGCAGAATTCCCCAAATCCTGGTGATGCTCATCCCTGGCTCCCAGAGAGCCCAGCAAGTCCCCAGTGTGGATTTTTTTTTTTTAAATTCGTTTTGATCCCAGCTCTGGGGTGCAGAGGATTTTATGAACAACTTCCTCGATTTTGGGGGGGATTTATCATTTTTTTTCTTCTTGTTTTGTGCCTTTCAGATTGATGGGAAATCACGAGGCAAGTGCAAGCTGCAGGAATTAGGGTGCAGATCAGGAATAGGGGTGAGGATCAGGAATGACTTGAAATTATCACAATGATCGTGAATGATTCTGAATTATCAGGAGATTTTTTTTTTTTTTAATTCGTTTTAATCCCAGCTCCTGGGTGGAGAGGATTTTATGAGCATCTTCCTTGATATTTTGGGGGATTTAATCAAATCAGAGTGAGGATCAGGAATTGGGGTGCAGATTGGGGGGGGGGAATTGGGGTGCAGATTGAGAATTGGGGTGAGGATCAGGAATGACTTGAAATTATCAGAATGATCATGAATGATTCTGAATGATCAGATTTTTTTTTTTTAATCCCAGCTCCTGGGTGGAGAGGATTTTACGAGCATCTTCCTCGATTTTGGGGGGATTTGATCAGGAATTGGGTGCAGATCAGGAATCAGAGGGGGTTTGGGGTTTATTTGAGTTCTGAACTCGGGTTTTTCAAAGGCCAGGAGTGGGAAGAGCTCGCTCGGCTCAGCAGCCCAGCCCTGATCGCAATCTCGGGCAGAGCTCGGTGTGAAATCAGCCCTCGAGCCCGAGCTGCTCCCCGTGCGGAGGCAGCCAGGCTGCCGCGGGCCAAAGGACACGGGAAGTGAGTCAGGGAGAGCTCAGATGGGGAGAGGAACGGGGAGAGTTCAGCTCGGGACAGCCCCGGGAGGATGAAAAGCCCAGGGACAGCGGCACAGCCACAAAACACCTTCCCTGTGCGCAGGGACAGCGGCAAAACCACAAAACGCCTTCCCTCGGGAGATGGGCACAGGGATTGGCACCCCAAATGAGAGCTTGTCACCTCTCGGATCAGCTCTCTGAGCTCCCCACCACTGCTCTGGGGTCCAACCTTGCCTTTTGAGCCAGCAGGATGTGGGGAGCAGCTCCGAAATTGAGAGGAGCCCAAAACCCCTGAGATCGACACCAAAGGCACACAATTCCGTGTTTTCCTCTGTGTTTCCACTTCCCACAGATGGGATCATCTCTCCCAACCTTTCCCCGAGCCTGGACGAGGTGGGTGAGGGTGAGCTGGGCTGGGGCAAGCCTGGGGATGTGGCTGCAGCTTCTTCCTGCAACGCCTGTGGAGAGTTCAGCTTTGCTCCTCCATGATCAACGTGTTCGAAATTGGGTTTAGCCATGATTTTCCTGCTGAAATCTCCCCTGGAGAAGGATGGCAGAGCTCCTTCCATCTTATTTCCACAGGGGGATGGAGTTTCAGGGCAGCTGGGCAATGCCTCAGGGGCTGCACAACCTGCTCCCATTTAAGGGAGAAGTTTTGGGGATGAGGTGCAGAAACCCACTGGGTTCAGACAAAAAAAAAAACCACCTCCGCTGCTTTTTTGGGGGGCAGGAGCCCAAAATTTATTTAATTTAAAAATTTTATTTTATATCTATAAATAAAACAAAAAATTTATTTAACCCCGCAGGGATGTGGGTGGCAAAGGGGACGCTATGAGCCACCTTGCCTTGGGGACAGCACGGGGCTGATCCATCCTGATAGAAATCAGCTTTCGTCTTCTGTCAGGAAACTGTGCAGCAGCTGGGGAAGTCCTGGGTGGCTGGGGCCGGACAAGGACCTTCAAAAGGAAACAGCACGAACGGGGTGTGAATTCAGTGGTTACCTCAGCGTCAGAGCCTGCGGGCCGATGGAAAAGCTGATCCGACCGAGCTGCAAAGGGACAAGGAGGAATTAGAGGGAGAAAAAGGAATCGAACAAAGGTAGAAGAAGGAATCAAGCAAAGGGGGAAGGAGAAATCAAATAAATCCTGGCTAGAAACAGCCCTGACCTGGCAGAGCTGCTCCACTGCCGTGACTGTGCTGCGCTCGCCTTTCCTCCCCGGGGGGATTGATCGGCTGAAAGGGAAATGCAGCAGCATCGATACAGCATCGGCTGGAAAAGCAGCTCTGCCCTGGGCTCGCGGCATTCCCGGGCTGTCCTGGGCTGTCCCGGGGCTCGGATGGGGATTGAGCACCGTCATTCCCGGCAGTGAATCCCCAGGGATGCTCTGCGTTCTGTGTGGAGCAGCCACGGGACTGCAGCGCCCACCAGGATATCCCAATCCCAATCCCAATCCCACCCACGAGCGGGAGGTTGGGAGTGCCTGCAGATATTTTGGAGGGGGCAGGGAAAGCTCAGCCCCCGGCAGGGTCCCAAATGCCTCTGCCTGTCCCCAGGTTTGTCACCTCACCGCGGGGAGCAGCAGGATCTGCCCCATGCGTCCAAGCCTGAGCGAAGGCACAGAAACCTCCATAAAACAGGCGAAAAAAGGAGGAAAAGGGTTTTTTCCAGCCCAGACCACACGTGGGATGAGGGAACCTGGGCAGAGCCTGGACCCACTCATCACAGCAGTGGCTCTGCCCACGTCCTGTGCCCTTCTGTGCACCAAACACGAGGAGTTGATGAGCTGGGAATGTCATTCCTGGGCTTCCATGCCTGCTGCATCCCAGGAGTTCACCTAGGATTCTTTAAAAGGGGCTTTCCCAGACCAAGAAACCCTCTTTTGTATTTCTCGTGTTTTGTTTTCTTTCAGGGGATGTTTTCCACCCTTAGGGGGTTTGCCCCAGCTGCGCCAGCGGTGCGTGGGGGTAAAGAGGGATGAGGGAAAAGATGGATCCAGCCAGGGAAAGGCGAGCCAGGCAGCTGAGACGGAGTCATCCGCTCTCCCCTGCTCCCTGGGGAGGGATTAATTGGGAATTCGGGTGATGATGAAGATGCTGTGCTATGCCAGGCAAACGCAGAATCCCCTGATCGGCACCCACCAGCCCTGGGGCATCACCTCAGTGTGACCCCACACTGCATCCCGGACGAACCGGGGCTGATTTCTGGGAAATGGCTCTGGAGAAGAGCGAATGGAGGAGGTTCCCATTCCCGGAACAGCTCCCCAGGGCAGGGCCATGCCCGAAATTCGGGATTTTGGCACTCCAGGGTGCCCCAGCATTCCCAGCCCTCGGTGGGATGTGGCTCCAGCACAGCCTCTCTCCCTCTCCCCGCCGCTTCCCCTCCTCGGCCAGCTGCCGGCAGCTGGGAAGAGCCCTGGGATTTGCAGGGGCTGGGGGGAGAGGGGGTTTTTGGACAGCTGCAGCCAGGAAAAATCCACCAGGGAAGCTCTTCGCTGGCCTCTGCCTTTCCCAGCACGGCCAGGAACATGAGCTGATGCTTTGGCACCGAGCGAGGGAAGTGGAGCCACCTGCCCGTCCTCCCCCAAACACCCCAAAACCAGACAGAGGGTTTCAAGTGCAACCAAGCAGAAGTTGTTTCTCTGTGTTTTGGGGTTTTTTTCTATTTTTTCTTTTTCTGAGGGTAAAGGGGGTTTTGGCTGTTAATCCTCAGGGCTGGCTTAGAAAACTGCAGGGCAGAGGGAGGACATGGACCATGGGAGACCCTGCAGGATGTTGTGCCTGTCACTTGTCCCATCCAAAGGGGATCCCCAAACCCACCTTGGGGCTGTTTCCATGAGGCCTGGACACAGCCTGCCCGGGGAATAAGGCTGCAGAGCCAGACTTTGGGAACAGCCTGTCCATCAGCCCTAATGCTGGAGGCCGGAGAGCAGGAAAAATCCCAAGCCCTCTGGTGCCAGAAGCACAGCCTGGGAGCACATTTTTCCTTTCCCAGGGCTGGGAAGGGGAGGGATGAGGGGATGAGGGGATGAGGGGATGAGTATCACTTACCCTCTGTGCTTTGGGACGTGGCAGGGGACCAGGCCCTCCCCCTGCTCCCCCATAAAAGCAGCCGGGGCAGCCTGACCCCGCACAGGCGGCTCTGCCACTGCCACTGCCACAGCCCAGCATGGGGACAGCGACCAGGGTGGCCTGTGCCCTCCTCATCCTCATGCTCTGCACGCTGTGCTGGCACAGCCTGGCTCAGAGTGAGTGTGGCTCTGTCCCTGCAGGATGGGGGACAGGGACAGGATCTGGGGCTGTGGGGATGGGTTTGCTTCGTGCAGGGGGGTGCAGGGGGTTCCCCCAAAGAGGTGCCATGCTGGTGGGCTGAGGGGGCAGTGGGGGTCTCCAGGCTGAGCCAGGCTTGTGCTGTCCCCCAGGAGCTCCAGCCATGCCGGACAAGTGCTGCTTCAACTTCCAGATGAGGAGGATCAAGAGGGACAACGTGGTGGCCTGCTACCCCACCAGCCCCGAGTGCCCTCACCAGGCTGTGATGTGAGTACCCCAAACCCACCCCTGCATCCTGTCACACCCCCTGCCCTGCTTTGGGGTCCAATCCCCATCCCCTGCAGCCCTGAACCCCCCAGACACAGTGCTGGTGTCCCCACTGACCCCAGGTGTCACTGTCCCAGCTTCAGGGTGAGGAACGGCAAGGAGATCTGCACCCAGGCCAGCAGGCCGTGGGTCAAGAGGTACCAGCAGAGCTTCCAGGTCAGCTCCTTCTCCATCCCCAGCTAGAGGGGTGGCAGGGACAGCAGGGACTCCTCCCCACGGGGGACACCACGGCCACCCCTCCGCAGAGGGGACACGTTTGGACGGAGCAGCTCGCAAGGGACATCCTCCCCGTCGTGACGACCTTCACCACCTCCCTGAAGGCAAAGAGCTTTGCCAAGCCCTGCATCCCACCGGGATGGAGATCCCAGAGGTTTTCCCAGCCCTCACAGTCCCTGCAGAGGCTGCAGCAGCCGGGGAGGTGGGGGGGAGCAGCTCCACAGCTGATTTTTGTACGACAATAAACAGAATTAACGTGGTCTGCCCCGTGGGAACATCTGTGTGTGAATTTCTTGGCAGTGGGCAGATCCTGCTGTCTTCCTGCCCAGGTGCTGGGCTCAGCCAGAGCTGGGGACACAGCCATGGGGCTGGGTGGAGCTCTAGGGGACTGTGGGGACAAACTGTGTCCATGAGAGCTTTGGGGTGTTGCCCTTTGGTTGGTAGAATTATGAGGCAGACATGGTTAAAGGGATAAAACGGTTTTACCTCAGTGTTTAATAGGATTTTAGGTGCACAGCTCTTGCAAGGTGGAACACACCGAGATGCACATCCTGTATAACACATATACAATTTTCATAGACCTCACAAATTAGCATATCTATCCAGAATCCCCCAGTGAGGAACTCAATAAATGAAGTGATGTCCCTCTTGTTCTAAAGAATCCCGCCCAAATGAGGCTAGAGCCCAGTTTACAAAATGTGTTCCAGACAGAAGGTTTCAACCAAGGTAGAAACCTTGAGGTTTTGGTAGCACAGAGCTCTCTGGCCTTTTACTGTGAATGTTTGGTCTTTCTGCCTTGCAGAACCCCAAAACTCAGCTAGAATATCAGACTGCAAAAATTAGAAGCACATACGTTAAGGGTATTGAGGATACAGACGATATATAAAAGGTATAAAAATGTATAGAAGGGTATGTAAAAAATATAAAAGAATATATATAAAGAAAAGGCAAAAAATCATCAGGGGAAGCACCAGTGAGAGGCACAGCCCAGGAGGAAGAGGCCTCCTGTGTTCCTCATCCACCATCCTAATTAACAGCCTGAATTCTACCAGAGGGGGATCTGGGGGATGCCTGAGCCAGGCCAAAATCCCAGGATGCCACCAGGAAACCTGATGGGCACTGTGACAGCTTTCAGGGCAGGGTGGGACAACCACCCAGCCACCCAGCCCAGAGCAAAGCAGCCAGAGAAGCCTCCCAGCCAAAGGCAGAGGTGATCTCTGCACAGAAACTCAACCAGAGCCCTGGCAAGTGTCAGCATCATCCTGTGTGGTTTGCTGCTGGCCACAACCCAGCCCAAAATAGACTCCCAGCCCAGCATCACAGGCCACCCCACACTTTCCAGCAGCCCTCAGGTGGTGTGGTGGCCAAAGGGGCTGCGAGGAGGAATTTCCCTTCACCTCTCACACCTCACCGAGAGATCCAAGCGGTTCTTTCCACGGGGAAGGTCCAGAGCTGTCATGGAACACCTGGCAGGGTTATATATCACCCAGGGGAGCAGGCAGGAGGGCAGCCACCTCCTGGTGGCCTCCTGGGACAGACAGAGCTGCTGAAGGATCCCAAGGGTGGACATGAAGATCTCCCTGGCCTTGCTTGTCCTGCTGCTGGCAGCTGCCTGCACTGATATAAAGGCAGCATCCTGTAAGTACCAGCATGGAGATTTACCCATGGTAACTCCTCTATTGATGGCATTTGGGGTTGGGAAGGGGATGAGATGTAATTTGGGGGTTGGGAAGGGGATGAGATGTAATTTGGGGGGTTGGGGAGTGGATGAGATGGGATTTGGGGGTTGAGGAGGGGATGAGATGGGATTTGGGGGTTGAGGAGGGGATGAGGTGGGATTTAGGGGTTGGGGAGTGGATGAGATGGGATTTGGGGGTTGAGGAGGGGATGAGATGGGATTTAGGGGTTGGGAAGGGAATGAGATGTAATTTGGGGGTTGAGGAGGGGATGAGATGGGATTTGGGGGTTGGGAAGGGGATGAGATGGGATTTGGGGGTTGAGGAGGGGATGAGATGGGATTTTGGGGTTGGGAAGAGAGGAGAGTTCAGCTCCTGATGGGCATGGGGGGCTGTGGGGCATCACAGAGCACGGGGCTGTCCTGGATTTGTTCAAAAAGAGCAAAAATAGGGTTGGTTTCAGCTGGGGAGCTCTGCTGAACAAACAGGCAGGGAAATGGGGTTCCCTGAGGGAAAACATCAGTGCTGGGGCTGCAGGATGTTCCCTTTGGGGGATGAGGGAGCAGCAGCAGAGCCCCCAGCCCTAAATCCTCTCTCCTGCTCTCAGTCCGCAGCGCCAGGCCCAAGTGCTGCACCAAGGAAATGCTGGTCCGCAGGAAAATCCCTTCATGCAAAATCCAGGGTTTCCAATACACAGCTTCCTCCTGTGCCCTCAGGGCTGTCCTGTGAGTGATCCTGCCTGCCCTCCTCCCTGCCACCCCACTCCTCTCCTCGCTCACCCACCTTCCCTGCCAGTGGTTCTGCTTTTGGGGGGTCCATTTACATCAAAATCAAAATCAAATCCATCAAAACCAAGATGGGGAAATAAACCTCTCCAAAGTATCTGGTGAAGGGGTTTCAGCAGCCAGCAGAAGGCTCAAAATGCCTTTTTTTTGGCTGCATCCACAGCTCAGGAGATGCTGGAGAACCAGGTCAGGAGGGGAAAGCCACCAGCATGTCACCCTGCCCTAAGCTGGCTCTTCACACTCACCTCCCTCCTCACTGCTTAACCCCACAGAGCCCCAAAATCTCCCATTTTTGCTGTTAGCAGAGCGGGGAGGAAGGCAAAATTGCAAAGATGGCCTAAAATCAGCATTTCCAGGGGAAGTGGGGGAAGGTGCTGCAGGAATCCTGGTGGGATACCCTGACTCAGGATATTCTTTCCCCCCAAAGGGTGAAGGTGCAGAAGGGAGCACTCTGTGTGGACCCAGAGGAGCCATGGTTCCAGGACTACCTGAACACGCAGAAGCCAAACACCATCTCCACGTGAAGCTGCCTTCCCCAAGAGCTCTATTTATTTGTATCCCTAACTATCCGTGTGGTTTTGTGTCATTAATTATGGAGCTGGCTCCGTCCCTCCCCTGTGCTGGACTCAATAAACCCTCTTGTGATGAGCTGCAGTCGGAGTGAGATGTCAATCCTGAGGGAGAAAATGGATCCCAGCAGGCTCAGCATTCCCAGGAATAATCCAAAATTCCCTGGGAGGACAGGGAAACCCAAAGCTGCATCACATACAGCTGCCCATGGGATGGGGATGAGGATTGAGGCCAGGCTGGCAATGGGAGAAAGATTCCCTTCAGGGTGTTTAGGGGTTGGTTTGGGTTTGTCCCTGGGAAACACCACTGGTGACAGCCCCAGCTGGGTGTCACTCCCTTCCCCACCACCCCCAGGGCCCAGTTTGTCACCCCAGACAGGTCACCCGTCCACAGGCAGCCAGAAAAATGCTGAATTTCCACTTCCCTGTTCGTTTGTGACTCACTTGAAATCATCTTTTTGATGAGCTGGGACATCTTAAAGATGCCTTTACAGACATTGCCATTTGGCTGCCCCCATTTAGGGCATTTTTTGCACAAATCAATGACCTCAGGCCAATAAATCTGCCACAATCCCTACCAGATCACATCACCAGGAATTGTTGTGGAATTGGAAGGGATATTCTTGCCTAGGACTGTATAACTGCAGTTGTCAATCAAAGCATTTTTGGGAGGTTTTTCTTTAAAAAATGAGAGTTAACATTCCTGACTTTTCTGGGGATCCAAGCATTCAGCAGAACACTGGCATGTGGGAAGGACAGGGCAGGAATTTGTTCTCCAAATCACAGAACTGTGAAGGAAAAGCTCTTTAGGATCAAGCCCAGCCATTACCCCAAACCCTGTCCCCAGGTGACACATCTTTGGGACACTTCCAGGGGTGAAGATTCCACCCCAAATGCCACATCCACCCTGACTGTTCTGACTCGGAGATGGAGCAAAGAGGATAAGAGTATTTAACAGCTTGGAAAGATTGCTAAGAGTGGGGCTGAGTGCCACCAGCTCAGTGTCCCTGTGCCTCTGGCAGTGCTGGGTGTGGCAGGAGGGTGGCAGGGCTGTGTGGCTGCAGGGCCAAATCATCCCCTGCTGCTGGACATAACCCCCCAGTGATCCCTTTGGGATTTTCTGGAATGCCAGGTGTGCTGGGAGAGATCGTTCTTTTCCTTATTCTCTTCCTCTCAGTGTGGTGCAAAATTCACTCTGCCCTTCCTCCAGAGCCACAGAAAACCTCTCCTGGGTTGCACAGAGTCCTCAGAGAGGGAAGAATCCAATTAATTCCAGGATTGCAATGCACTTGGGAACTGGAATCTCAGAGGGATAATGGGGAGTGGTGCAGGAACCCTCAGAATGCAGAATCACAGCTCATGAGGCTGCCCTGTGTTTTCCTCAGAACCACGGGACCCCTTTGCATAATTTTTATCAATGAAGTGTCACTTCCCAGAGGGACGTTGCACAATCCCATGCGGCTTCCCCTGCACTGGCACGGGATCAGATCACCCTTCCTGCTGTGGGTTCCTGCTGCATGGGGCAGCCTGAAGCTGCTGTCATCCCTTTGGTGCCCCAGTGTGCCCAGAGCTCCCCTGTGTGGCTTGGGGTCAGCACTTGGACTTGGGTATTGAGAAAGGAGTGGTCAGATAGAAAACCCAAATCTGTTTGCACTTCAAGCATTCTTTGAGCTTTTGCCCCTTCCACCAGCACGGTGCTGAAGGCTGGTAACAGTCCTGGCCTTGTGGATTCCCTTGATCTTATCAAGATAAAAGGGGGCAAAAGGAATCCTTTTGAAATTGAGCACAAGAAATCGCTGAATAATATTAATGACTCATGAGAAGTAATTTGTATAACCACTCCTATCCTGGGGAATGTGATGAATATTCATGAATTTTACCTATAACAGTGTGTCTTTGGGGTACTGAGGTGTGTGTTTGGTGGAGAGAATTCCCCCACATCCAGTGCACTGAATAAAGCAAATAGCCACTTCTCTGACTTGGTCTCTGAAGTGTCTCCAGGCTCGATTGGGCCAATCACTATCCTTGTGGGGCCTTTGCAGCTCAGAATATTCCAGGATTCTACTCTTATCCCTTATTCCTGGGAATGTGCAGCCCTAAGTTCCTCACCCCAGGGCTGAGCAAAGCCAGGGTCTGCTCTGTCCCTGCTGCTCCTGGCTTGTCCTGCCCTCAGTCAGGGATGGTCCCTCTGCACAGCCCTGGGGACTAAAGGGGTTTTTAGGCTTAATTTCCTCATTTTCTTTGGGATTCTCCTGCAAGGCAGTGCCAAAAGCATCCAATCGTGCAAGAGCAATGTTGTGTTTACTCCCCATTGGGACTTCTCCCGCTCCATGTCAGTTTGTCCTGCTCAGGAGGAAATGATGGGAATCTTTGGGGTCTTGTGGTTTGACTACACCTGCCTCAACTGCCTCTTCCTTCCTCGTTTTTGCTCTTTTCCCTTTTCTCTCCTGGGTGCACTGCATTTTGATGGTGTTGGGTACTTTGCCACAACCTCTTTTATTATTTCTCCAAAAAGAAGTGGCATCTTTGGCTCTTTACTCCCCTTCCTAACTAATGGGCTTTTTATTTCTTTTGGTTTGTTGTTGTTGTTTGTTATTGTTTGGTTTGATTTGGTTTGGTTTGGTTTGGTGGGGGCTTTTTATTATTTTTTTAATTTGAGGTGTCTTGGGTTTTTGGGTTTTTTTTTTTTCAAATTTAAAATTTAAATCTAAAGTTTCCATTTCCCCGTGTTTCCTCCCCACAAACTTTGTTGTTTTTATTCTCTGCTGGGCTCGAATCTGCTCACAGATTTCTTCCACGGCAGGAGAAATAAAACCACAAGTCATTTCTTTACTCTCCCTTTGTATCAGTTCCTTACACTGAATTCCTCAAACAGAATTAAACACCAACTCTCTGCTTTTGCTGAGCAATATCCTCGATTCCAGTTATCATGGAAAGTATTTCATCAGCATCCAGTCAGAAGTCCCACCCGGCCCTCAGCTGAAAGGAGAACCGAAAGCTTGGCCAGTCACTTCTGCAGCAAAGAGGAAATAGTTCTGCCTTTTCCATCAGAAATCATCTATTAATGGTGAGATTTTCTGTGGTTCCTGCCGGATCTCGAGTCATCCTCTGGAAACTGCTGGGATTACAGTGTTGTGCCCTCAGTTTCCAGGGGTTTTGGGATTTGGGATATTCCTCACCACACTCCTGGCATTTCTTGTCCCCCAGTGCTGCTCTCTTGCCCCTTTTCCCTCTGTTTGGAGCTCCCACCAAGCCAGTGGCACCCAAGCCCAGCTCATCCCAGGCTCAGGGCTGCTCTCTCCATAAACAAACCCAGCCCAGGGTTTGGATAGCTCAGGACTTTGTTCCTGTGGTGGATCAGACAGCAATTCCTGGTTTCCTTCATCCTAACATCCTCATTCCCCCTTCTCCTCCATGCACAAGGCAAAGCTGAGGGCAGGAGAGGGGACAGGATTCCAGAGGAATTCCAGGGAAATTCCAGGAAATCCTCTGTGGGATACATGGAGATTCACAGGCAGAGAGGTTCATGAAAACACCAAAAACTCCCAATCTGGCTGGCCCTGAACTTGGGATTCCTCTGCACACAGAGGGTGCTTTGGGCTTTGGAGAAACCTCTGGGTGTCTCTGCAACCAGCAGAGCAGAAAAACAGAATGAACTCATGCAGACCTTCATTGCCCCAAGGAACTGAGTCCCTTCCTCCTGCCTTGGTGTATCCAGGGACTGTGAAAAGCAGGAGCATTCACTGCAGGGAAATTCTCCTTCCTGAGCCACCACAGATGGACACTCTGGGTGCTGTTAAATCCCAAGGATTTATTTATTCCTTTGCAGCCCCATGCACAGAGTGGGTGAAACAGAAAGAGATGAAACCTGGGGGCTGGAAAAAGAGCTGGAACAGCTGGAACAGCTGGAGCTGCTCCTCCTCCACCACCCCAAGAGCAGATCAGCACTGCCCAGCTCCTCCTGACCAACTCCAGGACATGATTTACACCTCAGGGAGAGGAGCTGGTGGCTGGGGAAGGTTGGCTGGGCAAGAGGCAGTGCTGTGGGGATGGGATGGGAGCACAGGCACTGCCATTGCTCAGCATTGTTGGACTCTTCCCTTGAATCAGTCAGGAGTTAGTCATGTTAGCCCAGGCAGGGTCAGCAGGAGGGCCAGGGGAAGTTGGGTTGGCATGGTTGCTGCAAACCTTTAGGGAAAGGCTGGGAAAAGCCAAAAAAAGTGGAGGAAGGAGTGGTTTAGGCATCTCACTGTGTCTGGGTGTGCAGCAGAGGGGGGATTTTGGGAATCACCCTCTGGAATTGCAAATGCTGCCCTTTTCCATCACTCTCCAATCTCCTGGAGGTTTCACCTGCAATGAGATGATCCCAGGGGGCACCAGCAGGATCCTCTCCTCCCTCTGGCTCCTTAACACCATGTCCTGACAGAGGAGGGGCTTTGCTTTTGGGGCTGAAACAAGAGACATTAAATTGCATTCAGTGATCCTGCTCGGGAAGAAGTGGGCAAGCAGTAATTGCAACAACTTGACTATCAAACCATTCCGTTTTGCAGCCAAAACTGAAACCCTTAGAGAGGTGTACATCCTGGATCTACAGGATCCTGGATCAGGGCATCAGAGTCCAGTGCACCTGCAGGGATCCCATATCTCTGCAACCTTTCCAGGATGGGAATTGTTCTTTTGGCCACATTGCCAGCAAAAAGGGACAAATGGGAGAGCCACAGTGACTTCCAGCTCAACACAGCCTCGCTCCTTCACGATCTGTCCTGTCCACGCAGCAGTCAGGGCTCTCAGTGCAGAGGAATGAGTGTGCAGTGCTGATGGAGCTCACCCTGGATCCCTGCGGTGGAGCAGGGGGAGAAGTGGCATTTGTGGCAAACCCAGGGAGAAGTTGGGATCTGACTGGCACATTCAGCGGCAGCAGTGGTTGGAGGTGTCCCTGCCAGGCCACCTAAGCTGGGCCATTCCACCCCCAGAGCTGCCCCACAGCCCTGGCACGGTTTGGGACCAGCAGGCACCCAAATTTGGAGCATCTTGAGAGTGGCAGCCTCGTGGCCAGCGCTTCCCCTTCTGCGGTTTCCTCGCCTTTTCCAGCTCAGCGAAACTGGGTGATCCTGACATAATTTCCCCAGTACGATGCCATCACTTTCTTTCCTTGAAACCCTTCTCCCGCCCCTGGCTCGGGGATAAAAGGGGAGCACAGCCCCAGGGGCCACAGCATCGTGCAGAGAGAGCCCTGCAGCCTCCCCAGCTCCAGCTCCGCGCTCACAACCCTCAGCACACAGCACCATGAAGGTCCTGGCAGCCACCCTGGTCACTCTGCTCCTCGTGGCCACCTGCTCCCCGTCTGAGGGTCACCTCGGTGAGTCCAGCATGGCTGTGTCCTCTCTGGGGGCTACTGAGGAGTCCCAGCCCTGGCAGGGTCATCCTGGTGGCCGTGGGGAGGGCTGGGGACTCTCTGGGATGCAGCACTGGGGACTCTGTGGGACCCTGATGGCTGTAGAGAGGGTTGGGGACTCTGTGGGATGACACTGGGGACTCTGTGGGATGCAGCACTGGGAACTCTGGGATGCAGGATTGGAGCTGGAGGGCTCCTGGAGGGATTGTGCCAGGCCATGTGGCACAAGATGGCACAGCTGGGGGCTCACCAGGCTGTGTTTGTCCCCTGTCCTCGCAGATGGCGTCCCCAGCACCTGCTGCTTCACCTACCGCCGACAGCCCATCCCTGCCAGCCGCGTCAGCTCCGTCTTTGTCACCAGCAGCTCCTGCACCCACCCGGGGGTGATGTGAGTGTCCAGCACTGCCAGGGCTCGGGGTGGTGCTCAGGGTGGTGGGGGGAGCTGGGGACACACCGGGGACACTCGGGGTGCTGCTGGTGGGACTGAGATCCCAGCAGCTCAAGGTGGGTTTTGTCCCAACAGCGTGGTCACCACGAAGAGGAAGCAGGTGTGTGCAGATCCAGGGGCAACCTGGGTGCAGGAGCTCCTGAGGCGCTTGCAGAGCCGGCAGAACTGAAACCTGGAGAACTGAAACCTGCAGAACTGAAACCTGGAGAACTGAAACTTGGAGAACTGAAACTTGGAAAACCCAAACCTGGAGAACCCAAACCTGGAAAACCCTTCCCTGCTGACACCCACAGTCCTATCCCTGTGTGGCTTTCCAGCCTCGGGCACAACGCAGAGGATTTGACCCCCAGCCTGCTTCGATGGGGAAAATTATTTTATTTAACTTATTTAAGTTAAACTAAATATTCTTTTTCTAAGCTTAAAAGTTATTTAAACTGTGTCGAAATAATACACTAAAATAAAGGTGATTTCAAATATATCGGTGTGGCTGGTAATGAGTCAGCTTTGATGCCTTCTTGCACCAGGGAGGGAAGACGGACCCACAGGGACCCCCTTGCCCTCCCCACACCCTGGGTTTGCTGTTCCCCAGCTTGGTGCCACCCAGTGTGTCCCCACAGGTGACACCAGTGTCCCACCTGGGGCTGCCAGTGATGGCTCTTGTCTGGGGAATGTTCTGGAAGCACCTGTGGTGCCCCAGGAGGATTGGGGAATGGCATTCTGTGGGATAAAACATCCCTTTGGATCACTTGTCCTGACTCTGCTGCCTCACAGCAGCTCCCCAAGTCCCTGATGAAGGAAAACACCACTTAGGAACAAGGAAAACATCAGGGTGTTATCAACATTATTCTCACGCTGAATCCACCAGCAGATACCTAAAAAACAATAAAATTGAGCTGCAGATCCTTCCCCAGTTGTCCCAGTACTGATCCCTGGGGAACTCCACTGGGCCAAGCTGGTGTCCCAGCAAACAGGGCACCCATCCCAGACACAGGACATGGGGACAGCAGAGGGGACAGTGAGCCCCAACACCGATTTCTGTGCTCTTTGCTAACAGGCACATCGATATCGCTGGAACTATTTTTGTTTGAGCTTATTACCCTGACATATTTCAAATGCCACGCCAGCCCCAACCTAATAGCTGCCTTTTTTAAGTTCAGAGATAACTCTGGTGAAGGAAATGCAGTGGCTCTCACTCATCTGGGCTTCAGGAAGACACTTGAATTAAGGCCAGATAGTAAATTATGAGCAAAGGCAGAGAAGATGTGACTGGCATGTGAAAAGTAAATTTGGTCAAGAGCAGCCTGGAAGGGGCATGGTAATTGCTTCAGCTGAAAGGGGCTGTGATGCACTGAGAGGGGGTTACCCTCACAGTTCCTTGAGATTCTGCCTCAAAAAAATATCCTGCTTGACATTTGCATTAATGACCTTGGCACAGAAAGCAGGAGAAGGCAAAGGAAATGTGCTGAGGAGGCAAAACGAGATGGGATCATCAATCCAGGATAGCTCACAGAAAGGGTTGTAATGACCTTGAGGGATGGAGAAGGATCCAAGGCAGCAGTGCAGAGTGAGATCCTGCTGGTGGGGACAGGGATAACAGGACCAGCCATTCCAGTTTGGGAGGCTGGGGATGTCTGGGGCAGGAACAGAGCCATGGCACACATCACAGGACTGATGGTAAACAGCCCAAAAAGGGTTAAATGCAAAAAGCTTGGGTTGAGAGGTTGGAAAAATGAGGGAGGGATCCATGTGAAGGCAGCAGAGGTTGGAAAGAGGTGCAGGAGGCACAGGCTGGAAACTGGCTGGGAATGCCAGCAGAGGGAAATCAGCTTTCCAATGGGAAATTGTAAGGTTCTCATGCAGCTTTCTGACCTGAGACACAAACCAAGCACTGCTCCCAGTCCTACCAGCACCTTCCACAAGCCTTCCAGACTGGAGCTGAGATCTTCCCTCCCAGTGGGAACTGGCTTATCCTTACAAGGGCCTATCCATAGAGGCTTTTTGGAGCCCTGTTTTCACAGGTGTCCCTAAAAGCAGAGTTGCTGTGGAATCCAATATTCTCCAAGGCTCTGCAGCCAGCAGCAAACTGCTCTCATTCCCAGGAAAAGCAGCGGATTTCCTTTTCCCCCTCCAGGCCAGGAGGTAGTTTCAGTGGCTGTGGGGTTTTGGTATGGAAAGGTTGCAGAGACATGGAGTTTCAGCTTTGGTATGAGTTTCAGGGCTTCACTCTGAAACTGCTCAGCTCAGCCCTTCAGAATGGAGCACTGAGTAACAGCACTTCCCCCAAATTCCCACCGGAATATCCTTTTTGGACACTCCCATCCTTGAAGAATCCCTCTTTCTGTGCCCTGAAGGAGCAGAGCAGGCAACCTCTGGTGGTGCACACACCTCATCTCTTTGATTGACCTCTTGCTGCTTCAATTTCTCAAATTAATTTTGTAGTTCCAACCTTTTACTCCCCACATTCCCTGTGTGTGTGCCCAGCCCAGCTCGCTGTCCTTGCTGTCACATCCCCACAGTGGCACCATCACTGCAGCATTCAAGCACAACAAATCTCCTTTGGGATTATCAGGGGCTTCTGTTTCTGTCCTTTCAGTTTCTTCCACACCCTCACCCTGCAAGTCCCTCAGAGCTTCCTGGGCCGCCCCACTGCTGAGCTGAAAGGTTTTTATAGCACCATTTTAAATTTTCAGGCTTTTTCTGTCCACTTCCTCTTTCTCTGGAATTTCTCTTTCAGATTTACTAGGACAAGACTAATTCTGGGGGTCAGCTTGGATCCCTTTCCTTTTCAACCACAGGATGTGGGACTGACTCACGTTGTAGGGAGAATTATTTAATTCTCCCTCACTTCTATCCCCCCTGATCTGTGAATCCCAGCACCCCCAGCATCCCTCCACTCCCAAATCCCAGCCCAAAGCTGTCTCTTTGGACACTCTCCTGCTCTTCTCCTGATTTTCCCTTCTGTGAATTCCCCAGCAGGACAGGCTGGCAAACCTTTGCTTTGCTTTTAGGACCAAGCCAGGGCTAATGGCAACCATCAGCCCTTTCCCATCTTTTTAAAATCCAGTTTTCTCCTGCAGCCTCCATGCCTGGGCCCTGCTGGGTGTAATTCAGCATGACAAAGCCTTTTCCTCCCAGGAGAGGCATCACTCTTGATTCAAAGTGCTTTTTGGTGTGAAAACTGCTTTCTAAATGTCTCAGTGCAGTCCCAGGGTGGTGTTCCCTGAGTGTCCAGAGCTCCTCCAAAGAGCTGACCCTGCTACTCCCAAAAATGCCTTGCAGGAAGGTGGGGAAGAGTCCAGACAGTGCAGAGAACCAGAAATAACAAAACACATCTGAGTTTTGTATCTGGGCCTGGCTTTTGCCCATAGAGCTGAGGGAAAAACCAGTGGTTTTGCCACCAAGGACTCATCACAGCTGTCCCCATGCCAGGGCTGTGTCCCCACCACCAGGAGCAGCAGGGTGACAATGCCAGGTGCCAGCCTGGAGCTCCATTCCCACTCCTGAGGCTGGGAAGTGCCAGGGGTGCTCTGGGAAGGACACAGCCTCCAGGAAACGTCTTGGGGACAAGAGCCAGCAGACCTTGGTGGCTCAGAGGGCACAGGAGAAGCAGAGGAACAGCACAGACACAGGGATGTCTGCAAGGAGAAAGAGGAAGGGGTTTGCTCTGTGTGTAATCCTGCGGCAGGTGAGATGTGAACTCATGCTGCTGCTGGTAAATGGGCTTCAGAGCTTGGGGAAAGGTCAGGGTGACTCAGGGGTCAGGTGGTGCCCAAATTCCAGGGCTAGGTCAACCCTGGATCACCCAGAGGTGAAAATGAAATGGTTTGTGAGAGAGATCCCAGCAAAGGATGTGCTGTCTCCAAGGATTGAGCGGTATTTGCTCCCTTCCATGGCTCAGGAGAACCCTGATGACCTTTCCATCTACACAGTTCTCTTAAATCTAAGGTTTTCATGAGGGAAAGGAGAGGCCCTTGGAGTTAGAATAAGTGGTTTTTCAGAGAAACAGAGAAAGCAGGGCTGGGGAGAGTCAACTTCCACTCACTGTGTCACTCTAGGAACAGACTTCCCCTCATTCCAGGTGATCTCCCAGCACTTCCTCACTGCTGCAGGAGCTTTTCTCCCTTTTTTTTTTGCTGTAGTTTGAGATCAGAACCTCATGTCCTTTCCAGCAGGAAAACAAAGGATGAAATTGTTCAGTGACCCCTGCAGACCATTCTCAGGCCTCTCTCACCCTCTTTGCACCGCACACCACAATTCCTCCACGCTCTGCAAATTTAACAAGTCCATGCTTGTTTCCAACAGCATTAATAAAAATATCACATAGCACCAGAGCTGTGGGGTCCCCCTGCTCCTGGCAGGCAGGGAAATCCACTCCTGAAATCCACTAGGGCCGTTTCCACGGGTTGATAATGACCATGAGGTGTCAGAAGTATTAGGAGATTTTTTTTTTTTTGCGATTTTGGGGAGCTGGCTCATCCCCACGGGACCGAGCTGCTCATGCAATAATCACTTCCCTGAGCACGCCGCTTGCAAATTTTGAATCCCTGTCAAAAATGATGTCAGGTTAAACTCCAGGAAAAGAACAGGAGCAAGTCCCTGCTAGTGTGGGAACACAGCACTTGGCAGAGATTCCCAGGGAGGGTTTCCCAGCCAGGTCTTCCCGAGCTGTTGCAGAACAGCATTGCAGCACCATCTGCTGCCTGCTGCTCCCCAGCTCCTCAGCAGGCAGCTGATAAACACCTCACCCTTCAGGGGGACAAATCACTCATTAAAAAACCTATCTGTCTTGTTTTCTTGGGGGAAAGCAGGGCTCAAGGCTCCTCAGACTTTCCTCATCTGAAGGACAAGCTCAGACGCCGTGGTCAATACTGCAGGAGAGTGCGAGCAGCAGAAGCGCCGACTCACAAAAGTTTAATTGCTGCAAATATTTGCTCAGGTTTTAAGCAAATCAACACCCTGGTGGCACTTCTCTTTGCAGTGGCCTCCCAGCAAGGGCACAGCACATCTGACTCCATGTGGGGCTGTGCAAGCATTTCTCCAGCAGATCCCAGCTCCTCTTATCCCATCTAGAAGGTTCACAGCAGATCCTAACTCCTATTTCCCCATCTAAAAGGGTCACAGCAGATCACAGCTCATATTTCCCCATCTAAAAGGGTCACAGCAGATCCTAACTCCTATTTCCCCATCTAAAAGGGTCACAGCAGATCCTAACTCCTCTCATTCCCCATCCAAAAGGGTCACAACAGATCCCAGCTCATATTTCCCCATCTCAAAGGCTCAAACACCCATCCCAGCCTGCAGGAACACGGTCCTTGCACAGCAAGGACACAGCAGGCTGGGAACAGCTTGTAAAGGCAGGTTTTGTATTGAAGCTGGCAGGAGTGTGACCTTGTCCTTTTCTTCGCTGGGATTTACAGGACTCAGTCCAAAGAAATCAATCAGTGGTGCACATGGAGCAGTTCTCCTGCTCTGGGCCCTGGTCCATGGTGCAGCTCAGACACAGCAGCACAAGGAAGGGCCAGCACGTGTGAAGGGTGAGGGTACAGACTCAGCTAGCTGTGCTCAGACACATGCCAGAGGAAAAGAGGGAACAGGAAAAGGAGAAGCAGGGGAATCCCAGTATTTCTCCTCACCCTCAAATCCGAGAATGCCACTTTCAAAGCTGGGTTGTGTTGCAGCATTTCCTAGCTGATATAGGAGATGGTTCACTGTCCCAAGTCCTGGCCACTGCCCCCTCCCCAGCCTTGGGACCACGAGAGCATCTGCCTCATCACTCTGGCATCTCCAGCAGCTTCTCCCTCTCACACACCAGGCTGCTGCAGACAGCTCAGAAATCGTGTGTAACAGCCAATATTCTGCAAACATCTCGTGCCAGATCGAGCTGGGAGAGAATTAACACTCAGCCCAGCCAGCCAAGGCAGCAACTGCTCCCAGGGCTGGGAGAGAGGCAGGACAGCCCTGCAGAGCACTCCTGGTCCTCTCCACAGGCACTTGCTATCCCCCACTGGGCTCAGCCTGGTGCAGATGTGTACAGAGGAGATTTGTGTGTTTGCTCTCCAAACCTGTCTTGTTAATGCTGGAGGAATATTGACACAACGCTCCCTTCAAAGCAAATGGAAATTGAACCTTTTGTCGAGCCTATTTTTTTTTCTTTAATCTTAGCTTTTAGAACAAGATACTTAACAACATTAACATTCATTTTTACATCACATGTCACATGTTCCTGCTTCAGCCACAGCTGAATGTTGTCTACTTCCCCCAGAAGCCCTCAGAGTGAAGAATTATGGAGAAACAGACACTTGAACACACACAAAACAGGAAAACACAAGTGGGTTTTACTAATGAGGCAGCCACTTTGCTGCACACACCTCTCCACCAGAAACAAGTCCCACTTTAGCAGACACCAACAGCATCTTTTGTCCCTGTCTAATTTGGGAGCTGTGTTGCACAGAAGTGGGAAGCCAGTTAATGTATGCAAAGTTTGCCTGAGCAGAAAGTGCTTGATCTAGTCAGGGACTGGAAGAACAGAAGCTTTGCATTCCAAACAAAGGATTCCCCCAGGAATGGGAGGTATTTGAAGATGTCCACTTCTGCATCTGGAATTAAAAGCTGAGATTTCTCACAGAGAAATGCAAATCAATTAAGTGAACCAAGAAATGTTTGGGGAGGAGAAGGAAAATATTTGGCAGGCAAACACTAAAACGTTGAGCAGCTCTGTGGGAGTCATGTCCCAGGGACTGGACCAAAAACATAATTAGCCTGTGGTGGAGATAAACACCAAGTCTGTGCTGTGTTTTCTCATCCCAAACACCTCCTGGGCACTTGCTGCTTCACATCCCTAACCTGGGGGAGGAAGGGTTAGCAAAGTGTGAAGTGTTTCTTCCAAAGTGCACAAGTAGCGAACACTCCTGGGTTTGCACTGCTCCCACACACTCCGGGGGCAGTTGTGGCATTCCCAGCTGGTGTCACCTCCCTGGGAGCTAGGTGGCAGCTCTGCAACCACAGGGCCTTGTCTCTCATACCTGTCCCCATACAGGTGCCTCCTGCAGCTGGTAAAAAGGCCACCAGTCTCACCAGTGTGGCAAGGGAACGAGGGGCTTCAAATGTAGATCACATCCGAGTCATGCTGCTGAACCTACAGCAAATCAAAGAGGGAGAATTAGTTCTGGCTTAAAGGAACTCACTCTGGTCTGGTTCTTCCTTTACCACCAACTCTGGAGCCTTTTGCAAGGTGCCCTGAAGCAGCTTTTACTTCCTTCTTTAAACAAATGTATTTACGTCACCCCTGAGTTTAGTCTTCAGTTGCTTCTGTTACTTGCCTCAGAAAGAGCTGATCCCTCATCTGTTGCTACTTAGCTGTGTCCCTTTGATGCCTTAGGATTTTAGGATTTTCGTGTATCTGTAGTTTTAGTGTGGCTCTGGACTCCATATACAGTGCTAAAACTCCTGTTCCCAGCATTTTAGACAAACCAATTCCTCTAAAACTCGAGATGCAAGGATACTTCACTGCCTCAGAGCCTCAAAATATGTAATCAACAGTTAATTGCAAAGAGCAAATTTGGAGTAATTGACTTCATCACCTGAAGGTGTAATTGGAGGATTAAACCTCGATATGTTAATGGACAGAATTTATAAAATATGAAAAACCCGTGACTTGCTGTGCATTTTGGGTGGAGCCTCTCAAGTAGGCTCTGTCTGCCCTAAATGCACCTTGAAGGCCTTTAATAAATCTAACTGCTTTTTATTCTCCAAACTTTGTCTAGCCTGTTTTAGCTAAGCCTGCTCAGGCATCACTTTAGTTCAAACCACACCAGCCCTGAAGGAGGTGTTGAATGGTACACACTGGAGCTCTTAATTGATCCTAAACCCCCCAGTTTTGCTCAGATAAACCCCAACACATCCATCAGGCCTTCTCCATTCCCAACACCTTGCCCAATTAGCACTGCCTACTGACAGCTGATTTCCTTCCCACTGTTCAAGACCACATTTCCTCACAGTTCTCCTTGATTCACCAGTCCAATGACATTTAAAAGCATCTGCTTTTTCCCTAACACCCAGCTCGCTGCTCTTCAGGCCTCTTTGACAGGGAGCACATGGAAAAGAATTGAGCTGTGGGAAGCCTAGGTATTTATTGGTCTCTTCCTCCCTGCCTTTTAAAAGCAGAAGACAGGCACAGTATGTTTTAAGCTCTCTATACCTGGGAGCACATTTCTCATTTCCAAGTCTGGCTGGTGCAAATAAAATTTAACACAGATCCTCCTACTGTGTACAGACATCTCTGCTTCATTTACCAAGGCTTACAGCTCTGCACTCCAGCTTAGATCAGAAGTGAGAAAAAACAGGCTGCCTCGAGTTATAAACATTCCCAAATGATGTGCCAGCACCAGGGGCTCCAAAATCCTGCACAAGCCTTGTCATCTGCCAGGCTGTGACAGAGCAGGACAAACCAGGTTCCTCCAGCCAGCCACCCTCTCTGAACTCTAAACTTTGAGGCAACATTTAGGAATTTACTTATAAATCTGATTACCTTTATAATCTGTTTTCTGGTTCCTGTGCCCACACTGTTGGCAACCAAGGAATTTGCTTGGAAAGATGACTTTTCCACTGGCACTGTGTGTTGAGTTTTGTTGGAACAGGGCCAGCTGCTTGCAGTGTTTAACAAGTAAGCAGGGAAAGGTCTTTGAAGATTTGCATCCAGTGAATCTCCACTTTCCAAGGTTTTCATCCATGATGGGGCCTTTAAAAGAGCACATGGAAATTTAATGCCCCCTCTATACCAACACTGACTAAGCCAAAAAGAACATCAGATGAGTAGTCAGAAAATAAAGGCCATCTTTCCTCATAATTCTTCAAGTCTCCCTTCTGTCTCTAAAAACCATTGACTCAGAGCCATTTTTGCTACATGAGGAACAACCTGCAGACAAAGCCAGCCCTATTCTTCAGGAAGAAGCTGAAGAGTTTATTTAAATAACAAGCAACCTATGACAAAAATCTGGGTCTAGTTCCTCATTGCCTTCAAAAAGAAAAAAAATCCACCAAGGCTTTTATGACTTTCAGCAACCACAAAGCACATGAATGAGAACGTGATGCAAACTGCAAGAAACCACATTTAAATGTGTCAGTCACAACAATTTCATTTGCTCCAAGACCTCAAACCCTGATTGTGATTTCATAATCATAGATTAAGATTATTCTTTTTTGCTTATGGTCCTGGTATTCAGCCTAGGAAAAAAGGCCTTCAGATTTTGTTTTGAATTTTCCTCCTCTAGAAGTGTTCATCCTTCTGATATTTTACCACCAAGGGTACTAAAGGCTTGGACTGAAATATGGCAGCTGCCTTTGGAACCCACACTGTTCCATTTTAGGGTTCATGCTGGAGAAAGTTGCAGGGAGTTAGGGTACTTACACCTCCTAAGGAGCGATCCAAGGAGCCCAGGACTTCATTCCAATGAGAGTAAAGCCCAGCCTGTTTTTCCTCCAGTTTCAGAGCATGTATTTCAGACTTCAGTTCTTTCAGTCGATCTTCAAATTTCCTGCTCTTTTCTAAGTAGTCAAGCCTGGGGCCACACATTGGAGACAAAAGGCTTAGGGTGGCACAACACAGCTCAAGGAAAGGTGTTTGTGGAAGGAGGAGAGGTGGCTTTTGTTTTATTTTATGTTTTATAGGCAAAATTAACTCTGGCACACATCAGCCTGGCTCCCCTGACCCAGTGACAAGGGAGTTCACTTCTTTCTTTTTACTTCCTAACTTTTTGCCCAGCATTTCCTTCCAGACTAAGGGATGTGTCATGGATTGCCTCCCAGCACTTCAGCACTAGAGGGAAATTTCTGTCCTCTCACATGCTCTTAGTTCAGCAAAGTGCTTTGTCCCTCCCCAAGACCCCCAAGACAGAAGGCTCTGGATTTGCCATGGCTTGATGCCACCAAAAAACCCTTCCTCTGTGTGAACAGCCAGTCTCACACAGACATCACCCACACCAGCTCAGGAAAAGGCCTCCAGAAAAAGGTCATCTCTAGTTGTTGAAAGATGAACTGTGAGCACCAAAGATTTCATTTCCTTTCTCATTTATCTGCACTGCAAGCATACTGATACCTCTCTCTCTCTATCTCAAAGGAGAGTCTCTTGAGGTCAATGTCCTTCAAATCCAGCTTTACGGAGCCTTTGTCAAAGTTGGCATCTCTGCTGTCAGCTGGGGAGTACTGGGGGTACTTGGCCATGTGCTGGAAAGGCAACAAAAGCACTGTCAGTCAGAGCTGATATTTGGGGTTTATTTCCCCAGCTGCTGCAAGAATGCCAGGCTGAGCCATTTTCTAAGTCTGAAGCTAGAAACTCACTAGCATGACAACTTTTTGTTGCCATGCTAGTAAGATGTGATGACTTGACATGACTGTGCCTGAAATTAAGATTCAGTTTAAGAGGATGACTTAGTTCCAAAAACAGATGCTCCTGCAGCCCTTCCTCTGCACCCAGATAAGTCCACAACCCACAGATCCCAGAGCAGAGAGATTTATCCTGACTGCAGCGTTTCTATTTCAGCAGAGAATGGAAATCCATCCTCAGCAGGACTGCAGCAGAAGAGGAAGTCATCTGCACCTGACTGTCCCTGCAGATGAACTGGTGCCCAGTGGAGGAGAACTTACAGGATAATTAAGCCTGGTGATGTCTAAGAGCTTCTGCTTTGCTTTGCGTTCAGCCTCTCGAGCTTCGTGCAGGTCTTGCTTCAGGTGCTCTGCTTCCTTGGCTCTGGAAGAGAAATATCCTCAGGGCACTGCTTGATGGTATTCAACCCACACATGGATTTCAGAGCTCACTGAATTCCAAAGAACAAGTCCACTGCTGTGTTATCTTTACCCCAAGACACTCATGGCAGGATGTTCACATGGAGCACTGACTGGACACACAGGACAGACACACTCCTGCACAAAGTGGCTGAACTAACATGTTTTTCCTACTCCTAATTTCCACAAGCTCAGTAATAACCTGCTGATACAGATTCCCTCCAGGCCAGCAGAGATCCTCCCTGAGGTGGGGAGAGGTTGCTCTTTATTTTGGCAAGCTTCTTGGCAATATCCTAAAACAAGTAGAAGGCTCTTAATTACAGGGTTAAAAATCCTTTCTCAACACTGGCCTGCTCTGCATCTTCAGGGAACATGCAAACACTCAGAGTGGTTGATATTCCACACAAGTTTACCTGGTTTTACACTTCTGGAAGATCTGAAAGGGAAAAAAAGAGACCATTCACTTGGTACTAATGAATGAAAACATTAGCCTCATGTCTCACAGGGGATAAAGACTGCTAAATTTAGGTAGCTAGGTAGCCAGTGATCATTTGATATCAAATAGAAAATGCCTCTGCATTCTGGATCTTTCTTGCTAAACATCTCTACAGCTTTGCATCTGATCCTCTGTAAACCTGATGTGCAACACAACTGCTGGGCCCAGGCAGAACAAACAAGGCACAAGGAGGCTTAGCCACTCTCAAGTGCCACTTGAGGAACAATTTCCCCCTCCTGGGCTTAGCTCTGAGGGAAGCAGCACTCTCTGCACCCCAGCTGAGAGCCCACAGTGCCAGGGAAGCAAATCCAACCTCCTGTCAGACTCCTTCACCAGCTTCACAGCGATCAGCTCCGCCTCCCTCATCTTCTGCTCCATCAGCCTTTTCTCCTCCTTGCTTTTCAGGGCTGTGATCTCCAGCCTCTGGCGTTCCTGCTCAGCTTCTGCAGCATTCTGGGCCAGCAGCTTGGCCTCTTCTTCTGCAATCTGGGCTTTCTCAGCCAGCAGCTCTGCTGCTTCCTGGGATCGGAGCTGAGGAGAAAGAATTATTCTTAGCTCCTTGTCTAGAACCTATAAAATCACCCCTACAGGCAGGCAGGAAGAAGACATCTTTTACCAAGATATCAAGTGATAAAGTATTGTATCTTAAATAAAAATCAGACACAGTTTCAGGGTCTAATGTTGCTCCTCTGCTCCAGAATTTCCTGTGTCTCACCTCTACAAAGCAAGGAGAAAAATCTTTGAGCTGGACAAAGACTTCAACTAAAAATTGAAGTCAGCCCCTTCAGTTGCCTCTTTCTCCCAGTTTCAGGTCCAAGGCTGTTTCCTTTCCCCTTTTCTTGGCCTGAAGAGAGCACTGTGAACCAAGCCCAGGGAGGGAATGGCTCACAGATTATGGCAGATCAGAGTTTTCCCAGCTATTCCAGCATGCCCTTTCCACCAGTGATGAGAAACTCTCCAGCTTTGTCTGAGCTACAATGCCTGCTGTCAAAAAAATCCTGTTTCCAAACCAAGAAAGCCCATCAAGCACAAGAATATTCAGTCTAACTCACCAGGGCCTCATTGGCCTGCCTGGCTTCATCTTCCAGCTGGAAAAGTCGCCTTTCCAGCTCTTCTTTGGCTCTCTCAGCTTCTTCTCGGAGCTGCTTCTCCCTGGCCAGCCTCTGATTCTCCATCTGGAAGCAGAATGAGCAACAATTTGTGGGATTGCAGCAGAATCTCACCTGGGCATGGGTGAAATGCATCAGATGAGGGAGGGGCTGCTCTCCAGCTGGGGTGGTCAGCAGAGATGCTGAAGCTGCCCGCATTTTGCAGCACTGAGCTCCTCAGGCAGGCACTGCTGGTCATTGCAGACTGCTGGAAGAGCCCTTGGATCGATGTGCTGTGTGCCCCAAAGCTTGGAGATCGCCTCTGACATCCTCAGGCACAGCAGAGCTGCTCCCACATCCAATCCTGCTGCACTTCCTCACCTCCCACACGTATTGATGGAATACAGGAGCCACAAGGACACCAGCTGGAATAATAATCACTGTTTTCAACAACAGAGGAGCAGAACGAATCTACCTTTTTTCTAGCTTTTTCTTCCCTGGCTTGTGCTTTCATTTGCTGGATCTCTATGGAGTCCACTTTTCTTCTCCTCATAAATAGGTCGTGGTTTCCAATGCACAACTGGAAAATCTGAATAGGAAAGGCAAAGAAAATATGATTTTGATGGACTTGTGCTCCTGTCAAAGGGACAAAGGGGCCCACACTGGCCTCACAGGACAACTCTGACTTCAGCACCAGTGCTGGCAGCTGCTTCCCTTCCAAGAAAATCAGCACCCTGGCCAGGTTCATACCCAGGCACACAACAGTTTGGGTAAGTTTGTAACAGGGTGAGAGACTCCTTCTGTCCTTTACCTCCCTCTGATCCCATTTTCCTGAATTACACAGGCAATGGATCTAGGCTGAGATCACAAATTTGTTTACAAATAGTATTTCTCAGTCAGTGTCACCAGATTCAGCTTTAAAGAAGAAAAGCAGGGCACTCACCAGTTTGTTCACTTTGAGCTGAGAGGAGAAGAACTTGAAGACTTCTGCTTTTTTGTCAAGAGGTTTAATAGTTAACTACACAGGCAAAAGTAAAAAAAAAAAAAGAAAGGGAGCACAGTGAGGAGAAAAATAAGTCGAAACTATTAATACCAATGCAAACTGTAGCTCGTCTCCACTTCTCTCTGGGGAAGCAGTGATTTGTGCCACAAAAGTGATGTAAAACTGTTTTTCTCCAAAGAATCAGGCTGTGTTGGAGGATAAAGCCTCCCCCAGACCCACCCCACTGCCAGTCTGGAGGGTGCTTTCCCTAATGCCACCTTCACACTGTCCCAAAAACTCTGGAACAAGCCCTGGTTATCAGGAGAACAGGATCCATCACCAATCCCTCAGAGCAAGCACAGCCTTAAAGTCAGGGAAACATCAAACACCTCTCAGAATAACAACCACTGCAGGGATAAACAAAGGTATCAAGGGCCTAAAGGACTTGTCCTCAGGTTCAGCAGGTGAGAATCCTTGAGCTCCTACTTGCTCACTTTCCCAGCCCACTTCCCAAACTGTTCCCAGAGGCCATGAAGGGTTTTCCTGCTGCCAGGTCAGTGCTTCACTCCACACCTTGTGCTCTGTTTGCCTGAATAACAAAATATGGCCCCTTTTTTTAAGACCCTGTTTGCTGTGACTCACGGGCTCCCTGGCACTCTGTTCCTCTAACTCATTTGCAAGGTAATTCCTGGATAATTCCAGGGCATCTGAGTCACCAAGATCATCATGTCCTATAGCTCATTTCACCCTCTAGGTAATGCCTGGTTGCCTTTTGACGAGCAAGGTTGGGATGTGTCACTGAATAAAGTGCAGTTTAAACTCAGGCCTGCCCAATTTCCCCACAACAGGGAGTTAAAGCAGTTTATTCACAGATCTCAGGGGAAGTTTGATGTTATCAGGGACCCAAAATGGTTTGGAGGCAGCAAACCTGTAGCCTGCCTGATTTAATGGGCATGCATCAAAAACTCTCAGTGTTTTCCAAAAGGAAAATGGAACAGGCTGTGCTGCCCTTTGGCTGACAAATCCCAGGTATTCCCCTACCAATGCAATTTCCCTGGGTTTGTTTTTTCTGATTACAGCCTTCCACACAGCCCATGATTTGCAATGAGAATACATTTTACCCACTCCTTTGCTTTCCACAAGCAAAAGCTGAGCTCCACAGTGAAATTGCAGTGGTAGGGTTGTGCTGGGGAGTGAAATCATGTCCCAACAAAGTGGCAGAATTGAGGCAGAAAACCATTAATATCTCCCTGCATGTATCCTCTTGCCACTGGGCTCCAACCCTCAGCTACGAGGACAACTCCTGCATGTGCAAACAGCATTAAGGTTTCATGGATCATGGAATTCCTGCTGGGATAACTGAGGAAGCCAGTCACGGTGGCATTCATAATATCTGTCTTTTTCAGAGATCAACACACTTGTTTTGCAAAGGCCAAGCAGCAGGGAAGGAGCCAGAGCAGAGTCAGAGCTCAGAGCAGCCTCAGGGAACTGAGGTTTCGAGCTCATCTGCAAGGCAGGGCTGTTATTTTTAGTTTTGTAACAAAGCTCCCCAGGATTTTCCCCTTCTCCCCTAAAATTATTGAAACAGAGGAAGCTTTCAGCCTGTTCCAAGAATCCCAGTCCACACCCATGCCCATGTAAAAAGAATAATACATCAAAGCCATCATACCTCTTTCTCACTATAGGAAATGTTTCTGATAGAGCTCCACTCAAAGGATTTATTTGGAGAGAACCTGTTATTAATGCTGTAGATATGAATACCTTTGGCATCAACTCCGAGCAGGAGATCTGTGTGGTTTTTATTTTGCTGAAAAACAAGAGATATCAGTAAATGGCATTTTTGGTGACATTATACAACCACAGACAAGAACCACATATTTTAATATCTTGATATTTATCTGTCTTTGAGGCAATTGGTGTTTATATAAAACATTATGAATGCTGTCACTGTTACTAATAAACTCAGCCCTCTAGGTTGACTACAGCAGCTCAAACTATTTCTCCTTCCTGCTACACACCTGGAGTTACTGAAAACTTTTGTCAAGATTGTAAAATATTAATCCTAACTGTTTTATCCACCTGCTCATTTAGCAGGCAAGTAAACCCAGTCAGAACAAAACCAGCAGCAGGGAAAAGCAGGAGTCCCACTTCCAAACTCCCTGGAGGATTTTAAAAGGACAGCACCATTATCTGCAGAACTGCAAACTGCTAAAATAAGGCACTTACAGCAATTGGGAAATAATTGACACCATACATTTCCAAGTCTTGGGCAATTTTCAGGTAGTTCATCTCAGCTTCATCCCTGGAGAATAAAGCCATGATTATGAAATTCCTTTCCAGCCTTTCTCTCCTGGCTGACTCTCCATTTCCCACTTAGAAAAGAACAGGCAATCTGGTCCTTTGTACAAACTTACTTTAATTTTGCCATCTTGCTCTCAAGAATAGAAAAAAAAGGATAATAAAAACAGCATCTGGACAGAATGAAGACAGTGAAGTTGCACCTATTTCAAATGATGACTCATGGATAGTGTAATCTTCATTAAAATTCATTAAAAGTTTTATCCTTGTGTTAGTTTTGCCACTCCATGCCTTGGAAACCCACCCTGCCATTGTTTTCCTTGAATATATTTCCTTCAGGAAATAGAGTTCATCGAGAAAGGAGTCTTGGACAGAGCTTTTGGCCAAGGCCAAAGAAGGCTGAGAATCTCTCTACCCTTTTCTTCTCCCTTCAAGGTGAGGCATCAGTAAATCTTGAGAGAAAAATTCAATAAAAATAGTGCTAAAAAGCCTCTAGAACAGAGAGAAATGGAACCCAAATATAGGAAAAGCTGCCTCTGGGTGCCAACAGCTCCTATTTACTGTTTAATTGCATTTCCAGGCACGCTGAACTACACTGAAGACAACAAACCCCATAAATAAATGAATGGGATTTCCAAGAAATGCAAAGGTTTCCTACCTGGCAATACCCCTGTGCTCAGCATACCAAGCAGTGATCTTCTCTTCCCACATCTCTGCTGTCAGCTGATACTGCCTGAGGACCTGCAGAGAAAGGAAAGATCTTCAAGGATCCCCTTGAAGATTCAAATCCAAGCGCTGCCTATCCCAAGCCAAGTGAATGCAGAGGTGCATTCACTTGGGCATTTTGCAGAGTTTTAAATGCTCTGGTTAACCTCCAGCAGTATCTGCACTGCAAAAAGCAGATTTGAAGATTTGGTTTCATATAAAATGAAGACTTACCCTTTTGGGTAACAGCTCATCATGGGCTAGAAAGCCTGGCTCATGGAAATTTGGGTCATAGTCACCATACTGTTGCAAAAAGAAGAGATGTTTCAGTTTGTTAGAGGTAGAATGCTGAGTTTGATGTGAAAGCTTGAGGCAGACTTTATTCTGGAAAGATTACATAAAAATGTTAAATCCAAATAAATTCCCTAAATTGCAAAAGCACAGTATAGAAAAAAAAAACTTGTAGTGGTATTTTAATGTTTCTTTTTCTGGCTGTGCCTGTACTTCCCAACTTCTTTAACAGCAAATTTTAACTCTGCTTTGTTTTACACATCACCATGTAGATGCGTTGGTAAACCAGAAAAAAGTCAATAAAAAAAGAGACATTCTATGCACAAACCTTGGCCTGAACAGCATAAGAAGCCAGTAAAACTGTAGCTTCGGGTGAGCAATAGATTTCCTCATCCAGGATTTGTTTCTTAACCTAAACCAACAGAAAAAAGGAGCAAGTTAAAGAAGCTCAAAGTCAGGACTTCTGTCAGGCTTGAAATGAAAGCAGACATGCCCAGACTACAACTTGGCACCAAACATCCCCTTTCTGAGTTAATAACAGCAACAAGAAATTGGCATTCAGCAACACAGGAAGCCTTTAGTTAGCTTTGCATTTAATGAGACTAAAAATGCCAGTCAGCTCTCTCCACACAGTTACATAAGGAGTCCTATAAAAGAATACCTTCTAAAACATCAATTTTATTGTCTGCGCTTCATTTCTTTTAGCAATCCTTCTTTTTTTTTTTTTTTCTGCCTGCTTTGGAAAAATCAGCTTTGCATCATGTCAGACATCCAATTTTAGGTTGGGAGGGAGCTCTGGAGGTCAGGTCCAACTAGAGCAGAATGCTCAGGGCTGTCCAGCCTGGTGTTGCCATATTAAAACCCATAACACATGTCCTCCAGCTTTGCAGAATGAGAGAATAAAGGAAACCCCCAAAAGAGAAGCTGAATAATAGAACACTTAATTTATTCAATTTCAATGGTCTAAGCACAATCAGACAATGGTAAAGAGTCTTTTAACATTCTTTTCATTTTAATAACCTGTGGTGCTACCAGGACCAGAGGTGTAACAGTTTGTAAGGTGTTGTTTGATTTTCAATCAGTTGTGCAATTCCAGCTTGAAAACCTAAAGTGGGAAGGGGAAATTAATCTTCCCAAATCCTCCTCTCAGGTGTATTTAGCCTAGGAACAAGCACAAGACAAGAGAATTTTGCACAGCTCCCAGTCTTAAACATTTCCAAATAGAAAAATGACTTGAGCTAGCACAAGCTGTGTTTACAAACACACCTCTGTAGGTGCTGCAGACTGAAATGAACCACCAAGAAAGTTTTGCTTTTAAATTCAGCCCCTGGTGAGCACAATATATAAACCTGAGTTACAGCGCAGGGAAAATTCTTTCGAGGCTGTTAAAATGGAAAGAATGGAAAGATTTTTTTTTCTTCCAATTTGGAAAGCTTTCATACTCCACGGTGCAAATCACGCTCCAGAATTTCCAACAACGTAGATAAACGTAGATAAATCCCCCAGAAGTGCCTGGTTGTCTTGTTTTCTGATCAGTTTTTACAAGGACTTTTTGTTCAACTTCACGAAGAAGCAATGAATTACCTCATCCTCAGGCAGGAAATATTTAGCTTTAGTCCTTTACATCTATTCAGGCATTTTGCAAAAGCTGTTATGCCACATTAATTTGCAAAGGGCTGAAGAGTCAGGAGAGCTGAAATCTTCAGGCATCCAGATGCCTGTACATGTTTTTCCTATTAGCATCCAGGTGTGAGCTGAAGTTCTTACAGTCAGGAAACTTTGCAAGTTCCAATTTGTTTCAGCCTTGTTTTCCTACTTTGGAATGAGAAGAATTTGCTAATTGCTTATCTGCTAGTTAAGGCAGGTTCAAACAGAAAAGAAAAGAAAGTGGAAAAATCAGGATTCAAAGAGTTCTGCTGGTCTCATTCCCTTCCAAAATTAGCTGAAGAAATGAATTGCCAAGTGGTTAAAGGTTCTGGATGAAGTTCTGGGGGGTTTATTAACCCTCAGAGCAGCAGCATTTCTCCATGATTCCATCAGCACATCCTCCTCAGGGAACAAGGGAACTGACTGGGTTTATTTACAGCTGCAGACTGCATTTATCCCTTACACCCCAGCTACCTGCACAGACACATCCTGCTGGGATAAAGCAACACTCCAGAGGCTGAAACTTCCACAGGGACTCCACAGAAACTGGGAGAGAAGCTGGATGTCCCAGAGAGTGGAAAGGACCATCCCAAACTCAGTGCTTGTATCCTTTTCCTGCAGCTGTAGAGCTTTTCCTGCTCCATCCATCCTTATTTTTGAGAAGGCTGAAACAATTTGCTCCTTCATCTGCTTTTCGATGGAGCTAAAATGGTGTCTGCTTCTCTGCTCCTTGCCAGGTGAACAAACTTGGATTGCAGAATGCCTATCAAATTTCATGATCTTTTATCCCCACAATCCAAAATGAAGGTTTAAGAAGACGGAGAGGTTTTTGGGAGGTTGTGCCCTCCTGCACAACAAGATCTCCCAAAAAGCTTCACTGCTCTCCAAGCAGTTCCAGCTTTGCATGGATTTTTATCTTTTTTTAACACATATTAAGGAGCAAAACAAGTCTGGAATATCCAGATTTTGAATTATCACCCAATATAACAAAACTGTTGTGTTGTCAGAAAAACAGAAACCGTCAAGAGAACAAAAACCTGCAGAATATGAAACATTCAGCTTACCTGGACACAAAAATCACAGCAGTCAGGAGAGATGTTTGCATTTCATAAAAATAACATCTACAAAGTGCTTGATACAGCTGAAGCAAGCAAAATTATTCTGAGCTGCCAACAAGATCAAAGACAATGCAAAAGGACTGGGGGAAATACAGAAGGAATTCATGGTTAAAAATTGTTCCTGACCTGAAGGAAGAATAAATGCTGGGTAATTTCCTGTAATAGTTCCTCTTCTACCTTCTCTGGGTAGAATTTAGCCAAAAAATGAAAGCTAATGGGATCTTCTTTGGGGATTTCTTGATCTAAAACCTGTTTACAGATAAAATAAAAATCTGCAGCAAAATTGATACATGAGTATCTCAAGATAACATTCCCAATCTCAAGATAACAGAAAGCAGCCAATAACCCACTTAAAGCAGCCTTCCCAAATTTTAGAGGGAAGGGTAATTCTGAGCTTTAATCTAACATCAATCAGTGCACAGAGTGGTGATTAGTGTGGGATTGCTCCAGGTCAAATGGGATAGAAGCAATCAGAGTAAATAACACAATTTTAGCCTCCCAAAAAAAGCAACCATGGAAAATTCTGAGTTGTCGTGGAGCACATCCCTTTAACTCCTGTGCCACAGAAAGTCAGTATTTATACAAGTAAGTAACTGCCACACTGTAGGAGTAAATAATTGCCAGGAATTTTGTTTCCCATACCTTTTTGTCCATCTTTAACCAGGTGCACATCCCTTTAATTGTGTACTGCAAGCCAAAGAACCAAGTCTCCCTTAAACCAAGGGCTCGGCACACCAGGTCAAACAAATCCTTTCCCTTCCACTTCATCTGGAAGAGAGAAAAATCAAGAAAAACATGTAGGTCTTCCATGAATTTGCTCCATTTTAGCCGTGTCCTACAAAGTGTTATTTCACTTTTAGATTTTCAGTGAAATACTCCTGCTGCTGTGGAAGAGTTGCTGTGTTCCACCTCCTTTCCTTCTTAAATGTTCTTTTAAATGAGTCTTCTTCAATGTTTTCATTTTAATTTAACAGCCAGAGAGAGAAAACTTTGCTTAAAGGTCCCAAATTCACACACATTTCGTGCCTTGGGGTTTTTTTTCATCAAAGAGGCTGCTCGTCTGTTTCTTCTATTTGACTACATTTTGGAAAGATGATTTTATCTAATTGTAAAACTGAAAATTTAATGGCAAAAAGAAGTGAACTTTTAGGTGGTATTTGAGTGGAAAGCTGGAAATCATCCCAGCAAAAGTGCAGAGTCTGGGGAGAAAGGAGAGGCAGCAAAGCAAGGAATACATGATTTGTTAAGAAGGACTCTGATCTCTAATCAAATTTCCCAAATCCTTTATTTTCACAACTCTGCCTGCAAGTTCTCCAGAGCAGGAAGTCATACAAGACTAATCTATTCTGCTCCTGAAGAACCTATAAATGACATTAAATGGCTCAAGAATTCTCAATAAAATTGCCAGTCCCACTGGAACTCAGTTTTTTAAACTCCTCAAAATACCTGGATGTCTTGTTTTGCTTTTGCTGGATGATTAGGAATTAATTAATTAGGGACAGTTCTGTCTCCTCAATAGGGCAGCCCAATTTATTTAGCAATTGATCATTTCTTTTTTTCCAGCCATGATTTCTCTAACCAATTTACCAGACAGACACAATTAATAGAAGAAAATCCCACTTTTTCCATCATTTTTCTCTTCTGCCCAGAGATCCAAACACACACTGCAGTTAAAGATCAGGAGTTTACAAATGGCAGATTGGAAGAGAATGTCCCAGATCAACAAAAGTACAAATTTATAAATTATTTTATAAATTATTTTATAAGCAACATCTTAGCACCAGCTCTGAACAGTTTATCCAAGCTGGCAGTGTCTTAAAGAGTTGTGTTATTAAAAAAAAAGAATTCTGTGGAGAAGTAGGAATTCTAGCAAACAACTGGAATGCTCATGAAGAAAGCAGGTTTGCTGTTAATTTATCTGTGTCAGTCAAGTGGATTTCATGCAAACAGCTTTAAACTCTGAACAGAGTTAAGAGAAGAATGCACCTGAGATTAAATAATCAATTTTTATAAAAATAAGATCATCCATGAGCTGCTAATCTGAATTTTTCATATTTCTTGCTAATGCAAAGATCAGTCCCCAACTCCCCAGCATTTGGTGACACTCTCACCTCACAGCTGAACTCCATCTCAGCATCCACTGTTATAATTTTGACTTTAAAAGTCTTTGGCTGTTTCTTCTTCAGGCCTCGGATGGACATATTTTTCAGTTGAGGAGGGCAGCCACACCTGCAATCAAACACTTGAGGGATGGAAATTCAGCAGCATTTTCTTGGTTAGATTCCAAAGCAGGATGAGCCCAAACATGCAGAATAAAGTCACCTTTAGAGATGCATTTTTTGTGTCTAAGACAATAAGGATGTTGAAACAAAATCCTTTAAAATGAGCTTGGCTCCTTGAAGTAAGTTGCTCAGAAAATGTTATTGCTGTTTTTTTCTCAGAGTTTGGCTACCACAAGCAAAATTCCCTTTCTCTGGGGTCTCTGCAGCATCTCCACCCAGCAGAACACCAGAAAATGCAGCTAAACTTTATGATGTTAAATCCAACACAATCTTTTTCCATCGGTTATGGCTCCTTGAGCAACTAAACTATTGGATTTCTTTATAACATGAGATCTTAACTCCCTGAAATGATAGAAATAAAAAATGTATGCAGTGAAGTTAAGTCAAATTTACCATGTTCTCTTGGGCTAGTCACTCACAATGATAACAGTTATTTAGAACAGAAATTCTCCCAGTGAAGTTCTTGCGAAATGAATTTAATTTGCAGAACCAACAGAAAATTCCTTCAGAAGTCTTCTATTCTAAATCTAATCACTTTGCATGTAATCCAAAAAAATTGAGGAGATGCTGCTTCCACAGGCACATGGATTTTGTAGAAACCAAATATTGAAAGCTAGGGGTTAAATGGTAGTGTGAATCTGCTCCAGGCAGTTCTCAGGCATTTATTTCTGAGCACAGGAAGTCAGCTTGTAAAGGTTTTTGCTTCTTTTCACTTTATAAGATTAACAGTTCAAACTTGCACAATGCAGGGAGTAGCTGTGAACTATACAGGGCAAGAGACTGAGGCATTCCTGGTTTCCTACAAAGTAAAACCATCACAATGTGGCAGAATTCCAACCTTTCCTTGAGGAATTCCAAAACAAAGCTCTAGTTTAAACTGAAAAGTTCCATTTGCCTGCACCTTCCAGGATTTTATAAAATACCTTGCTCCCCTTTTTTTGCTTCTGCTGACCTCTAAACTGGCTTGGAAATGTACTGATTTTCCACTTCCTTTGTTTGTGCCCCTCATCCATGAATTTTGAGCAATTAAATAGGAGGTGAAATAGATATGGAAGCTTTTCTTTCCAGATTATAGGGAAGTCGAGGCAGGGAACAAATAAAATAGTTACCAAATCATAGGGACATCAGAGGCAGAGATGAAAACATGTGATTGAGGCAACTCAGAGTGGGGAGGAAAAGCTGAGGAGGAAATTCATCCTTCTGACACCACTGGGACCAGTTGAGGAATCCTCTCCCTCCAGTTGGCTCTGGTGGAGCTCCTGCTGAATCTTGGGTTTAGGGCACCACTTGGAGCTGGAAAAGCAACTGGAGAGAATCCAAAGGAGAGGGCCAGGACTAGAAAATCATCTGTGAGAAGATGAAAGCATTGATTAGTCCAGAGAAAGGACAACTGAGACATTGCAATGGCTGCTCTTCATGGCAAGGACATGATTTTTTAGAGGAGTGAAAACCAGGCTTGCCACAAGCTTTCCCCTAAAATTTAGGCAGCTCAGTGCATCCAGCTGAGCAGAGCTCAGGTCCTTTCTACTTATTTTCAATTAAGGAAAGTATTCCTGCTTGAAATTCTTCTTTTATCACTATCTGCAACATATTTTCAATTAAGGAAAAAGTGAATATTCAAACCCAAAAAATGACCACAGCAATATTGACAGGGAAAGCACCATCTGAGGGCATCCAAACCAGCAGTAATTACCCCAGGCATTTTCTCATCTCTGATCTGCAAGCTGCAAAATTAAATTTTAACCTCTTGCATTCCAAAGCTCTTTTCCACCTGGTTTTCTTCAAAATTGTAAATAATTTTACCATTGGATACAGCATTTATAGCCTGAGAGCTACAGACTTCTACACAATACTGGAAATAGGTTTATTGGTTTCTAGGAGAAATATCAATGGCTGAAAACGAAGGAGAAGAAAGCTCCATAATTCATTTTTAATATGTAACCTGAAACAGCCAATTGAGTTAAACAGGAACTTGGAGTTAAGGCCAGTACAGAACATTCTCAGAGTTTCATATGGAAAACTCTGAACAGATAAAATTGAGCAGCTGGAGAGAAATGTACTAATTTTCTCAAAATATGAGAAAAATACCAGAGCTTTTCATTTGGACTTTGAAGTTATTTCTTTTTACTTATATAACCTGGTTGAAATGACAATATAATTTGTTCAACATTTCCAATAGCACTTTTTTTTGTCCTTTCCAGAATTTTTATTCCATGGAAAAGTACATTCTGACTCACAGTGAAAAGACATTTTTGAATATCAAATTTTCCCCAGGAAAGTAAACTGCATTTTAATCAATAGCACTGGTAAAGAAATTGGAAAGGGTTTTCACACTGAATATCTGAAATGAATGTCAGATCCTGACAACACAAGCAAAAGCACTTAGCAGACAAGATTTTAGAAAAAGAACTTTTTTCAAATAAGAGAAATCTTACTGAAAAATAAGACAATCTGGGCTTGCAATCTTTTGTGTAAATGCAAAAGCAATCCCCTGCCTAGATCCCTGCTAACAACAGCATTTAACTGGGAATCAAGTGCTCCAAGGCAGTTTCTGACACTCAGCTCCAGTGATTTATTCCTGCAGGTGCCACAGAGATCCAGAAGCAGCAAAATGGGATGGATCAGAGCATGGTATAGACCTAACAAAGAACACATGAATGAAAAATGGGGCAGGGAGATAAAAGATTCCTGTCCAGCCAGAACCTGGGAACACAGAGTTCAGAAGCTGGGAACAACCACAGGGAGAGGATAAAAGCTTTGCGTGATGAGAGGAGCAGAAAGGCAGCGATGGGGAAAAAATGTGAAGGAACAAAACAGCCTCAGCTGTGCCTTTGAGCATGTTAGTGATGAAAGAAGGGACATCCAGCAGCTCTGGATTGGAGTGTTCTCCCTCCTGGACAATGAGAAACCAGGAGCAGAGCGTGGGGGTGAAACTGGGAACAGGGAAGAGCAAGAAGAACTGGCCAGGTGACTCTTGCAGGGAGTGATGTTTATCAGTGTCACAGCAGCAGGTGGGCAGCGTGTTACACCACAGCTCTGCACATCTATCCATGCGGGAAGGAAGCCACACATCAGATAGCACTCACTCACAGCATTCCCTGGCAATCAGAGAGAAAAAAGTGAAATCAGCAGCGCCACACACACACACAGTGCAATAAATCCACCAGAATTCAGCACCTTATAGACAAATACCTGAAGGAACAAGCTGCCCATGAGTGAGAGTGCAATTTATCCCCAGTTTAGCATTTCCAAGGTGAATGGATGGGGTTTTGCAGAGCTCTCCATGAGCTATAAAAACTTCCCTTCACGTGGCGCCGGCTCTCGGTGACAACTGGGTGTGAGCTGTCACCTCCATCACACTTGGGGCAGACACACTGGGGTGAAAAATCATCTGTTTTTTCACACATAAAAGCCAGCAGCACTTTTTAAGGTGAGAACTCAGCTGCAGACTGGCAAAGAATTAACAGCAATTGAGACCCCTCTCTTCCAGCCCCAAAATGAATCTGCCCTTAAGGAAAGTCCTGGAAATATAAAACCTTTGGGAGAGCAGTGAGGATTCAAGAGACAAGGTTTGGGAATTATTTTAAGATCCACCAAGAGAAGCTGCTTGAAGCATCCACTGCAAAAGCACATTAACATAGACACTACTACAGTTTGAAAGACTGTCACCGCTGAAATATTTACTGCAACTCGGAGTGGCAAATTCCCCTGACTCATTATGTTTCTCCCAGTTCCTGAATTTCCATACTCCAGCTCAGGAATTAATGCAAGCAATTTGAATGCAGACAACACAGGCAAGCGTCGTGGGCTTTGTACAGATGTTGACTCACGCTCCCGCCTGTGCTCCCTGCCCGAGGAACGATTTAAGCAAAGAATTCACTGTTTTAAAAATGGGTCAGCAAGATAAAGGGGTTTCTTACCCCTCAGTCTAAAAAAGAAGTTATCTAAAGTCACCCGTTGGAATCAAGACTTACCTCACAGATCGTTTTTTTGAATGACGATAAGAAGGGAAAAAAAGTCCCTTTCAATCCAAAAACTCCGTCTTCTCCCCGCAGACATCAATATCCAGCCCTCACAAGTTCTGCCACTGAGAATAAAATCCAAGAACAACTTTTCTACTTGATCCCCTTCCCTTTGTTTCCATGAACTGCGGCATGTTAGCGCCCTCTGAAAAATCAAAGGATTGCTTTCCCAGGTGATAGGAACGGCTCTTAACCATTTCCTGCCCGCGCCAGGGCTCCTCCCAACTTCCCGACTCCCTAATTCAAGTAACCACGCACCAAAAGATGAGAAGCCCACGAGTTTTGGCTTGGATATCTGTGAGGATTGATGTTGAACTTCCAAATAACTCCTTGGATGGTATCTGATCAAGCTGTTTCAACAGTGTCTCCTGTTCTCCCCATATCAGCCACCTTAAGAAGGGAAACTGCCCAGAGTTGTGCTGTTGAATAAATATGATTCCCTACCTGTCCTCTTCCTGTGGTGAGAGATGATGAGACACCAACACCAAAAAGAGAACAAGCCTCAAAACTGGGCAGCAGCCAAAATACCAGAAGAAAACGATAAGTGAATGGATTTAGGTAAAAGAAGGATGGCCTCAGCCTGAAGTCACGGGGAGAGACCAGGACATTACTTCAAAGTCAAATAATCTCGCCGTTATTCAGTTTATAAGTGGTTTGGGGCTTTTCCCCCAGCCCTCCATTTTATACACAGATTTACAGAAACTGAGTATCTGCCAAGATACGGAGAACAAGGACAACAGGCCAGCTCTCACTTCCTACTATAAATATTCCAGATTTATAGGGAAAACCTTCAAGATTTGTCCCATGTCCATCACTTAACAGCAGGGGAAGAGCACAACCTTTGTTTCTGTGCAGAAACCTCAGTGCCACCCAAAGAGGCTGCACTGACAGGCAGCTCCATCCCCAAAATTCTGTGTGAAGGGAGACCTCAGCACTCACGGCCTGGGTTTGTTTGGAACAGTAGGAGGAACTTCATCACTCCTCACAATGACCTGAAAGCAGGTTGTGGTGAGCTGGAGTCACTCTCCTCTACTGTGCCTGCAGTGAGAAGACAAGAAAAAATTGCCTTGAACTAAGATGGGAGATTCAGATTAGATATTAGAACACATGTTTGCACTGTTTGGGTGGTCAGGCATGGGAACAGGCTGTCCAGGGAGGTGGTGGGGTCACATCCCTGGAGGGGTTTGAGAGGTGTCTGGTGATGTGGTTTGGGTTCCAGTGGTAGTGCTGGCGGAACAGTTGGGCTTCAAAGAATGACAGAATATCCTGAGTTGAAATGGACCCATCAGAACATCGAGTGCACGTCCTGCCCTACACAGGTCACTTCAGCAATCCCACCCCGAGCCTGGGAGCATTGTCCAAAAGCTTCAATTGTCAGTGCTGTGACCACTGCCCTGGGGTGACTGTTCAGTGCTCAACCAGTGAAAAAACTTTCCCTGATATCCCCTAACTCAGCTCCAGCCATTTCCTCGAGTCCTGCAGTGAATCCTTCGAGTCCTTCGATCATGAGAGTGAAGAGATCGTCACCTGCCCCTCCTCTTCCCCTCATGGGCACTTTAAACACCCTCAGTCCCCTCCAAGCTGAAGCTTCTCCAAGTTGAAGCTCCTCCAACCTCCTCCACCTGAACAAATCACGGGGCCTCAGCCACTCCTCCTAAAGCTTCCCCTCCAGACCCTTCACCGAGCTTAAAAGACCTTTAAAAAGATCTTAGAGAGCTCTTCCAACGTTAACGGCTCTTTCTCGCCACTCCGCGGATTCATGTTTCCCTCATCCCCTCAGAGGGCGGGCGCCGCCTGCCGCGTTTAAATACCCCACTGTAGCCCCGCCCACCGACCCGCCCCCAGCCCCGCCCCTTCCCGCCGCGCGGCGCTTCCGCGCTCAGCCCCGCCTGTTCCGGCCCGGTCCCGTAAGGCCCCGAGGCGCGGCGGCGGCAGCGGCGGTGAGAGCGGACGGGGCTCCCGGGGCTGGGGGCTCGGCCAGGGTGGTTCCCCCGTGCCGCGGCTGCGCCCTGGGTGCTGGATGAACCGCCAGGCTGAGCCCCGCTGCCTGCGCGGCCCTGCTGGCGTGGAGGCGGCGGGGCAGGGCCTGGCGCGGAGCGCTGTGGGGAGCCGGGGTGGGGGGGCCGAGGGCTCCCTGTCTGCTTGAATTTCCTCTTTTATCGCTGTCTGCCGCTGCTCGGTGGGTGTTGCCCGTGCTGCACACTCCTGTCTGTGTGGGGTGTTTAGCCCTTGGGTGCAGGAGGGTCCCCTACACTGCCTCCCTCAGCCCTGAGCGCCCACAGCTCAGTCAGGGGTAGGAGAAGCAGCCCCCGAGTGTTTGCTGAAGCTTTTCATCCTGTGGCTGTGCCCCTGTGTCCCTAAACTCTTCTTTTGATGTGCTGCAACATCAAAGCAAGTGTCTTACAAATTGGGTGGATGGAGAATTCGCAGGTGTTGGTTGTGCTTAACAGCGTGTCTGAGTGGGAGAGAAAAAGGCCATTAATCTCCATCAGTTTTAATATTGATTCAAGTCTGCTATTGATTTTGCCCCTGACTCTTGCAGGAGTGGTACAGAAAGCTCTCCCCAATTAAACCAAATAAGGTAATGGAATATAATCACTTGTAGGAAAGAACTCGAAAGCAAATACTTGTACTGTAGATCAGACAGCTCTTTGATGTGTCCTTTATGGCTTGAGAAGCTCATTACCTTTCATAGGTTTCATCAGCTCATCGGATAATGAGAGGCACAGAAGCAAATTACTTTGAATAAAAGCTGCAGGCTGCCCTGTTTAGGTGCACTCTGGTCATACACAGACCTGATGAACAGGTTTCCAGCCAAAACAGCTGCTGGAGCGTGAGTTAACTGAATAATTTCCACAGCTACACTTTTCTCTATTGTGTTTGGGACAATTGGGGTGATTCAGAGGAGTTTTGTGGGGTCAGGTCTTACTCCTCATGCTGTTATGTCCAGTTTTACTGCTGTCCTGAAATAACTTTTCGTGATAACAGCACATGTTCACATCTCTTCTTATATTGTCAAACAAGGCTGAGGTAGTGCAAAATATGGAGTTTTGAACTGTTCTCCCCCATTCTTCCAACAAAATGACCTAATGAAGCTGTTAGTCTAAAATAAGGACAATTTTGGTATTGCTCAAAAAGTGGTTATGTCTTTTATTTTATTACAATAACACAATCTGCTTTTTTGCTGCCAGGCACTGGATGAGCATAACTAAACAATGTCTGTCCCACGTGGAGCTGTCCATGCAAAATGGATAGTAGGGAAAGTTATTGGGACCAAAATGCAGAAAACTGCCAAAGTGAGAGTGACAAGGCTTGTGCTGGATCCCTACTTGCTAAAGGTAACACCAGTTAACAACTTACCTTGCATGGAGGTTTTTGTATTGTGTGGAGAAATGCTCTGTTGATTTGACTCTTAGAAGTTTTGATGACTCCTTACAAGTCAAACCTCTTAAGGAACTTAGGGATTTGGCTGTGGGGATGACTGCAAAGGATGAAAAGCAGTGAGTGGTGAGGACTTACAAATTACCTGCTAAATGTATTTCTTTGAAGTGCCTTGTTAATGTACTTCATTTGATCTTTTTGAGGAGGTAAGCTTTTGTTGTTTCACACTTAGATTTAGTTTTTCATGTCGATGTGGAGCATGCTTTGGAGATTTGACAATATTAGTCACTTTTGCAACAAGTTTTATAGCTTTTTTTTTCTGTATGCATAATTGTAACATTACTGTTTGAATCTCTCTGAGCTTGTATTTATCCCTTGTCAATGCACTTCAAACAGGAAGGTTAAAAATTGTATTTTCTCAATTTTAAATAGGGAAACAGTGGTATATGGAGGTAGAATAAGTTGTCTTTGGTGACCAGAAGGTTAAGAATGGAGTCAGGATTGGATAATGGGTCTTGTGGAGCCTATTTCAGTATTTTATCCAGTAGAAGAACCTTTATTTATTTCTTAACCTAATTTATTTCTTAAAGGATTCTGAATTCTGCTGTTCCAATAAGAAAAAAAAAATAGAGACTTTTTCTATGGAAGAAAAAACATTCAGCAGGAAAACTCTCACACAAAAAGACTTAAAAATACAGATTTCAGAGCTTTTTCTTCCCCATCTCCTTTCCTTCAGGCAGGAAGCCCCATTTGGCAGCCCCATCCTGACTAGAGATTGCCTGGGAAGGGCAGTGCTGTGCTTTCTGTGGAGAACCTGTAGAGTGCACAGTTGCATTTCTCTTCACGATCCAAACTGAATCTCACTTTAAAAGATACATAAGCTTTTACTTAGTGAAATTTATTTATTTGATATTAACTATATATTTACCCGTTGTGTAATTCTGAAATATAATCCCAAGGTTTCTTTGTTGTTGTTGTTGTTCCTTTTACAGTTCTTTAACAAAAGAAAAACCTATTTTGCCCATGACCCACTGCAGCAGTGTGTTGTTGGAGACATTGTTCTTCTGAAAGCTCTGCCCGAGCGAAGGAGCAAACACGTGAAACACGAACTGGCTGAAATTGTGTTCAAGGTTGGCAATGTCATAGATCCAATCACAGGCAAGCCCTGTGCAGGAACCAGATTCCTGGAAAACCTGTCTGATTCGGAAAACCTGACAGAGGCAGATACTACCTATCTAAGTGAAAAACTTCAGGAACTTAAAGTTTGTTCAACAGACAAATAGTGGGGGGAATACTTTAAGCAGAGGGCTTCCAGCTTTTGTCTGTCTCTGCCAGGGATGTTTGAAGCCCTGCTGTGATATGTTAACTGTTTCAGTGAAATCTGTAGTCAAAATAAATAGTAGATGTAGTTGCTTATGCAAAGAGATGTTGCAGATTGATGGGCACCTGGAGCTTTGAATGAAAATACAGGGAAAAATGCAAGTTTAGTGCTCACACTTCATTTTGTTGCCTGTAGTTTTACCCCAAGCCCTGACAGTTCCCAAAGGCAGCTGCCCTCCTGTGTTAAGACAAGACTACAACTGTGTGATGTTTAATTTTGGTGGGAGGGTCATTACGTTATTTGATTGTTCTGTATTTCAGGCAGTCTTTTGTGGTTTGTAGGGTACTGGAGATGATGCTATTAAAGCTTTTCAGAGGAAGTGCAGAATTTCAAAAACCAGCTGCATGCTTGTGTCCTTATTTCCTCTTACAGTGCTTTCTGACTTCCAAAATCTCTAACAAAAACACAGCCCTTTGCCTTTATAGTGGCAATAAGGTGAGAATCAAAGCTTTGGGCAGCTTAACGTGGCTTTGTAAAGCTTTGTAACCTGTCCAAAGGCAGGATTTAGTTCTGGGAGAGCTGCATCTCTTTGAACTGCCAGCAGGACCGGGGAGCTGATGAGAATATAAAGCCAAAAAGTAAAAGTAAAGATGATTAGATTTAGTCTCATCAGAAAAGCTAATTAAAATAAAACATTTTGGGGAGATAGAGGTGCTGATTTGCTGCATGCTTTAATGTGGAGCTAAAGGCCAGAGCAGTTAATGATGAAAGATGACTTTACCCTGGTACAGCTCTGGGGATCTCATGTCCTCTCTTGCAGGACATAAAGCAAGCTGAGAGCCTGCAGTTGTTGCAGCAGCCTCACGCTCCTGACTTTGGATCTAAAAGGGCATCTGCCTCAAAACTGAGCAGTGTGGGAGGGGAGAGTGGGATAGGAGAGCTGTGAGTAATCCTTTTTCCAAAGTGTCTGTTGGTCTCTAAGATCAGAAACAAAATAAGGTGTATCAGGACAGAGTTCTCTGACTTAAAATACCCTTCTTGCACCAGTAGCTACTGGTTGTGTTCTCTGCAGTTTGTCAGAGGGTTGTAAATCATTTGCCCTTTAACTTCCTGCACAAAATCAGTTCTGGCTGCCTACAAAGTTTGATTGAACTCAGCTAATTATTTGGGACAGCAAGAATGAGAAACTTAAAATTCCTTCAGTGCTTCAAAGCAAAAAATGCGGCTCTTTGAATGCCGGTGCTCACGTGGGATGTCAAGACACCTTGATTGAAATGTCTCTGTGTAAAATAATGTGGATGTGGGCTCTGAGTTTGAGGAAGTGCCTTAAGTATGTGGCTGTAGGGTTTTTTATGTTTGTGGCAGGGGTTTAGGTTTACGTAAATAACTCAGTAACTGGAGCTGGCTGATCAAAGCCAAGGGAAGGAAAAACCTGGTGAATGTAAAGTGTGAAACTTCATCCAAGCAGAGATTGGGAGAACTTGGACACGGGGTAGAATTTGGCCCTGGGCTGTAGGAAATGCACTGAAGTTGTATCCAAGCAGAACATGACCCTCAGTATGAGAGATATGAGTGTTCTAATAACTATAGAATTATAGTAAATAGAAAAGGTTTCCACTTTGCTTAACAAGTTGCATCTACATTTAATTAGGGGAGTAAATATTTGCTTTGTATTTCCTGTGATTTCCCTTGAGTAGCTGTGAAAAGGCCGTATTTTTTTCCAAAGATTGATTCATCACAGAAGGTTATCATTTTTCCACTGTAGGCTCAGGGAGGGTTGCTCAAGAACTCACCATGCTGTCAGATGAAAATGTGACTAAAAACAAATTACATACTAGACTGTGTTACTTAAGAGAGTGACGGCAATTGTAGGTTAAATTGTTTTAAAGCACAAAGATTGTACTTTAGTGGTGTTAAAGCACATCATATGTGTTATCTTGTGGATTAGTCTCAGTGCTGACAGAAAAATCGTAAAATGGGAAGGGGAAGTTTATAGGGACGTGATAGAATCGTTATAGGTGCTATGTGGAATGATAAGGATTAGTCATTGACTGCTTTCTGTGTTTATTGGCTCGTTGCTTTTAGAACTGCCCTTTAATTATTACCCTAATTATCACTTTATCCCTAATTGGAAGTTATTTAAGGATTTCGTGCCAGCACACACCTCCTCCTCAGCCAAAATACCTCTGAGTGTAGCGGAGCAGAGTGTGAGGAAAACCCTTCAGCTGCCAGCGAGTGCAAAATGTTCCAGGAGAACAACAAACCACGGCTGGGAGTCCCCTAAATCCCCCTGGGTCCCCCAAAACTGGGGCTGGGGTCCCCCTGAATCTGACCGGGGGTCCCCAAACTGGGGTTTGAGTTCCTCAAAGTCGGGGTTTGGGGGACCTTTCAATCCAAGTGGGTCCCCCCCAAACCGGGGCTTGGGTTTTCCTAAACCAGGCTCTGGATCCCCCCTAAACCGGGGCTGGGGACCCCCAAATGCAGCTGGGTCCCCAAAAGCAGGGCTGGGGTTCCCCTCTGTCTGAGTAGGTGTCCCCAGGCCGGGCTTGGCTCCCCCTAAATGCGATTTATTCCCCCCAAACCCGGCCCGGGGCTCTCCCCTCAGCTGAGGGGCCCTGAGGGGTCCCGGGGCGGCGGCAGCTGCGCATGCGCGGGCGGCGCTGCCCGCCAGGGGGCGTGGCTGCAGCCCCCGGCCCAGGAGGGAGGCGGCGGGAGCAAGATGGCGGCGCGAGTGCTGCTGCGGCGGAGCCTGGCGGGAGCGCCCGCCGTGCCGCGCCTGCCGCCCGGCGCCGGGCTGGCCCTCAGGTGAGCCCTGAGGGGGCGAGGCGGGCGGGACGGGGCCGCCGGGGGAGGCCGCACGCGGAGCCGGCGCCGCCCGGCTCCCCGCCGCGCGCAGCGTCCCCTTCCCGGGCTGGAAATGGCGCCCCGCTCGCGGGGCAGCGGCCGGGCCTGGGGCGGGGAGTGCGAGGCGGCGGGGTGTCCCTCAAGGTCACGGGCCTCAAGGCCGGCCCCTTCCTTCCCTCCTCCCCGTCCGCCCCTGGCGGGGAGGATGGCCGTCGGGACGAGGCGGCCGCCGATCCCCGGGCTCGGGGGGCAGCGGCAGCTCGTCCTTGCAGCAGCACCTCCTCCGCGCCCGGAGCCCACAGCCCTGCATGGACACCCCGCAGGGAACAGGGCAGAGTCCAGCCGCCCTGCACACGTGTGTTGCCGGGATTTAAATACCTGGATGCTCCGCACCGCGGGATCCCTCCGGGATGAGGGCGTGCCGCCGCTCCGTGTCCCAACTGCTGCGAGCAACAGGGTGCGCAGCCCAAAATCCCTGTTTGCCCGGGCCGGGGATGTGACTGCACAGCCCGACATCTCCCTGCCTTCACTGTGCACGTGTAGCATCCCCTCGGAACTCAGGGCTGGTGTATCCCATGGGAGCTGGGATGGCTGTGCACCCTCTCCCAGTGCCAGGGCACACAGAGAAGCACATCCATCCAGTTTTGGGGTGCAGGGATTGGCATCTCTGCATGCTGGGTGCCCATGGTGCAGACACACACTCACTCAGCTCCTGAAGCACTAACTAGGTGTAAGAAGTAGGCACAGGGTGATGGAAACACAGGAATTTCCAAACTGGGATGGATCTACACAGTAAAACTCCCGTTCTTTGAAACTGAAGGGAAAGCTGCTGCCTCAAGCCTCAAAACAGGCAAGACTGAAAGAATCCCTGCAAGCAGCTGTTTAGCCCAGGAATATGTTGTGAGGTTTTATGTGCGTGTTTTGTGGTTATTTTAGTTTCAAATAAACTTTGTTTAGACCGCAGATCAAACACTGTCAAACGATAGACAAATTGTTTTGCTTTCCCCACCTGGCAGAGAAGGGTTACTACAAAATCTAAATAATTGACCTGGTGTCTCCCAGCCAGCTTATATTTTGTACTGAAGTAGGAGCTAAGTGGGAAAGAAGTATTTTCCCTGATATTTTTAATCTAATCTAAGCAAACTATTCAGTGTTAGCCTTTTGTGTTCACAGCCCAGCCTTTGTAGCAGGAAAGCAAAGCCCATAATTAACATTTGTAGGATGAGGACTTGCTACCAAAGTCAAGTTAATACTCACAGCTGTTTAAAGACATGAATTCAGTCCCTGCTCCTCCAGAGCTGCCCAAAAAATTGAACCAGTGATCAGTTCAGGGCTTCTTGGTTTGTGGGAGTCTGGGATGACAGTGGTATTTTAGGATATTGATTAGAAATCAGGTCCTTGCCTGTCAGTTTGGGTGCAGTGAACATCTGCTTTAATAAACTTAGCCTGTTACCTTTATTCTAAGCAAGGTGTATATTTAGTTGTGATTTGTTAGTCAGTGCTCATGAGGAACTTCACAGCTGCTGGGGAAAAGATTTTCCATAAATGTAAAGTATTACTCATGTCATTGTTTTGAAAATTAACCATACCTCCAGTTTTAGGTGCAGTTTAACATTCAAGTCATGAGATTCTCCTAACAGCAAAGAAATTTGCTTTTCAGAGTTATCCCTGTAGCTCCAGCTTCCTCTTGCTGCTGCTGAAGTTCACCAAAAAAACATGATGATTATTTATCTCCTTCATCTTCAAAGTTGGCTGCAAACAATGATCCTCATAGAGGAATTTTCTAAATATGACTTTGTTTAATGAAGGGGAGGGAATGTGAGAGTTTACAGGTCTGAGTATTGCAGCAGTGGGGTTGAGTTCTGCCTCCTGGAGCCAGTGAGGGCTTCATTTGAGGGAGCTTTTAAAGACTAAACTTGGATTTCTGGTGTGGGGTTCACCTCTGAGCTCAGACACAGCTCTGCTCCAGGCCACTCCAGCAGCATTCCTGATCATGGAATGCCCTTCAAATGCCTGCACTCAGGAATAGCTGCTTGGCTCCCAGCACAGCCACATGTTTGTGTGAGTGCCCAGGGCCGAGAAAAGCACCGTTTGCAATAAATACACCAATATTTACAAATTGTTTCTTAATGCTGAAGGTCATCTCAGCTGCAGTTATGGTTTCTCTGCTGTGAAATGCTTTCCCTTTCCTCCATCCTGCTCCCATGGGCAGAACCAGGTCATTATGTTCTTTTCAGACACTGGGACTAAAAGGTTGATTGTTGTAAAAAACTGCTTTTGTGTAATACAGACAGGTGTCTCCAGGGGGATGTTTTTTTCCCCAAAGGCAATTGAGCTTTTCTTTCCCTATTTTTTTCTTTTTTCCTTGATACCTGGCAGAAAGCTTTGGGCTGAAGATCCTGCTGTCTTCTGGATCTCCAAGTCAGTAATTAAGGGTGAAAAGTTGACATGTGAGGCAGGAAAACGTTTCAATTCCCATCTTAAAAGTCAATATATGTGGTATAAATACCACATCTAATATTTTAGTATTTCAGGAGAAGCTTGTTCAGGATTAGTTTTCTTCTCAGTGTCTACTATGGGGCTGTCAAAAATAGGCAAATTGAAGGATATAATCTCATGAGAAGGAAGCAAAAACATTTGAGCTTGTCAGACATTGTAGAGGAACAGTTAAAAGCATCAGATTCCTTGTCCTAATCATCTGGAAAAGAAGAATAATTCCTTTAACACATCACTTCAAAAGTCACAGTTATCACTTGGTTTGTGTGCTCTGATATAAAGGGAGGTGATACCATTTTTAAAGTGTACTTGGAGAAACTGAATAAAGATTAGATAAGAAAAGACAGTGAAATTCTTCTGTTTCAAGGCAAGGAAAACGTGGATGTTGTACAAAGAGCCTGGGTCTGTGTCCCTATGTGATGCAGTTGCCAGAATTTGGAATTGAAATATTTCCAGGCTGGTTGTTTCCTACCACTCTTTTTTTCCCCCCAAATTAGTCTTTCGTGCTATTTTTCCTCTTGAAAGACATTTCACTTTTCCTTTTGTGGAGCTGTCTTTAAGCAGCACAGGAACATACGGCACTTCCTTTCCTGTTTACATCACACACACTTTCCCTCCTGCACGTTTTTTGCTCTTTTTCACTCCTGACTGTTTACACCAGGGCAGACCCAGCCCTGGGCAAAGAAAGTGGATTAAAAAGAGGATGGATAAATAAGTAGGCAGGAAAAACACATTGGATAGGGAACAACCATGGATAATGTGTGGTTAACTGTATCTAATGGAACGCTGAATCCACCTGGGGAATGAGCTGCCAGGAAGAGACTCAGTGGGAAGTTTTAGCAATATGTAACTGTGTTCTGATACTATCATCTGCATCAACCTGGTGCCTGGTGGGAATCCCAAAGGCTCAGGGTGCTGTCCTTGTTCCCTGCAGGGGGCTGGGCTCCTCGGCACACAGAGCCCGCGAGGACAGCTGGTTAAAATCCCTCTTCGTGCGCAAAGTGGATCCCAGGAAAGACGCCCACTCCAACCTCCTGGCCAAAAGAGAGACCAGCAGTCTGTACAAACTGCAGTGTGAGTGATGGCTTTGTGCTCAGCAGCACTGCTCCTGTCCTCTGTCCCTGCCTGCCTCACACCCTCTCGTTGTTGTTGTTGTTGTTGCAGTTCACAATGTCAAACCTGAATGTCTAGAGGCCTACAACAAGCTCTGGTAAGTGTGGGAGTTTTCTTTTCACCTTCTAGATGTTGTTGATTTGTCTGAAAATTGGCAGATATAATTATGCAGAGGGGAGGTGACAAAATTCTGCTTTTTTCAGGATTTGGTATTAAATAGATCCTATTAAAGAGCGAAAAATCCTTAGTTCACCCCACTTCCCTCTTGGAGGTGTCATTTCCTAAGCTGCAGTTTAAGATGATACCTGTTGGGAGAACTTTGGTGACACTTGTTGGAACAGCTCTCCCCTTTCCTCAGTGGTCTTTAAGTTCCTGATCCATGCAGGGAAAGGTGGAATGTTGGCATTCCCACTGCAGCTGCCAGGTTCAGCATGGTTTTTGTCTGCAACTGGAAGGAGAGAGAGATCACTGGTAAATAAAACTACACCAGCGTTAAACTCGAGTATAACTTTGAGGAGATGTTAAAAATAATTCCCCCTCAGCTCATTTATATCCCTGTCCACAGGTCCTGTTGCTGAGCTGCTCTTAAGTAGTCAAACAAACCATTGGATGGGGGTCTCTGCATTGAGGTTATTCCATCCAAAGGGAGGGACATTTTTCCCAAAAAGTTACATCTTTCCCAAAAAGTTACAGCTTTAGAACATGTAGGAATGAATTCCATTTTAAATGGACTGCTTTAAGGGTGAAACTAGAAATATTAGTCCTTTCCTGCCTACATAATCTGGAGCCAGAACAGCTGCCTTGAAAGAATTGTGTGTTTAAATTTGGGAATGGAGTGAGCCTGGCACCCAGCAGTGCTTTTCTCACTGACAGTGCCCAACTTGCCAGTGAAATAAAACATTCTCAGCATAATGACACCCTTCTGCAACCAACTTCTGAGTGTGAGCACAGCAGCTGGGCTGGAGGGAGGGGAAATCTCAGCTCCCAGTTCATGTCCTCAGCTCTTACTGGGTGGCTGCACAGCTCATCTGTCACCTCTGTGCCTTCTTGTGTTGGTCTGGATAACCCAGAGCTATTTTCCCTACCATGCAAGCATAAAAATCCACTAAAATAACATTCAATCAAGGTATTTTTAGCTTTTTTTTGTTTAAAAAATAGATACCCAGTGAAGGACAATTAACATTCAGCCAGCTCGCTGTTTAAAAGCTGAACATAAACATGTCCAATTATGCAAGACAGGGAACCACTTCTCTGCAGTATTTCATGAGCTGCCTGAATGTTGAGTGAGAGCAGAGATTTCTATTTTCAAGGAAGGAGACAAACAGCAAAGAAAGAAACTGCTGACAGCAGTCAGATGAAATATGTGTGGTTGGATTGATTCTTTCCAAAGCAAATGGAAGTATTTCAGGCAAGGAGACAACTTGAATGGAGTAATAAATAAAATTAAGCCTCTCTGAACTTCCCTCCTGCCTCTCCCTGGATTAAAAAAAAAAAGAAAAACAGGTTAATTCTATATCAAATCAGAATGAGGATTAGTCATCATGTGCTAATAAATAAATAATGTAATTAAGACAATTTACTTCATGAATCACTGTGGTTAAGGATCCCTTCTGAAGAAGTAGGGACAGGTTTTTTTTTGAAAGGTGTTTTCTAAGCATTTTTTCCCCTAATTTGCAACAATATATGGCAGAATTATGCAACAATTTACCATTCCTCTTTAAAGCTGCCTTTCCAGGATCTCGTTCTGCTTTGCAGAAATGAACTGATGGTGAAACATCCTTGAGAATATCCTTGGAGAAAGTAATTTTATCATATTATTTACACTGGGTAGTGAGAAAATACCGAGGTACAAATTGGTAATGAGATTTGCTCAAGGTTGTCTGGAAAGTCAGTGGCAGAATCAAGAGGAAAACTCGTCTCTAATGACTCCCAGCCCCAGCCCAGCCTACTTTTTATTACTTGATCCTGTGCAGAGCCTTGTTGCCTGCGAGCCAAACTGAGTAAGAAGGGCAATTATTCAGGGAAAAGTATAAAAGGCAAAGTTCAACTAGACTAATTGACTTATTCATCAAGGCACAGTGCAGGGAAAGCTGGCTTGGCCAAGTCAGCAATCAGCAAAACTTAATTTCCTCATGCTAATGTGGGCCACTTCTAAAGTTTGAAAGAGTGTTAGAAATGCTGGGAACGGTCAGACAGAAATTTTGGGTTGGAGGTATTTTTAAGGCAGTTTTACTGTTCTTTAGTGGGTAGGTTGCCTCAAAGTAAGGCAACTTTTTGAAATAACAGCAATACTCTGAGGTATAGTCATTATTTCATTTATCAGATTATTTTTGTTCATTCAGCTCAGCAGTTCATAGCATTGTAACTGATTTAGAAGATTCTGCTTTCATATTTCTGTGTGTTCTCCCCCCTTTGAGGGGAGCTTTTCCTCAAGTAAAGAAAACCTTTTCCTCAAGCAAATCACCCATGTAGGCCGAATTTTCTGTGTGATATCTTAATATTTGTTTTCCTAATGTTGGATAGACATAATTATTTACATACACCTAATTTACTGCATCCAAAGTATCCTCCCATGCTTTGCATTTGTTCTAGAGTCTAAAAAATGCTAACACTCACCTTAATTCCCCTTGGGGATGTAGCACCTCCCCCCGCATAGCAAAATTTGATATTTCAGCTTTCTCCTCTGCAAAAAAAAAAAATTAAAAAAAATAAAGCTTGTGAATGTTCATAGCATGCTGCCATGTTATACATATGGACTGTGGCCTCCCTGAAGGCAATGCAACCCAGTGTCTGTGTTCCTTGTTTTCAAGTCAAGAGGTGCTGCCAAAGATTCATGAAGAAAAACACTACCCTTGTGCTCTGGTGGGGACTTGGAACACGTGGTACGGAGAGCAAGATCAGGCTGGTAGGAGATAGAAGTACAACCCAATGTAAACCCATGCAAGTGAACCGTGTGCTTGGCAGGTTTCTTCTTTTCAATCATCTCTGTTGACACTCAGTGACACCCCAGGGGGTGCTGAGGGGGTTTGTGTGCATCACTTCTCAGCTGTCTGAACGTGTGCAGTGCTTGCTTTTGTCGTGCTGGGTTGGACAGCAAAGCTGTTCATTCTCGAAGTTTTGTCTTGTTGTTGATCTATTTTCATGTTTTCCAGGTGGTGATGGTTATTAAAATTAGCAGGGTTTGGGGGAATGGTTGTGAAATACAGTCCTGTGGGCACAGTGCCTGAATGTTTTAGGGGAACTCTTGCAAAGGCAGAGTTTATCCCTCCTTGGGCAGGATAATAGCTTTGCTCAGACTTTCAGGCTGTAATTGCTGGATGATAATGAAATGCAAATCATTCCAACCCATCTGCATTGTAAACTTAACGATAATAAACTTTACTGGGGGAAAGTAAAAATATTTCTGTTCATGTTCATACAAGGATACTGCCTAACTATGAAAACAAACTGGAACTAGACATGACTGAGGAGCTGCTACAGAGGTAACTCCAAAGAGCCCAGTGTAGAGAGAAAACCTGAAAAATGCCCTGGGAATTTGAAGGAATGGGAAGCCACAGATCCAAATCCATAGAGGTTCTGTCAGAGCTGTGCCAGGATCAGTGCTGTGGCTTCCTAATTAAAAAATAAACTCCTGCACTTGTTAATTCTCCCTGCATTGCCAGCAGTTTTGACACTGAACAAGTGCAAAGAATTAAAAGCAGATAAACCAAACAATGTCTGAGAGCCAACCCTGGAAGCTGAAGGGGAACTGGGGAAAGGAGGACAATTGAGGAATTTCTTAGGCAAGTCTCAGTGGCTGCTTTTGGAGCAGATGAAGCCAGGCTGGGTCTGTCACTGCACCCACAGCCTGCCTTGGAAATGTTCTTGCAGCACTGTAATAAAGCAGATGATGGGGTTGGATAGGAACTTGTTCAGTGCTGGGTTCCTATCAGGTGGATCCATCCAATCTGCCCTGGGGTGAGGCAGGAGCAGGAGGATGGATCTGCTCTCCCAGGGAGGTGCCTCACATCAGCCTTGTTGGCTCTCTTGGAAAAGGCACTGAGCTCCTTTAGAGGGGAGAAAATAGTTGTGATTATTCTGTGAGGTGAAATTATTGCCTGGGTGTACTATGTGCTTGCAAATCCATTTTTCTGTGATTTATTAAAGGGGTTTATTCTGATTTATTTAAAGAGGGAATGCTTTGGGAAAAATATAGATACAAATAATGTCCTGAAACTATTTTTATTGGGGAAATCATAGCAAATGTTCAATTATCTTCTGCTTCTATTAATGTTGAGCTCAGAAATAACATTTGCATCATTTTTCATGTCCTACAGAAAGTGTCTTGCTTTTGTGCTGGAGTAATTTACTGAGCTGAAAATCTGCCCCTCTACTGCTCTTAGATGAAATTGGTATAAAGCACGTTTTTGGAACTAAGTCATCCTCTCAGACTGAATCTTAATTTCAGTAACAGTCATGTCAAGTCATCACATCTTACTAGCATGGCAACAAAAAGTCCTTTCAGAAATTTCTCTGTTACCTGCAGAGTAAATTGCAAAATTTTCCGAGAGAATCCTTTTCAAAAAGCAGATGATTCCATTATCCTTAAAATATTCCAATGTGTAGTGCTTTCATTAATGAAAATCTATTTTCAAACCTGCTGCCTGGTTTTGATATAATTCTGTAGTGTGAAGAGCATTTTATAGTGTGATTTTTCCATAAGATTTACCACGGGTCTGGGACATCCCTGAAAAAATTTCATTTTCTCTGTTTCAGTTCATTTGTGGAGATATGAGGGAGGTTACCCAGCTCTCAATGAGGTCATGAGCAAACTTCGTCAAAATAAGGTAAAAAACAGTGATTTTGTTCCTCAGAAGAGGGCAGAGAACAGGCAGAGCAAAAAGAAATGCAGATTTAGATACCAAAGAATCTCATCCTTTCCTCTACAACCTCAGAAACCTCTTTGAGAAAGGATTTATTATTACATTCAGAAGGCCTGAACTTCAATTCCTGAATACTTCACATGTAAATCCATGGAATTCTCAGATACACCAGGGAGAATTCAGATCCCTTTAAGAATTCCACTATCCCAAACCTTGATAGCATTAAAAAAAAACCTAAGCCATAACATGCTCTCCTGCTGTTGGATTTGACACATTTCCCACCTTATTTTTTAGGAATTCATAGAATTCCGTAAGGAAAGGGGTAACATGCTCCTCTCCCGTAAGAACCAGTTACTGCTGGAGTTCAGTTTCTGGAATGAACCTGTTCCCAGAGATGGCCCTAATATTTATGAACTGAGATCCTATCAACTCAGGGTAAGTTGAAATTTTATATTTTTTTTTTTAAGCTCTGTGCTGTCCTAAAAGGTTCCGTGGGTGTTTGTGACAAACAGAGCTTGTCTGAAAAATCTGTTTCTTATCAAAGCTGATTTCTGAGTCATTGCTGCTCTCCAAGTGTGAGGTCTGGGGTGAAGTCAGGCTCCAACAGGATCCTGCAGGGCTGAAACCCTGGGGCTGGTTTGAGGGATGACTAAGGGGTGATAGAGGCAGCAAACAGAGCAATTACAGATTATTTTAATATCCTTATCACTCAGAAGAAGGGATTGTGTTAGTACAGAGTGTTTGCCATACATAAATAGCGTGAAATTTGTATATTTCTATTTTTTAACAGCAGTTTTAACTGTGTTTTGTTTTTGCAGCCTGGAACAATGATTGAGTGGGGCAATTACTGGTGAGTGTTGCCTTCAGCCCCAGGTTTAGAAAGCAGGACAGGAGGTGACAGGGTGGCACCAGAGCCACCAAATCCCCCAGTTCAGCTGCTGCTGCACCTGCACCACTTGTCAGACACTTCTGTGGCCCTTTGGGGAAAGAAAAAGGAATTTGGTGCACAAACAGCACTCTGTGGTTTTGCTTTGCTTCCCAGAGCCTTTTTAGTTTGTGCAAAAAACACAAATTTCCAGCAGAAAGCTGCTTGGGAATGGTTGCAGTTCCTCTGGGAGACTTGGTTCATCTTTCACTTCTAGCTTAAATGGGCTAAAATTTGGCTCTTCAAGTTTTAAAAGTCAGATTGCTTCTTGAAAAGCTGCTGAGCAGCATATTGGTATTTTAATATATAGATTAGAAGTATCTGAGACAGTTTTCTATTGATTACATGCTTCTAATTTTGTCTTATTTTTAACTAGTGTAAGTTTATTTCAATATACACTCAATATCCTTGCAATCCTGCTGGTTGATAGTTAAACAATTTGCAGCATTTTCAGTTATTTGACAAAGGTGAGGAGTTAGATTTTCAATGTCATTGGCATTGATATAATTTTTTCAATTACAGTCATTTAAACAAATTGAATTTAGAATTTTGATCAAACAGGTGTATCTATACTGGTAGCCAGTCTGTTCTATAAGATACAATAGATTTATAGTTCAGAGAAATATTTATCATATTTATACAAAGATCTGCATGAATGAAAAAGTTGTATTCCAGTACCACAAAATCTGTGGAAAATTAAAATGGCAAAGCTGACATGACTGAAATTTGAGGTTTTGGGTTTAGAACCTGCTACAAAAAGGCCATTTTACACTGTTCCAGCAATTATCTTTACCCTAAATGTGATTGAAAAATGATTAATGCAAAGTTTAGTGAAACTGCAGCCTCCAATTTTAATGCATCCTAACGAGACACAGAGGTAAATCTCAACTAATAAATCAATAAAATCTCGCTGCTGAAGCCGAGTGCATAGCAGATTTTTTCTTACTTTTAATTGCTGAAGTGCAAATGCTATTTAACATTCCAGCTTCCCTTGCACTCTGTTTTCCTTTCAGTTTTCCCTGATTTCCTCCCCAGATGTTCTGGCTCTGATGTCTCTTTGCTCCTCTGCAGGGCTCGTGCAATTCGGTTCCGACAGGACAGTAATGAAGCAGTTGGGGGATTTTTCTCCCAGATTGGACAGCTCTACATGGTCCATCACCTTTGGGGTAAATTCCTGTTCTCTGCTTTTCTTTCTCCCTGACTCAGCCCAGTCGCTTTACCCAGGAGAAAATATTTTTACAAAGTGCAAAGGAAATGCCTTAAAAGTTGGGGGAGTTAATTTTTTTTTATTTTCTCAATTTTTTGATTCCTTAATTTGTTGATTTCCTCCATTTTTGTGTAGGCAGCTTTATTCTTCACCAAGCAAGAAGTGAATGTTCTGTGTTTTGTTGTTTCTATCACAGTTCCCCCTGTACCTTCCTCATTAGGAGCTCCATGTTTGCTCTCAGTCCCACAACCACACCACTGCCACCTCCTTTCAGGTTCAAGTCAGGTTTTTATCATTTCATGCCAAGCCTCACATTTACCAAACCTGCAGAAAGGAAAGCCAAGCATTTCTTTCCATTCCTGCATCAAGGTGTTTTGGCTTTCTCCATGTGTTAAAGTAACAAACACCCAGCTGCTTTCACACCTTGGGATTGTTTCAACCTGAAGAATAATCATTTGTTAGAAATTACTCTGTTTTTTCTTCATATCCCAGCAATCCAGAATTTCATATTTTAGCAATCTGGCAGCACTCAGGTCGAGCTCCACCCCTGCATTCTCTTACCTGTGTCCAGACATTCTCTCTCCTCCCCTGCCCCTTCTGTTGGTGCTTCTCTCTTCTTGCAGAGAACTCCTGCTTTTTCTCCTTCCCACCATTCCCAGCCTCTTAATTCCTCCCTGGAATATTTTCAGGGATCTATTCCTGTGCAGAAGGAAAAGGAATCACTTTTGTTTTGCCTCCCCAGCTTACAAAGACCTGCAGACCAGGGAAGATATAAGGAATGCAGCGTGGCATAAACCTGGCTGGGATGAGCTGGTCTATTACACAGGTAACCCATTAACTTCTCTGGAATGCTGGAGGCAGACTTTGGGTGGGCCATCCTCCTTGCTCCTCAGCACATCCCACTGGGAGAAAAAGTTTGGGATCTCAGGGGGAAATGTGTGTCTGGGTTGGTTTTTATCCTGTAAAGCAGCAGAGGGACATTGCACTGAGCTGTAAAGTGAATTTTGCAGCTGATTGTGCTTGGGAAAGTTGCCTAAGTGGTAAAATATTGCTGTAATATTATTAAATTCTTATGCTCTGTGGAGGAGCAGATTTATGTAAAATGCTTGTCCAAAAATTCAGGGAGCCAGTAGTGAAATTTACCTTTCTATTAAATGATTACTTCAAATATTTCATGAAATACAGGAGCCTTGTTAAATGCATTGCTGGGAAAAGGGAATTCAGACTTTGGAACTAAAAGCCAGGAAGATCTTTGAGATCAAAGAAAGCTGTCATAACAAAACTCACAGAAGTGTGCCAAGCATGTCAGCTTTGGGTTCCATGGGGTACATTTCAAAGGAAGTCGCACCAGAAAAATGTAAGATCACTTCCATTATGGTGAAAAGAATGGAAATACTTGTCTTTAAACCAGCAGAGAGATGATATTAAAGCCATTTGTTCCCCAAACTGCTGTGCTGCTGGGATGATTGCTGCATGTGCTGAGCTCTGTCAGTGAAATTAAACCCTGTCTCCTTTTTTTTTCAGTGCCCCTTATTCAGGAGATGGAGTCCAGAATCATGATACCCTTGAAGATTTCTCCACTTCAGTAAAGTCACTGATTTTCTTGTGCCTACATAGATAAAGTGACAAGTATTTGTCTTAATTTATGGTATACACTGTATATCATAGTCTGAAATATAAAAGTACTGTATTGAGCTTATAAAAGAGACCTCTTTTCTTCAGAACCCATGACCTTCTGCTCTTAGGGGGGAAAAAACCATCCAGGACTGTGATTAAAAGGTTGGTGAATTGAAAACAAGTCCAAAGCTGTGGGACAGTTCCCCAGGTAATGTTTGAGTATTTCCAATCTCCTGCTACACAGGCACTGCCCAGAGTTCAGTCACAGCTTTGCTGTGAAGCATTTCATGACTGCAGCTTTTACAAACAGAGGTGGGAGTGAAATGAGAATTTCTGGAGAAATACGAATTTCATTTCAGTTTGTGAAATGAAACAGCTCTGGGGTTGCTGTGAAATAACCCCTGGGTGGTGGAGCAGGGCTGAAATCAGCAATTCTCCACTTGCAACCAGGCAGTCATGGACTGGGGATAACCCTGTGTGGCAGGGGATGGATTTTGGGCAGAAAGGGGCGTTTTCAAGGCCTCTGAGCACACATTTGGGAAGTCACCTCCCCCTGGAATTAATTCCACGCAGAGTGACCCACGCTCTCCCCACAGACACTGCCAAGACGTGGTTGGCTGAACACCCTGCAGGGAATCAATTCACCCCAAGGCATCTCCCTCCCCCAATCTGGGAAAAGGGGTTTAATTTCATAAGCAGTGCTGATTCAGACTCGGAGGGGTTTGCTGCCCTCCCCGTGGCCGGGTTAGTGTGTGAAGCTGGCGCATGTGGGCTCAGTGGGATTGGCATTTCCGTGTACCATGGTGTCCAGTTCTGTTTTGGTTTCACTTTTAGACTAGAATGTATCCACACTGTTTGGTGTCTGCAACGATGTGAACATCCTGTAAGTGACAATAATACTCTCTTGAAGTGGCTCCGAGAATCAGTGTAACATACTGAATGTACAAATCAGTTCTGAATGTCCAGTTTGTACATTTCAAGACGTTTTCAGGAAGAACATATCAGTCAATAAAATCCTTTTAATTTTCACTTCTTGCTGGCACCTCCTGTGTATTGTACCACCTGTGTTTTCTCTCCTCTTGCAGTGTATGAAAAATTTAGAATATGTTTAGGATATGGAAAATTTAGGATGTTTCAGCTTAATTAACCAATATCACTTCTCTGGGTAAAGGACAGCATTTCCCATATTCTGCTCTCCTTCTCCAAAGTGAATTTACAATCTCTCCATCACATCCCATTCTGCTGAGTGTTCTAGAGGTCCTGAGTGCTGTGGTGATAAATACAAAGCACTTTTCCTTTGGATTTTTCTCCACAAATTCTGCTTCATTTTTCAGGTCTGGTTTCTTTCCTGCTTACATGAAATCCACTGCACTCGTGCCTGCCCTTGAACTTCCTCTTGAACAAAGTCAATATTTGATCTGGTTCTTGTCTGGTTTTCTATTTTCCTCCTGTTGCCAGCTAATGATGGGATTTTACTGAGTCAAATTCTGTGCTGGATCAGCTTAAAGTTCTCAGCTTGGCTTGCTCCAAGGAAATCATTTGAGTTGATCCCTTTCATGAATCAGCCCAGTGGTATCACCTGACTGCCATTTTTCCACACTTTTGGGGTTACTCTTCAGCTGCAGAAGGAAAAAAGGAATGCCAATGTCACCTTCTAGTCCTTTATATCTCTCCCAGCATCCTCCCATATTTCTTTTCCCTGGACAATTGTCCTTGTAACTCACACTTGTAATCTCAGCCAGAGACAAACAGCAGAAAAACATTTTTGGGGCTCCAGGATTTTGCGGGTTCTGATGCAGTCTGTGTTTTTTACCTTCACCAGGAATGAAATTCTGCCTGGTACAGCTCTTGTTGTTCAAAGGCCACGAAGTTTTGCCTGAATAAGAAATCAGAGGAGTAACTGGGTGTCCTGTGGGGTTCCTTACCCACTGCCCAGGGTCTGAACTCCCCCTGGAGCTGCCCTGATGTGTTCTGGATGTGCCTCCCCTCATTCTGAGCTCCCTGCTCATGCTCTGGCTGCCATCAGTTAATTCCTGTTCTTTTACCTGCAGATAAAATAGTTGTGCTGTTTTCCTTGCAGATAACAATGGAAACTCAAATGTAAATGGATGATGCCAATCTTTCCTTGCTTCTCTTTGCCTGAGCTTGGTTTTCCCTGGTGCTGTGAACACTTTTGAGATTTTCCCTCTTGATTCCATGGCTGAGCCTGCCTTTTTCCTTTGAGGAGCAATCTCTCAGCATTTCTTACAGCAGAACTGCTGGAGTTCAGAGCTGAAGTCACTTCCCAGTGGTTGACAAGTGGGGGACAATGCCTGGAAAGGCCTCTGGCAACTCTCAGCTCTTGTTCCACTGCAGTGACACAATTCAAGCTCAGGTTTAGTTGGCCTGGAGAAGGCTGCAAACTGCCATCCATGCAAATATATAATTTAAAGCATTTCTGCCTCATGGAATAATGATTTAGAAGGCTTTCTGTGGAGGCTGGTGGTCAGGAGACCCAGCTGGAGCCCAGGCACTCCCTGGCTGACCTGTGCTGCTCCCCAGACTTTGCCCTGCTCTGCTGGGATCTGTTCAGCCAAATCTGGAACACCAAAATTTTCCTCACCCCGCTCTATTCCCTCCTGGTTTTTTCCACTATTTTACAGACCAAACAGCTGAGCCTGTCTCTGAGCTCAGTAATCCTCCTGCTACCTCCTGCCCTGGAGGTCAGCCTTGATATTTGCCCACTGCAAGGGGAGGGGAGGATTTCTTTTCCAGCCCAGGCCGACCTAAAGAGCTGTTGTGAAATCGCTGGCACAGCCCCACGTTTCCATAGTGCCCCGACTGGCAGCAGCTCCTGCTGTGAATGTTAACATCCCTTCCAGGGCTCCTGGCTGGGGCACTGGGGGAATTGCAGAGCCCTGAGCCATGTCCCAAGGCCTGGAGCTCCAGCTGATCAGCTCCATGTCAGATTTATTTCCTTAGCAGCCTTTTAATTCTGTAAAAAAGCCAGCAAACAAACTCCTCAACTTCCTAACTGTGGGATTGCACAGGGACACGGTGGGGGCAGAAGGACTTCAGACTTGCTCTGCTCATGCAGCCTGGCCTGAACAAAAGCAGGATTGTCCAGGAGCTGCCCTGGGAGCTGGCTGGGACTTTTCTCAGGAAGAATTTAAAAGAGCCCATCTTTAATCCTCCCTGAAGTTCTGGGGAGCTCTGCCAGCCATTGTCTGCCATGGCTTTTGTGGGGTTTGCTGAACTCTGTGCAGATCCTTCATGTCTGCCCTGCTCCAAAGTACATCACAAGTTTGGTTCTGGAGTTGTTTTCTAGTTCTGGGTTTGTTTTCCTTTAACACTTCTACTTCTCTGCTATTTAAATGCTGTTGTAACTCCAAACAATTATTCCTCAGGGTATTTTTTTTTCAAAAAATATTTGATGGCATCACTGAGAGCAGCACCCCTCACTCTAGGCTGTGTCAACTCCTCTTTCCCCTGTATCCTCCCCCAGTGATGCCACAGAATGAACAGAACCAATATTTGCTTTAATTGCTGGTGATGCTTTATTGGACAGCAGTTGTCTCATGGCCCCTTGATTTAATCAAATTAAGCAAATCTAATTGTGAAAAACAGTGATGATTATTATTAAACAATGGGAAATTTTGTAAGGTAGAAACATCACTTGTTTCTGTTCCACCTAGAAGTATGTTGGGGGATGAAAGAGAATTGCCACATTTCAGTTTCTAAAAAAACTGGGACTCTTAGCACTCAGAAGATAAAAACCTCTGCAGACATTTTTTACCCCAGCACAAATCATGTCATATTTACCCATCCTTCTCCAGTGTGTTGTGGGAATGGAAGGAAGTGGAAGGTTTATTTAACATTGGCAAAGCTTTTCGCATCATCACAGCTGAGATTCTTACAAGTCAGGGAAATAAAAATCCCACGATGTGGCAGCAAAGCTGGTGAGAAACTCACTGAGGAGAGCTGACAAACAGGCAGCATTTACCAGGTGTGTTCTCTTGGCTCAGACACTAAAGAAATTCCCTAAAAAAACCAGGATCCATCAGCTGGAGCTCAGAGGAATTCTTAGAACAGACTTTAGCACAGTTTAGGGGTTGTTAATGCTCATTTGAGGCAGAGGAAGGCACTGAAGTTTCCCAGAATTTTCCTTAAGGGTTGATGAATCAGCTCCCATCTAGTTCCAGCTGATAAATAAATTTTTGATAAATAAATCAAACAGTTGCACAAACAAAATCAGCACTTTGGAGTTTGATTGGAATATTTTAATGAAAGATGGGAACCACTCTATTCCTCACCTGAAAATCTTTTTCTTGGCTAGGGATGAGCATTGGATCTGTCTCAGATTTCCATGCAACTCCTGGCTCAGACAGGTTGAGTAACAGTGATGTTGAGTAACTGATGGCTCAGTAACTCAGGCTCTCTGTGGCCATAATTTTAATGAAATCAGAGGTATTTAGTGATGTTTTCCACCTGTTCACTGATTAACCTCCTCCTGAGATTGTGCAGTGAGAAGTACTTGCCAAACTGTTCAGAATTAAGACTGAATTACTGTTATTATTACTAATTAGGCAAAGTTCTTGTTCGTGGTTTGTTCTTCTTTTGCCACCCCAGATAAGCAGAGGCATTGGCTTCAATGATTCTGAAACAACAGATATGGACATGGGGCAAATCCATTAAGGTATTTTTAACTTCTTATTTTCTATGTTTGGTCTTCACTTGGAGATGAACAATCAATTTACTTCTTCCACCATGGGAAAGATGTATAAAAAATCTTAATTATTTTCATTACAACATATTGGGGTAGAATGATGTCATTTGCCACACAAGGTCTCCAAACTCCAAAATCCTCAAAAAGTCCAGCACACAAGTTTGCAAACAAATAAATGTTTAATGGCATTGAATAATGGATTTACAGGTGTTAAATAGATTATTTTACACATGGATTTATCGCTCTTCCAGCTCCTTTAGCAATTCGTCGAAGTGGGTGATGTACCATTTTGCTTTCTCCTTTACTTGCTTTCTGACTACATTTCCTCCAAATCCAATGAAGCAATCCTGGAAAACAGAAGGTATTTCATTGGTTCTTTCTGTTCTTTCATTGGTTATTGAAATTGAAAGGAAGGAATGGAACTTCTCAGTAATGAAGTTTGCTTTTAAGATTGGATTTTAAAACCACATCACTCCTCCCTGCCCTGTGTTCCTTTGCATGTTCATTTTTCAGATTTACTAACAATTCATTCTGCAGGACTTTGGTCATGAGAGTTTTTCTCAGTGTCTTGCAGCTTCAAGATGGTTCAGATCTGAGATTTTACTGCAAATCTGATGTAAATGTGATGCAATTCGAGAATGAGTAAACACTGGATCATGCACGAGCATCCCACAATTATCCCTCTTGTGTTTATCTTACCTCTGTTTACCTCATTAGAGATACCAAAAGCAAACATTAACTGTCCTCAATCATTAACCAGAGCAATCATCATTTCTACATGTCAGAAAACCCCCTGCAGTGAAAGTGCAGCGTTTAAAATTTCCACTGCAGCTTTTTTTTTTTTTTTTTTTTTAGCCTTGAGGTGGGGAAGCATTAAATGCTGAGCTGCTGACTTGACCATTTAGAAATAAGTTGTCTTTCTGTTAATTTTTGTATCAAATAATCCAAACTTCACTCTTCTTTTTCCCCCAAAGGATTGCTTAGAAGAAATTCAGAATTTCTGCAATACTCACTGCAGGGGGGCAGGCTTCCATGTCTGTAGCTCCATCTCCAATCATAACCACTTTCTTGAAATGGAACTGTTCTTTCAGATGACTGATAACTTTTCCTTTCCCCCCTGATTCAGCTGTTGGTTGTGTTTCATCAAATCCTGCATATTCTCCTAGAAAACAGCAAAAGGACAAGTTGGAAATACAGATATTTTTTTGTAAATTAAAGAAGCTCTCTGCCCGTGGTCTTGACTTCATTGCATGCAGTCCTGTAAACCTTACAGCATCAGCATCCTCCAAAAATAATTTGAAGGTAAGTTCAAGACTGGGATTTCACCCCCAAGTCTTCAGTGGGGAGATTTTCAAATTAAAAATAGAGACATTTTCAGAGAAAAATAGAAACCTGTCTGGGCAGTGCTACAAATCCATCCCCAGCCAAAAGCAGCATCCAGGATGATGCAGAGACAGTGTAGGAAACCCTGAGTAAGGAACAACCTCACTAATTACAGCTCTGCTTGGGCATTCCAGCTTTAAATCCAGAGCTGCAGGACCCCAAAACCACTGCAGGAAGTTCCTGACAGCAGCTCAGGTCATGAACTCTTTCACCTGAAGGAGCAGGAGAAAATGAAACTCTGCTGTAACAAGCTTTACCTTTGGCACAGCTTGCAATTAAGAACTGTGGCTCTATTTCTTACATTGAGTGTGACCTGAGCTGGTTTTAGGGAAGGTTTTGTAATTTTCCTACTTGGAGTTAGCTGGATTGCTAACAGGACAATGTCTGCAGCCCAATATCTGACAGCTGGAACTGCAAAAGTGCCATCAATTAGCAGAGCAAGGAGATTTGAAGGGATTCTCACCGTTGAAGTAAAACTTGAGCCTGTTGGCGAAGACGTTTGCTGTGGGAATGTTGAGCTGCAAGGCCACGTGTTCCACAATGCTCTGAAACCCCCCAGAGACCAAGAACACCTGCACCCCTCGTTGGTGGAGTCTGCTCACCAGCTCCCTGAGGAGAAAGAGCACAGAGGTCACACAAATCCTTCCCAAAGCAGGTTTGGTGCTATTCCAGCTTAGTTTGGGGTGTGATGCTTTCCAGCTCCATGCATCCCAAAGCTTTTCCTGCTTTCCCATGCAGGTTTGTGCACACACCTGGCTGGGAAGAGCTGGACAAAGCCATAATTTCACTCCTCAAAAACAAGCACTCCCTAAAAATATTTTCTTTACACTTCCACATTAGTTCCCTTGAACAAGCAAGAGCAGATCCAGTTCAGATTTTTAAACAACAGCAAGAAAATGAATGCAGCAAAAAGTAGGGAATGTTAGCTAAGGCCACTGCTCCAAAATGCAAAAATGGGCTGGAAAGTGCAAACTGCAAATGTTTTCTAGGTCAGAGCTGCTTCACCAGCTGCTGGGCATTGATGCCATGTTTAGAAGAAGGCAGCAGCTAGAGAAAAGGAGTCAGAAAGAGAAGTCTGTGGCTCCAGCTCGTGTCAGCAGGAGTTGAAGGCAGTGAAAAGTTGCAGGGATTTGGCTCTGGGGGCAGGAAGATCAGCCTACAGCAAGGGAAGCAGTGGAAGTGGTAGCAGAGACACTAAAGACTGAAAAGCAAAGCAGAGGCTTAAAGCAGGACACACAGAAAAGGAGGAAGAAAGGGAAGGACTGAAAAGGAGGAAGAAAAGGAAGGAATGAAAAGGAAAATCATGTGATCCTGAATAAGGAAACAATGTTCTCTTTGTAGTTACCTCTAGCTGTGAATTCTACAGGAAAAAAGTCAAAATACAAGCACAGTATCATCTAAAACTCCTGTTATGTGCTAAAAATATCTTAGACTTGAAGCTGTGGTCAGATTTTGTAGTAAAGAAGTTATTTTCAATTGTTGAAAGCAATTTGAATAGGGCGAAAAAAACCCAAAGCTTTTCAGTTTAAAGAGTCAATGTTCATTCCAAACCTCAGGATGAATGAATACACATATTTATTTATTTATTTGCTTAATAAGAATTGTGCTGTTTTTAGAGACTTCAGAATGGGTAGCTCTGAGCAGTGGATCCCCTAAACTGAGCCAGGGGTGTGACTGCAGTGGGGAGAGTCAGGGAGAGGTGACAGAGTTGCAGAATAGACCAAATTTAAGGAGGTATTAAATCTCCTCCCAGTCCCATCACCCCTGAAAAACCAGTGCTGGAACAGATTCTTTTCCATGCCCACTTAACCCTCGAGCCAGGATTTGAGCTTGCCAGCCAAAGTGCTAGTTAATATCTGAGAATATTTGCTTTTTCCATGGATGCTTAACCAGTTGCCATGGACTCAGGCTCCTGATCCAAGCTTGGAGATGGAACAGGAAGGCAACCCAAACCAGCTCTGTGGCCTTACAGCATCACTGATGGCTCAAAATTTGGTTTATTTATTCCACCAGCTTCCTGAATACTTTAAAAAAAAAAAAACTTAAATTCTTCTTACCGTATTCCTGGAGTTAGCTGAGGTGGGTTGTCAGATATTAATTTCTGCACTTGTTCGTAGGAGGGCCGGATGAGACCTAACCGTGCTGTTAGAGCTGCCTTGAATGTCACAGTGCCACCCATGGCCCTGCGGGTCCTGAGGGGACAGCCAAACAGCAAATCAGGGACACCTCTGGGGCTGAGGCTTCTCCCAACAACACAAGAATGACAAGGAGGCAGGTAAGAGAGCCCAGGTTGGAGGTTGTACTGAACCAACAGACTGGTGGCATCCACTGGTAGGAGATTTGCATGGATGGGAGAACTGGGGAGGCAAAGGAAAATGGCTCCATTCCCTCTGGGATGCCATACTGGGACTGTGGTCCTAGCCTGCAGCTCTGAATTTAACAGAGCTTTTGCTACAAGCTTCAACTTGTGCTGTTCCCAGCCTCAGAGATGGCTTGGGAGAGTTGTCCCCTCTCCTCCATCTCATGGTAAGGTTTGCTGGTTCATAATAGGGTTTGGTAGTGCTGAGCCAAAGTTAATGATGAGGGCTGGTCTTAGTCTATCAAAATTAACATCAGAGAATTTATGCCAGCTCAGTTTTGTTGGGTGGCCTCACAATTCCAAACCAAGTTGCATTAATTCCACTTTTTATCCCCAACCCCTTTTTGAACAGCAACAATCCACGACAGAGTCGAATAACTGTAAATTACCAATTCCTTAACCCAGATTAAGCTCATCCATGGCTATTTTTGCCTGGGCCTGTGTGAGTTACCCCCAGCCATACATACATCTCTGCCACAGCATCTCCAACCCCACAGAACTTGGCGAGCTCGTCAATGCCCTCCTCCCTGATGACGGTGCTGTCCACGTCGAAGCACACGGCGTCGGCGCTGCGGAAAATCTCCTTCAGCTCCATGAGGGACGCCATCCTTTTGGGAGCCTTCTTACTGTGAGGGGACAAGATGAAGTCTTTCTCTGAGTGAGAGTAGTGCACTGTTTCCTGAGCCATTGGTGCTGCTGCTCTGGTCCGTGCGAGAAGGGACGAGCACAGCCTGAGCGCCAGCTTTTATCCCGGGGGAATGGTGGTGGAGGTCTGCCTCAGCTGCTGATTTGCTCTCTGCTGTTGCTGCCTACTTATGGTCACCTTGTGCTCCAGGTGGGCTGGGGAGCTCTGGGCTGCTGCTGATTTGCTCCCTGCTGGCTCGGCCCATTGATGTTCTCATGGGTTCAAGGTTGTTATCCTTGGCGTTGCCAAGTGCTCTGGGGGATTGCAGGGCTGGGTTTCATCTCGCCCTCACCCCTCGGGTGGGTCTGGATTTCTCATCTCTCCAAGGCTGGGGTGTGAGATTAGTTGCTGCAGGACAGCCAGGTCCTAAGGATTTGCCCTAGTGATTGTCCCTAAGTCATGAAGGTTTAGATCTTTTTCTGCATCCTCATTAATAAAAGACTGGGCCATTAGCACTGGGAATTGGCCTTTTAAAAAATCCATCAAACCCTTGGCCTTTGAGAACTTCACTCAACCCATGAAGACATCACATTTTCCATAACAGTCCCTGACAAAAGTTTATTTTCTTCCCTTTCATATCTGTCCACTTCAATACGTTGAGCACTTCTGCAGATCAGAAGCTTGAGGAGTATCTTCTTACTCATCCCTGCTCACCTTGTGCTTCATCCTTTCATAGGGGGATTAATTCAATGTGGATTTTACTATTACTAATCTATAATTTAGACACAAACAGCAGCTTCCTATTTATCTCACTTCCCAGAGTTTTGTAAAAGTTTTTGTTTCTTTTAACTCTTAGACATCTCTCAGGACATGTCTTGTATGATTGATCTGGGTTGCAGGTTCTTTTTCTGGGACAGGAGAAAAACACCATCAAACAGCACATTCTTAAGAATTATGGATGTCTTTATATCCTTTCATCTCTTGTTTTCCTCTCACTAATGGTCAAAGCAGCAACAAGAACCTTTGGGTTTATTCCCAGGATGTGGTGAATATTGGGATACAAAAGCCTTTATGAAAAATTACCATCCTCACTACAAATGTGGAACACACACCTCTTCTCCCTCGTGTGTGGAATAAAAGAGAATACTGCAGTTCACTGCTGAAAGGTGGAAATCTGCCTGAGTGAAACCACCCAGCCTGAGTAGTGAAAGCTGTTGTGAACCGGCAGGAGCTGTGTCTGCAGGTGAGATCCTGCCTGACAAACAGGGAGGTGTGAGTGAGCAGGGGACAGAGACAAGTGACAGGAAAGGCAAAGGCAGCCATCAGACAGGACTTTTCTGTGGGGGCTTTTCTGCTACCGTGGAGGGTATGGGTGGTGATGGAGGAGATATCCCAGAAAAGCACCTCTGGGCAAGGCAGGAACACAAATGGAACTGCAGTTTGGCAGAACTCTTGGTGTATGGACAACACTGTAAAACTCCAGTCCAGCTGTTGGATCATGACTAAAGGATTATTTGCTGCAGACCATGTGGGGTTTTATCTTTTTCTACAGAGTTTGCACTGGACATATAAGAAATACACTCATAAACCATCAGCACAGCACATAAAAGAAACCGAAGTGGCCATGGACAAAACTTCCCTCTGCCAGAACCCAGCTCTGAAGTAAGCCTTGGTGGCCAGAGGCCAGTTCTGAGGTAAGGCTTGGCAGCAGCTGGGCAGGTGACACGTGAATTTACTTTGCTTCAGCCTTGACTTGCCCTGGGCTGCAGAGCCCTGTGTTTGTTTTTGCAGTGAAATATGCTGGCTTTCCAAGCAGCAGGGCTGCGATTCCAGGCCAGGCATCCCTGTGGCGTGACATTGGCGCCACAGTGTTCCATTACTGAGCTCTTCTTATGCAAAGTCATCATTGCCTCACCTGGGGCTGCACTGCAACCCTGCAACGCTGTGAGGCAATGTCACCATGTGGGGACACTGCTGGGTGACGTGATTGCTCGGTGAGAACCTGGAATTTAGGTCTGGACACACGTCTTTAAAATTTCATCTCACTGTCCCAAAAAAACGTTGTCGCTCCAAGTGCATGTTGGGAGCGGAAATGATGAAATGTTAGCATTTCCCATATTCCTGTCCCTTCTGGATGGTCCTTACCATGCTCCTTACAATGATGACATGAATGTTGTGGTGGATTTTGCACTTTGATGGAATTAGAGGAAGAATTATTGTGATGTCATAGTTGGAATGAACCCCGTCCTCTCTTGTGATGGATTTTGCACTTTGATGGACAATTAAAGGAGTTAGAGGAAGAATTATTGTGATGTCACAGTTGGAATTAACCCTGTCCTCTCTTTATTCCATGCAATAACTCTTTGAAAATAGGTTCAAACTGTGGTTTATGTTGTCTAAAAATGGCAAGTTGGAAGGGAAGATTTGCAGAAATCATCAGTAGCTCATCAGAGCGAAAAGAATTGAAGTTGTGTAAAACCCTTCAAATCTCAGCTGCAGTCAGGGAAGAACAATTTATTCCAGAGTGGTCCAGGCCTGTGCAATTGGCAGAGATTAATTACTCCAAAATACAGGGCATCTGATTGCTTGAAAGTGTAAATGTTTTAATGAGATGGGAAGAAAAAGGACATTCTCACAAATACTGAGTTCTGTCTCCCTATGACAAACACTGATAGGGAATTTCTGATCTTCCTGCCACTGAATTTCAGGTAGGTAATCAATTCCTAGCCTATTATTTACATGCTGGAAATGCAGCAAACATTTCAACAGGCCTGATATAAAATATCATGGGGAAAAGCTGGAAAGAAGAATATGGGGAAGAGAAGAAACAATGGGTGAAGAAGACAGAAGAAAAGAGTGACAGAGGGAGAGAGGAAGGGTGAAACTTGAGATAAAGATGGAGAAAAAAGGAAATCACAAGGGGAAAATGGAATTCCCATGAGATCTCCTTGCCTCCAGACTATGAAGTATTTCATTAGGTTGTTCTGAAAGAAAAAAAAAAAAAGGAGACATTTTCACAAGAAATAATTCTCTTTCATAATAGACAGGGTGGAGTCACAGCAGCGAACACGGGGATTATGTAAGACCACATGGCAAAGGAAAACAACTGAAATCCTCTCTGCTGTCCCTTCAAATAAAGGCACTTGCCTCACTGAGAAAAACTGAAACATCCTCTGTATCCACATGAAATGCAAATGGAAGCAGTAAGTGGTGCTCAGAACTGCAGGTGTTCTGGGGCTGCAAGGTTTTGATGAGATCTCAAATCCCTCATTGTGACTAGACCTCCCTTGTTGCTATATTTCAGCTTTCATAAGTGCTGCCACGCTGCTACTTTGCATTATGTTCCCATTTATTGCTGTTAAAAATGAAGATTAAATGAATCTTAATGAAATGTTACCCAGCACTCAGGAATATCCTTGTTTGCAAACAGTTTCTGATTCATTTCCCCACTTAACATTGTATTGAACTATCAGTGACATTAACAGAAATTCAACCATATTAAACTCCTTCATTGAAGGGAAGCTGCTGCTCAGAGCAAAGGATTGGGAGAAAATAGTTCTTGAAACTTTTTTCAGGACATTTTCCTACTACAGGAGTGGTCCTGCTTCTAAGAACATTCCCAGGAGAGTTTCCATGGAATGAGTTTAAACAATCCATTTAATCTTCATTGTTTCTAGCCCCGTGTCTGTAAGATGGGGATAATATAGTGATACAGCTTTTCTGTGCTGAGCTCTCATCCTCAGAATTAACAATGTTTTGAAAGCTTTAGAGGAAAGCTGATACATTTAAGCAGATTAGTTATATTTAAGCAAATTGTGTTGGTGTTTTATATAAGTTTTAGAAGTTCAACCCATCCAGCCATAACTGAGTTTCTGTGGTTTGCAGGGTGAGAATAGGAAGATTCAGTCCTTAATCTCCTGAGTTTTCTTTCTTTTTTTTTTTTTTTTAAGGTTTTTCTTTAACCTCCTGGGCTTTCTATTTTCTTGCAGGTTTTTTGTTAAACCTGCTCAGTTTGTAAAACCAGTGGCTCAAACCTCTCTGCGAGTCAAGAGACGAACTGGTCGCAGCTCTATTATCTGCACAGCAGTGCCTCACAGTGAACTCATTTAAGCACCTTGTCAAAAGCAGCTGAAAAGGGACAGAAGGAACCTGTTGGATGTTGACATCCACCTCCCAACTCTCCAATCCCCTCTCGCCTGTCCTGCCAAAATGCTGCTGCTCCCCCCGTGCCCGATTGCATCATTCATTCACGCCGCTGCTCTAAACCAGCCACTACGACCGGTGCCGTGCTTTGCCGGGCAGCACAGGCACGAGATCCTCCTCGTTTTCATGCTGGAAAAAAACCCCGCTGTTACGGATCTGCGAGCCAAACGCCAACCCCTTCCGACCTGCGAGAAAAGCACGATCGCGGTGACTTACAGAACTGACCCGGCCGTGGCTGCTGCTGCCGCTGGGAAGCTCAGCTGAGCCCTTCGCTCACACAGACCCCACGCACTGGACCATTTTGCCGCTCAGCCCCTGCTAAAGCGCTGAGTAAGGCAGCGCGGGGGGTTTGTTTGAGGTGGTTGCACACATGGGAGCAGAGCCGCGCAGCTGTTCGCTGCCAGGGCAGGCAGCCGAGCTGTGACCGCCCCACGGCAGGGGAGGAGCCGCGGGCCCGGCGGGGCGCTGCTGCTGGCCGGGGGGCAGCGGGCACCGCAGCTCCATCAGCCCTGCCTGGGCACCAACAGCTCGGGGGAGGCTCCGAGAGGCACTTTGTCCTGTCAGAAAGCACAGGCCAGGCTGTTCTCGGGAGAGAAGAGAGGATTTGTGAGCTGCGGTTGCATTATCGCCTCTTGGATTAAGCTGTTAGTGCATCCCTGAGCAAAGTTGCACGCACGGATTCGTGCAAAGCCGGCAAAAGCTCTCGAGCAAAGGGAAAACTGCGTGGGGAAAGGCTCGGTGTTGTTCCCCCTAATGCAGTGTTGTCAAAAGCTGTGGAAAAGTTGCCAAACCTGCCCGTGCTTGTGTTTTGGCATCCCACGGAAGAGCTCCCCTTGCACACTGCTGGGGGCACGGGTTAGAAAATGGGAGAGTGCCAGCTCAGAAGTTGTTCGGTTCAAGGTCAAGAAAGTCTGATTTAGCTGATTTAGCTGCTTTTGCTCACTTGTGACAGGAGTCCCGTGACTGCTGCCCGTCTGTTCTGCACCGCTGGATGCTCCAAGTCACACTCTATGCATGACCTCTTCTGCCATCCCCTCAAAATTCCATGTATTAATTGAAACTGATCACCTTTTGTGCCCCTCCTTTATGGTTTTTTCCAGAGTTTCTCAGGACACGACCATTGGGTGACAGAATCATCTCTCAGTAACTTCTTGAGTCAGGAAAAACAGGACCAACCAAGCCCCTCTGCTGCCAAACTGGTGCCATGGATCAGCAGCCTGTTTTTCAGCTTTATCATGGCAGGACAGGATGTTGTTTAAAGCAGATTTAGAAATCATTTCTGTGAATAAGGTTAAAGGAAAACCCGTCTTGATAAAGATGAAAGAAAATGGCTTTTACTGAGAATCTCAGAGGGGTTTTTGCCAAGATAAGCAGTGCCTGGCTTGACTGAGAGAATTGCTGCTGAATATTTCATGAAGGATATTGCCTTTATTTGGCTTAGTTTAATGGACATGTTGGTTTTAAATTAGTTAAATATTTTGATTCTAACCTGGTGTCATCCATTGCATTCATTGGGTAATTTAAGTCTAGTAAGCATTTGCCCTGTATTTTTATTACACATAAAAAACAAATACATGGAACAGTTCTACAGCTAAGACTGAAAAAGGAAGAAAAGCTTGTCTTGATGGCTGAAAAATGCTGCAAAATGGGAATTTAATGTGAAGACGCTCATGAGAAATGTTACTATAACACAAAATAACTACCTTGAGAATGTGAGCCAGCAGAGAAACACAGAGAGCTCTGCCTGGGAGCTTTAGGATGATGTTCAGGAGTGAAAAGACAAACTTGTTGATACAAGCACAGCACCCAACTCCTGTATATCACTACAGAACCTCTCCATTTGTTCCAAAAAAAGAAAAGGAAAAAAGAAAAAAGAAAAAAAAGCAGAGACCACCTGCATGGACGACTAAGATGTCTTTGAAAACAGCTGGTTTTCCTTTTTCTTTTTTTCCTCTTAAAAAAACATCTAAAATTCAAACTCCATTTTCCTGCAGTAATAATTCCCCTCACAAACCTGAACAAGAACCACATCACTGCCAACCCCACACAACACAGGCGTTTTAGGATGGATAATTCCTGCCTTTCCATAGGCATCAGAAAAGAAATCATAAAATATCACAAGCCTGCTGGTATGGGTTTGACAACGCTGCCCTCTGCTGAGAACAGCCCTGAGAGGAACAGGCAAAAAAGGGACATATCAGAGAAGCAAGAACAACAAAATATTTGACTTGGGAGTTACAGAATCCAGGGCAGAGCTGGGGAACTGGACATTGCATCTCAGATATTTGCACTGCAGCCTCTGCAGCCAGGTTGGGTGTTTGTTTTGGTATGGTTTCAGCATCCCAACAAGGTGGAGATGAGATTTTAACAGAGTTCCAGAATCAATACTGAAATGCCAAGTGTGATTCCCTGCATTTTGCAATGTTTGATGTTTATTCCTAATGATTGCAATAACAGAGGAGAAAGCCCAGCCACTCTACTGGAGTCAGCATTTAAATATTTCACAAGACATTGCTCAGCTAAACAGAAGGGCTCCAAACCTGTGTTGTAGGATGGCCAAACACCATCTAAAACATTTAAAAAACAGAATCCCAATGATATCAGCAGCTGTCCCTTTCAGGGAGACAGACAGGCCACATATGGGAGTCCTCCTCTCCTGCACAGCATGGCATTTTGCCTGGAAACCTGAGATCCTCACCCAAAGCAGGTGCCACAGCCTGCAGCCAAACCCAGCCAGGCTGCCCTGACACTTGACACCGACTTTTCCCATCAAGCTCCCCCAAAATTTCTGTGCAGCAGAACTGGACCCAACTTCAGGCTTTACTCCTGGAGGTGGTGTGGAAACATGCAGCTGAAGCAATCCAGGGCTGCATCCAGAGCTCCCTGCTGCAAAAAGTGGAATGGAGAGGGAGAGATTTCATAGAATTCACAGGTTTGGGCTGGAAGGGAACTGAAATAATGTATTGTTTCAGCCCCATGCTGTGGGCAGGGATACATTCCACTATCCCAGGTTGCTCCAGCATGGCCTTGGACACTTCCAGGGATCCAGGGGCAGCCACAGCTTCTCTGGGCATCCTCACACCTCGTGGGTGAGCTCTGGGGAAGGGTCTCTGTCTTCCCTGTACCAAATACTGACAAAATCCTGGCCTCAGGGCCAGCTGTCCCTGCTGGATGTGGTCAGCACCCTCTGGAGTAGCTGGGCTGCAGAACACTGCAAACTGCCTGGGGATTATTCTGGGGCTGGGCACCTTCCTCATGCAATACTTGGAGAAACACAAGCGTTGTGTCACACCTGGTGTTGCCGTGTGCTCCGAGGGGTGTTTGGGGACAAGCCCAGACGGGACAATGTGGGATGGAAAGCTGGTGCAATCTGTGCCCGCAGGGATGTGAAGGACCACGGCAGGAGCTTCTGCTCAAGCTCCTCTTCGGGAGAACTCACTTGTCCTCCTTTTCAGAGCCCCAAGATGCAGATATTGCAGTGTCTTGTGGAGTGAGCCCTGACAGGCCACACAGGACAAGTGTTTCAGCACCTCTCAAGGTTGCCTTGACAACGATATTTCTGGTTTTATTCCACAGGGAAATCTCTGTGGCCTCGGGAGGGATCATCCCCATCCTTAAATCCCCTGGGAGGGGTTCAGTCCAGGAAAGCCCGGGTACAGGGGGTGCACTGGGGGCTATGTAAGCCCCGGCACCCCACATACCACCTTGTGTGTCATGAGTTTGGATTAACCTCAACCCCGAATTTTAACCAAGAACCATTGATTATTAATCCAGTCCACTTAACGATTAATTCTATCGGTCTAATGCTAAATCACCGGGTTTAATTATTTATTCTCGTGGTTCTGCGAAGCTGCTGGGGGGTGTCCGTAACATGAGAGGCTGGGTTAAGCACCGACCATCCCTGCCCGTTCAGAATCTCCACACGGACCCCGCCCGTCCCGCTCCCCTCACGGTCTGGGGGCGGTGCCGCGCCCGCGCCCCAGCGGCGGCAGGGGGCGGGACGGGGCGGAGCGACATGCGCCGCAGCCAATGAGAACGCGGTCGGTACGCCAACGAGCCAATGAAAAGCCGGGCGCCTCAGCGGTGGGAGAGGCCTGGATGAGCGACAGGCGATACAACCAATAGAAATGCGGCATAGCGCCGTCTGGCCAATGGGCGAGCCCGGAGAGTTCTAGAAGGGGCGGGCGGAAGGCGGGGCAGCGGTGTCCCCGCCCGGCGCGGCCCAGAGCGGAGCGCAGTCATGGCGGTGAAGGCGATCAACCCCAAGGCCGAGGTGGCCCGTGCCCAGGCCGCGCTGGCCGTCAACATCAGCGCGGCCCGCGGGCTGCAGGACGTGCTCAGGACCAACCTGGGGCCCAAGGGCACCATGAAGATGTGAGGAAGCCCCCGCGCCTCTCTCCGCGGGTGGGGTTGGGCTGGGCTGGGGGGAGTACGGCCTGAGGGGTGAGCCGGGCCGTGCGGAGGGAAACAAAGGCGGGAGGGGTGAGGGAGTGAGCTGAGGGATGGAGGGATGGGGAGGGAGCGGCGCGGGCCCGCGGCCCCACACGTGTGTTGGGAGCGGGGATGGCTGATGGCTGAATGGATGGCAGGGAGCGGTGCGGCCCACACGTGTGCTGACCCGGGGCGCTGCTCACCCGGCCGTGCCGCCCGCAGGCTCGTGTCGGGGGCCGGAGACATCAAGCTGACCAAAGATGGCAACGTGCTGCTGCAGGAAATGGTGAGCTGGGCACATCCTCGCAGGGGCATTTCGGGAGGGACGAGCGCCTTTGGGTGAGGGGGGATCGCGTCCCTCACTGCCCCAGCCTGCCTTGTCCATTGAAAGCATAGTGTTCCTTGGGAGGAGGGGAAAGAAATGAGTTCAGGTTAAAGCAATACTGTAAGGAAAATAATGTTAAAATATAAACGGCTCCATCAGAATGAGTACAATAACCAGCCAAAGGAATAGAAAACAAGTTGGGGTACGTACATTTCTGATCATGCAAAGATAAATAAATTAACTCTAAACACAATGGATTTAGTGCCAGCCTGGCTGTGATGGTGCATCCATTGCCTTTCAAGCTCATGGTGAGCTAAGGACTAGTTTTAGTTGAGTACTTAACATTTTGGTGTATAGATACATATCTGAGGGGGAAACAGCGTTATATGGATTAATTCAATTACCTTACTGTCAGAATGATTGCTGTTTGTTCAAACCTGTTGTATTGCCTCAAACCATTAAAACATCACCTTCAACACTTTCTTACCTGGTCTCAGAATTTTGTTTGCTGTACCACTGCAGTGAAACTTAACTCCTCAGCTTCTTATTTTTGTCTAGCAAATCCAACACCCCACAGCCTCCTTGATAGCAAAAGTAGCAACAGCACAGGATGACATCACTGGAGATGGCACCACCTCAAATGTCCTGATCATTGGAGAACTCCTAAAGCAGGCAGATCTTTATATTTCTGAGGTATGGATGCAGTGTTCTTTTGTAGGTGGGCAAGTTAAAAGCTTCACTGAGACCCTTCAGCTTCTTTTGTTTCATGTTTAATACAAGTAAAACATAAATACATTTTTCACTTAAAATGAGTGTGTCGTGGAAGTTGTAAAAGGGGGAAAAGCTGGAGAGGAGGACTTAAAACTGGTTCAAAATCAAGCCCACTTACTGTGGATACTGTAGCTTTTGAGGTTTTGTGTGATACCTGCTGTTACTTTGTTTTGTGTGAGTGAAAACACTTCTGGTGTGTTTAGAAGGAGCTCCTCCCTGAGAGCAGGTGTTTGGGGTGTTGTAAGTTAAGAACAGACACTGATGTTGCACAGTGAACACCCAAGTGTGCTTTGTAGTTCCCTTGGTTTCAGTTCTGTGCTAGAATAATCTGTACTTTTCCTCTGCATTGGAAGGATTTGCATTCCTTTTATATGTATTCAGAAGGACAGAACACCTTGTTTTTGTGGCATATTCCCTATGTTTTGCCATTACATGGAATGTTGAAACCATGGGTTCCCTTTGTGGGAAAAGGACCATTTTGTCTTGCATTGTCCAATGACTTCTCTTCCCTTGCATTAGGGTTTGCACCCTAGAATAGTAGCAGAAGGCTTTGAGATTGCCAAGGAAAAAGCACTTGAGGTTTTGGAGCAGGTCAAAGTATCCAAGGAGATGGACAGGGAGACTCTCATGGATGTTGCCAGGACATCCCTCCGGACTAAAGTCCATGCTGAGCTTGCTGACATCCTGACAGAGGTAAGTGTCCCTGTCACCTCTGCCTCTTGATGGGAACTTTTAAAGTGCTGGGGTTATCATTTGAGGGAATAGATGGAAAGATGTGAACTTGCATGTTGGAAAATTAATGGTCACTTTGGGACATTTCCTCTCCCCTCTCTTCCAGGCTGTGGTAGATTCTGTCCTGACAGTCAGAAAACCAGGGGAACCCATTGACCTGTACATGGTGGAAATCATGGAGATGAAGCACAAATCAGAAACAGACACAACGTAAGTCAGGGGGATCCTTGAGCTTCAGTTTAATGGGGTCCTGAGGTTTGGGTAGCCTGGGGGGTTTTGGTCTCTTTTTAGGGTGTCCTAAAGCTAGCATTGGAGAAATTGCTGGGGAGGGACTGAAAGAAAGGCAGAAATACAGATTTCAGCCAGAAATATCATGGCAGAAGTTTCTCAGTCATTGAACTTGACTCCCTGGTGAAATTCTTGAATAGCAAACAGTAACACTGGCTTAACAATGTTGGATAAATACTCTTTTTTCTTAGCAAATACCCCTTTTTCTTTGTGGCTTGATGATGCTTTAGGTTGGCATCTGTTAAATACAAAACAGCATTTGAGAAGAGGATACTGGATTGTGGATTGGATATTGCGTAGGCTTTGTGTTTCCCTCAGTGCATGGATGAATTCTGCACTAGCTTTCCTCAGTAGCTAATGCAGTCAGACACCATGCCAGAGCAAATTCCTTTTTCACTGTGCCTGGTGTGCTTTTTTATGGGAATAGGCATGCCCTTGGAAGGGGAATACACAATCCTTATTCACTCCCATCACAAGATCCCAGGCAGTTTGGGTTGAACCCGTTCCTCTCTCTGACCAGCCTGCACTCCATGAAATGATATATTTGCATCCATTGACACACAGAATGGTTTTTAATCTTGCAGGCTTATCAGGGGGCTGGTTCTGGATCATGGAGCTCGCCACCCTGACATGAAGAAAAGAGTGGAAGATGCTTTTATTCTTACCTGCAATGTGTCTCTGGAGTATGAGAAAACGTGAGTGCACAGAAAATGCTCGTATCCTAAGGGCTTTTATTTAAGGTGTGCTTAAATACCAACCAAAAGGACTGTGAAGGTGAAAGGTGATGCCCCTTCTGCAGCCCCTTTGGGAAAGGTGCTGGGTAAAAAAATGTCAGTGAGAGGCAGAGCTTCACAGTGGTTTTTATTTTGTTGTGTGATCACAGAAAGGCTGAAAGTCCTTCCTTTTCTGGGCATAATTTGATACTCTAGAGCAAACACATAAATACACTTCAAAGTTCTCTCAGTTTCAAGTGTCTGCCTTACTTTTCAAGTGGAAAACCTCTGAACTAGAGAGCAGGAACAGCAGTGTGGGTCGGGGGGACTTGTTTGTTTTGGATTGATTTCTTTAGAATGTTTATGAAAGGATCATTCCTTGTGCTTAAGTTTATTTCTACAGCAGAGAGGAAGTTTTCTCACTGCTTTTTTGTGGATTTTTTTTCCCCCTTCAGAGAGGTGAGCTCTGGATTCTTCTACAAAAGTGCTGAAGAGAGAGAGAAGTTGGTGAAAGCAGAAAGAAAGTTCATTGAAGACAGAGTCAAAAAAATCATTGAGTTGAAAAGAAAAGCCTGTGGAGACTCAGACAAAGGATTTGTTGTGATCAACCAGAAGGTGAGATGAAGAATAGAACTAAAAATAAATTTGGAGTGCATGCTTCCTTGGCAAGCCAAGTGCTGTTTGACTCAGCTGGTAAAGTTATTGAGACAGAAATAGCTAAATTTAGGCTCATCCTTCTGAATATAATGTACAGTTCCTATTTGAGATCTTCTTTGAGTCTTGAGGAAGAACTTGTTAGTGTCAGACTGAAAGAAGGTGGTTTTAGCATTGTCTTTCCTGATGGTCACTTTCTTCCTTTCCAGGGAATTGACCCATTTTCCTTGGATGCACTTGCCAAAGAAGGAATAGTTGCTTTGAGGAGAGCTAAAAGGAGGAACATGGAAAGGTCAGTTTTTGGGAGGGGAGAGGGTAAAATAATAACCTGTTCTTCCAAACTGAGATAGAGTCAAGTCTGGCTTAAATCCATCTCTATGGACTTGACTAAAAATTGCACTTCAATCTACCCAGCTCTTCCTTGTGTCACTGAGCAGTTTGTATAAACTGTAGAGCCCTCAGTTTGAGCCCTCAGGATGCTTCAAATGCAGACACCTGCAGAGGAGACTTAATACCACAAGTTTGTTTTTTAAAGAGCTCTGCCATAAACAGAAACAAACTGTTCCAGGCCTAGGATCTGCATGCTGAAATCCTGCACTTATTGTCAATGGTTTGGGGTTTTACTGACTATAAAGCTGGGCTGTCCATGTTCTCTGTCAGACTGACCCTGGCCTGTGGTGGCACTGCCATGAATTCTGTGGAGGATCTCACTCCTGACTGCCTGGGACATGCAGGACTTGTCTATGAGTACACCCTGGTGAGTATGAGCAAGTGTTTGAAGAGTAAAGCTGGAGTATTGAATTAAAATTCTTAAAATCCGCTTGGATGTGAACTTTGTGTGAAAAATGTTTGCTCTTGTCAAAGACTGAGAAAATGCAAATAAAATTCTGCTGCTTCTCATCACTTCTCGACATGCTGTCAGTGCCAAAGTGAGCCTGAAAGCATCCAGTTGATTTATTTGTGTACACACTGGTGAAGCAAGTGGCTGACAGGAAAACATGTTTTCCACAGGGAGAGGAAAAATACACCTTCATTGAGAAGTGTGAGAATCCCCGCTCGGTGACCCTGCTCATCAGGGGCCCCAACAAGCACACGCTCACCCAGATCAAGGATGCAGTGAGGGATGGGCTGCGGGCTGTGAAAAATGCCATTGAAGATGGTGAGTTCCCTTCCTGTTAGTCATGCTAAGGATCTGTAGAAACTCATCTCAAAATTAGGGAATTACCCATCAGCTTCCTTGGTACATGCTTCAGTCCGAGCCCAAGCTAAATGTGAGGTGATTTTTTAGTTCTGCCACCTTGTGTTTGCAAGCAGTTGATACTTGTATAAGTACTCACCTGTTCAGATGCAAGATGTGGAGGGAAGAGATGAAACTCCACTAAAAATGAGCTGTTCAAATTGAAATAGGTGCTGACTGTGGAGCTTTCCCTTGCAGGATGTGTGGTGCCAGGAGCAGGGGCACTGGAGGTGGCAGTAGCCAATGCTCTTGTGAAACACAAACCCAGCGTGAAAGGCAGAGCCCAGCTCGGAGTTCAGGCTTTTGCTGATGCTCTTCTCATCATTCCTAAGGTATAAGGAGTTCCTGGGTGATTAAATGGCTTTAAAGCACACACAGACTCATTGCTTTTTCTGCTGGAGGGCTCTGTCGTTACCAACATGAAGCAATCTCTGTTCTGTGCCAGGTGCTTGCTCAGAACTCGGGGTATGATCCCCAGGAGACACTGGTGAAGGTCCAGGCAGAGCACGTGGAGTCAGGGCAGCTCACTGGGGTTGATCTCAACACTGGTAAGGACTCCCTCAACCACTGGGTGATGCTCCAAAAACAACCTGGCTCAGCTCTGTGAAAACACAATTGCTCTGAATGCAGGAAGTTGCACCTTCATTGATAAAAAGCTGCACAGAAGCCTTGGCAGGTGTCCTGCTGCTGCAGTTGCACTTCAGTGCATTCTGGTTTGAGGTTTTTAGAGGATAAAGTGTGTGGGAACACTGTTGGATACAGTGACTGATATCAGCTGTCAGCAGAAAGTCTCTGTGTGAGCTGGGTATTTAAAGGCTTAAATTTAAAGGCTGTTTCACTTCTGTTGCAGGGGAGCCGATGGTGGCTGCAGCAGCTGGAATCTGGGATAATTACAATGTCAAAAAGCAGCTGCTTCATTCATGGTAAGGCTGACAGTATTTCACTTCAAAGGGTATAAAACTGGGAGATCCCAGGCACAGGAAGATGTCTTGAAACCCAAAAATGAAGCTGAGTTTGGCAATTGTAACAATATTTCTTCCCTGTTTCTAGCACGGTGATTGCCAGCAACATTCTCTTGGTGGATGAAATCATGCGAGCTGGAATGTCCTCTCTGAAAGGCTGAGCTGGAGCTGCTCTTGGGATGGAATTTCTCTGAGGAATCCACCCCAGGGCCCTGTCCTTGCCTGTGGTGGATCTCCCAGCACCAGAAGTCACTCAGCCAGGAGGGGCAGCTCCTTTGGTAAACACGGCCGTTCAAAATCTTAGCAACTTAATCAAAGATTTGGCTCTAAAAAGGAGTTATTTATTTTTGATTTCACTGAACTGTACGGCTGCAGTTGCTTTCCATTTTTACCCAATAAACTGTTCTGTTCTGTGCTTTGGGTGTCTGTTCTTTAACCTTCACCCCCTCCTGAACATTCTGCAGTGAGGGTCTGCATTCCTAAGTCCTGCTTTTGGGAATTTTGTGAAACTTCTGCTCAAGAGTCTGCTGTGGGAACAGGGTGGGATCAGACCTAGAATTTGTTCAGTAAATTAGAAAAAAAGCTGGATTAAGGCAATCATTTAATAGTTTTGTACATGGTTGTGAATAAAGCTGAGATCACTGACTGCAGAATGGCTTGAAGTGGGGTGAAGGACCTGTTCAAAGGTGTCATCCTTAAGGGGTGGGTTTTTAACCCTGGGTTAAAGTGTTTATGGACAATGAGTGGTGGAGCAGGTCTAGACCCAGCTGCAGCTTTAAGTGGATGTGTGGGAGGGGAACAGGCTTTCCCCTGGAATGATTTTCCCTAATTCCAGCGGTGCTTTGTACTAGCAGTTTCCTTCCTCGGGCACGTGGCTACTGAACGTAAACGAAACCTTAAAAAACCCCTCAAACACCACAAAAAGCCTCCCTCGTTCGGGAGGATCGCGGGTGGCCCCAGTGCCAGGCAGTTCTAAACCCCGTGTGCAGCCGGGGTGTGACAGAAATCCCCTTTTCCTGCAGAGCGGATGTCCCTGAGCCACCCGCCGTGCTCGGCACGAGTTGGGCCCGGAAGAGCTTCCCGAGCCCGCAGCACCTCCGGGTCAGGAGCCCCGCCGTTCGTGCGGCGGCTCCGGGATGGGAACGGCAGCGGGACTGGTGCTGCTGTGCTGCGGGCTGCTGGGCGCTCAGCGCGGTGAGAGCCGCGGCACCCCCAAATCCCCCCCGTCCGAGCATCCTAGTCATCCCTTCCCGAAAATGGCACTTAAAATGCTTTGACCGATCGCTGTCACCCCCTCCAGCACGCGCAGGGACATCCCATCAGGATCTGCGCCTCACTCGTGTATACAAATTCAACTTGTGCTGAATCTCTCCCTTTCTAGCGCTCGCAGAGGATGGGGGCATGGTGCAGCTGACCGGAGGGACCTTCCAGATGGGAACCAGCTCCCTGGAGAGGAGGAGCGAGGAGGCGCCCGCCAGGGAGGTGACAGTGAAGCCGTTTGCTCTCGACAAGCACCCGGTCACAAACCGGGATTTCAGGTGAGCCCTCGGTGCCTCGGGGGCCGGGGGCAGGGGCAAGTGTGGCTGCCAGGTGTTCTGGGGCTGGTGCCTGGGGTCTGAAAGCCAATGCTTGGGGCTCATCAGAAAAAAAAAGTGTCTGTCAGTAATAAACCGCTCCTATAGGTGTGAGCTGAACTATTTTGCCAGTGTAGCTTGCAAACATCCTTCCTTTCATTTCCTTTTTTATCCTTTCCCCCCATCTTTCTTTCCTCTTTTCTTCCTCTCTTTTTTATCTCCTCTTTTCCTCTTTCTCCTTTTTCTCCTCCTCCTCCTGTTCCCTCTTTTTCTTCTCTTCCTCCTTCCTCTCTCCTCTACCTACTCTTTCCCTCTCCCCCTTTTCTTCCTCTCTTCTCCTCTTCCACTAACAGCAGCCACAGGTTTTACTGGCTTTTAAGGGATTTTTTCTTTCTGCAGTTACGGAAACTTGAATACAGGCTGAGTTTACCTGTATAAAAAACTAACAAATCTGTGAAGAGATGCACATTGGGCTGTTTTATCTGTTAAATATAAATCAAACCAGCTGGATATGGGGGGGTCTGTAGGTTTTGTACCTTTTGCCTTGCTCTGAACTTGTTGCCTGTGCAGATTTGTGGGGCAGAGCTTGAACTCTTACCCAGAGTGTGTTGTATTTATGACAGGGAGTTTGTTAGAGAAAACAAATACAAAACAGAAGCAGAAGCATTTGGCTGGAGCTTTGTCTTTGAGGATTTCGTATCTGAAGAGCTGAAAAAAAAAGTCACCCAAAAACTGGAGGTAAATCTGAATCCCACAGTGAGTTTCACTGATGGTGGTGCTGCTTTTCCACTAAGGAGCAGCTGCCTCTGCAGAGCCTGGCTGTTCTCAGAGGTTTTTCTTTAGTCTGGGGTGGTTTTGCTTTTGAACCTCAGCAGGATTGAGCTGGGGTTGATTCACGTGTTCCTGTTTCCATCCTCTGTGAGCACTGTTTGGACTCCAGGGAGCTGGGAGGAAGTAAAATGTGTTTCAAAGTACTTTAATAATCAAGTTTTAAATAGAAGAAGTGAACAGCATGAGCCTCTTGATCTATTTTCACTTTTGAAAGCAGATGCCTCTGCTCTGTGGGAAAGCACCATCCAAGTGCCTGTGATAACCCAGCACCAACTGCAGCACTGAGCCTTCCCCAGACTAACACACCCTGCTGTGGGATGGTGTCACCAGCCCAGCTGTCACCAGCCCACCTTTAATCTGGTGTCATTTCTTTCCCCAGTCAGCCCCGTGGTGGCTGCCCATCGAGAAGGCTTTTTGGAGACAGGTGAGTAAAATCCTGCTGTGGTGACTCCTCCCCATGCTGCAAACTCATGTGTGTTGTGTGTGCTGAACTTTATTGACCAAAATGGGGGGAAAACATTTTCCATTCCTTCATCTCTTCCACCCCTTATTCCCTTTGTAATGAAAATGTTATAAAATGAATTAAAATCTGTTTCAATTCTCCCCAGCCCTCAGGCCCTGGCTCCAGCATAAAGGACAGGCTGGACTACCCAGTGCTGCACGTGAGCTGGAATGATGCTCAGGCCTTCTGTGCCTGGAAAGGGAAGAGGCTCCCGTCGGAGGAGGAGTGGGAATTCGCTGCCAGGGGAGGACTGGAGCGTATGTACCACAAGCTCTGAGCTTTTCCCAAACCAGGCACTGAGTGGTGGTAGTTCACCAGATCCAAACCTCATTCCAGGGATTAATCTGAGGGGAGTTTGAACTGCCTCTTTTGGCCCAAGAGTGTAATAATAATTAATAAAATAAATTAATAAAAATCTCAGTATTCCTAGCTGAGCAGAAAAGGACAGTCACCAAATCCTGATTACAAACTGCAGTGATCCAGGGCTAACAGGTGTCTTTTCCTCCTTGGCAGAAAGGATGTATCCCTGGGGAAACAAGTTCCAGCCAAACCGTACAAACCTGTGGCAGGTAAGATCCTAAAAATCATCCAACCCACACTGGGCTCAGCCCATCTTCCCTGGGAAACCAGGATTTTACTGCTTCTAAAAATTCATCCATAAGTTTGTTTCAAAAGGGAGCTTGGGGCAACTTCAGGTGGGTGATCCCTCTTGACCAGTATGAATTTACACTGGAGAGTTACTTGCCTAATCAAATTATAGCACAGCCCTGGGAGGAGCAAGCTTGATGTTGTTTCTGGGGTGGTTCTTTGCTCTGAGTGGATTTTGTTCCCCCAGGGTGACTTCCCTCGTGGGGACACAGCTGAGGATGGATACCATGGCGTCTCCCCAGTGACAGCCTTCCCTCCCCAGAACAGCTACGGTACAGAGCACCCTCAGCCTGCTTTGGGGATGGCATCTGCCTCCTCAGTTAATGTTAATTATCAAATCCTGGAGTTGGGGCAGAGTTTTGGATGTGTGGGATTACATCAACATCTGGCTAGAATAACTAAGCCCAGGAAAAGCATCCATGGTTGATGCTGGAGTTGGCTGGGGTGCACCTACTGCACTTCAGGCACAAAACCACCTCTTTTTAATTAGAACTGAGTTATTTCGCAATTTGGTGTGATGAAACAAAAATTCCAAGCATATTGTTTGGATGCCATGCCCTCATGCACATGGGAAACAATGAGACAAATTAAAGTTTGAAATACAGGGAGGAATTCCTTCAGCCTCACCATGAAACCATGCTCTTGAATGATGCTTTGAATATTGTGCCCACTCCCTTGCACCAAATTTGCAGCCCTTGCAAACCTGCTCCCCTAACTGTGCCACAAACCCCTCTCAGGGCTCTACGACCTGCTGGGAAACACCTGGGAATGGACAGCATCAGAATTCCTGGCTCCCAGACAGGCATCCAGGGCTCAGAACATGCAGGTGCTGAGAGGAGCCTCGTGGATTGACACTGCAGATGGCTCTGCAAACCACAGAGCTCGTGTCACCACCAGGTAGGTCTGGGCAGAGCCCACGTGCTGATTCACAAGGATTTGCTCTGGGTTGGTGTTATTTGGAATGTGGGTTTATTTAAAGAGATGTTGTTTGTGCCTATGTGATTTTTTTGAGGAGTTGGCAGAGCACACTACAAATATGGCTAAAAACACCCCTGCTATAAATTCATTCTTAATTTCTTCTCAAATCATGTGTGTTTTCCAGCAGCTATTTATAATGAAATGCTTTTCTCAAAGTTGCTTTTCTCAAAGTTTCTCAAAGGTGTTTCTAGACTCTTCTAGCAGGTCACATTAGGGTTGTGAGAGTTGTGACTTACTAGGGGTATGTGTTAACTAGGAAGGATCCCTAATTTTGGGTCTCTTTTTCCCTGTGAGGATGGGGAACACACCAGACTCAGCCTCTGACAACGTCAGCTTCCGCTGCGCTGCCGACGTCCCTCCTGTCAGAGCCTGGAAAAGCCAGACCAAACCTGAGCTCTGAGGGCTCACTGGGCAACACCTGAGGCATTTTCTCCTGTGGAGATGAACAGTAACCCCCAGCTGTCAATTCCATTAAACCCCAATTGTCATAAAAATTAATAATAAATATTTTCAGCCTTTTCGCACTGGGAGGTTTGAGTGGGAGCAACAATTGGGAATGGCAGGCAGAGGTTTGTCTGTAGTGTCCTTCTGGGGACACTTTCTGTAGTGTCCTTTTGTCCCACCCTTTTGGGGTGGGAGATATTCCAGCTCTGCTGTCGTTGTCCATGTTAAGTAAGCACAGGGGTGCATGTGTGGGACTGGGCCAGAGCTGCTCTGACCTCCAGCCCCAGTGAGGGGACACCCACAGCCCCCTGTGAGGGGCAGCTGCCAGAGGTGAAGCAAAGGGGACACACCCCTGCAAGGGGATTCATAATCAGTTCTCATTCCCTTGGGAAGTCCCAGCTTCCTGCTGAGCCTCCCCAGGAGTAAAACAGGGCACCTTTCCTGGCCTTTGAGCAGTGCCAAAATGATGTGTGTGATAGGTGACACAAACCAGTGCCCCACACCTCTCCCAGGAGTTAGAACTAACACAAACTCTCTGTGCACGAGCTCTGCACCAAACCTGATGGTACCAGGAGCCCTGAGCACATGGAGGGGCAAAGACACTGCTCAGGGCACTCTGTCCCAAAAAAACACTGCGGGGGCCTGAGGGCTGAGCCTTCCCCATGGGGAGCTGCAGCTGGTTATGGCTGTGGTAGAAGGTGGCTTCTCCAGCCATACAGTGGGACACACCAGCTGTCTGCACGCTTTGCATTTGCACCTGGTCTGAGCCCAGTGAAAGAAAATTTAAAAACCCAGGAATCACCATTTTGTTTTCCAAGATTTTACTCGCCTACCGCGAGCCAAGCCAGGGGCTGAGGCAGCGGTGATCAGAAGAGCTCCTCCTCAGCTGCCAGGGTGAGCAGGATGGCCTTGCAGGTGTTCTCAAAGAGGGCAGCTCTGTTCTGGGCCTCCCCTTTCTTCACCCAGTGGCGGTAGGTGCGGAAGGCACAGGCGTCGATGAGCTTGCGGACGGGCTTGAGGGCGTAGGGGTCCCTGATCACCAGCTCCCTGGTCACTGACTTCACCAGCCGGTACTGGTAGTAAATCCTCACCGAGGCCAAGACGGTCAGGCAGATCACCTGTGGCACAGGGAACAGCCTGAGATTCCAGGGAATTCCCACAATGGCCGGAGTGACCCTGTGCCTGGCAGTTTAGTCCCTGTGGGGCTGGCAAAGGGCAGGGGGTTCATGCCAGGGAATTACAGAATGGTTTGGCTTGGAAGGGACCTTAAAGGCCATCTCGTTCCACCCCCTGCTATCCCAGGTTGCTCCAAGCCCTGTCCAACTTCGCCTAGAACACTTCCAGGGATGGGGCAGGACAGCTTCTCTGGGCAACCTGTGCCAGGGCCTCACAGGGAAGAATTTCTTCCCAGTATCCCGTCTAACTCTGCCCTCTGTCATTCCCCCTTGTCCTGTCTCTCCAGCTCTCTTGGAAAGAGAGCACTGGACACTGTGCTCTCTCTTCAGGCCCTGGACACTGCTCTAAGGTCTCCCTGGAGCCTTCTCCAGGCTGAACACTCCAGCTCTTTTAATATTTTTTTTGGAGATTAAAGGCCTTTTCTCCCTTCTCACTTAATTCCCTTCTGTGAAAAAGCCCTTTGTAAGCACCAGAAAGCCCAGAGGCGGAGGGGTCTGCTTGCAGAGGGGTCTCTACCAGGCTGCTGCATCCACCCAAATTCCAGCCCCATCAGCCTTGCTGAACGCCCAGTTTCTCCCAGCTCAGCTGGAAACCCCATCCCAACACTGGCTCCTGCAGCTCCCAGCCTCATCCCCACCTTGAATTTCCGGAAGGGGCTGAAGTGCCGGACCTCCTCCGCGTCGTACTGCTGGAAGAAGGGGTGTGCCAGCGCCTCGCCCGCCGTGTACCGCTGCCGCGGGTCCACCACCAGGAACCGCGAGATCTGCAAGGGCACGGCATCGATTCAGGTATCCCAGGGATCTCCAACACCCCCTGCTCCAAGTTGTCCCATCCCAAGCACCTACCAGGTCCTTGACGGTGTCAGAGCGGTCGTCCCACTCCGGGGAGCTGAACTGGTAATCGCCGTTCATGATCATGCGCAGCATCAGCATCTGTTTGCGGTGCCAGAAGGGTGGGGAGCCGGCCAGCAGGGTGTACATGATCACCCCAGTGCTCCACCTGTGGGCAGCCACACGGACACTCCAGCACCCCAGGGACACCCCAGGGGCATCCACCCAGCTGGATCTGCACCCCAGAGGTGCCCACACCTGCCTTTCTGTCTGGAAAACCAGCAGGGAACTGCCCTGCGTGTGCCTGGGGAGGGGGCTGAGCTCATAGCTGGAGCTGATGGGGAGCTGCTGCCTGGATGCTGCAGGAAGATGCCTTGAGATGGAGTATTTGCATTTCCTGGGGTTTTTAGGGAAGGCAGGGGATGCTGCAGGGTGGGACAAGGTGATGGCAGCCAGGCTGGATGCCCTAGTGCTGTGGAGCACCAGGTGTCCTGGCATGGCAGGTAAACAGTGGTGCTCGAACTGAAAATGCCCCATGGTGTTTCGAGTGCTTGGTCACAGCTCTGACCACTGCAGACCCCTGAGCATGAAGCCACCAGAGATGGTGGCAAAGTCCCTGCAGAGCTCTGTTGGGCTGTGCTGAGCTGGCTGCTCTCACAGGGGCTGCACAAGGTGTGTTTAGAAACCCCATGTCTCAGAGCTCAACCCAAGTTGACTTTTAAGAACAGAAGTGTTGCTTTCCCTCCTCCCTGATGAGGCAAAGTTGGGAGATGGGGTTGTCCCCACTGCTCTGTGCCAGAGCCGCCTGGTGGCCCAGGCAGCCCCTAACAGCCACCAATACTGGCTTTTGGTGCATCCAAAATTCTTTCCAAACACTCCAACAGGTCCCCATCAGCACTGTGTCTCAAACCACATTTGTGTTTTGGGAGCAGCCCAAGGGTGAGGTGGAGGGGAAGAGCCTTACTCACATATCGACCTCCTTCCCATAGCCTTGGTGCTCATCATCCATGGAGCACTGCAGGATCTCGGGGGCCAGGTAGCCAGGAGTGCCACAGATCTCTGTGGGGACAAGGACACAGGGCAGAGCATCCCCCTGAGCCACCCAGGTGCCATCCCCAGGCAGCCCAAGGTGGGATCTTTGCAGGGATGGTGCTCACAGGGAGGAATTGCAACTTGTGTGCATCCCACTGGTGAATTTTTTTTGTGAATTAAAAAGTGAGCAAAGAGAATAATATGGATGCTTGTGGGAGGGGAAGCCTGTTGTTGGATGTGTGGCTCTGCATGTAGGATTTGAGGGAAATAATGCTGGGGATTATTTAATGTGGTGGATGGGGTAATGAGGATCAACTGGAGGAAAAAGAAGTGGAAAGACTAGGATGGTTTTCCTAATGAGCAGCAACTTATTCATGGCAAGGAGAGAGGTGTGGAGGCAGAAACTCTGTGAGCAGGACAGCACAAGCCAACCAGCACAGTTTGCACCCACAGGTGACAGGGGGGCTGGAGAAACCTGACTGACTTGCCACAGACACTGCCACAACTGGGTGGCATCACTCCCACCCCTCCTTTGAGCAATCCCCCTACCTTTGAGCTTCTCATTCTCGTTCAGTTGGCAGGAGAAGCCAAAATCTGTCAGCTTGATGTTCATGTCATCATCCAGCAGGATGTTCTCTGGCTTCAGGTCCCGATGGACAATGTTGATGGAGTGCAGGTACTGGATCACTTCCAGCAGCGCGCGCATGATCTTCCTGGGGATAGGGGACAGCTCATCCCCTATCCCAAATATCCACTGGCACCATGAGCCCAGGGATGGGGACAGGGACAGTGCCCTCAGCCCTGGCTGCAGGGCTGTCCCTCAAAGCCGAGCTCTGCTCTTGCAAGGTGATTTTCACCCCTCTGCATCTGACCTTACCTGGTTTCTTTCTCGCTCAAGGTGACTTTCTCAGTGAGGTAGTCAAAGAGCTCCCCTCTCTTCATCCTGCATGAGGGAGGGGAAAAAGAGTCAGGCAGAGCTGCAACAGCAAACCAGCCCTGAGTGCCCATGGAGGATCACCCAGGGATTGCTGTCCCTTAACAGCCCAGGGCACAAAATAACTCATAAGAAGGGGTAAAAATGCCTTTATATATTTCAGTAAAATACCAGACAGGAGGAGAAAAGGCTGTGCCTGGAGAGGGCATGTTTCAAATAGAATCAGACTTGTTAAGGTGGGAAAAGACCTTTAAGATTACCAAGTCCAGCCATCAAAGATGGGGCAGGGATGGGGCTCTCCCAGTGCCATCCCACTCCTCTAACATCCATTGCACTGCCCTGGCATTGGGAACTGTGGTGTTGCAGACACCCAGGTCCCACTGAGCATATAAATAACCTTTAGGGATGCATGACAGCTCCCACCAAAGGTTACAGGGAAACCCGAGCAGCGCTGAGCCGCTGACGGAGGGGAAACAGTGCTGGCAGCAGGGATGCAATGAGCTTGCAGTAATCAAGGCTTGATTCTACCTTAAGCAAGAGCTGGTTGTCCCCCCACTTTGCCATTTTTGGGCCATAAAAAGCTGGGACCAATCTGCAGAGAGGGAGTGGGCCCAGCGTGCTGAGCCAGCTGGTACTTACAGGTCAAACACCAAGAAAAAGAATGTGCTGGTTTCATAGCTGTCCTTCAGCTGGACTGCAAAAAAACACAGAGGCTGTGAGCACAGTATTCCTGTCCATCAGTGGACTAAAAATTGCTGATTAAACTGCTAATTGAGTTAATGAGGAGTTGATCTTCATTAGTGTTGTGGTTGGGAGACAACATGAGAGGCACTGCTGGGGTGTGTGTGGTGGGAGAGCAAACTGCTCTGAGCAGGTGCCCTGCATCATCCAAGGGTTTCACCCCAAAAACCCTTCCTGGGGACACACTGAGGAATAACCAGGGAAGAAAACCCCCTTGGACACTCAAGGCCTGACTTACTGACGTTGGGGTGGCCCGAGACCTTCCGGAGGATGTCGATCTCCTTCGTGGTGGCTTCCCGCAGCTCCTGCACCTCCTTGGGGGAGATGTTCCCTGCCGTGATGTCAATGATCTTCACGGCATATTCCTGCCTCGTGGTTTTGTGGATGCACCGCCGGACAACACTGCTCACCCCCCTGCCAGGGACAACAGGCAAAAAGGGGGGGTTCCATCCCTGCCTGCCCAACCACCGGCACCTGGGCTGGCTGGGATTTTCATGCACGAGCGGGTCTCGCTCTGTCACCCTGTCTCGGTGGGACAGAAGGTTTTGAGTTCATGGAAAGTGCTGTTCCATGCTATTTTTAGCACCATGCTGCCTGTGGGCCCTGTTTGTATCAGATTCCCAGGGAATGCTGTTCCTATCTGGCACTGGAGTGCCTGAAACCAAAACAAGCTGCTTGCCAAAAAAAAAAAAAGGAACAAAAAACTTTACCTGCCCAAAATCTCCTTCGGCTCATATTTTTCATAAAACTCCTTGGATGAGTTCCAGTCTGGTAGATCTTCTTCCTTGGTCATCTCTGGCTCCTGTCAGGCAGCACTCTGAGGGCAGAAAGGGGCTGCAAGGAAAAAAGAGTGAGGATGGACACACACTGCCCCAAGGGCTGGGATCCTGGATCCCTTATGGAAGAGAAAACCATGAGAAGGAAGGACAAGGAGGATGATCCTGGACCAAAAAACAAAGAGGGAATTTTGCTGCTTGGAAAAGCCAAGCTTTGCCTTTGGGATGCTGTGGAGATCCCACTGGGAACAGGAGAAATCCTGCAGGATTCCCCCATAGCCTAGCTGTCCCTAGGGGCAGAACCAGCCTGGCTGGGGCTGAGGCTTTTGGAAGTGCTGCAGCCCCTCCAAACCTCATCCCTTCCCAGAAACACCACACCACCACCACCCCAAGTGCAATCTGGAAGCTGGAATCTGCCCCTATTTCTTTTCTTTGTGTTTTCCTTATTGATTTTAAGATGACAAAGTTGTCTTTGGCTGAAAATAAGGAGGGGAAAACAGTGTTTAAAGGGAATGGAAAGGAACTGAGAAGGAAGAAGAGGTGGTGAGGGTCAGTGAGTCAGCGAAAGGGGCTGGGTGGGTCAGGGTGCAGGTGGGGACAGAGGGACAGGGGACAGCAGGAACTGAGCCAGCGTAAGGACAGCAGCTGAAAGAGCTCCCTCAGCCACTCCTGTGCAGCTGCCAGCAGCCTCCACAACTCCTGAAAGGCTCTTGTCCCATTTCTTTTTCCTATTTCAGGCTCGGGGGGTGTTTTATACAGCTTGTTTGTGTGCCCATACACGGAGTCCAAGCACTTAGGGTGCAAAGCAGCTCTTACAAGCCTGGGCAGCAAAATTGTCCCTTTAGGGTGACAGTTTGATGGTTGGGAGGAGACAGAGTTGGGCAGGAGATCCCCAGTTCTGTGGGCTTTCCTTTGCTCTCCTCTCAATAACTCTGCCAGGGCACTGGCATCTCTAAATACACTGAAATCTCATTAGCAATGTTTATCTGTCCTGACCTGGTTTCAAAGACCAATGTGGTGTTTTGGCTGCTGCTGCCAGGGATGTCTAACTCAGACTGGAGCGTTTCTAAAAAAACCATGAGTTTGATTTAATTTACAAAACATTAGCTGTTGGAAATACGGTGAGTAATGCCAAACCAAACCGAAATCACAAACAAGAGACAGGACCAGGAAGTAGGGAAAATAAAATATCTCTGAAGTGGGGGGGATAACCAAAAACTCTGGTTGTCTTTGAAGCTGAAAATCCAGGTCCTGGGGGCTGGTGTTGTGGGGAAGGGCTGGTGTTGTGGGGAAGGGCTGGTGTTGTGGGGAAGGGCTGGAGCTGGGGAGCATCCACGGAGCACTGGCGGGAGAAGCCTGCAATCTGCGTGCTGCCTTCTCCCGGCAGGGAAGAGCCCGGGAGTTTGTTTAAAACACCCTGGAATTATATAAGCAGCCGGTGCAGGGCACTAACTGGATACACTGGGGGTTTTATCAGAGTGCAGGGGGGCACAGGGGGTCGTGGGGGGATTTTCTGCCTTGAGGAACACTGAGGGAGAGGCGCCAGGCAGGCCCCCCCCCGCAGCTGTCAGATGGGGGGGTCTTTAAGGAGGAAGAAGGAAATTGAACTACCCATTGGGATAAAGCCGCAAAGCTCAAGCTGAAGGTAGTTTTTAGGCCGGCAGGCAAAGCGGCCCCTCTCCCTCAGCCCCGGGGTGTTCCCGGCCCGACCCTCCCGCCGCTGAGCCGGAGACAAAGAACGCTGAGCACGGGAGTTTTCCGGAGCAGGACCCTCCTCAGACAGCCCCCTCACACAGACAACCCCTCACACACACAGCCTTCCCTCACACACACAGCCCCCTGACACACACAGCCCCCTCACACACACAGCCCCCTCAAACTGCCTCCCTCACACACACAGCCCCCTCACACACACAGCCCCTCACACACACACACACAGCCCCTCACACACACAGCCCCCTCACACACACAGCCCCCTGACACAGCCTCCCTCCCTCACACAGCCCCTCACACACACACAGCCCCTCACACACACAGCCACCCTCACACACACACACAGCCCCCTCACACACACAGCCCCCTCACACACACAGCCTCCCCTCAGCGCCGCCGGCTCCTCACCTCGCTGAGGGCAGCGCTGGGCTGGGCCCAGGCCTGCCGCCGGGAGCCGCCGGGAGCCGAGCGCTCAGGGCCGGCCGCCGCCGCCCGGCCCCGCGGAAAGCACAGCGCGAGTTGGCAGCGGCGGGCGCCGGGCGGGCATGGCCGGGCAAGGGGCAAGGGGGGCCGGGGGCCGCCCCGGAGCTGCGGGACTTCCCCGGTTTAACCCTTCCGCCGCCGAGCCCCGGCCGGCCCCGGCCGCTCCTCCCCGGGGGTGTTGCCGTGGGGCTGGCCGGAGCTGGGGCCGGCCGGAGCTGGGGCCGCCCGCCCGCCGCACGGGGCGGCAGGCGGGGATGGGCTGCGGGAGGGGCTGCGAGCGGGGAATCGCGGAATTGTGGAGCCTGGGAGGGACCTTTAAGGTGAGCCGCTCCCAGCGCTGCCACTGTAACCTCTGAGCCGCTGTCATCACCCAGCGCCAGCTCCGGGCGCCTCTTGGAGATTTCCAGGGATGGTGACTCCACAACTTCTCTGGGAAACATATCGCCATGGCTGACCACCCAAACTGTGAACTTTTTTTGCTAATATCTATACCGACTCTACCCTGTCTCTTAAAGTCCTCTCGTCCTGTCACAGATCGGCCCAAACCCTGCATGGGTTTTATTTCAGTTTCACCAGGATGGTGAAACACCCCAGACATGCCATGGGAAGCTTGATCAGCAGAGGCAAAGCTCACCAGGACAGGCAGTTCTGTCCTCATCCCCCGTGCATGAGGTGACTCTTCTCCCTTTTGAGCACTGATTTAATCTTTTCACTGCCAGGAACTGCCGATCGAAGGTGAAGGGCTTTGGAACAAGCAGAACACCCAACAGCTAACAGGACTTCAGGAAAAATAGGTCATACTATGGAAAGTATTTTTAACAGGAATTGCTCGTTTCATAGCATGGTTATTCCCCACCACAGTTCCTGGTGGGAGTACAGCTTATCCAGACTTCAGTCTTCTCCATATCCAAGAGGGTGTTTACTTTATCAGCTCCAAGGATTTAAACAAGGCATGACATGGCTGCTCCCTCCGATGGAAAAAGGAGGTTTTGCATTTTGCATCAGTAAATACTTTTAAAATAGTGATGATTATTTTCATGTAGCAGCCGTGGATTTGTCACTTGCTTGAGTCAGGCAGGAGGGAAAGGCCACAAGACCATCCTCTCATATTTCATCCTGTGATAGGGCTGAAACACCTTCAGCCTCTGGGAGCTCAGTGTGATTCAAGACTGTGTTACTTTAGAAGCGCAGAGCTGTGGTAGTGCCAGCCTTGCACAATGGCAGAGAGAAATCATTGCTCAGAATCCCCTGAATCTGGACACAGAGCTTGTTTTGAAGTCATCACAGAGGTTTTTGGGGGATCAAGATTCATGGAATGCAGGATAGAGTGGATGCAGCCACAGCCTTCTCATTTTCATCAGAAGTTGCCTGTGGGGTTCAAAAGCTCAAACAGGAGATAGCTCACAGGCACAGCCACTGAGCTACAAACACTCCTGAACTCCAGCTCCAGCCTGGCAAGCAGAACCACCCCTGCCAGAATTAATTCTCTCCTCCCCACCCTTCAAGCTCAACTCCAGCACTCAACTAAAGCAAGGTATTTCTAGAGAGAGAGAAGTTTATTTATAACCACATTACATACATTCATTACAACCAGCAAAACCAGTTAAACCCAAATTAGCTTGTTCTGCTTTATTATTCACTCATCCATTGTGTGCTAAATTAAATTGCGGCTGTGAAGTCGTATCACATCAGAGGCAGCTATGGCAGGAGTCAAGCCACAGGGATGAGAGTGTGAATATATGGACTAATGAGATACCAGACAGCTTTAAACTTTATTACTGAAGCTTTTTTTTTCATTCATAGGTCAGTTCTTGCAAGATGTTCTGCAGTTCTTCTGCAGCAGCTTTGTTGTGCAGGCTTAGGCCAAACCTGAAAGGGAAGGAGTTATTTCAGTAAGTTTTGGATCTCAGAATGGAAGGGTAAGGAGTTATCTCAGTAGGTTTTAGATCTCTAAATGGAAGGTGGTTTTCCTTGCCATAAGACAAATTTGTCAGGGTGTTCCCCCCCTTCCCTCATCCATTTGCTGGGATATTCTGAGCTGCAGAATCAGCAGAGCACTGGTGCACAGCAACCTTCTTCCTGCCAGGACAGGATGGTTTTGTTGTCCTTGCCAAAAGCCCCCAGAGCTCTGCTAATTCCCCAAATGTGCTGCTGCCACTTCCCCAGTCATCTTCAAACCATGCACCAGCACAGAAGCATCAGGAATTCACCCTCTGTCCACCCCATCACCTCCAGCCACAGGACCCAAGCATGAAGCCCAACAGAACAGCAGCTGCTTTACCTGACTTCAGAGCACCTTCATCACTCCCCATCCTTCCACCAGATGGATCGAAACCCCAGGACATCATTTCCATGATGATTTACTGATTATGCCATTGAACAGTTGCCTGTCAGCACTGTGTACTTACCATTAGTAACCCTGCACTGCTTGAGCACCTCACTGAAGCCCTCACACAGCTTGAGGTCGGTCTGGTTCTGAGCACACTCCAGGAATTGTTTCATCTCGTACTGGCAAGGACCATACTGCTGCTGCTGGGCAGCCTGAGCTGCCTGGGGCTCCTGAAACAGCGAATGATTCCATAAGGACCCTTCCAACAGCTCCAGCTACAAAGCCAAACCAAACCCACACTGCCTGCTGAGGGTTCTTCCCTGCATCTTAGTCAAAATCTGCCTTTTTAAATGGAAAACAAGAAAAGGACTGAAGTACAAAATAATTTTCCAGCAGTGGAATGACACATTCAGAGTAGTTAAGTTACGAACACTTGGGTGATTTTGGATATGCTCAGGTACCTCTGGATGGCACCTGGGCAAAGGTCTTACCACCATCAGGCCTGGAATATGGAAGTCCTGCCTGAATCAGAGGAATAATACAGTAGAAAATAACATTAACACCTTGCCACAAGCACACATCACTTTTGCCTCTCTCTGAACTCTTTTTAAGATGACTCATGGTGAGTGCGAGTTACCTTGGAGATTCAGTCAGTAGTTACAGACTATATATAGTTTTATATATATATAGTCTGTACACTATATAAAGACTGTAAGTACACAAGCTGTGACTCACGTAGTGTTTAAGACTCTAGCAATGCCCTCAGCCCATACGGAGCTGATCTGCCAAGTCAACTGTGCCCCTCAATCGGTGTCCAGCTGTGCTTTCCCTCACCTGGTAGGTGATGTCAGGCCTGGCAGCTTCAGGGCTGCTCCCTCCACTAAATCCTCCAGTGATGGCGTGGCCGATGGTGTGTCCCACGGCCGAGCCCACGGCCACCCCGGCAGCAGTTGAGGCCATCTGAGCCATCAGTCCCGGCTGTCTCGGTGCCGGAGCCGCCACGGCGGAAGGCGGAGCTGCTGCGGGAACAGCGGCCCGAGGAGCCGGCGGTGGAGAGGCGGCTCTCATCGGGGGTGCCCGGCTGCAAGGACACAAAGAAAAAACTCACTTCATCATCATCATCAGTCCAAACCACTCCGGGCAGAGGCCACGTGGCTGCAGGGCCAGGAGTCCACCGTTCCTTCTGCGAGGCACGGAATGTCCCGAGCTGGAAGGGACACAGAGGGACGGACAAGTGCAGCTCGTGGCGCTGCACAGAAAGCCCCAAAGATCACGCTGAGATTACACGCACTCCTATTACACTCTACAGGCATGAACTCGGTGCTCTGGTGAGCGGCTTATGCAAGACCGGGTCAGGATTACAGGGTTCTTTCTGCCTGTTTTAAAGCCTAGTCACTCCCCAGTTCCAACAGGGCTGTGTTACTTTGCGGAAAAATTATATATAACAGGGTTAATTAACAGGGTATCGAAATGCAGGCCCTGCGGCCGAGCAGACCCACTTCCATCTCCCCAAAGCGCCCAACCGCGCTCCGCTAACTCAGAGCCACCCCAGCTCAAACCAGCCGGGCACTGCCACCACCCAGGTGCGTCACCCGCCCGCACAATGGCGGCCAGGCCGCCGCGGCCTGCGCGGACGCGGGAGGAAGGAGCGGAGGGAAGGCGCCGCGGCAGCCCTCACCTGGCGGGGGACGGCACGCGGGACGTGCGGCTGCGGCTGCCCCTGGGCATGGCGGCGGGGAGCGGAGCGGCGCGGCGCGGCGCAGAGGGAAGCGGGAGGAAGCACCGAGCAGCGCCGAGGGAAGCGCAGGAAGCACCGAGCGGCGCGGCCTGACCCAACACCCGCTCGCCGCCTCTGAAGGTCACCGCGTGTTGGCGTCACTTCCGGAACGCCGCGCGCGGGGCGGGGTTTGTTCGAGACCACGCCCCCAGTCTCCCTGAGGCGCCGCGCGGGAGCGGCTGTCACAGCAAATGAATAAACACCTAAATAAACACCTAAACTGCGGTTAAACCCGCGCCTGTGGCACCATCGGCCACAATCAGTCGCGATAAACTTGCGCTCGTGGGCTCTCGGCCACAATAAACACCTAAATCGCGATAAACCCCCGTCTGTGTGGGACTTTCGGTCACGATAAACACCTAAATAACCATAAACCCGCGTCTTGTGGGACCCTCAGCCACAATAAACACCTAAATTGCGATGAAGTGCTTCAGCCTGAAGGGAATCATACTCTGTGGAGAAGGAGCCTCCAAAAGCCCCTCAGAATTCAGCCCTTCAGCAGAGTTAACGATTTTAGATTTCAGCCTGGAGAAGGCTCAGAGAGGATCCCCTCAATCCACAGAAATATCCCCAAGGGGTGCCAGAGGATGATCCCAGACATTTTGGTGACGCCCAGCAACAGGATGGCAATAAACGAACAAGTTCCACCCCGATATGAGGAAGAACTTCTTTACAGTGAGGGTGGCAGAGCTCTGGAACCTGCAGTCTGGAGGTTGGAGACTTTCCAAACCCACCTGCTCGTGTCCCCGTGTCACCTGCTCCAGGTGACCCTGCTTTGGCAGAAGGTTTGGACTGGATGATCTCCACAAGTCCCTTCCAACCCCAACCATTCTGTGATGATTCTGTGATTTTTCACCCCAAAAAAAGAGTGAGGCTCCCTCCTGCCCCCTTATCCCCACCCAGGAGCTGAATCTACTTGGAGGAAATGAATTGTTGAATGAATTTATTAATTATGGTATCATTAAGCTGTTTCTATACACAGCAACACCACAGTCACCAGCCATGATAATTCATGACAAAAAATTGCTTGTTCACAGTTTCTTCACTTAAAAAGGAGGTGAAAGACCAGGCATTTCAACATCTTTTACATCAGCGGATGTAACTGTTGTCTGATGGAGTGCTAATATTGCGAGTTTATAAAGCAGAAGCACAGTTCAGAAAAGCAGCTGCTGGTGTCAGAATTATTAGGACATAAATATAAATTATATACCCTGTTCAGAACAGGGACATCTGCATAAGTTCAGACTGCTGGTGTTGCTGCAGGAGCCCATCCCTGAGAGCTTCTTCTCCCTGGTTCTTGGCCTCTGTCCATCTTGGCTGCTCCCCCGGTTTGGGTTTGGGGTTTTTGTGATGCTTTATGAGTGGAGCACTCCACACAGGCAGTAATTCACTGCAGCCCTGGCACTTTCTCCCCTGCGGTTGGCCCGGGATGCCCACGGATGGCTCCTGGGAGCTTGGCAGGGCAGAGCCCAGCCCTGCTCCTCCACCGCTGCTGCTACCAGGGACACACATCCCACCTGTCCATTTCCTTCATAAAAAAGAAAAGCTCTGAATAAACCTCATCTTATTTGAGGGCCAAGATATAAACATATGGGAGAGAGTGCTTTCTTCTTTCTTGTGCTTTAGTACATCTGGATCTTTTTTTTTGTCACCCTCTTCCATCTCGGTCATCTCCACTCCTTTCCCATTGTCCCTTGTTCCCACTCAGAGCAAATCACAGCTTAGAAAGCAGGAGTTATAATTTCCTTTTTCTAGAGTTCAGGCAACTCGTTGCTTAATGAGTGGTTTTCTCAACGCTCCTTAATTAATAGTTTTCAATTTTTTTTTTTTTTTTTTTTTTTTTTTTGGTGCTGGCAGAGGGATTCTTGACGCTTGAAGTCATTTTGCCACCGCGTCCCTTTCGGATTTGTTTTGTTTTGCAGAACAATGAGGGCAGGATGGCACCGCCGGCGGGATGAATGGTGCCATTGTGCTTTGTCCTCCTGCTTTCCTTGGGAAAACTCCCGAGCTTCATTTTGTACCGGCTCACCCTCCCGTCTGCTGATGCCGTTGTGCACAAGGATTTGGGAAGGGCACGAGAACGAGTGGTGGCCATCCCAAAAATCAGCAATGATGGTAGTGGTGGTGATGTTTACAGCAAGCAAAGATTGTTTATTTTCACCTGCTATGACTTCTGTGTGGGTACAGCACAGGTATGAAGTGGTTCGTTAACCACCAGACAGCTAGTGATGCTGCTTTTGATAGAAACGCATGAAAGAAAGAAGACCCAGCCCTGATTTTGGGTTGTGTCCGTCTGATTGTGACCAAGTGTGGCAGAATGCACATCTGGGAAACAAGTGATGAAATGCCATTGCTCAAGTGCAAGCCGCAATCTCCCAAAGCTGAGAAAGAAATTCTCCCCAAATTCCTGGGGGAATCCAGCAGCAGCTGCTCCCGAGCCAGGCGGAGCGTGCGATAGGAAAAACAAACTTTTAATGCACTTCTCCTATCGTTTGTCCAAATGGCGCATCCCAGAAAATCTCGTGGTGAACTTGGGGGATGTAACAGGCCCTCTGGGCGTCTGCAGGATGCGGCGGTTTGGCTGGATGTGCCCAAAAACCATGGAAAAACAGCTGGACAATGAGTCTGAGACTCACACCGCCTTAGCTCCGGTGAAGTGACACATCATCCCCGGGGGTCATATCAGCCGTCAGGACTTTTTTAGCACTTTTTCGGAACTGCCCTGTTTCCCCGGCGCCCCAGATGTGAGGGGAAAGCGTGAGGGAAAGCCGTTTTCCCTGCTGGAAAAGCCGTTTTCCCTGCTGGAAAAGGCCGTTTTCCCGCTGGAATGCGGAGGGGCGCTGGCGGGGCCGTGAGGGGACTCTGCAGGCACTCCCGGCGGCCGCCAGGGGGCGCTACGCCACGCCCCCCGCCTCCCCCGCCCCGGCCTGACGTGACGTCGTCGCGAGGCGCCACGTCCGGCGCGAGCGGCGGGGGGCGGGGCTCGCGGGGGAGAGGGGAGGAGGGGGTCGTGGCGCGCCCGCCGGGCCGGCCAATGAAGGGCGCGCGCGCGTGCGCGGCGGGCCAATGAGGAGCGCGCGCGCGTGCGCGGGGCGGGGCGGCGCCGGGCGCGCGTCGCGGGCTGAGGCGGAGGGACGGGGCAAGATGGCGGCGCCCGTCCTGCTGCGGGTGTCGGTGCCGCGCTGGGAGCGGGTGGCGCGGTCCGCCGTGTGCGCCGCCGGCATCCTGCTCTCCCTGTACGCCTGCCACCTGGAGCGCGAGAAGGGCCGCGACAGCCACTACCAGGCCCTGTGCGACCTCAGCGAGCGGGTGCGCTGCTCCGCCGCCATCACCTCCAGGTGAGGCGCGGGTGGGACCCGCCGCCGCCCCCGCGGGGGGAAGGGGCTGAGGGCTGCGGGAGCGGCGGGCATGGCTCCGGAGCGCTGCTTGCGGTGCCTCGGGGGTGCTGCGGGGCCCGGCCGGTGCTCGGCGGGGCTGCGGGCCGGGCGGGGGCACGGAGGGGTCGGGCAGGCCGGGGAGGGGGCAGCGCTCCCGGCTGGGGCAGCCCCATCTCTGAGGGAGCGGGGTTTGTGGGGATCACCGCGGGCTGCAGGGTGAGGCACCCGCAACTGCTGTGTTGTAATCAGTGGCAGTTAGGTGGAGTGACAAGCGTTTTAGTGGGAAAGGCTCGTTGGAGTGAAGTGCTGTGGCTGTGAGTAGTGGTTAAGGACAACGTAAACAAGTGCAGTTGCGGGTGGTTTGCTTTGTTAGTTTTAATTGCAGTATCTGTATTGCGTTCTCATTGGGATGCTTTCTGGCGGCACAGGAGGTGCTTATGTGATACAGAGGAAGTGCTTCGTTCAAGAGAGACTTGGTCATCTCTGCAGCAAAAGCCCAGTCCAAATCCTGACTTACCTTGCAGAGGTCCAGCCAGTTTAGCAGTTCATCAAAGGCCAATGGCTCTTATTTCTGTTAGGAGAGTCAGGGTATAAATTTGGTTCTTGAGCAAATCCTTCCTCTGTTCTTAAACAAGCATGTTGTTATTATCATGTTAGTGCCTTTAGCTGAATGAGTGTTTGAGATTTAGGTTTTCCCCTCTCAGTGTAACCTGTGCAAAAGCTGTCCCAGTTTTTACAGAGGTAACTGATGTATCATCATAACAAGCCAGTTTGGGGGAATGTTCCTATACTCTGTCAAGCTGGAAACTATGAAATTGTTAAGGCAAAACATACAGGGAACTCTTATTCTTAAAACCTCTTCTGTGGTGATAGAAGTGGGATTGTGTGTCAGAGATCTGAATTTCTGGACACCTGATATTGTGATTGAGTGAAGACTTTAACTCTGCTTTTCTGTCTGTCTCAGGTCATCTTTAGTTTGTGAAGGTGCTTGTTCATGTCTCCACTCGGGAAGTGTCCTGAAATGAGAAGTTTGGATCTAACTAGGGAGGAGACTTCCATAAACTCGCCAGATAAATTAAAATTACACCAATTAAATTATGCATAGGCTACTGAGATTAAACCACGTGAGTCTTGTCAGTCATTTAACATTGATCACACCTATAGGGGTAAAACCAGAATAACAGATTTAAGCATTAATCAGCCTGTTCTTGTATAGAAATGGTTCTTCAACAGCTTTTTGTTGTTGTAGCAAATGCTGCTGTTGTGACAGGGAATTTGATGTCACAGTTCTGATGCGTGTTTACCGAACGCTTGGGAGAAGGGAATTACCTAAAGATATAATTGGAATTATTTCTAATTATGGAATCAAGCTTGGTAATTACAGTGTTCATTAGCAATGCCGCAGCTGACGTGTTGAGTAAGACCTGGAAATCCTTTAGTGTAGGAATTCTATATGATAATGTGAAGAGTCAGGGATGAAATGCACTGAAATCTCACAGCAGTTGCTAGGAGAACCATGCCTGGAGTGAAGCACTGCAAATGCCAGGAGAGCTCGTGATCATTGGAGCAGGTGGTAAAAGGAGTTTGTGGAGAAGGAACGTGCAAGTTCTGTTCAGTGAAACCATATTTGGAGAAGAATTTGCTTTCCAGGCTGTGCAGGACACAGAGGGGGAGTTTTGCTTTAAAAGTAAGGCAGGAGGGCAAGGCATTAAACTTGGAAAGAAATTCATCTTATTTTCCATGTTGCCACAGCTCCCCATCCATCATTCTCTCTCACCTTCTCCAGTTGATTCTTCCTTGTTCCCACATCACTGGAATTTCTCAGAAAGTTGATTTCTAAAAGAAACTTCTAACCACAATTTAGATTTCACTGGGGTAGTAGAGTTTCAAATCTTGTGTTCCAGCTTTTTCGCGTGTAATTCAGATTTAACTTTCACGTTTCTTTTCTCATTAAGCTGTTGCACTGACAATCAGAAATTATTTAATGAGCTAATTATCAGAGTTAACTCTGCAGAGTGAGTGAGCAACTTCTGTTTCTGCTTTGGCTTCTAGGTGGTTCATTGGGTTGTGTGACTTTTTATTTAAGCTTGATTTGCTGATGGAACTTGGAATGTTACAATCTTCACATCTTGAGTTTCGACTCCTAGAGTGGGCTGAACTTTAAAAAGCACTTAATGCCGTTAGGATTAATTTTAAATGCATAGAATAATTAGAATAAATTCGTTTATTCCTTCCTGAGCAGAGTTTCTGGTATTTTGGGCGGAGTATTCTTCACCAGCTGTTGGTATTTCCAAGTCTTGCTTTTAAGCCAGATCTGGCATTGGCACTACAACAAGAAGAGAAATGTAAAGACTGCCAGCATGCAGAGGGAGGAGCACAGAAAATCTCCTATCAGAGCCTGACTCATGCAGAAGATTATGTTGGAGAGATACTTTCCTGGTATCCCTTACCCAAAACATGAATGGTCAGCATATTTCAAGTTTTTATCAAGGGGAAAGTTCATGAAATAGTTTAAAAATAAGAACTGCTAAGGAGTGTCTAATAAGGGCAGGTATTAAGGAAATACCTAATGTTTCCATTAGCAATTTTAAATTGATTGCTGTCTTATATTTGTGAATAATTAAGTGGCAAGAATGGCTTTATTTATAATGAAACTGGCTGATAGCAGTTCCTGAAAAATACTTTTGGTCTTGCTGTAGTCTCACAGAGGGAATTAAAGTAATAAAACACATTTCAAATCATACAGCTCATGCTACAGCTTGAAATAAAATGTGACCTCTAAGTAGTAATGCAGAGACCCAGAGCCTTTGGCTTTGGTCTTTTCCATGCCCTGGCAGATTTCAGGGTCTTCTAATCCATTTCTGCTTTCTGCCTTGATGAATTGGAGGTTCCTGCAGGGCAGATTAGTGGATTTGAATGGCTTTTTTAGCCTGGCATGCATTAATTAATGCTGTACCCACTGTAACAGAGCCTCAAGACAGCAGCACAACGAGCAAAGGGCACATGTCATGTATATCTTTAGCAATACTTGCAGCTGCGTCAGTGAAGAGGTTTGGCAATAGTCAATATTGATCTTCAGCTGATTACTGAAGGAGTTCTAGAGTCAGAATAGTGTTTTGAGAGTCTGTGTCCAGCTGGGTGTAATTGATACTTTAGGAATTCCTTGCTCTGAACTTTATGCTCATGGGATTGGTGTCTTGTGTTTGAGGCACTCTGAGATGTTCTGAAAAGGTCTCATCAGCAGAATGGTTTGGGTTGGAAGGAACCCCTTTGCCACGGACAGGGACATCTTCCTCTAGACCAAATTGCATGTCCACCTTGTTTTTCCTACTGGATGCACCAAAATACTCACCTGCTAGTTGCTGAAATTGTTAAATTTGGTGTGTGTTGTGAACAGATCTGAAAGGGTGGCCTGTGACAAGTGCAGCATCATTGCATGGTTCTGCTCACATTGACAAATCACTTTAAACAGTGAATTTGCACCTGTTGTGTTCTATTTGGTTGCTCTGCCTTCAGAGCTGTGTGAGATTGTGCTGGTGTAGATCTCGTTCCTCTGCAGAGTGGGTGTGAATTTCTGCAGGCACTGCTGGTAAAACTGCCCCGTGCTGGTTTCTCAGCAAAGCACACCTCACCTGAGCTGTCCTGGTGCATCTTTACAGAGATCAAGTTGACAAGAACAACCCCATTCTTCAAGGGAATGGGACATGGGGGAAAACTTCCCAGACCTCCTCCCTAACCTGATGTTAAACAGGTTTCCTCTGAGTTCTGTTGTGGGGCAGTTCTGTAAACTTGCTGTCTGTCAAGTTTGCTTGATTCCAGGTAAAGAACATTATGCAGCATTTATAAATCATAGTAATAATAACAATAATAATAAATTCCTGATATCCCAGGATTTTTTTTTTACTGCTGTACCTGCAAGCAAATATTCAGATATGTTTGAGGTTTTTACGTGCAAAATTACTATCTGATGCAAGGTGTTAGCAGCTGTAACTGGGCTTTTTCAGTGATTTTTTTTTTTTTTTTTTAAATTCACTGACTTTGCTGTCTGAGGGAAGCTTGAAAGATCTGTGGTTTGGAATTGGTCAGGAAGAAGAAATTGGAGCAGACAAATGCAGTGCCACAGGGCAAGGGAGGGAGACCCACAGTCCCTGCTGTGCTGGAGGGAAGCCCTGCCCTGTGAGCCAAGGTTCTCTGTCCCTTGTCCCCAGCTGGGCTGGCGCTGTGCAAGCAGGACTCAGCGCTGGCACACGGTGGGCAGGCAGGGAGCAGAGGCTGAGGGTGTGAGCTGGGAGGTTCCAGAGCTTCTTCCATGGGCTGGAGAGGGCAGGTGTTCCAGGAATGCTGGTAGAAACCAGCTTCAGGAGTTTTAAAGCTGCTCTTAAAGCGGCAGAAGCTGATAACTCAAGTGGGTTTTTTCCCCCCCATCTTTCTAGTAGAAAATCGATGATTTAATTTTGATTACAACACTTAGTAACTGAGGCACTAAGTTATGAAACACAGCAGTGCCCTTGCTATGAGAGTCTTATTTTCCATCCTTACAGTGCTTACACAAATGTGTATTTTTGCTTTTCATAAATACGTAATTTCTAGCTTGACTTAATTTGCAATAGGGCCAAGAATTATTTTGCCTGGTGCAAAGTAAATTTAACCAAGTGCCTATAATTCAAATTTGGGCTTCATTTCTGGTAGTTTAATAGAAAATATTATGTAGAAAGAATCAGTGCTGTTGGCTTGTAGCTTGAATAGCCAATGCTTCTGTAAAGGCTCCTATAAAATAATTAACCACTGTCTGCTTAATATTTTGCTGATCTTGACACTGAGATTTTTTACTGTTTCTGAAGCAGAGCTGGAGGATATAGAGAACAAAATCTCATTTGGTTATGCTAAATACTGCTAATAGATTTAAACATGAAATTAAGTATCAACATTTTTGAGCACTCCTGGCAAGTTTACAAATGGCAATTTTTAATCTCCTTTTTTGTGGCTTCTAATTGAAGGCTTTTACTTAATTTATTAAAACTGTTCGAGTGGCCTTGAAACCATGAATTAGGTTTAATCCAAAATCCTCTAGTGAAGCTGGAAAGAAGTTGCAACCGAAGTTTCTTAACATGCTCCAGATCCTTTGACCTTTATATGAGATTTTCACTGGAGGCAGGGGCTGAGCACAGCCAGCTCTGCTCCCCTCTGAGAACTTTCTTTTTGGATCAGAACTCATCTCAGAATTCCAGTGATGCTTAAGGAAATGTGCACATCACTTATCAAGTGTAGCCTTTTTTTTTAGAAAATTCTATTTATTGTTTCCTCAGGGTTACAAAGTGGTAATGGGTGCTTGCTGTTGGTAACAAAATAATGCTCATGGGATGATAAATAATCCAGAAATGAGGGGCTTTAAGTAACTTACTGCTACTCAGAAAACAAAACCTGAGTTCTTTACTTGCAGTTTTCTGAATAGAGAATTTTTTTTGTTTGCCCTTTTCACTGCACCAAACCCAACAACTGAGAGAGACAATTGTGTTGGCAAAGCTGCTGCTGCACAAATGTAGAGCATCCCCAGATCTTGGATCATACAATGCCTTTGAATAATCTGATCCCCTGAAGGATTTAATGCATTTTCAAACAGTCCTTGAGGACACTGGAATGTGACCTGGGAATTGTGTGTTTTGTTCAAGGCATCTGCTGCTGGACCTGCCCTGACCCAGCATGGTTCTTTTGGTGTTAAAATTAATGTACAGGGGTTGGTTCGGTTCTGGGTGTGAGAACTGAGGGAGTTACCAGGTGAAATCGAGGGGATGTGATTCTGGTCATCACCAGGGCTTGTGGTGGAGGCCAAAAAGTGTGCTCAGAAAGCATCTGGGACATCCAGGAAGGCTTCAGGGTGGGCTGCCAAGTGTCTTGGTGCAGCTGAAACCCAAATTCAGGACTTGAAGCTGATCCTTAATGACAGTGGAGGCCAAGGAGAGCATCCTGGGGAATGATCTCTCTGACAGAACTGTTAAAAACATCTGCAGGTAACTGTCAGGATAACTTGGCTACAGAAACACTCCAGCATTTTTTACAGGGACTGCATGGGACACTAATCCAGCTCCTGGCTGAATAAACACTTCTTGGTTTGTTTGTTTGACTTGGTGTGTTTGGCAGGCTTGGAATTCTGCTGCTTTTTGAGCCAATGCTGATAACTCCTAGCTTTTACCTTGTTAAACTGGAAGGTTGTTTGCTTGTCCTCTGAAATACTTGAAAAACTGGTGGACTAAATGAGGTTCTTGTGTTCCCTTTTAGCATTTTCTCTGCTAAGTTATGCTAAAATGTTTCAAGTGTATCTCATATACACTGTTCTGGAGCACAGAGCATGTTCATAATTATGCAAAAGAGGTAATGATTTAAAAGTTTAAAAGATTTTATTGGAGGTATGTCACTTGTGGATCACAGTGACCTCAATTCTTATTGTCTTCCTGTTAAGAAGTAGCAATTGCACGCAAATACTGCTTTAAACTTCTAAAAATGCAACAGTGCTGAGCTTTGTGAAACACCTCAAACCAAAAGGGACCTTGTTTAGAGAGTGGATAATAACTTTCAGTACCTCCTTTTGATAAAAGATAGTACACATTGGACTGAAAATCACTGCAGTGTTCAATTTTAGCTGTTGGGAAAGTAGATGAAACACTTTATCTTGGATTTAACTTTTTAAAGAACATTCAGAGCTGTACATGCAGATAGGGAGGGAAGTTGAGTTACAAACATGCACAAAGAAGTCTTAAAGGTTTGTTCCTTGTATTTAGTTCAGATTGCCTTTTATATTTTTTAATAGCAGTGAAACTTGGGTGTGGTGAGAGTGGGTTTGGCACATGTGTTTGTCAGAGTGCTCTGAGTCACCTCGAGTGACTGTGACCTGGATCTCACCACGGAGCTCCTGATCCTCAGGGATGGGAGCCACAGGACCAGGAAAAAAGTCACGAAATTGGGCTTTTATCTTGCTCTGCAAGCAGCTCTGGAATTACTGCAGGTGATTTGACTTAGCATTCTGTATCCAAAAACTTGCTGCAAGTTAATAACACTTCTTCTAATCATGTTTTTTTTGTAAAAGGCAGGTTACATGAAAGAGTTCTCAGTTTATCTTTTTAGTGCTTATCCTGCTATTAGGACTTTCTTCTTGCTATTTGTTTGCCATATTTTTCAAAGTTATAACTTTTCAAAGTTACCATAAATCAGGCAATTCACACCTGAGTTTGGTGTGAAAAGGAACATTATCCACGCAGTTTTTATCCTTTCTCCACTTGCTGGCACAAGTTCTCAGTTCATTGTGTATTTTAGTGGGTTTTTCGACCTCAATAAAATTAGGAGATGATTTAGACTTTCCAACAGGGAAATGAGACAGAAAAGGGAGTAAATACACAAAGTTTAAATACTTTGCTTTTCGGCTTGATGCAGAAAACTTGCTCCCACTCCAAACCTTATAAGGCTGGGAAAAGTGCTCTGTGTTAAACCCCAGGCTGCTTAGCTCTCTCCAAGAGTGTGGAATGAGGGATTAGACCTGTACTCCATGGGCTGAAATGTAATACTTGATGTCCTCCAAGCTGCTACAAGGCCAGCGAGACACTTAATGAACTCCTGCATGTGGAAAAAGCTTTTCCTGTGCTCTGACCTTGCAGCTCTGAACAGATCACTCCAGGACTGATTCTCAGCAAGGGCTGGAACTCATTATCCTTCCACTGGCAATGTTTGATTCTCCTGCAGGATAACTGTGGGGTCATCCTGTGCAGAATGGAATTTCTGATGTTGGGTTTGCTCTCAGACACCACAGGGTGTGCTGAGCACTCAGCTAGGGCAGGGATAGGGAGGGATTCAGCATCCTACAGTTATTTGGAGTTAGGCTGATCCTGGATCTTTGCACACTTTGGGTTGTGCTGAGCAGTCTCTCAACAAAGACAGTTTGTGTTCAAACACTGTTTAATGTCATCCTACAAAGAAGTCCCACTTGGAGACCCAAACAATAAATTGAACCTGTGGATGGTAAGCTGAAGCATCTCTAAATGTAGTAATACAGAAAAATAAAAATAGGCTGTTAAATGCAAAGTGATAATTCCTTTAATATATTTGTCTGGCTTTTTAATACAGCCCTTGGAAGTTGGACACCACGAGACAGTTGTTACATGTGCTGTGACCATCTTATCAAAGGAAGGCTAAAAATTAACAGTTCTCACTTAAAATCCAGATATCATTCAAAGTGTGGGAAGAAAATCCATCACAGCAGAGATTCTTTGGAATTTCCATAGCCCCAGACTTGCCCTGGGATGAGAGCAAGGAGCCAGGCAGTTCTGCACTGCTCTTCTCTGTAACTCCCTGTCTGGGAGCTCTGGGATGCTGAGGCTCTGTCCCCTGGAAAAGCACTGTGTGCTGCCTTAAAGCTTAATATTGGCACAAAAGTTACACTTTTAATAGATCTGAGACCAAACTAGCTGAAAGTATGTTTAATTTTTGACTCTTTCTAGGAATTGGGACCCAATTTTCCGCTGGGTTTCTTGGGGAGAAGAGCACAAGGGTATTAATAGTGAGTTCAGACTTAGTCTGCAATTAAAATTATGAGTTGAAATGAGTTTTGCACAGATGGCTGTGAGACTGGAAAGCATTTTGGAGATGATATTAAATTGTCCTTATCGTGGTACCTCTTTCTGTGAGGAAACTGCTTGTGATGCGGTGGTGGGAGTGACATCAGCAACATTCTGCCTTGTGCAGGGACAATCCTGAGCTGTGCCTTGGTTCAGCAGAGTCATTGCCTCTAGAACAAGGAAATTCCTGAAAGCTGCACTTTCCCTGGAGTTTTCTGCTGCAGCAGATGAGGACTGAGGATGAGGAATGGCATTTTTTTACCTTGCTCTGTGACAGTTAACCTGGTCATGTGAACCAAGCCTTACATTTGTGTAGTGCTTGGCTTGATGCTCCAAAAACCTGCTGGCAGATACCCCAGCAAGCTCTTGTGAGTTAAATTACCTGTTGGAGTAGTGGTAAATTCTCTTCATATTTTCAAGGGACACTAATAAATATGCTCCTCACTTTGCTTTTACAAATAATGGCATGACCTGCCTTAGGGCATCAAATTAATGGTTTCTAGCACGAATCCATTTGCTAATTGAATTTTTCACCCTCCTTCCTGCAGCAGCAGCTTTGTAGGGCTCGTGCTGCTTTCTTGCTTTGTCACTAGAAAGTTGAAAGTCACTTTGTGGGGATCTCAGGTGTTGGTTCAGAGTGTCACACTGTGCCAGGGCTGGGGATCTTGTGATGGTGCCATCCCCAGCTCGTGTGCTTGACAGATTTGGGTTCCTCCTGAGCTGTTAGGCTGAGGAGCAGCTGAGGTGCGAATTTTTGCCCTGATTCTCCTGCTGGAACAGATCTTTACCAGTTGTACCATCTCCCCTCTGCTTAGCAGTGACCTTGTGTCCAATTTTCTGTGGTGAGGAGAGCTGAGTGTGGGGGAAGGAAGTGTTTATTTGACAAAACAGCTCCAAACCAGCCCTGGGAAGCAGAGGTGGTGTTCAGTGAGGTTGCAGCTGTGTGAACTCAGTAATTCCTGCTCTGTCAAACACCTTTAATCATCAAGGTGTGGGGTAAAGCTGTGCTCAGTGCTCCCCCTGTTGCAAGCTGCTTGGTTTTCCAGAACTCCACATAGTTCATGGCAGAATATTTGTGTCTTTTTCTTTTCCTAACAGCCCTGAACTGGAAATGTTGCTGGAAAGCAGTAAGTGCCCAAATAAGAGTTAATTAGTTTCCCTGTTTTACAGATGGGGTCGAGGATTCGGTCTCTTGGGTTCCATCTTCGGAAAGGACAGTGCAATAAATCAGTCAAACAGTGTTTTTGGCCTCGTGTTTTATATACTACAAATGCTACTTGGTAAGTATTCATTCACTTCAAAACCTAAAGTATAAACCAGGTCTGTGGTGATGAAGGAGGAGAGGAATGTACATTGCACAGTCTGCAAAAAAATAGATAAATGCTTGTGATTTTTATATCTCCTTTTTTTTTAGCACCACTCTAATGATACATCTGTCCAAAGGGCTTAAAAACCCAACTGATAACAAGAGTAATTGCATTTTCTCCTGATATGCTATTAATAATACAAGCGTGAAGACAGTTTCTCAGCTGGTATTTTCACTCCAATATATTTGGCATTGGATTGCATGGTGGAAAAGAAGAGGGAATAAAAATGGAATGTGCAAGTTTTGCAGGAGTAATAGAGCAGGCAGAAAAGTGCATGAAATGTAATGTATATATATTTTTTGGTAACTATGTATTTCTTGGTATATGGTTTGCTATAAAGTTGTTAATCTTGATAGAAATATCTTGATAGAAATAACTCGACCAATAACTTTGCTATAACTCAGAAATATGAGGATGGCTAATACTACACATACTGCTTACCACAGGGCTGTCAGACAGAGCCTTAGCTGCTCCCCTCCAAATATCCACATCTCAACCATGGTATTTTAACCAGAATTTTGTGTCACTGTTGCTGAGTAGCAGAGTTTGAATTCAGTTTGTCACTGTTGCTGAGTAGCCCAGTTTGAATTCAGTTTTGCTCTGCGTGGAAAGGGCTGGGAGCAGCCGGAGTAACTTTGTCTCTCTTGTTGCAGGTATGACAGCAAGTGCAGTAGCAGCTCTAATCCTCATGACATCCTCCATAGTGTCTGTAGTAGGGTCACTGTACTTGGCATACATTCTGTACTTCGTGCTGAAGGAGTTTTGCATTGTCTGCGTGCTCACGTATTTGCTGAACTTCATTCTCTTTATCATCAACTACAAACGACTAGTTTATTTGAACGAGGCCTGGAAGAGGCAACTCCAACCCAAACAGGAATAACCCCCTGTTGGAACTTTTGACTGACAGTCTGAAGACCCAACTTCCATTAAGTTTATTTTGCAGTAATTTTTTTATTCTCCATATCAGACACTTTTTTTCCCCCCCTGCCCCCCCGAGAATCATAACTGAAATTTTGAATTATAAATTTGAAGGGGCCCCAGATAATTTCTCTGTGCTAATCTTCAGTTTCAATGCGGTTATGAAAGAAAGCTCTATAACAATCAAAGACAAGCTTTAACTTTACTTTGAAGGAGTTTTAGCCACAGCAAAACCTAGACTCTCTCTCTTTCTCTCTCTTCCCCCTCCACTTGTGAAGTGGGTAACACTTGCTATAAAATATCCTGTATATAAATTCAGGTATAACAAGATGTGATCATGACATGAAATACTCTAGACTAGCATCACCATATTTAATGTTGCCATGTTTACAGTATGTGTATTACTTTTTTTTTTCTTCTTTTTTTTTTCTTCCTTCTTTTTTTTTTTTTTTAGCTGATGGACTTAGATTTGACTAGGACTTATACTGTAAATAAAATTAGAACTCTTGGTTTCATCCCTGGAGAACTCACTGTCCCATGGGTTTGGTTAGGAGCTGTCAGAGGGTTCTGCTCAGAGCCGACTGACACAATGGAAGAAGTGACCTCTAAAGAACATGGAGTTGCTGCTCTCACTGGTGTGCTCTCACAAGAATGATGCTTGGGGTTGGTTCCATTTTTTTCTTCTGGTTTTTTTTTCTTTTTTTTTTTTTTTTTTTTTTTGTCTCCAGTAACAAAAATGGAATTAAAGCTGAAACCTGAAGTATGTCCATTAAATGACAACCTCATTAATTTCTGTACAGAACAAAAATAGCTTCATGTGGTCAATCCAAAGCTGCCAGCAGGACATGATTTGCAGACTGGGGGTTGGTGTATCAAAGTGTTCTTTGAAAGGACTCCATTTCCATGCAGAGCTGTGTCATTTTAAGCTGTGGTCAGCCAGCCAGTGTTACTAATGTTTGATGTTCTATGAATGCTGCAGTATAGAATTGCAATTTGCAGTGGAAACCACTGACTGAGCAGGATAACCAAGCAGTGCACTGAAAAAGCAGTTCCTTAATTGATCTTGGTCAGGATCTTTGGTTTGTGCTATATTGGGAGATGAACTTTAGGCCTCACACACACACACACACAAGATCTCTTGGAAGGGCAACCTGGTTAATGGGATAAGTAAGTCAACGTGCTCCTGAAAATGAAATGTGATATAGTGCTATCATTGCTCTTTCTAAGAACTAATTGGGGAAAAAAAAATTAAACTGCAGATTTAAACAAAGGAACAAAATTGTACATGTTGTTTCTGCACTCAGTATTCTAAGGCTGAATGTTAAAAGTGCCTTCTGTCTTCAAATCTTAAACCAAATACTTTGTGTTAAACTTGGCAGGCAGAAGTGTCCTTGCTTTAAAAATGAACAAAAAAAATTCCCAGCAAATTTGCTGGGGATAGAAGAGTATTAAGAGATCTGGTTTTAGTTTTTAGACTGAGAAGTGGTAGCAGTATTGTTTTCAGTTTAATTTAAAAGGTTGATGTGATTTGGAAAAGTGAAATATTTGTGTTTCAGACTGTGTGACACTGAAATGTGTGGGTTCAGCTACTTTCTGTAATTGGTGCTGTGCTGCTTTTTGCCCTTGTCAGATCAAAATGTGGAGAATTCCAACTGCATACCCATTTATTTAAAGAACTAATTTAACCACTTTTAGCAGTTTCTTTCTCAAACATGAATGTCAGAGAGACACTTCCATTGTAAGTGGATTTTTAAACACTAAGGATAAACTTGACTGTGAAACGAGCAGTGTTTCCATAGAGCAAAACCAGTTTTGAGATTGAATTCACAAAAAACAATATTTCAGTTACTACTGAAGTCATTCTCTGGTTTGTACCAAGGATGTAGGTGGAAACTGCTTTTCTGTATAGAGTTCTGTGGTATGAGTAACATCTGTTGCATGTAACACTAAATGACTTGTCCCTCGTCTGACAGTTTTAGCCAACAATTCATTAAATGCGTTTTGTATTGACCAGAGTACAGTTAAAGCTTGTCTTGATGTTTAGTTCTGTCTCTCAAATGCCTTCCACTTTGATATGAAGGGGAATGAATGATGTTGAATTGGTCCCTCAAGGCCTGGCTTTGTTCTCTCCCAAGCCTTGAGGCAGTATTGGTGTTTAATGCGTTGTACAGATTTTATTTTGATGCATTCCTGTGATCTACACTAAAGGCATCTTTTTCTCATCCAAGGAAGAGGTGAACACATGCTGCCTGCAAGTGCTCCTATCTCAGAGCAAGCAGCCATGGGGACAAGTCTGATCAATGAGTACTTGGTCCAATTTCTGGGGAAAAAAAAAAAAAAAAAGAGGAAAAAAAGCCCCATCAGCTGAAAGTATTGGTGTTGACTTAACTTCACTGTGTCTTGTGCTTGTTCGTGTGGGCATAGTCTGTTAATTCAGTTTGTTTAGTAAAAATGTTTAGGGCCAGATTTTCAGCAGTGGTGTCTGCAGTCCTTGTTTGTGTGCACATAGGGATCCAATGGAGCTGGTGTTTGGGAGAATTTGCAGCTACACTTTGAGCACGAACTTTGTGCAAATCTGATCCTTAATTGTGAACTCTCTTGTCTCGTGTGCTTTCCTTGCAGTTACTTTTTACTGGAAGTGATTTGCTAGAAACGGCCCTGCTTTCTTCTGTTTCTCTCTTGTGCTTCAGAAATGCAGTTGGCCTGAATAAAGGGCAGAATAATCTTAGCAGTAGAAATCGGGACCTTTCTGCATCCAGTTCTTTTGACTCTTTCCTCGTTGCTCCCAATGATAGGAACAGCATCTTTCTTCCAGTAAAATGGGTTGTGATGTGATGGAAATCAGCAGTGCATTGTGCAACTGTGCCCCCCCGGCCTGCCCCAGCCAAAATGTGGGAAATGTGTGCTTGGTACTGGCTTCACCCTTACAAATCCAAAGGCAAATCCTAAAAAATCTCAAGGATGCAGGAGTCTGGGTAAAGGCAGGTAAATGATGCTTGGGCTGGCAAGGGACAGGGGTGTTACACAGATCCTCGTTGTGGTTTCAACACTCAGGAGAATGGAGGGGATCAAATTCACAGTATCCAAACAGTGGTTCTGAATTTGGGCTTTTCTGCCCCTCTTTGGCTCTCAGGATCTCAGAATTCCTTTTGGATCACAGAATGTTCTGAGTTGGAAGTTCCACAGCGAGGGGCAGATTGGAAAGGCAAAAGAACCTCATCCCAAAACCTGCTTAGGAATTAAACATTCCTGAAATCCTCTTACTGTGAGGTACTTGCTACTCTTTAAGGCCAACAAAGCATTCAAGTCTCATGGCAGAAATTAACATTCTTGGAAGTAAAATATTCGTGACGCTGAGGCCAATGAAACATTCCTGACCACCTTTGAGATGTGAAGTGACAACAGATCTCTTGTGAGGAGATTTCTGAATGCTGTAGTTTGCATTTGCTGCTCCCAGGAGGTTGGTGAGGTGCTTCAGGCAGCACTCAGCTCCTAATTGATGTGGGCTAAAGTCTGAGGTTGGATGGCTTTGGTTCTGCCAATGTTGTTGAAACTGGTCCAGAAAAGATGAAGTATTCTGTTACCATAAAACTGTGTTAAGCATGGCCTAAATATTAGGTGTTTGTTCTGTATAGTATGTTCCATCAACTATTTATTCCTAGTGCTTTAAACTCCAAACACCCAATTAAAATGCAGTCATTGGGCAGATGTTCCTTTTCTCAAGATAGGCTGAGAGATTCTCTACTGGAGGTTTAGGATACAATTTTGCTAACAAGGTAAAAAAACCCCATGTAAATATGTACGAATTCTATTTGTTGCACATAACTTTTTTGGTATATAAAAAAAAAAAACCAACAAAAATAAATGTAGAAATTACCTGTGGATGTCTTGCTGCAATCATTCTTATGCTGCATTCATGCAGTCCAAACATAAGAGCTTGAATGAACCCAACCAGAGGCCTTTTTGGACTCAGTCTGAGCCTTAGAAACTGTTTTTAATGTCAGTACTGTAATTCTGTTTCTAGAAATTGTACTAAGTCGTGTGGTTTTTTTTCCAAGACATTGTGTGTGTTTAGCAGTAGAATGGTTAAAGCACTTGATTCCCCCCAGATCCCAGTTTTCCCAGTAGAATTCCTGCAGCTTTGTGTCTGCCTGAGCGTTGTGTGTAAAGGCTGAGCAGCGTTGACTTGAGGCTTTCACTGTTTACAGTTCTTTAAGCAAAAAAAACCTCCCCAGCATTGTGATTTTGATCACTTCCTGCTTTATTGGGTCTGTGGAGCTGCTCAAAGCCAGCCCCACACACCACAAAATCCCTGGAAAGTGCTGGATGTGTCCCTGGATTTGGGGAGGGAGCTGCTGGGCAGGGTTGGGTTTGTGATTGCACTGAACTGTTCAGAACAAGCAGGAATTAACCCTCAAATCTGTGCTCCCAAAAAAAGTTTTGGGGGAGTGAGGTGAGCCCTGGTTTGTAAGGAGTGAACAATGTCAAATCCTTTTCTGTGTTTTGGTCATGTCTGTTGAAACTGGGGAAGAAAATGAGATTTTAAAGAATGATGTCTAGAGATGGAGAAGTTGAGGAGACTTTCAAACACTGCTAGTGGGATTTAATATGGTAATTGCTTATGCCATGGTAGGTTTGAAGTCTTTTTACTGTGCATAGAGTTTTATATTCTGGGGTTTTAGTTAGAGAGAAAATCTAGACCTAGCACCGTGTGAGGAATGCTGTAGAATGTTGGGTTTTTTCCCTTAAAAACACAAGGAAAATTGTTGTGAAGTCTGCAGAGAACATCTGTGTCCTTATTGTGCTGTGGCAGGGTGGAAGGTGGTGTTGGTTCCTCATGTTCCACCTCTGAAGGGAACAGAATTTGGCCACCACAGCATAAAAGTGAATATATTCTTTTTATGGTCAGATTTGGTTACTTCCCTGAGCCACTCACCCCAGAGCCACCTGCAGAACAGGGGGTCATGGCAACAGTTTCACACAGAATCTGTGAATTCCAGCAATGAAGCTCCATAATTGGAACTTCCCAAATCCTCTGGGCAGCCTCTGGTTTTGTTGTTCTGCTCCTCGTGATGCTGCTTTTGGGACAACACTGGGAAGTTAGCAGACTAAATGCTCTGAGCTCTTCTGTGAGTGTTGCTGTGATCCATGACAGTCCCCAAGGCTGGTGTGCAGCCCAGGAGGGACATGAATTTGCACCTGAGGGCTCCAGGCCACTCTCAGAAAGGTTTAGAACAAAATTTCCCTCTGTCTGCTCTTCCTGTGGTGACATTTACTATGAAGGAAGTCCTTCCAGGCTGGAAGGGCTCTGACAGTGGCATTATTAGACACAGCTCCTGTCTAATAGTGGCAGTTTTGGTACTGTAAAATAAAAGAGATTTAAAGTCGAGTTGGTGGAGTCCCTCCCTCTCTGACATATCCCACTTTGCTGCTGGAACAGGAATTCCAAACTCTGTTGGAGTCTGCTGGGTGGTTCATACCCTTCCTGACTGCTGGCAATGCTCAGGATTTCTCACACATCCATCCTGTCAGGCCAGAGCAGCTGCATGAACTGTGCTCCTCTGCAACCCTGAGGACAATTTGCTGTGATCTCAGTAGTGTTAACTGTTAGGGGAGTTTAACTGGAAAACCTCATTTGTTTTAGAGGGATGTGATGTTCATTTAGAGTAACTTAGATTTTTTTTTTATAAGTTCAGCATTGAGTTGTATCATGTAATATTTGTATTTTTTTTTGCCATAAACAGATACCTCAGTCAGGATCTCTTTAACTTCAGCTCCTTGAAACTCACTGTTTTCCTGCCTGGAAACAGGAAGCCTCCAGATGTGGCTGAGCAGAGGAAACAAAAGTTTCTGATCTGCTTTGTGTCACAGTAACTATTTCAGGTGGACTAGAAATCGCATTGGACTTGCAAGACTTGAGTCAGGCATAGAACTTATTTTAACAGATATTTAATAACAAGTTCAACATAACCCCCAGCCACTAAACCCTTTGTTTTCATTTTAGAAGGAGGGAATGTGATGTTATTACAGGAGGAAGACAGCTTGATTCATTTGCAATCTTCCAGTATCTGTCTCTAAGAACAAATGCAGCTGCTTTGGGCTGGCGCTGGCGGGTGAAGATTCCTTTCTTGTTCCCCAAAACTCGTGTGGTCCCTGCAGAGAAGTTATAAAATAAAGCAAATATATAAAACAAGCTCTTCTAGGCCCTGCTGGGAGCTGTTGCAGTGTAGGTACTAAAGCAGGCCAGGTGGAAGAGACTCTGCACTTCCTTCTCCACACAGTCAGGTACAACAGGGAAGCTGGGCAGGATTCCTGGATGTCACAGAGCAATCCTGCTGCAATTCCTTGTTTTTACAGCTGCTGCTGGCACTTAATTGGGGTGTGCCCATTGGTCAGTATTGTATCTGCTATAGATAGGCTCCACCTTCAAACTGGATGGAGGAAATGGTGGTTATTCACTGTCCTTTGTGGTGTCTAGATCCTTTTTGCCTCATTTAGTTTTCATAGGAAAGTAGAAAAAAGGATTGCAACCCATAGAGAGACTGAAACTGCATCTGTGTGTGACATTGTCTACATTTTCTCAGTCCTCCTGTTTGAAGCTGATGCTGCTTTTCTGACCACTGCCATCCCTGAGCTTTCTAATGCCTATCCTGGTGCTCTGCAGAGTGTTTTAGTGGTGTTCCTCCCTCACACTGACTGCTCACCACCCCAGCTCACTGCAGGTGGCATAAGCAGAACAGGTTCATTACTAGATCCAAGTTGTGATTGTTTAATTTCTGTGTGACTGCACTGTAAATTAAGGAATTTCCCTTACTTTGTGACTGCACTTATCTATTAATAATGGGTGGAGTGTCATGATAAAACAGTTGTGTGCCAGTGTGGCATCTCTCCTCTACTAAACCTACCAAGTTAAAAATGATTATTTAAGGTGCTGTGTCACCAAGGGCAGTTGTAGGTGACATGGGAAGCAAGGGAGATATCCCTAAGAGCTGACTGAAACTTTAATTGAGGGTGGCCAAAAAACAGGAGCAATCTGGATCTCTCCCAGGCTTCCTTTGTGTATTGTCTCCTGTTCCTGGGAGCATCTCTGCAGGTGGGACAGGCAGGGTCTTCCCTCTTGGCTCTGGTCATGCTGGATTTTGTGACAAAACCAGCTGTGCTCTGTCTTGCTAAACACAGGGCCTTTTGTCCTACCCTTCAGCACAATATTTGTGTGGCATAAACCACCTTAAACTCATGGGGAGTTTAAGGTGGTTTGGAGAGGAAGCTTACCTTGATTAGTCATGAAATCAGCAAAATTCCATATGAGCTCCCCAATCACGTACTCCTTCCTCTTCTTGTCGAAGACAGAGTGGTACTCCCTGAGCATGGCCTTCTGGTACTCCTCAGTGAACATCAGGGGGGGATCCTGCAGCCAGGGAGAGCAGGAGGTGACAGTGAGGTGACAATCCCAGCAGAGGCATTCCCACTTACTGAGGACCTAGTCCTGAAGAGAAACTCTGTGGTTGCTTGGTCTTCTAATTGCTGCTGCGCTAACAGTGGCTGTTGTGACAACTGGCAAACACCAAATTCCAGGTATTCCCAGGGAGAATTGCCCTGGTGGTCTTTGTCACAATAGACAGGAGTGCCACCCCTCCTGCATGGGACAGCAGCAGGAACCTCCATTCTCCAGGGTTTGCTTTGTTTAAGCTTTCCTACCACTGTCAAAGGACAGATTTTGGAGTGTTCTTTAGGTAGATAATGGTTTTGGTGGATAATCACTGGTTTTGGTGGAGCAGGATCACAATCCTGGAGCCTTTTGGACCCTCCCAGCTAAAGCATCTCCCAACAAACATGGGAGATTTTCTCCCAACAAAAACCACTCAGGCTCAGTGGTGCCCACCTCTCCCAGTTCAATTTTGCTGCCCTGCAAGAGCTTTTGCCCCCTGGCAAACAGCACAGCACTCACACTGTGAAGTCCAGGCACAGAGTCTGCTCCGTATTCACTCTGGATTATGGGCTTTTGGTAGGTTTTATACCAGTTCTCAAACTGGGCTGTGAGTTGGAGAGGAATCACTTCCAGATGGCCTGGGTCATGGTACCAGGAGAAGTAGCTGTTCACACAAATCACATCCACGTAGGGAGCCTGCAAAAAACAAGGTGAGACTGTTTTGTCACAGATTTCAACCTTCTCTTGTCAACCTAAATCCTCCTTTGGGGTCATTTCATGGAATCCAGGGTTATTACACATAGAATGAAGTGTTTCCCCCATCAATCAGGCCCTCCAAACATCATATCTTCCCCAGAAAAAAGGAAAAAAAAGATTAATAAGCTAACAGCATTAATTTGGCATTTTTCTTACAGACTTAGGAAGTCACAGCAAAAGAGTTAGACAAGATCAACACGTTTCATTCTCAGGTTTGTTAGAAGTTTTTTTGTTTCCAAGATGTCTCTGGCTTGCTGGTACATTTAGATGTACTTTTTTTTTTTTTTTGAGTATTGGAATGTGATTATCAAGTGAGTGGTCAAATATTTTGACTAGCAACTAAATTTTGTGCATCAATGGTGCAATACTGATTAAAAGCATTCTGCAAGTTATTTGCCATTTCTACCACATGGACAGTGTGATAAAAGGGCACAAAGCCCCCTCAAGATAAAGTGATGTTGTATGTAACTTGTTCAATGTTCTCTTAACATGTTTTGTAATAAAAAGGAAAAAAAAAGTTCTAATATCACATCAGTGTATGAGAGATCTGTTCTTTGGGTTTGTTTGCCTGTGCTCCTCAAGTTGGGCAGAGTGGGAATGGGATATGCAAAAGCAGATTTCTGCTGGGCTCCTTCAAATTTAAGACCATCAGGGTTTTTGTGGTTTTTTCCCTGGGGTGGGGAGGAAAAGCCTCAGAGTTGCAGCCATTCCTGCTAAATTTGGATTTTAGAAGAAATCCAAAGTATAAGCTGGGGCAGGGATGTGTAGCAGCACCGACTCACCTGCTAGGAGTGTTTATTGCAAAAGGATCTACCCTGGAAACAAATACAGGTGTTAAAAACCCTTGCTCCATGCTCTGAAAGACCCAGAAATCCAAGGAAAGTGCCTTTTGGTTATTTATCCAGCTCTAGGGCTTTGGTTATGGAGCTGGAGGAGCTTTTAGATTATGGAACACAAACAGGCATCTGCCAAAGAAGATCTAGAGCAGTTTAAAGCAGGAATTAAAGCAAAGCTTCCTTCCTTTAGACTTACAGAAGGGTTGTGAGCATTTTAAAGAGGTTTAAGCTTTGGCTTAATTGCAACTGAAAATCCTGAGCATTAGTAAACACAATCAATGGCACAGCAAAGCATGACAATATTAATGGAATCCAGGGGCATAATCCTGCACACAAAGAATTGTTCTTTCTTACGGATCCCTTTTTTTTTTCAGCTGGACTACAACAGAAGGAAAAGGTGCTTTTTACTAGAAACAAAAATGTAACTTTTCTCCTGCCTCTTCCCCTGTTAAATATCTCCAGTAAATTTAGGGAGGTGTTGGGGGAAAGGACTATAACACAAGTGACAAGAGGAGGAAATTTAATATGTGAATTTAAAAAAAAAAAAAGAAAAAGCTAGAAAATAAAGCAAACTTACACCATGATCAAGAGCGTAATTAGCATCTGTCACAAAGGTGACTGGTCTGGAGGGGTCGAGAGCTTTAGTGTGAGCTATCACTGTCCTGTTTGCAAACAGTAAAGCAAGAGTTCAGCAACAGCATGGAGAAGCACAGCCCCCTCTCCCCAGGCTCTCTGTCCTTCCAACCCCCAGACAGAGCTGCTTTTAATTTAGCAGGCAATATTTTTATTAAATAGAGTATCTGTCACCAAGTGGTTGCCATTGCCATGCCACCTGAAAAAGAGCACACTAAGCACAGGCTCATTTGGTGGTGCCAGCAGCTTAGAAGTTGAAGGGACAGTTGAATTTGAGGACAAAACTGTGAAAAAAGGGGAATGGGAAGTTTTTTAACAACTCCTGGGATGTTTTCCTGAGGCTCTATGCCACAGCAGGCAGAGGCTGGATGCTTTTGAAGAAGCCCTGAGTGAGGGAGATGGGACAGAATGGGGGAGTCAAGCTCTGCTGCTGCCTTGACATTGCAGGATGTGGTGGAACATTTGGAAGAGTGTAACTTTGCAGTTCTCTCTTCATGCACCTCCAGCTCCCAGGGGCAGTCTGCTATCCCTGGGCTATCCAAAGCTTAAATCTCCTTAAAATTAAAACCAAGGGGTCTGCAGGGACTCAGAGCAGTGGCTTTGAAGTGGGGTGTCACAATGTCCCACAGAACAAATAACCAGCACTGACTGCAGCACTGTGTCTTCAGAATTAAAGGCCAATTATTCTACAGCTTTGCTGCAATTCTCAAGGAATTTACCACTCATCTTCCAGTGGTAACAAAGAATATCCTGTTCCCATCAGGTCTGATTTTGCTTAGCTTGAGAAGAGATGCTCCAACCCAATGGACACCTGGCAATTTTGTGGAGTCTTAGTGGTTTGAGACAGTCGTGCAGTTCTGAGCATCAGTTCAACGCATGCAGCACTTACATCTGAGTTTGCATCTGCAGCTACAGTTCCAGGGTTCCCAAAAAATGCCTGCCCCTCCCTTTACTACCTCTCTGTGCCATCCCAAAGGAAGGAGAAGCATCATCTGCCAAGAGATGGAGGTGCACCTACTTGAAGTAGTGAGCTGCTGGGGGCAGCTCAGACGCTGGCTCGTTGGCCACTGACCACATCACCACCGAGGGCCTGTTCTTATCCCTGCGGACCAGCTCCTCCATCACAGCCAGGTGATGCTGCAGGGACTTGTTCCCAAAGCTCTCCCTGCAAGACAGAAGGAGGTGAGGTGTAAAATGGTGAAGGTGTAAAATCCATCCCCTCTGCCTTCCCCTGTGAAAGCTCAGCCTCTGGGCTGTGTGAGCACAGCAGAGCCTCGATGCTGAGTTCTGCCCTATTTCCCCAAAGTTTGCTGCACAGTTCAGGGCCGTGGTTTGGGCTCGTTAATTGAGCCGTGTGGCAAAATGTGGCAAAATGCCCTCTGGTTGCCCAACATCACAAGGTGGCGCAACGGGAGATTTCCAAAGAGAGCAAAGTCTCGTTATCGGGACAACGGGTGGGACACTGAGGACAAAAGGTAAAAAGGGCAATGGCACACTTGGAAGCAGCTCAGAGAGGAGCAGAGGAGCAAGGGCAGGGCATGCTGGGCAGTTCTTACGGCAGTTTGATGCCCACTCCCGGGCTCTCGTCGATGACCACGATGCCGTAGGCGTCGCACAGGTCCATGATCTCCTCGGCGTAGGGGTAGTGGCTGGTGCGGAACGAGTTGGCCCCGAGCCAGCGCAGCAGGTTGAAGTCCTTCACAATCAGGGGCCAGTCCAGGCCTTTGCCACGGATCTGGGGGGGAGAGAAATCAACCCCTTGTGAGGCATGACTTCCCTGCTTGGTCCATCCCCAGCCCTGGAGCCGCCCTGTGAGTGGCACTGCCTGGGGCAGGGAACCTGGGAGCCACTGTCACAGTCAGAGGGGCTTGGGTTGGAAGGGACCTTAAGGCTCATGTTGTTCCACCCCCATGGGCAGGGACACCTTACCCTATCCCAGGCTGCTCCAAGCCCTGTCCATCCTGGCCTTGGATGCTTCCAGGGATCCAGGGGCAACCACAGCTTCTCTGGGCAACCTCAGGGCCTCACCACCCTCCCAGCAGACTGACTGACTGTCAGTGTGTCCGACTGGAAGCCATGGCTGGGAGATGCTCCAGTGTCTCCACCAGCACATCCACGTGCCCTGAGGAATGTCAGGGCTGAGACAGGACTAGGCATGGTGTCCCCTTAGTGCTTAGCCTGGGAGGAGGGCATGAGGAACCAGCTCCTGAGAGAGCAGAGGGGAGGTGAGCCCAGGTGCCACCTCAGCAGCATGAGCAGAGGTGCCACAGGGTGTCCCTGCCGTGGGGGCCACACTTACATCTGCATCCTCGTGCTTGTTGACCCCGTGGAAGTAGAAGGGCTTCCCGTTGATGAGGAACTGGCTGCTGGTGACATGGACGGTGCGGATGCCGACGGGCAGTGTGTACACATCCTCCAGAAGTGCTCCGTTCACCTGGGCCTGCATCTTCACCTGCATTGCCAGGGAGGAGTGCAAGGGATCCTCACTGGGATGCCCTGTGCTCCCTGCCCTCAGTCTGGGAGGGCTGTTTTGGCCTCACAGCCCCTTCCGAGCCCTGCCTCGGCACAAAGCCTGCTCCTCACTCCTGCTGCTCGGGGGCAGCCAGCTCTGACTGAACAGAAAACAGAAATCCAGGCTGGGGGAGGTGAAGCATGAAGAATGGGCCCCTGAATGACCCTTCTGGCACTTGCTCATCCCAAGAGTTTCAGTGTCTTTTCCCCATGGCATCCCCTCAGGCCATGACTGTGGGGATGACATTTTCAGGCAATGACTGTGTGAACCTGAGTCCCTGGAAACTCAGAGCAGCTCATCCTCCCTGATTTCTGCACCTAAACATCGCTCCTGATCCTTAACTCTCACAGAATCTCCCAGGCTCAAGCTACAGAACTCATCATCTCCTGGGAGGGGATGGCTTGGACCCTCAGTGTGCAGGGCCAGCACCTCAGAGCACACACAGGAATGTGACAGACCCTTCAGTTCAGCAGCCAGGAAGCTGCCAAAGCTTGATTTGATTAGTGCCTAATTAGCAGTGCCACTCTGGTCACATGCACAGGACCCGTGAGAGGAGAGGATGGAAGATGGAACATATGGCAGTGCCTTAACCCTATTAAACAGTCAGAACACACACCCACAGAGCAGGAAATGCCACTTTACCTCTAAGGAGTACAGGTATCCAGGGTTCTCATGCATCAGGTAAGGCCACCAGAGGTTTGGGTTGAGGACTTTGAGCTCTCCCACTGCGCCATCACCTGTAGCAACCTCTTTCCCCTCTTGGTCACGTAAACTCAGGGACAAGGAATAGGCTGTGCTGCCAACCACTGACACCTGATACTGCACCATGGCTGGTTCAGAACAAACAAAAGACAATCAGAGACTGCAGAAGGACAGCTCAGCCTTCAGAAAAAGCCACTAGGGAGCAAATTCAATCAGATTTTTACAGGTTATTTTCCCTGCTGCCCATGTCACCTCCATTTGGAGTCTGAGGGAGCTGCTGTGGTTGCTCTGGACTTACCAACACTGTCTGATGAAGTGGTTGTCACAGTGATGTCATCTATGTAGGCAGGAGGAGTGGTGTAAAGCACAACAGGGCGGTGGATTCCAGCATAATTAAAGAAATCAAACTTGATGTTCTGCACAAAATAGTTCTTGGGGTACCTGAGTGAGCAAGACAGGAGAAAGGGCTGCATTACACCTCAGTACACAAGAATTGAAGGTGGCAAATGGATGCTGGCAGTGCAGAATAATAATGTGAAATAGTCTTTACAACAGGCTGGATCTGTCTTTCAGCTGCTACACTGAAGAGTTTTGCAAATAACAAATAGCTGATGCCCACAGATTTTCATCTTTCAGGAGAGCTGCTACTTGCAGCTTCCAGCTGAACCCAAGCTTCTCAAACCTGCCACTTACTCGACTTGACAGATCACCCAATCTGAGCTCCCTGTGCACAAAACAGAGTGCAAAACAGCACAAAACTCAGTACTGGTTCCTCACAACACCAAAGCTTAAACTCCTCGCTGCTCCACCAATGAATCTCACCATAAAGACAACCCCATGGAGGGTGCTATGAACCAGCAGCTGAATAAATCCCCACTCTCCCACCCCTGGGATCAGCCCAGCAGTAAAACACCCCAGCAACTCACCTAGTTTTGTCAGCCATGAACTGGATGGAGCCTGGGGGCAGCGTGTGGGGGGTCAGGGTGTTGTTGAGGGCGACAGTGATGCGGCACAGAGCCCCTGGGCTGGCCTGCACGACGCTGCTGATGTCAGCCTCAAAGGGCAGGTGCCCCCCTTCGTGCTCCACCACCTGCACCCCATTCACCCACTGCAAGAAATACCCCAAAAAATGGGTTAGTGGGATTTTGGGGCGAGCAGAGCACAAAGAAGGAAAGCCCAGTTACAAGGGACACTTGGGCTCTTGGTCTTTGAAGGATTCTCAATCTCTAAGGGATCAGTCCTGATCCTTGAGGGTTCTTCCTTGGCTGGGAGCTAGGTCTGGGGTCACAGGCAAGTGTCACTGAGAGACCCAGCTTGGGGCAGATCCATTAATCAGGAAATGTTTAGTCACCAATCCCAAAATTGCAGGATCAGAGAAGAGAAACTGGAATTCATTCTTGCTGGGGGAGAACAGGCACGAGTTAAGAACAGGACGCAAAATCAAGGCAGGGACGCGTTTGCTGAACAAACCCTAAAACTGACTTCAGCCTAATTTTGGAAGCTCAGGGACAATTCCCCAAGGCTCTTACCACGATGGAGTAGTAATGGGCACTCCCGAAGCGCAGCACCACCCTGGGGGCGGGATCGCCCTGCAGCCAGCGCAGGGGGAGCAGCACCTCCTTCTCGTACCACACCCAGCCGATGTAGTTCTCCAGGCTGGGGTCCTGCGTGATGTCGTTGAAGCTGGCAGGCACTGGCATGTCAATCACCGGGCCGCTCTGGTGGGAATTGCATGGAAAGGGAAGAAACAGAGCATTGAAAAAGAGGAATTTCACTGTTGGAGGTTTTCCTTCCACTGACAGCCTTGCAATCCCTTTGCCAAGGGGAAAAGCTGTTTAAAAACAGGTGAGCTCTAGCACAGCTCCTGTAAAATCAGTACGAGGCATAGGAACCTGTCTGTTCCTACAGGAAACAGCTGCTCCTTTCTTTTCCCCTCCTGCTGTGCAATGAAATGCTCTCATTATTGGCTCTGGCATCATGGACTCAGAGAAGTGAGGGGGAAAAAACCCCAGCCCAGGTTGTTGTTTCAGCCAAAGCTGGGAATTTTCTCCTGCACAGCCCCAGAGCAACGTGGGGGTTCTGGTGCTATTTGCAAAGAGCTGGAGTAAAAGGGTAACAAAAGTAATAGGTATTTGAGGCAGTTATGGGTATTTTGGGATATTTTTCTCCCCGTGGAGATTGTCTGGGATGAGTTTAGCCTTTTTCACTGCCTGAAAGCAACAGATATTCCTTGGGATTACAACAGAACCAATACAGTTGTTTAATCCAATATAAGGCTTAGAGGGAGGCAGTGTATACATTGAATATTGAGGTATCCAGATGCTGTTGCCAAACAGAGCTGATCATTTTGCACTTTCTGCACTCAGGACTCACTCTTTCTGCACAAAAGAGTCCTGCAGCTTCCCCTTTCCTGAGGAAGCCTCAGGAAATGGAATGAGGAAGGTCTGAGCACCATGTGCATGGCTGACTCAGCACTGGCACTGCAGAGAGCTCAAAGATCGGAAAATCCTTGTGGGAAACGCTTGGATGGGGACGAGGATTTTCTAGTATCTGATGCAGGAAAACCCTTGCCTGGGCTTGCCAGAACCTGTGTGTGCTTCAGGGAGATTCTCTGAGGTCTAAAGCAGGTTGAATGAACTCATCTAAGCATCCCTTTGCAGGGGTATAATTCAGGATTTTTACCCTCTGGCAAAACTTGCAGCAGCACTGTGCCCGACAGCTCTTCTCTCCTTCCACAATTTGGCAACAAAATCAGCCAAAAGGCTAAAAATAGAAATAATGAACGACTTATCCATTTTATGCATAGAATCCATAACCCTTTTCTGTCTAGGTAATGTATTTAATTTCCAAGCAGATTGCAGTCACACCAAAACTTGTCTATAGGCACTCAGAAAACTTTGGAATAAATAACTCCTAGTGCCTTCTGCAGGCACATGTTTGTGCTGCTTTTTCCCAGTTGGGCTAAGTTTATGCCAGGTAAATGCTAAATTAACACTGAGTACTGCTCTGATAAGTGGTAGAATGTCAAATTCAGTGTTGTATTTCATTCTTTGCCAAAGATGGTTGATATTTGAGCTTCTGCTTTTGCTATTCTTGCCAGTAAGCTTTGATGTGATTTTCACCTCTTGCCTATGTCTGGTGGGGATTTCTCCTTTGCGCTAAGACAGAGCAATAGAACATTGAATTAAACCCCTGATCTGAGTGTCCAGGGCTTAAAAGGTGCCTCCATTGTCAACTGCACATGTTTTAAGCTGTGCCACCGATGGGGATGAGTGCCAGCTGCCAGTGCCAAGCTGCCATCAGGGGCCTGGGTCAGGCTGGAAAGATCTAAAGAGCCTGGAGCTGCAGGCACAGTGGGGCTGCAAAGGGCCTGTGGGGCCATCGTGGCAGGGCCCTGACATTGCTGCTCCTGCATCTTTCTGACAGGCAGAACCTGTCAGTGTGCTGGGGTAATTAACTAGGGTTAGGGTTAGGGTTACGCCTAGGGTTAGGGTTGAGAAATCTAAAGGGCCTGGAGCTGCAGGAACAGTGGGGCTGCAAAGGGCCTGCCAAGGCAAACGTGGCAAGGCCCCAGCCTTGCTGCTCCCAAACCTTTCTGCTCTGGACCCGCCACAGGGGTGAGCACCTCAGCCCCAGCCACAAGCTGAACTGTGGGCTGGGTTTGGGCTTCAGAGAGCTGTGGAGCCTACAGCTGCAGGGACACAGGCACTGGACAAGCCATTGCAAGGGCATCCATCAGGGCAGGCTGCTGTCAGAGACTGGAGGTTGCCTGTCTCAGGACATCTTGGACTGGCAGTGCCTGGCTCTGCTGGGAGGATCCGGCCGGCTGGACTTTGCTCAAGGTGATGCCTTTAGCTCCTGCTGTGCCCCAGAGCCGCCCCAAGGCCTGGCTGAGCTGTCCCTCCTGTCACTCCAGGTGCTCACCTGGGCCCTGCCTGGCCAAGCCACCAGCAGTCCCAGCTGAGGGGCAGCACATGAAGGCCGTGGTGGGGATTAAAGGGCAGAGCATGAGGGCAGCACATGTTCACAGCCTGCATGGAATTCCTGCTTTGACTCTGCTGCCATCCTAGCGGGGTTTTGCCGATTCTGTGCTGCTGGAAGCTCAGCGCTATGCAAAGCTCCTGGAAGAGAATCGAGTTCATTCAAACGGTGCTTGCGTTCGGAGTAGCTCCGGGAGCACCGGGGGATCATCAGGGGGATCATCAGAGACTGCTAATTAGGAACTGCCTCCATAATAACCCCCACACGGTCACCACCGTGGGGCAGAGGGCAGCCCGGTGGGGAAGGAGGCAGGGAAAGAGGAAGGAAGGGAGGGAGAGAGGGAGAAAGAAGCAGCGGGACGGAGCCCGGCTCGGAGGGGAAGGAGCACATCCCGTGCCCGGCGCTGCCCCGCTCCCCGCTACCTGCCGGAGCGGCCGCCGGTACCACCGCTGCGCGAAGCCGGCGTCCCTTCCCGGAGACAGATCGGCGCGGAAGCTCCAGAGGCCGCCGAGCTCCCTGCGCTCGCGGGACGGGGTGTCGCGGGGCTGCAGCATCCCGGCGGGACCGGCTGCCAGCGCGGGGAGCAGCAGCAGGGCAAGGAGCGGCGGCGGCGGGAGCGGCGCGGTCCTGCCGCTGCCTGAGGGAGCCGCCGCCATCTTGGCTGTGGGCAGAGCCTGCTGAGGGGAGGGGAAGGGGCTGGGCCGGGCTGAGGGCGGGATGGAGCCCGAGCGCGATCCCTGTCCCCATCCCGCTCCGATCCCTGTCCCCATCCCGGTCCTGCTCCAAAGGGCCGTCACGGACAGGCCCTGTCCCACAAAGCCATGAGCGTCCTGCTGTAAAGGTGCTTCCGTGAGTCAGGATGTGTCCGGGATTGGTGGATTTCCTCAGGCGGCAAGTGATTCTCTTTGGCCTCCTCTCCTCTCCTCTCCTCTCCTCTCCTCTCCTCTCCTCTCCTCTCCTCTCCTCTCCTCTCCTCTCCTCTCCTCTCCTCTCCTCTCCTCTCCTCTCCTCTCCTCTCCTCTCCTCTCCTCTCCTCTCCTCTCCTCTCCTCTCCTCTCCCTCTCCTCTCCCTCTCCTCTCCTCTCCTCTCCTCTCCTCTCCTCTCCTCGTGGTTTTAATGTGTTTAACACCTAATTTTAATTATTTATTCATTTACCTACTTATTTACACATTTATTTTATTATTTATCACAGAATCATTTAGGTTGGAAAAGACCTCTGAGGTCACTGAGTCCAACCTGTAGCCCAACAGCACCCTGTCATTGTCACCAGCCCATGGCACTGAGTGCCACATCCACTCTTCCCTCAAGCACCTCCTGGGGTGGTGATTCCACCTCCCTGAAAACCCCTTTCTGATGTTTGATCATTTTTTCTGTGAAGGAATTCCTCCTCGTGTCCAATCTAAACCTCCCCTGGCACAGTTTACAACTGTGCTTTATTATTGCTTACTTACTTTTGGTTATTTATTTATTGCCTGCTGGCTTACTTTTATTTATTTTCAGAGTCGCTTGTTGAAGCAGGAGGGCAAGAAATTATTGGAAATGGCAAAAAAAGGGCACTGGTGGCTAGGTGGCTTCTTTGGGGATAGGAAGGATGACAAGCTCTTGAAGAATCAAGACACGAGCCAGGAGTTTCAGTGAACTACAGACACCCCAGTGTTTATTAACTCCAGACCAGTGGCATAGGCACAAACGGGATTCCTCCCCACACTCTAAGCCTGTTCCTTGAGCCTCTTGAGCAGCTCCCGCAGCTGCTCGATCTGGGCAGACACGCTGCTCTTGGCGGTGCCGCCCGCGGCCGTGTACTGCTCCACGCTGGTCACCACGCTGAACACCTGCGCCACGTCGCTGCCAAACAGGGGGCTGGGGGCACAGGGGGCTGTAGGGGCTCGGGGCTGATGCAGAGGGGTTTTGGGGTGTTGTCTGGCCCGGGTGCTTTGGGGAGACAAAATAATGGAGGTACAAACCTGATGTTCTGCAGGTCCTCCAGGCTGAGATGGTTGATGGTGATGCCTTTGGTCTCGGCGAGCTGGACGGCCTTGCCGGAGGCTGCATGGGCTTGTCTGAAGGGCATCTGCAGTGGGAATGGGATGGAACAGAGGGGACTCAGCTCAGTTCCTCCCCTGCATCCAAAGAAAACCCAGCTGCAGGTCTCCCTCTGGCACTTACTCCCTTCCGAACCAAGTACAGAGCCAGGTCAGTGGCCAACATCTCTGGGCTCAGCGCCCTCTCCATGTTCTCCTTGTTGATCTGCAGGAGGAGGATCCCAAGGACATGTTACCATCAACTCCTCCTTGGGGCATGTTAGTGGTCAGAGTGCGAATTCATCTGGAGCTCTGAAAGGATGCTCTGACCCCAGAGAGGGGACCAAACTGAGCAGTGTGGGTGAGGCACTGCAGAGTTTATCTTGGGACCAGTCTGGAGTTCACAGAATGTGCACCACGACCACGTTCAATACTGAGAGGATAAAGAAGAATCCTTACCTGGAGGGTGGAAATCACTCCAGTGGCAACCTGGAGCACAGCATTCAGGGTGTCCACAACATCAAAAACAGCCTCCTTGTCCTCCTGTGTTGGAACAGTGATGGAAATTACTCTGAGCCATCCTAGTGCAGCCCAAAAACCCAGCAGGCTGAGCAGCCCAGCTCTCCTGACTCCACCAGCCAGCAGGAGAGATGGTGTGGAAAGGAACAAGTGCTTTACCTGCAGGTCCTTGTTGTAGGTGCTCGGCAGTCCTTTGAGGACCATGAGAATTGCAGCCAACTGCAGGGAGAAACGGTGAGTGAGTTACAGAGTGAGTGAGTTACAGAGCAAAGCACAGTCCCAGGACAGGGGCAGAGCACACAGCTCTTTAAAAAACAAAAAGGCAAGAAAATGGAGGATTCTTCAGGCCAGACATGAGCAGTTTTCTCTCCCACTTCCTTCTTTCTGAGGCTCACCCGTCCAAACACTCGCCCGGCTTTGCTGCGGATCAGCTCCAGGCTGTCAGGATTCTTCTTCTGAGGCATCAGGCTGCTGCCCGTGCTGGATGGCAGAGGTGTGGAGGGTAACAGTGAGCAAAACCCTCATCCGTGCACACACATCATCACTGACCCAGCCCTCCAAAACCAACACGTAGGACCCCTTCCTTGTACTCCTGTTTAGGGTGTAGGAAATCAGTGAACTGAGTTGTTCTTTGGTTTGGCACCTTGTCTGGAGCTGCCACACAGTCCCACCTCTCAAAGAGGAAGCAAAAAGGAGGCTCCCCCTTCAAGTTCCTTCAATTTGGTATCAGCAGGGCAGGCTAAATGATCTCCAAAGGGGAGGGCTGTGGTTGTGCCAGCCGGGAGACAAGGAGTCTGTTGGGATTGCAAACCTAGCCAGTCAAGGAAGGGCTTTGGCAGCATTCCCAGCAGAGCAGGAAGTTCTCTCTGCCAGCAGTTCCTTGGGGAGGAGTTGCTGGTGAATGCAAACTTGGTTAAGTTACCAGAGTGATAAATAAGTGACCATTCCTGAGGCATATTCACCCTGAGGGTGCTTTGGTGCCAAGCTTTTGATGCTTTGTCAGCCTTGTGCACAGAGGCCATGCACTCAAGCATGGCCTCACCTCCTCAGGGTGGGAGAGCTGAGGAGAGGCTGAGGGAGAAGCTCTTTGTCCAGAGTTGAGACCTACCTGTAGGCATCAGAGAGGGTCAGGAAGCCAAACTCGCTGGTGCTGTAGATGATGAGATCCTCAGCCATCTTGCTGAGGTGGATCATCAGCAGGGTGGCAGCAGAGAGGAATTCCACTGTGAGGAAGGCAGGAAATCAGGAGGGGAAAAAGGTGCTTGGAAAACTCAGGGAATCCTAACTGCAGCTTTAGTTCCTAATGATGGATTTTAAAGCAGGTTAACTGGAAAGGTGTCAGGTGCTACTTCCCCCAGTGCTGGGAAGATTCAGTTGTGCTCACCCACAAAGTCTCTCTCGCTGACAGCATCCATGCTGTTGAGGCTGATGGAAGCAAAGTCCAGCTCTGCAAGGAAGAGGATGGACACAGGAGCTCAGGCTGGCCCTGCAGGAGCCTGAGTGCACCAGGCTGCCCCAGGGGAGGTGACTTTTTGTTCATTCATTACCCTCCATCCCCTTGTTAAAGTGCTGCAGAACATGCAAAATAAGATCGGGACAATGTGTTGATGCTTCCCAAATTCCCAGATAGTATGATTAGTCCCTTTCCTCAATCCCAGGGAGATATTTACCACTGCGCAGGAGTTCTCTATCAATTCCCAGGGGGTTTCCAGCCAGAGCTCCACTGCCAGAGTAGAGAGAACAAGAAGTCACACATGATATCATGCACATTCCAACCAAAACTGAGCTCTAGAGTCATGACACCTCTCTGAACATTTCTCTCCTCCAGTTCACTTTGGTGTCACAGTGTGGCCTGAGGCTCATCAAACTCCAGAGTAAACCAGAATTTCTCTACCAAGAAGGAGGGTTGGCTTGATGGAATCCTTATAATCCTTGATTTCAAGAAGGGATAGAAAAATATTGCTATGGTGAGAGTCATGGCCATACAAAAAAATAAACTTTACCTTCCCAAAGGCAAGACATTGATCCTCCTCTTCACCTCTCCCAGGCGCTCAGAATCCCGGGTCAGAGCAACAGCATGGCTGGGGAAGGACAGGAGAGGTTAAACAGGGAGATGAAGCTGGAAAATGTTCCACTCCAGGAGGTAAGAATGGCCAAAGGATGTAGAACAGAGAGTTGCCCAATCCACACTTGGATTCTCAGCTGGTCAGAGCCATGCAGGAACACAGAGAATTCCTGTTCCAGTTTGTGGAGTTCCCTCTGGTTTGTCACCAGCCCTGGCTGTCCCCTCAGGAGAGCAGGGCCCCAAGGGTGGAGAAATTTCCCCCAGCAGGTGAGGGAGGTGCTCACCTGAGCAAGAAGTGGCTCCATCGGATGGGCTGAGCTTTCTGCAGGTGGGTGTAGCCAGGCAGGATGACATCGATTTCTCTGGGAGGGAGAGGAGGGAGAGGTGAGCAGCAGGGACAGGAGGGAGGGCAGGGCCAGGTGTGTAACTCCCTGCACAGGAGACCCTGCTGCTGCACAGTCACAACACAAGCCTAGACATCTCCTGCCCCAAAAATGCCAAAGCCATGGCAAACAGGGAGTATGGAAAAGGACTCACATGGCAGCACGTTCCACCAGGGTCTCAACGAGCCGCAGGAGGTGCTTGGAGATGACAGAGAGTGAATTCTTCATGAACAGCTTCAGGTCAGTCACAACCTGTGGGAGATTGGCCACAGCCAGACCAAGCATAATATGACATTTAGTGACCAGGTATTGCTCAGCAGAAACCTTGGCAATGTTATCCCCTCCTTGTTCTGTGTGATGGGAAGGGAAATCTGCATCTTATGGCAAGCATCCCTGGTCTGATTTGTGAAAGCTGCTGTTGCTTTCCATGGACAGAACCAAAATCCGTTATTTTCAGTGGACTTCCCATGTTTGAATCAGAAAATCCCCAACCAGCACAACTTGGTCATCATTAGGACTGATCCTGAAAGATGTGTGGCTCCCAGCCAGCAAAGCCAGGGGTTCTGGAGGTTTTCAGAGATGTCAGTGGAATTTTGTGGCCTTTTAGCACCAGGAGGCAACCCTGCAGATCCCATTCCCCCAGGTGGATGAGTCACTGCAGCACCATTAGTTTAAAGCCATCATTTGTTTAAAGGGAATACAGGCTGGAGTGTGCCAGGGCATGAGGAAGATGGCATAAAAAACTCAAGGAACTGAGGTGGAGGAATACAGAAGGAGAAAAAAAAGATTCTGTCCATACCTGATCATTCCTGCTTCTGCCAGTGTGCAACTTTCCAGCTACATCTCCAATCAGCTCCTGAGGACAAGAGCAGGATTTCTGTCAGGATCTCTATTCTAAACAGGACAATCCACATGAGCAGATCTCCTCCCTGCCTGGAAGGGACTCAGCTCCAGGATCCTGTGAGTAGCCATGGGATATGTTCTGGGAAGGGCAGGTTTGGCTTCTGTGCTTGCACAGTGCCACCAAAAGGGGTGTGGAGACCCTTGGCTGTGCCCCAGGGGGTTCAGTGCCCTGAGGTCTAAAGGAATTTCAAAGAGGGAGAGAGGGACAAGCCCTTAATGTCAGGCAGAAGCACAAGAATGAGAGGTTAGAGGAGCCAAACCTTTAGTCTGCGCTCGTTGGCAGTGTGGATATCCTCATCGGTTTGTTTCAGCACAAACACTCCTTTGGACCATTCCTCAGAGATCTGCAAACAGAAACACCAATCAGCCATGATGGTTATGAAATTCAGGGAGGCTGCTCTCAGGTCAGGAGCCATTCATTCACCTGATAGTTTGAAAAGGAAAGAAATACCTTTTCCAGGCCTCCCAGGATCTTCTCCAGCTCAGGTTTAGACAGGATTCCAGCCTTCTCCAAGGCTTTGGCATAAGCCATGCTCCCCTGGACATCCACCTCAGACAGTCTCTGGTCATAGCTAATGGAAGCATTGAGCATCTCCATGATTGCATCTGTGCTTCCACTGAATCTTCCACCCCAAAGTTTATTCCCCTGAGGGAGAAAACAGTGAATTAAAGAGGCCTAATAACTTCAGATAAGTTCCTATTCAGTACATAACATCCGGTGATCCATTTATCTGATACAGAGGCCATGCTCAGCTCCTTGCAGTGTGACTGCACTGACCAGAGCAGTTCCTAAACTTCAGTACCTCTGGCAAGAGGTTGAAGAGCTGGAGAACACATCACTGTCAGTATGGTTTACCCCTGGGCTATGTCTTTGCCCAGGAACCCTCCAAGATATTTTACCCCTGCAGGACTCTTCTGGGAGTCCTTGAAATTAATATCAGGGAAAGATAAAAGTGCAAGACCAGCATGGATTTCTCTTTTGAGGCCTTTTAAAGGGAGGAAAAAGTAAAGCAGTCAATAGGATTAGAGTGAAATTAGTATCCTCTAAATCCTTTTTGTGCTGTTTAATAGATTTTTCTTTGATTGACAAAGAGCTGTGGGCCAGCACAGAAACAAAGTGGGGTTTTCCCATCCAAACCAGGATTCCTGCGGTGACCTCACCCCCTGGAATGTGTCACCCACTTCAGTGGGTGACCAAAGACTCGTGCAGGGTTCCAGCTGTGCACCACAGCAGGGTGTGTGTTGTGTGTGAGCTTCTCCAGCAGTGATTCAGAGCCTGGATGGCCTCACCTCAGCTGTGTCACCTGTGCAGGAGCTTTTTGCTTGCCCAGGTGAGACAAACCCCAAAGCTTGAAATCTGCTACTTACACTGAAATCCAAGATTTCCAAAGCAACCAGTGGTACCAAGCAAGAAAAAAGGATTGCAGGACACCTGAAGGAATGGACTAAATACAACTGTACTGCAGCATGGATAATAATTACTAATTTACTTGATTTTTTAATCACCCCTGGCAAGCTTCTTCTCATGCTGGTCACTATAACTACCATGGACAGCAAAGAGCTAGCAGGACAGTTGGAAGCTGATCTGTGCCAGGGCTTTACCAATCAGACAAAACACTGTTGAGTAGCCTTAAAAATGTTGTCCCTGGTGACTGTCTCCATGTCCCTGTGCCTGAAAGGACAACAGGAGAGAGCCTGCAGAAGTAAGGGTGTAGCCATGTGTAACAGGCAGCTTTTTTAGAAAGCTGAGAGAAGACAGAGAGGGGAATCAGAATTTAGAAAGAAATGTTAGAGCTCCTCAGCACTCATTTGGTGCCCCCTGGAGCAAAATTAATGCTAAATTAAAGGCCATTCCAGAGGCTCAGCACTTGACTGGGAACAGGAATATCCAGGTATATTCAGTATTTAAAGCTTTCCATCAAAGCGAGAAGCGTGTCAGCAGAAACATTGCAACATATACATTTACAATCGGGAAATCAAAGCTGAAAGGTGAATTTTAGGCAGCCCCAGGACTCTGTTTGGAGCAGTGGCTGTGCAGCCTGGCACTGATGGGCACTGCCTGGCAGCTGGAGCAGCGATTTGGAAAGCAGAAAGTGTGACTCGCCAGGATGCCTGGTCACGTCTCGGCAGGGAAGGAAACTGAAAATGCAGCTTTTGTCCCGAGCAGTGTTTACACAGCCTGCTGGGAAGGCATGAGTCCCAGGCACGCCTTATCGGCCTTTCCCAAGGAGAGACTGGGAAGAACGGGGAGGCTCCGGGACAGCTTCGCTGGGCTGAGCGCCCCGGACACTGCTGGGAAGCAAAGTTCACCCTCACCTCGGCTGCTGCCATCGCGGCTGGTGCTGGCTGCGTGTGCGCAGCGCGGAGAGCCCGAAGCGGGGACACCTGCGGGGCGCGGAGAGCCCGGTCCCGGTCCCGGTCACAGTGCCGATCCCAGCTGCTGTACCGATCCCAGATCCACTCCCGGTTCCAATCCCAGCTGCTGTACCGATCCCAGATCCACTCCCGGTTCCAATCCCAGCTCCGGTGCCGCTCCAAGATCCACTCCCGGTTCCAATCCCAACTCCGGTTCCGATCGCAGTTCCGCTCCCGATCCCAGCTCCGGTACCGATCCGAGCTCCAATCCCAGTCCCAGCTCCAGTCCCGATCCCAGCTCCGGTTCCGACCCCAACTCCACTCCGGATCCCAATCCCGGTACCGATCCCAGCTCCAATCCCAATCCCAGCTCCGGTTCCGATCCCAGCTCCACTCCGGATCCCGATCCCGGTTCCGATCCCAGCTCCACTCCGGATCCCGATCCCGGTTCCGATCCCAGCCCCAATCCCGATCCCAGCCCCAGCCGCGCTGCCGCCGCTCCCGCAGCTCGTCCCGCCCGCGGGGCGGGGAGTCCCTGAGCCGGCCCCGCTCCCCGGCAGGGAGTGCTTCACAGCACACTCAAGAATGGCATCTTTGGGTTTTTGTCCCCTTTCGGGGATTTCTGTCCTTTAACCAGCTCCGCTGTCATAATTCAGGTGGGAAGGAAGCTAATCCAGGTGCTTGAGATTGCATGGCAGTGCATGGGGATTGCATGGCAGTGCATGGGGATGCTCCAGGACACTGCCAGTGACATCCAGCTGCCTCTGGCTGCCCCACAAGGACATTTTGCATCTGGATTGCCTGTGTTGTGCCTTCAGTATCCACCCAGAACATGGCTCAGATTCTCTACATAACCAGCAATTAATTCACTGCTTCTCAGACATTTCCACTCATGATGATTTCTTTTTCAGGCTTTCAGGTTTAAGGATGCACAGAGCATCACACTGTCTACCCTGAGAAAAAGTCTTTGAACCATTTTGTTGCCAGGTTCCTTCCCCTTCTGAAGTCCCTCACTTTTAATACTCCTTTTTTCATGTTCATCTCTTATGGATATCCATACTCCAGGCTTTGACTGGAGGTTGCTGAGGATCTGTAAGGATGGTGAGCACTAGATTTACATCCAGAATGACCAAGCTGATAATCACCCTACAGAAATTCTTGGCTCAAGTGCCTTCCTGTGGCCTGGAATGAGCAGGGGTTTGAGACCAAAACCCAAATCCCAAATGAGTCACTAGAGAGTGATGGTGAAAAGTCTGAAGACACCATAGACCACACACTCCTGTAATGTCTATGGAGCTTGCCAGGCCCTCCAATCTAAATTATTTCACTATTTGAACAAAAGAGTGGGTGGGTGGGAAGTACCAGTGACTGGAAACTCTTATTTAAGTAAGAGACTAAAATGTGGTAATCTGCTGACTTCCCTTCTCCTTTCAGTTTGGCAGGGCCATGTGTCACCCAGCACTGGCCACGAGGGACAATGCCAGACATTTGCTGCTGGGAGCAAGAGAAACTCTGTTCAGCTGAGGCTCTGAAGAGAAGGAACCAGAAGAAACAAATAGGAAAAACAAGGGGAGTGGCACAGATCAAGGAAGTTTATGGGAGAAAAAAGAACTGTGAGGTAGAAATGAGGAAATCTTCTGACTCTGCAGGTGTTGAGTATTGGTGTTACCTGTGGCTTTCTTGTTCCTTCAGCCTGGCAGTTGAGTGGGCAAAAGTGATTTCCTGGCCACAGCTGACCAGCCTGGAGAGCAAACCACAAGCCAAACCAGAACCACAGCAGGAAGGAAGGGAGCAAACAGAGGAGGTTGTGGAAAGGTAATTGAAATGTGCTGTTTAAATGCCAGGAGAATGGATTTGTTTTAGCGCCAGAATAAAGAGAGACTGAGAGTGGTGAGAAGTGTTGAAAAAGGGGAGTTTGCTGTTGCTGAGCCTTCTTCCAGGTGTTAAAAGCATAAATGCTCCAAAGGTGCAAGGACTCTGTATCTCCTGGGCTACTTGGGCTGGAGATTTTTCTCATGGCTGTTTGTCCTGTCCATGCTGCAGCCCTTGCCCTAAACGTGGTGAGGCAACATGGGTGTTATTTCCATTCCCCCTGAGTGTTCCAGACCTGCAGCTCTGAGTCAACAACGCTGCTGCTGCCTCAGCATGGGGAGAAGGGGCTGAGCAAAACACCAGCTCTGCAAGGCTGGCATGGAAAAGGAATCTTGCTCACTAAAAAGGGACAGTCCCAGTCTGCCAGCCTCCCCTCCAAACGACACATTCCCAATTGCAAGGGAGGCAGAGCCCACATTCTTTCAAATCTGGGCTGAGCTCAGCCCAACCCCGAAGAATCAAGACACGAGCCAGGAGTTTCAGTGAACTACAGACACCCCAGTGTTTATTAACTCCAGACCAGTGGCATAGGCACAAACGGGATTCCTCCCCACACTCTAAGCCTGTTCCTTGAGCCTCTTGAGCAGCTCCCGCAGCTGCTCGATCTGGGCAGACACGCTGCTCTTGGCGGTGCCGCCCGCGGCCGTGTACTGCTCCACGCTGGTCACCACGCTGAACACCTGCGCCACGTCGCTGCCAAACAGGGGGCTGGGGGCACAGGGGGGCCTGTCAGGGGGCTCGGGGCTGATGCAGAGGGGTTTTGGGGTGTTGTCTGGCCCGGGTGCTTTGGAGAGAGGCTGGGGAAGTGAGGATGGAACTTTTTCCCTAGGAGAAAGGCTCCTGTGCTTCTGCTGTCTGACATCAGCTCCCCAAGGAACTTCAGAGCCAAACCCCTCAGGGGGCTGAATGCTTAGGGCCTCTTAGCCCCTCCCAATAGCTCCTGCCCCAGATGGGTGGGAAGTACCAGTGACTGTAAACTCTTTTTTAAGTAAGAGACTAAAATGTGGTCATCTGCTGACTTCCCTTCTCCTTTCAGTTTGGCAGGGCCATGTGTCACCCAGCACTGGCCACGAGGGACAATGCCAGACATTTGCTGCTGGGAGCAAGAGAAACTCTGTTCAGCTGAGGCTCTGAAGAGAAGGAACCAGAAGAAACAAATAGCAAATGCTCCACCTGCCCAGGAGTGGAGTGGAGGTGAGGGAGTGGAATGGAGGTGATGTGTTTTCAGCCCCAGGAGAAGATCCAGGACAGGAGGATTTTGAGGTGCTGCCTAGCCAAGGCACTTTTGGGAAGGCTGATGAGGGAGGCTGATCCCTGCTTGTGCAGGGGAGCAAAACAACACAGATACAAACCTGATACTCTTCAGGTCCTCCAGGCTGAGATTGTTGAGGGTGATGCCTTTGGTCTCGGCGAGGTGGACGGCCTTGCCAGCAGCGATGTGGGCTTGTCTGAAGGGCATCTGCAGGGGCAAGCAGAGGTGGCTGTCAGGGACCAGGCAGCTGGGCTGCTTTCCACGAGAAAAACGGATGTGCTGTGTTTTTTGGTTTGCCTGTTTTCCCTTAGGGCAATGCAAGGTGAATCTGGGCTTGCTGGGGTGGAAGAAGGGAGGCTTTAGGAATAAATGATGATCAAGTAGTTTGGGTGTAAATGGCTATGAAGTCCCTCAGGCAGCACTGCTGGAAATACACATAAAGAATGTGTTTTCAGCTTTGATGTTTGTTGACAGCTCACTGCCCTGGGGCAGAACAGAGGGGCCTCATCCCAGCTCCTCACTGAGCAGTTCTCTGCACCCAAAGAAATTCCAGCTCCAGGTCTCCCTCTGGCACTTACTCCTTTATGAACCAAGTAGAGAGCCAGATCAGATGACAGGATCTCGGGGGTCAGTGCCTTCTCCATGTTCTCCTTGTTGATCTGTAGAAAGAAGGTCAGAGGCACACATCACCATCAGCTCCTCCTTGGGGGCACTTCAGCTCTAAGAGGGAGCCAAAATGAGCACTGTGGGTGAGGCACTGAAGAGTTTTCACCTTAGGGCCAGTCTGGAGCTCTGCTCCCTGTGTTACTCACAGAATGTGCTCCATGTTCCATAGTGAGAGGCTGAATCCTTACCTGGAGGGTGGAAATCACTCCAGTGGCAACCTGGAGCACAGCATTCAGGGTGTCTACGACATCAAAAACAGCCTCCTTGTCCTCCTGTGTTGGAACAGCGATGGAAATGGATGTAAATCAGAGCAGGGATGTGATCCCAGGGGCTCCTGCCATGGCACTCAGGGTGTCACCTGCAGCACCCCCTGCCTCAGCCCCTTCCCCCAGCACACAGGGACTGGGCAGAGAAATGGAGTGGTGGGACAGCTCAGGAGTAGGAGGTGACTGTGTCTGCTCAGAGAGGTGGTGTGGAAAGGAACAAGAGCTTTACCTGCAGGTCCTTGTTGTAGGTGCTCGGCAGTCCTTTGAGGACCATGAGAATTGCAGCCAACTGCAGGGAGAAACGGTGAGTGAGTTACAGAGCAAAGCACAGTCCCAGGACAGGGGCAGAGCACACAGCTCTTGAGGAAAGAAAAGGTAAGAAAATGGAGGATTCTTCAGGCCAGACATGAGCAGTTTTCTCTCCCACTTCCTTCTTTCTGAGGCTCACCCGTCCAAACACTCGCCCGGCTTTGCTGCGGATCAGCTCCAGGCTGTCAGGATTCTTCTTCTGAGGCATCAGGCTGCTGCCAGAGCTGCAGGGAAAGTGTGTGGAGGGTAATGGTGAGCAAGACCCTCTGGCTGAAATCACTGACCCAGCCCTCCAAAGGAAACCTCTAAGTCCCCTTTCCTGTACTCCTGTTTAGGGTGTAGGAAATCAGTGAACTGACTGAGCTGCTCTTTGGTTTGGCACCTCGTCTGGAGCTGCCACACAGTCCCACCTCTGAAGGAGAAAGGAAAAGGAAGCTTCCTGTGGCTAGCACAGGTCCTTCCCGTGGGAACATTTTGCTATATTTCATAAACAAGATAAAGTTTGGATGTTTTGCAAACAGTTTCTCCGGATTGAGTCAGTTCGGGCTTGGCAATTGTGCCTAGGGGAGGTCTCGGGCTGACCAATCTGGGGCACTTCTGTAGACTCATATATATGGAATTCAAAACAATAAAGCTCTCTTCTCTCTTTCCTTGTCTGAGACCTTGGGTCATTCCTCACTAGCTCTCAACAACACTTCCCCTCCATGCTCCTCCAGTTTGGTCTGTCTAAATGATCTCCAAAGGGGAGGGCTGTGGTTGTGCCAGCCAGGAGACAAGGAGTCTGTTGGGATTGCAAACCTAGCCAGTCAAGGAAGGGCTTTGGCAGCATTCCCAGCAGAGCAGGAAGTTCTCTCTGCCAGCTGTTCCTGGGCAAGAGTTCCTGGGCTGGACACAGATTTGGTTGAGTTATGGGAATCCTAACTGAAATGAGTGACCATTCCTGAGGAATATTCACCCTGAGGGTGCCTTGGTGCCACAGAGAGACCCCAAGCATGGCCTCACCTCCTCAGGGTGGGAGACCTGAGGAGAATCACTCACCAAAGACCAGACACCTACCAGTAGGTATCAGAGAGGGTCAGGAAGCCAAACTCGCTGGTGCTGTAGATGATGAGATCCTCAGCCATCTTGCTGAGGTGGATCATCAGCAGGGTGGCAGCAGAGAGGAATTCCACTGTGAGGAAGGCAGGAAATCAGGACGGGAAAAAGGTGCTTGGAAAACCCAGGGAACCCTAACTGCAGCTTTAGTTCCTAATGATGGATCAGTCCCCTTTTTAAGTTAACTGGAAAGGTGTCAGGAGCTGCTTCCCCCAGTGCTGGGAAGATTCAGTTGTGCTCACCCACAAAGTCTCTCTCGCTGACAGCATCCATGCTGTTGAGGCTGATAGAAGCAAAGTCCAGCTCTGCAAGGAAGAGGATGGACACAGGAGCTCAGGCTGGCCCTGCAGGAGCCTGAGTGCACCAGGCTGCCCTAGGGGAGGTGAAACTAGGGAGGCAACACAGCTGAGCTGTGAGCCCTTGAGCAATCCCACGAACACAAACATGTTTAGTGGGGTTTTTCTCATGATCCCAGACAAGCAGAGTGCAGCAGGGGTGGCTCTGCCTCCTCCCACCTCACAGGCACTGCCCCTCTGGAGCAAAAAGCCTGAAGAATGAAAGTCTTTGGCTCCAGGATGGGGCATTATGGTGCCACTGGGAGCCCTGCAGCAATGTTTCCCTCCCTCCCAGGTGTGACAGGTACTCCTGTGCCACTCAGTCCCAGGAAAACATTTACCACTGCGCAGCATCTCCCTATCGATTTCCAGGGGGTTTCCAGCCAGAGCACCACTGCCAGGGAAGAAAGAAACAGAAATCATGCAAAATACCTTTCCCATCCATCCGAAACTGAGCTCCAGGAAGCAGGGAAGGCACCCCTGAAGACTTTGCAGAGCAAAGCAAGGCCCAGTGATCACGAAATGAGTAGATCTTACCTTCCCAAAGGCAAGACATTGATCCTCTTTTTTATCTCTCCCAGGCGCTCAGAATCCCGAGTCAGAGCAACAGCATGGCTGGGGAAGGACAAGGGGGAGAAAGCCCATGAAGGCAGGAAATGGTTCTTTCCTTTCCAATCCCTGTGCTGCCATGCCTGGAGCCTGGGATTCCTCCTCAAGCATCAGGTTAAAAGGAAGGCTGGACAGAGCCAGGGGACACAGGGAGTTTCTGTCTCAGGCTGGAGAGGTGCTCACCTGAGCAAGAAGTGGCTCCATCGGATGGGCTGAGCTTTCTGCAGGTGGGTGTAGCCAGGCAGGATGACATCGATTTCTCTGGGAGGGAGAGGAGGGAGAGGTGAGCAGCAGGGACAGGAGGGAGGGCAGGGCCAGGGACACACCAGGGCTGCTGGCAAGGTCACAAACTGAATGTTTTTAGCCTGTGATATGCTGGAGCTGGTCTATCCCTTCCTCTCCCTGTCATCTTTCCAGCCAAGCACACTGGGTTTAGATATCCCAGTGTGGTGAATCTGCCCTCCAGGGCCTCCCTGGAAAATTGCCTGGAGCAGGATTCCCTCTGTGGCAGGCAAGGATTCCCCAGTCCTACACGGGTTTGGAGTGTGAGGAGCAGAGCTGGACAAGGAGGCAACACAGCTGAGCTTTTTCTCATCTAGAAAAACTTGAACCATGTTCAAGTTTCCCACTCTTTCAGATGGGTTTGGTGCCCTCTAAAGTCTTGTGTTGATCTCCCTCCTCAACTCCTTTTCCAGGGATGAAGGAAAGCTTCTGTGAGGGATGAGGAATGATTCTGTCAAGTGAACTCTGGAGAAAGAGGGGCTGTTGTGTTGGCTGGAAATCCCTGCACAAGAGACCCTGCTGCTGCCCATTGGGGTCAGACAAAGGACAAACCTAGGAGTCTCCTGCCCCTACAAGGCCAAGGCCACAGATTCAGGAAAGGACTCACATGGCAGCACGTTCCACCAGGGTCTTAATGAGCTGCAGGAGGTGTGTGGAGATGATGGAGAGAGAATTCTTCATGAACAGCTTCAGGTCAGTCACAACCTGTGGGAGATTGGTCACAGTTAGACCACAGAGAATGTCACATACTCAGTGACTGGTCACTAGTACTGCAAAGTAAACCCCTCCTTGTCCTGTGTGATGGGAAGGTGCATCTTCTTCTCATCACTTGGTTGTATTTATGTGGTAATGTCACCATCTCTTGCTCTCTAGGAAGAGTTCCAGAGGCCATTCTGGTCTGAGGTCTCCTGAAGTGAGGTGGGGGTGGAATTGAGAAGGAGAAAAAAAAGATTCTGTCCATACCTGATCATTCCTGCTTCTGCCAGTGTGCAGCTTTCCAGCTACATCTCCAATCAGCTCCTGAGGACAAGAGCAGGATTTCTGTCAGGATCCTCCTGGATCAGGACAATCCACATGAGCAGATCTCCTCCCTGCCTGGAAGGGACTCAGCTCCAGGATCCTGTGAGTAGCCATGGGATATGTTCTGGGAAGGGCAGGTTTGGCTTCTGTGCTTGCACAGTGCCACCAAAAGGGGTGTGGAGACCCTTGGCTGTGCCCCAGGGGGTTCAGTGCCCTGAGGTCTACAGGAATTTCCCAGAGGGAGAGAGGGACAAGCCCTTAATGTCAGGCAGAAGTTCAGGAACAAGAGGTTAGAGGAGCCAAACCTTTAGTCTGCGCTCATTGGCAGTGTGGATATCCTCATCAGTCTGGATCACCCCAAAGACTCCTTTGGACCATTCCTCAGAGATCTGCCAACAGAAACACCAATCAGCCACCACAGTTACCCTGCTGTGTGGGGGGCTCTGGGTGTCCCCAACAAATTCCCATTCCCAGAAGTGTTAAGTCTCATGCAAACTCTGGCACTCAGGCTGCTTGCTGTATCCTGATATTCCATACTATTGGTGGGATTCATCTCTCTATCCATGATAACCCTGCAGTCTTATGGAGGATTGAAGCATTGCAAGGAAAAACAGAACCTAAATGTCAGTGATTTCTTTAGCATCATCCACAAAGGTTTTCCTATAAAACATTGGACAGACTCACCTTTGTCCAGGGTGGGTGAGCAACAACAATGGATATTTTTAAAAAGCACCTCTCTGCTGACTCCTCTTTCCCCCTACACCTGCTGTGCATTGCCTCCTGCCAAGTTGGGCAGCCAGACCCAAATTTCCACGTGCCAGCAGGAAAAGGATGTTCTCACTTCACACTGAAATGATTCCTAGGGAATGCTCAGTTTGAAGAGGATGGGACACAAGAACATTTAAAGATCTCTTTAAAACAACTCCTCACATGCTGTCAGGTAAGGAAAGATTCATTCCAGCACACATGAGAGTTTGTGAAGGGAAGAAATACCTTTTCCAGGCCACTCAGGATCTTCTCCAGCTCAGTTTTAGACAGGATTCCAGCCTTCTCCAAGGCTTTGGCATAAGCCATGCTCCCCTGGATATCCACCTCAGACAGTCTCTGGTCAACAGTGATGGAAGCGCTGAGCATCTCCATGATGGGATCTGTGCTCCCCACAAACCTTCCTGCCATCATTTTGTCACCCTGCAAGTAACAAAGGGAAGAGGCACATTCAGAAGATTTGTGAATATATCCCCTGAAAATTACTTAATGTCCATCCCATTCTTATCAAATTAAAATTGAAGAAAACCTTAGGAATAGTTTTATTCAATCTCTACTAGGAAAGCCCTGGACTTTGGAGCATGTCACTGTTGCTGTCACTAGAATTTAGCCCTTGAGGTTACAGGTCTGGTTTGGGGCTCCTCCAAGGTATTTTAGCCCTCCAGGACCCTCTGAAAATGAGCATCAGGGCATGTGGTGCAAGATCAGTACAGAACTCTCTTTTAAGGCAGCTGCTGATCCCCGACCCTTTGATGGACTCCTGACCAAAAAGAAAAAAATACAAAAATGAGAAAAGTAAAGGACTCAGGGACATAGTGAAAGCTGGTCTCTGTTCCTTGAAATACTAAAAAACCCCACTCTTTAAGGGAGACTAGAGGAAAATATTCAGCTGAGAAGGAGCTGTGGACCAGCACAAGCCACATCCTCTAAAGCACTCCTGTAACTGTGAAGTGTCTGAAGTTACCCTTTGGAGCATTTCCATATCCCTGCAAGCTTTGGTGTAAAATTAGGATAAAACCGTCAAAGCTGGAGGTTGCAGAAAGGGAGGCCTGGGTGCCTTTCAGTATTACAAATGTTCGCGTGAGATGGAAAGGTAAGAGGAAGCCCCAAAGCACCCCCAGAAGGGCTCGGCGGGTGCGCGGCGCCGGGCGGGCGGCGGAGCTACCATGGACAGCGGGCAGGGGCCGGGCAGGGAGCGGGACATCTGCAGCCCTTCTGCCAAAGGATGGGCCGAGGAAAGAGCAGGAGAGGGCTGCGGGGGGCACGATGAAGGCTCGGGGTGTGGGAGCTCTGCGTTTGGAGCGTGTTTGTCCGCAGAGCTGCCGCGGGGCGGAAATGGGGGAAAAAGGCAAAGTTTTGCAGCTCCTCGCTGGACACCCCGTGACGGGCAGAGGGGACCGGGAGCGAATGGTGCTGCTGGGAGGGCAGGGCTGGGATGGGGAAGAGGTGTCCAGGTACATCCTCGCTGCCAGGATAGGAGTGGGGCGTTGGACTTTTGCAGCAAAGATGTTCGCTGCCCCCTTCTCCATTAAAAACCCAGGAAAAACAATCATTAAGGTTGGAAAAGACCAACGAGTCTAACACTGCCAGCACCACCCCTAGCCCACACGTACACCTCTTCCGAACCCTTCCAGGCATGCTGATCCCACCGCTTCCCCGCACAACCCTTTCCAAAGGCAGCCGAGAAGGACCCCGAAGCAAAGCCAAGCTCCCCCTCACCTCGGCTGCCATTTCGGACGACGTTTTGCTCGTTTGTGCAGCGATCCTGGCACCTGGTGCAACCTGCGGGACAGCGCGGAGATGCTCAGCTCGCCCGGTGCGCTCCCGGTGCGCTCCCGGTGCGCTCTCGGTGCGCTCCCGGTGCTCCCGGCTCCCCGGGCACCGCTCACCTGCTCCGCACGCAGCCCCGGCCGCTCTGTCGCTCGCTGCTCCCCGGCCCCGCCGCCCCGCTTTTACAGCCCTCGGCTCGGGGCTGGCGGCTCGTCCCGCCCCGCCGGGGCGGGGTGTGCCCGGGGCCGGCCCCGCTCGGGTGCCCCCCTTGTCCCCCTTGTCGCTTCCGAGCGCTGCGCGCACGGGGCAGCTCGGGAGAGGGGTTTGCTGCGAGGAGGAGGCTCGGCAGTGATGCTTCTTACCTGGCGTAGCTCAGGTCAGGAATAACCTTGGGATGCTTGTGCTGGAGGAGTCGCATCGCTTTGTCACAGTTGTTTAATATAAAAATAATTGATGCGGTGCTCTGTCCCCATTACCACCCCAAAATACCCCATTAAAAATAGATTCGTGTATGTTCTTTCCCATCTCTGCACGATCGAGACTTTTCCCCCCACCTGTGAAGATGCTGCAGCCCCAGCTTTGGGGCTTCCCTGCTGTCCCCAGGTGTGTGGGGTCACCCGAGAGCCTCGGGCAGTGCCTGTGGGGCTTGGAGTGATACTTGTGGCAATAACCTGTACCTTAAACTCATCACACCCTAAATGTCATGGAATTCAACGACTGATTTAAAGTACAAGAGACCTTTTAGAGCAGCAAAGCTAAGGCTCAGCAGCAATTTCTCATTAACTCCGCAGACAGACCGTCCACAGAAAACTGAATATTTCCTCCTTTCTCTCAGCCAGTGAGCTCCTGCAGTGTGATATTTTCCCATCTGCATTGTCCAAACCTCTCACAGAGCTCAGGAAACATATTCCGACTTTCCCATCCACATTTTTGTTAGATTTCTCTCCCTTAAACTGACCCTCTTGTTCTTTTCTGCTGTTCCCTCAGTTCTACAACTTATCTCCTTTCCCTTTTCCCACCAGGACACTGAAACAGTGCTCGATCCTTTTGCAGTCCTGTTTTTTCCTACTGTGAAATCCCTCATTTTTACCACTTTTTTCATCTTCTTCACCTTTTAAAATTGTCCTTATCCTTACTCTGGGCTTGGACAGGAGATTGCCGATGTGTTGTTAAAACATTAAGCACTGAATTTCTAACTGGAGTGAATCGGTGTAAATAGGATTTTGCTAACCTGTGTCTGATATTACATGTGACAGGGGATATTACACCCACATGGGATCTGTCAGCAGTGCCACTGGGTATTTAGCAAACTTCACAGGGATTAGTTGGCTTGTCCTACACTGCTCAACTCCTGCCCCAGTTTGTATCTAGGAAATGATGAATTCTCTCTTTATTTTGAGATCAAACAGGCAATGTTTTCTGGATAATAAGCAATGTCGAATGTAGATTAATCTTTTTATGATATAAATGGAACTAAAACTAAACACAAGCAGAAATCCTGGAGTTAAAAATGAAATTTGAAGAAATAGGATTTCTTGAAGAGCTGGAGAGCTGAACTTTTTTTGAGGGGAAAACAGTGAAATAGCATTGCAAAATACACTTTTTGAGGCAAACTAAAGTGCATTCTCATTACTCTATTTTCCATTTATTCTGGTTTGGGTGTCTCTCCACTTCCCATCATCTCCTCTCAGTATTTTATTTGAAAAAGAAAGATTAACCCTCAAAATCCTCACCCCACAGTCAATACTGAGGAAGTTCTGAGGGAGAAGTCTCCCACTTATTTTCCTTTCTGCCACAGTGGATGGCAAATCATTCCTACATTAAATTCCCAGCTACACCCTTTTCTAGGTGACAACAAGTACTAGGGAGTAAATTGCCCATTCTGCAGCACAGAGAAGTTTAATTAAATATATTTTAATGCACTCAACGATCTGAACTTTATTTGTACTTTTGTAATCAACCAGAGCCTTTCTCTACTATTTCGTTTTTTTTGCTGGAAGAGTGCAATGCTGAGGGAGTGCAGCTCCAAAGGAGCTTCGGTGGCTCTGGAAATCCACTTTTCACAATAGGACTGCGAAGAAAAAGGATGGCAGAAACTGCCACGGTGCACCTTCTTTAAAAACCATCCTTTTTTTAGCTGTCTTTTTGGTTTGGGGAAAGAAAACAGCTCCATGGGCTGAAAGTGCTGGGCAAACGCACCGTCAGCTCGGCTGCCGCCGAGCCGTGCTGACATTTTTTGTTCAAAAAACCCCCAACTTTGTTTTAATGAATTTTGAATGTAAAAGGCCCAAAAAAAAAAAAAAAAAAAAGGACACCATAGGGTGCTGAGCGAAATGCTGAACACAGTAAACATCTTTCATGACAAAGAACACAAATACCCTGCAGATCTGCTGTCAATAGCAAGTCCTAGGCCCCCTGCTTTCAATAGTTAATACCGAGGGCCCCTCTCTCCCCAAGCCTTAGTGGTAACAATCACAGGCCAGTGCTTAAAATGTTGACATGCTAAGCACATTTGGAAAAACCCATGTCTGCATTCCCTATGGATGGGGTAGCATCACTGTCTAACACCTAAAGAGCAGCAATTCCAGCCAGCGAAGTGACCTCCTCACCTCACCCCCTGACCAGCTGGGTCTCTCTTGATATTCCCTGGCATGATGTCAGTGGTCATGGAGATGACCCAGATTTGGATTTACAGCCCAACAGGCTTCCTGTCTCTGCTGGAAAATGTAAAATTTTCCATTAAAAAGGGTTAGGAAGAGTATCTCTGTTAGGAAAAAAATAGCTGTTGAAAGAGGTGTTTGTGTTGTGCTCCTTCATCCCCAGCTGCATCTTCATCGTGGATAGTAAAAAGCAGCATTGATGGGAAAAGGGTGTCAGGAGAGGTCTGGAGTGAAACTTTTGGGGAAAGAGTGAAAATAAATATAATGATTTGGTGCTGGGGGAGAGATATAAAGAAATGGAAAGCAGAAATAAAATTGTGTTGAAGATTCTGGACCTTTATCTGAAGGGAGGTGGTGAGAGCCAGGCAAGGATTAGCAGATTGCCGGAACAAAACTCTGAAATTTGGTTGTCTGGAAATACCATCTTTTCACATGAAAACGGACATCCTTTCCCTTCTCTCAGGCAGCTCCATGTGCAGGATTTGGGACATGGCAGAGCAGTCACAGAGCTTTTGCTGTGCCAGTTTTGGCCAACTCACAAGGCCAGTTAATCCTGACATGACAAAGGGCAGCATCCATTGCATCCTGTGCACTGAGTCACACCAGCAGCTCTCAGACTGCCTTTGAAGACCTTCCTCCTGGCTTTTTTCACTCCATAGGACTTCACAAGAAATGGTTCTGAAGTATAAATGAATTCATATCTTTACCACAATCCTTGTGTTATGGGGTCCTCATGCCCACTGAAACCTTTTTCAGAGGTTTTCAAATTAAAAGGGCTAAAAAGCCTTTGCAGTTGGCTTTTAAATTTTGCCCTGCAGTTCTGTATCTGGTGATGAAATTTCCTGCAAAACTGGGAGCTGCTGTCCTGGCACTGGAGATTGTTCCTAAAACCCTGCAGATTGCTCATGTTACTCTGAATTTAGGATTTGCAACAGCCCAAGGAGAAGAAAAGGCTTAGAAGTGGGACTGGAATTTTGTCTCGTTTGATCATGGAGAAAAAAGTGGCTGATGGGTTTTGTGCTGGAATTGCAAGGTGGAGGTTGGTGGGCATAGATCTGACCTATTCAGTCCCCTAAATCCTTAAAAGGCTCTTAAATCCCTCCTGCAAGCAAGCAAGCAAATACATCTGAATGACACTCCTTGGGGAGCTAGAGCTGTTGTATTTGCATATAAAATTTCCACTGAGAGATAATGTCAAAATTAAGGAATTCATGTTTCCCTGGCCAGGTAATTTTCCTCGCTGTTACCGATAGGATTTTCAGCTATTTGCACTCAGTGAGGTGTCCCGATATTATGGAGAATTAAAAGGGCTCTTGCAAAGTTTAACAGTACACGGTTTAAATGGGAAAGAGTCCCAGTGATGGCTGGGAAAGACACCATGCCGAGGAGTTAGATGGATGCACATTCAAGTGCTTTAAAAGATAATTACGAGTATTATACAGCTACTCCAGCCTCACAGTACTCCGTACATGGTTAGAGATTTAACCTGAAAAGACTTTCTCGGTACAGTTTTGCTTTTGTCACGCTAAACGGTGGCTAATTGTCGATCTAGATGATCTCAGACAGAGAGTCATACTATTTTCTGTCTAACATGCGGGGAAAACGAGTGAGGGGGAAACCGTTCATCATCACCGGCATTGGTGGTTCAGTGGTAGAATTCTCGCCTGCCACGCGGGAGGCCCGGGTTCGATTCCCGGCCAATGCAGTTGATACTTTCTTTTTTCTCGCTCTCGGTTTTTTTTTCAGTTCATTATTTCTCCTTCCTTTTCCGCTTCCGTCCCGGCCTCCCTCCAGCTGCAGCGGGCCTCGCTCGGCTGTTTCCCCGCCGTGTCCCGCCGGGCTGCGGTGCCCGGGGCTGGCGGGAGGATCGGCCGCGGCGGGAGGACAAGATGGAGGTGTAAGGAAGGGCCTGAGGGGACACGGGGCGCGGGCGGGCCTGGGAGCCACCCGGCTGTGGGGACAGCGCTGCCGGGGCTGCATCTGTGTGGGGATTGAGTGGGGTGTATATCCATGGGGTTTGTGTGGGGTTTGTACATCTGTGTGGGTGTGGAGTGTGTGTGGGGAGGGATATATCCATATGGGCCTGTGCGTGAGGGGCGTGAGGGGACAACGAATGTGTGAGGGGACGATAAATATATGAGGGCTGTGAGGGGACAATGAATGTGTGAGGGGACAATAAATGTGTGAGGGGACGATAAATGTGTGAGGGCACAATGAATGTGTGAGGGGACAATGAATGTATGAGGGCTGTGAGGGTACAGTAAATGTATGAGGGGTTTTTTGCCCCCAGCAGGGAGTTCAGGCGTTCTGGTAATACGTTATCGTTCTGGTAAATATCGGAGGGGTTTTTTTGTTTAAAACTCCTGCTGGAGCAGCTATTGGGGCTCTCTGTGAATCCCGTTCTTGTCCCTCCTCCTGTCCCCTCCTAGAAGAGGCAAAATGGGGATTTTATTGCCCTGAGCTCCGTGTAGGAGCTGAACATGCTGGAGGAGGATAAACCTGAGGGTTTGTGGATAAACCTGATATGCTGGAGGAGGCTAAACCTGAGGGTTTGTGCCAGCGATTGCTAGCACAATGAGAGAATCAGAGGTTTGTTGGACAATATTTCAGGGCTGTTACACCAGGCAGCGTTTCTTGCTTTCCCACCATGTGTTTTGGGCACATTTTGACCTATTTTGAAGCTTAAAACCTCATGAGTTCCGTGCAGCTGGATAAATTTCTAATTTTCATTTAATTTTCATTTCTCTAATGAGTGGGGCACTCGTGGGATGTTTCCCTCAAAGTCAGCTGAGCTCCTGTAGCCATGGAATCCAGAGATGCTTTATTATCATAAAATCTTCCCTACTATGAGCGTGAAAATCAGAAGTTGATAACAAATAAGAAACTTTATTTCTAATTTTCATTTCTCTAATGGGTGGGGCACTCGTGGGATGTCAGCTGAGCTCCTGCAGCCGTGGAATCCAGAGATGCTTTATTATCATTAAATCTTCCCTCTTATGAGCATGAAAATCAGAAGTTGATAACAAACAAAAAACATCTGCTGACATACAGGTTTATATGGCATCAGGCTTAACACAGGTTAAGCCTGCAGAAAAATGAGCTCTTCTGGCTGTTTTATACTTAGAAAGATGCTTTTGATGCCATTAATAATCAATCCGTGATGCTTCTTATACATCCACTGAGTTTTTATTGAACTTTTTTTGCCTTCTGCCTTATTGCCTTGCTAGAGGGAAGCTTTGCAACTCTCCGGGTTCTTACCAGGCCAGAATTATCTGTTATTAGAGCAAAGAAGCCCTCAGAAAACATTGTGGTTTAAATACACAACACATTTGAAGCAATAGACTTTAAAATGTGAAGTGTCAGTGGTATTTGTAGAGTTGTGATGCCCTGTACTAAGATATTTTTTGATATATGCAGCCCTACTCAGGAATATTTTGGTTTGGGCTAAAATTTGGGCAAATATTACCTGTTTAAAGATTGTAAAAAGTGTTTGTACTTTCGGTGTTCCCCATGAAAATTTTAATTTCTCTGCTTACGTCTTAATCTCATAAAAATTAACCAAACTGTTGAGCTGACTGCTTAAAAATACACATTAGAATTCATTATTTAGAATTCCTTGTTTCCTGACTGTAAAATTGGTAGTTATGAGTCAGGGCTGAAGGAAATTTTATTTCTACTGCAAAAGTTCATCAGTTTATAATTTTGATATTTCAGCATGACAGAGTTGTTGAAGATTCCAGACCGATTCATTGGCAGGAAGGGAAAAAATGAGTGTTTTTCTGAATGGCAAAGTGGGTCTGAGTGCAAAAGGAAGCAGTTGTCTTAAATAATTTAATTCTTCAGCTCGATTCCGCAGCCAGGCATGTGTTTACTCCATATGACCCTTTCAGCCCAACCATTCCATACGTAATTCTCCCTATAGAATGTCTTTGATCCGCGGGGATTTCTGCAGGGCCTGGCTGAATGCAAACATTCTGAAGACTTGCATTTACCTCACAACAAAAGCTATATGGTTTGTAAAACATGAATGAAAAACTAATGCGTGCCTGAGCTCACTTGCTGAAGTTTCACTCGGGTCAGCGAAATGGAAGTTGAAGTTCATCTCAGCGTATTTTAGGAGGTCCTTTTCATTTAAAAACAATGATAGAACCTGTGGAAGTTTGTGGATGCATTTACCATTTGAAAGTGATGAACGTGACAGTTCTATTCAGGCGATTCACGGTGCTTAACAACACATTGTACCTTTTTTGTTCTTTTTTTTCTTTCTCCCTAAGCTGCTGCGCAGACCTGAGAAAGGCCTTTTTTTTTTTTCCTTTTGTATGGAAACTTTCTGTTGTTGTGGCTGCTGACTGCTCAGCAGAATGTGTTGTTCGGGGAATATAGGATGTTCTGTGTCTGTTTTTCTCCCTCTTTTTTACTTTGAATATATCGATTTACAGTATCCAGGAGGAATAGAGGCGTCGTGAGGTTAAATATGTGCTTGGCTCTGCAGTCACCCTGCCAGCCTTGGAGAAGGGTTCTTGCTTAATTGGGACTGAGGAAGTGGAAAATGGGAAACTCAGCCTTGCCCTCCTCGTAAAAGCATAAGCACATAAAGATGGAAAGAATAAATAAAGAGGAAATGCAATAAATTGGGGTTTTTTTAGTCAGTACAACACATATAAATTAAGCCCTGTCTGTGTCTATACACACACACACATCCATGGTACTAAAATACTCAGTGCTCTCTTGACTAATAAAGAAAACAGTGTGAGTAATCTGAATTATTTTTCCCATCAGTGTTTATTTGAATAAAATTAGAGGCTTTTTTTTTCCTAAGGAAGAAGCAAAGCAATTTGCTTGTAGTGTGTGAAATGGGGTGAGTAAAATAGGGTGGCTTGATCGTGTGTTGTACAAAGGTATTCTGATGTATGGGGCAAACTGTGCAAAATATACTCAATATTTATGTCATAATTCCACTGACAGTTTGGAAATAATACTTTCCATAGGTGGCAATTGTAGAATCACCAAAATAAGATTTCTTGGGGCTTTTTTTTTTCTAAACTTTCTGAAAACAGTGTTTGTTCTTTTAGTCTCTGTGACTTGGCAAAGAAAAATTGAACAGTTATGTGGAACATAATTAATTTTTTTTCATTTTCCCTTTTAGAAAAGATTCAAATGCTGCATTGCTGAGTAACTTTGAGGTAAGTTTGTCTTCATTCTGGTTTTAAAGCAGCAATTTAAAGCTGTCATCAGTGCCTTAAATAATCTTTGGAACCTGAAAAGTGCCAGTGGCAATCAGCAAAACCTGTAGGGGATTTACACCTCTTTGCATTTGGGTTGTTTTTGGGAAAAAAAGGGTTTTAAAAGAAGATTTGGAAATTATTTTGCTAGTCATGGGTACTGTGTTATTGCTTGTTTGGTCTTGAGATTATTCCAAAGCAGGAATTTTTCTCTGTCATTTTAAGGTAGGTGGAAGGAAATACTATTTTAACTTAAGCCAGGTAATGGAAAGATTTCCATGCTTTGTTGATAAATGTAATTTTTTAACAGTTTTAATAGCCCAAGAGTTCTTGTGTTATTATATTGCTGAAGCTGGTTTTTACTGCACAGCTGTTTCATTCTATTCTGAAATAAATCTTGAAGTGTTTTATCCTGAGCTGCATCTGTCTGCAAACAGCAGAGCAAGCATCTGGTGGCTGTCAGAAAGGCTTTAATGAGATACTTGGAGAGAACTCTCTTAGATTTCCTCTAAGAAATAGATGATATTATGTCAGCCAAACTGGTGTTAAGTGCCTGGCTGTTAACCATGTAAAAAAAAATAGCAAATATGGCTTTTCAAAGAGCTGATTCCCCTAAAACACTGATGCCTTTCCACTTTCTCCACTTCCCAGTTGCAATTTCAGTGGCAAAGCCAACATTCTGTAAATCAAAGTGATAGTCTGCACAGAAAGTTCCATCCCTGCAGTTCCTCTGTGAGGTTGGAGTTGTCATTTTGTGTTTGTTGTCAAAGTTCACAGCTTGAATTTGGGATTTCAGCATGGACAGGTGTTCCTTTTTCACAGGAGGTGCAGAGTGAAGTAATTGCAGGATCTGTAGCTGATTACATTCCTATTTCTCACTGTCTAGAGAGGTTTGGTTTCTTATTTCTCTGGACCTGTCAGTTTATAATTCCCTTATAATTGGATATATTGGGGTTGGATCGTGAGCGCTTTACCTGAGTTTATTTACCCTCAGGTGAAAATGAGGGGATTAACAGTGAGAAGTGCTCTCTTGCTTTGCTCTGGGTATTGACTCTGGATACAGTGGAGAGCCTGAAGCAAAACATCTGAAAAAGTTTCATTCATCTGTTTAAAACAGCTTTTTTAAAAGCAATTTGCATTCCCATTCATCCCTCTGGGGCCAAAATATTTCTTATTTCAATTGCTGCTGCATCCACCAAAACAGCCACGCATTTTTTGTTGTTTGGCTGATAGGATTTTCCTTGTTCATTGATGATTTCTTGTTGCAATATTTTTAGGTAAAATGCTCTCAAATGGACTAAACCACTTTATTTTTACCTTCAGGTGTACCAGTTACTTACTGATCTCAAGCAGCAGCGCAAAGAGAGTGGCAAAACCAAGCAGAGCTCTGGCCAGCAGAATCTGAACACAATCATGTATGAGGTGAGCACTGGAAAAATCCTTTGCCAGTTAGCTCTAGCTGGAATAATTCACATTTGTATGTGTATATTGATATATGATATTGTATAATTGTATATTGATTGTATATTGATAATTTGGAATCAAATCTCCTCTATTAAAAATCCCAGTAAAATAGTTTATCTGCCACTTTGCTGTACTCACTTGATTGAGGTTGTAGGGTAACTGTGCTGTCAGAGTAAAGGTAGGCAGCTGTTATTAAAATCCTTAAAAAGAATTATAAACCCTATGGCTTTTAAGTGTTTTGTTTTGTTAGGATTTAATTCCAGTTATTCCATCCTTTAAGACCCAGGGCAGAGCTCGCTGTCATCTGATGAATTGATGATATCCCATAATGTGATGATTAAGGTGATGATTTCAAAGGCACAGATCACATGGGTTTTTTGGGTTTTTTTTCGTTAACAGAGTTAAACTAATAATTCCCAGCTAAAACAGATAATTTCAATTTTTATTTCATTAGGAAAAAAGCCAAACCACATGTACAGATAACATCACTTGGCTGCCAGGTCGGTAATAACCACTCCATCCCTCGCTGGGAAGGAACTCTAACATCCTATACCACAAATATCATCATTTAAAATACCCCAAATGAGCAACTTCCCAGAGCCTTGCAGTGAGAGCCATTGTGTCTGTGCTGGAGAGCTGCATGAGCAGCACCATGATTGACAGGCAGCTGAAAGCTCTTTGCCTTTGCTTGCATGAGTAATTCTGTTGAGCCCTGAAACGACTCATGTGGATAAGATCTGGCCTAGGCTTTGGTTTTGTTTTAGTTTTGGCTTTGTTTGAAAAGGTACAGAGTTGTAATTCCTAAGCCTTGCATTCAACAAAATAGGGGCTTACCAAAAATCGGAATTAAACCTTCATGGAGACTGACAGTCTCTTCCTGTACCTCTGGGAAACAGCTGAGAAAGATCCTGTAAGTAAATTTTATCAGGGTGCACCTGAATTCTTTAATTGCTGTGATACATTGCTGTATGATAAATACCTATAGGATGCTTGGGTTTGTGGAAGCTCTGGGTGTATTTTCCATGTTTGACTGAAAGAAAACCAGAATTTGATCTGGCAGGATTGTTTTTGTATTTCTTCACAAGCTCCCTGCAGGCTTGGATCTGTTTGCACTGAAGTAACTCTGAGAAAGGAGCTTTATTTTTCTGTATATTTGGCATTTTCATTGAGTTAAAATTGCCAAGAAAAGTTTTACCTGGAAGAGAAATTACTCCTGTGAAATAATTCTGTGACAATATAATAATTTCATTTCAGTCATTGATGGTGAATGACAGCTTCATTCTATCTGAAAAGGTCAGACAGGGCTTACAGAAAGGAATAATCAGTTATAGTTATTTACAGCTCTTCATTTTGGGGTTTAATTGAAGCAAAAATAAATACTCAGGAAGATTTTAAGCCACTTCCAGTGAAAAGTTAGCAGTGAACTGGAATTTTTGTGGGTTTTTTTTAATCAACAAACTGATTTTTTACTCAGGTCAAATTACATTGTCTAATGTAATTATATTGTTGAGTGTTGTGTTATTTTACATAAAGCAAACAAATGGCATATTTACTCTAAAAGTCAGTTGATGTTGGTGGGTGTTACAAATGTAAAAAATGGATCAAAGTTTCATTGTCTCAAGTCAGATAAACATTTTTAAAAACACAATATCCTTGCAGATTTCATGCCAACCCACCTAATGTGCTTGTCCACTTTAAATTGCCAAAAATGCAGGTAAAAGGTAAAAACAACCAGAGATTAGAGATGTTAGAGAGGGATTTCTGGGCTGGCAGTGAGAGGATCCCAGTGAGCACATGAAAACTTGGCGGAAGGTAATGTGGGTTTAAGGATAAATAATACTCAGTTTTTCTAAGTGCTTTTAAAAGACAGAAACCAAACAAGGAAGGAACCAAGGAAGCAAATGTGTGTCACAAACAGCAAGAGGGTTTTTTTAGAAGACAGATCTAAAACTCACTTCTTTCCTCCCCTCTTCAGCTTTGGGCTTTGGAGAGGTGAGGTAAATCTTGGTACTCCAAACATAAATTTCCAATTTTTCTCAGCACTGAGGAGACTTTTCAAAATCTACTTCTGTCATACACAGCTGGTAAAAGAAATATTAAATGTGAAATAATATATACTTTCTTTCTGTCCCCTGCAGACACTGAAGTACATTTCAAAAACACCCTGCAGGTACCAGAGTCCTGAGATTGTCAGAGAGTTCCTGGTAGCAATGAAAGACCATAAATTAACCAAGTAAGTGGAGCTGTGCCTTGGAACAGAAGTATAAACTCACAGCAGTGCTGAAAAACTGATCCCTGTGTACAGTGTGATAATCTGATTAATGGATTTTAAGTATTTAAATTCTCAGCCAAACATCTTTTCCTTCACTTGTGGATGAGTATTTCCACCTTCTCTTCATGTGCTGTTTGTCCCCTGATATTTGTGTCCCTCAGGATCTCTGTGATCTACATTTCAGTCATCTAAATATTGTATCAATCAACTTCCCCCCTTCCCAGGGAGTTTCTAGTGAAGCTAAACAGACAGTTCTTATTTTGGGAAGTACTGCCTGGAAAAGAAAAGACTTCCTTTGCAGTTACAAGACTCCAAGGGCTCCTGTGGCTCTTTGGCAGTGGTGGGAGTGTCTGTTCTTGGGGCACATAGTCCTCTTGAACCTCTGCAGGGTGGGAGGTGAAGCCTGATGGAAATAGAAATGCTTCTATTCCACTTGTTTGGATAGCTCTACTCACTCCTCTGACTTTTCAAGTGGGAAAAACCCCAATATTTAGCTGCTTCTGAATGACTCTTCTTTCACTTCAAAAGAGGAGTTTGTGCTGCAGAGACACTGAGTGTGTTTTTATTCCCTGCTGGGAGGACTCCAAGGAGTTCCTCCTCTAGGAAAGAGGCTTTTCATTCATTTGGTTGTCACAAAATGCACAGTGAGAAGAGCATCTGGAGTGCTGCAAGGCAAGTTTTTAGCCTGTCCAGAGCAGAGGAAGTGGAGCAGAAAGCAGATTGTCAGCTTTTTGTTAGACTTTCAGTGCCCCCTCTCTACAACAGCCACATCCAGCACAGCAGCAGCTCTGGTGCTGCTGGAATTGCAGGCACAGGGATGCTGCTCCTTGAGAGTTCTGTCCTGGCTGTTGGAATTGTGCTTTTTTTGCTTTCTTTGGCAGAGCTGAAGTTGCCAGATTAGTAAATCAGTGTTTAATCCTCCTGTAGCTCATTTTATACAGCAGGATACTCATTTATGTAGTGGGCAAGGTATCTTAATTATTTTCTGGAGGTATTGAAGCATGGAGAAAATACTCTGCAATTAAAATAGAGGTGTAAAGAGGTGGTAATATGGCACTGAAAGTGCCTTAAAATTGGCAGCAAACAATTTCTTGAGTAGTAGTGAGCATCCTGCATTCTGGTGATGTCAAACATCCCTTTTTGAAGAGAAATAAGCTTTGCTGTCTGTGCAGGGCAGCAGTTTAGGAAGAAGCAGCAGAATGATGGATCGTAGCAAAAAGGCAGAGTAGGATTTTTCAGAGTAAAAGGAACTGAATGATGTAGGTGTAGATCTCCCATTAAAAGTCAAAGGGTTTTGGTTACAAGCTCATTTCTAAACTTCTTTCAGGCAGAAGTTGACCAGGACCTGAGGCTTACCTCTTAGAAAAAAGGCAGGAGAGCTTTGTTATCACATCAGGTACCTTGACTGCAACTGCTCCCCTGGACGAGATCTCCAAGGGTGAAATACTGAAAAATTTGAGTCATAGCAGGGAAACTTTGGCTACAGAATCTCTGTCTCCCTTAGTGCTGAGCACTTTCATAGATCCACCCAAATATTCACCTTCCCGCCCCTGCTGGTTCAGTGAGCACTGCTGGAAAGGTTGGAGAAGTTACAAGCTTTAAATGAGCTTTTTGACTGTTGAATTTTTTATGGATGTTCCAAGGTGCCTTTGGGTTTAGGTATCATCCTGTCTGTCCTGTTGCTGAGGCAGTGAAGCAAGGGAATTATTCCCAAGTCATTTCTTGTGCATGGTGGCAGCAGGATGAGAGTGAGGAGCCAACCACTGGTGCAGGTGACAAATTTATTCTATTTATGGCCTGTGAGAATTCTGATTTGTTCTGTGAGCATCCTGGGCAACTTCTGCTTTGTTAATCCCTCTCTCATCTGGTGAAGAACTTCCCAACTTTACATTTGCCATGTGCTTTACAAAATAAACCCCAGAATTGTTCAGTGTGATCCTGGCACTTCTTTTTCCTGATGTTTTCCATGCATCCCCTTGAAGCCAGAAGTGTCAAGAGCCCATCTGGCAGCCACTCCACACCAACCCACAGACAGCACATGGGGTGCAATTACCCTTTAATGCACTTTATGTTAAACCACTTAAAGCGGTGATGCCTCCAGGGCAATTTGGAATTACCCTTTGGTTCCTAACCAAGGCCATTTCAACACTGCTGCTCTTTTGAAATAAATGAAAAAAAAATTCAGGGCTTTGATGGTTTCCATTCTGTGGGCTGGAGGTGTTTGGATAAAAGGCTTCACTGGGGATTTGTTTGTAGCTGTTTTCATGGAGAGCTTTCTTCCCTTGGAGAGGAAAGCCTTGCAGTGTTTGCTCTTCCAGGACCTTGCTTGCAGGATCCTGTAAGGAATAATAATCTCTCTTTCCTCCCACCAAGAGTGATGAACTCCAGAGTCTCTTTGCTGCTTCCTCTCTGGGCAAGGCACCCCAAGATGTGCTTTCTTAGCTGGTCAGACCCTGTGTCTGCTGGTGACAGCTCTCTGCACGTGGCTGATTAGATTGAAGATATATTTGTGTTAATTGGGGTCTATCCTCAGACAAATCAGTCTGGTTAAAGGGTCAGGAAAACCCCATCACCCCAGACTACTTCCCCTGCCCTTTCAATTCCTTGTCATCACTCCACCTTCAGTCAAAGGCAAGCAATTAAGTAGCGTTTTTGTGCTCTTAATTAGGCTCAGTTTATTTCCTAAAACAAGGACTTGAGGGGAGAGCAGGATTTGCAGCCCTGCCTGTGGGATGTGATTGCTGCCCTCAGCACTAGGTTGTGCTCGTGGATGGGAGAATCCCCAGCTGGGAGGAGAGAGCAGCCAGGGAAACAGCAGGAGCTGAGCCACAGCTGAGCTTTGAATCCAGGGAATTCTGGTTTGTCCTCCCACAAACCTGCACTGATCACACAGGATGTCAGGCTGCACGGGGTGTCCCTGCTCCAGGGAGAGGAGTGATAATATAATTCTGGCAAATTCTGCAGTTCCTGGAAAATCACCTCAAATCCTTCTGGTAGCACTGATGTTTGCCACTCAGAATACCAGGTGAACAGACCAGCATCCATTCTGTGATGGATTTGTCTTATTAGTGTTACAGCCACCAAAAAGAGCTTCCTAAAAGGCAAATTTAAAAAATAAACACCACGTCTTCCAGAGTCATTTCAGAAAGCTGCCTTGCTAAATGGAACAAATTCAAATCCATCTAAACAGATATTTCACTAATGTAGTTAAGGTGTGGTAAAGCAGTTTTTCCCACAGTTTTTAATCATTATTTTGATAAAATTCAAACTGTACAACTGAGATTTTTTTCAAAACTAAAACTCTGAACCCACATAATGAATTTTATTATTACCTTGTTGAGGCCTCAGGCTTTGGCTGAAGCTCCTGTTCAGTGAGCCATGTTGTACTTGGAAATAGATTATGCCACTAGCAGCTAATTTTCCAGTTTGAGTCTCTGGAATGGCTTCATATTTTATAAGGTATGGAGAATTGCATTGCATAAAAAGAACATTTATTAAGCTGAAGCCCTATAATTATGGTTCAATGAAAACTGGCTCTACTTGTGCTTCTTCCTGTTACTGATAGCCTATCTTGGATCTCATTTTGGAATAACCAAATTTCCAATCACTGTGCATTATTATAATTTAAAAAAACTGGACAGGAACATTGCCCTTTTTGTCTTTAAATCAACACAGTCAAGGAAGTGTTGAGCTGAAAATCTTCAGTACTTTTAGAAAGTATTTTCCCTCCTTACTGCCAAAAACTACAACAGATACAAAGCTCTGCAATATTAAAGACTGAAAGATTTACTTTGTCATTTTTGTCTCCTCCAGAGCTTTCAAAATTAATATTTAACAGCAAGACAGGATGCTGCTTGTTTAACAACAGCATCATTGAATAGATTTTAATAAGATTATTGCATTTCTCTCTGAATTGATTGGGAATTAACCCTTGGATCTGTGGCAGTGGGGTTCAGTTTTTCCAGTGGGAGCCCCAAGATGTTTGCACAGATCCTGCACCCACTGGAGCTGGGATTTCCCATTTTGGGACTGCTCCTCCCTCTCAGGATTCAGACATCAAACACAAGTTACCATGGCTGATTCAGGGCTGTGGGTTTGATATTTCCAGCAGGAATAAAACCCCTGCTTATGTGTACAGCTGTTACTTCCTGGTTTTCCTAGCAACTCTAATAAAACATCCATTCCTGAGGATAAATTTGCCTCTGCACAGCCACAGATGTTTGAAGGGTTTTTTTAGCTCTCTGTGCTGGATCTTGGCACTGTTCTCTCCTTACCCATCTCCTGCTGGAAAAACACTCTGGAAGTTCAGAAGATTAAAAAATGGGCGATGCCAACACACATAATGTGAGATTTTGGTTAAAATACAAACTGCAAAAATTTGCTCAGTGATGACAGAAAACTATACATTTTGTCTGAATTTCCATGAGAGTATAGAACTATTTTTATTATTTTTTTAGAAGTGATGTAGAACCCACGTAGGAATGTGCTGTCAGTTCTCTCTGCCCAGGTGTGATCTTGACCACAACCCAGTGGTGGTTTTTGCCTTGTAAAACTGGTTTTTTTAGGATTTTTAGGCTGCAACTCACCGTCTTCACCTCCTCCAACACTCTCCCCTCACACAGACCTCAGACCCATTCCTCCCCCATAACTACACACATTTTTATCCCCAGCAGCCTGAGCTTTGTGTGTTCCCAGCCCCGCTCCAGAGTGTTTTTCCCTCAGCTGGAAAAGCTGCTCTTGGCTCCAGCTGAGCCTCAGAGCTGCAGGATGTGGGCTGCAGGCTCAGCCCCACAGCACTAATTGCCATTTTGGGATTTCTCACCAGGCAGCTCCTGCACAAGTCTGCAGCACGGACCATTAACTCTGATTAGTGGAATCTTGCTTTTATGTGAGAAAATTGCTTTCAACTGTCACTCATCTTCTGTATGGATTCCTCTCTTGAATGAGCAGCTCTCCTGTTCCAAACTGTTACTAAAATCCGGGCAGTGCAGGGAAAATGCAGATGCTGATGTTTGGGGGCAATGAAGCTGAAAATGTCCTTCACCTTCTGTTTGGATGAGTGGGACAATCCCCCTTTTTATTGAACAAGCATCAGTGTGCCATGCATGCTGTAAAAAGTGTAAAGATGAATTCATGGGAGCTGGAAAAGGTTAATTTTATTTTGTAGACTTAATGGAGCATGAACTAAATTTTAGGTCTGTGCCCATGCCAAGCACTGCAGTCAGGACTGATCCTAATGCATGGTTGCCTTCCTTCGAGCTAATCCCTGATGAAATTGTGGTTATTCAGGTTTTAATTTGTGGATGTGCTGTCAGGAAATTCTAGGTGCACAGAGAGCCTGATCCTAGCAGTTGATTTTTGGGATCAGTGTGAAAAAGCACAGTGCAGTGGCTACTCAAATCACACCTACACTGCTTTCTGCTGCTCCTGAAATAATCCAGTTTTCCATTCCAAGTGGACTTCAGAGACATTTTGTGAGTGTTCGTTCATTGCTTCCCTCATAATTACATATGACCATCTCTAAAGATTGTTAGGTTGGAGTTTTAATTAGTGCTCATGCCACACAAGCAACTTCAGATGAAATTTGGCATTTATGCAGCTTTTAGGGTTTTTTGCACCCTGCTGCTCATTCCTTTGTGATGTTCTGCATCATTTTCCAGTAGGGAGCTTTGCTGATCAAAACCAGGCATGAAATCCTTCCCATTACACATTTGAATGTGTTAATCACTTGTAAGCTATCTCTCCTCCTTCTGTACACATTTTTAAAACTGCAAATGCCCTGAAATTATGCTTTTAGGATCTCTTTGGCTTGACTGTAAAATTCCTGTCTATTCCCTAATGAGTTACAGTAATGTGAATGGCTTATAAGCAAAAAGTCTTTTGGAGGTGACCTTTTTTAATTGTGCCCTCCATTTCTTCAGGAAACATGAGCAGTTTCCCTAATTGATTGTTTTAGTCACGGTGTGTAATTGGTGTTAATTTATTTCTGGTTGCTGCTGTGCCTGTAATCTTCCTGTGATAAACACAGCTCTACCTGCTTTCAAATAACTCTGTATTTATCAGGTTTGCATTCCTGAGCTCAGGTATGAAATGGCTTTGGCTATTTGATCCTTTATATTTGGCTCTGGAGTTCTGTTGGCAAGGAATTTCAAGGATACTGCTTTGGAAAACGAGAAGATGAGGGAATTTATTTAATGTGTTACTTCATAAAAAAACTCAAATAATGTGGTTTGTCTGGAGAGGTGGTGGAGCTGTAGGGCTGGGATGTGTCTTGCTGCAAAAAGAGAAGAAAGAGCTGTTTGAGAAGGCTCTGATCTCAGAAGTGGCATGTGAGTGAAGTGCAGGAGAAACTTGGATAAAATATGAGTTCATCACACAGTCTAGTTTTGTAAGTAGAGCTGGGGGAGGAGGAGGAGGAGGGAGGTTTTTACCAGCAGAAGCTGTTTGAGAGCTCTGGAAACTGAGGCACCACCATTTGCTTGGCCAGGGAGCATAAAGCAAAGAAAGCAGCAACTCTGTGCCTCCATCAGGCACCAAACCAGGGGATTTCCCAGCTCTGCAGGAAAAAGCACTAAATCTGTCATACATTCAGCTGAATTGGCCAGATTTTGGTACAGTAAAGATATTATTTAATGTTTACCCAGCTCTGTATGGCAGTGCTGCCTTTAGCTTCACTTGTCCACGAGTGGGTTTTATCTCTCACTGATCCCTTAAATCACCTGTTTTCCATGGAAAGGATTTGAGACCTCATCTCCTGTCATTATTGAGGTTTTATTCCTGCTTTTCATGACAGTAGTAGATGGCAGCAGTTGTAAATATCTCATCTTTCTGCCAGGAAAGCAGCCAAAGTGGTGCTCTGAGTTCAGAGTTCAATCCAGCCATGCTCTCCATAGTCTCATGTTGTAAACACCAAATAGATCTGAGTGATTAACATGGGAAAACAAAGGAGGTGTATTCCCTACTTCCCACCACCACTGGAAACCTATTTTGGCTCTCCAAGAGCAGAGCAATCTATTAATAAATAGGAGGATGTCTTGGAGCTTTTTGTTAGGAATTGTTAATATCTCACAAATGCTGTATTGAAAAATGACAAGCTTTTCTTCTGAAGCTGAGAGTCATGATTAAAATGGACATTTTACCTGGATCATCCATGAGCCAGTGGCAGAGGCCCTCTGAAATGAATGATATCTCTGAGATATCTCCAGACACCCAGAAATGGTTGGTTGTAAACATGGAGTGATCTGTGTTCTCCTAAAAGCTGTGAGGTTTCCTTTCTAAGCAGCCCACAGCTCCAACAAACCAGGGGAAAGCCCTCCAGAATCAGTTTAAATCTGCTTTAAAGATGCCCTATAAATAGTCAAAAATTCCAAGCTTTACTTCTTCCAAATTGTATACTTCACTGCTGTAACTTTACAAAAATAGAGAATGAGCAAGTGGCTGCTATTTGATGGATTGTAACTCCTTAGGTATGAAAATTGTTCTTGTGGTTGTGGGTTCATAACAGAAGGTTTTGATCATTTTTTGAGCTGTTCAGCATCTCTGCTCAGTTTTAACAAAGCACCAATTAATTGATGCTTGCACAGCAACGATCTAAGGCTCTCTGCTTGCCACCTTGGACTGGAGGTGGCAACAGCAGCATGGCCAAACACAGGGAAGCACCCAAATTACTAAAATATCCAAATTATGGCTGTCAAACCACAGTGCAAACCCAGTCAGGATCATTCCTGGCAGTGACATTTCATCCCTAAGTTATCAGGAATGTGTTTGCATCACTGCAGTCATTTGAGGGAATCCTCCAATCCCTCAGTAATGTGGATTGTCTTCCCCTTTGCTTTCACCCAGGGCAGAAAAGCTGCAGCTGCTGAACCACAGGCCTGTGACTGCAGTGGAAATCCAGCTGGTGAGTAACAATGCCTGGGCCTGTTCAAAGCTTAACTGGAAGCAGCTTTAACCTTGGAGATCAATTGAATAATTGCTTTCTCATGGGCCAGTGATTGAATGTATCCCTTGATGCACATTTTACATCCACGGTTTCAAATCCGCTCAGCTTCCTGTCAGAGCCCTCCTCAGAGTCCTCCCAGACAGATTCTCCACCTCTGTTTGCTTCAGTGTCACAATTTTCAGTGCCCAAAGCAGTGCTTCATTAAAGGATTGCAAATAATAATATATTTAATCTTTTTGCTGCTGCAGCTCTGTGATGGAGTACTTCACTTTCTGACAGCTGCCCTGGTTGTTACACTGGCAGGGTTACACTAAAATGAGAAATTCTACAAAATGAGCAGTGAAGCAGAATGAGAAATGGATATAAACAGACTTTCAGATGGAAAGTAGCCATTGTCAGTCTGAGAATAATTCAGATGTAAAGAGAGATTGTCACTGAATAGAAATAGATGCTTCCATTCTCTCAAGTGTCTCTTCAGGAATACAAACCCCCATGGTAATAAAGAGCTCGTTATAATCAGGATATTATTTCAATAAAGATCTCTTGCATTAAGAACATCTGTTTGCAATCTTACCCTGAAACCAAGCTGAGCAGGAACAGGATCACATTTTGCTGCAAATAAAAGGGAAGGATTAAAGAGGTACCAGTAGGACTATTTTTCTTCTGTCACCAAGGAGCAGAGATTATAATGCTGCAGGCATCTCAGAAGAATGATTTTAGCTGAGGAATTAATGCTCTGCTTTGTGGCTGAGGAGATCAGTGTCCATCAGCAGCCCAAGCAGGAGCTTTAAGGCTTTGAGTTAGTCAGAAGCCATGATTTGGAGCCTGACTCACACCTTTGTTAGCTTCATGTGCTTAGATACAGATTTATTTTATTGCCTTATGCAGGCTTTTCTTCCCTTCTTTAAATGCAGTGATCTTTTGGGGCTCTCAGGTGACTGCATGGCGTTGTCTGTCTCCTCCCTCCTGTCCTCCCTGCTTCATTGTTATCCTGTCTACCCATAAAATACTGAAAACAGTTTGCTCCTGTATCATGTTGGAATAGGAATTTTGGGCCTTTATATTAGAAGCTAGGTGTCTGTAGAGTGCCATACTTTAGATATTCCAAGTTTTGTAGTGTCAAAAACTCATTGCTGAGACTTAGAGAACACAGATACAAGATTTAAGTTCAGTGTCAGCTCATTATTGATCCAAACCCCTTCTCTGATGACCAAAATCAGCTTGTGAGAAATTTAATATTTGTACATTTGTGGATTAGCCTGAATTTGTATGGTCATGGAGATACTGGGGATGCAGCTACTGTTCTATTGTGATTCCCCTGTAATTCCCAGGGCAAGTTTCCCCCAGATCAGTGCTCTGAGTTGTCTGGATTGCTAACACTGTGCCAGATTAACCCTCCCCAAAATTGCAGCACATTTCCTCTTTCATCAAAGTGCATTCATCAAAGCCTTTCAAGCTCAGTGGGAAACTGCAGGTTGGTGTTCCTGAAATCCAGAGCCTGGGAGAAGCAAGGAGATGATTTTGCTGTTCAACTGCTGGCTGGAATCCCTTTTTTTGATGAGGACAGAGGTTGTAGCAGTCACTGAACACACAAAATCTGCCTTTTCTGGGTGTGAAATAACCTAGAGCAGTGAGGCTGCAGCGTGTCCACAGGGAGAAGGTCACCCATGCAGGGATTTCCTGCAGGAAAGTCAATTCCCTGAGACACAACCTGCTGGGAAGTGAATATTGGGGCTGAAATACTGGTTTTCCTCTCACTGAACTTGCCTCTGCCTCTGCAAAGCTCCTGCAGCTGAATCAGAAATGAATGATGGGGAAAGCTTCAGAGCAGTTCCTGGAAATGGGGGCACATCAGTCTTCTTTCTTAGCTTGAAACAAAATGCCAGACAGGGCAAAGCTGACTCTCACATGCTCAGAGAGTTTTGATGTCTCAAACCTTTACTCAGTGCTGCCTGACCATGGAATGGAGTCTGATTTACCTGAGAGGATAATTATAATTATTGCTGCTCATTGCCTTTTTCCTTTCCAATTTTTTACTTTTCTTCTCTCCCTCTACAAAATTCCCTATTTTTAACTGTATGCAACCAATAAATCCATTTCGATAAAATTATTTTTCAGCTCAAAAGCAAATTATGTTGTGATCTTTTGATCCCAAGGTCTTTTGTAAGCCTTAATGCATAAATTGCTGCCATTGTCCATCTTTGTCTTTTCCAGAGCATGTGCCAGGATTTATTTTCCACCAACAATAGCAACAAAAGGAGCATGAAATTCAAATTCCTACCCCACAGGGTAAAACAGTGTACACATTGCAGCTCTCTTGACCTCCTGGTTTAATCTTTAACATATGTTGGGCCTGGCTCAGTGATTCCCAAAAGGAGGAAATCAAAAGACAGGGATGTTTTATCTCACCACGGTGGGGTTGAAGATAAAGCAGCTTTCCTAATGAACAAATTGCTCCACGCTTTTCTCTCTGAATGGAAAAGCAGATTTTAATTTTGTGCTTTTTAAATTTCTATTTCCACTTTGTACCTGTGAGCTCTGCATAACCAGGCTGGCACACTGTCTTTTATGTACTGGAAAATAACAGTCTATTTTGAAAATGGAAGATCTTAAGAGGGTTTAAACATCTGATTTTCTCAGCAATGTATTTTGCCTTCCCCTTGGTTAATTATCTCAGAGGGACATTAATCCAATCATTCAGTCTTTTACTTTATTTCATTTTTTGGTGTGTTTTTTGTCCTGTTAGTGTGGTGGTGCTGAGCGATTTCAAATCACTGCTCAAAGGAGGAAATAACAGTGATTTTCTCATCAAACATCTCCCTCCTACACTGGAGTTAAATTATGTGCTTGATTGCTTTGGAAATGATCAGAGCCCCTATTTCCTTTATTACTCTACTTTACTGATTATTTTTAAACAGAATTCTTAGCTTCTTACTCAAATAAACAATAGCTTTTAACCCACAGGTTCCTCTGTGATGCTGAGGTTTGTTCCCCACCAAACATTGAGAGAATTTCTCAGTTCTTTCAGAACTTTTTGGGGTTCTTCAGTGTGGTTTTATTTATTCTTCAACATTTGCAGGGTATTGTTAAGTCTCAGGGGATTAAACCAAATAAACATTACCACTGAAAGCTTGAAAGCAGCACAGGGAGGATGATGAAGTCTCTTAAATTCTGCTTTTGTTTGGGTAAGCATAAAAGATAAAGTATGGTTTGAATTAAGGATGTTTGTCCTTGTTTCACGGAGGAAAAAAAGGAATTTAGACAATCCTGAGTGTCTGTTTGGATAGATTTTGTGCTTATATTTGTATGAACATATATTTGCACCTTAATTTATGAATAAACACTTTAATTCCTGGAATCACCTTCATAGTTTAGTTGTTTCTGAAAATTAAATATAAGCTGCAGGAGGAACATGCTCCTTTCAGGGTGAGATGGGAGAATTTTATGCCAATTAATTTAGAAATTTTTCCTGATTCCTTCTTTGATTATATGTAGAGCATTAGCTCTGTGTTGTGGAAGTGAAATGGGAGAATTGCTGACTTAATGAATACATTGCAATGGAAATTTAATAGCAAACTGCTCTAATTTGGGAGAAATAGAAATTATCAGTGAGGCCTGATGTGAGTGAATTATCTTGCTCACATTTCACAGGTAACACAGCACTGTGTGTTTATCAATGGCATTGGTGGGCTGCACCAATTTCTGCTAAACCCCTGCAGTTATTTTGGGATAGCACAGAAATTTGGGGGCAATTTTGGCATGCTGAAAGCAGCAGTGACTTGGGAATTATTTATGACATCAGGGAGCTTTTTATCCATCAATTGTATTTGTGTCACACTGCCCAGTTCTGCCCCTCACCCAAATCTCCAACTATTGAGGGCAGTTCGGTCAAAAATACCCAAACTTTTCACAGGGCATAATCTAAAAAAAAAAAAAACCATTCCCATTTGGGGTGTGTGGCATTGCCAACATCAACATCTGAGCTCATCCACTCCGTTCAAACATTTGCATTTTTGTTTTCCTTACATAAACTTTGCATTCCTGGCTGCTTATGGGCTCAGTCTGGCTCTCGAGCAGTTTCAGCCAAGTGCAAGTTAGATGTTAGCAAGGCTTTTGTGAGGAGATTTTCACAAAGATTGGTAAAATTGGTGCTGGAAGTGTAGGTACTTGTGTACAATTGGGGTTTTTTGCCTCTTAGGCTTCTTCCTGCACATCATTTCTCATCTCAGCACCATATTTCTGAGTGCTGTCAGCATCAAAGGTGTTTTGTCTGCCAGTTGTAAGTCAGAAGGCTGTGAGAACATCTGTTGAATGTGGAATGAGTCTCAGGGTGACCTCTTGTTCCCCCTGAGATCTGTTTTCTTTCAGGACAGTTGCATTTGCTTCTTTATCTCCCTGCTGTCTGTGCTTGATTTTTGAATTTTTCCTTTTGGCTTGTGGCTTTGCTGCTTCCTCGTTGCTGATGTTTCCATAAATCAGGCTCAGGCTGGTTTTTCACTTCCTGAAAGAGTGAAAAAACCTGATTTTTACAGTTTGTGCTTTTGATCCTTTGAAATCTTGAATGCTATCCCAGCAAAACAAGGCTAAAGCATCAACTTGGCTAAGGAGCTGTCTGTCCGTCCTGCTAAACGTTGATTTGTGTCTGTTGGTGATCCCTGAGAGGCACCAAGAGGTGAATTTGCTGCAGCACTTGCAGGAATGACCACTTCCCTCTGGCACAGGCTGTGGATCTGTCAGCAGAAGGGAATTTGGAGCTCCATCCCTCCTCAGTGCAGGTTCTGGCACCTCCCTTTCAAGATCCTTTTAATTTTAATGAAATATCACACCACCAGAGCATCTGAAACACGAGAGATGGTTCCTTTGGATCTGTGGGGCTGCCAGAGGTGCTGGGGCTGTCCCTGCAGTTTGTCAGCCTTGTGCTATGCCAGTAAAAATGACATCAGTGGGGTTGGTCATACTGGGAGTTGGGCATTACTCATTTGGGGTCACTGGGGAGCAGGGAAGAAAACAGGGATTAGACGTTCCCATGTTCTGCTGTAAAAGCAGAAATTGGGAAGAGCTGGTGCTGCTCTGGTTTTTGTTTGAGTTCTGATTTCAGCAGAGCAAGCACCTGAAGGAGAAAGTGGGAGGAAAAAGGGGAGAAGAGATACAGAGACTGATAGAGATGTAATTAAAATGGGAAGAGGGTTGGACTTTATCATGCAATAAATCAAATATAAACAAAGCGAAATGCCAATTTTCTGGAGATCAGCAGAGGGATGGTAGCAAATGTGGGAGACACTGGTTGAGCCATCCTGCCTGGAGTGATATTCCCTGTCCAGAGCTCATTCTTGGTGCAGCTCCTGCTCCTGCAGCACCTACTCCACCTTTAAAGTTCAGTGTACCAGTAATGAATAACCTCATAATCCAGTCTGCAAGCCAGGCTGATAATCCTCTCCGCAATTTAATAGCAAAGGTCATCTGGAGAGGATTAATTTGTCAGCAGCGTTGGCACCAGGGAGTGGGTGGAACAGATTTGATCATGGAATCACACAATCCCAGAATAGGTTGGGCTGGGAGAGACCTGACAGAGCATTGAGTTCCAACCCCCCTGCCAGGGCCACCTTGCACTTCCACACTTCATGGTGTGATGTTGATGCTCCAAGGTGTGCTGAGATGATTCCCTCTGGGAATTGCCTGGCAGGAATCAGCTGCAGGAGTTCTCACAGGCAGGGCAGGAGGATTTTTAGTGGATTTTTAGTGGATTTGAGCACAGGGTGTGCAGTGCAGCAGCTGCTGGGAACCAGAGCCAGGGCTGCTGTTCAAGCCAGTGTCCTACAGTAGTTCTTGAACTAACAGTACTTGGAAACCACTCCACGGGGAATTTCATCCTTTGATGGGGAGAGTCCCCAGAAAGTCGTTTGCAAATGGAAATGCACTGTCTGCCTTTTGCTGAGGAGTGGATTCTGCCTGTGTGAGCTTCCCCTCCAGGATCTGGGGATGATTCTGATGAAAGATGATCAGATTGTGCAAAGAGGGCTCGGAGGACTCTGAAGAAAAACAAAAATTAATTGAATATACCACTCTGCTTTTCAGAGGCAAGAGGCCTCTGAAGAGCTGGCAAGTTACAGCTAGAGCTGATTAAACCTGCATTGACTTGGAACCATCATTAATATAAATCACTGCTCTTCAAAGGCCATTTTAAAGGACTTGGTATAAAAGAAGAAAACTCAAACCCCACAATCCTAATTGGTTTCATTTGTGTTTGAAGAGTTCTTCTGACTTGCTTTTCCAGTCCTCTGACAAGATTTTTTTTATCCTTTTTAACAGCTGCCTATAAATTAGGGCAGTTGTTTTACTAGTAGCAGTGATATAAAAGTTGCCACCGCTCCCCAGTGGGTGTTGGTCCTTATGGAATCATGGAGTTGATTCATGACAGTGTAAAAGCTCAGAGCTTTTAAATGTCTTTATATTCAGGAATCTCCCAATCCAAGCAAATTGCAGTGGAGATCAACTGTAGAATGAGGAGGTTTATTTATGGGCTGATTATTTCCAGTGTAGGTGCTGGATGAGATTCCAAAGGAACTCCTCTCAGGATATCCCACAAAAGCACAGAAACTTGGGGAAAAGGTGTGGAAGGTTGGGCTGTGTGTGAGCTAAAGGCAAAGCCTGGCTCAGGATGTGTAGGTTGAGAGAGGCTTTAGGATAAAGCAGGCTGTTCCCAGAGCGGTGTTTTCCTTGCTGGAAGGAAAGCAGGATCTCATTACACAGTGCCAATTGTCGTGGTTAACAATGGAGTTCTTTCTTTTTTTCAGCTCTGCTTTGTGAAATGCTTCTGTAATGAGCTCAGGCTGGGTCTTGACAAAGTCTTTCCCGCTGAGCTGAGTCTTTCTCCGTGGAGCTGAGGGAGGAAGTGTGGATTTAATGGTGACAGTGGTTTGTTCTCTGACCTGCAGATGGTGGAGGAGAGCGAGGAGAGGCTGACAGAGGAGCAGATCGAGTCCCTCCTGCAGACAGTCACCAGCATCCTGCCAGGAGATCCAGAGGAGCAACACTCAGCCATGGCAACAGGAGACAAAGGTGACCAGGCCTAGGAGGCACCTGGCAGCAATTCCAGAGGAGAACCAGTCTGGTTTTGATACCAGTTCAATCCTGTATTGGGCATAACTGTAAAATACATGCTGATTTTTATGGCTTGGAGGTGATGAGGGAAACAATTGTTTACAAGCAAGCACGGAAAAGGACACTATTGTCTGGGTGTTTTGTCACAAACAGGGGTGACAGTGCCAGAGCTGGCAGTGGGGCAGCCTGAGGAATCCTTTGGGGTTTTTCCATTCCCCATGGAAGAACAGCTGTACATTTGAATAGGCCCATGGACAGCTGGCAGTGCTTTCATTAGCACAGCAGGGCTGGGATCAGAATTGCTTCCAGAAGCTTCCAGAGCAGAGGCTGCCATGCAGAGCCAACTCTGGGGGCTGTTTGGGGAGCAGAACACAGGCAGGGATGCACAGGAGCTGCTTGGGGTCTGGCCAGGCACTCCCAAACCTTGGCATCATGGAATTGAGAGGATCTGTTTGAGGGCAACTCAGGGATGGCTCACATTAACAGAGATCCAAATCACTCACAAATTCTCCCAAACCCTGGGCCAGCTCACAGGGGCTGAAATCAAAGCTCTGAACACCCACACAGCAGAATATTGAGGTGTTTCTTGTCCCTCTGAACATTTATTCCAATATTTACACGTAGACCAGGCTCTCCTGTGCTGGAGGAATAAATGAGCCAACACTGAGCTCCTAATCTGGTGTGGAAGAATGAGAGGCAGTCCTGGATGAAGCAGAACTTACTGAGCTTTTTGGTCTGATTAAGGATTTCAGGATCAAGTATTTAATGTTGAAAGCCTTGGTGATTATCATAAATCATTTGTGTGTGAATATCCACACAAAGTCAGCCGCTGGATTATATTGTGGCCACAGACCATTCTTTTATAATTATTATGATGTACTGGAAATAGAAATAAAATTCTAAGTACATCCTGGCAATTTTGTGATTTACAGACAAGATTAAATCACAATATCTGACTTCCCCCCCCCCCTCAGCTCTGTCATGGTTTTATTTTGTGTTTTTATGCAAAGAATTTATGCTTTCTGAGCTTTAGTTTTGCAGTGTATGAAAGAGACTGATAAATTCCAGTGTCTGGGGGATTTGTCATTTTTGTTTCCATGGTATTTAAGCTTCTCTGATGTTTGGAGAGGAAAGAAAATTATTGGAAAAATGTATTTGTTGCCTCTTAAAGATAATTTATCTTACATTAAATGCCTTCCAAGGCTGGAGACTAAAGGTATGTTTAGACTGGGTTTGTTTAGTACTGAAGAGGGAAAGTGCTTGGTGGGTTTGTGATCCATCAGTATATATTTTTCTCTCCAAATGGGAAAGAAAACAAGAGAGATAAGTGGATCATAGCATGGAAAACCATGCAATTAATTTTAAAATCAGCATTTTTATTCAGTCACTGATGTTGTTTGACATCCTGCAGCCTTGGGCTGCAAGTGTTTACATTTTCATCTGTCCTTTCCCAAAATGAAGTTATTGAAATTTGCTCTGAACATATCAAAAGCAGCTGGAACCAGGCTGTAAATACCTTTAGCCAACAGGAATAACTCATCAGATCCCTGCAGTTGGATATTCCATCCTGGGAATTGATTTGTTGCTGCGGTGGATCTTTGCCAGCCTCTGTGCTGTTGTGTGGGTATTGTACAGGACACAGAACTCCCTCACTTGCTGTTGGACTGAACCTTCTTATCAGGATCAATTCCAGATGTTAACAGCTGTGCAAATGTATGGATGGCTTGTGCAGTGAACAAGAATTCCCCTAAAAATGCAGTGCTGAACAACACTGAAAACGTTCTGGGCTTGTAGCATGTGCATGACCCCAAGAAATGATTTTTAAACCTCCTGCTTGTAAATTCAGGTGAGGGTTTGTTCTTCTGAGCTGTGCTGTTTGGTCTTTTCTGTGTCAGCAACCCCAGATCAGAAATGATTTATGGGGAGCAAATGTCTTCTTGCTGATGTGTCACCATTTCCCAGTGTCCTGAATATCACACAGAAGATCTACCACTCTCCCAAGGCTGCTTTTCCCCCTTAATTAACCATTAATTAACAGGAGATGGACCCTCCTAATCCTCCTGGAACACAGAAGGTGGCACCAAGTGGCTCTGTGGGTGCCAGAAAGGTAAAAGTGTGTTCTGAGAAGAAACTGAGCACTCAGCACTTCCTGAATATTTCAGAAGCATATGTTGCTTTTCATTTTCTCTTTTCTTATCTCTTCCTCACTTTTTTCCCCCTCTCTTGTGTGTGTTTGGCTCTGCTCAGGGCTGCTCTGCCTGGGAGGAAGGGGAACAAGCTGCCAGAATTCCTCATCTGATCCTTGAAAACACCTGGGGGTTTCTCTCCCCATAAATTCAAGCTTTCTTGAGGATTCTTTGGCAGTCACTGCTGGAGAAGTTTTATTAGAAGAGGCTTTGTTTAATGGGAGGAGAAGGAGCTGCTGCTCCTACCTGGCTGGGCGAGGGGAAATGGATCTGCTGGGAACAGATGTGCACAGGGAATTTTGTGGGAGATACAGGAAATCCCTGCTGCTGAGCTGAGCAGCTTTGCTGGGGCTCAGGGGGTGGACAGAAGGTAGGTGGGATTTAGGAGAAATGTGCACAACAAGCACCTTGGTGTTCTGCAAGCATCATCCCAGTTTTCAGCTGGATGCATTGGTGTCCCTTATCCCATGGAGAAAGTAGGATATTGGCTGAGCCCTGCTCCCCATCCCAGACAGCTCCAGACCAGCCCCTTCAGTTGCAATCCTCTGTATCATTTGCTATTTTTTTAATGCTCTTCAAATTCTGCCTTTTCCCTTTGTGTTGTTCCTGGATTTCCTTCCACAAGGCCCTGGCTCGGGGAGCAGCAGGCAGGGGAAGGGAAGAGGAAGGACTGAAAACACCCCCACAAAACCTAATGGGATCCAACTCCTTCCTCCCAGCAGGTTTGCTCCAGCAAAGCCCACAAATCCCCCCCAAAATCTGCTGCTTCCCACTGCCCACGCTGGGTGAGAGGGCAGGGGGATGGAAATGGTGTAATTCAAGCCAATTTAAACATTTTCCCTTCTCCTCTGCAGCGTCCTGCCCCCAACATGGCCTCAGTGGGAAGCTGCCTCTTTCCCAGCCCCATGGGGCTGCTCCAAGTGGGGCAGGACCCCCTGTCCTGTGTCACCAGCTCAGCTGAGACCCCAGCAGCTGAAGCCACCAGGGAAGGCAGCTCAGATGTGCTGGGTGTTGCTCTGGAAATGGCCCTGAATTCCCCTCACACTCCCAAAAGCTGGTGGAGGATATCCATGTGGAATATCCCTGAGTGCTGCCAGGGTTGTCACCCTTGGAAACCACCAGGCTTGGTGGGATCAGATGGGATGTGCAGCTTTCACCCCAAAACCTTCACCTGGCCCTCCAAATGCTGCTGCTTCCTCTTGGTTTTGAGCTTTTCCCAGGGTTTTTCTCTGCTTTTCTGGAGCCAAAATCTTCCCCCCAGTGCCAGCTGAGCTGGTTGTAGCAAGCCAGGAGCAGAGGCTCTGAGGAAAACCATAATATTTGGGGGCAGTGGTGAGGCAGGGAGCTGCCAGGAGGGCAGGGAGAGTCTTAGGGAGCTTTTAAATTCTGCCTTTTTTTTGCTGGATTTTGCTTTTTTTTTTTTTTTTTGCCTCAGCAGAGCCCAGGAGTTAATCATTCAAATATGCTTATGTGTAACTAATCTCTGCAGGACAATGAGCTGAGAAATTAGTGAATGCAGTTGAAATGGGGCAGAGTGGTTGCTATAAAAAGGGTGTCCTGAGCCAATGGGAGCCACCAGGCTCCTATAAAAGCGGGTGGGGAAGAAAGAGCAGCCGGTGGGATCACCAAAACCCCAATGTGTGTCCTGAGCTGCCTCTGCCTGGGCAGAGATCCTCCTGAGCTGCTGGAAGCCAGGCTCTGAGCCTTCCCCCAAGCTCTGGGGATCCCTGTGGGGTCAGTGGGAAGGACAGGATCTGCCTGGAATCACCCCTGTTGGAGCCTGAAAGGATGGAATCCAGCAGTGCCGTGAGTTGGGGTGGGAGTGCTGCAGGTGGGGGGGAGCAGGATGGATTCCATGGATCCTCCTCTTTTCCAGGAGCTGGGTGAATCCATGGAAGTGGAACCCCACGTGGAGCTGCATTTTGGGAGCTGTGAGGGTGTTCAGGGGGTTATCCTGTGGGATGTCCGTGGAGTGGGAATAGGGAGGTGGGGAAAGAATGGGGAGGGATTTTAGTGAACTTCGAAAGGGATGATTCCAGCTGGGCTGACCCCAATGGCTGTCCTAGCTCCTGCACACTCATCCCTTGGCTCCCAGCCTTCCCCAGCAGGTTTGGGCTTTATCCCTGATGCTAAAGCAGGTTTGGGTTTTATCCCTGATGCTGTTTGCAGCCTCACAGGACCCATGGTGCCAAACACACCTCTGGGTGCCATCAGTGAGCTCAGCACTGGCCACGGCTGGCAGGAGAAAATTCCTCTTGGAAGGAAAAGTGGCACAGGAGCTCTCTGCCAGCCTGAAAATCCCCCAAAGAGGTGTTAAGTGCAGATATTTCCAGCTCCAGGGCACATTAATTCCCGCAGTGATGCCACTGCCAGTCCTTAGAAAAGCAGGAAATCCCAGCATCTCCAGGCATCACATTCATCCTGCTGCTCTTTTTTCTCCAGGCTCTTAGTTAAATAATAATTTATCTGTCTCTTCTGGTGACTTCTCTGACTTTTGTTCCATTTGAAACCACACACAGCTGACTGACCCCATGAAATCAGCCTCCAGCCCCCTTTTTCCTGCCTGCAGATCAGCAAATGGGTGTGAGGAGTTTGGGATGGGATCATCCCTGCCTGGGCCAGCTGCTCTCCCCTCCAGAAAACGAACAGCACGGCCTGTTTCCTGTTAAATCCTGCTGCTTGCATCGGTTTACATTGTTTGTCTCATGTTTTACAGCTTCCAAGCTGATGTTGCAGTAAAGCTGGCTGGAGTTGAGGCAAGAAATCAGATGCAGGCACTGGCAGGGTTCCCCAAAAGCATTCACGAGGGTTGATCCCACAGTCACATTTCTGAGTCACTGCAGGAGCTGGGTCCCTGGCTGGTGCTCCAGGACTGTGCTGCTGAGGAGTGCTTTTTTGGGCAATTTTTGGGGTTTTAATTGCAGGGCAGGTGGTGGAGGGGTTCTACCTGCTCCTGCTGCAGCCAGAGCAGTGCTTTGGTGTCTCCTGAGTTGTTTCATGACCCCTGAACTTTGTTTTCAGTTTATCTTCCTTCCTGTCTTGTTGAGAGGGGAGTGAGGGAGGCTGGCTGGGCACCAGCCACAGGCTGGGGCAGAAATTCGGATTTGTATAGATGTGTATGAGTGTTTAGAGAATAGGATAGAGAATTATTGAATAGATGGAGTTACAAGGGATTCCTAAGGATCACCAAGTCCAATTCCCTGCTCCTCACCTCTGCCTGACGTGAATAGGACAATTCAGAACTCTGCTGGGCTCCCTTCCCTGGGGAACTTCTTCCAGAGCATTTTCTGTGGATATCATGGATATAAAAATGTATTTTAGACAAAGCAGGACTTTATCTTTTAGGCCCAGGGCTCTGCAGATAAACAGGGCAGATTTGGGGTGGCAGTTCCACATCCCCCACGGTTTGCTGCTGTTGTCCTTGCTGGATGCATCCACAAGAAACAAACCCAAAACACTAAATCCAGCTGCTTTCCATCCATCCCAGGTTAGCCAGAGGCTGCCTGAAGGGCAAGGCAGGGATTTCTGCCCGAAAGAACTGAAAGCTTTTGGAATCCAAAGCCCTGAGCTAAGGGCAAAAGCTTCTTGCTGGCTGCAGGAGTGAAGAAAAGTTTCTTTACAAGCATCAACTGCTGCTGGCTGGGGAGTTCTGCCCTTTCTGGGCCAATTCTGCTTTTCTTCCTAGCAAAACAAGAAACAGAATATTCCTGCAAGGACTGAGTACAGGAGAATGGGCAGAAATTCATCATAGGGAATACACCAAATCCAGCAGGTTCCCATGGCAACAGGCCAAGTGGCATGAACTGTAAATATCTGTTTGTGTGGGGATATTTGGGAATGATGGAGAAGGTGTTAGAACCAGGATGGGCTGAGCAATTCCTGATTTTGCCATTTCTGTGCCTTTTCTCTCCTCTGGGAAATTGCTGTATTGATGGCTGCTTTCTTTTCTTGATTTAAAGTGTTCATTCTGGAGGATAAGTTCAGGATTTGCCTCTGCTGGGGCAATTTGGGGTTTCTTAAGGAAAAAGGGATTTTTTTTCTTCTCCTAAAGGGGCAGAGCTTCAAGTGATTATTTCTTTGATGCGTTTTATTCTTCTCTGTGCTGCTTTTTTAATTTGACATCTGTTCTTTAGCTGAGGGGGACATTATCCAGTGGTTGGGGATGGGGAGGAAGGAGGTCTGGATTTTGTATTTTGTCTGCAATGAATTGATATGAATTATTTAGGATTATTTTTTTGAGAATGAAGGTTTCAAATTGGATTCTCCCCTTGGATCTCACCATTCCCAAGCTGAGTTTTCAGGGAGGGCTGATCCCTCCCTGGAGCATTAAATGCTGGGGTTCCAAAAGACCACTGGAAAAATAAATGATCAGTGGACTCCAAAAAAAAGGGAGCTCTGGAAAAGGCACCACTTTGCAGCTTCTCCCAGAGTTTGGCCCAGGGTTTTCACTCATTTCACTCCAGACCTGAAGATACCAACTTGGGAGTTACAAAAATGCATCCAAACCAGGGTTTTTCAAGCAACATCCTGGGCTGAGCTGTTCCTGCACTGCAAACAGGGAAAACCCTGCCAGGATGGGGTCTTGGATCCACCAAATGAGTCTGTTCCCAAAAGCAATGGGATTTTATTTGTTATTTTTATTTGTTATTTTTTAGGGAATCACATCACCCTCCTCATCCGAGGGCTCCAATGGCTGAACTGGTACTTGGTGACCATTCCGTGTAGGGGGAGAATTCAGCTTTATTTCTCCCCCTGTGGGGGAGAATTCAGCTTTATTTCAGTTTCTTGCAGCTTGGCAAATCCAGCTCAGCCCTGCAGGAGGCAGGGATTGATGAAAACACATCTGGAATGAGGAATCACGGTGGGGATGGGGCTGAAATCCTGCCTCATCCCACCTTTCATTGTGTGGATTTTAACTCCCCTTGTAAGAACCTCAAAGAAAAAAGGCTGCACCATCCCATCACCACCATTAATGGTGTTCCTTCTGAGTTCTGATCCTGTGCAGGCAGAACTCTGTCTCTTTGGCAGTGGGGTTTTATTCTTTTATTTTTTGGGATTTGTGAGTTCCTTTCACTTCTTCGTGTCACTTCCCAGAGATCATTCCTTGTGTCACTGTCATTATAAATGAGCTGATGGATATTTACCTCGTTAAGAGGCCAGTGTGCTAAAAGCTTTACAAACTCATGCCTTGAGTTTGGGAATTCTCTGCCAACCACTGGGAATTTTCAGCCATTTCAACCTCATGGGACAAGGAGTAAGGAATATCTTAACCCTCTTAAAGCTCAGCTGAGAGCATCCCACATCACTCAAAGCCTTCAGCAGCTGTGTGAGCTTTATAAAAACTCCAGCTCAGCTCTGTGATACTGCTTGGGGTTTTTAGGGGTTTTTTTTTCAGGGAATCCTAAAGAAGGGGAAAGAATTAGGCAACGGGATGTTCTGGGATGAGCTGAGCTCCCCTCCTGCACACGTCCTCGTGCCACATCAGCAGCTGTCTGCGAGCCAAGGACACGGGGAGATGCCTATGGCTGGAAAAACAGCTCCTGCTGTATTTGTTGGACTGGAAAAACCCAGGGATCTGCACCTCCAGGGGCTCCTGCAGCTGCGGGGAAAGTTCTGTGAAATAAATCTGTGCGATGCCTAAAACACCTCGCCTGTGCTGAGGGCTGCATGGAGATGTTCTTCCTGCCCCCATAATGATTTCTCCAGACACGTGGCAAGGTCAGTTCTCAGCTGTCCCATCTAGAAATGAGGCAGGGATGGGGGAATATGGAGCTATTTGTCACAAAATGCTGCTTTGTAGGGTTAGAGCAGAAATCTCTTTGAGTTGATAGCCTTGATCTTCTCTGAGCTACCAATGGGTGAAGGTCAGGTCATAGCTCCCTGGAAATAAAGTTCATGTTCTCCTGGCTTGGATAACCTCAGTTTAAATCCTCCTGGAGTGGTGCTTGCAGCAGAAAAACCTGCTTGGAGATGGAGCAGGATGAGTCCAAACCCTGCATGAGCCAGGGAGCAGTGCCAGGGAGTCTAGGGAAAAGGTGGAGATGCTGCCAGCTTTGCACCAAGGTGGTGCTGTGCCTGCAGCTCAGGGTGATCCCTGGGCTGGAGCTGAGGCTTTCTGCTGGCAAAAACTGGGAATGGCTCCATGGCATTCCCATGGCTGGGTTTGGGTGGCTTTGGACAAGCCCTGCCCTGCCAAGGGCAGCCTGTGCACGGGCACTGCCAGAAAAATAGCAGCAGCAGGGAAAAGCAATAAAAACAAGTGTTCCTCTGGGAAATGCTGAGCCAGACACCAACATCCTTCCAAGTGAACCAGTGGCCTGGCTGGCTTTGTGGCTGACAGGTTTGCTCTGCTCCTGAAACCATCTGCAGGCGAGATTTGGGTGCAGAAACATCAGATTCTCCTGCAGGGAGGGGAAGCAGCAGGATGTCATCAGCCTAATGTCTGTTTGCCCTAAACTCAAAAGCTTGTGGGCACAGTCCTTGGGTTTTCTCCTCCTCTGGGAATCATTAGTCTTCCCTGGATGTCCAGGCTGGGTTTTTAGGCTCAGCCTGTGTCGCTGTTGAGCGGCTAGCTGAGGAATGACCCAAGTTCTCAGACAAGGAAAGAGAGGAGAAGAGGAACTTTATTGTTTTGAATTCCGTATATATAGAGTCTACAGAAGTGCCCCAGATTGGTCAGCCTGAGACCTCCCCCTAGGCACAATTGGCCAAGCCCGAACTGACTCAATCCGGAGAAACTGTTTGCAAAACATCCAAACTTTATCTTGTTTATGAAATATAGCAAAATGTTCCCACGGGAAGAACCTGTGCTAGCCACAAGCCTGCACTTGCAGACACTGCTGGGCTCCATCTGCACTGCTGGCTGCCCCTGTTGCTCCTCACCTTGCAGCCAGCAGTGGGTTATTCCCATTCCCTGTCCCTGCTGCAGGGCTCTGGGGTCACCCTCAGCCCAAGGGCAGCTCAGAGGCTGGGATGTGCAGAGGGATTTTGTCCTGGCATCCTCCAAGGCACCACTGAGGTTTTGGAGTCTGTGCTGCTGGGATCATTGGCAGTTTCCTTCGTCAGGAAGGTGCCAAGCCCATCCTTTTTCCTGGGGTTTGTTCCCATCCTTAATGCCCAGATAACAGGATTGACTCAGACACATCCCTGACAGAGCCAAGGAAGCATTAGGGCTGCAGGGAGAGGGAAGGATGCCCAGCACAGGGGCTTGGGATTTTGGAATTCTGCCCCACGGCCAAATGGATTTTCACAGGAGAAGCTGAAATCCAACCCTCTTGCTTTATGTGTGCTTTATCCTATCAGTACCCTCCAAATCCCTTCACGCCTTCAATTCCTCCTTTCAAGGCTCCATCTAGATCCAGACTTTGGAAGATTTTTGGAGTCCCTCACCCTTCCCTGCCTTTCCAGACTCCCTTTGGTGACTTCAGGGATGAAAACCACAAGCACCAAACTTCCTCCAGCTACTTCCCAGCGAAGGAGAGATCAGAGATCCTCCTGGTGTAAGACAGACATTGGGGTTATGCAATTGCTGCTGAGGTATTCGAGGAAAAATCACATTTAACAGTCCTGGCAAGGACTTGCCTAAGCCAGCAAGCACAGCTCTCCCTGCTCCGGGCTGCTGCAACAAGCTGGACAGAGCCAGGGGGAAATTCTTTGCATTCCTAGGACTGGGAGGTGGAATTAAGGTAAAATGCTCCTGGGTGAGGGCCAGGCTATGTGGAGTAAGGATCTTTGAACTATCACACTGGACTTGAATTCGGGAATACTTTTGGAGTGGAGTTAGTGTCGGGAAAAACGTTGGGTTGGAAGTGCAGGGAGGGAAAAAAAGCCTCATTTTTGCCTGTGGATGTGCCAGACCTCCATCTAGCCGAGGTCAGGGCAGCAGTGCTGGGGAATCTGCTGGCTTGGCTGATGTGGCAGGAGAGATTCTGCTCGTCACGAGGGCCCTGGCAAGGGACAAGGCTGGAAAATGTGTCCCTGCTGCTGGAGCTGTGCCAGTCTGAGCTGCCTGAGGCTGGGCCTGGCTCCTGCAGCCTGCCCTGCACTGGGCAGGGATGTCCAGCTGCTCTCTGCCGTGGGGACAAAAGCCTGGCTGGTGCTGTGGCTCACATTTGGAAAAAAAAAAGTTTAATTGAAGCTCCTAAGCAGCACCAGAACTCAGGGATGCTCTTCATTCCTCCTCCCACCAGCAGTCCCACATGCTCTGTGTGGCACAGCTGGAACTGAGAGCATGGGAATAACCATGAGCCATGGCAGCGATGAGGGAAAACAGGGAAAAACTGGGGGAAACATGGAAAAACAGGGAAAACCAGCCAACCAGGATCCACTTCTGCTCCTCTTGGAGCTCAGCAAACCCCAAGCTGTGACCCTGCAGCACCATCCTGCTCCCCAAGGGTTCCACCTTTCCTCCTGGGCTCATCCTTCATCCCGTGCTGAGCCCCAGCCAGGAGGAATCCTTCCCAACTTCCTGGAACAAACCAGGGCCAGGCCAATGTAAATGTCCCAGCTGAACAATTAACACTGCCCCTTCTCAGGGCAAACTTACTGGAAGCAGGATACACAGTCTGTCTCATCTTCTATTTGTTGATTCAGATCCAACAGCATTAGGGGAGCAAAGGACATTTATCCCTCATCAATAGCTGTCAGGAAGGAGAAATTTGAAAGGGATTTTGCATCATCTGGCTGCACCGAGATGTCACTTGGTGCAATATTTGTGCAATATTTGATGGTTGTTTGAGCTGTGAGCATTGATTAAAGAAGGGCCCAGCGTGGGGCACCCTCTGCCTCCAGGATTTCCATGTTCCTCATCCAACAGCTCTGTGTTTTCCCCTTTTCCCTTGGAGAGCAGCGTTTCCCCCTCCCTGGAGGCACTGTTTGATTGGAAGGCTTTAAAATGCACAATCTGTGTGAGTCACGGTTCAAGCCATAAAAGAAAAACCAATAAAGCCATCTGAAAAGTGCCGTTTAATGGGTTGAGGGCAAACTTACTGGAAACAGGATACGCAGATTGTTTCATCTTTAAATCGTTGGTTCAGATCCAGCAGTGTTTGGGGAGCAAAGGACATTTATCCCTCATCAATAGCTGTCAGGGAGAAGAAATTTGAAAGGGGTTTTGCCACCTGAAGGGAGTTGTGGGTTTCTCTGTACTCCCAGCAGCTCTCTGAGCACTTTAAAAAAGCATTAAAAAGCCTTACAGGTGCTGGGAACTCTGGAAATTCAGTCTTTCCAGGGCAGAGCTTTTCACAGAGTGAGAATAATTGTCACTGTCACCAACACAGGTATCTGCTTGCATGGCAAATATTGATTTTCTTAGCAAATAAAACACACCTGAGCTGAGCCATGTTCACCCCTCTCAACAGAGGTGTTTCTCCACTCTCACTGTGGCTTTGCCCAGACTGAATTTTGGGATCTTAAAGCCCTTTGACTAATTTTTTCCACCCACATGGCAAGCAACGCAGATCTGGGGAATGTCCCGTGGCATTGTTCCCTTTGATATGACCCTGCAGCAGCAGTGACATTTCTGCAGGGTGTTTGTCTGCATCTGGGCTTCTGTTTGTGAAGAGAGAATATATTTTCAGTTGGATTTAGCTTTTGCATATCACTGTGTTACCAAGTCCAGCTCTACCTGTTCTGCTGGTGAGGAACCAAACCTGGCTTTCCACATGGGGCATCGGGAATGAAGGGGTCAGGGTGGCCTCAGGCCGCGCTTTTTCAGAGGTGAGTTAATCTACAGATGTGAATTTCCTTCTAAAGCTGCACCTCCAGGTGCAGAGAGCTGCTGCAAGTCACCCTCCCTCCTTTCCCGGCCGCTTCCCCCAGCTGTGGGTCGGACGGGTTGGGATTTGTGCCAGCAGCTGGCGTAGGCTCCGGCTCGCGCTGCAGCCTGCCGCTGCTCCAGATGTTTTCCCGCTCGCACACGTGGTGGGCACATGGCTGCCGCTTCCCGTCTGCTGCAGAGCAGGTGTGTGACCCCGGGGGACACCTGAGCCCTGAGCCGGGCTGTCAGCACCTCGGGCCTGTTTGGAGTTCTGCTCGATTTATGGGGCAGCTGGAGCGCTGCACTTCAACCGGCTGCCCAGGACAGCGGAGCTGTGTGGTTGGGGTGGTTTAAATACTGAAAGCCAAGCCGGGGGGGACAGAAATCGGGACAGAATTTTCCTTTCAAAATATTCGAGAATAAGAATAATTTTCGCTCGGCGGCGGGGGCATTCTCGCGGCGTGAGCTGTGCGCGGCTCACATCTGTCTGGCACAGCTGGCCGGCCGCTGGCGCACGTGTGGTCCGCGCGCCAGACGGCGCCGCCCAGATGTGCGCGCGCGCGCCCCACCCGCGGCCAGCTGTGCGCGCCAGATGTGCCGCGGGGGGCGGAGCAACCGCCCAGGCCACGCCCCTTCGCGCCGTCAATCACCCGCCGCTGCCCAACCGCGGCTCGCGACACATCGGGGCCCGCGACCAATCAGGGCGTGGTTGTGATTTCCATGGCAGCCGCAGCCGCGCGGCGGAGGGAAGGCGGCGGCGCGGCCGCTCCCGGTGCCGCTCCCGGTGCCGCTCCCGTCCCTCGTCCCGCTCCCGTCCCTCGTCCCGCTCCCTGCCCACGGCGATGGTGCCCCAGCGGAGCCGCGGCGGCGGAGGGGCGGCGGTGCCGCTGCTGCGCGGCTCCAGCCCGGCGCGGGGGCGGCAGCAGCAGCAGCAGCGCAGGTGAGGGAGGCGCCGCGCCCGCCGCGCACCTGAGGCGGCCCGGGGCGCTGCCCGTGCCCGCCCTGCCCCGCCCGCGCCGCCGGAGCCGCTGCCGTGCTCGGGGCGGGGGGCCGCGGCCTGAGGCGGCGGCAGGGGCGGCTCGGTGCCCGCTGTCGGCCCCGCTGGGCCGGGCCGGGCCGGCCGGGCGGTCCCGCAGCGCAGCCGGAGCGGAGCGGAGCGGCAGGGAGGCTCGGCGCGCTGCTCCCGCGGCCCGTGCCAGCCCGGGGATTGCCAAAGTTTCCCCGCGGCGGGAGAAGTCTCAGCGGGGGCTGCCGGCGCTCCGGTGCCTTTGTTGGGTGTCGGGGCGGCTGGGGGCCAGCGGGGACTGCGGTTTGTGCTGCGGGCACAGCGTGGCACAGGGACACGGAACGGCTTGGCTTGACCCTGTACATCATCTCGTTCTACGGGCAGCAACACTTGCCCTAGACCAGGCTGCTCCAAGCCCAGTCCGTTTTATAGTCCTATAGCTTTATAGTTTTATGGTTTATAGTTTTATAGCAGTGGAATAAATCTGTCCCTTAGCTGGCAGTGGGTTCGCTGCCGCTGTTGCTGGGTTAAGCCATTTGTTTGTCGCTGTGACTGTGCCGTACAGACTTTGATAGCTCTGGGTGTTTCACTGCTCTGATCGGTTGGATTCCCTGCAGTGCTCAGTGTCTAACGGGGTGCTGAAATCCCTCTGAGGAGCACGCTGAGAAGTGCACAGAACAGCAGTTCATCTGCTCTTAAAGTGTCGTTTTTCCTCTCTTTTTCCCTTCTTTTTTTTTTTTTGCTTTTATGCATAACTTTAAAGAGCCTGAAGCCTCTGTGTGTCGCCAGTAAAATTCCTGTTGTTGGATTGTTCTCCAGCAGGAACTGTACAACTCCACAAATAATGTTTATTCTTGCATAACCGGGAGCATGTTGGTAAATCTTTTTTGACCATTCTGTATGCAAATCCTGATAATTTGCTGTATATATATTATAGATGTAAGTAGGGCAGAATGGGTAGAGTTATTTCCTTTGATTTGAAGCAGAACTCTTTAATTACCGGCTTTTAAAAGTTAAATTTTAGAGGCCTTGAATGTTGAAAAACCTAAAAGTGTTGAATTTTGAGTGCTTGGGTAACAAAATGGAAATGCATAAACATGAGCACATTTTTTTTTTTACTCTTTATAAAGTGGTTGTAATAGAAATAATGAAATTATTACATAGTTATGTGTTGTATTCCCTGATATGGAAACTTCAGATTCTTCAGTCTGTGACCATGAAGGTTAATTTTAAATTTTCCAGACCTTTAGATTTTTAAAAAAAGAGCCAAAAAAAGTAGGTTCAAGGAATGCAAATGTGTGACCAACATTTTTATAGTTCCTGCAGTGGGAGCTCTAAGGGAAGGTTGTTCACACATCTGCATTCCCTGATATTAATCTTGTCCAACTTTGTTCTATCATTCTAGGAGTTGGCTCTCCTTCATTCCAGATGTTTTTATGCCAGGTGGTTTACTCCTTATTTCTTTGGAGAGGTGAATAAAAATGACTCCTATTTTATCATCCTTTTTTTTTCACTCTAAGGTTAGTGGGAGGAGAAATCTGGGGCAAACAGCTGCAGGGCTTGAGGGCCATGAGGGCTTAAAAAGCTAAAGATGGACTTGCAACTCAAGGCTTCTTGATTTTCATTTTTAGCTTTGAGTTTTTTGCTTGGGATTTGCTTCCTTGTACAGATTCTGACGCACACAAACACAAACAGCCAGAATCCAACCAGCTCATTGAGGAAAAGTTTTATGGGATTCCTTCCTTAAACTTTCCTTTAGGAGTGCTGAAAGAGCTTAGTATAGAACTTCCTCTAACAAATATCTTCAGTTTTCTAAACATATATTGTTTTGAGGGTGATTCTGGAGAATTCCCAGTGCCTGCTGCCTTTCCAGTATTTATCTTGAGAGAGAAAAAAATGAAAGGTGCAGGAAGAGACAGGGAAGAAACTGATAGAGTTGACATTTACTTTTTAACAGCATTTTCATTTCTCCTTTTCCAAGAGAATGACAATGGCTAACAGCAGTTTGGGATGTTTTTCCATCCAGCTGAGCTGCCTTGCCCCACTGTGAGATGAATTTCCTTCGCAGTGAAGTTTTGGGTGTAGTAGTCAGGCTGTGCATCAGAACCTTCTATTTCTGGAGGGAGTATTTTGGAGTTTGCTCCATAAAGCCTTGGGAAGGGAGGGGATGTTGCCATAGCCCCAGAGAATCAGGGATTGATTGAGCAGATCTCCTAAGGAGGGAAGGGAATCACAGGAACATGGCAGGAGGACATGAGGGGAAAGACAACTTTCCAGTAGTATGAACTCTTCCCAGACTTCTCTCTTGCTCCTGCTTTTTGGCACAGTGTTTGTAGGATGCCTGTGGAGCCTCCTGCCCTGCTGACACAGAGCTGAGTGTAATCCTTCCTCCCAGCAAAGCTCTCCAGAAGAGTAGAGGTCAAACCCTGGCCCTTTACATTTTTCAGAGCTTTAGATTCAAACCAAACCCTCAAAAAGCCTAAGCTCAAGGGAATGCAAAAACCATTCCTATAATCCCTGCAGTGGGAACTATTAGGGGAAGTTGTTCACCACACTTGGGCAGATGCAGGAACAAAATACATTCCATAAAATCTAAATTGTGCCCTTCCTAGGAAGAGATCTGACAGTCACAACTTCAATACATGGCAGCTAATCACTGAAAAATCCTTCCTATGTGTGTGGGGTTGGGTTTTATTTAGAGCTGGGTGATGCCACTGTCACTGTCCTCTCAATTTAGCCTTGGAAAGGCTGTCTGGTTGAACAGGAGGAGGGAGCTGCTCCCTTTCCAGCTCCAAAGTGAAAGCCTGAGCTCCAGAGGATTCCTTGTTACTGCCTGCTCATGGAGCATCTCTTTTCCTTTTCCTCTGGCAGGGAATGTTTTAAACAACAACAAACCCCAAACTGTTCTAGGAGAAAAGACAAATGAATGACTTGCCTCCTGACTAAGCTAAAAATTTTCAACATTTTTTGGATGAACTTGAGGAAAAAAGGTCCTGACCTGCTGCTTGGAGGGGGAGGGCAGGAGAATAAAGTGTGTGCAGGAGAAGGAAACAAAGCAGAGCAGTCAGTTTTGCTGTGCTAACATCATCTCAGGGCTGACTCACAGGCCTGACTTTTCTGGGCAGAAAATTCACTTACATACAATTCTGCTTGGCTGCTCTTTCTTGTGATGAAACTTGTAGATCCTAATTCTCTTTTTTTTTTTTTTTTCCTAAGTCCCACTGATTTTTTTTTTTCTGGGAATTCTTTTTATTCTGTCACTTGAAACTTGCCAAAGGCAACTACTACCACTGTAGTTATCTGCAACTTCCTCAGCTCATGGCTGGGTTGTGTTTGTTTGGGTGATTGTGGGGTTTGTTTTGGGATATTTTTAATAAAAGTTGTCTGTGCTTGAAAAAGCAAGGGGAGGTTCTCTTCCCAAGTGAGTATGAGCCTTCATCCTTCACCTTGTATTGCTCTAATGGGTAAAATAATACATTTTTAAAATGACTATTTAATTAATTAACATTTTAAAATGTTAAAAAACAGTCATAACTGTGCTTGTAAGGTGAGTAACACTTTTCCTGGGTCAAAACCCCACAATGTTTCAAACTCTGCTTAAATGCTGCCAAGGGATTGCTGATTTGGAGTTGTGATTTGGAAATGCTGGCAATTTAGTTGCTGCTAACAGCAGAGAAATGATAACTTTTACAATCCTTCAGGCTGACAGATGTGCTCCAGAGCACTTACTCACGGGGAGGAGAGGAATTATTATGGGGTTTATTTGCAGAGCAGCAACTCTCATATGTCATCCTCATCCCAAAAGAGCTCTCCTTGGAACTTCAGGCACAGAAGGGAGTTTGCTGGCTTGGAAAAGAAATTAATTTTATGAGAGGAGCTCTTTCTGACTGCTCTCTCTTTCCTGACATGAAAAGCTTGGTCTTGCTACAGTTTATGGCAATGTGTGTTCCAGGTAAAAAACCAGGACAGAGGGTTGTGGGAGAGTTAAATCCTGGTTCTTTATGGTCTTGCAGCCTCTGGCAGCTTTGAACTTCCCAAAACAAGTTCCTGCATCAAATGAATGAGTTTGGGGGTGACTGATGTGGGGTTTTTGGTGGTGTAGGTGAGTGGTCAGTACTCACAGGCTGAAATATTAATTGGAATTCCCAGCTGGAATTGTGCCCAGAGGGAGTCATCACATGCTGTACCCAACCTGTGAATTGAGGATTTCAGCCTTCAGTCACCAGCTTTTCTCCAATACTGAGAGTTCTTTGGGTTTATTTTATTTTGGTTTAAATGATCTTCTAATACAAATCTCTGCTAGAGTTAAACATTTCAAATTTAATCTTGATGTGCTTTTCTGTAGTGATCAGCTACCTCACTTTTGCATGTAGGGAATGTTGGTGTCTTCAAGGAGTGGGTTAGTTTGGAAGATGAAGGTTTTTGTGGAGGATTTTTTCTTCCTTCCTGAGGAAATTCGTTTTGTGGAATTTACTCAGACTGAGTAATGGTAGGGAATGTAGGAAGTGTAAATATTTGTAAGGCTTGTGTGTTCTGTGCTAAAATGCTGTTTCAGTTGTGTTAATTCTACTGAGAACTCAATCTTCACTGTATCTAAAGAATTTTAAAAGATTTTGTACTATTTATTCATTTTCAGCAGAACAATTTCCTTAATTTCAAGTTAGCTCTGCATGCTGAAATGTTCAGAGGAGGAACTTTTGCTGCTATGGAAGTATGAACTGCATGATTTATTTTCCTTTCTTTTTGAGCACTGTTCAGATGGCCTTAGTTTCCTGTCAATTTGAGGGTGTCTTTTTAATTTTTTTTTAATGTTTAGATATTTAAGGTCCAGTTAAAGCAAGCAGAGGTACGTGAGTAGAATAAAACTTGTCACAGAGGATGAATTGTTCCTGAATGGTGTTCTGGCCAGACAGTGTTGGCCATTTCACAGGAAAAGAAGGGAATTAATCCTTGAGTGCTATTTCCAGTTTAATTTTGGTAACAGAGGCTAAAAGCTGAACTTTGAGTGAGTGAGGTATTGTGACAGCTGTTGATTGGAATAAGCTTTGCTGGTGTGAAGGGGCAAAACATTCTCTTGGATGCACTGCTGTTACAGATTCCTGTGTGAGGAATTCCCTTCTCTTCCCCAGACCCAAGTGGGAATTCTGTCCCCTGGCTGCTGGCTGGCTGCACATTCCCATAGAGCAGGGACAGAGCTGGAGAGCCTCTCTGAAACCAGGCATTTCTGAGTTAACAACTGGATTTTCAGAGGAGAAGGTTAAGTGGATAATGCTTTGGAGAGAGAGCAGGGAGCAGGCAGAAGGATCTTCTCATTCAGGGATGTGTCCTGCGCTGCTGACAGAGATGGAAAAGCTTGGAGGAAGCCAATCATTTCAAACTTTGGAGATCCCTCTGTGCCTGGAGCTCCTCCCAGTTCAAAGCATCTGCTGTTCAGAGTGCTCAGTGAGCTGGTTCAGCTCTTCCTCCAGAATTCCAGTAGAGCACTAATTTCATTGGAATTTGGAAAAGGAGAGTCACTTTTCAGCCCAGCTTAGCTGAAAAGCCAAAGCAGGTGAACTGCAGAGCACAGGTAAAATGATTGTCTGTAGATAAAGCGTTAGAAATGGGAAAGATAAAGACACAGGTGGAGTCATCCAGGCAGCAGAATCAAGATTTATCTAAGCCACTGTTGGGTATTGCTGGTGCTCACTGTAAGGCATGGCATGTTCTTAGTCCTTCTTGGAAATGGAATTCAACAAACAGATTTTCAAATTATTTTCAATCTAAAACTTTTGTTCAGACTCTTATGTGTGTCTAGGAATCATGTAATAGTCTTTTTCTTCTCCTCTGTAGAAATGAAAATGACTTTTGAATAGCCCAATTTTAAGAAGCTAAGCTAAAAAAGAAATAATGGAAAAGTTTGCTTTTATTTTGGGGGTTCAGACTTACTCTCATCTCATTACAGCTTGGAAAAATAATTTTGATGTTGATTTATTGTAAAAAAAAATCTAATTTTTTTTTTTAAATTCTTTCTCTGCTTGCCATACCTTAATTTATTCCAGTTTAGGATTCCTATGGCAGGTGAACAGGATAACTTGGAATAGAAGCTCTCTTTTGTTCAGACATCTAGAAGTCATCTAATAGACTTTCTCTTCTCTGTAGAAATGAAAATGACTTTTGAATAACCCAATTTTAAGAAGCTGAACTGAAAAAGAAATAATGGAAAAGTTGGCTTGTATTTTGGGGTTTTAGGCTTAATCTTGTCTCATCTCTTGGAAAAACGATTTCTGTGTTGATTTCTTGATCTTGACAAATTTCTAATTTTTTTATTTTTTCCTCCCGTTGCCAGACCTTAATTTATTCCGGCTTAGGATTCCCATGGCAGGTGAACTAGAGGAAAACTTGGACTAGGAGCTCTGTTCCCTTCGAGGTTCCTCTTTCCCAAGATGGTTGGGAAGCTGAAGCAGAACCTGCTGCTGGCCTGCCTGGTGATCAGCTCGGTGACGGTGTTCTACCTGGGCCAGCACGCCATGGAGTGCCACCACCGCATGGAGGAGCGCGGCCAGTCCCCCAGGGGGGACAGGGACGCTGCCAGGGGGGACAGGGACAGCGCCATGCTGAGGACAGCCCCCAGGGAGGGGGACGGGGCCAACAGGAGCCTGCCCTACAACAAGGACATGCCCCTGATCTTCATCGGCGGCGTCCCCCGCAGCGGCACCACGCTGATGCGCGCCATGCTGGACGCTCACCCCGACATCCGCTGCGGGGAGGAGACCAGGGTGATCCCCAGGATCCTGGCCGTCAAACAGATGTGGGCGAGGTCCAGCAAGGAGAAGATCCGCCTGGACGAGGCCGGCGTCACGGACGAGGTGCTGGATTCCGCCATGCAGGCCTTTCTGCTGGAGATCATCGTCAAGCACGGCGAGCCGGCGCCCTACCTGTGCAACAAAGATCCCTTCGCCCTGAAATCCTTAACTTATCTCGCCAGGATCTTCCCCAACGCCAAATTCCTGCTGATGGTGCGGGACGGCCGCGCCTCCGTGCACTCCATGATCTCCAGGAAGGTCACCATAGCTGGCTTTGACCTCAACAGCTACAGGGACTGCCTGACCAAGTGGAACCGGGCCATAGAGACCATGTACAACCAGTGCATGGAGGTGGGCTTCCAGAGGTGCATGCTGGTGCACTACGAGCAGCTGGTGCTGCACCCCGAGCGGTGGATGAGGACTCTGCTCAAGTTCCTGCGCATCCCCTGGAACCAGGCAGTGCTGCACCACGAGGAGATGATCGGGAAAGCAGGGGGGGTTTCTCTTTCCAAGTGAGTATGAGCCTTCCTGCTGCACCTTGTGTGGTTCTAAGGGCTAAAATAATGCATTTCGCATATAAAATACAGTCATCGCTTGGTTTTGGTTTTTCCCTGATGGTGCTTTGAGAAGCTGATTTATGATGAATGTGGAAAATGAGTCCTTGGTAATTAACAATTTGCAATCTCACATTAGTTCTGCTGAACAGAACTAGTGTGTGTGTGTAGCATATGAACAAACTTTTAATGGTCAAAGCTAACAAGGCTTTTTAAAAATAATTTATTTAAACTTCAGTTTTGAGAAGTAAGGATTGGGAGATTTTCTTTATTTAATACCTAGGAAGGTGACTGTGGATTTTGTAATATGATTTAAAGCAAGTACAGAATTACTCATCCTTCATCCTTCACCTTGTATTGTTCTAAGGGGTAAAATAATGCATTTGGCATATAAAAAAACAGTCATCACTTGGTTTTAGTTTTTCCCTGATGGTGCCTTGGGAAGCTGATTTATGATGAATCAGGAAAATGAATCATTGGTAATTAACAATTTGCAATCTCACATTGGTTCTGCTGAGCAGTTGTCCCACTAATGTGTGTGCAGCATATGAACAAACTTTTAATGGTCAAAGCTAACTTGAATTTCAATGTCTGACACCACCTTTGCTCTTCCTGTGCCCCAAAGTAAACCTGAGCTGTTTCACCCAGACTGCTGTTACCCATCCTAGCCAGATCACCCATCTGATTTCAGCAACAATACTGTTGTCAAGGCAGGAATGGCCTTGGAGTTGTGTTTGCCAAGAACATCTTCTTCCAGGAAACTCGAGAAACTGCTCCAAGAGAATAGAAAGCAGAATTGGCCTGCTTTTCTCTTGGCATGTGCTCCTGAAAGGACAAGCATTCTGATGAAAATTAACCTTGTTGTAAGCAAATCTCTCACTCTTCTGCTGGGCCATCTGTGCACCTGATCCTGCTGCTTGCAGAACCCAAAATCCAGCCCTGCTCAGAAAACCTAGCTGGGTGTTGTTAAAAGGAAACCTGATTAATTCTCTGGTTAAACTACTCTGGTTTCTTTGCCACTGTTCACAGCTGAACAGCTGAAATACAGAAGCTGTTTCATCTTTACATTGAGAGAAATGTTTTAGTGTCTGACTCTTATTTTGCAGTGGCTGATGCATCACCAGATTAGATTTCTAAAATATTGAATAAGAAGCCCTATTCCAGCAGCAGGGCCTGCCCAGTTAAATCACTGCTGGAGTTTGAATATTCAGCACTGGCCAAGTGCTTCTGAGTAAGAGGCACCTTGCACAGCAAGCATAGTCAGAGTGATTCTATTTATTTAAACTCTGGTTTTGAGAAGTAAAAGTTGGGGGATTTTCTTTATTTAATGCCTAGGAACATGGCTGTGGGTTTTCTGCTATGTTGTAAAGGCATTTGATTTAAAGCAAATACAGAATTACTATCAGTGGCTACAAAGAGAGCTTAAAACTCAGATAACAATTATATATTGACAATCTGGAGGTTTCACATCCCCATTCCCACTGAAGAAACAACCTCCACTGTGTTCCCAGAGTTATCAGCAAGGGATCTCATCCCTTTTTTTGGCAGTGTTTTGGCAGATTGAAGCCTTGTGGAAATGTTAAGCTGATCAGGGCACTCCCTGGAAGCTGATCCACATGGGAACTTCTCCCTGATCACCTGGGGTTTGTTGCTGCTTCAGCAACAAAAATATAAAAGGGTGGTTGTCGAGTTTTGTTAAGTGTCCTGTGAAAAAATAACTGTATAATCCCATTTCTAGTAAAATGTTACTGATTTACAGCTTCCAGGTTCATGGTTTTAAACATCAATGGACCTTTATACTGTAAAACTCAGTAACCTCACTGAATTCCTATTAATATTTCTTCTTAAATCTGGTGGAATGGAGTAGGAGGAGTTGAGAATCCTTGTTTCTAAAAATTAAGAGAATGGATTGTTCAAAGTTTTGGGTTTTTTTTTTTTTTTTGAGTAAAACCTTCACTTTTGAGACAAAAGAGTGTGAACATGTTCTTGTGACCTTCAATTGAGCCTGGTCACAGAATTCTTGATGTTTTTATTATCTCTCAGGAGATGATCTATGGAAGCAATTTCTGATTTCAGAAGGCTCTGGCAGTGGTGGGAAAAGCCTGAATTATGGGTGTTATGTCTGGGGTGGGTTTTATCTTATCCAATACCCTTGCAGTAGGTGGGCAGATTTGGTTTCCAGTTGCAAGAGACCTTTATGATTTGATAATGATTTCAGTGACTCACTCATTCAAGGGCTGCAGAAAGCCCAGTGAACATGAAAACCTTAAATGTCTCAGTTGTGTATTTATATGATTCCAGTTGAAATTGTGCAGGGAGAGCTTGAGATTTCCCAGTGTGATGTCCTTGTAAAGTTAAAACCTGCTGGGTTTGGCATCCCCAGCTGGGATATTATGTAAAAACCTAAGAAAATCATCTTTCCCCCACTTGTAAGACCTCCAGATTTTTCATACAAGCTCAGCCTCATACAACCTCATATTTTTTTCAACCTTTTCCATACAACCTCAGATTTTTCATACATACTTCAGGTTCCTGCTGCTGCCTCAGGTCCAACCTGAGATGCCTGGAGGTGTTTTAACTGTTGGAGGTACTTTTCAAAAGAAATCTGACAAATTTTTGTCATCTTGAGATATTTAAAAACATTTCGAGACGGAAATCACAGTGTCACTAAAAAATCTTCATAGCCATGCTAACAGAAGATGAGCATTTCAGTATTTCTCACCCCTTATTTTGATTTTTATCCAGCAACACTGCACAGGCTGTGGGGATGTGCAGTGCAGGATTTGCAGTGTGAAATGCTCTGTGGTTTGAAGTCCCTGCCAGCGTGGCTGTTGAAGGAATGCATTATGGACTCCATGCTCTAACGAGGATTGTTAATTGAGCTCTGGCATTCGCCTCCAAAGTGAAAGCAGCTGTGCTGACCACTGATGTAAAGAAATGTCAACCCCTCTAGAGCAATTTTTATGAGGTTTGTTATGGAAATAGCTGTCCAGGCAGAATTACTTCAGAATTGACTATATTTAGCACATACCTCTTGTTTGATGCTGGCACAGATGCAGAATTATTTGGGGTCAGTCCTGTGAGCTGTGCTTCCAAAGCTGAAACTCTTCCTGGCATTTTGCAGTTGATTTTGCAGTTCAGCTGGAATCACTGCCATAGGCACACATCATCAATTTCCCCAAGAACTGGTGTTTCCTTCTTTTGCTGTTTGGATTTTTAGCTATTTCTCCCTGTCCCAAATCTGTCTTCCCCCACAATCCTCAAAAGTTTTTATCTGAAGAATCTTTCCCACAAACTGTTTTCTTTTCCTTCCCACCTTGACTGAAGGGACAGGAGAGGATTTAAGCAGACCAAGTGTGGAGTGTTGTATTTTTTTATCAGTGCTAAATGTAGTTCCTGCTTATCTCTTCCCTGCCATCAATCACCAGGAAATATTTCATGTATTGTTACCAAAGATTAAAATTACATATTTAAAATGTGCTTTGACATCTGTGAGAGGAATCCATATGTGTACAAATTTAGGTCCAACTTGATCTTTAACACCCATTTTTTGGGGGTCCAGCAACCTGGTTCTCCCAGTATCATCCTGATTTTTAAATGGATTTGCAGTTTTGCTGAAGGGATTTTGGGTTTGGCTGGCTCTGTCTGAGGACCCAAAATCTTACATTTTTCAAACAGTTAGTGATAATTTTTTCCTGGGTGTCCCAAAATCCACTTCTGGACTGTTGTGGTGCTTTGGCTTCTGCCTTGCTGCTTTGAATTGCTGAAACTTCAACAGTTCTTTGATTGCTAATTTGATCTGGAGTCAGATGCTCATCTCCTAATTAGAAAGATCAAAAAGGCAGTGCCCAAACTTTTTAGTTTTCCCTCTAGACCAGTGAGCTGAGGCCAGCAAGCCTCAGGAAGGCTGAAATCCTCCCTGATCCCAAATTCCCATACTGAGATCCTGCCTTTGCTTTGAGTCACTGCTAATGGCTGAAGAGGGAAGGCTGAAAATTCTGGGTTGTTTTACAGGTGTTTTTGTATTTGTCAGACCCTCTGCAGCTTCCTTGAAACACCAGTCTGAAGGCCCTGCTTGCCAGGACAGTTTCCTTGTCATCATTTCCTCGTCTGGTTTGCTCTTTGTTGATTGTATTTAAATTATTTCACTTTACTGACCTTCCAGCATTGGGTGAGTGATTTCCTTCCTCTGGCCTGGAAGAATTTTAGCTCTGATGAGGAGTAAAAAAGAGTAACAAGGTGAACACTGGTGACAGGTGTGTGCTCAGCATCGGGTTTGAGGCAGATAGAAATATTCCTTTTATATATACAATAATGTCCAAACTCTTTCTAAGGTCAGAAAAAAAAGAGTTTTAAATCACTCAGAGTAAAAACTCAGAGCTTTCAATTACTCAGCTTGAGTCCTGTTCCAGAAATAAGCACAGTAAAGAAGTTGTGTTACAATTTAAAAGGAGCAAGGAATGTGGGAGAACAAAGCAGTGCCAGATTTCTTCCCTGGAAGAAGAAAACACAACAAAAACACTCAGCAAAAGTAGAGCAAAAATGAAAATTACATTAGGACTGTTATTAAATGAGCAAGAAATCAGCTATTTTCTAAATATGCCACTGCTGTGATTGTGCACTTGCCTTTAAGAGCTGTGTAATGACCAAACAATCAGAGGAATGGTTATAAAAAATATTTCTGTAGTTTATGGCTTTCTGTCATCTCAGGTCTCTCTTTTATTAAACAAGAAAAAAAAAGAAAGATGAATCACAGAATGGGTGTGAGAATAAATAGCATATGGATTTGAATTTAGAATACAACTTTTAAGAGCATCCCAGACAATTAAACAGCAAATGTGGGAATATGCCAGTGGGAAAACAGCTTTCTATGTAGGTGTGTGCTTCCTTTGCACTTAGCAGCTCCTGGCATTTCTCTGCTGCCTTTTATGTAATGAAGAAGATGCTTCAGCACAGTGTGAGAGCCTAAACCAGACAGCATCTGCAAATCCTGTGCAAATTATTCTCATTAAAACTTTGCTCACCATCAGCTCTGTGGAAACCAGGAAATTTTGTGAGGGAAATAAAAGGAGTGGGGAAAACAAAAACCCAAACAAAACAAGCTAAAGGTCTTAACACTACTGAAGAAATACTGGTTGGAATGGAAAAAATAAACTCTTTTTTTCCTCCTTGCCCAGGGTTGAAAGATCCACTGAGGGGGTCTTAATACTATTGAAGAAATATTGGTTGGAATAGAAAATATAAACTCTTTTTTTCCTCCTTGCCCAGGGTTGAAAGATCCACTGAGGGGGTCTTAATACTATTGAAGAAATATTGGTTGGAATAGAAAATATAAACTCTTTTTTTCCTCCTTGCCCAGGGTTGAAAGATCCACTGAGGGGGTCTTAATACTATTGAAGAAATATTGGTTGGAATAGAAAATATAAACTCTTTTTTTCTTCCTTGCCCAGGGTTGAAAGATCCACTGACCAAGTCATCAAGCCAGTCAACGTGGAAGCACTGTCCAAGTGGGTTGGGAAGATCCCTGCTGATGTCCTGCAGGACATGCCAGTGATTGCCCCCATGCTGGCCAAGCTGGGCTATGATCCCTATGCCAACCCACCCAATTATGGGAAGCCAGATCAAAAAGTCCTGGAAAACACCAGGAGGGTAAGGCTTTGGTGTGTTTGATTGTTGCCTGAATGGATGTGAGCTGCAGAGCGGGAGCCTTGCGTTTGGTCTGGGCTTTTTAAATCGGTTTCTGCTATTTTTGGATGCTTTATAATGTGTTTTCCTTGGGGGGGAAAGGAAGGAATTCTTTGGGGCCTTGAGCTGTGCTCCTTGGGATGTGGAGTTGGACCTCTTGAGAGCTGCCCAGACAGTTGGGAACTGGTTAGCAGTGGAAAAAGCTTTCTTGTCTGGATGTCAAACTGGATTGATGAGCTCAGCTTTTTCTATGTGAGGCTTGGCACAAGCTCTGCCACAAAATTACACCCCAAATACTTGGTAGGGTTTGAAAAACGACCCATAGAAAATGGCCCATGGTGATCAAAATGTCTGATTTTTCCAATTCTTTGTGGAACAAACCAAAGATGGAGAAAGGCCTGGCGCTGATTAACCTAAACTTAAGGATTTTAGTCTGAATTTAATGTTGTTGGGATTTGGGTAGTGAGGCTATAGAGCTGTTTATCCCTGGAGGTATCCATTGAAAAGCTCATTACCATTGTTGGAAATAGAATTAATAACTCTGCTTCTGTTCTTTTGGGCATGTATAGTTTATTAAAAGAGGGTGACTGCTGCTGCTGCTGCAAAGTAATCAGGGAAAAAATGGAATTAAACTATTTAAAAGGACTGTCTTCCACCACTTCCACCACTCCAGACTGTCTTCTTGTCTGATCCTGAAAAAACTGGTTGGAAACTGGATGGAAGATGGGAATGAAAAAGAAATTGGGGATTGTGAAGCCACTAAACACTTTTGCATTATTTGTTTTTAGAAAAGATGTCATTAAACAATTGATCAATGTATTAAAGGCTGGCAGGTTGATTGTGTTAATTAATAGCTGACAGCTCAGCATGGCTAAGGTAACTCACCCTTTTTGGTTACAATGGATAGATTCCCTGTTTTAAAAGGCTCACAAACAAATTAATTTTTCTGTACTCAGTTAAAAACTGTGTTCAGTACTGCAAATTGCAAATGGTATTGGTTGTGTCTCAGTGATAAAATTGACACAAGTTTTTACAGCCTGGTGACCTTCCTGAGGTCTCTCCCTGTGTGTGGCAAGCTCAGCCCAAGCTGTAAAAATTGCCTGGATTTCTGTCTCTTCTTGAAATGTATTTGACTTCAAAATACACTAGAGAAATTCAGGTAATAAACAAAGCCAGGAGCAACTCTCTAAAGAAATTAAAACCTAATTTCAAAGGCTGAGGCTTTACTGAGGCTTTTTCCAACTTTGCTTTGAAGGAGAATTTGTTTGTTTACTGATATTAAAAACATCTGTTGAAAACTGAAGCAGATCTAAATATTGCAAGCATATGGAACCCTCATTAATATTTTGGCTGCTATTTGAATTTAATAGCTTTACTTACAGCCCCAGACAGCATTTAAATGTTGTTGCTCATTGTTGCACCCAGTAGATACTTTTCTAGTCACTTGTTCTTTGGCAAAATTACATTTGCATGTGTGGTTTGTACAGATAAAATGAGGGAGGTGTTCTGAGTGAATGCTAAAAGCAGGAGAGTTAAAGATGGTTCATCTTCAAAATATAGAATATTTGTCTGGAGTGCTGTGTGAGTTTGGCCCAGCAGGAACAGCTCTTGTGGGTTTCCCTTGCTCTTCCAGGAACCTCTGCTCATTTATTCCTTGCTGCTGCAGCTTGGAGAAGAAAGCATTTCTTTAAATGAATAATAAATAAATCTGGGTTTTTCCAGCCTTTTGGAACTGGCACTGGGCGAGTTAAGTGTGTTCCTGAATTTGTAATTTGTAAATCTGGGATTGTAAACCTGGGATAGGCTTTCTCAGAGTTTTGTGCTGGATATGTTCCATATGGATGAATATGGAATAAGGATGAAGCTGTCCAAAGCAAGTCTTCCCAGAGTTGCTTTGCAGTACATACAGAATATCTCTATCTTGTTTGTAGCCATCTATTGGCTCATTTTGTGTTTGGAAGCAGCTCTCTTATGTTTGTATTTATATTTGTGGTATCCAAGGCTTTAAAGTGAACACAGAACTTTGGTTGTATTCATTGAAAACAGATAAAGTTCAGACTTCTAAAGCTGAGCAAAATCTGGCATTTCTTGGAAAAGACCACAAATTGCACTTAACAGTGAAAATACTGCTCAGCAATTTAAAGCTGCTGCTCTGAGTCCTGAAGGTGAGAACCAACAGTGTAAAAAGGTCTAAAACAAGGGCTGGTACTGGAGAAAAATGGAAATAAATGGCTGGTGTGCTACAAAATATGAATTTCCCTAAGCTTTCTGAAGAGTCAAGCCCTGTTCTTTATTCCTCTTTTCTCCTTTTCTGTCCCCTGCTGGTGACTTTCATATGTACAGCTTAAATATCTTTTTTTTTTCCCTTGAGTTTGGAGACAAAATGATGATTTTTCTCCAGCTAAAGGACAGTGCTTAAATTAGAAATGCTATCTCTGTGTAGGTAATGCAAGGGAAGCAATGCTCTCTGCTAAATTTGGATTTTTTCACTTGACTGTTACCTGTGTAGGAGGGCAAAACGCTGAGGTTGGCTCTCTGTGCTCCTGCTGCACAGCACAAAAATAAAAAGATTCAACCTGTGTTTGTACTTTGGCATCTCTGCTTTTGTTTTAGGAACTAACACAGCATGAAGGGAACTTCATCTCTTCTTGTGCTGCTCTCCCAGTGCTGTGGGGATGTTAGGAAATAAAACATCTCTGACAGGATCTGCACTGGGGGAGTCACGAGTTCGACAGATTTTTCTGATGTTTTCAATAACAAAGCCATTAACTTGCTGTTGATCTGGTTCATGTTAAGCCTGACAGCATTATCTTCTCTGACAGTTTCTCTTGTCTCACTTCAGGAATGCAGAGCAGAGAGAGCAAGGTCTGGCCAGGGTTGTGCTGTTCAGCAGATCTCTGCATGTGACTCCTTCGAGGCAGGATGGTTTTGCCATCATTGAATATGTTGTGGTTTTCTGGTAATTCTGTTACTGATCTGTTTATGGCTGTGAGGGTTCCTTCCTTATAGATACATAACTAACTTGTTGTTCCCCCCTAGAGTTTGAACAAATCTTACATCCTGAACAGAAAGGAAATCAACATCCTGAAGTAAATGGAGTTTTCATCTGCCAATTACACAGAAAATGCAATTAACGAAGCTGGCTGAGCTAGCAGCTCAGTCTCTGTAGGGTGAAATACAAAAGTGCTTCACTCCTCATTAGGGCAGTGTCTGATATGTCCTTATCAGTACTGTGAGATTGTGTAAAAGTGAGTGTCAGCAGTTTGACAGAACCCACCAGAAGAGGAGAGCAGCTCCCAGCTGCAGAGCTCTGCCTCCTGCCCAGTAGAAACTGTTGTTGTGTTATGGTTGGCAGAGTGGTTTCCTCTCACATCTGTCATGAATTACATCAGATTGTCTTTGGCACGTCCTTCCCACTAAATAAATTTGTATGCTTGGAATACACACTCCAGTGAGTTCTTTTAACTTCTTCATGGAGTTGTACTCCTTTCCCTGGAGAGATCCAGAGGTGGAAGTTACAGAACTCCACAGAAAGGTTTTCACCAGGACTTTTCAAATCCACGTGGCTCTTCTAATGCCATCCCAGAGTTGTTACCCAGCTCTGCTTTATGTTCAGCTGATGGTATTTTCTGCAGTAGCATCTACAGAAAAAAGCAGTTTACTCACTCCAGTTTCATGCCTGGTTTAAATTGTGAGAAACCATCTCCTGTTAAGAGTCAAAACATCCATGGCAAGCAGAATTTCAAGAGTTTATCTTTGAGGTTTTAAAGGCAGGAGCAATCTCATGAGTTTGTATTTGAGGTTTTCAAAACAGGAGCAAGCTCTGATAAAAGGTACAAAGTGTATTTCTCCTAAGGCATGAGGATGATTGTGCTGTCAGAGGTGTGTGAATGCCCAGCTGCTCAGGGCTCTGCAGCTCTATTTTCACTGATTAACCTAACCTTAAAGGCATTTGGCTTCGTGAGCATTTTCTCTGCTATTTAAAACAAAGTCTGGGGGGTTATTTCATCTGTCTTGTGACCACAACAGCACAGACCTTCTCAGTGTCCTCTAAGTTTGTTTAACATTCCCTCTAGTGGGTGTTTCTTCCAACATATGAGTCCCCAACTGCATTGTTTTTCCCCAGAGCTGCTGCCATCTCATTTTTTACAACAAAACCCCCCAAACCCCTGAACTCTGCATCTCTATGATTAATAATGCACAAAGAGAGTTATTCCCAACCAAAATGCAAAGTGAGGTGTGGTTGCAAGCTGCCTTTGGGCAGCCATTCGTGGGCCTGTGTAAAATCCTGCTCTCTGCCTTGTCCCTGCTGGGTAAACATTTACATCTCACATGGTCCTTCCTTGGCAGCTCCAGCAGAGGTGAAGGATTGTGTAAACCTTTAAAGCTGCCTGAAAAGCAGAGGAAAGTCTGAAAGATGAGGGTGACTCCATGTGCTGTGGAGTTTTGGTTCTAGGAAGGGCTCTGGGCTGTTTGCAAAGCAGGCAGGAAAGTGGGTGAAAAGAAGGGCTTTAGTCTTCTATAAAAATGAATTCTAGCTTACACTTCTGAGTTTCTTAACTCCTCCCTGTGGATTTAGAAGGGTTTTCTCAGGCAACTGGATGTGGAACTTGTTTTCTGATCTCTTTTTGAGGATAGCATGCATTCAGTTTGGCTATAAGAATGTGTTTTGGTTTTATAATAGAACAGCTTGAATACTGCCAACACTGAGCAACAAACTGACACAGATCCCCCTCTTTTAGAGTTCCATTTGAACTTGCAAAATAATTCCCTTAGAAATGGTAAACACCATTTCTTCTCAATTTTACTGAATTCTTGCTTAGACTGGAAATAATTCCAGTATCCTGCTTCTGTCTCTCTAATGCCACTGTGAATGATGGGTTTTAGACTTACAAATTGGTCAAAATTGGAAGAATTTGGAATCTGAAGTCTTTAATTTCTTTGGCTGCAGATGGAGTCATTGTTTTTAGAATTTCTGGATTGCTGTTAATCCCTGGGTTTTGATTCAAAAAGGACCACTTGGTGTTTTTGGAACTCCTTTAAACCAGTTTTCTATGCAGTCTCCATCCTGACAAAACCAGCCTTTAGGTTAATGGCAGTTCTGAGACAGAATTGGTGTGTTAAACCTAATCTTGGGCCTGACACTGTTTAGATTTGCCTTGGTCAATTGTGCTGTGGAAATTGTGATATTTTCATGTGAATAGAATATGAAATACCCTCAAAACATTTGCTTTCCAGTGACATTATTTTTGCTGAGGGATGAATGCCCTGGGCTATCTGCAATTAGATGCTTATTAGGGATAAATGCTGCTCCTACAAAGGTGAAGTTTTTAGAGCAGACACAAATATAGATGTATAATATAAAGATTATAAAGAGTGATAATTGCAGGAGGAGGAAAGGAGAAGAATTCTGGGGAGACAGCCTTGGGTTTGCTCCCTCTGGTTCAAAGTCACAAAGTGCTGTCACCAGCAGCATTAATTGTTTTTTAAGAATTCCCAGGGGATAACTGCCAGAAAAGTTGAAGGTTACTGTCTGTTCCTTCCAACATCAGCACAACATAACAAAAAAAAAGGTTTTTTTCTTGTGAACCTTACTTAGGTTATTCTGTAACTTTTTTGTTGTGATAATATTGTTCTGTAACTTCCATTCTTGTTCTCCAGGACACAGCCTGCATTTTAATGGCTTGGATAAAAGCTGCAAATGAGAAATACTCTCCTTCATTTATAAATATTTATAGTGTAACAAGGCTCCAACAGCCACACTCTGAATCTCTGCCCAGGGTGACTTTCCTTAATGTTCCCATGGGAATGACAGTGGCCTCTGGCTGAACACAGATGAGAGCTGTTCCTATTTTACCTAAAATATGGAATATCAGCATGTGTGTGTAGTAATTCCTGCTCTCCTAGTGAAGCCTGGGGGTTTGGATCCCAGGGATGGATTGGGATGGGAGCTGCCAGTCCTGAGTCCATCCCCAGGAGCCACAGCATCTGCTGGGATGAGGCAGGGAATTCACAGCTGGCTCAGCTGCAGTCCCACTGCAGAATATTGACAAGCTGGGGATGCCTTTGTATTCTGGTCATCTGCAGAGAAAATTGTTAATAAACATCCCTGACTTCCTGCATCTCCTTCCTTTGACTCAAAGCAGGGATGCAGCTCGGAGAGGAGCCCCATTTCCATTGCATGGCTTTATGGGATTTTTCTGAGTAGCTTTGTGCCCTTTTGTAATTTTTATTTTCAAATGGTTACACAAGACCACAAAAAGTCATCACATTTGGGATGATCAGTCCTTATGGTTCAGTAGTAAGGATGCTAAAGTCCTTCAGGTACACTTCTTTTTGGTTAAATAAAAAAGAAGAGAATACATTTTTGCCCCTTTTGGAATGTTTAATCTCAGAAGCAAAGAGTTTTTAAAAATTATCCTCTAGAGAGAAGACAGTATGTTGCCAAAATATTTAATGTTCTAGCATTTCTGGATGCTAATAACACAAAAGAACCATTTTTTTCTTTTGGTTTTCTTCCCTTACGATGCTCTTCAGCATTTCAAGTAATAATGAATGAGGGCTTTGAGTAGCATAATTTTTTGTTTGTTTTTCCAGGTCTATAAAGGTGAATTTCAGCTTCCTGACTTCCTTAAAGAAGTGCCACAGGTACAGTATTGAATTAATTTCCTTTCTGTGGCTGTAGCAGCAAATTATATCAAACAGTTCTTTACAAACCACTTCTTCATGAGCTTGATTATGTTGAACTCAGCATCCCAAACCTCTCCTGAATCCATGTGTAACCCCAGAGTTACTAGAGTGGTGTTTGTCAACCTGAGCTGACTGAATATTGCTGTGAAATGGAAGGAAAATTTGAGTCTCTTTTCTGGACCAAACTGCAAAATCTGTTACTTGGAGAGGAGCTTTTATCTTTTGTTGTCTTGGTTTAAAGCAAGTCTAGTCCAGAGGGCAGAGTTATAAGTACTAAGATTTTTAAAAGAAATAGAGATGTTACCAAAGCCAACAAAACCAGCCATGGTTAGGGGTGGTGTTGATTTAACAGCCGAGTGAGCTATGGAACTTCAGATTTTACTGAAAATTCCTAATTTGGTACCCCCAAATGCTGTTAATTGTCACCAGCTCCCTAAGGGACCTGCAAAAAACAAGCAAAATCATGGAGCTCTGAAACTGTAGGATCTTGCGGATGTAAAATTATAAAATCCCAGAACGGTTTGGGTTGAAGGGACCTTTAAGACCATATTTTTCCACCCCTTGCCATGGCAGGGACACCTTCCACTAGGCCAGGTTGCTCCAAGCCCTGTCCATGAGCAATTCCAGGGATGGGACAGGTTAAGAACACACAGGAATCTACCACAGACAAACCATTTTGACTTAATCCATTTGTTCAAATAAAAACGATTTCATTTAAAAGGAAAACTGATTTCTTTTGTTCCAGCCAAAGAAGACAGTAGAAAGGAAGTCCCGTGACAAGATAAAATGAACACGGCTCAGTAAAGTGAACTAGCTGTAGTGTGTGTTCCATGTTTCCAGAATAATAACCCTGCTGGGCACAGCAAATCTTTCTGAGCAGCCTTTGTGTGATCTCTAACGTGGGCTTGGCTTTTTCCTGTCTGCCTGCTTGGATCACTGGGTGCTCCTGCTTTGCTCAGCTGCTGGAGAGCCATCCCAGCCCTGTTGCTCACAGCACTGTCCCTTGTCACTGCTGGGCTATGTCTGCTCCACGTGTGCTGCTTCAAGGTGCTGGCAGGAGCCTGCTGGGGTCACTCCTGGGGATTCCAATGGCATTGCTGGGATTATCCACAGCCTCCCAGATCAAACTGCAGGACTAGGGTGTGCCTGAGCAGGAGGGGAGGTGTTGCTGAGGAGGATTTGTGGAAAATGCAGGGAGATCCTTCAGAGCTGAGCACGCTCTGTAGAGATGGTGTGCTAGCAAAAAAATCCTTGATTTGGAATTAATCCTGGGTTAAATCCTTTAAATCCTTGTTCTGCATACAGTTAAATTATGCTGTTTGTGTTTTCCAATGTGATACCCAAAGGAATCTGGGCCACTCTAGATAAATATCTATATATGATAAATATCATCTTCATTCCATGTGATAGGGAGGTTCCTGCTAAATTCCAGGAGGTGGATTGGTACAATTAGCTTGGTTTAAATACAGTATTTACCACACTCTGAGCAGATTTATCCAGAGCAAAGAAAGACCATCTAAAAGACAAAAATAAGCATTGTGAAATAGTAAAAGAAAATTTCTTACACCATAAGAACTTGATCAAATTGAGGGTGATGGTGTTCTCCTTTAGTATTAGCATTATGTAACTGAACAGCTCAAAGGTTTGGAGTGTAAACACTGGTGCTGATAATATTTGTGTCCTCTAATGTAAATAATTTATTTTTAATTATTCACTTGACAGACTGAACCTATGGAATAGAAGATAAAATGGACATTTCTTGCACAGAAGGTAATAAAAGAGAATTGTAATTCTGCTCATTTTTTTGCTTTTTATTTAGTTATGGTGATTATTTTTTTAGCTTCTGTAACCCCCTGGGTAAGGAAAATATGTAGATATGTTTTTTAAAGGAAACTGGTAAAGATGAGCTGATTTGTAATATTTACTTTTAACATTTCATAGCCAGTATTTCCAACAAGCTGCACTTCAGTCACTGAACAGTAACAAGATTTTGCAGGGAGCTCAGTAAATTCCAGACCACTTCAGGAGTGAATGATGCAAAATTTCCTGTGTTAATCCAGGATTTTTACTTTTCAGCTTTGCTATCAGATGTTCTGGCCTGCCAACAAAAGACAGCAGAATTTAAATCCAGTTTAAATATAGCCCAAAGCAACGTGCCCCACAAATATCCCCAAAATAGATCCTTACTATTGGATCCATAAATAAAAACACCCTAAATATAGCCAAAAGCACTGCTCTGTGTAGGAATAATGGATCTGAAAGCTTCCCAGAGATTAATTGCAGGCCTTCACTGGGAAATCAATAGAGAAACCATAATTTTTTCACACAGTCAGTGTTAAAGTGACTGAAGCATCAACCTCATGTTGCCACTTAGCTCTGAAAAATGGATTTCAGGCTGTGATATTTCTGTCCAAAGCTGCTGCCCAGCTTCTGAGAAACCAAACTGGGAACTTCCCAGCAGTAACTTCCCACTGGAGGGAGGGACACTTCCAGCATGGCAATGCAGCCTGGGGTTACAAGGGTTTGGGATTTAAGTGGAAAATAATTTTTTTTTTTTTTTTTTGCATTATGCTCCAAGCAGTCTCTCTAATGATAAACAATGGACAAAGAACTCCTTACAGGAATGTGATTTATCTTGGCAGTGACTTTCCACCTGCTGGGACAACAGTGGCTACTCTTAATTCTGCATTATTTGTAATTCCAAAACACTGGCAAGGATAAAAGGCCGGATACTACCAGGAAAGCACAAACATAACTTTATTTCTTTTTCCTTAGAAGATCAACTGCTGCCTTTTCCATGGGAATGATCCCTCAGGCCAGTCCCCCTGGGATCAGAGGTGTGCTGCTCATGGCCTGCTCTCTTCAGAATGTTCTCTCCTGGTTTTTTCATCCTGTTTTTGTTCCAAATTTTGCTGTTGTGAGCGCATGTAAACCTGTTAAAAAAAACAAAAAAAAAAAGTCACTGATGTTAATGTAGATCTGCATTACATTCGCACAACTATTTTTTTAAGGTTTTAAAAAATGCAAAAGCAATGCCTGTCTCTGAAATTGCTCTTCTGTCTTAATTATGGAGCTCCATCTTCAAAGATTTTTTTTGTTTCTTGTAGCAGTTTGGTTTTAGATGTACGAAGCTTTCAAGAGTGGTCTGTGCTTGTCCTAAAAGGTCTTTGGTGGAACAGTTGTTTGTCTTATTCATATGTGGAAATTATTAAATATCTTTTATTTAAAAAAAAAAAGTTGATAAATTACATGTACAATTACAATTCAATGATCTTTTGTATTTTATTTTTCAAAATAAATGCTTTAAATGTGATTTTTGTTTATTTATTTATTTATTTATGCTTTTGCTTCCAAGTTAGGATTTAAATCATTCAAGATGTTGATGTGAGGGGAAGATATGATCTCACATCCTGGGTTTGGATCTAATTTTAAGATTTGCAATTTAATGCTTTTTGTTTGCTTTTACTAGCTGGGTGATGAAGAAATAGTGAATTGGAGTGTCCCACTGAGAGGTATAAAGAAAGTAAGGTGAGATTTGGTCACTGCAGGAAGAAGTAGGTAATTTTTAACCCCTTGAATTTGTTCCTCTAAAAGCAATTGCGTTCAGAGATGCTGAAACCTTGTGAAGTTGTATCCTAAAGAGCAAAACTTTGGGATACAATGTACAACGGGATACATTTGGGATACAATGATACAAAACCTTACATCATTCCTTATGCAAGGTATTTTGGGATGGTTGTGTCTCAATTTTTGCTCACTGAAGTGCTAAAGGCAGTTTCAAACTTCCCGCTGGTTTTGAGAGGAGTTCTTTCAAAAATATTTGTATTTCCACAAATTCTCCTCTTAGCATCTGAGCCAGTTTGGCTTTTCCTCCGTTTGGGATGATTTCTCTATAACCCCCGTGCTCCAAGGACGCTCGGGTGTCTTAGGGACGAAGCTTTCCCTTCTTCCTCCCGCAATGCCGGCGAAATGCCGGGGCCTCCCCTGCTGCCGGCTCGGGCTGCCGCTAATTAACGCGGCTAATTATCGCTGGGCGTTCCCCCGGAGCTGCGGGGAGCTGAGGGATAACCCCTGGCTCAGCCGGGGCTGGGGGCGCTCCCGGTGCCGATCCCGATCCCGTTCCCGCTCTCTCCCGCTGCCGGTGCTGAGCGGCTCCGCCCGCCGGGCCCCGGATGGTCCCTACGTGACGCGGGGCGCGGCGCTCCTCCCGGGCCGGAGCCGAGCCGAGCCGAGCCGAGCCGCGGGCACCAGGTGAGCCACCTCGACAGCCGGCCCCGCTCCCCGCATCCCCTCATCCCTTCATCCCCACATCCCCGCATCCCTCCCTCCCCGGCGCTCCGCTACCGACCGCGGCAGGTGAGGGAGGGAGCGGCAGGTGAGGCCGCCGGGCTGGAGAGGCTCGGGGAGCGGGAGGGGACCGCGATCGCCCTGGCAAGGCGGGAGGTGGCAGTGAATGGTTCGTTATTAATGAATTATTCATTCGTTATTCATTAGTTATTGATTAAACCGGCGGACTCCTGGTACCCGCCTGCCCCGTCCAGCCGCGGTGGTGATGCCCTGTGGGTGATGCCTCAGCTCCTGACAGTTCTCAGAGAGCTCCAAGCTCTACAAGCTTGGGAATGCTGAGTGCAGCCCCAGTGTGCTTTACCCACTGCTCACTGCCTGCTCTCTCTGCTGTCCTGCTCCTGCCCGGGAAGGTCACTGGTGGAGAACCCCATTCTCCCCACCCATACACCCTGTGTTTGCTCTCAGCTGCTAAAGCTGAGTTGCACTGTCCTTTCATCACACCCTGTGTTGTTGTTTATGTCTAGGCATGGTGAGTATCTCAAGATTTTAGAGCCCAATGTGTGACACAGTTTACTGCAGCTCAGAGATCCCAGCCCCTCTTCCAGGATGTTTCTTTGCTATTCTGACAAGGATTCATTAGAATTTACTGGATGTTGTGTCTTTTCCTGTTGTGTTCACACAAACCTTTGATCAGTCTCTTGAAGTTGGCTATGCAGAGACTGCTAAATCAGGTCTCATTGTACCCCAGTTTCTCTTAAAAAGGTGGGAGCCTTTCTAACAATCCAGTTGGTATCTCCCCCAAAAGCACATCTCAAAGAGTTCCCTTTGGACAGAAGTTTGTGGGTCTCCTCTGGTGGGTTCATACATCAGTACCCTGATGAAAAGATCTTTGACTGTATAACCATTATGTTGCTTTTTTTAGGTATTTAACTTTTTTTAGGTTGGTAACTTCACCAGCACTGGTGCAACCTCAGAAGGTATTTAAGAAAAAGCTGTTTAAACAAAATACAGAGCAGTTGAGGGAATAACAGAGCCTTGAAAAGCTTTTTTAAATCTTAGCATCAAGCCCAGCTCGATGCAGCTCAAGGGTTGCTGTCATTCCCTGGGGAATGAAGCCAAACTGGCAGGGCCTGTTCATTGACTGAGCTTCCTTTGCTGTGTGAGGGACAATATCTGAGCTGGCCCCAGCAAAGCTCCAGGAAGCAATCCCTGCTTTGAAATGACAGGTGGAAGGACTGGAAGGAGGCATTTCTGGTAGAGTTGGATGCTGCTGATGTTTGGATTAGTCAAATGTATGATTTAATGATAGGGGTTTTTTTATTGGTGGTATTTCCTCCTTGACTATCTGTTGATCTAGATCTAGATGTATTTGAAAGTGAAATTGAGGTATTTACTTAGGTTAAATAAACAAATTCTGTAAATTTATTGAGAGGTTTAACAAGGGAATATTTTTGCACATAGTTAAGTATTTATTGCACATGATTGAAGTGGCAAGAAGAGGATCAGGCCAGGCTGGATGGAGCTTGGAGCATCCTCCTCTGTGGACGTGGCAGTGGGTGGAACTGGATGATCTTTGAGATCCAGTTCAACCCAAACCATTCTGTCCTTCTGTGGTTCAGATGGATTTGTTTTCTTCATGAAATGCACTGATGAACTTCTGTGTTTCTTTTAGGAGGACTCTGTTGCTGTCAGCACAGCTCTGTTTCACTGCTCCGGGGGTGAACAGGCGAAGCCAGCTGAGAGAGGGACTTCACTCACCTTTTAATGAACGTCAGAAAACAGGTTCAGCTTGTCTGTCATTAATCTTTTTATTGCTTATTCTTGAAATCCTGGACTAATGATGGGCTGAGACCTTGTGTGTTAAACCTCATTATTGAGGGGATTGTGTTGTGTGAATGTTCCAATGGCAAAGAAGGTTGTTATTCCCAAGCAGAACATAATTATTGCTGTCTCATGTTTTTTTTCCCTTAAACCTTGGTGTCATATGGATGGAGGATTATGAAAGAGGAAGAAAAACTCATTTTCCTCAGACTTTTAGTTCTGTTTGGGAAGAGGCCCTTTTTGGTACAGTGCCAAATGGATGAACTTACCCCAAAAAGACATTCTGTGGTCAATAATGCTGATATATTTAATGGAGTGAATGCTGTTTATTCACAGTAGACTCCATTTAAGTGAAGTCTATGGGACGTCCTTGAAAAATGCAGACAAAGAACACATTTTTGGTCAATCTTGAGTTCTTTTGAATAGTCTTAAGACAACAGGAAATAGCAGCCAAAGCATTGGTGTCAAGTGGCAGCATTATAAATTATATATTCACAGTAAACACAGACTCACCCTGAATTTTTCACTGTGCATCTTATAAGTGAAGCTTCTGCAAGCTGTTTCTGGGTGATAATTTGTTTACCTCCTTAAAGGAGTCCCTAGCAAAGTAATTTTTATATTGTGTATATTCTTTATCTGTGAGACATAGTTGAGTTGTTTGGATAACTGCTGATGCCAGAATAAATATTGTTTTAGGGCAAATATTAAAACTGTTAATAGGGTGTGGCCCTTCAGAAGCACTTCCTACCTTATTTGTCTGCCTGTGCATTGGACTGTGGTGGGAAAACCATTATGAACTGTAGAGGAGAGAAATTAAATTCCTCTCCTAAGCTGAGCCAAACCTCTCAAGGAGCTGCAGCTTAAACAGAAATGTTTGAAACTTCACAGTACTTGTATCTGTGCTTATTAGGGTGTTAAATAGGGTATTTCACCTCCAAATTGTGGTGGAAGAAGGCTGCCCACACAATGTGGAGGTTTTGGTCTGCTCAGGTCTTTAAAAAGTATCTGTTTTGCCCAGGAGCATCCCAGGTCTGTCTGGCTTCACTCTGAACTCAGTATTTACTTTCAGAGCTGAGATCTGACAGTGTGCACAATGACTGTGAGCAGAATTATTAAGGCAGAGGAATCCATAATATCTTTTAAATTTTTATGTAATTTTTTTCTTGCTGATTTTGAGGGAAAGCATCCTTTAGCTAATAAAGAAACGTGCCAGATGTGCTTGTGCAAATAATCCTCTTTCTGTATTTTAGAGTGATTTGAGAGAAAGCTTAGAGGTAGATAGAAATATCTTTGTTAGGGAGTTGTGATGCTGCTGAGACACCCTGGGAACAGGGATTTTACATAATGCAGTGCAAAGAGAGCAGCAGGGTTTCTCTTTGCTACTCTGCTCTTTCAATTATTACTATTTTTATCGTGCAGTTTATTGTCAGTGCATCCCATCCTCCGGCCGAGCACGGACTGAGAAGCCTCGTAGGTGTCACTGGGGGCAGGAAATTAAATTGATAATTAGCGGCGCGATAAGCAGAGTTCCATATTTGTGTCTCGTGTGTGGTGTGGTGTGGTGTGGTGTGATGTGATGCGGCGGGCAGGGAAACGCCTGCTTCCCCTGGCGGGCTAGAAATCCCGGTTTTCCCGTTTCCCAGGGAATTCCAGAGCCCTGCCGGTGCCCGTCCCCGCTGAAGGTGACAGACGGAGCGCGGCTGTCGCCAATGGCAGGGCCGTGTCCCTGCATCCCGCCCATGGCGAGGGACAGGCTGGGACAGCGGCCACCCAAATGCTCCCAGCAAATGACATTTTCCTGCAAAGCCGCGCCGGAGCCAATCGCTCCCTGCACCGCGCAGCCAATGGATGCCGGGCTCTTCCCCAGCCCCTGCCGGCGGCTCCGGGGCTGGAGGGCCTTGGAATAGCTCTGCCGGCGGCACTCCTGCCCGCAGCCCTCTCCCGGAGCGCTTGGCATCCCTGCAGCATCCTTTTCCCGGGAATAACGCCGCCGCCGGGAGCGCTGGGGGTGCGGCGGCCGCTGCGGGGAGCGCCCCGGCGATTCGGGTGATTAATTTGGGTAATTTGGGTCTCCCTGCAGCACTGCCACGGCCTCCTACCCCGCAGAGCTGCTCCCCAGAGCCAGAGGGATGGTGGTAGTCACGGGGCAGAACAAAGTGAGCGCGAAGGCGGATGATGCCATGTCGAGCTCGGATGCAGAGGATGATTTCCAGGAGCCAGCCACTCCCACCGCCAGCCAGGCAGCACAGGCGCTACCTCTGCTGCCTCAGCAGGTAAGGGCTCACCTGAGCGCGGGGCTGATCATGACACCACACTCTGCCCCCAGGTCAGGATTGCCATGTGGATAGCCAGCTCACTTTCCATTCTTGAATAAAACTAAATATCTTAAATTTATTTGAGTAGCTCGGCAGCTTTGCTTCTAAGTTCCGTCCGTGTTTGCACTTGGGAAATGCAATTAAGTGTTTATTCTGGTGCTTAAAGCATCCTAGGGTGTGATAATGAGGTTTTAGGCCTGATGGAAAGAAATACAGATTTTTTTCAGTGCATAGTATAGTCTGATTGTGTAATGGAACCAACTGAGCACAAGTCCCAAGGCTGACCTGAGATTTCCTCATTTTTTTTCCTCTCTCCATGTACAGCTGGGGAAGGGGTTTTGTTTTGTTCTTTCCCCAAAAGAGCCAAGAGGTGGCATTAATATCTCAAATACCTGCTATTTCAGCCGAGTGATTTCTGCTGTTTTAGATATCCAACTACAACTAGATTCCTCCCAGAAGCCAAAGTCTCCACTTTTTCACTCCTCACAGCTCCCTGGTTTATGGCAGTGGGGCAAGAAACACACGTTTATCCTGGTGGCAAACGGGAAGTACCTTTCGGAAGCTGTGCAGAGGACTTGGGTGGCTCCTTTCTGATGTCCTGGTTGCTTTTGCAGTTCCCAGAAGTTGTCCCACTGAACGTGGGGGGGATGTTTTTCACCACCAGACTGTCCACGCTGCGGAGGTACGAGGACACCATGCTGGCAGCAATGTTCAGCGGCAGGCACTACATCCCCACGGATGCCGAGGGCAGGTACTTCATCGACAGGGATGGCACCTACTTTGGGTATGTACAGAGTCCTCAGGCCATGCTTTGAATGGTCTCACTGAAAACTTATTTTTCAACTAATTTTTAACAGCTTTTTTCCTTAGTTAAATCGCATTCGTGGAGTATTTAACATTCCACGCCTTCAAAGCATAGCAAGAGTAATTACAGTTAAAAACTGTTTGTTGGCTGTGCAGTGGGAAAGGAAAAGCCAGCAGTGCTTTGAATTTATGCATTATCTCCTCAAGAGTATCTCCTTTCAATGTATCAAGTTGTTCTGGTGGTTTAAAGAAGTGTTTGGTGGTGCTTTGCATAGGGAGCTCATTTGCCCAACGCTGGGTTTTAATTGATACTCAGTATCTAAGAAGAAGAGGGAATGGAAGGAATGAATCTAGGATTATTACACAGTTGCAAAGATGACATTTTCCATCTTTAAAAAGGATATAACTGGCAAAAAAAGCACAAGCCTTAAAGAATTAATTTTTCTAAATTATTTTTGCTGGTAGTGCAGTATTCCTTCACTTCTGGGATTCCTTCCTAAGTGTTCAGCTTTTATTTTATTTTTAATTAAACTACCCATGATTACTAATGCTCTGTTTGAATTGGGGTGAGATTGCTCCACAAGGTAATCAGTTTTCATGGGTTCAGGTCTTTGCCCAAAGCACACATTGCAATTTATCCTAAATTTCTTGTTTCTCCTTTACAGACATTTCCTTATTGTCTTCAGCAGACAAGGACTGAATTATTTCCAAAGCATTTTTGGGTTGTACCATAATCCGGGACAGAGATAGATTAAGCCACTGTGTTTATTCTAAAATAACTGTGGCTTTACATGTGGCAATTTGTTGGAAAACCAATTAATTAGTGATGTGGTCAATCTCAATTGAAAATGCATCTGGCACAGAGACCCAAGTTAGCACATGCTGTATTTGTTGTCAGTCTAAGGAAGATTGCAGTAATGCTTCTTTATTTGGTAAGGTTTTGTTGGTTAGCACTTATAAAGTGATTTTTTTTGTTGTTTATTTGATGAAGTTTTTCTTGGTTAATACTTATAAAGTGATTTCTTTCCCTGTTAAAAAATCCTGTTGCTTTACTGCAAGGAAACATGCTTTTTTAAAAATTCTGATTCTTATTCTGTAAATGGCTCTGATCTGTGGAGAGAAACCTCCTTTGCAAATATACCATCCATTCAGCTGGATCTGCGTGGAATAAAATGTCCACAAGTTTGATTCTCTGGGAAAATGCAAAAGTTTATTTTGTCCCAGACCTAAATTTGATATACAGGGACTACAATCTCTTTCCCATGAAACACTGTGTCCTCTTCTGTGTTATAAATGGTTTCCTCCACATTGAATGTTTTGTTTAAAATACACCGATTTTTTTTCAAATGAGTTTTGAGGCAGAATGTGAAATGATGACTTGCAAACCGTTTTAAAAACAAACGTTGGGAATATGGATCATTTATTTCAGTTACTGTCTCAGTAGAGCAAACAATGAATATCCACCATTTCCTCTCCTTCCCCACCTGCAAGATTTTTGGCAGAAATGTGTTTGTTAATGATATTTTTGCCCTTTTTTTTAGAGACATACTAAACTTCCTCCGATCTGGTGACCTGCCACCCCGAGAGCGAGTGAGGTCAGTGTACAAGGAAGCTCAGTATTATTCCATAGGACCATTGCTAGACAATCTAGAGGATATCCAGCCTCTTAAAGGAGAAAAAGTTAGACAAGCTTTCCTGGGCCTAATGCCATATTACAAAGGTAAATAAACAAAGTAGCACTGACTGTTTCTTCTAGTGGGATTCCAGTGTTGTACTTCGTGCTTTCAGTCTGCTTTCAGCTCCCAAACTGATCCCATTGCAGCTGGGAAGTTTATGATTTTTCAGTATTTTTCATGCTGTTTAGATCTTTCAGGCCTCCACACCAGCTTCCTGCTGCATCCCAGAGTGTGGATTTCTGTGCTTAAAAGGGAGCAAGATCTAGGCTGTAATGTTATTAGATGAGAGGGTTTCTCTGCATTTGTTCTGCCAGGACCTGCAGCTGAATAAACTTAAGGCCACCAAGTTCACCAGATAATTTGGGCATATAATAATGCCAACAAGTTCACCAGATAACTGGGATTGATTTGATTATGATATATGCTGCTAATATATGCTGAGAATAACTGCAGTGAAAAGTTTCACCTGATTGATATAATTGTCGTTGATTGCTTTTCCTTGGTGATTTGTCGTAATTCTCGAGTTTCTTGTTTGTTTTTTTTTCCTCCCAGACCACTTGGAGCGGATCATCGAGATAGCCAAGCTGAGAGCCATGCAGAGGAAAGCCAGGTTTGCCAAGCTGAAGGTGTGTGTGTTCAAGGAGGAGATGCCCATCACTCCCTACGAGTGCCCTCACTTCAACTCGCTGCGCTTCGAGAGGAGCGAGAGCGAGACCAAGCTCTTCGAGCACCACTGCGAGGTGGACGTGTCCTTCGGGCCCTGGGAGGCCGTGGCTGATGTCTATGACCTCCTGCACTGCATTGTCACCGACCTGTCGGCCAGGGGCATCACCGTGGACCACCAGTGCATCGGGGTGTGCGACAAGCACCTCATCAACCACTACTACTGCAAGCGCCCCATCTATGAGTTCAAGATCACCTGGTGGTGAGCTGTGGTGGCAGAAGGACAGAAGGACTTCTAGAGGATGGAGATTCTTGTTGCTGCTCACATTCCTTGGGATCGGCCTGCTGGCAGCGAAGGGAGCCTGGTGCAGGGGTTGGGGAGAACCTCTGGAAACTTGAAAAACCAGCCTGAAATCAGACTGTTGGCTCAGGTACCTTAACGAGGCACAAAACAGAATCACCTCATGCAAAGGGTGGAGGGCAGTGGCTGAACATCTTGCAGAAGGTGCCACCGACCACGTGGCTTCGGGATGGAATTGCAGATTTTTCCTGCATTTATTGGCAATCTGGGGTGCTACTAAAGCTGACGTTTCAGTTTGACCCTCTTAGAGATGTTTTAGTTCCTCCTTCGACTTTACCACTTTATAAAATTGGAGTCATACCCAGCACAAAGATTCTAGAAATGTCATTTTGATGTAATAGATAATTTTAAAAAAGAAAAAAAAAAAAAGGGGGGGGAAAGAAGTATTCCCTAGTTATTATTAATTGTTGTCAGGGTTAAGCTGTATTTCTTTTTTGATTAAGAATCTGCATTGTGAATTGTAATGTTATATTTCAATTATTTCCATTGTTTCAAAAGGAATAGCAGATTTGGGATATATTCCTTAATGCTTTTAGGAATAATAACTGTTCATGGAAGACTTGTGCCTGTTTTTAGCCTTAGAAATTCTACATGTTTACAATATCTACAAAAAACTCTATAGAATCAGGTCATTTACAAAGGCTTTTGGTAAATGAGAAAACCCTGTATGTATCTTCCTATTAGCAGTAGTAAGAGGAATATTTAATGTATATTATTTTATTACTGACTCTTTTTACATTCTGTGATATTAAACTTTATTTTAGACTTAAAGCCAGATGATATTAGACAAGTGCTTCCTTCACCTCACCTTCTTCAGACAATTAAATTTTAATTTTATCATTCTTGTTGACCCATCCTGGTGTCATAGTAGGAAAAATGAAATTCAGCCTCCACATTCCAATATTTCTCCACTCTAAACCAGTAGAAAATTTATTTCCATACTGAAAGAAGGAGCCACTGCAGAACCATATTGTCTTCAAGATGTCATTTTTACACTTCTGACATGAGCAACCGCATCCCAGATTTTAATTACCGCATTCAGCCCAAAACTGAAAGGGAGAAAAGTCTGAAAATCTTATTGTTTTGTGAGGTCCAGGAAACTCCAACCCGCTCCAAGGGGCTTCAAAATAAATCTTAAAGAGAGAGGAGAAGTAAGTGTTTGCATATTGCATTCCATTGGATTAATTAATCCAACAATATTGCTTCATTAAACTTCTGACCAAAATTCTTAAGAAACATTCATGCCAACTATCAAAATCCTCAGTTATCTGAGGCAATTTTTAGAATAATTCTGAGAACTCCAATATCAAATTATCTTCCAAAAAAAAAAAGAGACCATTTTTTTGCCTTGTCACCCTTTCAGCTATTTAATTTAGGAATTCAGTTGTCTCTCTGAGGTGGGTGTCTCTCTCCTGATCTCTCTGCAGAGGATCATTGTCAAGTGCTGAGTGTCAAGGCCAGAGATAAACTCGAATAGAGGGAGTTACGCACATTTGGATCTAAATTTAAGTTTGTTTCAATTGTTTCCTGAAATGATGGCCTTTTGTGTTACAAGTTCTTGGAGTTGGGTTTGGCAACCCAAAATTAAAAGTTAAACTGAGCCTGAAGTTTCCCTGCAATGAGAGGAAGCTTTGATTGGTTTCTTTGCTGCCTTCATTTTGTTTTTCCCCTAGGGAATCTCAAACTGCAAACCACAACTTCTTATAAAATTAAATAACATCTTAAAGCTGGGCCTTACAAAGTTTTGGCTGCTTGTGCACTTCAGATGTTTAAATTCAGGATTTTCAGCCTAGATTACAATGAGAATTGCAGTTTCACTGGGATTTTCAGCGGGTTTTTGCCACTTCCCATAAATGTGTTTACAGAACTCTGGTTTGGATTCCAGCACTCCTTGCAGAAATGGATCACATTTGATTTTCACAGTGTGTTTTTGGTTTGGCTCTAGGAATTTTCCTGCTGTTGTCCTCGAGAAGCTGTGATGACAAAACACCTGTTTCAGTCATATTTGTTGTTTCTTAATATGTTGGGGTTTTTCAACTTTTTCCTGTTCATTACTTCAATATTTAAGGAAGGCAACCCAACCAAAAAAAGAAAACTAACATCTTGGTCTGTATCAGCTGTTTCTTAATCCAAACTCTCATCCTCCTGAAGACATTAAGTGCAATACTGGAAAGGAAAACATGGATTTAAACCCACATGCTTTAACTGGTGCTGGGATTTGTGATTTGTGCAGGTTAACAACGTTTTAATTGTTCCAAGCAGTCTTTGTTTACAAGGCTTTAGCTGCTCTTGCCTAACCTGTGCTCATTTTTTGACAGAAGCAGAAGAGTGCTGCAGGTGGATGGCAGGGGAGTGAAATCTAAAATCTGGGTTATGTAACATGATTGATTTCTCTTTTCTGGGCCTGTAGCTTTTGAAACTCTACATTTGTGACACAAAATGTGAGTAGCTGATCTACTAAATCCATGGCTGAGAGGATTGGTGGGTTTTGTATATTCTGAATATTTTAGAATTGTCTCATTAAACTATGGAATACTGCTTTCTTTTTTATTTTTTATTTCTTTAGGACTTTTCTTTATATTTGGGCAGGCCGGAGTTTTGATAAAACATATTTTTTCTGTGCTCCTTAAGCCTTTTTGCCACTTTATTATCTACAAAGCCACTTTTCCACCCTCACACTCCCAAATCCCTGTGTTTGTGAGCAGTAAATCAATTTTTAAGTTTTAGGAAGTCTGCCTGGGAGACACCTCATGATGTAATATATGCAAATACCTGAATTTGTTAATGTGAATATTTTTGAGATTTTGTGGTTCACTGTGTAATATTCTTCCCTGAATCTAGCTAGAGTGATAAGGGTTGAGTTAAGCACGGTTCTGTGATAAGCCAGTTTATCCCTTCAACATCTCCTGCCCTCATTTGTAAAATCACTCATCCAAAGGCTGTTAAAGTGACAGGAAAACCAGGAATCTTCCTTGCTTCTCCCCAGTGAGTCATGAGGAGAATCAGGGCTCCTTCATCCACTCCAGGCTCCATTCTTGGAGACAAAGTCGTCACAGGGTCTGACTCAGAGCCTTGAAGGCAAAACTCAAACATTCTTGTCATGAGGAATGAGTGGATTTGCAGAAGTACCTAAACCTGGCCTTTGCTGAGGGATTGTTAAAATCCCAGCAAATGTGGATGTTTTCAACTGCTCCAAGTGATAGCTTTGTTGAGCTCTGATCTGCTCAGAGTTGGTGCAGTGAATGTTTTGTGATACAGAGGTTGAACAGTCCTGTTATTTGAGCTTTTTGGTTTATTTGAATTTTCCCAGTGAAACCTGAAGCCCAGTGAGCTGATTTCCAGCGTGTCCTGTGCACTGAGCACTGCTTTTTGGAAATCTGCAAGTGGGAGGGAATTCATTCTGCAGAGTGCTCCCCAGTGACAACCTTCACTACCTCTAAAGGCAAACCTGGAGATCCTGATCCCCACTCCCCCACATCCCCATTTGTTACACAAGTGCAGGAGGAGATGAGGTGTCTGGGCTGAACATTCCCAGCTAATGACTCCAGCGGGATCCCCCGTGGTCCTCACCCCCTTCTCTAACCTTTCACAGGTACAGGAAATTTCTCTCTTCTCTGCTGCACCCTCAGATTTGTTTCCAAGGTGAATACTCAGCCTATTTTAAACTCATTATTAAACTAGTATTTTAATATTGCAGTATGGGAACTGTTAGTTGCTAAGGAATCTTATTTATGAAATCTTACTACTCTCAAAAATACCTGAATAAATGGATTAAACTAACTTACAACATAATCACTTTAATTTCACTCTTCTGCTTTATTTTTTTTCTAATGACTGTTAAGAAATGTAAACTCTTACTTCTTTTAAGGGCTTAAATAGGGATTCAGCCTAAGAACGTGGATTTTGGGGGCTGAGGGTCTTGCTTGTTGCTTGCTGTGAGCTGAAGGATAACTGCATGAGCCCTCATCTGTTTTTTCCTTAAAAAGTTAATTACTGGTGCAATTAAAGGTCATGGTTTTCTAGCTTCATTTGGCTAGCCCTGGGAGCTCTCATTCCCAGGTTTATCCTCACTGCTCAGTCTTGTTTAGAAATGACAGGGGACATGATGATAAAGATGATGGAAGTGGCAGCAGGGAAAAATTCCTGTCAGAGCTGTTGTTTCCATGGCAGAGCTGTTCTGTGTGTTTGGTTTCAACTCTTGCTGAAACCTTCACAGAGGAACAATCCACCCCATTTGTGTGAGCCTCCCCTGCTCACCCATTTCTGTGTAAACCCATTGTGATGTGGTTCTTGGAGCTGAAAGGGTGGAAAATCCAGTGGCTGTGGGTTGCACTTGAATCTGGTTTAGAGGACCTTTATGTCACAGCTGGATCTTTCTTTTCTGCATGGCAAAGCAGAGCAATCACTTGGGACACAACTGCCTGGCAGGTAAGGGAAGAATTCAGAGCAGACACTGCAGAAAAATGATCTCTTAACTCATTATGAACTCTGAGATACATTTCTTTCACTTCTCTTAATGACTACTTCACCCCGGATAATTTACAGACCCGCCTGGCTTTAGGTTGTGGATGGCATTACTGAGCCCTGGAGTTGTACTGATCTATTTGTAGGTAAACAAATGTAAATCATTTCAGGTTTTTCACACACAGCAGAGAGGAACCAGGATAGTTCTCAGTTTTGGGCTATGGAAAACAAAACCAAAACAACCAAACCCTCCAGTCTTTCATTATCTTTCTGCAAATAAGCTGATTTCAGAGGATAATTATGTTCTGTTATTATCTCCTGTATATAATTCTCTAACTGGAAATTGCTTTCCAGAACAGCAGTTCTTAGTCGTTTTACTTACACAAGCTTAGTATAAGTTTACCTCCACTTTCACTGTGACTTTTATAAATGGATTTTGTTTTGCTGAATTACAAATTGTATGTGTCTATGCATTGTAACCTGTAATGCCTTTGAAAATCCAGCCTGGATGCTACCGATCAGGGTTTGGAATTATCTCCAAATGTGGTTTTGTTAATTTTGTTGACGTGTGACATTCAATACTGTGAGTACCGCAGTGTATTATTTCTTTATACTTTTGACTTTTCAGTTCAGGTAATATATAGTCTATCTGTTTTTTATTTATAACACATAGACGAAAATGTGGATATAAAGGTTGTGTTGTGCAATAAATAATTACGATGCTGAAAACTGTTGGAATTCTGGTTTATGTGGTCTGCAGCCACTGCAGTGCCTTTCCTCACCTTCCCTGGGATTTCAGTGTGCTTTGCCTGGCTGCAAATGAAAATTAAGACATGAATCTCTGTCCCAGGCTGCTTTAATGGCATTTAGAGGTTTCTCATCCCTTCCTGAGAGAGTGCTGTTCTCCTGGGGACACCAACTGCAATCACATCATTCCAATTCCATCCTTCCTTCCCCACCCACCCATTCCTGTGACAGAGCACCAGGACAGTCCCAGCAGCCTCCCCTGCTTGTACAATGCTCAAAAACAACCTTTCTAGCTGCGTTCAGAAGTATTTTCCTTCGATCTGAAGTCATTTCCTTGCTGTCCCTCTGTCCTGCTGAAGCGCTCCCTGTCTCACAGCGGGATGTCCAGGGCGAGTGGAAAAAAAAAAAAAAAAAAAAAGAAAAAGAAAAAAAAAAAAGAAGAGATGGAACACAAGGCTGTGTAACTGAGAGTGGAATGAGAAGTTTGGGATAGCAGCAGGTGTTTCCCTCCCTGCTGCAGAGAGCCCAAGAGAGCTCTGCGATGCTCGTGTGGGGCTGAGCAGCCGCTGTGGGTGCGGAGAGCGAAGGGAGGCCGCTCGGTGGGAATGCGGCTCGCTGCAAGGGGCAGACAGCAGGAAGCTGAGGAGAAGGGCTGTGGATCTGTTCAAAATAGAAATCTGCGCGTGCGACAGCCCCGTTGCCCCTCACGGCAGCCCCGCTCCCCTCACACAGCCCAGCTGCCCCTCACGACAGCCCGCTCCCCTCAGGACAACCCCGCTCCCCTCAGGACAGCCCAGCTGCCCCTCACACAGCCCCGCTCCCCTCAGCACAGCCCAGCTGCCCCTCACGACAGCCCCGCTCCCCTCAGGACAACCCCGCTCCCCTCACACAGCCCAGCTGCCCTCAGGACAGCCCCGCTCCCCTCACGACAGCCCCGCTCCCCTCACGGCCCCGCACGGCCCCGCTCAGCCCGCTGCCCTCTCAGGCCCTCGCCCGCCGCTCCGCCCAGCCCAGCCCAGCCCGGCCGAGCCCCGCTTCCTTCCGGGCCCGGCACCGCCCCGGAGGTGCTGCCCGCCCTTCCGCCGAGCCGAGGGAGGGACCGAGGGAGGGCCGGAGCAGCGCCGGGGCTGTGAGGGGCCGTGAGGGGCAGCGGCAGCAGCGCAGCGCAGCGGAGCGGCCGGGTGGGCCCCGCCGCCCGGGGCAGCCGGTGAGAGCCGCGGGGTGAGGGCCGGCCGTGCCCCGGGCTGGGACAGGCGGTGGCGGCGGTGTCCCCCGGTTATAGCCCGTCCTGAGGGGCTGGGTCGGTGTCCGCCTCGCCGAGGGGCTTCAGACCGGCCCTGCTGCTTCCCGGGGCCTGGCCGGGGGTCCTTGGGGTGACAGCGACCGGGATAAGCAACCACCGGGATATACGGGAGCTTGGCACACCGCCTTCCTCCGTGTGCAGCTCCTAACACTGGTTTTCATTAGAAAGAGATATATGTTCTATTCGATGGGTCTGTCAGCAGTTACCAAGGTGCAGGTGTCCCTGACAGCTTGGCCAATATGCCTCCCCAGCCTGTTTTCCTCATGAGCTCCTTGTGGATCAAGGAGGTTTTGGCTTTTGTTTTGTAAGTATTGTCGCTGCCCGGCTGAGGATTAAAGTCCTTTCAGCTCAAGCCGGGGGAAGTTTGGACAATGTTTCAGGTGCCGAGCAGTGCTATTTTGATGCTTTTGTGGGTGTTTGCCTTCCTCCATGTGCAGCTCCTAAAGCTAATTCTGATTATCTGTGTATTTTAATTAATTCCATGCTCCTGTGCTGGTAGTTAACAGGGTGCAGGTGTCACTGATAGCTTTACCCATATCCCACCCTAGCCTGTGCTCCTCATGAGCTCCTTGCGGATCAATGAGTTTTTGGCTTTTTTCCTGTAAGTATTGCCCCTGCCTGGCTTCTCACTGCACAGCTGAGGATCAAAGTCCTTTAAAGTCAAGCCAGGTGAAGTTTGGAGAGTACTGGAGATGCTGAGCAGTGCGTTTTGGATGCTTTTGTGGGTGTTTGCCACTGCTGGTATCACTTTGTGTGGAGCTCAGGTTGTTCCCTTGAAGTAGGGAGTGGCTCAGAGGGTGTGAGATACTGAAAGATGAATGATGTGCTTGAATTACCAAAGAAATTCTCTCAGAGGGTGGTCCAGGGCTGTCTGAAATCCTGCTGCTCTGTGGCAACGGCTGGAGTGACTGCGAGGGTTTTACAGGCAAAATGAAATTGGTTTTTCTTTGGCTGAGTGGGGCTCAGGGCTGGGAATTAACAGCACTGAATAGTTTGGGGGAAATGGTGACATTGTGGAGGCTGTGATTTAAATCCGTGATTGACTTGCCGTGCTTTTGTTTTTGTCTCCTTTGAAACTATTTTTGAAGCAGTGAAGTTCCTCACACCAGGACTTTGGGAAGTGCCCTGAGCTGCTCTTGGTTTTCCAGTTACACTTTTTTGAGACCAATGACCACACCAGGCCAGCACAGAAGGACGTGGTGTTTTCCAGGAACAGTGCTTTAATCAGGAATTGGATGTGCTGGCCTTCTGGACATGGCTACACAAGTGTTTTTTTGCAGCAGGGAGGATTAGCAAGAGAATTGTAACTCAGTGGAGTGTTTTGCTGACCGGGAAAAAAAAAAAAAAAAAAAAAGCCCAGAACAACACACAGTAGAAAGGGAGAAATGGATATAAAGCCAATTATACCAATTCCTAGTACTGCTTTACACAACAAACTGATTATAAGCTTGAAGATAGTCCATGATTCTGGAATTTCATTTTGTTCTGTGGTGTTATTTAAACTAGAACAATCCTTCTCAGCTCCCTTTGTAATCCCTAATTACGCTTGGGGCTTTTTTTCCTGATTATTAGCTACTTGTGATCTAAAACTAGACCCACAAACCTTGTTTAAGTCCTGTTGAAATGCCACTTGTAACAAGTCAGGTACAAAGTATATAAAACGTTTTGAAGTTTTTCCCTGAGGTTTGAGGCAACTTAATTTCCATCTGTGTCCAGCTTAGTGTGTTTGGCAAGAAACATTGTGTAGAAACCTGTTGCTACTGTTTCTGAGGAGATTTTAGCAGTTTTAGCTAATCTCTTTATTCTGACCCGGATTCCCAATCAAGGAGCACACAAAGAGTTTTTCGATGTTTCCTGTGATTTCGTTAAAAGCCCAGCTGTGAGTCACATGGAGCTGGTGAGGCACAGCCTGCTAATTCCACAGGGACAAACCAAACCTGTAGCTTCAGGCCTGAGCTGACATTTGAGGGGTAAAGCACATCGCCAAGCTGAGGGAATTGGGAGCTCCTGTGGCCAGCAGGATTTTGGAGGTTTGAAGCAATTTCCCCCCACAAATGACAGCACCCGGCGCTGAGGTTTGTTTGAGGTGTTTGCTCATTAAAGCAGCGACTGTTTCTTCTCTTGGGACTATTTTTTCGCAGCCTCCACTGTTTACCCTACAACTGCTGCAGCTGAAATCCTTTAATTGCAGGAAAGATGCACGTTAGAAACGTGAACGCTGCAGAGATAACACTCAGCTTTCTTGCCTCGTTCCCTCGGCTAATGGCTTTTGTATTTTCTGTTCACCAGTCTGAGATCATCTTGCCCCACCCTTTCCTCGGGAGGAAATTAGCTCATGGTTAATTACCCTGCTGCTAATTACATGCCTGAGTGTTTGGGGTTGCACCTGAATCACGACTCTTTCAGCACGTAGGTTGTTGCTCTTCAGAATTTTGGGGCGTTTGCGTCAGTGCTTCTTTGGAATAAATGCATTTTAAGGGCACTTTCCCATTGGCAAAGTGCACAGTTTTTAGAGACCTTAACCCAACTCCATCCTTCCACCCCTTGCACTTTCTAACCTACCTTATAAATCTGTTTTTAGTAATTAAGCTAGTTGGCTGCTGTCTTGATCTGAAATATGATGGTGCATTCAGGCACCAGAAAAATGTGAAACAACAGCAGTTCGTGTAAGAATTGCATGTTTGGAGACTTCCCTGGTTTTATTTATTTTTTTTCACCCCTGCTTTAAAATTCCATGTCTGGGGATGACCAGGGAGTTGCACTGAGTGATACTTCATTGTGGACACTCTGTGGTGTTTTTGAACAGGAAGAATTCAAGTTGTTCATTAACTGCTACAATGACTTTTGAAGAGCTGAATCACAGCCCAGTGAAAAGGCTGGTGTAGGTTGTTGCTAATGGTTGTGCCAAGATTTTTTTGGAGAAAACTTAATTTTAGGGAGGGAAGAAAAAAAACAACAAACCAACAACAACAAAAAGAAACCAAAACAACCCAAGCCTGCCTGTTCCCAGTGTATATGAGGAGTTTTCCTGGTTTTAGACACATTTAATTAAGTTGTTACCAATACTGAAACTCAGTTATAGCACTTCAATTATAGAATTAAAGCTACCACTTTAATTTCCAGTGTTAGTTTGGGGAGTTATTTACAAGCTGCTTTTCATAGCTTGTAATAATTATAAATTGACTCGCAATTAGCTCTTATTAAAGGTGTTTATTGATTGATTGAGACCCTTTCTGTTGAGCTTTGACTATGAGCTTCTCCAGGCAGCTCTTGTCTCAAAGGTGACCTCTCAATCCAGCACTGATAAATACTTTATGACCCAGCTGATATCTCCTCACAATCTGCACTGATAACAAAGGTACCCTGGCAAGGAAGGGAGGTGGAAAAGAACCAGAAAAACAAGCCGGTGGTGTTGGAGCCCTCGGTAAATCCGTGCTGCTCCTAAAGCATCTCACACCCAGTGCTTTTCCCCAAGCCAGAGCTGTGTCTGCAGTGGTTGTGTTGTGAAAATTGTCTTGGCTTTCTTGCTGAAAAGAAGGTGTTATATAAGTTTAGTCTTTCATGTCTGCATTAAATCAGCCCGGGGTGGTGGATCCAATTGGGGTTGAAGGAACCCCTTTTTTTCCTGCCACATAAAAGCTGAGGATGCATCTGCTGTTTGCTGTGACTGATACCTGCTTTAATAGGTTTAATATGAATTTTTCTGGCTATTCTGTAACTTGGTCTGTGTGAAAATTAGAATTTAGGATTTTGCTGTTATTGAGATACAGAAGGTCCAAAGTCCTGGAGCAATGATTTCTTCTCCTTCAGTCCCTGACAAAAACAGCCTGAGGATTTATGGGCTCATAACAAAATTCATGTTTCCTGTGTCTTAACTCTCTCTGTGTTGTGTTAGCAAACGTTCAAAGTGTGTGACAAGGAAAGTGAAGTGGCTTTCAGCCAGAATATTTTACAGAAATGTTGATTGTACTGGTTTGGGTTCCTGGTCTCCTTTTCAGTGGTGGTAACTGAAACCCTGCAGTGTTTGCACACACATTCTCAGTTTCAGCTCTGACAGAGCCACAGAGGGCAGGCAGCTGCTCTGTCCTCTCTGAAAAATATTCTGTGATTTCCCAGGTTCTGAAGGGAAAGCTGTGATTTGTTGGAGGTTCTTCTTGGATGGCAAACTTGACAGGAAAAATCGAGGGGTGTGAGCAAGGATGAGGAGCCTCTGAGTTGGTATTGCCCTTCTTAAAAGGTGTTTGCTCTAAACAGATTAATAAAAAGAAAAAATATATATAGAATAAACAATAAAAAGAATGAAAGAGAAAGAATAAGAAGAATAAATATATTCTTCTAAAATATTCTTTTTAGAAGAATAAATACATTCTTCTAAAATATTCTTTTTTAGAAGAATAAATACATTCTTCTAAAAATATTTATTTAAAGAATAAAAAGAAAAAAATAGGTGAGTGTGGCTACAGCAAGAAAAATGTTATGATAGGAAGATGTACTTGAGAGCTTCAGAATAAATTGCATTAAAGCAAGTAGAAAGCTAATTTTGAATTAAACCACAGTTGTTTGGGGTTGTTTGCTTTTTTTCCATCATAACGAAACTACTGTAAGATGCTCTAAAAAAGCTGGAGCAGGAGATCTGATCTGTCATTAGAGACCTTTGATGTGCTACCCTGCAGATATATCTGCCTTCATGTGAATCATATGCCTCGTTTCCTCTTGATTTCAGTGGAATTGGGGAAAATAAAGCTGGACATGCAGAACAGCATGGAAGGATGTAGCCATGGGCAGCTGGAGCTTCAGCATGGGAATTCTTGTGGCAGGAAGACAAGGAGCATTTTGGTGTCCAGAGGCAGCAGTGGGACACCTTTCCAGGCTGTGATTATCCAAAAGAAATCCCTCAGGAGCCACACAGTGTGTGAGGTGCAGTTAAAAGACAGTAGAATAGAGTTGGGTGATTTCCATTTTTCCATTTCAGTGGAGAACAGGAGACCAGAAGCTTTTACTTGCAAATAAATAACATGAAGTAAAGGCATTTTATAAATTAATAACTAAGGCTAAGAGCCCATTGATTTTCTAAACTCCTCCAAGGGGTGTTGCTAATTAACATAGATATTAAGGTGTGATGAGGTCTAGTCCTGGCACAGAACAGCTCAAAAGAAGTTTCTGTCCCATGGTGTTTGTGGTGTCATTGCTGCCTTCCCTGATCATATTCACACTTGTGAAACACTTAGTAAGCAAAGCATTGTATGAATATATTTTAAACTATATGAAATTTTTGCTCCTGGGAGGGAGATGTGGTGCTTCTTGGAGTTGTTGTAAAGTGTTTCAACTGGGATACAGGAGGTGGTGGGTTTTTTTTTTCCCTTTGAATTGTGTTAGAAGTGAGCTTTGAACAGGTCATGCATTCAGGGCAGGAGTGAAAATAAGAGGTCTGACCATGCAAACTGTGTGGTGTGACTGTGCAAACACATGGAGGAGGTGATCTTTGGATAAGGAATGATACACCCTGAGCTGGTGGGGGGAAGAAGGGAATAGAGAAAGAGAGAAAAAAGCATTTTGGACACTCAGAACCTTGACAACGAAACATTTGTAGCTGTGTGAAGATCATAAAGTGCACAGCGATTTAGTTGCCAGAAATTAATTTGAGAATGTTTTTTCCCCATTCACTTTATTAGAATTTCAGTTCTGTTCATGAAAATGTTAACGCTGACCTGCAGAAATTGGCTGTGAAACCTTTTTTTTTGAAGGCAGCCGAAAGTCTGTGCTTTCTGTGCAGCATGTGACTCCTTGCCATGGATTCAGGGTGACCTCCCTTGTCCCTGCATCTGAAGCTGATGTCACTGCAAACACTCCGAGGGGAGGGAATTGCTCTCAGTGCCTTGACTTTGCAGCTCTTTGCAGCTTTGCTCTGCACTGGGGAAAAGTTTATTTTGAGTTCTGATGTGCACCCAGGGGGGAGCAGAATACCAGAGGTAACGGTGGTGCTGTGGGGGTGAAGCTCTGTGGGTACAAAAGGGATTTTTGTGTCTCTCTGGAGGGGGTGGAAGTGAGCTGTGGCTTTCAGGTGTTGGGCTGGGAGAGAAGCAGCCTCAGGGATTTTATTTGACTCCTCTAATCCTCAGAGCAGTGTCTGGAACATGGTGCTTTTGAGTAAGAGCAGACACCTGAATTCTTGAAATGATTGCAATTGCAAAGCTGTTAAAACTTTGCTGTGGTGGGTGATGGGATTTTATAGGGTTTGATTTCCTTGGGCGACAGAAATCCCTGTAAAATTTCTGTGCAGTTTGTGATATGAAAATGGCTCTATTTATTTTTTGTGGTTTATAATGAAAATGTTGGCTGAGCAGCTTCACCTTAATGTCATGTAATTTTATGCATATTTATTGCAATTTTTTTCTATGACAGGCAACGACAATAGAAGTCTCTGACCAAAACGCTGCTGCAGCTTCTGCTTTTAGGAAGTGGACTTGAAACTGAATCAGGGGCAGCCAGAGAGTTTCAGGCTTTTGCTTCCCCTTTCTTTTCAGAATTGTTGCTCAAGGCCATGTGGGATGCTCTGGGAATGTCCTGAGTGTGCAAATCCTGCCAACACTCAGTTCCTGGCCAGGCTGTGCAGCTGACACTACAAAGTTGAATTTCTGAGATGTTGGCAGCCAGGAGCTCACACAGACACCTTCCTTGAGAAATCAGTAAAAGAAACCAAAACATTTTTTTTGAAACCAATGTATTTATGTTTCTTGGTTATTTCTCCATATGGGAATGAAGGAAATCTCTCAAATATTTAAAATATAGGTGTTTTTTCCCTTCATTTGGCTTTGCAGAAGCACATTAATGTCTGTCAGACTTAACAGTGGGAAAGAAAAGAAAGTATTCAACTGATCTCCCATTTATAAAAATGATAACATGTGTCTATAAATTATGTCATTAAGAAACTGATTCCCTAAATGTGCATGTCTCTGCAATGAAACTATTTTTAGGTTATTTTTAGAAACTCATTATTTCTTTCAAAAATAGAGAAGTGGAAGAAATCTTAATACTTATGTAGATAAGATGGAATATTTAATTTGTTCCTCCCTCAGAGAAAATCATCTGTTTCCTGCTACTTTACTCAAAATAACTTGATTAGATTAATGGGAAATGTTAAACATTATCAGTCTTTTAAAATGGATAATTCAGCTTGGAACAAAAGAGGTGGTACTTCCTGTAGTAGGAAACTCTCAGTGGCAGTGACATTTGTGCATATTCCATCTGCTTTGCTGGATGATCCAGAGAAGAGTTTGGGGTGGAATTTCAGGGGGAAAAGAAGATAACTGACTCAGTTACTGATGTTGTTCGGTTTGAGAAAATCACTTTTCCTCCTGTTTTCCATCTGTGTGTGCTCTGTTTGCCTGGTGTGATCTGAGGCCATGGCCTGGTCCTCAAACTGAGGCAGAATTGGTTTTAAAACCTACTTTTCTGTTAAGGAAGGATGTCCTGGGACACCTTTGGTGAGAGCAAAAAACCCAGTTACTGAGGTCCTTCTCAGCTTGAACAAACCACTCTCTGCTGAGGAATGGCAGGAAGGAAAAAAGGATTTTCTGGATTTACTGGACGAAACCTTGCTGTGCTATTTCTACTGTATTTCTCACTATTGCAATCCAAATGTTAATATTTCAATTTGCAGACCTTACCCTGATGATCCTGTGCTGCTTTTCTCCTCCAATGGATCCATCATTTCCCACCAGGACCAAGCAGTTGGGATGCCTTTGGGAGGAAGCTGGCATGTGGGATGGTTTCTGGCAGGCAGGAGAAGAAAGGGAGGCTGCTTGCTTGGAGGACAGGCTTGGCACAGCGCTGGTGTAGGCAGGAGAATCTTTTTGTTGCAGCCACTAAATATAAATCCCACCGAGCTGTGCTGTGTGCAGGCAGCCAGGTTAACTCTGGCATAACTTGGAGGAAATGGGAATTTGCCTTTTCCATGTGCTGTTGTGCCCAGCTGGATCAGCTGTGATCCCTCACTGTGCCCTGAAAGCCTTTTTAATGTTCAAAGATCCCCAGAGCCACACCAGTGTGGTTCATTCAGAGCTGTTAGAACACAGTCAATTCTGTCTCTTATTTGCTCCCTTCATTGTTTTTTTGAACTTTATTTCTTTTTTCCCTCCATTGCATTTCCAGAGCTGTGTGGAGGTCCTGACCCTGCAGAGCTGCCCCAGTGCTGCCCCTGCCTTTGGGGCTCCAGCTTATATAACTGTGCCCTTCCTCCCCTGGCAGTCATTTGGTTGCTATGGAGCTGTTAAATAATTCAAGCAGGTGACTCCTTCCTGAAAGGCAAACCTTCAGAAGGAAGGATTCCTTGCAGGCTGTACAAGGTTTCCCTTTTTAACCCTTCTCCTCTTGCGGCAGGAGGAAAATGAACCTGAAATCGGAGCGCAGAGGAATCCACGTGGATCAGTCGGAGCTGCTGTGCAAGAAGGGCTGTGGTTACTATGGCAATCCTGCCTGGCAGGGATTTTGCTCCAAGTGCTGGAGGGAGGAATACCATAAGGCCAGGCAGAAGCAAATCCAAGAGGATTGGGAGCTGGCAGAGCGGTAAAGAGCCTTCTTTCTTCCTTTATCCCTCCACCAAATACTATTCCTGGCTCCTGTTCTCTAGTCCTGTTTGCTGTGGCTCAGGTGCATCACAAATTCTCCAATTTGACCTTTCCAGCAGGAACTAGAGCCTTCCTTTTGATACAAAGATGAATGTTTATGACATTCTAGTTTAAGAGGTTTGAAAAGAAAACCTGGGAAGTAACAAATGTAAACACAGCCCAACCTTCCCAATAAATACTTTGGCCTAATTTGCATATGCAAGTCTGTATTTCTGTCTAGCAGTTAGAAGGGTTAAAGTGATAATTTTGGTGAAAATATCCTTTGGAGCCTCTGGAGATGGCTTGGATATAGAGACATGTCCAAGATACATCTATATCTTGGATATAGATATATATATGGAGATGGCATAGTTTTATATTTCAGCTGCCAATTAAAAAACAAATCGTTTTAGTGTTATCTGTGGTCATTCTTTTAAACTGTAGGGTTAAGCCCAAAAGCATCGAAACTTTAAGAAGTTAGATCATTTTCTAAGCACTTATTTTTCTGCAAACCAATCAAGTTTTCCTCGTGTGATAAATGCTTAACCCTGAAAATGGAAGATGTGTTTTCAGAGGTGATAAGCAGTTGGCAGCACAGAGGTCATGGCATGTTTTCCTTTGCCATAAATGTCTTAAACAGTTAATAAAAACTTTATTATTAGGGCAGATAGGCTGCCAGTCCTGGAATATCTCTAAAAGAAAGTGTGGTATTTAGGGAATTCTTTAATAAGTAGCTGGGAGATGCTAAAGGCACAGAAAAGCTGTGATTGTTTGTTGCAGTGAACAGACAGGCTTGTCAGCACTGATAAGATACAATTCCTGCCTCAAGAGATTGCAGATCCAAGACTATTTATGGTCCATCCTGAGCTGGATGGATGTTAAAGACAACTGCTCAGCCTTCCAGCATCTTGAAGGGCAGAATAATGTAACTTATTTTAATCCTTCTGCATGGGAGGAAAAGCTGCAGGATTGGTGTGTTTGCCCTCCTCTACTTTAGACTAAAAGCTGGGCTTGGTCTTTGCAAAGTTTGCCTCATTCATTGAAGTTTATCTTCACCAAGACTTTGGAAACAGATTGTGACAACAATGATCTGTTTCCCAAAATATTTCTGAGACTGGGACTATTTTGCTTTTGTAAGATAGTGAAGGACTGCCTGTGGTAACAGGTTGTGAAGCTCAGTGTGAGGCAGGGAGGAAGACAAGGAATCTACAGCTGGAAATCCTCCTGTCCTGTGCCTTCAGACAATTCAGGGCTGTGACATGAGGGGAAGGTGACCATGGTTAAACCTCCATTTCTTCCCTTCTGACCTCACTATTTAACCCTCCCTCACCATCCTGAGCTTTCCCTCCCTTTTACCACAGCATGGAAAGGTTGGTGTCGTGTAGGGAAGGGAGATGTGGCAGGAAGCAAGGAATGAAGATGAGCAAAGGCAAGAATTAGCATGTCAAATGAGTAATTAATGATTGCACAGGAAATCAGCTTCTTTGTCTTGTTTCTAAGCACTTAAATCAGAGCTGTGTTTTTCTGACTCCAGGCTGCAGCGTGAGGAGGAAGAAGCCTATGCCAGCAGCCAGAGCACCCAAGGAGCACAGTCCCTGACCTTTTCAAAGTTTGAGGAGAAGAAAACCAATGAGAAAACAAGGAAGGTCACTACTGTGAAGAAGTTTTTCACTGCTTCTTCCAGAGCAGGAGCTAAGAAGGGTAACTCTCCTTTGCTTTCCATGCTTCTGTACCACGTGTTAAATTTTTGAGAGATTAGCACTCTGTGCTTTGACTTTTTAAAGTTGGAATAGTGACATTTCTGGAGAGTGATTGTTACTAAAAACACAGGAAAATGTGAGCAATGTTTTAAATAGAGCAGTGCACTGCTAAAGCTGTGTTTCTATGTTGTTATTATACAGGAGTCCTTCCACTAAATAGCATAACTCTGTTCCTGCTGGTGGCCTGGCACTGCACTGCTGAGGGGAAGTTCCTTGTCCCTCTGGCACACATTCCTGCCAAATTCCTGCCTCAGCCATGGTGTCATACCAGCATTTAGGGCTGCAAGGGGAATTCCTCCTGAGGAGAGCAGCAGAAAAGGTGCTGCCTGTCAGTCACCCCCTCCAAACTGCTGTGTCTGAGTGAGACACAAACCCTGAGATAAAATATCAGCACTTTGACAGCTTCACCGGGAAAAAATGGGATGTGTGAGCAGAGTGCCTTGAACTGCTCAGAGATGGGAGGCTTGGAGTGTTTGTGTGTGGGCTGGGAATATCGAGTTTGTGGCTGGCTGAGTGTTTGTTCTACAGAATGTGTTACAAGCAGGAATGATGAATGGCACTGCTGGCTTTGCATAGCAATAGCTTACACAGAGGAAAGCTGGGAAATGCTGGGCTGTGGAGGAGGAATTCCAGAAGGAAAATCAATATTAATCCGTGTTAACCTTAGAGACAATGCATTTCCTTAATTTGAAATCCAGCGTATTTCTCATTAGAATTGTCCTAGTGCATGGCAGCAGCTGGCTACGTGAATTAAAACCTTTTTATTTTACATTCATTCTTCTCACTTTCCATATTTCCTTTTTTTTTTTAATCCCTTCACCACCTGTCCTGCCACGCTCCTGCTCTCGGTGCCCTGCTTGCTTTTGGCCTTTTTATTTCAGCAGCTCAAGAGAAAAGCCCTAAGCAAGGACAGCTGGGGAGGGAGAGAAATGCTGATAACATTCTCAGGGATTTGAAGGAGATTTTTACTCCCTCCTGGGAACTGGCTTCCCCTTCTGAAGGTAATGCAGGACAGCCTGGATGAGCTGTCTGCCTGGTTTTAGTAAGCTTAGCTCTTAGCTGGGCTTTGCTAAGCACAAACTAGGGTTGTGCCAGTTGTAATTCATGCTCTTCATGAAGATGGCAAAAAAAAGCAAGTCCAGCATCTTGAGGTGATGTTGAATCTCTTTGAATAAACTTTGCTTTTTAGTAGGGAGTCATAGCAGTAAAGCTGAAGCCTCTTTGAGCTCCACCCTAGGATTATACACTTTCCAAAAAATAAGAATTTTGTAAGAATCATGTGATGCTTTGTGGTTTTTATCAAAAAAAGAATTCCAGGTTGCTGCTACAAATCTGATTGTTATAAGTTGAAGCTACTGAAGTTGCCTCTTCGAGAACTTTTGCATACTCAAAACATCTCCAGATGTTTGTTATAGAAACCAAGAAGAAAATTTCCTGTCAAGAGGAGACACATTGATTTCATTGAAACCAAAAGGACACCAAACCCCTTGCTGCAAACAGCTTTAGGAGCTCATCCTACTTGATTTGTTTGCAATTCTGACTTGTCCTGCTGGCTAAAGAAATTTGAAGATGTCCCATTGTTTATTGATTAAATTACTGACGAAGGTGGATGTCTGTGTGTAGTGGAGCTGATGACAAAGCTTTTTTTACATTCCATGCTTGGACTGGGCTCTGTGACCATGGCACAACCATAGTGAATCCCTGGAGTGCTCCTGTTCTGCTGTGACAAGTGGCTTCTCTGTAGAAAGATTTTAATATGAATAATGTTTATTCTTTGTGAAGCTGATCCTTCCTTAACTCCTTCATGCTCGCTCCTGGCATTTTGGCATTTTCCTCTGCTGGGTTCTCTTTGACTTGGTGGAATTTCTTGGTTGTAATCTGTTTCTCTTTAGTTAGACTGAATTATTTGAGAACATAGGACTAACCTGAAACTATTTTGTTGCTGGAAATACATTTGTTCCTGCAGTTCTTGGTAATCAGTGCAGATTAACTTTCCTCATATCAGGATTTCAGCTCAGAGATTAACGAAGCTGCAACTACAAGTAGTTCTTGGTGTGACTCATTAAAAGACACTTCATTCTAACTAACATTCACTTTTTAATACTTAATATTAATCTGCCTCAGTTCACTACATCTCTCTAGTAACTAAACAACAATCTAGTTTGCATTTGGGAGTGAAAATATAATATATTCCTTAAGGTCAAACAGCAAAATGAGGCTCATTATTTTTATAACAGAGTGAACTCATTGTTGAAGTAAGTAAATAAATCTTCAACTGTGCTTTGAAATGAGATCAGTGATTAATTAATCATGGAAGAAATATTTGATAATTCTGCCCTTTTCTCTGTTTATTATTTCAAAATAAGCTTTCTGCTCCTCTAATATAAAATGTGACCAATTTAATTAATGGCCACCCTTCAGCTGGAATCCTGTGTGGGTTTTGGGATTCTCTACAGAGAATCTTAGGTATAAAGACAATGGAAAGGAAATCCCCTCTGGAAAAAAAATGTCCTTGTGTAACTAGAAAGGAGATGGATTTGCACTCCCTATCTCAATTGCTGCGGTTGGAATTCAAATATTTGCAAATCCTTTTCTGTTCTTGGCACTTAAATACCAGAGTTGTTCAGATGGTGCCTGAGCAAGTTATTCCCCAGAGAAGGTTGTGCTGAAGTGTGGAGCTCTGGGCAGGTGAGCAGTGTTTGTTACTCACTGGCTGACACAGCTTTGGGTTTCCTGCACTGCTGGATCTCTTTAGAAACAAACAACAACCAAAAAAAAAAAACCCAGTAAACTCCCTCAAATCCAAATTAAACCAACTTAAACATATTAATCCCATTTATTCCTTTTTCCTCTGGAGTTCTGCATGCTTGTTGAAAGCAGGATTTCTGTGCTGTGCATGTGAAGTGTTTTCAGATGGAAAGCTGTGTTTGTCTCGTGCTGACCATGGATATTTTCATGTTTTCTATCTCTCTGCTGCTCGCTTTTCACCACGTTCACTTCCACCACCTCTATTCAATCCCTCCATTCCCAACAGCGCTGGCTGGCAAGCTGAAAGGTGGGTGAACCAAACGTGCCTAGGGAAGGTATTGGAGCAGCAAAATGAACTTGGAATTTGGAAAATCCGATGGTTTTTGTGGGGAAAATCCCCACTGTGTGTGTTCCTTGAGCAGAACTGTCCTGGGCTGCTTGTGAGCCACTTGTGGTGGTGCAAGCAAGGAGCAGGAGTGTAGAGGTCAGGGAGAGTGGGAAAACCACCCCATAATCTTAAGGAATCTGCAGAATCCCATCTGGAAACCTTGATTTTAAATGGAGATATCTGAGCTGGGAATGACAGTGTAAGGAACCCAAAAGCAAGCCCGTGTTGCAGTCATTTCTAATATTAAAAGGCCATTAGTGTAAATGGGGGTGTGGCTCTAAATGTTCCACTTCAGTGCCATTCTCAGTGTTCCTGGAGTTGTGTTTAATAATAATTGCTGTGTTTAATAATATCCAGCATTTCGCTGGCAAAGCTTGAGAAATAAATGATCAATTGTGTGCACAGCTGAAAAAAAACCAGTTTGAAACTATAAAACCTCAGTGAATTTCTCCATCAGTTAAAAAAGCTGATCTGTTGTGCCCCAAATTTTCCCAGCAGAGATCCAGGAGGCCAAAGCTCCCAGCCCTTCCATCCACAGGCAGGCCAGCATCGAGACAGACAGAGTCTCCAAGGAGTTCATAGAATTCATCAGGACATGCCAGAAGCCTGGCCAAGACATCTATAAGCAATGCAAACTCTTTTTGGACACCATGAGTCATAAAAGGGTAAGCTCTGCCTGAATAAAACTGGGGAAAGTGGGGAGAGAGGGAGGAAATGCTGCACTTCTTCCAGTTTGGGTTTTGTGGAGTGTAGCAGGAGCCTTCAGCTGATGGGATTAATCAAATTAAAGTCTTGTGGCAGCTTTAAATTCTTGTTTCTTGCTAGTGTGGGATCAAAGGATCCTTCCAACCCCAAAGCTTTGCATCCCAGATAAAATTAAATCCCACGTAAAGTGGTCTGTTCAGCAATATCCTTCATAAATATGACTTGTGGAAGTCATAAGATATTACCTGGTGAGCTTTTAGATATCACAGAGTGCTTTGGGTTAGGATTTAAGATCATCTGTGGGCAGAGACACCTTCCACTGTCCCAGGGTGCTCCAAACCCCATCCAGCCTGGCCTGGAACACTTCCAGGGATCCAGGGGCAGTTTAAAGATAATTCAGCATCAATCCACACTCTCTTGTATTGGGGAAGGGGAATTTGACTCTGCTGGTTTTTTTAATATGAAATAAGGGTTACATCTTCATTTCCCATAAAAAAAAAAAAAAATCGATGTTCTTGAAATATTAATCAGTCTGTGGTGCCACCTATGGTTGGAATGAGTCAGAATTCAGCACAATTTTTTTTCCCCTTCTTCTACCTTTCCTGTTTAGTTTGTAGTTACTCAAATTATCTCCTCACATTGGTCTCAATATTAAAGGGAGTTCTGATGGAATCTGATATTCCCTCTACTTTGAAAGCTTCTTGAACTTTTTTTTTTGTTGTTTTCTTTTCGATCTGTTTATTCTGAACACAGAGTTGATGAGAGCAGTGTGGGTTTATTTTTGGCTTCAAGCACTGAAGGTTGTTCTCATTTCCTACCTCAGTCTTCTCAAAACATCAGATTTTTTTACTACATATAAACCAGACCTAAAATCCAGCTCTGCCAGCAGGGCTGAGACTTGTGTTCAGGAAAATGCCCATTTTTGGCCTTAGAGAATTCAGAAACAAGCTTCTCCCTTCACTTTTTTTAATGTCTGGTTTTATTCAGCCATTTACTGGTGAAAATTGCCTTAATGAAGTTAATTGGAAGCCTTCAAACCTCTGCTGTGTTCTTCAAGAGCTCAGCAAAAGAAAGAGTTGTTTCACAAATAACACTGAATATATATTTTTCGTAACTTTATCATCATAGCTGTCTGCTGTGTAGATATTCTTCAAAATAATTCATGTTCTTGGGGGTTTTATAGGCTATAAATTATCTTTTTAAAAAATCAGAGGTTAAATAGGGACAAACATTGTGCCTGGTCTGAGGTGTTTAGTCGCTGTTCCTCAGGGATGTGCCTGGGGAAAAAAGCATTTCTCCTGTGCTAACATGCATTTGTCCAGCATATAAATGCAACTCTTTCACTTACTAAAGAGCCAGTGTTGGTTTCTCCTATTTTTAAATCACATTTAGCCACTATAAACACCTCTGCTGACACCTTTGCATTCTCAGACTGTTACTGCAGCTGGCTGCTTGCCTTGAACCAAAACAAACCAGCAGAGGAGTTTTGCTGCTGCCAGTTCTTCCCCACAGGCACTTAATCCTTGTTCTCCTGCAGGATTTGAGCATTGAGGAGCAGTCTGAGTGTGCCCAGGATTTCTACCAAAACGTGGCAGACAGATTGCAGACCCGCTGGAAAGGTACTGAGTTCTCCTTCCTCATCCTCCTGTTCCAAAAGCAGTGATTTCACACTAAAGCCTCTTGTATTTTCAATTCAATCAAAGCATTCCCAGCATTCAGAAATGCTGGGAACAGGTTCTGGGACCAGAGGTAGAATTGTTCCCAGCAGCACCAATTCTAGAAGGTTTTTATAGCTTTCTTTTAAACTCCCAGTGAAGTTCTACCCATTGTATTTTTATTTCTGCTGTAGGGAGGGAAAACTGTACATTTTTAATGGTTTTTTCTTCTCTCTCTCTCTTTTTTTTTTTTTTTTTTTTTTTTTTTTGGTTAAGTGTAAAGAATTGTATTTATTTTAGTCCAGTAGATTTCTCTTAAGATTTCTGTTAAGAAATCTGCTATCATATTATTTCTATTTTGTGGGTTTTTGGAACTGAATTTCAATTTTCTACACGAACTGGTGTAGTTTTTAAGCAACACCAGTCCATTGACATCTGTCCCTTGATATCCATTTATGAACTCAGGTTGGCTTGAATTAGTCATATTGATTTGATGATGTTTGGATTAAACTGAATTAAACCTTCCAAAGAGCCATGAAATACTTCATTTGTGGGATTTGTCCCTTTCAGTGCCACCTGAAAAAGTTGAGAAGGCAATGGATGAGGTGGAGAAATACATCATGACTCGACAGTATAAATATGTTTTTTGCCCTGAAACAACTGATGATGAGAAGAAAGACCTTGCTGTCCAAAAGAGGATCAGGTAAGACTTGAAAGGAAAAAACAGTTGAGTCATCCCTAATTCTGTAAATGAGCTCTGAACCAAACATAGTAAAAACCTTGTGCTGTGCACAGAAAAATGGCTTGTTAACCAGCAAGGGTTAAAACCATTTTATTTAAAATACAGGAGGAATGAATAGGTTGGATAATGACAACCACCACACCGGGAAAATTGGTTTGCTTTTGTTAAATTACAGCCAAAAAAAATTTTTCAAAAAAAGGAAGTATTTTTTCTGAAAATAAATTACCTCAGTGGAAATAATTGGCTCATGGCTGGATTAATGCCTCATTCCCACAAAGCGCTCCTTGTGCCTGGAGTTGAGGAAGCAGCTGGTTTCAAACACCTGGATGTCACTGGCACTGAACAGTTTAACCCTTTTTTCCCTTTTTTCACAGGGCTTTGCACTGGGTGACTCCCCAAATGCTGTGTGTTCCTGTCAGTGAGGAAATCCCTGAGGTCTCTGATATGGTTGTGAAGGCAATTACAGGTTTGTGAGTGATGAAGTTTACATTTACAGCTTGACATTTAATCTCTCTTCCTTATTGAGATGATTTTTGCTGTCATCAGGTGGGGGCAGGGTATTTGGGAATTTGGATTTGCAGGAATATTTGTGCTTTTGGGCTGGAATATTGAGTGAAGCAAGAATAATCATCCACACTGAAGTGTTCAGGCTTAGCTGATCTGCTTGGAATGCAGACAGAAATGATCCCATATTAATATTTCCCAGTAAATCCTTCTCCAGTGGCTGCTGAATTGCTCTGGAATGATCCCAGGATGTTTTTCCCCTCGCAGATATCATCGAGATGGACTCCAAGCGCGTCCCTCGGGACAAGCTGGCCTGCATCACCAAATGCAGCAAGCACATCTTCAATGCCATCAAAATCACCAAAAACGAGCCAGCCTCTGCTGATGATTTCCTGCCCACCCTCATCTACATCGTGCTGAAAGGGAATCCCCCTCGGCTGCAGTCCAACATCCAGTACATCACTCGCTTCTGCAACCCCAGCAGGCTGATGACTGGCGAGGATGGATATTATTTCACCAACCTGGTGAGTGCAGGAAGAATTCTGGGTTTGGACAGCAAGATTGGGCTTTTAGTTGGAGGTAGAAATTGCCAGCAAAGGAAAACATAAATTCAAATTCATTTTCAAATAATGGTTGAGGTTGCTTAGAGCACAGCTGGTTTTATCTCCTCTCTCTTCCTTCTCTGCTGTCCAAAGCAGAGCTTTGCTTTCTTTCTAACTTGAAACCCTTTATATGAAAAGTCTGACCCAAGGCTTTTGGGTGTATTTTTACTCCCCACGAGGAGATCAGAACCCTCTGTTCCTCAAACCTTGAGTCTGGGCTGTGCAGATGTTCCAGATGCAGAGTTCCCATCTGAACCCACGAGGACTTGTCCCTTGAAGGGATTGCAGAATTAGGCCATTAATTTGTGGAGGAAAAAAGGCTTTTTAAAGCTTCTCCGAGAGGCATTTATGGTTGTGAAGGCAATTACAGGTTTGTGAATGAAGTTTACATTTACAGCTGGACATTTCATCTCTCCTGCTTACTGAGATGATTTTTGCTGTCATCAGGGGGGTGTCCAGGGTTTTGGAATTGGAATTTGGATTTGCAGAAATCTTTGTGATTTTGGACTGGAATATTGTCCAAATGTCCTCTGGATCTTATCATAAAGGGAGATCACAGAGTTGAATGAAGCACATGGGATGTTAAAAGTTCATTTTTAGTGAACTTCTTTCAATAGGAGCAAAGCATCCACAGAATGAGCTGAGCATTTGCCATTCCTTCCTTCAGGAAATGCATTCAGAGCATAGCAGATCTCTCCTGATCAGATAATTCAATATTAATACACAGCTCCTCGCTCCCTGTCATGTTTCTTCTGGCCCCTCACCTCCCAAAAGCAGTGATCCTGAGGTTTGAAATGTACATTATCAGCTCAGTTTTTGACTTCTTCACACTTTGGGGAGAGGGAAGAGTCGTATGAGTTGTCTGATTAAATTAACTGCCGGAAAAGCTCATTTTGAGGATAAAAATTTTTTAAATTGCTTCCCTGCTGTAAGAGGAGGATGAGGAATGGAAAACAGGTACATCCCAGTCTGTGATGATTGCAGCTTTGCAGTGATGCTCTCTCTGTTCTATTTGCAGTGCTGTGCTGTGGCCTTCATTGAAAAACTGGATGCTCAGTCCCTAAACCTGAGCCAGGAGGATTTTGATCGTTTCATGACAGGCCAAACCTCCCCAAAAAAGCAGGAATCTGACAGTTTTTCCCCTGACGTGTGCCTGGGCGTGAAGCAAATGTGCAAAAGCTTAGACCTCCTCTCTCAGTTGAATGAGAGACAGGAAAGAATTGTCAGTGAAGCCAAGAAACTGGAGAAAGACCTCATAGATTGGACTGATGGCATCACCAAGGAGGTGGAAGATATTGTGGAGAAATATCCTTTAGAAATAAAACCAAAAAGCCAAGCCTTAGCAGCCATTGACTCTGAAAATGTGGAGAATGACAAGCTGCCCCCACCTCTGCAGCCTCAGGTGTATGCAGGATAATTCCCAGTGGCAGCTTGGAAAAGCAGCATTATCCTAGTTGGGAAGGGAAAAGAATTTAAGGCTAAAAAAAAAAAATCAGAAGAGCTTAAATCAGTACATTTTTAAAAGTACTTTTTTTTTCCTTGGGTTTTTTTGGGGGGGTTAAGTGTAATGAATTGTATTTATTTTAGTCCTGTAGATTTCTATTAGGCTTTGGTGGGTTTTCTGAACTGAATTTCAATTTTCTACACAAACTGGTGTAATTTTTAAGCGACACTAGCCCATTGACATATCTCCTGAAAAGCTTCCTTCTAAGCATGCACTTACTTGTTTTTAATGATTAGTTTAACTTGAAGCCAAGCTCCAGCAGAAACTCCAAAAGGTACCAATATTAGTCTGAACTTATCCTGTAGCTGTAAAGATGAACTATATATTGTAAAATATGTAAAATTGTAAATAGATTCCAAATCTAATGTCTCAACTCTGCATGAGCTCGTGTGTGAGTGAAAACGATCTCAAAATGTTCATTTTAGCACCTTTCAGTTCCATCATGTTGCAGTATAAAGGCAAAAACCACTGTTGGAATTTGGATAACCCAGATGGGAGAAGTGATGAATTACAGACACTCATCTTAATCTGCTTTGTTTAAAAAGAAAAAAGTATTTAAAAGATGACATTTCTTCATTTCAATGCTCTGGTAACCTTCAGTGGTGCAGAGAAGTGTTGATATTCCTGCTTTGGGAGGGCATGTGGAGCCAGAAATAGAAAATATTTCAGAAATATTTGTATTTAAAATTGCATCATGTGGGGAAAAAAGGAGGGAGGGAAAAGAGAATCATGAAAGAGTTGCTCCAAAAGTGGCTTCCTCTTCTGGTCACTCCCATCAGTGGGATCAACTTTGGTTGCTTTTTTGACAATCCTGGGAAATAAATAAGTCCATATAATTGGAGGTTGCTTTTTGCAAGGAGCAGGAGCAGAAAATGCACTTTATTTCCACGAAACATCAAACTCCTGCTCTTCAGTGACCCCTTCAGCACCTTGAACGAGGTAAAAAGAGCTTTGTGTCACTAAAAACTCAGACTGGGGTGAAATAAGAGCTCACCCCACAAAAAGCAACCTCCTGCACCTGAACTTTTTTTACCGAACATTTTCTGTGTCATTTGAAATCTCTTCCAGCTCAATCCAGCCTGCCCTGACTCCTTTGTGTCCCTGAGAAATCAAACCTGAAGCTCAGCTGGAACCACTTTTAAGCAATGTTAAGCTCATCAGGAGGAGGGAAGTACCTACCTCTTAATTAATTAATTCCCACTTCATCAAAGCACTGCTCCTATTAAATTTGCACTGCAATAACTCCAGACCACGACTGTGATTTGTCCCTTTTTCTGGCAGTTTTTTTAGCCTTATCAACTATATACCACCCCTGGTGTTCCAGAGAAGCAGCTGCAGCAATGGGATGCTCCTCAAAAAAATTAAAAAATCAAATTATTCCTGCGTGTCATCGCGCACAAATCGCTTCGGTAAATAATCCTGGGATTGATTTAGCTCGGGGCTAAACACCAGGGGCTGATTCTGATCTCCAGGTGCACAGGTTTGTCCCGGGAGGGGCGGGGAAAGCAAACTTTCGGCTGTTGTGTGTAAATGACGGTGTTGAAATACAAGCGTCCGCATCCTGCCCTCGTTCACGAGTCCCTAACAGCCTCCTCAGCGGCTTTGTTCTGCTGTTAATGATTAATGGCGAGAGAATTTGGGCTGCTGCTGCTTTTTTTTTGATATTGGAGACAGCCATTCTAGTGCTAGGCTGGGTAACAATGTTGTTTTCTTAATTTTCTTTGCAGAAAGGTCATTGGGGTGATTAGGAACCTCAGAACGATTTTGTAACTGAAGTATCTCTTATTCATGTGCCATCATACCAGCCTCTAAGGTGGGGATGTTTTCAGTAAATAAATTGGGTGAGGTGGTTTCTATAGCCCAGCGAAAAGTGATTTCCTCCTACCTGGAGTAATCCCTGAGCAGGACTGGAGCACTAAGCTGCTCACAAATTCGGGTAAGACACAGTGAGAGACCCCAGAGCTGCAAGAAACTCTGAAACCAGAGAGTTTAACTGAAATGTCACCCCTTGAAGTGATTTAAAATACCTGTGCTGTGCTGACAGTGACAATACCAGAAATTGATTATATTTACCACGCTCCTATAGTCAGTGTCACAGTATCAGAAATTTGTTTTTCCACAGCTCACTATTAGTTCAGTATCACAGTATCAGAAATAGATTTTATTTTTCCACAGCCCACTATTGGTTCAGTATCACTGAAAACAAAGCTCATTGCACTAGATCATTTATTGTAAAATACTTCTTTCCACGTGAGCTCCTCGGTTTATTTCGTTTGGTAAAGAAGATATTTTACAGGAAATTAATGGCTAATTAACACTGTGCAACATCCTTGGTTCTGCACAACTGAGCTATGGAATTAAATTGATTTTTCTCCCCAGTACCATGGATGTCTCTGGTGTATCTTGGGGCTCCACCGGATTTGCTCAATTTCCAGACTTTTTGCATTATCCTCGTGTAAACACCATCATCATATTATCATTAATAACACTAATTACCAACAACACACAATAGTCTGTTTTATATACAATAATGTCACATTTTACATTAATAAAGCATTGCTAATATATTATTATTTATAATGCAAAATATCAGTGAAGAAGATGATGGTTTGTTCTGTTACTCCCCTGGCTTTAAGGCTTTAACGCCGAGCACTCGCAGGTAGTGCTCAGCTCTAGCAAACAGAAGAAAAAAGATGTTTGGGATAGTTTTGAGGGGGAAAGGGGATGGGGAAGGTGAGGAGCAGCCTGAGGGAGGGCAGGAGCGGGGGGCTGCAGTGCTGGGAGCCGCGGGGAGACCGCGCTGAGCGGCGGGCTGTGCTGCCGGGACCCTTCCTGCTGCTGCTGCCGGGCCATTCCCGACTCCTTCCCGGTGCGTTCCCGGCTCGTTCCCGGTTCATTCCCGTCGGCCCGGCCCGTTCCCGACCTGTTCCTACCCCATTCCCGGCCCGTCCCTGGCCCTTTCCCCGTACCATACCCAGCCCGTTCCCGGTGCTACTCCCGGCCCATTCCCGGCCTATTCTCGGTGCTGCTCCCAGCCCGTTCCCTATGCCATTCCCAGCCCCTTCTAGGCCCGTTACCGGTACAGTTCCCAGCCCATTCCCTGCTTGTTCCCGGCCCCTTCCCGGTGCGTTCCCTCCCCGTTCCCGGCACCATCCCCGGCCCGTTCCCAGCCCACTCCCGGTGCCAATCCCGTCCCATTCCCAGCCCGTTCCCGATGCCATCCCCGGCCCCTTCCCGGTGCCAATCCCGTCCCATTCCCAGCCCGTTCCCGATGCCATCCCCGGCCCCTTCCCGCTGCCAATCCCGTCCCATCCCCAGCCCATCCCCATCCCGTCCCCAGCCCCACCCTCCGCCGTCCCCCGGCGCTCCGCTCCGCTCCGCACGCTCCTCCCCGGCTTGTCCCCCCCGCGCCACCGTCGCGGCGGGTGAGGGGTCAGGGCTGCGGCCCGGAAGCGGCGGCGGAGGCGGGGCCTGCCGTGTGTCCGTGTGTCCGTGTGTCCGTGTGTCCGGCCCGGGCGCTGCCCGCCCAGCGGCCTCTCGCAGCCCGGCCCGGCCCGGCAGGACGATGGTGCAGAGCCCGCCCGGCCGGCAGCGCCGCCGCCTGTGAGCCCCGCCCGGCCCGCCGGACAGCGGTAAGGGGGAGCGGGGCTGTGCCGGGCCTGCCGGGGAACCGGCACCGCCAGGGGCACCGCCAGGGGCACCCGGGGCTGGGGAAGGCGGAGAGAACCGGGAAAACCCCCGGGAGGCTCGGTATGGCCGCGCTGGCTGCGAGCCTCGGGGCACGGCTGGCTCGGGGTGCTCTGGGGGTTACAGCCTTGGCTTGACTTTACTATTTACCAAAAACACGTACATCCTTTAAGCTCGTCAGCTGGAAGTTTTTTATATGTGGCGTCGTATCAGACAAAATATCCAAAAAACTAATCAAAAATAATAATTTCTGTAGCACTAAAAATAGTTCTGTTTCAAAATAGAGATTGATTCGTTGGGCTGTGTTGTTTGGTTGCTTTGGGGTTTTCTTCCCCCCGATTTGCTGTGTGTCTGTATTTCACCCTCTCGCACTTTTTGGAGGGTTTGACTTGACTAATGATGCTTTTGATGATGAAATTCCCGGTGCATGATGCCTGGAACATGGCTGCTCCATCCCTACCAAACCGTGACACCCAAACCCTGCATCACCATCACCCTGGGAAATCATGCATTACACCACACCTGGCTTGCTTTGGGTTTTTTTCCCCCTTTTTCTCTTTGTTTGCTCTTTAAGGGTTTGCCTTTGGGGGAAATTTATTTGCAGGATTAGCCCTGCAGGTGGAATAATCCAGGTAACTTTGCCCTGGTAGCCAAACCTTGAGTATAGATAAAATTCATTGAGGTTTGCTCTCCACATCCTCTCCGAACTTCCACCAAGTTTGGCCACTGGAAGAACGTGGTGGGAACACAACCTGGGCCTGTCTGGTGCTGTAAACTATTATTTCGTTTTTCCAAAGGCTGAGTTACAGGAAATACTCCATAATCCTTGTGCCTCTGGGCAGGACAGAATGGTTCGAGTTTCACTGAGCTGCTGTTTCCCTCCACCTGCCTTTGCCCAGCTCTGGGAATGAACTGCTGGCTGCCATCCAATTCCTGCTCAGCAGGTGTGCACAGCACCGAGATAACTTTTGTGCACAGATAATATTGAATTGTGGCTGAAAAATGCTCCCTGAGCCTGGCCGGAGTGCCATCCGAGAGGATTAAGCCCTGGGTGGCTTTGTTCCCTGCCGTGGTTTGAGGAGTGGCTGGTGGAATGGGATTCTTCTTTTCCACTTGAAAGACAAGGACTTGAAAGGCCACCTGATAAAACAAACTAGTCCCTGTGCTCTGGCAGTGCCCAGGAGCAGCTGAGGGCAGGGGACAAACAGAGCTGGGTGTCCTTTGGGAGCCTGGGGACAGGAGGGACAGAGCCTGGGGACAGGAGGGACAGAGCCTGGCACATCCAGCTCCCCCTGAGCTGATCCTGCACATCTGGGATCATCTTTTTTATTAAATAACAGCACAGGGTTTGTAGAAATCAAGCTGTTTTATCAATTACCTAAACCATGAATTAATGAAACTTGCAGGTGTCAGAATTGTGTTGCTTTGCCCAAAGCCTGGCTGGGTGGGAGTTGAGTTCCTTTTTTTGGGAAGACCTGTGGGTAAAGCTGCTCCCCAGGACTCAGAACTCCGAGGTTTTCTTTTGGAAGAAAACTTGTGTATATCCTGGCATGCTGGGGTTTGTTCACCTGTAAAATGGAGACTGAACCCACCTGAGTTTGGGCTGAGCAGATTGAGGTCCTGTTTCCTCAATCTGGACATGATAATATTCCAGCCACAGCCTTGACACCCCAGCTCCCTTATTTCAGTCTGCTTTGCTGCTTCTCTCCCTTCTTCCCACACCCAACCCCTGATTCTGCCATTCCCCAAAGCTGCCATTTCCTCAGCTTGTCAGTCATTTTTCTGCTTGTGATTCAAGCTGTGTCTGTCTGCATCCCTGTCTCCTCACAGTTCTCACCACAGACTGAAGAGCCTTTTCCTGGCATTTCTCTGCACTTCCACTGCTGAGTTGGGCCCCACGTTCCTTAATGAGTGGCTTTAATGAAGTGAACAATTAACCTTGAACTGGTCACTCAAGCAAGTTCTGGTTATTAAAGACTTCCTGAGAATTTTCACTCCTCTTGATTAAAGCCATCCTGTATTTTTGGCTGCTGGCAGTGCAGTTTACACAGAATTTGATTTCTCATGGATCTTAAAAGATCTTGTAAAATGGAATAATTTCACTTTTCCCTTCCTCTCCCAGCTTCTCAAGCTAAGCAGCAGCAACCAGAGCAGCATTTTGAATACAAATTCCAAGTCCTTATTTTATTACTGTGTGTTTTATTGCAGTCTGGGTGATTTGGGTTGTGGTAACTCGAGTTGTAAGTCATGACTTGGAAAAGCTGCAAGCTTTAAAAATGCCCATGAGCTCTCTGGGATGGAAGTGGATTCATTCCCATGGCACAGGCTCTTGGCAAACAGGGCTGCCTGCCTCAAGTTTTGGCACTGAAATGTCTCATTTTCAACCAGAAGTTGGGTTCATTTGGATTTTACAGCTGGGTGTGTTTTAAGTGGTGTTTTTCACTTGTGGCAAAAGGCAGAATTCAGGGCTCGTTGAACCAGGGAAAAAAGGTTTCCTCACTTCATTTCTCCTTCCCGACTTTTAACTTTCCTTCCCTTTTGTCATTCGTCATTTTTTTAAGAACTCATAGCATATAAAAAACCACCAGGACTGGTTTGGATTTGTCTGTTTCTGCACGATTTTCTCTTCCAGTGGGAAATAAAAATCAACTTTGCTGTCCCAGGAGTATCAGCTGGCACAAAGTTCAGGTGCATGTGGTAAATCCACCAGACTTTTTCAACAACACAAGTCTGTCATACCCAGATTGGGTAATGTTTGTTTTCCTTTTTATTTCTTACATCATCCACCTCTTATTGTAGGTTTTCTGTCTTTACAGAGAGTTAGAGTCAGGAATTTGGGTGTTTAAAATTCAGCATCAACATCTTCCAAATTTTCCATAACTGACCAAATGACTTCCCTTCCTTGGCTTTGTTTCCTGGGCAGACCTAAAATGTTTGCTGTCCATGTTGCTCTTGGGGATGTCAAAATGATTAATTGAGCTTTAAAAAGTGTTTTGAGGGGTGAAAAACATTTCATGCAAGTATGAAACACTTTGCTTCTTCCTAGTCACGCAGGGGTTTGTTCATATTCGGCATCCTGATCCTTTCTCAGGAGGAAGGAATTGCCTTTCCCACAGGTGCTGCTCTCCTCCTGCCCTGTCCTCTGTGCCCTTTGCATATGCAAAGCCATTTTCCTGCCATTTCCACCCTCCAGGCTCTAGGAAAATCGAGAGTTTTTTATCAGTAACCATATTTGTGGATAAAACAGCTCGGCAATCTGATAATTCACTTGGAGCCAATTCCCTGTTACCTCCCAGCAGGGCAGTTTTGGGGGAGAAGATGTGTTTGTGCACATCTGGCTGCTGCTCTTTGGGTTCTGTCTGGTTGGATTCAAGGCTCCAAGGTGATGTTTTCATTAAGTTTCCTCCTCCACGCTCCCTGATTGCTTCTCTCCCCCTGTGTTGTGGAGAAATCTGCTGGCATTTCCTAGGAGGCTGTTGATTTTGGTTTATTTTTTTCCTGCTGAAGGCCAGGAGGAGGGGAAGAGGCTCAGCTGGACAGAGGTGGTGGATTCCTCCAGGAGGAATTCCTGCTTCCTGCCTGCTGGGGAAGCTTTTGGGATGTACAGTTTCATCCCACCAGGGATCCACACTTCCCCCAAAAAATGAGCAAAGCTGCTGCAGATACTCCCAGCTCTGATATCTGTTTTTCCCAGATATCAGGATGGTGAAGTTATTCTTCCTTGCCTTTGGTCTTGAACCTCAGCAGGTTCTCCACCTCTGCATCCTGCTCAGGTCCCTTCCCACCCAGCTTGGGGACATTGCCATGGGGACAGGGACAACCCCCATGTCCCTGTCACCCTCAAAACCATTAAGAAGCACCAGTTGAATCTCCAGTTCCCAGCTCACACAGCTCTGGTTTTTATTTCTCTTCACTATTTTTTCACTCCTAGCCATCAATGAAATCATGTTTTGAAGAGAAGAGAACCCAATGAAAGAGAATTTTGGTACTGCTGCTGTTTATTGTTGTTAGACTCTGAGATGAACACCACTGCCTCGTTCCCCTGTTATTTCTGGATGCTTTCCCATGGTTGGTTTGATTTGTGTTGATAAATATTCCTCTGGCACACAACATGATTTTCATTCAAAGTGTTTAACCATTTTCCTAACCCTAGTGTTGGGGCATCTTTGAAAACACAATTGATTTATTTATTTCTTTGAGCTGCACAGCTCAATTGAAACTTGTGTGCAATGAGTTTTTCTCTCCTTAGGATATTTCAGTGGAGGTTTTATATTGAAACCCCTCTAGTCTGATTACCTTACCTGCACAACAAGAAGGGGAAATATTGGTGAGGAAATTCCATCATTTTAAGCTTCCTAGAGGCAAGGTGGTAGTTGACATTATTGACAAAAATGTCAAATTACTTTGATCTCTTTAAAATTCATGTTTTGGGTTTTGGTTTTTTTTTTTTTTTTTCATTTTGCCAACTGCAATTTTGCTTTTAATACCTGCTTTAGTCCAGCATATGAGGTTTTTATTGTTGCTAGGAATTCGGCTCCTTTGATATTAAGCCTCAAAATGGGAATTTAATACTTCAGCTGTGACTCATTGCATTGACTTTTTGGTCTGTGCAATAGACTTCAAGATTTTCCTTGTTTGTAATTTCGGCTTGAAAAACTCATCAGTCTATTTCAGCAGCTCCCTTTTCCACACTCTTTCATATATAAATAAAGAGGAATTCACAGTGTTATACCCCTTTGAGGTTGCTGTTCTGGAGGAAAATTCCCCAAACTGGAGAATGTGTGACAATTCTCTTGCTTTTTATTTGGCTGCCCTTGTGTTTCCCTGGGACTCTGACAGATTAAACTGCTGCATTTCCACCCTTTGCCATTTTCAGCTTTTTCCCTGTCTGGGTTTGCAGATCCTGATTTAAGAGCACAACTCCTCCAGGCTTTCCTGGTGAGTTCCATCAGCTCTGCCTCTGCTGAACATCCCTCACTACCCAGCAATTACCTTGGAGCTTTTTTGGAGGAAAATCCCCCAAATTATAGATTATTTTCTTGCTTTTCAGGGTGCTGCTCTGACAGATTAAACTGTTGTGTTTCCACGCTTTACCAGTTTGCTCTTTTCCCCTGTCTGACAGAATTTCAAGGGTTTTTAGGTCCTGATTTAAGAGCACAACTTCTCCAGGCTTTCCTGGTGACTTTCCATCACCTCTAACTCTGCTGAACATCCCTCACTACCCAGCAATTACCTTGGAGGTTTTTTTGGAGGAAAATCCTCCAAATTATAGAATATTTTCTCGCTTTTCAGGGTGTTGCTCTGGCAGATTAAACTGTTGTGTTTCCACGCTTACCAGTTTGATCTTTTCCCCTGTCTGACAGAATTTCAAGGGTTTTTAGGTCCTGATTTAAGAGCACAACTTCTCCAGGCTTTCCTGGTGACTTTCCATCACCTCTAACTCTGCTGAGCATCCCTCACTACCCAGCAATTACCTTGGAGCTTTTTTTGGAGGAAAATCCCCCAAACTGTAGAATATTTTCTTGCTTTCTAGGGTGCTGCCCAATTCTGTGTTTCCCTGGGACTCTGCCAGATTAAACTGACATTTCCACCCTTTCCCATTTGAATCTTTCCCCATCTAACAGAATTTCCAGGGTTTGTAGCTCCTGATTTAAACACACCAACATCTCCAGCCTCTCCTGGCGAGTTCCACCAGCTGCAGCTCTGCCTTTTGCTCCTGCTGAGCATCCCTCACTGCCCAGCAATTACCTTGGAGCTGGTGGCCAATGTTCCAGCCTGGCAGTTTTCATTCTTCCCGTTGCACTTGAGCTGCTCGTTTAGGCTGACTGGGGAGGTTTTTATTGCACAGAGGATTAAAAGGCTTTGCTGGAGTGGAGAGAGGCAGCAGCAGTCATTAGAGCCGCTCGCTAAATTATTTATTTGGCTAAAAAGTGAAATCTGATCTCGCTCGCCTGACCTGCCAGGAGGTAAAAGCATTGTTTTGTTTGTTTGGTTTGTTTTTTTTTTTTAACTCTGTGAACAAGAAGTAAAAGTTTAAGTGATATTCTTTAAGTTATTCATTGACACACAGAGGAGGAAGTTAGTTACCAGAGTTGTGATGCATTGTGATTCTAACAGAGAGGAGTGCAAGGAACCCTGAAAATCCATTTTGTTGTAATGCACTGATCTGGATCACAAATCGTGTGATAATTGAAGTTATTTAAACACTTCCATTAAAAAAAAATGAATAATTCTTCAGGCAGCAGCATGGAAACCTTCATCCTTCTGCTTTGCACCATGTCCCGTTGCTATTTTCATGTCAGCTCCACTACTGAAATCCACAGTTGTTCCCTTTTGCCTCCCAAATGCTCCAAAGGCACATTACTCCTCGGAAATTGCAGCTTATAGCATTTTCTAATTGCTTTCAAAGCCACTGAGTTATGGCAGCATATTAAGCAACTGGCACTTAAAAGCTGGTGATCTCTTACATAAAAATATTAGCCCAAATATTTCTCTGGGTAGGCTTTTCAGCACATCCCCTTTTTTTTTTTTATGGCTGGTTTTAGACCCTCTGGTAAACAAAATAAAATGGAGCTGTTGGAAATCCTTTTTAAAAAAAAAGGAATCACAGCCCTGGAGATGCTGTGGGTGATATTTTAATATCACTGATTAAAAGCTGCAATAAACCCTGCATTGGTGTCATTTCCAAAAGGGAATTCAGGAGGGGACACTTTGGGTTTAGGTTTTGATCTCCTTCCTTCTCCATGTGTTTCCAGAAGGAGGGGTTGGGATTTTGCTGCTAGATTGGAGTGTTTGGGATTTTGCTCCTAGATTGGAGTGTTTGGGATTTTGCTGCTAGATTGGAGTGTTTGGGATTTTCACCTGGGGCTGCTTGAAGGAATTTGCTGCCAGGGACAAGACAGGCAGGAGGACGTGCAGAAGGGCAGGGTGGATCATTCATCCCCAGCATGATCCCTGCCAGCCCCAGCTCTGCTTTCCTCCCTCCTGCCTCTGCCTGCCTGGGACAAAGCTCTGGTAAGATGCACATTCCTCATCCCCTTTCTTCCCTCTCCTTTCCCTGCTTTGCACTTTGGGTTTGCAGAGATGCTTGCGATTCTCGCCCAGAAAAACTTCCTGGGCTTTGCAGAGTGGCAGGAAAGGGGTTGATGGTGCAAAATGATAAAGCCAGGATGTGATCCTGAGCTCTGGAGAGCTGTGTCTCAGCAGGTTAAAGCAGGATGTGATCCTGGGCTCTGGAGAGCTGTGTCTCAGCAGGTTTCACCCAGGATGTGATCCTGAGCTCTGGAGAGCTGTGTCTCAGCAGGTTTCACCCAGGATGTGATCCTGAGCTCTGGAGAGCTGTGTCTCAGCAGGTTAAAGCAGGATGTGATCCTGAGCTCTGGAGAGCTGTGTCTCAGCAGGTTAAAGCAGGATGTGATCCTGAGCTCTGGAGAGCTGTGTCTCAGCAGGTTAAAGCAGGATGTGATCCTGGGCTCTGGAGAGCTCTGTCTCAGCAGGTTAAAGCAGGATGTGATCCTGAGCTCTGGAGAGCTCTGTCTCAGCAGGTTTTACCCAGGATGTGATCCTGAGCTCTGGAGAGCTGTGTCTCAGCAGGTTAAAGCCAGGATGTGATCCTGAGCTCTGGAGAGCTCTGTCTCAGCAGGTTTCACCCAGGAGAGTCAGCAGGCACAGCTCAGGGTTGTGTTACTGGCACAGCACCTCTGTCTCCTCTCCCTGAGCTGGATTTTCCCCTCTCTGGGGCAGTTCTGCAGGTTCTGTCAATATTTCTGCTGCTAACAGGAACTGAGGCATTTCTGCCAGTAAAACCCTCGGTGTACACAAGGAAGGTGGGATCGTTGTGCTCTGTGGCATCTCAAAAAGGCTTTGTCTGTCTGAGTGCTTGTCCTTTCCCCTCCTCTTGTTTTCTCTTCAATCAATAAATAGATCAAAGATCCTGCTCCACCTTGCCCTGTGCCTCTCTCATCCTCAGAGCTGCCACTTGCCAGCCCTGCTTCACCTGGATTGTAAATGACAATGCTGGGAATCACCCCGAGCTGCAGGCAGCATTCCTGCCTGAATTCAATCTTATCAGATCCAACTTTACCCCTGGCAGTGCAGAATTCTTTCGGGATCCCTCCTGAAATTTGCCCTTCCCTCTGAATTTTGGAGATCCCTAGGAGCAGCTCCTGCCTTGGTGGTTTAGTGGGGGTTAAAAGCCTTTCCAGGCAGGATTTGAGGTAGGACAGAGATAAGAGGTTTGGCTTGGAGTTCCTCCTCGCAGAGCTTCTGGAGGAGATGTCACAAGGTTACCCTTTAACGCTGGGCTGTTTGCTTTTCCCTGGGAGGGGAGGTGGGGATGCTGATACTGTAAAGTTAATTTGGGTCTTTCTGCTCTGGAGATAACAATTAAGGAGGGGAATCAGACAAAATACTGTATTTTGGACAAAAATTAATGAGTCAGGACATTTCCTCAGCGTGTAAGGTCCTGGCTTTGCTTACAGGCAGAGTAGTAGATCCTGTTGTAGATCCTGCAAGAATTGAATAAAAACCAGGAGTCTTCCAGCCTCCACCCTAATGCAGTTTTTGGATTTTCTGCCCACAGGATTCTTGATGCAGAAGCCTAAAACAATGTAGGGCTGATTATCAGATCCCATGTTGAAATTAGAGGCATTAAGGGCTAGGGATGGGGTACAGAGGGATGCTGAAGGCTCCAGCCTCAGTTTTGCAAGGATGTGCAAAGTTGGATTTGTAACTTGGTGCATTCAGACATTCCTGGCATTAAAATACAGCAGTGCTACCCTGCCCAGGTGTGTGGGGACAGGCAAGAACTGGCTTTATTGCTTATCAGCATTGCTGAAGTCCTCATTCCTTAAAATCTGTTCCCAGCTGGCAGTTTGAGGCCCTGGGAAGGTGACATGGAGCTGTTCTGATTGCTGCTGCATTTCAGAGCACAGCACAGCATTGCTAATGCATTCCATACATTCTATTGTACGGAAAAATCTCATTTTCCATACACTCCCATTCCTTGCTGTCCAGCTCCTGTCTGCTGTGACCCACCAACCCTGTGACACAGCTGGGCCATTCCTCCTTTCCCCCCAGGTGAACAATCAGAATAATGTTCTACATCAACCTGTTGGAGAACCTGAAGGTTTACATCAGCAGCCGCCCTCCGCTCGTGGTGTTCATGATCAGCGTGAGCGCCATGGCCATCGCCTTCCTCACCCTGGGCTACTTCTTCAAAATCAAGGAGATCAAATCGCCTGAGATGACAGAGGTACCTGCAAAAAGCGGGGATGGGCGTTTGGGAAACGTGGCTGAAGCTGATTGGGGATTTTTTTACTTGGGACGAGGGAAAGCTCAGCAGAAATTGCTCACCTAGAGCGTGCTGAGAGCAGACTGAGTTTCCTTCCTTGTTCAGGGGAGGGAGCTTGGATTGAACCCATCTGATTTCTCCAAAAGTTTTGCTGTTGTTGGGACAGCCCTGGTGGTGTTTGTGTGCTTTGTGAGCCATATAATTCCTGAGCCATATAATTCCTGAGCCATATAATTCCTGAGCCATGTAATTCCTGAGCCATGTAATTCTGAGCCATATAATTCCTGAGCCATATAATTCCTGAGCCATATAATTCCTGAGCCATGTAATTCCTGAGCCATGTAATTCCTGAGCCATATAATTCCTGAGCCATATAATTCCTGAGCCATATAATTTCTGTTCAATGGCCTGGAGCTGGTTGGGATGGGACCAGCACTGCCCCAGTGACATCCCTCATCCACCCCAAATCCCCCTTTTTTTATGTTCCAAGGACTGGAACACTTTCCTCCTGAGGTTTAACGATTTGGACTTCTGTATATCCGAGAACGAAACGCTGAAGCACCTCCTGAATGACACCACCACCCCGGAGAGCACGGTGACCAGCGGGCAGGCCAGGTCCTCCACACAGTCCCCCCAGACCCTGGAGGACTCTGGTCCCATCAACATCTCTGTCACCATCACGCTGACCCTGGACCCCCTGAGGCCTTTCGGGGGATACTCGCGCAATGTCACACACCTCAGCTCCACCATCTTTGGCCACCAGATTGGGCTTTCAGGTAGGCTTCAGAAATTCAGTTTATAGTTGGCTCTCGGAGGTTTTTTCCTAACCTTTCAAGGATTGGCTTCAAACTGAGACTGAGTACATTTGGATTAAATATTAGGAAAAAGTGCTTTGTTGTTAGGTGAGGACCAGAGAAGCTGTGGGTGTCCCTGAATCCCTGGAAATGTCCATGGCCAAGCTGGAATAACCTGGGATACTGGAAGGTGTCCCTGCCCTTGGAACAAGGCAGTTTTTAAGGTCCCTTCCAACCCAAACCATTCTATAACTCTAAATAATTATTTTAATAATTGTATAATCAAATAAAAATTCACCAGCTGATTACTGGTGAGATGAATCTCTTGCACAGAGCACAGATGTGTTCCCAGATTTTTTGTCAGTATATTCCTGTATGGAATATACTCCTCTTTTATTTGTTAGGGGGACTTTTCCCTGCGTTTAGAATGGAAAAGAACCTGCAGGTGTGCCAAGATCAGGCTTGGCAGTTTGAAATGATTAACCTAATGACAATGGAAGGTCATTTTTAAGCCAGCAACATTCCAAACAGTGACTTCTCTGCAGTTTTGTCCTGATCCATCAAGTCCTCAACTGACATTTCAGATGGGACATAGATGCAGCAGAGAGCAAGTATTACGTTGTCTAAAAAAATTCTAGTTTATCTAAAATGCAAAAGTGAATCAGCTTTAATATCACAAACAGCACCAGATAAGATGATTATGGTTTCTGTGGTGTGCAGGGACCAATCTGCTCTCTGGCTGCCTGCCAGGAAGTTTTGACAGGCGTTTGTGGAGAATTAATAGAAATTGAGAAGAGAATCTCACTGAATTTTAGCTTTCAGCCAGAATTGCATTTTATAATAATGTTGAATGTCTTGAACCTGTGGGGAGACATTGCCCATAGCTGCAAATGTGCATTACTGTATTTTCTGTTCTTTTTTGGCTGCTTTTTTGAGTGCAAGTTCCATTTGCAACAGCCTGGATTTATTTTCAGTCTGAATTTATCCACATGGAGTTCTTGTAGATGACTTAATGTGCATTTCAGTATCTGCTGACACCTTTTTCTCTACACAAATGTCCCCAGTCTGAAAAAGGGGAACACCAGAAAAAACAAATGAGGAGCAAAGTTGTTCAGAGGAGAAAGGCTTTTCTAATAAAGCTCTCCAAACATGCGTGAATTCACTTCTAAAGAGTTTTTCATTTCTGAGAGCAGCCTGATGACCCCAGGTCTGGGGTGGGAGAGATCAGAAAGAGCAGCAGCTGGGGGATTTTGTGTTTGTTTTGGGTTTCAACTTTCCTTCTGCTCTCTTTGTTGCCAGTAAAGATCCGGGATGACTCACTGCCTCCTGCCTTACTCACTTGTGTCTTCCCCTTATCCCAGTAATCATTGCTCAGATACTTTGGTGACCCAAACCCCAGCTTTCCTTGTCTCTTTCCCAAAAAAGGCAGAGAATCCCACGAGGAAATCAACATCACCTTCACCCTGCCAGCTGCCTGGAACTCAGATGACTGCGTCCTGCACGGGCACTGCGAGCAGGTCGTGTTCACCACCTGCATGACTGTGACAGCAGCCAGCAGTGTATTCCCAGTCACAGTGTGAGTGCATTCCCAAACTCTCCTCCCTGGGCTGCTGCCTGCCTGATTAATTCCTCAGCTGGCTCTCTGAGTTGTTAGTTCCTCGTGAAAATTCCTGTTGATCGTGGGAATTGTGTCCTTGTGCTCCTTCGCCTGCGTTAAAACGTTTGTCTTTGAGATTTTTGAATCTCAAAAATCTTTGAGATTTGAAACCTTTGAGATTTTTCTGGGGATGTTTTAAACTCCACCCCATACCTGGGGTTTAAACTTCACTGGGAGCAAAAGAATCCGTGGAGATTTAAGGAATTTTCCCCATAATTGAGTCTCAGAGATCAGATTTGACACTGAGGTTCTTATCCTCTTCCCTTGCTGTGAGATCAGCGTGAGGAAAATGCTGCTTTGCCTTCACCAAAATCTCTTCCCTTTGTCTTCTCTGGGCTCCCTGACACTGTTCCTCCACCCTGGAGCAGCACCAGGCTGTGTGAAGCCTTAGGAAAAGCAGTGTTTTTCCAATTCAGCTGTGGGATGTTGGCTGACTGGAACAACAGGCAGTTAAATTCTAATCTAAGTGCAGCAATCATGTGGTTTTTAATAGACCCTTTGGTTCAACTTTGGGGCTTTGTTGTTGTTTTGAAAAGCCCAAACTAAAACCACGTTTTGAGAGGAAAAGCTGTGCTGGTTGAACATGGGAAATGCAGTTCAGGGTGCTAATTATTTCTGTTTCCTTGCAGTCAGCCACCACATTGTGTCCCTGAAACCTACAGCAATGCCACTCTGTGGTACAAGATCTTCACCACAGCCAGGGATTCCAACACCAAATATGCACAGGATTACAACCCCTTCTGGTGTTACAAAGGAGCAATTGGGAAAGTCTACCACGCTTTAAATCCCAAACTCACTGTTATTGTTCCAGATGTAAGTGCTGGGCTGCTCCTCTGCTCTGGTTTGGTTGGATGGGGTTCCTCAAATTGTCACTTTTGCTGCTGCAGGATTATTGTGTGGTGCAAGGGCTGGGAATTCTCCACCCCAATGGGCTCTTAATAACCAACATCTATAATTTAAAATAATTTCACAAAAGCCTCTGCCGGTATTTGGCAAAATATCTATAACACAGATTCTTAACACGAGGAACATTTTGTGCCAAAATCAGGAATCACTTTCTTTACTATTTCCAGCTTTTTAAAGGGGAAAAAAATTGATTCATGAAGTAATTTCTGGGTCAATCTAGTAATGATTGCTTCAATACCAAATTGCCAAGTCAGTAAATGGTTTTAATTGGCTTTTCTCTGTGCAGGATGACCGCTCTCTAATAAACCTGCATCTCATGCACACCAGTTACTTCCTCTTCGTGATGGTGATCACCATGTTCTGCTATGCAGTCATTAAAGGCAGACCAAGCAAACTGAGGCAAAGCAATACAGAATTCTGCTCTGAAAAGGTGAGTGTGTGGGAGCTAAATGTTGGCTCTGATAAGGAAACAGAGAAAAAAAAGTGGTTTTTTTGACACAGGGCAGACTGGTTTTTCTTGTCTCTGGAGATGTGGATTTGATTGCCTTTCAAAGAGGCTTTGTGGACAGGGCAGATGGGTGCTGCAGAATCCATGGCAGTGCTTTGGAGATCCTCAAAATTAACATTTCTGCCCTCCAGAAGGGAGTTATTGCAGCTCAGTCAGTGCTGGGCTGGGACTCTCCTGCTGTAATCCTCCTGTTGCTTGAACTGTTTTGTGTGAAGCACCGAATAGTTTTATTTATCTTTTAACACAGCAGGCTGAAAACCTTGAGTAAAACAGAAGACATAATTCTACTGGTTGCTCATCAGAGTTAAGCTAAAACCAAAGCTGTTGAAAGAATCATTGTTCAACAGTGCCTTGGGGACCTGCAGTTTGCCTGAAGGATTAAATATGAATATATTTAATAGAGAAGTAGGAAGCCAGTGTTAACAGCTTTTGATCTTAATGATGTTTTGTGGTGTAGGTTGATTTGGGATGGTTTTTGTGTTTTTGATCTTAATGATAGTTGGTTAGGGATGGTTTCTGGGGGGGTTTGGGTGGTTTGGGACTTTTATTCTATTGATTTTGCAAAGTCCAAAGCCCCTTCAGCCTGCCTTTGATTTCCTTTCCAAGCCAGACTTCCCAAGCTCCTTTGAAAAGTCAAGGACAGCTCTGCCAGCTGCACCCAGATAAGTCATATCACCGTTACAGGATTAAAAATTTCCCTTTAATTAAATACTTTCTCTCTCTTTTTTCTTTTTCTTTTTTTTTCTCCAGGTAGCTTTGTCAGAAGCATAAAACCCCCCCTGAACGACCCCAAACCATTGCCTGCTGAACCCAGCCTGGGTCTTAACACTCTGTGAATCCATTACCTTTGCAATGTTGGTTTATTCCAACCAAAGACATTTCAAGTGCCTGTAATTGATTTGTACATATTTATAAAAGTCTCTACTATCCAGAGGAGGGCCGAGGAGATGCACTTGTCCCTCGTGTGGAATCTTCCCTGGGGACACCCTGAGGTTGGTGTAGATAACTCCACAGAGGCAGAGCCAGAGATTTTTTGGGGCTGGCTGCACCTGGGCAGGTGAAGATGCCTTTGCAAGTGTCTCAAACCAAGCGAGAGGTGTTTGGTTTTTTTTGCCCAGTCTGTACAGTGTGTTTGAAGCAAGTTATGCACCTTTGATATAATACTGCATTTCCAAGAGCCACCAACCCACCACGTGAATTCAGTGTGTGTTTGTGTGGCCCTAATAGTTTATTCCATTTGCTCCTTGCTTGCAAGAAAAGATATCAACATTTTAGATTTTTTTTTTCTTTTTGGAGAAAAAAAGAAATACATATTCACATTTTTAATAGTGCTGTATTTAGGACAAACTTGTGCTTTTATTCATAGTAAAAAAAAAAAAATTAAGAAGTGAAGTCCCATTTTAAACTGTTACTTACTGAAAAGAACTATTTGATTTTTCCAGTTTTGTTTTGGGGTTTTTTTTTTTTGGTTGGTTTTTTTTGGTTTTTCATTTGGCTTGCTAGAAAACCAGTCAGCACAGAGACTTATCTGGAAAACTTTCCCACTTGGCCTCCCACCCCCAGGATTGTGTGTCTCTGCTGCAGAGCAGCTTTCTGTCAACTTTTTTTTTTCCTTTTTTTTTTCCTTCATTCTAGACAGTGAAACTCAACAAAAAGATGTATTGTATTAGCAGTCTGCTGGGGCTCTGCACAGCCTGGGGTGAGTGCAGACAGTGAAAGGAGAAGAAACCCCAGAGCGTGTGACAGAGCTTGGGGACAGCTCTGAGGGGCAGTGGCACTGCTGAGCTTTGTCCCACTGCCACTCCATGCTGTCCAGACATGGCCAGAGGAGTGGGGCTCTCGTCAGGAGGGTCAGGGAACCCACCAGTGAACCCTTTCTGTTCTCTGGGCTCATTCTCCAGGCAGAGGTTTCTCTCCGTGCATTTCTCCCTTCCCCACTCTGCCTTCTGCTGGTTTCTCTCCCTGGCTCCTCCTTAATTTCAGGGTCAGGCTCTTCCTGCAGACACCTCCACCACTGCTTTTAAAATCTCACTGGTTGCCTTAATTGACTTTTCACCTTTTCTCCCAGCTTTCTCATCAGGTGGTAGAACTGTAACAGCTCTGCATTCATTCATTCATTCATTCATCTTTTAAATTCATTTATTCACTCTTTTTTTCATTCATTTATTCATCCCCATGGGCTTTCCCCCGCTCCTCCTTTTGCTCCAAACTCCCCAGAAGAAGAAAGCCAAGTGAGAATCTCACAGTCTCAGTTTAAGCTGGCAGAAAATTCCCAGTTTATTCCCTCCAGACACCACTCTGCTCTGTGTGTGTTGGGACTTCAGTAAGTTCATGAGTCTTGAGAGTGTTTGAGCAGTCACAGTTTCCTTCAGAACACATTTCCTTCTCCAGTTTCAGTTCCTTCAGTGGGGTTAACTGTTTTCCTCCAGGGAATGTTAAGGCAAAGCTTTAGAGGTGGCCTGGTTTGAAGTTTAGGGATGAAAAGATTTCCAGTTTTCTCCTGATGCTGCTGTGGGGTTAATGCTGCTTCCCTGGGATGAGGCAAGGAAGTCAAACAGGCTGAGAGCTTCTCCTGAGCTGTTCCTAAATGCCAGCCTGGGCTGTTCCTAAATGCCAGCCTGGGCTGTTCCTAAATGCCAACCTGGGCTGTTCCTAAATCCCAACCTGAGCTGTTCCTAAATCCCAACCTGAGCTGTTCCTAAATGCCAGCCTGAGCTGTTCCTAAATGCCAGCCTGAGCTGTTCCTAAATCCCAACCTGAGCTGTTCCTAAATCCCAACCTGAGCTGTTCCTAAATCCCAACCTGAGCTGTTCCTAAATCCCAACCTAGCTGTTCCTAAATCCCAACCTAGCTGTTCCTAAATCCCAACCGAGCTGTTCCTAAATCCCACCAGCCCAACCTCCCAGGAGTTCCCTCCAAGGGTGGCTCAGTCTGAGGACCAAAGGCAGCAAGGGCAGACAGAGATGCTCCAAACCCTACAAGTACCCAAATCCCACCCAAAGCCAAGCAAATCCTTTCTCCTCCAACAAATTCCAAGTCCCAAACACCCCAGCTGGAATTTGGGGAAACCATTTGGGAGCGAAAGGAACCTGCTTGAAAATTCCTGCCCAACTTCCTGCAGCCCCCAGGGACACTAAAGATTGTGACCCACAGCATGCAGAAGGGAAAACGTTGGAGAAATGTGAATTTTTTGGCCTTAGTTGATCCCTGTGTTGCAGCAGAGAGGTGCAGGGTGTCCCAGCAGGCCAACATTGCTGGAATTCTGAGGAATATTGGATTGTTCCCAGGCGATGTACAAAGTTAAAAAATGCAGCCAAACAGAAAAGAGTTAAAACTTTAATATTAAAAAGTTCGGATCATATTGATCTTTCCTTTTTTTTTTTTTTGGTTTTCTTTTTTTTTTCTTTTTAACTATGACTTGAATCAGTTTTGATTCTATTTGTACGTGTTTTCTTGTTCTTAGAAAGCTGCCATTTTCTTTTTTTTTTTTGTTTGGTTTTTTTGGGTTTTTTTTGCATTTCCTTTTGGCATTACATAGAAAAACCTGAGCCTTGGTTTCAACCCTCTGCAGGTGGTTTGTAGGGTGAAAAAATGGCTGTTTCAGTTCAGTTTGTTCTTACATTTCACTTGTCTTGTTGCATGGTGGTTAATAGCTGATTTGGAAATGACATTTCTCTCCTAGATTAATTTTTGTGTTCGTAAGATGTGCATATTGCTTTGCAGAATAAAAACTATGGAGTTTATCCTGTTGTCTTTGGTTTCTTTTCCACAACCCTGGGGCTGCAGAGCTTTCAGAATTCATCCAGAATTATGTGGAGCACAGGAGGAAATCAGGGGAAAATCTGCCGTGAAATGACATTTCAGCCCTTTTGGGTACCCAAGGTGTAGTGAGCACTTTATGTAGATTTTTTTTTTCCTTTGGGTTTGTGGTGTAGGGAATGAAAAATGCAGAAATTGTGGTCCAAACCCACCTCTCCTGTTGCTATTCCTTGCTAACAGGGCACTGCAGAGCATCCAAATGGTGCTTGTTCTGACCTAGTGGGAATGAGAAGAATACTTAACAAATCTGTGACATTGGTTTATCATTTTGACTGAGAACTTTTTTTATAATTGGGGTTTTTAAAATAATTTTTGACTGAGAATTAGTAGAGAAAAGTTATTTTAATATCATTTTCTTTTCCCCCATCCCTTTGGTGTGAGTAAAATGTCTGTGACATTGTTTTATCATTTTGACTGAGAACATTTTTTTATAATTGTTGGGGTTTTTTATAATTTTTGACTGAGAACTAGTAGAGAAAAGTTATTTTACTATCATTTTCTTTTCCCCCATCCCATTGGTGTGGGTAGCAAAGAAATGATTTTTTATCAAAGAAATTCTGTCAGCAGAGAGGAAGAGAAGGGCAGAGAGACACATCCTCACTTGTTGTTAAACTAACTCCCTCTCACCATCAGTTTGTTCAGAGGGTTTTACACAAGTCCATCTTCTTGAGGAAAATCCTGTTTTTTTACTGAGTTACACTTGAGCAAACTGAGAGGAGAATCCTGCTGAGGGAAAAACCACTGAGCAAATAGATTTGGGATTGAATTCAGCTCCTTCTGAACTTAAAGATGCACAACTGGACTCTTTCCCACAGGGAGAAGTTGCTGTAATTCAGTGCCACAGCCTTGGGGAGGTTTTCCCAAAGCAGCTTCAAGGTGGAGTTTGAAGCAGGTGGCACAAGGAAAGGAGGGGAAAATCCATTTTGCTGCCATTTCCAGCTGCTGGGAGGGGGTTGGTGCCCAGCAGTGACTCAGAACCAGCTGGGATTTGTGTGGTGTTTGTTAACAAACCCAAATGAGGGTTAGGAAAATTATATAAATGCAAAAAATTATATAAATGCATCCTGCAAAAAACCCACAGGTGCTGTTTGCATCCCAGCCTGGCATGGGAGCTGCCATCAGCCAGCAGGGTTGGAATTCCTCCCAGCAGCTGCTCTGTGCCAAAGATTTGGGAATTTGTTCCCAATGTTTGGGAATCACGGGAAAGCAGCCCTGAAAATCACCAGCAGTGCCCTCGTTCTGTGAGGGAATCGCTGCAGCTTGGCGTGGAAAAGGAAGAGTTTCAGGGAAATGTTACTCTCCAGAGTTCCCTGGGGCAGGCAGCGGATGGGATTTGGGTTGGAAATTCTCTTTTTCCCTCCAGCACTGGCCAAATCTCCACCTGGCTGAGAGGAACTCCACCTGTGGCTGAAGGCAGAGCCCCATTTTCTGTGGCACTGCTGTGGTTAGTGTGTCTGCTCTCACCTGGGGACTCTCAGCTTTGGATTCCTGAGCCTCGCTGCTCTCCTGGAGGATGCTCAGGAGCTGCACACACAAAGGATCCTTTGTGGAACCTTTCTGGCAGGTTTGCCAACTTGTTGGAGTCAGTCTGGGCCTGACCTTGAGGTGTGTGGGAACAGCTCAGCCTTACAGGGTTTTGTGGGTTGGGATCTGCCTTCAGCACCATTCCCGAGGTTGTCCCTGTCCAGGGGAGATCCTTGTCCCTTGCTGTGCCTTTCCCTGGGTTCCTGGGACTGCGTGGGTTGTGTTTCTCCTTTCTAAAGGGCTTTTACAGCTCTGCTGGGATCCCTCAGGATTCCTGAGGATTCCTGAGGATGGAGGGGCTGGAGGGGCTGGAAGGGATCCTGGAGCGGGGATTCCTGAGAGGGATCCTGGAGCGGGGGACCCTGGGGACAGAGGGACTAGAATGGGATCCCTGTGTTTGGAGTGTGTCCCTGTCCTGGTGTTCCCGCCCGGCTGTCCCTATCCAGGCTGTCCCTGTCCGGCTGTCCCTATCCAGGCTGTCCCCGCTCTGCTGTCCCCTCCCTGCTGTCCCCTCCCGGCTGTCCCTGTCCGGGCTGTCCCTGTCCTGGTGTCCCTCTCCAGGCTGTCCCCTCCCGCCTGTCCCCGCTCTGCTGTCCCTGTCCTGCTGTCCCCGCTCTGCTGTCCCCTCCCGCCCGTCCCCGCCGGACACCGCTGGGTGGCGGCACACGCCTGTCCTTTCCCCGGCCGGGCCCAGCCGGACACCGCTGGGTCCGGAGAGGAGAAATGCTCCAGCCAGGGCATCCCAACACCGCCGGGGTGTCCTCGGGGATCCCCCGGGCCAGGGGACACCCCTCGGTGCGTCTGTCGAGTGAAGGAGCAGCAGTGCCGGGATGATCCTCCCGCCCTGGTGAGCAGCTCCTTGGCAGGGAATCCCCAAAAAACCAGGGGATTCCTTTTGGGAGGGATGCAAAGTTCCCCGAACGGCAGCGGGTTTCCATCCCGATGTTCCCCAGGGCTCTCTGGCTCCGGGTGATGTTCGGCAGTGCTCAGGTTTTGTGCACAGTGAATTTGGGGATTTTCTGGCCAGGTTGGATTTATCCACAGCTGCATCCCCAGCTGCTTGGGGAAAAGCTGGGGAGTGAGTTTGGGGTTTTAGTTTTTTTTTTTTTTTCCCGGGTGCTGCTTGCAGGCAGGGAAAGGGAAAAGCAGGAAACTCGTGAGGAATAAATTGAGCTTGTGGCTTTCCAGCCTGCTGAGCACAGGGCTGAGCGAGCAAAGCTCAGAGCCATGGGACAAACCTCTTCCTGCTCTGCATTAAAGGAGCAATTCCAGAGGATTTGCTTTTCCCTGTTGTAAAGTCATCACCCAGGTCTGACCCTGGGTCTGGTTACCAAGCACAGGCCTGTCTTCATTCAGAATTCATATCAGCAGCGATATTTGGGGTAGAAATGTGCTTTTCCCACCATGATGGGTCAGATCCCTGCTGGCAGCAAGACCTGACCAGGACTGGGACATTCCCAGACCAGGACATTCCCTGACCAATGTTAATGCACTAATTCCTGTGCCTAACTTCTCCCTGAAGGCAACAGCAATTAGGCAGATAATTGGAAAATTTGAGCTTCCCCCACACCTCCTCCCTCATTTAAATCCACAATCCCCGTGTTTCCCGGCCATGCTGGATTTGGGAATTCCTCTCCTCCCTCCCTTGGCTTTGAACGAAGCTGAGGCTGTCGGGGAGCGAGGCGAACTCCTGGCTCGGGAATTATTTATGGCACTTCAAGGTGCATGGATAAAAGGGTTTGTAGGAAGGAAGCTTTCCCGAATCCCGGGAGAGCTCCCGGCAGGAATGTCGCTCCCACAAGGATGCTCGGCCGTTTCCAGGGTGACGGAATTTCGTGTGCGGAAGGGATGCAGCCTGTCAGAAAGGAGTTTTCCGGAGGGAAATCCCTCCCCTGGCAGCGTGTGGAACAAACGAGAGGCTGTGGGGTGAGGGAAGCCCAAAGTCCCCATCATCTCCTCAGAGCCCGGCCCAGCTGGAGGCTGGCAGGGTGACAATGGTGACAGTGACAGCAGATCAAAGGCGCAGGAAGGAGTCTCCCGGAATGCCGGAGCGCAGCCAGCCGGGACTCGCCTGCTTTTGTCTGGCCGGGCTGCTGCAGGCGGGGAGGAACACAGCGAAACGCTGGGAATGGTTGCCCTGGCAGAGGCGGGATGCTTGGGGAAGCACTTCACAGGGCTGAGGAGCGGGATTTGGGCAGAGCTGCGGGAAACCGCCGGGCTGGGAGAGCGGGAATGGCACAGCCTGGGGTGGATGTGCTGCTGCTGCACCGACAGCGAGCAGTTTGTGGCATTGCAGCTGCGGAAAGAGAGAAATTGGAACTGAATTGGAACCTAAATGGAGCCTGGGAATTGCCGGTGGGATGGGATGGGATGGGATGGGATGGGATGGGATGGGATGGGATGGGATGGGATGGGATGGGATGGGATGGGATGGGATGGGATGGGATGGACAGGACGGGGCAGTGTTCCCTGCAGGGTGGTGGCAGCCCTGCTCCCCTCCCCTGAGCTGCCACAAGCCCTGAGTCCCCCCAGTCCTGCTGGTGCTGTGCTGGTCTGGGGATATCTCAATAATCTGGGAATATCTCAATGATCTGGGACTATCTCAATGATCTGGGAATGCCCTAATGATCAGATCAGATCTCCCAGGGAAGGGAGGATTATCCTTTGGGGCTGACAGGGATGTGGCCAGGCCTGGTGAGGCTCTGCTGAGCAGGGTGAGCTGCTCCTCTGAACAGAGCCAGGATTTCAGAGCAAAAACCAACGTTCCTGCTGGGGTTGAGCCCTCCTGCTGTGGTTTGGAACCTCCTTGGAGCAGTCTGTGGGATGTCAGAGTGCTGTCCCTGTGAGTCCCACAGTGACCTCGCTGGGGTCAGCAGTTGGTGGCACTCAAGGACAGCACGTGGCTGCTATTTTTGGCCAGGTTTTCCTGGGAGCAGCTCGCAGATGTTGATGTTGTTGGAAGCACAGGGCTGGGACAGCCCAGGAGAGCCAGAGGGATCCTGCTGGGGAGATTGCTCTGGGGAGCTGTGTCCTCTGGGGCTTTTAGGGATGCTGCATCCTTGTCCTTGTCCTCCTTGTCCTCCTTGTCCTCCTTGTCCTTGTCCTTGTCCTTGTCCTTGTCCTTGTCCTTGTCCTTGTCCTTCTCCTTCTCCTTCTCCTTCTCATCCTCTTTCTCCTCCTCCTTCTCCTCCTCTTTCTCCTCCTCCTCCTCCTCCACCCTCATTTCACATCACACAGCTTTGTCTGTAATTTTCCCATCCATTGCAATTCCAGATGTGACCTCACTGCCGAGAGATTTTTGGGAATCTCCCCTCCCTGCAGGGACAGGGTGCCCCGGGCCTCACGCTGCTCATTTCCCCAAAATCAGTCACTTCCAGCCACGAGCCTGCAGGGTTCCAGCTGCTGCTGAGAGCTGCCAGTAAAGCTCAGCCTTCGGCATTCCTGGAAATTCCTGGAAACTCTCCCCCGGAGCTGGATGTCCAGCCAGCTCCTCATCCAAACTTCTCCCTGCTTTTCCTCCTGGCAAACTGAAGGGCTGGGATTTATTTGGTTTAACCCCCCTGGGAGATGCCAGGAGCATCTCAGAGGAGTTTAATTTAATTTCTTGGGCTTGCAGGGGCGCTGGAAGCAGAGGGTGACTCACTAATCCGTGCCATGTGGGAAGGTTGGGATCTGCATCGTGCCAGGGCAGAGGTCTGGAAGTGGCAGGGGGGCATTTTTGAGGCTGATGTGAAGTGATTTATTTGTTTGGTTTGCAAAGAGGAGAAAAAAATTTACTTGTAAAAAAGAATTATTTATTTGTGGAGGGATGGAAAGGGAAGGCGAAGTGATTTATTTGCTTCCAAAGCCACAACAGAGCAGAACCTCCTCAGCAGAGCCAGAAAAGTCATTTAAACCAGAAATGTTCTGTGAAATCTTCTGTTTCTGGATGGTTTTGGTTTCTTTTTGGGGTGTTTTTGGGGCTGTCACAGCTTTGACAAATCCTGACATGGAGCACCCAAGCCAGGCCACTCTGCTGTGACTGAGGACTTGACAATTCTCACATTTCCTCCAAGTTTTCCAGTCATCTCCATCCTTCTCCTTCTCCTTCTCCTTCTCCTTCTCCTTCTCCTTCTCCTTCTCCTTCTCCTTCTCCTTCTCCTCCTTCTCCTTCTCCTTCTCCTTCTCCTTCTCCTTCTCCTTCTCCTTCTCCTTCTCCTTCTCCTTCTCCTTCTCCTTCTCCTTCTCCTCCTTCTCCTTCTCCTTCTCCTTCTCCTCCTCCTCCTTCTCCTTCTCCTTCTCCTTCTCCTCCTCCTCTTCTCCTTCTCCTTCTCCTTTTCTTCTTCTCTTTTTCTTTTTCTTTTTCTTTTTCTTTTTCTTTTTCTTTTTCTTTTTCTTTTTCTTTTTCTTTTTCTTTTTCTTTTTCTTTTTCTTTTTCTTCTCTCTCTCTCTCTCTCTCTCTCCTTCCTTCCTTCCTTCCTTGTACCATTTCAGGCTCCCAAACCTGGCACTTTCCCCCAGGATCCACCTCTCCAGCTCCATCCCTGCTCCAGAGCAGCAGGAATTTCATGGATATGAACACCAGTGCTGGCAGCCAGGAGAGCAGGGAGAGTGGAGATCTCCCAGTTGTTTTCTCTCCCATCCATGGCCATGGAGCAGAGCTGTGTCCCTTGGCCTTCCAGAGCTCCTGGGGTGATGTGTCCATGGAAAAATGACCTTTTTTCAGGTGGGATGTGGAATTCCAGCTGCACAATCCCTGCAAATCACGGAATGCTTTGGGTCAGGAGGGACCTTGAGGTTCTTGTTTCACCCCCTGCCACCAGCAGGGACGTTTTCAGCTCAACCAGGCTGCTCCCAGCCTGGGACACTCCCAGGGATGGGACATCCATGGATTCTTCAGCAGAGGGAGAGAAATCCCCCTCAGAGGATTGCCTTTCCCCATGGATTTCCTTCCCCCAGCACTTGGTTCTTGTCCAACCTCCCAAACCTGGCGCTAAAATCCCCAAAAATGTGAACACACCTTGGAAAAACGATTTTGACACACCTTGGAAAAATGATTTTGAGGCCACAGAGGACTGAACATCACTTTGAAGAGCTTTGGCTCTTCTCTCCAGGGGACCCACAGGTTATCCCAGGTGGGAAGGAGGTTGGGATTGGGAATATTCAATAACCAAACCACTGGGGCTGGGCAGGTCTGGAAATAGCAGCACTGCAGGTTTTAACAGCCTCATCTCCTTAGGGTGCAAAATAAGCTCTTTGCTCCAGGAGAGGGAGATCTGATTGAGATTAAGGCCAAGACTAAGCAGGGGAGAAGCCTCAGATCGCCCAGGATTGTCACCATCTGCTGCCTGATGAGCTTTCTCTTCTCCCTGCTGAACCTTTTCAGGGCTTTGGGTTCATTTGGGCTGAAAAAAAAGATAAATCCCAAAGTCTGTGGTTGTTCCAGGGAGAGGTTCTCAGGGATGGAGATGGGAAAAGAGGAGCTGGGAGGTGGAGGAGCTGTGAAATGATCTCCAGCTGATGGTGAAAAACCCCAAAAATGCCTGACAAACCTGAAAAAACCTCTGGAAAGGGGTTGGAGCACAGCTGGAGATCTGAGCTTTTCTGTGGCTTTAATGTTCATTTTGCTGAGTGCTGGAGGTTGCTGCTTTTAATTCCTGAAAATCTGCATTTTAAAACCTGGTGCTTCCCATTCCAGGGGAATTCCACGTCCTGAGGATCCCTGAGAAGCTGAGCAAGGTCACAGGAGGGAAAGGGAGAGCAGATCCACATTTCTCAGCAGTTTTTCATATTTTCCTTAAATTTTAGGTCTGAATTTTGGGTTGGGGCTCACCTGCACAACCCACCTTTTCTTTCTAAGGTGCCCAGATTTTTGGATGCCCCAAGATCCATTTGGATGCTCTCCAGCTGCATCCTGTCCCTCCTAATCCCATTATCCTTCTCCCTTAAAATGCATTTTTTCCCCTTCTATTCACCTCCACTGTGTCTGTGCTGTTATTTTCTTCTCCTGATGAGAAAAACAATCCTGGCTGTGCTGAAAAAAATCAAATAATTCAATTGGGAAGAGCAGATTTTTGGCTTTTATGGGATTTGGGCATCACCTGCAGTTGTGTTGTTCTCTTCCCATTCCTGCCTTTCTGCATTCCCTCCCTTCGTATTCCACATTTTCCTTTTAGGAACACATTTCCCATCTGGGTTGGATTATTCAGGAATGTTTCCAGCTGCCTCCCTCCCCCTCTTCCCAGGAAAAAAGAAATGCACAACACCAGGTTTTCCCTGCTGGTTTTATCCCAGAGATCCCATTTTCTCCAAGGTTTCCTGGAAAGCTCTATCCCAGAATTCAGGAAGTCTTGGGGTTTTGGTCAGTTTTACCCCTTGCTGGAGAGATTTGAAGGGAAAACAGAGAATATTTTATTTATTCCTTCTCAAAAGAAAGGTTTTTAAGTTTTATGAATAAACTGGGCCATGGCATCACTTTGGGAAAATCCAGATTTTGGTGTCACAGGTGCAGAAATCTTATTCCTGCTTGGAAAAAGGTGCCACAGCACTCTTCCCTTGAAATATTTCATTGTCTGAATAGAATAATTCTATTCTCTAAATAGAAAGATTTTATTCTCTAAATAGAATAATTTTATTCTCTAAATAAAAAAATTTGTTCTCTAAATAGAATAATTTTATTCTCTAAACAAAAAAAAATTTGTTCTCTAAATAGAATGATTTAATTCTCTAAACAGAACAATTCGGCTTTAACAAAGTTCAAACAATTAGGGTAAGAATTTTGTAATTAAACTGAGATTAGGCTGGTAGGCTGGGCAAGGTGGAGTTTGTCTCACCTGAGAGTTTCAACCCAAACCTTGAAGACAGTCCCTCCATCCCAGATAAATCCAATGACCATCCCCAATCCCAAATCCACAGCCCAAAACCCAGCTGAAACCACCAGGATTTATCTCTGCCTTCCCCTCCCATTGGCATTTATTTCCCATTCCAGTCCCAGAGCTCAGAAATTATCATTTCTCCCTGAATTATTTCAATCCAGGGAGCTGCACCTTCCCCTCCCTCTGCAATCCCACCTTCCAGGGGCAGAGGCTGAAGGCAAACCCAACTTTTAAACCCAATTTTTCCCCCAGCCCTGTCAGCAGCCCCAGCCCTACAAAGGGGCTGAGCGAGGGGTTTAAGCAGCTTTGCACAAATAGGATTTGGAGCAGTTTGTTCCCAATAAACAACCCTGGAGTTCAGCTGCTCCTGCTCGGGGCTGGGGTGAGGAGAGGTGATGGTGTTCCCCCTGGGAAAGGGAATGGGGCAGGAATTCGGGAGTTTAGGGTTTAATCCTAAAGGGAAATTAGGGAACACAGAGTGTTTGATCCCAAAGGGAAATTAGGGAACATGGACTGTTTAATCCTAAAGAGAAATTAGGGAGCACAAAGTATTTAATCCCAAAAAGAAACTCAGGAGCACAAAGCAGTGTTTAATCCCAAATAGAAATTAGGGAACACCGAGTGTTGAATCCTAAAGAGAAATTAGGGAGCACGGAGTGTTTGATCCTAAAGAGAAATTAGGGAGCACAAAGCCAGAGTATTTCATCCCAGAGGGAAATTAGGGAGCATAGAGGGTTTCATCCCAAAGGGAAATTTGGGAGCAGAAAAGCAAAGTATTTAATCCCAAAGGGAAATTCGGGAGCACAAAGTGTTTCATCCCAGAGAGAAATTAGGGAGCATAAAGAGTGTTTCATCCCAAAGGGAAATCTGGGAGCAGAAAAGCAAAGTATTTAATCCCAAAAGGAAATTAGGGAACACAAAGTGTTTCATCCCAAACAGAAATTAGGGAGCACGAAAGCCAGAGTGTTTCATCCCAAAGGGAAATTAGGGAGCACAAAGTGTTTAATCCCAAAGGCAAATTCGGGAGACAAAGTATTTAACCCAAAAAGATTGGGAGCACAGAGTGTTTGATCCCAAAGGGAATTTAGGGAGCACGGAGTGTTTAATCCTAAAGAGAAATTAGGAAGCACAGAGCCAGAGTGTTTAATCCCAAAAAGAAATTAGGGAGCACAGAGTATTTAATCCCAAAGGGAAATTCAGGGAGCACAAAGCAGAGTCTTTCATCCCAAAGGGGAATTAGGAGCACAGAGTGTTTCATCCCAGGAAACGTGGAAACCAGATGGATAACTCCCCAATAACAGATCCTCCTCTTCCCAAGGCTGACCCGCAGGGATCTGGGCTCAGCCCCTCCAAACCATCCATCCCACATCACTCCGGGATTCTGGGAAGTGTTTGGAAAGCATGGGGAGCTGAGTCAGGAGGGACTGTGGCTCTTGGCTCCGGCTGGGAGAGCTTCTGCCTCTCCACGGGGCTGTGGGGCTGATCTGGGAAGGGATAATGGGAAAGGGATAATGGGAAGGGATAATGGGAAATGGAACCTGGGAAAAGATAATGGGAAAGGGATGATGGAAAAGGGATCCCTGGAAAAGGATAATAGGAAAGGGATGATGGGAAAGTGATCCTGGAAAGGGATAATGGGAAATGGAACCTGGAAAAGGATGATGGGAAATGGAACCTGGAAAAGGGTGATGGAAAAGGATGATGGAAAAGGGATCCCTGGAAAAGGATAATAGGAAAGGGATCCTGGCAAAGGAATACTGGGAAAAGGGATAATGGGAAATGGAACCTGGAAAAGTGATTCTGGGAAAGTGATTCTGGGAAAGGGATCTTGGAAAAATGACACTGGGAAATAGAACATGGGAAAAAGATCCTGGAAAAGGATCCTGGGAAAGGGATCCTGGAAAAGGGATTCTGGCAAAGAGATCCTGGCAGTGGGATCTTGGCAAAGAGGCCCCAGAAAAGTGATACTGGGAAAGTGATCCTAGGAAAGGGATCCAGCCAAAGTGATCCTAGGAAAGGGATCATGCTAAAGGGATCCCAGAAAAGCCAACCTGGAAAAGCACTTCCCAAGAGCAGGGCTGCTCCCAGAGGGGTTTCCCTTCCCAGAGATCCCCAGCTGAATCCATGGTTCAGCCCCTCCAGCACTGCTGCTCCCATCCCATCATGGCTCTGGGGAGCCTGGCAGGGATGCACAACCCCCAGGAAAAATCCAGAACCACCCTTCCCACAGCTCTGACTCCCAAATCCACCCCCCAAACACTCCCTGCTCCTTTTCCCTGCTCCAGCCTCACTGGGAGGAAACTCCCCAAGGAATTTTCAGTCCCACCAGGAGGGAAGCAAAGGGTGGATTTTCCAGGCGACTCCAGAAAAATGTCTGGCAGCTTTAACCTCGTCCTAAACAACTTTGGGACAGCGAGTAAACAGATTTGGGGTTTTATAAACACAGCATCCAGATCCTGGAGAGGGAAAAAAGCTGGAGGGGAAGATGGATTGCTTCCTGCAGCTTCAGGGGGTTTTTATTTTTGCTCAGGGGTTGAGCTGGGATGGGAATATTTGGCGTGGGAAATCTGGGAGGGGAGAGAGAGAGGGGGAAGTGGCTGAATTTGGGAAAATGGGCTGGAGGAGGGTTTGTGTGGATTTGATGGTGGGGAGGCTGTGCTGCTGCCCAGGGACCTGTTGGGGTTCAGGGGATCCATCAGGCACCCCAGCCCTGTGGATTGAGGGAATGCTGCTGGAACCCTGCAAAGGTTTTTCTGCTCTTCTGATTGGGCTCAATGGTTAAACACTTGTTAGTGGCCAAAAAAACCCCCAAAAACCAAAAACCAACAAAACAAACAAATAAACCAACCCCCAAAAAACCAAAAAAAAACCTAAAACCCCCCAAAAAACAAAACAAAAAAAGCCCAAACAAACAAACAGACAAACAAACAAAAACCCCAACAAAACAAAACAGAAACCCCAAACCAAACAAACAACCACCACTCCAAAACCTAACCCAAGAAATCCCCCAACATTCCCCCCACGAATTCTCTGGGAGATGAGTCAAACCTTTGCTGGAATTTCAGGTTTTTTAAAGGGAAAAGCCCCATGGGTGAGCACTGGAGGGACACAGTGGAGGAGAAGCAGGAGCTGCTGGGGTGAGGTGGTGGTGACACTTTTTGGTGGCACTTTTTGGTGACACTTTTTGGTGGTCCCCAGCAAAGCCCAGCTCGGTGCCAGGAATGGGAATTAAAATGGTTTAGCCATGGAAAAAAAAAAATTCCCAATTTCTGTCTGTGGCGGCAGAATTGCTTGGAAGGGAAGTCGGGTTTGCAAATTTATCTAACTTTGAGGAACTTCAGGTCCCTTTAGAAGGATTTTCCTAACTCACTCCCAATATCAGACATCCCAAAAAGCATGAAAGGAGTTGACAAAAAAGAAGAAAACCCCTTAGATAAATCTGGAATTTGCTCTCGAGGGGGAAATGCCCCTTGGCTGTGGATCTGCTGATGAGTTTAGCAGATTTCAGTGCTCAGAGCAGCTCAGTGAGCTCTGAGGGACAGCCCAGGGCTGGGGTCACATCTTCCACCTCTGGATGGGCCTGGCTGGGATGTCCTGAGCACATCTGGAATATCCTGTGTGCAATGGGCAGTTTGGCTCTGCAGCTGGATGAGGAAGGGAATGAGGGGGATGTGAAAGGGATGGAGATTCCTGAGGGATGTGCAGCAGCAGTGCTGAGCCTGGAGCTCGTTCTCCTGCTGCCCTGGGTGCTCCTGGGGATCCCTCAGGGATGTAAAATAAATCCACAAATCCAGCTCCTCCAGCCTGGCAGCTCTCGGTGTTTGCTTGGCACAGCACACCTCACACTCCTGTGGTTTTTTGAGGTTTTTTCCCCTCTCTTTGTCCTGTGCCCCATAAAAAATCTCAGGAGGTATGGGTGAGCTCCCAGCCCTGCTGACAGAAGTGTCAGCAGGGCAAAGGTTGGGGTTTGTTTATTTATTTACCCAGGGCTGGGGCTGCTGTTCAAAGCTCCTTCCTTGCCCTTCAGCCCCTCTGGGGCAGCAGAGGAGATCTGTGGTTCCAATCCACGTGGGAAAAGAGTCAATTCCCATGGGATCCTGAGGGGATGGGAATGGTGCTGTCCCGCTGCTGCCTTTGGGTTGGTGGAAATATGGTGCAGAGTCTGTCAAAAGGGGTAAAAGGGTTTTATTTCAGGGTTTTAATGGGATTTTAGGTGCACAGCTCCCCAAAGGTGGAACACACCGAGCTGCACTCCCCATATAACACATCTGCAATTTTTATGGACCTTGCAAATCAGCATATTTGTCTAGAATCCCCCAATAAAAAACTTAACAAATGAGGTAATTATCCCCCTATTCTAATCACCCCCTAAATGAGGCTAGAGCCCACTTTATGAAACATATTCCAGAAAAATATTCCAGAAAAAAGGCTTCAGCCAAGGTTGAAACCTGAAGTTTTTGATACTTTAAGACTCTCTGGCTTCTTACTGTGAATGTTTGGTCTTTCTGCCTTGCAGAAACCCCAAAACTGAGCTGGAATATCAGACTGCAAAAACGACCAGCATGTAGGCTGAGGGTACAAAGAGTGTGCAAAGAGTGCAGAACAGACAAAAAGGGTATAAAAAGGTACAGAAGGGTGAATAAAAAGAAAAGGCAAAACATCATCAGGCATCACCACGAGGTGGATCTGGAATGGATGGACCTGCAGGGGTGCCTGGGGTGCTCATCCTGCAGCCTGTGCTGCCAAAGCCACCCCATCCCAGGGGCTGGGCACCAGCAGCCTTGGGAACAGCTTGGAAATGCACAGCCAGCTTTTGGGAAGAGCTTGGAAATGCACAAACTGCCTTGGGAAGAGCTTGGAAATGCACAGCCAGCCTTTGGGAAGAGCTTGGAAATGCACAAACTGCCTTGGGAAGAGCTTGGAAATGCACAAACTGCCTTGGGAACAGCTTGGAAATGCACAGCCAGCCTTTGGGAAGAGCTTGGACAGCCAGGGAAGGGCTGGATTTGGTTCTCCATGTCTCTCAAGACCTGAGGACACTTTTCCCTCCATGCTCTGTTTTCATGGCTGTGTCTCTCTGGAGGAGTGAGGGGAGCAGAGGATCTCAGCCCTGCCAGGGCTTTCCCTTCCTGCTCCTTTCCCATGATTTCATATTTGTGTTGGAGAGCTGAACTGACCTGGCTGGCTTCTCGCTGAACCACAGACCTGCAGATGGGAGGAAAGAGCAGGCTCTGGGATGAATCCCAGAGGATTTTAGGGCTGGGAGTGCCTTCCCTGCCTTGTGGGTGTCAGCAGGGCTAAGGGTGGGGCTGCTGCTGAGGATCCCAAGGATTTTGGGGCACAGGGTCAGGTGGGGCTGCTGCTGAGGATCCCAAGGATTTTGGGGCACAGGGTCAGGCTCCAGGCCTGAAATGATGACTTGATATGGCTGAAGCACTGAAAGGGAGTTTTTGGCCCACGAGGTGTATTTTTGGGGGAAGACACCCAGGTTTGGTGGTGTTTTGGCTCACGTGCAGAACCTCTGCAAAGCACAGCCAAGCCTGACTGAGGTCACTGGGGCTCTGTGCTGTTCTCGTGGTCTGTGGGTCAAAAGGAGTCAGACTTTGGGGTTTTAGGAACAATTGCAGGGGGCTGCAGCTCTTTGGGGGTGGAGGAGAGCTGCCTTCTACCCACCAACACAACACAAAACATGAATTTGTGTGTCCATGGATGTGCAGCCAGAGAGGCAAAAATGCTCTCACGTGTTGCTTTGGGATTCCTTTTAAAACAGTCACAAAGTGTTTCCGTGGTGGAAAACATCCCCTGATACCCGGAGAGGGGCTGAGGGCACTGCTGGGGCCGTGTCACCCCAAAGCTTCCCCCTCCCAGAAACTGGGCAATCTGTGTCCTGCACAGGTGAGCAGAGGGGTTTATCCAGGAGCTTGGATCCGTGTTCTGAGCCCCTGGGGGGTAAGGAATGATGGAATATCGGCTGGAAGGAGCAGCACGGCTGGGCAGGGCTGGGCAGGGCTGGCGAGGGGGCTTTGGGGACAGGAGGTGACCTCCGGATGGGCATGGGGATGGCGCGGAGGGAGGATATGCAGTGCCCAGCCCGGGGACAGCGAGGGGACAGCAGCACATCCCCGAGGGCACGGGCACATCCCCCGGGGCCAGCAGAATTCCAGCGGCAATCCCCCCGGGCTCCTCCCGGGAAGCACCGCCGGGGATGGCGCTCCATCCCCGCTCCATCCCCGCTCCATCCCCGCCCGGAGCATCCCCCAACCGCGGGGAAGGAAGGACGAGCCCCGTCCGGCTGCGGCTTCCTCCGCAAGCCCAGCCTCGGAGCTCGGTGCCGCCCCCGGCCCTCCCCCGGCTCTCCCCGCTCTCCCGCGCCGCCCGGGCCGAGCCTCCTCCGGCCAGCAACAGTTGCCCCCGAGCCGCGGCCGGGGGAAGCCCCGGGACAGCGCCGGGCACCGGGAGGAGGAGGCTGGGCAGGGCCGCGCCGAGGAGCAGCTTCGCCCAGGCAGCGCCGCTCGCAGCGCCCGGAGCCGCCCGGATCCGCCGCTTCTGCCGCCGCCGGCGATGGAGCGGAGCGCAGGGACAGAGCCGCCGCTCCTCCCGGCCGGGCGCAGCCGCCCTGCCCTCCGCCTGCGGGAGCGGAGCCGCCGGGGAGCCGGGCAGAGCCCGCCCTGCTGAGCCCCCGGCAATCCCGCACCCCCCGGGCAGCCTCGGAACCGCCCCGGAGCCCCCGGCCCATCCCGAACCGCCCCGGAGCCCCCGGCCCATCCCGAACCCCCCCGGGCATCCTCGGAGCCGGGCACGCCTGCCCCACTAAGCCCCCCAGCCCCATCCCGCACCCCCCCGGGCATCCCCGATCCCCCCCGCCGCAAACCCTTTGTGCATCCCCCGCCCCTTCGTGCTCTCCCAGCCCCTCCCGCGTCCCCTCCGCCCCCCGGTGCCCCCCCGGTGTCCCTCGGTGGCCGCACCCCCCCGCATGCAGCCCCCGGGCTGCCGGAGCCGCTGGCCATGGGCACGAAGCAGACCAAGGGCTGCCAGGCGGGCAGCGCCGGCGAGGCCCCGCGGGGCAGCAGCGCAGGAAGGTTTCCCCCAGGGAAAGGGGAGATTTCCTCGCCTCGCTGGTGGTGAAGTCCGGCGAGAAGTTGGGCAAGGGCGGCGGCGGCGGTTTGCCCCCGTACCACCGGCGGATCTGCATGATCCAGGACATGCTGCTGCTGGTGAAGCAGGGCAGGCAGGAGGAAGCCACCGAGCTGCTGAAGAACCTGCGGCAGGTGAGGAGGGGCGGCTTTCCGCAGGGGAAAGGCGGTGCGGGGGAGAGAGACTCGTCCTGCTTGCGAAAGCCTGCGGGCAAACGGGCTCTGGCTGTCGGGGCGTCATTTTGGGGAAGTGGCCGAGGAGCTGCGGGGTGGGCAGGTTTGGGAGAAGGGGAAATACCCCGGGGAGGTGCTGTGCGTTGTCCGCGGCCAGGAAACCCTGCCGGGGGGATTTTTCCTCCTTCCCTGCCTTGCTGGCGCTGCCAGCCCTGCGATCTGCAGCCTGCCCAAGGTGGTTCCCACTCAACTTTCCAAAAGTTTGGCGTTTCCGTGAAAGCGCCCAGGCAATCCGAGCTGGCAGAATCAGCTCTTCCCTCCCCGGCTAGGAAACACCCAGACTTGGCAGCGTTGGTTTTTTAAAATGCTTTTTTATCTTTCTTCTTGACGCACGGTCGCCTGGTGGAGTTTTGCTGGTGTCGGCTGGCAGAAACGAGCAGCTCTGTGGGAGTGGGGAATTAATCGCAGAGACCTTTCGCCTTGAAAAGTCTGCTCGAGCTGGGCGTGAGCCGGGAAGCAACAGCACGGAAAGTTGCTGTGAGCAAACAGAAAGGCAAATCGGCGTTTAATCTATTTTTTTTTTTTTTTTTTTTTTTTGGTCTGCTGATAGCTGGTGATAAAAACGCCCGAGCGTTGGGCATTTTCAAGGCTCTGAGGCACGCAGGGGTTTGAAGAACAGCGAGTTTGGCATGAAAAGCTGAATTAGATCCATCTCCCAGCTCGGGATTTCTCCCTGCTCAGTGCTCGGTTGGTGTAACCAGTTCTGCCAGCTGGGAGAAGTTGCTCGGATCTTTGCTGGGCATGGGGAGCTGCTTCCTCGGCCCAGAGTTTGTCCTTGGCAAAGTTTGTCCACCCAGCCTGATGGTTTTCTTTGGGGATTCTGTGTTTGGGGGTTGCTTTTAGCATTTTTTCCCCCATTTTCTGGTCCAGGTAACTCTGGGTGTGCTGTTTGGAGCAATCCCACTCAGCCCAATTCCATTTCTCCCTCCACCCTGCAGGTTTAGGACTATCTTTGGAGCACCCCAATTCTGAACAGTTTCATACGATTTGTGGGGTTTTTTTAATGGGAAAACTCCCATCATTTCCAACCTGGGATAAAATCCTTTTCCCGAGATGAAGGTGCTGCATTCCTGGCAGTTGGGGGTCCAATTAGGGGTACAATTGGGGTACAATTAGGGGTACAATTAGGGGTACAATTAGGGGTACAATTAGGGGTACAATTGGGGTACAATTCCCTGGGACACTCCCTTTCCATTTGGGGTCTGTGTGGGGTTGCTCTGGGCAGCAGATCAGAGCCCAAATGTTGCACCCTCTCCGCCACGCCAGAACTTTATCTCCTCAGCAGCCCATTGGAGCTGGCAGGAGGGCAGAGCTAATTTTAGAGGGTGTTTATCTCCAACACCTCCCCAAAAAATAAACCCCGGGGCCTGCGGAGTGCTGTGAATCACTGTCGAGTTCTCCCTGGCTCGGGAATGGTTTTTCTCAGTCCTCACCCTGTGATTGTGCAGGGTGGGGAGCTGGGCTGTGTCCCCAGGGATGCCCTAATGACAAATTCGGGAATGATCCCCATCATCCCGCTGGGAAAAAAAAACCCCAAAAATTCATCTGAAACCCAAAAATTCATCTTAAAAATTCATCCCTAAGCTGGGGGAAGCCAGGAACCTGTTACAGTCAGGTACAGCTCTCTGAAGATGCTGCTCTGATAAAATAGATCTCAGAGTGTCAAACCAGAGAAGGCTTTGTCCTAGATACCATAATAGACTCCAGGCAGGTTTTTAATGAGGTGGTTTTATTCCTTGCCTCTAGGGAGGGGATGTGGGATATCCCACTGGAAAAAATCCTGATTTCCAGCAGCTGGATTTTGGGAAGGGATGGTTGAGGGGGGCACTGGTTTGTTCCCACTCTGGTGGAAGATTCCAGAGCTCTTGGGGTGTCTCAGCCTCAAAGTGAGGATTTTGGGGAAAGGGATGGATGGATGGATGAGCCTGGTGGGGCAGAGATTTTTCCCTGAGGCATTTTTAGGGTGTCCTCTGCAGAGGGACTGTGCCTGCTGCTGTAAAACTGGGGGGTTTCCAGCAAAACTGGAGTTTTCCATTAAAAAATGGGGTTTTCCAGAAAAACCAGGCCTTTCCAGCAAACCCAGTGACCTGGTGCCCAGCTCTGAGTGGAGATTTTTTTTAAATCCCAGGCATTTAGGTCACTGGGAGCCTTTCCAGTGACTCCAGCAGTGAATGAGGGGCAGTGACAGCATCCCTGCCTCTGGAGGGACTCCAGCATTTTTGGGAGCAGGAGGAGCACAGGGACAGAGCTGAAAGGCTCTGGGATTTTAGGTTTCCATCCATAACATCCTGCCCTGCCCTGACAGGGTTTGGGGGCTTCCACCTGTGTGGGATAACCAGATTACAAAAGCTGTGTGGGATAACCAGGACAGGCTGCAATCCCATATTTTAACCCTGCTGGGGAATTCCTTTACAGACCCTTGGGGGATTAATTCGTGTTCCTGGGAACGCTCAGAGGTGGCAAACTATAAAATACCGAGATACAAAGTGATTTTTTTTTTGGTTTAAAAAGCTGAAAAGCACGAGCAGCAGACAGGCTTTGGCTCCTCGGAGAGGTCAGCTGTGGTCTGTGGTGTGGAGGCAATTTGATCCCACAAAATAACACTGCTGGTATTCCTGCTGCAGGAGCTGCCAGGGCTGTTCTGGAGGGTTTGTGCTGATTTAACATCCAGCTCCCCAGGCATTCTTTTTCCTGCTTTTCTTCTTTTTCCTTCTTTTCTTCTTTTTCTCTTTTTTATTATTTTTTTCCTCATTTCTTTTTCCTTTTGCCCTGCTCCGCCTGGAGCTCAAACCCCACACTGCAGGATGAAAATCCCCCAAAATCCAAACCTGCTGCTCTCCCCTGGCTGAGGGGTTTTCCCTCAGTGCTTTGGGCACTGAAATCCATTGGAAATGCACTGAAATAATCAACATTTTATTGAGGCTGGGCTTCAGGGCTGCCAGAGGCTTGCTGGTCACCTGGAGGGAGCTGCTGGCCTTTCATGGGAGTGATTCCTGCATGGAATAATTTGGGATTTATCTGCTGTGACTTCCTGGGTTTACCTGTCAGCATCCCCTCTGCTTCCCAACGCAGAGCTGCTGAAAAATGAATTAATTCAGGGTGTCCAGTGCCTGAAAATCCACCCTCAGACCTCATCCACGGCAGCTCCAGGAGGGAAAATCCCAACTCCACTCTTCCCAGCACCTCCAGCTGCAGAGCAGGGTGGGTTTTAACAATCCAGAGCCTGGCACTTTTATTTTTATTCTCATTTTTACAGTTTTTCCCTCCTCCACGCTCTCGAGTTTCAGCGGCTCAGGCAGCCAGGCTCTGCCAGTGCATTAAATTCTGGGAGTGTCTCTCCTGCTGGGGAGAGGATTTGTAAAACAAAGCGTGTTTTCCTCCTCCCTGCTGCCAAGAGCATCGCTGCTCCCAGGCGGAATGGGGAAGAGCTTCCCAGCGCATTACGTTCTGCTCCAGGAATTTGCCATTGGTTCTGGAGAGACGTGGAAGGAGCTGGGAGAGGGAAGGAGGAATTGGGAATTTGCAGGATTTGAGTGTTATCTGAACCGGGCAGGAATTAATGGGGAAAGGGGGAAGGAAGGGAAGGAAGGGAAGGAAGGGAGGAAGGGAAGGAAGGGAGGAAGGAAGGAAGGGAGGAAGGGAGGAAGGGAGGAAGGGAGGAAGGAAGGAAGGAAGGAAGGAAGGAAGGAAGGAAGGAAGGAAGGAAGGAAGGAAGGAAGGAAGGAAGGAAGGAAGGAAGGAAGGAAAAATTGGGATAAATCCCTGGTGAGAAGGTTAAATAACAAGGTCTGAGGTGGGGCAGAGCTGCACCACTGGGAAGGTGGAAAGGGGAGAGGTGGAAAAAGGTGGGAAAAGGTAGGAAAAGATGGAAAGGTGGATATGTTTTATCAATTAACGATGAATATCTTCATTGTGAGAAAGGGTTTGACTACTAAAACACACAAAAAAAATTAAAAAACAGATAAGCTTTGGGCTCCTGGGATTCCCTCCTTGAGACACAAGAGGGTGGGAAAATTAAAATTAAGACTAGTGGCATAATTTTGTTTCTTTTACCTTTCTTTTTTTTCTCTTTTTCCCCCCTTTTTCCTCTTTCCCTTTTCCTCTTGCCTCTGTGGAAGCCCCGAGTGTGAGGACATCTCCTCTCCCCTGGCAGCACTGTGTGGGCAGAGCCTCCCTGGGCTCAGGATTCAGGGGGTCAGGAATGGGGGAAATTCACAGCAACTCAGTGTATTGCAGCTGTAGTGTTTAATATATTGGGGGCTTTGTGGCTGTAGCCTCCTCTGGGGTGAGGGAGGTGGTTCCATATTAATATTCATTCCATTCTCCCACAAGTGATGTGGAATTCCTTTCAGCATTCAGCATCTCCAGCTGCTGGCCAAACGCCTAATATGATTTAATGCCTGATTCCATTTCTCTGTCTGCGTGTGCCTCAGCCTGCTCCTCCTTCAGATTTCTCAGAAAAGATCACCGAGTGGCGAATTTAATCTTCCCAATGAAAGGAAAAGCAAATTGTCCTTCCCATCCCTCTCCAAGCTGAAGGTTTTATCTCCAATTCCTCCTGGCTCTGACCTTGCTGCTCGGGCAGCAGAAACTGCTCAGAGCTTCCCAGCTTTCTCAGATCTTCCCAAAACTCTTTATCTTCTGGATTTGGAGCCTTTCAGAGCCAGGGACACTTCCTTTGTGTGAGGCTCTGAGCCTGCCTTGGGTAACTGTGAATATCTCGTTCCTTTGGGCATTTTCTATCCCAATGTCACCTTCCCAGAGATCCCAAATCTGCCCTGGCTGTCCTGCTTTGCAGAGCAGGACTCTGAGATTGCTGGAGGAATTCCTTGATGGGAAATATTTTTTTTTGGGTTTTGCTGGGTTTCCTGTGCATCCTTGTTGGCCCATGGAGGTTTCCCTGGATTTCTGCTCCTCCCCAGTGCTGGATCCCAGGTTTTCCTGGATTTCTGCTCCTCCCCAATGCTAGATCCCAGGTTTTCCTGGATTTCTGCTCCTCCCCAGCACTGGATCTCAGGTTTTCCTGGATTTCTGTTCCTCCCCAGCACCCAATCCCACTGCTGCCTGCTGATCCTTTAAAATCCCCTTTTCCTGTGGGATTGGTTTCAGATCAGCTCTCCAGGGCTGCTTTGCTGAACAACCCCAACATTCAGGAGCTTGCATTTGGGAGATCCCAAGAATACGAATATTGGAACGATATTTACTATACTAATATTGGAATATTAATTCCAATTGTGACAAGAGCTGGGTTGAAATGAAGGTTAATTAATTCATTAAGGTTAATGAAGGGAGAGCCCGGAGTGTGTGGGATTTTTGGAGGATTGGGGTTTGTGCCTTGGGTTTTTCACCCCCTTGAGTTCTGTTCAACCCCAAAAATGAGGGAATGGATGCTCAGGACAGAACCTGGAGGATTTCTGTTTTCTGTCCCTGTTTTCTGCCCCCAGAATGCAAAACACACCGAAAGGAGTGAGCTCTGTGCCTTCCTCCTGCTCCAGGGATGAGCCTGGAAAACACCAAATCCTCCCTGAATGGTTGCTGTGCCTTCTCCTCCCTCTGTGCAGAGATTCCCTGGATTTCCCTGCTGGAAGGGCTCAGGGTTTGAGCCAATCCGTGCTGGGAAATTCCCAGAGCTGCCTTTTCCCCCATCCCAGGGGATTCTTAACCTGATCCCACTCCGGGGCTGGGAGGATTTAATTTCAATATTGTTCTGCAGGGCTGGTCCTTCACCCCCAGCCTCCCCAGGGCTGGGATTTTGGCACAGCAAGGAAATCCCAGCGGGAAAAATCAAAATCTGCCGAGGAAGGAGAGCAGAGGAGCTCTCAGCCTGTGGTGGGAAAGGGCTGGTTTGGGATTTTCCTGGGACACTTCTGTCCCCATTCCCACCCTGCCTGCAGAGCTGCTCCCACAGAGCTTCCTGTGGGGTCTGGTTTGGGGTTTGGGATTTGGGAATTGGAGTACAGGAGGGGTGGGGGGTTGGAGTTTGGGAAAAGAGCCCCAATTCCCCAATTAATTCCCCAATTAATTCCCCAATTCCCTGTTCATTCCCAAGGGATGAATTGGAGCCCAGGCTGGGCTGGTGCTGAACCAACCCCACACCTGAGCTCCCCAAAACCCCAAATCTCTGCAGAGTCAGGGCTCAGACAGCCCAAACAGCCCCAAAGCTTTGGCTCATCAGGCATCCCTTTATTCCCATTTATCCATATTATTGGGTTCAGTTCTCTGCATTCCAGGACTGGGAGATGAGAGGATTTGGGGGAAATCTTGATCCCAAATATCCAAATATCCCTGTGGGTTTCCTGGGCCAAGGCAGAGAGTGTGAAGCAATTTGGGATGAAAGTATGAATATAATACTTAAATATGTACTAATATAAATATATATAAATATATACAGTATATAAATATATACAGTATATATACACTATATAAATAAGCATATATAGTATAGATATAGATATAGACATACAGATATCTATTTTTATATATATAAAAGTATATATATAAGTATATATATAGTATATAGATATAGACATATACTTTTATATATATATAGTATAGAGAGAGAGATATAGATATATAGATATATGGATATACAGACATATAGATACATATATACTTATATCTATAACTTACATCCAGCCAAAATCATCCAGGAATAGATTAAACCTTGATTTAAACAGCCTTTTTTTGGGGGGTTTTTCACGGTTAGGATTTTTTGGGGGGGTTATTCCATGAGAAAGAGGATGTTTTCCTGTTGGGTTGTAAAAAAGCTGCTTCTGCTGGCTGTAATTGGATACTTCCTTTGCAGAGCAGGGAGCCTGGAGTGTCTGGGGAGGTTTATTTGGGCAGCTGTGTGGCTGGGTTGAGTTTTGGGATGGATTCTGGGCATTTCTGATGGATTTCCCACCCTTTTCTTCTGGTGGGAAAGGGGGAATTTGGGGTTTACACGACCGATTGATCCCTTTGTACTTCTGGCTGGAGTCACACGGAAAGGAAGGCGAGTTTAAAGTGGTTTGGGATGTTTTCTGAGCAGTTAATAAACTCCAAATATGCTGGATGGGAGAGCAGACAGAGCCAATGCCTCGAAACGGATTTTTGCGTTTAGAGCTGGTCGGTTCATTAAGTGGAGAATTAATTGTGAGTCGTGAGTTGCATTTCTGATCACCACAGTTCCAGAGCTCTCAGGCTGCAGTTTTGCTTGCAGATTGGAAAATGGGTATTTCTCCTTTGGACTCCTGATTTTTTCATGGATTTGCTGGAATTCAGTGTTAAACCGGACTAGGTGAATTGGAATAATTCATGTTGGAAAAGACTCTTAACGTTATGGAGTCAAACCTTTGAATGAACTGAAATTAAGATTTTTTTTCTTTGTCCTCCTGAGAGACTCAGACTTCCCCAAAAGCTGTGTTTGTGCTTCACTCCTTTCTGGTTGTGTTTTTATCAGCAACTTCCCCAAAATCCCCCACAGCCAATGTGTTCTGCCCACCTGGGCTAACAGGAGCTCCTTAGAATTCAATAAATTCAAAATTCCTAAAATTAAAGCCTGACCAGAGGTTGGTGTCACTTTGAATCGCTGGTTTGAAATCTGGGTGTTTAAAAATAAATATATTTAATGTTTAAAGCTCTTTTATTCAGCACTAACTGAATTTTAATGTCACCAAACGGAATCCTTGGGCAGCCCATTCATTAATTTTTTTTCCTTGCCAAGTTTGGGCATTTTGTGATTTCCTGATTTTTGGTGACCCCAAACCCTTTCCCTTTGGGTTTTTCTGGGGAGGCTGAGCCAGCTGGGAGGATCCTATTTCCCAAATTCCCTGGGACCAGACAAAGTTCCTCTGAAAGCTTCCAGGAAAGAATTTTTCACCTTCCAACCTTCTCCAAGCACCAAAAACCCAAACCCTGCTCCACCTGATGGTGCCAAATCCATGCTGCAAATCAAAACACTCAGGCATGGCATAAAACATGAAAAAGCCTGAATTTCTTCCCTTAATCCCCCAAACTGACTTCCCTTTGCTGATATAAATTTGGGGTGAAGTTCCCACTTCCCTGCAATGGAAATAATGACATTGACTGAGCCTTAGGGTGGGAAAAGTGAGGCTTTGGAGGCAAAAAATTCTTCTCATTTCCTGCCTTGCCAAGGGGATTTTTCCTGCCAGGGGGAAGGTCCAGCCTGGTTTGGTGTCACCACGTGCTCAGAGGTGTGTGATTCACCACCACCAGTGGATTCCTCCATCCCAAACCATCCCAGGGGGTTTTTAGTCACCTTTTAATGCTGTTAAAATCAGCTTTTCGTGGCCAGAGGAGGAATTCCAGCGCAGGGCTGTGGAGGGCTGGCTGGGAGCAGAGCAGGGAAGGGGAGGCTCAGCACGGTGAGCTCATCCTGGCTTTCCTCCTGCTCTGCTCATCATCCTGACTGGGATTTCTGGGATTGTTCAGCCCCGTGGGGAATGGGATTTATGTCCTGGAACCTGCTGGGGTTCTTGCTCAGGAGAAGCTGGTGGAGTGAAAAATACGGGATATAAAAAATTGTATTCGATATTAAAAAATCAAAGGTAAAAAATTACATTTGATAGAAGAATAGAAAATAGAAATAGAAAATATAAATAGAAAATATATAAAAATTAGGAATATATAACAAATAGAAAATAGAAATAGAAAATAGAAATAGAAAATATATAAAAAATAGAAATAGATAAAAAGTAGAAAATGTAAATAGAAAAGATATAAAAATGGAAAACATTTTGGAGCTGGAAATCAATCCTGGAGGAGAAATCCCGGAGGAGAAATCCCAGAGGAGAAGGAGGAGAGCAGAGCTGTGGCTCCCCAGCCAGCAGGGACCAGCAGGGTGTTCTGTGCCCATTGGCATTTCAGTATTGATTGGTGTCAATACTCTGAGCATCAGTTGCCATCAGAGAAAAGGAATTATTTCCCTGTGTTTAATGCATTTTTGGTATAACTCCTGCTGGAGTAACCCTGCCTGGGAATGAGTGTGGGACTGAGAGAAAAGCAACCACTGACCAATCAAAACCAACTGTCCACTAGTAAATATGACACCTGGAGGTGTGTTTTAATTGTAATTACTTTTTATTTGGCTGATTAGAATGAATGGTTTAAAGTAATTGCATTTTACTCATTTTGCCTCAGTCTGATTTTCTTGCTGGATATTTCTCAGCCCACCGAGGAGAACAAACCCCACCAAGCTCCTCTGGAATGTCTCCCCATCACCACCCAGCCCTGATATTATTATGCAAAATATAGATTATTTAACCATACCAATGTATTATGGATTGATTTGCCATTGCTTCGAATCCCATTACAGAAATCTGCTTTATTAATGGGCTTTGTCCATGCTGGAGATTAACTGGATTTGCAAATGAAAGAATTGAAATTCTTGCTGTCCACATGAATTCCTTGGGTGATGCTGCCTTCCTTGGCAAGCTGGGGAAACCTTTCTTTTCATCCTGAAGATGGGGAAACCTTTATTTTTATCCCATTTTTGTTGCTTTGTGTTAATTCAGAAAATGAATTCGATGCTGTGGGATTGGGTTGGCTTTTCTCCTTTGCTGGAATTCCCTTTTAACTCTTGGGAAGATCCCAAGTGGTCTCATGGAATTGGCCTTTCCTGAGGATAAAATTTAATGCAAAAAAAGGGTCAGGGAGCTTTTATTTTGATGTTTAGTTCAACCCTACTTTCTCCTCTTTTGCTTTGAGATAAAATCTCTCTGTAGCTCGTTGCCTCTGAGTTTTCACCTTGCAAAATCTCTTCATTCCTGCAGTGCTGCTCAGCCAGATTCTCGTGCTCAGAGCAGCAAGGCAGCTGTGAGGAGCAATTCCACCCTCCTTGCTGGTAAAAAAAACAAGGATATAGCTGGATTTTGGTGGATCCAGGTATTGCTGTTGATCCAAACCCTGCTCCTCCCAGCCAGGCTCCTGCAATGGTGCAAACAGAAAAAATTAAAAAGAAAAAAAGAAAGAAAGAAAAAGAAAAAAAGAAAAAAAAGAAAAAAAAAAAAAAGAAAAAAACCAAAAAAAAAAAAAGAAAAAGAAAGGAAAAAAAGAAAAAAAAAAGAAAAAAAAAAAAAAAAAAGGTTTGGCATGGTTTGATGGGAGTCAGCTGCAGTTTGTTAATCTCAATTCCCTTTTTGTCACGCTCCCATTACTCCCCAGCAGCCAGTTTGGGAGAGTTAATTGAATATTTGTTCCTCTCCAAGCCGCCTTGAGTTACTTCCCTCCGATAACTCTGGGGTGGTGAGGAACCATCACTGCTTGTTTTCCACATCAGCAGCATCTGAGCTTTTCATCCCAGCGATTCCCCAAGCATCCCTGTGGTCTCCCAGCCCGAAATTCCATCCTCTGCAGCAGGGCTGGGCATGCAGTGAGGCTAACAATGCATCCCCCGTGGCTAATGCAATAATAATCAACCCTGCAGCTCTGGGGTTGCAGCCTCTGCAACAGGCTGAGCTGGAGCTGGGGCAAAGGTGGGAGAATAAAAAGCAGATTAATTTATTAAAAGTCTTGAGGGTGCGTTTAGGGCAGACAGAGCTGCTCCAGAGGCTGCACCCAAAATGGACAACAAGTCACGAGTTTTTCACATTTTATAAATTCTGTCTATTAACATATTGAGCTTTAATCCTCCAATTAATCCTCCAATTAATCCTCCAATTACACCTTGAGGTGATGATGTCAATTACTTCAACCTTGCTCCCCCCAAATCACTATTATTTACATATTTTGGGGCTCTGAGGCAGTGAAGTGTCCTTGGATTTCCCAACTGAGAGGAATTGTTTTGTCTAAAAATGAGAGAACAGCAGCTTTAGCACTCTATATGGAGCCCAGAGTTACACACTAAAATTACAGATACACGAAAAATACAGAAGCTAAAAATCCTACAGCATCAGCACAGTGCATGTGGGAATGGATTGGTTTCTTCTGGTGTTCCCAGGTGGGGCAGGAACATCTCTCAGGTTCTGTGGGATGGGAATTTCAGTGCCTGGGATGCTGTGGGAATATCCCAGAACAAACCCCCCAGGTGGGGGTGGGTAATCCCCACCTGGGGATTTCTGGCTGCACTGATCAATCCCCCAAAATTATCAATTTTTTCGCCCCATGGTTGGATTGCAGCAGCTCTGCTGGTTGAGGGGAAGGAGTGCTGTCAGAAAGCAGCATTTTTGAGTAGATGGAAAACCAAAGATTCTTCCATTCCAGTTCCCCTGAGCTTGCAGTGATGCATGATGATGTTTTGTCTTTCCTTTTTCATACCCTTTTTTTACATTTTCATACCCTTTCCCTTTCCCTGTACCCTTTGCACACTCTTTGTACCTTAACCCCACATACTTGTAATTTTTGTAGTCTGATATTTAGCTTAGTTTGAGGGTTTTGCAAGGCAAGAAGACCAAACATCCCCAGTAGAAGGCCAAGAATTTTATACTATCCCTACCAAGAGATTCTATATTCTATATTCTATATTATATATTCTATATTCTATATTCTATATTCTATATTCTATATTCTATTCTCTATTCTATATTCCATATTCTGTATTCTATTCTATATTCTATATTCTATAGTCTATATTCTATATTCTATATTCTATTCTATATTCCATATTCTATATTCTATATTCTATATTCTATATTCTATATTCTATACTATACTACCAAGAACCGAGTGGTTTCATGGAATAGGCTGTCCCTGAGGATAAATTTTAATGCAAAAAAAAAAAAGGATCAGGGATTTTTTATTTCAGTGTTTACTTCTCCCTGAGTGTAGGGAGGCTGGTCAGGGATTCCAAGCAGGGAGCTGTGTGATTGGAATTCTGCTCTTGTCCCAGGAGCTGTGCAAGCCCAGCCTCTGAATCCTGAAGGTGAGAAATTCCTCCTCTTGAGAAACCTGACAGTGCCACCTTCTCCTTGGGAATCCCTTCCTCTTTTAGACCAGGATCTGTTTTGTTCCTGTGAATATTCCTCTTTTCCCTCCTGTTCCTGTGAATATTTTTCTTTTCCCTCCTATTCCTGGAATTTTCTTTTCCCTCCTGTTCCTGTGAATATTTTTCTTTTCCCTCCTGTTCCTGTGAATATTCCTCTTTTCCCTCCTATTCCTGTGAATATTCCTCTTTTCCCTCCTGTTCCTGTGAATTTTTATCACAGATCTGTGTGTGTATTCCCTGCTTGCAAACACAAATCAAAGTCCTCAGTGGCCACCAGGCATCTCCTGTCACCTTCCAAGGACAAGAGCTGTCTGAGCTCCAAAAAAACCCCACGGGGGACTGAAGCAAAACCCAAAATCTAACTCATATTGATGGGTGATCAGCTGGAAAACACATGGGGCTGGCTTGGCTTGGGCATTAAACCACCCAGAGCTCCGTGCTGGAAAACAAAGGGGTTTTTGGGGTTTTTTTTGAGAGCAGCACCAGGGGGATTTTCCTGCTCCTGTCGCCTCCACATCCAGCGTCTAGGATCAGCTCGTTAAAGGGGATTTTCCTGGAAGATAAGTGGGAGAGACAACCCCATCCAGGGACTGAGTCAGCCCAGCTGGCTGGGGAAGGATGAATCCCCATGCTCACATGAGCTGACAGCAGGCTGAGCTGGGCTGACAGCTCTGCCTCCTTCCCCGACAGCAGAGAATGGGCAGCTTGGCCTCCAGGTGCATTTCCCAGCAAGGACATCTTCCTTTTGCAAGGGGAAATAAGGATTTTTTGGTGCAGGTGGGAGCTGGCAGCCAGGGTGGGTGTGTAGCCTTCATGCTGGGAATCAGGAGTTCCCTCTGCAGCTCTGGGAGACTCTGGTCACGGGGTAAAAGGGATGAGAAATTGGAATTTCTGCTCCTGAGCTGTGGGTTGGATACCCCAGGAAGCTCTTTGGGCAGACAGATGGGCAGAGAAATGGCAGATTTGGTACAATTGGTTGTATTTTCTCTTAGAGCTGGGGATGGGAAGCTCAGCAGCCAGGCTGGAGTTACCAGGGCGATGTGTTCACCTCTTCCTTTGGGATTTAGCCTTGGGAATTGTTGGGATTTTGGGATTTTTCCTAGGGAATGTGGGGCACTCTGCCTCCCAGTGACCCCTCAGCGTTCATGCTTTGCTCAAACCCCCCTCAGACCTGCAGCTTTTCCTGCCTCTCCCCTTCGCAGGAGGAGAATTTAGTGGGATCACTGTCCTTGGGAGGCTCCTCTGGGCCGAGGCTGGGATGTCACCCATCCGTCAGGACAAGTGACAAGTGCCACCAGCAGCCATCTGGTGCAGGCTCTGCATGGCCAGCAGGATCCTGGCTCGGGGCTGGAGCCCCAGCTGGACTCACAGCCCTGAACTGATGCCCTGGATGGATGGAAATCAGGATTTGGGCAGCTCCTGCTGCTGGGGGAGGGATGAGGGGATGATGCTTGGGGAGCTGGAGGCAGAGCTGTGTTAAAGGCAACAGTGGATTGAAATTGGGATTTTTAAGTAAATCCTGGAGTCACCTCACCCAAACAGCATTCCCATTTTTCTGGGATCCCTCTGGCAATCAGGGGAGCTGTGGTTGTGCTCATTAAGCACCCCCAGGGTCTCTCCTGGAGGAGGCAGCTCTGGCCAAACTCCAGCTGCAGTGGCTGCCTGTGCCTGGCAGGATGGAATAAAAGCATTTTCCTGCAAATCTCCAATTCCCAGCTGTTTATCCTCCGGATTGCAGCGTCACATCTCTGCCCATTAATCCGAGTTCCTCCCATTCCAGCCTCCTGGAGGGGGTCAGGCTGCCACCGTTTGTTATTTGAGTCATTCTGCCAGGGAAATGTTTAATGTTCCTCCCCAGAGCATCGACTCCTTCCTCTGTCTGCACCCTCACTCAGGGCTTGAACGAGCAATTTGTGGTTTTTACTCTGTGAAACTGAAAATACCCCAGAAAATTCACATTTAAACTCATTTTCCCACCGGTCTGGTGGGTTGGGCACTGAGATCTGCAGGATTTGAGTGGAGGTTCCCAGGGTGGATTTTGGGATGCCACATCCAGATGTGCTTGATGCAAAATAATACAGAAAGAAGCAAAAAGAAAATTTGTCTATTATAGATGGAAATATATTTGAAGTGAAAGTTATTGGGGGAGAGCAGAAGGGAATGGTTGGAATTTTCCTTGCAGGACACAGGGGTTGAGCAGCAGGATTTGTCCTCCATGCAGAAAAAATGGGGTTGGGTCACACCCCACACTGCTCTCCCTGAGCTGACCTTTCCCCACACCAATCCCACCTCCTGCAATCATTTTTAGGATTTTTCACCCAGAAAAACACGGGTTTGAATCAATAGTTTTTCCCAGATAACCTGGAGCAGACAATGGAACACAGAATTAAATCCTTCTCTTCCTTCACGCCCAACCTTTGTTTCCAACTCCAAGCTCCCTGCTGGGAAATTCGGGATGCTGCCCTGGCTTTTCATGAGATAAAGGAGTTTTGGGAGAGGGATATTTTATATTTATATATATATGTGTGTTTATATATATGTGTTTTTATATATATATATGTGTGTGTGTGATTTTATATTTATATATATTTATATAAATATATATTTATATTTTATATTTTATAAATTTCTATTTATAAATATATATTTAAATATATTTATATTTATTTTTATATATATATATCTGTGAGTGTGTGTATATATATATATACATATCTTTTATATATATATATATTTTTTTTTTAATATATGGATATTTGGGATAATATCTGTGATGTTTTGCCCAGCACCAATAACTGTGTTAGTGAAAACAACAACAGCAAAACTTGATTTTTCATAAGTCTCCTCCCACAGACCTGCTGCGTTTCCCCTAATTACAATTAGTCACATTTTCCCTCATAAAACCATCCAAAACCCACAATTTTAAACCCTTCCTATTGAAAATCTGCACTTGCCAAGCAGGTAAAACCCCCGAAAAAGAAGGAATGTGCTGAAAAAAGCGAGTGGAGCCAAAGGCTGGGCGTTCCTCTCAGAGCTGATGGGTGATTTGCTGCTGACAGCCAGAGCTGGTGTTAAGTTATTAAATTGCAGATGAGCTCATCGCTTGGCCTCGGACGAGTTCCAGCCTTGAGAGGCTTTAAAATATTGCATTTAAAATACGGGATGTGCTGGGAAAGAGACAGAGCTGGCGTGGCAGAGAGGGTCAGGGAGCAGCTGAGCAAGACATCTGGGCTTCAAAAATGTGAGTGGCGGCAGGGAGGAGAGGAAATGGGGAAAAAATGGGAGTTCTCCCCGGAAAGGGGAGGAGGAATTCTCTGATTTACGAGCTGGAGGTTGTGATTTGAGCCGAGGAGAGGATGGTGAGGAGTTTGGAGATGGCTGGGCAGGAGATGCTGAGCTGGGTTGATGCTGGAGGTGCCAGGGAGTTGTCCCAAATCCCAGACTGGCACCTGCTGTTTGCCATCTGCCCGTGGAGCAAATCCACCTTTCGCTGAAGTTTGATCCCAAAGCTGAGCTCTGCCAGCCTGGGAAGGTGACACCCACGGGTGGTGCTTCCCTCCCTGGAATAGTGGGATTTTCCCTGGGCGCTCCCTGTGCAACTCCTATTCCTTATTCCTCTCACACAGAAGCCCAGGCTCTCTCCACGCTGGGATAATTCTAATTTTTTATAAATGCAGCTTGTTCAAAGCTGCAGGACAGACCCTAAATCGGTTTGCCCTCCTGATTTCCCCGACTGGGCAGTGGGCATGGGCTGGGCTGTGTTTTGTGACCACTTGGATTTATTTCCTGGGGATTTTTGGTGCTCCCGGCAAGGCAGAGCAGCCTCACTCGGTGTTTTTTAACCATCACGGCTCTTTTATTACTGAAAATTTGACTTTTTCAGTCCGAGACTCGGTGTTAACTCAGGCAGAGCTGCGGGGCCGATCCTAAAAATACCAAGGAAACCAGCGGGATAAACACTTGTCAGCTCGTTTGCGGCCGGAGCTGTAATTGCTGTAATGTGAGATCCCTCTGGCTGCTGTCTGATGGGTTTTTTTAAGTGCAGATGTTTGTTTTCAGCCTGTCTGAACTCACAGAGCATCGACACCTACAACCAGCACGGGGTTTGTTGGGGTTTGGAGCATCTCCGAGCTCGGGATGAGCTTTGATTTGTTGATTTATTGCAAGGTGGTGTTGGCTTGGATTTTCCAGGAGGGAATTCCTTGTGCCAGGTGCTGCCAGCTCCGTAGGAGCGCTCTATACAAAAGAATTTTGTATATTATGTATAAGAATAGATAGATAAAAAAAAAGATATTATATATTGTGGCTAGCACAGGTCTTTCTCGTGAGAACATTCCTCTGTGTTTTATAAACAAAGATAAAGTTTGGATGTTTTTTAAACAGTGTCTCGAGATTTGGACAGTTCAGGCCTGGCCAATCAGGCCTAGGGGGAGGTTTCTGGCTGACCAATCTGGGCGACCTCTGAAAACTCTATATATATTGAAATCAAAATAATAAAATTCTCTCTTTCTTGTCACACTGAGAACTCTGGTCTTTTTCTCTGCTAGTGGCTCAACAGCAACAATATATAATATGTGTATTATACATAGAAATATAGATATATTTGAAGTTAAAGGAGTACACTGTGCATAACCTTCCTTCTGCTGGGGAGCACTTTCTCCTCAGCTCCTCCACAAGTGTGGGCTGATTTTAGGATCCATCCTGGTTTCTCATTCCCATCTAATCCTGCTCCTTTTCCCGGTTTCCCGCAGGATTTAGGGATGGAGTCGACCTCTCTGGACGATGTCCTGTATCGCTACGCCAGCTTCAGGAACCTGGTGGATCCCATCACACACGACCTGATCATCAGCCTGGCCAGATACATCCACTGCCCCAAACCGGTAGGTGCCGCGCGCTCTCGGGAATCTGGGAATGGGGAGATTCTCCCTGAGCGCCTGGGAAATCCTCCCTGCTGCTGCTGGGTTTGGGTGGGATCAGGTGGGATGGATGGATGGATGGATGGACAGATGGTTGGATGGATGATGGATGGATGGATGGATGGATGGATGGATGGATCCATGGATGGATGAGGGAAGGATGAGGGATGGATGGACAGATCCATGGATAGATGGATGGATGGATGATGGATGATGGATGGATGGGGATGGATGGATGAGGGAAGGATGAGGGATGGATGGACAGATCCATGGATAGATGGATGGATGGATGATGGATGATGGATGGATGGGGATGGATGGATGGATGGATGGATGGATGGATCCATGGATGGATGAGGGAAGGATGAGGGATGGATGGACAGATCCATGGATAGATGGATGGATGGACAGATGGTTGGATGGATGATGGATGGATGGATGGATGGATGGATGGATGGATCCATGGATGGATGAGGGAAGGATGAGGGATGGATGGACAGATCCATGGATAGATGGATGGATGGACAGATGGTTGGATGGATGATGGATGGATGGATGGATGGATGGATCCATGGATGGATGAGGGAAGGATGAGGGATGGATGGACAGATCCATGGATAGATGGATGGATGGATGATGGATGATGGATGGATGGGGATGGATGGATGGATGGATGGATGGATGGATAGATGGATGATGGATGGATGGATGGATGGATGGATGGATGGATGGATAGATGGATGATGGATGGATGGATGGATCCATGAATGGATGATGGATGGATGGATGGATGGATGGATGGATGATGGATGGAGGATTGATGGATGATGGACGGATGATGGATGGATGGATGGATGGATGGATGGATGGCTGGATGGATGCAGTGATGGATGGATGATGGATGATGGATGGATGGATCCATGAATGGATGATGGATGATGGATGGATCCATGAATGGATGATGGATGGATGGATCCATGAATGGATGATGGATGGATCCATGAATGGATGATGGATGGATGGATCCATGAATGGATGATGGATGGATGGATCCATGAATGGATGATGGATGATGGATGGATCCATGAATGGATGGATAGATGGATGGATGGATCCATGAATGGATGATGGATGGCCATGAATGGATGGCTGGCTGGCTCTGCTGCAGCTCCTCGCCATGACTTTGCCTAGCTCAGCTCTGGGTGCCACCACCTGTGCTCCAAGCCCTCTTTGTTTCAAACTGTCTTTTTTCAGCAGCTGAGCAAAAAGTACTTTCACCCCAGTGTTTGGTGGTGTTTTCCTGAGATGCTGATGCTCTGTGAGTGCTCAGAAATCCCATGCTTTAGTCACCAGGGTTATTTCCCAGCTCCCACCCTCTCCTCCCCCAGCCCTCTTTCCCTTTGGCAGAGCCTTGGCACAGAGCACGAGAGCAGGACAACACTCAGGGCCAGGAGTGCTGCAGAAATTCTGGCTTTTGCTCCACAAATATCCCTAAATCTACAGGCTGAGGCAGCTGGGCTCTTGTCCTTACCCACCCAGAGGTGGACAGGGCTGCCCCTGCTCCCTGCTAACTTCCCCCATTAAACACATCCCCACTCAGGGTTATGGGGTCTTGCTTCCCTCCTCCCCCATGGAGAGGCTTTCCCGACTCTCTGTACATTGCTTTTTTCACTCCGCTTCTATTTATACCACCCTCGGCTTAAAGGTGACCCCTGGGTCTCTCCTCTGAGCTAAAATAAAAGTCCAATCGTTTTTTCCAAGCCCTGGGAAAGCACAGCCTGGTGTGTGCAGCCAGGAAAACGTCGGGCTGGGCTCTCCAGCGAGGCTGTGGGGTTTTATCCCAGCAAATGCAAACCTGCAGCAAGGAAAAAACTCGTGCTGGAGGAGGCTGGAGTGGTGTGCAGGAGGAATTGGGGAGGTGGGAGTCACTGGGGTGAGTTTTGTGGGGTGTCCAGGGAGGCTGGGTTGTTCCCAATGTTTTTAGGGAGCCAAAGGAACTGAGGGAAAGCTATTTCCCAGATAATTTGGGGTTTGGATTTGGTCCCATCCTGACTTTCAGATGTGTGGGATGCAGTTCAAGCAAACCCAGGTGCCTCGAGTGCAGCTCTTGTTCCACCTTTGGGGTTCCTGCAGGTTTTGCTGTTCAGCAGTTCCTTTTCCCCCCACATTTCCAGGAAGTTTTCCAGCAAGGTAAAGGCACTGTTTCCTTTGGATCAGAGACATCTGAAGGAGCATTTTCTCTCCCATGGCCAGGATTTTATCTCCTCAGCCCCCAGAATGATCTCTCCCTGTCCCCAGGGCCAGGAAAAAGGGACAAAACACCCCAGCAGAGCCACCTGGCTTTGGGATGGAGCAGCCAGGATGTCCCAAACACCCCACAGCCTCTCTGGATTCCAGCAGGAAGGAGCTGAAAACACAAATTTTGAATAAAAAAGGAGCAAAGGGCCTCTGTGAAAAACTCCCAGCTCCTCGTGCCAGCAGGGAAACCTGGCCCTGGCTGCTGGAAAATTCAAGCAGTTCCTTTTTTTCCACCAAAGCCACGTGTGGGGATGAGGGATGGCTGTGATAGGGAGGGAGTCAGGCTTGCCTCCAGCTCCAGGAGTGGTTGGATTTGGGATTTGGGATAAGTTGTTGGATTTGGGATAAGCTCTGGGGGAAAGGGGAGAGTGGAGGCTCTGGTTTGGGGTTTGTGCTTTTTCCCTGCCACCCCTGGGATGTTCCTGGGAGCTCCTCCAAGCCCCAAAGTCTTCCCAGAGTGAGATTTTGGCTTTGCTGACCCCATCCTGCTGCTTTCTGACAGGATTTTTGCTTTCTTTCTTTTTCTGGCAGAGCAGCTCAGCAAAGCCCTATCCCAAAATCCAGTTTTGGCAAAGCCCTATCCATCCCAAAATCCGGTTTTGGCAAAGCTCTATCCCAAAATCCACTTTTGGCAAAATCTTATCCCAAAATCCAGTTTTGGCAAAAATCTTATCCCAAAATCCAGTTTTGGCAAAGTCCTATCCACCCCAAAATCCAGTTTTGGCAAAGCTCTATCCCATTCCAAAATCCAGTTTTGGCAAAGCTCTATCCCATTCCAAAATCCAGTTTTGGCAAAATCCTATCCCAAAATCCAGTTTTGCCTCTCCATTCTCCTCTTGTGCAGCAGCACCAGGTGGAAGATGAGATGCTGTTCTAACATGAGGGTGAATTTGGGAATAAAATCTCAGCCTGGAAGCTGTGTACAACAGGAAATTGGGCACAGAGGGGCAGAAAAATGCTCTTTTTGGCTCCCAACAGAAATAACACATTTTAAAAGTGCTGGGCATGAAAACCTCAATATAATTTGTGAGTTTAGTCCTTATAGCAGGAGGCTGAAGAAGGATCAGAATGTGTTATTCTGTTGGAGCTAAAATGAGCATTTTCCTTCTTATTTACTGTCCCTCTGTGCAGTGCCATGAGGCTGAAACTGCATTAATAACCTGAAATAAAGAATATTTCAGTTTGTCCAGGGTGAAGATCATCAGGGCACCACGACCACCAGCTCAGAGCCTTTATCCCCAAACCAAACCCCAAATCCAGCTCCTCTGCCACGGGGGGCATTATTGGAGCTGGAATTCAAATTATCTTTCCAAATTCCTGACCTCAAACCTGTTTTTCACCATTTTGGGCTGGAATTGTAGGTATGAAGCAGTGACATGTTGAGGGTGATCTTGTCAACCCCAGAGAATTTTATTTCCTTTTCCTCTGAGGTGTGCAAGGGAAATCCCACACACCTTGCAAAGCTCAGATTCCAGCTGCAAAGGACAACACTAAGGATTATTCACTTTTTTGCTGTAAGAAATACCATAGAAGAGCTGATGTGTGAACAAAACCCCTTTAAATCCCCAAATATATGATATAACAGCAAAGGGGATGATGAGGATTTAACTCAGTTCTGTATTAATGGGTTTTTCTGGGTTTTTTGGTTTTTTTGGTTGTTGGGTTTTGGGTTTTTTCCTGGTCTTGCTCCTAGTGTGAAGATCCCTTTTTATGGATATTTAAGACATCTGCAATATGTGAAGATGTCCCAAAGTGGGAAAAACTCTGGAAAGTTCTGACCCCACTGAGGGCAGCTCTTTGTTAAATTGATGTCCTGCCCTCTGCTCACCTCAGCTCTGCAAAAAGAGACATTTTCCTCCCCTGAAGCTTTTTTGTGAGAGCTGAGGCTGAGCAGAGTGCCTGGAAAATGGGGCAAAATTGCACTCTGCAGGGCTTTTCAGCATTAAATCTAACAGGGAATAATGGCAAGGTCAGGATGGGCTGGGATGGTGCCACTGCTGGGAACTCACTGGGTTGGGGTGGGAAATGGGATTTGGTTCCTCTCCTTGCCAAGGAATCCCCTGGATCTTTGTCCCTCCCAGCATCCCCATTCCCATACTGGGATGCTGACCATAAAATCCTTTAGGATGGAAAAGGTTTAAACTCCTCAAGTCAAACCATTAACCAGCCAAGGTGACTTTGATCAAACTTTCCATCTTTTGGATCCTTTTTTTGGGTTGCTTAACCCCAAAATCTCAGTGCCAGCTGGCAGAGCTGCCAGATCCCCTTTCTGCTCAGTCCCATGATAACAGTTCAACCTTTCCCAACCATCTGGAAACGCCTCAGGGTGGATTTTGATCTGCTCAGAGGTGGATTTTTGCAAATGTCAGGTGTCACCTCATCCAGCCAGGGATGTGCTCAGCTTCCCCTCTTCCTTCCCTGGAGCATCCTGGGGACACCAGGGATGGGCAGCATGGCTCAGGTTGGGTGATCAAAGGGTTGAAACATGATTGAAAACATGAACCAGGAGCTGGAGAAGGTATTTCAGTTCTCCTGGGGGTGAGGCTGTGGTTCCCCAGTTTAAATCTTTCCTAAGGACCTTTTTCTCCCTTTCCTCAGAAAAAGAAATTGAGCTTTGCTCAGCTCCTTGCTGGTCATCCTGGGCAGGTGACACCCATCCTGGTGACACCCACTGCCACCCCTGGGACAATCCCACTGATTTGGGGTTTGCAGCTCGGGTGGATCTGCCTGGAATCCGAGATTTTGGGGTTTTTGGTGTCACCTCATCCAGCCAGGGATGTGCTCAGCTTCCCCTCTTCCTTCCAAGGAGCATCCTGGGGACACCAGGGATGGGCAGCATGGCTCAGGTTGGGTGATCAAAGGGTTAAAAAGAGGATTAAAAACATGAACCAGGAGCTGGGAAAGGTATTTCAGTTCTCCTGGGGGTGAGGCTGTGATTCCCCAGTTTGAGGCTTTCCTAAGGACATTTTTCCCCCCAAGTGTCCCCAAGGGAAGTGACAGATGAAGAACCAGGTACCTCATTAAAGAGGGGCAAAAATGAAACAACTAAACCATTTTAAAAATCTATATAAATTTGTATAAATTGCAATAAATTATTAATTTACACAAAGAAAGTAAATCATATTTATTGATGTTTTCTGCTGGTAATTGGCATTTGAGTTCAGCTCGTTTAGGTTTGAATCAGAATATAATTTCCCTGGAAGGAAGGGAGGGTATTGATTCTCTGCCTCCTGGGATTTATTTACCCGAGGGATCTCTTCTGTGGGATGCCTGAAGGGGATTTTGATATTTATTCCTCACCTAAGTCCCATGGAAATGTGGGAATCCCAAGCAGGAAAACGTGTGGATTTGCAGAAATTAGTGGTTCAATGAGCAAAATCTGAGAGGTTTCATGAGGTTTAATAAAGAGGGGTCTAATAGATGAAAATAGAAAAATTAATTATAATTAATATCATTATTATAATTCATCTATAATTAACCCTAAGTTTTCCCCCTTTGCTGCAATGATGAACCTTAAACGGTTTGCTGGGATATTCCCAGAGGAATGAAGAGCTCTCCTTCTGGATTTTTCTGCTCGTTTCTCTCCGTGTTTTATGGCATCTCCCAGGGGGTTACAGATGATTTGACATTAAAATGCTGATCTGGTGACCTTTCCAGTGGCATTCCCATGATGGCTTTGCTGGTAGCACTCATGTTGGCCAAATTTATCAGGAATTCCTGGCCATGCCCCAAAGCCCAGACAGCTTTTTAAGGCATCTCAGCACCAGGAAATGCCATTCCTGGTGAAATTCCTGAGCTGGGTATCCTGTCACCTCTCAGGGAAGATTTTCATCTTATTTTTTTAGCAATTTCCCTTTATCTTCCTTATCCCCTCAGGGCTGTCCATCACCTCGGGTTTTATTGCCTCCTCTAATTGCTTCCCTGTGCAATATTCCTGGGGGATCCTTTGGAAGAACTTCCCGAGCTGCTGCAATCCTGTCCACCTCCTGTTGCTGCCTCTCTCCATAAGCCCCACTGTACATTTTATTTTATTTTATTTCGGTGTGTCAACACCCAGGCTGAGGCTGTGCACTCTGAACTTTCCTCAGAGCAGATGGGGAGTGGGAAAAATGTGCAAAATTGGTGCAAAATTGGGTTTTGCTGCTTTCTCTTTGTTCCTGAGGATTTTGCTTTTCAGTGTGCTGCTGCTGCTGCTGCAGCTTTGTGAGCTCCGAATTTGGGCTAATTCAGGGTTTAATTGGAATTAATTAATGCACCTCCTTGGAGTTCTGGGGTTGTCCTAAGCGAGCTCTCAGTGCTGGTGGGATTCCCGTGGGTCTCCCAGGCTTGGGAATGGGTTTGTGGTGTCAGAGTCTGGAATTTTGGAGGTGAACAGGAGCAAATCCTTTCCTGAGGAAAAGGAATTGAACTTTGCTCAGCTCCTTGCTGGTGATCCTGGGGAGGTGACACCCATCCTGGTGACACCCACTGCCACCCCCGGGACAATCCCACTGATCTGGGGTTTGCAGCTCGGGTGGATCTGCCTGGAATCCGAGATTTTGGGGTTTTTTGGGGGTTTTTTTGGGTTTTTTGGGATCACAGCTATCCCTGCTGCCCACCAGTCCCGTTTGGCACCAGTGGCTGCCTTTCCCCCTCACTGGGTTTGATGTTCTGTCGAGCAGAGCTCCAGAAAATGTTCGTTTTGCCCTGGCACAGATCCCTGCCATCTGCTGCAGGGCACCTTCGGCTGCCAGCCTGCCCCAAAAGGGTCCAGAGTGCTGCTCCAGCTCTGGATTCTCACCCTAATTATGGCCACAAGCTTTAATTAATCTCACACAAAAGGCTTTTTTGGGCTGGTGTGTGCAGAGCTGGTTTGGGATTCTGTTTGGGGTGATTGTTTTTTGGATCAGCATCTCCAAAATGTTCATTCCTGCATGTTGGATGGGAAATGTTGTGGGGTTTCTGATGAGCTTTTAGTGAAGTTTGATTTATTGCTTAATAGAAGAAGATAAAGGGTAGAAGACTGGTTCTTCCCCACCCTTAAAAAAACCCAAACCAAACAAAAACAACAAACTCAAACAAAAAAAAAACCCAAAAAAAACCCTAACAAACAACAACAAAGAAACACAAAAAACCCAAACAAAATCCAAGCAAACCAAACCCAACCCCCTCCCAAAAACCACAAAAAACCCCCCAAAAACAACCAAAAAACCAACAAAAAAAACCCACAAAACATTTTCTTTGGATTTTATTTATGCTGCTTCAGACTTTCCCCTCTTTTCCCTCTTTTTCCCCTCTCCCCTCCTTTAAGAGGAATTTTTGATGGTAAAACCCACATGGTTCCCACAATGAACAGCATTCCTCATCCAGGCAGCATCTGGAGCTGTTTGTGGGGTTTGCATTGTTTCTGCACAGCTTTTAGGGCTTTTCTTTCTGTCTCTGGGCAGCTTTGAGTGTTCTCTCAGCAGGATTGCCCAACAAACAATTCCTAATGTTTGGGATGGTTTGATACAAAAATCAGGATTTTTATTCCTAATATTCCTGATATTTGGGATGGTTTGATACGAAAAAACAGGATTTTTCAACAAATAATTCTTAATATTTGGGATGGTTTGATATGGGAAAACAGGATTTTCCAACAAATAATTCTTAATATTTGGGATGTTTTGATATGGGAAAACAGGATTTTCCAACAAACAATTTCTAATATTTGGGATGGTTTGATATGGAAAAACAAGATTTTCCAACAAATAATTCCTAATATTTGGGATGGTTTGATATGAAAAAACAGGATTTTCCAGCAAACAATTCCTAATGTTTGGGATGGTTTGATACAAAAATCAGGATTTTTATTCCTAATATTCCTAATATTTGGGATGGTTTGATATTGAAAAAAACAAGATTTCCCAACAAACAATTTCTAATATTTGGGATGGTTTGATACAAAAAAACCAGGATTTTCCAACAAACAATTCCTAATATTTGGGATAGTTTGATATGAAAAACCAGGATTTTCTAACAGTTTCTAATATTTGGGATGGTTTGATATGGAAAAGCAGGATTTTCCAGCAAACAATTTCTAATATTTGGGATGGTTTGATACAAAAACCCAGGATTTCCCAACAAATAATTCCTAATATTTGGGATGGTTTGATATGGAAAAAACCAAGATTTCCCAACAAACAATTTCTAATATTTGGGATGGTATGATACAAAAAACCAGGATTTCCCAACAAACAATTCCTAATATTTGGGATGGTTTGATATGAAAAACCAGGATTTTCTAACAATTTCTAATATTTGGGATGGTTTGATATGGAAAAGCAGGATTTTCCAGCAAACAATTTCTAGTATTTGGGATGGTTTGATACAAAACCCCAGGATTTTTATTCCTAATATTTGGGATAGTTTGATATGGAAAAACAAGATTTTCCAACAAACAATTCCTAATATTTGGGATGGTTTGATATGGAAAAACACCCTGGAATTCAGTGATGTCAGACCTGATTCAATACTGGGTATAATACCTGTGGAGCCACAGTGCTCATTGCAAAATTCGATTTAAAAAAAAAACCATTTTGAATGTTTTCATTCTGATTAAATCTGCCTTGATTAAATCGGTTCTGTTCTTGGAATTAATTGGAATTAAACCAGACAGGATTTATTTTCAGAAGGATTTCTGCTCTGTGCAGCGGGGTGGTCAAATGGGTTCATCTAAAGCCACCTTGTCACTTTATTTGGGATTTACTTTTGGGATGTTTCACTCCAGAATGCCAAAATCTGCTTCCCTTTGGGGATCATCCACCTCATCCCTCCTCTTGCCAGAGAATCCCAAAATGATGGAATGGGAATCTCAACGTCCTTGTGGGATATTTTAAGGACAATTCCCTGGAGAGCTTTTCCAGGGGGATTTTTCCTGCCTTGCCTGAGAAACTTAGCTGTGCAAAAGGAGAGATTTGGGGTTTGGGATTTGGGATTTGGGGTTTGGGATTTGGGATTTGGGGTTTGGGATTTGGGGATTGGGATTTGGGATTTGGGGTTTGTGGTTTGGGATTTGGGATTTGGGGTTTGGATTTGGGGTTTGGAGTTTGGGGTTTGTGGTTTGGGATTTGGGATTTGGGGTTTGGGGTTTGGATTTGGGATTTGGGGTTTGGGGTTTGGATTTGGGATTTGGGGTTTGGGATTTGGGATTTGGGGTTTGGCATTTGGAATTTGGGGTTTGGGATTTGGGATTTGGGGTTTGGCATTTGGAATTTGGGAATTGGGGTTTGGGATTTGGGATTTGGACTTGGGATTTGGAATTTGGGAATTGGGGTTTGGGATTTGGACTTGGGATTTGGAATTTGGGAATTGGGGTTTGGGGTTTGGGATTTGGGAATTGGGATTGGGATTTGGGATTTGGGGCTGGATTCTCCCCTGGGTGAGGTTATAGGGAGGAACAACCACAGCCTCACCCCAATCCCTGCATTCACCTCCTGCCTGCTGGAATCTTTTGGCCTTTGGGAAAAGGTGGATTCATGGTGGATTTAAATCCTTTCCTGGCCTCACAGGAGGAAATTCGCTGGAGAAAAACTGCATATTTTATTTTTGGGCTTCCAGAGGGGAATGTGGGCTGGCTGCAGCACAGATGTCAGCGAGCAGCAAAGGGGGAGGGAAAAGGAGAAGCAAGGGAAGGGAAAAGCAAAGCAGAAATCCACGGGATGACTTCAGCCCCTCGTGACTCCCTCAAAGGGAAAACCCAGAAACTGGGATCCCGTGAAACGCTGGGAAAAGCCATTTGGGGCGGCGGCTGTGGGTTTGGGGTGGGCAGAGCTCTGTCTGAGCCCAGGCTGGGGGGGAATCATCCTCTCACCTTCCACCCCCTGATTCCCACAGGGTTATTCCCTTTCTGCTCCCTCCCCAGGAATCTTTGGGATCTCCATTCCTGCTGGAGAAATCCCATAAACCTTTATTCCCACATTCCCTCTGGGATTCCATCCTTTCCAAACCCCAAGGGCTCTCTCTCCCTGCCCAGCAGAAATCCCTGGAGATTTGCTCTCTCTGCTAATTTGGGAGAACTGATTGGAAACACATTGAGGATTTTCCCTGCTGGGGTTTTCCTCTCATTGTTTGATGCCTTTGTTTGACTGGATAATAATTCAATATATCACAGTGAACATTAGGGTTTTTTGTCTCTCAGCTGTTTGGGGTTTTTTGCTTAATAATCCAAATTTTTATCCTATTGTTCTATCTGATGATCCAAGAAAAAAAAAAGGAAAACACCCCCCCCCCCCAAAAAAAAACCCCAAAGAGGAGGATTTGGAAGGAAATCTTTCATTGTCTATATTTTCCAGGTGTGAAATAGGTCATATTCCATTTCTCCCTGTTTTATGCCTTTGTTTAATTGGATAATAATTCAATTTATCACAGTGAACATTAGGGGATTTTTTGTCTCTCAGCTGTTTGGTGTTTTTTTGCTTAATAATCCAAATTATTATCCCATTGTCCCAGCTGATCATCCAAGACAAAAAAAAAAAAAAAAAAAAAAAAAAGAAAAAAAAAAAAAAAAAAAAGGAGGATTTGGAAGGAAATCTCTCATTGTCTGTATTTTTCAAATGTGGTTTTCACCTGGACAGAGCTTCTGGTGCCTCACAGCTGCAAATCCTGCAGCACCCAGAAAGTGATGCTGCAAGTCTGAAAAGTCCTCTAAAACAACAGAAAAAGGGGAAAAAAACAAACCCAACAACTCAATTTTGAAGGGATTTGGGAAGGGCAGGATGGGAGTGTTCAGATTTACACCACAGCACTATTTTTGTTCTTTATTTAAGGTTGATGGTGAGTGACAGAAATGTGGGAACAACACTGAAAACAAAACTCAGAATGCTGCTGCTTGCTCAACAATGGCTAATTGTTCTAATTTGGGTCAAATTAAATCTGCCCTGCTGTGCCCAGTGGGAATTCCTCACCCAGCAGCTCTTTACTCGCCAACTTTGGTCTCTTTTCCCTGGGCTTTGCCCCAGGATTCTGCTGCTGGGGGATTCAGTTTTTAATGAGGAATTTGGGAGAATTTGGGGTGAATTTGGGAGAATGTCTTCATCTTCATCAGCAGGTGCTGTGCTCTGCCCAGAGCTCTCTCCCCTGAAATTTTCCCATCTGGGGACCCAAATTTTGGTCACACCTCAACCTCAACACCTGTTTCACACCTCCAAAATATAGACAGTGAAAGATTTCCTTCCAAATCCTCCTCTTTGGATTTTTTTTTTTTCTTGGATGATCAGCTAGGAGAATGGGATAATAATTTGGATTATTAAGCAAAAAAATCCCAAACAGCTGAGAGACAAAAACCCCTAATGTTCACTATGATAAATGGAATTATTATCCAGTTAAACAAAGCCATAAAACAGGGAGAAATGGAATATGACCTATTTCACACCTCAAAATATAGACAGTGAAAGATTTCCTTCCAAATCCTCCTCTTTGCGTTTGTTTGTTGGTTTTTTTTTTGGTTTTTTATTTTTTTGTCTTGGATGATCAGCTAGGAGAATGGGATAATAATTTGGATTATTAAGCAAAAAAACCCCAAACAGCTGAGGAGGGCAGGCAGTGACTCCAGGGTTATTCATCCCCAACCTCTGCCTGCTCCCGTTTTTCCCTGGAATTTAATTCCCATTTCTTCACCCAGAGCAGCACAGCCCGGTGGTTTGCCTTCCCAAAATTTTTGGGGAAGATTCGAGGCTCTAATTAAGGAATTGCCTGCGTTTCTAGTGGGAAACTTGAAATAAAATTTGGATTTTTTAAAAATTTTCTCCATGCTAATCGGACTGGCTGAGTTCACCCAGTTCATCCAGCTGTGGGAATGGCTGAGGTTCATCATGGGATGGGATTTGTGGGATGAAACTCCAGATTTCCAGTGGAGCTGTTGAAAAGTGAGCCTTTAAATGTGTCCCTGGAAAGCCCCAGTTTGCTGGGGATCAGCAGGCAGAGGCTCAGGTGGGATGTGGATCCTGGTTTTCCACCCTCTGGGATCTCTGGGTCTGGAATTCCTGCCTGGAATCTCCTGGCACTGCCTGCCTTGGGTGCAGCTGGGCGAGCTGGAAAAATGAAAAATCACCCTGGAAAAAGGATTATTTTGTGATCAGCAGGGAAAAACCAGCTGGCAAATCAGCTTGTGATCCACGGGAATCACTGCACAGGCAGCTGGGTATTTCTGGGAATAAATATCCCCAATTTCTGTCAAAGCTTCATTCTCAGGGTGCACTTAAACCCCACGAATCCCCAGCTGATATTTCTGCAGAAATCCCCTTTTTTCTGTGGCTGTGAGGGTTTTTTTTTTCCCCTCTGCCCTGAGCAAACCTGCTGGGATCATTTCCCTGCACTCCCCCAGCTGGTTTGTCCAAATCCCCGTTGCTCCCTGGAAATTCCATATTTGTGATGTCTTTGTAAGGCTGGTCCTGCTGCTGGCTGCGAGGTGAGGCAGGAAAAATGGAATAAATTATTGCATAAATGGCATCAATTAGGCTGCAAATAATTGGCTGGCCAGGCAGAGGAGATGCAGCATTTCCTGCCTGGATTTTCCCAGAAAATCCCAAACCAGCCCTGTGGATGAACAGCCCAGGCTGAATTCATTTTTTTCCTATTTAATTCCTGCGTCTGCTCTGATGATGCAGCAGTTTGAGAAAACACCACCAGTTGTCACATATTGGATTTTTTTTGGTAATTTTTATCTTTTTTTTCTTATCATTCTCGATCCTTCAGTCAGGTTGAGCTGTGACCTTTCAGAGAGCAGGGTGGGTGGTTTGAATTATTTCATGTCAGGTCGTGTGCATGGAAATCTAGAAATGAAATTTGGTTTAATTTTATTTTTAGGACCTAAAATTTGTAGACCCAAATCCTTAGGAACTTCCAGACTTCAAGTTTTCAAGCCAACATCCCTTGAGCTGGAAATCTGAGCTGAAATCCAGTTTTTCTCCAAGCTTTTATTTTTCCTAACAAATATTGAGAGATTTCTTTCCCAAGGCTCCATCAGCTCCCAGAGCCCTCTGGGAAGCACTTTATGGTGGTAATGGGTGGATAATTTGCTTTATTTCATCAATCTCTGCCAGATTTTTAGTGCTGGGAGCTGCTGCTTGGTGCCAAGTGATAAGGGAGTAATAATAATAATGGTGACAATAATAAGAGTGATGATGACAATAATAATGATAGTAATAAGAATGATGATGATGATAATAAGAAATAATGATAATAATTAGAATGATAATAATGTGATGATGACAATAATGATGATAACAATAATGATGATTATGACAAAATGATAATAATAATGAATGATGATGATTATGACAATAATAATGACAATAATAATAATGATAATGTGATGATGAAATAATAATGATGGTGATAATAATGAAAATAATGGGGATGATAATAATGTTGATAATGATGATGATGATTATGACAATAGTAATGAAACAAATAATGATGGCAATAATAATGATAATGATTATGACAAAATGATGGTAATAGTTATAATAATAAATAGTAACAATTATTTTTATGATAATTATTATTATTATAATTACTATTATAATACCTGCAGACTCTTAGCCATCAGGGAGGTTTTTCCCCTCTCAGGACAGTTTTTGGTCCCTTGAGGCCTCCCGGAGCTGCTGCAGGGTCAGAGCATCCCCTGGTTGCCATGGCAACGCTGCATGCTCTCAGCCTGCATCCCTGGCTTGTTTTGCAGGAAGGAGATTCCCTGGGAGCCATGGAGAAGCTGTGCAGGCAGCTCACCTACCACCTGAGCCCTCACTCGCAGTGGAGACGCCAGGGGCTGGTGAAGAGGAAGCCACAGTCCTGGTGAGTCACTGCTGTCCCCAGGTGTCACCCCCAGCGCCAGCAGGGCTGGGGACAGAGGGGTTTCCGTGGTGGTTTTGGGAGCTGCTTGTTGCTCCCTGCAGTGGCAGGAGGAACAAATAAAAACAAAAATAAAAATGAAAAATAAAATTTAAAAAAAAAAAATTAAAATTAAAAATAACTATAAATATATATATAAATATATATATAAATATATATATAAATATATATATATATAAATAATATAAAAATATAAATGTATAAAATAAATAAAATATAAATAAATAAAAATAAACAAAAATAAAAATAAAACTAAATATAAATATAAATATAAATGTAAATATAAATATAAATATAAATATATAAATCCACCCATATGAAGGGAAGGGCTCAGAGCTGGGATAAAACCCCCAGGAGGAGCTGGGATGTCACAACCTCCAAAATCCTCCATCCTCTCCAATCTCACCAGCATTTCCCCATTTATGGAGAATTTTATTGCCCCTCCCAGAGGTGTTTTCCTCTATTTCCATCCTCCTTTCCCTGTTGTGGAGGAGAGCAGCCCAGGGAGGAGGAAAGGTCTGGAAAACCTGAGCCATCCATCCTCCAAACACCCCTTGCAGGGGATAAACTGCTTCCTAATTAGCTGGTAATTAACGTAATTAATGTCCAGGCACGTGTCACCACGCACACCGTGATTTGTGCTCACACCAAAGGAATTTTCCGATTAAAAATAGGAGGAAAAAAAATAACCCAGATCCCCTCCTGGCATCATCCTGGATGTGCAGAGCTGGGAAACCTGCGGGTGAGGTGATGGGAATGGAAAGAGCTCCTTGTTTTCCTCACCTCGGGCTTTGTATATTTATTATTTTTGCCTGAGGAAGCAAAATAAAAAAGGAGAAATAAATAGAAAGGAAGTGGTCTGGGAAAGATGGGATTTGGATCCAGGTGCTGGACTGTGGTCCTGGGAGAGGTTTGGTTGAAATGGAGCTCTAGTGGGAAATAATCCAGTGAAAATAAATGGAATAGATAAGATAATTGATAATAGATAACCGGGATGAACGTGGTGAGAGGAGGGAAAAAGCCTCAAGGAAATGAAGGATTAGGATCACATCTCACAGGGATCTGCCTCAGCATCCTTGGGAAGTCCTGAGAGACCAAAATCGGGAGAAATGCATTTCCACACACATGTTCCCCACAATTTTGGTGTTGTTTTCAGGTGTGTTGATGGCTAAAAATTTGCTGGGTTTTATTTTTAATTTATTTTCTTTTTATATTTTATTTTTTGTAATTGATATTTTATAAATTTATATATATATGAATTTATTTATCTTTTTATATTTAATTTCTTTTATATTTAATTTCTTTTACATCTATTTTTTTTATATTTAATTTCTTTTATTTTTAATTTCTTTTATTTTTAATTTCATCAATTCGCTGTTTCCAACCAGGCAGCAGCAATTAAAGGGGAGTTGGAGCTGCCTGGCTGGGCTCAGCACTAATGACCCAGCCGCTAATTACCCTCGCGGGTTTCCCCCTTAATTAGAGCAGGAAATGCTCTCTCCCTTATCACCCCACCGGGGCATTTCTCCAGTCACGCCGATGCTGCAGCGGGGAGCTCTTCACAGCCCCTAAAAAACCACCAAAAATTCTAGAAAATGACCCAAAAAATCCTCTTTGTGCCTCAACTCTGTCCTTAATTACCAATCGCTGGTAATGAGCAAAGCTCCATCTGCAGCTCTCCTTGGAGCAGCTGGGAAATAGCTGAGGTTTCCCAGGGATTTAGGGTTTTCCCGACGAGGTTAGGGTTTGAAAGCAGCGCTGACCCCATGGAGGTGACCAGCAGGGATGCTGGGGTGGGAATTCCCAGATTGCTGGTTGGGATGCTGTTGGGAGCTGGCTGGGAGCCGAGCTCTCTGCTGGGAGCTGAGGTCAGTCTTTTGCTAGGGTGGGGATGTGATAACACGGGGATTGTATGGATTTTACGGATTTTTTAACCCCATCCTGCCCGGGATTGGGGTTTCCAAATGCCCTGTGGTGCTCCCAAGGGAATGATAAACTCCCATTCCCAGATGTTGGCACTGCCCTGACTGCTGCCAGGTGTTGCAGGTGATAGCTAGGATTTTAGTTTCTGTATTTTTCATGTATCTGTAGTTTTAGTGTGTGGCTCTGGACTCCATCTAGAATGCCAAAACTCCTATTCCCAGCATTTCAGACAAAACAATTCCTCTAAAATTTGAGCTCCAAGGACACTTCGCTGCCTCAGAGCCTCAAAATGTGTAATCAACAGTGAATTGGGGGAGCAAACTTGGGGTAATTGATATCGTCAGCTGAAGGTGTAAATTAGAGGATTAAACCTCAATATGTTAATGGACAGAATTTATAAAATATGAAAAACTAATGACTCACTGTCCATTTTGGGTGTAGCCTCTGGAGTAGCTCTGTCTGTCCTGAATGCACCTTGAAGGCCTTTAATAAATTAATCTGCTTTTTATTCTCCTAACTTTACCTCTATTTTAGCTAAGCCCTGCCCAGGCATCACAGGAACTTCCCAATATTAGGGAAGTCTTAGGTCTCCACCTTTTTTCGTCGTTGGCCACCCAGGGAAGATCCCTTCCCTTTATTCCACGCCAATAAATCCCTTTATTGCAGCTGATAATGGGAAGCAGAGCAGGAGGAGGAGGAGGATGATGAGGAGGACAGAGGATGGGGAGGATTTGGCTGATTTTCTGGCCAGGCAGGTGGGCAGAGGGCAGGCTGTGCTTCCCAATCCCGTTTCTCCCAGGAAGGTGTGCTCAGACAGAGCCAAACCCAGGGAGACACTCCCAGCCCTGGCTCTGCTCTGCCTGGCTCTGCAGCACCCAAACTCTGCCAAACCTGAATTTTTCTGGCATTTCCCAAATCCGTCTGGCTGTCTCCGTGCCTTCCCTGGAATGCATTAACCACCCAGGGATGGAAATCAGGATCATCCTGCTAAAGTCACCTCCCTGTGCCTGGGGACACCATTCCACCCACCAGCGAGGGGAATGAGCTCCTGGGATCTCCTCCTGCTCCTGTCAGCATCACCAGAGCCAGGCTGGGAATCAGAACAACTGGAATTGCTTTGGAGCAATTTGGGGAGGAGGAGGTGTTTCCCAGAGCATCCCTTGGGAATATCCCGAATGAGCAGCAGAAAGAATACCAAATATTCCTATTCCAACTCCGAATTCACAGCAGATAAATCCCATTTTTCTGCACACAATTCCTGTCGATGCCCCAAAGTGAAGCAGCCAAGAATCTAGGGTGAAGCAGCTCGGTTTGAATGGAATTCAATGGGGTCAGTCTGGACCTAAACTGGGGGATTTTTAAACTCTGGACTAAGCAGAGAAACCTCAAAATGAAGCCCTGAGTCTTGCACGGATTTTATGGGGTGATCCAATGGGGCACTTTCTAACCCCATTTTTGTTCCAGAGCTCTCAAACCCCCAGAGCCAGGAGCCTTTTCCCACTTTTCCTGGGTTTTCCAGCTTTTGGAAAAGTGGAGGTTTCATGAGGCAGACTTAACCCCTGGTTGCCTGGAGTTTGGATGCTCCATGGCATTTATCATCCAGGCACAAAGACCTGTTAGAACTGAAGAGTTTGGATTTCGTGGTGGATTTAAAGAGGAATTATTTCGATGGCAGCAATGATCTTTTACCATCCCACTCCTGATTCCATCGGGGGCACAGAACATTCCTGTCCCAGAGGAATGCTGGGTGTTCGTGTTGCCATTGCTTTACAAAGGGAAAAATAAAATTTAAAAAAAAAAAAGGAGGTTTTATGTGGGGGGAAGCCCTTTGGAAAACAGAAGGAGAATGTTTGTGGCTGGAAATTCTCCTCTGGTGGGCGAGTGAGAGGAGAATTCGGAGCTCCTGCAACAAAAGGTCCCTTCAGGGCACCCAGCAGCAACCCAGGCAGTGGGAGGAGGCTGGAGCAGGAATTTTGCAGGGTGTCCAGGTCATTCCAATCCCATCTTGTGCTGCAGAGCAGGGAATGTGGGAGCTGGAGCCTTTGGGATGAGTGTGGCTGATCCCTGTGTCCCTGGGATGTCACTGTCCCTGTGTCCCATGGGGCAGAGGGGACAGGGGATCCCATAAATGGGATCCCACAGAACTCAGGCTGGGTGCTGGATTTGGGGTGGTGGTGTGGTTTTCCACCTTTTCCAGTGGGAAAAATAGGAAATTTCCAAACCTCCCTGCTCCTTCCAGCACAGCCTGATGCTCTGGGAATGTGGTTGGGGTGGATTTACTCTCTGTTTACTGCTGGGGTTCAGCATCCCAAATCCCAAAACTGGCTTTCCTCTGGGAATGTGGAATGACCACCAGAAGTGTCTGAGGTCTGGGAAGACCTGGAGTGACACTGAAGAGAGTGAAGATTTTTGGGAGAGAGAGTGGAAAACCTTTGGGAGACACCTTAGGTTTGGTCTGGTTTGTCTAGAAAAATATTCTGGACAAACTAGAGCAAACTGGGAATATTTTCTCTGCTTCATAAACCAGGAATATTTTCTCTGCCTGGGCAGAAAGGTTTGGAAATTTGGGCTGCTGAAGAGCAGGAGGGGGCTGGACCCAACAAATGAGGAGCTTGGATGAGTTTCAGGGCCCACAGAGAGATAAAAAATGAAGTTTTTGAGGTACCAAAAATGGGTAATTTCACCCCAAAAGTGCCCTTTCCATCCCCTCTGCCCTCCTCACCTCGCTCTCTCCCCCATGGCCATGAGGCATTTCTTCCATCTGCCAGCCTGGGACTCTCTGGGCTTTTTTTAGCCACTCAAGATGTGACTTTTCCATTTCTTTTATGGCTGGGATGGGAACAGCCCTGATTTGCCCTGTCAGTTTTTCTCCCCCAGCTCTCCTCCTCCTGATGCTCCTGCCCCTTGGATTTATTGCCTCTGGCACATCCCTGCTGTGTTTGAGCTCTCTGGTGCTCTGTGGGACTCCCAAATCACTCCTTTGTTCATGGAAAATCCATTTTCCAAGATTTCTGGGCAGGAGCAATATTTGGGGTTGGTTCTCTGCACGCCCAGCTGGGAGTTGGGATTTTTCGTGGCACTCTAGGAGTGGGGTGGGGAGGTTAAACTGGGGTTAAATGTGCCCCAAAAAAGGGAAAAATCCTAGGAAAAAGGGAAATCCCAACCCTCTGAAGGGGAGCTGTGGGATCTTCTCTATGTTTTCTGGCAAACCTGAGCAATAAATGTGCCCCAAAAAAAGGGAAAATCCTAGGAAAAAAGGGGAAAATCCAATCCTCTGAAGCTGTGGGATCTTCTCTGTTTTCTGGCAAACCTGATCAATAAATGTGCCCCAAAAAAAAAGGAAAAATCCTAGGAAAAAAAGGGAAAATCCTAGGAAAAAAGGAAAGATCCTAGGAAAAAAGGGAAATCCCAACCCTCTGGAGCTGTGGGATCTTCTCTATGATTTCTGGCAAACCTGGGAGGGTGAGCAGGATCACTCCTGCCCACTGAGAGGAATTTTAACTCCAGATTTGGTCATTTGCTCCCCAGATTTGGGATGGAAATGAGTTTTTATCCCTGACCCCGGTGAGGCTGAGCTCCTGGCACAGCCAGGAGCTGGCATCAACCAGGAGCTGCCTGGAGCTGTGAATAATTCATGGCACTGAAATGCCACCCGGGCTGTGACATCAACAGGATTGCAGGTTTCCCACTGGCTCAGGCTGTAAAATGAGCCTTTGCCCTCTGGCTTGCCCCAGCATCAAAATAAATCGATCCAAACTGCAAAGCACCCCCAGAATTGGGGATTTTTTGGGATGAAGCCACCCTGGTGTGCTGAAGGTCCTCACCGAGCTCTAGGGAGTGTTGATTAATCCTTGGCGGCTCCAGGAAATCCCATCTGCTGCCAGGTGTGCATCCCCTGCTTTAACCAGCTGCTGGGAGTGCTCAAATGGGGTTTGTTATCCCAAAAATGGGGCTTGTTATCCCAAAAATGGGACTTATCCTAAAAATGGGGTTTGTTATCCCAAAAATGGGACTTGTTATCCCAAAAATGGGGTTTGTTATCCCAAAAATGGGACTTGTTATCCCAAAAATGGGACTTATCCTAAAAATGGGGTTTGTTATCCCAAAAATGGGACTTGTTATCCCAAAAATGGGACTTATCCTAAAAATGGGGTTTGTTATCCCAAAAATGGGGTTTGTTATCCCAAAAATGGGGTTTGTTATCCCAAAAATGGGACTTGTTATCCCAAAAATGGGACTTGTTATCCCAAAAATGGGGTTTGTTATCCCAAAAATGGGACTTATCCTAAAAATGGGGCTTGTTATCCCAAAAATGGGGTTTGTTATCCCAAAAATGGGGCTTGTTATCCCAAAAATGGGGTTTGTTATCCTAAAAATGGGGCTTGTTATCCCAAAAATGGGGTTTGTTATCCCAAAAATGGGGTTTGTTATCCCAAAAATGATGAGCTGGAGACTTGGGGGGGGGGAAATGTGCATGTTGACATAATGTGGACAGATTATTTGGGAATATTTGTTGCTGGGCTGATCTCTCCAGCACCTTTCCTTGGAGCACAGCGACACAAAAGCTCATCCCTGATGGGTGCAGAGAGCAGAGAAAAAAGCAAAATATTTGCATTTGGAGGGGCTGTGCTGTAGCAGGGAAGCCGAGCAGCCAGGCAGGGGAAATCCAGGAAGGTTTTCTCGTTGCCTGTTTGGGTTTTTTTCTTTTTTTCCCCTTTGTTTGGCTCTGCAGAAATGGCTGCAGCTGCTTTCTGCTGCCCCGAGCTCAGGGAAGGGCTTTTAAATGGAATAATTGGGTGAGGGGTGGCCAAACTGGGCCAAAAACTGCGCCAGAATGGCATCCAAAGTGCACCAAAACTGCACCAGAACTGCACGAAAATTGCATCCCAAACTGCACCAAAAACTGCACAAAAAACTGCACCCAAACTCCACCCAAACTGCACCAAAACTGCATCCAAACTGCACCAAAACTGCACCAGAACTGCAGCCAAAACTGCATCCAAACTGCACCAGAACTGCAGCCAAAACTGCATCCAAACTGCACCAAAACTGCACCAAAACTGCATCCAAAACTGCACCAAAAACTGCACAAAAACTGCACCCAAACTCCACCCAAACTGCACCAAAACTGCACCAGAACTGCACGAAAATTGCACGAAAACTGCACCAAAAACTGCAGCCAAAACTGCACCCAAACTGCACGAAAATTGCACCAAAACTGCACCAGAACTGCACGAAAATTGCATCCAAAACTGCACCAAAAACTGCAGCCAAACTGCATCCAAACTGCACCAAAACTGCACCAGAACTGCACGAAAATTGCATCCAAAACTGCACCAAAAACTGCAGCCAAACTGCACCAAAAACGGCACCAAACTGTGCCAAAAACTGGTTCAAAAACTGCACCCAAACTGCATCCAAAACTGTATCCAAAGTGCACCCAAACTGCACCAAACACTGCGCCCAAACTGCATCCAAAAATGCATCCAAAAATGCACCAAAACTGCACCCAAACTGCACCAGAACTGCACGAAAATTGCACCAAGAAATGCATCCAAACTGCACCAAAACTGCATCCAAAACTGCACCCAAACTGCACCAGAACTGCACGAAAATTGCACAAAAAACTGCACAAAACCTGCAGCCAAAACTGCACCAAAACCGGCACCAAACTGCACAAAAACTGCACAAAACTGCACCCAAACCCGCCCAGCAGGAAAAGTTCACCCAAAAAGTCAGGTTCAGCTCCTGCTGCAGTTACAAAGGGGGAAAGAGGTGCTGAGAAATCCTCTGGTTGGAGCAGAATACCCAAAAAACACACCAAAAATTCCCTTTTTCGTGGGATTTGGAGGCAGGGGCAGGGAGGCAGCAGCGGGCCGGGTTGGATCCTGTAATTCCTCATTTTTATTCCCCCAAAAAAGCACAGTCAGGCTGGAGCAGGAGCTGCTTTCCCCCTGCTCCATGTGGATCTGTGTTTGGCTCCAAACGCTCCCCAGGCACAGCAGGGATGTTGGGATTTTCATGGGAAGGGCTTGGAGTGGGGATGTGCCAAAAGAGGGGGAAAAGGGGGAAAATAGGGGTGATGGCAGGAAAAAAGATGGGAAAAAAATCCAGATTGGATTGGCTCGGGAAAAATCCTTTCCCAAGGAAGTGAGGGACAGCCCCGGAGCTGGGCTGGCTGTGCCTCCTGAACCCTTCCGAATGTGATCCCTGCGCCAAGAAAATACACATTTTAGGGAAAGCCGAGCCCCAGGCACACAGTTTGGCAGTGATCACAACCCAATTGCAGGAAGAGCAGTTGGGAGAGAGTTTTTTGGGGATTTTTGGGGGGTTGGGGGTTTGTTTTGTTTGGTTTTTTGTTGTTTGTTTGGGTATTTTTTTCTTGTTTAGGTTTTTTTTGGGTTTGTTTTGGGTTTGGGGTTTTATTTTGGTTGGTTGGTCTTGGTTTTGGTTTTTAGGTTTTTCCCCTTTTTTCCCTTTTTTTTTGTTTTTGTTTTTGTTTTGTGGGGTTTTTGGCGTGGTTTTTTGTTGTTGTTTGTTTGGGTGTTTTTGTTTTTGTTTTGGGGGTTTTTTCGGTTGTTTGTTTTTGGTTTTGTTTTTTACGGTTTTCCCCTTTTTTCCTTTTTTGTTTCTGTTTTTTTGTTTGGTTGGTTGGTTTTGGGTTTTTGTTTTCATTTTGAGGGGGTTTTTTTGGTTGTTTGGCTTTGGTTTTATTTTTTGGGTTTTCCCCTTTTTTCCTTTTTTTTTGGTTTTTTTTGGTGTTTTGGTTTTTGGTTTTTGTTTTTGTTTTGGGGTGGGTTTTTTTTTGGTTGTTTGGTTTTGGTTCTGTTTTTTGGGTTTTCCCCCTTTTTTTTCCTTTTTTTTTTTTTTTGTTTTTTTTTTGTTTGTTTGTTTTTTTGTTTTTCTGGGCTTTGGGGGGTTTTTTTTGGTTTTTTTTTTTCTTTTTTTTTTTTTTTTTTTTTTTTGTTTGATTTTTTGTTTCGTGGGGTTTTCGGTGTGGTTTGTTGCTGTTGCTCTTTACCCAGCCCCAGGGGCAGGTTGGAGATCCAGCCGAGCATTTTGGAGGGCAGAGCTGATCCAGAGCCAAGCCTGGCTGCTCTCTGCCTGTTTCCCCATCCCAAAGCTCCCCAGGCTCTGCAATGGGATAATCAACACCAGCCCCTTCCATCTGCAAACACACAAAAACTCCTTTTTTCTCCCCAATCCATAGCCAGGCATCAGAGCACACTCTGCCCCTCACACCCAGCCTGTTCATCCCTCCCAAAAATAAATTAAAACAGCCACAAAACCAAACAGGGAGAGGCTGCAATTAAGGATTTTAGGCAGAATTCATCCCTTCCCCTTCCCCTTCCCCTTCCCTTTCCCCCAACTCCTTTTCTTTCTCCTCCTTTCAATTTTTTTTAACCCACATTGGCAGCCAATTGTGTGGTTTTATGAGGGAATTACTGGGATTTCTTTTCCTGTGGCCTCTTCCCTTTGGACTCCAAACTGATTTAAAGGTTCATTTTCCCAACCAGCCCAGCTCCCTCTCTCCCTAGTGGGGAGTTGCTCATGGAAATCCAACGTGATTTGGATATTTTTGTATCTACCCAATCAAAAAAAATCCCTTTCCAAGAGTCTTTCCAGCTTTTTTTTTTTTTTTTTCCCCCTCCTGGGTCAGGATTTAAAGCAAATGCTGTTTGTTTCATGGCAAGCTCTCATTTATTGTAACACAAATCCTTCTTTCGGGCCAATTCTCTTCCGGGGAGTCATTTCCAGGAGCAAGGAGCTCAGTGTGTTGTTTTTCCTGTGAGTTCCTGATTGTTTTTCCTCTTGGCATTCGTGCCAATTGCCTCTCCTGCAAATTCAGGTTATTAACGAGGCGTCAGCTGCTGCTCCTGATTACACTGGAGCAGTTTGTTGGGAAAATTCCAGCAGTTTCTGCAGAAAAACAGAGGTTTGGGAGCAAAATGTGATTTTTTTTTTTTCTGCACATTTGTGTCATGGGGAGGATGGTATAAATACGTTTTATTTCGGGGAGGATGCGATAAAAAAATGGAGTTTTCCAGCAGCAGGATATTTACTTTTTTTTTTTTTTTTTTGCTGTAAATTAAATGGAATGAGGGATGAGCATGGAGCATTATGACATTATTGATGATGCTCTGCTGACATTTTCCTGAATAGTTTTCTCCCCAGCTGTCTTCAGAAATGTCTTGCTGTAATTCCTCACTCTGGGGCTCCCTTTTTGTTTTTTTCCTTGAGTTATTCCTCTGCCCTGCAAGGAATTGGGCTGAAAAATCCCAATTTTCCCTCAGCACACAACACATCAGAGCCTGCTGTCACCATTTGTGCAGCGCCATGAATTTCAACCAGGAGGAAACCCCTTTTTTAAAAAAAAATTCCCTTTGATCTGAACATCAACATTCCTGTTTATGACAACATTTTCTGATCTGGTTCCACGGGAGAGAGCTTTGAGCTCAGTGTGAGTGTGGATAAATCAGATTCTTGCTGGTGTGTGAGCTTAGGAAAAGCTCTGTTCCCAATCCTGGGGTTACTTTGGTCAAAAACCCCAGCTGGGAGTGGGGAAAAAAAAAAAAAAAATCAGCGTTTTTCCCTATGGAAAACATGGCATTTCAATAGGGAACAGCCTTGTAAAAAGTGAGGATGAAACCAAGTGGGTGGAACTGATCCCCACTAAAGCTCAGAGGGATTTGTTTCATGGTGAAGGTTTCCCCCCTGAGATTCGGGGCTGTTCCCCTGGCACAGTTTTTATGGCAGGGCTGGAGTTTTTAAAAACATAACCACCCCTCTGATTTCCATGGGATAGCCACGGGATTATTGGGATTTAATGCTGTTTGGGGTTTGTTTGCTCGGTTCCCCCAGGACTGCTCTGCCTGGGGATTCAGAGTTTTTTGCACATCAGCAAGGTGAAAAGGCAGTTTGTAGCAGAGAATCAATCTGTTCTGGTGGGTAGCAGCTAAATCCCTCTCAGGGGGAAAAGGATAGAAACCCATTGGGAAATTCCCTTTTCCAGGCTGGCAGAAATCCTGTGCACGCTCCGAGGGGGAAAAAAATGTGGAGTAATACTTAAAACAGCTCAAAATTTAAAAAAACCCAGCTGTCCTGAAGTTGTCCCCATTCCCCCTTTGTTATCTCCTTAATTTGGCCTTTTGAAAGCCACACCAGACATCCCACAAGGAATTAGAGGATTTAAATCCTACAAGAAATTACAGGGATCAATGGATAAAACAGGGATCAACCCCTGGCTGCTTTCTAGCCGTGCTGTTAAATGGTTATCACGGAGTCACAGGGATCCTCTGGGCTTGATTTGACACTGAGATGCTGCTTTGGTGCTCAAAGGCTGCCAGACAAGAGGAATTTGGGGGTTTTTAGGTGGGTAAAGCTTGTTCTTGAGGTAGCAGCTTGGTCCCAGATGGGGCTGCTCCCAAAAAATCACCATTTTTTGGGGATTTTGGGGATTTGGGGATGAGAGAGAAGCAGCTGCCCACACCAAATTAGAGCTCTGGGTTTGGAGTAGCTCTGGATTTAAGTGGCACACAGCTCATGGATTTTTGGAGTAAAGCTCCATGAAATCAATCCCTAGCTCAAGTTCTTCCCTCTCAGGAACCCCAAACAAAGACATCCTCCACCAATCCCAGCTGGAATCCTTCATGGAATTTATCCATAACTCATGTTTTGCCCTCTCCAGGAGCAACCACAGAGCCCAGAATGCTGCCCCCAGACAGACATCCCCCAGGAATCCCAGTGGGAATCTTCCATGGAATCGATCCATAAATCATATTTTTCCCTCTCAGGGGCACTGCCCCCAAACAGAGACATTTCCCATGAATCCCAGCTGGAATCTTCCATGAAATTTATTCATAACTCCCATTTTTCCCCTCTCAGGAGTGCTGCCTCCAAACAGAAATATCTCCTGTGAATCCCAGTCAGAATCTCCCATGAAACTGATCCATAACTCCCATTCTTTCCCTCTCAGGAGCCCCAAACAGAGCCATCCCCAGGAATCCCAGCTGGAATCTTCCATGGAATCTCTCCATAACTCACCTTCTTCCCTCTCAGGAGTGCTGCCCCCAAACAGACATTCCCTATGAATCCCAGCTGGGAATCTTCCATAAAATCTCTCCACAACTCCCATTTTTCCCTCTCAGCACCCCCAAACAGAGCCGTCCCTATGAATCCCAGCTGGAATCTCCCATGGGATCTCCCCACAACTCCCATTTTTCCCTCTCAGCACCCCCCAAACGTTGTGGAAATCTCCCCACAAAGTTGTGGAATCTCCCCACAACTCCCATTTTTCCCTCTCAGCACCCCCAAACAGAGCCATCCATGAATCCCAGCTGGAATCTCCCATGGAATCTCCCCACAACTCCCATTCTCCCCTCTCAGCCCCCCCCAACCAGAGCCATCCCCCCGCTAACCCCTGCCCTCCCTCCTCCCGCAGCCTGAAGGCCGTGCTGATGGGCAAACCCCAGGACAACACGGTGGACCTGTCGGGCATCCCGCTGAGCCTGAAGGACCTGGAGAAGGTGACGTGCTACCTGGAGCAGAGCTCGGAGCACATCGACACGCTGGAGCTGGGCTTCACCGAGCTGACGGACGAGATGCTGCTGCAGCTGCTGCCCGCGCTCGGCCGCCTGCCCCGCCTCACCAGCCTGGCCCTCAACGGCAACCGCCTCACCAAGGCCATCCTCAGGGACCTCACCGACACCCTCAAGGACCCCAAGAAGTTCCCCAGCGTCACCTGGATCGACCTGGGCAACAACGTGGATATTTTCTCGCTGCCCCAGCCCTTCCTGGTCAGCCTGAAGCGGCGGTGCCCCAAGCAGGGCAATCTGCCGACCATCCTGGAGTTTGGGGAGGGCCAGCTGGGTGATGTGGAGGGGCAGGATGGCTTTGGGGACAGCCAGGAGGAGCTGGGGGCTGCGGCAGAGCGGGCTGGCGGCGCGGACTGGGAGCAGACGGACAGAACGGACGAGGTCAGCTCGGCCCGAGGCGCTGCCACACCGCAGACATGATGTCCACTCCTGGGTGGACATCCTTGAGCAAGGATGACTTCACACCTCAGCGCTGGGGGGCTCTGCTCCCACTCCTGGATCCTCCAGGATGCTGCCTTCCCCCTGTGCCATGAATGTCAGCGATTTTCCTTTCAGAGAACAGGTCACAGTGATCCCAAAGTGATCCCAAAGTGATCCTAAAGTGATCCCAAAGTGATCCCGTGGAGTGTTTGTGTTTTATAAAAGCTGGCCAGGTGTTCAGGAGCATCACTGGTGTGCTGTGCTTTTGGCTCCCTCAGAAATGTTATCTCCAAGGGGCTGGAAAAGCTTGGAAGGGCAGGAGAAGGGAGCAGGGAGGTGTTGGAAGGGTTTTCCCTGTCCTCAGGGCTGGAGCCCAGCTGCCCTGCTCGTGTGATGGACAGACCCCAAAGAGCCACCCCAAAGAGACCTGCTGGGAGAAACCTTCAATCCCTCCTGCTCCTGACTTGGGGAATCACTGAGGAGTGGCGTGGCTGCTGGGACACAACAAAAATCTGCTCTACACATGAGCCAGGGGTCAGAAATCTGCTCACACACGAACCAGGGCCCAAAAATCTGCTCAGACATAAAACAGGGCTCAAAAATCTGCTCAGACATAAAACAGGGGTCAAAAATCTGCTCACACATAAAAATGCAGGGCTCAAAAATCTGCTCACACACAAAAATCAAGGCCCAAAAAGTCTGCTCACACACAAAAATCAAGGCCCAAAAGTCTGCTCACACACGAACCAGGGCCCAAAAGTCTGCTCACACACAAACCAGGGCCCAAAAATCTGCTTACACATGAACCAGGGGTCAAAAATCTGCTCACACACAAAAATCAGGGCCCAAAAATCTGCTCACACACAAAAATCAAGGCTCAGAAAAATCTGCTCAACACAAACCAGGGCCCAAAAATCTGCTCACACACAAAAATCAAGGCTCAAAAATCTGCTCAGACATGAACCAGGGCTCAAAAAATCTGCTCACACACAAAAATCAGGGCTCAAAAATCTGCTCACACATAAAACAGGGGTCAAAAATCTGCTCAACACAACCCAGGGGTGTTCCTGTTGATCCTGTGCCTGGAGGGAGAGCTTTTCTCTCCTGGTTTCTCTCAACCCCAGCCTGCAGAGTGCCTGGACACAGCCTCACCCTCCAGCCTTACCCAAACCAGGCTGCCTCCTGTGCCTGCCCAGGATTTATTCAGGAAAACCCAGTTTTTCCGCCCAGCTGTAAAAAATCCTGAGGTTTTAAGGTGGGGCTGGGAGCATCTGGTCCGTTCTGGGAGGAACACAAATCCTGGAGTGAGGGCTCAGGGCATCTCTGACCAAAAAATACCACAATACTGAAGGAAATAAAAGGAAAAACAGCCCTGGGGTTCATCACAGCCAGCTGGGGTTTAGAGCCTTTGGGTCACTAGGCTGGACCAGAAGTGCTTTGTTTCTAAAATGTTCCATTTTTTCCCCAAGCCAGGGGTTGGGGTTTGCTGTGTTTTGGATGGGAAATGGATCCCCCCAGAGCAGCAGAGCTGGAATGTGCATTCTGGCTTTTTTCAGCCAGGATTTCAAACCTGGGGGAGGGTGAGAAAGTGGGAAAATTTCCTCTCTTTCATATTGCAAGGACCAGACCTGACTCCTTTTGAGAGGGAGACCTTCCTCAGCCCCAAGTCCTTCCAGCAGTGACTCCAGCTTGGCTTTTTTTGGGTGCAAACAGACTTTTGGTGCCATTGGCTCTGTCCATTGTTCCAGAGGGGCTTCAGGGGTTGTTTCTCCTCCATCTGCAAGAAGGTAAACTCAGAAAAATCTCTGCTACTTTTAATACATTTGGCACCACTCGGTATGATTTGCATGTATCCAAGCCTTTTTTCCTTTCTTTTTTTTTTTTTAAATTCTAACTCTTTCCAACAGGCATGGAAAAAAAACCCAACAAACCCAACCAAACTTTCCAGTGAATATGAAATATTTCTGTTTGAAATAAAGGAGCTATCCATAAACAAAATAAATGATAATGTTTAATAAAGACCCAACATTGGATTTTTCCTCTGTCCAGGGTGAATGCCCAGGAAAAAAAAAACAGAGGACAAAAGAGTGCTGAGAGCTGCTGGTCTGGGTTCTTCAGGGGGCTGGGGAAATAAAGAGCTGGACACAGAAGCACCATAAAAGAATCTGTTAAATTTTAAATATTGCCAGCGTGTAAAATGAAGTGGGAGAAAGGAATGCTGGGAGTGGGAGAGTGCTCCACAGGGTGTTTATCTCCAATTTTAGTGCTCTGAAGGAAGGGAAAAAAAAGCTGGTTATTTGCAGGGAGGGCTCTGTCCCTGCAACAAACCATGGCAGGGGACAGGACAGGGGAGGCAAGGAGTTGGGGGAACACAGGGGAAATTAATCGAGACTTCTCTAAAGAAAAAGAACAAGGAAAAGGAAAAGGGAAAGAGAGAAAAAGAGAAACTGCAGCAATTTCTTCTTTCTACCCAGAAAAAGGAAAAGAGAAAGTGCAGCAATTTCTTCTTTCTACCCAAGTACCTCAGTCCTGGGCTCCCCTCTTCCTCATGCACAGCCCCTCTGCCTTATTAAATTATTTAAATCATGAGCTCCTTGCAGCAAGATTTTATTTTCTGCTGAGTTATTTGCACAGGACCAGGGCCTGAGGAGCTGCCTGGACCCCCCAGGTCACAAACTCCCAAACTCCCAAACCAGAAGCACTTAGCATTTACAACAAGCTCTGCCTCCTTTATTCCTGCTTTGCTCAAACCACCCAGGAGCTGCTCCTGCCACATTTCCCCTCCAGCTCAGCTTCCACCTGCTGGGAACCACATCTGGGAGATAATTTCAGTATCTCCAGAGGGAGATCCCACACTCCTGCACCACTCAAGCCTCTCTGCCCCAGGGAGGATTGTGCCCAGGGAGGACTGAGCCCTCCTGAGACAGAGAAAGAACTAGAAAAGGCTTTTTATCAATATATCCGTGCATGCTGGAGGATGCACCCAATTATTTTCATGGAAAAAGGGAGGAAAAAAAAAGCAGAGCTGTGGTGGAGGGAGTTGGTTGTAAAAGCTCTGGCTAATCAGTGCTTCCCTCACAGCGTGGATTAGTTCAATTATCCACTCAGTGCACTTGAGGATAACGATGATCCTGTGGGCTCAGCAAAGAGTGGGGTTTGGCTGGGATTTTTCAAGAAGGAGATGCTTCCCTTCCCTTCCTGGCTCATCAGCAGCAAAACCAGCTCAGGGCTCACTCCACAAATAATCAATGTTCCCTGGGCTACACTGGGCTGCTGCCTCAGGTCAGGAGCTTTTAGATGGCCCTAGATGGAGGATTCAAGGGCTGAAAATCGCTGCTGTTAGAATATTACAGCAGAATGAGGTCATTTCTTGTTGAAGAGGGGAGAAAATGCCACCAGGAAATAAATAAAGGGTAAAACGCCCCAGCCTGGTTTGGTTGGTTGTCTCTCTCCACCAGCTCTGCCTGGGCACGAAGCAAACCAGGCTGGGGAGGAGATTTATGGCCTCAGCAACAGAAATGTAATTGGAAATCATTCTGTGCAGATTGAGGAGCCCATGGTGAGGGGAATGGAAACAGCAGGCAGGGGATGAGAGAGGAATGGGAGAGAAATAGGAGAGGAATGAGAGAGGAATGAGAGAGGCAGGGAAGGGCTGGTGCCACGCTCCAGAGCTCCTTCCAGCTGGGTTATCTGGGAAGAGTTTGTGTTTTGAAGGTGGTTTTTCATTTAAAATGTGGGTTCCACTCCCAGAGGATGGCTGGGAGCAGGGAAGGGCAGGGAAGGGACACCCCCAAGCAGGGAGGGTATGGGAGAGCAAAGGGAGCAACAAAAAAGCTGCTGGGGATGTCCAGGAGCTCTGAAATACTTTGGTCAAAAGCATTGCTGTTGCTCAGGGGGAGAAGACTGTGAATGTCAACCCAAAATTGCCCAAACACCAACTTTTTTCTGAGGAAAAGCCAAAAAGTGACCTGAAGGATTTAGGGGACAGCAGGAGCTGCCCCAGGCTGTGCCACCACCTGTGTTATCCCACTAAAGCTGCCTTTGGAGTGATGCACAAACCTCTCAGGGCTCCCCTGTGGTTCAGCAGCAGCAGGAGGTTTGTTAAGCTCCTGCTCAGGACCTCTCATGTCCTGGAAACACAAAATTCCCATATTCCATTAGCTGGGATCTGCTATTGCCAAGGAAATGAATTGACCTTAATAGCAGAATTCACATATCAAAGCTCAGGAGAAAAGGGTGAAAACAAATGATCTGAAATGTTCCTTTGTGAGCAACAGATTTCATCTCCTCCTGACCTCTCTGGGATGCTGTGCTCCCACTCTTCCTTGGCTCCAGGGGCAGTGTGGATATTTCCACCAGCAGGATGCACACAGCAAGAGGAGAGGAGATTTCCAGCTCTGTTAAATGTCTTTAGAACAAAATTCTGAAGGACAGATCCATCCCTCACAGTGCTCTCACTGCCTCCAGCTGTGCTTCACTTCCCCAGCTCCAGGAACATCGATATTAACATGAATAATAGTTAATTATCATTAATAAATGGATGGGTATCCCCAGGCTGGACAGGGCTTGGAGCAACCTGGACTAGTGGGAGAATGCCCCAAGTGCATTTTTCAAGGTGTGTGCTGTGAGACCCCTTTATTCCTGGTTAAATAAATATTATATAAATAAGTATTTATTTATTTAACCATGGCAGAATGTTGGATTGAGATTGGCTTTAAGGTCCCCTCCAGCCCAAGCCATTGTGGGATCTGCGTTTCTATAAAATATTAGCACAGGGCTTGTTCACAAGGAGGAATCCTGGATCCCAAGCTGGCACTGCAGGAAATGGATTTAGGAAAGAAGTGTCATCTTTTTACATGACAGCTCCACAAACCCACAGCTCAATTCCTCCTGATGGATGGGCAATTGGAGGTGCTTTGTTTATAGTCCCTTCTGGCAGTTCTAGGCTTGCATTTATTTTTTTTTTTTTATCTTCCCTCCTGTAAATTTGGCTGGTTTTATCTTCAGCTCAGTTTATGGTTTTACATAAAAGTGAAGAGCTGATTTAATAGAGCCAGAAAAGATGCAACCTGTTCACCACAGCCTTTAATTATGTGTGCAGTTTGCTGAGTTTTCTTGGCTCCTAATAGCTTATTGATTCCGTGGCTTCTTTCCCCTCTGCTGTTTTATTAACTCACTCTGAGGAGAAAATAAACCTGGGGAGCTCCTTCAGGGAGGGCTGGTTGGGATGAGAAATCCACTCCCAGCCTGGTGCACGTGGCAGCTCTCAGGGAGTTGTTACTGGAAGCAGAAATGGACTTGAGGTTTACAAAAGAGGAGAGAAATATCAATAAATAACTCGCTGAAGGTTTGGCCTGGGTGTTTGTCACTGCATTTTTCAAGGTGTGTGCTGTGAGAGCCTTTGATTCCTGGTTAAATAAATATTATATAAATAAATAATTATTTAATTAACCCTAGTTCTCTGGGTTACCTGACAGCTCTGTGCTTCCCCAGGGAAAATCAGGCCCCCCTGGGTCTCAGCAAGGCTTTGGGGAGGTGCTTTGGGATTAGGATTTTGCAAGCAGCCATCCTAAACACAATCTATGTAATTAAAACCTCAAAGCATCTCATCACAGGCACAGATTCCTGGAATAGATGTTGAGAGACTCAGGGATGTATGGAAAACTATAGGATAAAGAAGGGATATTGGCTGCAACATCACCTTCCGAGAGGAAAACTTCACCATTCCTTTTTTGTGTTATTTCACTCTGTACCCACCTGCTTGTTAAACAATGAATTCCAAAATGATATTTTCCCAAGCACTCTGGGGGAAGCTGTGCTTTCCTCAGGCTCAGAGCTCCCCCTCCACCACAGGCACTGCAGCAGCAGACCTGGGGGCTGAAATGGAAATATTATCCATTTTCTGTGCCCCTCATTTGCCTCCAAAATGGGCACCGTTTGGGCAGGGGCACCAGATCAGAGCTGTGCCTTCATCCTGGTACCACACCCACTCTTCAAACCATTTTGGTGATTCCTCAGCCCGCTCTCCTCCCTGAAACCCTTTGGTGATCCTCAGCCCTGCTCTCCTCCCTGAAACCCTTCTTTTTCCTCATCTTCAGCCCCTGACCTGCTGCCAAGTGACACCACACAGCTGCTGTCATCTCCAAAGGCCTTTTTGAAGCACAAAAGCAGCACGTTTGAAATCCTCACCCTCAATGCAGCTCCTGCTTTGCATTTCCAAACAGCCTGGCCCTGACACAGAGCATCCTCCTCCTCCCCAGCACAGCAGCAAACAGGCTGCTGGGGAGGTGGCTGGATGCAGATTAAATTAAATTAAATTAAATTCAAAGTGCAGGTACCTTGCAGGAGGGGCTCCCCATCACCTGCTGGAATCACTGTGCATTTCAAAGCTCCCACCTCTCTCCCTGCTCTGGAACAATTCCCATCATCTTCCCAGCAGGAGCCCCTGGATTTCACACAGCACAAAGGGTTTGTTATTTACTGCTATGGCTGAAAGGAATAAAATACCTGATTTGACACAGCTCGGGAAAATTGCTTTATGCAGCGCCTGGCCAAATCCTCTCCCTGCTCCCAGCATGGCTCCAAGCTGCAGTTTCTGGTCTGGAGTGAGGTTCAGGATTATCAGATGGAGGCACAGATGTGAAACATTTCTATCAGATATTTCAGCTGCTGCTGTTGTTACGGGCTGCATCCAACAGCTCCCAGATCCCTGAGCACCAGCACTGCGCTTGCTGTCTGATAAGGGCTCTGAAAACCAAATTACCATTATTATCTTGACTCAGGTATTTATTAATAAAGTTTCAGCTGGCCAGGAAAATTTATTATTTTTTATTATAGCTGATAACCTGCAGGCTCAGCTGGAGGTTTGTCTTTAATGTGCTGTTGGACCTCAAGCCTATTCCACTGCTCAGTGATACAACACCCAACAAAGCCACAGCCAACACCAACAAATCATCAGGTGCAGTTTGCACATCCACAGAATGCAAGAAAAACCAAGAAAACCAAATCTAAATCAAAAGTAACTACCCTACAGGATCTGGGAAAGCACAAGCAAGAAAGGAAGGCAAAATAAAATGAAAGGAAAATGAATTGAATTGATAAAGAAAATCAAGGAGAGTCTACCAGAAAGCCAAAGGCAGCTTTAGAAATATCAATCATTATTTGTTTAGAGTTCATGTCGCAGCTGTGCTATGCAATGATTTTATCACAAACCATTACAAACAACAACAACAAAATCTAAGTATTGACTTGCAAAAACCAACAGGAGTCTAACAAAAAGAAAGTCTTAATTATTGGAGATTAAACTTTTCACGTCTCTATTTGATTAAAGCAGCAGGGATTTTAAATTCAGTCTCCATGCAGTGATTTTCTCATTTGCATTTTGTTCCGGTTCCAGTACCACACAGGTGCTGGGCTTTCCAAAAAAATTTTAATTTTTTTTTTTTTTGTGGATTCAAAAAAAATGAAGTAAGTTTTAACTCCTTAGGCACCTCATCGGACCAGGAACACTTTGGGGCTGTGACCATCACTGGGAGTTTGCACAGCAGCAAAAACAGAGCCTTTGCTGGTCCAACACTAAGAAACATTAATTAACAGCTAATTAAAGAGTGGCATTTTCACTGTGTGGGGGATTCTCCACATAGCAACGAAAGTTGCAAATCTTATTAGCCAGCAGGGAAGGAACCAGCAGTAAAACCAAGTTTCCCCAAAGCAGCATCTTCCAGGCTGCAAAAATCTCTTTATCAGAAATGCTGTGAGCTTGGTCACTGCCCCATCTTGTGGGCTCAAGTGTCAGGAGGTAAAGCAGGAGAGATTAACTCTGAATTAGAGCACAGAGACACAAAATGTTTCATGTTCTTTCAATAACTCCTCCTAAATCAACCCCCACCTGTTAAATCAGCAGTTTTAGGGTCAGCTCAGAATGTTTCAAGCGTGAAATGAAGGCACTAAATGACACGAGCTGACAAATAAGGGAATGTTTGTCCTAGCAGAGCATTAAATGATGCATTAACTTTGTCCTTCCTCACAGGAACAGGGAATTGTGCTGTCCTCTGCCAGCACAAGGTCAGTGGGGTGCTGCAAACATCCTGAGCCTGAAAATTGCCCAAGACCCTCTGGTTATTTTGAGCTTCTGCTCTGAGCAGCTCAGGAGCTGCTGCCTGTGGCATCTGAGAAATTTTATTAAAGCCTTTGCCATCCTTTAGCTGGAAGGAAACAAACCTGTGGCACTTTTCTTGCATGACATCTTTGCCATCTCAGTTGTTCCTCACAGGAAAACAGCAGCTCCTTTGTGCCTCACTTCTCTGAGATGGAGAGTTGGAAAATTAACTGCTCGGAGGGGAAAAGGAGTGAAGTCTCAACATTTAGGATTTATTTAGTTCTGAAAAGCTCAGATACACAGGATATCTAAAACTGCCTCAGCTGAAAGAGCCACCAAGCCAAGAGAGCTCCTCTTTAGATTTCCATTAATAGCTGGGATATATTAATTATAGTAATTTATGGCTTTGCACGAGTGATTATTCTAATGCTGATGCAGATAGGATTGCCTTACAATACTAATCGAGGAATAAGGATGAGAAGCAGCGTTTGTGTGAAATGTAGTTTGTGATTTACAGGGAGCAGCAAGGCAGCTCTGCCCCTCTCCTCCTCCACAATTCCAGGCTCTCTCCACAGCCACAGCCCATATTTTGGGGATAATCTCCCTGTTTTCTCTCAAATCACTATAGAACATTGCCATTTCTCTTATTGCTAAAAGCTGGCACTCGGCCATTCTTTGCTTTGCTGCATATTTTCTTTCTTTCTGCTTTAATCTTTTCATCTATTTTAGATTTATCCCTGGCTGTTGGCTGCTGAGTGCCAAGGGATTCGTGCCAACTGTTCTTTTTAAACCTTTCGAAAATCCCAAATAATTGTGTTTTAAAACCAGATTTTTGTCTGTTGCTTGTTCCCCAACACGAAGTTTGATGTGCTCCAAATGTAATCAAAACAGCATGGTTTTATTTCCCCTCCCCTCAAGCACCATGAAATCATCTCTGCTCCCATCTAAGATCACAGTAAAATGTTGAGGACACTTGTTTTGTTTGAAAGGCACGATTTTCTAACAGAAATAACCATTTTCCACTCATTAATCTTAGCAAAACCCCAGCCTGTTAGAGGAGCCCTGCTGAGGAACTTTGGTTCTGATTAAAACAATAAACAAGTGATGCTAAAATGAAGCTCATGAATAGTTAACTCCAACAGACACCACCAGTTGTATCCTCAATAAACCCAGATAAACTCCTTCCTGTTTATTTAAGTTTTCCCAGATCAACTTTGCTCTGTTTTAATGAGATAATTCGAACACTAGAAAGCAAAACCAATTACAAAAACCAGTTGCAGCGAACCTTCCTTGAGCAAATTGAACAGCTCATTGAACAATTTGCTGATTATTTCTGTTTACTGAGAACTGTTTACTGTGGCTGCTTTTACCTCCATGGTCTGCAGATTTGCATTTAAAAAAAAAGTGGATTCTTTGTGCTTCCTGAGAGCTTTAAAACCATTTTTATTTCCAGTGCATGTTACCAGAAATGTCAACATGTTCTAATACACAAGCTCTTAAAATCAGGCAGGAACAGTTTTGTTTCATTAAACACTGGGAACAGAATGTAACTTGAAAATTTTAATTAAACAGTGGAGTAACCTGTTCTTCATACTGCTCAAATCCTTTCAGATAAAAAGAAGCTAATTAATTCCAAACATGTTTTGCCTACTCCATTACCCAGGCTGAATGTTTTTATTAAGCCCTGGATGTATTACAATGATTCTGGGGGGGCAGAAAAAAATCCAAATTTACCTGCACATGATAGCACCAGTTGTTCTCTGAAAAACACTGTGCCTGTTTTTTTGAGTGCTTAATCCTACGAGAAATTCCTGAAATTTCACATTTCATACAATTTATACCCCAGACAGCACAGCCACCTGTGCTCATGGAGGGACAGGGACACTGCCTGTGATGCCACAGGAGCAGCACCAAGACACAGCACCTTCTTCCCGTCAGGAAATCAAAATATTTAGCTCTTCACCTGAACTCCACAGGAAGTCAAACCCAATCCCAAGATCTCCCACTTAGAGCTGACCAGTGGATATTGTGATCCCCCTCGGCACAGAATGGGCTCTTAAGGAATTAGTTTAATTAGGACATTTTGCAAAAGGCACACCCTAAAAACCACACTGAAATCTTCTACTTGCTAACACCAAGTGGGCAGAAAGCTCAGAACCATCAGTTTGGATGTTTAGGAGCACATTAGTGCCATAATTAACCTAATTAGGAGTTTTGGCCTCAAATGCTGTTTTTTCCCCTTTATTTAAGCACCTTAAAGTTCCCAACATTCCCCAAAACTCTTGAACTTCGCCTGTGCAGCAGATTTGAATTCAAATTTTGGATCAAAATGGCAAACAGCAAGGCTGGAAACAAGCTGCAGATCCAGCTGCATTTGCAGCTCTTGCTGTCAGAGTATTTAAGGGCTAATCTCTGCAGTAATTACACTCTTAGTGTCTTGTTTAAACTGTTTAAAGCAAGTAATTAGCACACTAAACCCCACTGACATTATCTGCACTGAGCACACTGCAATCTGCGTACATCTTCACCATTTTATAGCAAGTCAGGAGTGCCCAGCGTGTTTATTAAATTGTTGCAGAATGCCAAGTCATTCCTTACTGCAATAAAGTGACAAAACACAGTATGTTTTAAAAAATTATTTTAATGTACACGTAATAAAACACTTTAACTGTTACCATTTTGTAACAGGCAGGAAAATGTTGTGTCTACACAAAATCCTGAAACTCAAGTGTGTTTTTTTGGGTTCCTTCTCCATGGGAGATGTTTCCAGCAGCACCACCTGTAACACAGGAGAAGGGCTAAGGTAAACAGACAACAGCATCATTAATTAATTTGTTAATGAGCGAGATATCATCAGAAAACCTTTTGCTCACCACCAGTCAATCTGCCGGTAATTCCAGCAATTTTGGGTTAGTTTCATCACATGATATCTTTAGGGAAATTGGTACATTTGTGGCAGAAGCAAGACTTTTATCCCTTTGTTCAACAGTGCAGAAACAGCTGCTCTTACACATTTACTGCCTTTATTTTAGACTAAGTTGGTTTTTTTTTGTCTAGAACTTCAGTAATTATACATTTGGAGCTAAGAATACATGGAAGTATTTTTGAGACTGCAGCCAAAAAACCACCACGTTCAGCTAAGAGCACAATAAATATTAAACTCACCCAGCAGACTCTCCTGCCCTGCTGTCTCAGTGCCTTCCAGACTTGAGAAGAGCTCTCACATCAATGGGTGGATAAATCAACCAGCACACGGCAGCAGAGAGCTGCAGGCTCTACCTAAATAGATCAGGAAATAAAGACCAGGCTTAAAATTCTAAGGAAAACAGGTTAAGTCAAAATACCCATCTCAAACGCCTTACAGCCTTTAAACCTCGTTCTCAATGTGCATTTCACCTGGTATAAAATTCAATATAGTGCATTGAAAGCAATCACTCACCTTCCCACGAGGGTGAGCTGCCCCAATCCTGCAGTGTCACATCCATCCAGAAAGCCCAGGCTCTGCAGAGAAGTGGAACAGATGAAGGTTAGATGTTTCAAAAGCACTTTGCACAAAGAGCAAGTTGCCTGCAGAGCTGTGGAGGATGAATTCTAGCTTTAAGCTCACGTGTGTAGCTGTGTTTCAGACCAGAACCAGGGTATCGTCAGTTCTCGCATCTGACGGCACTTCCTACTCAGGGTTATCATCATCAACAGCCAGCAACTCCTCTCATTCTTAATCACTTCAAACACTCTAACTTTTATCTCAAACAGTTGGACAATCCTCCCTCTCTGGATAAAGCCTAAATTCTTAAATTGCATGTACACATTATCAGTTTTGTTGAGTTTTCACTTAACCTAAGATGCAATTTCTACAGGTTATTTTTGACTTATCAGCATTAAACCATCTTTAACAACTTTGCACACCTTAGTATGAAGAAACAAAATTCAACTTACCCTTTATTTCAAGCCATCTTTCTGCTGTGGGAGTAAAAGCAAGACAAGTGTTACTAGAATTCTCTTGAGCAGTACTAAGTAGGTTTATACAGGAAAAAACCGAGAACAAAAGCAGACCCTCGTGACCAATTCTCTGGACTTCCACCCGTGTGTATGTAGATAAGAACGGCTGAAATATTAGTATCAGACAGCGTAAAGTAGGCCAAAATACTTTCTAAATTTTTGATCAGGAAACTTACAACTACTTAACTTTAAAGTAGTGTAAGAATGCATCTTGCAAGACTGCATTTACCAGCAAGGCAACTTTCAAAATGAAACTGCGAACACTCCAGAACTGTGCCTGTAATTTTAATTGCACAGAACGGGTCTGGCACGTCGAAAAAATCAAAAAGGAGCCCTAATTGCTGAAAAAGTGCCATACAAACCGATGGAAAGCGCGGGCTCCGAGCACTGCACCCAGCAGCGTTACCCGACAGCCCTCACGGAGCTCCGGGCAGGGCAGTGTGTGACCCCCCATGGTGAGATCCCCCACCCACCGCAGCGCTGCCTCAAACACCCAGCCCCGGCCCAGCCGAGCGCTCCCGACTCACCGGGGAGGTGTCTCGGCGGCCCCGGCGGGCTCCCGGCGCTGCCGGACGGTTCGCAGTGCCGCTCTCGCCGCCATGGCCGCCTGAGGGGAACAAGGACCGTCAGCCGCCGCGAGGCCAAGCTCCCCCCGCCACTACAATGGTGCGGCCCAGCCCGCGCGGCCCGGCAGGCCTGGCGGCCGCTACCACTGCAGAGCTCGGGGTGAGCCTTCGCTTCAGCTCGCTCAATGGTACGAGCGCTTTGATCGGCAAGCCGGGCCTGCGCCTCGCCGCTGCCCGCCCAGCAGACCCCAATCCCGGCAGGCCCATATCCCGGCCCTGAGCCCAGCTCGGCCCGGCCGTCCCTTACCGTCAGGCCTCAATGGGCGCAAGGTAAAAGGGCGCGAACTCCCTCGGCGGCTGGTTATAAAGCCCTGGGCCGTACCACCCCGCGGCGAGGGGGGTGGGCTGTGCCACTGCTCCACCGGCGGGGGTGCTGCGCGCCTTCCATTTCCCGCCGTGCGGGGCTGTGAGGGAGCGCGGCGAGCGGAGCCTGGGGATCGCTCACACCGCGGCTGCCAACACCGGCCCGAATGTCCGGCAAACGCCGGCCCGAATGTGAAACCCAGCGAATGTCGAAAGAATTCCCAAACCCCAGCCCGAATGTCCGGCAAACGCCGGCCCGAATGTCCGGCCCAACCCGGGTTTAGGCACCGCCTCAGGGCAGGGACAGGCGACAGCAACACCAGGGCAGGGACCCTCGTGTGGCCCCGGGGAGCAGCAGGCCTGCCCGTGTGGGGAGTGATCCAGGAGAACTGGAGAGCTCGCAGTGATTTCAGGCTGCTTTCATTTAGAACGGAACAGCTGGTTTTAAATAAAAGTTCCGTGCTTTTCACGTGGTGTCATGTGGAACTGAAAATAGGGGTGTTTGGCTTTCCTTATCCCTGTTAGAGGCATCTGCCATTGTTTTAAAAACACAAAGCCACGTTTGCTTTAAAATCTCACCCTCCACAGCGGGTGGTCAGTCAAGGCTGAAGAGCTGTTTATCAAAAATATAAAAGCTTCCTGCAAGAAGCACTCGGGTGGTCCTGTACCAAAGTCCCCTTAAATTCAGTTTTTCCTCCGAGGCACACATCCTCCAAAGCCAACCTTCTTGCAATTCTCAACATATATTTTAGAGAAGTACACAGGTCCTGTGTCTCCCTATCAAACAATTTCGGCATCAAATTCTTGGAGGTGAGAATAGCTGGGAATTCAGTGAAAAAGGATGTTAGCTAAGGACTAAACTGAGCACAAAGGGAAGGGGACTTGGAACAAAATCTCTCTTGAGCAACCAGATTGAAGTTAAAACGTTGAGGAAAACACATTCACTTAAAATTCAGTGCTCAATTTAATTACCAAAACCCAGCAGTTCTTCCTCAGGTCACTAAGGAAGCCCAAAACTGGAAAGAATTCCTGAAGCACCACCTTTCAAGGCTTCTCTGTACGTCATGAAAAAGCAAAAGCACTCCATTACAAAACCCTCTGTTGAAGGTCCCTTCAACAATAAACTTTTATTTTTCTTGCAGCTAAGCTACTGTGGGGCTGAGTAACACATAAACCCTCCCCTAAACCACAGAACCCAACCTGGAAGGCAGAACCAGAGTTAAGGGTGCCTCTTCCTGCAACACAGGCCATGATTTCACACATCCATTAATTCAGATTTTTTAGATCAGTTAAAGAGATCCTCTATCCCCATGAGTTTATCCTTCACTAGGCTCAAATTAGCAATATTGACATGGAAACACAGTGCAAGGGTTCCCAATAATCATTGATCAGTGGATTGATTCCTGCATCCTTTGGGGAAAAGGAAAGGTCACAATGGATTCAAAGCAGTAACACAACACAAAGGTTTACTGGCAAAAAGACATTGGTTAAATAAATTTTATCAGGATCTGGAGAGATGGGTGTGGTTTGGGTGTGATTCTCTGGGAAAGCTTGGGGAGGGGATATTAATAAAAGCACACGTTTAAAATGAGTTATTACAGTGATCAGACATTGCAGTCATTTCTCTCAACAGTACTTTTATGAGACATTTATATAGTCAATAATTAAATATAAAATCAAGGATGAGTGTCACAAAACATGGAAATAGTAAGGCTTGAAGCCTGGTCAGCCCCCAGATTGCCCCTCCAGTCACTGTGCCATGCTGCTATTCTCACACATCAAAAAAGCAGTAAGAAAAGTTAATTGCAGATTCCTTGCTGAAACCTCAAACCTACTTCAACTTAGTACAAAAATAGGGGGGGAAAAAAAAAAAGGAAACATTTGCTTGTTAAAAAGCAGACAAGAGGTTCATAGACATTTTGGACTGACAGAACCAAGGACAAATGCAAATGGATTTCAGACTATTAAAATGCTTTTGCTACCTGTTGTTTACCTGAATGTGATGTGCTCCATTATTCCTCACTCAGAATTACTGGCAACCAAAAGAAATGCCACAGGCAACAAGAAAAAAAAAATGGCAGTTGCACACTGATCAAACCCTTTTTCTACCTAGGGAGAGGTGAAAATGTGCAGGTAAAAAAAAGCTGAATGTAACAAGTCACCCATGTCCACATCCACGTGTTCTATACAGGAAGAACATTCAAAAATATTGACAGGAGACAGTGATCCTAAAGTTTTCCTTTTCTCCTTCCATTATATATAGATAGATAAACAGCACAGAGGAGAACACCACTAGAGCTTTCACCGTGGCCAACAGGAAGATTCTCACAAATATAAAAAATGCTTTCCAGCTGTTGGATTGCTTCAGAACATCATCCAGGAGGAATGAAAGTAATAGAATCTCTCCTCATGGAACAACAGCAAAAAAACCCCAAACCCTCGGGGGTTTACACAATTCTCAAACATCCAACTTTGCAGTCCTGAACATCTCAATCCCTGCTACAGCAGAATGTGGCATCACCAAAGGAAATGAGGAGGACTGCTTGGATTCTGGTGGTGCCACCAGGATAGCTATATGGAATTTAACTGTACTAAAATGTGTAACTTGGATTTACATTCAGTGTGTTGGAGGAAGGGAATGTGAGGATCAATCCCTTCATGCTTTATCCTTGCTGGCTGCCCACCCAGGAAGCTTTGTTGTTATTACTTCAAGAGGAAAGGGAAGGTGCTGGCAAGAGCCAGAAGGGCAAGGCAATGATGTTGCTCACAAAAATGCCCTGTTCTTTGGATGAAGTGTGTAAAACATTTTGTTAAAAGCCTCCACAATGAAAATATTAAGAACAGAAAAGGTCTCCTTAAAAATACAGAGCATTTCTGCCTCATCTTTGAAGTTCAAAGCTCAGGGGAGGGGGAAATGTTTTGCTACAATTCACTACAGGTTTGTTGTAATAAACATAGATGACAATGCCCTACACAGCACAGGGCCAACCACAGACTGCAGACAAAGGTCATTGCTTTAGGTTTCAAGTGGTTTATGCCTCTCTTGTTGTAGAAAAGGAACAGAGACACTTCTGGAACCTTCACTGCAGAGTCTTTGCCAGTGTCCAGCTTTGGGGCAAAGGGAATCCTGCCATGCTGCAGATCACAACCTCGAGGATCAGGCTGTGGAATCAGTCATGATTCAGAGTCCGAGCCAGAGCTGCTTTCCCGGCTGATCTCGATTTGTAGGGAGGGTAAATGATCCAAGCGACACTTTTTTTGCCTGGACTGTTCTTTTTCCTTGATGAGAGCACCCCAAACCCTCTGGAGCTCTGAGTCATCTTCCTCTGGAGATGCCACAGAGTTTTCAGGTTTCTCTGGAGTCTTTTCCTGTGTCTTCGGAGCAGACCCCAACCTGGTCCATAAATTACCTAAGCAGATGAAAAAACAAACATTTTGGTTTTAAAAAAACCAGACAGGACTAAGAGAAAAAGTCAAGGAACCAATTCTTAAATTCACTGCATCTCTTCCAAGCCCCCATGCTCCTCCCACCTTAATGTCTGGCATGGAACTGATTATGCTCATAAAAATCCCCAGCTTCTACCTGCATTTAGATTCCAAAGCTCTGAACAAACATCTCCCAATTTATCTTGAATCTCATTCAACTTCACTCCCTCATGGCTTTCTGCTGGAATTTCTCTCAGACTCCAGAACCAAAGGGATTGCAGCAGTCCATTCTGTGCACAGAACTAACCTGATTTCTTCTCTCTGGTGTCAGAGTAGAGGCCTTTGACATCTTGTTTGGGGATTCCCAGCCTGCTGTGCACATCTGAGACTGGTTCTCGGCGAGGAGCGCAGGTACTGCTTGGAGGTTTGATTTCTGGAGAGTGTGGCCTTTTTCCCAGTCTCTGCCTCACATCTGGGGATGTTTCCAGTGATTAAAATGACAAAAAATAAAAAATTATATTGCATTTACTCTGCCTCTGACAGCTCAGTTTATGCTCATTCACTATTGAGACTAGACAGATACTCTGGTTTTATCTTTTCTTTTGTTTTTTCATTTGTCTTTCATACTCAGAATTCGGTCCTTGGCAATTTTTGCAAATACAATTTATTCAGATTTCATTTCAATTTTGGCAATAAATGTGACATTTAATGCTTCAAGTTGTGCTCTGTCCAAAAGACAAAAATATGAAGACAAAGGGAATTATAGGACCATGTGCCAGCTTGTCAGAGATCCAAAATGGGCAGGAGGGGTAAAATATCCAAACCTAACTCTGACATTCCATTGATACAAAAAGGCACTTTTCACTTATCAGTCAGATAATATTACATATGTCAGAAGTAGCTGAAATTATACATATGTAAATCAAGGAAACAAATCGATTAAGCTCAGAAATAAACCCTGCAGTTGCAAAAAATGTCTATATTTATTTAATTCATTCTTTCATGTAAGTGTAGTCAGCGTTTCACATCTGATTTGGTGCATGAGCTTCCCTGTGTGCTGTTTTTCTCAGTCACACAAAGAAAAGGAAGAAGCAAATCAAGGACAAAGTGGGGGGAAATAGAGGCAAAGAAAACGGATGGAAATAAAGATCACTAAAAAAGCTTTCACTAAAGTGTACTTGATTTTTTCCCCAAAGCAATTTCCACCTCAATCTCTCAGTGAGGAAAAACTCTGAATGCAGAGTTTATCTGCAGTGGAGCACAGATGTGAACTGAATATATTTTAGTGACAATTCTGCCCAACAATAAGTGACAGAATTACCTGATTTTACAGTGCTGTTTAGCTGCCGTGGCCCAGAGTTATTCTGACGTTTCTCTTCCAACAGGAGCCTCACATCTGCAACTTTCTCCAAGGATCCTTTGCTGCCAATCCTGTTCTTGATGTTGCTGGTGGCTATGCTATCTGCTCGCATGGAATTCCTAAAAGAAATCATAGATTTAATGTCCCTTAAATGAAATTAAATCCAGTATAGTTCTGAAGTCTTCCTGTATGGAAAATTACATCACAGAAAATAGTATCAGGATTTCACTGGTGAGATAAAGAGGTAAAAACATTGCTTAGAAGCTGTTTCAGTCAGAATCTTAAATTTAACAATAATCCCGTGAATACCTCAGTGTCCATTTCAAGGCAGGCACTGGGTTTGCCTCCTTAAGGCTGTGCCTCTGGGTCAAAATTCAGAGCAGATAAGCAGCCTCAAAATTATTGACATTATAATGAGTACAACCACCATGAAGGGATGTGTGTTAAAGTTATTTTATTTATCTACCATAATGAACATAAATCCCTTTTGCCCATCAACAGTTAAAGGCTTTTTTTCTTTCTGAAAAGAAGAGCAAGGGGTAAAGAGAAAACAGAAAGAGGAGTTATTTCTCCCTGTTAATTGTGGTTGTTTGCATAAATTTCACTTGATTCTACTTTTGAGTTTCATCATTAATAAGTAAGGATAGAGAGATCTGCAAAAGAAGAATGTTAATTCTATTAAAAGCCTCATTTCTCTATTGCTTTTTAGGGTATCTACCACAAAATTACAAAGCAGCTTCAACAGCTTGCCCTCAGGCTTCGACAGCGCTGTCACTAAAACCAGGAAAGCTTTCTCACCAACACTTTTAAAGAATTAGAAACTCATACCTAATATTTTTTAGCTGCGACTCCACCTCATCTGCATACATGGTCATCTTCATGCTCTTTTTGGGCGAGGGGGTGGATATCATCTTCAGCTCCAGGTCGTAGTCCATCTCATCCGAGTCGGAGGCGCTGGCGCTGGATCTCCTGGCGGCGCTGCGCTCCCGCGACTGCTTGAAAGCCTGCAGCTCATCCCGGTACTCCACCACCACTCTGTCGTCTTCATCCATGTCCTGATCCTCCTCCTCCTCCTCTTCCTCCTCTATGGGCTCTTCTGGGACGTTTACCAAGCCTGCAGCAAAACAAACTCATTCTGGTCGGTTCAATTTTGAAGTATTTGAAAGGCAAACTGAAAAAGCTCCACCTGACTGTAATTCATGATCTCCTGTAGGTCTTTAAGTAGTTCTCTCTTCTTGGAGAGAATAGTTTGCCGAATAGTTTAAGTGGAATCAATATGCCAGAATAGCCTAAGTGGAGTAAAAGTGCCACAGGATAAAATGTCCCTGGTGTTCACTACCTCAGAGGCCTGGCCAAGCATAAAGCTGGTCAGAGTAATTAAAGTACAAATGCAACTCTTCCCTCCTGAGCTAAGCACAATTCCTGGGATTTTGAGGGTTTAATGTGCCAGCTGCTGGCTCTGCAATAATCCTTTCATGTCCTGCAAGCAGCAATGCCAAAAAGAACACAGGTAGCATTATTATGAATTCATCACTGACACTGATTTAAATGGAAACAAATTCAATGTAGTCATCAGCAGCATTCAGGCATCTCTTCAGAAACCACTTCATGACCAACATGGGAAATCTTCCATGAGATTCAATACATCCATGGCTGCATTTTTAACAGGCCACTCACACTTATGTCATATTTTTACACCCATTAGTTTCCTACCTTAGGCAGTAAATGAAGATATTTGAGCCTAATTAACAGAATTTTCTATTGTTCTACATCCAGAGGTTGCTTCCCATGGACTGCAAGAATTAACTTAGCAAATATGACAAATTGCCAAGAAGGCTGAAGAAGTCATTCATCCCTTCTTTCTGCCTTTCATGCTACATTCCCCATGCCCTAAATTTTTAAGGGAAAAATAACCAGATAAAAAGCAGCAGCTATTTTGGGAAGCAACGAGCAGCAGAGTTTTCTGCCTCAGGAATTTCCTGTAAACTCTTCAAATGGGATTCGGATTTATTTTTTTTAAGAAAACTTCCATGCTTCCCACGGGATTGGTGAGGCACTGTGCTGATCCTGCCCAGCCCTCCACATCCCAGTGTCCCCACAGGGCTGTCCCAGTGCCACCAGTGTCACCTGAGTGCCGATGTTTATAGGGAGGAGTCAAGCCAACATCGTCCCCAATCAGTGTCCTCTTCTTGATGACATCCCGATGGATTCGGCGGGAATGGTACCTTCTTTTCCTGCAAGGCCAGAGAGAGGATGACATTCCTGCCACAGGAATGATGGCTCATTATATTAAACTCTAAATCCTGGATTAAGGATGTGGAATTATTACTGATTTTAACAGCAGACACATATTTATGGCAGAGATGTGGTCTGAATGTTTTGAATCTTTGTTTTCACGAGAAAATTCCCCTTGTAAATTCACATTCACGTCGCAAAAATATTATTTACACTGAAGCATCTACATAAACTCAGCAGAAAATCCACAAATTAAAAGTTCTGATTAGCTTGTCCAATTACCTGCAATGTTCCAAATTCCTCTGTCCAACACTCACCACGAATTGCTAAGAATTCCTTTCATGCCTCCATAATTTGGATTGCCATATTTCATGTAATACTGGCTTCTCCTTGCAGCTCCCAGCTCCTTTTTGTCATCTGCAAAAATCACACAAATTATTGGAATTTTTCCCTCTCAGAATATAACTGAATAAAAATAAATAACCATCCAAAGACACAGAGAGTCAGACTGAGTATGCCTTAAATTCAGCATGACTTCACCCTCCTCCTCCATGAAGGATTCAGTTTTGCTGACACCTCTGGAATTTCTCCTACCACCACAGTTTTATTTGTGTCTAGAAACTTAATTCCAGGGAGACTGGAATCTACAGATCACTTTAAAAGAGCATTACATGCCCCTGTCACTGCTGGAGGCTCTCCTCACCTTCCTCATCACCTTTCTTTTCTTTATGGATGTGGCACTTCCTGCATGGTCCAGAAATTGTATGGATTTTCATTTTACTCATCAATAAAATGAGGTTTTGGCAATAATTTCCACTAATACCTTATTGACATCTTAAATTAAATCCATACATATAAAATGTGGAATTTACCTCTGGAAAAAGGCATCATAAAAACTATTCCATGGTTATTTGGAAGAATTCTCTGAGCCCAAAATAACAACTTCCAAGTACAGTAATTTTCATACAACTCAAACTGGATTTAACTGACACACGAAATGTGGACTTATGGCAAAATCTTAACACCTAACGAGCAGCAAAAAAATGAACCATTTTCAGTAAGAATTAGGTACTTTGAGCCATGAATTAGCCAACAAATAAAACTACAAGAAGCAATGAATTCCCTGTGCTTGTTAAGGTGGTGATTTACCTTTAGTAGCAAACCTCATGAATAGCTTGTTTCCTTTAGCCAGTTTATTGGCAGGGCGAAGGTCATTACGCAGGAGAGAATCCTCTTCTACTTGGGAGAGGGCATCCAACTTTGGGGGCAAAAAAGGTATTTTGGACTCAAAAATAATATGACTGTTCAACAAAAAAAGGATTGCTTGCAGAGAAGCAATCAAATTATTAAGAAAGTTACTTTTCAAATGCTGTTCAAATGAACTCTGCTTTTATTTTTTTAAACAAATTTATGTAAGTTTTTAACGTAAATTGCTCTGAAAATTTAAAGTATTTCTTTCTCTTGATCTATAACAAACTCAGATTATTAAATCCAGTAATTGTCAAATGACTCCGTATTACTGACTGAAATGCAGAAAATAAATAGCACAGCTTGGACAGTGAAAAAATTGACTTTTTTCCTCATTTCATATCTAAATGATTTTACTAACAGGTTTTCATGCCCTCACACACTATAAACCTTTATTTTTCATTTAGAGCTGCTTTATAGAAACTACAATTCTGACTTCCATGATGCAGGAGTGTTCACTGAGCCATTCCTAAAGGAAATCCTAATCACACCTATTATACACTCAGCCAGTGAAGATTAAATTGCTGCCCGGCCATCAATGTGTGTGCTGATTCCCACAGATCCAGGGACAGCCTAAATCCTGCTTGTCTCTAAGCACTTTCCCTGCTGAAAGGGCATTGCCTTCTATTATTGTTCTATATTGCCTCCTCTCAGCAGAAAAGAGAAGCCAGGCTCACTGTTAAACTCCTCAAAATCTATTTTAATAAAACATCCTTACATTGGTATTATCACCCACAGCACACCTGCAATTCCTCTCCCTCCCCACCTAATGTATTTTGATAATTAACTTGTGAATTGTAAATATAAGCCTAAAATGCTGTGAAAACTCCACACCAGCCAGAGCAAAACTTCCACTGCAATGTTTTGCACTCTGTACTGACCTCCACATCACTGGGATTGTCATCCTCAACCTCGCCTTCTTCTGTCTCATCATCAGAGCTTTCCTCCTGTTTTTCTAAGGAAAATAATTGGGGAAGAAAACAAAAAACAAAACCAAGCTCCATTATAGTGTGTCTGTCTCGTTTGTTTCATTATTACCTACATTGTCTGAGATCAGCCTGAAGGTGTTTTCCTTTCTCCTGGAACAATCAAATGCCTATGGAGAAGTGGAGCACACAGAGCACAGTGAAATTCAGAGCCCTGTGCCTGCAGCAGCACATGTGCATCATTAATTGAATTCTTTGAAAGCAAATGAAACAGCACTGCCTGGCAGAGATCAGCAAGGCCAAGACACTAAAAGGCACATAAAAGCCTATTTCCTTCCATCTCCTTTTGGAATGCCTACGAATATCCAATACTAACAGTGTAAAACAGGTTAATAATCAAAAGCTTAGCAAGAGAGAGCAGCAAAAAGGAAAAAAAAAGTAACTGTAGTGACTGAATTTTGCTGTGAAATAACTAATAAAAAAGTGCATGCTTCCAGAACTGCTAGAATTGTGAGCTGCTTAGATTTTTCAGAGTTCTTTTTAGTTCAGTGTTAAGAAAATTGATACTGATTTTTTTTCTCAAGTCCCCAAGAAATATAATATTGTAAAAAAAGTAATGAATGTGGACAGCTATGAAGTCTCCATATCAAAAAGATGTGCCAGTATCTTTTGCAAGGATCTCAAAGTACTTCATAGGCATAAGATTAAAAAAACCCCTCTCTTCTGTATTTCAGAGTTCCTTATCTTAGATCTCATCTGACAATAGACTTGAAAACTTAAAGTAGAGAGTGGCAGCTGTTCAAAAGATCTTGAAAATCTTCCTGAGTGAAAATAATAAAGCACAATTAACCAAACTGAAACCAAAGAGAGAATTTAGGTAAACAAATTACTCAAATTCAAACCTGAATAATTAAGTTCCATCAGGGACAGTATTCATGCATTTCTTCCCCCCACAAATTAGAGGCTTCTCCTGCTTCTCCCAGTAAAGACCAATTTCTTGCTTTGCTCAATGTCTAAACAGCCCTGAAATTCCTATCTAAAAAAAGGAATGTAACCAAGCCAGATGACTCCCAGGGTATCTGCATGCATCTCACACCTTAAGATGTAATTGAACAGTCTGTACTTTCTCTAATATCCCACTTTTCCAGAAGAACAGGAGTAATTCAGATGACAGTTCTTATTTTCAGATGTGGTGTAACGATAATGGAATATGCAATTCGCAGCGAGCAGGATTAAATACATATCTTTATGCTCCATTTAAGCAATGTCCCTAATCTCCAAAAGTTTCATAACAAGTCTTACTCGAAGCTTTATCCACATTTGGCCAAAATTAAAGTCATGTGGATGGTTGAGGAGCTACTGAACTGTGGAGAAAAGCAGCATGAAAAGGGAAAGAATTAGAAGGATCCACAAGTTAACAAAGCCTTAAACACTAAATTTCCCAGAAAGGCTTTTGGAAGCACTGCAGATACCTAACAGAAAGACTGGATACTTGCTATGAGGTAATATATAGCATTTTTAAGCAAAATCTGTGGTAAAGTTAATAAATGTAACATATTTTTGCTCTGTGTCCTGATACAGCACCTGCAACCACAGCAACCTCACAGCAGCCTGAGAGCAAAACAGTCCTCAGGCAGCAAAACGCTGCTTTTAAAACTTCCACAGAGGAAAGGAAAATAAATTTACAATCCCAGGCATTCAGGTAGCAGACTTATCACTGAGACACTGAGATGTGCTTTTGCTGCTCTGCTCTTTTATAACCAACCTTTTAATAACTTCTTTCCTAAAAGCCCACCAGCCAAATTTAGAGCTGATCCACACCCTGGAGAAGTGATGCACCGTCACGTTGGTGTGAAGGATCTACTGGTGGTGCATCAGAAAGGGAATTAGCTGTGGCATTTTAAAAATAGGCCATTTTCTCACACCTGCTTTTTGCCCACTTTCCCTGCCTTTGTGGGCACATCACACAGAGCTATTTCTGTGCACCACTATAAATACCAGCTCTCAGTATCAGCCTCATCTAACACGTTTAGTATCGACTGAATGACTGCTTTTGGTCTAACTCCAACCCACCTTTTAAGAAGCAGCTTCTTCAAAAGGTTTCCAAGATGAAAGCCTTTTTTAAAGTGGCAGAATACATTTACCTGCAACTATATGATAGAAGCTCCTTCAGTAATTTAGGTTATGCAATGCCCCAGCAGAAGTTTAAAGTTTCATTGATTTAATGAGATGATGTCTGTGTTTGCATATCTCAATCTACCTTTCTTGGTTTTTTCAGCTGTCTTCTCTTCGTGGTTTTCTCTGCTCTTTGTTTTCTCCTGATCAGGCAGGGAGCTCATATTTATTAGAGCCCGTGTTGCTGTCACTTCATCAAGCCAGACCACATTACCTGTGACACATAAAACACACACAAAACCCACATGCACTTCGTGTCATCAAGCAGTCACATCCCCTGCCTTGCTGGAGGGAAATTAGTGACAAAAAATTCAGAAATGACAGAAAAGGCATCAGATCTCTTGCAGGGAAAGGCAAAGTCTTCAAAACACCTAATAAGCTGGAGGACACACAATTTTCAGCTTATTACAAAGCACAAGAGCTGATCAAAAATTCAAAATCATTGAAATGCACAACCATGGATTTTAGAGGCTTCCTGAGCACAGCAAATCAGGGCACTGGATCGGGGTCAGTGTATCCATGTGTTCCCACACAAATGGGATTAAGGGAGCAGCAGGGGGCAGGAATGAAGCCTGGATTTTTTTCCCCTTTGGCAACTAAACAGAACCTTGGACTTTACAGTGGAATTCTGTTAATCTTTTCCAAAAAGCGGGAAAATGGGGGGAAATAGGAGACTGCTCAAGCCCTTTGCACAGATTATAGAGTACCCAGGTGAACAATATCATTCAGGATGTGTCTTAATTATCACCAGATGGTACTAAAATATAACTTACTGGGCAAATTAAAAGTATTTCATAGCTGTTGAAATTGAAAGAGTTAAAACCACTGAGAAACAGGATTTGAACAAAAGCTTTTGGCACTTGGTGTAAATACAGCAACAAATGTCACTGTTCTGCTGTTAAGCAGAGTAGATTCAGATATGAAGAAAACTGTACAGCGACCCAAAACAAAGAGATTCTCTCTTAAATTACTCAAGCAGACAGGAATTACAAGGTGAAGAACACCCAGATATTAACTTCAATGACTGGTTAATAAATTTTCATTTTTTTCAGTCTGACTCGTCTTCTCAGCTCCAAATTTTCAGAACCTTTATGATTTCACAGAACACTAAATTCACCTTTGCACTAAGTCACCTTGAGATGTAATTCAGTTGGGAACCTTGAATTTTTTGCCGTGATTCAATTCTGTGCTGAAAAGACAAAGCTTTTTCTTGATATTTTCACCAAGTGCAGCTGAGATGGTAATTCAGACACAGAGTGAAAATTATCTCTAAAAAATATGTGTAATAACTGTAGCAGGGTAAAGTACTGTAACGACCCTGAAGCCTTAATTTTCACATTAATTCACTCATGTAGCACTCAAGAAAAAGAAAACAGACCATCTTAGAAATGCAGCCTGAGATACAGAGCTCAGCTGTGCATTTCCAAACTCATGCATCAGCACAGGTCCATCCAGCAGCTCTGTACTGCAATTATCCACCCAGGGCTCATTGGGTTTCAAATTTTCTGCCAGCTTGTGCCAGTACATCAAACTGTCACATGGAGTGACTTCAAGGTTATCAGTATTTTGTAGAACACCAAATCTACACTGGAACATAATTTCGTCAGGGTCACTCCAGAGAATGAAGCTGCTGATTCTCAGCTCTTAGCCACGCTTGTCAGTAAGCTTCCAGCAATTTGGAAAACCTGCACTGGCTCCTATTTCTTTTTGTATGATTTCAGGTTTGCAGGCACAAATGACAATCTCAGAGTATTGCAGTTCCATGAACCAGCACCCAAATGTAGCAAAAACCAGCCTTTGGTATCAGTGAGGAGAGCACAACTCCCAACCACCTTTGATCTTGCTGGCAACCTCACTCCCCAAAACAGCCCTTGCCATGTGCACAGACATTCCTTTTCCAATCTGTGGAAATCCCATCCAGCTGCCACCTCCTTCCACCCACCCATTTCTCCTGGAGCATGCACTAAACAAATATGGCAACAGGTCTCCTCCTCCTCCTCTGCATAAAACCATCCCAACCTGCCCAACTGCACAGCTCAATCACCTTCCCTTGGATATGTCAAGAAGGAAGCAGCTCCTAATTTCAGACCTTTTTTCTTTTTCCACTTAAAGGTACAGCTCTGACCAGTATTGAAAAAATAGAATTGGAATTACAGATACTCTGTCTACTTACACGAGGTGTCATCCAGCCACTCGATATGAGCAGGAGGATACTCTTTGAAATAGGCAAAGATGTCCTGGGTACTCATCTCATCCACTCCACAGATGTAAATGGTGTCCAGTCTCACTTTAGGAATTGCTATAAAGAGGAAGAAACACAAAACTGGAATTTATTCCAAGCTTTCAGATTAGTAACATATGGGTTTATAAAGCAAATACTTTAATTTAAAGAGGAACTAATTGAAATGAAGCATGAGATACACCATAACTTTATTTATTCTTCCACAATGCAAAACTTCAATAAATTGAGAATTAAAAGAGATTACACAGCACTGGTGGATGCAGAGGCTGCACAGCAACCAAACAACTTGAAAAAACTTTTTTTTTTTTTTTTCTGTTTAAACACTGCCAAAGTGCTATCTTTAAGTACTAAAGAGCCAGAGCAAAACAAGGCCCTGCACAAAGCACTTCCACTGGTATCACCTGACGGGGAGCTGTTAGAGGGCAGCCTTTGAGGTTCCAAGCTGCCAGTTGGAAAAAAAAAGCCTTGAGAACTAACTGGGTGCCAAAAGCACCAATCTGTTGTGCACACATCTCCTGGCTGATATTCCAGCTTCACTGTGTGTACAGCACAGAGTCTGATCTCCCCATGCACAGGACACTGAGTGCTCCACGTGTACCCACACAGTGCTCCAGGGTTGGTTTTTACATGAATTTAAAGGTTCCTAAAGCCGAACTGATCCAGAAGATCAATCTTGGGCACGCAGCACTAGTAAATAAGGCACACAGAAAATGTTGTCTTTGTCCTGGGGTTGGTAAAACAAGGAGTGAACTGGGAAGCGTCAAATAGGTTAAAAAATAATGACGTTCGAATGAAAAGGTGAGAAAAACCCAACGCGATTTCTTTTGGCAGTGATCTGGAAAAACCTCTGGGAATGCACAAAATATTGGACGATCAATCAAGTCAAGCCACTGGGAGGAAGTAAACAAAAGGATCTCTTCTCTTGACTGCTGGATGAACTCTACCTTTCTTCATCATGTCCCGATCCAGAGCCACGTTCCTCTGGGCGAGATTCACCTCGGCCCGGAAATGAAAGCGTTTGGCTCTTTGTTCCTTCTTCTCAATTGCTTCCTGCAAAATGCAAAACAATCCACTCAAAACAGGGATCAGGAGCCTCCTCAACAAACTGCACTGAAGGATGCTTAAAATCTCCCAGACAGCAACAATTTATATTAATAATTCTGTTAATTCCGAGATCTGTAGGTTTTAGATGGAGAAGTAATTCACCAAGAAATTGCTGTAGCACAGAACAGTTTTTGTGTAGGTCCAGCAATGGGAATCAAGAGGGATGGAAAACAAGGTGTTCTGGACAGCAGAGACTCCATGATGGAGCAGTAACATTATCTTTTCCTTACTAACAAATATGAAAAACCCCTCTTTTAAAAGAAGCATTTCTACCACAGGCAAAATTCATCATTTAAGATTATAGAGCTGTTTCCCTGTTTTTTTAATATATACAAAAGTGTGAATTTTTGTCTCTGAGCACGAATTTAACACTGGAGAATTGGCTCTAGTTTTAGAGTGGCAACTCAGGCTTCTCTTAAGGAACTCATGAGCAACAGCCTGCCTGGAACTTGGGCAGTTTTGGAAACTGGGCAGCTCCTTGCTCTCCAGATTTTATGAGGAAGCATTACAGGTTTTTGGCTCTCTGGAACACACACTGTGATTCATGCCAGCTGTCTGAACACCAGGCTAAGCCTTTGTGCATGTTGGGGAAGAAAGAAATGAAATGGTTCCACCTCTACAGTGGCAAAAATGACAAAATGTTGAAGCAGCCACAGCTCAAAAATTACCTTGGAGGTTACATCTATCCCAGTAATGAAACTTCCAGCTTTGTTTTCATATCTCCTGCTGGTGTCCTGGAACAAAGCAAAATGGTGATGAAATCTCAATAAGCACTGAAAGCAACACACTTATTATACTGGAAAAAAAACCCAAACAACTGATCATTTCTGTAAGAAATTGATCCTCTTTTCCTTGATCCAAGCTATATCCCCAGAGAGACAGGCACAAAACCAGTAACTTTCTCTGATGTTAGTGAAAGTGAAACCACATAAACTGAACCAAACTTCCCTTGCTGTAAGGATTCTTTTCTTTGACAAAATTTAGTTTCTATGCCAGCTGCTGCCAAGGTTTTTACTCTCTCAGCAATACAGGGAAAGTCATAAAATATCTTTCCCAAGTAAGGCTTCCACAATTTTGGTTTTGGGTATAATTTCCTTGTAACACACGAGCATATTTAGCAGTGATACCTGACGACTGAAATGTCAGTTTGCACCTTTTAATCTCAACAAGTGAGAACACCAAGCACTTCCACAATTCAACAAGTAAATTTATTCCTATCACTATTTCAACCCCAAATTCCAAATACCAAGATGAAACACAAGGTGATACTGATACAGGGTAAAAATGGAGAATGATGGGGGGAAAAAACCCTACAAGTTTCCTGTCCATCAATCAGGACTGCTGGATTCAGAGATGGACTCAAGCCCCTGGACCAATGACCCAATTTTGTGCCCTCCATCATTTGTATCTGTAAAATGGCACCTCTTCAGTGTGTCACCCTCAGCTGGCAAAAGTTTGAAGCTGGAAGAACACCTCTTGCTTTCTTTAGGAGAAAATGTGTTCTTTACACTTGTGCTGCAGTAATTACTGTGGCTAAAAGACCATTTCTAGAAGTAGGTTAGTCTCTTTTTAGAAAGACCAAAGCACACACACACAAGCCAACCGCTTTTCTTAGTAACAGCATCAAAATTCCTCTAATGCTGCCAAATGTTCGGAGTTACCAGAAAAAGAAAAGCAAAACAAACGTGGTTTTTAAAGTTGAAAACCCCCAGTGTGTGAGGTTGACTCACGGAGCACAAGGAAGTACAGCAGGCTGCTGTCTCAGGCCACATGTTGGGTAGAAGCACAAGCACGTTGGTAGAGCAGCTAATTAAAGATTAGCTTCCAAAGCAATTTCCACCCAAGTTTGGAGAGCAAGAGACTACTTAGGATTTTAGAACTGTGACCCGTTTTTAAGTGTTAAACCTAATCCTACTAAAACTTGTACAGAAACAATTAGCGAGAATGAAAAAGGGCAGAAAAACATGGGGAAGGAAACCCTCAAAGCCACTGATCAGAGCCACACTCCCAGTTCTACTATCCCGCGGTCAGCCCGTTCCCTTCTCCAGCAATTCCTGTGTTTCCTGCACCAAACATTCCCTGTACACTCCCCACCCACAGCCTCCTGCACACCCCAACACTGCACCCCAAATCCTGTTCTCCACCGTCTCCTTTATTCCCTTCCTTCCCAAGCACGTCCCGCCCGCTTCCGCAGGACTCACCGCCGAGTCCCCCGCTGTCCCCGCTCCCCCATCCCCGCTTTCCCCAGCAATCTCCCCAAAAGCCCTCCCGAAGCGCTCAAACACCCCCAAAGCCGGACGCAGCCCCTCCTCGCGCGCCCGTCTGGCCGCTCACCGGGATGAGCTCCCGCAGCGAGCGCCGCACGGGGATGGTCTCCAGCTCGCCCTCCTCCACCTCCATGGGCTCGGGCTCGGCGCCGCGCGGCTCCGCCGCCGTCGTGCTCGCCTCCGCCTTCACCGAGATCCGCAGGCCCCGCACGGCCGCCATGGCTCCGCCAGGCCCGCCCAGCGCGGCCAGCGAGACGAGCGCGGCGCGGCACAGAGCGGCGGGGCGGCACCGAGCGCGGAGAGCGGCCAGGAGCGCCGGGCGGGCGGAGCGCAACGGCCCCGAGCGCCGCCCGTAACACAGCACGGCGCGGCTCGGCAGCGCCCTGCGCCCGGCCCGGGCCATCCCGAGCCCAGCGCACCCCGAATCCAGCGTGCAGCCTGAGCCCAGCGCGCTCCGAGCTCAGCACACCCCGAATCCAGCGCACCCCCGGAGCCCAGCGTAACGCGAGTCCAACGCACCCCGAGCCCGGTGCGCCTCCTGAGACCCAGCGCACCCCGAATCCAACGCACCCCCGAGCCCCAGCGCACCCCAAACCCGGCGTGCACCGAGCCCAAGGCACACCCCGAGCCCAGGACGCCCCGAAGCCCGGCGCACCCCCGAAGCCCTCCCCGAAGAACCTCCCCGAGCCCCAGCGCATCCCGGGCCAGACGGAGCTGGTTAAGGGCCGTGGGGCTCAGGGTACAGAACGGGCACGGAGATAGGGCAGAGCGAGGGCGAACCTGCCATGTCCCTGCGTACCCCCGGCCCCGGGGAAACACACCCGGTGAGCAGACAAACACAGAACCTAAGTCCCTACAAAGATTTTTGGGGTTTTTTAAAATTATCGGAACTCTAACAATGTTCAATTTCCCCTCCCGTCCATACTAGGGGAATGTTACATCCATGATAAAATCAAACTAATTCTCAGCTCGCAGTCCTCCGCAGTGTTGTGTCCTATCGTTCTGGGGCTCAGTTACTTCTCTTGGTCGCCTTGTCCCAAGGTGTTCAGGCTGTTCTAGGAGAGCAGCACCGCCTCCTCTTGGCCTAAATAAACCACATGGTTTCACCAGTCCCCATGAGACAGGTTCTTCATTCCCCTAATTACACTAATCGGTTCCATTCCCTCACACACAGCAGACCAGAGCTCTGTTCTAGCTGAGGATTTGCTCCAGGTGCCCTTGCACTGCTGTTAGCAGAGAGCAGATGAACCCTTGGCTAACCCAGGTGTTTCCTGATTTTGTTTTAACATCCCTGAATGTCACCTCGGACAGAACATTGCTGTACCACAGCCCTCGATGCTTGGCACCTTTCCAAAACACACTCATTGAACTCAGCAAGAAACTTGCTACTGATTCACTGTGGCTTTGGACTGGTTGCCAAATTTTTAGAGCTTCTTAGGAAAAAACAATCTCTGGCCAACTGGTAGGGACAATAAAATCAGGAGAGGGAAAGCAAACCTGGGTACCAGTTGAGCTTTTAGTGCCAGGTGGGTGAATAGAGTATTTTCACAATATTTCATGACTCCTTTCAGAATCTTGTTATTAACAGTGAATGATTCAAAATTACAAGATTATTTTTTTCTTCTGAGACTGTGTCCCAGAGTTTTGTTTTTCTTTCACATTGCTCTCTGTCTGCAATCCGTCTGCCTGTGAAAGATCACCTGAACTCTTAAAATGTTAATTTTTTTTTTCAAACCTGTAGGAAGCAGGTCTGGGCAGAAGGGCTCTGCTTTGTTGTAGCCTTTGTGCAGCAAGGATGGATCAGGGGTAATAAACTACTGAGGGGTGCACTGTTTAAACAGGGGAGGAAAAAGAAATTTGGGAAAAGCTACCAGGCATTAGCAGAAACTCGTAGTAAGGAAAGGCTGCTAGAAATAATGAAAGTCAGAAAGTGAGTGTAGAAGAGAGGCTGTGGACAACCTGGATGGAACTCTGAACAACCTGGTCTAGTGGAAAGGTGTCCCTGTTTATGGCTGGGGGTTGGAACGGGATGATCATTCCCAAATAATTCCATGATTCTGCGAAATCATTCCAGCATGGAAACACCCACAGGAGCGATTTGGGGCAGGAGAGTTACTCGTTTCCCCGGTTTTGACCACCAGAGAGAGCTAGTGCAACAGAATTCCCATAGTGAGCAAAAAGCAAAACCAAAATCTGATGGGAAATAACCAATTCCTGCAGTTTTGGGGTTCGGCTGAAAACAGGAGATGGGGACTGGGAAGGGAGGGGAAAAAAGAACAGTCTGTGGGCCCTCAAAAAAGGAGATTTTTTTTTGCAGTGGTCTGACAGGAGTCAGAAAAATGGTGAATTTTGCCCTAATAAGAAAGTCCTGGGTGATTTGTTTGTTTGTTTGAGATCTGTGAACACTGAACAGAATGGACACGTGTTCCTGCGGATATGATTTAACTCACCCTGGGCTCTCAACGAGGATCTGCAGCTTTTCAAACCTGTGAAAAGTCCAGTGGAAGTGTGTGTGTGCTATTCCTGCAGCTGGCCAGCAAACCCAACACATCACCACAACAACTGGGATTCTGCCTTCCAAATGGATTAGGGCTCACTCCTACCTCCAGTCCATCTGGAGAGAAAACAGGATCAGCAGAGGAAGGATGTTCATTTGTGAAGCTGAAATCAACCACCTAGTGCTTTTTTATTGGTTTGATGAACCACAGGCTCCTCACCTCTAAGACAGAAGTTTTTCTCACTGGGATATTGTGAAGGTTAGCACAACACTGGTTACCTGAGCAGGGTAATGCCAGAGTCCCATCCAGGAGACAGCTACAGAGTTCCTAAATGCCCTACAAAAAAGCAGGATATGGGGAGGCAGGGAAGAGCACAGCACCCTCACAGTCAGGGACAGCTGTGCTCTAACATTGTTTATGCAAGTGCTGCCACATGGAGACCACACAGTTGAAAAAGCACATTCCTTTCTGGAAAAACACTCACAGAATTGGGCAGAGCTGGAGCAGAATTCTACACTCACTTACAGATATTACTCTGGGATTTAAGAGATCTCAGAGAACAATGTAAAAGTGGTAAATATTGCTTTGTTCTTACAGATACAATTCTTTAATTTGTGCATGCCCACACACCCATGGTTCCTGTGTGGCACCAGTGGAACTTAAGCTCTCCCCTGTTGCAGACCTCTGTGGTAATGCAGTCAGTGAACTGCCCTGAATAAAATTAAACTTTTTCTTTTGCAGGGCTATTTTTATCTCAGAGCAGCTCGTTGGCCCAATTCAGCGTGCAATCCCATGAAAAGCAGCTGTGCTGGCACAGCTGTGAGGTGGGAGTATGTGGCTGGCAGGGAGGATGAGGACAGAAGGTGCTGGCACAGCCCTGAAGGAAAACACACAGTGAGCTGCAACCTTTAGTGTACAGAATCACAGAATATCCTGAGCTGGAAGGGACCCACAGGGATCATCCAGTCCAACTCCTGGCTCTGCATAGACACCCAAAAAATCCCACCCTGTGAGCATTATCCAAATACTCCTGGAGCTCTGACAGCCTCAGGGCTGTGCCCATTCCCTGAGGAGCCTGGGCAGTGCCCAGCACCCTCTGGGGAAGAACCTTTCCTGATATCCAACCTAAACCTGCCCTGGCACAGCTCCAGCCATTCCCTGGGTCCTGTCCCTGCTCACAGAGCAGAGGTTGGTGCTGCACCTCAGGAGGATGTTGAAGACCACAGTGAGGTCTGGCCTCAGCCTCCCCTGGGCTGAACAAACCAAGTGACCTCAGTCCATTCTCATTAGGCTTTGTCTCCAGACCCTTCACCATCCTTATGGCCTCCTAAGGCAAGGAATGGTGTGGCAGCAGGGCCAGGGCAAGGGATTGTCCCCTTGTGCCCCCTGCTGAGGCCACACTTGGGGCACTGCGTCCAGTTGTGGGTCCCTCGATTCAGGAAGGACACTGAGGGGCTGCAGTGTGTCCAGGGAAGGGAATGGAGCTGGGCAAGGGGCTGGAGCCCCAGGAGCGCCTGAGGGAGCTGGGGGGATCGGCCTGGGGGAAAAGAGGCTCAGGGGGAACCTTCTCTGGGGGTCGCGCTCTGCTCCCAGGGAACAGGGACAGGACAAGGGGAAACGGCCTCAGGGGAGGTTTAGGTTGGACATCAGGAGGAGTTTCTCCACAGAAAGGGTCAGCAGACATTGGAACGGGCTGCCCAGGAAGCTGGTGGAGTCACCGTGCCTGGAGGTGTTTAAGAAAGCACCGTGCGCGGCACTCTGCTCCGGTTAACAAGGCGGTGTTCGGTCAGGGTGATCGGTTCGGTGTCCGGACCGGATGATCTCGGCGGTGTTTCCCAGCGCGATCGCTGCCCGCGCTCACTCGGCTCCCCATCCCCTCAGCCCTTCCCGCCTCCCTCCCTCCCGCCCTCACACCGCCCGCCCGCGCGGGGAGATGACGTCACGCCCCCGCGTGCGGTCACGTCCGGTAGGTGAGGTCAGGGCCGGGCCGCCATTTTGAGCGGCTCCGCGGGCGGCGGCGGCCGCGGGCGGGGGAGGAGCGCGGCGCCCATGGCCGGGCAGTTCGACTCCGAGGACCGGGCGAGCTGGTACTGGGGGCGGCTGAGCCGCGCCGAGGCCGTGTCGCTGCTGCAGGGCCAGCGCCACGGCACCTTCCTGGTGCGCGACTCGGGCACCATCCCCGGCGACTTCGTGCTGTCGGTGTCCGAGAGCTCGCGCGTCTCGCACTACATCGTCAACAGCCTGGTGCCGGCGGGAGCCCGGCGGGCCGGCGGCGAGGGCCCCGGGGCCCCGGGTGAGTGACCCGCAGCCCGGGCAGGGCGGCCGGGGCGGCTCCGCTGGGCGCTGGCAGGCGGGCAGCGCTTTGTGGTGGCTGCAGCCGTGTGGGGAGCTGCGGCTCTGCCCGCGCCCGGCCCGGCTGGGCTGCCTGCCCGCACCTGCCGCCCTGTGCCGCGCCGATTCACCGTCCTGCAGCCGGGCAGCCTGCAGCTCTTTGTTTTCCTGAACCCCTTAGCGGTAATCGCTAGCTTTTCCGTGTCACCGAGATGGTTCTGTGCAAGTGTCATCCCCAGAGGCTGAGCTCTGACTGTTATCAGGGAGGCTGAGGTCGAGTGTGAGTAGTGGGAACTCTGCAGGATGCGAATGCAAAGGTTTCTTTAAATGGGATGTGATGTTCGGTTTCTTTCCCCGTGAAAGGAGAAGCTTGGTGTTATTTCTCATCAGCTGAACGTGTAATATGAAAACACGTTTAAGTGTAAAACTTTAAGAGCAGAAGATGCTGATTCCTTCTCTGTGAGAAGGAGCATTTTCGCTGTTTAATCCAACTGAACTCTCAGCAATGCAGAATCCTTGGATATGTCAGAACGTGCAATACTGGTGGTGTCCCTCCTGTGGGAATTAGTGAACTTAGTGCTGTAACTGCTCGACTTTGGATATTAATCCGTGCAAAGTGATGTGGATGTGTGGCTGGCATCTCAGCAAGGAGCCACTAGATAATTTTCTTAGTAAACCTTTGTAATAAGAGATTTGATGAACGTGTTTGGCAGAGAGTAAACTGTGAATTGCTACACAGACACTCTGTTGTAGGTCTATGGGTGGAATGAGAGACCAGTATTGGGAAGATGTTACAAGACTTATTATTTTTTTCAGTCTCTGCATAGAGTGGTTGACTAAGGATATCATCTGAGAGAAACCAGAATTGGTGGTTTGCACTGTAATACAGGGGATTCTTTTCAGATTGGAAGAAACTGGGAAAGTGTTAACTCATCCTGTTTATCCCAGGAACCTCCTAGAGCTGCAGGGTGCACTCAAGTCACAAAGCTGCACAGGTAGAAGTTGAATGTGGCTGAATTCAGCTGGAAGTGGAAGTCATTGCTGCCGGGGGAGTGAAATGGTTTGGCACAGACTGTGGTGGGCTCTCTGTTGTTTCATGTGTGTGCAGACAGGTTTGGTGCAGTGATTGCTGACAGGGATGGCTGGTAGGACAGTCAGTCACCAGGATGGTTTGTTGTGGATTCCAACCTAGTAGGATTTTAAAGGCAGCAAAAAACACTGCATCATGAGTGTCTGTCACTGCTGGGCAGTTGATTTTCTTGGGGAACAGCTCATCTGTGGAAAAACAGTGGCATGACTTCAGTACAGCCATCCTGGCTTTTTTCTTGTGTTACATCCTTAAGCTCAGTAACATTATGTGGCATTCTGTGGGCTGGCTTTGGTTAAAATCACAAAGTACCTTGTAATTCTCTTCTGTTTGAAATGTTTATCTGATTTAAAAGCGTAGGCTTAATATATCTGAAAAGTATAATTATGTTTTGGTTGGTCTCCCTTTTATTTGTCCCCTGCATGTTCTGGGGAGGGGTGATGCATCACTCCTGCACTACAGACACTCCCACACTGATTTTACTAATTTTAATTAAATCATGCCTCCATGCTGATACTGCTGCCTTCACACTCCAGCCAAAGAAGATGCTGGGGGTGTGTGTATTAAATTACACTTTAAATGTAATTAAGGTGCTCTTTCAAAAAATAAGTGGGAGGTTGTTCTGCGATGGGAGGGAGGTGAAAGCATTGGTTGAAGATTGAAGATTATTTCATGTTTGGGTAGGGAAAGGAATGCAGTAAAAAGAGTTAAATGATTGCAAATTATCCTGCTTGTTTATTGTGGCCAGACTAAAACATTTGGAAAAACAACTTCACTGTGTTCTAGTATGGTACAGCTTTTGTAGGAAGTTATTATTTGGCAAATGCACAGGTCTCACTGGGAAATCTGAATATTCCAGGTCAAGTTCTTGGGATGATTTTTGTTGGTCTCAATGTTTGTGAAATTCCTGACTGGTCTAACACTGCTCTCAGGGATAGGGAAGCCTCAGCACAGAATGAATGAGATGAGGAGCTTTGGCTTCCCTAATTTAAAAGTCATAATGTCACAGAAGCATGATGCTTTATTTGATTTTTAAAGTAGAAATTTGCAAACTCTTTGTTAAATTGATCTTTTGTGTGATGCTGCGGTTTCTAACTTCTTGCAGGTGGTTTTTCAGCATAACAAAGAAAAAAGAATATAACAGAACATTTTATGTCTTCCTGGAATGCTTTAAGGAAGTTAAAAAAATAAGATAAATCCTTGAATTATGGGAAAGACAAACACTCTGCTTTCAGTGGAAATGGATCAGAATTAGGGTATCATTTGTGATGATGTGTCACTGCTATGGCTAAAGAAATCCCAAACAGGACAAAGTGCTCTGTGCAGGCATTGGCAATGGTGATGGACAACAGAGGAAATACTAAATATATCATGTGTTTGCAATTTGTCCTGAGGGTAAAAATGTGTGATATGCACTAAAAATGCCTGAAATACCTAAAGATAGAAATGCTTGCTGTAGAGAGTGCTGCATTAGAAAGACAGAAGCCTTATAGTGTTATTTAATTTGTCTGTCTGAGGTAGGGAAATGTAACAGCTAGAATGCAGAAATGAGTTTTTATGAGTTTTAAGAACATGATGCTTAACATTTCTAAGTCACTTCCATTGTGACTGAACTTCCTGGAATCACAGAATCCTTACAGGAAGATATTCACACTCAGCTCTGGATGAAGTGGCTTTAGGGATGTGTGAGCAGCTTGGTTTAGGTTTGGTTTGAGTTTTGTGGGGTTTTGTTTTCTTTTTTCTATTAAGATCCAAATATATTTAAATCCAAACTAATTGCAACTTAAGAAAGTGCCTGTATTAGACATCTCTCCTTATCCTCTGCAGAAATGACAGTGTGTAACTCCTGAGCCAATGTTCTCCTGGTGTGCTCAGAGCTCTTCCACTCAATGGAGTTTTATGTTATTATAGGGCATTCATGGGGCTTATTTGTTCTGCTCAGCAGGAGTAGGAAGGTACTTCAGAACAAGGAAAAAAGGTGGGGGAAGCACAGGGCTGGAATGTGATGCCTTCAGAGCTCAGTTCCCATATGCTCCAGGAGGAACTGGCTTACATCACTGGGATATCTCCTTTGTGCCCTGTGTGATAAGAACAGCTTTCCTGGCTCTAAACACACTCTAAACTGGGAAAGGGAGCCTCCCTTGCTGACTAGAACTAGATGCAAAAATAAGAACCTGTATTTCTGGGAAGTGTTCCCTGCACTGAAAGGAAAAGCTTCCCAGAGCTTGGGAATCAAGAGAAAACTCCCTAGTGACACTGCAGAGAAGAGAGAAATGCAAACCCCCTGAGATGTGTGAGAAAGTGAGAAGTTGCTCTGTGGTTTCACCACCTGCCCACACCCTGCAGCAGCAGGATATTGGGTGGTTTATAGCCCTAATTCTGTACAACATATAAAACATACCTAAGCACTCTTTCCCAGACTGACACCAAGCCAAGCCAGTGTCAGAGGGTTGTGTCAGGAGGGAATGTGCATCATAAACAGAGAACTGACATGAGCCAGGTTTGAAACTTGAATTCTGGGACCCTTTGGATTTTTAACTCTTTCCTTCCCTTTCTGAGAGCAGGGGGTTTGTTGGCTGTTCTGGCATCCTGAAATGGCTGGAGTCAGGTTAGTGGAGATGGAGTAAGTAAGAAAGATGACACTCAGCCCTTTGTGCTTCTCATTCAAGGAGTAACATCACTCAGCTGAGCAGTGCTGGTGGTGGAGCTGCACCCTGAGCAGCTCTTCTTCCTCCAGCTGTGCCAGGCTGCACAGGAGGGGAGATAATTTCTAGTTCTCAAGTGTCCCAACTGTCATAGGAAGTGACTAAAATTCCTCCAGGAGTTGATTTACCTTTACATGCTTGTGCTCTTCCTGAGAGCCTCCAGAAGATGTGCACGATGTGCTGCTCAGACTTGTGCCTTCAAGCAAAATCCCAGGATGATGAAGGAAAACTGCTTTTATTCTCAAAAAACACCCCACTCACCTTCTTGCTGTAACTTTTCTTGCCTTAATTATTCCATTGGCCTACAGGTATGAGCAGTGTTGCAGTTCAAACAAGAGGCTGAAGAATTCCTCTGAGCCTGAAATCTATTAATCTTTGAATTTAATTTTTGAATTTTTTAATATCATTATACCAAAGAATGGTAAAACTTGGGAGCATGTAGTGAGTGGAATAATTTCCCCACTACATGTGGGCATCATTTAGCTCATTGTAGCTGAACAAGAGTATCCACAAAAGACTTAAATTGATGGAAAGTTTGCCACTTTATTGGGAAGGTGAAGTTGTATTTTATTTCCAACCTGCATTTTACCAACTGTGACTTTGAACTATTTTGTCCTATATATGCCTATTTTAGCTAAATTTCAGGAGTGTTCTATTTAAATTCTGCAGACAATTACAAGGTTGCTGCCTTTATATTAATTGATAATTAATTTGGATTAAGCTTGTAGATTTCTTGTTCTAGGTCTTCTCAGATTTCTGTAGCTGCCTTATATTTTTTTGAAAAGAAAAGCATCAGAAGTGTGTGTGGTTTTCTGGCAGTGTGCTCTTTGTGAGGGTAACATCTCCCCTTTATGATGCTTTTCTCTCTGTCCCTTCAAGGAGTGCATTGATCTTTCTGCTCCCAGACTCTGGCTGCTGCTCAGCTGTGCAAAATGCCTTTTAGGATGTGATTTTCCAGGATACAGTACAGTGATTTCAGTCACTCCTTCCCTGTACATAATGTTCCAGAGGACTTTTCTTCTTAAAGTCCAACTTGTATTCAGGTACACTTGGCAGCTCTCTCAGGCTGTTGTGCATTAATTCGAGAGGGTGAGCCTGTTCCAAAAGAAATAAAAAAAGGCACTCCAAAATGTCTTGTTCATCCTAGTGAAGGCTGCTGGTGCTGACCAGGCTGCTGGATGTTCCTGATGAACTGCTCATTCCCTGTGATCTGTTCACATTTTTCTGTGAGTCCTTACGTTGCTGAGACAGAGCTCAGTCTGGCTGAGTCAGCTTGGAGCAGGTTTTGCAGAGGTAAATTGGTGTTTCAGGCTCTCTGTTTCTGTCATGTGAAATAAGTTCCACGTCAGTGAACTTCCCTGAGATTCAGCCTTCTCCATATGGCTGCAGAGAGCTTTGCTGCCCTGCTGTTAACATTCCTATGACTTCTTTTGACTCAAATGTCAAGCCTTGATCCTTAAAGGTTCACAACTAAAACAGTGGTAGTTATTTGCTCATATTTCTATGACCAGGTTGGTCTGAAACCTGATGTCTTTACCACTTGGTTTCCCGCTTCCAACGCTAGTGGAAGTGCAGCATTCCCAGATCCCCTCACACCCTGAGTAGTGAACATCAGCCGTTCCGAAGTGGAGTGGGGATGCTGCCTGTCCTGCCAGGCACCTCCTGTGAGCCCACAGAGCTAACAGCTGTCATTGGGATGAAATTGCAGAGGTAGGGCCAAGTCTAGAGCTCTAAGTTATATCTCAGCAGCAGAAGTTGAAGGAATTTTGCATCTTCTCAGCACAGTACACTTTGGGAGAATGAGATGGAATCTTAATTCTCTTCCCATGCTGGGCTCGTCTTTCTTACTGATAATTACATCAACTTCCTTATCTCTTGGTGATGCCAGTTTGTGTTTTGGTTTTTGCAGTTTTTCGAGGGTGTTGCTTTTGGGTGTTGGCTCCCTGTGTTTGTATTCATTTCTTTGGAGAGCCTTTCAGGGCTCTTAATGCATGCAAACATGCAATGTTTCCAATGACTTAGTTGTGCTCCTTCGAATTTCCTTTAACCAACTCCACTAACACTCGTGTTCTTTCAGGACACTTCAGCACTCATTTCTCGGGTGTTTGTCTGTGTTGATCTTATTGAATCTGCCCTTTTCTCTGTCAGAACCCCTTTTTGCTCTCCTGAAAGAACTTGTTGTAACATTAGCTTTCCATGCTGACAGTGCTACTTTGCAGGGAGTTTTGGATCAGTGACAGCTTGAAGGATTCTGCTAGCTTTGTACTCCAGAGCTAAGTCTTGGGACTGTTAGATATTCCCTGCAGAGAAAACAGACTTGCAAAGTAAGCATCTCTTTCTTGCTAAAAGAGTTACTCATTAAAGCATAAATCTTTTCATCTCCACTCCCCTCCCCCAGCCTTCCCCCAGTTTTTCCCATAACTGATTGCACAGGGCATGGTGGAAATAGAACATCATGTGTGTGTTTTTCCCCAGCTGAGCCTGAAGAACATAAAATGGGAAAAAAAGCACAGCACACAGATTGGAAATGGATATTCTGCACTTTGATGCCTGTAATGGCTTGAATGTGGACATCATCTGTGTTTCAGTGTATTTGAGGTTTGGATTTATGGCTTGGGCTCCAACTGACAAATGTGGCAAAGAAGCTACAAGACTTGAGATTAAAAGGCTGAGTCATACCTATTATGAAAATATATGTTGTTGCTTTGCATTGCATAGAATGTAGATAATTTTCTTTACTGGTACCTTTTATCAAAATAACTTCATTTGCTCATTCCCATCACTTGTTTGCTGCTGTGCAAAGCAGTTTTCTGTAGTGTTCATGCCTTTAACCCAAGATACTTTACAACAGGTAAATAACCATTATTGCAGTGTTGTTCTTTGGAAAGAAATCTGAACAGCAAAAGAGTTTAAAAAATAATTTCATTGAAGTGGTACCAAAATTTAATTTGCTTCCTATATTTAGAGTATAAAACAGGAAAATTGTACAGGCTCCTGAGAAACTGATGTTCTGAACATTTTCATCTGTTGGGTCCATATAACATTGAAAGAAACAAAGATATTTTTATCCTAGTTGGTGAAGTTTGGCAGTGCCAAAGAATTTCTTTTCCTTCCTTGACAAAATCTTTTAAAAAAACCCCTATACTCATGATCATGATAGTGCTGTCTTTGATTGAAAATACTCAGAAAAGCTGAATATGATACAAAGGTGACCAAATTTGGTGTTGAAATACTTCTCTGTAAATGCATTTGTCTCCTCAGATGTTTTATTTCAAGTAGCTATGCTCTCTTTGACATGTTGCCTTCTCTTTCCAGGGTCGAACCCCACCAGATTCCGAATAGGTGACCAAGAGTTTGATTCTTTGCCATCCTTACTGGAATTCTACAAAATACACTATTTGGACACTACAACCTTGATAGAGCCCGTTTCCCGCTCCAGGCAGAACAGCGGCGTTATCCTCAGGCAGGAGGAGGCCGAGTATGTGCGAGCTCTCTTTGACTTTAATGGCAATGATGAGGAAGACCTCCCCTTTAAGAAAGGAGACATACTGAGAATCCGGGATAAGCCTGAAGAGCAGTGGTGGAACGCAGAAGACAGCGAAGGGAAGAGGGGAATGATACCCGTTCCTTACGTCGAGAAGTATAGACCTTCCTCTGCTTCAGTCCCTACTCTGATTGGAGGTAACCAGGATAGTTCCCACCCACAACCACTGGGTGGGCCGGAGCCAGGGCCCTATGCCCAGCCCAGCATCAACACTCCGCTCCCTAACCTTCAGAATGGCCCTATTTATGCCCGGGTTATCCAGAAGCGAGTCCCTAATGCCTACGACAAGACAGCCTTGGCTTTGGAGGTACATAATGGGCAAAATTTAGAAGGAAGAGATCTGTTCAAGGGATTTCCCTTTCGAGCACGTGGTAGTTTTGGAGGAATGAGAAAGGGAAAAGCGTTGTAATACTGGTTTAAGTCATGATTAATAAGTTACGGATAAAATGAGTGACTTCAGTCACTTGTAAATTAGATTATTGTTGATTATTATTAGGTTACTGAACCAGTATCATGTCTGTTGTCAACCATCACTAACATAAGTGTTTCCCCATCTATGTTTTCACTTCTGAAATGTTTATTTTAGGGGGGAGGGAGGGGGAGCAGTTCATGAATTGTGTGTCTGAACCTGTGTTTGCTGTTGTGTGCCTCACCACAATCTGTACAAGGTGTGCTGGGTTATTCGTTGGTTTATGTTGTATTGGGTTTGGTTTTTTTCCTCCCCAGTCTGTCAGCAGTTTTAAAGCAATCAGTGGAAACATTGATACACTTTGAAATTACCTGGACTGAGATGATGATGTTGATGATCACACACAGAATTTAATTGTAACTTCACCTGAAGCAGATTACTTTGGGTTTAGGTTGTGAAGCAGGAGCATTTTACAATTTGCACTACAATTTATTAGGGAGGTCTGGTATAAAGCAGTGATTGATGGAGCAGGATTTGTAGTAAAGCAGTGAGTTTCCCTCAGGTTGATTCCCTTCCTGATAGGATCAAGTACTTCTACAGGCCCTCTTTGATTTGTCTTTTTTCCTCTTAAAAAGGTGACCAGAGTGCTCTATCTCTCCACATCAGATAGATCTCCCCCAAGTTACCCTTGAGGAAATTGAGACTAAGGTATTCCCTGTGGCAGACCTTTGCCTTAGGATATGTAAATTGTATCCTTTAATCTAGGCTTTCTTTGAGCTAGAGGCTCTGGAATTTCCTGATACCTAATTGACTTCCTGTTTATATAACATTTTAAGTACTTGGGAAAAAACCAGTTTCTGTGCTGAGTCAGAGCATCTCCTCTTCACTCTCAAATAGTTTGTGTAATTGTGCATAGCACAAAAGGCACTCCAGGACTTCAGTGAGCTGGCAGCTGTAGGTGTGTGTCTGGTACAGAACTGGGAAATGCAGCACATGCTGCACATGGATAATTGATGTACAACCTGGCAGATGTGAAATCTTTCCCCATGCTAGGTAGTGTAAAATATACTCTGAGTTGCTACATGTTCTGTTACATATATAGAAATTTATGTCAACTCATAAATAGAAATTTATGTCAACTCATTAGATTTTGGGGAACTGTGAGGATTTTTACCCTTCAAACTCTCATAAAGGCTAAAATGCTGTCTCTTTCCCTCTTTTTCTCTCTCTTTCCAACCAGCCACCTCCTGGAGCTTGGGAATATTCCTGAATGCAGACTGTTGTAATTACCAGATGTTAGATTGGTTTTGAGCCTCTGGATATTTATCAAAACCTTTTCGTTTTCATTCTGAATTTTGCATTCTCTAAAGCCTTCACTTTACACTTTATTTCGCTAAAGAACCCCACACTGCTGCCCAGGGCAGGGTTTGGGAGCATGGAGTGAAATAGAGAGAGGGAGGAAATACTGCTAATCCAGGCCGTAAGCAACTTAGAGTGAAAGGAAATGCTTTCCATGCTGGAGAACAGCTTGTGAGTGCCAGGCCTGATCTTAGGTTAGTTCAATCCTCTTCACCAAAACTCACATGATCTGTCAAGAGTGCTTTTGTGGGTAACACCTCTCTCTTCTGAGCTACCTTCCACCTCTAGTGTCCTTTACTAACTGGTGGTAAAGGCTGAGTGTCGTTGTTGAGCGGCTAGCTGAGGACTGACCCAAGTTCTCAGACAAGGAAAGAGAGGAGAAAAGGAACTTTATTGTTTTGAATTTTATATATATAGAGTCTACAGAAGTGCTCCAGATTGGTCAGCCCGAGACCTCCCCCTAGGCCCAATTGGCCAAGCCCGAACTGACTCAATCCGGAGAAACTGTTTGCAAAACATCCAAACTTTATCTTGTTTATGAAATATAGCAAAATGTTCCCACGAGAAGAACCTGTGCTAGCCACAGGTGAGTAGCTGAAGTGTTTGGGAGGGGCAGCTGAGAAGTGTCAGCTCAGCTCAGCTGTATGACCACGTGAGATTTCTGGTGTTCAGAAATGGCCTTTGTGGGCCTCTTAAAACTGCTTAAATATTTATCACTTGGCACCTTGGACCTCTTGGTTAGGGTGTTCCATTCCTGTCTTTCTCTCCATTTAAGTAATGCAATAGCAGTGGTGGTTCTTTATTCTGTATGTAATGTTGCAAAAATTCAGCTTTAAAATGTGAGCCATTTATCACTGCTTCTAGTGGCCCTCAAAGCATTGCAGCTTTTATCACTTCCAGTCACAATGTTACTGAGTTGCTTTCAATGTCTGTACAGGAAAAAAGCAATATGCACTTCATTTTCTCCCAAGTTTTTCTCCATCCTGTCTATCAAAGTGCTGTTTCTTGTTGTCTCCCTTTTTCACATTCCCTTTCACTTCATGGTGTTCCTTCTCTGTTTATTTAGAGATCTCTTTCTTAGATAACTTAGTAAGAGAGCATTATGTAAAACTGATCAGTCCATTTTTGCCCAGACCTCTTTATAAATACAGAAAGTGGGATTCTTTCCAAATGAAAACTCTTCTCCTTAAATCTGGCAATATTCATGGGAGGGGGTGGATCCCACTGTTTCTCTTAGAAAAATAGATTCTTAACATCAAACAGTTTTTGACTGAACTGCAAACAGAATATCTGTGCTGTTGTGTTATTTTAAGCCTGACATGCTTTTGAAGAGCTCAAGGAAGGAGGATCAGAGCAGGCGATGTTCTAATAAAGTCTGTGCTCTATTATGGAGAAAAGATTCAGCAGGAGAAGTTAACATTTATTTTGCATGTAACTGGACCTATGCAAGGAGTTTTCAGTCTATTTTAAGAGAAAATAGAGGAGAAAAAGGGAAGATCTGTGTGGTGAATGACTCTGAGATCGATCGATTTATTTTTTTTTCTTTGTAACAGTAGCAGAACTCTGCCACCTTGACCTCACCAAAGAGGAGTACTTGGAATAAAACCACAGCATACAGAAGTCTTCACTTGAACCTTCAATTTTGCTTTGAAGCATATGGGGTATATTTAGTTTTAAAACTTCTGATGAAGACTGAGACAAACCTGGCTTTCTAGCAGGGTACAGTGTTGTTCCTGAGGTGCTGTGCTTGGTGGGATGATGCACTGTGGACTAATGTTGCCATAAGTCAATGCAAAAAGTGAGGAGAGTTCAGAGACAACATCCACTCCTAGCCTAAAGGTTTTAAAACTTCAGCACTTGTAATAATAAGTAATTTTTGGAAAGGTTCTCTGTATTGTCTTTAGGAGAGTGAGCTGTAGCTTAATAGGCGGAGGTTTGAAGCAGATCTAGAAAGATCTGTGAGTTAGTCAGGATCTAATGGAGCCATTTTATTGAGCCAGCATTTGTCAAATGGTCCATGCTTGCTTCAAGTTAGTCCTGCTTTGACAGGTGTAAAGATATATGTAAGAACCAAATGAGGAGGTTTATATATGTAAGTGAAGTGTGAATGAAAAATTGTATCAGCGTTTCTGCTAAATGAAAGTACTGTACTGGCAAAAAAGGAATATTTAATCTCAGAGCTCTTTCCTCTTTTAACAGTTACTGGAATGCAGTTTTCAAGTGTAGCTTCTTGTAGGAAGGGGAGTTCATAAATGGCTGCAATGACCCTGAAACATCCCTGAAACCCAAGCAGCAGCTACAGGATGCTCTGGGAGGGAGGGAGGGAGGGAGTGTCACAAACAGCCCATATTGTGGCATTGCTCTATTGAACTCACCTTTTGCAGGTGAGTTCATTGTAAGGCATCCAAGAGAAACCCTAATGAACACTAATTAGTCTGTGATAGTCAATAAGAGCAGAGGCTAGCAGTCTAAGAAAAATCCCTCGCAGACAGCAAACCTCAGTGCAACTCATGCTTTTCCCTTCCCAGTGGGTTGGAGGTTAAACACTGTTCTCTTGAAGGCTGATCTGTAGATTATATCCAGGTCTGAAGCAGTTTAAAGTTATCTGGGACATTGTTCTGGTAATGGCTGTGATTAGGAAATCAGATTTTCCACTTCTAGCGTTGTCACATTGAATCTTATCCTCGTTAAATTATAGCTGATGTATTGTTTTGGTCAGCAGAGTATTTTTGTTGGTACAACCCCCCAGTGGTTATTAGCAGTAGCAAAATTATACAAACTGCATGATTAAATTCCTAAAGAGCTGAGGCTTGCATTCAGTACTGGAGGAAGGCTTCCTTTTTGCCTGTAGCAAATACATAAGAGGATTTTCTTCAAAATATGATTCATTAAAATGTCTATACTAATGACTACAAAAGGAAAAAATAAAGCTACAGCAAGAGTCTCAATGGGCCTCTCATTACCAGATAAGTAATCATGAGAGGTATGGGAAGCTTAATTAAATGTCCATGGAAGGGGTTGAATTTATGAACTGTTAAAAGCTGTTCTGGCAAAAGATTGCAAGTGATTAAAACCTGTGAAGTTAATGGAGATCGGTAACATCTTGAAATAGTTTTCCTTGTTCTTTGTTGGCTGCCCAGAAAGTTGAAATAATGAGGTTGTGTTTGAGATGGATCTGGAATACAGCAATGAGCATCTGTCTAAACTATAACTCTGTATTCAATGAATTTCTGGATGAAATGCAGCGAGGCCTTTGGCCACACCTCCAGAGTTTATTTACAGAATTAGTGGAAGAAAATAGAGTGGATCTGTCCCAAAGCATCCTCCATCTGTGATGTGGGAAGAATTCTAAAAGCCGTTGTATGTTACTAGTAAATCAGATTATTGATAAAATTCTGCAGAGGGGTAGACAGCTTTTCAGTGGTGCATTCATTAACTCTCCAGTGAGTATCTTTACAATGTAAATTGTGCTTTCTTAGGTTGTGTAAATGCGACTTAATTAAGTATCCTTAAATATGAAACAGAGCTGGGGACTGAGTTGTGTCCTGATTTGAACTACCTGCATGGCCCTGGGGGAGTGACTGCTGTGCAGTTTGTCCCTTTGTCACAGGGAGATGATGCCTTTGCAATTGGTGCTGGGAATATTAGGCTGGAGATTGGAATAGATGTGTTCCTGGGCAAGAGGGAGAGAGCATCAGTTGGCTTTACTATTCCCAGGAGTGCTGGACTTGGCAGCGCTGAGCTAGTGGTTGGACTTGATGACCCTAAGGATCTTTTCCAACCTAAACAATTCTGTGATTCAGTGGGAATTATTTCTGGGAGAAATCCATGCTGGGCAAGAGTGAAATGCCATCTGGCTTTGCTTTTGGTAGTAGTTGGTAGTGGCTGCCCAGAGTAGAACAGAGCAGTCTTATGGCACTATTTCTTATAAACCTGTTATAATCTGTGAAGAGAGAGAGAGATCCTCCTCTTCCCAGAAGTTTTGAAATACTACCTGAAAAGTGGAATTTCAAAACTGAGGAGCTGTTGAGCTTGCAGATGAGCGTCCACTTGGTACAGGTGCAAGCGTTCCTTGCTTTTTGAGGCTCTTGATGGAGTCCCAGCAGTGTGCAGGCCTCTGTCAATCCAGCAAGGCACATTTATCAGGATAACACCTGATGGCAGCTCCCAGGAGCACTCTGCAGGATTGGTATTGGATTGCTGGCTCTTCAGGTAGTTCTCATCTCACCTAGGTACATTTTTTAATATCCTTTCTTGGAGTGAATGACACTGGGGGCAGGCTGGTGTCTCAAACTGTCAGGACTAAAGCTGCTTTTTATAGATGTGTATCTGGTGCACTTGGGTGACAGCACACCAAGGGAGGGGTGGCAGCTCATCCTGCCCCTGTTTCTGGATTGTAACGTGTGTGTTTCTTACCCCACAGGTCGGTGAGCTGGTAAAGGTCACAAAGATTAACGTGAGTGGTCAGTGGGAAGGAGAATGTAACGGCAGACGTGGTCACTTTCCATTCACACATGTCCGTCTGCTGGATCAACAGAATCCTGACGAGGACTTCAGCTGAGTGTGGCTCAACAGTTGCTCTTACAGATGGGAACAGTCTCAACTTGTTTTTATTGCAGATGCCATCAAGACTATGCTCCGACCGACGCTGCAAGCGGTATTGCTTGGATAAGCATTCTGATAACCTGCAAACCCCTGGGACTCAACACCACCATTCCTTAAGCAAGGGTCATGTAATTCAGGGTACGACAGTAGATAACTCGTGTGTCAAGTGGCAGAACTAGGCCATGATTATAGGTTGTAATGCCTGCTTATGTCCATGTGCACGGCAGCCTGGACCTTGCCAGCAGCAGCAGCTGGAGAAAGCAGTGCTGTAGATGTTCAGATAACATTTATAGCTCTCTCCGGGCCCATTGCTTATGTTGCTTCTTCCTCAGGCAATGAACATCAACCGTAGACAATTCAATACCTAGATAGAAATTTCACAGATTTATCCTGGAGCTCTCTCCATGTTTTTTTCCATCCTGGATTCTCTGTCCTAGAAAGGCTACGCAGTGCTCTGCACGGTCAGTTGACTGTGCACAGTGCAGATTGATGCAGGGCCCGTTGGGGACAGCCTTATGATTTACAGATCCTTACCATTTTCATGGTAAATGACAGATCCAATCAACCTCAGAGTTCTAGAAGCTTGTGGACACTAGATTGATTTCTTCAGTACTGTTGATGCTTCAAACATAGCAGCTGATTTTAATTTAAGATTTTTATTAACACACAGGTATCTCTTTTTATCCACAAATACAAGGCTTATGGAAGTGTAAACCTCCATATCAGTGCTGAAAAATACGTGCATAGCACTTTAATACGTAGCTTTAAAGCAGTGTTTGATTCACTAAATATACTAAAATATTGACACTGCTTTCCAATAAAATGAAATTGTGTAGGGCTAGTTTAATTTTTCTAGAATTCTTCAATATTGTACAATACTGTTACAGTACAAATCAGTGTCAAACACGATGAACTGACAAACCAAATATTACTTTTATTTTAAAGATACTCTGGGGACTCTTCTGGTTTAATTCCCATCTGTAAAATACTTGATAGTGAATTCATGAGGATTTTATTTTTAATAAACTAATGGAAAATAATTGTGTGCTTCTGGATTGATTCTCAAAGGGCATAATAGAGTAAATATGGCTTCCTAGCTCATGATGAAAATCAGTGCATTGAGTAGGCAGTATTATGCACTGCTTGATGGTTATTTTTTAGTCTGTTCTAATTATCTGGTTTTCTCTAATATAAATCAGAATGGATTTAGTAAGTTTTGTAAACTGAAATTAAACACTGAAGTAACTCTCCCTTGCCTGTACCCTGGGTTGTTTTCCAAGCACAGCACTCTGGTGACCAAACTAAATTTTGTAACTTTGACTACAGTATAGTCCATGCAGAAGGGTTTTTTGTAAGTAGAATCAAACTGAAACTGTTGGGTTTGGTTGCTCCAAGCCTGTGTGACTCCAATGGCTCATGGGTTGTTTGTGCTGCAAAGGCCTTTGCTGCAAGGCACCGACCCTACAACAATACTGGTAACACTTTACCTCAAAACTCTGTAACATGCTGGAAATTATAATATTTCTGTTCTATTTAAGTATTAGTTGTTTTACTTCAAAACTAATCCATCAGCAAGTCTGAGTAATGTTCAGGTTCTGGGCACTCATTAATTGTGTGGACTGATGTTAATCACAGCTGTCCATCACCAGTCTCATGAGCACTACTGAGGATTATTATCAGAAAACTGACAGCTGGGACAGTGGTGTGAGAATGGAAACGAGGAATTGCAGCTCTGTTCCACCTTGGATTGCTATTCTGGCTAGGGTGACGTGCCAGTGATTGTGGGAGCTCTTCTAGCTTAGTACAAAATTTACTTTGTACAAAATTTACTTTGGGAAAAAAATTCAGAAACTAACTCTAGGTTCTGTAACTCATTGGGTTCTTTAAGCCTAATTTGTATTTTTCCTCTGATCTTGGTATTTACTGTAACTGTTCAGAGGTTTTTTGTTCAATAGCTGCACTCTAAGTAACAGACTTAATACTAAGTTTTTCGATTGCCCATAAATGCTTATGTTTTTCTTCAGGTATTGCAGAAGAAACACAATAAACAGTGTGTCCTTAGAGTAACACTGTTCTGAAGTATTTTTGCCAACTGCAGTTAATGAAAGCCCATATTATATTTGTACCTTTCCAATCAGGAATTAAGATACCAAAAGAACGTTTTTCTGGAAGTTTTATTATGCAAATCTTGCCTTTTTAATACAAAAGACATGAATTGAATTAACTAGCAAATACCCTGCAAACTTTGTAGATGTGGTTTTGTTAAGACTGTATAAATTGTGAATATTTGTACACTTTGAAAGAGCAAAATAAAGGAAACTAGAGGAGTCTTAATCGCTGCTGTTACACTAGAACCCCAAGTTCTTGTCAAGCAGTTTTTCTTAGTTGACTGATACATTAATGCAACTGTTTTCCACTCTTCAGTTGGAAGCTGAAATGTGATTTTGTTTCATAGATAGAAAGGAGTATCTTTGCATTTGGATGAAATAGACATTTCAACTTGTCAGGCTCTTAAAGGCAGATAGGTAGAACCTCTGTTCATGAACATGTAGATGAAATCCTTTTGTGGCCTTTGTTTATCCTCTTCTATTTGTTCCCTCCCTTCTCCCCGATGCGTGCAAAAAAATCATTGCTCAGAATGTTGGTCACAATCTTTTGTCTCTCCTTGGCTGTGGTTTTGGTCTCTTGTGCATAGGCAGGTGTTAGAACTAGAATAATCATTTCTAGAAATACACCATGAAAGCAGAATGCTCAATTACACTGTGTTCTTCTGGTGCATTTACACGTTATATCACACTAAAAAGTACAACTGGCTGCTATGGTTTTTTAATATATATTTCATTTTGGTAAGCCCCAGCCTTTTTACTAATATATGACCTGGTTAAATCTTGTTAATCTGTTTGAATTGTATTTGTTAATAATGCAAATATTTCTAATCATCTTTAAGAGTAAAACACTTCCTTTTTGTTAATGGTTTTGGGGAAGGATTCTAACCAAACCTGTTTGAAGAAAAATATGAACATGTGCCATTGTATTATAACACTATCCACTTTCTTGACAGTTAAAGTCCTTTTTTATTTTTTTGTAGCATGTAATGTATATGTTCATAGTACGTGAAGTAAATAAAAGTATAGCCAAAACTTTGACTCGGAGTCATTCGCAACCAGTTCGTGGAGTATTTGCATTTAATAATTAAAAATGGAGGGGGTATGGCCATTTTTAATTGGCCATATTAGTAGGAAAACAATTAAATGCTACACTTACAGAATTAAGACAAACCAAAGTAACTAAATTAACTTACCTACCAATAAAACATGACTTTTTTTAAAATAAGGTGACTTTCTCTAATTAAATGAGTCCAGGGGTTGGGCAAAAGTATATTCTCATTTCAAAAAAGGACTTATGAGGAGTGTTAGGATGAGATTTTGTAACTCTTGGTCTCAATTCCACCTGCCCAAGTGTGTCATGGAATAATCTGGGAATTCTTTGGATGGGGTGTGTATGTTTGGGAAGATAAAAAGCTGTTCATATATTCTTAGAAATATCAGTAAAAACAAAATTACACAAATTAATACCAGAAAGAATATCCTACAGAAGTCTACTAATAATTCAGAAGAGCTGATTTATGTGTGGCAGTGGGAGAGCACTATTTCAGTGAAAAGGCCAAGGGCTGAAGCACAGAAAATGAGTACCAGAATCCCGTGGGGGGCAATGTTTGTAACATCAACCTGCATTAAACCTACTTTTGCCACTGCATTCCTTCAAAACTGCAAGGGGACAGTGGCCTTCAGGCCCAAAGGATAAGAATCTGTGTGTCTCCACACAGTAAAGATTATTCTATCAGCTCCAGGTGGAAAAACACTTAAATTTTCGTAGGTAGAAGCCCCCAGTTTTGCTCCAGTGCTCACACAGCTTGGCTGCAGCAGAGCTGCAATGCAAAAGTGCTTTTTAATGAGATTAGCTGAGATAATTTCAGAGCTCTCTGCAGCCAAAAGGAAGAGGCTGAGTCTGTCCTTCCCCTGCCAGCCATCCCCTCCTGCTTCACCTCGCCCTGGTGTTTGCAGAGCTTCCCTGAGCTGCTGGAACACAGAGCTCATGTAAAAACCTGCTTTTCCTTTTTCGTTCCTTCTCCTTCCAGCTGTGGGTTTTGGCTGCAGCGGTGCTCGAATCAATCCATGTGAAAGTTGAGGGGGCAAGGGGCAAGCAAGGATTGCATCAGCAAATTGTGCTGTGAGTATTTCCCTGGATTAGGCTGTTTATTCCTCGTGCTTTGCCAAATCCCCGACCAGTTTCCAAATATCTAAATGCCATCTGTAACGAGTGCATTCAAAAGAATTTGAAGTATTTAGACAATATGCTATTATTCAGCAAGGGGTACCGTGAATGCGCTTCACTTTTGGAAATTAAATCTGCTTGAAGTGTCCTGGTTTATTTGTGTTACTGAACTCTCTACAACTTGAGTGCTGGCTGAACATGAGGATCACAGAAAAAGTCCTAAATTGATCCAAATCTAATTTTTGTGCCCAGCTCCCTAAGTCTCTGCTGAAAAATAGACTTTTATGGTCAATAAAGTGCAGAAGTCATTTGCAAGTTTTACAAATTTACACAGAGAGGGTGACTGTGCACAGCTGAGACCTTTTGGGTGCCTAACTTGGTATCATGTATTTACCAACAATTCCGAAGTAAAGGTTTACAATGATTCCCAATTTCAGCAAAATCAGCATTTTCTAATTACATTTCAAATAAATCAAAAAAAGCAATTTCTTTTTCTGGACTTGAACCCTAATTTTCACCGTAGTCAAGACATGCTGATGTCTCTGTTTTTTTCCTTTATGGAATTCTGATTAGATGATCCTGACCTGATGAAAATGAAGGTCTAAATGTCCCACAGAAACAGACCACTGATTTTATGAGCAGGCAAACAGTGATATAAAAGTAATTCTGCCAAATTTTTAGATTTATTTGTAAGAGAACCATAAGTTTATGTTAATTTTGCATCCCCTAAAGACTCTTGTTCATCAATTGAAAAAAAATTAGGAAAACAATAAACTATTGAAAAAATGTGCTTTAAATGAAGGTCTGTGCGCTGAGTCACCCATTTCAGGGGACACAACACAATAAAGAGGGAGATACTTCTTGGAACTGTGAAATTACCAAATCCTATGCACTGGCAGTGATACTTTGAGCAAACAGGCAGGAGAGGCTGCAGAACCTCTATCTGATAATCTGCCTTTCGGTCACAGATCCATCCTTGTGTGGAGCACACTGGGCGATTTGTACCAGAATACGGAGAGAGGGTAATTCAAGAGGGTAATTGAAGCAGTGCTCTAAGCGTTGGATGGCAGCACTGAGGGACACTCAGGGGCGGCCGGGGCCGTGAGCCCACAGCCATGTCCGGTCACTGCCCCGCCACAGCCCGCGGGGGCGATGGAGTCATCCCCGCCATGCCCGAGCCGCCTCACCCCTCAGCCCGTTTTAGCCTCATCCCGCCTCACCCCTCACAGCGCTTCATCCATCCCGCCTCACCCCTCAGCCCGTTTTACCTCATCCCGCCTCACCCCTCACAGCGCTTCATCCCTCCTGCCTCACCCCTCACAGGCTTCATCCATCCCGCCTCACCCTCACACCCTCATCCCTCCTCACGTCCCTCATCCCGCCTCACCCCTCACGCCGCTTTATTCCTCATCCCGCCTCACCCCTCACACAGCTTCACCCCGTCTCATTCTGCTTTATTCCTTATCCCTCATCCCGCCTCACCCCTCCATCCATCCATCATGCCTCGCCCCTGCCCCTTCATCCTTCCTGCCTCATTCCTCACATCGCCTCACGGCTCACACCCTCATCCCTCACACCGCTTCACCCCTCATCCCGCCTCACCCCTCGCACAGCTTCACCCCGTCTCATCCCGCTTTATCCCTCATCTCGCCTCACCCCTCACGCCACCTCATCCCACTTTATCCCTCACCCCGCCTCATCCCTCATTCCGCCTCATCCCTCACACCCCTCATCCCGTCTCATTCCGCCTTATCCCTCATCCCGCCTCACCCCTCACACCCCTCATCCCCTCTCATTCCGCCTTATCCCTCATCCCGCCTCACCCCCCCACGCCGCCTCACCCCGCCCCCCGCCGGTTGCTAAGGAGCCGCCGTTGCCATGGGAGGTGGCGGGGCGCATGCGCGCGCCCGCGGGAGTGCCCGGATGCAGCGGGAGGAGGCGCTGCCGCCATATTTGCCCGGAGAGCAGCGAGCTGGTAGCTGCCGAGCCCCCCGGACCCATCGGCTGCCATCCGCCCCGCGCAGTCCCCGCCGCCGCCCCGCCCGCAGGACATGGACGATCGGGAGGACCTCGTGTATCAGGCCAAGTTGGCCGAGCAGGCTGAGCGCTACGATGGTGAGCGCGGGCTCGGGGAGGCCGTGCACGGCCAAGGGGAGAGGGAGGGAGGGAGCGGCCACAAAATGGCGGCTGGGCGGGGGAGGGGGGCAGGGGCGGAGGAGGGGGCGCACACAAAATGGCGACGGGGAGCGCCCTGAGGGGCCGCTGGAAGCGGGGATGGGGGGCCCGGGCGAGGGGGTGTCTCGGGCCGGGGCGGGGCCGGGGCGGGGGGCGGTGGCGGCAGGCGCCGGGAGTAAAATGGCGGCCGCGAAGGGCGAGTCCTGGGGGGGGCAGGGAGCCGCCCCCGCCTCGGGGGGCTCCACAAAGAGACCCCGCCGGCCCTCACGGCACCGCGGGCTCCGGCCGGCCCCGAGCCGCGCTCCTCCGGCGGGGCGGCGCGGGGCGAGGGCGGCTCGCCGCAGACAACGCCCATGCCGAGCGCTCCGCAGGGGGGGCCCGGCCCTCGGCCCCTCGCCGCCGTGCTCCTGGGGCTCCCCGGGGACCGGGCTGCGCTCCTTTCTGTGCCTCTACCCCGGGCTGGAGATCCTGCTGCCCCCGGCAAACCCAGAGAGAGCGAGTTCTCACCCTGCGGGGAGCGAGTACATGATTCACTGCCTAAAGAAAACGCGTATGCTTTCATTATGTGGTAGAAATCGTTACAGAGCGTTTTACTTTCCCAGCGTCTTCTTTTCATCCTTTTTCCTCTTTAAGTTTGTGCGCTATTCCTGGTCATTTAATATCCGTGATGATTTAATATCTGGGGGATAAGTGGTCGAGGGGAGGAACTGGCAACCCTGGGTGGTGTCTCTTGCCCCAAAAATGTCTGTCTTGCAACTGTTCCTTTTAAACATGGTTCCCTTGCATCTAATAGAAAGGGCCTTTAATTTTCTCGACTCTTCTGAGACTGTTACTTTGTCCTGAGAGCTGTGATTATTCATTTGAAGCTAAATAAATATATGTATGTAGAATGTGTGAATGCAGTTACACTTCATTTAGACATAAGAAGATATTCCGGATACTTTCTGTTCATAAATTTTTATTGACAACGTGACCACGTTCTCACCAAATGACAAATTTTTACTGAGTTTTGCTTAAAAAACATCTGATGGCACCGTTGCAGAACATGTGAAAAATGCACATTTTGGGGAGGAAAAGAGAAACTAAAACAAAAAGAAGGCCTAAAATAAGACTCCATTTAGTTAGAGTTGTGATAGGAAAATAATTTAGAAATAATAGTACCACTAAAGGAGAGCAGCCAGGCAGTCTCCACTGAAGGGCTTATAGAAAAAAATAGCCCCAAAAAACCAGGTTTTGGGTACAATTAATTCTGGCAGAGGGATACATTGATATTCCACAGTACGTGTGCAAGTTCTGCTGAGGAGGGAAGGGTTCTCCACCTGGTGTGGATGAGTCAGTGCAACTGAAAGTGTTGGCTTTGGTTTGGGTGGAAACCCAACATCCTGGAGGAATCATCATCCTTGGGTGCTTTTGAGGCATGACTGTCTTTCTGGGGTTTTCTTAAGTCAGCACCAAATTACTTCTTTAGAAGGTAATAGGACTCTACTTCATGGCACAGATCTGCAATGCAAACTTCTTGTCAACTAATAAAAATTGATTAGGAGGGATTATTGTCTTGGTGCAGCATTTCTCTTAGTGGACTTCTGGTTCTCCCAGCACCATGAGTGTTTGCTAAACAAGCTGCCCAGAACAAGCTGTAGAAGACTTGTGCTGTTTTGCTTCTGAATGGGCACAAGGCTTGGTACAATTCAGGAGGGAGCACTAAACCTAAAGTTGTCTTGTTTAAATCAGTGCTATGGGTTTTAGAGCTCCAGAGTTATTAAGAATCACGTTGGGTGAACATATTTAAGATGTACCTTTTAATTCTGCCTGCTGCTCTAAATGCATCTTCACGTCTCTTGTGTCCATGGCCTGGAAGAAAATGTACTGTAGATACTGTTTTATCATTAAATTCTGTGTTCTTGTTCAGCTGAAACAATTAAAAATGATTGGCATCATTTGTTCTTATGTGAAATAATGCAGCTCTGCCAAGATCATAGCTGAGACTGCTGAATAATTCTGTGAACAAGGTGATTTGAGAAGCAATATGAGGAAACTGTAAGCTACTCCTGATTTTGCTCCTCACTTTAATCTTTGAGGTGCACAATTATAGGGCCACAGTTATTAATTGGCACATATAAAGTGGGGTGATGGTAAGTACTGGCTACAGATGCACTGAAATACAAGTTTCTTGAGTAATTTGAATATGAGTTTGACAATTTTTTAGCGTTTAACATTAGGATAATGTAAAGTTCTGTCCCATCTTTCTCCTGGAGACTGAAAGAGTGGTGGGTTGCTATTTATGTATGGCTCATGGCATTTATAGCAGCACTTATGGTGGGCATCCAACTGTGGCTTCTTTGGTGTTACTTACCTGACCCACTTAGGGAATTTATGAAGTCTGGGGAGCTGTATTTGTGAACGGTTGGGAATCTAGTCCTGTGACTATACTGTCCTCAGGATGGTGGCCCAGATTAAGAGGACAACTTTCTAGGTACTTTTGCAGTGTAAGTAGCACTTAAACCCTGATCTCCAGAGATACTAGGAGATTTGGGTGTCTGACTATCTTCACAGATCTGCTTAGGCATGTTATGGCAAATCACAAAATGCCAGGAAGCTTACTGGTAGTACAGGAAGCTTTGTGGGAAATCTCTCTTATTGCTATTCCTTATTGGTGGAATAATATATGACTCTAAATGGACTCCTTTTTTGGGAAACAATTGAAACAATTAAGTGATCTTGTGGAGCTCTTTATATCAAGAGAATGTAGAGGATTCCTGTAGACTGCTTAATGTTGAAACCAATTCCTCATTGTGGAAGCTGGCAACATCTTTGTTTTAGATGAGAAGCACGCTGTGGCTCAAGGTACTCAGTGAGGAGATAACTGCAAACAGCTGCTTTGTGCTACAGGTCTTGGGTGAGGTGAAATACGTGGGTAAAGATCTGGTCAAAACCTGAATAAGTCATGGTACAGGTAAGGAAAAAACCCAAGCCACCCATGACAGGTCTCCTGCCTCCCAGCACAGCAAGCTAACAGCTGGCTCCCTTTGTCTTTGTAAATTGTCTATCAGGGAAATATGTCTTTATCATGAAAGCAGGAATGTGTGCAGCAGTGGGTTCAATTCAGGATTTGAACCCTTTTTAGAAAAAATTGTCTCCTAGTAACAGCTCTTCAGCTTAGAGCCTAATGATTTTAATGAAGAATCAATAAGTCACAAATAGGAATTCCAGTTGCATACTGATTTCAGTTTGCAGAGGATCTGTCTCTTTGAAGCACACATCAGGTTTTTAGGTTCCTCCCCCAGTTAATGGTTAGCACTGACCCTGTCTGTTGAAGGTGTTACTGGTGGGGGTTACATGTGGGGTGTGACTGCTCTCTCTGAGCTAAAGGGCAGAAAACTCTCAGCATGTCCCTAAGAACTGTAGGAATCCAAGAGTTAAAGTATGGGCAAAATACACAATGCTAAAGGAATAAGACTATTTTTTTAGCTGGGAGTTGTACATACTGGGACATAAATTGATTAGTGATTATGAGGCGTTGGGTGAGAAAGGGCTTCTGTCTGTAATGGCCTTCTTCAATTTCCTGAGGTACCAGGAGCAAACAAAGGAGACAAAATTCCACAATTGGGCGGTGTGGTCTTCTGCAAGGAGCCCAAGAGCTGAACTGGTGTCCAGTGCTTGTATTAGATTACTTAGCAGCAGATCTCAGTCAGGGGGAGAAATGTATGATGAAGCCCAGGCTTGAGATGTTTGCTTTCAAACTGAAATGTTTGTTAGAAACAGTGGGGAAATCCTCTTGATTTAGTAAAGTAAATGTCCACAGCTTGAAGAGATTATAGTGATGACTTTAAAATGATCTTCTTGTTGCAAGAAGGACTTACGGTAGCCCATACAATTGGTTATGCAGAAATTCCCACTGTTGCTTGGATAATTTGCCCTATCATGTGTTTCTCCAAATGTGTAAAGGTACAGGACTGTTTGTTGCAGAGTCATGCAGTCAGGTTTTGGAAGGGTTTTGTCTGCACCAGCTGTCAGAAACCATACACAAGGAATAGCAGTATAACCCTCTGCTTTGTCCACAAAATCATCATCAAGCCACTTTGCAGGTTGAGTATTATTCGAGGGTTTTTTTTTTCCCCCTCCTCTGCTGGTTGGTTGTCTTAACTTCTGGGAATCCACCTGTTGGGTTCTTTTGTGCTCATTTGTGTAAAACTTGTACATTGTGATAAAGTGTGGCATGCATCTCATGTTTGCTTGGGTTCTGGTCTGACCCTTAGAGCCAGTTCAGTTCTCTAAATTAGAAGCAAGATTAATTTTTTTTTTTTCCTTTGAGTAGTTGTCTGAGCTGGTGACCTGAATGAGCCAGTGGAGAGGTCAGAGGGGTGTTGAGGTGGCAGGAGGGAATTGATAGGGATGAGGGCTCTAGAGCCATCCATCCTCTCACCTCCCTGCAAGCTGCAGGATGGGTTCAGCCATCTCTGGAGCCCTCCTTGCCAAATACAGGATTTCCTAAGAGAAAAGAAAAACCTGATGCAGGCAGTGTAACAGTGTGTTTAGAAGAGTTCTTAGTGGATGGAAAGAGGAGCTGGACTTTGACTTTGCTTGAATTTGGAGCTCATCATTGTAGTGAATAGGATGGTGTGCCCAGAGGTGCCTGGTGGAGGTCTGTAGCTCTGGGAAATGCAGCTTGTGGGCATTAATCTGCACAGTTACATTCATCCCTTACTAAAGAAAATACACTGCCCCTTATTTCTTCAGTTCTTCTGTTGTTCCTAGCAGTTTGCTGCTACTAAGTTAGTACTTACTATTTGCTTCTGATTTCGTGGCTCACTCAAAAATGTGAGCACAGATCCCTGTGTGATTCCACTGGTGGGCTTTTTCTGTTCTCAACACTTGAGTCTTACATTCATACCCTGTTTCCTGTCTTTCAGCCAAGTGTTTATCCATGTGAGGACTTTCCTTCCTATCCCATGGCAGTTGAGTTTCTTAAAGAACCTTGGGTGAGGGACCTTGACAAATGCCTTTGGGAAATCCAAAGATTGGACCACCCCAATCATATCTTCCTTGTCCATGTGCTTCACTTACTCAAAGCATTCCAGTAGCTTTGTGAGGCAGAACTCAAGTTCATGGAAGGCCATGCTCTACAATACAAGGTTTATGCATATTCCAGGGTTTTCTCTATGTAATTCCCATTAATATTACCCCTAGTGAGTATCAGGTTCTTGGTTTTATAGGTCCTCTTGCGTCTGCTGGAGCCCTTCTCAGATGAACAGTGTAAACCACTTGGTGTTTGCTGCTGTTACTCAAGTCCTAACTGAGAGGTTCCACACAGCAGTTTAGGCTCAGATACTTTGAGTTCTTGTAACTTGTTCCTAATCACCTTTGTTCATTGCAAGAATGAACAAGTACAAGACTAACACTTGTACTGAGTCTTTGAATGCTCGTTATGGTGTGTGAAAATATGGTGTGTGGTGGACACGAGGGAAGAGTTGTTTTTTTCTGCTGAGTCCTTCACCTTTGTCAGCACACTGGGTGCTCATTTGCAGCTTTCAGCTCCTGAAATGCTGAAGTAGATACTGGGCAGCAGTAGAAGATTGAAGAGCTTGGTTTGCTTTATTGCCCTTAGATAAGGGCAATAGAAAAGATTAAACTCAAAACACAACTTCCGTTTTCTGATGTTCTGCTGATACTAAATGGAGAGTTAAGACAGTGGTTTTGCTGCTCTCCATTACATAATATATTGAATTCTACTGTCTGCGTTCTCTTAAGGTTAATTTTGATTTGAATATGGTGACCATTAAGTCTTCTCCGTCCCACCTTTACTCAACAAGTTCTTTTTCTGTTCTTATTTTAAGAAGCTTTCTCACTTCAGTAGTTCCTCTTTTGGAAGGGAAGCACACCATGGAGAGATTTTCTCGCTCTTGTTTTTCCTGTGGTGAGTTGAACCAGTGTGTGTGGAGGCAAGGGGGAGTTTCTCCAGCAGTAAGGTTCAAGTAGATTCTGTGTATTGTTTAAAGTCACAAGCAGTGCCTTGGTTGTAAACAAAAAAATCTGACCTTGTAGCATCCTGGTTAGTGAGACTCAGACACTGAACTAGGAGTTGCAAGTACTGTAGATTTGCCCTAACAAATTTTCTTCAGTGCACCAGTCTTTGTTTAGGCCAGATGGTTTCTGTTAGCACAAGCACAGATTTTGATAGAACTGTCAGATACTGGCTATGCTTTTGGTAGGGTCTGCTGTTTCTCGGTTTGTATCCTATATTGCAAAGGTTTTTAGTCTTTCCACTGAATCTGCTGTACATCACCCATTTTCCTATTTCTTTTCCTGGGGATATTGCAGTTCCCTTGGGTTTTTTTGATTTTTAGAGTTTAAAAAGCAACAACTTCTTAGTTTCTCGTTTGTCTCTTGTCAGGAGGCAGTCATTATTTTGTGACCCAGTGAGTCCTTATCAGCTCTGCCCTTTGTTCCATGGCTTGGCCCCTAATGAGAGGGTTAGCAAACATGTTCTTAACACTTGTAAACTTCCCCATTACTTTCTAGGTTAGATTAAGGCTTATTCTTTGTCTTTCACAGTAAACCCCAATCCCAAGCTATGCACGTTACTGTTCTACAAACCTTTTGTAGGTAGCCCTCAGTGCAGTGGCCATTCACTACTGTCCCAACCCTTGGTGCTCTCCAGGCTGTGCCTGTGTGTCCCTGCTGGTGGCTGGAGGTGAGTCAGCAGGGTTTGCAATGAGGAGCCAGCATTTTAATCATGGTGGTAGAATATAGGAACCTAGAAAATGGTGTGGGAATCGTTACAGTTTTGTAGTATTTTAGGCAGTTGTTTGGAGTCTCAGTTTTTCTTTATGAATATACAAACCTGATCAGACCAGATATCTGTGTTGAGGTGTTCCTTACCCAACAGCAAGTGCTTGGGGAAGGATCTAAATCTAGGACAAGCATCTCATTCTCCAGAATATTCCCCTCTCCTTCCACAATTTACATTTTTGGGATTTCCTGCTCTGATGATGGCATGATCTGACAGTAGCATAATAAGGTTACAGCCACAATCACCTGACAAGCTGGAACTTAACCATTTAAATACAGTCTCTGTCTCTGAATCTGCATAATACTGTGTTTTCCATAATGCAGTGTAAAGCGTCTCTGGATTTTGTATGCAATGAGTTGTCATTACTGCAATAATCCTCCTTACTGAAATGTAATCTGACTTGTATTTTGTCTTGAATGGTCTCTGACTGAGCTTTCCACCTCCTCGTGGAAACTTCCAGATAAGTAAAACTGCACTTAGAATATAAAATATTTGTTCTGTTGGCAGGTATGGATGGCTTTATTTTATTATAGAATTAGTTTCCTGTTGGAGAAGATACAGATCTGTTGTTCCCTTGCTTTTGTACTGCCTGTGATCTTAAAATTTTTCATCAGGCTTAACCTTTCAGGGCTGGATTATGGCTTTACCATGGAGGACCAAGGTATGTGCATAATATTTTGTCTTGTTGAAATACTAGCCCAGATTTTTGTACTTTAAGTCAAATTGGGCTCTTTACTGAGCTAGAAACCTTTTTCTCTAGCAGTTTTGTGGGTAGCCTGATAAATATTTTCTCTTTGGGTAAGATAATTGTTTATGGGTGGGATTCTAATCTGTGGTTGTGTGGTTACCTAGTAACAGGATTAAGATTTTGAAGAGGAGACCTTTCAGTTCCTGTTGTCACAGTGTTGGTGAAGCTGGAGGATTTTGTGCTTCAGCACAACTGGAGGAATCTCAGGTGCTCCCCCATCCCCCAGCATCCTGTTCCCAGTGGCTGTCACTTGTCAGAGAGTCTATTTAACTTATTAACAACTCAGTCATAAAAATGTTGGGCTGATAAGGGCTGGTTTATGGCAGTAGGAGTTGTGAGCAGGTGCTTGTTTTCCTTTGTCTCCGTTGTTGCCGTGGTTATGGTGACTGCAGCAGGGTGGCTAATTAATCTTTGCCAAGAGATTGAAGAGATGCAGCAGGGACTAGTGAAGTACTGACAGAGGAGCTTCTTGTAGGGCTGGGCATGTCTCTGTCCCAGCTATTGCTCAGCTTCAATTTGGTTTATCCTCCAGCACACAGAGGTGTTAAACCTGTTTCAAGGGCTTGTAGATGTTCACACTGGTAATGGATAAAATGCTGCAGAAGCCAAGCAGTTGATTAAATTGGTAATGATATGTTTGTGCTCTGAAAATGAGATACTCATTTACAGGGAACAGCAAGTCTTGTGTATAGTTTTTTATTTTAAATTCTCATACCAGACAAATGTGCTTTTAGGGAAGAGATTGTGGAGGAAGCCTGTAGTACAGTTGATAAAATGTGCCCATTTTTCCCCCAGTTGTTGCAATTTCCTGATACAGGGCAGAAGATCTTGGAAGCTGTCACTGTACATGTTCCTCAACCTCCACACTTCTGGACTAATTATTCCATGTATATCATTGTCATATCAGACAAGTGTGAATAGATTTTTGTTCTCTTCATTAAGAAGCAGATTTTCTCTAAAAGCTTTGTGTGCATCGAGTAGTGTGACTGAAGTCCTCTGTAGTTCATCCCAGTGAATAAAGCACAATAATAGAAACTGTTTTAAAGAAAGACATCATCTTCTGTAACCTGTGTGTTGCTGCATGATGGTCAGTGTATCTGAAGGCAGTCAAATATTAGCCTTAAAAACAAGACCTGCATTTTTTGCTGGAGCTTGACAAAGGTACCCAAATTATGAAGACTGCAAGTCTCAATTCCTGATTGTCATTTTTGTCCATAAAAACTATCGGGCATCTTATCTTGGATGTAACTGCACTGTTTTAAGAAACTTCAAAATATGAGATGGCTTAACTTACATAAGTTAAAAAATTTACAGCTTTGAAGTAGATTCTTTGGATGGATTGATGGATGGTAGGGTCATCCTTCATAACAGTGCTTGCTTAATTAGCAAATTGTAGCTATATGACGTTGCCTGTAACTTTGTTGGCTTAAATTACCTTAGACTGCATGTTTATGTTAACTCTGTGAATATGAAGTGTTTAAGGACAGATCTCAAATTCTTTAGTAAAAGCAGTTCACCATTTTGCAGTAGCAGGGTGGTGGTTTCTAAAAGTTTTATCAAATCCTTTGCACATTTTTCATTACTTTCTGTGATTTGGAGAAGCAAAATATACTGATAAAAACAGAGCCACTCTAAAATTTCGTCTTCCACATGTGGAGACCTGTTGGAGGCTGATAACACTGTTCCTGCCAGGGAAAAGATTGAGCCTACAGTCTCCATTGCTGAAGTAGCTTATGCCTGTTTAGATTGTGATTTTGACATCTGGGAGGAAAAAAAAGACAGTTAAGCTTCATTTAGCTGGGGCTTAGTCTCACTCACTCGTGAATGGTGTGGTTCTCTGTGTGTGGGGGGTTACCCCAGTCCCTGAAGCAGGACAGTGGTGACTGGGCTGGAGCACCTTGTGGCAGGACAAAGCCTGTGCTCCCTGCAAGGCTCCTGCCAGGCTCTCAATTGCTGTATACTCAACACTGTTGTTCTGATGTGTCCTGAGCAATCACAGTGTGGTTAGGTAATGAAAGGGTTATAAACTTCCTTAAGTAGTTCAGTCTTTGCTTCCACTGGAGTATAGGAAAGCTGTATTGGGTAGTAATTGTTTTCAGCAGGCTTAAAATAAAAATACACATTAATTCATATTTTGTGTTGCTTTTCAGTGTAAGTGGCTGCTTGGCATGGGTGGATATGGTTACTCTGGGTACCTTCAGTGTGACTTTTTTGTTACTTCTCCAGGCACCAGATTTTTCTTTTGGAGGTTCTTGTAGCTTTGACTCACTTTCCTAGTAGCAGTGCTCATTTCTCTCCATGTATTCAAAGCTGGATTTCATGTTTTTGTTAATTACCACATTACACTGTGTTCCAGTTGACAAATTAGTGAAGCCTTCTGTAATTCTTCAGTTTTATCCTGACTGTGCCAAGAGCCAGATCATATTTGCTCATCTTTTCTCACTGTTCTCTGCCTTCTCCAAAGCACTCTGAAGAACACTCATTCCTGTAGGATTATACTGATAACTGGTATCTACTGTGGAAGAATGTTTTTGCTGCTACATACTTTTTGTCTGTCTGTTAAGAAAGCAAACAAGCAAAAACCCAAACCAAAGACGAAAAAATAAAAACCAAAAGCTAAACAACCTTTAAAGAATTTTTGGAACCCTTGTAAAATACCAAATGAACATCAGATGCTTCCTTTGTGTATGTGTTGATTGATTTGTTTGGAGCACTGCAGTGCAGAAGGGAGGAGTAACTGGGTGAAAGAAGGAGGGAGCCTAATTTTATAAGCTCTCATTAACATACAGCTTGTATTGAATGATTTGAAAGATGCTTCAGGTGTGAGAATAATTGCCTGCCCTTTTCCTCCTAGAAATGGTTGAATCAATGAAGAAGGTGGCTGGAATGGATGTGGAGTTGACAGTGGAAGAAAGAAACCTGCTTTCTGTTGCATATAAAAATGTGATTGGAGCCAGAAGAGCTTCCTGGAGAATAATCAGCAGCATCGAACAGAAAGAAGAAAACAAAGGTGGAGAAGACAAATTAAAAATGATTCGGGAATATCGGCAAATGGTAAGATGGAGTTGGTCTTACAGAAAAATGTCATTTAGTTACGGTCCAGTTTTGGTCCCCTTGCCATAAACTGCCCTGGTGTTCCACATTGCCTGTGGTGTGCTGACCTGGAATAGGTGACAGCCTTGGAAGGCTGGAGTTTGTTCCTTATCTGGAGAATAAATCTCCTTGGTGAAGGGGAGAGGTTGGCTGTTTCTGTGAAAAAACTCTCAAGGGCAGCAGCCTCGAGGAGAGGGATGGCTTTTCCCTCTGAGCACATCCACAGGTCTGCCAGGCATTTGTTGTGTGAGCTGTGCTGCCACTTGGTCTTCCCTGCTTCCTCAGGTGTGAGGCTGCACCTGCTCAGGAGGCCTTACTCTTTCCACTCCAATCTGACACCCCAAGTGACTTCTTTTTCCAGTTAACACTGTCAAAGGAGGTGTTTGGCTATTAACATCCACTTCTGATAAAAGTTGCTTTGGATTGTACAGTGACACTGTGCAATTCCAGTTCTCTGTCCTAGAGAGAGTTCAGAACATTGCCAGTTGAAATGTCACTGGGGGAGGCTCTTCAGTGCTCCTCTTGGCTCCTTGTCTTTTGTCACTCCGTGTTCCTGGGGATGTCCTGGTCATCCCAGCTGTGAAACTTGCGTGTGTAACAACCTCCAGGGCCTTGCTGTTTTCTCTCTCTGGAGAGAGAGGGAAAAATTGATCCACATAACTTCATGCTGACTTAGTCAGTGTGTGCAGCTTTACCTAAAATGGAGAACTTGCAGCAAGCTCTGACTTTCATTGGTAAGGGCTAATGAAACCTCCAGCTCTTAGAACAGTGGGTTTTTGTTTCCCCTTCCCCCTGCCCTAAATGATGGTTTAGGACAGAGCAGGCATGCTCCCATACTATTTAAATCCCACACATTTCTGCAGAGACTTCATCTCCATTATTTGAGGACAAGTGCCTCCACATGGTTCACATCTTCACTTCCAGAGAAACACTGGAGTCTGTTATATCACCTGGCACTGATTCATATACCAGCAATGGAAATGATGTTGGCTTGGAAATCTTTTCTCAGGAATGGCTCTGGACTACTTTCTGTTGACTCACAGGGTTTCTGTTGCTCCGTGGAATTGTTAAAGTTGTGAGTTTCTAATTTTATGCTGGCGTGCTGATGGGATGAGACTCTGCCAGTTACATACAGTCCCAAATAACCTTTTCTTGATGGATGTCTGCAATCTCCTAACAGAACATATAAAACAAGACAACAGCAGTCCAATGATTGTTTAAATTTATTTCACACTGTGTGCTTCCAGTTTCTTTGCCACAGGGTTTTGTGGGTGGTTATCTTCTGCCAGAGATCCTTTAATGATGAAAAGACTTTTTTCCTGGTTTTCAAAGGACTCTAGAAATAGCCATTATTCTGCAGCTCTCTTTGTAAAGGACATGTACCATTCTGGATGGACTGGGGTGCAAGAAGTACATGTTTGTAGTGTTTGAAGTGTCTGAAGAGAGAGAGAGAGGCCACACGAAGTGCAGTGTCATGCCAGCAGTGTGTTCAGCTGCTAAATCCTGAGGGAACAGCTTTCACAGCTGCTTTAGGAGGAGGAGTGCACTGAGAGCTCTCATTGCTTCCATACTGGAGGAAGAGTGGCTGTGTCTGCTCAACTCCAGAGGGAGTTTTAAAGAGGCTTCTGAGTGTTGTTTGTAGCTGAAGACTAGGGGGTTTGGCAGGATGGCCTGGGAGCAGGAAGGGCCTGAGGAACATTGCAAAGGTTTGTGTGCTGCTGCTCACTGTCACTGCTGAACAGTAGCACTCCTGCCCCGTTGGACTCCATGCTTTCCTGAAGAAACAACTTGCAGCAGAATTCTCATCATTATGATTCCCTTGTCAGTAAATACTGACTATTCTAGCATTTTCCAGAGTAAGTTTAGTGTTGGGAAAACTTTGCCAGACTTGAAAGGCTCTGGAGAAGAAAAACAAACCAAACAAATTCCCCTCCTCCCCCCAGGACCCAAACATGTCTGGAGGCCAACAGGCCAAGTCTAAAGCTTTGGGGAGTCAGAGAGAACCAGCATTTCTAAAAGACCCATTGCTCACCACCAGAAGGTGAGACCTTGCTCAGCTGTAGAGTGCTGCTCCAGTGGAAATGGAAAGTTTCTGTAGGAGTTTCTGCAAAAGTAATTGTTTGTTGGGTTTGGTGTATTTGGTCAGTATTTACTCTAATTCAGTTTGTGGTTCATGTTGGGAGTTTTTTGAGCTTGTAGCCAGCATGACTTGGGGCAGGACTGGGGGGATGGTGGTGTTGGGAGGGCAGGGCTGGGCTGGCTTTGTCTGAAGTGTATGCTGGGCAATAGTGAGAGATTAAAGACAGCAGGCTGTGCCTCTTCCCAAACCACTTCAGTTGAATGGAGCAAAACACAGCCATAGCCAGGAGGGAAAATGCCACTTGCTTCCTTTGTGGACAGGCTGCTCTCCTGGTCCTGTGGCCATTTGGATACACTGGATTTCTCATCTGGCTGCATCTCTGATGAGAGCACACTGAAGCTTGTGCTCTTCATTTTCGAGAGGCTGAAGTGGTGGTTGGCTGCACACAGTGCAGTTCCATCCTTGCAGTCAAACCAAATCCATTCCCACAGCATAGTACAGGTATTGACCTTCCCCTTCCTGCTCTGCACATGTGGCACATGGAATGTGTGTTTCCAGGGCTCTGACTGCTCACCTGGGCTGTATTTTGGGGCAGCTGCCAGGCTCTCCTCCATCCCCCTTCTTAGAAAGAGCTCACTGAGCCACTCTGTCTGGAACAGATCCTTTCTGTACAAGAGCTTTTTAGTTTGGTGGTTCTTTTTTGTATTTTGTTATTGGGGGTTTTTTCCCTTTTTCCTTTTTTTTTTCTTTTTTTTTCCCCTTTTTTTTTCTTGTTTTACCCTTAATCAACTTGATTTGTATTACATCTTTTTAAACTAAGCTTGGTCAGGACATTTACATTGCTCTGGACAGCATCTGATCTCTGATAACTGTGACTGGTCCTTTAAGCAAAGCTGAAAAAGGTCTGTCTGAGATGAAATAGAAGTTTGTACATGTGTGGTTATTTAACTAAAGAGGATTAGAAACTGATTTAATTCTTTGCAGTTTTGCTGAAGATCTCTCTGCAAAAGAAGTCATTGAAAAAGAGGATCAAGAGGAAAGAAGTTTGCAGGAACTGACTGCTGGCCAAAGGTTTTATAGCTTTTGTAGCCCAAGAATATATGAAGTAGATTCTTCTCAAGTGACCATATTTCAGCACCTTTCTTAAGCATTTGTTACGTAATTAAGTACAGCATCTGATTCTTGCTCTGAATGTCAGAGCATTCTGACATTTGTACATAAAATTTGCTGTCAGTTAATTTCTCTAAAGGAACTTTGGCAAATCTGTTACTTCGAACAAATCAGTATGTATATGTGCCAGTTTTTAATTTATTTTGGATCTGTAATTTTAACACCTTTTGGGTATAACTGCTGTGGTTACAAACCCTGATAGTTTGTCAGCTATGTGGTGATAAAAGTCTTACATGGAAAGGAAAATGCTTAAAGAAAAAAGGAAAGCAAATGCTTGGGTGGGAGGATAGGAGAGGATGGTGGACTGAGTGGGGCTGCTCCTGTGATCCAAGACATACAATTCCTGTTAGTTTCTTAAATGCCTTTGCTTGAAATCTCTACTTTATATGAAATTATATGAAAATAGTTGGAGCCAGAGTTTTCTTCAGCTTTAGCTGTGAAAGTTACTGTGAAATCATGAAAAAGCAGCAATGGATAGATGAGTGTGTCCACTTAACCAACCACTCCTACTGGAATGACCCGGGAGGCTCAGAGCAGTCTGCTTTGGGCAATGTTGATGTCACAGGAGGGTTTTTAGCTCCTCTGGGTGTGCTCAGTTTCTTTGCTTTCAGGTGTGAAACTCTCTGTGGTAAACCGTGACCTCACAGACCTTCCATAAATGTTTGGAACTGGAAAAAAGGAAGGTTGATGTGACTGTTTTCAATTCTGACAATTCAAATGCAGTACCTGTTTTTAAATAAGGCTTTATATACTGTGGTTTTGGCCACAGATCTCAGTGGCAGTGTTGATTATTTCTGCTTTTTTTGCTGAGTTGCTGTGCTTTGTGTTTTTCACCTGCTTCTTGGAGCTTGTTTTCCTCTTGTAGCTGACTTTTGTTTGTGTGGCACATCTTGATCCTATTCTGATACTCCATGATTTTTGTCTTAAGGCTCTTCTTTTAGAGCTTTGCCTCCAAGGACTCAATAGAAATTGTTCTGAAGATGCCGTTTAACTCTGGGGTGTATTTGAGCTGATTTGTGTTAATTACCTTCAAATTGTCCTGTTACTGTTGCCACTCTTAGGGCAGCCTTCCAGGATCAAAAATGTAAAGAATTGAGTTGCGCAAGCCTTGCAGTAAAGAATTACATCCTGAGACAAACTTAATGCAGTGATCTAGCAAGATGTGTTCCAGGGAATTTACAGTTCACTATTCAGTTCCACATTTCATCATCCATTAGTCCCTGCCTCTTGTGTGTGCCAGCTAAGTGTGCAAAACTGTTTTGCTTAATGCAGCTGTGGAGCAGCTGAATTTTATTTATTTTTCTTCTGTCCTACCCCTCTTTGGAATTTCATGATGTTACCTGTTTGATATTTGGATACTTTTGAAACAGCTTTTAGTCTTAAGTGCTCGCCTCACCCCCTCTTCTAATTTTGGGTTGTATTTGTATTTTTTTTACTAGGTTGAGACTGAACTGAAGTTAATCTGTTGTGACATTCTGGATGTACTGGACAAACACCTCATTCCAGCAGCTAACACTGGCGAGTCCAAGGTTTTCTATTACAAAATGTAAGTACTTTCTTGAGATTAAAGGCCTGAAATAGAGACAGAAATTAAGTAGCTGTAATGAGAACTTAATGTAAACTGTGCAGCTCTTAGATGTAAGAAATAGCAATTTTAACTGAGCTGCTGATGTAGAAGTCATAGCCCTGCTTGGGTTTGTGGGTTGGTTTTTTTTTTTGCACAAGCTGAACACTTATAAAGAGAAAAAGGTATGTCATGTAGTGATGGTTTAAAATTCCCTCAGCTCCTGAAGCAGTGTTGTCTAGACAGTAGCTGAGCAGCAGAGTCCTTGCTGTGTGAATATCCAAACACAGTGCAGTTTAAGCTGTTCAGTTAGTGGCTGGTGGGGAAACAAGCATTACTGACTTCCTCCTGTTTGTGTTTCCAGGAAGGGGGACTACCATAGGTATCTGGCTGAGTTTGCCACAGGAAATGACAGGAAGGAGGCTGCAGAGAACAGCTTGGTGGCTTACAAAGCTGCTAGTGATATTGCAATGACAGAACTCCCACCAACACATCCCATCCGCTTAGGACTTGCGCTCAACTTCTCTGTATTCTACTATGAAATTCTTAATTCTCCTGATCGTGCCTGCAGGTGAGTGGAGACTGGGAAAGTGGGGATGTTGTGTGAATAGCAAAAATGCCAGAAGTGGTTGCTCCTTGGGTAACTGCTTTTTCTGCTTCCTTCCTGCTGATGTTTGCTCTGATTGACATCAGTTCACTGGGAAGATTTTCACTGTGTTCTTTGCAGTCCAGACCCACGTGTTTGTGTGGGAGTAATGGTACATGAGAAGCAGCATAGTGATCACCTCAAATTGATCAGCTAATGGCAGTTCAACAGCTTGCCAGGTTAACTCTGTGTGTGCCTTTCAACTGCCAGAGGTGTGAGGTGATTTAACTTGTCTTGCACAGGCTGGGAGGGATGGTGGTGCTGATTTCTGTGACCTCTGAGCATGTACAGAGTGGCAGTGACTGAAGCAAATACCATTTCTCTTCTGTCACTGCAGGTTACACTAAATTTTAGCAGACCTTAATCAGTTGTACTGCAAGATGTAGGAAAGTTTAATGAAACCAATACTCTTAAGTACAAAGTTTCTTCAGCACACAAAGTGAAAATTGCGCTTCTGGGTTGTGTTCAGCAATATTTGTTAAATCTGCCTTTGTTCTGTCACTGCAGGTTGGCAAAAGCAGCTTTCGATGATGCTATTGCAGAACTGGATACACTGAGTGAAGAAAGCTATAAGGACTCTACACTTATCATGCAGTTGTTACGTGATAACCTGACACTATGGACTTCAGACATGCAGGGTGATGGTAAGTGAATCAATCCTGCTGGCAAAGCTGCATCCCTGACCTCTGCCTGGGAAACAGCCTGGAAATGGAGAGGGCGTTGATGGTTTTCTGCTGGCTCTCCTAATAATGACCCTCCTGCACTCCTGTCCTACCTTAACTCTGGGTGAGGTGATAGGGGTGATACTGGATTCTTTCGAGAAGCTTCTCAGCTCTCACTTGAAGGAAGGAGGTGTGGAATTAGCACCACTTGGCTGTTTATCGCTCCCCATGTGGCACCTGTGTGTATTGTAAAAGCAGTGGCTTCATTTATTCCATCTTTGATTTCTTCTTGTCATGTTCACCCCTGGCTATCATTCCAACCAGATGTGAATTTCCAGTGCAGGAGGAAGAACTGCAAATGCTTAATTTCCCTTTATTTCAGGTCACTCCATATCCTTATTGCCAGAGTGAATGCCAAATGTGTCCCCTGGCAGTACCAGAGGGTGGGGCATGGATTGCTCCTTACAGCTCATTGTAAATTTTTGAAGTGCTTTTGGCACATTGAGTGGACTTTTCCAACTCCTCCAAGCACAATGCTTACTATAAAATGACACACTTTAGAATCTCTCTCTTGGAAAGACAAGTGAAAAGAGCTGACTTTCTTTACTTTTAACTTGGAGGGGGGAAATAGTCCTGTTTAGAGTATTTTGGGTGCCTGCAAATGCCCTGAGGTTAGAAACATCACTGCTAAACTTCACATAAATACATGAGTGGCTTAAGTTTTTGGTAAGCTGTTCCCTGTAGCCACACAGCATTCCTGGGGGTACTTCATTGGTGATGTGTCCATTTGACAGCAAATGCAGAGTCTTTTTAACTTTGCCTGACTCCCTGTTTTCTGTAGGGTCATGGGTTTGTTCTGAAGTGTTGTTACTCAGTAGATTCTCATTCTGCTCTGTGGGCTGAGAGAGCTGGGAATACTGTAAATGTGAGGGGTCTTGGCTCCTGGATTATTCCACATCCCAGTGAGTCTTGCAGTCCCTTTTCAAGGATGTAGGAATATCTCACAGTTGCAGGGTGGATCCTGGATGGATCTGTAGACTCTTCTCTAAACATGCAGGTGTTGAATGCCTTCACTGCCATGGGTAGGCCCTGGAAAAAAAGAAATGTGTTTCAAATTCCCTCAGTTAAAATAAAACCTTTGCTTTTTTTTAGTGGAGCCAAATACCCTAGTGCTCTGTGGAAGCCATTTCAGTGCAGTAACAAGGCTGGATCAATGTGGAATAATACTAATACCTTCCAAAAGTTCCTGATTTGCCCATGGCTGATGAGCCTTATGGATCTCAGGTGTTGTAGAAGTTCCACAAGATTATTTACAGGCTCTTCAGATTTTGCAAAAATAAACAGATTTGAATTTCTTGCTCTGAAAACAGACATTGTGGTTCTTCCTGAAGTATTTCAGATTATGCTGGTTACTGGTTATGATGTATATGAGAAAGATAGTGATTACAGAATTGCAAATACTGAAGGACTACTTAAAATAATGGTGGAATTCTTCAGATCCAGAAAAAAAAAGTTTATGTAGAGTGTTAAGACCCAGGTGCAAAGTTAGGTTTCCTCACACTGTGCCAGTACTCTGAGTGCATTTCCAACTGGTGCTGCCAGAACTCCATATTCCCAAAACAGGCAGAGCCTTGGAACAATGAAATCAATAGTGGCACAATTAGCAGTTTCCAGGGGGTGGGAGAGACTTGCAAAGGGCTTGTTCTTCTGCATTAAGCTTTTCCCTGTTTCCATTCAGCTGTGCAGGCTGTAGGGATGTAAAGCCAGGCATTGCCCAGCTGCTGCTCTCCCATCCCAAGCCCTGTAGCTTTTCCCATGGCCTAGACGAGTGTTGAATTTATTTCCACCCTTGTAATGTCATCTCCGTATGATTCCTGTTCTCCCCTTCTTTCCTGCTGTATAGATTCCTAAAGGAAAGTCCAACTGTTCATTTCCTAAAAACTCTACTTTGTAAGTCTCTCGTGGTGGCTCACTGGGGTTTTCAGTGTCAGTTTTCCTGTCACTAACAGTGCCTGCCTCTGTCACCCACTGCTGACCAACGCTTGTGTCCCTGCTGCCACTCCAGGGCTGAGCCCTGGGGCACCTGTCCCCCTGCCCAGGGATGATGTGCTTGACTAAGATCCTGAGTAACTCACGTGTTTGGGAATTGAGCTGCAAACCTGGATGGATATAAGAATATTTGGGCATGAAAAGTACTTTCACAGTGGCCTCGTAGAGGAGTATTTGCTTAAGTGTGTTGGTTAGAGCATGCTCAGATCTCCTAATCTGGGTTAGGGCTTCTGCCTTCCTCTCTTAAATGATCTGATGTGGAATTCTATCTACAAACTTTATTGTTGAATGTTCCATGTTCCTAGGCCCTCTCTTCCAAAATCTACCTCCTGTTGTACCTGACGGTAATCCTGAATCTGGACATGCTCTGAGCAGGCATTCTGGTTATCTGCTGGAAGTCATTAGTCTCATTTGATTGGGTTTTATTGCAAATTAAGTTTTTAATTGCTAGTTTCTGTTTATTGCCCTTAAGAGAGTACCATCTCATGTGGTTACAGATAACTGTAAGCACTTTTTCAGCCTCCCTTATCAATTAAGTTAGTTGTGCATGTGTGATGGCACCACCTGAGGTACGTGGAACTTTCCCAGTCGCAGCAGAATTTTGGGAAAGCCCTGCAGAAGATGTTGCATGGGGCTCCCTGGGGCAGCTGGAATGTAACCAAACTACAGGAGTCTCATGGACAGACACTGCATGGCACAGCCTGGTCCAACAAAGAAATTAATTTCCACAAGGTTTTTCTTCAATAACCTCAAGCCCAGGGTTTCTTGTCAGGTTGGACTCGCAGCAAGATGTTTTTTCATACCTTTGGTAATTCCTGCCATCGGTGTTCGTGTATAAAATTGCCTGAAGTGCTTTGCTGTTGTTGAGACTTGAGTGGATTTGGGAAGAACAAGGTAGAGAAGAGGGGCTTGGGGAAGGTATTTCCTGATCCAAGTGGTTGATCCACAGCCATTGCCATGGTTTCTGCCTTGGCTGTGGAGCCTGGCCCAGCAGGACTGCTCACCTGCGTGGTGTCAGTTTTCAGGGCTGGGCTTGTTTGTCCTGCCGTGTGCAGTTGGGTGTGAGGCTGCAGGTGATTCCAAGGCTTAATTTCCATGGGAACGCTTCACTCCGGAACTGGCAGTGTGGAGTGTGAGAGTGAGCGTGTATTGCATGAAATTATTAATCTTTAGGTGCTTGGTAAGCCTTTCTGCAGCTCTCACTTTTAAATGGTAACATTTTCCTTACTTCTGCCCACTCCCACAGGTGAAGAACAGAATAAAGAAGCGCTGCAGGATGTGGAAGATGAAAACCAGTGAGACACAAAGGCCAACAAGAGAACCCATCTCTGACCACCCTCCCCCTTCCCCCACAAAAACCCTCAGTGTCACTCTGAGAACCACCAAATCTGACTTTTACATTGGGTCTCAGAATTTAGGTTCCTGCCCTGTTGGGTTTCTTTATTTTTATTTTTTTTACACAGTTTAAAAGTTCTTAAAGGCAAGAGTGAATTTCTGTGGATTTTACTGGTGCCAGCTTTTAGGTTCTTTAAGACACTAACAGGACTGCGTAAAGGCTCTTTCAGCATTACTGTATTGTCTCTGCCAGCTGTGGTGACATTGCCATCAGACCTGGATGTGACACCTGAAGGCCGTGTAGGGAGAGATTGGTCCTGGCCAGGTAGTGCTCATGTGGTGGCATCTTTCTTTTTTTTATAACTGTTTAAACTGAATTTTATACCAATGTTTCAACTTAATTGGGTGTTTAGCTTGAAGTTGCGAGGTTGCATTTGGGACATTTATTGTAGTGGTTTTACTGTATAAAAACAAAAAGTTTCCAAACTGCTGAAATGTTGCTGAAAATCATGGTGCTGGTAACAGTTCAACAATCCGTGGCTGCTCATTCTTGCCTGTTCTTTACTTTCCCTCCAAGCAGGTTAGCATTGAAGGTGGCATTGATAAGCCTGCATGCGTGTTCAATATTTTTTCTTTTCTCCCTCCCCTCTCCCCATCTCCCTTCGCTCGCTCAACCTCTTTTGTTCAGTATGTGTAACTTGAAGCTAATTTGTACTACTGGATATCTGACTGGAGCCACAGATACAGAATCTGTATTGTTCTTACTGAAACACAGCATGGAATTAACATTAAACTTAAATAAAACAAACCTAAATTAAAAATGCCAAATATCACCATGGCTTTCTTTTAGAATATAATTGTTTCAGGAAGAGTAACTTTCCTTTGTTGCTTGTACTAGGAACAGTTGGAGGGGGAGAGAGCAGCAGGACAGTCTTGTTCTTCAGACAGGAGATAAGGAAGATTTGGTCTGAGCGTGAGTTGTGCTGCTGGAAGCAGCCTTTTTATCCAGTCTTTCCCTACATAAAACCCGGGGAAGTGGTTGGTGAATTCCTCTCACCTGCTGTTACAGGAGAGACAGAGTTCTCTTCCTAGGAGTAATCTGCTCCTGTGTCATGGACAGCAGCAGGATTTACCCTGTGTGGAGAGATGGGGCTGGGGCTCAGCCTTCCCCTAAAACATCCAAGGAAACTGCACCAGAGACAAGGGGTGTTGTTTTTTTTTGTAAAAATTTATTCAGCGTAGTCTGGCAGAGGTTCTACACCAACATCTGCAGCGTGCTCTGCACACACTGCAGCACAGCTGGGGGATGGCCCGCAGTGTATCCCACATTCCAGCCTGGAGCAGGCCTGGACAATGGCATCGTGTCAGGAACCAGAGCAGATGGAGCTGAGGCTGTGAGAGGCAGTGCTGGGTGAGATTCATTCAGGGCTGGCTGTGGCTGCAGCAAGAGAGAGGGGAAGGGCAGTTATGGCTAAGGCAAGTAGAGCAGGATGCCCAGGCTGGGCTGTGGAGCTGTGCCGTGGGTGCAGCAGGAATTGCCCATGGAGCTGTGCACCCTGCAGCTGTGTGGGGTGAAGGAAGGTGCTGAGGATGAGCCTGTGCTGCAGCCAGGGAGCTGCCAGCACCCAACCCCTGTGGGGCAGCAGCAGTGCCCAGCCCTCGCTTGTAAGGCAGCACTGAGGCACTAATACAAATACTGTGGCAATCAGATTTCCAGTTATCGCTAGGAACAAGAGGAAAAGCCGTTTTTCCTGAAGGTGCTGCTCTGAGCCTGCGGAGCTGTGTGGGGAGGGGGCAGTGGTGAGTCCCAGACAGGTAAAGGCAGGAGGAGAAGCTCATGTTCATCCCATGGCCAGCCCAGAGCAGTGGTAACCTCTGCAGTTTGTATTACATTGTGTTTGTGTGGATATGAAAAATTCCTACGGTATAAAAATAGAGAGCAAGAAATGGGACAGCTGACTTCAAAAAAAGATAAAAGTCTCTGGATCCCGATGAGTGAAGAAGTTACACGATGGGTTTTTCAGGTTATACCTTGTAACCATAAACTAAAACCAACACAAATTCCAAATCTAAAACATAAAAGTTTCCACATCAACTCCATCTCTCGTAGTGCATCTCGTCCTTGGCTATAAAGTATTTACAGGTTTTACTCATTTACACAATATGGCTTCACTATATTTGTAACACAAAGCATCAAAACATCTCCGAGCAAAATTCTTCATAAAACATTCTGAATACAAAGTTTGGCATTTCATTGATTTGGCTGAGAAAGCAGCAGTTACTTGTTTTCTGATTGTGCTTTGTTGGTGATGACAAGCACAAGTTTTGGTCGTTTCCATCAGGGCTTAAACTCTCCCTTCAAAGCCCAGCTGAAGGTCCCAGAGCTGTGGTTGCAGGGATGCTGTGCTGGAGCCCACGTTCAGTCGGGTAAGGAAGAGAGGAGAAGGCCTTTGTTTGGGACTTTGAGTGTAAGACAAGAGAGCAGGATGTATTTTGTGGTTCTGAAAGTGCAGGTCTTTGGTAAGAACAGAAAGAGCTAAGCGAGGAAGGGGGTTTTGCTGGGAACAATTGTTCAGCCAATTCTGTGGAGCTTTGGAAAGGTCCTGGAGCAGTGACACTTTTCATCATCGGGAATTCAACCGAGGAGCAACCTGCAGGAGGAGGACAGGTTTGAAAGTGTTCAAAACGCTGCAGAAGTTTTCATTTCTGAGCATTCTGAGGCTGGGCAGCCTGGGAGCTCTCAGCTCTGCTGGAAGGGGAGTCAGTGCAGTCTGGATGTGTTCTGGATTTATTTCTGAATAACCTGGAATCTGACAGTGCATAATCAGCTGCGGGGCTGATCTGACTGCCAGGATCAACACAAACAAGCTGAGAAGGGGGGAGGGTTGTGTTTGGTTTTTAAATACATTTAAATGAATATTGGGGGGAAGTAAGAACTTAGTGCCAGGACAGTCCCTTGCTGAGCCTGAGTGAGCTTGGCAGCCCTTCAGGGCCGAAGCAGCCCCAGCTCCAACTGGGGGAAAGGCTGGGATAGCAAGGCACGGCCATTGGCAGGAACATCCCATGGCATGTGTCCCATGCCAGAATCCTGGTTTGGATCCAGGGTAAGTGATCCCCAGCCTGCACTCACCACTGTTAGATGCCCGTTCTTGGCTTTGGCTATGAGCAGTTCTGATCCCGAGATGAAATCGATGATCCCTTCTTTGCCTTGTCCCACTGTGAATTTTATGCTGTGAAGAGCAAAGGGTGAGAACAACTCTGGTCAATGTGGGGGATTCTCCAGGAGTTTGGTGTTACAGAGAGCTTTGTGTCCATGCTCACTGCAATGGATCTGTTCTGGAGCCTCGCTGAGGTGGATTTGGATGGGTACAGGAATGTTCCCTTTGATGCAGAAGCAGAGCCAAGGCAGGGCCCTGGTGTCACTCACCTGCCCTGGTTGATGTTGACATTGTTGATTTTGTTGGCCAGAATGGCTGTTTTTGTCAGCGTCTCGATCACATGGTCACTCTGCAGGACAACGTCTCCCTGGGAGGAGAGTCATAGCTTTAGTGGCACTGCACCAAAACTACTCTGCTGTAAGGGACAGGGGACAGGGGACAGGGACAGCACCAGAGGGGGTGAACAAGCACTGCTGAACCCAGCTGTGAGCACAGGGAAATGCCACTGCAAGGCCCCTTAGAGCTGGCACGAAGTCACATCCCTGTCACCTTGTGTGTCCCCTCCTCCCAGCCGGATCTGCTCCCTGTGCCTTTCAGGGTGTCTCCAGAGGGGCTGGAGCAGGGTGGGATGAGCCCTCAGTACCTTCTGCTTGTTGTCCTCGCAGTGCACGTGCAGCACAAACAAGCTGTCGCTCAGGCTGCTGACGGAGATGCCTGGGGGAGAGATGGGAGCGTCAGCAGCCCTGCCAGGACCTTGGGAGTGCTCCACAGCCTCTCCCAGGAATGCAGCAACTGTTCCCAGGACAGCTGAGAGGCTGCAGGGGGCTGAGGGCAGAGGCTTCAGCCAAAAGCTGCAGTGACCACACTGCAGCAGACTCGGCAGTTGGAATTCCCTCTCCCAAAGAATCCAGTCCCTGTTGGATATTCTGAGGGCCAAAAGCTGCAGCAGTGCCCCAGGCAGCTGCTGTGCAGGAATGGTGCAACTCTCCCACGGTAGGGCCCTGCAATTGGGGAATCAGGGCAGTGTTGACGGACATTAATTCAACCATTTTGGTGACATTTTATGGAGCTCAGTATTAGAAAAAGTCAATTTCAAGGTACTAATATGCTTGCCAGGATCAGCTCATTCCAGCACAAAGCCAAATTGGAGTTTGTGTTGGTCCCTATTGAGGTGCAGGGTGTGGGAGTGCCCAGCCCCATCCTGTGCCATTCCCACCTGTCAGGTTGGAGTAGTCGATGCGCTGCTTGATCTTGGACTCCTCCACCACGATGGCCGAGCTCTGGGTGAGCAGCAGCTGCCGCGCCTCGCCTTGTAGCCCTTCCTGTCGTACTTGACCACGGGCACTGCGTACTGAAACACGAGTGAGCAGCCAGGGCCACCTGGGGCACTCACCGGGGCTTGGGAAAGGGGGAATGCAGAGAATTCTCTGTGCCACAACTTCCTCACTGACCCAGAGCAGCTCTGGACACAGCTGGGGCTTGGCAAACTCAGGTTTGGTGTCACTCTGAAGGTTCCCCCCTTCCTCTGTGGCTGCAATCCCTGCAGTTCTTAACTGACATTCTTAAACTGCCCAAATCTCCACTTTCTAATCCATCAGCTCTTCCCAGAGAGTAGGAAGTATCTAAAAGTCCTCTAAAGTATTACAAGTGCAATACAATGTAAAATTCCTGCTGTACTTTCTTCAGAAATCTAATCTACCCTTCTGCTGAGTAACTCTGGGAGCTTGACAAAAGTATTGGGACACACATCTCTCACCTTAAGTGCTTCATTCTCTAACGCCTGGAGGACTTTAGTATTTATTTCTTCTCTACCTGTATTAAAACCAAAGAGGTGGGGGGTCAGAAAGGAATTTCCAGCAAGAAAAGAGTAAATTAATCTCCCCCTTCCTCCCTCCTGTTAAGCTTGGCAACTCCTACTCACCCAGTCGAGTGTTGATGAAGAGCCTGGGAACACTCTGAGGATAATTGTCTTTTTTACCCTTGAAAATCTCACTGGCAATTACTTTTTGTTCCAACTGCAAGGACAAAAGAAGTACTCTTGTTTAGTACAAAACTTCTCCTCATTAAAAAGATACATTTGTGTTAGAAGAGATGTTCCCATTGTGGTTTTATTAGCAGTCATCATCTAGTTCTGACCTGAATCATGCCAGCCACACACTCACACTAAACATTCCATATATCCCTCACCTTTTAAACAGCAAGAAAGACAGAAAACCTTTTTCCTTTCCCTTCCATAAGTATGTGTTATATTTCCTTTTTGAATTTACCTGGACATGGCACCTGCTCCCTGGATTTTGAGAATGCCCACGTTTAAAGTTTCAGAATTCTCCCACTGCAGTTTCCCCCTTAATCTAAACTTTGGTCTCCTGCTCCACCCCTTAAGGCTTTTGTTTCACGTTCCAGGATTTATTTCACCAGGGTATTTAATTGAAGCACTAACAAGAAGTCATGTCCTTATCAGTGCTGTGTGACACATTCTCTGAGCTCCTCACTACTCCCCACCTTATCCTGGCAAACAGCACAATTCCACATGGAGTTCCTGTTTGGATGGTGAGTCACCCTAAACCTTTAGTCCCCCTGAGGTGGCAGAGTTCCAGGCACTGTCAGTGACCTGAGCTCCAAGAACAAACCAGGGACTGGGAAAATGGGAAATCCCATTTGGGGCCACAGGACAAAGCACCTGAGATATTTACAGGTAAAAATGGGCGTGAAAGAGGCTCATGATCAGTGAGTCTGGTTTGCTGGGGGAAAGCAACTGCTGAGCTGAGTTAATCCATGTCCTTAATCACAGGCTCAGCCCCAGTCTTTTCCAGGTGTTGATGCACTGCAGAAGGTTAGAGATTGTGCAATGAAAAAATGTCCTATTACGTCTCTTTAATGAGCCTTTTTTTATTTCCAAATATAAAAATTCCCTCCCCCTACCTTTCCATGAGATGAATCAAATCTCAGTATCATTTTTATTCTTTTTAGCTACAACAGAGCAGCTGAAACTGTTCCTGTAACTTCTCTGTTTGGAACATGACTGGGTTTGTGTCTGCAGGATTCTTACTCTCGACTTTACATGGTACAGGCAGAATAATGCAGCTTCTTATATTTTTAGCTTCCATGGGCAGAAGAACAGGGCCTTTCAATAGAGAAATTATGTGGGGGCTTGGCTCCACAAACTCCTTAAATAGTACCTATTCTAATATGTATAGAATGGGGCCTGTAATGCACATTCCAGTCTTTTAGTGTTTTGTCTCCAACCTAACCCCAAATCAACGCACTGTTCCTGTGGCACCCCAGAATGCAGTGATTCACAGCCCTCCAGCTCCCCACTGAGTGCCACTGCAGAGCCCTGGCCCTCCCACCCAGCTGCTCCTCTCCTGCATTTCCTGCAGGCTGGTTTTAATTTGGGAATGTCAGGGAAACCCTGCAGAGGTGTTTGTACCTGCTGCTTCCACTCGGGGCTGATCCTCTTGCAGTAGGTCCAGACCATGTTCTGCATGCAGAGCCTGCGCAGGAGCTGCGACGCCTGTGGGGAATCCCATGGGAAAGGGGATGGATCAGAGCCAGGGACAGACCCACAGGGACACAGCCAACAGCCCAAAACCACTGACACCCAATAGGGACAACATCCCAACAGGGACAAACCCACAGCAACACAGCCAGTGGCCCAGAACCACTGACACCCAATAGGGACAAAATCCCAATAGGGACAAACCCACAGGGACACAGCCAACAGCCCAAAACCACTGAAACCCAGTAGGGACAAAAACCCAACACCCCAGAACCACTGACAAACCAACAGGGACAAAACCCCAATGGCCCTGAACCACTGACAAACCCAACAGGGACAAAAATCCAACAGGGACAAAACCAACAGCCCAGAACCACTGACAAACCAACCCAAGAGGGCCAAACCTGACAGGGACAAAAACCCAACAGCCCAGAACCACTGACAAACCCAACAGGGACAAAAACCCAATAGCTCAGAACCACTGACAAACCCACATGGACAAAATCCTAACAGGGACAAAAACCCAATAGCCCAGAGTCACTGACAAACCCAACAGAACAGAAGCAACTGCAGAAAATGCACTTCTGGGTAAAAAGCTGTTTCCTGACTGAGAATGAAATAATAAGTAGTTTATTTCCTGCCTGTTTATCAGGCTTGCCCTAAGACTTCAGCTGCTTTAGAGTGGGGAATAAACACCAGGATGCCTCCACCTTACACAGCTGTGCCCTTCCTTCCTTCCAGCTGTACCTTCAATCCAATCAAGGACCTTTTGGATAAGGTAACTGGGATTTTCTGCAATGTTTTGTTTTTGAGCAGAGAAACCAATTCAAGCAGATGCAAAATAATAACAGCAATGGAGGAAACTGGATTTGTTAAGAGAAAAATGGATGGGAATTTCAGACATGGATGAGAAACTAAGGAGAAAATGGTGTTGCAACAGCACCACACCCCAAGAACCTGCAGTTCTCCAGCCCTGGATTCCCCTCCCACATCCCAGCTGCCATTCCCACCTCACAGAGCGAAGGGGGAGGAGTTGGCCACGATTTGTCCAAGACATTTTTTGGTAAGTTCCTCTTGAGGTTCATCAGGAAGGAGAATCGGATGTAATCCAGGAAATACTCGTTCTCTGGGCACCGCGGGTGGTTCCGGTAAATGAAGCCTTTAATGAACCTGTGGGTGTGGAAAATATTGTTAGAAAATTTTAAAAGTCATCAAAAATTAGTGGTATTTAAAGGTTCCATTTCCTGGGCTTTATTTAATAGTTGTAATTCATTTTAAAAAACTCTGCAGTGACAAGAAAGTTTATTTTTAGCATCTTATTGTTAGGGAATAAAGTGATGAGGGAATAAAGTGATGTTTGAGGGCTTGGGCTACTCTTCACACACCTCCTGATGGTCTCCACTGCCCATTTCCTCTTGGCAGCTTTTCGGCGGCCCAGGGTTCCCCTCCACCAGGACTGGATGGCGATGGCTAAAAATAACACAAAGATTTTGGGATTAACTGAGGTCCTTCAGCCCCAAACTGACTCCAGACAAAACTGGTACCAAAAATGCTCAGGAAACGCTGCCTTGGAAAGAAACAGCATTCAGTGGGGCATAGGGGGCAAGAATATAAGTTTTTATTAATATATGTTGGATAAATGTCAATTCCCATAAAAAGATGGGGGAACATCTCTCCCTCTTTCTCTGAGTCTCTCCTACCTGAGTGTTTCATGGTCAGGAATTTCTTCCGGCGGTAGAAACCTCTCCATGTCGCCTGCATTTTTGTGGCTGAAATAGCAAGAAAAGTGGTAATTTGCAATTGTGACCAAGCAGATTTTGGTAGAAAAAGACTCAACTTCTAAATAGAAATCCACTGCAAGTGTGAGTGGCTCACCCAGACTCTGCTTCCTCACTTCCAGAGCATCTTCTGTTGAAAACAAGGTCTTGGGAAAGCGGATAAAAATCTTCGTTCTAGAAACAGAAATGCAGAATTACATTTAACATGCTGGAGAAACTTGCTTTTGGCACCCCCTTTGGGCTCTCTAATCTTTATCTAGAACCCATTATCTAGAGAAGCTTTATTTCAAAGGGACAACATGAATGTCCAGTGATTGAGAACCTCAAACTCAGAACACAGAACTGACCGTCCCATTTTGTATTCTTCAGGTTTGTAGCCAAGATGCTTCACCAGCACAGCCACACCATCGTAGGGCCGCCCATCCCACGTGGGCCATGTCTCTGGACAGAGGGATTTGTACCTGGGAATTGGCAGGAGGAGAAATCTTAGGGAAAGATGTAAATTCCAAGGAGGGAAAGAGGCTGCAGGAAGGGAGAGAGCCCAAGCTTTCCACCCCTCTAGGTGGTAGAGCTGCCCCTGTGCTGTTCAAAACAGCTCCCCAGCCTCAGTGTCAAAGGGATGAAGGCCAGGGAGAGGGAGGAGGATGGGGAAGAATTCCAAAGCAGTTTCACCTCTGCAGGAACACTTCGTATTTTCTGCGGTAGGCGAAGCCGGCTCTGCGCACTCGGAGGTTTTCCATCAGCCCCAGGTACTTCACCTGGTGTCGGATCAGGACTTCATCAAATCGATCTTGGCAGGGCATGGAAATGGAAAAACACACTCAGTGCACAGCTGCCCCTTCCTCTGGAGAAGGGGAATGTTCCACATTCCACACAGAACTTCCACAGCTCTCTTCAACCTCTAATGAATCCCCACGGCCCAAGTCCCACACAATTTTGTGTCTCTTGCCTTCCCCACCACCATCCCCTTTTCATTATTTAGCTCCAAAATGAAGCTTTCCTTTGGGATGTTTTATGCATAGAAGAAAAAATGAGGGAGAATAAAGTCATTGTAATGGATTTCCATAGGTCAATAACCTTTACTTTAACCACAACCCTCCTCCACCAGAGACCACATGCTCCCATTCCAATCCTGGCTGCTGGCACTGTCACCCCTCCCTGCAGAAGCTCTGGATCTGACCCAAACAGAATCAATCTTGCAGGACTTCCTTTTGCTCCTTTCTGTGCCTCCCAGACTGGGATGCAGAGCTGGGATCTGTCCCTGGCCTTACCAGCCTGTTTGGCATCGTTGGGTTTCATGCAGCGAATGTAGGAAGGTTCTTTGGACATCAGGATCTCCATGAGTTTGGCGAGGCTGTTTTTGAACTGAGTTGCTGCCTAGGAGAAAAAGAAGAAAACTCCACATGAAGGGATGGATTGGAGCTACAAACCAGAAGAATACAATGTTTTGGTTTTTTGTTTGCATTCAGGTCATGGCAGAGAGTTCATGTTTTAAAAAGAGGAAAAGGCCACAGCTCCCTCCACAGCTCTTGAGTTCTCACCGTTTCAGGTCTCTTCTTGTCTGTCAGCTCTGTCCTGTCAAAGCACTGGTTTATGATGGGGTTCTCTGAGTTGCACATGGTCTGCAGAGAGAGATGTTTTCAGAGATGAAGAACAGAGCATTCTTTACCGAGATACCAAAGAAACATGGGGACAAAACTATTTCTAATAAGGAAGTGAACACTGGGATCTCAATCACTCTGTTCAGAGCACAGCCCTATGGACACACAGCTTCCAGGTGGAGTCCAGGAGAATCCCTTCCCTCAGCTGCCAGCCCATTTTAAACCCAGCTTCTCATACTGTTCTGGAAACTTCCTCCATCCACACTTACCTCCTTCAGGTTCCGGAAGAGAAGGTCATTGTTTTTATCTAGAAAACCTGCAAGAAAAACAAACCACTCAGGCTGGAATTTCAAGGCAGGGATTTGAGATTTGAAATGAATCTGGTTGATCAGATGATGTCAGGCTGTATTTTAGGCCCAGATTTTTGCTTTTTCTGTGTTACCTGCAACACTGTAGGTGACGTCCCCAGCGTAGTGCGAGAGCCGAAACTCCTCCCGCCCCAGCGACTTGCGCGTCTTCTGGTCAGCGAGTTTGTGCCTGGGGAGGGAGAAAAACCCTTCAGGAGACACCAACCTCTGGGGGATTCACTTCAAAAAAGCACCAGGACATTGGATCCTGCAGTGGGACTGTGCAAAGGTGGGCAGGGAATGTAAGCTGGACTTGCTGATTGTCAGGAAATCAAGTTATCAACCAGCACGTCATGAAAGTGTCATTAAATGTATTTTCATTAAAAGGGGAATTTCAGTGCTCCTTGCAGAGTGGTTCTGTGTGCACGTGGGATTTAGAGGTCCTAAGCTGAGCATTCAGAATAAAAGCAGAACATTGAGAATAAAAAGCCATTTGGAGCTCCAAAAGTGAAGTAAACAATCTGCAAGGTGCAGAGCCAAGTCAGCACCGAGAGTTTTGTCTCCCCTGATATATTCTGAAGCTCAGTCAGGCACTTAGTGTCAACAACCTATCTTATATTCTCTTAAATATCAATCAAATCTCTTTGCAAGAGAAAATTCTCATCTTTTCTGTGGGACACAGCAGAGTGAGGATGCTCTGCTCCCCACACCAGGATCCATCACTGCCCTCAGCTGTGGGGCAACACTCACGTGAGAAAATGAGGATGATTCTTCACAGTCTCCTCCAGTTTCTCCAAGAATGTTGTGTCTGTGGCATCCCCAGGTCTCAGGCACTCCTCATCCTACAAACACAACAATTCCAGGGATTTCTGACTGGGCTCTGGCTCTGCCTCACTGAAGCAGTGTCCCAGCTTGGCCCTTTGGCCTTTCCACAGCTTTTAGCTCAACAACTCAAGAGCTGTTGAGCTGAAAAAGAAAACATTTCCCTCCTTGCAGACAGCCAGGATTGGGAACTGCAATGATTTTGGGAGATACAATGATTTTTAATGGTGTAACTGATCAGGGTATTATTGCTCTTCCCACCTACTCAAACACTTCCAAAATAAAGTGATTTTTTTCCCATGTTCTTCCCCTTGTTTTCCACCACATTGCCCCAGATTCTTCATTCAAAACGGTGTTTTCAACTCACCAAGATAGAAATGATGCCTTTGAATTTCTCTTCCACCAAATCACAGATTATTTTGTTATTGAAATACTGAACTGGTTCCCACTGTGAAGACAAGAAATCACACTTAGGTGAAAACAATTCTAGACTGGAGAGAACACCCTGTGAATTTCAAAACACTTCAGAGAGCACCTGACTGAAACAATCTTCCTGTCAAATTTGAACTAAAGCTTTTTTCACTCATCACATTTGTTTTCCTACCATTCCCTTTATTTCAATCAGGGTAAAAGCTCAGGATGGAATTACTCACTTCTAGCTGTTATCACACAGTTACCAGGGTTTCAAAAAGAAAGGAAAAAGGAGAGCTCTTGAATTCCTTTCCTTTGGAACTCCTTTTGCAGCCTCTGGCAGGAGAGGGAAGGGAGGATTTGGGTTCTTACCGCGATGCCCTCGGACTCGTACTCCTCTTGCTCTGACTTCAGTGTCAGCTCTATGAAGAGCTGCTGCAACTTTTCATTGCAATAATTAATACAAAACTGCTCAAAGCTGCGAAGGAAAATTAGAAAAATTATCACTACGGCTGGAGCATGAGTAAAAGGAGGTACAAACACAGTGGGACAAAGGCAGAGCTCAACCTGTGGCATGAATACACCCCCAAAAAACCAAGAGTTTATTTAAAATACCAGCACCATTAATAGCTGCAAACGCTCATTATTAGCTGGATGTCCCAAGTGTTAGAAGCCCTGTGATTATCAGTTTTCCACCTGATCTCCTGACATTTCAATGCCACCTCTTTCTCTCACTAAAAGATGCAATAATGCCTTGTTTCACAAAAGAGAGAAAACACTGCAACAAATGAAATAATTCAGAATTTACCCAAAACTCAAGAGACCCTGATTGAAACCAACCTGTTGTGCTGGAAAACCTCAAACCCATAGATGTCCAGCAATCCTAGAACTGTTGTACTTCTCCAGCCTGGAAACTTTTCTTCCTGCAACAGAAAACAAATATAGATATTTACTCCCACCTATCATCCATCCGTGGATTGAAACAATTTCATTCCAGCGCAATTTGGAGAACAGCTTGATTTGGAAATGACTAAAAACCACGGAACTTGCTTTGCAGCTGAAAGGTTTGAAATTTGCTTTCACATTTGGCTGGATATGAACAATCAGAAGGGTCACTTGCCTTGTAAGCCAGGGATTTGTTGACCTTGCTGACCAGCCAGGAGAAGGTGCGTCCATAGATGGCCTTGGCCAGAGCATCCCTGGCGTAGGCTGCCTGCTCCAGGTTCAGGGGGCTGAGCAGCTGCAGGCAGGAGCACAGAAAAACCACTCAGCTGATGCCTTAAGGAATTTTAGCTTCTATTTTTCAGGTATCTGTAGTTTTGGTGTGTAGCTCTAGGCTTCATATGAAGTGCTAAAAACCTCTGTTCCTAGCATTTTAGACAAAGCAATTCCTCTCAGTTGGAAATCCAAGGACACGTTTGCTGCCTCAGATCCCTAAAATACGTAAACAACAATGAACTGGGGGGAGCAAGCTTGGGGTAATTGACATCATCACCTGAAGGTGTAATTGGATTATTGAGACCCAATATAATAATGGACAGAACTTAAAAATTCTGACTTGCTGTCCATTTTGGGTGTAGCCTCTGGCGTAGGCTCTGTCTGCCCTAAATGCACCTGAGGCCTTTAATGAATGTATCTGCTTTTTAATTCTCCTAACTTTGTCTAGCCTTTGTTTCAGGTAAACCCTGTTTTAGGCATCACAGCAGTCCCCAAACCAAGAGATCACCTTTTCCTGCTCCATCATCAATCAGCAGCCACTCAAAAGCATCCTGCTCACGGCTGAGCAGTCACCAGTGGGATTCTGATTCCTTGAATCCCAAACCCCAGGGCCTGTTCTTACCTCCTCCCCTTTTGCTATGATCTTCTTGTGGATCAATGCATCCCGAAGAACAGAGCCATCCACTGCCAGCAGCTGCAAGCAGGATAATTATTAAATAATATTAAATTAATTTATGAAGCTGTACATTCCGTTCTCCTAAAATCCCAGCCCAGTGGAACAACCCTTTATTTCCCACTCTCACTGCAGCATCAATCCCTCCCTTCCCTCCCTTCTGACCTAACAAATTATTTGGCTGGAAGGTTGTGGCACAAGGAAGTCACTAAGCAAAGAAACAGAGGTGGTTCTTTCTTTAAAGCTCTCCTCCAGAGTCTATTCCTACCTCACTGCCAGAAGGTGAAAACCTCAAGGCAGTGGTGGGTCAGGTGGGAAACAGAGAAGTCATCAATTAAAGGGGATGATAATATCCCCTGATGATAATATTCACATTTTATTTAGGTTAAATAAAGTAAAATTTATGAGGACTTCCAAATCCCACTCTAAAATTCTATGATGATACCAAGCTCAAAGTAAGGAAAACTCCACAATTTCCTGTACTATCTCCCTCACTGGTGATACTCACCCTGGCCAGGTATTTAATCTGATTCTCTGTAGTGACCTGAGCATTCCCCTGCTCATCAGCAGCAAACTGCACATTGCCCAGGTGCAGGACACTGGCCACGATGCTCAGCAAATCCTGGGGTGGGAGCACAGGCAGAGGTCAGGGTGATGGAATGAACACACAGGGTATTTTTTTTAATCAATATTTTAGGAGAGCATTTTGTATAATTTCTAGGATTTTTATAGGGGATAAACGAAAAAAAATTATCAACTCTGAATGGATTCACTGATTTCAATCAGAAATCCCAAATCCAAGCAGAAAAATTCTTTAAAAGTAGGAAAATCTGTGCTGCTAAACCTCACCTCCACCTCACTGTCATTGAAGCCAATAACAGACAGGGCTCTTCTCATAATCTTCCACTCGTTTTTGTCATTTATGGAACTGACCCTTGCACAGTGACCCTAAAAAGACACAGTTTGATATAAATAAGTAAATAATTGTCGGAGATACATCACCCATGCCTAAAGCACTCTATGTTTCTTTTTATAGCAGTCCCCTCAGAGCTATTTCTGAAGCGAAGGAAGGAAATTACAAAGCCAATTGAAAATATCTCAGTCCTGTAATACAATATTTTGAGAACGATAGTTAATGCTCACCTTTACCAAATAATGATACTGCTGTGGGTTCTTCTCGAGGCCCAACCTCCTCAGCAGGTCCTCCTCCCCCTCCTTCCAGCAGCTGGTAGAAGATGTGGAAGTTCCTCTCGCCGTGGTTCTGGTGCACAACTCGGGATTTCTCCAGGAGGTAGTTCAAGATGTGGCCCCCGACAGGAGCCCCCTAAACCAAGGCAGACACATGGAAAGAGTTCATCAAGACAGAGGAAAACATTTCTGCTTCTTGGCTGTCTTTTCAGAATCTAGAGCACTGTGAAAACACAGAAAATTAGCTGCCATTCTGTGTCATAACCTCTAACACAGCAGTGATTTGAGTGTGGAATGACTTGTGTAAAATTCCTTCTAGGAGTTCACCACAAAGGGAAAGCACCAAAACTGAGTGTACAGGGATTAAAGGAGACTTCAAGGACTGCAGCATGGCAATGCTGAGCTCCTCAGCTCCTGCACTGTGTCCACCCTGCTGGTGTGGGGCAGTTGGGGTCAGAGTGGACACAAAGTCACACAGGACAGGGACTGTCTGCAGGTCACAGCTGGTTTATGTGGATTTATTTTGGGAGTATTCATTGGCACAGTGCATTTACACTCTAGAAACAAAAGGATTTGATCTCACTGTCCCCTTTTATTATAGAAATAAGGGAAGAATGAACAGAGAGTGAGTGCCATAAAACCCAAACTTTGCTACCACAGGCTCTGCTTGTGCTGTCACCAAGGGAATGCAAAGCACTCACTACACACAAAGAACCAGGACTGGGACCAGTTCTGAAATAAAAAACAGATTCCAAGTTACCCGGTAATCAAACTGCACATCCATGTACTTCCCAAACCGACTGGAGTTGTCATTTCGAAGGGTTTTTGCATTTCCAAAGGCCTGAAATGAAAATGATCAGAGAAAAATAAATGAGTACCGAGTCAGATTATTTATAAACACTTGAGTGAAGCTGCCAGTTATTTATTTACAGCCTAGGATTTTCCTTCCTGGAAACCCAGAAGGAAACAGATTGCTCCCTGAATTCTAACGCTGATCTTTCCACCCAGTGCAAGCAGTGCAGATGGAACATCCTCTGAAAACACTTCCCTCCCCCCTGCGAGCTGATTTTAATGCCAGTCCACTTCTGACAACATATGCCACGTCTGACAGCCTTTTCCAAGCTTCCTCTGTCATCACAGCCGTTTGTCACAGCTCGCTGCCAGCAGGACCTGCTGCTGGAGCTCACCTTTCCCGGGATGCAGGACATGGAATCTCTCAGGCCACTGCAGACAGCCGGGGCTGGACACTAGAGGACACCACAGCACCAGAGAATGAACCCAGGAGTGCCTTGCGGAGCTGCCCGCTGGGATGTGCCCCTTTGCAGCGATCCAGAGCTCTTCCCACTCCAAATCCCCTCTTTCCCGGCACCCCATCCATGCCAGAACGGCTCCTGGCATGCTGCAAAGGGCCAATCGAGAAACAACCACCAGGATGTTCCCGCACAGCATTCCCAGGACACGCTGTCACCACACTCCCGGTGACTCCCGGCCAGGATCCCGTGGGAAGTACCTCCAGGACGGGGTTGGACTGCAGCAGGCGATCCTTGACGGTCTCGACCTGCTGGCTGGCAGGGCAGGTGACAGCATAGTACTGCAGGATCTTCTTGGTGGCCTCGGTCTTGCCGGCTCCACTCTCACCAGAGATGAGGATGCACTGGTCCTTCCTCTCGGTGCGCAGAGAGCGGTAGGAGTTGTCTGCGATGGCATAGCTGGGGGGACAGCCAGGGCAGGGTGATTCCCAGAGATCCCACACTGGGAAATCCCTGACATCCCCCAGAATGATCTCAGGGTGAGATCACACTGCTCCTGACGGCACAGGGTGGCACTGACACCTCTGACACGTCCTAACCACAGGGTGTTTGTGCAAATTGGCAAATTCCTTTAGACTTCTTTTGGCTTTTTTTCTGACCACAAAAAGGTGGAAGTCGACTAAATTGTGCAGACCAGCTGACTTTTCTAAATGTAAGTGATCTCTCCCCATTGGTCCCGTGGGACAGAAGTTTTACATTCAGGAAGCACCTTGTTCTCCACTGGTGTTTTTTCTCGCTTACCTTCCAAGTGATAACACACTCAGGTCACAGCTGCCCTTTGCTGTCTGGGGGCTCCAGAGCAGCCCAGCCTCCCACAGCCCCCCTGGATGGTGGGAAGAGCTGGATGAGGCCAAGGAGCATCCTGCAGGCTCCCTCTGCCACCCTCACCTGCCCCAAACCCCGAGCAGTTCCCCCTGGCCTGGCTCTGCCCCTCTGCTCCCTCCTTTGCTGCTCTTCTTTCATTTCAGTGTTCTTGCCCAGTTCAGAGCAGCCAGGATCTCACAGCCAGAGAGCAGCAGGGTGAGTGACAATGGTGACAACTGCTCACAGAGGGACAGCAAAAGGACAGCACACTGAGCCTCCCAAACAACACTTTCAGCTGTCTCACATGTGGTGATCAAGCACATATCCTGTCTTCACACACCTGACAGCCCTCTAGTAGCTTGGCTTTTTTTTGTTTCCCTCTTTCATTTTCTAACTCTCCTGCTGCGACATTAATTAGAAATAATCACACCAAAAGAACAGCCCTGGCCTTCTCAAGGCTATTAATACTTGGTGCTAAGGCAACACCAGTGAGCTCCCTTAGCAACACAACCCCACACTCACCCCACAAAACACATCACTGCCCTCTCTTCCCATCCAGACTCTGCCTCTGGAGTATTTTGGAAACAGCTGAATAAATGCAAATTTCATTTCAATTTGAAGCAGTGCCCATGGCCCCCACGCCTTTCTGGGGTGGTTTATGGCCCTGTGAGCTCCAGTCACACAGACAGAATCCCTTCAAAATAAAGATGTTTATGGTCCCATTGGCAGGCCATAAACAGGACAGGATGTGACGGATCTCTGGGAATATGCTGCGTTCCAAGCCCACAGGGATAACTTCTCTCCTCTGACTGGGATGCACTTCCCAGAAAACTCAGTGCTCAGGCCTAGACTTGAGCTATTTGACACTGGAATCTTGAAGCATTTTGGCTTTCTGGAGTCAGTTTAGAAGAGGAGGAAGAGGTTCCCAAACTCCCTGAATTACTGGGAAAAGGGGAAGCCCAGAGCACTGCACTGCAGATGGAGCATTTTGAAGCTCCTCAAAGGATTTTTAAATGCATGCATAATCAAATAACACAATGGAAGGGCAGGAAAAGTCAACAAAAATACTGTTTTCCCAGCAGGAGCAGCAGTGGTATCCAGGATCACAGTTCTCCAGGGCTCTGCACATTTTACAGCTTCTGAAGGGACTTGTTAAAAGGAGAAAGAAAGCCTAAGAAATAATCAGCTACACTGGGACTTAAGTGTAAATTAAAGGGAATTAAAGCACATTTTCGTAGTGCTTCATCCTATCCATGAGCACTGTCATCACCCTGTACCCACTGCACACTTAAAACCAGAGCCACAATCCCAAGGATTTCCCAGAGAGTCCCAAAATTCCCATCTAAGGGCACAGAGTGGCACCTTTTCAATGAGGGGAGAACTGAGTGGGTTTGAATGCAGGGTTTTTCAAGTTTAATTCTCCCCCATCTGGGATCACACAATAAAAATCACATTTTTGTCCTGACAAATCCAACTCCAAGCTGCTGAGACTTTCCCAAGTCATGGTGTTTCTCCCCCTCTCTGTGCTTGCAGCACATTCTGGTTTGTTTACTCTCCTGGGCTATATGCCAGCAATAAGAAACAACCCAAATAGTTTGCTCAAAAATAATATCATTTACTCTTCCAAGATGTCTTAAAAAACCCCAAACCCAACTCAACACAACACAACATAAAAAACCCTCCAAGAGGTGCTCAGAATTTGGCCCTTGGTCCTGAAAAAACCCCATTTTGAAGCCATGTGGTCTCAGCTCTCAGTCATCTTTTTCTTTCAGTCCGACAAAAAAATTCAAACGCTTTCAAAAATAACTTTAAACCTCAAACTTTCTTTTTTTTTTAATGGGAAATTGGGAATGCTCACCAGGCCAGACCATGTAAATAAATACATTCCTTGTTCCAACAGGCTGATGGTATCTTAGCAACAAGGGAAATACCAGATAAATATTGGTCAGGGAGTAACAGCAGAGGTAGGAAAGAAACCCCCACACAGCAAAAACCCTTTTCCCTACTTAGCCCCATGCTGGGGAAACTCAGAGCTTGGACACAGAGACCCCAAATAACCCTGGAACAATGAACTCCTGTCCTGCCAGGGCTGGGCAAGCAGCTCAGTTCCTGCAGCCAGGAAGGAACCAACTCCCTTTCCAAATACTGCTCTTGCAAAGGCAACTCATCCTCTTTGGAGAGAGGAACGGGAATAGAAAGAGCCCTAACCACACCCTCTGGAGGATCCTTTCCATCCCTTTCTATCCCTAGGATTTTCAGGGCTGCAGCTGGACAGGGAAAAGTCCTGTTTGCCTGTTTTTGCAGTGTCCCCACAGGGAACTCACAGGTGAGGAGAGACTTCATAGAAGCTGACGCCGCGGTAGCGCTCCATGTTCTGCTTGGTGTAGATCTCCAGCTCCTTGTAGGGGTTTACAGACACCAGGACAGAGCCAATGTAGGTCTGGAAGAGAGAACAAAGAGCAGGGAGGTTGCAGGAGGGCTGGAGGCAGAGCTCAGGCTCCTCAACATCCACCTGGAGTGCTGGGGATGCTGCTGAGGGCTTCCAAACAGGCCAAGGGTGCTGAGGAAGAGACTTTTTAACTCTGGGAGAGTGGCACTGCTGGAGTTGTGCCAGCTGTGGCATCCCTGCTGGATAAACAGCACTGCAAATGGTTTCAGGGCTTGTAACAAGCCACAATAGTGGGTGATTTCTGATATACATTGAGGATCGAGTTCAAGTGTGGGGCTGGTGAAAATGGGTGAGTTCAGGACACAGAAGAATGTGGTGAGAGTTGGATTTTCAGTGCTGTAGATGCCAGCAGAGCTCAGCAGCAGCACTGCACTGAGCCCCTGCATCCATCAACAGGACAGCAGCCCAGACTCCTCCTGGCACAAGCAACCTGTGGGAGCTGACAGCACCACCATCCCCAAACCAACCGCAGAGCACAGCTGGGATTGCCCTGTGCAGCACTCCAGGTCACTCTGGTGACAGTGACTGTGCTACTCACATAGATGAGGTTCTCCTTGAAGCGCTTCCTCAGGTTCTCAATGAAGGCAGCTTCGCTGGTGAAGTTCTCCAGCAGGACAAAGTCCTGCACCCCGACACGGTCCCGGGCGGTCAGCGCGCTCTCCATGGTCAGCCGGATGCCGTTGGCTCCTAATCCCTGCAGCCGAAAGCATGGGGAAGTTGGGATTGCTGTGGCTTTGCAGGCAGTTCCCCCAGCCCACAAGAACCACAGTTACCCATGGATATTAAAATAGTCCACAGCTGCTGTTGAAAACACTAACTCAGTGGTTACCAACACTTCATCAGTTGTCTGCTCTAATTGCTTTGAGGGAAGACAAGGCAGCGTTAGGGAAAAATTACTGCTGAATTTCCAATCACTTCAAATCAATCAAACAAACAAGCATCTGATGAAGAGAATAAAACTTGGATTTCCTTTCCCAGGCATCCTCTAGCAGGAGGGAGACTGAAATGTGTTCTCTCCTCTCTCTGATTTCACAACAGGAAACCGTTTCGAGGTAAAGAATCTTTTATGACTAATAATGATTCATCTCAAACAGCTTCACACTGCTGACCAACTTAAAAGCTTTAGCAAAGCACCCAGTGGGAAAATTCTGAGAAAATGGAGAAGAAATGAGAAATGGGCATTTCTGCAGCCCACGCCAGTCACTGAATTTAGACTGTGACACCGAGGTGCATCAAGAGACTCCTACCCCTGACCCTCTTCAAAGGTTCCATTTCCAACATGATGTGGTTGAGACACAACCATCTGAGGAAAGCACTCATCTGCTGACTCCTGACTTCACTCAGCCTCACCAGAAAGCAGGGAGGGGAAATGTGCACCCAGGGGTGACTCAGTCTGGGGAAATCTCTACACGAGGGACAGAGATGGAGAAGATGAGAGGCACCACAGAAACCAGAGACAGGAGGTGCAGCGTGTGTGAAACCATCTGCCTCACACCTGCCTGCATTTCCTCAGCATCCTCTTGAATCCTTTTGACTTTGCAAACTGCTCACAGCAAGCACCCTTGCCCCATAATAATCCTAAATCATTTCCCTAAAGGTCCTTTCTGCTCCTTCCCAAGATACAAAAGTGGTCAAACCACAGGGATTGATGGTGTGCAGGGAGAAAAATAAACCCAGTCTTGGTCAGGAAGGAAATCTACCTCAAGTTTTGTTAAACAGTAATAAAGGCAGGACACACTGAAGTATCAATTTGGCCCAAACAGGTGCAAATTCCCTCAGTCTGCAGTTGGTTTGATTCACCAATAATTTCTTAGTAAATGTTTTTATAATTTGGTAAATGATTAGTAAATACAGTTTTGCCTATTTCTGCAAGTTCTAATTGGCTTGCTCCTTGTAAGCCTGGGCAGAAGTAGTTGCCTGAACCCAGCAGTTTTCAGATAGGAAAATTAGTTCCTTCTGGAAATCTCAAATCCAGACCCATTCTAATGGCTCAAATACCACAAAGAGACATCATTTGATTTCCTGTTTTATTTTTTCCAATTAGTCTCATGGTCTGGAAGGCCTGACTTCTAAGCTTGGAAAGACCCAGTCTGGGAGGAATTCTGCAGATACTGTCATTAAGCAATCCTTTTGAAATGCCCAGCATTTTCCAAGCCAAGTCCTTCACAGCTTCAGCAAAATGTCCTGTTGTCTTCTCCCCTCTTTGCCAAGGTGAAAAGGGATAACCCTTGGAGAAGGGAAGGAAATTGGAGATAAATCACATACAAATAAACTCTGCCTAGAAATGAGAATCCTTCTATCAAAGCAGTGCAATCCTGGGGCAGGTTTGGGACAAGGTGATGAGAACAAAGGCAAAACCAAAGGAAAATAACTTCTTTTCAAGTGGGTAACTTTATGACTACAGTCCTGAAACACAGCTGCCTCAACAACGACCGAGGAGAAACTTCCAGCCTCGCACAGTTAATCCAAGTTTATATAATCCTAAAGACTTTCACAGAAAACGTCACTTAGCAGCTCCAGCAGCTCTTTCATCAGCCCCTCCCTGCAGGCCAGGACAAAGTGATCCCAGCTGTGCACATCCAGGAGAGGGAAGAGCCAATCCATCCCCCTTACAACACAGAAAATTGCACTCCAGCCTCCTCTGGGACAGGCATTTAAGGCCAAGCAGCTTTCGGTTTCCTCCACTTTCTGTCTCCTCATTCAACTCCAACCTCTCGCCGTGAGAACAAAATAACGACCTCGAATTTGCAGTCGGCTCGAAACAAAACAAAAGCCAAAGCAGCACGGCTGAGAGCAGCTTTTTTGGCAATAATTAAATGTGACCAGGGGTTGTGATGCAGTCAGAGCCTCCAGAATATAAACTTTACTGGGTTTTGTAGCCTCCCAAGCCCAAGTTCAGTGCAAATAGAAGCCAGAGCTCAGCAACAGGCACTTCTCCATGCCAGCATTTGCTCATTTGCTTTATTGCGTATGTCCAAGTCTACCACCAGCTTTAAATGTCAGTGTTAACTGTTTCACTGCCTCCAACACCAACAGATGGACCATAAAAGGAGGTGAAAATAAACCCTCTTTGCAAAATGGAAACAGAACAGTCATGCAGAAGGAAGGAAGTGGGGAGAGAAGACACTGCTTCAGAAAAAGATAATCACAGTGATGACCATATGTCGCTACTGAATGATGAGTGGGACAGTAAAGCACTGAATAAATTAAAATAACTAAAATGTTGGTGATTTTCTGTTAGCAGGCACACACCAGATCTGGTGGCTGTAAATTAATGCTAGAAAACCCAGGCTGGGGGGTTAAATGTGGTACAGTGGAGCTAATTAACCATTAAAGCAGTTTGCCTATGGCCCAGGACTTGTGCAACAAACCAGACTGGGAATCTGACAGGGATTAAAACCAACTCAGATTTTCTTCTCAGGGCCAGCTCCTGCTGCCTTGAAATGCTTGGGAAATGCCCACCTGGGGAGCAGGTTAGGTTTAGCCTGAAGATCAGCATCAAATCCCTCCTGCAGGCTTTGCTGCCTCTCCGGAAATGGATAACGCAATGAAGATTCTCTAAAGCAAACCAATGCAACTCAACCAGCAAAACAAAGACCAGGAAAAAGAATCTGGTGGGTTTCTGTCCAGGTTTTGAGGCAAATCACATGCCTGTGGGATTGGAAGTGTCAGAGCCAGGGAAAGGAGGAAAGGGAGCACAGGTGACCACTGACAGCCAGGTGTTTAGGGCAGCTCCACCTTGTACGTCCCCTCTAGGGATCAAAAGGAGGACCTGGCTGAGGCTCCTGACCTTTGTAGGATGGGGACACCAAACACCACACCCAGCACAGGCTGCAAATGGGGAATTGCAAAAATCTGAGCAATCTCCATGTGATCTTGGTGCCTGTGGGCTTAGGAGTGCCTGTGCCTCCTCCCCAGCTCCCCTCTGATCCTGTGCTGACCCCGCTGTCCCGAGGGTCACTCCAGCTCCGGAATGCCCAAACTGATTTCTGCCACCACACTCCCCAAAGCCACCCCACGGCACAGTTTCCAGGGACTCATTCCCACACTATTTTAACCCACTTTTTGCTTTTAATGTCTTCTCCAGAGCTGTGAGCACAACAGTGGCTCGAGGCCAGGAAGGGAAACGTCACTCCGGAACGGTGGGGACCAAGACAGAGCAATCACCAACCCAGCACTGCTTCCACAGGGCTTTTTCTGCCCTGCGATTAAATTTTGGGAAAGACTTTCCGCCGGTGTAAATTGGTTGCTGAATGCAGCCTGCAGAGCCAGGTTTACATTGGCTGAGGTTCCAGCTTTCCTTTGTGTTCATACAAGAGTCAACAAGACCAGAAAATACCTTCAAGCTCCTGGGACTACAAAACCACTCAAGACTGGACTGAAGAGTTTCCTAAACTGGAGGGGCAAATTGCTAACACGGTATCATGAAGGTGTAAACACCTATTTTTCCTTTAAACTCTGCTTAATGCCAAAGCATGATGAAGTTTTTTCCTCTGCTTAGGACATGGAGAACTAATACACCTCAGAAATGAAAAACAGGAGCTTTTGCTCTGTGCAGCAAAATCCAAAGGGTTTGAGTCAGCCAGGCTGAGCACAGTGGGGGATCATCAGCTGCTCCATGGCCATGGAATACCCAACATGGAGCAAGGACTCATTCCCAGGTTTGGTTTTCCCAGAGGGGCACTGGAATGGTCTGTGTTGGCAATTCCAGACACTCTGAGGGAACAGGCAGCACCAGCAACTCCCACTCCTTCCTGGAGCATCCATGAGAAAACACCTGGAGGTGTCAAAGGGTGTCTTGTATGGAGCAGGGAAGCTCCAGAACTGATTTAGGAATGAAAGCCACAATGTAAAGAGAATTTCTGCTTCACCACCTACAAAATGGGTACTTCCATATTTTCTCCTGGCAGTGTATTTTTACAGATTGGGTGGTATCCACTCAGGAGATACTAAAACTCACTAAAACAAGCCCAGGAAGTGGTTCCATCTGGGAAGAGGCAGCCACCTTTATCTCGGTGTGGAGTGCAAGATGATTGATCTGCAGGCTCCATAAATAGTTACAAAGCCGGGAACGGAAGAACAAGCCAGAACCAAATGGGAGTGGGAAGGGAAATGCAGATTAGATTCTGGGAGACAATGCAAGCCTGAACCAAGAACGAACTTCTCGTTGGGGAGATGGCAGAGAAAAGACATTTGTCTCATGGATTGTTGGACATTCTTCACTGTCATGCCAAAGCTGCAGGAAGGAGAAATTTCCTTTGATTTCTACTGCACTCTGCAGCCTGGGAAAGGGTTTGGACACAAGATGAGCTTGACAGAAATCAAGTGTTGTATCCCGGCCCTCAATTCCCAAGGTGTGGAATGGGAAAGCTCCTCTTTCCTTCTGCATGGAGAAAGAAATAGTGATGACAGAGGTGGACAAGAATCAGGGATTCTGCCAGCAAATCCCTGACAGACTGAAGTGCAGCCACTCAGCATCCTCCTCCCTCCTGCCACACTGGAAATCAGCTGCACATTTTGGACACAGCTCTCTCTGTTAGCCAACAGCTGGGATGGAAAGAAGGTTCCCTGAGAGGCAGCTCTGTGTCTTCCATAAAAATCCCCTGCAGCCAACCATGTGGATTTGTCTGCCCTTTCCAAAGCCACCTAAGCTGAGATGGTAATTGATAAGACACAGATTTGGCTTGTTTAGTTAAAAAAAGTCAGTATCAGAGCTGTTAGGTGGATTGGGATCAACACCAGGTAACAACTGTGGTGACACAGCCCAGCAGAGTTAAAGTGAACACCTTTAACTTACCAAACAAAGTCACTGTGTCACCATCTGCCACTCCAGGACCATTTCTTAGAATTACTTTTTATTCTTGCTTCTTTTAGAGCAATACATCACCAGCAATGGAATGTCTGGAGTCAAGGAGCTCAGAACCTGGTTCTGCCTCTGATGCTTCCCATCCTAAACCAGATGGAAGGATGGACGTACAGAATACACTATTCAAAAATTATAATAAAGAGATAGAAATGCTACAGCCTTGGATAACTCTTGTAAAGAAACTATTTTGAAGTTTTCCATCTTTTAAGTAGGGACAAAATGAAATACAGGTAATAAGCAGGTCATGTTACTTGTTCAATGTTTATAACATAATCATATTTTCTAGACTTTATTTTGTGGGGGGTGAGTAAGGAAATAAGCAATTAGCAGTGAAAAGGAAAAGGCAGTTATAAGAACTGATTTGAAGGACAGGAAAAATGTTTACCCTTAAGAGGGGTAATGATATTTCAATCAACAGGCTAAATATAAAAGAGCAGCAAGAAAAATGAACTAGGCAAACCAGAAAGATCACCAGGGCTGGAAAAGTAAATACACTGAATTTCTATATTTAGGGAGCTGACATTTTTGCTCCTGAACAGATGGCACAAGCTGCTGCTGGTTCAAAGATGTTGCTGGTGACAGTTTGCTCAGCAGACCTGTGCCCACAGGCCTGGGCATCCCACAGCAGCTTCAGAGGATAAACAGATTGAAAAAAGAGATTGAAAGAAGGCCAAACCTCAGCTTGCTGCCCCTCCAAGTGAGTTTGGATGGTGATTTCCAGATCAGAGGGAGCAGGCAGAAAGCCAAACGCTGAGAGGCAGGGCTTGCAGGTGTCCCCTGCAGCCTTCCTGCCCCAGCCCCTGGGAATGGCCAGCCCCACTGCCAGCCCTTCCCTCCTTCCCCACCGCATTCCTCACCCCCCACACAACCCTCTCAGGCCTCGGTGTCCCTCTGGGAGAGTCAAACTTTCCAGAGAGAGCTCCAGAGCATTCCCAGGGCACGCAGAGGGCATTTCCACACCCACATGTTCTCTTGGAGAACACAGAGCACCACCCCAGACAACACCTCTGCCTCTCACACATCTCATCTCATTTCATTTCACTCATTTTATTTCATCTGACAGCATTTCCCAGCAGAAATCCAAGCACAACCTTCTCAAGCCCTGGCACCTCCACTTCCAGATGTGCTTACTGCCTTTTCCTTTTCACTGCTAATTGCTTATTTCCCTACTCATCCCCCCACAAAGTCAAATCTAGAAAATGTAATTAATGCTACAAACATTGAACAAATAATATTACCTGCTTATTAACTGTATTTCATTTTGTCCCAACTTAAAATATGGAAAATATCAAAGTAATTACAAACAAGGAAGGACTCAGCAGGTCCTCCAAAAGCTCTGCCCTTCCCTTCATCACTTTCTCAGTGGTCAACACCACAATATTTGGGAAAACATCCCTGGACTGAGCAGGTATGGGATAGACCAGCCCCATACTAACTCCTCTTCAATAGAGAATGGCTTACATCTCCAGACGTGACGTTTTCAATCCTTCTCCTCCTAAATTTGGTCACTTTACCAATTAAAGCCTTGAGCATTCTTACCCAGGCAAAAGCCCCCACACTTTTTTACAACACTCCCTCACTCTTGACCTCAACATCTTCCAGAGCCAGTGGATTCTGTGGCCCAATTACTCATTGTATGAAAACAATCTTTGCATCTCTTTGGCAACTTTTAGCTTAACTCAATGTCCCTGTTCCTGTGCTACAACACAGAAAAAGGAGCTCTGTGTGTTATTTTTTTTTCCCCTCCTCTCCTACTCATCTCTTTTTCCAGGTAACAATCCCAATCCACTCAAACTCCTTTTCCCAAGCTCCTGGGGTTGTCCTGTCATGCAGTTCTGGCTGCTGCTAAAACGTGGACAAGGTTTTCCTAAACTAACACTGGAGGAACTGAGCGGCAGTGAATCCCCAAGCAGGTCCTTCCTGGCATTCCCGAGGATGGCAGGAAGGGAGAAGCCCTGGGAAGGACAGGAGCAGAGCTCAGCTCCAGGACGGTCCCTTCACACCCCAAAGCTCCACCCTTTCTTCCCTCCTAAAGAAGGGCACAGCTTTCCCCCTCTCTTCCCACTTTCTCAACTCCCACCTTGCCATCCTCCTCCAAATATTCCTGTATTTTTATCCAATTTCACACAACTTTCCAACCAAGGGCTCCTTCACAAAGCATTTCACTTCCCTGCTGAAGCCCTGAAAACGTTTCTCCTCTGCCCTTCTGTGCCCAACCACACATCTGAAAGCTGCAGAACCAGCAAAGGAGTTAAATCAGCCTTACCCCTCCTCGGAACTTCATCTCTGCCTCCTGCCAGCTCCCTCAGCACTCGCAGAGCCTTCGCTTGCGCTGCTGCAAAAGCAGCAATCGGAGGACAACTTCTCTCTTCTGTCAGTTGCCTTATTTTTCTTTTTATTTATTTTTTTTTCATGGCATTTTCAGTGCAGTCAGAACTCCCTCCCTCCCACCAGCCTCCTACTGGAGCATCTGGAGAGGGCGTTTTCCAGAGAAGAAGGAGAATCCCCTCCCAGCAAGGAGAGGCAGTCCCATGGAAGTCAGCTGTGCTCTGCCTGTGGAGTTCCCGCTGCCCAATGACAGGGAAAAACGGAAAGAAAAGTAATCCCAGGCGCTGGAAAAGCTGGGGCTGAGCCCAGCACGCAGATCACAGCTGTCAGACAGGAAGAGAGGTGCTCTGGGACAGCAAGTTGTTGTCCTGGGACAGCAGCAGGGACAGGGCTCCCCAAACCCACTGCCAGCTCACCCCAAATACAGCAAAACCTCCTGGGATTGGCATTACACCTGGAATCACCTCCTCGGGAAATCCACCCAGAGTCCCGGGTTGGATGGAGTTTGTCTCCACAAGGACTTAGAGTCACAGAATGCTTTAGGTTGGAAGGGACCTTAAATTTCACCTGTTTCCAATTCCACCTTATCCCCATTTCACCTGTTTCCAATTCCACCTTATATTTCACCTGTTTCCAATTCCAATTTCACCTGTTTCCAATTCCTCTCCAAGTCACAATGACTTAGAATCACAGAACAGTTTGGGTTGGAAGGGACCTTAAATTTCACCTATTTCCAGTTCCACCAAACCAGGCTGCTCCAACCCCATCCAAGCTAGCTTAGCAGTATTTTATTCCAGTTTCATTTGGAGGCATCCAGCACTAAAATTCCCATTTTCCAAGGAAGTTCTGAGGTCTTTATTACAAAATCACCTGCACTACCAAGGAAGATCCTTCTAGAGGACACAGTGAAGGCACTGCTGCCCTCAGTCCCCAGCCCTTGCAAGCAGAAGTTGCACATTTTGCTGTCTCTGAGCTCATCAGTGTCTGGTCTCACACAAAATTATTTATGGCCATGGCTACACCAAGAGTGTGAAAACCCCAACTCATTTCCCACCCACCTGCCTGAGATCAGGGCATTCTGACAAAAATACAGCCTTCACTAGCATCAGGGGGAAAGTGAGAGAACAGGAGACAATGGACACGAGCTGGAAGAAAGGAAATTCCAATGAGTCCTTGGGAAATTTTTTCCCCAGTGAGTGTTGTCAAATACTGGAACAGGAGGCCCGAAAAGTTGTGAAACTCCATCCTTGGAGATATTTAAAACTCAACCAGACAATGCCTGAGTGACCTGATCTAAATTGGTCCTGCCTGGAAGCAAGGTTGGACCAGGGATCTCCACAAGTTCTTTCCAATCTAAATTTATTCTATGATTTTATTAAGTATTTTGTTCCTCAATGGGCCAAGCAGTGCATCCATCCTCAAAGGAGTCACAGACATAGCAAATAAAGCTATAAATCTGTTACAGAGGATAGAACCCCTCAGGTAGCTCAGATAATTCACATTATGGGCTGTCAGGAAGATTCTGTAACCACTGAACATGCAGAGCCATGGAATGATTCCCAAGCTCAACTGCTGATGTTTCATGACTGGCACTATCTGCACTCAGCTCTGCTTACAGGGATTTTATTTGTTTATTTTGGTTTTTTATTTCCTTATCAGAACACATCCTTCACAAATTCTGTTACAGGACGGGCAAAGTAAAGCTCTGAAGCAAAAATATTTAAATCAAAACTCAAAACAGCTTCAACCAACTCGCAGAGGAGGCTATTTCAAAGCAAACACACACAGCAGATACTGTCAGTGGTTGGGAGCAGCACTCCCCTCTAATTAGCTCTGGCCCAAGGCAGGATGTGCCAAGGATTTGGGATGGAGCTTGGCTGCAGTGCCACCAGCTCCTCTGCCCTCTCAGGCTCCATTTTGAGCATTATTTGTGGCTCTTGCACAACTCTGTTTGGCAGGGCTTTCATTGACTTATCGTCAGTTGGGTGAATTTTTAACATCAGCACCTTTGGGACTCGGCTCAGAGGAGCTCTGGGCTGACTGATAGGACATGGACACTGCTCCCAGCCCCTCTGCTGTGCACAGGTGAGATCAAAGAGGATATAAATCCTATTTCCCAAACTGAGCCACATTGCTGAAACACAGCAGTGAGCCAGTTCTCCGAGCATAATTAAAGCTGTAGTGTCAGTGCAGCACTCCTCAAATCAATCTCATTGTAGCCAAACAGATTCACAAAAACTCCTGTTACAATTTGAAGTATTAGCAGAGTTATCTTCACATTAACAATCTCACCTTTCCTCTATTTTACACCTCCTAGCACTTTTCAGATCACATCTTGTCACTGAAAATGCCACATAAGAGTAGAATATACCACAGCTCAGCACTTGGAAGTACATTTTTTACACATTTCCCTTGGGTTTTTTTCATGCAGGAGAACCCTTTTATTTATTTATTCACTGGAAAGACCTTTACTCAAAACGCTTTTTTTCCTGCAGCCAAACTTTTGCTGGCAGAGAAAACACTCCTGCATGTGGGTTAACCTAAATTAAGAGGGGGAAAAACAAAAAGTTGGAAAGCAGAGATAATTTTACTTTAAAAGATCTTGATCCTGGATCATGAAGGTGATAAAAGCACTCTTCCTACAGAAGCAGAGCCCAGCCCTTGTCTGTGATTTCTGCTGAGGATGGCTGGCAAGGTCTGGCTCACTACAACAGGCAACTACAGGCAAAGGGATGAATCAAGTTTTCCAAGCCTCACCAGTTGGAAGTGACTCACATTAAAGCCTGGATTAGAGCTCTGGGATTGCTCTGCTCGTTGCTGATAAGCAGCTGATTCCCTGCATACAATTTCACATTCAAAGCAAGGGGACTGGAAACCTTTCCTGTCAGCCCTGCTCCGACAGGCTCGCAGAGCCCAGCGTGACTCGCACAGCTACTCCCACAAGAGGTGGCTCTGCTGGAAAATAAAGAGTTTGGCCCCACAAAAACACCATCAGCAAACCAACCTTCCCTTCTTCTGTCCGAATTCCACTGCAATATATAAATCTGGAAGTACAACATGCTGCCTTGGGGTTTGTGCTGGTCAAAAAGCAATGTGGTCACATTGCTATCTGTCCCAAAAGGTGTCAAGTTCATCTGTCAGTGAGTGTCTTCTTTCTGGATTTTTACAATATTCGTTATTTCTCCCTCGCAAAAGAACTACAGAATGACACATATTCCATAATTAGAAAGCACTTGGCAAAAATACCATGGGAAAGAAACCACCCTAAACAGGCCAGGAATTTGAGAGCCCTTCCTCTTGCAGGTCAGAGGAACATCTTAATCAAAAAATAGAAATGTCTTTAACCTGTCACATGTGTCCTGCTGTCCAGATTATCCTGATCTGAAACTGATTAAAATGCCTGACATTCCTAAGACACCCTACAGCAGAAACTGAGGGTTCTGAGGGACATTTGCCCCACTGCTGAGGAAAAAAAAAACAAACAACCCTGTGTCCAGCAGAGGATGAAAAATTGCAGGGTAATGATAAATCAACGCCCTGCCAAAGAGCCAATGCTAAATATTGTAACAAGTTTGATAACAAGGCAGAACCTCCTCCCCATATCATTAGTTCTGCTAAGAATTGTCTCTTTTCTCCCCAGTTTTTGTTTGGATTAATGCATCTCCTCCTAGTGAGAGTAGCTCCCAACAAGTGTCAGGAACAGAAGTTTGAAGGAGGACATTGGCCCCAGGAGACACAACATTCCTGCTCAGTTATGAAACTGCACACCTGGAAAGGTTCAACCAAAAGCTCATTATACTCACTCAAAAGGTGCCTCAGGATGATGGAAGTTCCTTCATTTTACTGCAAACTTTGTGACATCACGAGTTGACTGAGCTCCCCGATTTTGTGTGAAGGTGTTTGCAGGATTACAGGCAAAACCTTAAAAATAGTGAGGTGTGGCCAAAAGGGTTCAAAAACCAGAAGACAAAGAATATTTAGATTATTATTTTGGATTCTAATTTATGCTTTGTAATGCCTAAAACTGTCAATACTGGTTTTGTTTGCTCCAAGAAAGCTTCCTCAGTGAGAACACCAAACTTCTTTTCTTCCCAAGCTCAGCCTTTCACAAATAAATATGAAAAAAAAAGGGAATATTGTAAAAAATGGGAGATGCACACATCTCCTTGGATTCCTACACCTTCCCTGTGAGTGCTGGTCCCTGTTTTGATGCCCCTGGTGATGGATTAAAAAGCACATATGACAGGCTCGTCTTTAGTTATGGCTCCCGCACACACACAATCATTCTGGGTCTGTGACGTGAGCGACAACAGAAACTGGGTTAATCTAACAAATTAAGATAAATTTCCCTTGTTGTTGCTTTCTGCTGAAGCAGTGAAACAGAAATGGCTGGCTGGCTTTGACAGTGACCATCAGAACAAAGTCCCACTTGATAATTACCAGATGCCCTTCATGCGATGCCAGTTTGTCTCATGCCTGTGGCTGCTCCTGCTCACAGGCCCTGTCAGGGTTTCCCTGATTTTCCAAACACACTCTGATTCCAACAACAAATTTTAAACCCAACAGTTAATTCCCTGTGATTGCTGTGGCCCTGCTTGGACACAATCATTCTGAGCAGGTCCCCTGCAGCGGCAGGGACAGGGTTTGGAGGGAGCTGGTAATGCAAACAGCCTGACTCAGTCGGGCTGATGTGCATTCCTCCTGACTGACTTTCCAAACAGTCACTCCCAGTGGCAGGACCTACATCTTCCTTTTAAGGGGAAAAAATGTTTTCACAGGAAAAATTAAGTGTTCAAAGCCTGTGCATATCTCTGTGCTTCCAGTGAGCAGTCTCGCCTTTAAAAACACGTCCCTGTTGCACGCAGAACAAAAACTTCTCCTTCCTTAATTTAAAGTTGTTCCTCTTTTTTAACACAGCCATTGGCTTTGTGCCCATCCCTGGCACTCTCAGGTGAAACAACCTGGCACACTGTTTTTCACTCAATCCAGCATGAAACAGAGAGTTGGTTTTCCAAAGGAATGACTAAATCTGAGTGAGGAAAACAAAATGAAAAAGCAGAGGGAACGTACAGGCTGTAGGCAAAACTTTACAGCTTGCACTGGTGACTGACAGTTCCTACTCCTTCACATTTCTTTTCCTGCATTTCTGAAAAGAGGCTCAGTGTTAGAAAGGGCTTAAAGGCTGGAAAGCATATCACAACAAAAACTTCTTGTTCCATCCCCACGAGATAAGGAAAGAGTGAACACTGGTGCTTTGCCTGCAAGTTCGATGAAGGAAACAGGATTTCCCTCTGCTACTCCCTGAGCAAGATCCCAAGGAAATGTTTCTAATAATAGGAAATGACTATATAAGGCCAGATCAGCACTAAACTGTTTGCAGTCTGGAGGAGAAGGATGTGCAGGAATACTGAGGAGGGACACACCAGGCTGTTCACACATCCAGGGCTCCCCTCCACACACAGGGACAGAATTCCACCTGTGACTCCTCTCCTGTCCTACAGCACAAAATAGCACCTAAATGGACAAATCAGAGCTGCTCTGTCTTTCTATAATGCCCTTGATTTTCTTCATGGCAGGAAAAAGACAGAATAGACTTTCAAATCTACAAAACAGCACCTGCAAAGCCAGGCTGAGCACGTCTCTGATAGGGAAAGGGCAGGAAAAGACACAGCCACGTCCTAAAGCATGAGATGGGCAGTGCTGATGCAGAGGACAGGCTGAGAGCTCCCCTCCTGCCCTTCCTGGGCTGCAGATTCACGGAGCACAAGTTTGCTGCTGTGTTTTATGAACTGTTTTCCTACTCATCTTGGTTTAAACAGCAAAGACGTTGGGCGTCCTTTAAGTTCATTTTTGCAGCATTCCCACAAAACTGTAGGAATTAATGTCTTGTGGGCCAAGAGTTCCAGCAGCTACAGGCAGAGCTGCAGCTCCAGCACACACTTTTCACCATCCCTTCAGCAGACACCAAACCTGCCAGCCCAGTTAAAGCACAGATTTTCCTCCTTCCTACACAAATGAAAGGGAGTTCCTACAACAATGCTCACAAAGAGCTCGTTTGGGTGAAGTGACAGAACTGGAAGGTTTCCCTGCGATCCCCAGCGAGGGATCACATCTTTCCATCTCTGCTTTGTCTTTGGATAAGGCCAGGAGCTCCCAAAGCAGGGCAGCTTGCTGAGCAAACACAGTCTGACACAGCCCCAGAGCTGCCACGGAAATGAGCACAATATAAATTGCTAGACAGATCTATCACCCAGAGTTTTGTTGGTTTGGTTTTTTTTTCCTCCCTGACAGCAAGAGATGTTTGTGACAAAATGTACAAACAATTCTGTATCTGTAGCCCTGCCACATCCTCTGTCTCTTCCCTCAGCCCCTGCAGAATGACACAGCTTCCAGGGGAACGTGAGGGCCAAATCCCAGCCAACGTTTTCCTGTCAGCTGGTGAGACCTCCTTGAGCTGCAGGGCTCAGTTTGCCACAGCCAATTTAGGCTGAGAGCCTTAAAAAAAGGAAAAAAAAAAAAAGCAACCCAGGCTGCCCTTGTGAAAGACTCATGGATGAGATGGTAGAGTTTGACAGCAGAGCTCTCTCTACATCACAGCATCAGGAGCTTCAGAATCCCCGTGAGAACATGGCTAGAATTCCCAATTATTCCCAATTCCCCACAGTTTTCCACAGGATTTCTCCAGTTTAGCCAGGATCTCAGCAGCTGCTCACACCTGGCCAGAAATGGGTGCGCACTCAGCTTTCCAGGGCATGCAGCACTTCTGTGCCAAGAGGATGTTCCATGTTGGACTTTATCTTTAGGGACATCTTGATTTCTGAGGATTTTTAGACTGACCTTTAATTTTTTTGTCCTGCCAATTACTTCACATCCTTGACTGCACAGTAAGGGGGGAAAGGAGTGCAGGCAACAGGCAGGTTTTTCAGAGCTGGGAAACGCGAGCAGTTATTTTAAAACGCTACAAAAAAGCACTTATGGCTCTTTTCTCATGGAATAGTCACTCCATAACAATTATAAAGCAATTCAGAAAGATGGACTCTGCTGGTATGGTTTGTGGTCAGTGGTATCTGGAAGTTAAATTTGGGAAAAAAACCATTTTTGGGAACAATCTCCCTGTGGATTTGAGTCAGTACAAAGTCTCAGCTGTAAGCCTGGACCCTAGTACTGTTGTATTCCCTATTTATTTTTCATACCAAGTCCAAGGATGCAGTCACTGAGTTGTTTGTGCAGTTTCAAAGTCGGGTCCAGGAGAAATAAGATGTTTGTCTTGGCTCTAAAAAGTGAGAAGAATCACAGGTAAGAGACTGGGAGTCTGCAAGCAGAGTTCAACCCCTGTTAATGCTGTATTGACAGGATCCCAAGTCTCCCCTGTGCCCCCAGTGAATTGCAAAATTCTTCTCTAAATACAGGAATTGTCTGTTCAGAACTGCCAGCACTAAAGCAGAATGTTAAGTCACTTTCTTTAGTAGGTTAAATGTGAAACCTAAGGAAGGCTACCTGAAAGACATAATTCCTAACTGTGCCAACACACATCATTTTACAGAAATCCAAGTATCAAATTTATCTTCTATATCAGACTGCTTTATAGGAAAAAATTAAACTTGACTGACCTCTCCTGTCCTTTTCTTCTTTTAATTGACAACTTTCATCAAGGCAGTTTTGCATTGAAACAAACCACACCCAAAATCAGATCATTGGTTTAAAAAGGAAATACCTTCCCTCCAAAACAGCCAAATGAAATTGTTTCTTTTAATCAAAACAAAGCTTTTCATAAAGTATGAATAAAGCTATTGTGGAGCTCTTTTGTTGCCAAACCCCTCAAAATTTGTATTATGTGGAGACTAAGGCAAAGGTAATATCTAGATTTTATTAATATATTCAAGCTTCCAAAGTCAGAAAAGTAAAGGTCAAATGACTACAACTTTCCTGAAAAGCACAGGAGAAAGGTTCACATATGGAACATATTTCCTTAAATTTGGATTTTTTTATAAAATAGTTTGTACCTGAGTGATGCCCCAACAAATAATTAATCCTACTTCCCTCTGCTGTTACTGTAAGAGCAAAATCCCCAATATAGAGAGTTTATAGCAGGACAAAGATGTATACACCAGTATAATATCTGGGATATCAGTATAATTTGTACCCAAAATCTAGGGACATGTTGCTATGAGCAACACTTTGTATTGGTACAATTGCATTTGCCATAGGTTTGTTCCCTGTAATATCCATAGGTTCCTTAAGGAAAAAACCCAAGTCAGCAACCTGAGAGCGCTGAGTGATACCTGGGAGTCACAAATTCACAATTTTCCTCCTGGGTGTGACCCTGCTTTAAAGCAAACACCAAGTTCCCAAGTGGAGTTGAGTTCTGGGAGCCCAGAAAAAAGGCACATTCAATGCTCTGGACATTCAAACAAGTGGAGCAGTTTTTAATTTGATGATTTATAAGTGAAGAGTTTACAGGCACAATTTGTACTTCCACCACTATTTTTTTTTTCTCTCTCTCTCTCCTCTGTTCCAAACTGACTTTGTTGGCCTAAGGCAGGCAGTTATTTTGGGACAGTGAAAAGTTATAAATAAGTTCTAATAAAACTATTAGCAACACACATGACACTGAACTCCTTTCAAACCCTTCTTTGTGGGGGAACAAAGAGCACTTCACATCGATTGTGATGGCACAAGCCCCCTACGAAAAGTTTAAGGAAAGAGTTTCAAGAGCTAGATCACGAACCCAAAATAAGAGTATCGGATGAGCTGTAGGAATTCCAGATTGTGCTGAAAGGAAGGGCCTGAGCAGTTTGCAAAGGCAGACGGAAGGAGAGGAGCCAGGCAGTGAGAGCAGCTCTGGCAGAGTGTCAGGCTCAGGGCTGGCAGCAGAGCTGAGCACGTGGGCAGATGATATTGCAGCTGATGTCTGAGCGGCTTCCCTTTCCCCTGCCTGCTCTGCTCCTGCTGAAAAGGAGGGGAAAAGCCACCAGATGAAGGGTATTGGCTGAGGTCATCTCCCTCTGACTGCTGTGACAGCACCCCAAAGAGCTTCAATGCTTTGGTGAATTGCAGGGGTTTTTTGTCCCAAAATACATTTATCACCAGTTAACGTCCATGGGGTATGATGAGTTGCTATCATGATGGCAGAAGTGTTCCAGGCTGTCTGGAAAATACAGCCATCGTTTCAGAAGGGTATCTGCTTGCTGTCAAACAATCTAGAATATTGTTTTCCAAGAGTTTAAAAACTGACATTCCTATTGAACCATAGCTATGTTAAGATCTTTTTTAATGTAAAAGAAGTAGTAATGACACTGATGTTAAAAAATAAATAAATAATTGGCTGGCAACTTAGCACCCTCTGGATTGTAAGGAATATCTCATCTCCAAGACAGTTTCAGCTCCTTCCTAAGGAGAGCTACACTGTCCTGCTCTCTGCATGCTCAAGATTTTCTGCATTATCAGAGACACCCATTTAATCAGAAACAAAGACACCAAAGAACAATGAAGGAGTCCATCCCTTTGTGGTTCCCAGGAATGCATGGTCCACATCTGGATAAACATGGGGCTATGCAGACAAGGGAAACATTCATTTCCCAGCTGTGGTTAGGTGCAAATCCTTTTTCTTTTTGTCTGATTTACTCCTAATCCTGCACTGAGTGTTTGCAAAAATTTCACAGGCCCAGGAACCTTCCTCGTGCCCCTTTACACCTACTTCAGAAACAAAACATTCTGGACTGTGAACTCCAATTCAAATGAGAGATCCTGAAGGAATTGACAGTTGTGGCATTAACAGAAATGCCAACTGTCCCACAGCATCTGTCAGGAAATGAGGACTGGCAGGAGACAGGAAAGGGGAAGCATCACCCTGCTAGAAATGCATGGATTTGGAGATCTGATGGAAGTTTGGATCTTTAGAGCTGTTCTGATGCTGTGTGAGGAAACCTTGCTGTCCATGGCAGTCATGACCACAGCAGCAACTGTGAGAAGGTCTATCCCACTGGGAAGGAAACACTTTTCTCCTCTGATTTGACAGGTACAGATCCTGTAGGTCCTCTTGGACCTCTCCCTGGGGAGATGCTGCAGGACCATGAGGAACTCTTGAGCTCTAACCTGACAGAAAGGTCCAAGAGTCTCAAGAATAACTCTTTCCCATAGAAAAGTCAATTTATGTCATCAAACCCTATAATGTAAGGAATACATACAAACCACAGGCAGCAGCTTTGGTTCATTAGCCTAAATTTTCTGTTTTAACAGCTCTGATATTGCCAGGGCAGCATCAGCTGCTGTCACAGCAACAACATGAGCCCAGCTTTCACCACTCTCCAACAATGAGAGGAGGCTGCAAAAAGCTGAGAGCTGACAATGCACAGGGCAAGTCCTAAGTTAACCCTGCCTTGCCTAGGTTAGTGCTCTGCCCTCACCTTCAGTGCTGCTGAAGCTGCACAGGACTACACCTGTGGCAGGACAAAGAAGGTTAAGCTCTTTTATATCACCTAAAGGAAAGCATCAATATTTGAGGGTTTGTTTCAGGAGCTGTTGTTTGAAAGGCAGAAGTAGAAAAACAGAGGCACAGGGAAGTTCATCACTGTAAATTATTGATCTGCTGCTTTCTAGACACTGAAACTGGTAATTAAACAAATGGTAAAAAGATACTTCATCAATTATAGAGGTGCCACTTTAAATTACACTTGCTCCAGGATGAATAAAACACACAGGTTAAATGCTTTGGGTACTTCATACCTGCTTCTTGTTCAAAATCCTCACTGCAACAACGATGCTAATTCCCATCTCCTGCTGCTCCAGAGCTGTGTGCTCTGCATCAAGCTTCATAAAGGGAAATTAGAGCTTTTGTTTCATCAATCTTATTTCACACAATGTCCGGAAAGTGGGATTCCTTTTCTGCTCAGCAAGGGTCAGTTCTACGGCCATAAGTCAAGGCCCTGTGATAACAGCCCTCCCAAACCAGACCAAAAAAAAATTAAAAAAAAAAAAATTTGTCTGCTAACAGCCACTTGTGCAATGTGTGAAGTGCTGGGCAGACATTTGACACTGGCCTTATGGTTTTTAGAAGTTATAGACACGCACACACCCTCCACAGCCTAAAATAACCCTGCCAAGCTGCTTCTGAAGCAATACCACGATGACATCAAAGATGCCCTTTTAAGCAGAAATCATGTCACAACCATGCTGATGACTCAAACTGGATTCATGATAAATTTTTTTATGAGGGTGCACACCTTACTGTGTCAAGCCTAAAGTTATCTCAATTTCACATGTTAAATATATGAATGCAAAAGTACACGTGCTCTCATATTGATTTTGAAACAAAAAACAGCCATCAAAGAGGAGCTTGGCCACCTTGCAATTGCTGGCACAGGTTCTCTAGAACCATTATCACATCTCTCCAATCAGTTTCACTCTGGGAAAGCACTAAGTGAAGGCTGAGTTCATCAATTGATTGAGATAAGCCAGAGAATATGAATATTCCAGGTTGAAGCCTGCAAATGCAGCAGAAGCAGCTGGCTTAAAAGCACATGCAACACACCCCTAACAGGTGGACACAGCTGGCATCCCTCGTGGGGCAGTGAGGCAACAATGCTGGGAGGCAACTCCAGGAACACAGAGGCTGCTGCTGGAGGCAGGAGAATCCTGGAAGTCAAAGAACTTTTGGAGAAGTGGGGCAGGAGTGAAGGTGGGAGTTCAGAGAGCAAAGAGAGGCTGAGGTGAAGAACCACCAGAATCCGCTGTGGAAGCTGGAGATGATGGAAAGCTGCCAGCTTCCGGCTGATGGAAATAGTCCAAGTGGGAGACGAAGGCTGGACTGGAGGATTTTTGTGGAGGAAAGAACATCAGTGCTTGGTAGGGGGACAGCAGAATCAAAGGCTGAGCTGACTCTTCCTACTGCTCCCCAGATAATGAGGCTGAAGCACAAGGAGAGCAAGCTCTGCTGTGGGCCTGGTGCCAAGTGCTTTGTGAAGCGTTCCTTGCCTGTTCTGAGGAGAGTTACACAAGGTAAGGCTTTATTCATAAGTGCCTGATGGATCCTGTGTGTGCAACAGCTCCTACCAGCACAGCAGTGTTTGTGGGAAATGTTAGGGAGAGTGTCTGAGAGAGATAAAGCCTTTGAGCTGCAGACGAAGCTGCCAGCCCTCATTTCCAGCTTGTCAGAGCAAGTCCTTCTTGAAGTCAGCAGCCTGGAATGAAGAGAATCTGGCATTTGTGCATGGATGTATGGCTCAGACAGCCAGGGCGGAGCGGCTGGCTTTAATCACACTTTCCACAAACGAGGGGGGAGTGGGAGTGGCAAAGCACAGTGAGTGATGGGCGTTATCTGCTACACATCCACAAATTCCTCTCCTTCCACTTTGGGTTTCAAGCCTGACCTCCCTTCCTGCTTCCACTAGCCCCTGGAGCAGGAGGGGAAGGGCCATCCAGAACTGGAATTTGAGAGTACTTCACATTCTGGGGATTCTGAGAGGCAGCAGACACTTGTCTGGTGAGCTGACAAACTCCACAACAGCTGATGGGTCCCAGGAGCAGCTTTGCAGCTACCTGCAGGCAGCTAAATGCCACTGCTCCCAAATTCACTTATCCAAAGCTAAGCCACCAGTGCCTCTGCTGCTCCAGCTCACCTGCTGGCTGTGAAACCTCTTCACCCACAGTGCTGGTACAATATCAAAAAGGAGTAAAGCTCCAAAACATTTTAATCCAGCTGCCCGCTGCAGCATGAAGAATTCCAGTGCAAACCACTTTTTGGTTGTTTTCTACCCTCACAATGAGGCTACAGCCCACTAAATCACATGGAGCTTCAATTCCATCTAGAAATAGCCTCTTGAGGTCTCTGCTGCAGGATGGCATTCTTAAGTTTTGTTTCCTTGTGTGCCACTGCTGGTGGTGCCAGCAACAAATTGCAGGAACCTGCACGTATGCCCAGAGTGGGCACGGAGCCAGAGCCGACCTCTCGCACGGAAGGTTTTGGCAGCAGAATTAATTCCTTCTCCCTCACCCTTTCTGCCTCTGTGGGTCACGTCATGCTCAGATATAACAACACAGCAACCTTGTCCTGCTACCCTCTACTAATGCCTTGTTAGAGTTCCACAGGGATCAAAGGTCCTTTGGACCTTTACACCTGGGGAAAAACAGGGCAGAAGTGGGAATCCCTGCATCCTCCCTGCAGACCCTCAGTGCAGTGGCTCTGCCAACCTCCTTCCATGGGAAGGGGCAGACAGAGAGCAAAATATTCCAGACACCAGTGCTGAGCTTCTCCCTGCTTTGGATGCCAGCCACTCTAAGGATGCTTTGGCGAGAGGCAGAACAGCCACCAGCTCCTCCTGGCTCTGTGTCCCAGCGTGTGCACCCTGGCAGGATTGATCAGTGCCTCTCTCTTCCTGATCTGATCACACATTAAAGAGCACCAGCAGTGCAGGACTCCATGGCAGGTGTTCCTGCACTGCTCAGGAGCTGCAACTGCCAGAGCTTGGGAATGCTCGTTACGAGCAGTGGAGTGGAGATCATCTGTTCTGTTTGTAAACCTTGATAAAGCCAACATTTAGAAAACAACTAATTACCATTTATGTTCCAAACAGCTGGCCTGGCTCCACATCCACATGCTGGGAGGTTTTAGTGCCAATCAGCCCACACATCAGAGCACAAAAGTCCCCCAGTGTGACTGCAGAACCTTCTAGCAAACAAACTTCTCACTAGCACTGACTTCAAGGATCAAAAGGCAGTAGTGTAAGAATAGAACAGAGAACAGCCACACGAGCCATCATTCCCACATCATTACATTACAGACACTTGTCCAAGGTGAAAAGGGCACAGAAAGTGTCCTCTGAGGTGCCAGAGGGCAGTCCCAAGCTGCTGTCAGCTGATGTTGATGTGACACAGCCCATCCTCTGTCCCAGCTGTGTCTGTCCTGGCCCTCTCCCTCCTCTGGACTGGGGCTAAGATCCATTCAGCTCTCTGACCAGACAGTTCAGAGAGCTAAACAAACAGAAAATGTTGTTTCCTTCACCATTACTCTCCCAGCTTTGTTTTGGCTGATTCGCCAAAGAGTCCGATGGATGGGAGTACAAGGCTGGGAGTGCAGAACTACAGGGAAACCAATTTCAATTTGTTTAGAGAAAGGGGGAACAAGATGGTCTTTAAGGTCCCTTCCAACCCAGCCCATTCTGTGATTCCAAACAGAACTGATGTCAATATAAGCTTATCTTAGATACTGGGGGAATCCAAAAAGAAAGGGCATTTCATGGAAGTGACGTGGATGAAGCTCCAAGTCTCCCTGGCTGCTGGTTCATCCCCTCCCCTTTCACACACTCATGCCTTGAGCACTGAAATCCTGGAGAAGTGATCCATGGACAGCATGACCCCCAGGACAAGCCCAGGAATGCCACCAGGGGCTGCAGCCTGTCAGCTGCAGTGCTCCAGGAGCAGGGAAACAGCTATAAATCTATAAACCTGCCATAAATCACCTAACCTGACACGTGGAGATCCAGGGCACAGCACTGCTCTGCTGCTCCACAAGATTGCAAACAACTGACACTTTCTGGCCACAGAAATGAGGGCTGATGCTGCTGGATTTTGGTTGCCAGCACGCAGGAGAGGAGCAACTCACTTCACACTCTCATCAGTGAGCCATTTATCGACCCAAATGAACCTTCCCATCCCCTATCAATCCACAAATGTCAATCCAGCCCACACTAAACACTGATTGATTTTCTACTCTAACGAGCACCGTGTCACATTTGTGTTAACTACTCATCAGTTCAGATAAGTGGTTTGCAATTAAGATAATTTGAGACCAGTGGAAGTGTGGCCTGGAAAGCACTTTCTAGAGTTCAGCACAGAGAATAAAATTCACTGCTTAAAACAGGCAGCCAGGTACCAAGCTGGCAGCTACTTTTAGACCTTTACACTAGAATCTACCTCTCCAGCCTCTCCAAAATAAAGTTTCTGTCACAACCTAATTTTTCCTTGGAAGGCAATAGCTTGCTGGTACAAAGACTCCTTTCCAGATGCGTACACTCACCCTGCAGCAACACTGATTTTCTTCCTCTCAGGTGACACCACAATCCTTTCACAGGTGCTTCCTAATCCGATGGCAGACAAGCAGCATTCCAGCAAAGCTGCATTCAGTGACAAACAGCCAACTTCACTGAAGCCTCCAGAAAAAAAAACAGTTACACGAGCGCAGCTTTGGAGTTCCATGGCTGTGAGCCTGGACATAGTTCACATTCTCATCCTACACGGAGCCACTCGGCGGAATTTTCCTCCCAGTGCAAGTGCTTTGGACAGCAGCAGCTGCCAGTTAAACACATTCAGGTTACAGTTGGAACTCCCCTGTCCCCACCTAGATCCGGAAACTTCAGAGCAGACACTTGGCAACCAGTGAGGTTTCAGTTTGAAGAGAGAGAGACCAAACAGCCTCCTGCACCATGCCAGTTTTTTTGCATACAGAACACCACATCTCTTGCAACATTTCCTCCTCACATGGAGCCCTCATGACCAGTCTGCCAGGGCAGCAGGGAAGTCCTCACTCCCTCCCAACACTCACTACCTGCCAGGCTCCCCAGCACCAGCCCTGCTTGTGTCTCCAGGAAGTGCAGCTCATCTTTCTTTTTTAGCTCTCCTTCCCTTTATGCTTCTTCCTGGTATCAAGACACAAATACCTCGAATCAGATTAGCTTATACTTGAGTCAAATAACATCTGAAAGCTTTGCCCAAATATGTAAATGGCTCATAACCATCAGCCCATGTATTCTTTAATTGCATCAGGCAAAGAGAAAAGATACTGTGCTTCTTCATTATGTTGTTTTTCTTAAAAGTTCTAAGGGACTTTAACACACCTGGTTTGGAAATACCTCTTGAATGTGCATAAATTGTCCCAAATTCCTCCTAGCTTTCCCAAATCCCTGCAAAAGCAGTCATGGGAGTGCTGTTTCTTCTGTGGATTGAGGAGACACCTCTTTGGTGACCTTAAAGGACAATATTTTAAGGTATTGAACTGTCAGGCAGCATTACAGCTCACCTGTACTTCTGCAACAACCAAGATTCAAACAATGTACAGAGATGCTTTCTGCTGGAAACCAAATTTTTAAGTGCTGAAACTAAGCACCAACTGAAGTAACACAAGAGCCAAGACAATGAGCATTTGTCCCCCAGTTATTCCATAAAGCTGAGCTTTAATTTTCTTCAGCTGAACAATCTGTGGACTCACTGCTTCAGGAGGATGTGGAGGCCAAACAGAGCGAAATGAGATCGATCAGATCTGCGATATGGACTTATTTTGGCCTCACAATCTATTCTGCCTCCTACGCATCTTTATCTCCATCAAACTTTTCCAGCCTCCACTCTTTGGCCTCTACTTTCCTTGCTGACCTCCCACACCATTTTGGCCTCCCACTCCTTCTCAGTTTCTGCTTTTCTTATTGGTCTCCCACCCTTTTGCAGCCTCCACCTTTCCTTCTGGCCTCCCACAGGTTTTCAGCCTCTGGTTTTCCCACCCCTTCAGCCAGCACAGAATATTCAACACCCCCTAAAGGTCGTGAATTTGTCAATTCTCTTTTCAAACAACCATGTCCCACCTTCATATGTGCATCCATACTTCTTCTCCACCCCAGCTGAGCAGAAAGGACCCATGTCCATCCTGACATCTTGCAGTCAGAACAACTTGGGTTTATCCCATGGTGGCTCTCTCAGTAATTCCAATCCTGCTAGGAATATCACAGCACTGTCCAGTGGTGTTAATGGACGCACAAAAGTAAAACAAGGTAATTTCTGGGACAGTAAAAATTGGATGCTCTAAGCTTTGCTGCTGTTCCCAGTTCCTATCCATCGGCTTTCTGGACAGAACATCAGCAAAATCAAATCTGCATTGCCACAGAGTGCTATGGTTGGGCACACACAGAAACACACTCTGTACTTCTCTGCAGAACTTGCTTTTGATCCCTTCCCCCACTTATAAGAGCAAACAAATCCATGCACAAATAAAATGAGGATTTTGCAAGTCACGTATTTTGTATTCACCTTCATTTTCACGAGACAAAGTTTTCCTTTCTATTCTCAAACAAAATCGCACCCAAAAAAGCGATTTGGCAGAAATAAAAAGAAACATTTTGAATACAACATTCAAAATACAGAATTTGGTTTTACTTGAGAAATATGATGTGTGCTCTGCTGAATAAACTTGGCATTGCTTATTCAGTACCCCAAAACCAGCCAGGGACACAAACCCTGGCTGTTGTTAAAACCTCAACAGGTGTAATGGGTGGGGAGGGAAGTTTCCTGTAAAGTTCGTGAGGAAAACCCCGTGCTAACGCAGAACAGCAGATAATGAGTCAGGGAAAGGCAGCAAAGCTCACAACTGAACTCCAGTGCTCACTCAAACGAGGCAAACCAAACATCTGTTTTGTTGTCTGAGTTCCAGTTCTGTCAGAGAGAGAATTCCTGGCTTCCTGTTGCAAAGGTGTGGCTTTCCCTCCCAAGAAGCACAAGAGGCAATTTCAAACAGACTCCAAAAATCCTAGGAGTGGAAGACAACCTGTTATTTAAAACAACAAGAGTGTGTGGACACAGAACAAGGCCTCCTAGTCTCTAATTTGGAAGGTTAATAAAACTCTTGAAAAGCCCAACACTAATTTGTGCAATAATCTTCCCTCTCTCCAAACCACACCGTTGGACTCACCAGCTTTTACTGGAGATCAAAACCTGAGCTGCAGAAGCCCCATTTGTAATGCAGCACTGTGTGGTGCTGCAAATAGGCACCAGGTTTTGTTTTTTCCCAAATGTTGATTATAGTTTGCAGCCTTGTAAAGCCCAGAACTGCATATTTTAGTTATTAAACTTCGCAAACAAGTCTGGCTGTTGAAAGTCATTTCCCTGAGTAAACAATGACTCAGTGTGGGCTGTATAATGTACAAGTTATTAGTTACTGTTAGTGAGTTTAAAAAAACCCAACTCTATACAAAGACCTGCTTCAGAATGGAAAATAGTTTTCCTCCTACTTCTATAGTTCCAGTTATATTGTTTCAGTGGAATTTAATTTTCTGAAAAGCTAAACAGATCAGTATCTCTTCATTATATAATTGGACATTGACTTAACTGGACCCTTCAGCCATGAACAATATGTGCAGTGTGAAAGCTGAGTTTACCCTTTTTTTCTGTTCTCAGTTTGTCATTACAATGCTGAAGCAAAGATGATTCTTTCCCAGACAGGAATATCCCATCCAGACCAGGCAGCAGGTGGCAATGAAAACAGACATAAAGACAACCATGAAATATTGAGTATATGGTAATGAAGAAAAATGCAACTGCAAGCTCAATAAAATCCTCTGACAAACACTGCTCCCTAGTTGAATTACAGCTCCTTCCATAATCCTCCTCTTCATTAGCAAAATGGCCAAATACACCTGGTGATTGTCAGCTGGCATAAGGCACTGGGATCACTCTGCCTAATGAAACTCAGCTGCTAAAGCACAAAGGTTTCCCTGCAGCCTTCAACCCATTCCAAAGGCTGTTTTCCAGCTTCAGTGAGCACTCTCTGTTACATTTTGTACCAGTGGAATCTCTGGTCAGATATAAGAACACTACAAGGAAATAGTCAAATCATAGAATCCCCAAATATCCTGAGCTGGGAGGGACCCACTGGGATCATCCAGTCCAACTCCTGGCTCTGCATAGACATCCCAAAAATCCCACCCTGTGAGCATTATCCAAATACTCCTGGAGCTCTGACAGCCTCAGGGCTGTGCACATTCCCTGGGGAGCCTGGGCAGTGCCCAGCACCCTCTGGGGAAGAACCTTTCCTGATATCCAACCTAAACCTGCCCTGGCACAGCTCCAGCCATTCCCTGGGTCCTGTCCCTGCTCACAGAGCAGAGGTTGGTGATGCCCTTCATAAGGAAGCTGCAGCCCACAGTGAGGTCTGATCTCAGTCTCCTCTTCTCCAGGCTGAACAAACCAAGTGACCTCAGCTGCTCTTTACAGGACTTCCCCTCCAGACCTTTCATCATCTTCATAGAACACTCTGTGGTGAGCTTTTACTAGAAAAGTGCCTTCAAAAGAAATTCCCAAAATAAATTTAAAGGCACAGCTGTATCTTATAGAGCCCAGGCTGAATGCCATCACAACCGTGTCATGGAGGACTTTTTAGTCATTCATGGACTCTCCATTTCCTGGCAAATATCACAATACATTTTGACACGACATTCTTCACCACACCAGTGGCACTGCCCATTCAGTGACAAAGCTTTCAGTGACTGCAGGCTGCTGTACCTCTCACCACTGGGACCTCACTGCCCAGAAGGCAAACACTGCAGCACTCCAAAGGTACTGCCAAAATGTCAAATTCTACAAGCATTTATTATCAGCTGCTGAAGTGAATTACAGGAAGGGCGGTGGCCAGGCTGGCCCAAGGTCACTGCACCGGTTAAAGGGCTGAGAGTGTCCCAAGGAAGCTGGACGTTGGCACATGACCAAGTGCTTTCCTAAAGAAAAAAAAAGCTGCCAGGGAGAGCTATCCATGCGTGCATGAATGCCACAGGAGTTCTAAATACTAACCTTTACTGCCTTGCAGTACAGGAATTTAATATAGGACACACTACACTGGAGATATATAGCAACAGAAAAGGTACTGGCCCTGCTGCTCCTTGCTGTATTTAAATGTTTAAATATTTAAATAAGGCAGGGCAGGGCTGTAAGGAACACGTCCACCCCCACAGAACATGACTCAGTTGCAAAAAATTACTTGAGATTTGTCCACTCCAAACCTTCTGCCATAACAGGCTTTGTTAGCCTTTCTCATTTACTAGTGCTGCTCGCTTACATCTTTATTAATGCTTTCTGGGAAGAGCTGGCCACTCAGCCCACAAATACATCAATAAGAAATATGCAGAGGAGGGCACAAAGTACAGAGCAGGCTATATTCCAGCAGAGAGATCCCTGAATCCAGGCATGGAGAGGCACAGCACAAGTGGCTCCCTCCAGGCAGAAAAAGAACTGTTACAATCTCAGAGGAAGAGAAGCCATGCAAACCTCACACACCGGAGATGACAGCAGGGTGGATGTATGGTTTCTGCAGAAGCCAGGGATAGCAATCCCAGGCAGAGCCAACCACATCACTCAGGAGTTGGTTACACAGCAGCAAAGCAGTGCTTAACACAGGAAAAGCCCTGACAGGAGACAAACAGAAGCCACAATTCATGCCAGCACAGGGTGCCCACCTGAGCCCAGATTTTCCTGCCTCTGTGCAGATGTTCCTGTGCTCACAGAGAGCAGGGCTGGGAAACTGCTGCACACAAATCACCTGCTTGTTTGGCCTACTCAGCTCTCCCAAGGTAACCACATTTGACTGCCACTGATAGAGGTAACCCAAAGCACAATACAGATGGTTTCCCCCACGGTAACGTTTTAGAAACACACAAATCAGCCTTTAGAAACAGTTCTTTAGCCTGTATGAAAGGACAAGTGATTTAGTTACATTCACATTGCTTACAAAGAGCTGTGGGACACACCAGCCCCAGGAAAAGCTGCTGTACTTCAAGTTCCCTCCATCTCCCTTTCTGCAGCACCTGCAACACATCAGTTTTTCACGAATCCACATTTGTCCTACAGAAGGCACTGCTTATCTGTGAACAGTCCTCACTCATTAGTCATTTGAACTGGGAGGCAAAGTGCTGGAGCCCAGTGATCCTCAATGTTTTACACGCTGGAATTACTCACACCTGCCAGGTAAGAGCCAAGGGAAGGAGCAATAGGAGCTGTACTTTATACACTGCCCTGGGACTGTGGCAGCTGCTGCAGTTTGTTTTCCTGTACTTGGTGCAGACTGTTCCTTTGGACAGGGATAGAGGAATTTGTCCAGTTCCTAGAAAGCATCTGATTCTCAGCGCAGTAATAAGCAACATGACACTATGAACAACAGAAAAATCCCAACTATCTGAACAAGACTAAGACCATCTTAGCTTTGCACAAAGGCATCCATAGAGTTTGAGCTTATTCATAGAAAGAAACACTATATTTAATGTTATAAAGCATTCCAGTGTGCTTAGATCAAATTTTAAAAAAAATTAAAAGTTTTCTACCGGGCTTGACTCATTTTGTCAGATCTATGTAAGTTCTCTTACAGTTATTATAACTCCTGATGATGTACTGTAAATCACAAGTTTCTTTGCTATTAATTATGCAGAAGAGAACAGAAATTACACACTGTGGATCCTGACTCACAGGGGATCTCTCACTACCCTAGTGTGTTGTGATTCACACCTTTTTTTCCTCTTGAAAAATAAATCTATCCTTTTTATCATGATAAATTAGGACAGCATGTGTACAGTGCCCCACTCCACTGATCCCTGCCAGGCAGAAGACAAGATGCATATTTACACAGCCCCTCCCTAAAACACAGGATTATATATATCCACTATCAAAACTGAAACCCCTGAAGTGTTATGACAGTGCTTGCCATATCAGGACCTACAGTAAAAATTAAGAACTCATCAGTTCCATAAGCCTTAGGCAGTTTCTAAAAGTTTTGAAAAGGTGCTGACAACTGCTAATTGTCTGTTGCTCCAAAAGGGGATGAAAGAAAAATGCCTTTCTTCCCAAGCACTCTAAGATGTGGTTATGCTTTCATGGCTTGTCCCACCAACTGAGCAAATTTTCTCATTTGTCACTTTTTAAAACTAAGCAGCTGCCATCCACAAGTAGTTCCGGAGGAGCCTTCCGCCCCAAGCAACTGTCAGACAGAGATTAGATACCAGAATAATCTCTGTATTGTATCTCAGAATCACTTTTCCTCGTAATCCTCCCAACGACAAGAATGCAGCTCAAGCCAGTTTACTTGGAAAACTCAAGTTACTAGAATGAGTTGCTCATTCAGGCAGAGTCAGATTCCTTCCATGAGTCATTGTCACTTAAAGCAATTAACTCCAGGTATGTTAGAACGGGGAGAAACTGGCATGGAAAGCAGTACAAGAGATGGGGACTCTGAGTCTCAGCGGGGATGCAGACCTGGGGTTTAAACTGGAAAAGTTATTGAGTTTGACAACATCTCCACCTCTGAGAGAGGGCTAAATACACCGAGCTTTCTCCATGAAGCGCTTTGAGGCACCTGTGCAAGCACTGGCAAAGAAGGAAGAATTCCTCCAGCGCTAACATCAGCGCTGTGCACAGCAGGGTGGATCCCACACCCAGCAGCGCGAGGAGCTGTAACGCAAGTTGGGGATGTACAGGAAGCCTGTCTTGACAAGGGCAAGCCAAGGCGCCTGGAGCCCCGGCCGTGTCACGGCCACGTCTGAGCCGGGAGCAGCCGCACGCCCGCCACACCCTGGCTCCGCTCGGGCGAGCCGCGGCTCCGCTCGCCCCGTGCCGGGCAGGGCGTGCGGGATGCGCGCACGGAAGCGTTACCGGAGTCACGGACCGGGAGCGAGCGAGGCAAGGAGCAACTGCTCCCGGCAGCCGGAGCCTCGCCGTGCCGCCGCCAGGATGCCGACTCCTCTACCCCGCTCATTTCTTCCTTCCGCGGAGAGCGTTCCGAGTTTCCGGGCGGCTCGGCGGCTGCGGGGGAACGGCCGAGCCGCTGCCGCCCGCCCGGAGCGCCGCCCCCGCTGCCCCCCGCGCCGCCCCGCGCGCCCCGCACCTGCGGCCATGTGCCCGAGCGCCGGCGGCGCCGGGCGGGCGGGAGGGACCGCGCCCACCGGCCGCTCGCCCGCTCGGCCCCCCGGCCCCGCTCACCTGCGCTCGGCGCCCCGGGACGCGCGGCTCGGGGCCCTGCGGCGGCTCCGCGAGCGCCTCGGCGCCGACTGCCCGCGGGAGCCCGCGCCGCGCCGCTAGTGAGCATGTCCGAGCGCCGGGCATGCGGGCTGCGGGCCGCTGCCTCCGCCCTCACCTGCACCCCACCGCCACCGCCACCGGCACCCCGCCTCGCCCCCTGGCCCGGCCCGGGCTGATCACACCGGCCACCGCAGCAGCATCCTGCTCAGAAGCTTCTGCACCGAGCTGTTGTTGCCTCCAAGGGCAGACGCACCTGTCTGCTCCAGACGGATAAGATAAAGCTCGGAGGCTGATGATAATTTTACCGGCCGCTCCTGGCTGACGCCTGGTTGTGGGAGTCATCAAAAGTGCATGTTCCTGCGATGTTCCTGGGAAGGGCGCAGGGTGAAGTTCGCTCTGCAGTGACTCCACCGAGCTCGGGGAACCATCCACTGTGAGCAGCAGGTTGGGCCATCCCACACAGGTGTGAAATACCCGAGGCGCTCTCGTCAGGATCCACAGGAAATTCTGCACGTTGAACTCCCAACAGCCTGAACCACACTGAGCTGAAACAGTAAAGCTCCGTTCTTGCCACTCCTGCAACAGCTTAAAGTATCTTGAAGTTTCTCTTAAAGCACAGGACCTCAGAAACCACCTCTCTCTGCAGCACCAACAATGCTTGACACACACTGTTTTCCAAGTAGCAAGTTACAATTTTATGGAAAGTTAATGAGTATTTAAAACATTTTAGAAAGCCGAACTGATAGCTTTTCTCCTGCTGATGTCTCCCCCAGGAACTCGGCACATGCTAAGAGACAATTCAGTCCTGCCAGTGTCCCCTACTGTCACTACAGATAAGTCAGTAACATTCCTGGACTATTTACTGAAAACCAAAGAACATCAGAATTGCCACTGTCTCCTCTCCCAACAAGGCAGAGGGAGCTCCGATTTTTTTTCTGAAGCAAAATGACTCTACCTGACAATTGTGTAACCACACAGTAAATGTCTCAGCTAATTTTCAGATTGAGTTGCAGATTAGTCACTAGAAAGACAATGCTAGGAAACGGCAGCAACATGCACAGATGTGCACTTCAGTACAAGATGGCTCTACCAGAGCTGAAGATCTGTTAAACAGGTTTTAAATAGCTAGGACAAAGAGAGTTAAAGTCACAGCTCCGTTTAGGTACTTCTAAACATTATAAATTTAACATAGTTCCTTTTCTTTGGAATTCTTTAATTAAAGATTGTACAGATCCAGATAGAAAATATTCTGAAGCAAAACACACGGAACAGCCATTCATTCCAAGAAAACTGAAATTATTCTTAGAAAAGTACTGTCTTTCCCAACTGTTCACGTCAAACCAGAAATAACCAGCCCATTTGCTTACATACAAACCCTGAACCCAAGTCAGTGAAGTCCCAAGTTAACAGAATAGTCAATTCCTTGAAATGTTCACAATAGTCTGTTAATAATGTCCTTCTACCACTGAATTTTCCATATGGGAACCTTCCTGTAACATCAGGGCATGAACCCCGTGACAGCACAACTGACGCTGAGAGGAACAAAATAACTGTTTCAAAGCTCTTTCCCTTCCTCTACAGCCTGAAAATGCTCCCAGAATTCTGACAGAATTAATACAGTCAGGCCAAACACCAACTTTGGTACACTGCAGTATTTCTATAAGAAATACATTTTAATGATTTTCTAAACTCCCACTCACTTCATTGCTACTAATTCCATCCTAGGGAGGGAAAGCTGTTCACAACACACCTACAGTCACTGCAATGACCAACCACTCCTGCAAACCCTCACATTCTTGCCCTGGAGTTGCTCAGCTCAGAACTAAGTTGGTTATTGTGTAACCAACAGTACAAGAGGGGGAAAGAGAACAATAAAAGCCAGGCTTACAGTCCTGCGCTCTGCCTTGCGGCCAACCACGCGGATGATTTCTCCTGTAGGAATACGTTCAATCTGCAGTTCCATTTTTCCCAGGAAAGCCAGTAAATCTCTATTCTTTATGGATAACTCTGGTTTCAGTGTGCAGCAGCAGCAGACAGCCTTGACTAAGTGCAGCCTTTGGTTCAGAGCCCTGTTATGAGAGGAAAAGATGAACCTCCGTATTTATACCAAGTGTTAAGTCTGAGCTGAAACAATTAAGTTCAAGACTGGTTTCCACTCATTACAATGTGCCACGACAGTTCCAAGAAGCCTAAATTTATGTTTGTGTTTATTGCCTCCAACTTTTTTGATGTTCCATTTCTGTCCCAACGGGCTCAGGAAAGTCAGGTCGCTGCGGATGCTGTTTCAGAGGTGCTGGCACGAAACAATCCCATGGTAGACTTCAAAAATCTACCAAGAGATTTTGTATAGAAAAAAAATTCCTCATCTTTGCGTCCAAGAGCAAGCAATAGAAAATCCTGATTGCTCCCATGGTAACTACAGGAAGTTCTGCAAACTGCTGCAGAACGGAATCATTATCAATTGAGTCCTTGAGCAGCTAACTAATCGTGGCAAAGGAAATTAATTTGCACATTACCGCATGAAAATTCCTACAAATAGGAGAAAAATCATCTGGTGAGCACTGGTTTAAGTGCAATTACAGAGCTTTACAATGATCATTAATGGAGTGGCCAGACATATCACCCTCCAAAAAATGTATCAGATACTCTGACTGTGACAGGGGAGAAAAAAATCAGTCTAAATTGCAGGCATTTTAAGATTTTCTGAGGAGAAAATTCCTTCTATCTTCTTGGAAGAGCCAAATTTGAATTTTCAACTTTAATACAAAGCAACTCCTGTTGATAATGCTTGCCAAGAAAGCATTAACAAGATTAATTAACAAGATTAACAAGCAGTGTCCACTCCAGAGCAGATACAGGTAACACTATTCTGTTTAGCAGCAGCAAAGAAAGGGCCTGTCACTGTTCTGTGTTTCATATCTGGAATTATTCTTATGCTTCCTTGGCTGTTATATACAAGATTGTTCCAGTCCAACAATTGTTTCCTTGAGCACTTACTTCCCAATACAGAGCTCTAACTAAAAAACTAGATTTTATCACATTTAAAAAACCAACACTGTCACTTCCCCAAACAAACCCACCCTATTCCCACCAATATGGAGCAATACCCAGCCTGGTATTGCTTTCTATGGGGAGAAATCACAAAGGTGGGAACACCAGGGCTGTGTAACTGGAATGGCTCCCGTGATGCAGATACCAGAATTATGGGCAAAAAAGCTTCTGAAATTGGGCTGCAAGTGAGTGACACAGATCAATGATGTTTCTCAAGCTGAAGCAATTAGACAAGTTGAGGGCAGTTCCTGAGCAGACCATTTGCCAGAGTGACTGTGTATTAAATAGAAATGGCTTCATGTCAGTCACTTTCAAATCCCTACATCCAAGGGCAGAAAGGGCCACAGGAAGTTTCCTGTTAGCAAGGCAGAGTTCTCAAAAAAGGTATCATTTCCTCTCTCAAGGAAAACCTAATTCCAGCTTTGTTCAACTGGCCTTTCCACTGCAGTATATTAATTAAGACAAGTTCATCTGAGTGTCACTCAGTGTCCAAGAGCAGAGAAGGAAGCAGTGGTAATAGAAACAATGGTTTTTATCAGCACGTATTTTTAGGGTCTCACAAACACGCAAGACATCTTAGAAATATTTCCTGTTTACACAGAGCTGCACTATCTGTGTGCAATGATACACTGCACATCCTGAGGTTAGCCAGCAATCAGAAATATATGGCAGTTAAATGAGGCTAGACTGGACAATGTTCCTTGGGAGACATAGTTCCCATTTGAAAATATATTCTGCAACAGCAGGGAGTTATGAAAAATTACCCTTGGATGGAAATTGACTGCAATCTAGAGTAAAATAGACAAAATTTAAAATATGAAGCACAATGTAGCAGATCTTTCATAAAGGCAAAAGAGACACCTCAAATCACACTGTGAAAAATCCACTGTGAAAAAGTGAAGTTAGAAGAACCTGCTCTCAAAAATCAAGGAAGGAATTTAAGTGGTCTGTGCATTTTTACAAGGAAAGCATCAAAATCTCCTCAGTGGGGGAAGAGGGATAGAAAATCCAAAACCACAAGTGCATTTAATACTGGATTCATTGAAATAGGGAAAAAGATAAGATGAATCTGCTTTGTCCAAAAGAAAAATAGCATTTGTCCTTGCCCTTCTTTTGCAGCCCACAGCCCTAGCACATGTTCTTACTGATTTCCTTCTAAAATACTTTGTATTTCTGCATAAAATATGACCAAAACAATTTCCTTGGAGAAAGGTTACAAATTACTCCTCCCCACCCAAACCAGTCTGTTCCTTCTCAAATTAACAGAGGCCATGCACAACACTTCACTGCCAGGATTTATTTTAGAGGTACATGAAAAGAAAACACATGAGTATAAAAACATTTCCAGTGATTATAACATCCAATTAAAGGCGTTTTAAGAAAGGTAAAATTTCATCAGAAATTGCATCATTACAGATCATGGAATAGTTTGAAAAGCTACCATAGGTAACAGTAAGTAAACAAAAGTGCCTCTGTGTGCATAATACTGAAGAAAGAAGTGCAGAGTTGTGTGCAGCATCCTCCTTACACACAAGCAGTTCCAATCCCAGCTGCTGTGGGCATTTCCCGGGAAGTCCCGTGGTTCAAAGGATCAGTTTACAAAATGCAGCTTCTGTGCCCAGGGACAGAGGGTTCTCAGCTCCCACAAACACAAAGGATTTCGAGTGTTTGGCCCTGCAAAGTGGCTGCATGGCTCCCTCTGAGCTGCTCCTGCCCAGCAGATGCACCCTGCTTAGAAGAAACTGGATCTTGGTCCACAGTAAATTGCCAGCTGTGGTCTGGAATTCAAAGCCCACTGTTCTTTGGGCTCTCCACAGAATCTCCTTGCATGGAGAATGGTCAGACAGTTACACGAGTGAAACCAGAAACAGAGCACAACTCAGGAACTGCAAAAGTTATTGCAATTCAAAACAGGGATTTGTCTGATGCCCTAATTGCCATGAGGAGTCACATATCTGAAAGATTCAGTGCAAAACAAATTCTTGGGAGAGCAGTATAAATGTGGAAACTGTTTCTGATATTGTTCCAAAGTGTAACAGGAATGTACAAACTGTAAACCTCAAGGCAGTGTTAATCCATGCAATGAACACAGAATCCTCTGAACCTGCCCTCGCTACTCACAACTGGGAACATTTCCCAACACCAAGCATCAAACTGACATACGACTAAACCCTACAGAGGCCAAGTGTTCCTAAACCCCACTGCAACTACCTAACCAGAAAACCTATGTCAGAGCTTCAACAGGACACAAAGACACTTGGACCTCAAAAAGATTTTATACAGCGAATGACAAAAGCAAAACAAATGTCCTATCAAGGTGCTAACTTTCTATCTCAAAACAACCCTGGGAAAAAATAAGGCTTTGAGAAAAAAAGAGCAAAAAGGAATCCACTTAGTTCTGAAGCAGTATTCCACCATAAACACCACAACACTCTTCGCTCTTCCACTTGAACCAAATTTGCTCTTTTCCATCCGTAACCACCATGCCAGTGAGGAGTAACTAACTACTCACCACACATGGTGGGGAGCTATGGATATAGAACATGGGAGACTCACAGGTGCTCTTTTCCAGCACTGCAGTCTGAGATTCTGTGGAATGTTGGTGCCCCTTTCCTATCCTTTCCAAAGATCTCTATTTCCTCACCAAGAAACAAGACCCTTTCTGAAGCTAACTACCTTTCAGGTTCCTAAAGGTACATGAAGTTCATTATTCCATCTCCACCCTCAAGTGCACAGGGTATAGTAAGGTCTGAGCACCTCTAGAAAAACAGAAAGTTTGCAGACTGATTGCTATAAATGGAAGATATTTACAGTTTTCAAAGATTCTGCCAAATGCTTCACCAGCCATGAGGAATGGTTGATGCTAAATGCTCACCGATGCTAAAAGCATTTCTCATCTTCTGCAATGTCCTTCAGAAACTGTGGGATCCTGGCTAACTCCAAGCCAGAGTCTGGTACAAAAATGGGTTTGTTTTACTTTTTTTTTTTTTAATGAGGGGGAGAAAGGCAATAGGCAAATTGCTTAATTGTTTTGTAAAAAAAGAATTTAAAAAAATCAGGACTAGTGCATTTTGATAAATGCATTTCAATTTGGAAAAATCAGAAATGGAAAATCCTACAAAGAGTTTTCAGTAAGGCATGAAGAGAAGGATCTACCAAAGGAGACTTTACACACTCCGAAGATTTTGTTTTCATGTGACTTCTTGTCACTGGTGTTTCCCAAAAGGTAATTAGCTTACATTTGAAAGTCAAATAAAATTTCAAAACAAGGCTAGCTAGCTGTATCTAATAAATAATTTTTAAATAACTTCATTTAAACTCAAAATCTGGAAATCAATTATTAAGTGGTTACAGCATAGTAAATATTGCGTCAGTAAATAAAATATCCTCTACAAAAAACCCAGGAACAAGCCTAAAAGTCTATTAAATGTTGCAACTGGCTTAGATTAAATCATTATATTAGAAACGTCTACCACCTTAAAACATACAGCATTCATTAAGTGCTATTTTTACAGTTCTCATCCAGTGCAAGAGAGCTACTCTCCCCAGAATAAAAATATCCATTTCCTCAATAAATTATCTGCTAAGAACTTCCAAAGTTTCTGAACAATCCTACCTGTCTTACTCCATCTTCTAAGAGTAAAAGCTTACAATCACTAAGACATAAAGAATCATCTGACTCCTGAGCCAGGACCACTAAATGCCTCTCCTTGTTTCAGAACCACCACCCGATGCTGGATTGTCAGGTTTCTGCAGCCAACTTCTCCCTTCCTCTGGCAGATCCTCTTCTAGTGGTGGCTTGCTATGCCGAATCTAGGAGAGACAAGACAAATAACAAATTCACAATTCAAAAGCACTGTGTTGCTGTGTATTGTCTATACCATTATATAAAGATGTCTGTCATACTTGCTAAAAATTGAGAAGATAAATATAACAAAAATCCACTATGATATCAAAACAGTGTCATGGAAAAAGAAAGACAATAATCCTGCAGAGTCTCAGAGACAACACAAATACTCCACTCTGACGTATTTCTCACCAATACAGAGAAAAATAGGAATAGTAGCACTGAGATAAACCAGCCAGCCCAGGAACTTTCATTACTGTATCCCCTAAGACACTCGAGTTTCAGAGTCTTCTAAAACCCCTTCATCCAACAACAATGCAGAATTCCTATTTCAGTGATTCCCCAACACATTAGCACAGCCATGACATCATGGAAAATTATGCACAGACGAAATTATTCTGGAAAAAACAGTGCTCGTGTAGAAGCAGCAATGCTGGGTCAGTTCATCTTGTTTGTGCAGGTTAAGTCATCCTTTCAGAAATTAAACAAAGCCTGTTAGACAAAGAACTTGCATCCAGCTGTCTCATCCTTCCCAAATTCAAGTGACGATTTACAAGAAACCAATCACAGAATGGAGCACAAAGAGCTCACTCATAATCTGCCAGAAATTAGGCAGCAATTGATTCGTCATCTTTACAGAAACTGGGGACCTGACATGACAGAGCCTGAAGTTTCAAAACACATTGAGAGAAAGAAACCTGTCTTATTTCACTGCTATGTGATCAGCACATCAGCAAATTCTTCTTAGTAGGACACATCATTTTTAAATTCCTTCTGCTGCACCCTCACCCAGGATTATCACAGCTGCACACGCCTATGTTCAGAGGCATATGGAAACAAAAGAAATAATAAAAGCAAAATTACATCAATCAGTGCTTCCAAATGTATTACCTGAAAAGGCTCACTGATGCCAACTATTGACTGCAAGTTATTGCTATAATAACAAAGCAAAAATTCTCCTCCCATCTCAGGTACATTTGGAGCACTCATGTAAACCTGGCAAGAACAAGAACAGGCAATGAGCAATTTCCACAGGAAAAAAAAAGTAAAAAAGTTTATTAAAAAGCCATTCAGGACACCATGAAAATCAGCATTTGCTATTTATAGGCACGTTTTAAAACGTAAGCTAAAACGGATGAGGACAGAAATAACGCAGGAAACCATCTGAAAATTAATCAGGGAGGAGAAGGAATATCCTTCACCGTGTCAGCAAGCCGGCTTGGCTCAGTGAGAAGGGAGAAGAGACCCAGAATGGTTGTAAGGGAAGGGACAAAGCCACAGAGCAGCAGAGGGAGTGGAGCTGCCTCCTGGTGGCAATAGCAGAGCAAGCCACGACTGTGGTTTGGTCCTGTCCCAAGGAGCCACAGCTCCCAGTTTCAGTTTCTATCCGCTCAGTTAAGTAGCTCTGAATATTTATCATTTGTATCAAAATAAGTTTTATTGGTTTGGTTTAAGTCACTGAAGGTAATCACTCCTATAAAGCTTTTTAATGACAGCAGTTTTTAAGGAGGGACCAAAACATTCAAGAAGAATTAGGAAGAGGGATTTTAAACAATAATATTGTTCCCAATTCCCTTCAACTAGGAAAGAGGATACAGAACCCCTACGGGGAAGGGGATATGGAACAGACCTCCAATGCTACTCTATGGGAAACTACCTTAGAAAGAAATACAACCGACTTACTTGTTTACTGTCTCTGTCGGAAGAAATTTCATCATCTTCCACCCAAGCGTAAGTAATATAATCATTCACATGCCTGAAATTCACCTGCAGAGAAAGACACAAACCATCAGCTTTCTGATGGAAACAAACCCCATAATACATAGGAAACTCAAAGTTGTGAGAGATGTTTACTGTTTCACTGACATAATTAAAACACTTCAGTCTTGGGATCAAAACATTTTGGGAGCATGCATAGACCTTTTGTTTCTGAGAGGGTGTGAATGCTGTCCTCTCATCCTTACATTGACTTTTATTTTTGTTCTTTTTTGCTGCATGAACTCCTTTCCACAGCTTCTGCAACATTTTACTTAAATAAATCAGACTAACCAAGCAGAGAATTTAAAGAGTGTGGATGAACTCACATGCCCTGGACCTAAACTGTCAGCACACAGAAACTACTGGCAATCAAGGACACAACTATTTCAGAGAGTTGTGCACTAGCAAGAATCACAACGCCCTAAAACTCTCAACTACCTCCTGCAGTCACATTCACCACCTTTGCTGAAGAGCCATGATGAGGTAACATTACCTGGAAGAGCCCAATCCAGTCCCAAGCACTGCTCGGGAACTCAGGCGCAGCAGAGTAGCGGATAAAAACATCGTGATCTGCATTCCACTCACCCTCAGCATGCAGCACGACCAAGGGATCTGAGTAAAGAGGCTTCATCTAGACAAAAGAACAGAGTTTAAACTCAGTCCAGCTTGTCATTCTTTCAGTTTTAAAGTTATTCTCTGCCACAATTGCCACCTGTGGGACTTTTTAACTGACCGGAAATAACCTGAAAGCAATTTGCTGCTTTCAGTAATAATCAGAATGAAATAGAGATTATGGTTTAGAAAATCAGTTGCTGTAAGCCAGTACTGAGTAAAACAAACTTTTTCTTAACAAGATAACTGGGACAGCACCTCAAGCCTGAAAGTTCCTGTGACAGGTTTGTGATCACTGATGCCATAGCTCATGTGACTGGAATAGCTATTCTGAGTAACAGAAATCAGGTGCTCTTCTTCAGGGAATTCGCCTTCTTTTGATGCAACCTCACAGTGATTTTTCACTTTCCAAAGAATTCTGTCAGTCCATGCTGGCTTTCTTTTCTTCTCACTGCAAAAATGTAAGGTAAAAAGAGAAATGAGCAGAGAAATAAGTTGCCAGAAGCTGAGAATGCTGTGCAGAATCTACTCAGAGTTCAAAGACTGTGAGATACTTATTAATAAAAGGAGGCAATCACATCCAAGCTTCATTTTACAGCTCTGTTAAATGTGTTTTACAAGCAACATTTCCTTAATTTGAACTCCATTCACCACAGATCAGTTTCATGGCTTTCTGAAAGAGGAGTAAAATGAAGGGGAGAAGGGCATTTCAGTGGGTTAGTTGGCTTCATACAGGAAATGATACTTTCTCCTAAAACCCTGTAAAAACATACATAAACGTTGAGATAATACAGCAACTGCCCCAAGCTTCAAATCTACAGATATTCTGAGAAATGAGGGCATAAACATAAGAAATATGTAGGAAGAGTCTAAACTATGTCTGAAGTTATTCAAAATATTTGAGAGCAAGTTTCTTCTAACAGCAAAAACCAGGACAAACTTAGGTAGCTTATGGTAATCCCAGGTGCCACAGCAATCCTTTATTTAGAAGTTCCTCTAAATTCTACCAGCCTGCACTTCAGGTTTACAAGCTACTGCTGTCTCATAACAACAGGCTTTAAAAATTCCATAATCAAGGAAGTTGTGCCTGCAACTGGGCTATACATCCAACTCTTATCACAATGCAGAGTTTCCTTTTATACCATATCAGTTACAGCAGAAGACATGAGCCCTCTGTGGTTCTCTCTGTAGTGGGAGGAAGACTTAACAGCAACTCCCTGGATGGATGGATGGATGGATGACTTCAAATTGAAATGGAGAAAAGATCATACCCTATGGAAGAGGCATTAGAATGGACTGGATTGGATTATAAAAGTTAAAAGCAGGATGTGTAAGGAAAGCTGTCAGTTTAATAATTTTGAATATCAAACCCAAGGCCATTTAGTTGAATACCCAACATAATTTTGTTTTACCCCTTCCCATATATGAGTCTGACTCACCTTTAATAAGGTGGAAAGATCTGAAATGACTAAGGGCCCTTATCCCACTTACTCCAGTAATTATATAAACCGACAGAAATCTTTATGAGCTGCCATATGTCTGCTCTGCTGTGCAGCGAAATACCAAAAGAACAGCTTAAGGTAATACACTCACGATTTTAGAGAAAATGGTGCATTAGATGGGAAACAAACACTCAAAGTTCACACTGAAGAAGTATCAAAAATAAAATTCTGTGGGCTTCAGTAAAAGCAACTTTTGCAGGGTGATCAGCCCAACCTAAGCAGTCTCTCCGCTAACTTGAACAGCAGCAGGATGCACACAGAATGTGTAAGCACAATTTTTGTTCTTCAAATCAGCCAATACAGACAACCAGGCTATGAATAATTTGTAGAATGTCTAGGTTTGGATTATTATAAGTCTTTTTTGTTAACTGGATTTACTGCTGGTCCCATTACATCTCTTTACATTCAGTTAGGAAGCAAAACGTCTTTGGATCCATACACTTCTAATTTTAGGTGCAACAGCAGAGTACACAACACTGCAGCTTTCAGAGAGGTTCAGAAAATCCCTAAAGAAAATCAGCTGTGATCTGATTTTCAAACACTTCATAAAAATCAAATCAAAAGCTTGGATGGAGCCTTGTTTTGATTCCGAAATACTCAAAAAACTACGAAATTCAGAAAGTTCTCTTCTTACTTAAACCAAAACAGGGACTTCTGTTCTCTGGAAGTAAAGAAAAAGATCAGTACAAAAGCCTGTTTGGACAGGAACTTATCCTTCTGTTGAAACATAAGACTAATACTTAACAAACAGACTTTAACATCAGACAAAAACTTTGGAGATCTAAGATACTCCATTTGGAACTTAAAATAATCAATAAAGACAAATATACAATAATTTTCAAATACCAGCACATCAAATGAAATGCTTAAACAGAGAAGGAAAGCAAAAATGGCAGACAGTTACTCTTTTCCTCCTTTTTGACAACCAATGAGCACTTTTCGTAGCAAAGAACAAAATAGAAGCAGCTTAAACAAGTGCTCATTTATTCTGTTAATCCACTCTTTCCAGAAAGGAAGTTGGGTTGTTTCATTACTTCCCTCATACAATCAGCAGACCCCAGCTTCTTCAGCCAAAAATATTTATTTAGTCAGATTTGATCAATACAAGCTGAACAGAACAGCTCAACAGCTCCAGCACACCCAGGAAATTCAGGTTTGCTTATCACTAAAGTGATATTTAACAAAGCACCCCATTCACTCTCATATTCCATGTCTAAACTCCTCTTGTTAGGCTTTTACCTTGTGTCATAGACTTCTGAGTAAAGGTCAAACTTGTAGGTGGGTTTAAACTGCAGAGGACCCTCTTTGAATTCCTTAAGAAAAGCTTCCTTCTTTTTTGCCATATTTAGCTGCAGAAATAAAAAGTAACTTTTAAAAATGGTGTTTAAAAGTCTGAGCTTAAAGGATGATTGGGAAAGCATCTTCAAAGAATTCAATACTGCAGTCAGTACAACATAATTGGAAAGGTAAATTCAGAAGGGCCTTTTTTTACTGCCAGAACTCTTGACATGACCAGTCTAAAAGTTTTGAGGCAATTCTACCCAAAACAAACTCCAGAAAAAGGTTCCCTTTAAAATAATTCTTGGGAGAAGAGGAGAAATTAAGGTGAGGAACAATTGACAAGACAGGAAGTTCAAAGAAAGCCCCAGTCAAACATGAGCATTGTAAATGAGTAAGAAACTACACAAAAGCAGAAGCAGCTTGAAATTAATTGGGGCTTATGACCACCTCATGTTCCACCTCATGACTGCTCTGAGTCTGTGTTCTTTAAGAGAAGTTAGAAGCTCAAAGTGTAACTTTACTACCAGATTGTGTTTGTGAGCATTAGAAACAAAACCAACCCCTCAAACAGACGGAGACAACCTACCTGGTCCTTCTCCCACAGCAGACTGAAACGCTTGTTGTTAATTGATTCCCGGACAAAGTGTATCCCATAATCTGCTATCCGGAAGTTTAGATCTCCAAACCAGAAGAGAACCCTTAAAAAAACAACCAAACCAAACCAAACCAAAATGCATCAAACAAGGAAGATTTATAGGAATCCATTAACACTAGGGAAGAACTCAGCAGAATATAAGCCATTTTGCTAATTAGGTGCTCTAATCACTTATATTACTTAATGCAAACAGCTTAAACACAAACATTAAGTAGTTATAGATAAGCTTGCACAGGGACAACCTGCTGCTGAATAAAAATAAAAATTTAGGTAATTGAAACAGTAAATTAAGTCCCTTGCATTCTTGCTGCTTGCTCATTACTGCCTGAATATTAACTTCTCCTGACTCTTGCATCTCTGAACATTTAACAGCAATCTAAAGGATTTTTGGTATGAACAGGCTTTAGCTTCTAAAACTTTCCTGCATGACATCTACAGTCTGTATGCTAACAAATGTATGTAATTAAAGACTGGGAAAAAACAGTCTTGTAAAACAGACCTCTGTCTTTCAGGTTATCTCTTCCTTCCAGGATTCAGGGTTAAGGCTGAAGAGATATTTAAAATAAAAATGATGGATGAAAACTCCAAACCCAAAACTGTTTAGTGCATGAGTTCACCATATGATAGATAAAAACAATACAGACAGAACTGGACAAACAACTCACTCATGATCCAAAGGACTTGGAATATCCTCTTTTTCAAACTCCATTTCCAGAATTTTCTCAAAGTCATCCAGTCGCTGCTCTGTGTTCTCTATGTGAGCTGGCAAGTGGCAGTTCATGAAACAAATTGTGTGACCAAAGAGGGACATGCGGATGCCAACTCCTCCTTTGTTCCCCTGGATGGAAAATGAACAACATTCCCTGAAACTGCAGTCAATGCCTGCAAATGTAACTATTAACTCCACCTGTAACTTTTAAAATCTTGCTACTTACATTAAAATCTAAAGGATTTTTTCCTGCATAAATTGCTGCGTATCAGCAAATAAACTGGTGAAATTATGGTCTGTGCTGCACATGAGGTTCAAACAATAAATCTGCTTGTCAGTTTATAAATCTGTAATTAAACCACACCTTCTCTCTCCCAGCATGGACCCATGGAGAGACACACAGCACCATAAATCAGCAGAGCAACCACATCCCAGTGATTCCTTACCCAGTATCCATAGAGGCCTGTCCGTGTGTACTGGGTGTGGACATCCCGGATGAAGGGAAGGTGGGCATGCTTCACAAAGATCAGAAGCAGCAACCCCTGCATGCGAACTGAGGAGAGCTGGAAGAGATGGGAAAGAGGGAATGGTCATTTTCTGGGAGGTATTTGGAGTCCCTTAGGTTTATTTCATAGGAGATTTTAGGTGAAGAAGGCCACAGCAGAAGTCATGCAATTCCCTCACCAAGCCTGGCCTCAATACTGTGACACAGTAAATGCAGACTAATTTCACTGCTGTGAAAAACATGTCCCTTATAAACAAATCTGATCAATCTCTCAGCTAATTAACACAGTTCTAACATTATATTACAAATCTGCAGTTGACCTCAAAATATGCCCGAACTTCTTTAAAGACCTTTCCTCTGCCTCACCAGCCTCTTGTTTCTATCTTCAAGACTCCTGTACATGAAGAACCAAATCCTTCACTTTTTACCAAAATCTTAATAGCTCACACCTACCACCATCAGCAAGTTTTTCAAACTGAAGCACCCTTCAGCAGATCATTAAATATTCTAAATGCCATTAAATGCATCAAAAGCACAGCAGCTTCTGCAAAAACAATGAGCTGTAAACAGCAGTAACTTCTGCCTGCAGTGCCTGTAAAAACTGATTTACCAAACACTTAGGGAGCACATAAAACACATGTTTTTTGTGGTTTGTTTGTTGGGGTTTTTTTGGTTTGTTTGTTTGTGTGTGTGGAAATAATCTAATAAAGATGTCCTTCATTGAACATTTATGAACTTTACAATGTTCCTGGCATGAAACACAAAATTCACTGAGTTTGTTTTCGTGATAATGATTCAATTGAAAACACACACATTGAAATACATTCATTGTAGTTCAATTTTATGCTGGATTAATTTAGAAAAAGACTACTTTAGAACAAAACTGACTATACAACTGCTGGAGAAGCTCAAAAATTCAGCCTAAAATTTAAAACAGAATTCCTCCTTTCCTGGCCTGCATATCTGCACAATTAAATGATTTCAAAATATATGTCAATGTTTTCATTGTCCTTGAAGCCAACAAAATACCAAACAGTATATTGAAACAATGGACTGCAATTACTAGATGATGCATAAATATTTCAGTAGTCAGCACTCTCCCTTCCATAATCACATTCATGAGATACCAAGATCTTCCAGTCCCTTTATTATTTATTTGCTTTATTTCATGCTGCTGTGGCTGATCCCCAGACAATTCTCCAGATCCATAGGTCCTGAACAGCACAAGGCACTGATCCCTCCTCTGCTGGAACCAGCACCAGTCCCACCAGTACTCAGAGCCAAATCAAGCAAAGCCTTTGAACAGAGGGAACATGATCCTGTGGTTGGTGAAAGAATTGACTGTGACCAATTTAACATTCTGAAAACAGACTCTGTTGCTGAGGGGACAGAATGTCCCAAGGATGACACCTATCCCTCTACACCCAACCTCATCACAGGTCAGCCAAGGGGTAACCACTCCTCTCCTCCCCAGCCAACTTCCCCGCTAAGTCCTGGGATGACCTTTCCTTGCTGCCTGGTTTGATTTTGACCCAGCCTGACAGCTCCCCCTTACTATTAGAGCTAATCAAGTCCTGCTGAAAGCCTTTAGGTGGCAGCATCCATTCATTAGTCTGCCCCAAACTGCCAGAGTTATAAATTAGAATTCAAAATCAGCCAGGCATACCAGCAGGAATTCTTTTAACTGTGTGTATACAAGGCCTGAATGTCAGCCCACGGCCAGATTTTGAATTGTTATCAGCAATGACTTAGGCTAGAATGAATAACGTGGGTTTTTTCCTTTTTGTAATTCCCAATGGGTCCTTTGTTTTTATTTAATTGCAATTAAAAGAACAGCAGAACTACTGAGTCCGATTAGCATGCAGATAATGTAATCACCTCAGCAAAATCAGCCTGAAATAATGCTTGGTTTAGAAAACCACTACAAAAGGCTTTTAATTTCTCTTTATTAGAGGAATTCAGGATACTTCCTGCATTTATTGTTTGCATAATTAAAATAGCCAGTACTTTAGCTGATTTATATCCCTCGTATTACCCAAAGATCTTCTCATTTAAATTTCCATATAATCTTATAGGTCTACAACCAAAAATTAAGTCCTTAGATAAATATATACACCCACTAAAATTCTATTTTACATATATGCAATTTATTTTCCCCTGCAAACAAGTTGGGAAAAAAAAAAAAGATAAAGGAATCTTACCAATCTTAACGAAAATCACTGCCATTGCTTGGGATATTTATAGTGCAAGACTACATTAGAAGCATCACAATACAGTTCCCCAAAATTGCACAGAGCAAAAAAAATTTCTACAAACAAGAGAGAGATAAAGATATTGTGGCCACAAGAAATATGCTGTTCAGTATAAGTTCACATCACATGAAAAACAGGAAAACACAGGTGTGATGAAGAATCACTTCTGACATATGTACACCTATGGAAGTGACAGACACCTGCAAAAAACACTATCAATTTATCTTTTATGGAGAGTCTGAGGAAAAAAAAATTAAGACATTTTCCTTTAGTGCTGTTACACTTAAAAGAGATGTAAATAATTACCCTGATATATCCCAAAGGAGACAATACGGTCATGAAAAAAATGCTCCATGGATCATCAAATGCCAAGTCAGACAGAAAATTTGTGATTCTTGAGTTCACCTCCTGTAAGCTGAATACATCACAATTACTCACACTGCACCAGTTGGTTTGGACAGAATTGATATGATCTTTGCAGAACACAGACCCCAGAAATTTCTTGCTGTTCAGTTTCTCATTCAAGCAGTTTAACCCACACACAGATTTAACACATCTAACACAGATTAAAATTAAAGGTTATATATACCTGAAGACAGACTTTAGGATAGTGTCAGACTCAAGATATGTTATTACAAATAACCTGATTGTCAGGACTTCGGGACTTCAACAAAGTTTGGAAAACACAATGGCAGATTGTGCCTAACAAGCTTGCACTAATTTCCTTAAAATACTCTGAATTTCCTGTAAGTTTCATATCAAAATGAACCTGCCTTTACACGCTAGCAAAGAAAACAGCAGCCAAAGGTTTTTGTGCGTTTAGAAAAAAGATATTCTGCATTTTGTCATAAAATAGCAGCAGATAACTGCTATAAAATCATCTCTAAGTTAGTCCTCTGTTAGTTAGACTAAGTCTTCACCCTCCAGTAGCAATAATGTTAAAGCATCTCCCAGGCAGTGATTCACATCACTCAGTCCTCCCAAAACAGACCATGTTGAGACCCAGCAGTTTTGCAATAAACTCAGAAAGCAAGTTCTTTAATACACACTTACCCTATAACGTACATATCCGTGGTTGGGCCCACTGAGTTGAGCTGAAGTAAACTCGTGACATCTGGAGGGGGAGAAGCTGTGCCCACATTCCAGGTAACTAAGTGTAGTCTACAAACAAACAAAAACCACACAAAACCAGTGCTAAAATTGATATGTGGACAGGCACCCAACTCTAAGAACGCTCTAATTTCCCCACAGAACTTCCATCACTCTCCATCAATCAAAAACCTATTTGTCAGCCCCGACACCACCACGAAAACAACCAACTGGAGGCAACAAAACCTGAAATCCTGCCACTTATCCTTCAGCTTCTTCCCCCAGATGAGGAAAGCCTCATCTAGCGTGCGAGACACTTCCTCGTGGATCTCATCATCCGAGCTGATGTCCTCCACACACGCCATCAGCTGGGCCACCCTGTGCCGGAGCTGCACGCGGCCGCTGGAGCCGGTGCTGCTGAGGCTGGCGGAGCGGCTGCGCAGGGTGGGCACGCTCTCCAAATCGTTCAGGGAGAGCCCCTCGCAATGCTGCAAGGCATCCTCGCTGCCCAGGGATGCCATCTGCTCGGAGTTAAGGCTATGCTCTGAAGGACCAGCCCATTAAAATGGTAAGTGTAAAATAAAGAGGTCTTGTAGATCCTGCGGAATTCAGCGTTGCTTCCAACACAAAAGGAAAAACGTAGGTGCAGCGATGCTGAAAAAAAAAACCTGTGGTGTTCCCACCACACTCACTGGGTTGTTACAAAAGCTGCAATCACATCCTACCGCACACACTGAATTGGTTTTTTCATAATAGATTTAATGTGGTTAATTCTACGAGCTCAAGGTTTGAAAAGAATTTATTGTTGATTTGAATCGATCATGTGCCTTTCTGCAGGCAAGAAGTGTAATCTCCAGCTCCCAAACATACAAAGTTCTGATCAGAACCAAGCAAAGCCGCTGCTCCTCTCAAGCACTGTCAGCAACATTCACGTCAGAGAACTCATCTTTTATTTCTTTAAAAAAATGGTAATTTCAGTACCAGTGTTTCTGAAAAGGGATTCACTCTACCCATTCTTGTTACATGACAGACAGGCTTAAAAACCAATAAATTGTTAATTTTCCAGCCATCTTGAGGTTCTATAATGACCTTATAAACACTAATAATTAGTGAGTCCCGCCACCACATCCATAATTAAGGCTTTATTTTTATCCCACAATCAACTGCCTGCTCAAGGTGACACACAATGTAAGCGGAAGAGCTGGAAAATGATCTTGCATAACAGATTAAAATTATCCATAATTTCCCTCACTAATAATTTATCTTTGTAAGACTATGCTGAAGTTACCCAAAAGCTACTCTAAAATTTCTAGGGGAAAAAAATGTAGGTAGGCTGCAGATCTAGTTCTGCCATCAGAGATGTACCACTTGGGAATGCTCTCCAGTTGCTAATTTTGTAAAACAATTACCTAATTAAACAAAACTGAAATAATGTTGAAGCCATCAGTCATTACTGACAGAAATTCAATTCCTCAAAGCGCCCAGTGACCACAGTATTGATAAAAACAGACTTCTGTGGTAGAAACAAACACTGTCCTAAATACAAGCAACCTACTGAAGTCATCATTTAGCATCACCGATGCTAATCCTCGAATGATTCAATAGCGGAGAATTTCTCAGGGTCACAGTGGAACCTGGACAGCCTTCAGAGGATTTTTAAGATAAGTGAGCTATTGTCAGCTTGTTAGTTTGGTATTTAAATTTTCCTGTCACAGGCAGTTACCTAAATACTATTTAAGCAGGTTTCTGTAGCGAATCGAGCCCAGACAGGACACCGACACAGAGTGAAGATACATTGTAAAAACACCATAGAAACAGAAGCTCGGTATTTCCTCAAGCTTCTTCTTCCTCACAAAAAGCGACAAGTTCGAGACACCCGGTCAGTTACAAAGTGCAGATGTTCTTGCCCTCATTAGACATCAACAGAGCTCCGGGAAGCCCCAAGGACCCAGAAACGCTCCTTAAGCTTCCCTGAACCACTCCAGCACCGACCTTCCGAACCAGAAAATCAGCTTTTCTCCTCTACTTCATATGACTGCGCAACGCCGCCAATTCGTGTGACCCCCTGCTAATCAGCCCAAACACAAGTTTCGCTAATTCTCGGGCCATTTACGTAACGGCTTGGCCACTTCTCGGAGCTGCCCTCAGACCCGCCGCGCCTCGCGCTTCTCAGCGCCCACCGCTCACCTCAACTCCTTCGTGGGCAGGCCCGCGGGCTCCATGCCCGGGGTTCCCCCAGGGAAGCGCTGCCCGAGGGACGGGGAAGGGGACGGGAAAGGGGATTGCGGAGACCCCCGAGCTCCTCTCACACGGCCCGGCCCGGCCGCGGCCTCCGCGCCGCCCTCAGCGCTCTGCGCCCATTGGCGCGCGTGACGGGGGCGGGTACGCGTAGCACCACAGCGCCCCCTTGCGGCGTGGAGGACCCACAGCAGCGACACCGAGATCTCCCCGCACGAACAAAGGAGGCGAGAGGCGAGAGGCTCTGTCTAGTATTTTATTAGATTTCGTTTCCAATATGCCTGTATTGGAAGATTTAGGAGACAAAAAAGGCACAAACTCACATTGAAAGAAACGACGAGATAATCTAACCCATTCTACAAAGTGTGTGTTGCCAAAGGAAAGAGCACGAAGGACCCGGCGGGACGTGGCGGGATGCCCGGCGGGATGAACCCAGAGGGGTGCGGGATTTGGGGAGTCCTGGCAGCACACCGGGCTGAGCCAGGCTGCCCCTGGACCCCCAAACCCAGCCGGCGTGGATGGGAGTGATGATCCCAGCGCATCTGTCCCCTCTGGATGGAGCTGATCCCACCGGGAGCCGGCAGGTCCAGGGGTTCTTGCCAAAGCTGATGGAAGATACGGCACGGGAACGCTGCGTGATCTTTGCTATGCTCACTAGCAGGAACCAAGCGTCGAGACTGAAGGGTCTTTACAGGATTTGTCTATCCAAAGGCTGAGGGATGCTTTCACTTAGGATCAAATTGGAAGGACAGAAAACAAAGGGCAGGGAGAGCCAGGGGGGGAGTATTCAGGCTGAAGTTCCTGCAGTTCACCCCCCCTCTTCCAAGTTTTTCCACTAATCAGGAAAGCTTTGTGTAAAAGCTCTTACTCTGAAATCAGAGGATCAAAAAAGGATTGCAATGGTGGAATGTTACAATCTGCTTCCACGGCGATTAGTGTCATCAGATGGAAAGCCTCTTGGATAACACAAACTGAAAGAACAAGTGTGCTATGTGTATTCTCAGGTTGCCCTCAAGTGTAAGAATCCCTCAAAACGTGACCAACGAACACGAACAGAAGTCAGTGCATAAATTCTCTGTTAAAAATACTTCCAACTGAAAGAACTCTAACTGGGGCCTACACTCCTAGAATACTTCTGGAACAGCTACACAACATGTCATGAAACATCCTGGTCCCAAATAGCCTCAAAGATTAAAATTTTGTTTCATTACCTATTTTACAATAAACTTGTTTTACTTCTGCCTGGTGAGATTGCTAAAACCCCTCAAACCCCACCCCAACCCCACAGAACCGTCTGAGGTCACTGAGAAGAGCCTGCCAGAGTTACTGGTACAATTCAGAGCTTATTGCACTTAGACATGAGTAAGGCAAAATAACAAACTAAAAACAAAGGGATAAACTGCCCCCTCCCCAGAAACAAAATGCCATCCTCTCCCTCCAGAGCATTCCCATCTTCCCTTGCACTGAAAACTGCTCTGATCCCAGCACAGCCTTGCTCAGCATGGCATGGGATCATTCCAGGATCTCCTGCTCACAGGAGTGGGAAGGGCTGGAGGAGTCAGTGGATTACAGAATGCTAAAAAGACTCCTCAGAAGTAGTGATACACCCACTGTTTGGCTGTTTGGCATTCAGGGTTTCATGTTAAGCTGCCAAATACAGAAGTGGAAAATAAGTTATTACTACTAGGGGGAAAAAAATCAAACATTGGGCCTTAGGGATAAGCAAAGAAGTAAGATTTTTTTCCTCAAATGTATTGAAGAAAGCAGCATTTCTTTTGATTCTGTTCTGCTTAGTTGATTGTCTAAAGCTGATATCAACATAAGGATAGTTACAGTAAGTATTTGAGTTCATTAAATAATGAGAGCTCTTTATATTAACAATATCCTTTGTGATTTATAACCACCAACAGATATCCTAGAAAACTGCAGGTTTTAAGTTGCTTTTTTTACAGCACAAAAGGAGATATTTGAGTCAGTCTTGCAATGGGAAGAATATTATTGCTGAGCAGAACTGCCACCCCAGGCACCTGGATGTAACCAGATGCCAAGACCTCACTTGTACACCAGCCTTTGCAACATCCCAATTTGTCCAGGGACAATCACATTGTTATTATGAGTCAAAACCATTTCAGCTTTGTAACTTACGGGAAGTCTTAGTCAATAAAGAACCAGGAAGTTGCAACATATGTCAAGAAAGACTTTGTAAGACTGACACACACAGCTGGAGGACAACAGAGCTACGTGGGCCAGAGAGACCCCTAAAATTGAAACAGGTAAGTGCTGAAGGCCCCAGCATGGGGCTGCTGATTGCAGCTTCTGGGCAGTCTTTAATTCATGTATGTTAAGACAGAACAAAGTAATGCCCTGCAGAAGCCACAAATCACAGCTCATCACAAACCAAGAACTCTCTGGCTGCTCCTCACTTTGTACTCATATTACTTGCCATTAAATATCTCCCTCTGGGAGCAAGGGTGAGAGCAGAACGTTTTGTGGAAGAGTTTTGCACTTCTAAATATGGATTACTTTCCCTCTCCAAACAGACATTCAAAGGACGGTGAAGGGCTGGGCAGAAACAAAGGTGGCAGTTTATCCCACTTGGTAAAAAAAAAAGAAACAAAAACAAAACAAAAAAATTCTAAGTCACCACATCACAAGACTATTTGAGCTAAAAATGTCACTTGGAAATCAAACAGGGCCACATGGAAATTGGTCTGAACACAATGAAAAAAAGAGGAGGGAGGAGTCGTAAATACAGCGATCTCTAAGTCACACGGCTCCGGGGAGGAAACTCCTCGGGACACACGTGCTAACATTGGAGTGCTTAGTACCAGACTGTCTATTTGCTCACAATATTAAGGGGCATCTAGAATTAGCTATGGGAGGTTTAAAATCGCCTGCCGGTTGGACAGAGAAAGGCTTGATCCAGAGATGGTCCGTCAGTCAAGGGTGTGGATTCCCTGGGCCTTCCCGACGACTGTCTTGCAAACTGAAACACAGAGACAACAGGGAAACGTTTCAGGATGGCTTTGGAAGAGCAGAGTGAGGAGGGAAGTGTCAGACAACCTTCAGAGAGCAATTGTGAGTCATGCTGTCGCCAGGCAGACAATGCAGTGTTGCACTGCAGCACTAGCCTGGAGGAAATGGGGAAAGAAAATCAAGTGGTTGATGCTGCATTCAAAAAGTGAAATATATCTAACAGAGGATACCCTTTCAGACACTCCCTCACCCTGTGTGCCTCATTTACCACCAAGCAACCAGCAGGTAACAGAGGGCAACAGTCAGTATTCCAGGAGGATGTGGTTCTGCCCCACCCCATTCCTTCCAAGGATAACTAGGATGGCATTTTACTGCCTTAATAACCTGTTCTTCCCAATATAAATGGACAATCCCTTCTTTCTCCCTGCCTTCTTCCTTCTCTAATACTATGGGACATTTTTGCACAGTGTCTAAAAAAAGCTCACCAAAATCAAACTGATGACATCAACAAAATAAAATGAAAGCAAGTCAAAAGCTTTAAAACTGTCATTGCTTTAAAACTGTCATTGCTGCTTCTCCTACAATGCCCAAATGTCACTGCAAGCCTTAGACCATTAGTAAATATTGTTAAAAAGCAATATAAAAAATAAATTCCTCGTTAATATGCTTGGAATGTTCAATTTCCAACCATATTCTAAGCCTTTGCATGTCTAACTTACTTTTTTTGAGGCTGACAAAAGTTTCTCTGCAAGTCATAGAAAGTAACACATGCATTACAGAAATAAGAATAGCAGTAAAATCTACAGAATATTCTAACACATTTTTCTTACACTTTTCACTCAGACATTTCTTTAGAATAGTTCTGAAAGGAGGCAGTAAAACTCACTCATCAACCTGTCAGGGAAACAGGTTCACTATAAAAACAATCAATACCACAGATTTGCCTGTCAGAAGCTATGAACAGGATCATTTCTCACACAAATGTTGGGGGTTTAAAACTAAATAGAGCAATATAGAGTTTTGTCAAATCTCTTGATACCTACAGTGCACAAGGAAGGAGTCGTATTAGTCATCTGCAGCCGACATTCCTTTCACTGGATCTTTTTCTCTCATCTGAAAGAGGAAACAGTGTTCAAGTACTGATTCTCACATGAGTTATCTCAAAATTTATCAGCATGGAACACCTCCTGTGTGTAAGACATTGATTATATCTCAGCACCTCAAATCAGTGTTTGTGAAATGAACACACAGGCACCATTTCTGGTTAAGCTGTGGGTTGGCAACAGATTTGGATCCATTATCCAAAGGGCAAGAGTGTACATGAAACTGTAATGAAATATCCTGAGGCATGAAGGCAGGGAAGGGTGCAGGGCAGGACACAAACCATAGAACAAGGTTCTCATTATTACCAAACTTGTGTTTCTCAGAGTAAGAATCCTGTTACATACCCCCACCACCTGCTTATGGTACTTAGAGCTAAAAAACCTTTTACTCAACAGGTTTCTGGCAACTAATGAGGACAAAATCGACCACTCAGCTCTGGGTTAAAGCAAACAGAAGATATTGAGGCAGTAAATGAATCATTGCCACTCAGCCCCTCATTACCTGTGGTTCAATACATTTACTGGCTCAACAACAAACAGAAGGAGAATTCCATAATGATTAGGAGGAGATGCCAGCACGATGGACTCATGGCAAATCATTCAAAGCACACACAGCATGACCTAAATAGCAGGAGAACAATCCACACTCTGCCCTGACAGTGCAGCAGCCTTTCCTCTCTGCTGTGCTGGAGAGAAGCAGTTTCTCACACAACCCACACCTGCCCTGCTTTCCCACTGACCTCATCCAGCTGTCTCTTGGTCTCCTCCTCCATCCTACGGATGTCCTCCATAGTCAGATCAACCCACTTATCAAGCCAGCAGAAGAGCTGCCGGTGGAAGTTTGTGAAGAGACGCTTTTCTTGCTGCAAAAAGAGGAATAAAACACAAACCAGCTTAGTCACAGGGCAATTACCATGGAGCTCACAGGATTGTAATAATTTTCAGAGATGTGTAGCCTGAAGAATCAGCTCCCTCGCCCACCTTTCCATCTAGCTGCCACAATTGGAAACTGGAGATAGCTAATTTTTATTCTTTTATCAGAATATCTAATCTGGAGCCTTGAATCCCCAGAGAAATGGCTTTTTTCCCCCCCAAATCTAGACAGCAGTCTGCACACTGCACTGAAAGAATAAGTGAACTTCCTTTGATTTGACAGTATTGTTCTGACTGAATAAAGTGCTCCAAGTTGGGTTTACTTAGAGCATGAAAGTTGGCCTGAAGGTGCAGAAAAAAGGAGAACCAGGTATTTTTAAAATAATCCTTAACTTGCTAAAAACTAGAAGTTAGGAAGTGTAAAGGGCTGACATACACCTATCTTGTTTTTCATTTTATTTTGCAGCGACCTAAAAAATACCTAAACTTGTTTTTCCACAGCTGAAAACCTTTCAGCAGAGGTAACTAATGTGCACAAGCTACTTCAGCTTTGGAGCAATTTATTTCCATTTTATAAGAGATAAGCTAGGCAAAATCATTATATTAGAGATATATACAATGCCTCTTGGAAAGACCTCATTAAGGAAGGGCATTTCAGCTTTACCAATTATGGTTTCATATCTGATAACCTGCTCTCCTCAAAAGCAGCTTGAATACTTTGATGCAAAACCTGTAGATGCTCTCAAAAAGAAAGGCATCGAAGGCACTGCTTTATTCAAGGCTTTTGTTAGAGTTATATGAAATCCTGCAGCACCATGGTCACTCCCCCTTGGAGTTGCCTTTAGATTGTATCACCAGAGAATTGTTTTTGCAGAAGCAGCATTGTGGTTTATCAATATTAACCACTGAGAAGTCTCTGTGATCTGAAGGCACGGGAGTTTGATGAACACAGCATTGCCTGGAAAACCACACACATCCATCCCCAGGTGTAGCATCCTGCTGCAGTTCATGGCTTATGGACTCTGCCACAAAAAAGCTCTTCTCAGGATACCAATTATGTTTTAAGTTAATGACGTTTCCCACCATCTGCTTATTTTTTAAAGCAGGTTTTTCAAGCAGCAGGCTGGGAGAGGAAAACATGACTGGAGCTCTAAGACTTGCCAGAAAGATCATCAGCTGATCAGGATCAAATAGCTGGAGCTGTAGTATCTCCCCACAAAAATGTTTTGACCCTAAGCAATGTAATTCCAGTATAAATGCATCATCTCATCATCCACAAATCAACTACCAAGTGACTGCAATGCTGATCTATTAAACAACACAAATCAGCCAATTTACCTTCACGCATTAGAGTGAAAACGTTCAATAGCCAATTCACAGAACAATCAGCCAGCCCTGACCTTGGATTAGCAGCAAATTGAACCCAACTTTAACTGACTGCAGAATTTCAGGCAGAGGCTGATGAAATGTGCCCCATTTCCACATCTCATCAAAGAACTTACCTTCTGTATAAAGTTCTCAACTTTATTTTGCAGACCCCACCACTTGAACTTGACTGTTACCAGCTTGTAAGCACACATGTATGGACAATCTGACTGCTTCCCCAGGTCCTTCTGCAAAGACACAAAGATATTCACATTAAGTCTCTGGCCAAATATCTCCAAGGAAGCTGCTCCTTCAGTCTTAGCTAGTCTTCCCACAATTCCCCACAATCCTCCTGCATCCTTACACTTTTCTTATCTTTTGTTGACAAGTTTTGTCACACCTTTGCTCACCCTTTTCTCCAGGGTATAGAAGAACATGATGAATATAGACCCTGGTTTCCTTCACAGGTGGCTTTCGCTCCATTTTGAGAATGGACTATTCCTTCCTCTCCTCTGTTGTCCACTTTTTCTTCCATTAAAATTATGTCTTTCAGTATCTTCACTGTTATATCACTGCTACTTCATTTCCTTAAAAGTCTCTTGACAAAGTCCCTATCTAAAACATTTTGGAATTAGATTATATCATCTGAGTAATGATATTAAGCCTTAAAGGAAACTCCATAAGGTTTCCTATTTCCTATTACAGGAGCCATAACCACTCTTCCCAAGTGAATCATACCAACCTCAGCTTCTGCCCAGTTTGTCTGCTAGAAATCAGACTTGCACACCCACAGATCCCCAAATCGCACTCAGGTCCCTTGCAAAGACTGGTGTCATATCTGCATGTGTAATGTCTTCAGATTCCAAGGATTTCAGTGAAAGGTTAAACACTGCTGGCCATTACTCAGCTATTTCATCCTTCAAATCTCTTGGGTGAACCCTTGGGCTGAGCACCAGACAGCTCTGGAGATGTCCTGGCACTCATTCTCTTTGTACCAAACTCTTTCATTTCTTTTAAAATCAGAACAGATTCAGTGCTGAGTTCTGCATTTCCTTCCACAGAAATGATTCCAGCATTTTACAGATATCTTTGGCTCCAAGCCCCAGTATCTGTCCTTCAGTCATGTAAGCTGATACAGTTCCTGAACTCATCAACACAAACCTTCCAGTTGGGACCCAGCGGCCCACGGCCAGTCTTGACAGATTTAAATCTTGCTGGATCTTCTTCTGCCTTGTAATCCTATTGGACAGACACAAAGATTAAATCCAAATTATTCTACTGTTAGCCAGCTGTTCTCTCTCACAAAGGATTTATTCTGGGCAAAGACTAACTACCTTCTCAAGAGCTGCTGTTTTCAGACCTCAACATTAGGTCAGGCCCTCTTCAAGGAAGCATTTCCCCCCTTCACTACGTGAAGAAGTGCTAACAAACTGATAGGACCTTTGTAAGGCTGTCAGAAGGTCTGTAACCCCTCAGGATAAATTTCCTGTAACCACGTGTACTTTGGGAGCTAAACACTGCTGCTACAGAAAGCAGCTATGCTCTGGCGCTGTTCTATCCAGGATCTTTCACACCACTCTATCAGTGTGATGCTCACATGCTGCTCACTGGAAGAAAAGTAGAGTCAAGCTCACAGTATCTCCATGAAAATGGTATCAAACGCTGTTTGAAAGTCAGGAAACTCAATCAACATTCCATTTTTATACATTTGATTTTTTTCCCCCAGTACAGTACAGAAACACCTCCTTCTTTCTCACAGTAGCTGTGGTGATTCTTAGAGCCACGTGTGAGCTACATCATTTCCAGATACACTTGTGAAGCCATGGGTCAGTTTCAAAAAGGGGGAAGTTTAGGAGGGATCCTGTATGGAAAGGGGAGTGCCATTTCCTGCTATTCAAGCCCTTCAGTCAGCTGCACTGCTGTAGAAATACACTGCTACATGCACAGGCAACACTTTTTACAGGCAGTGTTGACACAGCTTTTAAAAGAGCTCTTCCTTTAGCTTGCGTGAGCAGTTTTAAGGAACCTATTTCTTACTCTCTCCATCCTCTCATTTGTCCTGCTGCCTGTGATCACCCTGGAAACACAGTTTATCCATGATCCCCTCTTTTAGCACAAGGCCTCCCCCACCAGGGAGCTGCTACCCACCTACCATACCTTGGGGAGGACTTGGCTCCGATCAGCAATGTCTATATAAATGGCTTCTACACTCTTCCATACCTCTGGCTCCAGTTTATGGACCTGCAGGGAAACAATGAGACTCAAGGAGTTGGTTCAGTGACACAACACTCCCATTCTATGAAAATATAAAGCCAGATGGAAATGCAGACACCCAGTGCTCCCCTTTCCACCCACAGTGAGATAAACACAAAATGGGAGGGTTTCTAAAGAAGCAAAGGTGCACACACAGAACAAGTGCTTGGGGGTCAATTTTATTCAGTTTATGTGAGAAGCCAACAGAAGGGAGTCTCTGCCCTGGTAGTGAGACAAATATTTGAAATGCAGGAAAACAGTGAATACAGTTCCACACAGCACTTCTCTAATCCAGCACAGAAAGCTGCACTGTGACATTAAAGAGATGAGTAAAACACATGACACAAGTACTTACATTCTCTTGTGTTCCAAGATCTGATTTATGCCAGGTTTCAATTTTGATCAGAAAGTCATCCTTCATATACTCATTCTGTCATCAAAATAAAGCTTCTTGTTATTCTTAGGATATATAATTTGTCTTCTTATTACACAAATAAGCTCTAAGAGAGTCAACTCAAAGAACTGAATAATTCAAAGAATGAACTGTCCATTTGACTAGGGTCTGACTTTTGGAATTTCAGAATTATTTCTAAATAGATCGTTGCTTTCAGCAAAATTGATTGATCATTAATTACTTACGATTAAATAAACCACAAGCTGTTCACAAAAAAAAACCCCACAAGTTCTATTGTTTTAGTGAAACATTTGCAGTTTATAAACAGCTTTTTCTTTAAAGGACAATATCTGCCACTCTATTTAGAGTTTAGAAGGGGTAACATAAGTTAGCTCAGCAGAAACTGTCTTTTCAAAGAGATTATTGATCTAGCACTGAGTACATATTTTGATGCAACTCTTCAAATTAATAACAATATTAAACTGATGTGCTGAGAGCTTTTGACACTGGGAAGGGCCAACAAGCACAGTTCTGCCAAGTAAGCAAAAAACTTTCCATTTCTCACTATTACTGTGAGCAGCAAAGGACTCCCAGAGGTAACCCTAGCCTCCCTCAGGGGAGCAGAAACAAAAGCACAAGACAGTGAAACACTCGGCATGTCAAAAGGAAATATCAAATTCAGAAGAGAGATTACTCAAAGGGACAGCATGCAGGAGCTAGCTGGCTTTTACTCAGTTTCCCCAGGCAGTGGTTCATTCTCATTGCTGCAGCACAGACAGAGCTCTGTCCATGGTCACAAAATATCTGTGGATGCACCACAGCTGGTAAGAAGGGTTTATCTCTGTGATCTTACAATGATAAAAGCTGAAGTGCCTTTAGCTCAGGTTAAGGAGCTTCTTATATCCAGAAGAACACTTCATTTCAGACATTATTCCATAGATGATCAGTAAAAGCAATACTTACTGTAATAACTGGTCCAAGAAATCAACATATGAAAAGAAAGAGACACAGTACTTTAGTGAAAAAAAGACTGAACAGCAACCATTGCCCTCCTCCCACTCTCAGTCAAACAGGGACAGCTCCAGCTTCCCAGGGCACTGCTGGCACCCAGGGAAAAGACATGGAAGTTGATAAAACCCAGGTAACTTCACCCACTTCTCCTCTGGAAATTCTCAGACTCGGAGAAACCCAGAGGAGCAGCAACTAATTATGTACTGCCACTTGTGCTCCCTGGCCTGCAGCCAGCTGGATGAGAAGATGGAATAAGTATGTTCAGCTGACAGCATTTTACCAATCCTTTCTCAGCTTGCAGATAAGGAGCCTCTCCATAGTTCCAAAGGAAACCCATGCTGGATTTCAGGCCACTGCAGACCTGCCCAGAGTAACCAGACCCTCTGCTGCTCGTGGTAATTGAACTCCCTGGACAGTGAGGCTCAATTATTCAACACAGAAAAGCAATTCAAGATCCTGTGACAGTCAGCATCTGCTCTACCTGAGCCTACCAGAGTGATTCTACTCAAGCAGAAGGAAGTCTGAAATTGGAGTTGAACTACTCTGGAGCTTGATTAAGGAGCAATTTGGTTTTAAAGGTATTATTACAATTTGGGAGTTTCCAACCCAGCATCCTGCAGACAGACACCATCCCAAATCACCTATCATGCACATCCAGCTGCCTTAATTACCAACTGCTGGGCTTGGACTGCTCTAAACCCCTAGCATGTGAAAATTGCTTTTTAAAGCAATTTTACAGAAAGCCAATTATTTAGACTGACATGTTGGGCTGGAGGGAGAGAACAGGAAGGCAGAGATGAGGCTAATTTTTCAAAGGCTGAACTTCATCTCAAAGAACATTTCATTATTTCTGCAAGAAGGAAGTGGGGCTTTTTGTCCTGCTAGTCCCAACAAAATACTGAATAAACCAGCAATAATTACGAACCAGGGCCTTCCCACTTTGCCATGACTGTGTGCTGTGACTATGCAGCTGCCTCAAAACAGGTTCCTTCACCTCCTTAACTTCTTCCCTGTGGGGAAGACTCCTCATTTGTAAAGCAAACAAATTAATCTCCTCAGAAATGTCCACTCAAACTTCAGTGCTCAGCTTGCTACACATTAGGACCTGCTTCTCGAGGCATTACAGCAGCAACTCCCACACCTTTCAGCTGCAGTTAGAACTTGTCAGTTTCTTGACATTTGGCCACAGGCCATGGTTACACTCAGAGTGGAACACACATCAAATTGCTTTTCGAGAAACATTTAAGCAACATTAATATTTAAGTCAGACTGCAGAGGAGAACACTGTTCCCCATGGCACCAGCCCACAGGTACAACTATTAGACAATCCTCACTTCATTTTTACTGCACAAGTTGTGAACCCATATAACAACAACCCAACAGTTTATACTCTCCAAGGAGCTAAGCAAGGCTTCCATTCAAAGTACATTAAAAAAACATATTACAGCACAAACAAGTGTGCAGAACTGCAGAAAGTTGTAAGCTAGGCATTTAAATTCCCTCAGTCTGCAGTATAACTTTGATAATGGCCCATAATATGCATATTAATTGAGCTTTCCAGACGAGATACAGGGAAATATAAGAAGGATGATCTCATATCATTAAAAAAAATACCATGAGGTACAATTAAGTAAAAGCACTACTTTATTCCAGTTTAGAAGGCTCTGTGCAGCTGAAGAGGTGATGTGTGAGCAAGCTCTCCCTCTCCAGGGAGAGCACAACACCACCTCAGTCAGGAGGGCAAAGGCAGAAGCACCAGCAACTCTTCCACTTTGGGTTAGTTCCTACTGTGTCCCTGGTTTTTAAATTTCAGATTCTAGTGAGAGGGCTGAAAGCCTGGCTGCTCTGAGCCAGCACAGCATGTTCTGCTGCCCAAAGAGTCACACCAGGGTCTCCATGTGTTCTCATGTCTGACCAAAACAGCCAAGTGCAGCCAAAGGGAACTGGGAATACCCAAGACAGCCCTACAGCACATCCATGGGTTATCACATCCACGGGTTCTCACATCCATGGGTTCTCCCCTGCTGCCAAATCCCAGCAAGGGAAGGTTCCACTAACTTTTCCAAGCTTTTCTAGCTTCATGTCAGGCTGGCAGATTCTCTAAACAGATTTATCAGCCTCCGCATCAAAACTACCTTCTGCTCCAACCCCCACAACAAAGCACTTTCTATCTCATATTATGTTGCTGTTTATTATAGTTGAAGGGTTTTTTTGGCTTTGTTATAATTTCTAGCATATCAAAATCGTGAAATTTCTTTGATTGTGTTGAAAAGCCTGATACTTGATTTTAGTATCCCTTTTTTTCCACTTAAGTAGAATTTTAGCAGTGTGTAACTGGAGGATAAGCAGCTTAAGAATAACAAAACAAGTAACTCCATACCTTTGTTTCAGAAATTGGTGGAGAAGGAAAGGAGGAGGAGGAGGATACAGCCAGGCATTTAAATCGGTTCAGTGGGCTTAACATGGAAATAAGCTAGACATTTACTACCTAATTTAAGTAACATGCAGCAAGAAAACTGCATAAAAATTAGAAAGATTGCAAACAACTTTGTTTCCACATCTCATGTGAGACATTAAAAATTTATTCTGTAAATTCTGGCAGTATCTGAATTTTATATTTGAAATATCCATTCCACTAGACTGCTGCATGTAATTTCACAGACTAAAGTAACACTACCCTCTCCCACTGCAGAGCTTTTTCCTTCTTTTGAAACACTTAATTTAAAATTCCCTTAAGTAAATTGTCCAAAAAAATGGTTTTTTATATATTGAGTTTCAAGAACAGTTGGAATTTTTAAGTGTCTAGTTCCCATAGCAACTGTACCACTACCAACTAGCAGAAAATGTATCCTTCAGAGATACAAACAGCATAAAATGCTGCCAAAAACACTCCATAAGTTTGGAGGCAAAGTCAAATTTTCAGTTTACAGCAGTGAAGACCAGAGAAGCTGTAGTGGTTAAACACCATGGTTGGTAACTTCAGTAAGTAAATACTAAACACTCCTGCAGAAAATGGGTTGGACATTATTTCAGCACTTCACACAGCTTCCAGAGCCTCACCCCTGCCTTTCCAGACAGATTCACTTCAACTGCAGCATTCCCTGCTCAGCCCTCACTGACCTCAGATCCTGCAACTGAGCAAACACCCAAATAACATGTGTTCCCTTCAAACTGCATTAAGCAAGAAGTAGCTGAGATCTGCCCTGTTCCCCTTTACATCTTCCACTCCTTTTCCTGTGCTGCACTTGAGCACACAAAATCATCCTTCATATATTTATTTCATTAGTGTTACACATCTGTTCCTTTAGCAGGACTAACATCTATTTCTTGGTCTGTCCTTTTCCTCTGTCACTCGTTAGCAGCACATCAGACAAGGGCAGTTCTTTTAACTCCTCAACATTGTATTTTGCTTTTCCTGACCACAGAAAGAGCCTAGAGAACATAAATCCAAGATTTAAGAGCTGAAACAACTTCTCTACTAGTTGTGTCTTTCCTTATCCCCTCCTACCTTTCCCCCCTGCCCCCAGAAACCAAAAAGGCAGAATGTACAGTCCTTCCTCAGGCACTCACCAGTTCTGCAGTAGGGATAGGCATTCCATGCTTTTTCATGTATATTCAGAGCTCCTTCAGGGGCCAGCATTCTCACAAATGTTGGCACTTTGCTGCAGAATTTGGAAATAGGAAGAAAGGCATTGGTAAGGACTACATGGAAGGAGAACTGTAGATCAGACACTCTGAGACAGGCAGGACATCACCTGGAATGCAGAAACTAGAGACTTCCACACTCCTGGAATCAGTAGGGTTCTCCCCAACCCCATTAGAGTGTTTGCCAGAGATTCCAAATTGGACGTGTTAATATAAACCTTCTTTATATAATGAAAGAAAAAAAGAAGCAGAAAAAATAGGAGGCTGAAAGCAGGCTGAAATCTAGGAGGTATTTTGCTCTTTAGCCAAATTCAAATATGGAAACACTGGTGGCAGGATCAGACTTGCTTTGAAAAGCTCCAAGCCAGATTTTCTTGGGACAACAGCCACATTTACAGGGGTGGGTGGGTGTCCCAGTGATGCTCACTGCCTTACTCTTGCCTCTTTCAGCCTTTCCATAATCTGATTTACAGCTGCTGTAACCTATTTCATCTTCCTCTGGTTCCTCTTGCCCAACTCTGGGAATGAAATGGCTCCCATACCTCTGTAAGTGGTAGATCTTGTGTGTGTACTGCCCACGCTCTCCATCTCTTTCGTAGGGTTCGTTCACCAGCACTTCCACTCCTTCACCTCCACCAGTTTCATTTTTACTGGCTTCTGCCACGGAGTACAGCTGCCCCACTTGATACTGGAGAAGTTAAAGATATTTTATTACGATGGCTATAATTTAGCAGAAGTAATAACTCTGCCAGAAGAAGCCAAGGACAAATTTATTACCCGGGGAGAGGGCAGAGAAAAGGACATCCACTTGTATGGGCAGATAAGCAGCTCATTTAATTTCATTTGAGATAGAAAGCTTGAGTGGTAGTTAGGAGGAAAGCTGCCAGTAAGATAGTTACCTTTAACCCTTAAATCAACTCCAAACCAACACAAAATCAGGAGAAAGCACAAGAGATTAAAGGAGCATCAGAAAGAGAGAAAACACAGATGACCTCAGGCATGCTGTAGCAAATTTCGTTGGGTTTCACTCTTTTTGGCACACTGGTGTCCCAATTGTTCAGGTGAAGAATAAGGCACTGCCAGTCCTGAATCAATAAGCACCCAGTCCTGCATCCAGAAGAGTCCCAAAGAAATTCACACCAAGCTTTTTTACAAAATCCAGGGTAAGAGGGAGTGAAAAACTTCAGAAGGGAGACAGAAGACAAAGGGTACTTGCATCATCTGATTTAAGTGCTCCACGAAACAAATTTGTAAGATATGCATAGCTTAGGAGCCCCTGAGAGTCAAAGATGAGCATCCCCCATGTGCAGTTCAAACAACTGAGTAAAAAGGCTGAAGTACAGAGGGTATTTTCATTCTGAAAACTTTACCTAATGAAATTACTGAGCCAGTATCCCAGATGACCAACTAATCTATGTTGTCACTGCTCCCCCTATTATTTTTCCTATTATCTTTGGTTTGGGTTGTGTTGTTTTTGCTCTGTATCACACTTCCTCTCAGCCACAAGCTTAAATCACTACCAGGGAGAGCACAGAATTTCAACATACAGTAAAATTCTTACCCTAAGATAATTTCTCAATCTCTTACCCCCACTCACTTGGCAGCATTATTTCCCAAAAATTACTTAAAGTACTTGATACTACACAATTTCTTTCATAAGAGGCATTAAAAAACGGTCCTCAGAGCAGAGCAGAGGAAAAATCAAGAAAATTAACAAAAGAGAACATTCTCCTCTGCAGAAGATGTAAAGACTAACACACTCTTGCCTCTTGGAGCTGAAAGAGGGGATGCAGAGCTCAGAAGGAACATGATCAAATGAAGAAAATTCAAACAGGTCTCTCTGAGGCAAAGTTAGATGAGCAAAGTTTGAGGATGAAGAAGCTAAACCACTAAGTTGAAAGGAAGAGTTCTAACTTAACAGAGTTAAAAGTCTTCACAACTCTTAAGTGAGCAAAACAGCAACTGTTGCCAAAGGCAACAGTACAGGGAAGCGATCTGAAAGGGTAATCAACAAAGTGTTTGGCACCAGAAGAGCAGTGATTAAAAAAAACCAAAAAACGACCAACCACTAAAACCCCAAAAAAATTCCATAACATAATTACAAAGCAATGCAACACTCTTTAGGCCATTTTCCTTTTCCACAGCATAAGGCTCTGCATCAGAATCAGGAATAGCACTTCTGAAACCTAGCCTGGAAAAGTGGAATACTGCTCAGAGCTGAGAACCCAGAAATACTTCACTGGGCTGGAACATCTTCTGCAAGGAAGGAAGATTTCTACAGTCGTTAAATTTTGTTGTCAGAGCATCCAAAATAACAACAGTACCCAAAGCTCTCTGGTACTTTGTACCATCTGGTGCCAAAAAAGGCCAAGGAAAAATTTATTCCTACTGGGAGAGAAGATGGAAGGCAGAGTAACAAGGCAAGATGTCCTGGCCTCGGGTAATTTTGGGGCAGAACAAAAAGCAGACCATTTTCAAGCTAAGAGCAGCTGCTCTGCTGGATCTCTCCAGAAGGTCCTGGCCCAGGCTACCTGAGCAGCCCTCACTTGGCTGGACAGTTCCTGTGCTGTCAGAGCAGCTCGGGTTTCAGTCTGGATTTTGGGCTGTAATACAAGTCTCTGATATTTCATACACCACACTGCTTTCCTTATGACTCCCTACATATGACCCACACAAAGCAGAACACTCACCTCCCTCCAGAAGAGCAAAACATGAGAGTTGTGAAACCTTAGAAGCAAAGTTGCTTTAGCAGGGTAAGAGCCACACAAATACTCATAGAACAGAGTTTATTATGAGTTTGGTAACTACAGGATTAGAGGGGAGGACTGAATGGCTTTGAGTGTTTTGCAGCAAGTCCCAGGACAGGTCTCCAGAGGCACAAACTAATTCCTCTTAGTAACAGCCTCATTCATTCCTTCTCCCTTTCAAATACGTGGGTCAAAGTTCACACACTAAGAAGATAAACCCTGTGGTTTAACATCTTCACCATTTAAACTTCCCTGTTATTTCTGAGCCTTTAATCGCATTGATAAGAGAGGAAAAAGCCCAAATGAAACTGTCCCAATGAGAAATCCCACATCATCTCCCTGCAAAGGTAAACAGAGAAACAGATTTTGGCTCTAGGAATCTGGACTCCAGACAGACATGAGAGCTCCAAAAAAACCTTCTTCTCTTCTGCAAGAAGTCATCCCTCCTGCTCTGCGCCAAACACCTCTTATCCAGCTGAGAGAATATCTTCATTGCACCAAATTTCCTCCAGAAGGCCTGATCTCAACATAACCACCTTCAAGAGCAGTTGTTTTCCTGAAAGCCGCTCTGAATGCAATTAATAAGATTCCTCTGCAAACGTTTGGCAAGCTCCTTCCCATGTGAAAGGAACAAAGAGGCAGCACAGAATGTGTACACACAGCACTAATCCATACCAGCATTTCAGTGGCAGCTGGCAGAGACACCCACACGAGTCCACGCTCCCCAAGTTGGCACCGAGCAATGTGAAGCTGGTCAGGGAATGGCAGCAAAGCCAACACACAACAAGGAGATTCCCTTTGCTCCCTGCAGTGGGACAATGGATAAACCAACACAGCAGTGCAGCCTGCACTTGAGCAGGACCCCATTTTTTTTGGCAGGGTTTCCAAGTAGAGGACAGACTGCTACAGTCTAACTCCTACATGGCAGCTTTTGGGTTTTAGTCATCGCCAGGGCTTCTCTTGCACCGTTTGGTTCCCATCTTGGCTAACTAAGCAGCACTGATCTCTGTGTTGATTAAGTCACATCTCCCTAATGCCTTCCTGATCACTATTTTCTCCTGAATTCCATACTGTTGGTTAAGCTCCATTTCCTAAGGGTGGAGAGCAAACACAGAATCCCTGGCACATCACAGAACCACACAAAGACTCCCTCAACCCTTCTATGATGTCTCAAAGTTACGGTTAATTTCCTTCCCTATCTTACCCATTAGCATCAGACTTTTGCCAACAATTTGCACATAGAAAGTGTGAACTCTTAAGCCTTTTGAGCAAAAATCAACCACATAAAAATGAAATCAGAAGTCCTCCTGTTAGCTAGAGATGCTTCATGAGCAGCTACACAGTCAAGAGCCATAACAAGTCTCCAGAGCCCTATTTAAGAGTTCTGTACACAAGGAAATCCTTGAAAGCAATGAAGGTTTAACAGCTGGTTTGTAAAACAAACAGCAGTGCAGTGACCAAGTGATGCACAGATGTGTCAGCATCTTTCCACAGGGAAGGGGGATGAAGCAATAAACAGAGCAGTAGTCATCCTCTGACTCAATACTGGAAATTACCTTTCTTCTTAAGCACACCCAAGTACACAGGCAAAGCTAAGTGAACTTTAGAACCCTTTCTACTCAGGGAACTGGCTCCTGAAATCTGGCTTAGCACAGGAAAAACACCAGACCTTGAAAAGGGACATCACTCAGGAGATATGGTGACAATGTGCAAGTGTGGGGAGAAATTCAGTTTGGAAACAAGCCAAGCATTGGACCCAGAGTAGAGCGATACACATCCTGAAACAGATAACCCCAGGGCACCCTCTGACAAGGACCTTGCTAGAGACTGACAGGTTTACCTGCCACCCAAGCCCTCAGTTTTCCACACGGGCATTTCCACACAAGGCTCAAACAAGGCTGGCATTGCCAGTCAGGGAGGGACAAGAGCACAGAGAGGGACTCACTTTAACTGGATGAAGGCTAATCCCAGTATCAGAGAACTTAGGAAAACCCTGTGTTGGGTTCCATCCAGTCTAACCCCTTCAAAGAAACAATCTGTATACTGATGCTTTGACTTTCTATTTACACAGCTCGATATCAAGGAGCCATATCACTACAAGGCAGGGTTCCTGTTATTCAGTAAGGTCCACTCTGCCCATTGAGCTCAAGTAACTTGCCATTTACCCACAGCTTTCTCCAACCTGCAAGTTTTGCATCCTTTGCTTACTTGATAAAGCTTATCATGTTAGTCCTTCCTTTGTCAAGGACTTGCTCATGTAAGTGGCACTCAGGCACAATAAAAGATCCAAACTTCCCTACACTAATACTTCAGTGTGACTTCTGTTAAAGCTGCTTGAGACAGATTAATGTAAAAAGCATGAAAGTTCAGGTAGGGAGCAAGCAACAGACAGAATGTCTGGCATAACAGCCTTGTTCTTGCACTAACGCAGAACACAGATCTAAAACCACTCTCTGATCAGAGGTCTAGGCTTTCTGTCAGCATCTGATGCCTGTCACAGCAGACTGAGCCACAGGAACAAGAAACTCAGCCTAGACACTGCTTTTGTTTTACTAGCCTGTCTCATGGCTGCAGGAATGCATTACATGAAGTTCTAAACTGTGTTCTGTCAAAAGAGTGAGAGTTATAAAAGGGATGTGCTTAAAAAAGTGCTGCCATGAGGCAGCCCACCCCTGTCTACGCCACAGTAGCTGCTAAATTCAGAGGAAAGAAAAATGAACAAGAGTGCTGTTATCACAGCTCTCCCTAAGAGTTTGAACAAGGCCTCGATCAGAGTTCACAAACCCAAGGCTTACAGCCAAGGATCACAAGGAAAAAAAACACATCCAAAGAAGGAATCTACTATGCAAGTGCTAGAGACTCAGTCATTTCAATTTCTACCTTGTTAGTATGAAGGTTAAAAAATTCAAAACATTTACATAGTCAGATTCTCTGCGAGATTGGTGTTCAGTGCAGGAGGGAGGAAGGAAAGGCAAGCTGCAACTCAGAGGAAACAGGAGGGAAACAGCCACAGAGTCTGCACAGCTATTCCATGGTTGGTTTGGTGATCAAAATCACCCTCTTCATTAGAAACTATATTTCTTCTCTAAATCCAAGCTTTATCTAAACAAAAATAAAGTTTTCTGTATGTAAGGGCTGAAGAGGAAAGGTCTTAGAGTCCTTTTGCTACACCAGCCTCCTAAGTCAGAAGAAATTCTTGACCTTTGCCTGAGAGTTTAAAACAAAAGACTTCCAGCAAAACACAATTTAAGGGGTGACTTAAATTTGTACTAAAGCTTCCCCTTCAAGTTAACAAAAAAGAAAAGAACAATAGTACTAATCAAAAGGAAATGCACTTGAAAACAGCCTGACAAGTCAAGATTTATAATCAGCATATCTCAAAGTATTTTATAAGAGAGATGATTGGTACCCTCAGACTTAATACAATTATTTGGTCAAAATGATGGTGAATGAGTAACAGCTCCCAGGGGTTCCTGAAGACAGCTTGCATTTCCCAGTTTTTGTTCACAGAACCTGCTTTGATCACAGATTTACAATCCTGAAGAAAGGAAGCAAGAAGCAAAGAACTTACCTCCTCCACAGACACGGGCAGGATAACTCGGCTGGAAGGGAACACAGAGACACAACGTTAGCAAATATCCCTGCAGCTGCAAAATTCCCCCATTCCTCCCAGCAATGGCTGCACAGCTCTCCTCTCTTCCCAGTATTCCAGCAACCACCCAGTACTCCTTAGGCCAAAAACTATTTATATAATAACCTCAAAGAGAACCAACACATGATAGAGCAGAATTGCAACCCTCTCCTAGAACTCTGTAATTCAATAGACTCTCACTGGTGATTCCTCCCTGGCCTACAAATCCACACAGCATCAACACAGTGGTGTTCCCTTCTCACTCCATCCTTTCAGCAATCCCATCTTATTCCCCATCAAGCTGCTGGGGAGGTTTCTGTGGGCCTCAGCAATCCTGCAGAGATCTGCAATAGCCACAAGGCACTGCACGATTTGCTCACATGTCCCAAACCAGCAGGAAACAGCAGTGAAGAGAGGAAAGGCTTTCTCAGAGCTCACTGCAAAGGAAGGTGCTGCCACTGCTTTATATGAGTCACTTTTTTTCATATTGTGGTTTCCTGAATGCTTCTTAGAATCAACTGACTGGACAACACAGCAAAAACTGCCTGAAGTCACACTGAGGTTTTCTGGAAAAGAATCAATTTAAAGCTGACAAAAATACATGCATGTTAAGGCCTTCTCCAAAACTGGATTTGTGTTTGACTTCTGCTTTCAGCAAAGATGATGTTGAACAAGGAACCAAAGCAAAATACAGATAGGAAATGGATATGGCTACCGTGGGTGGAAGAATTCCCAATTCTTTGGGAATTAGTCTCAAAGAAACTAGGACACAATCAGGGAAAAAAGCCATCCGTATTAATAAACAGATTTTTAAAAAGCAGCAGTGGTGAAAACAGAATTTTTTTTTTTACACTTTACAAAAGAACAAACCGCAATAGGGGCAAAAGATTACAGATTATGCAAGATTACTTATGACAGCAACACTTTATGCTGACTGCAGAAAGAGCTACTGAGAGCTGCAAATGAAGTTCAGTGTCAATGGAAAAAAAAGAATAATGCACTATAGGCACTCATTTTCACCAAACACATGGGGTAATGACCCCCAAGTTAGTTCTTGTCAACAAATATCTTGTGTCTTTGTGGAAAAGCAGCAGGGAACAACAGCTCAGTGCCAGTTCAAAAGTAAACCCACCATTAGAAACTGGAATAGCACACACAGACATGCACACAAAAAAAGACAACTATTTCACTATAGTCTCCTGTGTATCAGTATCTTGAATATTGCACACAGTCCTGGTCACCTTATCTCAAAGAGGATACAGAATAAGTGAAGAAGTTAAAAAAGATGATTGGAGATGGGGAAAAGCTTCTATGTGAGAAGAAAGCAGTTAAAACTTTCAGCCTGGGAGAAAAACCAGCTCGGCTCAGTTATGGAAGAGCTTTAGAGATCATGAATGGTGTAAAAAACGTGAATGGAGAAGGAACAGTGTTTTACAACAGAACAACCATTAGGCAACAAATTTTAGACCAAATCATGTGTGCTTCTTTACATCATCTCCACTGATGTCATGGCATTCCTCACCAAACATAGGAAGTATAAGCAATTTTTCACTGGGATTTGATCAATTCATGGAGGTCTGTGTGCCACTTACTGGTAGGATACACTGAACTACAATTGGGTTACTCACTGTTACACGTTGTTTCCTCAAAATACCTGCTGAAAGGCAAGATGGAAGAGGACCACCACCAGCAGCGTGGTGTAAGGGAGGACAAAATAAAAGGAAATGGATTTTCACAGACGGACCTTGCCATCTAGCATGATGTTGGGTTAGTTAACTGGATAAAACTGCAGTAAGAACGACAAGAGAGAGTGGATGATAAGTGAAGGTGGAAGACCAATAAACAGGGAAGAAACAATTTCTCTAAAACAGAGTTAAAACATTTTTCTTTAGAAAACCTAGTATAAAACGTTGATGTAAGTGAATGAAATTCCATTTAGGAAATTGGAAGACACTAAATCTGACCATTGTCTTAGAGTTCAATGTTCATCAATGGAGGAACAGAAACACAAACAAGATCAATAGTTCAGAATTCATTCAGCCCAGCAAACCAAGAACATGGGGATGAAAAACACTTAAAAGTAGTCAAGTGATAAAACAGGAGAAGGGAACACTACTCGAGAGGATCTTGAGGAAAAGCTGTGCAGGAGCAGCAACAGGAACAAAGATTTCTAACTTTACGAAAGAACTCGCTCAACTTATGAGAAATTATGTGATATGGTTGGCCTGAAAGTGGTGAGGAACATTTAAGATCCCTTTTAGATTAAAATCTGCCTCAAATGACAGCAAAAGGAAGTACAGCTGCAGAGAAGGTCAGTGTCATTATCGTCACTTTACAGGAAAGGGAAGTGAGTCTCCACACTCTGATTCTCCTCAAGGTCTTCCGAGGCAGTTTAAATCAAAATAAGGACAGCAAGCAAGATTCCAGCCAGCATTTACAAACACTGACACCAAAAAAACCACAAACAAATGAATGAAATCCACGCAGCTTATCTGTAGCACGGATGGATAGAAATGCAAGATAAGTCTGAAAGTCTGACAGGACATCAAATGAAAACGTTAAAGTCATCACTGCATAACCATCAGGAGAAGAAGCTGTACAGAAACGATGATACAGACTTGTCTGACAATAAAATGTGACATCAGGTTTTTGTTATATGGCTCTATTTCTGTACTATCTCCTAAAATACTTATGGAGCACATAATAAAACCCATCTGATTTACGAGGGAGGGTGTGACAAGGGGTCACAGAGAGGGAAGAATAATCTCCTCAGATATGAAGTTCCAGATCACTTATATTTTTACAATCTGCAGCAGGAAGGCTGCAAGGTACCTGCATGCAACCAGAATTAACATAAATAACAGCAAAACAGTAATAGCAAAGCATTTGAAACAGCCAGCTCACACCAAAACAAGTGGTTTCCATATGCCTTAAACAACTGCTTCCTGGAACATGAGGTTTCATCAAAAAGCATCTCAAACAGGATGTCAAATGGGCAACTTCACCAGAAAACACCAAAAATATTTAAATCTTGCCAACACAGTAACACAACTCAGATTGTGCAACTGTTAAGAAGGGGCTGGGAATTTCAGACAGTCAAAAATAAATGTTCATTTGGAAAGTGTAATAGCAACCTTGACTGCCCTTAGAGCCACGTAAGTCTTAGTAAGGACAAAACAAAGGGGACAAAAGAAGCAGGGTAATTACAACACTAAAAGGTTTAGTGACCCTTCTGAAAATACAAATGGAAACTTGTAAAAGGAAACCAACGTAGCAATTCTGGTCTTTTAACCTTTACTCTTAATATTTACACTTCACACCTTGTTTCTGTAACAGGCAGTGTGAAATAGACATGCTGACATGGTGAGGTAAATAATGTTGAGTAAAACGACTTTTGGAAGTGATAGTCATGAAAATGAACTGTTCATACTGTCAGAAATCTGAAAATTCAAAGTGCATGTATTCCCACCTTTACAGCACAGCTCACTGATAATGAGCTTTGCTGTGGTACAAGGCAAGGGACTGTGAGCAGAAGCATGAAAAAGGTACACAAATGTGATTAGAAATAACCCAGTCAAGGTGCTGTAAGAAGGATGGTAGTAAATTCATAGGAAGCTATCAACAAAACCGATGTTACAGAATGAGTTAATTATCTTTTCATGGACCTGAAACTAAGGATTTAGCCCAGCCTGCCATCCAGTTTAACACTACATACGGTAATGGTGTCTCTGTGTTACAAAGAGCAGCTCTCCTGCTGTTCTTGAATTCTACATTCCTATTGTTTGGATAAAAATAGCAGGGGTCTAAGGATTGGGGGGAAAAAAAAAAGTTAATCAAGTTTAAAGACCACTACAGGGATCAGTACAACCCTCAACATAGTTTTAATATTTAAATCCACGCCATGGTCCATAATCTTGCAAAGTAATTCCTGTAAGGAGGACACAGTCATGTAGGTAAATGTGCCTAAGAGAAGACCTGAAAACCCACTTTATCCCCGGGATCACAGCTATCTTTTATAAGGGGAGAAGCGAAAAACAAACAGGAAGCCTCCTCCATCACTCAAAAGAAGTTTAAAACGAGGGAATGCACTTAACTAAAGAACGCACTTGAGTTAACCTTAAGAATTCAGGAAGGAACTATGTGCAGAGAAGACACCCAGCCAAAGTGCACCGGTCCGAGAGGATACTGCACGCTAGCAAGCACAAAGCTCCGAACCAAGGGCTGTGACTAATAGTTACACACCAGCACGTCCAGCCAGCCTTCCACCCCTTCACCCCATCACGGGCAGGACAGCCGCAGCGGCCTCAGGCTCGGCGAAGAACTCCAAGGTGAGGCTTCCAAGCACAAACATATCTCAGAGCTGCCTTATTTCTGACATTCTCGGGAGTCTCTCGTTGGAGATCACACACAGCCAAAGGCGAGAGGGGAGCAAAACCAGCCTTGACACTTGGCTCCGTTGCAACGAGCAAGATGCCCCTGCATCCCTCAGAGCTCCCACAGAAACCCCCGGCGCTGAGCCGGCTCCGGCTCGGCCCTCGGGCACCGGCAACACCCACCCCGCACACCGCTGCGGAGCCAGCCGCCCGCCGAGGCCGTGGGGCAGCGGCCGGGCCCCGCGGAGCCGCAGAGGGACCGAGCGGACCCGCTGCCCGCCGGCAGCCGCGGCCCCCGCCCCGCCGTGACCTTCACCGCCGCCCCCACCGCCGCCGCGGCCCTCACGGCGCTCCCCGCTCCCTCCCTCCCCGCGGCCGCAGTGCGGGGCAAGGCCGGGCCGCCCACCCGCGGCAGTCACCGCGCCAGGCCGCGGGCGCGGACGGAGGTGACCGGCGGGGCTCAGGGGGGCCGCGGTGGGGGAGCTCCCCGCACTCACTATTCCTTGATGAGCACCATGGCGGCGCCGCCGCGCGCCTCCCGCCGGGGCCAGCGCCGCTGAAGCTGAGAGGAGGCGCGTCGCGGGGCCGCTCCGCGGGATGCACCGAGGCGAGCCGAGCCGAGCCGCGCCGCACCGGGACGGGGGGGCCGGGCCGGCGGGGGGCCGGGGCGGTTCGTCTCTGCAGCAACGGCTGCGTCACCTCCGCGCCGCGCGGGGCGGGGCGGCACGGCTCTTCCCGCCCTCCGCCTCCCTCACGCGGCGCGCCTCCCTCACGGGGGGGCTTTTCCACCCCGGGTCGGCGCTGACGTTTCGAACTGAGCCGCCTGGCTTTAATTTTCTTTTTTTTTTTTTAAGGGTCTCTCAAGAGGTGTAAACCGCGCGGTGGTGTTTAAGGTTGGGGTCCTCAGAGCGGTACCGCAGTCTCCCAGCAGTGTCTCTCCTGGCGGGCCCTCAGGTGTTTCTGGATCGACTCACTTTAAACTTACAGCCGCTTCTTTAGGTTCTCTCACGAGGTGTGAGCTGCGTGGTGTTACTTGTTTCAGATAGAGACTGGGGTTCTCAAGAAGTCTCCCAGCAGTGCCAGCAGAAGTCTCCCTCCTGCCACCATCAGGTTCTCCTTGAATCACAGAACGGTTCGGGTTGCAAAGGACCCCAAAACCCATCTCGTTCCACCCCTGCCATGGGCAGGGACACCTTCCACTATCCCAGGTTTTTCCAAGCCCTGTCCAACCTGGCCTTGAACACTTCCAGGGATGGGGCAGCCACAGATTGTTTGGGCAGCCTGCGCCATGGCCTCATCACCCTCACAGAGAGGAATTCCTTCCTAATATCTAACCTACATATCCCCTCTTTTAGTTTGAACCATTACTCCTTGCCCTGTCACTACAGTGCCTGGCTTCCCTGTAGCCCTTCAGACAGTGGAAGGTGCTGTGTGGTTGCCACACAACCTTCTCTTCTCCAGGCTGAACAGTCCCAAATTTCTCAGCTTGTATCGACAGGGCAGATGCTCCAGTATTTTTGTCAACTTCGTGGCCCCCCTCTTTTGGGAGGGTGGGGAGGGGGAATGACGAATGACCTGGGTATTAACGCAAATAGCCAGGGGATAAGTCAGTGCTTCAGTCAGACAGGGTGAGTGGCTTCAGGTCATGGGCTTCACCTTGTCACTAGGTCATGATTTATGGCATTTTCAAGGGTTGTCATTATTGGATTGGAAAAGTAAACCACCACAGATTTAGCATCACAAGGTAAGGCATGGATAACCGAGATGTGCAGCTTTGCATTGACACCTGTGTTCCCATCTAAGGCCACACTGCTCATTTTTCACTATTTGATGGCAGTTCACACTGTATAACTGAGCTCAATCTCGTTCTCAACCTGCCATCTACAAGGTTTGGTTTTCTTCCTCAGAGATTAAACTCAATTGGAGAAGAAAAATTTAACTGGCATTAGTTATTAGCTCCTAAGCTAGAGGAGAAAAAGTCAAGGAAATATTCAACCTGGGTCCTGCCCTTTGGCAGATGCCACCCTGTAAAGCATTCATGGTTCCATAATCTCATTAGGAAGCAACCAATGCTTCCATTATGTTCACCCTTAGAAAGAAAACTAATGATTAACTTATTAACACTTTATTTTGAGATAGTACTGCAAGAGTGCACATCACCTTACAAACACAGAGAAGATGACACAGGCCTGCCCCGAGGAGTTTACAATTTGACTTCGACAAACGCTACAAAAAATTCTGTGGAGAGGAAAAGGTGGGAGATGTAATGCTGGCAGGTTGAAGAGTTCGTTTTCTGAAAGAGGGGATTGTCTCCAGAATAAAAAGAAAGTGACAGAGGGTCAGGCACAAGGAAGTGACAAAGAGCAGCAGGATGACAACGTGGAGCACAGGACACCTGGTAAAAACAGAGACAGGCTGGCAGCAAAGGGAGAAAAACAAGGAAGGACCTGTGGGCTTTATAATTAACATGTAAGAATGCAGCTACATAACACATCATTGTTTCAGCTATTCCAGAGAAGATAACATTGTGAATTGTAATTCAGCAGTGGCCCTTTTTTTTTTTTAAATTAAAAAAACCCAAACCAGTCCATTCCCATCAGGAATCCTCCTGTAATACTGTTTTCCATTATAAGCACTGTGCACTTTTAAATTGGGGTGTAGAGAATACAAAAAAGCTCTGCAGATGCAGAAAAAACCTCAAAGGGGAGGGGAAAAGTAGCAAATATATGTATTTTAAAGATTTCATTCCTTTTACCCCACAGTATCTGCTTTAAATTTTGTAGCATATTTTCCAAATTCATCAGCCTGTCAAGAGGGAAATCTCCTACTTGAAAACATTTCAGTGATTTACGGACTTAGTTAAAATCTCATTATCCTGCAATTTTCCTTCGTAGACAGAGCATGAAGAGGCCAGGCTTTGCTGTGGGAGTTGAACATTTCAGTTGCTGTAGCAGCATTGCAGTTAAGTTGGTGTCTCAGCAAGATTTGCCCCCTTTTTTTCCCCAGACATCTGTGTCCAGTTACACCTCAAGGATCCAGATATAGCTTTACTCAGTGACTGTCATAGTGTAAGTGTCCTATTAAGCAGAAGAGCACAGATTTTCCCTGCTCCTTTTGACATAGTGTCATTGCATTAGTGCTATAAAGGCTGTGTCAACGGGGCTTAGGTTCTGACAGATTAGTGAAAGCAAAAAGCTGTCACCCTCCCTTCCCCACTCTGTGAATTTAATTTTTTTTTTCTTTTTAATACAAACACAGATGAAATGCATGTGAGAGGCTGTAGAGGCCAGGAGCAGTGTCTCCAGAAGGTGCAATCACTTTACACAGCAACACCCTTGACTCTGAGGGCTCCTACAAACAGCAGGTACTCACAGATCAGGTTTCTGCTTCATTACATTCAGCTGGGGATGCTTCCATGGAGGTCTTTCCCATGGCCACCCTCCTTGCTCTCCCCATATGGATGAGGGTAAGGAGGTACAAAGGGCATAAAAAACCCCAAGTCCTACAAATTCAGCATTTATGAATTTTGAAAGCAGTTAAACACACTGACCTATATTTGAGTTATCCAGAAAAATGCATTATTGATTCCAACTGCTGTGACTCTCTAGTCTTTGGTAGCCCATTTATTTTTCCCACAAGGTGGCTCATGCACATCAGGAATTTTCTTGGTCCTGCATCACTCAGCTGGGAAGCAGCAATGTTGTTTTCTACTCCAAATGTTTATAACCCACAATTCCATTCCCCTAAGCATCAAAGGATGAGGCAAACTGCCCCTGATCAACCACATGTGACAGGACCACCCCAACTGTGTCTCTGCACTGTGCAAGACAACATTTAGAAGAATCTGAAGGCAGAATATTGCCCTCCAAGGACCCCACTGCTGCAGGAGGTGCAGCACTGAAGCAGTTATGTCACCATCAGTAGTGTGTTTGCACATCTTGCATGCAGATGCAGGTTTTGGATAGATAAATCTTAGACTGCTTTTGAAATTAGTTTGGTTCACAACTGGCAGAATAAATTACAATCCTTTAGATCAGACCAGTGTTTCACTTCAGCCCAGCATGTTTTTTTTATCTTTGACTGATTCTTACGAGACAAAACATGCAGACAAGTATCTTTCCTGGGCATAACTTTCTTATTTACAGCAACTTAAAATCTCCCTGAGTTAGTGGATGCATCAGACCATTGCTTAACCAGCCTCTTTTCAAAAGTAAGTTGATACTTCTGTTCCCCACTACATTCTGCGTTACAGAATTCCAGTTTGACTTCGCATGGCCCGAGAACATGATCCCATTTGTCTGATCAACCCTGAATAGCTCAAACTTCCCTGTGTACCCACCAGGACTGTGACTGCAGGGCACAAGCTCTACTCCTCACAGCTGACCAGCAGCTTCTAGACACCATGGCACATCAGCAGAGACATTAAGCACACATCCACCAGTTTATCAGATGAAACTGGATTTGGAGATATCCCTAATAAAGGGCACAATCTGGGAACTGCAGTAGGGAGGTAGATGGCAAAAACAAAAGTGTGTTCTTTGAAGTATGTGCAGGTAAACTAAAAGGCAGCAGCATCTCCACTAAGACTTAATTAAAATATGCCACTCTCTATTGCACTATTTTGCTGAGACTTTTGTAACAGGCATTAAAGTGGCATAGGAGTGGAAGCAATCACATTCAATTCTGACACTGATGTGGATGTAGCGCTGGCTTAGCACACATAACACCCTCCAACTCTGCTTTAGCACACTGAGACTACAGCTGGAGGTTCACTCACCTGATATTTAATTTGTCATTGTCATGTCACAAGTATCTCTGAGCAAGAGTGGGGCTCTTCTCAAAATATTTAGAAGTATTGTCATATAGAATGCAGAAATCTGCAGAAAGCCCTCTGGCAGTCTAGGCAGGCTGCACCACTGCTGGTGGGTCTCTGAACATTTACTTGAGACAACACAGGCGACCAGGAAAATTAATCAAAACTCTGCCTTCTTAATTATTGCTCAAAGAAAAGATGCAAAGGTCACTAAATCATCACCAAAAGACAAAATGTTCCAGAAGAGTACAGTGTTGACAGCAGGCAGTAAGGCTGTCTTGAAACAAACACATTTAATAAAGGCAACACATTTAAAAAAAAAAAAAAAAAAAAAAAAAAATCACAAATGTGTAAAATCCTCAAGTGGTGAGTCCTTCTGAAACGAGTGACTGAAGACGAAAAGGTACCGTGGAGTGCAGCGACTCGAGATGGCGCTGCCGTCCCACGGAGTGGCCGCAGCCCCTGCGCTGGCACTGCCACCAGCCAGGGACCCGCGGGGCTCCCGGCCCTGCTGCCGAGGCTCTGCCGCTGCTTAGGAAAGGTGGAGCCCTGCCCGGGCTGAGGTTCTGTCTCCTTCAAGCCCCCAGCGGAGGAGTTAACACCCAGCTTCCAGGTCATTTCTCACAGCAAGGTCGCAGCACGGTGGTGTTTCTAATCGCCAGCGAGCAACTCTTGTATTTTTCCAACCAGACATAGAGAAGTTGAATGTCTGCCCCCCTGCCAGGCTTTGCAGTAAAACACCACCACTAGGTCTTCAGAATTGTTTTATTTCTGCCCCAACCTTCCCGCAGCCACCAGCTCAGCCCAGTGCAGTCAGTACCAGGCACCCACCAGGGATGCTCATCCTCACCCCTGCACAGGTCCACTCAGTGCAATGCTTAACACTGATCACAGGGCTACAGAGCCTGAGCTACCGACCTCAACAAGAAGGTTAAGGGCAGAAAAGTCTGCTTTAGACAAGGAAAACCTCTATAAAAATAAGCAGGTTAAAAATTCCCTTTGTATTCCCTCCTTGGTGTGAACAGGCCTGGGGCAGCTTTACCCACACATATTGCTGACAGTCAGCTTCACCATACAATCAATCACCATGTGCTCTGTCCAGACAGAGCATCAGCATTGGAGAAAGTTCCTAGAACAGCCAACCTGGCAGCATTTTGGTCAGTCACAGTAACCTGATGTTCATCAGCTTGGTGACCATTATCATAGCAAGGTAAATGAGCTATGGCTAAAGGGAAAATGACATCACCCTGCCATATGTCCACAGATCCAGTTACCAGACACAAAGGAGTGTTCTGCACTCTTGATTCTTTGATTCTTTTCACCAGCAGGTCAGCTCACAGCACGTGAACACCAAGGCATTTGAAGCCCCAGAACTCAGCTTCAAGAAGGTTCTCCACTTTACTGAATACACATTGCTGCTCCCCTCCCAGGGTCATGTTGGAGGGAAGAAGAGGCAAAAGGCAACGAGTCTCAAAGCACTTCATCGGTAAACAAGATCCAATTCCTGTCTCAGAGGCTCCAGGACTGCAGACAGTTTAAAACACATACAGTTTTGTATGGTTTGTGAACCAGGAGGGAGAGGAATTCCAGGCCTCTGAAGGCTTGGCCTAGGTCCAGCAGTCCACTATAGGCTCTTCATTTCAGTGTGGAAGGCAGATCCATTGCTCACAGTCTGTGTCATTTGCAGTAATAAAAGGTTTGGGAGCTGTCAGTGCTAGCAGCCAACAATTAGCAATACACTGAAGCTGTGCTCATACACATAGGAATAAAAACCTCTTCCCTGCCTCAGAAACAGGGGTACATCTGGAGAGACAGTAAAACCACTGGGTCCAGCTACACATCAAGCAGAAAGACCATTATGCAGCCTTGGGGAGGGAGGAGAGTGCAGCTTGCATCCGAGATTGTGTCAGCCAAGGCTGGGGGAAGAGGGGGACAAAACAGACTTCAGTGTGTTACATTTGCAAACTCAAATTATGGTCTGTCTTCCCTCTTCCCCCATCCCTCTATTCATTCTCTCCCCAGTTTCCTATGCAAATTCTCTGCTGCTGGAGAGTGTGATCAGGGGATAATTTAAGACACAATATCTGTGTGGCCTTTATAAAAAGGAAAAGTGTCCTGTGTTTTGGAGTAAGGAGTGGGAAGTCTCCTCCTGCCATATGTCTGAGTGAATCTCAGTCATGATGTCCAGCCCTCACTCCAGTGATGAGCAAAGACTGGCAGAGCCAGGGGAGAAAAGTCCCGGCTTACACCACAGGTAGAACCCACGGATGTGGTAGGAACCTGTACAGGGGAGGTTGTATGTGAAGCACCAGTTTAAACAAAGGCTTCCTCGGTGGGAGTGCCATTGATTTTGAAGAAAAGTTTGGCATCTTCCATCTTCTGCTTCTTTTCTCTCTCTAGCCTGCGCCTGTAGCAGACCAGGTAGATTGGGAGGCAGAAACCCAGGAGGCTCATGCCAAGCAAGCCAACATTCACCTGCAGGAGGAAAGCAAACCAAAATTAGGCTGGTTAGGAAAAGACAACAATCCAGCCACGCATGCAGCAGTGTCAGAGCCCTGCCCACATCAGCCAGCTGTGGGCAAACCAGGAGCCGCCCTGCTCCGTGAGCTGGCAACATCCTCCACTGTTTTTCTGTTTACACTCCCGTGCCCAGAGCATCTTGTGTGTACAAGCTAAATGCTGCAAGAGTTTGTCGCTCTGGATTAGGGCTGTGGGAATCTTGTTCCACAGAACAGGCAGGGCTCTTTGAGCTGCAGGTCTTTCACACCAAGTTTGCTGATTGAAGAGCAACAGGCATGGGCACTTGTAGCCTAGAGACCAGAATTCTCCCTGAGACCACCCATGTTATGATTCTGTTGAGCTGCCCAGACTCTCAGCAAGACACCACATCACCTCTACCCTCAAAAGCCATTTGGCTTTTTGGACATTAGCATCAGCAATCCAAAATTTGCTGGTAATTGGAGCTTGTAGCTCTCAAGGGTCAGGGTATTTCTACTGTGTTTTGAGGTCTGCTCACACTCACCCATTTTAACCTGACAGATTCTGACTCACCACATAAACTGTTAGTGGAAAGCATTCCCTTCCTCCCTTTCCATACACCAGCAGAAGGGTTATTTGCTTTCCTGCCCAGGGAGTCATTACTCACACAGGGAAAGGTCTCCTGGACAGCACCAAGGTAACAGCAGACTGAGGGACACATAAAATTACAACTGTTTTTAACCTTGGTCCATGCACAGGAGTCCTTTTTTTCCCCCAAGGAATGAGTCAAAAATCATCTCAACCACCAAGCTTTCACATTAAAAGTGAGAAGAACTTGCCCAGAGGGGGTCTCCTTTCAAAGGTCCTGTCAGTGCCATGAAGAGAGGCTGCTGCAGAAGGGCGAAGAGGGCACTGATCAACGACTGCAACCCTGTCAAGCTGCCAAACTGAGTCGAGGGGTATCTGTCAACAAAGAAAGCAACAGCATTATTGTGTGTCACCTTGACTGCTCCCATCACCCAGGTCAGATTACATTCCCAATAACAGAGACCAACGTGAGAGCACAGTCCCAAGACAGGCATAACTTCTCTCTCCCACACTTACGTGTAATTACCCCTTTTTATAAGGTATTTAGCTATACCCTGTGGTGTGCATGGTGCTTTTGAGAGCAGAATGACACTGGTGCCAAGGCTGGAGCCTTCTTCTCCAGACTCTTCTCACCCTGAGCTCTCAAACTTCAATAATATCAGATCCAGCACTTCTTTTGTTTTGCAGCTCTACTGTAGATAGGTGGGAATGCTTATACAACTCCTGTTGCTATTGCACAGGGGAGCAGAGTGTTGATATTTACAAGTTAAAAGCAGGGCCTCTTTATCCAGATGACAACACTTGTGGCTGAGCAATCATTTTCATCTGGTCATAACAATTTGCTCCCTTTGGAAGTGAGGGAAACCTGTACAACAGGTTAGTGTTTTCTTTTTTAGAGGACAAGTCTGATCCTAGGTCAAACTAAACAACACTGTTGACTGGCAAGTGCTGGGCATCTGATACTATTAATGGAAAAATAAATTTCAGGAATCATCTAACATCTCTTTCCATCACTGAGCAGTGTTTAAAAAGGGTCAGGTTAAACTAAACTTGGAAAGAAAGAAGCAAATCAAAACCTTCAAATATTCAAAGAAGTCACATTCAAAGCAAAAAATACCTCACTCCAGGAAGTTCCAGAGAGTTGCAATGGTCAAACAGGATTAGTTTACAAGTAAGGTGATATCTACTGTGACATACATTTATTTACCTTACCCAAGACAAAACTATTTTTGTTCTGGCTGCCAGGGAGCCAAAGTTTATGCATTTCTGAAGCAGAGACTTAGATGTGTTTTCTAGTCTGGATTCCCCAGACACTGGGATCTAAACCTTTGATAGAAGGAGTCTGTGGAGTCTCCATCCATGGAGATATTCAAAACACAATCTGATGCACTCCTGGACAACCTGCTCTAGCTGACCTTGGTCTCGAGAGGTCCCTTCCCACCTCAACAAATCTCTGATTCCCTGAAAGAGAACAACTCCTCTTTGTTCCTCTGTCCAACCTCTCGGGATTGAGGGACAGATCTGTTTTCAAGGCCAAAAACATTGCTTAATAAGGAAGAGAGTATTTAGATTCAGCTATTGATAACTTGCTAAGTTGGAAACAGGATGGATGATCTGCCCTGGGAAAGGGAGGAGGCAATGGTATCTTGAGCAATGTTTTATCAGTGTCAACTTCAGAGGAGAGCAGTAGCGATGTTTTCAATCATGTTAATGTTTTACCTGGGCACATGCACCTATCTACTCATTACAAGACAAAAAAAGCCTTGAGTTTTTACTATATAACCTTAGTGTCAATACTTTAATCTCACGTGAGGCCCACACAGAGCTGTGCCTGTCTCTGTTGCTAAACAAGGAAAGCACCAGCTGGGACTTCAGTCCAGCTGTTGTCATGTCTAGAGGTGACTGAGGAAACAAGTTGCATCATTTTTCCCCTCTGACCATGAAGACCTCATTCCTGATCTCCCTCTCCCCTGGGCAGCCTATCACCCCAAACCAGTTTATCTGGCCAGCTACATTTTATAGGTAACCAGAGACTTACACAGCTGCATAGAGGCCTCCCACAGCTGAGTGGATGAATCCTCTCACAATTGTGTGCAAAATGAAGGACAGGATCTGAAAAGAGAAGCAGAAAAATGTCAAATCCTAGACACCCACCCAGGTGTGCCAGACCCCAACACCAACCATTCCTAAAAGCTGTTCCTTCTAGGCAGGACTGGGAAACCCAAACCTCAAACCTGAAATAGCAGCACAAAGGAAGAAATTAGTGCTTGCAGCCCATGGCCAGGATCACACTGCTCTGCCATGGCCACCAATTTAGTTAATTTTCCACAAGTTATTGCAGACAACATGCAAGTATGAGCAAACTACAGCTGTTGACCTACATCATCAAGGCATGTTTAAATATAGCATAAAATCACTAAACTCCTCTGCCAGAAATAGGTGGTGCCACAGAATAAATATTTTAACAGGTTTATAATCCCACAGGTACCATTGGGCGTAGCATTTGACGCAGGAAGAACCTGCTGTACACATCACTGTGTTATGCTCCTTGCAGCAAATTTTTCCAACCTTCACCAGCTTAAATAAAGTTTTAAATGTACAGGCATTGCTTAGAGGATCTTGGTGGGCAAGAATTTGTTGTCACACAGCCCAGCTGCAGAAACTTTTAAGTGCAAATAAATGCTGTTTCAACTGGCATTTTAACTATAGCTGCTTGTTTAGGTTCTCCTAAGAGATCTAAACTGCACAGTCTTATTTGTTTCAGCTCTAAGAGTGAGGCTTCCAAAGCAGCATGGAAGTTTCCCAGTAAAGACAATCCCAGCCCTCCTGCCACCACCAGCAGGTTCTCCTGGCCCTGTCCTGTCACTCTGCCAGCCCCGCCAGCACCCCCACCCACTTCACCTACTCACCTGCAATGGTAGATTAGGAATAAGACAGGTGATTCCAAATCCAACCAGCAGGAAGTTTGTGAATACAAAGGCATTGGTGGCGTTGGTGATTTTCTGGATCTGACGGTCACGCTTTTTCTTTTTCTTGTCACTTCTGGAAGGACAGTAAAACCTGTGTTACCAACACACTTCCAGCAGCTACTGGAAGTCACAGCAAGATTCTCCACACATCACATCAACTCTATCTAAACCAGTTTGGCTACAGGTCTGCCTATGGAGGTGCTGGGATCTCCACCAGTGGAAGCTGAGAAACATCTGGGTAATTATTTCAGTGCTGTTACTCTTACTCTTAGGCTAGGAGAGAAGTCTGAGCCTCTCCTGCTACAACTTAAATTTGCTCTCTTCTTGACTGATCTTAGTGGCCATGGAAGATAGTCTGCTCCTCTCCTCTGCAATTATCAAGTCTTCCTTCAGGCTTTCTTTTCTATCCTGAAGAGCCAATATTCTTTTCAGTCTTTCATCCCACAACACATAAGGCAGAGCAGAGGGGGCCTGCTAGGTGGCTGCATGTCCCGTGTGGCGCACACTACGCACTGCTCAGCGCTGCTCTCCTCATTCTCTTCTGAGCCATCATCACACTCTTTCATTCTCCAGTCCATGATGCACCCGATCACAGGAGCTGTCAGCAGGCACAGCAGCTGCAGTACCCCAAAAATGGAAGTGTAGAGAGCCACTGCAGGGAGAAAAAGAAATTTAAAATAGTTGTCAGTCCAAGCGATAGGAAAAAAATACGACAAAAACCTTGCCATTGATCACCTCTCTTATTAAAAGCCCAGCCATTCATCAGGGTGGACACACCAGGGCACACTTCATTCAGCTGTTCTGATCCTGCACTGGAATTCTCTGGGCAGCAGCAGGTAGGGCTCCAAAAGTGGGGCACAGCACCTGCTTAGTGCCAGTGAGGTTTATTCTGGGCAGGACTGGCAGGAAAAGTGTTTATAAGCTTTACGTGCTGCACAGCCAGGCCTGCTTTAGTCATCTCCTCTCCCGCCTTGCTGAGAGTTGCAGTTACATCTTCTCCAGCTGGGAAGCTCCAGCAAGGACAATCAGGCTGGGGAGATGAGGACTAACCCAGTTTGTGTCAAATGGACAAGTTTGGAAGCAGGGGGAAGGGAGATCAGCATCAAAACCCCACAGCTTTTGAGAGCAATTGTTAAAAAGCTCAACATGATGAAAATTTCGTGCTAATGATGACAGAAGTGTCTCCATGGCTTGCTGAGGGACAGCTGATGCCAGCAGACTCAGAAGAAATTGTCTCCTCTTGTTACTGAGCAGTTCTCCCACCCTGCAATGCTTTTTCCACTTCCTCTCAGCAGCCCACGTGATGATTTCGGCACACAAGGGCTGGTGAGTCATGGTGTGACACAGCTCCGAAATAAGGATGTAGCTCTGAAACTGCCCATCTCAGCACACAGCACAACTTACAGTCCTGTAAGCATAACAGCTACAATTTTAATTTGTCCCTCCCAAGGCATTTTTAAGTCTAGCCAAAGCAGTACAGCCAGGATTTCCACCAAAATCTGCTTGGTAATGGAGAGAAAGTTTCCAACAAGCTTCTCTCTCCTATACAGTTGCAACAAACCCCAGCAGGGCTGCCCAAGCGTGGCACCTGATGATCTTTTCCTGGCTCCAGCTGCTGGCAAAGGAACCGAGAGGAACTTCCAGCTCCAACCTCCAAACTCACATTCATGCCCCTGTTCCTCCCACAAAGGCAAGGCCTGAAATGACCCCACATCCCCTCTCATTAGAACAACGGCTGCAGCCAAGAGGAACAGGTGGCACCACTCTCTATGAACACTGCAGGAGCTGATTTACTGTTGTCTGGTTATTTTTTAATAGAAGGTAAGGAGCAAGCCATGCTCTTGTGTTTTGCCTCTTTATGCTACTCTGAACACTTAATCTTAGGCTCTAAACAGCAAGGGTAGAGGCCAGCTTGACTTAGGGAGTGGAATTTATGGGGTCAGCAAGAGAAGGGCAGGGAACAGTAGCTGCTGCTACAAAACAGGGCCCCCTCAGCTTATCTGTCATCTTAAAAAACATTCTTTCCTGAGGAGAAAAAGCAAGAATGCCTAGGGAAGGAAGCCCACATGGGCACAAGCATTTACATTCACTGTTCTACATGCTTTTCCCTCAAAACTACCCCGAGCAAGAACCTCATGGAGCTGAGTTTTCCAGCCCTGATTCAACCCAAGGCCAGTATCACTACATTTTAAAGCAAGGTGACAATTTAAGAAAGATGCAGATGAATCTCAGGTTCTAAGCGTAACAGGTCTACTCTCCCCTGCCTTCTGACAACACAATTACAGTCATTTACAGAGCTACTGAACAATCCAGTTTCTTCCTCATCTTTTGGAGGGTTTCAGAAGATAAGTAGCCACAGGCTGACTGCTCACTCCACCTTTTGGTTTCATGGCAGGTCTAAGTCACCATAACCTGCACAGAAAGAATTTTCAAGGACACTGTTCCTCTCTGCAAATAAAGACTTTACTACTTGTCTGCATGATTTCCCCCACATTGTTCTCTCCTGTTCTTTTCCCAGGAATATTTAAGTTTTCGTTGACCAGAACACTTGCAAGGTTTGACTCAACTCTCCTCTTCCCTTGCTCAGTGGCTCCTGAGGGCAGTTGCAGGTGGAGGGATCTCCCTGAGCAAATCCCACTCAAGTGAATAAATGCAGGAAGAACGAGGAATGCAAGGGAAGCAGCATCCCATCCTCTCCTGATGCACACACAGATTACATTTCTAGAGAGCTGCACGTGCCTTGGAACTGCTCTTGCATCAGAGCCTGACACTGCTGAGACCAGACAATACCACTGTTTTGCTGATGCCATGGAAACACCAAGACAGCGACTGCACTGCAATGAGCCCAGGCTATATTCAGGGGGAGGAAGGGAAAAAAAATAGGAAGAAATCTTAAAGGTGGCACAGAAAAATTGCAGTATACTCAAGGGGCACAATCCCTGTTTTAGTACAGAGAATTGGCAGCTTATATAGTTAATGTTAATTCTAAAATTTCAAGGAGGGGAGGAGAGGGAAAAAACAAAAATTAAATAGCCAGAACAAGCCAGGGTAAAAAGAAATAAATAATAACAATTTTAAAAAAGCAGTGTCAGAGTTACAAGGTAAGCAGAAAAGGAAGCAGTGTTGGGAAAGGTAGGCAGTGTGAAGTTTGTCCTGTTTTGCTGTTTAATGTCTGAGCTGGCTCCTCAGCCAGGAGATAAAGAGCTGAATGCTGCAGGCTGTCAGAGGCTCAAGAAACAAAGCAATTCAGGGAATGCCAGGGCACTTGGAGTTTTCTGAGTTCCCTTCCCTCCCCCAGAGCTCACTCCTGTTTTCAGAGGAGTGCCTCTTGATTTATCAGCTTCATGCAATCCAGATTTAACAAGTTCAAACTGGATCTTACTACAAAGGACAAAAACAAAACAAAACAAAAAAAAAAAAGGCCAAGTCCCGTTTTGCAATCCTGGGTATTTTCAACAGTAAACAAATGTACTCTTTCCTGTTTGCTCCATGAACTTCACCAGAACTATAAATGGAGGGAGCACCCCTGAGGCTCCCCAGCACCCAGCAAGCTGCACAAAACAACAGCTCTGACTTCACTTCTCCCACCCCCGGGTGCTGGGCTGAGGCACCGAGTCCAACCATTACTCATGAGAGTCAGCTGCTCCGCATTCTCTGCTTGCTTAGGATAAGTTAAGCAAATACCTGCTGAAATAAGCTTTTCCAGTTCAAATAAAAATGATCACAGTCCACCCTGACAGGCTACTTGCAGCAACCTATGTGGGGGAATAACATGGGGGAATATTTGACAGACATGGGGCTAAAATTAGCTTGACATTCAAGTGTCTACCTCACTGCCCCTGATTCCAGCCCTTCCCTGGACCCTCCCAGCAGCTGTCAGTGCACTTGGACACCATGGATTGCCCTGCACTGCTGAGTAATCAGGTGCTCTGGCCTCACTGACTGAGTCTGGCTCAGCTCCCAGCCCCAGGGAAGCAGCTAAAGGCCTTCAGACATTCCCCTACCTTGACTTGAGTCTCCAGACAGAAACTCCAGGATGGTGTTCATGGCTCCCATGTAGAAGATGAGCCGCAGCTGAGTGACACACATGGTGATAAGGCTGAGCAGCAGGATGGGGCTGAAGACACTCTTCATGAAGGAGGGAGCAGCTGCAGGAGGAATAGCAGAGCCTCTGAAGAAGGCAATACACCTCAGCAAGCATTTACAATTTCACCAGGTCTTCTCCTGGCTAGAAGTGCCAGTGGCAGCTCTAAGGAGTTCACCTGATGCCTTACAAACTCCCATAATCAACAGCTGCAGATGCCTGGAGTTTGGCTACCAGTGACTGGGGCTAGGAAGTGGGGAGGAAGACTCGCCTGATTCAGCGGATTAGAACAAAAAGAAGCCTCAAACCATTTGCTTTTACCATCATCAGGTTGGATGGGGCTTTGAGCAACCTAGTGTGGTGGAAGGGCATTGGAATAAAATGATCTTTAAAGTCCCTTCCAAGTCCAACCATTCCATGATGCCCTTGAGTAAAGAAGGCTTGGCCACAATAGCAACAATCTCCTTAAGGGACAGCAGTGACCACCTGCCCTGTCCCCCTGCAGCCACTCCCATATTGTCCCCACCACTAGCCAGTGGTGGGGACACCATATGCATTCAGGTAGGGAGACAAGGACAGGATTCCTTATATAACTCAATTTATATTCCATTCCCAGTGGCTGGCACGTGGCCCTGGCAACACCTGGATCACGGATCGCTCCCTTACCAACAGGTCTGGAGCAGAGCAGGGAGGCCAACAGGCCTGTGCCAGCACAAGCATCCCTGGGGCACCCACAGAACCACACCTGCACTGTCAGGCTGGCACTTCACTTCCAGGTCCACTGTAGACAGACAGAGCTTGTTGTTCTCCTGCAAAGCTGCTGGCTCCTTGGGGCCCTTCATGGAGCTCCCCACGCTGAGGCGGCGCCCCACAGTCGTCACTTGCTTGTAGAACTGCTTCCCGGTGATTTTGTGGTCAAATCCCAGCCAGCTGAACTTTATTTTCACCCTGTTGGGTTGCAAAGAGCGTGAGAGCTGCAACACAGGGTGGGAATCAGAGGTAGCTATGCTGCAGGAGTCAGAAGGGCTGTCTGAGGATTTAAGGCACTGCTTTCCCTCTACAAACCCACAAATGGTTTTGATCCGGAGCACACAGAGATATTTTCCCTGGGCCAACTTGGCACAAATCAATATAAAAACCGTTATGACCAGGAACAGATTTTTCCTTCATAATTCTTTCAGTTTGGAAAGTTCTACTTTCCACAGGTATTCACATGCTAATGGCAGACATAAATCCTCAACCTAAGAGGTGGCAGCAATAAACAACATCCAAGGGGTTCCCTGTCTATTCCTGTAAATTCTTTGTGCCAGCTCTTCCTGGAGGATTAGGAATGGGATTAGCCCTGGAGGAGACTTACGAGTAGTCCATGTCTTCTGGTCCTGGGAAAGGCTCCAGGGGCCAGTTGAAGAAGCAGTTGAGGAAAACAAGTCCTGCACAGCTTGCCCAGACAAGCAGAATAAGGATGAAGGAAACCCCAAAGTCATATATAACCTGGAAATCACAAGGGAATATGGTTTTGGCTATAAGAGCAGAAAGATGCTTCAATATTCTTGGGATTAGGTCTGAGAAGAACTGGGAAAGAACATCATTAATCATTTCAAATGGGTTAAACTCAAGGTTACTGGGTTACTCAAGGTTAATGGGTTACTGGTTTGGGGTAATAAAAAACAGTTTTGTGACAACAAGCTTGGAAAACTGGCAGGAACTTCCCTGCATACCTGAGACTGCAATAAAACATCCCTGGGTCAGAACCAGGTGATCTACCCAGGTGACCATCTCTTGCCCCTTCAGTGTCATTTGCCAGGAAATAAATGCATTCAAAGCCAAGCATTGGTGACAACCCCACAGATTAAATATACATATGTGTATTTAAAAAATAAACTAAAATATATATACACACACATGCAAACACACTCCTTAGAGATTAACAAAACAATCTTTTCAAAAAAAGATCTTTAGTTTTTCACTTCTACTTAGCACTTCTGAAATTTCCTATCTGCTGCATTCTTGAGGCAGTCACTTGGGAAGTCTTTAATACAGACAGGAACTGAATCTTGCAAATGCACATCTCTAAAAAACTGCTTGAGCAAATAGTAAATAGTCCCTCTTTCTTGCCACATTATTGCTAAATGGGGCAAGATGACAGCACAACACCACCAGTCATGAGCCTCAATCCCACAGCCTCACCTTGATTCCTGGAAAAGTCACAGCAGAGGAAGCATAGGAGCCAATCATCAGAGCAATGAACGTGGAACGAAGGTCACCAAACATGTTGGGCAGCTGGGAAAAGAGAAAAATCAGTTGAAACAGGTTGCTGCCAAGGGAACGAGGTTTTCTCGAGAAGATATTGGCATTTAGGATTAATTCTCCTGGATACCAGAATGTGAAGCAGCCAGTTTTACTCAGGCATGACTTAGCTCTTTAGGATATTACTCTGCAGGTTGCACTGGTGTCTCCAGAGACATGGAATGTCTACAATCCAAGATTTATGTGCTTACTGACACTGCTTCTTTCCAGACTGACAGCATATTTTGCATTGGTTACCTTTAGCACAGGAGCATTTGCTGCAGCTCTCGTGCTTTCCTTACCCCAAAGCTGCAGCCACCCCCTTTCCTCTCCAACAAACATGTGCCCAAGTTCTCTATTTTATCCCCCTCACCCTCTTTTTAGTCAAGGGTTGTTAGACACAGGCTGCAGCCTTTAACACACCCTGCAACACCTTGAACTGCCAGGTTTGTTTATGCACCTCGGGTCAGCACCCAAATCTTTTGCAGCAGACCAGAAAGTTCCTGTTATAACAAGAAGGAACAGAGACAAGCACGAACGGTGCTGCTGTTGGCATTTCCATTTCTAGCCATCTCCACAACTCCTTCTGTGGCAGCAGACTCTCTCTGCTGATCATTTCTGCATCACTGGGATGGCTCAGATGCCTCAGCACACTATCTCTGAGCTAGGTGCAGGGAAGGAATCACAAACACCAGAAATTCAAGGATTTATTGCTCAGCACAGTTACTGAGCTCTGCAGCAAGCAATACCTGACTTTGCTGCTCCTGCCACCCACCCCACCTCACTGCCTGGGCTCCCAGCAGGTGTGCTGGCTCTGCTGAGAGCAGACCAGGCTGGTTCTGCAAGGATCTGTCAGGAAAGCAAAGCTCTCAGCCAGCAGCAGTTCACAGCAGCCACTTCTGCCACCTGAACAGCAAAATCACTCCCAGGATGGCACACCAGCCCCTGCTTGCACTCAGGATCCAAAAGCAGAGTGGGACAGGCAGAAATAGCTGGGAGATCTTCCTGCTCTCCTGGGAAAGGAGGAACTCCCTGTTTTCCTACACAACCAGAAGTGAACAAGTTTCCATCACTCACTAACACTGGCCTGGAAACTGGATATTACAGGGAGAAGCTCTGAAGTTGTTAGGCTGTGGAGAGCTGGGCTGATACCTCCTGCAGCTGGTCAACAGGCAGAGCTTCTGCTGCAGGCTGGCAGATTTCCCTCCCACCTCCTTTTTTTGGGTCACTTACTCCCCAAACCCACTTGAGCATCACCACCACGTCAGCCTCAGAGGGCCTCAAAGCAGGACACTGCAGATGCCTTCTAGGACTGAAAGCACAACCAGCACTTGATCTGTGCGACGAGCAAAACGATTCAGAGAACCCCAGCCTGGGCAAGCAAACGCTGCCATCACACTCCCCTTGCACTGCTGAAAAACAAACCCATCTTTCCCAGGAGCAGCATATAAGGCGAGCAAATCTGCCTTGTGTCACGGCGTGTTTACAACGCAACTATTCCTGTGCAGGGATCCATCTGGCTGTTTATCACCATCCCTGTGCCTCACTGCAGAGCTTCCTATGCACTGCAGCCTGCAGGTCCTCAGATAACCCCGGGCTGGGGAGCAGCAGGAGCGATGTGCTGAGCCCTGGTGCTGCCCGCGAGCCCCGGAGGAGGCAGAGGAGCTGCGCTGCTCTGCGGAGCATCCCCACACCCAGCGTGGATCCCCGCATGCGGGAGAGCTGCCAGCAGGCTGCTCTCGGGAGCTGCAGGCAGGAAATGGCAAAAGGATCCAAAGGTCTGTTACCAGGCGCTGAAAAATCTCCTCTTGGAAGCACTGGACTAAATCTGCGCTCCCAGAGAGCAGCATCTGCAGAGTGGAATATCTGAGGGTTGCAAAAAAGGCTGGTCGCTGTCACCAGGATGGGCATTTGCTTCATCCCAAACCTAAAATAATGTCCAGAAATGACAACAAAACAGCTGCTCCTGCTGGGGAGCTCAGGGCAGGGCAAGAGCTCCGCAAACACAGCTGCTTCTTGGCTCGGGCTGTGTTTCCCCAGAGATCCAGAGTCCACAAAAAGCCTTTTTCATACAGCAGACAAGCAACTTCCAGGTGGATCCTCCTGCTCTGAGGGCTACTGGAGACACAGAACAGGCAGCCATGGCCAGGAGAACCCAAGGCTGCTTCTGGCTTGATTGGGACTGAAGTCCTAGAAAGGCTAAAGATTTCCTAAAATCCAATTTGGCACCAAGCTACATTTTAAAAAAATTGGACAGAAGAGATTTAATGTGTTATCCAGCCCAATCAAAGCAGACACTGCAAACACTGAGCACTTGGAAAAGAAATGTGAGACTACCTGGAGGGGCAGAGGGGAGATGAAGGGTAAAAGTAGTCCCTTCAAGACAGAAAACCTCTCAGACTGTGCCAGCCTCATCTAAAGACCAGCTACTAAAATAACATGCAATATTTACCAAGTCATTTTTCATGCTGTCTTTATAGTAGCAAGCATTGGAAAAAATGAACCACAGAGGGGAAAAAAAAACCACCCAACAAAAAACACAAGCCATGGAGCAAGTGAGCTCTGTTTTTCTGCCACCAGAAAGGATCTAATCCTCATTCTGATCTCATCCCCTCAGGCCAGAAGTAACTCCTCCACTAACTTCTGCCCATTCTGGTATGACAGCTCCAATTCTGCAAGACCGATGACGACAGAAACTCTTAAGCCTGTTGTTTAAAGGTCACTAATACTCAATGTACTATTAACTTTATGCCCTGTCACAAAGACACTCAGTGAATGTTGCCACACGTAACTGTTTTTTACTGGAGTCCTTTATTGCAGGTCTGTAATCCTAAACTGATAAATCATTTCCTCTTGCAGATTTTTTTTCTCATCTGCCCTACAGCGAGTTTAAAATAATTTATATTGTTTTCCAGCTTTTCCCTGGAGACATTCCATATACAGAAGATACCATGGTATTATAACAAACCCAGTTTCCCTCCTCTTGAAAGGACTGTTTGGAAGAACAGTGAAGGAAGTCAAGGGATTGAGAACCAGACTACAGGAAAATGGTATTTTTGTTCAATTAAACTTTGTTTTCCCTATCGGGGGTGTATTTGGAAGTCACACAGACACTAAAAATATGTTCTCCAGGAAAGCCTCAAACTGCCCCCTTTGCCCAAAGCATATGGAAACTCCTGTTCCCATTCTCCAACAAACAAAAGCTCACAGAGCCCTAAGTTTTCCTAATATTCCCAAGCAAAGACGATTCCCCACACAGAGATGTCCCCCCTCTCTGATTGAAGGGGGCTGTTTGCAGCAGAAAAATCAGAGCAAAGCAGCTGTAATTCTTTGAAAGGAAAACAGGACAGAGAACAATCTATAAAAGGCTCTTTGTGGTAATTTATCACATATGTTTATTTCTTTGCATGAAATAGCTTCAGAGCAGAACCAGCGCCAGATTCCTGTGTTGCTGTCAAAGCCACCAGCACAGATCTGTTTCCATTTCCAATCTTCACTTATATTGGCCCAGACCAAGTCACGAGGCAGAAATCTCCCCTCTGCATTTGAACAACAGGCACAGCCTGACCTTGTTCCCAGAACTGGGAACAGCCCCGTTGGCTGGCTCCCCCCTCCTCCCCAAGCCACAGCCCAGGCACCCAGGAACAGCAGCTTGTTTTGGCTCCACAGCCTGCCATGTGCTTTCATGATACCCCGGGGACTTGTTACTGAAAAAGGCTTTAAATTCAAGAGGCACAGTTCGTGGGGCACTGTCCCAGGCTCTAATCCACGGAGATCCCGTTGATCCCTGCCTCAGGGTCACTGCCTCCTGCCCTGCCACCAGATCACACCATGTCCCAGGAGGTGTCAACACCTGAACCCCACAAGCCACAGCACCCTGGGAACATCCTGACCCCACAAACCCCTTTCAGGAACACCCTGCCACGAAGCAACAACCAAAACCCGGTTGTTTTGGCTGAGCACCATTGCCACAGTGGGTCTGCCCCATTTCCTGGAGCACCTCAGGTCACCTGCAGCTGGCAGGGGAAGGGAGTCACCTTGCTGTGACTCGTGTGCTCGTGTGCCAGCGCCTGTGGCAGCCAGAGCGAGCTCCCTTGGCACCAGAGACCCAGCAGGGCTCATCGCCTCGCTAATGAACAGCCTCACAAAGGACTTTTGAGTGTCCCCTTTCAGTGCTCACCCCGTCAAGGCGGAGTGCAGCCACGTCACCCGCAGCCCTCAAGCCACGGGCTTGTCCCTATGTTCCTGCCTGGCCTCCCTGTCTCCAGGGGCCACAGCTGGAAGGAATCCACAAAGATATCACCCTGTGGCAGGAGTGTGGCTCCTGACACACCAAGTGCAGCTTGCAGGCAGAATGAGAAAGCTGCGAGCTGCCAACAACCAAAATACAGCTGGTTCCAACAGGCAGCGGCACAGCTACGCTGTGGTGCAGGTGAAAAACTGCTTCCCTCCCACTTTGGACTATTTTTAATCACATTCACACGCCTCAGGTACTGAAATGCCTCTGTGCAGCTGCACAGGCAGCTACACCTGACTCTGGATGGGAGAAGTCAGGCCTGAAGGCAGCCCAGCTCGTCACAGAACACAGCAGGGCCTGGAGGGGATGAGCTCCACCTGAGGCATCTGAGTGCCCTCAGAGCATCGCTGCTTCCTTCAGACCTCCTCAAGGCTTGGATCTCCTCGTGGAAGATCTGACCTTTTTCCTGCTGCTGCTCTTCCTTGGCTCACTAATGAGGGCACTAATAAGTGGCTTTGCTTACTTCTGCTGCTGAAAGCCACAGTACAGCACACCCAATCTATTCCTGCCCTCACTCCTAGCATCACCAGTGGTTCTAAAGTCATCTGTGACCCCTCAAAAATCATCCATAGAGACAATAACCAATGCTGGCAGCAGCAGGATGGGAATCCTCTCCTCTCCACAGCACTCCTCTCTTCCTTGCTCTTATTTAAGTGTGGCAGGATAACATTTGCCCCACAGTTCCTTGGGGTCACAGCCGAGGCTTTCAGTGAAGAACACCACATACAAACAGGAGAGCAACATCTGCACAGAGTTTTGAAAGCTTTGAATATATGAAAGCAACAGCAGCAGCAAAACCATGGTACACAGAGTGCTCTGCAAACCCAGCCTCTGCCAAATTTAGGTTTCAGGAGTTCAGCCAGTGTCTAAGCCTTGTTCAGCCAGTGTCTAAGCCCTGTTAAATTAGAGGTAACTTGAACAAATTAGAGGTAACTTTAACAGGAAGTTTTACATCAACAGCAAGTTCAAGGTAGTGCAGTCGAAATTTGAAAGTTTTCAACTACAGCTCAGAGGGGAAAAAATAAAAAAAAGAAAAAAAGTTGGTGCTTCCCAGGCTTGTTTTCTGGGCGACTTTCCACCCAGCCCTGTTTGAGCCACACTGGCAACAATCAGGGTAATGAGGCAGAAAATAAAGCAGTTATTCGGAGAATGATACCACTTCTGCCTCCAGGCAGAAAGAACCCCAAAAAGCACAGATCCAGCTGACAGTTGTTGACCAAAGCTTTCCATACAATCCAGGGACTGAACATATCCAAGTGGGCTGTGCACATCCAACAACACAGCATTCCTGAGGAGGCCTGTGAGGGACTCTCACCCTTCTGAAAAGCCAAAGCTTTTGTGATCAAGAAGAACCACTTTCCTGGGGGGAGATGCAAACTGCTTGCAGAAAGCTGGTCATACCCAGCTGCAAGGGTTTGTGTCCTGCTGATTGTTCCTGTGCTATGTCAATGCTAAATCCAGTGCAAACACACATCCAGCCTGTGCCAAGTAGCTGAGCACTGCATGTACAGGCACATTATGAGCCCTAGACAAAAACACTTCCTTTTTTCCCCCACCTTCACCTGAGATAGAAAGGGCAGGTGGAAAAAAAAGGATTGGGGAAAACAAGCTTTAGAATAACAACCAAGGACTCACTCCCAAGGGTGACTGACCCTTTGTACCAAACACAAACACGTGCTATTCAAGCCACAGGCAGAAGATCCACTTTATTCTTTCCTGCCAGCCCAGCTCCCAGCCACGGCAAGGGATGAAGCAGTCAGGTAGTAACTCTTCACTTACCGTGAGTGATGTGAAGGTCATGCACATCCCACCAAAGCCATTCAGAGCCAGGGCAATGAATATCAGCACAGACAGAGCTGCAACAATAAAAAACCTGCCCTTAGCTTTCACTGGGGTGCAGAGGGAAAGGAGACAGAGCGCTGAGGGCTTTGGTCCTGACATGTAAAAACCTCAGTGGATCAACACCCTCAGGACATGGCACAGTGTTCCTGACCCAGCACTCATCTCCACAGCCACAAACTGGCAGGGACAGGGCTCTCCTCCAAGACAGAGCTCAGGATGGGATCATCTTTGCCCAGGATGTTTTTTTTTTCTCTAATGAACAGACTTGCTGATGCAGCTTGTCTGATGGGTCTCAAAAGGAAGATGCAAACCGGATTCAAAGTGTCATCAAAGTGTCATCACACTATTTGCTCTTGAAGAGCAAACTCCATCTATCTCTGGCAAAAAACTCCAACTGCACACTGTGTGCCATTACCTATTTACCCAACCCTGAAAAAGCCATGAACTCATTTGGAATTGCTCCTTCACAGGACCTGGCCCTGCCCAAACACAAAACTAAGAGACCTGGGTATCTCAGACGTTTGGCCCTTGCTACACTCTCCACTTGGTGTTGTGAAACACCAGCCCTTCCCAGAGCCACTTGGCTCATTCAGGCTGGCAGCTGCTTGCCTTGCATCCCCAGCAAGACCCCAGTACAGCACTGGAGGGTGACAGTTTGAACTCTGCCTCCCCAAAAACCCCAAACCACAGCCCTGAAACGCTCCCAGCTCAGCAGAAAGAGGCCAACTTACAGTCTGGGTTACTGGCACCGTACGCGATCAGCACGCAGGAAACAGCAAAGCAGGCACTGCAAGGGAAGCAGAGCCATGAGTTTCTCACAAAAAGCCTTACCCACAGCAAATTACATCTGCTTTCACCTCCTCAGTGCCTTGTGAAGCAAGCACAGGGTGATTTCTGTAAGAGGGAAGGGAAGCTGGCAATTTGGAAAGAAAAATCCAGGGAAATACCCAAGTATTACTGGCAAACAAGTATTACAGGCAAGCCTTGCACAAGGGCTGACGCAGGAACCTTTCCTCCCAGCACTGACGCAGCTCTGTCTGGACCCAATTTCCCACTGGTTTTCCAGCACAGACTTTTTCCAGCCCTCACCTCGAGGTGACCAAAGGCAGCACCAGCCTTTGTCCTCAGCCCCAGCACTCAACTCCTTCCTCTCTGGAAGGGTCTGACTCAAGAGGCTTGCCCTATTTTTCCCATTCTGCCCACAGGCCACTGTGGTTTCTGATCAAGTTCATGGCATTAAAATTGTGACAATTAAAACGGTGCTGGGGTCCACTGATCCCAAAAGTCACCAATCCCTACGTGCCATGACAGAAGCAGTTGTTGACCTTGCTGTTTGAGGCAGAAAGCAACACACACCACATGGAAAAGAAGGGCCTGGGAAAGGCAACAGGACATGTTTATCCCCGAGTTAACTCCCCAGCCTGCAAACAATGATGTAACATCTTGGTTTTGTGCCTCTCAAGACACAGCTCCCAGCCCAAGGAGAAAGCTACCCTCCCTGACTCACAAATGACTCCGCTCTTCCTCCAGGCTCCATCTGGAGAGGGATCACAGAGCAGCACTGGCGAGCTGAAGTGTGGACATGGAGTTCCAGGCCCTTCCCTAGTGCAGCAATTCACTGTGCTGGCTGAAATCACCAGATCCCCATCTCTCACACACTTCCCAAGGCTGCAGGGACCCCACAACAGACAGAGCACCCATCTGCCCCAGCCAGGGTGGGGATCCAGCCCCCAGCCCACCCCCAGAGCCCAGCACACCCACCTGCCCAGCAGCCGCAGCTTGCGAGGGCCATACTTGTCCATGACAATTCCCAAGGGCAGCGTGATGGCACTGAGCAGGAAGGAGCCGATGGTGAAGGCCAAGTTCAGCATTTCATCCTGGGCGTTGCAGGAAGGCCATTTGTGCTCTGAATCTGTGCTGTTGTCGAGCTCAGAGCTGTTGGTGGTGGTCTCTGTGTGGGGGGAGAGAGGAACGTGGGTCAGGGTGAGGTTTGATGCACTGCAGGAAGGAGGGAGAGAAAAGCCCTGCTGGGCAAATGCACTCCACAGTCCAGTTTTTATTCTAATCAGTGAGAAATGGAGACAGAGAGCAGCAGAAGGATGAGGGAAACCTGATGAGCTCTGCTTTGAACAGAAAAAGGCACCCAGGGGACAGGCATCCCATGCAGCAGCAGGGTAAAAACCTAAGGATGGAGATTCATTATTTTGTTAAAACAACTATACAGCAAGGGCCTGGCAATTACAGGGGGACTGATACAAAAATAAGGTCCTCCTAATCTACAGCTGTCATGTTCTCAGAGATCTTTTTCCCTAACAAAACGAACGACAGCAACAGCCAAATCAGTTATTTTGGTTTCAGACACCAGGCTGACAAGGCCTGGCACAGAGCAGCAGCCTGCTCAAATGAAAAGCTTCCTACCCTCACTGTAGGCATCAGGATGAAGAATGGCTTTGCAGTAGCCATCCTGCTTTGAGTGCCCTGGCTCTGAAAAATCCTTCCTGGATTTAACTATCCTGTTCCCAGGGGGGCTGCCAGCTCACCTGCCTTCTCTGTTTTTTTAAAGGATTGAATGCGTCTTTAACTCCTGCCCCGTAATTAGCATTTTCTAGCCTTTCAAAATGGGTTTAGGTCACACAGATCAATTCTATCTCCAGCTTTCTGTTCTTGCCCTTACATGAGGAACTCTGCATGCAAACTCCCACGCTGAACAGAGCCCACGTTGTGTAACCAGGACAGAAACAGGACAGTTCAAAAAAAAAAAAAAAAGAAAAAGAAAGGAAAGAAGTTCCCTTTTACTGCCTCATGTCAACTCTTCTCCTGTTACATGCCTATCCCAAAGTTGCCTGCAACTCCTCGAGTGACTATGTGTGCCTTCAGACTTCCATGAACTCACAGCTCCAGTGCACTCCACCTCTCTTTCTCCCAACACTTATCTGGAACCTTTGCTGGTATGACAAAGCACTTGTTCTCTTGCTGCTGCAAGCCAGTGATATAAAACACTCTCCTTCATATTTAATAATTGATCTGACAAAGTTCAATATTAAAGGAGGAACAGAGGGAGAAGCCAGCTATATAACCACCAGCATGAAGTGAGGCTAGAGATTCCCAGCAAGCCTTGGTTAGTTTAGTTAATTAGCAGGAATCCCTCATGTACAAGTGCCTTCACACTCACTGCTTGGTGTGGCTCATGGAGGAGATCCCTTTGGCTGCTCTCACCTTCTCTGTATCTCTGGAGATAACACAGCCCCACCTTGCAGCTCCCTCCCTTCCACCCCAGCCTCAGCCCCTCTACAGTGACTGGTTTCACCCTGGCTCTCCCAGCTGCCCTAAACCACCCTCCCAGCTTTGTGTCCACTGCAAACAAACCTCACTCCACCTTCCTGCCATCAGGTATCAGCAGGAATTCAAGCACAGATATCTTTGGAGCTGCCTCTGTCCCCTCCCAGCACTCCAGGGAAGGCACAGACATTTCTCCCATTTACACTGCTCCCACCAGCATTTTTGCAAAGATGGTTTCAAACTGTCTGTGTTCCTTTCCACTACCATGTGCTCCTGATTGATAACTTAATCTGCTCCTTCTCTTGCCCTGTTAGTCATGGATAGTGAGAATAAGCAGCAAATATCCCCAAAACACCACAAGTGCCACCAGCAGCATCCCCTCTGCAGGGAGGGCAGCACTGCAGCCTGGGGCACACGAGTCACATCCTTAGAAATCAGTCCTGGACAGACTTTGGGAGCCTCTCCGCAGTTTTCACCCACAGCATCAAGGCTTTTGGGCTCTCCACAAAGATAAATTCATAGGAAACAGATGTGGGTGAGAGGTGAAACTCGGGAAAACAAGGAGGCGGGGAGGAATTGACCAAGTAGTAGCAGTTTCCCTGTGTCAGCACTCTCCAGAGATAGCTCAGCTGCGGAGTGCAAGGAGGGTGGAGGGACACGAACAGTGCAGTGACCTTGTAACTTCTGGCTGCACGTGTTAAAGCCTCAGCAACCCTCCCCACAAAGAGATCTCAAGACAGAAATATTCAGCATTTAAAGCTGGAGAATGTGAATTCCTGCTAATGTTGTGATGGGTTCAGCTGCTAAGTGTCCCCAGGGAGCTTCCTCCCTCCCACAGCCCACACCTGCTGGCCCTCCCACCACGAGCGTGCACTGATATCAGGAGGTGACCAGGACACAGCAAGGAAATCTGTCCCTCTCTGAGCACTTGAAGGCTGGGAATGGGACAGCAAACTTCAGTCCCTGCCTGTACCAACCACCTTGTTTACAGCTGCTCAGTGCCAGCTCCAAGGAGGGGCCAGGCAACAGCGCGATGTGGAAATACAAATCGTTTGTGAAAATAGAAGCAGCCCCTGAGCAACAAGAGAAGATCCACTGAGGCGGAATGGAAATGACTCCAGCAGCCCTTGGCACCCTGACATCCCCTGATCCTTTGAGCCACCTCCATAAATAGAACATTTTGGAGGGGCTGCAGGTGTGTGCAGCAGGCACAAGGTCCAGCCAAGAGCTGTCTCACACGTGAGTGCCAGCAGCTCGCTGGCACAGGAGAGCGAGTGGCAGCACAGGACATGCAGCTAGGAGGGGTTTAATGGGCATAGAACCTGCCTAACTACTCACCTACCTAAAGCACCCGGTTACAGCAAACAGCAGCTTCCCCTCAATCACAGCTCAGATCCTGTTCCAGCTCGGTGCACGCCACACTCCCGGGGAAAGTCTCCTACGTGCCTGGCTCCATCTGGAAAACTGCTCTGGGGAAGGGCTGGCTCTGTGCCCACAGCGGTACCCTCCCCAAATCCTCCTGCCAAGTCCACCTGCATGCAGAATTCCAGATGTGCCAGGCAGGAGACACCCGGGCAGGGCAGCAGCATCGAGGCTGTGCTCACTCAGTGCTGCCTCACTGACAAGCCAGGTGAAGCTACAAGTCTTCTACCAGCAATTACAAGAACATGCTGCCTATTTTTACAGCACTCCCCACACAAGCAGCAGGATTTCTACTGCCCAATTAGTAGTTCAAGTTACTATTTAAAGGATGACAGCTTAGGTGAGGAGAAGGCTGCCTGGGTAATCATTTATGTCAAGATCATGGCTGGGATTTGTTCAGGCTGGAACATTTAAAGCCCTCCTTTCTCCCAAATTGTGTGCTGTGGGTTCCATGCAAGGGTCAATCATTAACTGCTCTTTCCTGACCTCTTCAAATCCCAGGCACACACAGAGCACATTACCAGAGGAACGAGTCTGGCTTTTTCAGGAGTGACTGCCATCTCAGATGGCAGAGAGGAGCTTTCCTTTCATCTTGTTTCATGGATCAGACTGAGTCAAACAGGCAAGACACCCCCAGCCACCCTGACAATAGCTATGTGGAACACAGCCTGCACACCCTCCTCTTTTGTAATAGAAAAAAAAGAAAAAAAAAAAAAAAAAAAAAAAAGAGAGAGAAATCAAGGGCACAAACTGGGAGTATTGGTTTAAAAAAAAATAGCACACTGAAAGACATGTGCAAACAACTGATTCTGCAGTCTGCCCACATAAGAACATGTTTTCTCTTTTCAGGATGGTGTCATAATTCTGGGAACTGGGAGGAGATGTTCTTGCTTTGTACCACTGCAAAAGCAATTTATTCGGGTTTCCCTGCCCCTCCACTCGCACCTCCAGAACCCCTCTCTGGCTGCCCAGCTGAAAGCCTCGTCTGACCAAGGCACAGTTCTCAGTTCAACTGCCCTTCTATCCCCAGCCGTGGTTTCATTTTGCAGCAGTTCTCACCCAGGGCTGGGTGCTGATCAGCACAGCGTGTTTCCTGCAGAAATTGAACATTTACCACGTTCACTCTTTTCCTGTTTACAGCCTCACGTGCGCAGCCTTTCCACAAACCCTTTCCACAAACCGTTGTTGTCATATCTCCCCAGATTGGAAGGGACCTTCAAACTGCAAGCTCTCCACCCCAGACGTCAGATAAATAAGGGAAAAGACCTGCAAGGCACCACCTTCCCCTAATGACCACGTCAGGGCTCGTTAACTTGCTGTAAGTGAATTAGCTTATCATCCCTTTGGTATTCTGCAGCCCTGTCTTAGAGGAAAGCCCTCTGTGCTCCTTATCTCTGCTCTTTGTGAGCAGATTATCAAGTTCAGGACTTTTTTTTTTTTTAAACATGTCTCAGACCCAAGCGGTTCAGCTTCCCAATCCCAGAAACATCATAGCAAGGCAAGGCCCTGGACTGATCAAATTCCCCAAGAGCTGATAAGGCCCAGAACGGTGATAAAGACTGTGGAGTCAGCACTCACACCGAATAAAAGATGCTGCTTCAGTTGGTTAAAGGCCAAGTAGTAGTGTAGTAAAATTAAAATGGGAACAAAGTGCTACTACCAGGCTCCTTGTCAGCGAATTTCTAACATACCTCTCAGGAGGTAGCACAACGGGTACAACCCCCCACTCTACCCTTGTTGCACAACTTTGCTTCAAAAATATTTCATTCTTTTGCATTTTTTTCCCAGGTGTCCACCTCCACCCTCGTGCCACTGAGTTAAGAATCCATTGGACCCCAAATCGGGCTGAGTAAAATCCCACACAAGGAGCCAAGGGCAAGCAAGGAAAATGAGGGGTTCAACAGCAAGAGAAGGAATCCTTCCTGAACTGCAGCACTTTCTGGGCAGCTGCTATTACCTTCAGAGAAGAGACTGCAGAAGGGACAAGGTCTAGTTTTGCCTTGCATTGGAAAGCACCACAAAGTGCAATTTTGCTGACAAACTGAAAGCCCTGCCAAGAACCTTTGGCTCATTAGGAAAAGTCTATTTTTTTTTTCAATCCTTACATGCCCACAGCAGCATTAGGAACAACAAGTGCCCAAAGGCTACTAGTCATGGTTTGTTTGCACCAACCTTCCAGCCAGGCACCCACTTGGCTGCAGGAGTCAGTAGGTTAAGATGAAAAAGGCAATAATTACTGGGTCACCCTAATCCCAGCAAAAGGAAACCCCACCTTGGGGCTGGTCATTGAGAGCCTCCCCACACTTGGAACAAGGATTCTTCCCTACAAAACTCTTACAAGGAGGACAAAACCAGAGCAAGGCAAGTGAGTCAGCATTGATGAATGTCCCCATGCTCATCACAAGCCACCACCGAGCTCAGCAGTGATGGCCAGATATTTGAGGACAATGAGAACATTTGACTACACAAATTTCTTCCCAGGGATTAAGCTTTCTTGCCTCAGGGCACAGGTTGGCCACTGGGAGGGAGCAGTTGCCCCCGGGGCAGCAATTTCACAGCAGTCCACACATTTGCATCTTCCCTGTGGTCTGTGGGCATGGGTAGTGCCCCGTGGGAAGAGCCAGAAAACCCACAGATTGGCAAACAGGGGTGAAAAACCGAGGTGACACTCCCTGATTTGGGACAAACTGAAAGCAAGCAAAGCAAAGAGCAGGAGGTGGGCCTCAAGGAAGCTCTCGTCAGCAGGGCACATCTCAGGAAGCAGACAGGCAAATGCCTACTCACAGAGACAGTCAGCATTTGCTTATCAGCTCCTCTGTGTTATCTGGGTGGCAGAAAGTCTCCACCTGATGGGTTTAATGTGATCTCTCACACAGGCCTGTGACAAAGTCTCCGTGATGTGGAGAGAACACAGCAGCCTTGAACAGAAATCCTGCAAGCTCTGCAGGCTCTGGGACTGGACAGGCTGGAATGCCCCTGGGGACCCAAGTGACATGGATAGACACACTTGGCAGCATTGCCCTGGGAGCAGGGCACAGGATGGAGACCAAGCAGCCAAGCTACAGCCGAGAAAGGACCCAAACACGTGCAAATTTGCCCAGTGGACCAACCCAGGCTCTGGGACACAAGCAGGAGAGATAACAAGTAGCTGATGAATGAGCAAAACCTAAAGTATCGTCACAGCTATTCACAGGCACCTTTGCCTGGACTTTTGTTTCCCCACACTGCAGTTTTCACCCACTGTTCTCAGCCATTACTCACTGATTCATGCACTGATTTCCAATTCTTTTCACAAAGTGCTTCCTCCATCAGCCCCAGATGGGCTAATCCAGTCTCAGTTTCCATCACACATCTCTGGACAGAGCCCAGACTGCCTCTCTTCACTCTGCCCTTCCCTTCTCTGAGCACATGCAAACCTTCATTCAACTACAGCAGCTTCCCAAATCCACACCACACCTTCACCCTCAAATTCCTTTTAACCCCACTGACCACCCAAACACACTGTGGGATGCACAGTTCACTCTGTGTCCAGCCTGAGAATACATGTCCACCTCTCCAGGCTGTTTTCCCAGGATTATCCTTCCCACATCATAAGATTGTGCTGCAGACACAGCCTGGAAGGGGAGAGGCAGGCAGTCACTTCCTCTGGCTGGGGCAGAGAGCAGATCTCAAGCCCTCACAGAAACACAGCCTGGTTTGAACACATCCTGGGTGCTTGAAGAAGGAGAGGAACAAACATCAGAAGCATTTACTTCTGTAAACTCTCCTCAACAGCAGCACTGAACTGCCCTGATATTACTGCCAGCCATGCTCCTTGTTTTCTTACCACTAAGGGCAAGGTTCCTCTTAAAAAATCAGGACATCCTCCCCACAAACCATCATCCTCCAGAATCCATCCAGAATCCTCCTTGCAGAGGAAGAACTCGTGGCCAAGTGGCAAAGGCTGTCCAGAAAAGCTCTACCTCATCATTAAAACTTCTTTTGCCAATCATTCTACAAAACAACAGCACCTACAGGCACACTGCACCATTACAAGGATGAAACCGTTTTGGAAAGGAGCTCCTTTGGTTATTTTGGATTTTTTTTTCCAGGTGTCCATCTCGACCCTCACACCACTGAGTTAAGAGTCCATTGGACCCCAATTTGTACAGTGGCTGAATAAAATCCCACACAAGGAGCCTTCCTTCTCTCCCGGGATTGATGTGGAGCTCAGCCCTCCTCCAACCAGTTCCACACCACCCTAAAACAGAGAACCCCAAACCTCAGCAGCACCTTATCCACATCCAGAGCATCCTTACCTTCCTCGTAGCACAGGTAGGAATAAAACCCCTCTGCCTTCAGCATGATGAGCAGGGACCCCCAGCCCAGCAGGACGGCGGAGAAGAGCAGGTTCTCGATGATGGCTGTGGATGCCATCCACCAGCGCCGCCGGTGGGCCGTAGCGAGTGTGGGGGCCATGGCTGCCTGGGGAGGTGGCCTCCTTCAGAGAGAACCTCAAACCTGCAAGGAACAACACCCAGTGAGTCCACAGACATGGCACATGCTGCTCCAGAAGCGTGGAAAAAATATGGTTGAAGAAACCTCCCTCCTAGCACGCAAGCAAACCTCCCTGCTGGATGGTAGGCACTCGGGTGCAGAACTAGTTTTTGCAGGTACCAGCTTGCCAAGCGAGCTGGAGGGATGGGGGAGGCACAGGTGCCCTTGGAAGATGCCCTCGGGTGCTCACCCCATGCGACACAGGGCTCTGCTCAAGGACTCGGTTCCACTTGCTGAGCAACAGGTATGAAAATGCAGCAAACAGCCCCTGCCCGGAGCCCACTGCCCAGCCCCTGTATGGGGCAGGCAGCTTATGTGTAAGGCACTGAGGGAATAAATGCCAGAGCAGGGGGGCTTCAGCCAGCACCCCGATCTCCCCACGGCCAGCAGGGAGGGGCTGGGACAGGGGACACAGCCCCACATCCCCAGTGCTGGCTTCAGCGACCCATAAGGGCTGCTCTGCCCCGTGCAAGAGCACAGACCTGCTCTGGAAGGTGAGTGAGGGTCCTAGAAATGCAGTTTATATCACTAAGGAGCACTTTTTGTTGCCTGCCAGACTACCCAGCAGGGAGACACCGCAGCTCACCGGCATCTCCAGATGCTGGGGCTGCATTAACTGTGTCCAGCTCCACTCATCCCAGTCCCTGAGGCCCACGGGAGCGAGCAAATTTGGGAACACACCTGGCTGTCCAAGGAGCATCCCTAGGGAGCCCCGAGGTGCAGAGCCACCCCTGTGTCACAAGGCAGGTGGCCCTTTGAGACAAGCTGAGGCTTTTCCCAGCCTGAACACACCTCAGCCTGCACTGTGGGGAAATCAGCTGGCCACACACCCAGCCAGGACAGCTTCCCAGGGCTTTCCTTAGGGCAGACACCCCAGCACCGGCTGTTTGGGTGGGATGGGGGCTAACCCAGCTCGCTGCAGTGATGCCTGGAGCTCAGAGCTCCCTTCCAGCCACAGCAGTCGCTTCCCAGACCCCTGCCCTGAATGCCAGCCTGCAGCCGTGCCCCCCTACACCCACCCACCCACAGCGCAGGCCCGCTGCCCCAGCACAGCCCACTACGCATTTCCTCCATCACCTCCTCCTCCTCTTCCTCATGCCCGCAGCCCCCTCCCCAGTGCCGCTGTCCTTCCCCAGCCCAGCGAGCCTCTCTGCGGCAGGAGCCCGCTGTCCCCGCTGCCAGCCTCCCCTCACGGATCCCTCAGGCTCCCCCTGCACAGCCCACTCCCCACATCACCCCCGGCGCACCCCGGGGCTACAGCCCCGCTCCCACACTTCCCCCTCATCATCCCCTCATCGTCCCCCCTCCCACACTTCCCCTCATCACCGGCTCTGCCTCTCCATCCCCTCTCCCTCCGCCGCCTGCCACTCCCACGCGTGAATCCCCCGATGCACCCCCTCCCTCCACATCGCCCCCTCCCGTGCCAGCCCCACCCCGCTGCTGCCCCCGCCGCCGTTCCCCGGTGCTCCCCGCCGCCATCCCCGGTGCCTGCCCCGCTCACCGCCGCTGCCGCACCCCCCCGCTCCGCTCCGCCGCGGTCCCACCCGGGCTTTTTATCCGCCCTCACGGGCAAAACAGCCTCGGCCGCCGATTGGCTGCCGCCTCGGCCAATGGCCGCGCGCGCCGCTGCCGCTGGGGCACGTGCCGGTTCGAGCCCCCCCCAGCGGGACCCCCGGGACCCCCCGGGGACAGAGCGGGACCTTAACGGGATCCCCCAGGGGACAGAGCGGGACCTTAACGGGACCCCCGGGGGACAGAGCGGGACCTTAACGGGATCCTCTCGGGACCCCCCGGGGGACAGAGCGGGACCTTAACGGGACCCCCAGGGGACAGAGCGGGACCTTAACGGGATCCTCTCGGGACCCCCGGGGGACAGAGCGGGACCTTAACGGGATCCTCTCGGGACCCCCCGGGGACAGAGCGGGACCTTAACGGGATCCTCTCGGGACCCCCCGGGGACAGAGCGGGACCTTAACGGGACCCCCGGGGGACAGAGCGGGACCTTAACGGGATCCTCTCGGGACCCCCGGGGACAGAGCGGGACCTTAACGGGACCCCCGGGGGACAGAGCGGGACCTTAACGGGATCCTCTCGGGACCCCCCGGGGACAGAGCGGGACCTTAACGGGATCCTCTCGGGACCCCCGGGGGACAGAGCGGGACCTTAACGGGATCCTCTCGGGACCCCCGGGGGACAGAGCGGGACCTTAACGGGATCCTCTCGGGACCCCCGGGGGACAGAGCGGGACCTTAACGGGATCCTCTCGGGACCCCCGGGGGACAGAGCGGGACCTTAACGGGACCCCCAGGGGACAGACCGGGACCTTAACGGGATCCTCTCGGGACCCCCCGGGGACAGAGCGGGACCTTAACGGGACCCCCAGGGGACAGAGCGGGACCTTAACGGGACCCCCAGGGGACACTGCGGGATCTAGCTCCATGGGATCCCCCTGGGACCTCCCCCCGGGACCCCCCGGATCTCCCCATGGGACACTCCGGGACCTCCACACGGGACCCCCCACGGGACCCTCCCGGGATCTCCCCCCGGGATCTCCCTGTATCTCCCCACCGGACCCCCCGTATCCCCCCACGGTACCCCCCAGGATCTTCCTCCGGGTCCCCCGCGCTATCCCCCGGTATCTTCCCCCGTGATCCCCCTATTTCTCCTCCCGGAACCCCCCCGGTATCTCCCTCCCGGAACCCCCATTTCGCCACCCGGTATCCCCCTGATATCTCACCCCAGTACCTCCCACCCCCGGGCACCCCCGAGATCTCCTCCGCGGTACCTCCCTCCGGTGTCTCCTACCTTCGGTACCGCCCGATATCTCTCTTCGGGATCCCCCGGGTAGTCCCTCGCCACCCCCCACTCCCGGTGCCCCTCCAACACTCCCGGATATCCCCTTCGGTACTGCCTACTCTCCGGTATCTCCCCGGTACCACTCCCTGTACGCCGCCCCTGCAACCCCCATCGGTTCCAGCCGGTACTCTTGCCGGTACCCCCTGGTACCCCTCGATATCCCCGGGACCCCTCCCCGGTGCCCCCTCCTCCCGTGTCCCCCGTACGGCCGCCCCGGGCTGCACCTGGTCTCTCCCGGGACAGCCGGACGCGACACCCGGGGCTGGGGACACACCCGGACCCTCCGCGGGGACCGGGACACGCCAGCACCGCCCGCGCCACCGGGGACAGCGGCACCCGAGCGGTGGCTAAAGGCACAAATCCGGGAGGTGATGCGGGTGAGCTCCGCCGGCTGCTCTGCTCGGCACGACACGGCACGGCACGGGGACAGCGGGGACAGCAGGACACAAGCAGGACACACCCCGCGGGGTTCGCTGCCGCTCTCCGCCGGTCTCCGCCGGCCCCGGGCGGCAGCCGGGAGAGCCGCACCGCGCTCACCGCGGAACGCAGCCCAGGGAGGCGTGTCTGGAGTGCTCGTCTGCCGTGGGGACAGGCACCGGAGCCCTCCTGTCCTGCTCCAGGAGAGAGAGCAGAGAAGCTGCTCCACCCCGTTAAAAGGCCATTTTGGGAGCAGGTATCCCCCACAGCCCGGGGCTGAGCACCCTCATGGCACAGCCCGACAGGGGCAATGAGCCCTCCAGACACCCCAGACCACAGCACAGCTCATTCAAAGAGTAACAGGAAGGTTGAGGTTGGAAGGAACCTAAAAGATCATCACCTTCCAACCCCCTGCCATGGGGTTGGATGCTCCTTCCACTGTCCCAGGGTGCTCCAAGCCCCTGGCCTTGAACATTTCCAGGGATGGGGCAGCCACAGCTTCTCTGGGCAACCTGTAATATCAGTACAACAGAGCAGCTTCACATCTAACTTCACCAAAGCTCTGGCCTCTTTTTTCTAAATTATTAAATCATTAGTTAAATTATTTTTCAGAGCATTCCTCTGAGGGATTTCTAGACCTGACAAAAACCCATCCTTCGTTATCGAGGTCCTGGGTCAGAGGACATGACTGTGAATCCCTAGAATCATTAAAGGGGATATTTTCTCTGCTAAAGGAGATGAAAACAGGATTTGTGGCAGGTAAACAGCCCAGAGGAAGCAGAGGGCCCAGACAGACGGATGTGTCCCCACCACTACATCCCTGTGGAGGGGGGAGAAGAGGAAACTCCTCAGCCTTGGCTGCGGGAAAAGGGTCAAACGTTTCAACAGCTGGAAAGTGCTGTTCACTTCACATTTCAGCCAACACAAACAAACAAATAAAAAGCCCAAAGAAAACAAGATGACCTGGATCGATGCCAGGTGTTTAATAGAGGTAGAGGAAGGCTGAGACAGCACGAGACCCAGGAGACTTCAGCACCCAGACCTGGTTGCTGTGGCCAAGAAACACAAGCTGCGACAGGGAGGAGCGTGAGGAGGGTTTGGAGGCTGTTTGGGGTCACAGGAACTCTTTGCCAAAGCAGGAGCAGGGAAAGCTCAGTTTTCCTATCCTAGAAGGAGAAAAGAAGCTATCAGGTGATCTGTGGCCAGCTATAAATACCCCGGGGATTGAGTAAACAGCATGGGGAGAAAAAAAATAAAGTGGAGTGGAGCTGAAGAAGGGCACTGACACAGAGACACATTTTTAGAAACTGGCCAGGAGTGAGTTTAGGCTGGAAGGGAGGTGACAGCTCCTGCTCTGGCAGAGCCACTGGGGTAGATGACGTGGCACTGCTGAAATGCTTGGGCAGTTTGGGAAAGGAGATGGCAAGGCTGGGAAGGTGACAAGGACAGACCCCTGTGGGACAGACCCCAGGGACAGCTCCAGCCTCTGCTCCTGCCCCAGCAGAGCACACAGCACCTGCACATGGACATCCCTTTCGCTGAAGCAGGTTTGGAAACTCAGAAATCCATCACTGAAGACATTCCCCCCTCCCTCTCCCACCAGCTCTGCCTTGCAGACCTCCCACATCCCAAATTAAACCCCAGAAGCATCCCCAGCAAGAAGACACCAGCACAGCCACTGCTGCAGGCTGCATGGGCAGCCACACGCTGTAAATCTGCAGCTCCTCTCCCTTTCACTGCCCAGACAGGGCCAAGATGCTTCATCTCCAAGCAGGGCAAACATCCTGGCTCAGTGGACACGGGAGGTTCTCCCAGTTTTCTCAAGCTGGTTTGAGCGGCGCGAAGGCTGTCAGGTTGCTGTCAGCTATTTCCATGCTGTACTCAGAGTGAACCAGCTCACGTGATGTTCACTTCTGGCACAGCACTGCTCAGCTCACAGGCTGAAAATATCCACCCCATTAGGGAAAAAAAAAAAAAAAGGCTGCTTATAAATCAAATGTGGGACTGTCCCTGCCGCTGTCATAAAACGGTGTCAAAACAAAAGCAAGCCTGTGCAGAACAGGCTGCTGCTCCAGTCCTGCCAGGATGAGCAGTTTTATTTGGATGCCAGGATATTTGGTGTCATAATCACAGCAGCAGATGATTCCACTGCAGGAAAGGGCGCTTCATGCTGGCTGCAAAACTGGAAGGTTCAGCCACGTTGGACCGTGGGGATTTGGTGCCTTGTGCTGTGGAGAAGCACCCATGGAAAGAAAGAGGGAAAAAGTAAAACCCACTGTGTTTTCTGAAACACCCCAAACCCTGAGCCCCAGCTGAGCAGTGCCAGAGAGGAGTACAGTGATGCTCAGTGAGTGAGAATTCAGAATTCAACAGAACCAGAAAATTTGAAAAATCCCAAAAAACCTGAAACCAGAGGCTGCTGACAGTTTCCACACCCCAAAGACTATTCCTGGCCATGTCTTTGATTCGGAGGGTGGCTGGAAAACCTATCTCCCAATGGGCATTTATTTTTCATCTCGAGGCTTTCATGCCGCGTGAAATAACAGAAAAATACACAAAAACCTTCTACTACTTAGATACATCTAAAACCAGATCACTCTACAAATGCTCTTTGGCATCTCAACTGCTTTTACAGCAGGAGTGAGGCGTGGGAGGTGGCAGGAGCTTAGGGCACCCGTGGAAATCCCATTTTCCAGGCAACTTCCATCCTTGTCAACACAGCACCACGGCAGAGGTTGATGGTCACTGCCCAGCTGCCACGTTTGCTCTTGCACACCTGCAGCTTGGAATTGTGTCTAAAAGGAGCTTAAAAGGCCAGCACTACACTCTGTGGATTTCCACGAGGTTTTCCACGAGCTACACATGGAAGCAAAGGCAGCCAGGGCCACGCAGATAAACCCCTGCAGACCCAGATACCCTTTGAGATAAGCAGCTAAAATTAATTTTCTCTGAAGCTGCTTGTGATAGCCCATCATCTCTCCCCAGCCCAGCTCCACGAAATAATCCCCTTCAGCGAGAAGCACCTTTACAGCAAGAGGCTCTGGGGAATTGGGACAGGGAAAGGCGAGAAACCATGGGGTGAGAGTGGATTTTGCACATGCATTTCCCAGCTGAGCATTGGGTATATCCCCGGTCCAGACAGGGACCTGAGGGTGCCACCACAGTGTCCAGAGCATCACTGTCCCCTCGTGCAGACACAAACGGGGCTGGCAGGGCAGGGGGAGCAGCAAACAGCCCTCAAGCACCACAACCCCACAGGCTGCCCTGCTGTGGTCCAGCGAGGATCCACAGCAGCCGCACGGCACGGAGGAAGGGGAGGGGGGCACCAGGAAGGCTCGATGCTTCTCCAGTTCACAGCTCTGAGTGGGACCTCGGAGGAGCCCCGTGGCCCCAGCCCGGGTGGCTCAGGTGGCCGGAGAGGTGGCCGGCAGCTCTTTGCCGGGGCCGGAGGGCGAATCAGCACCGCTGCTGCTGGCCACGTTCTCGTATTTCGGCTCTTCCTCCGCGGCAGCCTGTCCCTTCCTTTCGAGGCTGCCAACCAGCTCAGGGCTTTTCCCCCTCTCTGTGGCACCCATGGCTTCACCAGCCCCATCCTGGGAGGTGGTGCTTTTTGACGAGAGAGATGCGAGGAGGAGGGACAGTCTCTTAGCCGCGGGATGCTGCTGCTTGCCCGGGGCTGACTCGGCAGGAGCCCCCGGGATGCTCTCCCTCTGCTTGCAGCTGTTCTCCGAGTCCCTGCGCTGCGCCAGAGCCCTCCGGGGAGGTTTCTGGATGGCCTCCATGCTCCTCCTCACCTTGGGCTCCTCCTTGGCTGCCCACTTGCCCCTCTGCAAGCTGCCCAGACGCTTCAGCACGGCCTGGACCGGTCCCTCGCCCGTCCCCTCCGCCTTGGGGTCCTGCCCGGCCGTTCCCACCATCATGTAGATGGTGGTGACGTTGGGCTCCTTGCTCTTCGCCTCCCAGCTGCCGGACTTCGCCGCTGCTTCCAGCGCCTCCACCCTCTGGGCCACATGCCTGGTGCCGGACACCACCCTGCGGCGTCCCCCGGGGTGGTCCGAGGTGATGGCCGGTGGCTTTCGTCCCCTTTGCTGAGGGGCTCGGGGTTCTCGTAGCAATCGCTGGCCGGACGCTCGCTGGGAGGCTCGGCTGCTGCATCCCCCGGAGGTGGGGTCAGCCTGGATGGACCCCACGGCGCCTTGGGCTTCCTGCTGGGGCTGGGGATCTCGGCAGCCCCGAATTTTGTCCCCTCGGCGAAGGACACGGATGGTCGCTTGGCCTTGGCGATGCTGGAGGTGCGGGGGATGGCGAAAGGCTGCGAGACATCCTCGGAGTCGAAGGCGGAGGGGTCCGGGAGCGCCTCGCCTGGGGGGGGATGCTCCATCCTGCAGCTCAGCCCCGCCCAGCAGCGGGATGCCTGCGGGACAAGGTGACACGTGTGACAGCTGCCAGAGCTGCCACCCCGCCCAAGGACGTCACTGGGGACACTGGGACAGGAGTTGACGCAACGGGATTGTCCCTGGGATCGTTTCCCAGGGAGGAGGTTGTGAAATGGGGTTGCCCCATTGGGCACATCCCATCGCACAAGGCCAAACGCAGCCCTGCAGCCAGGAAAACCAGGGGAGGGAAATAAACGCTGCCTGTGCCAAGCACACCTCCCTGGGACGGCTAGGATTGACCCCGGCAGCCCAGAGGGCTGAGGGTGATCAGAGAGGAGGAGGAGGAGAAGGAGGAGGAGGAGCAGCCATGGGCGTCACCTTCTCTGGGAGGGACGGAATACTCAGGTCCCTCGTTGTCGGTGTCGAAGGAGGAGAAGGAGCTGTCCGAAACCCACGCAGAGGATGGTGGCTCGATGAAGCTGGGGTTGAAGGGGATTTCCGTGTCGTGATGGGAAACTGGGGAGGAGAAGACTCAGCTGAGCTTGGGCACCCCAGGGTGCTCGAGGGAGAGTGGCTGCAGGTGATACTGCAGAGAGTGCAGGGTGACCTCCTGCAAGTGCTGTGGGCAGCTCTGCTTTCCTCACCTGTGACTTTGGGAAGTTTTGAGCTGCCCAGGTTAAAGCAGGGCAGCTGAGAGCTGAGGTTGGCCAGCACCCTCTGCACGTGGTGCTTCATCCTGGCCACCACATCATCGTCCGGCACAGCCGCCCTGCGGAGCAGAGATGGACATCAAGGGACACGGGACACGGGGCTTTGTGTCAAATGTTGCAAAATATGAAAAAATACCTGTCGCTGGCATCTGCTGGGGCAGCTCCACAGCAGCAGCAGGCGACACAGAGCAGCAGCAGCAGGAGAGGGACGAGGATGGCAGCTGCAAGGGCTCCGTGGTCCTTCAAACCTGCAGGAGATGGGTTGAGTCTGGTGTGTGGTGTGGCTGTGAAACCCACAGAAGAGCCCCAAATGGAGAATTCAGGAGCTGGTGGGGCCAGGAAGGACCAGAATGCATCCCAGCACCTTCCCCAGGGAGGATGTGACCATCCCTTGCCCAGAGCCGAGGAGTAAATTTGAGGTTGATCTTACTCAGCACGCAGTCACCCTGCACAGGGTCGCAGGTCCCCCGGGAGCACTGGCAGGGCAAGGAACAATTCACTCCAAAATACCCCTCAGGACAGGTGTCGTTGCAGCTGGAAGAGAGAGGAAAGGAGGGAAATGCCACCAGAGAGAGCTGGGCTCCAGCCCTGCCCCATTCCCAGTGTTATCCCAGTGTTTTCCTGGCATTACCTGTCTCCCCAGTAGCCTGCCTGGCAGGTGCAAACTCCTGACACGGGGTCACAGCTCCCCGAAACACACTCTGGGCAGAGGAACTGGCATCCATCCCCAAAGGTGCCTTCGGGGCAGGAGGTGTTGCAGCTGCCAAAACAGAGCGAAGCATCAGCGGCTGCACCCTGAGCAGGGACACCCACGGGGAGCTGTGACATCCTGGGGGTACCTGGGTCCTGTCCAGCCGGGATCACAGCGCAGGCAGGACCCGGTCTGGGGGTCACAGGGCTCCCCATTCCGGCAGTGGGGACACGGCTGGAGGCAGCCCTCTCCATGGAATCCGGGAGCACAGGGATCCTTGCAGAGGGTCCCATTCCAGCCAGGCTGGCAGGCCAGGCAGAAACCATCCACGGGTGAGCAGGGCTGGCTGCGCTTGCAGCTCCCACAGCTGTGGAGACAGAGAGGCAGAGAGGTCACAACACCCAGCCCTGTAGCCCTAAAAAGCAGGTTTCACCCCACACAATAATTGAACATCACTTTGCACCAAGGGGAAATAGGTAGTGGTACCTAATGCTCTGCAAGAGGGCAGGAGGGGAGCAGAATCACAGAATATTCTGAGTTAGGAGGTGCTGCTTTATCACCGTGGGGAGCAGGACTAAGGACGACCAGATTTTAGGGTGACACTTTCTACTGGCACTGTGAAGTGTTTCTTTCGGGGCAACACTGATGCTGTATCCAAGGTGGGATGCTCAAACCCCCAGGATGAGTCTCCCAAGGTCTGACTTCCCCCAAAGTCTTCCTGCAGCCCCTCTGGATCCCCCCGCTGCCCCATCTCACCTGTGCACGCACTGCGATCCGTATTTCCCCGCCGGACAGGGGTCCCGACAGCTCCTACCCTGGTAGCCAGGCTCGCAGGTGCAGTGGCCACTGACGGGATTGCAGGAACCGTGGCCACAGTCACAGCGCCGCTGGCACGCCGGACCCCAAAATCCAGGCAGGCACTCGCACTTGCCCGTCTCCTGCGCGCAGGGCGAGGTGTTGCAGGAGCACTTGAAGCTGCACCTCCTGCCCCACCAGCCCGGCAGGCAGCGGCACAGCCCGCTCAGCGGGTCGCAGTGCGACGTGGAGGGGCTGCACTGGCATTGCTTCCTGCAGTTGGGTGCCCACCAGCCCGGCTCGCAGTGGCAGGTGCCGGTCAGGGGGTCGCAGCGGCCGTGGGGGCCGCACTGGCAGGGGAACTGGCAGAGTCCTCCCCAGTGGTGGGGGTCGCAGGTGCAGTGGCCGCTCGCGGGGTCGCAGCGCCCGTTGGGGTGGCACGGGCAGCTCCGCTTGCAGTCGTGGCCCCAGTACTGCTCGGGGCAGCCTGCGGGGAGAGGACACAGCCGGGGTGGCGAGGAGCTCGGCAGCCCCCCGAGCATCCCGGCTGGATTTTAGGGGGATGGAAGGGGCTGAGCGCGGGGGAAGCACTCACGGGAACTGCAGTCTGCTCCGAAGAAGCCGGGCTGGCAGCGGCAGAGCCCGGGTTTCACGCACACCTCGCCCTCCCTGCAGGCGTCCTCCCCCTCGCACAGGGCTGTCGAGGCAGGAGAGGCACTCAGCCCCCCAGCTTGGGCTCACACCCCACCTGCCAGCGTCAGCATTCCCAGGGAAACCACCATCCCGCTCCATCCCTCCGGCTCAGCCGCAGCACCATCAGCAGCTTCGGGGATCCCCGCGGGGCAGAACCCCACCGGTGCCACTCCAGCAGAGCCGCAGGGCTTTCCCCAGCACTGGATGAGCGGGGGGACCAAACTTGGGGTTCATCCCCATCCATCACTCACCGACCGGGCACTCCTTCCCGCCCTGCTGCCAGCCGGGACAGCACGCCGGGCCGGCCGGGAACCTGCGGGACAGAGCGGGAGGTGACAGCCAGGGGGATGTCAGCCCGGGTGGGGCTGCCAGGGTGACCTCCCGACCTCGGCCGAGGCGAAGCGATCCTTGCCCCGGTGGCGAGAAGGCGGCTCAGCCCCGAGGGCAGTGCTCCGGAAGGAAACCAGCAAAATAGAAGGAAATTTAAGAGGCTGCAGCCCGGGTGGGCGGTGGGGCTGGCCTGCCCCGAGTGCTGGGAATGCCCGTGCCGGGTGTGCCATGGCTTGGGAGAGGCTCAGAGCTTTGGAGCAGTGCAGAAATGAGGCGCTGAAGTGAAGGCAGAGAAAGGGAGACAATGGGAGGGGACGCGGCAGCAGATTCAGGGGACATCACCTCCCAAAGCAATTTGGGGTTTTCTACACCAATGCTTCCCCACAGGGAGTTTTACTAAGAGTTCTATGTTGCCCCGTTGCCCCGTGCTCAGGGGCTGAATGAGAAATAAACCCTGGAGAAAGGGTCTGGGTGCCCCAAATGCCCAGACATGCCCCAAGCTCACTGCCCAGCATCACCCCAGGCTCTGCACCCACCCCGTGCCAGGCTGCACATCTCTGTCCATGGAAGGAGGGATGGACAGCAACCTCTGGGGCTGCTGAGAGGCCCCAGGAGATGGATGGGGCACAAGTGGGGACCCCCGTGTCACCTACCTGCAGACGTTCCTGCCCTCAGGGTCGAGCTCCTGGGCAGAGCTCTGCACCCACAGCCACAGCTGGAGGCAGAGGATGGGCCGGGCGCTCCCCATTCCAGCAGGGCACCAGGGCCCCAGTCCTGGTGGCTCCCCAGCCCCGTGCTGGTGTCCCTCTGTCCCTCTGTCCCGTGGAGCGGCCTCTTCCTCCCTCCAGCCTTGGGTTTCTTCCTGAGGAAACGTGGGAGGAGGCGCCCCGATCCAGACGTCAGGGGTGCGGCAGGAGCGGGAGCAGGCAATGCTGCTGCATGGGCTATTTTTAGCCCTGGCTGCCACCCCACCAGCAGAAAGGGCTACTCAGGGGCTCAGCACAGCCCCACAGGGAGTGGTACCCACCTGGACATCTCACCTGGGTCACCCCACTCCCCCCTGGGCCATCCTCCATCAGCCCCAAAGCTGTTTCAGCCAACATCCCCCCAACCCAAACAAGGGGTCCAATGCCACCCCCTGCCCCAACCCCCATGAGCCACCCCATGGCACTGCCACCCCCTGGAAGGGGCTCAGGGGAGCGATCCCCCTGTCCCCCATGGCAACACAGCCTGACCTATGCTGGCCTTTGAAGGGCTGCTGGCCACTGTCCCACCTCACAATGTCCCCAGGAGCTTTGTGTCAGCAGATGCACAGGAAACACCTTTTTCCTACCCAAGGCCGGGTTGGAAGCACAGTGCTCCCCTTGGCCATTCAGGAATTAAATCCTCCATGCCCAGCACTGTGGGATCAACCCCCTGGAGCCCCCTGCCCATCACAGCTGACCCACCAAAAGGAACTCAGGGGGCACAGCCAGCAGTGGGGAATGGTGAGGAAAATCCCAGAGCGTCACCCAAGGAGAGAGCAGAAGCTGCAGCCAGAACCTCAGAGGAGAAAATAGAGACTGATTTATTTCCAATTTAAAGGTAGGAAGTACCTGACTTGAGGGGACTGACTCGCCCCCATGAACACAAAGATTGTTCCAGTCTGCCAGGTCCCAGAAGTGGCAGGAAGAGGTCCCAGAACACAACTGATTCACCCCACACCTGGAAAGTGCAGGGGTGGCCCTGGTGGTGCTGATCCTGATGGCTCCCAGCCACAGGAGCACCTGGACACCCAGTGCAGTGTGCTCAGCCCCTCCCAGATGTGTGGTGAGCCCAGGACACCTCAACTGGACCTTCACATTGCAGGGATTGATTGGGAAGGGACAGACAGCAAGGGGTGAAGCAAAACACCCCCACAGAGCAGGATGGGGCAATGGGATCCTGGGCTTGGAGGAGAGGGGTTTGGAACGAGCCACCAGTGGATGGGAAGATCCCTTTTGGGGTGTGGAGCACGAGGAGGGTGCAGACCCCCAGCATGCTGAGCTGCAAGCAGGGAGCAGTGGGGAGGGGGCACAGCTGTGAGGAATCCCCTGTGGTTAAACCATGGGCACAGTGCAAGGGTGGCTGATGGGCAGAGATGCCCAGAGGTGCTGAGCTGTCCCCTGCCAGGTTGGCATCCTATCCAGGTGTCCCAGTGGGTTCACAAGAATCTGCCCACACTGTGGCTTCGCCACCACCACGGCACAGGGAAGCACCAGGGCTGCCATGCTGCTCCAGAAGCCACTGGAAGAAGAGGATCCAGGAAGTTCTGCTGCGAGGTCAGATCCTGCTCCTGCTCCCGTGGGGTCAGAGGGGTGGTGTGGCTCTGTCAGGGGAGCTGGACCCTGCCTTGCTCTCCCCCTCTGGCTCCAGCTGTGTGTCCAGTGAGTCAATGATTTCCCAGGTTCCGGAGGAGCTGGATGTGGGGGGATCTTTGCTGCTGCCCTGATACCACAGCCCAAAACTGCAAAGAGAGACCAGATAACAGCCATGGGGGAGAAGAACCTTCACAGGAAAGCTGTCAGATCCCAACCTCCCTCTGGTTGGTAGTGGCAGCAGGACACAGCCTGCAGGACCTGAAAGTGTGTGGCACCCAGGACAAGGCAGATCCCTCCTAAACCAAGGACCCCAATTTTGGCAGCTTCCCTGCCAGTCTGACTCTGTTTTCATCCTATCCAAACTCAGCAGGTGCCAGATCCCAGCCAAACCCCAAACCTCTCCATTGGCAGAGCCTCCCATCCCTACCAGCACAGGAGCAAACTTACAAGCTCCTAATTTTGGATTCTGGAGGCTGAGCATCCACACAGTCTGTGCCATGACCTGGGAGCCAGGAGCTCTCCTCTTCATCACTGCAGCACAAAGAAATGGTGGTAAACCTGCACTGAGCCACAGCAGTAAGTGCTGGAGCCACCCTGGAGTTTGTCCAGTGCTCCCAGTGCCACCATCTCACCTCCCTTTTGTCACATGCATGCAGGGACAAGTGGCATTTAGCCAGGCCATGCCTGACTGGTGACAGAGCCATACGAGTTGCAGCACAAAGCTCAGCAGCCCCTTTGGCACAGCTATGCCAGAGCAACACATCAACCACAGACATCAAACCTTTGATCGCCGGAGGGAGGAGGCAGCTCTGGGCTTGGGAAGTTCTTTTCCAGGGCATCACAGGTATGGAAAAGCTGGGGCAGGCCAGCCAGCACCCACCCTGCTCAGGAGGATCCCAGCACCCAGCCTGACTCACCTGCTTGCCGACTCCTCTGCAGTTCCCAGCATTTTGGCCCTGATTTTTTTCCTCTGCTTTTTGATATTTGACTTCATTGCGTCCAAGAAGAAGCTGGGAATTCTCTCCTCGTTCAGCAGCTCCCTGGTAAAAAGCAGCCAGCTGGTTAACCAAGAGCCTGAGGAGGATCCTGCCCTGATGGGCCATGGGTGGCTGCAGGGACAGGACTCACCTCTGGTAATAGGCCAGTTCCTCCTGCACTAAGAACAGGTTGGTCTTGAGCTCATTCCGCTCTTGCAGGATCTGCTGCACCTCTTCCCTGGAGAAGCAGCAGTGAGCAGGGCTCCTGTCCCCATCCTGGTGCTGCTGCTCCTCTGAGGGTGACAGGCCTCCTTCCTGGGGGGTAGAAAGAGTCAGCAGGCAAGCAGAGACCTCAAAACCTCCACCCAAAGCCTATGTGAACGTGCAGGCAGAAATGGGAAAGTCCCAGGAATGGACTTGTTGGTCTGGAGCTGCTGCAGTCCTCCATGGACCATGGAGGGTCCCCAGCTCAGCCTGCAACCACTGCCCATCACCACACGTGGCAAACCCTCCCTATCCTCTGTGTCCCACCTGGGTTCTCCTCCTGTCACCTCACCTTGCTCTACCCCCACCAATTTTTACAGACAAGGTGCTCCTGACAACACAGACAACTGAATGCCTCAGTTTTCAGGGTTTACCTGAGCAGGCAGCCAGCAGTGCCCAAAAGTGCCACATAGGGCTGGGAATGTGGGGTCAGTGTTGGTGATGCCCAGCAGGAGCGAGGCCACAGCTCAGACTCACCACACCAGGCTCTGGCCGCTGGCTCTCCAGGGCTGTCCTGCTCCTCCTGCTCATTTCCCTCTGGGTTTGCAGCATGGCAGCCTCCAGGTCTGACTTCTGCTCCAGAGCACTCTTGAGCTGGGCCTGCACCACAGCCACCTTGTGCCTGAGCTCCTCATTCATGGCCATGAAGCGATGGAGCTGTTCCTGCAGCTGGAGGGGCCAGGGCAGCCAAAGGTGAGGCGGTGTCCCCACCCAGGGCCAGCAGTACCACCCACCCCGGCAGGCTCAGCAGCTGTGACAGCCTCGGGGGTGACATGAAAGGAGGTCCCCTGGGCACACCACACCCCTGAGCTCCCACGCCCTCACCGCCTCCGTGTCGCGGCTCTTGCAGACGATCTCGTGGGCCTGGGCACGAAGTTCGTCCCTCTGCCTGTCCACCACCTCCTTCAGCCGCAGCATCACCTCCCGCTCCTTCCGGGCTGTGCTGTCTGAGCAGACACAGGCGACAGGAGTGAGATCCCTAGGGATTCAGGGAATCCCCCGACCGACCCCACAACGCTATGAAGTCCCTCAGTGCTGCTGCAAAGCCAGGTTCATTCCTGGTAATCTCAGAGAGGGGACAGTGGAAAGAAGGGAACTGAGAGTTTTAGACCATTCCTGAAGGATCCTTGTGCTGGCACAGCAGCCCAGACCCTGTGCCTGCCTCCACCACCCTCCTGAGGGCTTTTGAGGTGCTCTGGGGGTTTGGGATCACTGTGACTTGCAGGACAAGGCAACGCCTGTGCTCCCTGCTAGGAGAGATCTCCAAGGTGAGGGAAAGGAGAGCAGCATTCCATTCTCCAGAAGAGCAGGTTCAGCCCTGCACCCAGCCTGCCACACCACAGGGACACCCTGTGGCACCAGGGGACCCCAACCGCACTGGGACACCCACCTTCCTGGGACTGGCTCTCCGCAAGCTGCCCCAGGAGCTGCCGGTTCTGCTCCTCCAGGCAGGCCAGGCGGCCGTGCAGGGCTCGCTCCCGGCGCTCAGCCTCCCACAGCCTCTGCTCCGGGTCCTAGGGGACGGGGACAGCCGGGTCAGAGCCACCCCGGGGGGGCAGTGACAGCCAGGTCAGCCAGGGGTCAGCCAGCTCACAGCTGTGCCGGCGGACGGAGACAGCCAGGTCAGAGGCTTCCCAGGGGATGGGGGACAGTGGGGTCAGAGCCACCACCCCGGCAAAGGGGACAGCTGGGTTAGAGCCAGCCGGTGGGTCAGCTGAATCAGACAGGTCAGGGCCAGCCCAGGGGATAGGGACAGCCGGGTCAGATCCACACTAGAGGAAAGGGACAGCCACATCAGAGCTGTCCCACGCGATGTGGGACACCCATCCTCTGGGAGACGGGAACAGCCACATCAGAGCCATCCCAGGGGATGCAGGGCAGCCGGGGCAGCGCCATCCCCCGGGAAAAGCGACCGGCCGGCTCGGAGCCACCCCGCGGAATGCGGGACAGCCGTGCCAGAGCCATACCCCGGGAAAAGCGACCGGCCGGCTCGGAGCCATCCCCCCGGCCACGGGGACACCGGCGAAGTTCCCCGAGCCCCGCTCACCTCCGCCTCCTGCGGCCCGGCCGGCGCTGCCGGCGCCTCCCCCTCGGCGGCCGGCGGAGCCACCAGCGCCTCCAGCAGCTCCAGCAGCCGCACCACGGGCGGCACCAGCCCGGCCACGGCGTCGGGCCCGAAGCGGGCGGACAGGCGGCGCAGCTCGGCGCCCAGCGCTCCCGCCATGCGGTAGACGTGCGGCGGGGCCAGGCGGCCCGGCGGCGTTCGCCACAGCGGCTCCGCCATCGCCCCGCGGCCGCGCACGCTCCGCCCGCACCGGCCCGCCCCGAGCCGACCGTACCTCACCGCCCCCGAGGCGGGACCTCAGCGGCGGCGGCGCTCCCGTTCGTACAAAATTTATTGAGGATCGAGGAAAGTGGGGAGAACAACAACGCGCGGGGTGCGGGGGGCGAGCGGGGCGCAGAAAGGGGGAACACACGAACACGCTGTTGAATATCAACAGTACTAAGAGGGGCGCGGGCAGAATTAGGCGTAGAGATCCTCGCGGTCGGCGGAGTAAACCTCCCCCTCCTGCAGCAGCGCGAAGTTGAGGAAGTGAGACGGGCGATGGACCTCGTGGTAAAACTCCTTGGGGTTGGCGAGCTGCAGCTCGTACTTCATGTTGGGGTCGTGGCGGACACCTGGAAGAGAGAGAGTGTCACCCAGCTGAGCACCACTCCTGCCTGCTCCTTCAAGAGCTTAAGGAAGCTCTCTACCCTTCTATGATCATTTCCATACCAGAAGAGAGTTCTAAATCCACCGTCCCTCTTTGGGCTCCCCCCTCAAGAGATTTACAGTCCTTTGCTGCTAGCTGAGTGTTCTGTCACTCTCATTTCCTGACCCCTTCTCCAGCTGCCCGTGGTATTCATGATACCAGGACCTCCCTACTGGGAACAGCTTCTCTCTTGCATTTTCCATTATCTCTTCTGCCTGACAGGGATTAATTATTCAGTGGTGATAGACCATGCATTACAATCCAGAGAGACATGGTATCTATTTTTCCTCTCTATCAGTTTGCTCTCTTGCCACCAAAAAATCATGACAGCTGACATCCCAGTGCTGGGACCAAGGAAATCTCAGGCCCCAGCGCTGGTATCCCTGCCAGCCACTCTAAGGAAAGTCAAATTTTGGAGTAGGTAAGGAATTATTTCCTCCTCCCCTTCCCAGGGCAGCTCACCCATGAAGTTGTAGTTCCAGGAGCCCTGTGCTGGGACCATGAAGAAGCCGAGGAAGCGGTCGGACAGGAGCATCTGCACCCTCTCGTAGTGGGAGGGGAGGTAACCCTTGGGATTGTTCCCTTTGTCTGTGTTCTGCCGGCCCCACTCATACCCACTCGGGGTCAGTTTGTAGGCTGTCAATGTGCAGGAGCCAGGGGTGAAACTGAAAAGGAGAAGAGGCAAAACTCATCTGGGGCGGAGGAGGGAAACCGGGAATGAGCCAACACTCCCTATCTGTCAATTTTATTTGGAGAGCTCCCCAGTACTGCACCAGAAGCCTCCCTGCTCCCTCACCTGCAGGTGATGATGATGGTCTTTTCTCCATCCCAGGACGGGTTGTCAGCCATGACCTTGGCGTGGGTGGTGACATCCTGTGGTGAGAGCTGAGGGGACTCGTTTGGTTGGGTGTGAATCCATCCCAGAGGTTCCATTTCCTGACAAAAAGAGAGTGATTTAGAGAGAAATCAATGACATTTAAAACCAGACCACTTCGAGCCTGGCAAAAAGCAGAGAGAGACCACAGGTTTCCCCTCACCTAATCCCAATCAGGCTGAGCCCTTTCAGTCCCACTTCAACAGATAAAGAGAAGCTTCCCCATCACCTCAGGTCCTCATTACTGACCTTCCACCCAGCCTGGGAGCTGAACCTCAACTCACCTTGAGATACTCATGCTGTGGCAGCTGCCCAGGGAGGTGCACAGTTTGGTGCGTCCCCCACTGGGGCACCATCACAATGCACCGGATCTCCTTCACCTGCGGGTTGTCTGGAGGGCTCACCCCATACAGGTAACCTGCAATCTAAAACACACACACTGCCTTAGAAGGCCAGAAGAGATCTCTGGCTAACTGTGTCAGAGTGGGAACTCCTTAATTCTTGAGGAGAACATCAGAGGGATTCACATGGACAAACAACAGCAGGTTCCCAGCCCTTCACCAGTAATTCCCCAGCTGTGTGAGCACAGCTCCCTGCACACTCACCTGGGCCCGCAGGTCTGAGATGCAGATGAACTTCTTCAACACATTTTTGGGAAGAATGTAGGTGTAACCTGTCTCCTTTATGTCATCTGATGAGACATAGATGTGGTTTGTCCGCAGGTGGAGGTTGGCAGCAGAAATCGCTCTGTGAGGAGATGATGATCAGAGAGGATGCACAGACCTGCCCTGAGCACTCCAACCCTTTCCACCACCCCTGCCTGCCTTCCTACCTGACCCTCCACTCAGTCTTGGAGGAGAAGGTCTGGGTTTCGTAGTTGCTGGTGGTGGAGGTGATGATTTCATCGCCGTGTTTGTTCACCGTGCGGGTCTGTGTCGCCGTCAGCTGCGACTGCTCCTTGGTTTGCTTCTCAATTTCTGCAATCTGCTGTCTCTGCTGAGATGGGGCAGAGATTTCCATGCCCAGGATGATGTCTCGGATCTCTGACTGGGTCAGGGATGCAACGTTCACGCTGGAAGAGAAAAGCCACCCGAGTCAGGCATTTCAACACACATTCTGGAGCCTTCTCACCGAGGCACAAGCTCAGAATATCCACTCTGGGCACTACAAAAAACCACAACTTTTTAAACAAGAGAGGGGCCAAGTTACATGATGCTCAGAGCAGAGAAGATTTGGTGCAGACATTTTTATCTGCCTTACTAGAAAGTTATTAATAACAACCAGATTCCCTACAAAGCTGAGAGTTCATTGACAAAAGCCCTTGGCCACAGCCTTTAGGGCAGGAAGGAAAGGCTGACAGGATTATGGCAGCTGCACAGTGGCTTACTTGTTCTTCTTGCCATAGTCAGCAAGGATGAGATCCTTCAGCTGCACCTCCACCTTGATCCACTCCTCATCTGTCAGGGTTGGCCAGATGTGGTGAGGCTCAGTGATGGTTGTCTTGTCTGGCTTCAGAATCACTTTGGCTCGATCGTTATTGACATGTAGTGCGCGGAGAATCAGGATCAGACGGGAGAATGCCTTGGAGATGAAAAAAAGATGCAGTTAGAAGAAAATTAAATATACAAGGCCCTAGTATAGCATTCCTCTGTTTGGCTAGCATGGGAAGTGCCAGTGATATCCATTTAAAGGAAAATCCAGGCAGATTCTGAGCCAAGTGCTCCCAAACAACAAATCATGAGGGATACCTGAGGCCTTGATTCCTGCCTCATTTATCAGCAGCACAGCAAAATGCAGAAGACACATCTGTGCTCACCGTGTAGGAAGAGATGGTTTTCAGCCAGTCATCATAGAGATTGAAGAGAACCATCTGGGGTTCAGTAGCCTTCAGGATGAGATCACCAAACTTCTCCACTTTCAGACAAGCCTGGAAGGGCAGCTGCAACTCGGAGCCTTTGATCACAATATTGGGGAAATCCAGCAAGTGCACCTGGAGTTTATCAAGAGGAATTAACTCATAACTACTGCAGAACATCACAGGACACAAAACTGTCCTGTTATTTCCCAAGATTTTACACATCCTCACAGAGCAGTATCTGCATCATTACCTCAAGTGGGTCCAACATGCCCTTCCGTGTCACTATGATCTGCTTTGGCTGCTCCTCCACGGGAAGGGATCGGATCAAGGCAGCCACTTCTTCAGCAGTCTTCCACTTGGCCAGCTGCAGAAAGAAAGCAGGGTTAGAGAAATATCCCCCCTGCTCTCCAGCAGCGTCTCCACGTCTCTGGGAATCAGAGGGATGCAAACCAGATTCTAAAAATACAACTGGAATTTATGGTTTGTTCCAGACCGGTGACAAGGCCCAGCATTTCCTCGTTACTGATCATAGAGGGCAGTTCCCATTCCTGGAGTTCAGTTATGCCTGAGTGGTTCAGAAAAAACAGCTGGGGACTCCACCTCCCTGGATTTGCCACCTGAGTTTCCTCACTGCACTGGATGCACAGCCAAGTAGAGAGTGATCTGTGTAACAGGGAGCACAGCACTGCTCCTCAAGCTCTGCTTGATGATGTGAGCTCTTTACACCTCAGACCTTCCAAATCCTTGCAGCAGCAATGTCTGTATTCTTCCAGTTTTATATCCCATGCTCCTGCCTGCCTGACCTTGGAGTTAGGAGCTCCAAACTCATTAAGAGGCAGGAAGATGAAGATCTTCATGATGTTTTCTGCTCAAGAGTATCCTGAGCAGTCACCCACCTATCCCAGCCCACACCCAGGCCCTACCTGTCCCAAACGCTTCTGTCCTGCCCACACAGATGTGTGGATGATCTTCAGGAAGAGCTGTCCAGTTCTGGGATTGAAGATGAAAATGGCTCCATTGATGGGTTTTGTGGTCAAATTCCCTTCAAAAGTCTGAGAAAACAAGTGAGAGTGAGAAGTGCAGGGAGATAAATTGAGCCAACCCACACCTTTACACAACAGCCAACTCTCTGTGTGCTTTGAGCAGGAAATGTATGGGAAATATAAGAGCTACTTTGTGCACACTGCAAAAATTCATGTCTGTGTTGACTCCCAGTTTTCCATCATGCATGAAAACCTCCACCAAACACATTCAGCCCCTGTCCTTTCCCTGAGACAACCCTCTGGCCTCACCTTGTGGATGGTGACTCTGTACACATTGGTGTCATCCACAAACCAGATGATCTGGTTGGAGAAGAGCTCCCCATAGTTCTGGGAGGACAGGTAGGGCTCCGTGGGCTCTGAGGAGTAGAGCTGCAGCCCTTTGCGGATTCGTTCTCTCAACACATACAGGGCAGGGTTTGCTTTCATAATTTTGGCCATGGCCTGCTGGATCAGAGGTTTGCTCCCAGGGAACCAGTTTCCATAAGCACTGAAAAAGGAAACAAACAGAATGCCAAGTTGTTACCGTTAGATCTGAAGAGGCAACAGCCACACTCAAGTTTTTCCATGCAGCAGCCAGCCTACTTTCTACCTGCTGAAAATACAGCTTTGTACTGCAGTGTGACGTCTGTAATGTCCCTGGGAGTTTGTCACCTATGGTTTTTCTCTACAGCTCCTCAGTAGGAAGCCACAGCACACACATGCTGCAGTCCCAGAAAAGATGCACCTTCTCTAACAAACACATTGGAGAATTGATTTCTGACTTTCCCCTAGCTTTCCAGTAAAAAACAGCTGTGCCCACTTGTAGGGCCCTTGAAACAAGGCCTGTCCTTCAGCTCCAAGAACGGTCTCACAGAAATCTCCTAAGAAACAAATTATTAATGAACTGGGGTAACTGAACCACTAATACTGAGTGAGCAGACACTGAAATGCCTTATCCCACTCACTGCACACCTCCAGCTCCTGCCTTCTTCCCTCACCCTCCTGCCTGGAATACAACCCAGTCTGGAGATGCACTGGAGATAAAACCCACAAACCACCAATTCCAACCTTAAAAATGCAACCACAGGAGGTGCAGCTCTCACCTGTGCAAGTTGTAGGCCAGATCAATGGCAATGAGCACCCCAGTGGGAGAGGGGTAGATACTCATGTTGTCTGTGGTGTAGTCCAGGAACTTGGCCCTGGCGTAGCGCTCAATGTCGTGGGAATCGTAGTCCCCCCAGCGCAGCTGGATGTCTATCCAGTACTTCTGGGTGGTGGTGCTGTCCATCACATCCCTGAGGAGAAAGCAAGGCACAAGATCATCTTACACAAGTGCCTGGAAAGGGATTCTACTGTTCTCATCATGCAGCAGTGAATGAAGAGGCTGTTAAAAGGTTTAAACAAAGCAGCAGTGAGTTCACTGCTGTGTAGTCACGAGGGTCATCTCCCCCAGGGACTGTCTGGTGAGGATTCAGGGAGAATTCACTCCAGATTCTGGCCCTGGGCCAGCTGCTTTGTGGGGTTTCCAGAAGAACCATCAACAGCTCAGGGAAAAGTTCACCAAGAGGAGAGAACAGGAGCAAAGACAGTCTTGGTGTTTTGCACAAAGCAGTGCCAGGAGGTACTGCAAGCATCCACCCTTTGCTGGGCACAATCTCCAGTGTCCCCAAAGAAAACCAACCCTGAGAGACACAGAGGCTCTGGATAACAGACTCAGCAGCTCTGCTCTGCAGCAAGACCAAGGACAGGGAAAAGGGAAACTCACTTGGAATCTGCCAGCAATGATGGACGTGACACATTCCACTTGTAGGAAGCGAAGAGAAGGATATCTGCACATGAGGAATTCATCTTGTAGGACTTCCTGGGGTGGATGGTCTCTTTCTGCACTGTCTCAATCTCCAGGGCATCCAGCTCTTGATCAAACACCTGGGGAAAAGGCAGTCAAGGATGAGCTGTGTTCAAGCAACCCAGATAAGGAATCTATCCTCAACACTGAGGCAGCCAGAAAAATGCCATTTTCCATTTCCTACCTTTCTCCCTCTCCAAATCACAGGGGGAGGACTGGTCCTGCTCCAAAAGGGCACAGAAACAAACCAAGCCAACCCTGCTCACCTGACACAAATCCATGACAATGCTCTCGTGGATCTTCTGCCACAAGTGAGCTCGGAAAATCTGGATGAGGGAAATCTTCAGCGTGGGGATCTTGCCATGCATGAAGATCCCTGTCAAATCCAGCTGCACCTGGAACCCAACATACACCTGCAAAAGAAAAGTAGCTGTGAGAACACACAACAGCACAACTGATGGAGTTTAAAAAATGGAGCAGCTCCTGTTAAGGAGGTTTAGCACCTCTGTAAGAGATGTTCTGAGAATTAATTAGATCAATTAACTGCTCTCATTTCAGTGGGGAAGTGGTGTTTGCTCCTAAAGGGACAAACACCAGGTACTTACGTTGGCTCTGTTAATGGTAGGAGACCACCAGAGAGTGAATCTTCTGTTTGGAATTTGGTTCAAACCCGATCTCTGGGCATTTGTCAGCTTCTTCCATTTCATGGACTCCTCAAAGCCACTGGCCTTCTCCCTAGAAAGGGCAGACAATCAATTGCATTAGATGTCCCTCATCTCTGCTGCCATGTGTCACTTGCAAGAGAGACAGGGATCAGCTGGGAGCTAGGAGGGTTGTTTCATGCCAAGAAATTTCCAAGGATTTGCAAGAAGTTCAGATATAGTCCCCTCCCAGGTGCCCTCACAACTGAACACGATGTGCTCAATGGAAAACCAGCAGAAACTCAACAGAATCAGCACAGCCTGAACTCAAGGCACACATCAAAGTTCCTCTTACCAGAAGAGACCCTCCCACGTGGGGAAGTAAGTGCCCTTGAAGAGAGTGTGCTCCAGGATTCCTTCCACTCCCCCAAGGGCCTGGATCATGTCCGTGCGGTAATTGTTCAGGTTCCAGAGTTTGCCATCATGGCGCTGGTGTGTCCACCAGAAGGGGTTCTGCTTCAGCACCTGGGGACAACAACGAGGTCATTTCAGCTGGCTGCACTAATTGTGGGAAACAACACGATGATGATGTCAGTGAATAGGTAAAAAGCCTCATGCCCTCAGTGCTGGAGGATGCAGCTCATCTGCAACATAAATTCTGTTAGTGCTACAACAAAATTCACGCTGGGTGGAATCTCAGGTGATGTTTTAATCTTTGAGGGACTGGCCTTCTACAGAGCTGTCTTTAGAGGGTTTAAATAGTATTTTTCCACTGATATTAAAAGTTAGTCTTTTGGAATGTTTGTTTTGGGATCTTTTTTTTCCTCTCCCCCCAGAACTGATTCCTTAATATTGTGGTTTTCAATACCCTGCAATGTATCTGCAATATCCAAATGCTTCGAAAGTGAATAGCTACAAATTCTGGAGCATTTGCTTCCCAACAGCCTCTACCCAATCCCAACACAAGGCTTTAAGTTCTTCCTACAGCATGCAGACAGAAGTACACCTGCTGTACTGCAAAGTGAAAGGGCTTTGTGTGGAACAGCTATCTGAACCTCATAACCAGGTGAAGAAAACTTCCCAGTCAGTACCTGGTACTGTTTGAAATCAGTCCTGACTCTCCATCCTTTGTCATAAGCCAGGGTATGTCGGTCCTTCTGGAAAAGGGTGTTGATACGAGGAATTCCCCTGTCCCAGGAGTCCTCCAGATCCTCCAGGGTCAGACGCCTGAAGAAAAGAATCCCCACACTTTGTTACCTTTCAATTTACAGCAGTACATTAATGAGTAGTTCAGCTGATGAGATCAGAGAAATAACACAGAGCTCAAAGGTCTGGTAGGGGACACTCTAAAATGCCAAACACTCAGCAAAATGTTTGCAGCCATCACTGTGAACACAGTGATACCAAACAGGCTAAAGGAAAAGCCCAAATGGTCTGCTATCAGCTTTTCCTGGCACCACTGGGCATACCATTTCTCTTAAGGGGGAGCCAGGGTCTCCAAAATCCCCAGGCAGCATAAAACTTCCCACTGCTGCCTGTCCTCCCACACACATGGACACACACCTGTTCTGGGCTATAGCCTCCTGTCGTTTCAGGGCATATTCTGCCCACACCCTCTGGGAGTCAATGAATTCACTCTCCCATGGCTGGATGTAACGATACAGATTTGGGATGAGCTGGTCCTCCTCATGACTCATTCCTGAGCGGAAGTGAGTGATGCCAACATCTGTCTGCTTGGACCACCTGCAGCAAAGAGGCACAAGAACGATGTAGGAGGAATTGGGACTGCCCTGATCACTGCCAGGAGCTACTGTAAAAGCAACACAGTTCTGTACTATGGCATGGTTTAGCACTCTTGGACACTCAAGAACATTCCTTGCAGGAATTAGAACAGCACAACTCACCTCAGGTCAGACTGAGGGATGAGAACATGGCCCATGGAGAGCATGCCCAGCCCTCCCAACTCCTTAGGGGTGTAGAACACCACAGGAGGGAAACGGCTGGGCATTTTGGAATTCAGGCCGATCTTGATCCGAGTCTGGATTTTATTCTCACACTTCACCAGCAAATCAAGCAGCTCCTGAGTATTCACAACAGCTTCCCGGAAATAAGTCATCAAGCCAATCAGAGCAGTGTTCCATTTATTGACGATCTTAGAAAGGAAAGGAAAGGATCAGCTCCCAGCCCATTCCTCAAGAATATGCAGAAAGATTTGGGGAATAAATCTGTCATAAATCTCTCTCCCCCCTTACCTTAGTGAAGGTTGTGGAGCCAGAGGCCATGAGGATCTGCCTCACTCTGTTGTGAAACCTCTGCATCGATTCATCATCCACACGCAGGAAGCACTGAGCCGTGCGCTCCTTGGTGACCTACAGAGCACAGACCCATCAGTTCCCTCCTGGAAACCCCTCTCCAATATGGACAATCCCACCCAGGGATTGCTCTCCCAGCCCACCTCATTCTGCAGGTTCCAGACCCCGTCCTTGTGGGTGAACTCCTCGTAGCTGGTGCGGCACTTGGGCAGGATGCGGCACTCGAAGCCACACATGTTGAACAGCAGGTTGGGGTTGTCCTTGCTGTACACAGACACGAAGCTGTTCTCCCACTGCACCGTGGTCACTGAGCGGGGCAAACGGTTCTTGATGTCCCAGAACACAGCACGGCCACTGGAAAACAAGGTGTGCACAGTGACACATCATGATTTGCCTAAATAACAACTGGGCAAAGTTCTCAGAGCTTCTTTAATTTTTCAGGATTTCAGCACAGACCCCTCACTACTTGCACCTCATCCTGAGCACCTATCAGTCTCCACCAGTTATTCATCACAACTGATTTTCCCCTTTTCCCCCACCATTTCTTCTTTCCCAGCTGCAGCACTTACAGGTTCACATCGTGCTTCATGAGGCGCATCCGAGCATCCCGGGGCCAGCACTTCTTGTTGTTGTAGCCCACAATGTTCTCGTTGTTGGGGTCTGGGTGCTCTGTCAGGTACCGCTGGATCAGGTCTCTTGCCTCATCAGCTGTAAACCTGGAAATTCACAAAGGATTTGGAATTACATGATCGGCTTAATGACATCAGCCTGGTCAGAAAGTTAAGGATTTAATGATGAAAAGCTGTTTGTCAGTCTGTTTGAAGATAACTGTCCCGTTTTTGTGTCCTCCCAACGAATGGGGGAATAGCATTAGCATACAGCAACCCAGGGTTTGGGTTATCTTTCCATGAAGAGACAGAAAAGGCTTATTTCACCAGTCTCTAATTTACCAAATTGCTAACAATTGAGCTCTTGACATTGTTGTGTTTTTACTGGTCCAATGAAGCTGTAAGAAAAGCAAACTGAGAAAGCAAGAGGAGGCATGTGGACATCTAGTTATCTGGAGAAGCCTGTCAATTCAAATGTTCCTCATTTGAATTGTACAGCAAAGGGAACAAAAGCTAGGAGCAGGAGCACACTAATTCTCCCTTTCCTTTGTGTTCCACCTGAGGAAAGCAGGGCTCCAGAGATCTCACCTGAAGAAGATGTGAATCCTGTCAATGTATCTGCAGAAGAGGCGAATGGGATGAGCCACCTCCGTGGCAATGTCCTGGAAGCTGAGGAAGTCATTTGGCATCTGGGGAGGCCCAGCCATTTCACTGGCCCGGTGCAGCCCCAGCACCAGCAGGTCCATCACAAGCCCATAGTACTGCACAATGAAGGAAGCAAACTGCAGCCCACGGATAATCCCGTAGGAGTTGGTGTGATTCATGTCCTGAGGAGATGAAGGGGAATTGTGAGAAAACACACCAGAACACATCAGAACCCTTCCACCCCAGCAGCTGTTCTTCAGCACAAACCAGAAGGGTTTTTTTACTCCCCCATCACTTTTCTCTGGCAAGTCTTGCGTTCCTTCTTTGCCATGGGTCCAAAACCTCCTCCCCCACGGGTCCCTTTTACCACAAACCCCCTTTCCTGCCAACAGCCATCACCTTGTAGTTGATCACCACGTTGTTCTTGGCTGTCATGTAGTCAGCAATGTTGTGATCCACGATGAGACGCAGCAGCCTGTTGAGCAAGGTCAGGTCAATCTTCTCATACATCTTCTCAAACCGAGACTCCAGCATCACGTTGCATTCCCCTTCGCTTGTTTCCCAAACATCCTGCAGGTTATTAATGCCTGAGGGAACAAACAGGGTTGTGTTATTTGACACAGCACGGCACAGAAGCAGCCCCTGAGCACAGGAACTCAATGTAGGTCCTGCTATGCCTGATTTTTCAGATTCTGGGCCTTCCTCTCTATTCAGAAATGGAGGAAAAGCTGTGAAATTAACCATAAATGCTGTGCAAGTTGTCCACCTCCAGTACATACATATGTATTAAGCTACAAAATACATCTCTGATTGTAATCATTGACTGCAAATTGCAAATATAAAAACTTCAGCTCCCAAAGGGACTCACAGGACACAAGCTCAAGCAAAAAAAAACCCATTTTTGCATGGAATCCAAGAGCCCACTGACCTTGGCACCACTTGTACACCAGCAGTGGGGGTGGTTCAGTGTCAGCAGGTTTGATCCAAGGTGGGAAGAGTCTTCGCTTATCAGCCTCATACCACAGGTACTGATCCAGATAAGCATCTGTGATCTTCTCCAAGGGCTCCACATCGTAAACAGGGACCAAGTGGCTGTAGAGATCCATGAACTCAATCCCCACCTTAAAAAAAAATGAAAGAGAGGGAAAAACTGAGGGTGATAGTTGAGAGATAACATGAAGCTTTTGTGTCAGTCAGCTTCTGAATGCAGCATAACATGGCTGGGCCTTCACCAGGCTTTCACTCACCTCTTTGAAGGCTCTCTGAGTCAACAGATGTCGCTTGATTCTGGACAGAGCTTCGTGGGGATTATCATAAGCCTGCTCAATCAAGCCCAGCTCCTCTCTCTGTGACTGGTTCAAGCGTGATTTCACACTGAAAACAAGGGAGAACAGCTCAGCACCTGCACATTAACAGCCTAACAGCCACTGTATTAAACTGATAAATGATAATGTTCAACCTGTAATTCTTCACAACCCACATCCCCAAACTTAAAAGCATGGCATTGACATCCCAGGCAAGTTGGCAGTACAAACAACAGCCTTTACCAGTCCATCAGGGTAAATTTAACACCATACTCAATCCCAGGAATAACAGTAACAAAACAGAAGCCTTTCCCAGTGCCCTTGAAGATGAAGATCATTTCCCACTGCTTACCTGTAAGCTTCCTTCAGCCTCTCCAGGGCTAAGATCAGCAACTTGGTGTCATGCTTGTAGGACAGTGGGGGGAAGGGAATGGGGGAAAACCTCCTGCTCTCCAGCCAGTGCACTGTGGTTGTGTACACAGCAACAGCCTCTTCCGCAGTGATGTAAGGCCCATCCTGCAGAACCACACCACCAGAATTAATCAGTGAAAGCTTCCCTATGAAAACAGCATTAATTTGGGCAATTTCAGGGAGGACAGAAGTACCTTCAGGTAATTATGCTGCCGTTCCTGCTCAGCTTTCAGGTAGAGTCTGGTCAGCCTGCCCAGGTTCTTCTTACAGACGGTTTTGTCAACAGTGGCTCCCCGGCGGATTCGCTCCCTGTTGTAGTGAGCTGTGTTTGTCCACCAGTCAGCTTTGGCCTTCACGTACCTCAGGATCATGTTTTCAATAGGAGTTGGCAGCCCTGGCACCTGGGGAGGGACAGGAACTTGACGGAAGCAGCAGCAGGACCCTCCCCAAGAGCAGCTCCATGTGGGACATGCTAAAATTGAACCGAAAGGCCAAGCGAGAGATTCACCTTCCAGGGAATGTTGGCCTTCCAGCATCGCCAAGCCTCACTCAGGTGTTGCAGGATGGTTCTGGCTTTGTTCTGTTTGATTCCTTCTGGCATCATGTCTAGGATGTCGTGCATCACAGCTGCCCTGAGCTCCAGGTCAAAGTGAGACTCCACACGCTGCTTGGTGACAGTTTTTGCGACACCCTTCGAGTGACGGCCTGGAAAAAGCAAAGTCCTTCAGGAATTTGACACCACTGGGCAGTGATTCCCCTTCTTCCTAATTCAGGAGTGTGTGGAGATGCAGGATGTCTGGAGAAATGACACTACCATGAGCCTGGAGTAGATAATTAAGTGGCTACAGAACAGGGAGTCCCACTTCTATTTAGAATCTGGTTCTGTTCTGGAGGCACAGATATTCCAAGAGCTCTAAACTGGTCCATAGCTCTTGGGATTGACATGGAGCACAGATAAAGACCACCAGTGTGAACAGAAAACTGGCTGGCAAGTAAACAGTATTAATCTTTACCACACACTCCTCCCACATGCAGGATTTACAGGGTGCTGACCTTCAAACTGCCTGGCCAGCAGATTCCCCAGCCAGCGTTCCAGCAGCGGGGTGATGCCCCTCATGAAGAACAGCCACACTCTCCAGCCAGGAGCCCAGAAACCACAGCCAGGACCTTTGCCCACAGGCCCCTGGAAGAACAGAGACATGGTAAAATCAGATCACTTATTGACACCCCAGAATCCCTCCCTCATTCCTCAGTTTATACGGGGTCAAGAGCATGTGGAAAGGTGGAACTTACTGTGTTGAACCTGTAGTAGATGAGATGTTTCAGGTCCTTGCACATTCGAATCTGCCTCATCAGTTTGTACTTGTACCGGTACATCCCAGTGAGCTGACCCACGTGGGCAAAGATGTACTGCAGGCCATCTGCCAGCTGAGACATGGAACACAGGCAGGGATAATAAACACCTCACACATCACCTCCAGCAGCCAGGTTTATTGTACAGAGTGTATTAGGCTATACAAAGCTCCTAATGTTGATTCATACAATGATCAATTCTTGTAAACTAATATAAAAGCAGAATTTCAAACAATGATGGATCTTTTCACTGTTTCCCCTGTTCTCCATAACACTGCAACACTCAGTCACTTTGTGTATCCCATAGATGTAATTTCCCATACAAGAAATTCCAATCCTCCTCTCATCACAATTTAAGAAAAAAATGCAAGAAGAGCCCACCTGAAATGCATCCACATTTCCCAGTCTGTACTGGACATGGCTGTCCACCACCAGCTTAGTCAGCCGCAGGACCTCTCGGCACAGATGGAAAGCATTCCCAAAACGGGATTTTTTTCTTTCCTGGATAAGACAAAATACTCAGAATTTCTGTAACAACAGCACAGAAGAGTGAAACAACTCCAATTTGGTCAGTCCATACAACAACTGAGCAGCTCACTGTGGCCTATCTTTCCACACAAGACCTTCAGGCAAACTCTACTCTTTCGTATCACAGCACATGGACTGATACCTTAGTGGTGAGGGTCTTCACGGGCTTCAGGTTGAAGTTGTAATCCAAGTGAAGGTAATTCAGGTTCTTTCTGTGGATCAGCAAGTTCAGCATGTTGTAGCCCTGGCGACACACCTGCAGGCCAACTTCCACCCAGTCCAGCTTGGTCGATTGGAAAAACTTGGTAGCCTTGAAGGAGCGGAATAGGTACCTGGAGAGAGCAGAGACCACAATCAGCTGAATCTGGTACACAGATCAGCAGCTCCCCACTGAACAGACCCCACTCACCTCTTCTTCTGAGCCTTGGGAGGTCTGTGCTTGAGTGCATTTAGGACATAGTATTTGAGGAGCTTCTGGTACGAGACTCTCACTTTGACTGGCTGTCCTGCCGGGCAGTGCTCACGGTACCTATGGATAAATCACACTCCAATACTTCAGCTAACTCACATTCCTTAGAGAAAAGTCTCCAGAAACTCTCCTAACATCCCTAAAAACCAGTCACCATGATGTCTTTATTTTATGTTCCCTGTAGCAAGGCAATAATGTCATGATCACTAGATCAGCTCTTCCCTCAGGAGACAACTCACCAGTTCTTGACCAGTGGGATGTCAAGAGCTCTCCGAGTCCTGCCAGACCTCAAGTTGAAGGGTCGTGGGGCCCACAGCAAGGCAATGCCATTGGCTGTGTTATCAGTGTAGAGTGGGGTATCCTTCAGGAAAGGTTCCACAAACTCTGGCAACTCAAACTCTTCATCATCATCAGGCAGCGGCTCCTGGCTCTGAAATACAGAAGCACCACACAATGTGTTTCCTGGTTGCTTCAGCTCAGTTTTCTGAGTCAGGCAAGTTTAAAAACCATCTTTTTGCACTCATGGAAGAAGTGTGGCAGAACTGAGCAGAAGAGAAGCAGAAAGCACTCAACAAGGCAAACTGTGGCTACTAGACCCTGAGTCAGGTGTTACAGAGGGAACTTCAGGGTCAGCTCATTGAGTACACCAAGGGCAACCAGAAAGATAAATACTCTTGTCAGATGATTAACACTATTAATTAGACATTGGGCTTTATCCTACAGAAATCAATGGAGATTGTTTTGTGCAACTCCAGAAGTAAAAAAAACAATTAAAATGTCAACTGTGGGGATTTTTGTCAAAAGGCTTGTGCCTTCTCCTGAAATATCTATGTTTGTGTGCTGCTATCAGAAGCAAGATACTAAAGCCCCCTACTTCCACACAGCAGGGTTTAGGCTCTCTTGGCTCTCACCTTGACAGAATGTCTGTGTGAAATGGGGTTGATCAGAGGATCGAAGTAAAAAGCTGGGAGGTCAGGATCTTCTGTTTTAATGAAAACAACGTTTGGAGTATGATACCTACAACACAAAATATGCATTAGAGTCTCTGACAGCCTTTCCCTCTTCTCCTTCCCCTCCCCTCCTGGCCCTGGAGGCTGCAGCACTTACCAGGTGAGGTGGACATGGTGTGGCAGGTTGTTGTACAGGTATGGGAAAGCAATTTTGTACTCTGTCCTGATGGGCTGCCTGATGATAATTTTGTTGATGTCATTAAATTCATTCCAGTCTTCATCCCTTAAATGAGACAAGAAATTGATATACAGGCATTCAGGGTGAAGGAGGCAAATATTTATGACTGAAAACAAGCTATCAGCCCTCTCCTAGATAATCACTTATCTCCCAAACCAAACTTACTGAAGATTGATGTCTCTAACAAGAGGCTCAAACTTGGGACCCCCAGGAATGGCCATGTTCAGTGCCTTGGAGGTGAAGAATGCTTTCAGGTCAAACAGGTAGAAGTAGTTATCATCCACCAGGTCAGTGAGCAGCTGGTTGGCCAGGCGGTACAGGGTGGACATCATGGGGAGGGTGAACTGCCAGCGCTGGTACGTGGAGCCATTGACATACCTGGAAAGGACAGAGCAGGGACACTCCAGACACAGCCACAGGACAACCAAAGCACCAGGAATAACCAAACACCTTCTGCCACCCATCATTCATCAAGGACAGGTAACACATGGGTGCCTCAAGGCTGACAGAAAGGCTGCAGCACTGTTAAAGAGCACTGTGGACTTGTCCAGCCTAGAAAATACTGCTCCAGTTGCTCTCCTCCTCCGTGTCCAAACTGACACAGAACATCTGTGCACCTTTAGCAAATATCAGTCTCAAATTCCAGCTAGACAATCTAGGTTGTCAGCTTTTCAGCAGGATAGTACCAGTTTCAGCAGGTAAGTGGGTAACAGCCCTCCTGGACAGAGGGGCCTTGCTGAATGCTGGATCATAGAATCCTAGAATGGTTTGGGTTGGAAGGAACCCTTCCAAGCCCTTTTTGTTCCAACCCTTCCACCTTCCACCATTCCAGGTTGCTCCAAGCCCCATCCCACGTGGCCTTGAACACTTCCAGGAATGGGGCAGCCACAGCTTTTCTGAGCAGCCTGAAGGCAAGATATGCAGCTTTACAACACTCAGGTTCTCCCTCCCACCCTTGAGGGAAGGTTTTTCTCTCCTACTCCAGCATCACACAAAGGTTACACACTGCTCTGTACAGTGATCCATGCATTGTTTGTTTTGACCCTCTCCCAGTGAATTGTGCCACCACAGCCACGTACTTCCTGTTGTCCTTCAGGGGCTGGTGGTCATAGAACCAGTCCAGCACAGGGGCATCCTCCTCTGGATCCAGCTCCAGCTGAATGGCTTCCAGGGGCTCCACATCCAGGATGTTATCAGCATAATCCAGAAGGGGGTTCTTCATCATCAAACGGGGGGAATCTCATCCTCTTGAAGTGACGCCTGTCCCTCTTCTCCCGCCGCATCATAATCCACATGGAGCTGCAGGAAACCAGAAAATGTTAAACATGGATTTTATGGTGGATGAACAAGAGTTTGTCCCACCTGGATGAAGGCAGAAGGCACCTACCCCCACTGGGCAATGTAGACAGGCTCGATGACCCAGGGGATCTCGTTGACAAAGGAGATGGCACCAGTGATGTGGTACAGGACAGGAACATCTCGGATTTGCTCCCAGGGCATGGGCATGTTCTCCAGGAGCTTCAGCACAGCGTGAGGCATGTACTTCAGAGCACTGCAACCACAAATCAAGGGAAACCACGTTGGAAAGGATCTTGAGAACAGCCATCCACCTGCCACAAGCCAAATTACCTCCCAATTTTCCCTCCTGCAAACTGCTCATCTGACCTGCTCAAAAAGGAAAGCCATGAACTTCCCACTCTACCTTTATAGTATCAAAATGTTTTCTACTGAAATGGCTTTCAAGAAAGTTGCAAAGAAAACCCCAAGTTTTAAAGTGAGTTTCTAGAATTTTTATGGGTAATGGTAAGTTAGTGCAACAGAGAATGATGTGCATTAGACAGCTCTCTGCACCCAAACAGCAAAGAAGCACCCAGGATGCTTTACAATCTTGCAAAAAAACCATATGCTGGCTATTTCATATTCCCTCCAGCTTCTTCTAAGCCATTGTGTTATGCAGGGTAATGTTGTTTCTCATAAATTCAAAGCAACAATTCCCTTTGCTGATACCTCAGGACATCCCCACCGAGCTATAACGGACACGGAGAGCCCTTTGGAGCAGGATCTCTCCCTTCCACACTTCCCAAGGCAGCAGCGGCAGATCCCTCAGCTCCCCCTGTCACACACCGCGGGTCCCTTACCCCAGGTAGACGCGCTTGTCGTGCCGGAATTTCCTGTTGGTCATGTCGCCGTGGTCACGGATGATTTTGCGGACATGCTCGGGGGGCATGTCCTCCTTCTGCGCGTCCACGAACCCGAATTTCCTCTTCTCCGCATAGCGCTTGGCCTGCAGCTGCTGCCACTTGCGGGCTGCGGGGACACAGAGGCGGCGGGTCAGGCCTTGTCCGATGTGGAGGCTCTGGGGTGCCAGGGCCGTACCCACCTTTCTCCTGCAGCTTCTCCTCGGACATGTAGTCGGGCAGCGGCGCCAGCGGGTTGGGCACCGGGGCGCAGCCGCCGCGGTACGGGAACACGGCGGCCATGGCGACGGGCCTGAGGAGAGGGTGGAGAGGGGCTCAGGGAGAGGTACGGGAGCACGACGAGGCGGTCGCCGGTCGCTCCCCCGCTAGCCCTGCCCGCCCCGAGCCCGCCCCGGACTCACCGCTCCCCGCTCGCCCTCAGCGGCAGCCGCGACCACCGCGCTCCCCCACCACAATGGCGGCGCCGCGCCGCCGCTACGCGCCTCGGGGACCCGGATGTAGGCGGGACACAGGGCACAGGATACCAAATCAGCTTTCAGACAGCCTCACAGACAGCTCATACAACCTATCAGAGCGCGGAGGCGGGGACGGGGCGGGACTGAGGGCGGAAGAGGGGAGGAAGTTGTGTCTGAGCGCACATCCGGTGTGCTGTCCCGCTTCCCCCAGTCCCGCCCTTCGCTGCTTCCGATTGGCCGAGAGGCGGCGGTGACGGCACGGCGCGGCCTCTGATTGGATAAGGCGTGGCGCAGCTCACTCCGCGCGGGCTGTAGGGGAGCCGCAGGCGTGAGGGGCCTGAGGGGTGAAATCAACTCTTCCTCAGAAACAGGATTTCCTCACTGACCTTTCACTTTCCTGTTCCACTCATTCGTTCTGAGTCTGTCCCGAAGTCCAAACAGGTCTGATTTTAGCCAGCTTCGAGATTCCATGCCTACCAGCTGGGTCACAGACCTTGTTTTTTAATCAATACTCTTTCATTCCTCATCCTGCTTTGGCAAACACAACGAACGTTAGGCAATATACACCGTTTAGCAAGGTTATTCTTTAACTTCTAATTGCTTTGTATCATAGGTTCAATGTGTTGTCAGGCCACCCAACAGCCGGGCAGCCACCCAAAAGCCTTAGGGTTTTGCCAGGCTGGGGAAAATGGGAAGAGGGATTTGCTCTGGAGCGATATTGACTGTGGGATGGGGCTGAAAGGAGGTGTGGGCGCTGCTCCCAGCAATTAATTCCCTGATGGAGATGCTCCTTCCAGCTCTGTGATCCCCCATATAGTGGGAATAGAGGGATAAGTCCTTCCCGAAGCCCTTCAAGCCAAGGCTGTGGCACTTTTCATCGGGATGGACAAGCACAGGGCATCCCCACATCTGACCGCGGTGACCTGCAAAGCTGCTGCTTATCCCACCGCAGCCCTGTGGGGAAATCACAGCGGCTTAAGAGGTGTCCCAGACGGGCTCCTCTGGTCCCCAACCCCACGTGCTCGGGGTGCAGGACATCCACGTGACGGCAGGAATGTGGGAACACAGTCCAGGCCTTGAGAAATGCCCTGGGTGTGGGCAGAGGCAGCGTGCTGAGGGAATGCAGAGGCTGTGCTGAGGGCAGCGATCAGTGGAGCAGCTCCTGGAAAACTTGGAATACGTGGATCCAAAAAGCCCTGGTGACAGTTCTGCTCCAGCTGGGAGCTCTGAGTGGCACCCAGGCGCCTCAACAGTGACAAACCAAACCTGGAGTAGGTGTCCCCAGCACCTGGAAGCTTCCCTGCTCTCCACAAATAGAAGCATAAGCGGCTTTGGGCACACATTGTCTCCAGCCTCCCACTGTCCACGGATCACTCGTCTTTCCCTGCCCAGCAGGAATGTGTCTCCCTCCCCAAAACACGTGCCACCCTCTCCCAGCAGTGCCTTGTTCCAGCATGTGCCCAAGCTCTTCAATCCAAATGAGAGATTTGGTGTTAAAGCTTATTTGCCACACAAAGGGAACGTGACTGATCCTGTGGCTTTCTCCAGACTGGTACACGTAACTCCAAGTGGGATGATCTTGTTATATACACTGTGCTGGGCTGCTGGGAAACAGTGCTGGGGAACAGATTCTCAGTGTGGGGAAAAGAAAATGTGGAATAAAATACATTTAAAAACCTTCGTCTTCCTCTACAGAAAGGAGAAGGGTGGGAAAAAAAACACAACAAGAGAAGTAGAGTGTGCCAGTGTACAGTGTATCTTCACTCCATGGCAGGGAGACACAGGATAAGGACTGTGCAAAGTAGTGACATCCCCATGAGTGGGCTGGGATGCTGAGTCCTTTTGTCCCCTCTCAGTCCCTTCCCCTCAAGCCATTTCATTTGCAGCCATTTATTAAAAGCTCGTGTTAGTAAGAGCCTTTGCTGCTGGGTGAGAGCATTACACTGGGCTCTGCAGCACCACTTGTCATTCCTAGCAGATGCCTGAATCCTAAAAGGTGCCTGAAAACTCCACATCTGTGGGAAGTGACCATCACACAGCATCCTCCTGCCAGCGACTCGTGCTCTCCCACGCTCATTTATGGGCACTTAAATTGTCTGGGGATAAAACAACATGAAGAAAGCTCCAGTTGTCAGGAGAGGTTGGGGGTGCCCCAGACTTGGACCCCAGAGTGGGAGCAGCCACCCAGCCAGGTCTCAGCCTCTCCCTCCATCACCCACCTGGGACAGTCTTCTCAGGGAGGGCTCATCAGTGCAGGGTTTGGTTTTTACCGACCATCGCCTCGAAGGCAAAGCCTCAGAGCCTGACTGGTGGTGTTCCCGTGGGAAATGCCACGGAGGACAGTGTCCTGTGGCCGATGGGATGCTGGGGGCTGCAGCACCAAAGGGGTTGGAAACACCCTGTGGTGTCAGGATGTCTGGAAGAGCAGTGGGGAAACAGTGCTGCTCTGCCCCTTCTCATGTCAGTGGTGTCTCGGGGAGCTGTGAGAGCTGTCGAGGCTTCTCTGAGCAGCTCCCAATCGTCCAACCACATCATCCAAAGGTGTCTGGGGAGCAGAGCCACAGTGCCTGGTCCATGAGCACCTCCTCTGCTGCGCAGGGCCCAGGATCTTCAGCACAAGAAAAGCCGGGATGCTCTGTTAGTGCAGACCTTCCCTGCAAGGTACTGAGACAGCCACATTCACCCTCCATCCACTGTGCTTTGCTCTCCTCCTCCATGGCTTTGGAACTGCTCCCTCCCAACCCTCACAGGGAAGGGGGCTATTCCTCCTTCTTCTCCCTCCGCACATCCCGGCTGGGTTTCAAGAAGTCACTCCGCAGCAGGCGGTAGAAGAGGATGATGTTCATGGGTGTCATGATTGCCATGCCCACCGTGCCCACGGCGTAGGCGGCCGGGGGGACATTCTGGCGATTGAGGAAGAGCCAGCGGGTCATCCAGGCCAGCGTGGCGATGCGGAACACCACGTAGGTGCCCAGGTTGACGATGCTGTTGAGGCGGTAGCAGGTGGTGTGCACCAGGTTGGCCATGAGCAGGATCTGCCGCAGGTGGAGGAAGATGGAGTTGATCTCCACCAGCAGAGCCACGAGGGCAAAGCCGACGTACTGGTGGAACAGCACGGCAATTCCGAAGCAGACAATCACCTGGGAAGGAGGGAGAAGAGAGGCTGAGCCGAGGGGTTGGTTTGCTCTCAGCTGCTGCAAGCTGGAGCCCTCCATGCTTGGAGGAGAGGTGGAAAAGATCACCACAGACAGCAGTGCCAAACCTCTAGTCATTCCTGCAGCATTGCAGCCCCAGGCACCTCCTCACCATTGCATGAAACCTGAGTGGGTTTCTTTGTTCCGGTGGGAAGAGAAGGAAACAAATCCCTAAGCCCCGGGCTGGCAGAGGAGACAAAGCAGCCTGACCTAACCCCGCTGTTTTGGCCTGGGGAATGCAGCTGGTTGTGGCCCAGCAGGTTTTTCCACACCCAGTGAATGGACAGGAAGGGAGACTGTAGCCCAGGGCTACGGCTGCTGCTGGCTCAGGGATTCTCCCCAGAGCAGGCACCCTGCACGGATTAGGTGGCTTTGGTGTATCAGAGAGCCCCGCGGGATGCCCCCAGCGTGGTCTGAAGCACCCTGGGGCTGTTGGGTGCTGCAGCAGAGGTCAGAACTGTTGTGGACAGGATTCCTGCCCCACACCCTCCCTGCCAGGCAGGGGGACAGGCTCTGCCTGCCCACGCTTCAGCACACTCAGTCCTTTCTTCGGTTTATGCCATTAATGCTGTTCTCTGTATGGGCTCAGTAATGAGATTATCTGCTCCCCGCTCGTTAAGTCACTGTCTTGGCTTGAATTAGCTCTATTGTGGAGATGAACTTTTGGCTCACCAGCAGCAGCCAGCAGAGCCCCAGGGCTCACTGAGAGAGCAGGTCTGACCACCGCCTCCTGTCTATCCCAGGTGAGTGCCAGCGCTGTCCCTGTCCCCCACCCCAGGCCCTGCACACCCCCGTGCCTCCCCTGTACCCTGCAGCATCTCTGCTGTTCAGCTCCAGCCTGTGCCACCCCTCTGCCCTGCATTATCCACAGTCTCAGCATCACAGAATTGTTTTGTAGGGAAAAACACTCTGGCACCTGGACATTGGAGGTGATGAGAGAGAAACCCACACAGGGCACAGCAAGGCAGGCAGGACTGGAGTGGGGATCCTGCACCACAGCTGCTCCAGCCACACCAGCCCCAGAGGAGAGGAAGGCACCCCGGGAAGTGGGAGGTGGATGGAGGGGGTGTACAGCCCTTCATGGCAGGCACTCAAGAGGGCAAGAGCCATAGGAGGTGAGCTGTTCACCCGTGCCAATGGGGACACCTGGGTGACTGCTGTCAGTGACACTGTTATGGATCACCCCAGCCCTCTGCCCCAGTACTCTGTGTACACATGTTTTTTTCCTACCCTATTTTTAGGTGCCTTTCTGCAGACTCTCAAAGAGTACAGAGTCCTGCAGAACCAACCAGAGAGCACTCCCTGCTCTCTGGGCTCCTCTCCCCAGGAAATAAAACTGATTTTGTACTAGGCAGCAAACACCTACACAAAGAGCAGGTGCCCCACTCGGGTCCCCCAGCCCCAGCCTCCCTGGTGGTACCTGTGCTGGTGCACTCACCACAGAGTGATGAAAGAGCAGCTCCCAGGATTGATGAAGTTTCTGATTGCACAACATGTCCACAAAGTCTTCAAGGAAATACCCTGGGATTGGGGAATCCATGAACAAAGAGGGGGTCAGGAAGGGCTGTGCCAAGGGACCCCCCTGCCCCGGTGGGCTCTGCACCTGACTGGGCTGGGCAGGAAAGTGATGGTCGCATCAGGTCACATCACAGGGTGGTGCGTCACACACACAGCAGGATACACACAGCAAAAGAAGGAAATTGGTGCGGTTTGAGTCCCTCTTGCAATCACTCTGTAGGATATGCTCTTAGGAAGAGGCACCAACTAACACCACCAACCCCATGTGGGCACTTTTGGGACACCCCAAGCGCTGGCTCCCCCCGAGGACGGTGGAGGGCAGCCCGGTGCCCAGTACCTCCTGGCTGCGGGTGCCGTGGGACAGAAAGGAGCCACTGTCCTTTGCCAAGAATAGGGCGATTGTTTGAGGTGCCTGAGACATCGCGACATGGCTCGAGGGGCTGGTGACAGGCACCGACGAGCTCGTGAAGACCCCCGGGGGACAGGACAGGGGACAGCCCACTTGCCACACCTCACCTACGGACACGGCGACCAGGCTGTGCGCCCCGGGCGAATGTGTGCCCACCAGGTCCTTGGACAGTTCAGGGTGGAGGTAGAACCTGCAAGGAGAGAGGTTGTGAGTGTCGGGCAGTGCCTCTGCTTCCCCAATTCCCTCCCAGTGTCCTCAGTACCCACCTGGTGCTGCTGACCCTCCCCGGAGACCTCCTGTCGCCCTGCTCCACCCACAGCCACCCCTTTCCTGTTTTTCTTGGAGTCTCCCTATCCCCTGATGCTTCCCTATCCCTCGGACCTTCCTCCATCTCTCAGTGCCCCCCAGTCTGCAGGTCCCCAACACCCCCATTCCTCAATTTCCCTCAGTGCCGCCTTGGCCGCAGGTTCCCGTCGGGGTCCCTCGACGCCCCCATTCCCCCCCCAATGTCCCGGTCCCCCCCAGCAGCCCGGTGTCCCTGGGGGAACTCCGCGGTCGCGCTCACCCAGCCAGCGCCCCGCCGCCGCTGAGCACGCTGTGCGCCAGCGACGTCCAGATGTTGCGCCACTTCCAGCGGTTGCGCCGGGCCGAGGGCGGCGGCGGGACGAGCCGCTCCAACCCCCGGTTCAGCAGTCGGAAAGCGGCGAAGGAACCGGCCACCACCAGCAGCCCCGGGCTGAAAGCCATGGGCGTCCACCGGCCCGGCCCGCCGCTTCCCTCGGGCTCCCATGGGACCGGCCTCGCTGCCCGACGGGCTCCGCCTCGCCCAGCCCCGGGGCCCGCCCTGGGCACCGGCACCGCCCCGGGCACCGGCACCGCCCCGCTGGTCCCGCCCTGCCCCGGCCGCGATGCGCATCCCCGGGCGGGGACACAGCGAGCATCACCCCCGAAGGGAAGGGCCGGGGGCACCCCCGCTGCTGGCTCCCGCGTTCCCGCATCGCCCCGCGCAGGGATTCGGACTCGCAGCGGCAGAGCTTCCCGTCGGGGCTTGGGACGCGGGGAGGGAGCGGGAGGACGGGAACTGAGCCCCCGGGGATGTACTCGCCTTCCCCGGCATCTCACGGCGGAAGCGGCGCCAGCTCGGAGCGGGCTGAGAGCGTGGCAAGGAGAGGGGAACGCGTGTCCCGTCGCTGTGCGGGAGCTGGGGCACTTCCCTCGTCCCCCGCAGGTTCCTCCTCCGCCGTGGTGGCACCGGGTGGCCGAACGCTTCTCCCAGGAGGTGCTGAGCCGGTGGTCCTTCACCCCAAAGCATCCCCGGCAGGTGATGTCCTGTCAAGCCTCGTCACCCTGTCCCGTGTCTGGTCCCGAGAGGAACTCCCCGATGTCTAGGGTTTGTGGAAATTCACAATCCCGGTAGCCAAAATCTTCGCCCTACCCTACAACTATGCTGCTTTTCCGGCTTCCCGTAATTTGATCGCTCCCTTGTTGCTTCTTGATGTCTCCAGCAGAAACTGCTGCACAGCCCTGGCTTCCCCTTCTGCCGCCGGGATGAGTCACCGTGTACACACCGATTAATGTCAAAGTCTACCTCTCCTTTGAGGTATTAATTTTGGATGAAATCTTCTACTTCCTCGTTGCTGAACCAGAAACGTGTGGAGCCTGAGCTCTCAGTTGCTGTCCTGGCTTTGGGGTGATGGACATAAAAACATCAAATACACTGAGCGATTAAATCAAACTGGGAGATGGGTGAGGTTCTTTTCCAACCTAAACGATTCTATTTCTGTGATAGTCCCAACTGGTAGAAAATCGTCCGTTCATGCTGCACAAATTTGCTTAAAAGCCAGGCAAGACAATGTACTTTCATAACAGTTACGTGGCAGGGAGACACTGCCTGAAGTAATAGGCAGTCCTGAGTGCTCAGGGGATTTTAAATAATCTCATGTATTAGGACTCGAAGGATCACACGGGCTAATCTGTTACTGAGAAGACCAAATGCAAAGACATTTCTTTTTAGCATAAGATGTGCTGAGGAAAGAGAGACATGCCTTGGAGACATGCTGGGCTGCTCAGGGCACTGAGGAGAAAAATCATTTAACAATTAATTGAGTATAAAATTGCACAGCGCTGCTTTCCGAATGAGAAGTCATCTTCGGCTTTTTAGCCTCAAAAAATCCCGACTGCCCCTTTGTGTGTTGACAATCCTGCCCTTCACCTGCCTGCAGGGAAAATCCCAGACTGTGGAATGTCTGCAAGTCCAGCCCCATTTCCCCAGGGGCTCCTCCGTTTGTGATGTGTTTATCCTGACGATGAGCATTCAGCCAGGCTCGGGGGCAGGAATAGTTAAAATGTTTCTGGAGGCTGGAGAGCTTTTACCTACCACTTCTGCATGGGAGGAATTTAAGCCGTGATTAATTGCGCCTCTGGTTCAAGGACTTTGATCCCACTGCTAGAGCACTACCAGCAGTTACATATAAACTACTACTTAGATCATTTTAGCCCAGATTTTTCTTAATTTTACCATGGCTTCCCACTGAGCCGAGATTTCTCACAAGCCCCATTTCCAGCCTTTTCTCCTTCTCTTCCTTCCTCTGCAGCAACGGCATTAACCGGGGGCGGTTTTGGAACTGGAGACCTCCAAGCCCAGTTGCAAACAAGTCCCTTGACACCAGATCAGGCCAAATAGTCAACCACAAGCTCGGGGGCCAGGCTTGTCCCAAAAGAACCCGCACGGAGCAGCAGGGATGGGAGCTCCCGGGAGCAGCCGCCACAAGAGGTCCCTGCACGCCCGCTGGAGAACCGAGAGCTCGATCCGATGGGATTCTTCATTCACACCTTATTTGGAGATGCTGCCTTTTTCACCCAGATTTCCAGAAGTTTTCCAACTGTCCCCAAACGACCTCGTTTGCTGCGGAGACGCAGCTCAGCCCGGTACCGGCTCGCTGCCGGTGTCTGCTCCCAGCAGGGCAGGGGATATCCTGGCAGATATCAGCAAAGACGTGCCCAGGTCCACCCCATAATGCCACGGGCACCACAGCTGACCCCATAGTGGGGGCTTTCCAGAAGCAGCCGGGGTGTAAATCGGGGCTAGGGAATTTTGTTCAATTGCTGCACAACGGTTTTTCTCTCCCTTTCCCAGGCTGGAGTTTCTCTGCAGCACAGCTGAGAGATAAAACCCATTTTCCACAATAAAAAGCTGGCATTTTTAGTGATAATCCACTGCCAGATAAACTCTGTCCCGCCCCAGATGCTCCCCAACTACTCCTGGATGGGGAGTTGGGTGTGCTTTTCCAGAAGGAGGAGCCCACTCTGCTCCCAAATGCCACAGAGGACTCAGCGTAGCCAACAGATGTGGGAGCCAGACACAAGTTATGCTCCAGTTTTTGGAAAGCCTCCCTCCCTCCCTCCCTTAATCTGCCTCTCTGCATCCAGGGAGGCATAAAACCCATCTGCTCACCTAATGCCAGACCTGGCTCACACCTGAAATAATCTGAGGAGTCCAAGGGCTCAAAACAAATCAAGAAGCTTGGCTTCCAAACTTTAATTAGCTGTTGTCTGCATCCCTCTCTAAACTGTGTCACCACTCCATCTGCTTAGGCCATGAGAAGTCAGATGATGTAGGAATGCTTTATATATCTACATCTCAGTTCAGGAAGTCTGTAACTCCACACTTATGAAAGGATCTACTGTGCAAAATGCAGGTTCTGCATGGCAAAGCATGCCCAGGCATTGCAGAGGCAGCTGTGGAGAGAGCTGAAATCAATTCAAACTTGAGCATCCACCCCTTCCAGCCAGGAACACCTTCCTGATGTGGAACCTGGATGTTCTCCAGGTAGAACTTGCCTTGGACATGGGAGAAAGAGATTTCAGTCTCTGCAAGCGTGGTGAACAGCCTGGCATGTAGGAATGCTGCCTAAACCACCCAGGCAGAGCCTGCTTTGCCCACATGATAAATGACCCCAGGGCAGGTTGATCTGGATGCTCTTTTTTGGCTTTCTTCCTTTTTCCCAGGACTGGAAGATTTTTTTTCCTCTGGGCTTGGCACTAGGGACTTGTTGGAGAAACCTGTGTTGACAGCACAGTGTCCCTAAGGATGCTGCAGGCTCAGCTGTTTCTCCAGGGCTTGGGCTGGACCAGCTGTCACGATCCAGTGGCATGAAGGATGTGCTCTCTCCTCACTCCAGTTGCACAGGTATGCTATGGGATAAACAAAATTCCATTGAGGATGCATTGACTGGCAAATCCCCTTCAAGTAGAGCAGCATGGGCATTTCCTTATTGTTCTTCTCTGCTTCCAACTGTTGATGTACCCCAATTTCTTTAACTTTCTGAACTGTTTATCAGCTGATTTTAGAAAGGTTTCAAGTTCCTCCTTCCTTTTTCCAGTGTTCACTGTGGAGAAGTTGCACCAGGTGTCTGCCAGACCTGTATTCCCATCTCTCACCATCACCAGACATGAATGCTTAGGAAGAAAATGTGAAGCACCACATACAATTATTCTTACCCTCTAAGCAAATTCATTCCCACTAAATATTTCCTTTTCCTTGTTTTCCTCCCTTGTGGGATAAACATTTTTTCCCTGTTTAATTCACCAGTCTCAAGCTTAAGTAATTTTTGATGAATATGTATGTGCTTTATGATTACCTCACGATGCGTTTGTGACTACATGAGGTTTTTTTGCATTTCAGACAGTTTAAGAAGGAGGAAGCACATCCCAGTCCCTACACCCAGTTCATGCAGCATCACACCTTCTGAGCCAGCTCAATTCCTCCTGTTTTACAAACACAAGCACAGGAGCTTCCCCACTGCATCTCCTGCTGCTGTCGGCTCCGTGGTTTGGAACAGGTTAGGTTCCCTCCTGAATTCTCTCGTTATTAATATCACAAACCAAGCTGTTCTGAGAGCAGTGCCCCATTAATCACTGCAGCTCTGCTGCAGGTTTCACCTCGCTTCCTCTTCCTGCCATTGAGCAGTTTTCCTATGATTTGACTCTGTGGGTGCTGCTTGTCAAAATCAGCAGGTGTGGAAAGGCAGGGAAGGGCCCTGAGCTGGGCAAGCTGGGGAAAAGGTTGGGGAAAGATGAATCCACACAGCCATGGCATGGAAAAATGTGCTACACCAGCTGATGGTGGTGGGAACTTGAAGGGAGGAAAATTACACCCCTTCAATCTTCACCTCTAAACTGGAATTTTCTGGAGGGCCAGCAGCACTGGGGAGACACAGCAGAAGTGAAGGTATCTAATAAACTCCAAGGTCAGCCCAGCAGCTTGCGTGAGTCAGCAGCAATGTGGGTGGCAGATCTGCTCAGAGATGGCTAATGCCCACCTGGGCTTTCTTTGTGGTTGAAGGCATCACCACTTCCTTTTCCTCTCTTCCTTCCTATGTTTAATCCTGACGTGTATCACAAGCAAAGGTCTAAAACACTCTGAATAACCACCACCTCGGGCTTACCTAACAAAGGGCCAGAAGATGTTTTCAGAGCATCTTCCTGAAAATCTGCCTCCAATCCCATCCTGCTCCCTCGAGGGCACGTTGTGTATTCCTGACACACACACTAACATCCCTGCAGCCAGCCCAACCCTTCCCTCTGACACCCAACGCCCCTTTCCACTTTCTATCCTTTGCCTCTCACCTTTTCTACATCCTTTCTATCATCTTTGCCTGTCAGGCATTTTGTTTTGTCTCTTCCTTTGCACTTTCCCGGCTGCATCCAGCAGCATCCATCGGCATCCAGCAGCCAAATCTGCTGCTCAGCCCCGCAGTGCAAATCTCTGCACGGGATCGAGCTCCACCTGCCTCATCCCAAAGCTGCACACCTCCGTGCCTCCCCCTTTGCCTGTTCGCTGCCGATTTCCATCCGTGAGCAGACGTTTTCCAGCGATTTCTGCTGAGTCAGAGAACGCTCCGCGAGGGCTGCTGCTCCTCCACGTGGGAACGCGCTTCTGGGGAATAATTACAGAGAGTTTAAATGCGGACGTTTGGCAGCCAAATTGCTTCACATGCAGGCTCCTGGCCAGGAGGGCAGAGCCCAGAAGCTGCTGGTTGGTGCTGTGAGAAAATGCCTCGTTCCTGTGCCCATCGTGGGTGTGCAGAGCCCGTGGGTTGGGATTATCCGGACACGGCAGTGTCCCAGTGTCCTGCTCTGAAGGAAGGGCTGCTCGTGGCTTGGAGGGTCCCATGAACTGAACTTCTTCCCAAATAATCCAGCCTGTACTTCTCCAGCATCCTGCACTTGCCTTCTTTGCTGGGTCATACCCACCAAAGGATTTTTATCCCCCCCACTGCTGTTTTTGGGAATGCACCGCAGGCAGGGAGCTGATCCCTGCGGATCTGCGAGGGAGATGATGGAAGCACACTGTTGGGAACTTTTCCCCCTTTAATTTCTGAGGCATATTTTGAGTTGTGAAACATATTGGCTGTGAAGTGGAGATAAGAACTAGAGGAGACACAAACAGTGTAGGTGTTACTCCCGGTTTTTTGCAACTCCCACTTTGTGGTAAAAATAGCACAGCGAGCAGCGCCCTGCTCTGTGCCATCCTTCATGGACAAAGAGATGATGGGATCGTGTGCCTGGACATCAGTGACTGAACCAGGAGCAGAGCTGGGATGTAAGGCGCGTGCAGAGATGCTGAACACTTCATGTTCCTTAAAATCAAGGGAGAAATAGCCAACAAAAAGATGAAATTACAGTATTTTGAATGGTGTTGAAATATATAAAAAGTAGTAATATCATTCCAAAGTGCTGCAAATATATGTTTTGTTGAGCTGGAGTGCTTTCCACCAGGAAAAGGGGAAATGGGAAGGCCCCGTGGGATATCAGAGCATCCCCTCAAGTTTCTGTTCACACTGCCCATGACACACCCCATCTTTACACCACACCTCTGCCATAATTCCTACCTGCCCTCAATTCTTTTGCAATCCTAAACCCCAGCAAAATACCATTAATTAGGCCCAGGCCAGTTGCAGAAATCAGATAAAACTCCCTGGCAGGTGGCTGCTTCCAGGAGCTGCATCTCCTGATGGATGGGGACGTTGAGCAACTCAGGGACAGCATCACCAGCCGTGGGCTGGCAGCAGGCACAGCACTTGTGGTGAGACACCAGGGTGTCACCTCGCAGGAGAAAGTCACAGACGGCAGCAGTGGTGGCTTTCTGACCTGGGGGACAGTGCCTGAACCCCCCTGGCAGGACCAGGTGAGTACCCACTGATGCTTCTCCTAAAAGAGCTGGGATTAGGGTGGTGGTGCAGTGGGGATTTGGAGGAGCAAGTCACCACCCTTCACTGAAACCTGCCTTGAATGATCTTCCTCTGCTCCATTTCTTGCTTTTTTCCCCTCCAAAATAGAGAGGGAGATTCCTAATCAGCCTCTCAATGACTGCTAAGGCAGGGAGAGCACCAAGAACCCAGGGGTTTGGCTCTTTTCTAGCCCAGGAGGCATTTTGGGCAGGGATTAGTGCTTTCACGGTAATTACCATGACTAACATCTCTGCATAAATGCTGGAGAGGTTTTGGAGAGGCTGAAGCATCTCTTGAAACCCAATTTGTGGGATACATGGGATATGGCAGCAGCACCCCCCATAAATAATTGTATTTGTTTACAAGAGCCATTAATCACATCTGCTCAGTCACCCAGCGCTGCAGTTGAGTTTAATGGGACAACGGGGCTGAAAACAAAAAGTGGGTTAATTCAGAGGAGAAAATGGGCATTGGGTTTGGACACAAAATTAATAAAGGGGTGTTTTCCACCAGTTGGAGGGTGTTTTTCCTGCTGCACTGGAGATTTGGGACCCCTTGAGTGCCTGACATCGACCTGCTCCCAGCAGCCACCAGCATGGACAGCGATGACACCATCACTGCCGAGGTCTGCAGGGAGGACGACGTTGGGGATGGACAGTGAGTACCTGGGGGTGGTGGTGGGGCTTTAGATGGTTCTGTGCCCACCTCTCCACCTCTTCCCAGGCTCCTGGAGGTGCTGGTGGCTGGCTACCCCGTGCTGCTGGTGAGGAACAGGAAGGAATTCCATGCTCTGGGCAGCAAATGTCCTCACTACGGTGCCCCGCTGAGCAAAGGTAACCCCAGTTTGGGGTAGGGGGAAAATCCACACTGGGGAGGTTGGTTCTCCTGGCCAGCTGGGGGGTTCTGTTGCAGGGGTCTTGAGAGGGGAGAGGCTGCGCTGCCCCTGGCATGGTGCCTGCTTTAACATCAGGACAGGAGACATCGAGGAATACCCTTCTCTGGACTGTATCTCCTGCTTTAAGGTGACTTCTTGTCCTCCCATCTGGGGCCATCTCACAGTGCTTCTCACATTGATTCTCTCTCACAAGCTCCATGTCTCTGACACCAACTGAAAGCCCCCTGCCCTGGCCTCAGCTCTGTCACACAGAGCTACAACACAAGGGATGATCCTTGGGATGATTCCTTGGGGTCATGTAACTCCCTGCCCTAAAGCTCATTTCAGCCAAAGGTGATGCCATAGATCCTGGTATCCCTCACAGCCAGCATAAGTGCTTTTGAAAAGAAAAAGAGGATTTGCTGCTCTTCCTGAGTGCTCTTGGGATGAGGAGAAAAGCTCATGAGCTCCTCAGCACCATGTGACATCCAAGATCAGAGTCAGGGACAGATGGCACTCTGGACCAGGATGTCCCAGGAGAGCTCCTACCACAACCTCATGGATGCAGCACTTAAATATCCTCTCCTTTCCCTCCTTCAGGTAACAGTGGAAGATGGAAAGGTGTTTATTACAGCAAAAAAGAAGGTACTGACCTTACCTGCTGTCACTGCAGCACTTCGGGCTGCGTGTGACTTCAGCATTTTGCATTTTGTTGCAGGACCTTGAAAGCAGCCTGAGGGTGAAGGACACAAGCAGGAGGTGCCTCTTCAACAGGAACACGATGCTGCTGCTGGGGGGAGGTCAGTGAAGGGATCTGCCCCCTCCACACCGGCTGGGAGATTCCACTGTCCTCTCCAGGGAGGGTTTACCTGCTCCTCCTCCTCCACAGTGACGTGCCAGAGGGCTGAGATGAGCATCTCTCATAGGTGTGGCTGCCCTGGTGTGTGCAGAGACACTTCGCCAGGAGGGATTCACCGGCAGGATCATCATGGCCACCAACGAGAAACACGTTCCCTATGACAAGTCCAAACTGAGCAAGGTTTGTGTGTGACAAGGACAGGACTGTGCCTGGCACCTCGTGTGACATGGGCCACTCTCAGGGCCATGAGCAATTGAGTGAGCAGAGCAGGAGTGCTGAGGCATCCACAAGGAACAGGGGGTTTTATTTCCAGAAAACATCTTCTTACTCCCAGGAAGTCTTTGATCCGAGTCAACATAAGCTGATGTTTTTATCTTCTGTTATTTATTTCTTCCCACTAGAGTTTGATGATTTTTCTAAGGGGGAGACAAGGTGATGGGGATGGGGCAGTGTGGGGAGCTGTGATTTACTAATGTAAAATTCACCTCTTTTGAAAACTGACTCCCCAGTGAGCACTTCAGGAGAATTGCTGCCTGTAAGAATTGCTTCATTTCATATTTTTGTTGTGTTTCCAGGAAATGAACTTGAAAGCTGAAGATATGTACCTGAGGAAACCTGAATTCCTCGAGGCTCAGGACATAGAGTTCTGGACAGAGAAAGAGGTACCAGAGCAGCTGAGCTCAGTCCTGGGGAGGGTGAAACACTGATGTGTGCAGCTCATGGATGGACCTGTAGGAAGTGGGAGAAAGGACCCCAGCATCCCCTATCTCACCTGAGTGTCCAGAAAAAAGGCACACAGCCCTGGCCAGGACAGAGAGTGGATCAGAGGGACCTGTCTGAGCTGTGCTTCTTCTCTCCTGCAGGCAGTGTCGGTGGATTTCCAGAGGCAGAAGGTTCACTTCATGGATGGCTCCTCTCAGAAGTACCACCAGCTGCTCATTGCAACAGGCAGCAAGTGAGTGCATGAAGCGTTTGCCACACACAGGATTGATTTTAGGCAGGATGAGGTGGGTCAGCACTGGGATGTGGAGATGGAAAATGAGATGAAAGGGCAGAACGGAATGACACAGCCATTGGTTTGTGTTCTCATTCTTTCTGTTGAATTTATATCATTGAATGCATCTGGATTCTCTCTCTTTCAGCTCTAGTCCCCTCAAAGTCCCAGGTGCAGACCTGCAGAACGTGTGCACACTCCAAACCCCAGAAGAATCCAGCAAGATCCTGGAGCTGGCAACTGGGAGGAATCTGGTGATTGTAGGAGCTTCATTCATAGGTACCAGGCTGGAGTGGGTGTCAAACCATCCTTGAGAGCCTTGAAATCCCCTTCTGTTACATGTGCACATTAACTAGAGGCCCTCAGGGAAGGGATGTTCCGTTTTCACCCAGCTGGGATCCTCCCTGGAGCTGCTGGGGGTGTGTGTTACAGAGCACACACTCATTCTTTCCTCTGATAGCCAGAAACTTTGAGAGCTATAAACAATTGCTGCACAAGGACAGAGGGAAATGTGCCTTATGAAAAGGTCACTGTCCTCCAGACGAGCTGGATTCCCCAGAAGCATTGGGAAAGCAAGTGGGTAAGGCACAGAAAGGGAATTATTTTGTAAATAACCAGGAGCTATTTGCATTTCTTAATACCCAGGTCTGTGTGCACGAGAACAAAGGATGGGGGGAACTAAATACCTCAGCCCAGAAATGCATAGCGAAGCACTTCAGCACTGGCAGGACATCAGATTTGTTCTCCTGGAAGGGGAGAAGGTTTCCAAGGGTGCAGGTTCATGCTTGCAGCGGGCTAACCTTGGGCATGCCTCTTCCTCGCAGGAATGGAGGTGGCTGCCTTCCTCTCAGACAAAGCTGGAAGCATCTCAGTGGTGGAAAGAGAGGAGTTCCCTTTCCAGCACGCCCTGGGTCCTCAGGTTGGAGGTGTCGCCATGAAGGTTAGGAAAACCCGGGGCTAATTTCTAGGATGGAGAACACGCGGTGTGCGAGCAGCCCGGGGATCCACATCAGCCCAGGAAACCTCGCCCCTGTGCTGAGTCACAGCTCTGCGTGCCCAGCCTCTGTCCTCACCCACAGCTCACCCACAGCTCTGCACACACGGCTGGTCCCAACCTTCCTCCCCACATCCATCACATTCTTCATCCCAAACACACCTCACACACCAGTGCTGACCGGGGCTGCAGAGAAAAGCCAGCCTGCCAGGCTCTCTGCACCAGCCAGGGACACAAATGGAACCTCCCTGCAGCCTGGAGCAGCAGCAGAGCTGCCTGCCTGACTTTTGGCTGGGTACAGCTGTTTTTATAGCCTGGAATTTCCTAATGAATACTCAAACCAGTCCTTTTCAGATGCTGCAAAATAAAGGGGTGAAGTTCCACATGAAAACAGAACTCTGTGAGCTGAGAGGAAAGGATGGAAAGGTCAGTCATGCCTCTGTGATCCCTGAACTGCTAATTTTAGGGGAAAAAAAGCCCAAATTGAGGTATAACCCAGTGCATACATCCAGGCTTTCCTCTCCAATGTCTAGACCCTCCCTTCCTTTTCACTGAGCACAGCTCTGAGCTCAAAGGGCACCAGTAAGTGCTTCAATCCCAGGGACAGCAGTGTGGCTTTCTTTCACATTCCCAGCAACACACATTAGTCGGACAAGGTGATCCGAACCTGGGAGGAAAAAAAGACAGCAAAGAGCAAAGCAGCAGGGAGGCAGTGGGAATTAGGACAGAGGTTTTAACCCTTTATTAATGATCCTTCCTTCTTTCCTAGGTGGCAGAGGCTGTTCTTGCCAATGGAAAGAATCTCCCTGCGGATGTGGTGGTGGTGGGAATAGGTAAGAGACCCCAACTGGAAAGGGGGAGAACATCCAGCAAGCCTGGATGTTCTGGAACTCACAGTTCATTCCCAGGACACCATTCCCTGCAGGCTCTTTCCCTTTTTTATCATCCAGCCTTTCCTCTTGGCCCCAAACACCTGGAAAAGTCAGCAGCCCATGAGCACACACTTGGCATAGGAAAGGAGCTGGTTGCACTCTTGCTGTGCCTTTGGCTCTTGCTGAGCTCCACAGGTCCCTGCTGCCTTCCCAGGGCCCTGCTTTTATTGCCCCTGAGCTGGCTCAGCACCAGCCCAAGCACAGGTCACTGCTCCAAGTACTCTGCTCTGAACAGGAGCTGTGGGGCCAAATTTCTTCCCTGTTCTCTGCAGAACTTTGCTGCATTTTGTCCCTGCTCCTCTCCCCACAGGGTCGACCCCCAACTCAGCGTTTCTGAAGGGCACCTCCATCGAGAGGGATGACAAAGGTGCCATCCTGGTGAATCTGGTGAGTGCCAGCCAAGTGTCCCAGGTCACACCCCATCCCGTGCCTCTCATCGCTGCACTAATTGCCTTCCGTCCCATTAGCATATGCAAACCAACATCCCCAACGTGTTCGCTGCGGGGGACGTGGTCACCTTCCCGGTAGCACTGCTGGATGGGGACAGGTCCAGCATCTACCACCAGCAAGTGGCTGAGGCCCACGGTGAGGACACAGCCACATCCCTTTCCAGCTCCCCTGGAGATGGGAATGGGACTGAAGGGACAGCAGGAGAGGCAGGGAACAATTCTTGAGGATCCACAAGAAAAATATTCCCACTGTTGGTTCATCCCAGGTCACTTTGCTGCCTTAAACATGCTGAAGAGAGGGAAGAAGTTGAACACTGTTCCTTACTTCTGGACCACAATGCTTGGGAAAAGCATCCGCTATGCAGGTAGGAGTGGGCAGAGAGATGGGAACAGAAGGACTTCTTCCCTGCCCCTCTGCTCACCCACCAGCTGGGTGTGGGGCTTGTAAAAGAGGTTGCAGAGTTCACCTGAAGCAGCTCAAGTTCTGGACTGGCTGCCATGGTGAGTTTGAGCCCTGGACCTGGAGGTCACCCAGAGGTCTTGTTCTTTGCTGATGTCTGGTGGCTTGGAGGTCACAGAGGAAGAACTTCCCTCTCCAAACGGTGGAGAGGCTCAGAATCAGTTCTGCTTGCCCAGAGCCTTCATGTCTGCTCCCCAGCCACAGTCCCTGTCCCCTCTGTCCCTACCCACACTGCTTCCAGGTGGGATGGGTGACAACTGCTGGGCCAGATTGTCCCTGATCGGATTCTCTCTCACAGGCTGTGGGAAGGGATACACAGACACTGTTGTGAAGGGCAGCCTGGAGCAACAGAAATTCCTGATCTTTTACATCAGGTGAGTGAATCCATGGCCAGTCCATGCCCTGGGAACAGGACCTGGTCCTGCAGAGATCCCACAGAGGCTCCACATCCCCTGGCTACTCTCTAAAGGCAGCTGCTGGGTGCCGAACCAGAGAAAACCAAAGCAGGGCAGGAAAGGAGAAGAGGATGAACTCAAATGATGACACCAGCTGGGCAGGGAGCCTGGGACACATCTCCTGTCCCTCTGCCCCACTGCTCCCAGGCTCAGTGCCCAGCTCCCAGCAGTGCCAGGCAATCTGCCACGAGTGCCTGTGCATCCTGCAGCACCAGCCACCCTGCCCTGAGCTCTCTGAAATCCCTGGCCACTGTGATGCTGCTGTGCTGAGCTGTGTACCCTGAGAAGATCCACATTCTTCCTCTTTCCCTTCCAGGGATGGCCATGTGACTGCAGCTGCCAGCCTGAACTGTGACCCCATGGTGTCTCTGATTGCAGAAGTTTTGTACTTGGGGAAACAAATCTCCAAAGAAGAAGCGGAGTAAGTGACATTCTGACTGAGCTGGTGGGTGGCTCTGTGCTGTTCCTCAAGTCAGCAGAGCCCACTGAGAGACACGAAACCAAGAGGAGTTACTGCAAATCCCCAACCTACCTCTTGTTTTCAGGGCCTGTGACATTGGCAACATATCCTCGCTGGTGCAAAGCTAAGCTTGGTGTGTGCCCCTGTGAGGGGCTCACAACCAAGTGTCAACAGCTCCACATCCTCCCACCCTGGAGAAATAAAACCATCAGCAAAGCTGAACCCAGCACCTGCATTCTGTGTTTGCAGACAGCCGTTAGCTGCTCACTTGTGCTGGGAAAAGCACAGCAGAGTTGTGAGAGGAGGATGCCCATGGCCTGGGGCTCAGCTGAGGGTGTGAGCTGCCAGCATCCACCACACATCCACAGATCTACCAGCCAGAGATACACCAGCTCCTCCTGTTCCTCCCCTGTTGGCAGGGAGCTTTCATTTAGCACACCGGTCACGCTGACCTTCTCCTTTGCAAAAACACATTTTCCCAGCAAGGGGAGCTGTGACCGAGACAAGCTGCTCTCCCAGCTGGGAACGGGGTGAGCTGTGTGCAGGAACTTGCACAGAATACCCTGACCCTAAGGACAGAGGGATGCCACCCGACCTCTGAGCCAGCAGCACCTGCTGGCAGTGTCACTGCTGTCTTGAATATTGCATTAGCTGCCGCAGCAAGCAGACAGCCTCTGGCAGAGAAATCCCAGATCCAGCCTCTCCTGCTGTGTCCCTGCCTGCTGGATGCTTGGAGGAGGTGGCCAGATGATGGAGGAAAGAGTTACTAGATTTTTGCAAGGCAGCAGTGAGCGAGGCTGTGCTTTCTACAGGAAACCTTGCACTTACTCACCAGTCACATGGGGCTTTGCAGGAGGAAGGGTAAGTCCCAGGAGTAGGGCAAGTTCCCACAAGGACACTCACTGACAGCCTAAACCCCCTCTGGTTCTATATGAGGTGCAGGATAGCCAGAGCCTGAGCCCTCTGCTTAGCAGGTGAGATACTGCAGTGCTGGTTTTGTGTTAAACACCCAAACTTGTCCTCTGGCACCTTCTCACACGTGAATTTGACCCAAAATACAACATTTTGCATTTCCTGACCCCACGGGTTTGGTGCTTCTGCTCAGGGCAGCTCTCTGCTCTGAAACAGCCATATCTTCCCCAGGACAGAGCTGGTTTTCAGCAGCATGGGTTGCTCCTTCATGACAAATCTACACAATCCCTGTGGGGCACACGGAGCACAGAGCTCCCATACAGATCAATCTGTGCTGCATGGGTTGGGAAGCATGGCCAGGGAGCTGCTCCTCCCTGCCCTCAGGCACCTTGCACACCCCCACCCTGACTTTCTGCCCCTCGATGCACTCCAGGATGTGTTGGGCACTGAGCAGGTGCCAGCTGTTTTGTATGAACTTGCAGCAGGGCAGCTGTGGTGGAAGAGACAGGCTCTGCCTCAAGCTGGAGGAACTCATCCAAGGGCGTTCAGCAGTCCCACTCCCTGTGGGTGACAACCACCCCAAAGAAACTCAGCTCCTTGTCATCATCAGCAAGCACACACCACCCTCAGAAGCTTTATATAAGAAGGAAAGACCCCAGGACAACAAACTTATTCTACTTCTACCACTTAATGGACACCAGGCCACTTTCTGTGCTTTGCCGGGTGCCAAAGTCTGGGAGCAGCCCTGCCTTGGGCAGCTGGAGCCTGGGCAGGCAGATTAAGTTGAGATTGTGCAGACATTTCAGCACAGGGCTGTTCCTCCCTGCCCGCCCTCGGAGCTGGGATGAGCTGTGCTCTTGCTGGCAGGCCCTGAGCAGCAATGCCTGGACACTCCCCTGATTCCCATCCGCCAAGGCAGCCTGGGAGGTGGTGGTCGCAGCAGTCCCGTGAGAAAGCCTGGGGTGCAGAGACTCCCTGGAGCCCTGGTTGGACCCACAGAGCTGCCCTCTCACTCAGTGCAAGGCAGGGAGTTCTCCAGCCCTGGAGAGAAGCTTCCAAGTTCCTTCCAGAGCAGTCTCTGCTTCTGTCCACCAATGAGCCAGCACCTGGACCATGGAGGAGCCCAATAAATTACACCTGAGCCCCTCATGGTGCTGCTGGCTCCAAAATACCTGGAATCCTGGCACTGGTGCAGGGCCAGCAGCAGTCAGGGCTGCCTGGCCTCCCAGGGCTGGTGTTTCTGGGAACAGCCATGCAGAGCGGTGCGTGACTCGGCCCTGAGTCACCCTGTCCCCGTGGCCCGGCCCCACCGCACCCGGCCCGACCCGCAGCGGGGCAGCGTGGGTGTGGAGCCAGCCCTCTCCCCAGGCTCCAGCCCACTGCCTGGCATGTTGCAGGATTAATCCAGCCCCTGAGCTCAGCAGCAGGTCAGACCTGTGGGCTACGCCCAGCCTTGGCTCACCTCTTTGGCTCGGGACAAACCCGAGGGACCTGAAGGATCAATCCTGCATCTGCAGAGCCCAGAGTGGCATCAGCTGGGGGAATAGTTCTGGTGCTGTGACACCCCCAGGGTCTGCAGCCCCCACCATTTTCCCACCTGGTCCAGGCAACAAACTTCCTGAAACTGAAGAGTTGAGCAAAACAACATTTAATGCCTCTTTCGGTCTGCTCTAGTCACCTCTCAGCTCAGTGCCACCCCACTGAGGGGGGGACATTGTTTGACAGCCCTGCTGGCACAGCTGCCTGGCAATCCTCCAGCCAAGGCTCTGTCTGGAGGCTGCGAGGAGACTCTTTTCATCCTGGTCAGACTCATCCTCAGCCCTCCAATCCACAGGACACTGCAGAGTGGCTCATCCCGGTGGCTCAGGGCACGGCTCTGGCTGGCATCCAAGGGCCCGGTGATGAGAAGAGAGTGGCTACATTCAACAGTTCTTCAACTGGCAGCTTTAGCTACTGGAGAAGGACATAAAGCTTGCCACTGAAGAACTGGTGCTGGTTAGCCAGGAGCAGGGTGGCACAGCAGCACCTGGGAAGGGAACACATATTTCAGAGCCAGAATTGAACTGTGCTGAGCTGTCACCCACAGTAGCTCCTTCCCCCCACCCTGACACCAATCCTGATCTATCACTCTGTCCTCAAGGCTGAAATCCCCCCCATCACAAGGAATCCAGAGACACCTCCAATCCCAACTCTCCCCATCCCTCCCTGCTCCCAAAAGCAGGCGGCGCGTGAGCTCCAGCACCTGCAGCCAGCCCTAAACCACAAGCGACGGGCAGGGAAATAAACCCAAGGCCGTTTCTGCTGGAAAATAAGAGATAAGGCAGCCTGCTCGGGCAGGGCCCGGTGGCCACGGCAGGGAGGCCACTGCAGGTAGGGGTTATGGCATTCCCAGCGGCTCACCTCGGGCATCCATCAGCGCTGGCAGGGTCCCACCTGGACGGGAGCCAGCTGCTTCCTGACGGGGAAGACACTTTGTCAGGCGGCTGGTGCTGCCAAGCCACCGGCAGGGGAATTTCGGGGAGCTTAGCCCTTTTCTGAGTCGTTTTGTTGGAGGGTGAGGACACCAACCCCAGGGCTGGTGGGGGACCCTACTGACTCCCCCTCGGCTCGGGAAAAATCCCTTTTCCACACTGCCCAGCGTTTTGGCTGTTGGGGATTGAGTTTTGGGACCCCCCCTGGGAAATGGGGCACAGCGGGGGGACTGATGGCCACGGGAAACACGGGGAATCCCCGGGAGGCCGTCACAGCATCCTCCCACCGGCGTTACCCCAAAGGCACTGGGGACCCCGGCTGGCCCCAGGCCTGGGCGGGCAGCGGGGGAGGCTGAAGCCCGGTGGGTGCTGCGGCCAGGGCTGCGGGGCTTTCGGTGCGGGGCCGGTGGCCGAGGCGCAGCGGCGGGGCCCGGCGGGGATGCCGAGCATTCCTGGCGTGCCGGGTACATCTGGTCCGGATTCCAGCGAGCTGGTCCCGGCCCTGCTCCACCCCCGCCGGCCCGTGAATCAGCACCCGCCGCTGAAGCCACCGGCCCCACCGGCACCGGGGGCCCCACCGGCACCGGGAGGCGACACGGGGGGGGTCTGTCGGGAACAGGGTTCCCACCCACCCCTCCTCAGCACCGACAGACCCCAGCGGCTCTGGGAAGGGCCCCGGTGGGAGCTCGGCCCGCTGATATAAAACGCTGTGCCCCCAGCCGGTGCCCCCCTCCCGGTATAACCGGGTCACCCCCCCTCCCCCAGTGTCTCTTCTCTCGGTAGAACCAACTCCCTCCTCCCCCCTAACGCAGGCAGCTCCCCCCACGCCGCTCCCCGGCACAGCCGCTCCCTCCGCTCCCCCCGGGACACCCCGCCGCCCTCCCGCCCCTCCGTCGCCCGGGATGCTCCGCTCCGTGCCCACGGCGGGGAGCGGCCGCGGGTCAAAGTCTGCCCAGTCCGGTCCCGGAGTGAAGGTCACCCCCGGGGCGGCCACCGCCCGTCGCGGGGGAGGCCCCGGCCGCAGCCCCGGCCGCCCCACCGGGACCCTCCGGCGCGGGGACCGAGCATGGGCCCCAAACCCAACCCCCACCCCGCCCCACCGACACCGGGGGCGAGGCCGCCCGGCCCAGGCGGCGCCGCCGAGCCCGGGGAGGGACGCGCCGCGCCGCATCCCCCATGGCCGCCCTGCCCCGGGGAAAGGTGACCTTCCCTAACGGGGCACGGCGGGGCCCCTCAACCCCCGGAGCATCGGGGGCGCCGCGCGGGGCTGAGCGACCCTTACCACCCGTCCCAGCGCGGTACCGGCGGACCCACCTGCGCGGCTCGGCTGGGCCCGGCTTGGGTCAGCGCCGGCGCCGCCGCCCCGCCGGTGCCGCCGCGGTGGTGCCCGGTGCCGGTGCCCGGTGCCGGTGCCGGTGGCGGTGCCGCCGCCTCCCCCGCCGCGCGCCGGCTCCGTCCCGGATCAGCTGGCGGAGTCATGACGCAGCCGCCCCCCGGCCACGCCCCCGGCCACGCCCCCGGGCCAATCGCCGGCCGGCACCGCCGGCGCGCGCCGCGCCCGCCCCCGCGCCGCGATTGCCGCCAGCTCCCGCCAATGGCGACCCGGCGCGACCCGCGCCTCAGCCAATGGGGAGGCGAGGCAAGAGCTCTGTCCCGCCCACCCCGCCGGGGGAGAGCTCGGCTCCCTCCCGGCCGGGCGGCGGTTGCCTTGGGAACGGGCGGGCCCGCCCCGCCGCGGGGCATGCCGGGAGCTGTAGTGCGGCGCGGCGCTCCCGGCATGCCCCGCGTGCTGTGAGTTGGCATTTTCAAGCGGGTGAAGGGGCGGCGGGGGCAGGGCGGTTCCGAAGGGGCTCGACCCTCCCGCGGGTCCCGGGCGGGGCGCGGCGCTGCCGCGGTCACGGCCCGGCCGCCCGCGCCCGCCCTCGGGCGGTGTCTGCCAGCGCCGGGGCCGGTGACACAGCCCCGATTCCGAGAAGTTGCTCTAAGTCCTCGACCAATCAGAAGTGAGCGCTGGCCGCACGCACCAATGGGCGGGCGCGGGGGGCGTGGCCGCGGGAACTCGGCTGACCCCGATGACTTGGCAGCGCCGCGCGATGACTGGACAACTTCTTTAAAGGGGCCGCGCCCGCTGCGGGTGCCGGCGGGGGAGAGCGCGGGGCAGCGGCGGGCCGGCCCGGCCCGACCGGCGGCGCTCACCGCTGCGCCGCGGGCATTCCCGCCGCCGCCGCGGGGGTGCCGGTGTGAGGCTGTGCTGCACCTTTAAGGCCGTTTCCTGCCCTTCGTCCCAGTAACAGCTGATTGCAGCGGGCCGGGGTCGGGGGGCCAATCGGCGGCCGCCACGTCCCACCCACGTGACTCCCACGCGCCGCCGCGCCATGCGGCGCTGCCCGGCGGGAGCCCCCGGCGCCCTTAAAGGGGCCGCGCGTGGTCCGGCCGCCTGTGGCTGTCTTGGCCGTATGTCCCGCGGCCACCGCCGCACCCGCCGGCCCCGGAGCCACGACACGGCCCGGGCGGCGGCGGGAGGATCCGGCTCGACTCACGGGCACCGGGGCCGGGCAGCCTCCGTAGCGTGCGGTGCCTGGCGGGGCAGAGGGCGGCAGGGTCCCGAGGCGGCGGGGCTGCACTGGCCCCGCCGCCCCGCGCCGGCTGCCCCGGGCACTCACCTGCCGCCGGTGGGGTCCGCCCGCGGCGGGCGGGGACCCTTTAAGGCCGGCCGGCTGCCTCGTCAGCGCGGCTCGCCCGGCTCCAGCTGACAGCCCGGGGCGCCTCTGACGTCACGGTGACGTCACGGGGCGCCGCCGCGTCACGCGCCGCCGCTGCCCATGCACGGCACCGGCCCCGCGGCCCGGCCTGCGCACCCGGCCCGGCCCGCCCGCCCCGCGGCCGCTGGAGGGAGCCCGGGCCCGGCCCCGCGGGGCTCCGGCGGGCAGCGCGCCCCGGCTCCCCCCGCACATGGCGGCGCGGCGGCCGCATGTGACCGCCGTCACCTGACCAACATGGCCGGGGCCGCCCCCGCCGCCGCTCGCCGCGGCTGAGCCGCCGCCGCCGCCAGGTAACGCGGGGCCGCCGGGGCGCTGAGGGACCTCCCCGGGAGGGGTGAGAGCTGCCCGGATCTGTCCTCGGGCCCGCGGGGCTCAGCCCGGCTCTGCCGTGTCCCCGCCGGTAGCGAGGGCCCTGCGGGGCACGGGCCGCCTGACCGGCCGTGGCCATGGCTCGGTGCCGTGCTCCTTGCTGTGACCATCCCTTGTGTCGTCTCCGTGGCTCCCCTCCCTGGCCCTGGGATTGCAGAGGTCCCCTTGTGTCCCGAGCTCAGGGGTCATGCTGCAGAGATCCCATCGTGTACCCTCTCCAGCTGCCCTGGGGCTGCAGGTGACCCATCGTGTCCTTCTACGTGTCCTGTCATGGTCCTGTTTCAGTTCCGGGAGCTGTGAATGTCCCGTTGTGTCCCTCAAGCCTGGAGCTCAAGAGGTGCCATCACGTCCCTCTCCCTAGCTGTAGATGTGCCATTGTGTGTTCCCTGCCAACCCTAGGCCTGCAGAAGTCCCATCATGTCCCTTCCCTCAGCACTTGGCTGTACAAGTCCCCATCACATCCCTCTCCCTGACCCTGGGGCTGTGGAAGCCCCACTACATCCCCCTGCCTGGCTGCAGAAGTCCCACCTTGTCCCTCACAGCCAGGGCTGGTCCCTTTGCGAGCCCCACACAGTGACCAAGCTCCTCAAACCAGGTTTTTTTTACCCCAGTGGAAATGGGGAAGTGAGACTCTCTGCTCGCAGGGGAGGGCATGGTTTTTCTGCGCCACTCCGCTCGCTCACATCCTGCCTGGTCCACCTTTCTCCCCGCAGAATCCAGCATGGAACACTTCCTGCAGAGCGTGGAGAAGGACCTGAACATTGACCGCCGGCAGCTGGCCCCCGAGAGGACCCACGTCACCGCCTTCGTGCCGGCGAAATGGCTGCAGAGCCTCAAGGAGCGCCGCGTGCTGCCGGCCGCCTGCCCGCGGCCCGAGGGGCTGAGCGAGGTGGAGGTCAGGACGTTCCTGCAGCACTCGGTGCAGAAGCTCCCGGCGGGCTGGACGCGGGTGGAGATACACGGGCTGCGGAAATCCCGGCTGAGGTACCCGCTGCGGGCACAGCTCCCTGACCAGCGCTGTGCCAACGTGGACACCCTGCATGGCTTCATGCAGAGCGTGGCCACTCAGAACTACCACAACCTGTGGGGTCGGGCTCACGGGCTCTACGCCCGGCCCTACCGGCGGCCGGACCCGCTGCCCACCGTGCCGGCGCTGGACGCGCTGCGGGCTGCCCTGCACAGAGCCTACGGCTGCCCCGTCCTCCAGGTGGGCAGGAACGTGCCTGGCACTTCCCCTGCCAAGGAGAGCGTGGCCAAAGGGGTGCCCTTGTGCCCCAACATGCTGCAGGCCGAGGCGCTGCTGGAGTCGGCCGACATGCTGTACATCATCTATCCATATGTGCAGTACTGCCTGCATGATGTTGTGACCTTCAGCCCAGCCAAGCTGACCAACAGCCACGCCAAAATCCTCTTCCTCCTCTTCCACGTGCTGCAGGCCATGAGGGCTTGTCACCAGGCGGGTCTGGCTTGTGGAGATTTCTCCCTTCGGGATGTGGCTGTGGATGAGAAGCTGTGCAGCCGGCTCCGGGTGAACTTCAGGGGGTATGAGGGACTGGGGAAGGAGGAAGAGAATCTGGAGGGTGGTCTGGAACAAGTGAGCGAGCAAAGCTGCGTGCAAAGGCAGGAGGTGACGTGCAGCGCCTGCCAGAAGGACCTCCGGGACTTGGTGTTGCAGTGGGTGCATGGGCAGGTCAGCAACTTCGACTACCTTATGCGTCTGAACAGCTTGGCTGGGAGGAGAATGGGAGACCCCAATTACCACCCCGTTCTTCCATGGGTGGTGGACTTCACTACCAAAAACGGCAAGTTCAGGGATCTGAGGAAATCCAAGTTCCGTCTCAACAAGGGAGACAAGCAGCTGGACTTCACCTATGAGATGACCAAGCAGGCGTTTGTTGCGGGGGGATCGAGTGGGGAGCAGCTCCACGTCCCTCACCACATCTCCGACGTGCTTTCGGATATCACCTACTACGTGTACACAGCCCGCAGGACACCCAAGGCTGTGCTGTGCTGCCACGTGAGGTCCCAGTGGGAGCCCAACGAGTATCCAGCCAGCATGGAGCGCATGCAGAGCTGGACACCGGATGAGTGCATCCCAGAGTTTTACACAGACCCCTCCATCTTCCGATCCATCCACCCGGACATGCCCGACTTGGACGTGCCGTCGTGGTGCAGCTCCTATGAGGAGTTCATCGAAGTTCACCGCATGCTGCTGGAGAGCCGGGAGGTCTCCCAGGACCTGCACCACTGGATTGACCTCACGTTTGGCTACAAGCTGCTGGGGAAGGATGCAGTCAAGGAGAAGAATGTCTGCCTCCACCTGGTTGACAACCACACGCACCTGACGACCTACGGGGTGGTGCAGCTCTTTGATCAGCCTCATCCCAGGCGTATGGTGGGACCTGCCTACACTCCTGCTGAAGCTCCAGCCATTGCCAGGCCTCTGCTCCAGAACATCCGGGAGACTGTGGTTTTGGAGGACATCCAAGGCCAGGTGACAGATGCGGTCAATGGGCTGGTCCTGGAGGCTACTCCCAGTGAAACCACCTGGTCTGGGGAGAAACCCATCGCTGGTGAGGATGATTTGGAGCAAGGCACAGAAGCTCTGGATTCCATTTCTGCTCCTGCTAGAGCTCCTGACCAGCCCTGTGCCACTGTGCCTCCAGCACAGCCCTCCACCCTCCCTGCTTATGCTCCCGACGGCAAATCCTCTGGGGTCCGACCGCTCCGTCGGAGCAAGGCAGGCGCTGTGGATCAGCTTGACATGAAGATCACACTTCCTGAAGGCTTCAATCCACTCCAGGCCCTGGAAGAACTGGAGAAATTGGACAATTTCTTGGTTAAAGGCTTAAGCAGCGAGATGCAGCTGATGGAGCAGCCGTGGGAAGAGCCACCCGTGGGTCTCTCAGATCTCTTCCAGAGGGACATGCAAGCTCTGGGCATTGTGGTAGCTGAGATTATATTTGCATCGAGACTCCGTCCTTCAAAGCCTGATGCATCCCTGATGGAGCGATTCCTGATGGTGAGGAATCTCTGCCGTTACCATCCCAAGGAGATCCCAGCCCCGCTCCAGCACGTGCTGCACGTCCTGCTGCAGCTGAATGTGCCTGTGGAGAAGCTTCTCAAGACCAGGCTGGGCAAGGGCGGGGTGCAGCTGTTTGAATACAAACCCATCTCCCAGGGCCTCCCCCCACCCTGTCCCATTCAGCTCCTCAGCCCCTTCAGCTCCATTGTCCCGTTCCCCACGTACTTCCCAGCTCTGCACAAGTTCATTTTCACCTATCAGGCAAAGAAGATCGAGGATGAAGGGCAGGGCCGGGAGCTTGTTTTCCAGCTGTGGCAGCAGCTGGAGGGGATCCTTTCTGAAATCACTCCTGAAGGCTTGGAGATTCTTCTGCCTTTCATATTATCTCTGATGTCTGAGGAAAACACCGCTGTCTATGCAGCGTGGTACCTCTTTGAACCCATAGCTAAATCCCTGGGGCCCAAGAATGCCAATAAATACCTCCTCAAGCCCCTGATTGGAGCCTATGAGACGCCCTGCTCCCGCCACGGCAGGTTCTACCTGTACACAGACTGCTTCGTGGCCCAGCTGATCGTGCGCCTGGGGCTGCAGTCCTTCCTCCTGAACCTGCTGCCCCACATCCTGCAGATCCTCGTGGGCATCGAGAGCTCCAGGGAGGAGAGCAAATCCTTCCTGGGCACTGCTGAGGATGATGAGAGTGGAGGGGAGAGCCCAGTGTCGTGTGTGTTTGGGGAGGAGATCAAGATGGACGTGGAGCACAGCTCTGCTGCCCTCGACCTCCTGGACTACACCTCTGGGGTCAGCTTCCACGACCAGGCCTACCTGCCTGAGGGTGAGGACTTCCAGAGTGGCCTCTACGTTGGGGAATCCCTGCAGCCCCAGGAGCAGGAATCGCTCAGCCTCGGCCGGCTGAGTGACAAGAGCAGTGCCAGCGAGGTGTCCCTGGGCGAGGACAGACCTGCTGATGGCGACTCCCAGAAGGACAAGAGCAGCTTGAAGTCGATGGACAGCAGCCAGGACCTGAAGCAGAGTGAGGATTCGGAGGAGGAGGAAGAGGAGCACGAGGAAGAGGAGCACGAGGAAGCCGCGGTCGATGCAGAGCTGACAGTGGTCGTGGATGCTGCTGGGGCCTCTGTGGATGTCACCCTGGCTGATGACAGCAGCGAGCCAGAGGATGGGGAGGGAGAGGAGCTGCCAGATCACTCTGATGACAAAGAGCAGACCATACTGCTGGGTAAGGCCCTGCCAGCATCCAGGCTGTTGGCTGAGCAGACAAGGGCAGAGCCTGGGGAGAAGTGGGTCCAAATTTGGGGGCATCTGGGGACAGTGATGGAACCAGTGCCAAAGGCCAGGTCTGCACGTGGATCTGAGACTCAGGGCTGGGGCAGCAGGGGCTCATAGCTGATCTGTGCCATGCTGGGCTCTGTCCTTGTGACTGCTGTTGTTTTGCAGACACAGCCTGTAAGATGGTGAGGTGGCTCTCGGCCAAGCTGGGCCCGACCGTCACGTCCCGCTTCATCGCCAGGAACCTGCTCCGGCTGCTCACGTCCTGCTACGTCGGTAATGCCTCTTCCCTGGGGGTGGGCTGTGCCCCAGTCTGTCTGCTGATGGCCTGGGTGCGGCTGCTGCTTCAGCTCATGATGTATTTTCTGGGCAGGCCCCACCAGGCAGCAGTTTGTACCGAGCAGCGACGAGAACAGTCCCCTGAGCACGGGAAATATCTACCAAAAACGGCCCGTGCTGGGAGATCAGGTGTCCAGGCCAGTGCTGGCCTGCCTCGTGCACGTGGCATATTTGTATGGAGAGCCTGTCCTCACCTACCAGTACCTGCCCTACATCAGCTACCTGGTCAGTATTGCCTTTTTCTCCTCTCTGTTGGGGCAAGAAGTGTGTCCAGGCACAAAGGGAAGATGTAAACTATTAGCCCAGCCTCACCAGGAGCCTCCTGCGTAAAAACTGAGCTTGTCTAGGCTCTGTCTGGACCAGTGTGGGCTGAGCAGCTCTGGCTGAGTTGGCTGAGAAGGGCAGGAGAGGACTTTCACCTCCATACTGCTCCCAGCAAAGCCCACAGTTGTGTTCATATCCCCCATTCCCTGTCAGACCTGCATCTGATGTGTGAAACCAGAGAAAAAGCTTTTCTTCTGCTTTGCTGGGTGATTGTGCCCAAACAGAGCTGGTACAAGGGTGGGATTGTGATATCAGGCAGCAGCTTAGGCTGCTGTGGGATTGCTGGGGTGAGTGTGCACAGAGGTCTGTGTGGGTAGATAGGGATGAACTGAGGGGAGAATAACGGGTTTTCAACTGTATAAAAAGCATTGGCAAGACTCACCAGCTTTTCAGCTTGAAATTCGTAGCTGAACAGCAAGAAGGAAATGTGTCATGCAGCTGGTCGAAAAACTTAATTTTTCATCAAAAAGAAAAAGGTTTTGAATGTTTTAAACAGGCTTATTTTTCATATTGCTCCCATTTTAGTGGTTGTAAACACTTTGGTTATGGATTCTCGTTTAAATGGAAAACTTCAGTAGCTTTCTGATAATTTAAACACAGAGGAAAAGAGGCCACAGCTGTTCATTTAAAGAAAACAAAAAGGCATTGTCAGTTTTTCCAGTGTTGAGGGGGAGATTTTTCAGGGGAAAAAATCCCATTTTTCAGCAAAATCATTCTCCACCCAGTTGCAATCATAGCTCCAGCTGTTCTGCTTTGCTTTCCTAAGCTCATTGCTTGGGGGCACCGAGGGGATTAATACCCCTGTGAAACAGCATTTGGCAACCTGATATTGGAGGCGATGGAACTTGTGGGTCACAAATAGGATAAAGTCAATCCTTCTTGCAGGATTTGGCAGGGTGGCTATTTTGTGAGAGGAAGAGCCTCTGTGATGAGCTGGAAGATGGCAGGTGTACAAGAAATATAGAGGAAACTGGGAATTGTCTGTGGGTTTTGTTACTGGCTCTCTGTTCTTGGGTGTTTGATTTGTCTAGGAGTTAGGAAATAGGACAATCTAGAAAGAAATATTTTTGTGTTGCTGCTGATGTTATTAACTCTTTGGCACTGCCATAACAGCAGCAGTACGTTGTCAGCAGAAAAAGGATGTGTGCAGTTCTGCCTCATGAAATCATTAGCAGCTGGATTTCTAGAAGTCAGCAGCGGGTTTGCCTGTAATTTGTTCTTGGATATTTCATGCAAGGACTGTTCTTCTGTAGACTGTGGGATGAAGACACTGATTTTTGTTTTTAAATTATGTGTGTGTAAGAGTTTCCTCTCTTTCTGTGCTGACAAACAATGCGCTGGGGTGTCCAGGATGGTTTGGGCCCGTGTGGGGTTGTTGCTCTCCCTACTGAGCTTCCCACTCGTGAGAGTTTTGTGCAGGGAGATGCTCTGCAGAGGAAACTCTTAAACTTTGGGGTGTCACTGCCATTTTCTCCAGCCTCACCTCTTGTGTTGAATTTTGAGCTCATCCCTTGAGTGCCAGACACAATCTGCTGTTGAGACTCCTCTTCCAGGAGCTGTGACCAGCACTGGATTTTGAGGCTGAGCTCAGGTGACCCTGGGGTCACTTTTCCTGGGTCCTGCCAGGCGAGGTGGCCCTGGCACTGAAGGAGTCCCTTCCACAGGTCGCACCTGGCGGTGGCTCTGGTGGCATCCGGCTGAACAGTCGCAAGGAGGCTGGGCTGCTGGCTGCTGTGACACTGACCCAGAAGATCGTGGTGTGTCTCTCTGACACCACACTGATGGACATCCTCCCCAAGATCAGCCAGGAGGTGCTGCTCCCAGTGCTGGGCTTCCTCACTTCGCCTTCCATCGGGTAAGCACTGCAGGATCAGCACAAAATCAGGAGTTTGGGAATGGTTCTGTGGGGGCCTGAATGCTCCTGTGGTTGGTGGGATATTTGTGCATCCCTTTGCACTGCTTAAAGCTTTCTGATAACACTGACGAGGCAGGAAGCATGAAACAGCGGATGGGAAAAAGGGATTTGTGGAGGGCAGGCTGGTCATGGATGTCCTCTTCAGTTTCCCCAGTGGAGCCCAGGCCCGTGTTGTCCTGTGTGTTAAGACAATCAGCCTCATTGCCCTGATCTGCCTGCGGATTGGGCAGGAGATGGTGCAGCAGCACTTGAGTGACACAGTGAGGAACTTCTTCGGGGCATTCTCACTGCTGCAGGAGCTGCAGGACCAGGTCAGTGGTGTGGGAGAGGGGTCCTCCTGCTCTCCCCCAGAGGCAGGAATGTGGTGGGCATACCTGGCTGTGTTTGTGTAATTAATTATGTGGTAACAGCATCTGATCTTAGGTTTTTTTATCTGATCTTGTTTTTCTCATGCAGGGGTTGACAGCAGAATCACTGAGTAGCTGTGAGGTGCCAGTGATGGAGGTGCCCCTTTCGGATGGGAAGCTGCTGGCCCTGGATCCATCTGTGCTGGTGGAGTTACAGAAGGTGTTCACCCCTGAGATGGCCTACATCACCTACATCCCCTTCTCCTGCTTGCTCGGTACGGCTTGGCCACCAGCTCCAGGGCTTTGTGAGAGAGCTCTGTGCTCTGGGAATGTGTGCTGGGCCTGAACTGTGGAGAAATCAGAGGGCTGCTGGGGAAAACCCACAGCTTCTACAGCATGGCTTGGTCTGATTCTTGGGTTGGGAGCCACTGGGCTTCAGGCTGCTTTGGCTGGGAGCAGATGTGGCTGACGTGGGGGATCTGTGTTGACATCCCTGTGCAGGATTCTCTTCATCAATGCCCTCTTCTGGGGTTGATGGAGTTGACGATGATGATGATGATGATGATGGGGACAGTCCTTCCCTTGCAGCCACATCATCTCTGTCTCCTCAGGTGACATTATCCGGACAGTTGTGCCCAACCACTTGCTGGTGGAGAAGCTGGCCAGCCTCCACCTGGAGAACATGAATCCCAAGAACCTGCAGGTTGTGGGCCTGGAGCAAACACCGAGCTCAGACCAAGACACTCGAGGGGCCGAGCCCTTCTCCAGCCCCCAGGAGGACACTCACTCGGGCACTTTTGGGAGTGTGCTGGTGGGGAATCGCATCCAGGTCCCTGTGGACACACAGCGGGAAGGTCTTGGCTTGCTCCACCTCAGTGCTGGCACTGATGGATTTGTTCCCAGCTCCTCCAGTGAGGAGAATGCCCTGAAGCACGACCTGCCCCGCAGCACCCACATGCTGTGTGGGAACTGGCTGGCCTACTGGCAGTACGAGATCGGGGTGAGCCAGCACGACCCTCGCTTCCACTTCCACCAGATCAAGCTGCAGAGTTTCTCAGGGCATTCCGGCGCCATCAAGTGCGTGGCACCGCTGGGCAGCGAGGATTTCTTCCTGAGTGGCAGCAAGGACAAGACCGTGCGCCTTTGGCCGCTGTACAACTACGGGGATGGCACCAGCGAGGTGCCGCCGCGCTTCACCTACGCCGAGCACAAGAAGTCTGTGTTCTACGTGAGCCAGCTGGAGGCACCGCAGCACGTGGTGAGCTGTGATGGCACCGTGCACATCTGGGACCAGTTCACGGGTAAGGAGGGAAAGGGTGTGGTCCTTCCAGGCAGGGCTGAGCTGAGTTTGGATGGCTCCTGTTAAAAGCCAGCACAGAACTGGAGGTTTGCTGTGTGCTTTGTCCTGCCATGATATCTCTGTTGTCTTTTCACAGGCAAACTGCTGCGGACGTTTGATGAGTTGGACAGCAAAGTCCCCATCACAGCTGTGACCACCATGCCACCTCCTTATCACAGCATCTCTGTGGCCAGTGCAGACTCTGTGCTGAGGTTCATCGACCACAGAAAGCCAGGACTGCAGGTAGGGATGTGATGGTCTGCAAGTCACCTCCTCCATCCCTGTGCTTCACGATGGGATCACGGCTGGCCCAAAGCCCAAATCCCAAAGCTAGCTGTGATGACTCCATGGAAACCAGCTTGTCCCTTAAATGCCAGATCCCCTGCTCTTCACCCCCCAGCTGGACTGTCTCTCTTGCAGCACGAGTTCCGCCTGGCCAGTGGGGTGAGTGCAGGGCTGATCCGCTGCCTGGCCGTGAGTCCGAGCGGCCGCAGTGTCATGGCCGGCTTCTCCTCCGGCTTCATCGTGCTGCTGGACACCAGGACGGGGCTCATCATGAGGGGCTGGCCTGCCCATGAGGGAGACATCCTGCAGATCAAGGTGAGAGGCTCGGCTGGGATCAGGGTGGGGCCTCATTGAGGCTCTGTGGAGCATCCTTCCTTCAGGGATTGTCTACTCCGCCCTTGCTCCATCCCTTGCAGTGTCCCTAAGAGGCTGCCCAAGCTCTCCTGCCCGTGGTTAGTGCTGCTGCCAGCTGTTCTTGGTCCAACTCGTGCTGCCAGAGCTCAGCCCTCCTGGCTTTCAATCCCTGCCAGGCAGGTCTGCAGCAGAGGCAGGGAGGAGCCACGGCTCCTGTGAAGGAGCAAATGTGTTGCTTTCTCCACGGGGCTCTCGGCTTCCCTGGAAGAGTGTTGCTCTAATGAGTAACTCTTGTCCATATTTACCCACCCCAGGGAGCAGTGCTGGGTCTCCAGTGTCCTCGACCCAAATGTGGGTTAAACAAAGTTCAGCAGTGTGGGTTGTTTACCCTCTCACTAGCTCTGCTAATAAGCAGCTCCAGGCTTCTCCTACCCTCAGCAGTATTTTCAGCTGTGAGAGAGCTTCCCAATTCCTTTTCCTGAGAAGGAAAATCATTTGGCAGGTGATTTAGTGGAGAGGGAGACAGCATGGTAGTCCCTTTACCCACTGCAGTAGTAACAGATGATGTATGACTTGTGTTGGGTATCAGGGTGTTGTTGAGAAAGAGGCACAGCCCATCTCTGGGAGGAGATTGCCAGCTACCAGAGCATCCTTTAGCTTGCAGTGTCCACCCAAGGCCTTGCTAGTACCATCAGCTGCTTGGAAATGGCTGGGACTGTCCTAAGGGATTGCACTGTGACCGTTGGATCATTGCAGCTGCCTGCTGATCTCGTGCATCACCAGATTGGGAGTTTTTACAGGAGCATTGGTTCACTGGCCTTTCCTCTCCTGCAGGCTGCAGAGGGCAACGTGCTGATCAGCTCCTCCTCGGATCATTCCCTCACTGTGTGGAAGGAACTGGAGCAGAAACCTTTGCACCACTACAAATCTGCCTCTGAGCCCATCCATGCATTCGACCTCTACGGGAATGAGGTGGTCACAGGCACTGTGGCCAACAAGATCGGGGTCTACTCCATGCTGGAGTCCTCAGCCCTGCCCACCAGCACCACCAAGCTGAGCTCAGAGAACTTTCGGGGTACACTGACCAGCCTGGCAGTGCTGCCCACAAAGTGCCATCTCCTGCTGGGCTCGGACAATGGCATCATCCGGCTCCTGGCGTAGTGACCCCCAGCCTGGCAGCCTGTGGCTGTCCCACAGAGCTGTGCTGGAGCTGGAAGCCAGCAGCGTGGCTTTTGGAGGAGGCAGTCAGATGTTTCTGAGCAGAGGATGGGAGGGGAGGTGTAGTTGTTATGCCTCTAGCCTCTTTCTGTATCTTGAAAAAGCAAAAAGCCATAACTGAGAAACCTCCGCTGCTGCTGGGAGAGATATTGGGCGTTGTAGGTCACTGTCACCCTGCAGAGAGGCCTGGAGCTTTCCTTACCATGTGTGCCTGATCCCAGGGGACTGTGAGCTGCCCTCCACAGTAATAGGGACCACAGATGCCCTCCCCCCTTCAGTTGAGGGGTAGGAGGTGCCCCTTGACAAAACACAACAGTTTAGCTACTGCCACCTGCACTTACCCTTCCCTTCCACTCCTGAACCACTGAACAGCCTTGTTGGGATGGCAGAAGCTGAGCCTGGGAATTGCTGCCTTTGGAGCTGCATCTCCTCCTCCCATGGCTGGTGCTGGAAGCCCAGAGGAGGCACTCTGTGAACTTGAGGTTGTGCCAGCTGACTTGGAGTCTGCATGGGAGGAGGAGAGGTTCAGCAGAGCCCTTGTGCTGCCGTGCTGGCTCCAGGGTGAGGGCTGGAATGGAAGGCAGCCAAGGCACAAACCCCATTGCTCCTCCAGCTCCTGTAGGAATGGCTGCTGCAGAGGGGCAGATTGGGGTGGGAATGTGACTCTTTAGGGAGGCCAGAATTGATGCTGCCATGAGGATTTTGGCTTCTGGAGCAGTAGGGTAGAGCTGTTGTTGGTTTGTGCCCCAGCATCCCACGATGATGTAAGGGGTGAGGAATGCCACGTGCAATACGCACTGGCAGATGTCCTCAGTAAATCCTAATCCTCTCCTTCATGCTGGTCAGGCTCCTGGGGAAGACAGGACAGCAAAAAGGTGCTCAGCTTTGTCCCCTCCTGCCCTTGTAGGGTGAGAGGCAGGAGGCATGATCCAGCACTGTCTCTCTTTGACCTTCCCTTTGGGACAGCACTGTCCCCACCCCAAAGGCACAGAGGGTGCTCTTTGCCCCACCACTAGGAGCAATTTCCTCACTTCTCTTACAGCCCTTTTCCCATCCCTCCTTCAGCCTAGCCAGAGCCAGTATCAGGGGAGCTGGAAGCCCTTATTTTGGGCAGAGGAGGAGCCTGCTGTGGGTTGTCCTGGGAGGGGAAAGGGCTTCCATCCAGCTGCCACCTGCAGCTGGGGAGGTGAGTGGTTGGCCAGTGCTGTCCTTCCCTACCCCAGGGGAGCTCTCAGTCCCGTGTTGCCTATTAACCATTTGCAATAGATGTAAATATTTACTTCTAATAAACTCTTTGAAAGAGCTGCAGAGCTGAGTGTGTGTGGAAGCTCTGTGCTGGAGGGGCTCCTGCTCCTCAGCCAAAGTGACATCTCCTCCTCCAGGCTCCTCTTGCATCCTGGGGGAGCTGCAGGAGGGGTGCTGTGCACAGGATTTGCATTCCAAGGGGAAGCAGCTCCCTGTGGTGCATGTCCCAAATGTGGCTGCAGAGCTCAGACCTGTCACCTTGTCTGGGGTGAGTTTGAGAGCCAAGAGTTCCTGCAAGGAATGGATGACTGGAAGATCCTATTAGTGCTCCCTGTTGGTCCTCAGGGTCTCCTCTCCCACTGAGGACAGGGAGAGATGGTGGGAAGGATCACCATCACTTATGGCACAAATGCACACAGGGCAGGACTGCTGGAATTCTGCCCAGCCCTGAGATTTTTCCTTTGTGCCCCAGCGGTGTGTGCATGCCCTGGAGCCCAGCACTGGGACCAGCTGCCCTGGGAGAGCTCTGGAGCGTGCTGTGCCCCAGGGGAGTGACCAGCAGCTCTTGCCTCAGCCCAGCCTGGCCTTACAGCCTCCTGTGTGCAGCCATGGGTCCTCTGTTAAACCAGTGCTGGGATGCAGGGAGTGAAGAGCTGGGGGTTTCAGCAAAGAAAATTCCCAAGCCAGAGAGCCTTGTGGCAATAAATACTGCACCCTGCATTTTCACTGAAGGTTATGAATAAAAGAAAATATTCCGAGTATGGGGAATGTAAGGAAAGTGGAGCCACTTGCAAGTTACTTCTGCTGATGGGAGTTTTGGATCTGGTAAACTCAGTGTTAACATTGTCCTGACGGTACAGCAGCCCAAAAGTGTGTCCCCATCTCCAAATGCACAACACATTCACTCTTCTCCCCCAAACAAATGTTTAACCGGATGCTGTAGGTCAATATTTGCCTGCCAAATTCCCAAACAGGGGGTGGTGCCGAAGGTCGCTGCCGAGGGGGGAGCTGGACAAGAGCTGTGTGTCCCATGCAGAGCTGCTGGACAGGCTAAAGCTGCTGCCACCTCCAACGTGGACATCAACAAGCTCAGGTAAGGGGCAAATCAAAGGATTTGATAGAAATTAGATAGGGGCAAATCAAAGGATTTGATAGAAATGAGGCTCCTCCAATGCTCCTTGGGGAGAGGGGGGTGAATTTGGCAGAGAGTTAAAGGGTGACCACCTTTAAACCACCACTTTTGGGAGGAAAAGGGCATTTGGGGTTTTATGTGGCTGCAGGATTTGGGGTGAGGAAGGGGGGGAATGAAATGGCCTCAAGTTATGCTTCTGCCAGTGGGATCTCAGCCCAGCAGTTTTGGGTGAAGTGAGGACTGCTTGGAGAGCAGAAAGCAGCCCCAGCAATTAAGGATGGAAGCCATGCAGGGGGCTGGGCTTTGGCACGGAGCTTTTATGAGACGAAGAAGATATTTTATTTGTGTCTGAAAGGGAAAAGTGGCTGGATGAAGCACTGGCCAGGGAATGGGTGGGGTTTTGTCCACGACCCTGGAAGCCCTGCTCCCACTGGAACTGGAGCACAGAGAGGAGGGGTTTGCCAGCAAAGGGGGAAGATGAGTGCTGGGAAGGGGAGGACTCCCCATTCCAGGACATATTGCTGGGAAATGCTCTGGTATTGCACTTCCCACCTGCAAATTCCCTCCCACGAGACAGCACCTGCCGAGCACCTGCAGGTCAGTAGCCCTTCTCCCAAGAGCCTGGAGCACAGCTGAGGATGCTGTGCCTGTATCTCGCTGGTTTCCATGGGAAAGGAGCAGAGAGGCTCTTGTCTCCTTCCAGAGGCACAGTGTGTGCAGCACTGATTAGGGAAATACCATTTGCAATCCAGAGAAACCAGGGCAGCAGGGTCAGACAGGCAGGATCCGCTGCTGGTCCCTGCTCCTCTCTGATTTCCCTGCCTTGGCACCAGCCCCAGGAGCCCTGTGCTGTTTCTTTGCAGCATTGTTCATCTCCCTGCTGCCTTCCACGAGCTCCTGTGCCAACCTGTTTGGCCAGGTTGATAATTTTCTCCCTGTAGAGCTGAATAGGCTGAGCTCGCTGCTGCCAGGCAGCTGGAAATAACTCCTCTCTCGGCTGGTCCTTCTGTTCCAGGAAAATGGGGTTCCTCTGGGGGCTGCTCTGCCTGGCTGCTCTGCACAGCCTCCCGAGGGTAAGTTGCTCACTCCAGAAAAGGGTGAGGGCACTGTGGTGGCTCCCTGGGGCAAAAACCACCCAGAAAAACCCTGGCAGGCAGAGAGGTGGAGGACACTGCTAGGGGGTTCACCAGCAAGGTTTCTAATCTTTTACCCAGCTAAAATAGCAGTGGATATTCTTATTATTTATATTTCTGTAGGAACCTTCCTTTCAAAACTTGACCTCAACTGTGTTTAGTGACCGTGACCTTCAGGAGTTAACAGGAGGTTTTTTAAAAGCAGGTTTTCCCTCCCCGCCCCACTTTTATATCTGGATTCCTGTCAGATCTGAGATTGCAAAACCCCCCTGCTCACTCTCTGAAGGATCCATCATTTTGTGCCACGCTGGCCTGACCCCTTTCTAAACAAGTCCAGTGTTTGCAGTGTCTCCCAGCTCCTCCTCACTTCCACCTCCCCATGCCAGACCCCACTGCCCCTGGGTCTGAATCCCAAAATCCTGCCTTGTGGGGACTGCTACAGCCAGGATTGGAGTGGGAGCAGGGAGGACTGACTCTGGAAATTAGTAAAAAATAACCTGATTTTGTTACTTTATTGATTTTTTCCCCTACAGCTGGCACATGCCATTGACCAGAAGCATCTCTTCCTCGACAAAGATGGGAAGCTGAGGGTAAGCAGTGCTTGGTTCCACCCAAGGGGGCTGAAGTTATGCTGTGGGATTGGCAATTTCTCCTGGGATAGGAGGAGGTTGATAAGAAAAGGAGAGGAAAACTAGCTATGAGGATGACAGAGGTTCCTTCCTCCTCAAGGTTAAAGGCAAACTGAAGCAAAACCACCACCAGAGTAGAGGTGGCTCTCTCCAGTTTTCTCAGCCCATTTAGGTGTGCAGTAAAAGCCCAGGAGGCTCCCACTGTGCTCCTGCTTTCCCAGTGCCATCCTTCTTGTTTCTCCCCAGGATCTGAAAAACGGTGGACTCGCACAGTCGGTTTTGCCGGCAGACATCCCAACCCTGCCGAAGGGAAAGCTGGTAGAATTCACTTATGACAGCTCCCAGGGGAATGATGGATCCATGCCACCATTCACCACCAACCTGCCAGACACGAGGGATGAGTGGAACTCAGACGAAGCTGTGGCTGGGGTTTGGGGTTGTCATGGAAAGAAATCACCCGGGGAAAATGCCTCTTCTGAAGAGGAAGGAGAGGCTGGAGATAAAAGCTGTGAGATGACTTGGAAGAAGAGCCAGAAGCTGGCAGATGGCTTGATGAGATTCAGCATTGATCTCCTGAGAGAGGTGCAGCGGGAATCCAACAGAGCCAACGTGGTCCTGTCCCCCCTGAGCATCGCCCTCGCCTTGTCTCACCTGGCACTGGGTAATTCTGAGGGGCAAACCCACCATTTCCTGCCCTTCCCTGGATCCTCTCCCCGAGGCACGAGCAACCAGTGTTGCAAAATGAAAATCAAATACAGTCCCTTCCACTTAGCCTTGCTCCTGCAGCTTCAATTAGCATGATTACAATTGAAGCTGCCCTCTGAGGCTCGGTCTCTCGGATTTCCCCAGCCTCTTTTGTGAGGCACAGCGTGCTTCTAACAAGAAGCAGCCAGGGTAACATCCCTGTTTTCCACTCTGTGGGCATGAGACCTAACAGGAATTTGATTTTTAGGAGCAGCCAATGAGACAGAGAAGCATTTGCTGGAGGTGATGCACCTGGAGTCAGTGCCCTGCCTGCACCACTTGCTGGGCATCCTTCGCAGGAGGCTCACAGAGTCCACCCTCAGCCTTGGGTCACGGCTGTACCTGCAGAAAGGTGAGAGGTGGCGTGAGAGGGGCTGGACTGGTGTAGGATAAACCTCCCAGCCATGGAGAGTGATGGAAGCACACTGGACATGTCTGTTTCCCCTATTTCCTCCTCCTGGGGTGTGTCACGCCACGCTGAGCGAACCTTTCCCACCATTCTTCCCCTTTGCCAGGATTTGAGGTGAAACAGAAGTTCCTGGAGGATTCAGAGAAATTCTACGGAGCAAAGCCCATGACCCTTTCTGGGATCAGCCAGGATGACCTTGTAGCCATAAACAGCTGGGTCAAGGAAGCAACTCATGGGCAAATTCCCTCCTTCCTCCAGCAGCTCCCTGCTAACACAGTGATGCTCCTGCTCAATGCCATCTATTTCCACGGTGAGCTCCACAGGCCTTCCTTATTTTCCAAGAGGAAATAGTTAGAACTCCAGTTTTCTGCAAGCCCTGTAGCATCTCCTCTCCTTGCTTCCTGCTAGGCAATCTGCTTGTTCTCGTGCATCTGCTGTTCCACTTGCTTAGATTCCTTTACAGTAATGATTCCCAACTGCTTCACAAGGGCTAAAAATGTTACTTGATAGCAGAGCCAGAATGCAGCAGGTGGGACCTGCAGTATCTTTGCCTCCTGGTTCAGGATCCCAGGCAGTCCCTGCTCATCTACTCAGTGATCCTAAAGGTCTTTTCTAACCTAAATGATGAACCACAGAGCTCAGAGGCAGTTTCTGTGGGTTTCTCTCTGACTATAGCACAGTGGTCAGTCACATCTTCCTTTTTTATCTCCCTGAGGGCTGAGCACAGACCAAACACTTCCAGTGTAAATCTAAAAACGTTTTACCTTGGTCTTGGAGCAGTGTTTTCCCCTCTGCAGCACAGAGGAAATACTCCCCATTTTTCAAAGCACAAACACAGTTTCTTTTATCTCCATAGCCTTCAGTAGTCTCCCACGCTGAGGCATGAGGATTAATCCATGTTCTTTTTTGTTATTCCATAGTTTCTCTCTAGAAGATAAGAGTTTCTTGCTGTTAGGGCTCTTCCAGCCTTCTTTTTGCTGTATTTTTACTTCCCTGGTAACTATCAGCCTTGTTAGAGAACTCAAGATAGGAGGAGTGTCAGCTCAGCAGTTTCTGGTTTTCTACCCAAATTCAACTTTGTTACTTTCAAAACTTTTATTTTTACAGGGTTTTGGAGGAATAAGTTTAATGCAAGCTTCACTGGGCAGGATGTGTTCCACCTTGACAATAATTATGTGGTCCCAGTTGAGATGATGAAAGCCTACCAGTACCCCCTGAGCTGGTTTACACTGGAGTCCCAGGATATTCAGGTAGGGATCTCTCAGGAGCATTGCAAATTTTCACTGGAATTTCCTCTTGCTGTGGTATTTTACTAACTGCAAGCAATCTCTCCAAAAAAACCAAATGTTTTTTTAACAGGCATAGCACGCAAAAATTTAATAATCCTTTGTCCTTGCTTCCAGCAAGAATGATGAATCTTCACTTTTAATCTTGAGGAAAAAACACAAAGAGATATTCCCACTAACTGGGAATTAATAGAGTTTTAAATCCCTGAGTTAAAGATAAATAAGGAAATACGGAAAAGAATTCCCTCAGACAGTGTGCTGTTGGAGTTCTTCAGAACCCAGAGTGGGGTAAGTTTGTGCATGTGGGCTTCCCCTCTGCCATGTGCTCAATCTTTACCAGCCAGTGGCTAATACTAAAATCTAAAGCTGTTATTCCAACAAATTCTCCTCTGGAGACATCAGATCCCTTCCTTTTCATCCAAGACCAGGAGTACCTCTGTGGACCAATTAGAAAAAGACTGAATTCAAAACATCACTGTCTGGACTTGCCTCCCTTTCCCCTAAATTCTTCTCTGGTTGGTTTTATTTCCAGGTGGCCAAGTTTCCCTTTAAGAGCAACGTGAGTTTTGTGATTATTGTACCAAACCAGTACACCCGGAACGCCTCTCATGTGCTGGAGAGCTTCCCTTACAAACAACTGTGCAGGCTTTTCCCCAGAGAGGTGCCCACCAATGTGAAGATCCCCAAAATAAAGTTGGACTACCAGCTGGAGCTCAGCCATGTTCTCAGTCAACTGGGTAAGGCCTCTAGGAGGGTTTGCACAGAACGAGTGGAGCTGATCAATCTGTTCGCTGACACCAAAACCTGCCACCCTTGTTTCTAAAGCTGTGCCTCACAGCTTGCTCCAGAACTCCAAACTCTCCCATCTCTTCTCCCTCTCCTCCTCCTTACTCCTTGCTTGCCTGGCACCAAATGTTTTGCTCCAACGAGATGATACTACAGGGAAGAAAGTGTTCACAGCTTCTCACAAGCTTTACGAGTTCTTCCCATTCTCCACTTGTAGCCAAGACCAACTTCTTCCTGTGCATCAGTCTTGGTATCTTACTTTGTCATTTAATACTGTGTCCAGGACATGGAAATTGCCAACAGAGAAAAATGCAGATCACAAAACCTGGAGCTGAAATAAAACACCAGGCGCTGCCTTTCCAGATGAGAATAATTTAAGAGTTCACTTTGTTTTGCAGAATTGCTTAAAAAAATAATCTCTGCAGAAGTGTTTCCAGCCTAGCTGCTCCTTTTTAAGGATGACTTTAAGTTCTTACACTACTATTCTCAAAGAGGTGGAGTTTTTGTTTCTCTTGCCTGTCACTTCTCCAGTCCTCCATGGTGGAAAGCACATGGAGCAACAGATCAGGAAACTGCTTTCTTCAGACAGCTTTGCGAAAACTCAGAGCTGGTGGCACCAACTTGGTCTCATTTCTCTGCAGGCCTCCAGGAGCTGTTCACGAGCCCAAATCTCCACAAGATCACAGAGAAGCCTCTCTTTGTGTCCAGCGTGCAGCACCAGTCCACCCTGGAGCTTAAAGAAGATGGGGTGGAAGCGTCTGCTGCCACCAGCGTCGCGCTGTCCCGCTCAGTCTCTGCCTTCAGCCTAGACAGGCCCTTTGTCTTCATCATCTTTGAGGACGAAACAGGGATCCCACTTTTTATAGGCAGTGTCCAGAACCCCAACCCTGATGCTGCTCCCCAGCCCCGAGAGCCACAGGACTCGCGTGAAGCCACAGCTGCCAATGAGCACCGCGTGCCCAAATAAGAGAGGGGCAGAGCTGAGTGTTCTGGGCCTCCTGCCTGACCTTCTGGACCAGCTGAGAGAGACCTCCTGCTCTCAGAGACCTCCCTCTGAGCCCCCAGGAGGCAATTCCTTGCTGTTTTCTTTTACAGATCCCTAGACCAGTCCTGGAATAGCCCATTCCAGCTTCTCCAGGCTCCCCTCTGCTGAACCTGAAAAGCTTGCTCCGCCTGGATTTCCCTTCCAGGGCTCTCAGTCATGGAAGGGAGACTTTCTTGTCCCCAGACTGTTATTAGAGTCTTTATTAAGATCGTATTAGAGTCCCCTGTAGCCTGGAATCATCATTAGCATCTGGCAGCTTGGACAACAGCCAGGGATATATTAATGTGGCTCTTCCTTCCGCAGTTCCTGGGAACATTTCTCCCTCAGTGTTCCTCTGAAAGCCATCTGTGCCCACCTAGACAACGACCTCTAGAGCAACTGGACTAGAAACCAGTTGTCTTCCCCAGGATGAGTCACAGCCACTTCCAGGCATGGGATCTTTTCAAAGAGTCCCTTTTCCCACTCCCTGGCTCTTTGGATCTGATGTAGGAGGCTCTGCAGTAGGAAAACCCTCCCTTTGGATCCTTGTTATGATACAAGCCCTTCCTCTAGAGGCTGGGTAATGCTAGATTTTTGAAGGCATATTTTATAAAGTGTTTTTTAGTAATTTTTATGTTGGCAGAATAAATAAAGAATAAAGCAGAATACATTTGCTGAAGGTGTTGTGTTGAAGGACCCAACAGAGAAAGGAGGAAGGCACAGAAATTGAGTAATTGCAAAGGTTGGGAGGAAAAAAATTTGGGCATGAGAGAAGGAAAGAGAGGAGGGCCTCTGGCAAAGGATTTGCTTTTTGCTACATCTTGTCACAAAGGACAACAGAGGCTGGGAGGTGAAATGGCAAATCTGTAAAGACTCTCCAAGGACCGAGTCCAACAAAATTTGGGCATCTCCCCTGCCAAGTGTGCAGGGAATGGATGCTCTCTGGGTCAGAGCTGGCTTAGTGAGATGGCAGAATTCCCTGAATCAGGGCATGAGCTCAGTGGCACAGGGTCAGGAGGGTGTTTGGCCTGTGAGCAGTGATGCAGGGATAAGCAAGGATGTACCAACCCTTAACCCTTCTCTTGGGTAGAACCTGACAGTTGCTGGGATCTGTTCAGAGGGTCAAAGGTGCTGATCTGGCATCTGTTATCTGTGGTTTCTTCTTCACTGGGATGCTCCAATGCTGTGGATGGCTGGGACAGCTTCCAGGGAAAGGAGGACAGATTTGGACACCTGTAGCTGAATGTCACTTGCTTTTGCCCTGTTTTGGCAAAGGACAGTGTTTTGTTACAGCTTCTCTTTGGTCTGAGATGGGCAGAGCTCATCACACCCCCTGAGATGGGTCCTTATTCCAGTGCTGCAGTGCACCAAAAGCTCATGAGGCCCTGGCACAGAGTGTCCAGAGAAGCTGTGGCTGCCCCTGGATCCCTGGAAATGCCCAAGGACAGCTTGGACAAGGCTTGGAGCAACCTGGGATAGTGGAAGGTGTCCCTGCCCACAGCAGGGGGTTGGAACAAGATAATTTTTAAGGTCCCTTCCAACCCAAATCATTTTATGATTCTTTCAAAGAATCTTGGGGACCCTCCACCCAACCAAGCCATCCTACCACTTAAAAATACAAGCCTAACTCGTGAGTACTTCTGTACAAAACAACTCCTGTCCATAGTAATTTCTGCTTCCAAACCCCCTCAGCTTCTGGGTACAAAGGCTGGTGCTCTGCTCCTGCAAAGCAGCAGTTACAGAGCCCAAGGGCCATCCTTCTGGCAGTGTTTTCCTCGCTTGGGAAGGCTGCCTTCCCTCAAAGGAAGGAGCAGAATGCTTCTGGGAGCCTCCGTCCCTGAATAGTCTGCACCATCTGCTGGCATAAGAGAAGGACTGACTCACTAACCACGAATTTTGGGGATGCAGGCAACTTTGGGGAATAAAAAGTCCTGGCTGCAGCCTCCAATTATCCATTGCTGCCGGTCTAAAAGGGGAAGAATGGCCGAAGATAATGCCTACCCCTCCAACCAACATAATGACACATACCCTTCACAAAGAGGCTGTAATTACAGGGCTGTGCAATTTTAACGAGTAAACCCACAAGAATTCAGCCTTTCTTACTAGAGGGCACAGCTCTAGCCCACAGGGAACATTTTAGCTTATTTATTTGTACAGATTCATTCCTAACATTCAGAAATACCAGTCCATGCCTTAGGTAAGTCTGCTGTGGCTACTGTAACCTCCCTGAATGCCACCCTGTTGCACTGCAACCTCTGCAAAATTTGAAGCTCAAGTCTTCCTTTTCACGCCTCTGCCCTCCAGCTCCCCTTTTTGTAAAGTTTTTTCCCTTGTTCTCAGTTTCCTGAACAGCTTGGTTCTTATTTCCTATTTTCTGTCTTGCTGCCATCACTCCTCCTCCAAGCTATTCTTGTCAAACTATTAATTTCATCTTATTTGACAGTACAGCAGCCCTCCATGACTGTGCTTCGCTCAACAAATTATCAGTTACACCAACCATAAGACTCTTTTTCACTCCACTGACTTTCCAGAAGAGGCAGTTTGTAAAATGCAAAGTAATATTAATGTTTCTGCTCAGGAATTTCCACTTTGCATTGCTAAAGCTTTCATTTTGACGGAGCTGTACTCTGAAAAGACATGACTAGCACAGGGTGTCTGCTCTATCCATCTGCACCACTGGCTCAGAATATCAAATAAGTGCCCGTACCTTTAATATTAGATGTATTTTTTTCCTTACCTAGAGCAAATTCATATCACCAGCACTTCCACAGCAGAGGTGAACACTGTCAGAGAGCATATTGAACCCAAACCAGAACAACAGGAAAATGTTTGTATTGATTTCACAAATCTGATTTTGTTAGATGAGTTTAATGCACCATTTCAGGGATACCTTTCACCTACAGGAATAAAGCTGGCTTTGGTCTGTAATAACACTCCATGAAACTACCACTCCGATTTAAATGGTTTTAAACCAAACCTGTATTTAAACAGATGGATTTTCATTTGAAAATAGACACGAGACATAAAAACTTCTCTTGTGGTCCTCCCATAAAGAGCATTTTAACACCATAAACAAGGTATCAAAAAGAGACAAAAACCACCAGAAAACATCTCCACAGCCAACACCCCCATTCCTGGCCTGAGAATGGAACAATAACAAGTACAATTTTTTCTCTGCAGATGATTTCGCACAGAGCAAGCTGAGAAGCAGCTGAAAGCAGAGCTGCTACCCTTGTTGTTAGGAAGGGTCACCTTTGAAGCACTGACTAATCACAGGGCACACCTGATTTACTCTCCTGGCTTGCAAAAGCAGCAGCTAATGCATCTCTAAGCCCATCCCTTCCCCTTTGCTGAGGGCCTGGATGAGCTCAGTGCTCACACAGGAGGAGCTCCTCATTACCTGGTGGCAGTGAGCCCAGCCTGGGGGCTCTGACATCACTGCCTTTCCAGCATTTCCAAACAGGCAAACAGCTGGATCAGGTTAGCTACATGTCCAGTTAGCCCAACATCCTGGCTCTTCCAGTAACCAGTACATGGCTGGGCAAAAAAAAACCAAACCAAGAATGACAAAGGACAAGGCAAACCAAATGTTCTCTGGCTGTATTGCCCAGCTGACCATTGGTAGTCTTCAGGGGACCTGAGTTCCACTAATTTGGCTTGGTTTGGGTTTTTTACCCTCAAATCTATTTATCTTCCATCTTCTGCAATATCTAGTTATAATGGGTTTTACAATTTAATACTTATTAAAAATTACACTCCCTTGATTTAAATGTGCTCGGGTGGTGCTCCCAGTGAGCCTTCTATTGAAAGGAATAATAAAACTCCTCTGTACCTTCCCTTTCTCCATATCTTTTATCACTCTGAAAGCTTCTACAAGATTCTCTTAATTCATCTCCTTTTTTTAACAAGTCCTTGGCTTTTTACCTCTTTCTTTTCAGCCAAAAACTTTAAGCCAGTTAATGATTTCTTGTTAACTAGTCACTACCACTGAATACAAGCAGTTCCCAGCATCTTAACTGCCTCAAACAACAGAATCCTGTTTCCACTTTATAAGTCTCTCCATTAAATCCTGGACATAAATCCATAAATCCATGAAGCACTGCTGCATTAACCATACCTCTGAGACAGAAGGAATTCCCTGATGTGACCCATGGCAGAATTGCTGGGATAAAAGATTTGTTCCAACAGGGCAGGGAGTGTTTGCCTTTCCAATCTGTGCTTTACCCACCAGGCTGCCCTTAGCACAGGGAGTACTTTCGTTTGGGGGGGGGAAAAAATAAAAAAGGGTTGAAAAATCAGTGCAATTCAGTTCGAGGGTGGCAGCAGCAGAAAATGGGAGCAGAGCACTTTAAGAGAGCCCTGGGAAGATGTAACCTGAAGCCTGCCGAAGGCTGGGCTGGGGGAAGCAGCAAAAAGCAGATGTGGCTGCACCAAACCCGCACTGTCCTCGACTCACACCCACTGGGAGACCCGAGAGCAGCGGCAGAGAGGAGCCCCAGGTAAGGGACAGCTCAGGGACAGCTAGGCTGTGCCACTGCCAGCGGCCAGGGGAGCACAGGGCAGGGGCTGAGGCTGGGCAGCTTGTAGAGGACCTGGGAAACGGGAAGAACGGTTCTCCTGCAGGTGGGATTCCCACCAGGAGACCTCACCAAGGATTGGGAGCCACCAGCACTGGCTTTGCCTCCAGGGCTGAGCTGTGCTTGGGAACTGGGGTGGGTTTTCTGCCTCTCAAGCATCTGCCTTGCAACTGGGAACATGTTTTTTGTCTGTGATGGTAACAAGTTTGGTGACAGTCAGATCCTCTGGAGCTGGTGGGTGCAGGATGTAGGAGCTGGTGGGTGCAGGATGCTCCAGGAGCTGGTGTTGTGGAACGAGCAGAACGAGCAGTCTGAACTCATGGGTCTTGCTCCACAGCACCTCCAAAGTCAGCAGAGTTCATAAATGATGTGAGAGACTTGTACCATCAGAGGTGGAGAGTAAAATATTTCCTTTGCACCTGCAGGCCTTCACAAATCGACAACTCCCAGACACAAAGTTCCTTCTCAGCTCATTTCTCAAGGTTTTCTTCCTGTACCTTTTGACTGTAACATCACACACTGTTGCTCCTTCTCCTCTCCTTCAAGGCAGCCACAGAGTTTAATATCATGCCTGAAACCATCCCACCTCTGATCCAACCAAATTCTTTTCTCTGTGTTTCTGGCCGTGTGCTAAGAGAAATACAAATAGAATCCAGATGTTCAGGCCAATTCAAACGCAAAAGGCTTTGTCTTTTTTAAATGGAAATTGCTTTTTTGGCAAAGCCTGAGAAATATGAAGCTGGTGACAGTACTGGCAAAAACAATACAATCTGCAAAACCAATCTCCGCTCCCATGCTCCCAGGAGCTCAGTGTAGCTGGAAGCAGAGGTTGTGTTGAGATTATTTTCTTTTTCCTCAGAGAAAAGGTTATGCTCCATGGAAAAGCTTCATCTCTAAGCCAGACTGGGCCAAACCTCTTCCTCTCAGCATGCAAGAGTGCAGCTTGGTCCAGGCATCCTCTCAGAGCCCTCGCTAAAACCTGTTTAACTTAGACTCATGCAGGGCTTCTGCCATCTCTTTTCCAGCGTGGTGCCTGTTCATTGTAAAACTCTGCAATCATAGGAGCAATCCCAACATCATATCCACTATCACACCACCAGATATGCCAGAGGGTAAATCCTCTTGATCCTCATCTTCTGCACCAGAAACATCACCTACTCGGCTCCTGGGATAGCAGCAGGATGAAAGTGCACAGGGGAAAGAGGGCACCACTTCTGTGTTACACTGGCTGAACACAGATGAAAGCTAAAAACCTCCACTGTGATGCCTTTTTCTCCAAGGGGGAGCTGCCTCCAGAAGAAAAGGCAGGGAAGGGAAACAGAGAATTGCCTTTCACTGCCTGAACAGGGTCTTGAACTGGGGCTGCTGTCGCCACGTGTATTTCTAGCAGCAGGCTTTCTTTGTAGCTGAAGTTAATCTGAAACACATGTTCTTCTGATTTCTCTAGTTGCCTGGATGACAGGGGTCAGTTAAATACAACCCTCTTCCTTTAATTTCTGGGAATCTATCTAAACATTGCTTCAGACCAGCCTTGGTGGCGTCTGTTCTCGGGGGAAGGACACTTCAGTAGCTCTGGTTTACCCACAGCAAAACCCTGGGTTACTCAGTGTCCTCTGGACCAGGCAGATCTGTCTGGAAGGGCCACTCATCCCACTACTGGAGTGATGAAAAGTGGATTCCAAAGAAGGAACAGCTTTGGGGAGTTTGGTGCTTTTCTCCCACCTCCTCTAAAAATGTAGAATAAGCCAAGTTCTCTCTTTCACTTCTCCAGGTCTGGCCCAGCATTTGGTATTTATTCCCATTTCCTTATTATATTTGAAGAAAGCTCTTCTATTTTACTTTATCAAATTGTAAATAAGAAGGAAAGGGTGGACACAGGTACATGTAGACACAAGAGACATCAAACTGTTGCCTGAGCGAGGTAATTTGTGTAACAAAGCAGTAACCAGTCACCCTTGCCTTCTCCCCCATTCAACAATACGGATTTGGTGCCTTTTATAAATGAAGCCTTGCATTTTTTTGAACCCCAAGACCCAGAAGCAATGATTTGGTGCTTTTCTGGACCTTGGCACTCAGTGACTGCCAGCACCAGTGTGGTTTGGGCCACACACATCTGCTTTAGCGCTCAGGCACACCCACACCCTGTGCTTGCCCAGTTTTAAAGTCACTAGGGCCAGTCTGGCTGAATTCTTCCAACTAGAGAGGAAAACCTGGCTCAGATCTGGTGTGTGTTTCACAATTGGAAGGACAAGCAGCAGCATCTGTCACTGCAGTTCCTGTCACAACCAGGTAGAGCGAATAGCTGTGGCAGAGATGTATTTACCTGGTTACTCAAACTGTCTCTGTCATATTCTTACTCTGTAGGTCCAGGCATGCAGACTCCAGTGGTTCTCCTTTTCCTGGGTCTCTTAACTGTCCCAAACAGAGCCCAGAACTCAGCTGCTGAGCAGGTGAGTAGGAGACAAGATGCAGAGAGCAAGGGAGAGAGGTGTGGAACGGGGAATTTAATTTTAGAGATTCTTACCGAAGGATTAAGCACTACCCTCCTAAATTACTAGGATTATATTTAGCAACATAATGAGACTAACTCCTGCATTACCTGGATAAAACCACAGTAGTTACATCAGGGGATGACCAGGAGGCAGAATTTCAAACTCAGTGCTGCCTTTGGCCTTAAAGTAACTGCTCCTACACTCTCTATAAGATGAAGCCAATATTTCTGTAGATCATAGGAGAGGATCTGTAGCTGTTTGCCTTTGAAGCACTCACCACAAATGCAGGTCTAACCAAAGCACTCCCTGTACCTGCTAGAACTCTGCCACAGCTGATGGCGAGGAAGAGGAAGATCCATTCTACAAAAGCCCTGTGAACAAGCTGGCAGCTGCAGTCTCCAACTTTGGCTACGACCTGTACCGCCAGCAGTCCAGCCGGACAGCCACGGCCAACGTGCTGCTGTCTCCATTCAGCCTGGCTACTGCACTTTCTGGCCTCTCACTTGGTGAGTTCTTTGCCCCAGTTCCTCAAGCACCCTCTGGCTTGACAGCCCTTCCCTGATGTTTTCCTGGTCGTTGGCAGGAGCTGGAGAACGAACGGAAAATGTGATTTCTCGTGCGCTCTTCTACGACCTGCTCAACAAAGCTGAGGTCCACGACACCTACAAGGACCTCCTGAGCAGTGTGACTGGGCCAGAGAAGAGCATGAAAAGTGCCTCCCGGATCATCCTGGAGAAAAGTAAAAGTCCTTCTTCCCCTCTATAAAATTGTACCTAAATCACTGTCAGCTGTGCTTATTTTGGTGGGTATATATATAAAAACACACTGAGTAACACAGCACTCACAGCTCTGGCTCTGACATCCTGTTGAGCCAGGATGCAGACAGGGCATGGAATGCTCTTGCTGCTCCAGAAAAAGCCTGGAAAGTTTGCATGCACTTGAATAAAAGCCCAGACATGCACACAAAGACATTGGTGGCAGAACAGTTAACTCACAGAAGACCTAAAAGAAACTTGCTGAGGATTTTGCCTTCACTCCAGGCTGTCTGGCAGGTGTTGCTGGCTTCCAGGAACCACAGATCCCATTTTCTATTTGTGATAACACTCAGCCATATTCCTTTGTTTAATTCCTTGCAGAGCTATTTGAAATGTCTGCTCCTGGCATGCAATAAACATCTGCTGAGAATGCTAGGAGCTATCTTTTGGAACCTGCTGGTTCCAAGAATCCAATAGGTTGAGTAAGCTGCACTCATAAAGCAGGCTGGGGAAAGAACAAAGGCTGATGTAGGAATGGCTGTGTCCAAGCCTTGAGTTCTTATCTCCTTTTTTCAGTTTTCAGAAGAAGAGTTATCCCATGCTCCAGCATGGGTGGCTGTAGGATTTTGGATCAATTTCCCTAATGTGCCTTCAGATATTCTTCTTCAAAGCAGCTTTCTGTAGACAAACAGCCACAGATATTTCATGAGAGACCTGCTGCTGGGCTTTGGATTGCAACCTGCTGCCTTGAGATTGTTTTGATAAGGGAGCTAGCTGCAGTATCCATGTTTTCATTCCCCAGGACTCAGGGCAAAGCCAGGATTTTACAGCCAGCTCGAGAAGTCCTACAAGATGCGACTGAGAGCACTGAGTGGCAACACCCAGTTAGACCTCCAAGAAATCAACAACTGGGTCAGACAGCAGACAAAGGGGAGGATTATGAGGTTCATGAAGGACATGCCCACAGATGTCAGCATTCTCCTTGCTGGGGCTGCTTTCTTCAAGGGTAAGAATGTTGTGTGCTTGGATACAGAAAAGTCCATTAAGCATTAAGTGTTAGAGATGTGAAGGAATGCTCTCGCTTCCAGTAAAGCAAACAGACTGTCAGAGAGACAGAGTGTGAGAAGAAAGTGTTTGAGAATGTTTAGTAAAGAAGAAAAAAACCACACACTACCTGAATAAAAATAGTCCTAAGGAAGGAATTATTACTCTTGGGAAGCTGAATCTTGACCTGTTTGCAGTAAGAACCAGAGAAAAAAGTTTAAGGTCACAAAACTCCATTCAGAGACAGGATATTACCATTCAGGGAAGGCACAGCTTAGAGTGTTCTGAGCTTTTTTACCACTGGAGAAGGAACAGTTTGATAGTAAAGAGCTGTTCTAAAACATGCTGTAAGCCAGTGTCCTGGAGAATTATTGCTTGGAGACAAGGAGCAAAATAAAGGGTGGGGAAAGAAGCACTTTCTATGCATTGACACAACTGTTACCCTTTAAAATAGTTTTGTAATTACATAAGTAGACATCAGCTTCTCAATAGCTACTCCTCCCATACACTGGCTTGATTATTTATTTGCCATTTAGCCAATTCTCAGATGAAAAGGAGGGGCCAAAGATGGCAGTAAATCAGTAGCTCCAGTCAGTCTATTTCTATCCCTGTAATGCCTCAACTTGTAAAGCACAAATAGTGTATATTAAAGCACAAAATTATTTGTATGCCATTATTCCAGAAAATCCTCCATTTTCTCTCTTAAAAAACAGGGACATGGAAAACCAAGTTTGACACCAAGAAGACTACCCTGCAGGACTTCCACCTGGATGAGGACAGAACTGTGAAGGTGTCCATGATGTCAGACCCCAAAGCCATCCTGAGATATGGTTTTGACTCAGAACTCAACTGCAAGGTCAGAGAGCAAATATTGCTTAAGATCTCCTAAACTTACTGAGGAGCAGGTTCAACTACACCTTCCTGTTAACCCATTCCAGAGGATAACCTTGCTCCTCCCATCAGCTACTTTTGCAATCCCTATTTTGAAAGGCAGTGTGTTGATTCTTAGGCTATCCTGCTTTTACACCAGCTATGTGACAAGCAGTCCAAAATTGAAATTATGCCCAGGTCCTACCAGCCTGTATTGCTTGACTTAAAGTTGGGCAAGAAGGGCAGGGCACACCTCTCAAAACTTGTTCACCTCTACCTCTTTCAGCCAATCTTTCCCTGTAGCATGAGGTCAAAGGTGTTCCAGTGTGATTCCCCCCACAATCCTTGCAGGATTTAACAGGTGAGAGAGCAAGAATGGATAAAAGCCTGGGGAGAAAGGCAGAAGTGTCAGGAAGCCTCATGTCAGATAAAAGAAAACAGGCAAAAAGATTGAATATTAACTGGAAAGGTTGAGATTCCAGCTTGAGATTCAGGCCTGGTACAGGATGGGTAAAACTTTTCATTATGGATGTGACCCTCTCTAATCTCTCTCTTATTTCTGCCCTTGCAGATTGCCCAGCTGCCCCTGACAGAGGGAATCAGTGCCATGTTCTTCCTGCCCACGAAGGTGACCCAGAACATGACTCTGATTGAGGAAAGCCTCACTTCTGAGTTTGTCCATGATGTGGACAAGGAGCTGAAGACAGTCCATGCTGTGCTAAGCCTGCCCAAACTGAAGCTGAACTACGAAGAGGCACTCAGCAGCACACTAAAGGAGACAAGTATGTACATCACCCTCCCTTTGCAGGCTGCCAGGGCTCAAAGCAGTGCTCAAGTTGCTTCCTGCTCTCAGAATATGAAGCTGGTGGGTTGTTAGCTAGGTCAGGGTGTGGAGATTTCACCAGCAACCAAATCACCTTGATCCACGACTTCTCAGCTTTTTGTCACATCTCTTCACCAAGCTCACACAATGCTGCTGAGATGGGGAGGGTGAAGCTCAGTGCAAACAGATGGAAGCTGCTGCTCCCTGTTCCCCCAAGCTCCCTGCCCTCCTGGATCACAGCATTAGCAGTGCTGCTCCCCCATCTGCAATCCGTGCCTTCAGCTAATGGAATTTTCTCTCTTTTCTCCAGGGCTCCAATCGCTTTTCACATCACCTGATTTCTCCAAGATTTCTGCCAAACCTCTGCAGTTATCTCATGTGCAACACAAGGCAGTGCTGGAGCTCAGTGAGGATGGGGAAAGATCCACACCAAACCCTGGGGCCAATGCTGCTCGCCTGACCTTCCCCATTGAATATCACGTGGACAGACCTTTCCTTCTTGTACTGAGAGATGATACCACTGGAACCCTCCTCTTCATTGGCAAGATCCTGGATCCCAGGGGTGTTTAGATCCCTTCACAATAATCTGCCATGGTAGGGCCCAAATGGAAAGGGTGCTATTGGGAGGGATACTGGCTCCCTGCTCTGCTGCACAAAGACACAACTTGCAAATCTTACGCCTTCATGCTGCAATAAAAGAGCTTTTGCTATTAATCTCAGCAAGCCCAAGTATTCTCCCTTGAAAAGTTGTCTGCCTACATCCTGTGCCTTCACTCCCAGTTTCCCCCAAGGAGGAATGCAGTACTGTGCTCTGAAAGCAAGCATTATCTGGTGTACGCTGCATTGTTCCCTATCCTGTTTTCCAACCAGTTGTTGATTCTGAATCCCTCATCACTGACAGACCTGTGCTGGAGCCCTCCAAGTTCTGCAGTGCCCCCTTTTATAGATTGCAAGTTTGCACTTCCCAGGCTGTTGCCTCACCCCTTCCAACCATTTCCATTAGACAGTGGCAAGAAGGAAAGTGCTTCACAGCATTAAAAATAGAAGGCAGCATGCTCTGAATGACTGTACATTCACAATGCTCAGGGTACCACACAGGGGAGAGTCACATCTCACACAAAAGCAACTCAAACATTTGTTTCCAGCCCACACACAGAACTTATACAACAGCCTCTGTTCCCACCATACCACACACAGGCCTCTCACGTTAGAATTGGTCATTTTATTTACAACAGTCTCACTAAAGAGCATTTCAAGGCTTCATTCAAGTTGCTGTTACACATGATTTTCCAGCTTGTACTACATGACTACCTTACCGCATGACACTTAGCTTTGATGACAGATCATATTGCAGCTTCCTTTGACAGGGAAATTAAGTCTTCTGAAGGATGTTTCTGGGAAGCTCTGACAGACAGGCCTTCATCTCTTGTAGTTCCTGGATCTGAGCACTCTGAGGACCAAAGTGCACCAACAAAATCTCCTCTGCTCTTTGAATTGTGCTCAGAGCTTCAGAAACTGCAAATCTGAAATAGGAAGATAATAAGAATAGAGCATGCAAAATACTTAATTCAGCTTCTTGACTCACACAGCCTTTAAGCCCTCCCTAACAGAAACCTAAACCTGTTCATGGGTACAGATCCCACTCTCCTGTGCCTTCCAGCAGCAGGAAAATTGTGTCTGCTTCAGCTGCAAAGGGAGGATGAGGTGGAGGGAAAGGTAAGGGGATGGACAAAACCTGAAAACATTATCTTTGAGTATATAGGTACTCACTACTTCATCACTGCAGCTCCTGCTAAAATTAATTTGGTTAAAGGGAGTTGTTGTGAGGAGATTTTCAGAAGCTGTCAGGGGATTTCCTTGCCAATAAAGCAAGAGGATTTCCTTCCCTCCTTTGAGAAGATGTCAGCAACATCATACAACTGAGGTATAAACACCAAGGGTGATGAGTTGACAGAATAAAACAATTGGACAGGCAGTAAACCAAGCCAGGGAGAAGAAAAAACAGACAGGCACAAAGCAGAGAAACAGACTCCAAAGAGAGTCATGAGGTATAAGAGGATCCCAGTGGAGTATGGCCAACTTTGGTAGCTCTGCCAGACTGCCCCATGTCCTTGTGAGACACCCTCAAGGTGCCAAGAGCCTTGATCTTGTGTCAGACACACTGGAGAGGTGCAGGGAAGGGACAGGATGAAACCAAACTCACCCATTGAAGAGGATTTGTGCCAGCTTGAAAAGCTCATGGCCTGTTTCTACACTTGATGGCCCATGGTGCATTTCCACCACCTCAATGCTCTTCTTCAGGTGTCTGGCTGCTTCCTGCCACTTCCCTGATGGAAAAACAGAACAAAGCAAAACAATGAGGAATGAATAAATATTTCATAGAGCTACTGCCACCTAAAGAATCTGACAGAATCAATCAAAATGTGATGAACTCTGTCCACAGAACCAGGACAGGAAATCCAAAAGATTTGAACGTGAGAGCACAGTGTTGTTCACTGGGGCAGGGAACACAGTTTTGGTCTTTCTGAGAGCCCTGCCGTCAAAACTAGGGAAAAAATGAGAGGGCCAGTCCAAGAAAATACTAGTCATGTTAAATTCAAAGTTCAGGAAACATGGCATAGGGAGAAGACAATGCCATACCAAGTGTAGCATAGACCTGTGCCAGATGATCTTCCATCTCTCCCATTAGCAAATGTTCTGGAGACAAGAAGTTTCCAGCATCCATCTGACACTTCAGGAGCATTTTGATCGCCTGATCTATAAAAAACAAGTAATAAAATTTACCCTATGGCCAGTCTCCAGTTTTCCATGATCCACGAAATAAAATCAATCCAATCTCATCTCTGCATGTTACACAGCTGACTGGGATTTGGTTAGGATTCAACCCTGACTTCATCTACACCTCTGCTTATTCTGCCCCAGTGTTGGCCCAACTCCCTCCAGGAAAACAAGGCCTAGGAATGTCCAACTCCCATGTTACCCTGATTTCTTCTTATTTAATTGCTTTACTATGGAACAACGTGTGACTTAGATTAACACCTGGATCAGGGGTATAAAAAATCTAAAGCTGAAGGCCCCAGAGACAGCAGGCCACATGTCACAGGACCCCAATGGCATGAGCAACAGTGCCATCTCATGGTCCTGTCCCGACCTGAGCTCCTCATTCCTGACCTCAGAGCACAAAGCTGAGCCTTACCAGCCTTCCCCCATCTCAGCAGGTCTAAAGCTTTCTTGATTTGTTGCTGAAGGTCCTGTAAATGGCACGACAGGTTCTCTCTGCTAGCTGAGGTTGCACAAGCTTCATTTGAACAACGAAGTGTGTCTTCTTCCCCCTGTGGAAATCACCTCTGTGATCGTTCCTGCTCATGTTCAACTCAAAGCTTACTTTCCATCTGCCTTATGGAGATGCTAAATTGTTTCTCAGTTGTATTCATTAAACAAAGGGACTGTTTTATAAATTGTTATCAGCTTATTTGATTTTATAAGAAACAGTGAGATACTGTCTTGACTCTACAGAGGCTTTTGGCTTCTGAGCAGGCATCAAACTGAGGTCTTTAATTCTTGGCTTTCCCAGACCCAAGCCTTACACACTCCAGTAAGTTCCACAGTCATAATTATGGAAGAATTACCTGCATTGTAGCCCGGCACTTGGGACAGCAGAATGAATTTCGGATGGACACCACACTCCCAGCACCAGACTCTAACTCCTCAAGGCACGCCTGGCAGCGACACTCAAAGAAATACTGCCTGAGAAGTTGCTGTCTCTCTGCAACCTTCATCCTGCACTGGTGAGGCCCTGCAAAGGATGGCAAGGGTAGGGATCTCTCAACAGGTACAGCTCTTAATGTCAGAATAAATGGATTTTTGTTACAATTGAGACTAGGTGTATTTTGGGGAGGACATAACTGGAGACTGAAAATCTAATGGTGGGCTCAAGAGATGAAATGCTGTGTTGATCAAGGCTGCTAAACAGACTCTGGCAACATTATATGAGAATTACATGAGAATTATGATATAAATAGTCATCAGCATGCTGAGGAGAGGTGAGTGACGTCTGTGCCTTGAGACAAACACAGAATCAGGGCTTACCATAGCAATGCAAAACCTCTTGGCCACTTGGGATTGGCTGTGATGCCCTGACAGTGACAGCTGTCCCACTGAATGACACGCTGGTGTTGGGGCAGCACGAGTGGTTCAGAAGGCTGAGGACAGGGAAGAAGGCTGTTGCCAGCCTCACAGGCTTCTTATTCACAACAGCCTTATCTCCAGGCCCTGAAGACAGAGAAAAACCAAGCAGGTTGAGATTGAATGCTCCCAAACCCACACAATTTCTGCAATGAGCACTGTGACCGATCGCAGATAGCAGCAGAAAGGTTCCTGGTATATTACTGCAATAAATAATAGCTAAACACTCTCTGCATGTGCACCAAGGAACAGGCCAGCGTGGGACAGGCCATTAAATTTTAAACAAGTCATTTCCATCTGCAATGGGAGCTTTTTATAGCTGATAATTCAATCTCTTCACTTCGCACAAGGAAGATGAGCAAGGACAGGACAGTCCTGAGCTCCTCAGAAAAAAAAAGAGGAGCTACTGGAGAGGGTCCAGTGGAGGCCACAGAGGTGATGAGGGGTCTGGAGCATCTCTCTTATGAAGAGAGACTGAGGTAGCTCAGTTAGTCTAGAGAAGACTGAGCAGGGATCTCATCAATACATTTAAATACCTCAAAAACAGGTGCCAAGGCATGGTGCCACGCTCTTTTCAGTGGTGCCCAATGACAGGACAGGGAGTAATGGCCATAAATTAAACACTAAGTTCCTCAACATGAGGAAGAACTTCTGGAGATATTACAAACCCACCTGGATGTGTCCCAGTGTCACCTGTTCCAGGTAACCCTGCCTGGGCATGGGATTTGGGCTGAATAATCTCCAGAGGTCCCTTCCAACCCCAATCGTTCCATGACAACACAGTAGGGCTTAAAAGTTTTTATCTTACCCAGCTCCTGCATCACAGTGATTGCTTGGGCATTACACTGCAGCTGCAACACGTGCCTCAGCATGGCTTCTGCCACAGTCTTCAGCTCTGGGGACAATTCATCCGAGGCTTTTTCACAGGTCTTTGGCTTGGACCACTGCTGAGGTGATTCCTGGTTCAACACAGCAGCCTCCAGGCCAGCTGCTTGCAGCTGTTTGCATAGAACAACTACACTGAGCATGCAGAGGAACTTGTGCTCAGGGCTGTGCTGCTCAACGTGGGGCAAAAGGTGGAACAGAGCTTGGTAAGAACTCTGGTAGTGACCATGGCTGTCACAGCCAGGGATAGCTCTGGCACCTGCTCCTGCATCTGGCGCCTCACTGGGATGTTTGCATCTTGCTTCAAGGTTCTGAAGGTCCTTGTCCCCACTGTGGGACCACCTCACCAGCCTGCTGACCTCTGCAAATCCTGCCAGCAGGACAGTCCTCAAGGCCACATGGCAGAACACCCCCAGTGTGAGCAGCAGTGCTCCCAGGGAACACTCTGTCCTGTGGTACTGCTGCCATGCCATGTCTGCACAGGCCTGGCTGCAGTACCTGGCATAGCTGCAGCCCTTACAAGGCACTGAGGCCAGCAGCTGACTCAGACAGCAATGACAATAAAGATCTGCATTAGTGGCTCGAGTGTCCCACGCTGTCTCACCATCCTGCAGAGGCACAGGAAGGCTCTCTCCAGGGCAGAGTACACTCACAAAGGCTTCCTCTTTCAACAGGCTCTGTCCTGGCATGATGTCCTGGGAAGCCACCAAGTGACGTCCTCTCACTGCATCAAAGCTCAAACTCAAAGATGCAGATGCACCTGAAATACTGTTGTTCTCTTCCCAGATCTCTGACTTCCCTTGAATGCCACCATGTGCTTCTTGTGCAGGCTCTGGACACATCTGCTTCTCATGTAATTTAACCTTCAGCTGACTTAACTTTTTTAGCAGTGTCTGGCGTGTAGGACTAGTCATGAGCCCATTCATAGCAATTTTACTCTCCAGCACTCTGAGGGCATCCTGTGCATCCTGTAACCTCCCCAGGCACAGCAGACACTCAGCTTTCCGCAGCAGGACCTTGGGCAGCAGCCTGTCTGGATAGCCATGGCTTTCAGCCCTGGCAATATCTTCCAAACAAACCTAGGAACAAAGACAAGGCCTCTTAAATGGGCTTGAAAACCAGCTGAGACTTGTGCTTTTTCATTCCACCTAAGACAATCTCGTGAAAACATTCTGTATGTTAAGCAGCAAATTCTATGTGCATAACCAACCTGCTGCCCAAATAAAGCCTCCTGACACAGAAGATGGAAAGCTTCAGAAAGCTGAGCGATGGATGCTTTAAACACAGCTTGGGAAGCACACCTGATCTGCTGTCTCTTGTTCTAACAATCAAATACCTCAGGGGCACCCAGGACCTTGTGGGGTGGGTGCTGCCCTGGCCTTGCTTACCTCAAAATGCCCCAGGTGGAAGAGAGCTGCAGATCGGTTGGCAAAGCACACAGACACCTCAGGGCTGCCAGGAAGCTCGTGGGATGCTGCCTGTGGAGACCAGAGAACTGCTGCTGCCTAGGGGATCCCTCATGGCACCTTCTCAGCAGGTGCTGCGGGATCCCCTCTGTGGGGATCACCTCACAGGAGCTGCTCCTCACTCCTCACAGGAGCCCTTCAAGCACGAGGGGCTGCAGGACCCTCTGTCTGGGGATCCCCTTGGCTGTGAGGGGCTGTGGGACCCTGAGCAGCCCCTCATGCCACACCTACCTTGGAGTAGAGCCTCAGGGCCGCCTGGTACTGACACCTCCCGAATTCCCGGTTTCCCTGCTCCCGGTACCAGATGGCAGCTGCAGGCTCCTTGTCTGTGCACACTCGGTGGCACAACTGCTCCAGGGCAGCTTCCTCCTCCTCCTCGGTCCTGTGGGGTCAGCAAAGCAGAATCAGTTTGGAATCATCAGGTCTCAAGCAGGGTCATCCCACAGCAAGTGGCATGGGATTGTGTCCAGAGGGTTCTGGAATATCTCCAGCGAGGGAGACTCCACACTCTCGATCTGTGCCTGGTCTCTGCATAGGGAAGCTTCTCCTCATATTCACAGAGTCACAGGATCAGTTAGGTTGGAAAAGACCTCTGAGATCAGCGAGACCAGCCAGTGATCGATCCCCAATTTGCCAAGCAGACCATGGCACTGAGTACCATATCCAATCTCTCCTTAAACACCTCCAGGGACAGCGACTTCACCTTTCCAATGCCTATTCACCCCTTCTGCAAAGAAATTCTTATTAACATCCAACCTAACCCTTCCCGAATGAAGTTTAAAACTATACCTCCTTGTCCTGTCGCTAGGACAGGGAGAAGAGGCCAACCTCGAATCTCCGGTCAGGTAGAAAGGCACAATCTCACCCAGGTGGAATTTCCTCTTGGGTATCACTTTCTGCCCGTTGCCTACTGTTCCGAGCAGAGCCTGGTCCATCATTCAACACCGTCCCTTTATTTATACACACGAAGAGAGATGCTCCAGTCCCCTCAGTCCCCCTCACTGCCCTGCACCGGACCCTCCCCGCCCGCGGCTCACCGCAGCAGATCGCAGCCCAGCCGCACCGCGTCGTGAAGCGAAGCCGCCGCCAATCGCTCCCGCAGCGCCGGGTCCAGCGCGGCCCAGAGCCTGGCGGTGCGGCCCTGCCACTCCGCCACCGGCAGCGCCATCACCGCCACCGCGCCACAGACAGCACCGCCATGGCGGCGCCCAGCAGCATCCCTGCACGGAATACAGGAACACTTCCGCCGTACGCCACCAGGCAGCCAATAGAAGCGCTGTGCTGGCGGGTGACGCACGCTGTTACGTAAGGAGGAGCCGGAAGGAGGCGGTGGCGGCAGCGGCGGCGGGAGGATTTGGCGGCAGCGGCGGGAGGATTTGGCGGCAGTGGCGAACGCGGCACCATGAGCGTGCGGCTGAGCGAGGGAGCCATCGCGGTGAGCGGCTGGGGTGGGCTGCGTCCTGGTCAGGGTGGGAGGTGAAGGCCGGGCCTGGGCACCGCGTCCTGCCCGGTCGCTGGGGAGAGCCAGGCCCGGAGCGGGGCCTGGTCCTGTTCCAGCGGTAGCGGCCAGATCCCTGTCCTTCGCTCTTCCACTGCATTTCCTCCCCAACTCCTTGCGTACAACCATTCTTAGGTTGGACCCGTTGATCCCAGGGGTCCAACCTCACTGATTTTGTCATTCTGTGACTGTGGGGCGCGAGGCGCTCCCGAGGAGGTGGTGGCACCTGTCTGAGCGTCTCTTTCCTCTCTCCAGGCCATCATGCAGGGGGAGGATGTCCCCAAGCCCGTCGTGCTGCAAGTCATCGTGAGTACTGTCCCTTCCCTCCTGTGCCAGCCCCTCGCTGACTGCATAAGTCTCTTGCTGTTGGTGTCACTTTCTAGTTTTGAAAAGTTTCTGAACAAATAACTGACAACCTGTTGGTTTTTTTCCCTGCAGAATACACGGGCTATTGCGACAGGAACTGGGCCTCCCCGTTACCGAGTGCTGATGAGTGATGGGGTGAACACCCTTTCCTGTGAGTATGACTCCCTGCAGGAAGGCAAATTAAGAAGTTTTCTAAGTGTGGAGATGCTAAGGATGATAAAGTTGCCAGTCTGTGTGCAAAGTGGTGAAATGAATATGGAAGGAGAATGTAGTTTACATTCAGCCACAGACTCTGAAGTGTGCAACTGCATTTTGTCATTTAAGTGAAACCTTTGTCTTCTTGAACTTTGTGCAATTTAAACAATTAACTTGCTGCAGGGTATAATGAAAATACAGAAACCTATATGTGTGATTTTAAAGTAATTTAGCTTAATCTTCCTCTCATTTCTTTGGTATGCAATAATTCTAACAATAAATACAGCGTAGTTTATGCTCAGTTTTGGTGCCTTCTTAGCAGTTGCACTGTTTTCTTTGTCTCAAACTGAGCAAGTTGTAGATCCAGTTCAGCACCTGACTGGCTGAAAAAGTTGTGGCTAACCAAGGCATCCCCTTTTAAGCCTGCAATGTGTGTGAATTGTTCCATTGTTTTCCTTCTGCTCCTGCAGCATTCATGTTGGCAACACAGCTGAACTCCCTGGTGGAAGAGGAACGCCTGGCAGCCCGGTGTATTTGCCAGGTTAACAGATTCATTGTCAACAGCCTGAAAGATGGAAGGTATTTGTGTTAATCTTTAAGTACAGCCCCACAGAAAGGCAGCTGCACTAGTGGGGACTCTTCCCTTTGTGGCTAAGCAGAGGCCAAGTGCTTTTGGTTGGGATTATCTGAAAATACTCAGGGTTTATGGTACACGAGGGAAAGTCCACAGCATCAGTAACAAGAAATAAATTGCAGAATGTGACTCTAGTGGGAGCAGATATATCTTGTACAGTGATTTAGTAATAGAAAGTTTCCACTTGCAATACTCCCAACTCCAGCTGGAATATTCCAAATAGTTGTGTAAAGCTTCCTTAAAATTATCTGCTGTTGAAAAGAAACAGTGGAGATATCGTGTTACTTAGGTGTTGTGGAATCTGGGCTTTTATTAAAATTTGAGGAAATAGGATACAAGGAAAATTCAAGGGTATAGGATATTGCAAAATGAGAAGGGATCCAGGTGAAACTGTTACGGAAAAACTATGTGTCTAGCAGGATATGAAATGAGATTTCTGTTCTATTCAGTATTTTTTGTGGAGAGAAGACAACAACTTTTGAGGCAGGGAATATATTCTCTTGTGAAATCTGGTATGGTTTTGATACATTTAAAACATGATGTTGTTTCAAGCTATTTTTGTGCCTGTTCAGCCTGCCATCATCTGTCCTTGATGCAGCGTGATATTGTTACAAGCTTACTTGTCCCTCAAGAGAGGGCTTAGTTGAGAGTAGAGAGCTTTTGTCTTCCACATCCTTCCTCCAAAGAATCAGCCTCTAATGCTTGGTTCTCTCACCTGCTGCAAAGGATATTCAGAGATGGACTTGCAGAGGGAGTGAAAGTCTTTTATTTGCTGTCTGTTCTGTGTTGTAGGAGAGTGGTTATCCTGATGGATTTAAATGTCCTGCAAACTGCTGACCGGGTTGGTGGCACTATTGGCAATCCCCAGCCATACAATGAAGGTGAGTATCTGTAAGCAAATACTTGTCTGTCAGCTCTGAGAGACTTTCAGTTTCTTTCTTTCACTTGAAAAAACCAGTCAGACTGGTTCTGGTTTTTTATTTATGAATAGTGACGTCCACATCTTGAAAATCCTTTTTGTTTGTGTAACACAAACAAATCCTTTTTGTTGGTTCGTATTTTAATAAACTCTGCACCATGGCTGAAGCTTGAGTCTCTCCATGGTATTGGGAGCATCTATACCTTATAACCTTGACAGGTTTTTATTGTAGTGAGTGGTCTCTACCTCGAGTTCCAGTAAGTAAGCGGAAGCTATTTTATGTCTCCTCATAATGAATAATCAAATAGATTATAATTCTCCTGTCTGGAAAGAAAACAGGAGGAGGAAGATGGAATAATGATCTGTAAAAGTCTAAGATGGCGTGGAGGGGATGAATAAAGAATGATGAATCTCTTTCTCTCTTTTCTATGTTCATTTGATGCTCTTTAGCTCTCGTGTTGTCAGGCAGTGGTTGTAAAACAAAGGCTGCACCACACCCCTGAACTGCATAGTTAAATCATGGAATTTGTGGAGGTAGGTGCCAAAAATTGGCACAGGTTCAAAAAGCAATTAGATGTGAAAGAGAAACCCATTAAAGGCTGTTAAACATAACAATACATCCTCTGCATGAATGTTAGGTGCAGGAAGCACTAAAACTTAGATTGTTCCAAGTACATAGATGAGAGACTGGTATGAAAACAAGGCGAGCACAGAATTCCCTGAGCACCCATTCCTACCATGCCCAGCTGAAGAAGGATTGATGCACTGGGTGGACCTTAATCTGACCTGCCATGAATCTATTTGGGTTTGTTATGTTGCATAAATAACTGAGTTCTTCACTTCTGTGTGCTGAGCTTGCAGTTCTCATGCAAACATTTTTTTTAATTAAAACATTTTTCCCTCTGAGGATGTTCAACAGTATTCTCTTCCAATTCTAATCGTTTTTTTAAAAGGAAGGAGAATAATAAGCACTTAAAGAAAATATTTGAACAGCTCTGTCAGTGATGTATATACAGATAATGGCTGAAATTTAATAGCAAACAGCTCTTCCTGAAGATTTTTTAATCTTAAGAGAAGTGAACTAATATATTTTTATTACTGAGGGACCACACATTAGTGGCAAGAGTTTTCTGTAGAATATTTTGGACAAACAGTGGTGGTAGGTACATTGCTCTTCTGGTTAAAAACCTATTTTGTTACAAAGGCAAAGACATCTTTCTTCATTAACTTTTTCCAAGGGAATTAAGAGGGGCGTTTGTTAAATGAGCCTAAAGAATCCTTTGTTCCTTTGATAGTTACTTAGCTAATTGCTGTTTAAAAAATGTGTTGACATCTCAGATTTTATGGTTTAATCCCACAGTTGCTGTAGAGACCAAGACTTTCAGAATAGCTACTGAGCAGACTGTTTTGTGCCTTTCTCCCATTTCCCTGCTTATGTGATACAAGAGCTTGTGAACTATAGTGTTTTTCAGTTACATTGTTGCTTAGAAACCACTGAGAACGTGGTATCTGACAGAACTGAGCTGAAAATATACCTTTAACTATAAATTCTGGTAAAATTACCATTACTTTGATCGAAGTTGTGTTCTTCATTTGGACTTACAAAAATACTCCGTGATGAAGGTTTCAAATCTAAACTCTTTTGGAGGTGTTACAGGTCTGTGGTCATAATATGTGTGGGCTTGCACTAGATAGTTAAAAGATGCCAAATTGGATGTGGTGTGTATTTAGTTTTAACACTGATCTTATTCTGACGACTTCATACCCTTTTATTTGATACTAAATAAGGGTTCTGATACAGAAGATGGTAATAGTTTAGATTGAGTAAGCTTAACCCAGCCTTGCAGCTCTGCAGGCTGCAAGATTTGTCATGAAGGCCTTGATAAAATGGCAGAGGTGTGTATTTCAAGTTCTATATTCTTTAAGTTCCAGTATATATTAGGAAATTGTATTTTTGAGGGACGCTCAGCTAATGCAGGATGAGCATCTTAAATGCACTTTGTGGTTTCCATTAAAACAAGTTCTGGCATTTTAAAAATATATCTTTTTAGCCTTGCTTTTGGTTTTCCTTGAAATACAGATCTCAGCCTGCCAGACCTTGGATTAAGGAATATTTTTTCTCAGACTGTAATAGCACAGTGGGACCCAGGGGGGTGAGAAGCTGGCTTTTGGCCACTTTACACGGGAGCAGTAGGTGGTTAATCTGCCTAACAAGGAAGCTGGAGACACAATCTTCTTATTACAAATCATAAAAACTTTTCAGGCAGCCTTTCATAATGGTATTGGAAATTAAGACTGAGCAGTTTAGTTCTTGTTGAAAACTGGATGGTTGTGTTATTACTGTCGTTAATCTCATTCAAATTACTCTGATACTGGACTTTCTTTTCCCTATGACAATGACTTGCTACTTACGTTTAACTTCTGTCATTAATCCTTCCATGTTGAGATGTTTATGTACTTACACATTCACTTGAACTCCTTCTTGCCTTTCCCACTGTTGTGATTTAGGTGTGTGTTCTTTCAAAGTGCAATGTTTTCCCTTCCCTTCCCTGCTGCTCCGTTCTAGGGCAGGTCTTGTGTCACGGCCCTGTGGCAGAACCTCTTGGTGACAAATTATTGGGAGCTGAGGGCTCCTGTAAGACATTTATTGCCTTTGAGTGGGCTGTGGGGCAGCTGCAGGCAAAGGTCTTGGGTTTGCCTAACCCACTCTATACAGCAGAAATGTGAGCAGGTATTTTAGCTGGTTTTTTGCCTCCTGCTAATAAAAACTAACAGCGAAAACCAGGCAGCCTCCTTGGTTTTCTGAGCACTTTAGTTGATCTGTAGGCCACCAGCCACCAAAAATCACAGTTTAGGAGTCCCTAGGCTCTCCAAGCGAGAAAATTGGAGAGATATTTCTGCTACTTCTGTATTTGAACACATGCACAGATGTGTGAATTTATTCTTACTCTGTTGAGAAACACTCGGCTGTGGGTAGGCAGCCATTAAAATGTGAATTTGTGTTTCATAACGCACACGTGTTCCAATGTATGTGGTGGTCTTTGGTTTGGTTTTTCAGTGGGTTTTTTTTTTTTAATCACAAATTGCTGCAGAAAAAAAACATATTTGGAACAAAAGTAACAAGGAAACCTCTTGCTGTTTCATACCCACATTCCCCTTCTTCCTGAATATTCCTCCCCGGCCAGACATATTTTTCTCTTAATGCGTTCTGTTGGGTTTTTTCCCACCTCCCCTTGCACAAAATGACTTTGGGTGTGGAATGCTGACCCTCTGAGCACCTGAGGCCACCGAGCAAGGGGGAGACCTGGCTCCTCCATCTAGTGGAACCTGCAGTAAATACACATTTTCCTGTTTGACGTCACGCTGTTGCCAGGGAGACTGTCACCAGTTCACCGATGTGACTCTACTGCGGCAACTTAGAGGAGCAGATTGGGTTTTGTGCAAGGACCTGGGTTTGGGGTTAAAAATAACCAGGGGGTTACCTCTGTAGGGTGTGCTGCATCAGGCAGCACCACGTTGGGGTCTCCTTGTGTTGCTTCTGCTCCTTTCCCATAGTTTGGTGCCATCCCTCTGTCCTGGGATTCTCTGCTTTTGTTCCTCGTGATGCTCTACAGGCTTGGTTTGACCTTCTTTTCCACTTTCTCTGGCCATCTTCCTCCTCCTATCCCAAATCAGGGGACCTTTGCCTTCTCAGGCCTAGATCTCCCTGCAAACCAAGATCTTGGGGATTAGTTGTGTCCAAAAGGACAGAAATGTTGGTTATTTTCTCATCTAGAGGCAAATTGTACTGTAAAGGAATTCAATTTTTTTAATGGTAAATTAGTCTTTTAATGTGCTTTTGCTTAAGATATGCCTGTCTGCTCTTTCCCTTGTAATTTATCATTAATTTAAGGCAAGTAAAAGTCCTGGAATCTAAAAAAAATGGACGATGTGTACTTACTGTGGCATCACTTTGCTCCCTGAGCAATTTACTGCTGTGAGCCAAGAGGGGCCCTGGTGAATTCTGAAGTGATGACTCCAACACCCCCAGATTAAACATCTTCATATTTCGGAAATAAAACAGAGCAGGTGTTTTCTTTGTCTGGTGTTAACTTCAGGTTTGACTTTACCCAGTGGATTTTTGGCCCTTTCTGAGTTATGAGACAGAATTCTCTACAGTTTTTTTTTTATCTTAGCTGTTAGGTAGGAGCAGAAACTACCTGTCAGAGCAATAGCAGCTGATAAACACTGAAAAGTTGTCAAGATTTCTTCAGGGCTGTCCTTTTAAATCACCGTCAGCCCTGAGTTCTTTCCAAGTAGAAAGCAGTTGCTTGAGGAAAGAGATCTGACTGGAATTCCTTTATGGTAATGTTGTTTAACAGATAGCTTGCTGCTCCTGTGTCTTTATAACACCTGGATTTTAGTATGCTCTCTGTGATTTTAATTACATGGGTTTTTTACATTCAAGTTTTATTTCCTAAAAGGGTACTTTGAATTACTGTGCTCCCTACTCTACTCTGTGGTCTCTTTGCATTTGATTACCAGGGCAAGGACAGCAACGTCCTGCAGCTCCAGCAGTTAACCCAGCACCCAGCAAACCACAGCAACAAAATGGCAATTTGTCTGGAGCAGGTAAGAGTCATCCTGGGCAGGAATTCTGATTGGTGCAGTGAGAAACTACAGCTTCAATTTAAATAAAATCATTTCTATAGTGGTGTTGCACAGGGAAATCTTCACTGAGGAGTAACCCATAACTTGACAAGGTGAATTCTCTCAAGAGGCAATGCTATACTTGGATTTAAAAGGATGAAAAAAATTGTCACACTTTCCTCTTCTTCCCAAGGGAGAAAAACACCCAAACCCCCCAACTTTATTCAGTTTACAGTGCATTCTTGAAACAGTGCTCTGTGAATACCCAAATTAGGCTGGCCACCAAGTGTGTGTGTTATCAATGCTGAGATAGAGGCCAAACATTTCAGGCGGTACGTGACTAAAATTATTTGATAGTACATCTAGAAATGTGGGTTTTTTGATCAAGATTTCAGTGAGATACTGAAAGATGCAGTCAATTTAAATGTCAGCCTGTAGACTTTTTTTTTTCTTGAGCTAAAAAGTTGTCAATCCTAACTCTTGGTGCTGCTTTAACTTGTCTGTATTCTTTACCCCTGTGTTTAAGAAGGATTTTTAAATAGTAAAATTTTGACATTTGCTTAGAAACTTGCAGTAGAAAACAAGCTTCTCCTTCCTTGCTTAAAGCTGATCACAAGAGTTTTGTGCATATATATTGACAAGATTGACTTTAGAATTAGCAGTATCACTTAATGTCAAAAAACTACTTGTGGGGTATTTTTTCCTTAGTTGTTTCCCCAAGTGGTGTTTTGATTTATAACACTTCCCACCCCTGGAAGCATTCAAGGCCAGGTTGGATGGGGCTCTGGGTAACTTGGTCTAGTGGAAACTGTCCCTGTCCTTGGCAGGGGGTTGGAATGAGTGGTTTTAAGGTCCCTTCCAACCCAAACCATCCTATGATTCTATGTTATTTTAGAGAATTTACTGCTAAACAGTTGTTTGCCACTTAAACTCTGTTCAAGTGGTTGACTCTGGACACATCTCCACTTCAGTGCCAGCGCTCTAAAGGTCTGAGAGTGTCTCTTCTGCAGCATTTTGCAGCCTAGATAACTCTTGTGACCAAGAGCAGAAAGCATTCAACAAACTTCAAGGCTCTCCGTGGTGCCCACGTGGCACTGGGAGCTCCAAGTGCTTTGCCCTCTGTGTGGCTCCCCATGGCATGGTGTCAAAGTTCTGCACCCTGAGCTGATTTTAACCTGATTTTTATGTGCAAGGCTGAAGTTCTCTCCGCTCTCTTGTGGTTTTTGGAAGGTCCTGCTGCTCCCAAGTACCACGCTCCCTCCAACCAGTTTGGAAAAGCGAGTGCTCCCAGTGCCCTGAAGACACCTGGGGGGTCTCAGGCCAAAGTGGTGCCGATTGCCAGCTTGAATCCATACCAGTCCAAGTGAGTTCCTGTGGTTTGCCAGGCCTTTTTCATGTCACAGGCATGAAGGAACAATAGCTTCACTCTGCTTTTTTGTGTGTGAGTCTCTGTCAAATCAGTCATTGAGTTCTTTGGACTTTTTTGGTTAATTTCAAACAAGCCAACCCAACAATAACCACAAGGCCATCCAGAGAAACAAGTGAAAAACTCTCCATAGAAACAACTAGGGGATTTTGTTTTGGTATTGTGGGGTTTTGTTGTTGTTGTTTTGTTTGGGATTTTGTTTTCTTTGGTTTTTTTTTCTGTGGAGAAGGGTGTTCTTTTCTTTCCTTTTTTTTATCTTTCTAAATTGCATCAACACGCTTAACAATCTGAGATTTGCCTTGCCATTGTCTTGGTGCAGCTGCCCTGCTGAGCTTGATAGGTTTTTAATATTTTACTTGAAAATCGATTGACTTGTCTGGGCTTTTTTTTTCCTAAAGAAACCTTCTTTTTGGTAACTTAATGACAAAACAGCTCAGTAAGCTATTCACTTCGGCTACTGAGCTGTTGAAAAGCATGAGGATGTAATTATTTAGTGAATGACATTTTTAAGTTATGCAAACTGATTTGATTACCCAAGTTAAATGCGAATCCTATAATTGAGCTCTTGAGTTCTGGCGTGGCTTTTCAGAGCAGGCAAACTGCTGTGTGAGAAATGTACCCTAGAAGAGTAAAAGATTTGAGGCCTGCTTCTGTGCAGAAGGATTGTTCACTATTATTATCATACTGGATGCTTTATGGCTGCTTTGTTGCCTCCTCTACAACTTTCTGCCTTTAATGGTCTAAGCCATTAAAACAGAAAGCAGTGGAAAGGGTTGCCGAGGTGCAGTGGGAAGATGCTGGCTTTTAAATAGTCACATTGCAGTTCCAGAAGTTTGTCAATCTCCTCTTTAAAAAAAAAAAAAAAAAGCAAATAGTTGCAGAGTAGTGATTTCTTGCATGATTTCAGGTGGACCATTTGTGCTCGTGTCACCCAAAAAGGCCAGATCCGCACGTGGAGCAACTCCCGTGGTGAAGGAAAGCTCTTTTCCATAGAGCTGGTTGATGAAAGTGTAAGTGTCATATGTGGAGACAAAGATAATGTATGCCAGATGCTGATGAACCCTTCATAAAGGCAGAATAGAGGAAATAAAGTGCATTTTTCGGAAATGATTTTTTTTTTATTACAACTGAAACTTGCATTCCTGCATTCATTAAGTTGCACATCAACGTGCCAGTTTTTATCCAGAATGAAGTCTTAAATGTGCAGCATTGCTGATTATTTTTCATCAAAGTCTATAGCGTGTGACTGGATTTTTGCAGCTTCAAAATAGAGTTGTTTATGCAAACTGACAACCTAATACTGAGGGTTGTGGTGGTTTCCTGTAGATTGAGAGTGACATCTCCTCCTGGCTGAGCTACACCTTACAAAACAGGGAGTGAGAGGAGCATTACCTCCAAGTTACAAGCTTTCAATTTTCATGAGGAAATTGGAGTACAAATTATTGTAACACTGAGAAATTTCCTCGGTGGTTTGTTTGGGGAACAGTATCTGGTTAATCTAACTAAACTTGCAGTTTGTCAAACCTCTTATCAAATTACAGCCTTCTGTCGTGAAAACAAACAAGATTCTGCTAGATTATATTGAGTGTAAAATGTGAGGTTAATAATGTAACATGTTGTCACCAGGCATTTGTTTTCTTTGCATACTGTCTGTATTCATTTTTTTTTTCAACAGTGTTTATATCTAGTAAGGGTATAATTGTTATTAATTCTTACTTATAGACATATCTGAGTGGGAGCCATCACAATATACTGTGTGCTAACATGTGGAGCTGCAGGGTCTATTTGAATTTTATTTTATCAATGCCAGTTTTACTGGCATTTTCAGAGGTGTCTCTATGATAGATGTAGTTCTTATGCCTTTTATGCTGAAGCTGTAGATGTACTAATGAGACTTGAATATGAGGTTTGATTGTCAGGTGTAGAATATGTCATTTTAGCTATAACTACAGATGTGAAGAGAACATTGTTTATTTCTCACATGCCTGGAGCTACCCTGGCAGACCCCACTATCTCTGCAGAGCTGCTACCACTTAACATTGCAAAGATTTTTTTTTTTTTTTTTTTTTTTTAATCTTTTTCCATGCCAAATTTCAGTTCTGACCAGTTCCCCTATTTTCCTGCAGGGTGAGATTAGAGCTACTGCATTCAACGATCAAGCAGACAAGTTCTTTCCACTCATTGAATTGAACAAGGTATGGTAGCTTTGTGCTTTCTTAGACTGACAGGAGCTAGAAAAGAGGAACTTGAGCCTAGCAAGGATTTTTAAAGGTGAACACAATCTATTTTCCCTGACCACTGATAATATCCCCTGTTTCATTGCTTTCTCCTGTAGGTATATTATTTTACCAAAGGCAATTTGAAGACTGCTAACAAGCAATATACAGCTGTTAAGAATGACTATGAGATTACATTCACTAATGAGACTTCAGTTGTGCCCTGTGATGATGCCCAGCATCTTCCATCTGTTCAGTTTGATTTTGTATCCATCTCTGACTTGGAGAACACGCCCAAAGATGCGATTGTTGGTCAGTCTAAGTAACAAAATAGCAAACTCTAAAGCTCTTTAAGTTTTATTTTTGGGTCCTGAATACTGGGCAGGGAGTGACCATAGGATGCTTCCAGTGTTGTGATCTCTTAATTCAAGTCATCCAGTGATGGTTGCCATTAAAAATACCTCAGGCAATTTTCCTGTTAAGGTGTTTTTGAACTGTTTTCTAATAATATATAGCAATTATTCTTCAAGCTAAAGACAGTAAATGATAGTTGTTTATTGTACTGTGATCACTGTTTTCCACAGAAAAGGGCTTGAAAGAAGAATGTCCTTGCTCAGCACGTGTGCATTTCATACCTTCTGTGGTCTTGCTTTCTTTCACTATCTAATTATCTCTGTAGTGATTTTGGCATAATTCATTGCATCCAAGTCCAAGTTGCATGACTGTTTTGGCTTGCTTTGTGAAGTATTGGAGGTTTGTTTTTCTGCAATTCGTTGGGCAGAGTACTCCGGAAAAATCAGAGGCTTGGGTGGGGGCGAGGGCTCTCAGGTTTCAGAGGCACAAGATGCCTGTGATTCAGAGACATTCAGCTGGGAATTTTAAAGGTAGATGGGTAACATTAAAAGTGGTGTATTCCTAGGGAGTGCAGAGGGGATTGCTTTAGCACTTAGCACCTGAACACGCAGACTTGTTTTTAGTTGCAATTTAGGATTACAGGGTTATGGGAATGCACGAGGCAGTTGTTTCATTGTGTTGCAGTCACTTTGAAGGCTCTTGCTTGTGCTTTAACAGCAAGTGTGTGTTACATGATCAGGACTGAAGTCCTCTGACAGAATGTGATGGGAAAAGATAGTACAATGCCTTGATCTCTCTAATGTGGTGAGGCTTGCATTCATGAATATCTTAATGACTGCGTCAACAAAATTAAAGCACTGAAGAGTTCTGTAGTGGAACATTCCTACCATAATACACTTAATTTCCATATCAGATTTCATTTCAATAGGGAGCTAGGATACAAGGTAAAAATCTGACAGTAGGTTTGAATTCTTCTCTTGTGATCTTGTATTCCCCAGTTGTGACCCTTGAGTAACTCTCAATTGTAACTGTTTCTCAGATGTAATTGGAATTTGCAAGAGCTACGAAGATGTCACAAAAATTACAGTGAAAGCTAACAATAGGGAGGTTTCAAAGAGGAACGTGCATCTGATGGATACATCAGGGAAACTGGTGACAGCTACGCTGTGGGGAAATGAGGTATGTACTCTCTTACCTGTTCTAAAGCAGAGCTTCCTTGGTGTAGGGTGAGGAAATGCTGTTGTCACCCGAGATGGGCACAGCACTGACACAGTCCTGGGTGTTTAAGGATCAGGGGCCGAGAAAAGGTGAAAGACTGTCTGGTTGCATTCAGGTGTGATGTTCTTAACCTTTCTCTGACAAACTGCTGACATGATCTGACTAATGTGTTCTGAACAACTGCAGACATTATGTCTCAAGCCAAGATACTGAAGGTAACGGGCTCCTGGTTTAGGGGAGGGTATGAGTTGCAGTTTGATTATGGAAAAGCCTGGTGGCTATGGCTGTCTCAAATGAGATGAATTTTATTTGTAGGCTGGGATACATGTTACCCTGCATAAATTGCTGCCTAATGAGCAGGTTGAGCACTCTGTCTCAGAATGGGAGTTTAAAGCATCAGAGCCTTGCAAGTGAAAGTTTGAACAGTTGCAGTAAACTGCTTCCTTATCTTTTTAACAGGCTACTTTGTTTTCTACTGTTGTTATAGATACTTAGGGGTTTATGTGCCAGTCTATAAAATGGGAGTGATCCTGCCAGCTTGACAGTGATGCTTTATGGCTAAATGATCAAGTGCACTGATACTGTAGGTACCTAAACACCATTAACCATCTGCTGATACAAATGAAGTAAACTGAAGTTTAGTACCACAAAGCCTTAAGATCAAACCAGGTTATAATAGGAGACACTACTGGTATACAATTCCTGGCATAACTCTTCCAACAGAGATCAGGGTCTGCATTTTGCAAAGTTAAATCTTTGCTTGCTTGTAGAATAAGAGACATCTTCAAGCCCTGGGGGTGAGTGATGGATGGTTTGCAGCTGGCACAGTTAGGGTTAGAACCTGTAAGTCCTTTACAGCAGCCCATGACTGCTGGGATATGTTTTCTGTTCTTTTTGCATCTCAGGGGTACAGTGTACAGTGAGCACTACTGCAACTCCAGCTCATTTGTAATCTTTAAGCACATGATCCTCCCCTTGCCTGCTGAGTGGTATGGGGTCCATAAAATCTATACCTTTCAAGCCCTCTCTCATGCCATGAGGTTCTTTGTTAGTGTCAGACTACTCAGATGATGGCAGTTGAACAGCATTAGAGCAGCTTTATGAGACTGAAAAACAGAAGATGGAAAGTTGAGTAAAAATGTTTGGTCAGCATAGCTGCACTTCTCTGTAAGTGGTAGTAGGATGGACATGATTGGCTCAGTGAAGCTGAGTTGTTTCATCTCATGAGGAGTCTGATATGAACAATTAATTTTGTTTCCATTCCCACAACACATTTCCCTTTCTAAAATCCTGGTGTAAAGCTGCTAACAGAGGGGACCAATCCTTTTTAACAAACCCGTGGTGTGACTTGAGGATTCTCTGGTTCCCCAGGAAACAGGGTGATAGGATTGCACCTCTAATTGTCACCTGCCTTTGCTTAAACTCCTAATGACACCCTTCCAAACCTTACCTTTTAAATACAGTGGGGCAGTTTGACTCAGGTCTGGTCTCTTGTCACGATCTGTGAATTATGACCACAAGTTCAGTACCTTTCCTGTAACGTGCTGCTGGTGCTCTCTGGTCTTTTCACACATGCAGGCTGAACAGTTTGATGGTTCCAGACAACCTGTGATTGCCATCAAAGGAGCCCGTGTCTCTGACTTTGGTGGCAGAAGCCTGTCTGTCCTGTCCTCCAGCACAGTTGTCATCAACCCTGATAGCCCAGAGGCTTTTAAGCTCCGAGGATGGTATGAGTGTGTTTATGTTGCTTTGTTTCAACCTCCTGCAGAGTATTTGTTTTTATTTTGTTTCTCTGTGCTTGAGTGGTGTGTATAGCGCTGAGTGTATGGCTTCCAGGGCTATAGAAACTTCTCTGGCTTGCAAGCCCTAGAGCCTGGGAAGGCTGTCCTTCTTAAGTTGTTCAATTCAAAAAACTTTTAATTCCATGACAGACCTTGAAAAATCGAAATTGGGGTAGTGCATGCTGACCCAAAGCCTTGGAAGGCAGCATGAAATCAGGCTTGACCAGCTCCACTTTCTGAGGCATGATCTGAAAGAACAGTATTTTTTTTCCACAGGCTTTTCCATTGTGTGAAATCTGATACACACTCAGTTAGTGTGGAGGGGACTATTTGACATCTCTCAGCATCTGGTTCTTGCCGGATATTTTTCAGATAGCAAAATAACTCTTTTATTGTCAGGAAAACAAAGTGATTTCATTGTTGCTTCTGCTGTAGGTAGTTGTTAAATTGCCTGCTTGTAAGGATGAATATAGTGAGATGTATGTGTGTGTGTGAAGAGGGTTAAGTGCCGACAGCATCAGGCTTGTGAATCCTGAGTCTTCAGATTCCAGTTGCATCACCCAAATGTGGATGAAATAAATGGCATCCTCCATTTGTCATTGAGCTGTGGCTCTCCCATACTTCAGAGGCTTGTTAGAGATAAAATTGATTGTGGGTCTTAGCTATTACTGTCACACTTTAATTAAGCTCAATTTTTGAGCCTCGTTGGTGTGTTTGTGAGATCACAAAGCCCATCACAATGGGATGGCAGTGCAACCTTTCACTGAAGAGCTGTGCTTTCTTATTTTAACAGAGGACGCATAATCTTTTCAGTGCTATTTTCTTTTCCTTTCGAAGCTGCTGCGAAGATAATGGTACCGTGTAATTTAATTTTAATTATGGAAATATCTTGATGCCCTTAAATCTTGTTATCTGCCTTGCCTCTAAGAAGTGTGCAGTGCGTGGTTTGACCACTAGCTGGCAAACAAATTGCAGTTATATAGAACAAAGCTGTCCTCCTTTTGTGGGTTTATAAAATACTGTGCTAATTAAGTCAGACTATTAACTTATTCTGAAATGCTATTTTTGTTTGCGATATACACATATTACTGTAATTGTTTCCTTTGCAATCATTGATAAAAAATCCCTCATGTATCGAGCACATGAAAATAAACGTAAGCTTTTGATAAGTCTGCGTGGTCTGCTCTCCAGAAATAGAAGTGCATCTCTGTGGTTGCAGGTTTGACTCCGAGGGGCAGCTTCTGGAATGTGCCTCCATCTCTGATGTGAGGGGTGGGCCAGCAGCTGGAGCAAATACCAACTGGAAAACTTTGTTTGAAGCCAAATCTGAGAACTTGGGACAAGGAGATAAGGTAAAGCATGGCCACTCAGCACAAGCCTTTGTGGATTGGGGAGAAAATAAAAAGCAAGGCTTTTTTGCAGGTATTCTGCTTGTTGAAGTAGTCCAAGTATTGAGCAGTACGTTATTACTGTCTTGGAATTTATGCTATTAATTAATATTACTGTTTTTCAAATAAATCCAAGCTTGTTGCTGATGTTGCAATGTGATACTTTTTTTGCAAGAGAATTCTGACCCTTCTGTAAATGAAGGGGGGATGTTTTTACCCCAAAGATGTTCATATAAGCAGCACAAAGTGTTCCAGGAGAAACAGGTGCATTAGGAGGAAGTGGTTTTCAAGGGTGCACACTTGGTCAATAGAAAAGCTGGTAATAAACCCCTGGTTTATTTTCATTTTCGTTCCAGAAACCTCTCTAGGCTTATGCTGCTTTTTATTTTTAATTTTTTTTGTTTTGTTTCAGACTTAAATGCTAAGCTGTTTGGATATACAAGAGCTTCTATCCATGGGAAAAAAAAAACCCTTTAAAATCACAGAATGGTTTGGGTTGGAAGGGACCATAAACATCACCTCATTCCAATCCCCCATCATGGGCAGGGATGCCACCCCTTAGATAAGGTTGTTCAGGGTTCCATCCATCCTGGCCTTGAACACTTTCACTTTACCTGTAATTCAGCTATTTTCTGTGACAATTTTTGCCCATGCTTCTTAAGCAACCTCTATTTTTCTGCTGAAAGACTTGACCGTGGTCTTAAACCATTATGATGATTATTTTAGTGTGGTGAGTGGGTATTTTGTTCTGTAGGCTATAGTTTAATCAAATGCTTATCTGTAACACTACACAATAGGCTTTCTGTTTTTTGTATTGGTTCCCGAAAGAAGCGTAGGAAAGTGCGGAATCTTAATCCTGTGAAAAAGTGCAGATTTGAGCAGACACAATGGAGAATCAAATATGCTTTATCTAAAGAAGACCTAGCAATTGGAGTTTCCTGCAATGGAAACACAAAATAATCTTGCTGTAGGGGCTTTATTAACATAATGGAAGCCTGAAAATTATTGCAACAGAGAGGTTGATTTACGGTTCCCCAGTAATCCATAGCTGTTAAGCTTTCTAATCCTAAATATCCAAGCATGGGCGCCTTGCTTTTGTAGTTAATTCAGAATGGGGGAAAACATTGAGTATTTTGAGGCTAATGTTGCACACTCACTCTTGCAGCCAGATTATTTTAGCTGTGTGGGCACAATTGTACATCTGCGCAAGGAGAACTGCATGTACCAGGCATGTCCCTCTCAGGATTGCAACAAGAAAGTGATAGACCAGCAGAACGGACTTTACCGGTGTGAGAAGTGTGACCGCGAATTCCCCAACTTCAAGTACCGCCTGATGCTCCTGGTGAGTCCCCGGATCGGATTACAGGGCGTTTCCTGCCACATTCCCAGCACAATCCTAGCAGAAAACCTTTTTAGGGAGTGGGGTGTCTGTGCTGTTTGTCTGTCTGTGGTTAGCTGGTGTGTCTGCTGTACCTGAGTGAGGGATGTTTCATTGAGCTGATGAGCAGTTTGTTTTCCTAGTGCTCCAATTAAAAGCTTTTCTCTTTGCCAAAAAGTTGCTGCTAGCTCAGTTGATTCTGGTTTCCAAGTGTACTATGCAGTGCAGAGTACAGATGGCCTCCGCCTCTTCAGTAGTGAAGATAAACTGAAGTAAAATGGCATTTCTGGAGAGCAGTAATTGCACTTTTACAGCTGCTACCTATATTTAGTACAGTTTTTTTGGTAGGTATTGTTCTGCCTCATGCTTTAATGGAGCCTGCTTCAGAAAGTTGTCTGGGGATTGTTATTGTGATGCCCACTTACACCACAGGCATTGAACCTTCTTCTGTTTTACAGTATAAATTAGAGTTGTGTCTGCTTCTTAGAAATGCTCTGCCAGGTGGGCCTGCAGAGAGAAGGGAGCTATCCCTGCAGCCTCACTAAAGCACAAACTGCTTCTGAATAATTTTTATCAGATAACTTCTAGGAACACATGAACTGCTTTACATAGCAGAGTCATTCTTGCAGAATACAAAGGGGGTGCTGAAGGTACACTCAAGGCCTTCAGAGCAGTGTCTTCCATTTCCCCATTCCTAATTGTCAAAGCAGCCAGGAAATGGATGTGATGCTGCAACTTGATTTTTTTTACTGCTCTATCTTGTCCTTGAATGGTTTGATAATTTTGCATAACATAATATTACATAAACTTGAGTTTATGCTCAAGTATTCAGGTATTTACAAAGTAAATGCAATTTGCACATTTGCTGCTGTCCCCCTTGGTGGTTGTTTTTCTGGGCTACCTGTTCTTGCTCACAGCTCAGCAGTAGCAGCAGGACAGAGCTGAGCATCCATCAGTGTTGTCCTGCTATGATCTTGTTGGCCTTTCCCTGTGGTTCAATCTGCTGCCAATATTAACTTGTGTTAAGTTATGGACATTCTGTGGAGCTTAAAAAGCAGGTAGGAAGTCACTGCTTTCCACCCTCAGTGGTTGAAAGGACATGCAGGTCAGGCTCTGAGAGTTACTGGAAATTTAAAGCTCTATAGCACTGAGATTTTTGTTTCCTTTGTGTTGTCTTCTGCCTTTCTGGAGGAAAAGGCAACTGGGTGAAATAACCTTTTGGGTTTTATTGTTGTATTCTAGGTGACCATTGCAGACTGTCTGGACTATCAGTGGGTGACTTGTTTTCAAGACTCAGCAGAATTCATTCTTGGGCAAAGCGCAGCTTTCCTGGGAGAACTGAAGGAAAAGGTCAGTCAATTAGCTTATTGTATTTTTACTGCTTGTCTTGAAGTTGAACTGTGTTTCACACATCTTGTGTTGGGCTGCCCTCAAATTTTTCGGGTTTTTTTTTCTTTTTTGGTCCTTCTGGTGAGGAAATATTCTTGTAATATTTTGAAGGCACTTCTGGGAAAAAATACAAGGTTTGTGTGGAGCACCAGTGTTGATCCCTCAGAGAGCATGGTCTGATATTTTTGTGTGAATGTACAGCAAATGTGGCAAAGGCAGTGGGATATGTTCATGTGCTTGCTGTGGGAATTAACAGCATTATTAAAACACATTAAAAATTGCCATATGAAAGAAAGACATGTTCTGTTTCATTTGTCAAGGGTTTGTTTTCCCTTTCTCTGGGTGATAGGCCAGCTCAGCTCAGCCCAAGGTTATCCTCCAGATGCTGGACTTAAGTATGTTTCACAAGTTCACAAATCATTGCTTCTCCCTAGTTCTTGGCAAGGACTTGTTTACTCTCCTCGGGATTATTTTCCACAGGCCATCTGCCTGGAGAACAGAGAATTGCCTGGTTTCCCCCATAGTTTGCTCCCACAGTCAGTCTGTCTACCTCTGAGCTCTTTTGGCTGCTGAAAGCTGGAGATCAGCCTGTCCTCATCACCTGAACGTGGAGAGGCAGCTGATCACTCACAGCTTTTGGGGGACTCACAGCTTTAACACATGTTGGCTCCAGAAGAAAAGACAGCCTCTTTTATGAACCTAGATAGGAAGAATCTGCTAAAAATCTCCTGTTTTAGCAATGAATGCAGACAGCGTTATCGCTAATGTGTTCCAAAAATTTGTTTACAAAACGAAAAAGTTCTAGGACACTTTGTATGTATCTTTGGAAGCAGGCAGGAAGCTTTTTTGAACTAATGTGTGTGAGCCCACTTTTGAAGACTCTTTTTTTCCCCACCAAATACCATCAGAACTTCGTGGGTCTCGTGAAAATCATGATTTGTAAAATGGGTCTTTGGCAGAGATGTTGAAGTGATTTTTCTGTGACAGAACAGTTTTTAAGGTTGTAAGTCATTAGATACTAACAGGCAGTATTATCTTCCCTTTGTCACTCTCTGCTTTTCTGCTGCATTTCTCTTTCTTCCAACCAAAATAATCTTTTCCTGATTTTTTTTTTTTCCCCACTTGTGTACTGTATAAATACTGTGTGGCTTTGTTTTGTTTTTAAATGACAATGTGGAATGCATGATAAGTTCTTGAATTGCATATGAGCCTTGCTGTGCTCCCAGGCTAAGGCTGCTTGATTCCAGGACTCCACAGATATCCCAGTTGTTGGTTAACCCATTGCTTGACTGTGGTAGGGAAATGAAGCAGGAGGAATTGTTGAGGCTGTTGTCCTGAGACACTGTTGTAGACCTCTGCCTCTGCAAAGCAGAGCTATTTTTCCTTTAATTTGGAATGATTTTTTGGAAATTTTCTGCACTCTGGCTGTCAGAGGTGAAGGGTACAATGCTGAGTTTTTGTGGTATAAGGAAGGCTGGACACCTCTGTTCTGTAGGAAGATGTCTTGCTGGGGGAATTCTAATTAGATGTGCTTGCACTTTTGCATTTCCATTTTCAGACATTCTTAACTTGTCAATATTTCCTTACTTCAGCCATGCTTAATCTCTGCTAGAGTTTAAACAAAATTTCTTAGTCGCCTTTAATGCTGAAGAGAACTGGGTGGGGAAGGAGAGACAGCAGGTCCTATGTACCAGTACAAACATGTAATGTCTTTTGAAGAGCTGCCTAATGGAAATGGCTGAGGATAGAAAATGGAACATAATATGGAGTGAGCCCTTGAGCGGGAATGCTTTGTGTTCCAGGAGAAATTGGTTTTGATTTGACACTTTTATGAGCCTTTAAAAATGGTACTCGATGCATTTGCAGTAAGCTTTTCTTAGTGGTTTTTCTCTGATAGACCTGATGCAGTGTCTTGTGAAGTTGGTGGGAGTCTTTTCACTGCTCACAGTATGGATGGAGTTCATGTACAGCCCGTGACCACACTAAGCAGAGATACATGGGCAAGGTTTTTCATCTGCTTGTTCCCTGTGCTTGTTAGATACCAAAGGAGGTAACGTGGGGTAGCAGTGACTGCTATGCTGAGGGCATTTTCAACTCTCTAATGGTTAGCACAGTTTGTGACAGAGCTGGAAAGAGGAGCTAAATGCTTTATTAAGCGAGTTTTCTTATCCTCTAATCCATAAAATGGCCAGGGGACGGGGTTTTAATATTCAGGAGGGATGTGCCTAAATTCTGTAATCTGTGAACCTAGCTGCTCCTGTTCACCTCCATTTGTTGTGCTTTTCTAAACCTTAGGAGAATCACTGTGTAGTGTAAAATAGTGCTGCACGCAGTGAAAAACAGCAGATGTAACGCTTGGAATGTGAGTGGAACTGGGGTGGCTTCAATTCCAGATCAGATGCTCTGTCTGCTGCTGGAGTGACTGATCAAGTCGAGTGCATCTGGTAGATAAATGCATTAATAATTACTTGTCAGTATCATCAGGGGGCTGCAGGATTTTTTTTGGAATGTCAGCAAAGGTTTTTACAACTCATATTTTTACAAAAATAAACTTTTTTTTTTCCACAGTCTCCACGACTTGCCTGCTCCTTTTCTACTGTTTTGACAAATTGTCTGTTATAAATGATGATGATGATGTTTAGTGTTCATATGGTAATTAGAAGCAGCTTATGTTATAAATATGACACAGTCTTCTCATGGTTATTAAAGCACGTTCAAAACATGGATCCACTTTTTTTATAGCACATTCTCCTAAATAGGCCTGTGTCAGGATGTGAAGGATACGTGCAGCTTTGATGGATAAGCAGAAAACCAGAATGCCTAATAAGGCAATTAATAGGGAAATAGTTAACTCTGTCAGTGTTTGTGATCACAGCACAACATCAGAATTAGCCAGTTTGGCAGCTCCTGTAGATTTCTAGTACTTTTGTTCCTTATACCTGTATGTTCCTTTGTTTAGGCAGCTAAAAAGTTGTCACCTTTTTATCTTAAAAACCTCTGAGTTATGGTTTTGGCATCTGAAATGTGATGATGGAAGACTCAGCTCTGCCTGTGTGGGCCAGGTAGCTCCACTGTTTTGCCAACCTCCCCAAAAGCTGAGCTGCTCTCAAAGTTCATGGCACTGCTGGGAGCCTGGAGTGTCTGCAGCTGATCCCTGTCTTTGTCCTTCCCTCAGAACGAGCAGGCTTTTGAAGAAGTGTTCCAAAATGCAAACTTCAACACGTACGAGTTCAGGATCCGAGTGAAACTGGAGACTTACAACGTAAGTATTGCCCAAAAGGCAAATAATGTAACTTGTGGCTTTTGTAGTTCGACTTGTCTCCATAGGAGGTGACTTCCTCCTCTTATGTTTGTGGGGAGAGGTTTCCCTTGCTCACGGAGAACAGAGGATTCCAAAGATCACACAAATACTGGCAGTCTTGAGCACTGAAGGAGGGATCCTTGCTGCTCCCTCTCAGGCTCATTGAGAGTGGCTGGTTTCACATGAAAACAACACACCAGCTCTGGGAGTCGTGTTGGCACTCCCAGCTAACCCAGATAGCAGGAGCAGTAAGTTACTGGGGCAGAAGGAGGTTAGAACCAAGTGCCTGGAGTGCTTCATGTTCTTTTACATGCTAAGATTTCTCTTTCACAGGACGAATCTCGTATTAAGGCCACAGCCATGGACATCAAACCCGTGAACTACAGAGAATACAGCAAGAGGTTGATTGCCAGCATCAGAAGAAATGCTCAGCTGGGGTGAGGAGGCTGGTGGTGGCTGATTGAGCCTAGAACCTCCAGGAAGAACTGAATAGATAAGGTTACATTGACTTTTTCCCCACCCTGTGTGTGTGACAATTTGGCATTAGTTACACCGTGCATGGCAGCCCAGCATAGTGGGCTGAGTGATTTGATGCATTTCTCTGGAGATGTGCCCTGGTAGGTAAGAGTGCACTCTGATGGCCACGATTTTGTAGCCTGTTGTGGTCTGTTAAACTCTGACAGCACTGAAGAGGAATCTCTAGACAGATTGCCAAGGTCTTTAGACGAGCCATTCAGAATGTCTGAAGTAACTTTGCTCTCTTCCTATATGTAAAGCTGAATTATATAACCATTTTGTCTTCTTTGCAAGGAAGTAGTGACAACCTTGACACTTTGACTTGTTCAGCAGAGGGTAGGAGGAACAGTGTCATGCAGCTTTCAGATATGGACAAAAGAGAACAGGTCTATTAGTACAAGTTAGTTCCCTTCCATAGAATTCAAAGGCTTTCACTTTCCACAGGTGCCATGCAGTTGTTAATGCTTGGAATGGCAATATGGTAGAATTATTAATCAAAGACATATCTCTTATATCTGAAGAATATCCTTCCTTCAGGGTTTAATAGGCTGAGTCAGATGGGTCTGATATTAATCAAAATTGTCTCTTCTGAGGAAGGCAGATAAGCATTGACTCTCCATCCCCCAGGGAAATCCAGGCAACTACAAAGCATTGCTTTAGTTTTCTCTTCAATTAATACTATGGATTTCTGTCTGATTTTTTTTCTTTTGGCTCACAATTCCTGCCTATGTATGTTTCGTATGTTTGTATGTTCAGTTTCTTTGGTTTTATTTGTAACGATGTTAATCAGAAAGAGGTCTTTAAATGGGGGGAGCTTTGTTTCAATAAACACTGTTTAATTCCTCTGTAGTGAATTTTGCTTTCTTTGAACACCAAAGACTTCTCATTACTGGAAAGCAATTAATTAGCTTTCATAATAAGCATTCACTTGGGGGAGATGTTACCTTATTACAAACTCTAAGGTTAGACTGAAGAATGGAGACTTCTTTGCCTGATGTTAACAGCATGGAAATGCAGTGATATTTTCACCATTTCTGTGCCTGAGAATGCTGATGAGCTGGCACTTCTGGGATTTTTATTGACGTTTACACAGCAGTCTAAAACTAACCAGGCTTTGAGATTTGTTCAGACATAGAGCTAGTACAGAAAACAGTAATTATGCTACTGGGCTTTTCAGTCAGCAGAGCATGCTAGCTCTGTGTGCTCCTAATCACATTAATTATGTGTTCCCTGGCTGCAGCTCACAGCTTGGCATTTGCTGCACAGCTCCAAGCATCCAGGCAGTGCTGCAGTGGGTCTCTGGTAGCAGAACTGAGATTTATTTATTTATTTTGCTCCGTAGAGCACGGTTTCTCCATGTATTCAGTTGGTGCCCTTTATTCCCCGTGATTTCCTGTTTGTCATCTCAAGTCTTGGTGTTTAAGTACTGTAAATGTCATTTCCGTTGATGGACATGAAGCACATTATTCTGGGCCCATTAATTGCAAACACAACCTCTTCTTTTTTGGATTCTGAGGATCATGACTGGGTTCTTCTGCTGATGTCTTGCATTTTTTTATTGAAGTATTTGTTCCCTCTGACCTTGCTTATAAAGCATTGACTAGAAAATTACAGTCTTCAGCACAGTTCTGGATTGACAAATGGTAGGTTAGTGGTGATAATCCATCTTTCCACTCTGCTAACCAGTCTTTTAGTACTGCTCCCCTCCTATCCCTCCTACCCAATTTTAGGGAGCTGGGAACAAGTGGCAGTGCACAATGTTCCTTGAGGCTTTTTTTCCAATTCCTGGGCCCATCCATATACACCAGGAAGTTTTTATGGGTGTTGTTTTTGGCAGGTGTTTGCTGGCATTGCAGCTCTGAGTGTTGCACACCTGCCTCTGCTGGGGCAAGCTGCTTCTCCCGGAGGGAATTGCTGCACATCCATATTGCTGGGTTTACTGTGCCATCAGCCAGAGCACTAGAGATGGAGGGTATCAATGCTCAAGAGCATTAAGGTATGTTACAGGATCAGCTGAACGACCTTGAGAACTGGAACAGAAAATCAACTTAAAACAGTTTGTGTGAAAAGCCATTTATTTGAGGACTAATAAAAAACAACCCTCTGCTCTAAAGTGGATGCTCATTAGTGACTGAAGAGTTGGAGGGTTTTAATCATGCTTTAATCAGCTAGTATATGATAAAAACATTGAGCTATGTGAGGCAAGGTATTTCTAGTGTAGCTATACAAGTGCCACAGCATTATATAAGCCTCTGCTGTGAGATCTCATCTTGAATGCTATGTACAGCTCTGTCCTGCAATGTGGAGAGGCAAAAAGAAACTCAGCTGGGGCGAGTACAGAGGAGGACTACACTGCTGAGTAGGAGAATAAGGATCTTTTTTAGGAGGGGCCTAGAAGAGCTAATATAGCAAAATGAATCCTGAGAGGGGCATATGATTTCCCACTTATATAAAAGATGTATGCCTCTATCTATCTTGCCTTCTTTCCCCTGATCATAGGCTAGAACTGCTGAAGCTAACTGGTTAATAAGTTGTTTGTCAATCCAAGGAAAATGATGTATCCAGCTGAGGAGTGAGGGCAGGGAAGATGTGGAGGTGTCTCCATTCTCCTCCCACCTCACTGCCAACTGGCCAGAGCCATCCAAACCCTGGTAGATCCCTGCAGCCACTGGCACTAGCCATGGAAAACTTCTCAAAGGCTCTGGGCTCTTCTGACTGTGCTAATTAAGTGGACTCACAATGCTAATTTGGATTATTGGCAAACTAGCCTGTGCCTTCCTTCCCTTCATCATAAATCTCCCCTGCTGCCATCCAGGTTATTCTGGATGGCTTCAGCCATTATCTAGGCTGAATATGTATTTGCTCAGTTGAAAGGATTCTGGAATTCTTCGTCACTGGATCTCTGTGAGGTGAGGATTCCTGTGGCTGCTCGTGTTTTGCTTTAAATTAAATGTACACAGCGGAGATGAAACTGGGGAGGCTGCTGGTTGTGAAACAGGCAGGTGCAAAGGCAATTACACAAGAACATCAAGTTCTGCATGGCCAGAGAAGATCTGGAGCGTGCTCTGCCGGCCCATGTTCAGGTAGTTTGCTGTTTGTCTTAATTCCCCCTGGTGGGATTGAACAGTGTTTTCAGCAGACGTGAATTTTAAATGAGTTGTTAGTGACCCCTTACGAGTCCCTGGAGGGCAGGTTCTGTTTGAGCCACGTCGAGTTTTTAAGATGCATCAGGTGGTTTGTTGTTTGTTTGGGGTTTTTTGTCCCCGAAGTAAAGCTTTTGAGGAGCAATATATTCCCAGAGCTGCTGTAGGGAATAAATGGTGGCCTTAGCTGGATCAGGAGTGACTTTGTGCTGTGTGTGCTCTGCCTGGCAGCTGGGATGAGTGTGTGTGTGTGTGGGTTCCTGTGTTCCAGCACGATGGGATTGTCCTTTTAGTGCAATGGGTGTGAGAGTGGAAGCTGATGAGTCTCATGTTTTGATTCCTACTTCTCGCTGATATTTACATTTGCTGCCTAAGATGCAGCGTAGCATCTTGAGGAGGGAATATTAACTTTCATCCCCTGTCCTCTTTTGTCATCTTGCCTTTGGCCTTCTTGTTTTCCAGCCCTTGAACAAGTGGCCACTTTGGAGAAGAAGTGGCCACACCACAGGGTTTCTCCTTCACCCCTCAGGCTGCTGTAGGGCTGCTGAAGAGACTCAAATGGGAAAGAAAGGGAAATTTCACATCACTTTTGATGTAAAAGGCTTAGGAAAAACGTGAAATGGAATGAGCTGCCTACTTCCAAAGCCTGTGTTTGTGGAAAGGAGTGGTCTGCAGCATATTACGCATTATAAATACTGGAGTAGTGCAGTAAATATCAGTAATCTTATTACAGGGACTGGAAATTCTCTTTAATATATTATCTGCGAGGATGCAAGAGGCCCACAGACCTTCTCGCAGTTTTTTAAGTCTGTTTTTCATGTTTACATTTTTGCATTTCAATCATATGCATATTTAAAAAAAAAAAGGGGGTTTGGATCGCCAGATGGATTTTTCATGAGGCCTGTTACACATTTTTCTGTGTATTTTATTTGGATACTTAGGTGTCTGTGTTTGGGGGGGTAGGGCGTTGTTTGTTTTTAGTTTTTTCCTGTTTACATTGCATTGATTTGTTGTTAAATTCAGCCTCTGTGCCATGCCAAAAGCGTGCCTTTGGGAGTGTTCCTCGGCTGCTTGTTGTGCTTTTCTTTTTTCCCATCCTTGTAAGTTATTTAAAATAAACTGGACACTTCCTATGGCTTTTTTTTTTTTCATTTGTCCCAAACATTTTGCCCTTTAAAGAGATTTTAAACAATTAAAAAAAATTTAAAAAATCAACAAAACAACAAAAAAAAATCAGCCTCCTGAGCTCTTTTTCTATTACCTAATGAGATTTTCTTTAAGGTCCCATGTGAGGATGTAACCTCCCATAGGGATGTAATTCCCAGGTATAGTCCAGGTTAGGATAAAGGCACTTGGGAAGCTGCACTGCAGAGGATGCTCTGAAAATGGGCTCTTTTCTCTTAGAGTTTATCCTCAGAAGTTGGCAGAGCAGGACCAGGTTGCAGGTTTATCTGATGGAGAAATGAAAGATGTGAACATTTGTCATGTCCACTCTGACATCACCGCGGAGCAATTAAGAGGAAGAAATCTAATTTTTTTTGCCATCAGTTTAGCTCTCGGAATTCCCTCATGGCTTATTGTACAAAAGGCTGAAAAATAAGAGTAATAATCCGATTTTTGTCTGTTTCTAGTGTTTTATGTTTTCCATTAAAGCCTTGCTGCTATGCTGCACTGACTTTTTGAACTGCAGGATCAAAAAATACTCCTCCCTTTGTTTTTGGTGAAGACTGCCTCTGAAAAGGATAAATATTATTGACTGAGGTATTTAATACACTAATGAAACCCACAATTATTGACTATGTAATTAATATACTGTCTAAAAGTAAAGTTTGACAGCGCATATAGAAAAGCGATATTGACTTGCGCTTCTTTGGCAGGGAGCCTCGCAGGTTTTTATTTATAGACACTGAAACACGTTCTTCAAGTAATGATTCAATCCCACTTTGTGCTTGCCACAAGCTAGAAGGCTGCCCTTCTTCTTGCTGACTGTAAGGCTTTCACATTAGCTGTGGGGAAGGAGAATTTTCAGCCTTCAGCTTTGCTGCCTCCTGCATTAGGTTTTGGGGCTGGAGTGGCCCTGTTGTTTTCTGCAGACTTTTCCAAGGAGCTTTTTGCTTTTTGTAAGCAAGTGTGGGGGTTTTTCAGACTTGCTTTTGGGTTTGTTAACCTTGGTGAGTGATGGAAGTGTGAGGGGACCAAGGGACAGCTTGGTAAAGCTGGGAGGGTTCCACCAGGCAGAGGCTTTCCTCAGAATTGCTCTATTTTTATTCTCAAAGCATCTTGTGGGGCAAACGCTCTGCTTTAGGCTCAAGGTGATACATGGTTTTGCTCTAAGCTTAAGTGGCCTTTCTTAAGCCTAACAGCAAGATTTAGCCTTCCCCCTGGACTGACAGAAATCTGCAGGCTGATGTGTGTTCTTGCCTTATTCCAGGGTTGGGTGATACTCACACATCTCCATCAGCCTTGCTCCTCTTCCTCTTGCAGCCCAGCCTTGTGCTCTTTGCTGCTGCTCAAGTTGCCAGGGACTGCATTTAGACTGCCAGGAAGCTGAAGCTGCATTTATAAATGGCTTTAAGTTGTTCGTGTGCCCCTGTGAAATGTTAAACTTCTTAGCACCAGGTGAAGTTATTTACATCCAACTCAGAAGCTGATAATGAAGGTTTTTTTAGATTTCAAGTGATTTAAAAAAAAAACTCCCAAATCCCAAGTGTATCAGCTATGTGGTAATTGGAGCTTGTGCTGTCATTAAAAATGACAGCTTTCTCCAAAAACATTCTTAGTGCTTGTAAAATGCAGCTAACATAACCTATATTTAACTTGTATTAGCTAGAATTTCCTTTCTGTGCTTGCTTGCTTTCAGAGCTTTGGTGCAAATACAGAGGTCCTGCTCTATTCCTCAACCACGAATTATTTTACCTGGTTGGAAGAACAGAAAGCTTTTAACCAGGCTTGGACAGAGGGTATCTCTGTGGTTTTCCCCACAATATTTTTTTTTTTCCAGCAAGCAAGTAGAAACCATTCTTTGGGCAGAAATAAACCTTAAGCAATAATGTGTGGCAAGAAAGCCCAAATTGCTGAAGGTTGGGACAAAGCTTCTCTTCCTTAACCTTCCTGAACAGCTCTTCTTTTTTTTTTCTTTCTTCCTTTTTTATCTTTTTTCCTCCTCTTTTCTGTCCCTCTGCGGTCAGTCAGAACCATTTGCATGTCGAATCGTTAAGGCTCTGTCCCATAATTGAGATGCTGGGTGGCAATCTGCTCCCCTCCTCCGCCTGGAAGTGTTCCACACAGAGCCCTCTAATTAAACAGAAAATGGTTTGTCATGTGTAACTGCCTCTTCTGAATGTAACAAACTCATTTCAAGAGATGCCAACACCATCTTTATAGCTGTTTTAATAATCTTCCCTTGAATCAGAGAGGGCTCTAACCTCGTATTTCACTTCACCAGCTGTTTATTTTGCCGTTTGGTTGTTGTTTTGTTGCTTTTTTGTTGTTTTTTTGTTGTTTTTTCCCCTCTCCTTGCGCCCAGAACGCGTCGACTCCTTTTTCCCCCCTTTCCCTGGGCGCGTGTGGAAATCCTCATTAGAGTAACCGAGTCGAAATCTGCGAAATAGTCAGTTAGGGCTGAGGCTTTTAAGCTTTTTACCATTTACAGTGGGAGCACGCGCGGGCTTTGGGCTCTGAGCCTTGTCAATCACCCGCCTGTCACGCCGGGAGGGAGCCCAAAAAACTGCGCTGCCGGCCCCATTCGCTGAGCAACGGAGGTGTTTAGGCAGTTTCCAAAGCTAACATCTATTTTGCAGACAGATGTGCATGCCACAGCCACCCTCCACACACGCCTGTAATAGAAACCATTAGCTCCCCGCTCCCCCAGCGCGGGGGAGAGCTGCAGTGTGTTCTTAATGCATGAAGTGTGGTCTGGGTAGGACACAAATAGTGTAGCAGATTACCAGGTGAAATTGGCTTTTACCTCTCCCCCATCCTTCTCAGACACTTTCCTGCCAAACTTCAGCTTTTAAGTCGGTGCTCAAAGAAATTCTCCCTGTGTAAAAGGCCTCTTGCTGCCTTTTAAATTGGCTAATGTTTGGCAGAAAATCCGAATAGCGGGTACAGTTATTTAGTGCCTTCATTACTTACTGCCTGGAGACTTTCTCTGATATTAGTGGCTCCTGTTTATTCACAGTGTGCTCGTGTCTGCCTCTCTCCTGACAGCCTTTTGGGTAAGGGAGGACCTGTTGGAGCTCAGGGTGCTGTGGCACAGCTTTGTGTCCTGGGACAGCACTTTTTCCTGGGACAGCTCCCATCCCCTGTGCTGGAAATCCACACTGTCCCTTGTTGTAACAGCTTCCTGCACTGGTTAGATGAGGAGCAGTGTTCTCCCAGCAAGCCACGTTGTTAACATCCAGCTGGGATGTGAAAATCACTTCTAGGTTTATATCTCTAAATATTGCGAGTATGATGCCACCATCTTCAAAAAGGGAAGGAACAGCAAGCCGACTCCTGTCAGTTTGTTAGAGCATATTTATAACTCAAATGCTAATTCCTGCTCTTGACTCATAATAGCTTCTGAATTCTGAATCTTTAAATTCCGGATCTCATGTTTTGAGGTTAATCCATTCAGATAGATTGGGAAACAGAATTTATAATTTGGAGAAGTAATGTCAGTCCTTCTTTGCTTCAGTCAGTCATTCCATGTTGGCAGCAGGTCCCACCAGCGAGCCAATATTTGACCCTTCCTTATAGACTAGTCAAACCTAACATATTCATTTTATCTGACTTGATCCTGCTGTTCCCTTCATACTCATACCTTGGCCCACAAGCTTAAGAGTCACAGGAGCTGGCTGTCAGCACACTTGCCTGACTCTGATTTAACTCATTCAGCTTATTGTGAGCCTTAACCTATTTTCCGTGCTGTCTCCAAGAGTACGGCTTCTGCAAAGAGATTAATAATTCAAAAAAAAAATATCTTAGTCTTCAAACCTCTCCCAGGCAGCAGTGCAGACTTAGGGGGTTTGAAGAAAAGAGTGGCATTAACATCCCACCTATCAGTGGACATGGTCTTTAGCATCAGCCCTTAAGCCAGCCTTTGCAGTCAGAGCCTGAATCACCACGGCTCCTGGCTGATGCTAAAGCTCCAGGAGTTGCCTTCACCTTGTAGAAAGCTTTGCTTGACTCACTCTCATTATACTCCAGCCTTGTATTGGATTGTGGGGAGAGCATGCTCATTGCTGAGTGAGATTCAAGGGAAGGAGTAACTGTATTTTGATTTAGAATTTTAATTACCGTGCTTGGAAACAAATGCAAAAAGACAAAGCAATTTGAAGGTGAATTGAATTTTGGAATGAAAACTTAGTGTCCGATGGGGTTGGGTTTTTTTCCCCTCAGTTAACAGAGCTGGTGAAAGATCACAGCATTGTAATGGTCTTGTTAGTGTCATTTCCTCTGATTAATGAGATGTCATCTGATGTTAATGACTGGTCCAGTCCTCAAGCACCAACCTATTCCCATGCTTTGCCTCCTCTTCCTTGAGCATTTTGAGGCCAGTAGGTATCTCAGAGCAGGAGATGAGCCACATCCCCTCTCCCAGCTCAGGTTTCTCGTTGAATTTACCAAACCCGAGGTGGTTGATTTAGCATTCCCCCTCAAGGGATGCTCCTGAAAATAAACTTTAGACTCTGCTTACACACCTTAGTTTATTGTGGTGGGTGCTAAGTGCTTACAGGGGGGGCATTCATCCCAATTGAAGCCTGCAGAACACAGTGTGCCAGCTGTGTGTGACTGCTCCCATAAATCCCCCTTCCAGGAGTTCCTGGCTGTGCACTTTATAAGTAGGCTTGTAGCAAACACCTTGCAATACATATTCATTATTTCAGCTTTGCTTAATGCATAAGGCTTGGGGAGGGGGGGGAGAAGGAAGTGGCTTCTTCTCACCAATTTATGTTCCCTGAGCTAATCCACCTCCCCTGCTTGGCACCGTTAACTTCCAGTTGCAATATTTTGTGTCTCGCAGAAGCAAGTTTTAATTGCGCCACAGAAGTCCCTTTCTGCCAATAGTTCATTAGACTTCATGAATGCTCCAACTGAAGAATGGTCTCTCTGGATTAGCATCATCTTCCAACACACCCTTCCTGCTGGATCGCTGTCAGATGAATTGATAAAATAGTATTTCTGGACAGAGCCAAAAACATACTGGGGTTGAGATGCAACAACCTACAGGCTCCCAGACAAATGAGCAGAAACCAGGGAAAGCCATAATTCTGCATTCAGGACGTCACAGGCATGGCAGGAGCTTTGGAAGGTCTAGATTAAAAGGTAGCTATTTTTCTTCTGGAAATAGGAAGAAGGGATTTGGTGCCAGTCAGAAGCAAAGCCTCCCCAAATCAGGCAGGAAGCAAAATTCACTGCAACAGTTCCTCCCAGAGCCGAGAGCAGCCGCAGTGCCTGATCAATAGGCAGAACCCAGAGGTGCAGGCAGAAGCATCTCTAATATGCCCACACTAATTAACTCTGAATTACCAGGTGTACATGTGAAACCTTTAAATGATCATCCTGGGGTTTAGCAAGCAAAGTGTTGCCTGGGCTCTTCCTCCCCATAAAGCTGTTAGCAACCCTGGGTTGCATTTGTGGGGTGAGTGAGCTCCATGCTGCTGCTCAAGCTGAAGGTGATCCAGCAGTGCAGCCACTGGAATAACCCTGGGAAAATAGGGTTTAGGCTATAAACCTTGTTTCAGCTCTCATAAGAGCTGCTCATCCTGGGAGATAAGTCATGGTGTGCCTGTCTTTAAAAAATGACTGGCTCAGCTATTGTCTGCATAAAATCACCTTTGTTTATAGTGCGTTTTTCTAATGGCTTGAGCAGCGGAGTAAAATTTAAATAAGTAATTATTGTGCAGGAGGCACACGCTAAATGGAATGATTTCCCTGGCTGCTCTGCCCTTTTGGCTGCACTCTGAGCACAAGGCAACTCCCTTGGTAATCAGGTGGGTTCAACCAGGCAGCTTTTGGCAGTTTGTGCACCTTTGCTGCAGGAGCTCGTCTGCTGCTCAACATCTGCCTAAGCAAATCAGCCAAATTATCTCTACAACCCAAGGAAAACTATAGAGTCTGGGGGATTTTTTTTGTCGTTGGGTTTTTAATTTTGTTTTGATTTGATTTTTGGGAGGGTTCTGGGGGTTTTTTGGTTGGTTGTTGTTTGGATTTCGTTGTTTTTGGGGGTTTTTGTGAAACTGAGAAAGGCAAGAAGCACAGAGCCTGGGCTTGGATTTTTATCCCAATAACTTGGTGTCCCTCCACAGGCTGGCCCTTCAGAAAGCCACCAGCACTTCTTCCGGAGCCAGCAGGTGGAGCTTGAAGAATAGCATCAATATCCAACCCCATTTGTGCTAGAGCCCATTGAGTGGGAACTATCTGTGCTGAAATCCTGATTGAATAAAAATTGTTCATTATGCAAACTGTCTGGTTCAGTACACAGAGGCAGCCCCCAGGCACAGACCCCAAGTAGCTGCTTTCTCTTTCCCCAGATTAAAACATATGAACTGCTTTGATGTAATCTTATAACAAAGCCTAATGGACATTTTATATCCTCTGAAGTTGACTGTCATTTCTCATTGCTCTGCTTCCTCTGGCCTATTAATACTCCAACCCGGGGAGCAACTTGGGCTCTCTTTGCTCACAAATACGGTACATTTCCCATCCATATTTAAGGTTTTTTATTTATGTTTAAATACTGTTAGATTACATTACAGTATGTTTAATCCCTTGTTTTTTCCATAGCTATTTATCACTTTAATGGAATGCTGCAGAATATTACATTGTGCAATGTGTTTAAATTGATAAATTGTATTAGAAAAATATTGGATAGGATTTTTAATGGTAAGTGGGGCTTTAGTAGATATATTTTCTCATTAGTAGACTAACTGCACACAGACTGCATGAGGCTGGAATGTTAAGGATTTTGGGATAAGCTATATTTATGACTTATTTGACTAATTAAGGCACAATTTTATCATAAAGTTTTTCCCAGACTTTGCTGAGCAGGATGAAGGAGGAAAACTTGCCCCAGTGCAGTTACTCTACAACATCAGTTGCCATAACAACTTCATGCAATACTATATTTTTACTTGAAATTCCTTTTAAGACTCAGTTGCTGTAATAATTTGTTTCAGCTGCTAAAAGGCATGTTTCTCTTTGTGGTGGTTTCAAGGCTCTCATTACAGTAACAAAAAAGTGGTTGTGTTAATATAGACTCTTTTCATTTCAACATATGCAAAAGTTCAATAGACTCCAAAAATAGAATTAAAGGGTGGAGGTGATGAATCTGCTATGAAATCTCTTCCAGTCTTTAGGAAAGAGGAATGGGTTTAGCTAGTGAAGGTGAACTTTATTAACAGCCTTATGGAGAGATGCTGCTGTTACTCCCTACCTGTAATTATTGCACCCAATGGGAATCTAAAACTGCAACTTCACGTTGTGCATCCCTCTGCCTCACATCATACCCAGGCCCCTTAACTTCCACGAGAGATGGAGAATGTGTTTGCTCTCCAGAAGAGCTGAGGCATCAGCCAGTCACCTTTCCAGGGATGCTGCTGCTGCTTTGGGAAGCTGGTCCCAAAGTCTTTGCATTTAGCCCCTCCTAATCTCTCTGCTCCCTTCGTTCATTAAATAATCACCTCACACGAACATATATTGTCTGGGTTTTGGCCACGGGCACACTGAAAGTGTACAAAACAATTTTCAGGCAGCCTGGAGCATCATCTGATTTCTGATTCTGATGTTAATTTAGCGGAAGGCAAGGAGTGCATGATAAGAAAGTTGCTCACTTTTTATTTTTAACCCTTTCCCCTAACTTTGGTGATTGTTGCTTTCTTCCAGGAACACGCTGTGCTGGAGCAGCCCCTGCCCATTGAGCCAGCCTTGTGCTGTTATAAATCCCCCATCTGGCTTCTGGCATCTCACGGTGCAGGCAGCAATTCCTCGAACAAGTTCTTGTTCTAGTTCAGCATATGGACCCTGCTTCTGCTGGTGCCAGGCAAATAACAAAGTTTTCAGCTATTTGGTTAATTGAGGCAGTCAAAATAGAGCTTTTTTTAAGATCATCTCCAGGTTTCTGCAGTTCATGAAGAAAGAAGAAGTGATGTCCTGATGGTTTTCCTAGGTGTTTTTTCTCCTAAGGAAGAATGTGGAGGCAAAGGGGACTGTGCTGCCCCCAGAGCTGTCCAGACTGGGGAGCTGAGCAGGTATCTGAACTTCAGTGCTATTCAAGTGCCAAAGGCTTGTGGCTTTTCTAACACAGCCCTTTGGAGCAGGATTGAAGGTGATGAAACCACTTTTCTTCCAGGGCACAAGCAGTGTTTGCTTTCTGGAGCTGGGGGATGCAGAGTCTAAATCTGCCTTTGCTCCCTGATTCCAGAGTATGAAGAGGATTTACCCTCACTGCAGGAAGGAGAAAACACCAAACCCCTTAAAATCTGTATAGATTCCTCCCCTCCGTGTCTTTGACAGGATTCTGCCTCTGCTCTGCCATTTTACAGCTCTCCAGCTGGATCTTAGTCTTCGATACATTTACGACTCTGCTTTTTCCTGCATTCTGGTCTTTTCATTCCACCCTTTCCTAACCCTGATTCTCTCTGCTGAGTGGAAAGGGTTAAAATGGTCGTGTTTTGCCTCCCCTCTCTCTGTCCAGTTCCTACCACGACCCTTGGGTTTTTAATAACAGTGGAGATGATGGCCATTTAACACAACCCCCTGCCAGCAGCAAAATCTTCATCAAGGTTTTCCTGCCGCCTCCCTCAGGCAGCTCATCTTGTTGCTTAATTGTCTTTTTGCTTTCTCACAGCTTCAGATTTTAACTGTATTCCCCCTCAGACTGTAACTGTGGTTGAGTTGTGTGGCTCAGGAGAATGACCCCTTTACAACTCGGTGTCTGTCAGCCCTGGCTGTGAAATTTGGGCTGGGCAAATTATTTTGGGTGAGTAGAGATGATAGAAAAGGGCATGTCTCACCATGAAAGATGAATCATTCCTTTGCCTTTTACTCCTTGTTGTAGTAACATTATTCCTGAGGAATTTTTTTTGCTATTTATGTGATTGTCAGATGTGATTCCATCAGAATTACAAAGGAATTCAGCACGAATTAGTGGCCACTTAACGTTATAGAGAGCTGCGATGTAAATGTACTCCATGATCTCATCTACAACTCAGTCCTTAGCGGATGCTTCAAGGTAGATTTTTTTCCTAAAGTGGTCATAAATTGCAACCAGTCATTGGACTCCCTCCAGTCCTAGAGCAATTACTGGGCCAGTTCAGCTGAAGGGTTTGATCAGGTGTTTTACTAGCAGGATTTTATTTCACTAAATGAACATCTCCTAAAGAACCGGGAATGTAATATTTACACGTTAAAGTGCTGCCGTAATGGCACTGCATTTAACTTCACTAGGAGACCAGGAATCCTGTGGTAAAATGCCTGATAACTGCTGCATTTACCAGGGGAATGAATTTATAGCATTTGAATTCCTCCAGCAGAACAAAGGGCTGTATTATGAAAGGACCCTCTTCTCCCTAACAAAAAGCTTTGAGCCAAGTCCCCGTTTCCTGCTCTAGGAGAGTGTGGTGTTGCTTTGCATCTCTGAAGTTCTTGCCTTGCCTGACTGCCTGGAAATATTTTGGATAAGTAAAAAGAGAGGGGGTGTCCTCCTCCTGGTGTACCCTCCACAGGTTGGGTATGACTTAATCCCATCTGAAGATTCTGGGAGAGATTCTCCATGGGAAGTGGAGCTGCGTGTGAGTTCAGTGCGTGGAAAGGCGATGGAGGTGGGATTCAAATCCACCTACTCCAGCCTGGAGACCTCATCCTCCCTGCCAGCTGGAATGCCCATGGCACACCCAGGGAGATTCCCAGAGGCTGTCCCGCATCCCTGGGCCATCCTGTCCCCTCTTGGGGCTCAGGGATGAGCAGCAACACCATCTTTACTCCTGGCTTGTGTAGCCAACTCTGTATAAATAACTTATGTTATGCAGCTTCCCCTCCCCTCTATTTTCATCCTCTGGTATTAATAGTAGCTAATTATTGCTTTTACTATTAGGTCATGTGTTGTAAATACACTAAATGTGGATCGTGTCCCGTGCGTGCTGGTTTGGGTGCTAATGCCTGGATCCTGCCTCTTAACATGCAGCCTAATTGCACTGCTCAGCCTGGCATGCTATTTTTTGGGATAATTGCTCCCAAAGTCTCAGCATTTTAATGTAGTCTGTATTACATGGTCTAGCTAAAAATGGTTCTAAACAAACCTTGGGTTCTATCACGAAAGAAATCATAGCAGAGCTTCCTGGGGAAAACAGGGGGCTTTTCCTCCTCTCTCTTTCCTCTTCTCTGCCCTGCAGCTCAGTGCTGTGGGACTGCTGGGGTTGCAGAATCCCCTCGGAGCAGAGCCCTGCTGTCACTGCTGCCTGCATCCATGGGTGGCAGCGAGATGAGTCGGTGACAACCTGGTCACTGGTGAAAAATCTTTTTAATTATTTAAGTGGTGGTAAACGCCTGCTCTTATTGGTATGGGCATAAGCTGCAGCTTCTCTAATTTTCCTCTTTAATCTCTCCTGGAAGAGCTGAGTGCCTGCTCTCCTTGCCGTTGTGTTTCCCTGAAGAAAGCTGCTTTGAAGAAGTCGACTCCCTGCTCAGGATGCTGATGCGAATGAGTCCCTCAGCAAACAAGTTTCAGGCTTTTACACTAAAAGCACTTGAGGGTTATTTGTGAGTGTAATGTCAAGACAGCCTAATGGGAGAAATGTGCCCCGCTCAGGTTTAAACCACGCAGCACTGTGAGCTTCCCAGGTGTGGTGTTAGTGCTGATTTCGCCTTTTTCTCCACTTTCCATTTGGGAGATGGAATAAAGCAGAGTCCCGCGCTGCCTTTCACAAGGAGACTGTCTCCTCTGCTGACAGCTCCAGGAGAAGTGTTCCTGCTGCTCTCTGGGACCTTTGGCTTCCCCTCTCAGGCCAGGAATGCAGAGCCTGCTACTTTGCAAAGGGAATGCTTCCTGCATGGATGTGTTCACTCCATCAGCAGCTGACTCTGGTATGAGCGAGTCCTACACCCTGGGCTGTGCTGCTGCAGAAAAGCTAATTTCCCTCCCTTTCCCACTCTTTGGGGCAGAGCAGAACATATGTGCTGTTACCTCTTAATTCTTCTTTGGAGCATTAGGCCTAATAAAAACCTTCCAGGGTTTCTGATGGGAGAAGCAGCTGCCGTCGAGTGCTAAGAAACAAAGACTGATTAAAATTAAAAAGCCCCACGTACTTCTCCCACTAACAGGGACAGGGAAAGAGTTTGTGACCCCCTCCCTTGGCAGGTGACACTCTTCTTTGCTTGACTAATTGCACCCGGGCTGCATACCTGGGCAGCTGTACCCTTTAAATAACAGAACACTGAAGTGTCATTGCTTTCATGTTTGTCTGCTCGCTTCTAATTATTGAAGGCAGCTGCCTTTAAAGCATAGGCCATTTCCTCCCCTTCCTGCAGCGGGGTCATAACAGCTTGTTTATACACTCCTAAGCTGGTTTGCTGCAACAGATTGTGACTTTAAATAGAAGGTTGCTAAGAGTGAGGTAAGGGTGCCGGGAGAAATGAGCTTTCTCAAAACAAGGCGCTTGGTATTTCGGGGAGATGGGAGCAGCAGGCAAAAACGCAGCGCTGGAGAGGTGCGGGATGGGCGGCTCTCGTTGGCGGTTGGTGTAACAACACAGATCTATACATATGTAGGTATCTGTGCTCTTTTAGAAAGCAGAGGGGAGTGTGCTGGAGCTAGCCGTGTCCTGGGGAAACCTCGCCCGGGGTTTTCCTGGACCATCTCGTGAGACTGTGCCATTACTGGTTATTTATTCATCCTCGGCAAATGCCAGCAGCTCCTGTTTGGCGTTGGGCTGAATATCAAGAAAGTTGATTCATGGACTTGAAAAAAACAAAACAAAGCCTACACTGGGCAAATGCTAGAAAATATGTGTTGGTAAAGAGGTGGACTGAGTGATGAACATATTTTCTATCTCTCATTTCTCTGACTCACGGCCCTAACTTAGAGCAGATTTTATTATCCTATCAAACAATTAATTACCCACATCCTTTAATTTCATATATATACAGTTTCAGATTGTTTTTGTCTTCAAATGCCTCTTATCCTCTCCCCAGTAGACTGTTGCTGCTAAATAGATGGGATTATTTTCTTGGTGGCCACGCCAGATTTATTTATACTGCTAAGCCTGCATGAGGAGTTGGGGTGAAGACAACTATCAGACTACCAAATTGAGCTTTACCCCCTTGGATTTAGTCCCTGGCAGGCTTCTGCTAAAGTCTGGGAAAGTAAAATTCATTAGATGAACCTTAGCATGATTTTTCCATGGCTCTGATTTTAATCAAAGTGCGGATTTGAAATTGTTTTATCGTTAGAATCTGTTGACTGAACGTCAATGCAAAGCAATTCCCCCCCTGCCTGGTGTAGAGATGCATCCTGTGTGCTTAGGTAAATCCCAGACTGAGGGAGTGGAACAGCAGAAAGGGTAGAAATTAGCCTCTGAGGCTTGCAAATGCACTGCAGGCTGATGTCTCTCTGCATTTCAAGGACTGAAGTTCAATTGCAAGGCTGTTCCTCTGCTTACCCATAATGGGCAAACTAATCAATTAAAACGGTCTGTTCTTAAGCCATTGCAGAAGGGAAGGCTTGTTTCTAGTAACTGCCTCGCAAGGTCTGAAGGCTGCGGGTTTAACATCGCAGCCTTTTATCTCCAGATCTGCAAAATCAAGGCGCTGTGTCACACCCAGCTACCTGGGGAAGAGAGATTCTGGGGAAGCTCTTTAGCAGGTTACTAAAGAGTGGTTTTGCACAAGGCGGCGGAGTTGGTTTCCTCTGAAGACCAATTTACACAAGCCCCAGTGACTGCAGCGAGCCTGCAACTCCCAAACCTCAGGGCTGCGGCTCAGCATCCTAACAGGAGATACTGAAGGACCAGCGGAGAGCTGGAGGAGGGTCACACTCAAGCCAGACCTTTTCTACTTGGGAGATGGAAGCCTGTGTGTTTAAGAGATTCTTTTGAGAGCCTGCGTGGCCGTGTTTTCCATAATACTTCCCGAGGAGATCCGCCCTGGGTGTATGCATTTGAATTTTAAGAGCTTTGCTTTCCAGGTCAGCACGGTGCCTAAGTCAGACCCAACTTCCTTGTGAATGAAAAATTAAAAAAATTAAAAAAAAAAACCAATAAAACAGAGTAAGGCGATGTGTGTGCTGCTCTGCTCCGGCTATGCTGACTGCAGCATCCTCCCCTGGGTAAGTATAGTGTTCATCATGCAGGTAACCCCCTTGCCTGGCCAAAATCCGCTGCGTGACAGGCGGCAATTTGCTGTTCTCGCAGGCAGGACGAGGTCAGAGCGTCCTGAAGCCGCGACCGCCGCAAATCGGGAGCAGCCGGGCTGGAATTGGCGGAATTGCGGCGATGTAAGGAGCGGTGTAAGGCAGAGGTGAAGCCAGACCCTAATGACAGCTCCCTGCCTGCTCGCAGAATTCTGCATGGAGATCAGCACTTCCAGCAACAAAAGAAAGTAGGTCAGAGGCAGGTCCCCCTCCCCGCCTGCGCGCTGGAAGCACTTGTGTTGGATTACACGGCTGCAGAGTGAGGCAGGAGGGTGTTTTTCCCTGGGAAGGTGTGTTTGGAAGCAGTGCGGTCGCTCCCACCGTGGGGTTTTTCATGGAGCTGCCGCATTCCCCATGCCTGGCAATTTCGCGATATTTAAGTCGCAGGGAAAGCTGCCCTCATTCCCCCCGGTTTGAGGCCAGCAGTGGCTCCTGGGTGGCTCCTGGCCCCTGCCCATCCTCTGGTACCCTGATGCTGAGCCTCTCCTTGCCTTGCTGCAGCCGTGAAACTCCGGTTCTACTTGAACGATTACCCGACACGTTAATTGGGACTCCCGCTATGATTAAAAAGAAATTTCAGATTAAGCCCGCCATGCTGTATAGCTCAGGAAGAAAACATCTCTTTATAAACACAGCAGGAATGTGGGGACTCCATTATTACTATTTTCTTTTAACTTTGGAGGAGCTGGCTCTCTCTCTCTCTGCTCTTTAGACCACAAGGAGACGAGTGTGGCCATCGCCCCGCTATGGTCAGAGCTGAGTGGAAGGGATGCTTGCGGGGAGATAAAATCGCAGGGTGTTTCTTCTCCTTTTCTTATTCGAGCTTAATGTGATAATCATAATGGATTTTTCTCTGTAGGTCCTGTCTATGGGAGACTCAGGCTCTGCCACTTTTGGGCAGAGCTCAGAGGAAGTTCTGCACAAACAAGGTGAGTGGGCAAGTGTGGTCCCTGCTCCAGGGAGCGGAATATGGTGTTTTGTGTATTTAATTCATTGCACAACCTTTGCAGTGCTGTTGTTGGCTGGCTCTGAGAGCATCTCCAGCTTGCTTTGTCCCTGGGGAATATCCCAGGTGAGCAGCATTTGATTGTTTGTCCCACTGGACACCACTGGGTAGATGATGTGCTCCTAAATCGGTGATATCCTCTTCAACTCTCAAATATTTGCTCTATTTATTTTCAGTTTGGGGAGGCTGTAACACCATTTCCAGCCAAAATCCAGCCCTCCTTCCTCCACCAAACGCTGCCTTCTGATGGAGAACATCAGCTGAGGGTGTCTTCTCCTCCTCCAGTGGAGCTTTCTGTGTTCAGTGGCTTAGGTAGGAAATCCTGCTGGGATGAGTTCCCACTTGGCAGGGGCATGAGGAGCTTCCCCCTGCCCATCACACAGCAGGGGACAAACTCCAGCCCTTCCACAGCACCAGGGGATAAACTGTGTGTTCAATATCCAGAGCAGGAATCTCTGTGGGTCTGCAGCTTCCCAGCCCTGCCTTTGCTCCGTGCTGGACTCACTGAGCCAGTGGGGAGGGCAGCAGTAGATTATCCCCCGCTCCCCCCTGGATTTTTTTTTTCCCTTTAAACTTACCCTTTGGTGTTCCATCTAAAGCAGCATGAGGTGAGTAAACTCCACTGCTCAAAATAAGAGTGGATAAGCTCAGTTTACTTGCATTTATTCATGACTTCACCACTCCACTGGGGCCTGAAAATCAGAGCCAAAAGGAACTGCAGTGAAAATTGGCCTACATGCAATGGCTTTAAATAATCTGCCCTTTTGCTCTAGTTCTGGGTTGAGATGTGCTGGAAGCCTGAGGAGCTGGGATCTGCCTTGATGTAGGAGCTGCTTTTTGTTTTCCTTCCCTGGTGTTGGTTTCTCTGTGTACAGTGTTACTTGGGGGAAGTTACAAAGCAGGGGAAAAGAAAAAAAATCTCTTTAAGAAACGCCGTATTTAGCGCACGACTCAGAATTACCAGAACCCGCACAATGAATTAGCTTTTATTTCCAAAGATGTAAAAAAGGGAGAAAATAGACACAAAGTGAGCAGCCTATGTCCCAAATATTAACACCTGGGAGCAGGCTATTGTATTGGACTAAAAAACATCCTTCTGCTGGAAGAGGAAGGGCTCATGTTGATAGCGAATTCTTGCCCTTACATTTGTGCAGAGTGTTAAGGCAAATATGATTCCCAGATGACGTGTGGCACATGCATGTGCCTGACACTTGCACCAGGCAGGGAAGAAGTCACGCAAGCCATCGGAGAGCCGAGAGCTCTGGGTGAGGCTCAGCTCCAGCATCCGAGCAGAAATAGAAATGGATCCATCTGCAAACCAGGTCATCGCCGCGCTTGTGCTTTTCCTCTTGGGCCCCCTTGAATCACATCATGATTTCCTTCTCCCCCTCCCACCCCCAGCTCCCTGCAGCTGGGATTGCTTTCACGTTCTCTGCTCACATAATTGCCTCTAATAATTTCTCGGCTCTCGAGATGAATATGTCCACCTTTTCCCCTGGCAGGGCTGCGCACACCCACCCCAGCCAGCATGTATGCCCTCCTTCCTGCTGCTCCTGAGCACTTCCCTCCTCTGCCACTGCTCCAGTCTTGAGAATTCCCATCTTCCTGCCCGGAGATCCTCTCGGCTGATGGATCTGCGCAGCTCCTGCACGCAGATGTCCTTGGCTGGTCCCAGCTCTGCTCCTCACCCTGCGGGAAGGGGATCCTACAGGGGAGATGGAGCATCACACAAGGAGATGCTGTCAGGCAGGGCTGCTCTGCTCCTCTGTGCTGTCAATGCTGGCACCAACCTCTCAGGGCAGTGCTGTGTCAGCAGCACGTGTGGAGGGGGATTTTGGAGGTTTCCCATCTTTGCTCCGGAGAAAACCCCTCCAGCCACCCAAAAAAGCCAGGGCTAGAGTCCTGCCATGCCAGCTGGAGTGCCAGGGAGTTGAGGCAGGCTGTTAACATCCCGGGGTATATTTAGTTCAGGTTTAACAGGGGCTCCATATGTGTGTGTTCTCTTGTTTCCTTTCACTTTCTACGTGCTAAGTAGATGCAAGGAAGAGTGGAGAAGTCTTCCCGTGACAGCGAGGATGAGGTTTTGCTGCTTCATTTTCTGCTGTCCTTTGCTGGGCTGCTCCCCCGAGCTGTGCCTTTAGAAAATGTTAAGAGCTGGAGAGGAACAAGTGTCCCAGGGACTCCTTTTACTGGGGATCCCTAAAAAAGTGGTAAGGGACATGATTCTGCTGGGAACAGGGCACACAGTGCTGTGAAAAGGACCCTGTGTGCAGCCAACACTGAGCACCAGCGGATTTTGCACATTTGGTCCTCCCCAGGATCCTTTGGTGCCAAAATACTCCCTGCTTTTTCCCTTAAATTATTATTTTTTACATTTTTATATCTCAGAGTGAGGTTAAGGCATGAGTTGAAAATCACAGAGATGCTCTGTGATTCCCAGGAGGGGTTCCAGGAGGGCTTATTCTGAGGACATGAGGGCATGCAAGGCACTTCATGAGACAGAACACGCAGAAACGCTTCCTCAGAGAAGATGTGTGAGGAGCCAACACCTTTGATTACAGGATATTTTAGCTGTAGAAGGATTGACTGGGGGAATCATGATGAAAACCTTTTCCAAGGAGAGCAATTTGTATGCACTATTGAGAAATCAGGCCTGAGAGGAGTTTCACTAGGTCTGGAGGAAAAAAAGGAATATAACCAAGGCATGCGGGTAGGTTCAAAGTAGAGGTGTTAAATCTCAGCTAAGAGATGGGAAAGGTGCACCAAGTGCTGTGCTGGGGGTGCTGTGGTATCTGCCCAGGTGCAGAGGCATCACCTGGTGCAGCCCAGACTGAAGCAAATAAAATCCATCTCTAGGGATGGCAACCCTTGGTGGGAGTGGGATCTGCTTCTCTGGGAAACAAAGTACATGGATGTGGGGGAGAAATCTTCCTGGGCGGCTCAGCAAATAGCCAAGAGGTTCATTATTCCAGAACAGCTTCAGAAATCCTCAGCCTGTCATAGGAACAATTCTGTATTTGAATTGAAGTGTTTTGCTTTTGAACCTGTGTGGCAGAGCAGCCCCTGAAAAGCAGAAGGAGAGTTTTTACTGTTTCCAACAGATATTGGGTTTCCTCCCACTCTGTTTAAATCTCCCGTTCCCCAGGCAGGTTTGGGCAGGTGGGATGCTCAATGTGGGTTGTAGCAACACCTCGTTTTGGCAGGATGGAGCTGTAAGACACCAGGGATGCCCTGTTGGCCAAAACATTATTGCTGATCATGATTTGGTGCTTAAGCAGCACCAAGTTGCCTCTGCAAGTGTTTTCTGTGAGTACAAAATAAACCCCAACTCCTGAAGCTTCCTGGCACCAGCAGTGCCTTTTGTCCCTGAACAGCATCAAGGGTTGGGTTGCAAAACACTGATTTCTGCCCAGACCCAGCGTTGCCTTCCCTGGGCTACAACCTGACTCTTTTCATCCAAATGAGACCTGTAACTTCAAACCCATGATTTAGCATCCCCCTTTTAGCTGGAGAACACAGGATTCAGAGCATCTGGCTGGTGCTGCAGCGCGTTGGGAAAAGGAGACCACAGACAAATGGAGAGGAGAAATGGAGAAGAGGAAGGAAACCTTGAGCAATATTAGGAAGTGTTTTACAAAGCAGATGGCAAACAACGCCTGCCTGACCCTGTGCCTGTCTGCAGCACCAGGGCTGTGACAGCCGATTCCCTGCGAGCAGGGAGTGCAGGAAGCTGTCCATAAATCAAAAACACCAAGACTATCAAATTTGTTTATTACTTGGGGCAGCACCACTGTGTTTGACTTGTGTAGCTATTTTGTTCTGCTCTTTCTAGCTGTGTTCCCCCCAAAAAACCAATTTGTTGGAGCATAACTATACCATTCCCTTTATCCCTAGATTCTTTCTTTCTTTTTTTTTGAATTCTTTATTTTTTTCCCCAGAAGATAGCGAGGGAGCCGTGGTGGAGCTGGTGGTGTTAATGTTCTGCGGCAGGAGTGAAATAGCCTGGAGATGTGCAGCAAGAGCAGGGGCGTGTGCCCTAAATAGGAGGGTTAAACAGGGCTTATTCTGAGGGAAGCAGTAATTGCAGCTTGCGTGAAGCAGTAATATTCTTTTGTGCATTATTTACCCAGGAACATCTGCTAATACATATACATTCTCCGGTGCATGTAAACAACTTGTGCAGGAAGAGGATTAGGAGATTTATAAAAAAATTAGAAGCGAGTTAAAAGGGCAATTAGAAGAGCAGAAAGAGATATTGAGCAGTGAATTAGGGAGGATATTTTAACACACAATCAGAGCTCCCCGAGACGTATTCAGAGCAGAGAGAAGGTAAAAGAGAAAATTGGCCAATTACGAAATGATAGCGGGGAATTGGTGACATGAGAGAAGGTAATGGCTGATTTGTTAAACAGTTATTTTGATTCTGTTTTCACAAAGGAGGAAGAGGATGGAGGGCAGCTCCGGAAAGGACTCGGGCTGTGCGGATGAGGGTGAGGATGAGCCCTGCAGAGAGAGAAAGATGCATCTGCAGGGTGGGGGGAGAATTTCTCTCATGTTCACAGGGTGGGGGGAAAAGTGGATTTTAGTGAGCTATTTAGTGAGATTTTAGCTATTTCCAGCAGGGAGCTGGGTAATGAGGGGTTCGTGTTCTAACGCCCACTTTTGTTCCCCAAATTGGCTGCTTCTGAGTGACCAGAGAGCTGGTCACTGAGATGGCACATCCTTCTCCCTGCTGAAGGCTGTTTCTGTGGGAAAGGGGAGGACAGAGATAGATAGGTGCTGGAGGGGTGCTGCTCCTGGGGCTGCTTTTATGTGGGCAGAGATGTTTTTGGCTCGTCAGCGTGACACTTTCCCCTAAAAACACACATTGCGAAGCGTGAGCACCTGTGTCCTGCTTTCAGAGTCGCTTTTTCTTCCATCTGTAACCCACAAACTCCAACGCAGGCAGGAATACAACAGCATCCCTGGAATTGCTGTTCCCACCAGCGCTGGTGTCAATATCTCGTGTTTCTCCAACGCAGGGGTGAGCTTGGGGGCTGCTGGATGTGGTGAGGGAGGGACAGGGGGATGGTGCCAACCTGCAGGACCTCAAGTGATGAAAAGGGAAATAATCTTGGTGATGGGAAATGGGCTCTTGGGAAGTGTTCCTGGGGGAGTGGTTGAAGCTGAGACAGGGAAAGAACACACAGGCAGGGGATTTAGGGAAGGATAAACTTGAAGGACTGCGGAAAGTTTTATTCAGCTGCAAGAAATGGGGAGTGGAGCTTTTGTTACACTCTGTCCCTCTGAAGGGGAGCGTGTCACAAATCTCTGAGACAAAGGGAATAGTTTGGAATTGGTGCAGGGAGGGGCATGAATGTGGTCTGGGAAGCGATGGGGAATACAGGAGAAACTGCAGTCTCGTGGTGTTGCTTTAGACTGATAAACTAAAAATTTATTCTCAGTATCCAAGAGGTGTTTGGTTTTTCATCCTGCCTGGGAGGATAAAAGAGATGCAGTGTTGCGTGGTTTCTGATTTCAAAGCATGTACGAAATGCTCCATATTAGCAATTATGGGATGAAACTGTGGAAAAGTGGTACAAAGGAGAGAAAATTGGCTCCGACTCAGGAAACGGGATTCTGCTGCCGGGAGTGAGTTTCCAGAGGCACAGTCTGGGGTCTCTTCTGGGTTTTCTGGTGTTTATTTTTTTTAATGGAAAGGATTTGCATGAACAGCCCAAAGTCAGAGCGTTAAAGCTCACTGATGGAAGGAAGGGTACTTGTCTCCTGTTTCAGACACAGACTGGAAAACACCGAAGGAAAGGGAGACTGATGAGCAAATAAAGGCTCAGGTGACACTTTTCCCAGGGGAGGCGTTTGGGCACACAAGAGGGGATTGGGGCACACCCAGAGGGTGAGCTTGTGATAGGAGCATGGAAGGGTTTAGAATTTATTGTTGTGACCCAAGTGCAGGATCTGCCATGTGGCCTTCTTGAACCTCATCCCATCATTCCAGCCTATCCAAATGGGAGCCCAGCACCACCTCAAAGTGCTTCCCACCACCTTGGGGTTCAGCTCTTCACCCCTCCTCTCAGACACGTTGGGAGCAACTCTAACAAAACCCCAAATTTCTCCAACTTCTCTCCGGCCTGAGCCAGACAATCTCTGGCAAGTCAGGGTTATCCCTCCATCCGCTCGACTGGAGAGCTGCTGCTTCAGAGGAGAGGGGATATCTGCCGGAGCCTCAGAGCAACATTCAAAATGCATGAAGACATGCTGTAGGAAGGAGCAGGGGAAAAGACACACGAGCGTGAACTCGGGGCCATGGTGAGCTGAACCACGCAGCTGGGAAGTTCGTTATCGAGGCTGAGTGTCAGAGCATGCCATAAAAATTTAGTTTATCCTCAAAGAGCTGTGCTTGTGGAGGAAGGATGGGTGCAGGGAAGGGTGGCAGCTGAGGAGGAGGCAGAAGGAATATCAGAGACCTGTGTGTCCTGGTTTGGGCTGGGTTGGTTGATTTTCTTTCTAGGAGCTGTGGTTTGGGTTTGGGATGAGAGTGGTGTTGACAGCACAGGGGTTTTTGTTGTTGCTCAGTGGTTTGCGCTGAGTCAAGGACTTTTCTGCTCCTCACCCCACTGCACTACTGAGAATGCTGTGGGGCACAAGAAGCTGGGAAGGGACAGCTGATCCCAACTGGCCAAAGGGATATCCTTGACCAAAGGGAATCCTGGGCAGTATAAAAACTGGGAGCCACTGCTGAGGGACTGGCGGGGCATCACCAGGCGGTGAGCAACTGCATTGTGCATCGCTTGGCCTGCATTTTCTAATTATATTGTTGCTATTATCATTCTTCCCATTTCTGTCCTGTTAAACCAGCTTTATCTCAAGCCATGAATGTCACTTGTATTTTTCCCAATCCTCTCCCCCATCCCAGCATGGCTGTGTGGTGTTCAGCTGCCTGCCAGGTTAAACCACACCGCCGTGTCAGGCGACATCTCCTATTTAGCAGTGTATCATGTCTCCCTTCTGGTTTTTAAACAGTTGCCTTTATCACTAGGAGTTAGAGTACTTGATTGACAAGGCTTGTAATACACCATAGAATTGCCTTTATTTTTCCTACATGTTAAAGGAAAAGATACTAAAAATACAATTATGGTTTTGAGCCAGGCGTAGTCTGTTCTAATATAATTCATCTCAAAGACTATCCACCGTGCCTGCTGCACCCAAATCATTTATAAAACATTAGCATCTCCTGTGCTGACATTTCACTCCTATATTACAGGAGTTACACGCAGACTTAAAAAAAAATTAATAAAGTGCTTCTCCTCTTCATTCTCCCACTGAGAGCTTTGATTTCCAGAGTATGAAATGAAATAACCAACATAACAACATTCTCCACTTCTGAGGGACAGTGCCAGACTCATTCAGTTGCTATTGGTTATAGAGAGTAGGACATGAGGGAGCTATTTCAGATCACGGATTATTTGTTCTGGCTGCATTGGACATCCCTTTAGTGGAGCTTTAGAGCCCTGTAGACAGAAAAGTTTGGGTAGGAGCTGGAAGGCAGAGGGCTTGATGAAGTAACCTCTTCCTTTCTCCTCCCAGAATTACTCTTGCTATTCCCCAGGAAGGGCGTTTAAAAGAGAAGCATCCAAGCCTCTGGCCTTCATCGCTTCCAAGAAGGACAGAGGAGGCCATGCCCCTCCAGCTTCCCACTCCCACCATCCAACTGCTCATAAACACAAGGGCATTGGGGAATTTTCTGCTTCTCTTTTCACTGGGAGTTTCCCTTTGCATTTCCAGATACCTCCAAGGGATCTGCCACTGTGTAAATATCCTCTCCCCTTCCCCTAAGTGGGTGGGAGAGCAGATTTCCCTAGCTGGCCTGTTCTTCCTGGAGCTAGTTGTGAGTCTGATGGAAACCACCAGTTGTTTCCTTTGGGATTTCCCACCCCATACCACAGCCATGAGCTCAAAACACACCACCCCTGAGATATGGTTACGGAAAGAACAACAGCCTTTTCTTGTCCAAGATCACTTTTATTTCCCTTGTTTCATTAGCTTCAGTGTCTGTTTGGTCTCACATATCCACGCTGACAGGGAATTCACACCAACTGCAGAATCTGGGCAGCACCTCCCCGAGCCCGTGGGCTGCCGGCTCTGCCGTGCCCCCGACCAGCAAACACATCCCCTCAGCACGTGGTTTAACCCAGGAAGAGGGGAACAGGATGCCCTTCTCCCTCTCCTCCACCTCCCCACAACCCCCTTTGTATGGCTCTCTTGGACCATGGATTTCCCCCTCCTGCCATGGACCACAAACCTCGGGCACCGTGCTTCTCGCCGGTCCTCTACAAGCTGTAGTTTCCCCTTCTCTGACTCTTCCAGAATCTGTTCCTTTTAAGAAACAAAACCCCTCCTGACGCTGTCAGGACTCTCTGCAGCCTGGGAGCTGCTCCTCGCTGCCCCAGTGAAAACCTTAGTCCAGCTATAAAGGTCCTCACACCACCACCACGGCTGGGAAGCCTTTCTCTGCCTCCAGCCCCAAAACAGCCCCTTCCCTCCCCGGGGCCTCGTAGTGCTCTCCGGAGACAGAGCTCTATGGCTCTATTTATTTGGGCTAATTATTCTCTCTCTCTCTCTCCCCCGCCGGCTACAAATTAGGATGTAAGGGTGAATTTGGACTCTCTGGGTATGGACTTTGCTGCATCGCACACAACCACCCCCCGACCCCTCCCAAAGTTTAGTGCTCTGAATTGCTGAGAACATTGGTCCGCTGTGGTTTCCCCGCGCGTACTGAGCCCGCCCGATGGCTTTCAGCATCTGTAGGCACTGCTGCCGGTTTGTTTTCTCAAGGAAAAAAAAAAAAATCATATATTGGTCTGCTATAAATTCAATAATACAATCCTTAGTTCCGAAGATACAGTTTCCATATAGTTTATAAACATTGTAAGACATACATATGGATAATTGAGGGGAAGAGGGGGAGCCTGTGCATTTGTTGGGGTATTTTCTCAGATGTGTGAACATGGTTACAAAAAACACACCTCCTGCAGGTACCTCATTTCTTTAAGTGTTGGGTTTGTTGGGGTTGGTTTATTTTTCATCTAATTCCACCTCTAATCAGTCTTTCCTTTGGTTGTTGGCTACTCCAAGCCCAGCAGGCAAGCCCTGTTCTGCTGTAATGCCTGAGATATTCAGGGGTTTGAGATTGTCTTCTAAGAGATTCCCAGCCAACTTTGGCCTCTGGGTTTGGAGCCAAAAGGGCTAAAACGTGGGAGAACCAAATGTCCTTATTACATCAGTATCAGCGTCCTTGCACTCGCTTTCAGAGAGAAACAGTGTAGGCTTAATCGGTGATGGTTTTTACAGCAATTATGTTCCTTTCGGTAATTGGAGGGGTCGCTCGGAGCGCTCTCAAACGAACGGGATTTCACAAGAGCATGGATACAGTCCATTTGTCCAGTTGTCACCGACGAATTGGTTACTGTCCCTGTTATCTGCTTTTTGTAAGGTTGGCTTTTTTTTTTTTTTTTATTGTTGTAGGTGCTCGGTTAGGCTGTTTGTGACAAGGTGTGATAATGCCTTTTAATCCGCTCCCGCTGCGCTCGGCACAGTCCGGCCGGGCACGGAGACAACCGTCAGAAGCCGAGACAACGTTCTTCCCTTCGCCAGGCCAACGCTGAGCCACGTACAAAAAAAGAAGAAGAAAAGAAACTCTGGTCCTTTGTAGATTGGTGGCAGTACAGCTCCGCTCCGTCCGCGGCCGGCGGGGCTCAGCGGATCACGGCCGCCAACACCACCATAAAAACCAGGAGCGACGCCCTGAGCCCCGGGCAGCCGGCGGCTTGCTGGACCCCACTGGGGGGACGGATGGGCGTCCGCCGGGTGCACTTACCCTTGCGTTTGGGGGACAGCGTGGGCATGGCCCCGAAGCTGTATTTGTGCTGATAATCAGGCACATAGTCTGGGACCTCCTGCCCGTTTTTCCGCGGCCCCAAGGACACCGGCTTGGAGGTTCGGTTACGGCTTTTGTGGCTGGTGCAGTTCTTGCCGGGTTTGCGGTAGCCCGGCCGGGAGCCGGGGGGCCGGCGGGCTGGTTGCTGTGCAAACTGTTCTCAGCCCCTCGCTCCTTCCCCTTCTCCTTGGAGGAGTGGTGAGGGTGGTGGGATTTGGAGACTCCTCTGTCCGCTGTGGAGAAAGTGTGTGTTTTCATCTGATGGAGCGACTCGGAGCCTGAACAGTTCCTAAAGTCTTCTGCTCTTAGCACCTTGAGGTCCTTGCCGTGCATGTGCTCGGGGGACTCGCAGATGACGCTGGAGCTGGAGCCTCTGAACCTGTGTAGCCATTCCCAGAGGGAACGGGCTTTGCAGTCGCAGCTCCACGGGTTCCCATTCAGCCTGAGAAACTCCAGGGCTCCCAGGTGGGCCAGGCAGTCCCCCTGCAGCTCCGAGAGGCTGTTATTGAACAGGAAAAGGGTGGTCAATCTTCGGAGGTCATGGAAAGCCCGCCTATGTATCCACTGCAGCTGATTTTGATGGATGAGCAGCCGATCCAGGTTTATTAGTCCCCTGAACGTGTTCTGATGGAGGCTCCAGAGCTTGTTTCCATGGAGAAAAAGATGGCTGAGGTTAACCAAGTCAACAAAAATATCATCCTGAAGGAACTCGATGTGGTTGTCTTGCAGGTAAAGGTATTGCAGGTTGTGGAGGCCACCGAATATCCCGCTGGGGGAGGGAGCTCAGCCCACACTTGTACAGATACAAGGCATGGAGTTTCACCAGCCCTTGGAAAGTGTCTGCTGCCAAAGCCCTTAAGTAGCGGTTGTCCCCCAGGTCCAGCTCTTCCAGGTTGACAAACCCGTCGAAAGTATTGGGGTCGATGAAGGTGATGTTGTTGGAGTAGATCCAGAGGGTGACCATGGAAGGGCTGAAGTGGCCCCGCAGCAGCAAGGTGATCTGGTTGTTCTGCAGGAAGATCCTCTCGCTGTCCTCGGGGATGCCCTCGGGGATGGTGACGAAGTTGTGGGCCTGGCAGCTGACGGTCATCGGGGAGGGGTAGCACACGCAGTCGGTGGGGCAGCCCAGGGCACCGGGCACCTTCAGCCCCAGCAGCACCAGCAACAGCTCCGCAAACCCCCCTGTGCGGAGAGAGGGGAGAGCGGCGTCAGAGCGAACCGGGGCACCTCCCGCCCACCCATCGCTGCTGCGGAGACTATTCCGGGTGAAAAACGCCCCCAATTAGCTCAGCCCTCCTCTCCGCTCATGAATTACCCACGCGGCTGTGATGAGTAGGCTCATCACCCACGGCAGTGAAAACGTGATGCATGGAGTACTCGCTGCCTCCTCGCCCTGCCTGCAACAGGCAGCTGGTTGTGCTCCCAGCCCCGAACACGCAGGAGAAACTTTCTCGGCGAGAATTCACGCTGGCAGTGCAGGCAGCAGAGCCCCTTGCCTGCAGGCGAGGAAGCGCCGCGGTGTGAGAGCAAACAGAGGAAATTCAAACCCTCGCAGGTGCCCACCACCCCTCCCTGCAATGCATCTGTTGAATAAGCTGCACATACCGGAGAGGAAAAGCTGTGGATATTCAGCAGTTCCCAGAGAGCCACCTAAAATTACACGTGTGCGGCACATCCCACTCCCCCAAAGGCACAGACCCATCCCCACCGTCTCCTTTCACTACAGTTGTTAGACACCACCATCCACCTCGAAACCCGAGTGATTTGCAGGGAAATATGTTGTCAGCAGTTGGTGGAAAAGGCTGAGCCGAAAACTCCGTTTGGAAGTGGGATGCTCAGACATATTTTTAAATGGATGTCCTGTGGCAAAGCATATTGCATCCTCTAATGCTACAGTATGTGCCTGTGACTGGGGCTTTCTCGCAGCAGAGAAGCAGAGAGCGAGGCAGGAATCATCCCCTCCCTCTGCTCAGCTCTCAGAGCTCTGGTTTCGCCGCCCCGCTCCCGTCTTGCTCCCACTCCTCACACCAGGCTTGCTTTCAGGCTATTCCTTCTGCGCCGAGTGGCTTTTCAGACTCATTGCACCAGACTTGTCATTTCTCATTCAGATTTTCCTCCTAGATTTGGCTTTTTCCCTCTTACACGCAAAATTTGCTCACGTCTAATGAATTCTGCCTCTGGACTTTACGGGGAAAAGGAGTAACAGAGGAGCAGAGCACAGCTGCCGGTGCCATCCTGCCCACGAGTCCTACTCAGCTTGTAATAATCTGAAAAACCAGAGTGGAAGTGAAGTTCATCTCTAATTACTCCACGTCGTTATCACCAGCTAGTCCAAGAGCCTGGACCCCATGGGCTTTGACAGTCCCTCATTTCAGTGCCTACAGCCTGATACAAGTTGGAGGCACAAAAACCTCACTGTTTTCTTATTAATCGTGTTTGAAATATAACCGCGTTGTTGCTGTTGCCTTTTGCCTGGTATGGAGATCTATTGCCGTTTAGTTAACAGCAGGTGACCCGTCCATCTGGACCCATCCTTTCAAGGCAAAGTTGCCACATATTTTAGATAAACTGGGTTATTCAGACTCTCCATAAATCACCAGTAAGAGGCAGTCATCGCTGACTGGGCGGTTATTGGGGAAAAAAATAGCATTGCTGCCCAAAGCATTGGATCGAGCCTTGTCTGGGAATGGGAATGGGAATGAGGGGGACGACTTCCAGGCGCTGCCCTTCAGAAACGAAGCAGGGCTACCAGGAGGGATGTCTCATCCCTGCGCCACTGCCAAAAAGGGGTGGTGAGTCGGGAACGCTTAATTCACGACAACTCCTACGACTGTGTAGGAAAAGGAATGTTCTCCCAGTCACCGCCGTAGCATTTTGGCTTTGCTGTCGTGCCTTTGCACGATGATGAGCGAGGGGCTGTGCTGGTGGGAGCACCATGCTGACTACCCAGTGCTCTGTGCCAAAACGGGAGCCCTGGCAGCTACTCACTGAGCCTGGGAAACTGTGGTATCGTGAGGATATTGGGATTACCCGAGCACCGGGTAACGATGGGAGAGATAAAGCAATGTTTGCAGACATATTCTGCTGGGTTTTTTTTTTTTTTCAGCCCGGGATGTGCTTCACCCAGGTGGGACGGCTTCACGTCCCCCGCCTTACCTCGGTGACACCGGAGCACGGCGCCTTCTGTAGGTCTGATGTTTATTAGCAAAACCCTGCCAGGCACAAGTGCTGTGACGATCTCCCACATGCAGAGTCTGTTATTGCAAATACCAAATCACAAGGGTCTGAATCAATAAACCATCTCCCAGCTACACGCAGCAGGTTGGAAGATTACATATTGCTTCCAAACAACAGTTTTATGCACTCTTCCGTGACACGACAGTTGCCAGGCTAACGGGATTACTGACGGGAGGTGGAGCCGGGCAGGGATCTGGGAGCATCCAGGATTTCACGTTATAGGGATGGTGATGACAGGAGGCTGTTAGCAATGTGTGATGATGGACCAAGGCAGCCCAGGCCTCCCTGGAGCATGGCCAAGGTGGAGGCTCCTGCCGAAAGGGAACGCAGTGTTTAACAGCTCGCTGCCTGCAGGGATAACTCCGGAGGTAAAGGTCAGAGGGAACTGAGTCCATCTCTTTAATTAACAGGCGGCTGTGAGTTAATGGCTGGAGCTCCTATGGAGAGAGAGATGTGATTCCTGCAGCCAGGCATGGCAGTGAGCATGGGCTGGGTTGTTACTGGTTCTCAGCTTCCTCAGAATAGGATGGTAGGAAGGAAAAACAGGGATGTCTTTCAGGATGGCTTTCCCCCTGTTGCAATTCAGGCGTAAGGAGAATGGGGAAATAGAAGGATGAATGCTTAGAAAAAAAAGCAGGGGAGCAGGACTTGGAAAGAGAGCAGGTTTAGATTAAATATAATGAAGGAATTCTTCCCTGTGAGGGTGGTGAGGCCATGGCACAGGCTGCCCAGAGAAACTGTGGCTGTCCCATCCCTGGAAGGGTTCAAAACCAGGTTGGACAGGGCTTGGAGCAACCTGGGCTAGTGGAATGTGTCCCTGCCCATGGCAGGGGGGATGGAATTAGATGGTCTTCAAGGTCCCTTCCAACCCAAACCATTCTGTGATTCTCTGAAGGTCTGAATTCTCCAGTGGATGCACACAAGGCCTGTGGTCTCATCAAGGAGACTTCCCCTCCAAGCCTGTAGAACCTGCTGACTGGCGAGAAGCTGCTCCTGGCATGCCCTGGGACTGGTCCCAGTTTAGATCTGGGAATGAGATCCCCAAGAAGCAAAGAGGCCGTGGTCATGGAGCCATGAAGCTCCTGAGGCTGGGAACACCAGCACTGTGATATCCAGCAGCCAAATCCCACCGGGACGAGACAGGCTGCAGCACTTGGGTCTCACTGGGCTTCCCAGACTGGAAAACACCATGGGAGCTTCCTGAGAGGCCCCAGCCCAGCTCTCTCAGGAGTTTGACCCTGTCTAACTTGTTATTCCTGACTCAGCCCTTTCAACTTCATCTTGTAAAGGTTGTGAGGCAGACAGAGGGTCACCAGCCCATGTGTCAGAGCTCACCAGGGAGGGAGAGCTTCAAAAGCAGCATGGAAAAATCCTCCAGAAACCTGCTGGTGAAATGAGTAAAACCAAATCCCCGCTGACATGGATAAAACCCAGCAAAGGGGTGTTTATCTCCTGCCTTTCTCCCACTGACGTGCTGTGTCACCCCAGCTTCTGCTCGCTGTGTCCTTCTGCAGCCTCCTGCTTCTGACTGAGGTTTCGGTGATTGGAATGAATTCGTCTGACTGTCCAAACCATTTCCCATGTAACATCCCTCTAATTGGGCATTAATTAGGCATCGGTTAATGAATGCTTGAAATAATTTATCTTTGGATGCGTCCAGTTTGCAGTCTTACTTTTAACAGCATTAGACTCATTATTAGATTAACATCGTTATAAATGTTCTCCATTACCTGCTTGTTTCCATTGTCTTAGCCTTATTACTGAGAGTGAAAATCACTCCTCCCACATGCATTATTGATGAGTAAGGACTTTCTATACGTAGCACAGGATTAATTGTTATACAGTGTAATGCATTTAGCGTGAAGCCTCAATTTGTGCAAGGGCTGAAAGCAGCCAGAAGAATGCAGACGCCCGGAGCCAGCGTGATCGGCCAGACACTGAACATCCCTCTCCAGCCCAGACCAGGTTCCTCCCAGGCCGGTGCCAGCACAGGAAGAAATTTTTTAAAAAAAACAAACCCTGGTTTGATACCCAGGATCAAAGAGGGATGGTTTGAAGGGTTGGAGCACTTCTCTGCCACCACGGCAGGGACTCTTGACTCTGCAGTGCCACTTGCTCCAGAGAGCCAGCTGTACCTGCCCTGGCAGTTTTCTTGCTTTTTGAGGTTTATAGCACTTTGCTGTACCTCTGAGCAAGGCAGGGACTTGGTTTCCTTAGAACATGATGCCACTTACTTTCATTAGGAGCCTCAGACTCAGAGGCTCAGAGGGATTTCTTGGCTCAGAGGCCAAGAAATCCCTTAGGACAAGCATAGATGTTTTGTCCCTGGCAGGGTTTCACCTGCAGAACATCCCCAAAAACCAGCTCTGCCAAAAACCCCTGCACCCCCTGCCCATTCCCTCTTGGCAGGCTGCTTCTCTCAGATGGATGTTTTCACCTCTCCACCCGGCCAAGCTTATATGGGTCAGAGCCTGTCTAATTCTCCAGCAGGAGAATCCGCTCTCGAGGATGGAGCAGGTTGCTTCTCTTCCAAATCTCCCCTAAACCGCCATCTGCTTTGGGAGACCCATCTTAGCTCATGTCTACATGCAACTTGACTGCCTGCTTACTGTGTCCATTACCGGGGCTGCTCAAGCTGTTAGATTTATAAGCTCTTTAGAGCAAAGCCCTCGTCTTCTGGTTGCTGATTTATGTATCTTTACTGCCATAAAACACAATGTATAGCTACTACATAATATAAATAATAATACTTAACTGGAGTGCGCTACAAGTGGGGACAAAGCATCTGCTCGAGGGCGGGATTATCAAAAAGAGAGAAGCTTCCTCATCACTCACCCTCTACTGAGGCCAAGCTCACACCTGCTGGAACACCAGCACCTCACTGCCCCTGAGCTCTAGAGAGAGATTTTCCTGCCCTGTTCCCACCCTGGATCTATCAAAGGATTTTTTTCAAAATCCATCCCAAGCGAGCTGGTGCACAAAGACGTGGCCACAACCCCCAGGGGGATAGCACACTTTGAAACTTGGGGGTGACCTCAGAATTGGATGTACACATAGAAGGAAACTGTTGTTTAGAGAGAAAAAGAAGCCTCAAGTGCTCACCATTTCATCAGCCAAGCGGAGGACGATAAAAGGCAAGGACAGAGCAGCAAAAGCAACTGGGCATGAGCCAAGAGCCAACCCCTGGATCTGGGACGGTTCGACAAAGCGGTGTCAGACCTGTGCTTAGCAACTGCAGGGTTTATTTCCTCTTATTCTCCTTTTTTTTTTTTTTTTTTTTGCAACACAGAGGATAAAATAAACAAGCCCATGCTGACTGTCACAAAGCCTAAATTCCCCAGCCAGCAGCAGCTCCCTTTCAGCCTCTGTGCAAAGCCCCTTAGGTGCTGCCCTGCGGTCCTGCAGCAGGAGCATCCTCACTGGGATTGCTCCCAAAACATCAGCTGCAGCTCCCAGCACCAGGGACAGCACGAGGCTTTGCTTTCTGCACGAGCTGCCTTTCAGCCAGAGAGTGGCAGCCACCCATCCACCTTCATAATTTTATTATTTTTTTTTTTTGCGACCGGTGTCATAAATAACTGACAGATCCCAGCTGTTTGGAGTTATGGTTTCTGATGGAGTGACAGCTGCTCCCAATCCCCCAGTCATCACCCCGGCAGTTCTGGAACATTTCAGCAACATAAAAATCATTGGAGATAATTTCGGTTTTGCATAATTTGGTTAGGCAAGCTGTGATTTAATGGCAATTATGACCTCCGAGGCAGAAGATGAGCTTGGAGGCTACTGGCTTCACACGACTTTAGCTCGGGGTGCAGCATCAGGGATGTTCCAGGGAGACAGCACTACAAGAAAAGAAACCTCCAGCAGCTGGAAATTGCCTTCCTTGGCTGGCAAGTGGAAAGACAGTTCCCACAGGAAGAAGCAGAAAAGGAAATTTGGAAGGAAGAGTGCTAGGGAAAGCTTTGGGAAGAGGCTGGTGCCAAAAGATGCATTGGGAGGTACCTTTTAAAGAATAGCCAGGAAAAGGCTGCAGACTGGGGAGGGCTGTAGCCTTTGCAAACCCTTCTGTGTCACCAGGATCTCATGTGTTAACTGCTACAAACCTCCTTCTGGTCACTCTGAAAGCAAATCTTCCTCCTGTGGCTGAGAAGGGAGAGCTGGCTGGAATCAGGAATGGGCCATGGCCTTTGCAGGCAGCTGCCTGCTCTGTGGGCACTGCCCTTTGCTCTCCCCCTCTCACAGGGTTTCTCCTGCTCTGGGCTGTGTTGCCTCCTCTCCCGGGTGCTCCTCACCCATCCCAGAGCCCCTCAGCTTGCATTTCTCCAGGAGGAAACCCTTGGGCAGCCAAGCTGTGCTGGGAGGTCAGCTAAGGATGGAGAATTGTGCTCAGGAGCTTTGGAGACATCACAGTGTTTCTGTCTGGGGGCAAAATGTGGCTTAACAGCAGGAACAGCTTTCATCTGGAGCCGAGAAGGTCCAATTTCCCCACTCCATCATGGCTGTCAACCAGCTTGGAGTTTGCTGTGAGCTCAAGCGCAGGGTGGAGACCTGGGGCCAGCAGCAGCACCCCAAAATCAAGTCCTTTAGGGTGCTACAAGCTCAATTTACATTTGCTGACCTGGTAACTGGAGCTATTCACCTTCCTTCACCAAAGTCAAGGCCAAGGTCACCTGGAAGTTTCTGGATGGTGGTCATTAACTCCTATTGCAGTTTGAAACCAGACCATAAATTTCATAGTGTAATAATGTAAAAATCAATAACTCTGTTTGAAACAATAGCTTTGTCTTCCATTTCAGCTGGCTCTGATATCTCCCCACGGACCACGTCCCTCTGAATCACACAAATAAAGAGAGAGGAGCGATGGGTGGCTGGGCTGCTGCTCCCCTGCCAGGTGCCCAGCCCCTCCATCGTTACAGATTCAATTAGTTCATTTATTCCTCTCTCGCAGTTAAACTCGAGGATGATTTAACAGGAAAAAAATAAGGAGCCTTTTATGCTCAGTCTCTCCAACATCCCGTCCAACACAGTGTCCCTGAGGCTTTCCATGTGAGAGCTGCCCAAGCCATGGGCAGCAGGGCCAAAACCCAAAATACTTTTGGAATGATGCAGAACCAACTCGCACAGGCAAAAAAACCATGAAAGTCCGCTCTTTTCCAGCTCTGGCTTTCTGGGCGAGGGAGGTCTGGCTTCCTTTGCTTGCTTATTTTCCGTTGTTTGCTGTAGCACTGGCTCGAAATACACATCAAGAAGCAGGATTGTCTTTCACATGTTGGTGGAAGTGTGATCCTCAAAAACAAATTAGCACCGATTCACTTCTATATAGAGTGCAGCCGTCAGGGAATCACTCCTGAATTCACAGCGAAGGAAAGTAATAATGCTTCCAGCGTGCTAATCCTCTCCAAGAGCAGCCCCTGAACTCTCTCCTGGTGCTGGAGGCACCACTGGAAATTACAATTGTGCTGAAAAAATAATAAATAAATGCAGAAATTGGCAGGGTTTGTGCTAGTCCAGAGGATTTGTACCCTAATGTGGAACTCCCTGTTTAATTAGCACTCCTCTCTGTCTGCATCTCCTCCTCCTGCTCTCAAGCTAAAGAAAAAGGGGGAAAAAAGGAGGTCAATGGTGGAAGTGGCTGTGGGATTGAAACTCGGCTATAGAAACTTGTTTAATTTAAATGCCTCTTTCAGGACTAACACACGCAGAAGCAGAGGGAGTGTTGAGTGTGTTTTCCCAGTATAATCTGCTCTGCTTAACCCCAGCTCTGAGCACACCTTCCATGGCAGGGATGCCCTTGGAGGAAAACTGCAGTGGGATGCAGGCACAGGGTACAATCCCAGTACCTCAGTGCAGATTTGGGAGCAGGCTGTCTAGATCAGAGGCAGGGCTGCTGCCTGCAGCATTTGGAAACAGGTCATGGGGGTGGAATGGGATAGAATAAAATGGAATGGAGTAGGATATTTCTGTCAGAAGGGACCTGCAATGACCATCTGGTCCACGTGCCCAAAAGTTAAAGTTTCTTTTTAAGGGCACTGCCCAAATGCCTCTGGAACACTGACAGGCTTGGGGCATCAGCCACCTCTCCAGGAATCCTGTTCCAGGGTTTGACCAACCCCTCAGTGAAGGAATGCTTCCTAATGTCCAGACCAAACCCTCCCTGGTGCAACCATTCCCACACGTCCTGTCCCTGGGTATCAGGGAGAGAGAACACCTTCTTTCCCTGAGTCTCCTTTCCCTGCTGCTGTAGGGTTTACTGTGCCCCTGTGTCTCACCCCACTGTGCTTCTCAAAAGCCATTTTGGGACCTTTTTGGAGTGCAGGAATGCCAGAGTGGAAGACACATCTCTTTCCTTGGGTCCTACTGTAGCTGGAGGTGTCAGTGGACACCAGGATGCTCCCACTCCTCCAGGAGAGGATGGCATGGACCAGGGAACAGGCTGAGCATGGAGACTCCAGGATTCCAGGCATGGACAGGGGTTTCAGAGCTCCTGGCACTGCTGTCCTGACCCCCAGCAGGTCCCCAGGATATGCCAGCAGCCTGCAGTGAAGTCGGGCTATATTTTGGCAAAGGACAGGGAGATCACGAGGTCCTTGAGAAGGGACTAATAATTCCAATTGCCCCCGAGGAAAGAGACATACAGGAGGATGACTTGAGCTTAGTGGATTGTCTGAGGCGTCTCAGGGGATCATCAGATAGTTCCACTCCCTTTTTGTCCTGAGGTGACAAGTTTTCCTTCCCATTCACAGAAATGCAAAGCAGTTCATTCACAGCGGCAATAAGACCGATGTCCTTTGTAAAACAGCCGGGGAGTGAGCCCTTCGAGGTGCTTTACAGCAAAACAATCGCAGATGAAATGACAAAACCCACCCCAGCTGAGCACCAGCCAGATCGGTATCAAACGCTGAACAAGCTCATGTGTAGAGAAAGCAGATTCACCAGCTCGTTCCCCTGCCAGCAGCTGGCCAGGAGCTACGGAGGGTTTCTTTAGGATCAGAAATACAGCCAAAACAGAGCAAATATGAGATGGAAGAGCAAAGTGACAGCTGCCTGGGCTCTCAGTGCATGCTCGGCTGCCCCATAAAGCCCACATCTACGGGAGATGGAAAAACTGGAGGCTGTGGAAAACCAGGGATGCGCTGGATGGATCTTAACCTGGCTGGAGCCAGGAATGGACAGCGACCTGACGCAGGGAGGCAAAGAGGTTTTTATGCAAGCATGGCTAATAGGGAGGGCATTAGTCCTAAAAACTTGTAATCCTGCTGAGGTCCCGACCCCAGCAGTGTCCTGTGCCACCGATATCCACAAGCCAATTCTGTACCGTGCCGCATGGGCTCCCTTTCATCATCCCTTTTCAGCCTTCCTGCGTTTCAGATTTACTGGATGTCCTTGTGTTTGGTGGAGAAGAGGGCAAATTGGAGCCTGTCGTGTACCTTCTTCCTCATTCAGCCGCACATCATTCTGCCTGCAGCAGGGGGGAAGGAGACGGACGGGCAGGCATCAAAGCTGCTGGCTCTGTCACATTTTCTTCCCCCCGACCAAAAAAGAAGTGTTGGCGTCATTTGGAGCCCAGCCCACATCCTCAGGCCTCTTTCCCACGCCCAAAAAGGGCAGCAGCACCTTTCCCCGTGCCCTTGGTCTCCTCTCAGGGCGATGCCACGAGACTTCCAAGTGAACATCCCTGCGGGTCACCAGCCAAGTGAGCGCCGCAGAATCCAGCAAAACCCCATCCCCACTGGAGACGTGAGCCAGCATGCTGGGTCATGAGCACGGCTGCCTTTCAGAGACCTCTCCTGTGCTTTGCACTGAACTTTTTACCAGCTCATGATAAAGGCAGTGATAAAAGCAGAGCGGTGTGAATAGCTGAGCTGTGCCCGGCATCTGGGGCCGCTCCGAGGTTTAATGAGCCGGTGGGAAATGCCATGTGCCCTGTTGGATGTTGGGCATTGTCACTCTCCCACACAGCTCTTGGGGTGTGTGGGGACGTGGGGGACCTGAGGGCTGAGCAGCAGTGCTCTGCCAAGCCCCTGAAATCCGTGTGTTTGGAGCAGCTGGGCGCCGGGAATTAATGCGCAAGCAATGGATGCGGTCAGGACGCGGAACTCTGTTAATATCCTACTTTGTCCAGCTCTGATGCCGGCATTCCATCCCAAAATATCCCCCAGAACATCCCTCCAGGAGTGGACTTTGTGGAGATCCTGCACATCCCCCAGCACCACGCAAGTGCCTGCATTAAAAGCTTAATAAAAATAGCTTGATAACGGGATGTGTTCCCATCACCGGCGGCTCCTGAGCTCACGGCCGATCCCTGTGCCTCCAACACAGCAAGGCCAAGTAATTACGGGATGGGGGCTGCAAGGTCTTGACAATCTAATTTCTATTAATTACAGTCCGTGTAGGATCCTGTCAGTGTGGAAAGGGGAGATGGGAAATCATTGCAGGGCTGGGAAGGGAATGGGAGATGCCAAAGGTTGGTGGTGTTGACTTCTAAAACATCCAGGCTGGCCACAGCAAGGAGGGTTTTATGGTGAGAAGCAACAGGTTGGGCTGTATGGAGTGACAAGGATGTTCTACCCTCCTCCTCCTCCTCGTCGTGTTGCTCAAATGCACGTTTTGCAAAGTTGAAACAAATCGCAAAGAGCAGAAATCGGGAGTTTTAAAGGAAAAGGAAAGAAAACAAAAATAAGATCTTGGCAGAAGGATAAAGGAAGGCAACTGAAATGCTCATTAAAACTGAGGGGCTCCGATTCCCCGTCCAAGTGGCCACATCTCTGGAGGCTCCCAGATGCTTTGAAATGCCTTGTCAGACAAAGCCTTTCATCCTACCTGATTCTGGCTAAATTCATGGACCCAGAAATTTTCACTGGAAGCAGGAAAGAGGGAGCAACTCCATTCTGACTTTTCACTTCCCATCTGATCGCTGTTGATACAATTTATTCCTATGACAGCATCTGCTGCTTTCATGGGTTTTTTATTCTGAAGTACAACTCGTCTTTGTTAGTCCCATTTTCGGGCCTTTCATCATTTGAGTCACAACATAAAAGGCGTTTAAACACTCCTGCTTGGAAACCAGGCTGGGAGAGGATGGGAGCAGGGAGATGCCACATCTCCCCAGTGCTAGCCCTCCTCTGCCACAGCCCTGTTGTGCTCCCAAGTGCCTCCTGCCAAAGATGGCAGTGATGGGGATGCCGTGGCTCCATTTTGGAGTGATGCTGCAAAATCCAGATGTGCTTTGGAGGTGCAGCTTCATGCAGAGTCGTGAATCCCACATCTCTGTTGGGGCAGCATCTCTACCACCAACCCAAGGAATGTTTTCAGGGGTTCTGTGCCCTCCTCATCAACCAAACCTCTCATTAGACAACTAATCACATTTTGCTCTGCAGCTCCAGCCCAGGCTGTGGTGCTCAGTTCTCCACATCCCTGCGCTGGGGGGCTCTGCCACCCTCACTGCCACCCACACCCCTCTGAGCTCAACAGGGACCCTCATCCCCACCAGCACCAGCAGATCCTGCTCTGCCCTGGCATCTGCCGAGCTGCTGGAGGCACCGGGGAGTTCAGAGCTACCCACAGAAAATTGGAGTCTAATAATAGCTCCGTGGTGTCGCACCAGCAGAGAGCTGGAACAGCCACGTCTGGCAGGGAGAGGCCACCGCTGGCTGCCTGCGCCTGCCCGGACTGCTGCCTGCTCAGCTGGAAGAGCAACGCCTTTCCTGGGATTCTCCTCCCTGTCTTCCAGCTCAGCTCCCCCTGCAGCTCCTGCTGCGGCTCGAGGACCACTCTGCACACCTCAAGGATTCCCTGCCACAGCAGCATGGCTCACACAACTCCACAAACATGCCAGGGGCACAGGGCTCCATGCTGGGGACAAGATTTGGAGCCTGTGGAAAAGCCACTGGGGGCACAGAACGGGCAGGACCCACTCACCCACTCACTCCTGGATGAGCATCCTTGGGATGTGGTGGCCTGTCCCCCTCCTGCTCTAATTCCCCTGCCGTATTTTCCACTCCAGCAGGCATTGCTGGCACCTGAGCATCCTCCAGCAACATCCCTCATCCCACCTGGTATCTCTCACCCTGGATCCCATCCCGCGTTCCCCAGCTCCCAGGAAAGCGAGCGCAGCTGGAAACTGTGCTGCTGCTTATTGGAATAACCTTTCAGGATTCATTTAGTGCCGCTTGCTTCCACCCCACCTTCCCATCGTCAGCACTTTACTAATTGCAACTTTTAACTCGTTGTGCCCAGGCAGCCCAACAGCAGCTGGTGCTGTAAGGTCCCTCTGCCCCCCATCACTGCTCCCCAAAGAAAGGGTCAGCCTGGTGAAGGATGAACACCACGCTGACCACAGCCTGTATGGCCCCACTCCTGCTCCCAGCTCACCCCACAAGCTTCCCACTTTGGGAAAAGAGCATCCCGGAAGACCAAAAATCCCAGGCAGAATCCCAGCTGTCACCTGGGAGCATAAATCAGAGCATGGCTGGGCAGGGAGGAGGCGAGAGATCCCGACGGCTATCGGAGCACTGTCTGCCTGAGACTTATTAAATTATGGCTCTCGAGTTCAGCATCTGAGCCCGGCGCGCCGGGGACCGGCCGGGAGGGGGTGGGTTAGAGCCCCCTAATTCAATCATGGGGCACAGGCGATGGTGCAGCTGGTGGGGAAGAGGAGCTGTCACTGTCAACACAGAGAGAACGAGGTTTCCACAGTGTGGCTCTGCCCCGCTGACCCTCACAGCTGCATTTCCCAGTTTGCTGGGAATGGCTCCATGGTGCTGTTAAGGGCTGGGGTCTGGTCCAGCACCAGCATGGGGAGCAGGGAATCAGTGCCACAACATGGGATTGTGCTGATCCAAGACCATGGCACTGAAAGGTGGGATGTTCCCAGCTCTGCTGCCACACAGCTTTCTGTCCAATGAAGAAACGAGCCAAGAAACTATATTTTCAGGAAACGGAGGTGTTTTTTACATCAGTTTGAGAGCAGGGCATGATGAAGGTGAGACGCTGTTGCCCAACTGACACCATGAACCAGCAATTATGACTAAAACTTGGGCTGGGTTTGCACAGGGGTTCAGGCACTGTGGTGATGCCCACGGCATTAAAAACTCAGCAGGGAGACGAGGACAGAGGGACATAATCTGGTAGGAAAGAGAGGAGAGAGCTGGGAAGGCGGATGCTTTCCCTGAAAGCATTTCCAAGGTCAACGCTTAAAAAGTGGAGCAGAGCAAGGATTTGGCTCAGGCAAGGGAGTGGGACCACACCGGGATGCTCAGTGGGAGGCAGATAAACGCCCAGCTCCCACACCAGCACCGAATTACCCAGCTGAGGGCTAAATGAGACACCCAGACAAGGTCACAGTCCCACCGGAGCGGCGCGGGCGGCGAGGGAGCTCCGGCTGCTCCAGCTCCTGCCTCCACGGCAGCAAATTCAATCGCGGCGAATAACAGAGTGGAACAAAACCCAGCAATGCAATAAAATCTCCCGGTGCCTTGTTCACCTGAAGCCCAGCAGCCGGGGCTCGCACAGGAGGTGGCACGGCCTCTGCAGGCAGCCTCGTGTCTGGGGAGCCCAGAGAGGGCAGGGAGGGTTTGAAATGGCCCTCGGTGAGCTCTCAACGGGTGTCAGCTCATCCCGCTGCCACGCGGGCTAACGGGGGGAGTCGGACAGCCGGATTTCTGAGCAAGGGAGAGCTGCTGATTCCTTAAGAAGCGGGGAGGTGAAATCCAATTGTGCAGCATCCACGGCTGCCATTAACCTGTCTGTGTACTCCCGCGGCTGCCCATCCCTCTCCGCCTGACAGCCGGGGCTGCCCGGCACACGCTGCCCCGGCTGCCCGGGGATTTGTGTCTGCCCGCTGCAGCCGCACACAACTGTGCCGCAGGCTTTTCTCCGGTGCTTCGCGCTGCTTCCAAAATGGAGCGCTGGCTAAACGTCCCCTGGTGAGCTGGGGAGACGCAGAAATGATTCCTGGAGAAGGAGAAATGGTGGCAGCTGCAGGAGGAGCTGCCGGGGCAAACCGCAGCTCCAAACCTCCCAAACTGGGGACAGGAAAGAAATTGGCATCGGAGTTCTTTGAGGAAGGGTCCTTAGGACATTCCTTGGGAATACCCCTTGGGCATTCAGCTTTTAGGATCATCTCCGTCAAGTGAGGGTTTAGATCCAGGGATCTCGATGCAGCTTTTGGGGGCACAGATGGGTTTGTGCTACCGGAGGAGGCAGCCAGGAGGGCATTAGAGGGGTCTGCACCACCAGCAGCTCATCTGGACCCCCCTCAGATGTGCCAGCAGTGACTGACAGGGGAAAAAGTAGGATCTGGACTCGCTTTGCTCAGCTCCACACTGCTCCTGGCCCATGGAGAGGCTGAGAGCAAGCTGGTGGAGAAGGGAAGGGAGAGGAGAGATGGGAAGCAGGGAGGAGGTGCAGCCAGCCCCACCAACCACCTCGCCGCTTCACATCCCAGTTCCATTTGCAGATTTATTAAATCGAGAGCCAATTCCGACATAATTTCTTTCAAGCAGCTCCACCTCGCAGGTGTGTGGAATTTATTTGAGATAAAGAAAACTATTACAGAGAGACAGCAATCTTCAAAGACCACCTCGGAGACCTGAGAGAAATAAAAACACTAGCCCGTGCAAATGTGCAATTAAGTTTCAGAATACTCCTGCTCCATGAAAAGCTCCATCCCTGCAGAGAACAGGCCTTTAAGGCAATTTTCCCAAACCCTATTCAGCATTCACTCAAAAATGCCTTTTTAAAAGAACATGTGATTTTTTTTTTTATTCCCTCCCTGCCTTGCTCCTCCTTCCCCCAGCGCTTGCTCCATCACTTCCAGGTGGGACACAGACAGCTCTGGTGGGGATGTGGTTCCTCCCCATTTAAAGGGGGACACGAGGAGCAGGGGAGTCCCAACCACACAGGGCACAGCTCTGTCACAACCTCCAGTCACGCCAGATCCACAAACCAGGAATTTTTAGAGCTAGTCTTGTTATTCAAGGAGACCATGACACCGGCATGGCTCCGCCTGGGGACAATTTGCCAACTATTCCCAGTTGAAGGATCTTCATATCCCTTATTCATGGGTCATTCTCTGCTTGGTGATTAATTAAAAATGCATAATTAACCTGTGGAACGCACTGCCATGAGGTATCGGGGAGGCCAGGAGCTTAGCAGGATTCGGGGGAGGATTATATGTTTAAATGGATAATGAGAACATCTGGTGGTACATTAACAGGGATGAAGGAGAATTAGGGAGAAGAGCTTGGCTTGCCGCCGGCACAGGGTGAGGGAGGGCAACCACAGGGCCAGCTTGAGGAGGACACTGTTGGTGCAGCCCCAACTACGGCAGGGACACCAAGGAGCCCCTGCACCCTTGGGAAGTGTGATTTTGGGAATGAGCGGGTGTGCCTGGGGATGAGGAGGGGACAGAGCTGTCACCACAGGGCTGTGGTTGCCCTGGTGTTGGAGGTGGCCACCTGGGACAGCGGGATGGTCACGGTGCTTCCAACTCCTTGCCAACCCAGCAGCCACCTCTTGTCCATGGAGACCGGAGGGGTGACCCTGACCTGCAAAGACACCCTGATAAATCATCCCCAGTGTCCCTAAAACCCCAGGAGAGCACCCATCAGCTGCAGCACTTCCTGCAGATGACACCATGCTTGCAATGCTCAACCACCCGTGCTGCTGGTGGTGAGCTCTGAAGCCATGGCACGCCACCAACAATCCAAGGAAAGTGCAGGAGACACAAGACCAAGCCTAAGCCAACCTGGCCATGCAGCACATCCCAGTCCATGCAACAGGCAGTCCCTGGGGGTCTCCAGCTCCTGGAAACTGAGCCTGGCATGCACCTTCTCCCCATGGCAGCATCCCTCACCCAGCCTGGGCTCCACACAGGGTCACAGTCACCTCCCACCATCCCCCTTGCACAGTGGGCACAAACCAAGTGCTTCGCTTCCCTTCTTTCCCCCAGCCTGGGACGTTTTCTTAGAAAAGCTTGGCAGCCCAAGCCAGCGATTCCAAGAGCAAACTCCGGGCTGACGACAGGATTACTAAATCCCTGTCAGCAAACAGGGCTCAAGCAGCTGCTCTTTTGTATTGCAAATCTGCTGCTCCACTCTTAGCACCAACTGATGGTTGTGCAAGGCCTGGGAACCACAGCCTCTTGGGGTGAAAAGCACCGAGGGCTCTCAGCAACATCCCCAACAATTGGGGGAATCCTCAGCTCTTCATCCCACCGCATGGAATGGCTCCTGCTTTCCATCAGCTCTGAGAAGGAGATGATGCTCAGAACTCTGATGTTCCCAGAAGAACTCTGGATGTTCCCATTGTCCCTTCACCGTATTGGAGGTGACACCACCGACTCAGCAAGACTGGGCAACCAGAGGGATTTTGGGTGTCGTGGCCCTCCTGGACTCGCTGCTGGTCCCCTGGGACGAGGTGGCTGCAGCACATCGTGCTCAGCCTGCCGAGCACAGCCGGGGCCTGCTGGGCCGGGGTTAATCTCGTTGTCACACTTTCCCTCCTTCTTGCTGGCTCGGCGCGCTTTGACCCGCTGTGAAATTGTGGCCAACAGCACTGAATATTTTAAGAGCAGCAATGCAGTGATGGCCGCGCGGCGGAGCAGCAAGGCAGGCCGGGAGCTGGGCTGGGCCCTCACCTCCCCCCCGCCACCACCAACCCATTAGCACAGTTCAGGGAAACCTAAAAAATTCAAAAGACACTGAAATATGCAGCATTTTTGCTCTCTCTGGAAATGACGCGCTTCGCTTCCCAGATGCTCCCGAGTAGGAGGTTGTAAATAAGAGGCTTTATGGCACAGAGGGTGTTGCCGATGGGGCTGCGGGATGCTGCAGAGCCTAAATTGTCACCCCAATCCCTGTCCTGCCCCTCGCTGGGGACAGGGCTGTGCTTGGGGTTGGAACAAACCCACTCTGGCATCAATGCCCATCCTCACCAGTGCAGTGCGGCCGTTAAAGGATCTTCCCCTCTCCATCCTCTCCATCCTCTCCAACCTCTGCCGGCTGCTCCCTGCCCCTTTTCCCCTCGGGATATCCCCTTGGCACATCCCTCCTCCCCTTGGCCGGGCAGGACGCCGGGTGCCGCAGGACCTGACGCAAACACCTGTCCTCAGCACTTCTGCTATCTGGGGCACAGCAGAGCAGCAGCGGCGAGGAATTAAAAAAAAAAAAAGGAGAAAAAAAAAAAAAAAGCCCTATTTGCATAAACCTCCCAAAAAGAGGAGATGGAGCCTGAGTCTGCAGAGCTGGAATATCAGTCGGGAACCACCGGAGCTGGTAGGAAGTGCAATAAGTATTTGGGAAGCATCACCCGGACCTGGGCACGTTCTGCCACCAGGTCCCTGCATATCCCCAAAGTGCTGCCCCAGGGCTTGACACCCCATCTAGGAGTGACATTGGGACACTTTTGTATTCAGGTCTTAAGAGGGCAGATTAATCGCCATGTGCTGGATCTGTCACGCGCAGGGATATATATTCTTCTCGGAATTTACAAGTAGTTCTGTCTGAGAAATAAACAACTGGAGATAAAAATTACATTGTCACCGTGCAGGTGTGATCGATGGATGAGACAAGCCCTCTGAGTGCCAGCGAGGTGCCACTGGCACAACCTGCCCAGGGAGCAACCACCCCTGGGACAGCTGGGAGATGCCAAAGGGACTCTGGGAAAGGCAGTGGGATGTACTCCACTGACCCCAGCCTGTTGTGTCTCTGTCCCAAAAGCCAGGGAAAGTGGGGACAGCCACCAAGGCCATTCCCAAGTGAGGAAGATGAAAAAAATGCTGGTGATGGGTGACCATGAGGAGCACCCAGGATGCAACAGTGGGAAGATGCCTGGAGCAAAGCAATCAGTGGCAGAGGGGCTGCAGCCCTCAGGTCAGCTCCTTGTAAAACCCTCTTGGGCTCTGTCTCAAGCCCCCAGTCCTCCTCTCCAGCATTTTTCCAAGGCCAGCAAAGGGGAAAAGACAGAGCCAGGCTGACAGCCACTGGATTCCCCAGGGATATAAGAGAAGGATTGATGCAGTTTACACCAAGCCCCTTTCTAGTTTGGTTTCTCCTTCATCCTTCTCTGCCTCCCGTGGCTGCATCGCCTTGGCCTGGCTTGTCATGGAGTGACAGAGCACATTGCCTGCCGGGGTCACTCCCTGGGGAGGGACAGCCATTGGTTCCCTCACAGTTTAAATCTGAATTCACGCTGAAAGCACTGAAAAAGCTCCGCAAGGATCCTCTTCCCTGCCTTGGGCATCCTGAGGAGTCATGACTCGGCTCAGCCTGCCGGGATGGAGATCCCAAAACCATCTGGGGACATCCAGCTGCCCCCGAGGCGGGTGCCTTGCTCCAGGCTGGCACCCAGCAGCTGGTCCAGCAACTGCCTTCGGTCTATTAATAAAGCTGGAGCAGCTGGTGGAGCATCCACCGCCAGTCCTCGGGATTTATCCACACCGCTCTGCCTTATCAGCCATGCTTTTCACAAGCACTTAAATTCAGGAGGAAAAGGAAAAAGTGAAATCAGATAGAAATGCAGGTCTGTTTGCTGTTTTCTCCAATGAAATGGTTCTGGGTAAACAGCAGACGCCTTTGATGAAATCCCAGCAGGCTTAAACAATAAAGCTGGTTACAAACTCAATCTGGCGCAGATATCAGATCTGAAATTGTTTCAAAAAACATGTCAACATTTTCTAATGCTGCTGCAAAACTTCCTCGGCACCTTGCCACGAGCTGCGTCTGTGACGCAGGGCCTGCGCCGCTGTCCCAGCTCACACCCCTGCTGCTGCACTTCCCATGGGGGTGCCCTGGCACCTCTGCAACCCTCTGCCTGCTGGGAGAGCCTGAGCTGTGGGAAGATGCTTGGCAGCACCACCTTGGAGGCACTTTTTCCATTGTTTTCCAGCTGTAAATCCAGTTCCCATCGCCAGGCACAGCCTGGCTGAGGCTGCACGGTGCTGGAGGTGTGGCAGTGCTGGATGAGGGGCATCAGGCGGGGTGGGCATCCCTCTCACCACGTCCCAGGGATGGAATTCAGCCGTGGGTTCATCCTGGGCACCACGGAAAATCAATTTGCAAAGGGCTGTGGTGGCAAAGGAGAACAGCCTGGGACTCCTCTTGGGTTTTGCCTCCTGTGTGCCACCTCTGCATCCTGCTGGGACACTGGGGCAGGATGAGGATCCATCTGGTGGAGTGCCTGCCAGGGGACAAGGCTTGGTCCCTCACCTACACCTATGGCAGAGGCTGGGGGCACAGTGGGGTCTGTTCAGCACAGTGCAGCCATAAGCTCAGGGTGACATGAAATCCTTGGATGGAATCATCCAAACTCCAAACTCGGAAAACATGTGGAGTTAGAGTGTAGTGAGGCAGATCCTGCACTGGCATTTCCAGGGCCACCCTGCCAGTTACCTGGCACTGGCACTTCCCAAACAATCTCAGCATTTGGGGTCTCTGGAGGACACCAGGAGATGAAGGTAAGGGGGTGAGGAAGAGGAGGAAAAGGAGGAGGAGGAAAAGGAGGAGGCACACATGGCCACACCACAAACATGTCTTGGCTCTGGTTAGGAATCCAAGGCCAGTTCCAAAGGTATTTGGGGTCCCCCAAAGGCTCCCGGGTCCATCCATAAGGGATCTGCTCTAGAGAGTGTGGGGACAGACACACTCATCCCATGTTGGATCCAGCCCTACACACACCACATCCCACATCCCCCAGGAAGCCCCCAGCCCAGAGCTGATGCCTGACAGAGCTCATGTCCTGCATGGCTGTGATGGAGCAGCAGAACCTCCATCCCTCCCAGGAACTGGGAAGGACAAAGGGGACACAGGAGAGGAAAAACGGGGCAAGAGCAAGAGGATGAGGAGGGCAGGCAGCCCTGGGGGGCGCAGGGGGCCAAACCTGGGCTCCAGTGCAGCACGGGGGGATGTGGCAGACCTGACCCCTCTGCGGAGGTTGCCTTTGCCATCGATCCCTGTTGCACTCAGGCTCATTAGGGCTGGGGAGCTGCTGCGAGCGGCTGCTGGAGGAGACAGACGGGGGGAGCGCTCGCTGTGGCTCCCTGGATCGTATTAAATATTTACTTTGTTTTGTTTTGTTTTTCCCAGCTATATTGATCAGAGATGGAGTTGGGGGGGGGAGCAAGGGGGTGCTGTTGGATGCCGGGAGGGAAAAGCAGAGGCAAAGGCTGAGCTGAAAAACGGGGACAGACCCTGTCAGGGCATTCCCCAGGGATTCACCTGCCGTCCCCAGGGCTGTCACCCTGGAAAGCTGCTCCCCTCAGAGCCATTTGTCCCCCTCAGTGTTGGGACAACCATCACCAGCACACGGGGGATGCAGTGGGGTGGCTCCCACTCCCCATCCCACACCAGCCCCGACTCAAGGGATGCAGGATGGGGGGATGCCAAACTCGAAAACACCTCATAACTCGGGGTATCCCCCTGCCCCGGGCTGGGAGGTGCCCCCCGCATCCAGCCTGGGCCCCGGGAGCGGCCGCTCAGCCGGCACTGTTTCTATTTCGAGAGGAGCTCTACTGGAAAAGGAACAAAAGCCGAGGGAAGCTATAAATAGCCACCTCCTTCACACCAGCGCCTCCTCCGCCCCAGCATCCCGCGGCCGGGGGTCCCGCAGCGCGGCCCGAGCTCTGCCCCACCAAAAACCCCCTCCGCGTCTTGGAGCCAACATCTCCATCTGAAAACCAGAGGGAATAATCAGCCGAGGAATATCTGCCGCCGAAGCAGAACTGGCTCCGAGCAGCGGTTTGCCAAGTTACCCGGCGGCTCTGCCCAGCCACAGCCCCGTTCCTCGGGGGATTTGCCGCTGCCCAGCCGAGCTCTGCACCCAAAAACAACCCCCGGGGACCGATTCCACCACCTGGGGATGCTCCTCTTGTCCCCAGCCCTGTCTGCGGCTGGCAGGGAGCAGGAAGAGCCGAGTGGCTCGGGCAGACCTACTTTCAAGGCTTTAATCCTTTTTTGCTTAAAGAATCTTTTTTTTTTTCTCTCCCCTCTCTTTCTTTTTTTCCCTTTCTTTTCCCTTCCGCGCGGCAAAGATGGGGTCTGATCAGAGGAGAGACGCAGGGAGCTGACAAGCTGCGGCGTACGGAGAGAAAGGAGAAAGAAATACATATTTATTACCCTCAATTATTAAAAAATAGATAGCAGCAGATCTTAGGCCCTGGCAGAGGCACTGCAGAGTCGTTTGTCTGAGGACTATTTTGTTTTTTAAATTCCATTGAAATTATAATACGCTGGGCTTGTTAGCACAAACACCCCGGCATATCCCTGCCGAGGGGGGATCATCCCAACCCCTCTGCTGGCTCTGGTGTGCTCCCCGCAGGGTGGCTGTATCCAGCACCCGATGGGATGCCGAATTTTCAGGCAGCAGGGAGGGAGGGAGGGCGGCTCAGGGAGGCAGGAGCTGGCAGAGGATACAGCCGGCAGCTTTTGTCCCTCTCTGCCTTCACCCCCGGGGATCAGAAGGGCTCTGCCCTGTGCGGGCACATCCCAAATGCACGTGGATAGCCAGCTGGGCGAAGGTCTTGTGGGCAAGATCTCACCCAGGGGCTGAAAAGCCCTATGACATTCCCCGTGCCCGAGGACGGGCACTGCGCCCCTCGGGTGGCACCGTGGGGACCCCGCGGTCACGGGGATGGGGTTTCCCCCAAGCAAGCCGACGCGAGCGCTGGTGCAAATGCAGCTGGAAAAAATAGAAAGCGGTTCCCAAGTGCGGCACACGGGGCTGGCGGAGCCGCTGGCACCTCCCCTCCGCTTGCAGGGCTGCTCCGTGAGGAGCCCTGCCAGAGCAGCAGCAGCCAAATTCCCTCCCGCCGCTGCTCCCCGGTAAACAACGGCTGCATCCTGCCCGGGTGATGGTGATGCCGGGACTTGGGGAGCACGTGGAGCACCTCTGGCACCCCGCTCCAGCACCGCGTTCTCCCCACAGATGGGATCTGTCTGGATGAGCTAGAGCACCGCGGACCCACAGCCTACTGTGCCATCACCTCTCCGTGGCCAAAACCCGCTGCCACCCCATCTCACTGGCCATGAGAGTGGAACCAGCTTTTGGCACCGTGAGCTACCAGAGCTGCCACGGCTCTCCCAGCCCAGGCAGGAGCATCGCTATAAAAGCTGCTCACCAAAGCTGGGCCGGCTCCAAGCTGCCGTGCCGGCTCCGAGCCGCTGTGCCAACACCACCGGGAAGCAAGCAGCCAGCGGGCGCATATGCTGTTAAAAAGGAAAAGGAGCTTTCTACACCAAATGGAGCATTTTCCGCTTAATAACCCCCAATCCTAATCTGCGCAAAGAAGATTGCCCCCCGCATCTCCCCGTCCGGCATCTGCCGCTCGCCTTGCCCGAGCTTAACGCCCGGGCAGAGCCACGGCTGCCCCATCGGCATGTGCCCTCGGCAGGAAAAGCAGAAGGAAGATCAGCCACCGGGAAAACAGGCGATGCCCAGCACCGGGCTCATCTCCTTTGTCAGCACCGAGCCTCCACCATTTGTCATCAGTAAAAATAATATTCCTAAAAGTGTCCCCTCTCTGATTGCCGGGTGGCAGGCGCAGGGCTGTGGGTTTCCATGGTGATGCTGTTCCGCAGGGATGGTGCAGGGGGATCGGTGGGATTGGTGCTTCCTCGGTTTGGGAGATGGGACGTGGTGTTGGCATCCGGAGTGAGGACAGCACCAGCCCTGCTGCTGGCAGAGGATCCTGAGGCTGAGCCAGCTCGTTCCACCTTGGGCTTGAGCAGCTTCACCCAAAATAGCAGGGAGAGAGAACCCTCGCTGGAAAGGACATGGATGCTCCTGCATCCCAGTGGTGCTCCTGAGGCCATGCCCTGCACCCCTGCCATGAACCCCTGGCTTCTCCTCACTGAATCCCACCAGGATCCTGCTCGCTCCTGGCCTCACAGCTGTCCCCACAGCTTCCCACTTGTTGCCTCTGTTCTTAAATCTGACTCCAGCCTCCTTCCAGCCTCCTTCCAAATGAGGGCAACACCTCTCCCACCCCAGCCTGCTGGGAACCCAAACAGCAGCCACCATGGCTGGGGTGTGGGTGCTGTGCTGCTGCTGCTGCTCCACCAAAGCGCTCTGCAAACATAATCTGCTCTTAATAACCTGAGTCTCTACTGATCGTGGCTAAACCCCGGAATTGCACTTTGCAAACAAAGCCCAAGTTTTTGGCTGCTTGGGGGAGACTGGAGCAGCTCCCTGGGGTGGGGATGGGCAGCAGTGTCACCCAGGGGTGCCACAGTGTGGGGCAGAGCTGGACAGGCAGCTGCCCCAGTGATGTGGGGCTGAAGTGACCATGTCCTGGGTCACACCTCTGTGGCACTGCCAGGAGCAAGGGACACCCCAACGGGAGACAGCCCTGGTCACACCTGGCCACCACCACGTCCCTCCAGGCTCCCACACTTCCCTGCCTGGTTTTTGCCTTCAAACAAGATTTTGGCTCTCGCTGTCAAAACCCATCAGCGCTCCAGCAGTTTCCAGCAGCCCAAGCTCCTGCCCGGCCCCAAGGCAATGACATCCCACTCGTGGCCTCATCCTGCAAACCACGGAGCCCCACTGCCCCTGGTGCTGGATTGTGCCACCAGCTCCAGCACTGCCAGGTGCTTCAGGGAAAGCTGGGTGTGAAATCACGCCGGAAAATGCATATTTTTACGTCTCCCCAGCAGGTTCACTGATGTTTTTAGGGCAGTGCTTCGAGGCCACCTGGAGTGTCACCCACAGCCTCTGGCACCCAGATGGGACCGCGGGGTGTCGGGTATGGCATTTTAGGCAAAAGGTGGGAATAACATCCAGCCAAGCGTGACCACGACGCTGACCCTGCCGGGCTCCATCAGTGCAGGTCACTGAGCAGCGACGGCTCCTTCACATCCCGGCTCTGATTCCAGGTCTAGGCAGGTCTTGTCTGCCCAGGCCTCCTTGCTCCCCCCAGCACCACCGCAGGGACAGCCTGGGCCGCATCCTGACCCCCCCCTTGCTTCACCGGGCACAGAGAGCTTGTGGCTTCCTATCAGCTCTTTAGGAAATTAAAGTTTTATAAGCAGAAAGGTTTCTGGGCTCTTGGCTCCCCGGCGCAAGAACCGCAGTCCAGCCTGCGTCTGCACCCTGCCTGCTGGCTGCTGCCCTGGCAGGGAGGGATGGAGGCTGGACGCCCCGTCGATGGCATGAGCGATGGAAGGGACAGGGATGTGGCTGCCCATGACCTTGGTGTCATCCTTGACCTGGAAATCTCCTTCTCCTGCATCGCCAGTATTGCACTCCTGCCTGTGGCCGGCTGCGGCCACCTCTGGCAGGGCTGTGACACCCTCACGCGGGATGGAGCTGCACCCCACACTGTCACCCACTGCCACGCCACCGATGACAGAATCCACCCCAGTGGATTCCAGTGCACAGAATCCACTCTGAATCCCACCACTGACTCCACAGATGAAGCTCACAGGGCGCAGGAGGCCCAAAATGCCCCCAGGAATCTCAGCACTTCCCTGGCCACACTGCCGCCATCCTGCTGCAAACGACTTTGCCCGTGCGGCACCGCATGTGAAGCCATCCCCTCGGAGCTGCCTGCCTTGGAGATGTCAACCACGGCTCAGCTCCTGCTGCCCCAAGCCCTGCTGTGGCCCCAGCCTCAACCCCAGTACCCGGCAGTGGGATGTGGAAGGCAGTGGCAGTGCCACCATCAGCCATCAGCGCTGCCACCCACCAGCACAGCCTTGCGTTGCCACCATCCTCGACAAAGCCAGCCACCCCCAAGCCCCGCGGAGGGGTTTGGCCCCAGCCCAGCGCCCCGGCAGCAGCTGTCCCCTTGTCCCCTTGCCTCGTATGTGGGGTGTCCCCTCCACACCCCGCCTGGGGCAAATGCTGGGGACCAGGACCCCCTGCCCGGGGACACCTGGCCACAGTGAGGCAGAGAGGGGAGAACCTGTCGGCAGGATGGAGGCCTCCTCTAACTGCCTGTTGAATTATTCAGGAACGGTATTAACTTATAAATGAGTGTGTTTGACTGATTTTGTGGTTGATGTACAGATAAATTCTAATGAAAGACAGCTACAAGATTTTAAATTATTAATTAGACTGCCACTTAACAAAGCCTATTTGGCACTCTATTTCCTTGCTTAACAAGACAAAAACTTTAAGAATAGGTTTTGCTTTAGCCCACAGGCTCTTCAATTTGCATTTTGTTTTTCTAGCTCCACAAATGAAAGCTGTAGATCTTGACCTTAACAGGCTACCCCTGGTGGGATCCAACCCTGTCGGCAGCCTCGCTGCCTGCCTCCACCTCAGGCTCCCAGTTTCCCAGCGTGGATGATGATTTTTCTCCAGCCAGCAGCACCAAGACTGGGAATCAAGGATGGAAACCAGGACTGTTCCGAAAGCTTGGGGTTTATCCTCAAGTCATCCAGCCCGGTTGGGTTAATACGCCAAACAAAGCTGAGGCGGGAGCCAGAGAAAGGAGCATCCGAGTGTGAGGCCCCAGAGCCGCAAGGTGACATTTTCCCCAGTGGGAAAAGCATCCCTGGGGTGGCAGTGAGGGATCTGCCCTGCCTAGGGTTTTGCACCCCAATGCCAGGGGCTGCGAGCACAGCGTTGGCACCTTCTCCCACTGCCGGAGCCTCGTCGGAGAGGGGCATGTGCTGGTGGTGGCGAGGGCTGGGCCTGGGGCTGTGCAGCCACCCCCTCCCTGGGCATGGGACAGGAGTGGGGGGTCCAGCCGGGGTCCCCCCGCATGGCACCGCTGTCCCCTGTGCCCCCCGGGACTGGCCTCGGGTGCAGCGGGGCTAGGGGTCCTACCCCCGCCACCCCACCGTCCCGGACCCCCCGGGAGGGCCGGCTGCTCCCCTCGCTGTGATGTCACAAAGCTCCCCGATGATGTCCCAGGCGGTTGCCATGGAAATCGCGTGATGTCACAGCGGAGCGATTCTCCTCGGGGGGGCGGAACGGGACGGCTCGCCCCAACTTCCCCGCCGAACCCCCCGCGCTCTCCGGTGAGCCCCGTTTCCCGTTCCCTCGCCCTGAGGGACGAGCGCCACCCCCCCCGCGCCCGCCGTGCCCCGGTGCCCGCGGGACCCGCCGTACCCCGGTGCCCGCGGGACCCGCCGTGTCCCCGGTCCTGCGGGACCCGGCGCCTGCCCTGCCTCCCTCCGCTCCTCCCGTTCTCCCGCCTCCCCGCCGCGCTGCGCTCCCGCCGGTGCTGCTCCCCGGGGGGTGCCCGAGCCTCGGTGGCGACGCCGGTAACGCCGAGGCGGCGGGGGGCGCCCGGCGGCGCGGCCCCAACTTCGGCGGGGAGACAAACTTCGGGGCCGGCCCCGCTGCCCCCGGTGCCCGCGGCTCCCGGTGCCCTCCCGGTGCGGCGCTCACCTTGGCGGAGCATCTTGGAGCCGGGGCGGGCGCGGTCTCCCGGCGGCGGCGGCGGCGGCGCTCAGAGCCTCGGGCGCGGCGGCGGCGAGCGGTAGCGGCGGCGGCGGCTGCTGCTGTACCGGGAACGCGGAGCCGGAGCCCGGGCGAGCGGCCCCCGCGGGGGCATGGCGGGCCGAGCCGCAGCGGCACCGGGGAGCGCCGGCCCCGGAGCACCGGGGAGCGCCGGCCGCGCCTCTGCCCGCCGCGCGTCCCGCCGCCGGCTTTTAGGGGGGAGCCGCCCCCTCGGGGCTGGGGCCGCCGCCGCCGCCCCCCACCCCCTCGGGCAGAGCCTATAAAGGGGTGCCCGGTGCCGGTGCCGCGCTGCCTGCAGCGGCGGGCAGGGCTGGGCAGGGCGGGGCGGGGCAGCGACGGGGCGGGCAGGGCTGGGCCGGGCTGGGCTGGGCTGGGCTGGGCTGGGCGAGCCCCCCCCGGGCCCCCCTTCCACCGCCGCCGCCGCCTCTCCCGCCTCCCGTGGACAGTTCGTGAAAGTGCCGCTGCTCCCGTTCCTCGCGCCGCCGCCCTCCCTCCGCCCCACCGGCGGGTATGGCCCAGCGCCGCCTCCCCGGGGCTCTGCGGTCCCCTCGGGACCGATTGTCACCCCCGCCCCATCGTTGTCCCCTGTGCTGTCGTCGTCCACACGGTGCCCCGTTATCGCACCGAGGCTCCGCCGCGCCGCCCCGCGCCTGCCGTGGTCACGGCTGTCCCCGCTGTCCCGCCTGCCCAGCACCGTCCCTGCCACTCCCCGGGGACCCGCCGTCCCCTCCGCGCCTTATCGTCCCCTCTGCCCGCCGTGTCCCCGTGTCCTGCCGAGATGCCGCCGTCCGACCCGGGTCTCTGCTGTCCGCGCTGCCCCGCCGCCCCGGCACGGTCCTTGCCTCTCCCTACCGGTGCCCTCCGCCCCTTCTCGTCCCCTCCGCCTCACCGCGTCCCTGCTGTCCCACCGGGGTCACGGATATCCCGCCGGGGGCTCTGCTGTCTCCTCTGCCTCCCGGTCGCTGCTGTCCCCTTTGTCTCCCGATTCTTGCTGTCCCCTCACTCTCCCCTGCTATCCCGACACCCCACCGGGATCCCGCTACCCCCGGGCTGTCCCCACTGTCCCCAGACTGTCCCTCCTGCCTCCAGGGGTCTCCTCCCCTTTGCACCACAGGGGCTCTCGCTATCCCGCTGGGAAGGCAGCTGTCCCCACCGCCCCGCGGGGATCCCCGCTTTCCTCGGGGGATCCCCGCTGCCTCCTCGGTCTTCTATCGTCCCCTGGAGGTCCCCGCTGACCCCAGACTGTCGCTCCTGCCTCTCGAGGGTCCCTCTTGCCTCGTTCCCTCTGTCTCACTGGCCGTCCCGTTATCCCAACGGGAACGCTGCTGTCCCCAGTTATCCCACCGGGGCCACTGCTGTCCTTATTGCAACCTCGGGATCCTCGCTGTCTCTGGGGTCCGCCCGATACCTTCGGGTCCCTCTTGCCCCACGCCTCGCAGGGACGTGCCTTCTGCCCCACGGCGGGTGTGGGGAGAGCCACACAGACCGGTCACCATGACAACGTCCCCGGTGCCCCCGCCCCATCCCTGTGTCAACGTTAGGACCGTTAACCCTGGAGCTGTCAGCACCGGCAGGGACGCGGCGGGACCACGTCCCCGACGTGACTGGCGGACAGCCCAGCCGTCGCAGCGCTTGCCACACCCCACCGCACACGCAGCGTCCCCCCGGCGCCGTGGCGACGCCGCTCGGTCCCGCCGCACCGCCCGTCCCGTCGGGGCCCGCAGGTGCGCTCCTGCGCTCGATCTCTCGGCCGGCGATTGCTCCCGCCTTGCGCGGGGATCGCTTAGCGCTGCCTTCCCGCCTCCACGTGCGCCACAGCCATGGCGGCCCCCGTGCGGGCCGGGAGCGCGGCCCCGGTGCCCGCCAGAGGTGGGCTGGGACCGGGTCAGCGCGGGCCTCCCGCTGCCCTGCCGGGCGCTGTTTTGGTTGCCTCGACGGGGGAGGCCGGGCCGGTGGCGGGAGGTGGCTCCACCACCATCGCGGCCACCCCCGCCGCCGTCCCGGCCCAGCTGGCCCTTTGTCGGTTGTCCCGTGGGCCGTGCGGGGAGGGTTTGGTGGCTCGTGAGTGCCGGTGTTGGGCTGGAAATAGTGAATAATCCCCCTGCTGTCACTCCCCCGCCGCACTCTGGCATCGCCGAGATGTAGGGGGGCGGCTGCTGTCGGGGGGCGGCTTCAGGATGAGGCTCCCGGGGATGGATCACCCGGCGCTGGGTGGCTTTTTCCCGGTGGGGTAACGGGATCCCCCTGTTGGGGAAACAGGGATGCATTAAGGTGTCGCCGGGGTGCTGGTGGATGAGCCGTGAGAGGCTGTGCGTGGTGTCCCCTCGGTTTGGGGACAGCCAGCTGCACTCAGAGGGTTTCACATAATTACAGCGGTGCTTTCTGGGCTAAAAAACCCTTTTTCCCCCCAAAATGCTCCAGCAATCTGCCCCCAGCGTGAAGGGCAGGACCCCACCCCTTTTTCCCGTTTGTGCCAAGGGGTTTGAGCACAGCGACCTCTTCTCCCGCTTGACCCAAGGATTGGCCTGAGGACAGCGAGGACGTGCTCTGCCCTCCTGATCCCTCCTTCAGGTGCCCCCGTTTGTCCCACAGCCCGAGCCCCTGCGCGACACGTGGCACAGCAGATCCCCGAGGAGATCCTCGGGAACGCGGCGCTGCGGGAGGCGGCGGAGGCTCTGCCCTCCAACTACAACTTCGAGATCCCCAAGACCATCTGGCGGATCCGGCAGGCTCGGGCCAGGAAGGGTGAGCGCTGACCCGGGGGATGAGCGGTTTTGGGGCCGGTTGGTGCTGCTGAGGCCCCCGTGGTGGGACCCCCGTGGGGCAGGTGAGGTTGGGGCTGAGCTGCTGCTGTGCCCCGGCGTGTTTAGGCTCTGCCTTGGCGAGCTCTCCTCCTCTCGAGGAGGGTTAATAGATCTGTATCTCTGGATTATAATCACATTGGACAGGACAGGTTGAGCTGCGCAGACCTGTCAGCTCAGGAGATGTGTCTGGGATGCTGGCCAGGTCCCTGCTGTGCTCCTCTCGCCTCCCTCCTCTCTCTCTGTGCTTTCCTGACATGCTGCTGGGCCTGGGAAGGGGGAGCCCCACAACACTGGGCACCAGCGGGGGCTGGCAGGGAGCTGGGCCATGCCATGCTCTGGTCTGAACCTTCCTCGGGATCCTCGGGGGTCTAAACCTTCCTCGGAGGATTGTGTAGCCCTGGAGGAGCGGGGAATAATTGTGGAGGCTTCAGGAGTGGTGCCAGGGCTTTCCCTCCACAGCCTGTGCATCCCACTGAGCAATATGTGATCAGCGACAGGGAGCAGGGCATGGAGCCTCCCCCTCCATCCCCGGATGTCACCAGCGTCCCCAGCCTCACTTCACACGCAGGCAGGGGCTGCTGGTGGGGCTGTGTGGCAGAGCCAGATTTGAAATGCTTTGTATCCACCTGGGAATGTCTCTGCCTGCTGCCACCGAGCTGGCAGGGCTGGCAGGCGTCACGGGGGATGTTCTGGAAGCTGAGCTGCTCCCGGCTGTGTTGCCAAAGGGCCGGAGGGTGTGGGGCTCTCCTGTCCATCCTGGCTGTAGTGTGGGAGTCAGGGCTGGATGTATCCCACCAGGACATGGTGAGGCCGCCCAGGCGTGCTGCTCTGGCTTTCCTTGCTGTGTTTTTCTGCTTGGCACCTCCTAATTAAATGTAAATATGCGGCTGGGATTTAGGCTTCCGAGCTGGGAGCGGAGCCCATCAGCCAGCCAGCCGTGCTGGGATTTAAAAATCCGCGTGTGCAGAGACCAGCCAGGGGCTTGTTGCTGGGGGAACGCAGCCTCCCACCGGGCTGCAGCCAGCCCTGCCTGTGCCCTGCCTGCTGTGGGGTTTGGGGGGGCTGAGGGGCACCCCCTACCCCCATTGTGCTGTGATGGTGGAGGGTGACCCAGCTGCCTCTTGCCGATCCTCTGTTTGCAGGTCTGCAGGGGAGGGTAGTACCAAATGGGTCAAAGTGGTCTCAGATGGGCTGGGGGACACTGGGGCACGGAGCCCCCAGCCCTGCCAGGTCAGGCAGGGATGGCAGAGCACGTGCAGCTTTCCTCGGGCCCTGCAGGTTGGAACAGGGTGGGATCAGCCCAGTTTGAGCCAGGCCTTTACACAGCTCCACGCTGGCCAGCAGGCTGGGGCCTGGCAGCACGGGGATTTTGTTGGAGGGGAATCTGGAGAGAGTGTTTGTATAGATAGCATGGAAGCTGGGTTATCGTAGTAGGATTGGGAGGTGAAACAACAACAGGATTAATGAGGCCTCCTTCATTCATTCCTTCCATCATGGTCCCTGCTCCTCCCCACTGCCCTGTGAGGGGCTCCTGGCTGGACCCCAGGCACTGGGCAGTCCAGCTGGCCTTAGAGGAAGAGGGATTGTTCTGAGCTGCAAGGAGGGAGCAAATCAGAAAACATAATTTGTTGTTGAATGAATTCCTGCAAGGCACAATGATGCGGCTGTTGCTGGCCACACTCCTGAAATGGGGAGAGAAACAGGGAGGAGGGTGTGGAGAAGGGCAGTGATGATCAAAGGTTTGGAGCAGCTTCTGTATAAGGAGAGATTAAATAGATTTAGATCCTTTAGCTGGAAAAGAGGTGAACGAAAGGGGATATGATAGGGAGGTAGATTTGTGAATGATGTGGAGAGGCTGAACAGGGGATGATTATTCACTCCTTCTTGTACCAGGAGAGCCAGGGGCACACGTTTACATTATTAGGAGCAAGTTTAAAATAAACAGAAGAAAGTACCTTTTCCTGTGCAGCACATAATTAAAATCTGGAAGTCATTACTGCGGCAAGCAGGAGAGACCAGCAGTGTCAGCGGGTTCAGAGAGGGATGAGGTGTGTGCACAGGGCGAGTGGATGCGGCCCAAAACAGGATGACATGCACCCCAGCTGCCACAGCCACCCAGATTTTTGGTCAACACCTGGCTGGTTTGGGGAGGGTGGTTTATGGCTGCAGTTTGAGCTGGTAACTTCAGGATATCCCTTCCAGCCCCTCCTAACCCCGCGGCTGTTTCTCTTCCCAGTGGCCCTGCAGATGCCGGAGGGGCTCCTCATGTTTGCCTGCACCATCGCTGACATCATTGAGCGGTAAGACCTCGGCTTTTCCCTGTTTCCCTGCTCGGCTCCGGGGGCTGGCGAGGGGATGTTGCTGGGAATGGGGTAGGATGAGGCCTAGGGCTATGGATGAAGAGGTGGTGTTGGGGCTCTCATGAGGCTACAGCCTGGCTGGGCACAGCTGGGCAGCCCTGCGGCAGGTCATGGGGACCTGCAGCCAGTCCTGGGGACAAGGACCGTCACGATGCCAGCCCAGCCCTCTCTGCTTGGCTTCTCCTCCCCTCTCCACTGTGCTGGGAGCTGCTGACAGGCTCAGCGTTCCGGGGCCCCTGCGGGGGTGCTGGAGCCAGGGAGCAGCCGTGTTAACAACCGGCTGACGCCAGCCCAGTGCCCGCACACCCGCCACGGCAGCGCAGCCAGGGGAGGGCTGGCAGCAGAGCCACCGCTGCGGCACGGACCCGTCCTCCTCCCCCATGGCCTCGTCCTGTCTCTGCAGCCACGCTGCCCAGCACGGAGATGCTCAGGGGCAGTCTTGCTGCGGCTGGGGAGGCTTGAGGCCGCGGTGATGGCACAGAAAGGGTCCCTCCTGCTGGGTGACCCCTTTGCCACGGCTCCTCTCCTGATTTTTCTGTGCCGCTTGAGAGGCGAGGCTGAGGCACCGGAGAGGAGCTGGGCTGGGCAGTGACAGTGGATGCAGGCACCTTGCAGAAATTGGCCGTGATCTCTTTCCTGCCGAGCGCGTCTCCCTTCCTCCCACCCACCACAGCCCCCTCCGCAGCCCCTCTCTGTTTTAGCACAATGAATTAGTGCTAATAGCACTTCGTGCCTCGTCTGCCATCGGGTCGTGGCACTCATTAGCAGCTGCCTTCCCGGGGCCAGCAGCCTCGCCTCCCTGCCGGGAGCCGAGCCGAGCCGCCGCTGCCGTGCCGGGTGGGAAGGCAGCCGTGCCCGTGGGCTTTGTCCCCGCTTTGCCATCGCCTCCCCCGCGGGGATCGCGGCAGCCCCACAGCCGGTGGGAAGGTGGGCACAGGCAGGGGACGGGCGCGGGGGGCAGGGGATGGGTACGAGTGTGGGCAGCTCCGCGTGGGTTTGTCCCTTTAAGTGGAGCTGCCTCCTCTCCGGCTTTGGCACCCAGCCGCTTTCATGTCTCCGACTTCAAAGGCAGCGGATTAAGGGACTCTTTTATCTGAATGAAACCTTAAGCCCCACTTCCCGGTGGATGGTGGATTCCAGGGTGCTGAATGCCAGGGTGCTGGTGGATTTTAGGGTGCTGGCGTCCTTGCTGGACTCTCCCTCTTTGCTGGGAGTGCTCCACAGGGCTGAGGAGGTGGGGTATGAGATGGGTGCTGTGTGGGTGGCAGTGCCCAGCCAAGGGAGAGGATGTGGGGGCACTGATGGTGGGATGGCTTCAAGGCTGAGCAGGAGGGCCATATCCTTCTCTTGGTGCCACCATGCAGCACCCAGAGACACCCCACTGCCACTCCCATCCTGGGAGCACTGGGTGCCACCATGATCCTGGCTTGGGATGTGGCTGTGTACCAGCACTGCCAGCCAGAGGATTGTGGCTGTGGGCAGGAGTGAGCCCAGCCCTCTGTCCGCTCTCTCTCGGGGACACATTTGGGACCGGGTTGCACTGCCGGAGGTGAGGTGTGAATCGGCAGGTGGCCTCGTTAGTTCCTGCCTCTTCCTGCTATTAATATTCATCGCCAGCATTAATGTGGAATCGCAGCTCGGCCGCCGCTCCTGCTGGCCCTCCTCACCCAGCGCTGGGGCCGGATGAGCCTCCGACGTGACAGGAATCACTGCAGCCGCATGCTCTGGTGGTGGCTGCTGTGGCCAAGCTGGGGACAGGGGCCAGCCTTGGGCTGGCATGTCCCCTTCCTCCTGGGACAGGGAGGATGTGAGAGCTGAGCGTGACAGGGATACCTGTGCCCCCACGGGGGGCATGGCTCAGTGAGCAGCCCCTTTCCCCTGCCCATCCCCACAGCCTCATGCTCTGTCCGTGCTGGTGGGAGTTTGGGGAGTGAGTTTCCCCTCCCCTGCATTCATTCTCTGCTGATGGCTGCAGAGCCATGCCCGGGGTGCCCCTGGGGTGACACTGCCCATCCCTGTGTGTTCCGCTTGAACTGGAGCCGTGTCAGCTGCCACTCAGACAGAATATTTATCCCTTCTGCTGGAGCTGCCTTCTAATAGAATATTTGGCCTGGTGGTGCTGGGGAGAGCCGTGAGCAGGGATGTGGCTCACTCCCCCGCATCACAGGCGGCTCGGGGAGGACACGGTGCTCACTGTGCATCTCTCTGTCCCCGTGCCAGTGGGATGGCAGTGTCACCGCGTCCCTCACCGCCATCTGGGAGTGAGCAGGCTCCCGTGGGGTAAGGAGGGGGAATGGGCAGCCAGGTAGGGCCTGTCTGAGCTTCCCAGCATTGCACTGGCGCTTGCCCAGCCCCGAGGGGCTGCGGGGATGAAGATGTAGCCAAAGCATCAGAGCTGCCGCCGCCGGAAAGGCCGGTGGGGTTCTCAGCCTGGAGCCTTTGAAATCGAGAGCACACTCAGAGCATTGACCGGTGTGAGGCCAGTTAATTACCGTTAATAGGTTTGTCATTGTCAAAGCTGTGCCGGGGCGAGTGGCCCGGCTGCGGAGGGGGGGGGGTGGCAGGGCTGGGGTCTGCGAGCTGCCGGCGCCACATCACGACGCTCCCGCGGCACCTTCCAAATTGGCTCCATTTGTCACGGCTGATGTAATTTGGCAGAGGGGAACTCGTGCTGGGGGGCGGCAGCGTGGAGAGCAGCGTGGGGGGAGCTCGGACCACGGCTCGGGAGGGGGCAGACCCCCAGCCCACCCGCTGTCATGCCGGGGAGGTGGCAGTCGTGTCCCTCCGCAACACCAGCTTGCAGCTGGGGGCTGTGCAGCCAGGAGCAGACCCCTGGTCCCCTCCCTGCCGGGGCTGGAGCAGACGGATCAGCTGGGCTCTCAGCTGGGCTTTTGATTCCGTGTTAATAAAGTCGGCTGTCAGGCTTCGCAGCTGCTAATCCCTCTGTCTTCCTGTGCCACGATGGGGTGAGAGGCTCCTGCTAATCAGTCGTGCCTTGGTGGAGGAGATGGGTGATGGCAGGGGGGCCCAGGGGTGTCCTGATGCCTGCACAGGATGCCCTGCCCAGCCTTAAACACCTCCCAACTCCCAATGGCTTTTGAACATCCACATGAAGCAGTGCTGGATGTACACACCCCATCCTGGTGACTGTGCCGTGATGCGCCCAGGAGCGTACAGTGACTTTGCAAAGTGACAGAGGGTCCTGAATCATCACTGGTTGAGCAATAAGGAGTTAAACATCTGTGTGCACAGCCCAACAGCTGTGGCAGAGCGTGAAATGCCCCGCTATGGCCAGGACAAAACGGCCCCTGATGGCCGGTGCACCATAGCTGGAGTGCCCAGCAGGTTCCCAGTGCCAGCAGGCACCACATCCCTTGGCCAGGCAGGTCTGCCATGTGGCACTGAATGCTGTGACGAAGTTGGCAGCATCGCCAGGAGGTCCCAAAAGGCCACCCTGGGACACTAACACAGGTCAGTGTCTGGCCTCAGCTGCACAGTGCCATGGCTCTGCCGGCCAGCTCTGCCTTCCCTTCTCCCCTCGTCCTTTAAGCACAACCTGGAGGCGCTGGCAGCGGGTGCACGCTGTGCAGGGGAATTTAATCACTGTCATTAACCACACAACAGCATCATTAGGAAGAATGAAGTTCTCACTTCACTGGAGATGTTCAAAACCTTCTACCCGGGTGGTGGCTGTGCCAGAGGGACCAGGCAGGGGGGAGTGTGTGGCGTCTGTAGGGCTGTCAGCCCTATAGTGTGTAGGGCTGCCAGCACAAGTGTGCCCACCACCACATGCCCCATGCCACCTCCTTGTATCCCACAGAGTTCTGTGGCCTGGCCATTATGAAGAGGGGACAGGCACCATCCAGGCATAGGATGATCATGGTGGCTTTACAACGAACATGCACTGGCCCTCGGTTTGCCTTATTTTGGGTTTTTTTACTGCTACAGGACTAGCAAGGGGTGTCCTGGGACATTCCCCTTGGGCTGGTGTTGATGGCCCTGGAGGGGTCCAGAGGACAGTGGGAAGGCCCCTCAGGGGAGGGGACCCAGCTGGAGATGGTTGCTCCTGGGAGCTGTGGGGACACCAAGCTCTCCCCATCCTGCCCCGCTTGCAGAAGCCCTGTGGGGCTCCATCATTGCCCAGCTGCAGCCAGGCTCTTCCAGCACCGATTGCAATAAAATCGCAAACTCATTATTTTAATTATGTGCAGCCTTCCTGTGCTAATGAAGTTGGGAGTCTGATAATGGGGCTTGGTGATGGGCTTCTCCGCTAATTAAGTGCACTGTTCTCGGCCAGAGCTGGGCTCAGTCCCCACAGCCCAGGACAGCAGCACCCATGGGTGTCCTGGGACACGCTGGGCTTGGGCACAGGGCAGGCAGTAGGTGTGGGGTTAGTGGGGTTATTATGGGGTGACTGTGGGCTGTTTGAAGGGCCACATGTGGGTGAGGCAGGTGGCTGTGAAGCAAGGAGCAGTCTGCTCTGTGTCCCTGTTCCCAGCACAACATCCCAGTGCTGGATTCATCCTCCCATAGCCCCATGGTGTCAGGACTGGCCTCTCTCAGCCCAGTCCCCTCCATCCCCTCCCCCACCAAGGGCTGACGGACACACAGGGGCCGAGGAATCCTCCCTGCTGGGGAGAGCAGCTCTGCCTCATGGCTTGAGGACCAGCACTGTATCATTCACATGCTGCCAAGGGACCTCGCGCTCCTGCCAGCAGCAAATGCTCTCATTCATTTTTCGAGGGGCTGGGATAAATCAGGGCTGCTCCAGCCAAGTGCCTCTGCTCAGGTGACAGGGACTGGCTACCCCATGCTTGGGGACATACAGGCACCATGTCTGCCTGTCTCTGACCCAGTGTTTTCAGCCCCCAGACTTGTCCCTGGATCGCTGCTGCCTGCATCCTGCAGTGGGGAGCAGGGCTGGGAGGGTCTGGGGGTCCCAGCTGGGATTGGGGGACCTGGCCCACCCTGGAGCACATCCTGCCGGTGCAGAGCATGGTGCTTTGTAAATGGGATTTTGGGAGCCATCTGTTTAAAGGAGCAGATAATGAATTAGGGGGAGATGAGAAAAATGCTAAGGCCAGGCGGTTTTTCAGAATGAGCCGGGGTTTGCGGGACATAAAAGATGAATAACCTCCCCACGTGTTCAATATTCATGAGCTCCCAGCTGTAATGAGCAGCTCGGCGCTGGGTGGGGACATCCCTGTCACCACTGCCAGCATGCTGCTGGGACCCATCCACGGCTGTGAGGACTTCCAGGAACACAAAACTCCTGCAAGGATGCTCCCCTGGCTTCCCCTTGCCCACGTCCTGGTCCGGGCTGGTTGGCCAGCAGCTCCCCAGCCCGCGTCGGAGGCAGGTGGCTGCTAATTGACATTTCCTTCCTCTGTAGTTTGATGAAAGACTCTGGCGACACCGAACTGATTAAAACATCAAGGGGAGGCCCTGGCGCTTGCCTTTGATTTGTCTCGGGAGATGATTACGGCTCCGCTCGATTGTCCAGCTCAGCCGGAGCAACTGATCCTGGTGTGTGCTGTCCTGGAGCCTCTCCTGCAGCACCACTGGCCTTGCCACCTGCAGTGGCAGCACCATTGGGTTCCCTCCTCGCCAGGCATCATCCCATGGCCTCTTTGCTCGTTCCTCCACTCCCTGCAGCCAGAGGAGGAATCTTGCCCGTGGCCAGGGCAGGGCTCAGCCCCATTGTCTCTCCCTGCCCAGCTGCAGCCCCGCACATCGGGCAGGGCCACGGGCACCTCTGCCCTCCTTCTTCCACCGTTGCTATTTCACTTTCTTGCTCTTCACCCCCAGGGACTTTCTCTGGGGTTTGGGCCAATTTGCATACATTTTAATCTATAAAAAATTAAGCGGCGCTGGCTGCCGCTCTGAGTCAGACCTCCCCATCCTGAATCTTAAGGAGCTGAATAATTTTCCACTTTTGCTGAGATGTGTGGAGTCTGATTCATGTTCATCTCATCACCTCTCATTAGAGGAGGGGGCTGGGGGCTCAGAAGGGTGGGAAGAGCCTTCTCGAACCTTCCTGGCAGCCCCCAGCCCTACGGTGTGGCCATGTGGGCAGTGAGGAGCCATCCTCCCATCCAGGCCACGCCAGCAGTGAGGAATCGCGGGATTTGGGTGCTGGCAGGATCCATCCCATCTTCTGATGCTCCCCAGCTGCATCTCCAACCCTTGGAAAATGGTGTGGAGTGGGAGCTGCCCAGACTGGATGCGGGAGGTGAGGATGGCTGTGCCCCCTCTCCAGGGATGCTCCAGCAGATCTACTCCCCTGTCCCCCCTCCCCGGGCGCTGACAGAGAGGCCAGAGCTGTTAATATTCAGCACGCTCCGCCATTTCTCCACCTTCTGCCATCTGCCCAGCTCTGCCCACCATTTCTATTCTTGCCGCCGACGTAACGCTCCCTGCCTGGCACTTGGGGGGAGCGCAGGACCCTGGCCCCCAGCCAGTGCTGTAGGGGGTGACACCATGCCAGGGTCCCCTCCTTCCCCAGTCCCCTCATGCCAACCCCATGCCAGCAGCAGGGGGGACCCCGCTGGCACCGAGCTGCAGCTGCTGGTGTGGCCTCGAGTAAATAAGGAATTAGCATCTGGTTTAAGCAGCCCCTCCAGGCGCGGGGCTTTGTCAACCCGATACCTGCTCTCATCCTGATGGCGGCAGCTCCCCGGGAAGGCAGCCAAGCTAATAATCCCCCAAAATGGTGCAATAAAATACCCACAAAGGTGGCGCCTCTGAATCGTGCCAGAGCCCTGGATTTGCTGCTCGGTTCCTGTGTGTGCCCCTTCACCCACAGGCTGGCAGGTGCCAGGTGGGCTTGGACTGGAGCGCTGGGGGTAAGGGGACAGCAGCAGTGGTGGTTTGGTGCTTTTCTTTGCCAAGTGCCACTTAAGCACCAGCTCTTCTGCAGGTCACACAGCTTGGCCAAACTAGTACCCAGGGGTGACACAGCCAGGTGCAGATTAGGTTTCACTGACTCATGCAGTGCCCAGGCATGGGGTGATGGTGGCTTGGCTGGCACAGCAAGGGATGCCAGGACAGCTGTTCTGCCCATCCTGGTGGCTCCAGTCCCCAGAGCTGGCTGGTGGAAGTGGTGGCACCACGCTGTGCTGGGTCTCCCTCTGCTGCTCTCCCCGCTGGAGCATTAGGAATCTGGCAGCGTATTGTTTGATGAGTGGATAATCCGCTGAATTGCAAACAGCTTTACCCAATTGAAGAGGCGGATTACCGCTCTCCAGCTTAATCATGTTGACATCTCGGAGACTAGCCAGTGCTTGTCCTCTTTGGCACGTGGCTCGGTGGCAGCGCGGGGTCCCCCAGTAGTGACATGCCACGGGGCTGGGGGGCAGAACCTGGGCTGTGGTGACACAGCTGTGACCCTCGGTGCTGTGCCTTCCCACAGATTCACAGAAGCAGAGGCGGTGGTGATGGGTGATGTGACCTACGGCGCCTGCTGCGTGGACGACTACACGGCCCGGGCCCTGGGCGCTGACTTCCTGGTGCACTATGGACACAGCTGCCTCAGTAGGTGACACTCAGTCCCGGGGTGGCACTGCGGAGGCTGTGCCGCTCCCACCGTGCCACACTGAGCGACTCCACACCCCTCTCAACACCAGCACGGAGACTTAGTGCCAAAGGCTAATCCCTTCCCAAAGGGATTCTGTTCTGCAGCTTCAGCTGCTGGATTTGGAATGGGCCAGGCAGGCTGGGTGATTGCCCACGGCAGGGTTTTGGGTGCAGCAGGGTGTGCTCATCCTGCTCGGCTGCTGCAGCAGCGCTCAGATCCAGCCCTGTGCCCAAGAGCAGAGCAGCAAGGCCACGGCTTGGCAGGACCCTGCTGTCCCCAGAGCTGCCAACGGGGATGAGGCTGCTCTTGCCCCCACATGGCCTCTGTGGAATGGTGAGGAAGGGAATGATGGCAGAGGAGAGCAAAGGCCTGGGGGTCCTGCTCTCCCCGGGGCTGGGAAAGGCAGCTTTGCGGGTACAGTGCAGGCTGGGCGGGGAAGGGAGGAGGAGGCTGTGTGCTCCCCAGGCGGACAGTACTCTGGATCCAGTTGCCATGGAAACTGCGCTGCTGTCCCAGATGCTGCTAACTTTGAAGTCCACCCAGGATGGAATCAGCCCAAAAATAACAATAAGACGCTCTGGGTTTTAAGGTGGATCTGCAGAATTGCTGTAGAGAGTGGCAGACATGTGCATCCCTGCTGCCGCCACGCTCCCAGCACCTGGCAGCCCTCCTGGACATTTATGGGGCCCTATAAACAGGTTTGAAGAATTGCATCAGGCTCTGTATGAAATACTGACTCCCCAGTTGAGAACTCTGTCCTGAAAGCCATGTCGGTGTGAGCGTTCGTGGTGATAAATACGTGTGCTAGGTGCTTTGTTATGGAAGGAGGGTTATGGGCACCACTGGAACAGAGAGTATAAAACTCCTGGTTTGTAGCCTGCTGCTCATGAATGAACAGCAGGAAGGGGTTGTATCCAGTGGGCTGCTCCAGGGAATGGGCATCACATCAGCTGGAGCTGCTCCCTGCAGGGACAGGCAGGCACTGCCAGGCTGGCTGTCACCAGCCCAGCTGCCATCTGCTGCCTATGGCCTTGTGGCCTGCACTGGGTTGGGTGGGTCACAGGGCACCCTGGGTTACCTACAGGCTGCTGTGAGGATGCTGGGCTGCTTTGAGCTGCCCACGGTGGCCCTGTCACCAGGGTGGCCAATGGGGAGGCACACAGATGCTTCCTACTCCCTGCCGGCCCCACGTGCCCCGCAGGAGGGAGTAATTTGCACTTAATTGTGATCAGGAGAAGAGCACCAAAATGGGAAGTGAACGCGGAGCTGCGGATCGATGTGGACTCTGTGTACTTTAATTATTCACTTAATCGTGGTGACAAAGGCTTCTTAGCACCGGGGGTAATTAGATTTGTGTTCATTGATTCCCCAGGCGGCCATTATCTGGAGAGAAACTAACGGGTGCTCTCCATGGCTCCCATCTGCACCCCTGCCATGGGTGCCAGAGCAGGCAGAGGGGTGACACAGCCCACTCTGCCCACACCAGGGCAATTGGGGCACAGAGAGCCCCACCAACATGCTTTACGCCCCAGCTGCAGGCAGCAACAACCTGGGGCTCTGGAGCCCCAAGTGTACCCCACATTCAGACCCTCTCTCTTCCTGTCACCAGTTCCCATCGACTCCACACAGGGGCTGAAGATGCTCTATGTGTTTGTGGACATAAAGATCGATGCATCCCATTTCCTCGAGACCATTCGCTTCAACTTCGCAGCGGGCACCTCCCTGGCCCTTGTCAGCACCATCCAGTTCGTCTCCACGCTGCAGGTGAGATGGAGATCCCTGGCTTTTGTCTCTCCCTGGCTCAGCCCTTCCCCATCCCAGCCCCGGGGTGCTGGTGGAGCTGGTTCCCCTCTGACGAGTCTCCGCAATAATGTGCCGCTGCCATAACGTTGATCAAGTACTTTATAATAACTCTGATCAATGTTTCATGGCGGCACCCCTCCCCAGCTCCCCCGGGAGCTGCTCTGGAAATGTCAGGGCAGGCGGTGGAGCACTTGGCATTTTGATGCAGTGCCGGCAGCGGCCGGGGAAGCTCCGGCGGGTCTGTGTGTCTGCCCCTGAACGGCCGGCTGGGCAGGACGGGAGGAGATGAATGAGCCTCTTGAGCCATGTCTATCTAAACATGGGGGTATCCAAGCGTTAAGCCTTTTCCCTTTTCTTTTAATTGATACGTTGGTTGAGCCTCGCTGAGCATCCCGGCTGTGCTGGGCTGTTCCCGGGGCTGCCATGGGCGGGCTGGTTCCTCTCCACTGGGACACAGCAGCTGGGACTGTCAGGGCTGGGGTGTCCCCAAGCCATCCTCTGTGCCATGATGTCCCTGCTGACCGCACATCTCCACAGGCAGTGTCACAGGAGCTGCGCTCCCAGTACAAGGTGTGTGTGCCCCAGTGTAAACCGCTATCCCCGGGAGAGATCCTGGGCTGTACGTCACCCCGGCTTGCTCAGGACACAGATGCCATTGTGTAAGTACCAAGGGTCCTTCAGCACCCTCCTGCCATCCTTCCTGCCTGGTTTTGAGCAATTTTGGGGGGTGGTGAGGGATATCCACAGGCCCCTTCCAGCTCCTCACGCGGCTTTAAGTGGCGTGTGCTTGTAGCACAGAGGAAATAATTGAGTCGTATATCAGAATAGATAATAGATGGAAGGGCGGGTGGATAATTGGAAAAGACAAATGGCCGGGGCCCAACATCACAGCAACATTAATTTTATTTAAGGACAGCAAATTAGAGGGAGCACTTCGCTTCCTATCACCTAATTATTTTAGGTAATGGAAATGCTTAATGTACTGTGAATACAGTGTGCTGCAGAATAAATAAATACAAGGACCCCACCCTTTGGGGGAGCCGAGGAGCCCAGGTGTGAGTTTGGGCTCTGCCGAAGGATCTGCAAGATCCTTCTTGCCCACGCTGCCAGGAGCCAACAGCTCCAGTGCCTTTCCAGGCACGGCCGTGCAGGGAGCTGTCCTTGGAATTGCTGGGCACGGGGTCTGTGCGAGCTCTGGCTTCATCCTGAACCACTTTCCATCCCTCTGAGGACATCAGGAGCAGGCAGGGGTGGCCAGGCTGGCACTGCATTGGTGAGAGTGGGTTGTTTTTGCTGGCAGAGGAGTGGTGGTGCAGTACCAACCTGCGCAGGTGCACTCGGCCTCTTACCTGCGTCCTCCCTGCCTTATTATTTTCTTCTTTGCACCGTCTCTGGGGCTAACTTTTGCAGACAAATTAGCTTTGATCTCCCAAAATGTCATTCTCCAATTAAGGGCAAAATCTAGTCAAGTTTTACGTCTGAATTCATTTTCCAAGCCCTCACTCCATTAGGGCAGCTGAATGAAAGGCTTTGAAATGTAATTGCTGACTGGAAATCCGATTAGAAATGGAAGCAGCAACGTCTAGAACCAGCCATTGAGATGGAGCAGCTCTCAGCCACCCCGTGCCAGCGTGAGCACCCCTCCTTGCTCTGAGCATGGCTGCATCTCCCACAGGGAGCTGTGCCTGTGCCCTCTGCCCCTGGATCCCAGCACAGGAACTTGGATTCCTGGCATCTCTGCTGTGCTGCAGCTTGGGAAACCAGTGGGCACACAGATGGGTGCTGCTGTTTCCCATGTGCCATAGCTCTCCCTCCCCCTCTCGGCAGGTATTTGGGCGATGGACGCTTCCACCTGGAGTCCATCATGATTGCCAACCCCGGGATTCCTGCATACAGGTACAGGCATCCACTCCAATCCCACGGTGGGGAGCACCCCAGTTCCCCCAGCTGTGCCCCCTAGGAGCACCCCAGGGCTGGGCAGGCAGCTAGCATGGGCAGGTGAGAGGCCACGGGGTGGGTGAGGAGGTGCTTCGGGGGAGATGAACACCAGCCATTTACTCCAGCTGAATATAAACATTTTGACAAGTACCTGTGAAAGCTCGTGGAGGTGCAGCCATTAAAGCCCGGCTGCTGCAGGCAGAGGCCATAAAGCGCGATGATGAGGCCGCTGAAAGCAGATGAAATATCAGGAGTGAAAGGCTGGGCCCATTTGGCGGAATCTGAATTTCCTAGTAGGTCGTTTGTTACGAACGGGAGGCGCACGTCAGGTTTATGGCGCTGGTGAAGCTGCCGAAACCCGAGTGGGATTTGATTAAAATTCTCCTCGTCAAACAAAGCAACAAATCAAAGAATTCTTCATAATTGATGAGCAGGGATGGGGGGAGCTGAGTGTGAAGCTGAGCACGGAGCCGAGGCTGTGCTGAGTGTTGGGGTGCTGTGGTGGGACACTTGTGCCTATCCCTGTCCTTGTCCCCTAATGAGCTGACTGGGTCCTACATCAGCCAGGAGGACAGATGCTATGGGAGGCAATTAGTGCTAATGAGGGACGGCCATCATTTGGAGAGGGGCAGGTGATGGGGCATGTGTGAGCCTGGCTGTATTTGCAGGTACGATCCCTACAGCAAAGTGTTCTCCCAGGAGCACTACAGCCACGAGCGCATGCACCGCGCCCGGCAGGACGCCATCTGCACTGCCACCAGTGCCCGCTGCTGGGGACTCATCCTGGGCACGCTGGGGCGGCAGGGCTCCCCCAGCATCCTGCAGGTACCAACCCCCTCCCCGGTGTCCCCTCTGCAGCACTGTGTGGGGGAAAGGATTGGTGAACAATGGCATCATCGGTGTCCTCGCTGCCAGGGCGAGGGTGGACGTGGCACCGCTGGTAACCCATCAGTGGCCACTGGCCCCGGTCTGCGTGGGCAATTAGCAGCAGATGAGGGAGGCTGGACAAGGGCTCATTAAACCTGTTCCTGGGGAGAGCTGGCCAGTCTTGGAGAACCCCCCCTGCCCAGACAGCTCGGCAATTAATTGGCTGGGTTTGTTTTAATTGGATGAACTTCCGATCAGGTTCAGCGTCCCTGCTCAGCTACCGTGCTGCTGCTTGCTGCACCGCGGCTGGGCAAGGGGAGCAGGACAACAGAGTTCTGCCCTCTGAGCATGGTGGCCCTGCTCACACCCAGAAATTCTGGTTGAGATTTGAGGCAGTGCAGGGAGCAGTGGGCAGAGCAGGGCAGCAAAGTCCCAGGAGCTGCTGTTCCACAGCAGGCAGGACGAGGGCTGGCTGGGCAGGGGGTGATGAGTGCCAGTTCTGGAGGACAAGGACATCTCTGGCCCCTCTCCTTCTCCTGAAAGCTCTGGCTGCAGCCAGCCCACGACAGGCGGGTGTCCCAGGGCAGGCAGCCGCTAACGAGAACAGATTGTTGTCATTGAGCAGTAATTACTTCATTAGGCTGAGGCACGTGCTGTGGAGAGCTGGGCGCAAGCCGGAGCTGTGGCCAGAGTCCCTGACACTGTGCCTGGCCTACGACTGCCAAGGGGACACAGCCATGGGGCAGAGCTGGCACACGCAGAGGGTCTGATGGCCAGAAAGAAGCTTGGGGGGCTTGCTGGGGCACCCTAATTCTGCCTTTTTTCCCCACAGCACCTGGAGTCGCGTCTCCGTGCCCTGGGCCGGCCCTACGTGCGAGTGCTGCTCTCCGAGATCTTCCCCAGCAAGTTAAAGCTCTTCCCAGAGGTGGATGTGTGAGTGCTGCTGACCCCCCTCCAGCCCCAGGGTGCCTCATCCCTGTCCAATTCCTGCTTGAAGCTGTCCCTGACACATCTGTCCTGCTGTCACTGTGCACATGCTGTGCCCACGGGGCAGGGAAGGGACGTGGCTGTCCTTACCAGGGTGGTGCTGGCACAGTAAGGACCATCTGGGGTTCTGCTGAGGGGCTTCTCTGTGGCTTGTTCCCCCCAAAATGCTCATTCCCGTTGTGACACTTCCCTTCCAGGTGGGTGCAGGTGGCCTGTCCCCGGCTCTCCATCGACTGGGGAGAAGCCTTCAGCAAGCCTCTGCTGACACCCTATGAGGTGAGCACCCCTCCGTTTTGGGGGGCCAGTCCTGGCTTGGGGTGATGCACCAGAGCAGATTTGGGGAACTCCCTTCAGCTGGGCAGCATCCCCTCCTCTCTCCATCTGTTCTCCGTGCACGATCCAGGCATGCTGCTGGGATATCCAATTTCTGTGAAACCAGGGGGATTCCCAGTGCCTCCAGCTTTGCTCTGGCAGTGCCCTCCTTGCCACACCAAGCTGAGGTGGTGCTCTCCCAGCACCACCAGCTCTCCCCCTGCGGGCACCGCTCAGGGAACTCATCCCCAGTCCTCCCCGCAGGCTGCAGTGGCTCTCCAGGACATCGAGTGGCAGCAGCCTTACCCCATGGACTTCTACGCCAGCCAGTCGCTGGGGCCGTGGACAGTGAACCACGGTGGCACACAGCCCCCGCGCCGCGGGCGGCCGGCACAGGTGGGCAGTGGGGTGTCACCGGGTCCCCGCTCCGTCCCTCGGGCCGGTGAGAGCACCGGGACGGGCTGATCTCCCTGTGCCGCTCGGTGCCGCTCGGTGCCGCTCGGTGCCCGGTGCCGCGTACCAAAAGCGCCACCCCGTGGTGTCGTTCCCGTCGAACAGTGACGGGGACACTGCCAGCCCGGCCCGGGGGACACGCGATCCCCCCACCCTTGCCGGGGTGAGCGCCTGCCGAGCCCCGCGGCACCCCGGCAGAGGGGGCTCCCCCCGAAGTGCCCCGCGGGGTGCTGTGGGCTGGGCACGGAGTGGCTCATCGCAGCTCCGGCTGGCGCTGGGACATCCCTGACCCCCCCTTTCCCTGCAGGGGAAGCCGCCCGCGCCCCCCGCCCCGCCCGAGGGTGGCGAGCAGCCAAGCACCGGGGATCCCGCTGCCTCGTGAGTGTCACCCGCAGCTGCCGCGCTCTGACACCTGGCATGGCAGAGTTGGGGGGCACAGCTGATGCCTCCCGCGAGGGTAGGCACCACCGGAGCCCCCCTGTACTGTCGCCGGAATGGATGGGGTCTCACCCTGTAACTCAAAGACGCCGCTGCCCGCAAGAACCGTCTCCGGCTGCCCGCGGGGAGTTGCGCCTTGCAAGACCAGGCCGTGCTGCGGCCCTGCCCATGGCGACATCCATCGCACCGGGGTTCGCGTCCAGCCCGCTCGGGGCGGCCCCGTCCTCACCCCGCCTCGCGACCTCCCACCGCCAGGGGGCGCGTGTCACCGCCACCAAGGTGCGCCGCTCTCTCTGCCCTGTCCAACCAATCAGCGCGCAGCGTTTCGGCGGGAAGGCGGAAAGCGGAAGTGGCGCTCCCGGAGGCGCGGCCATGGCGGAGGCACGGCCGCTGCGGCTGCTGGCGCTGCACGGCTACCGGCAGAGCGCCCGCCGCCTCCACCAGCGCACCGGCGCTCTCCGCAAGGCCCTGCGCGGCCGCGCCGAGCTGGTGGCCATCGACGCGCCGCACCCCTTGCCCGCCGGCGCCGAGGACGACTCCGACGGGGACGATCCCCCCTGTGGCTGGTGGTTCTCCGGGCCCGGCACGTTCGAGGCGGGCGAAGCGCCGGCGGCTCCGGCGGGCTTGGAGGAATCGCTCTCCACCGTGGCGGCGGCGCTGGCGGAGCACGGGCCGTTCGACGGGCTGCTGGGCTTCAGCCAGGGCGCGGCGCTGGCCGCCATGGTGTGCGCCCTGCGGGCCCGCGGCGACCCGCGCTTCCCGGTGGCCTTCGCCGTGCTGGTGGCCGGCTTCGCCAGCCGCGCCCCGGCACACGGACACTTCTACCAGGAGCCCATCGCCCTGCCCACGCTGCACGTCGTGGGCGACACCGACGCGGTCATCGCCGCCCCGCTCAGCAGGGAGCTGGCCCGGTGCTTCGTGGAGCCCGTTCTCCTCACGCATCCCGGCGGGCACTTCATCCCCGCCGCTGCGGCGCAGAAGAAAGCCTACCTGGAATTCTTGGAACGGTTCTGCCCCGGGCAGGGCCAGGCAGAGTGCCCAGGGGCTGGGGAGGGTTGAGGAGGGGCTGTGTAATAAAAAGGGCTCTGGTGAGCCACGTGCAGCCACCCATGCTGGTGGAACATCACTGTTTCCATGTCTCCAGAGGGACCAGAGCAGCTCACTGAACTCTGCTCTTCAGTGTTCACCCTGGCCAGGCTAAATGGCTCTTTACCTTCCTTTTTTTGACCTTTGTTGTATACAAGAGTGTGTAATATATAGGTACAGATATAATTATATGCTGTTACATGTGTAACGTGACATGTAACACGTGAGTGCAGGGATGTGACAGTAAGGTGTGTGAGGGCAGGAGGGTGACACTGCTCTGTGTGCAAGGTGCTTTCAGAGACTCAGACACCTCAAAATCAGGGTTCCTCAGCTGAGCCTCAGGAAGTGTGTGCAGAGCACAGAGCTCCTGCAGTTTTACACCCCAAAAACTCCTGGTTTTTAATCTGTTAAGCCAAGCTTCCAGCTGGTCTGGGCCTGGAAAATCATCTCATCCCTGGCAGTGCCAGGGCTGGTGTTTGTTTCAGGAATGAAATGCCTGTTGGATTGGTGTGCATGTGTTGAATCTTCCCTGTACAAAGTGCCTCCACGTGCAATGAAAAACTTGCCACTGTTTCTGGCTCAGTAATTTCCAGGAGCACATGAAAATCTTTATTGCTATTAGAGTTGCAGGTGTCCTGCTCAGCTTCTGCCCAGTTCAGCGCTGGGCACCAGTCTCAGGAGAGGGTCGTGCTAGCAGGGCTTCTCTAACCGCAGCTTTCCCTGCGGATGTAGAGTTGGTAAGAGAGGGAAATTGGGTGAAAAATGTGAATTTTTTCCCCCTGCTTGAGCAGCAGGGCAGTGCAATGCCAGCTCTACAAGGGCTGGAGGGACACTGTGCTGCTGAAGCCCTTGCTGTGTTCACTCAGCTGGGAACAGGCCTGGGAGCTGCCGTGGGTTAAACCAGCCCAGCAGAAGTGAGCACTGCTCAGACCTGGCGGGTTTTTCCCCTCTGGTTTGCTGCTGGTCTCGCAGCAGCACGATGGTGCTGGTGGCAGGAGGATGTGGCTGTTTCCCTGCAGCCCAGCCCCGCGCTGGAGTTGCCCTGGGGGCTCGGGGGGGCTCAGGCATGCTGGCCGGCTGTACCACTTCAGGTGGGCCGTGTCACTTCTGCGAAAAGTGTGAGCTGTCTGCACCCCTTGGTGACCACATCGGGGACACCAGAAGCTATTTCTCGGACGAATGCTGCAGCTCGGGGCTGCACGCCCGGCTGCAGCAGCAGCTCTGACCAAACACAGCGACCGGAGCCTTTGTCTCTGTTCTCCACACGCTGAGCCCGTGGCCGCCGGGCAGGGACAGCAGCAGCCGCGCTCTCCAGCCGCCGGTAGCTGTTCGATTATCGCCGAGCTCCCGCTCCGCGGAGGTTTCCCGGCGCGGGGGAGGCACCGCAGCCATGGCCGCCCGCCCGCACTGCGGCCCCGCAGCCCCGGCAGAGAGGGAAGGAAGGGGAAGAAGCCCAGGATGCGGTGAGTGAGCAGCACGGACCCAGTTTTGCAGGCAGCTCCCTCGGGTGGCTTTAGGGATGGGTGACCTGAGCTGGGGTGCTGCAGTACCAACCCCTTTCTCAGGGTCCGCATAAAGATGGCTCCTGCCGGGTATCCCGTGTAGCGGTTTAAATGAATTAATAAAAACAGATAAACGCGACCTTTGTCCGCAGGAGGTGCCTGTGTGAGCAGCGGAGGGAGGTCCTGCTTGGCCCCGCTGTGGTGGGAGGAGGGAAGTGGCTCCCGCGGCTGTCACAGCGTGCCCACGCTGGACGGAGGGGTTTGCCATGGGAATCCTGAGCCTTCTCCCTCCTTTTCCGCTGGGAGATGCCCTCGGGCTGGCTCCAGCCTCTCTCACGGATCCAGGTCTGGTTTTGGGATGCAGCCACACTCCGTGGCTGCCTGCAGAAGTGAGCCTGGAGACAAGACTGGCTGATGACCTCCCACCCTTCACTCAGCGTGGTGCTGGGGGATTTGCTTTTCCCCCACATTGCATGGCCCAGGGGAGTTGGTTTTTCCCCCAAAACAGCGTGGGCCAGTTGCTGTTGCTGAGCAGCAAGGTGATGGAGTGAGCCCGGGCTCCAGGTGGCAGCTGTGCCACCTACCTGGGACAAGAGTGACATGGGGACAATCACCAGTGTTAGCAGCAGCACCAGAAGCCTGGGTGTTTTGGCAGGAGGGATGTCACCCCTCTCCCCAGGTGGGCCTTTCCATACCCCAGTGCAGCCATCGGAGCCACCTGTGTGACCCCAGGGACAGGAAAGACCCTGCCTGTGGCCCTGCCTGCAAGGAGCCTGCTGTGGACATGGAGTCCAGGGCTCGGCCAGGCAGGCTTTTCTCTGCCTTTCCTGGGTGAGCAGAGCCCCCAGCCCTCTCCCAGAGTCCCAGGGAGGGTGGGAGAATCCCAGCATGAGCAGAGACACTGCCAGTGCTGCAGTTCTCCGCAAACTCCCAGCTGTTTTCCCACCTCTCCTCAGCTCCCCCCACGCCTTCCCCCTGTGCCGCTGCTGCCTCGAGGTCACTGTCACTGCCCACCCTGCCAGCCACCCACTTGGGGCACACCAGGCATGAGTACAGGATCCTGTGGGCAGCGCTGGGAAAAGCCACATCCCGCCGAGCCTGGCATCGGGTGCGGCTCATGCCAGGGTTTGAGCCTTACTCATCTCATGCTCTTCCTCCTCTGTCCCCGCCAGCAGGACCTGGCACAGGCGTGGGGAGGGGGCGCTCCAGGAGGGTGACGTGTTTTCCAGATGCTTTTACAGCCAGGCTCCCCCCAAACATGCCAGGCTCCTGCCTGCGAGGTGGCAGTGGCACGGGAAGGGGACAGCTGGGACCATCCCTGGGCGCCTCTGCTGGAGCAGGACCAAGCCGTTGGGAACAGCCCCTCCTTCCCTGCTTCACTCGCAGAAGCTTCCAGTTGTGGCTGAGTCACTCCTGCTGTAGCTCCTTCTCTCTCCTTGTTTTGGATGGAAGTTTTCCATGGAAACCCACGCTGGGCCGGGCTGCGGGCTGGGATAAACACGGCTGAATCACAAAAGGCCGTTTCGCCAAGCGCTGTCAGAAGGCAACAACAGCGTGTGGGGTCGGTGGGCACCCGCCTGGCATTTGGGGGGCAACAGCAGCACCTCTCCCTGCATCCCCCACCAGCCTCGCTGGCTCAGCCCCCCGGCCCACCCTAAATTCCTATAGTGCCAGCATGCCACTTGGCAAAGCCTGGAGTGGGTGACAGGCTCTGTCTAGAAGTTTTCTGGGGCCATGTGCTTTCCCGGGGATGCACAGGGAAATCCCATCTGGGAGAGTCCCTTGGGACCTTCGCTGCAGGCAGGGTCCTCCCCAGTCCTCATCCATCCGGCTCTGTAGGGTCATGGCTCAGAGGTCCCAGAAAGACCCTTCCCACCCTCCTGGCTGTGCACAGCGACACTCTCCGAAGCCACCGGGTGCGTTGCTGAGGTAAGGCAGTGTTTGTGCCGTGCCTGTGCCCTGCTGAGCACCATTCCACCATGGAGGAGGCCGTGGCAGGGGCTGTGATCCTCCTTGGCACCACATTCCTTCCCAGCACCGCTGTGATCTCCGTGCTGAGGAGGAGCACGGGAGCTGGACGGCCTCTGTCCCCCGGTGCTGACGGCTGGCCCCAGGCCCAGCAGCTTGGAAGCGCCGTTGGAAGACAAGTCCCGGTGTCAGGAATCCAGGATATTTTTAAGGACTCTGGAAGAAAAACTAATTCCAGGGTGTCAGCAGGAGAGACTTGGCCTTCAAAACAACAACAGTGCGGCTAGAGTGTTCCCGGGCTGGAGCGTGGGGTCTAAGGGGCCACGGTGCTGCCCACAGGACATGTCCCCTCACCCAGGGGTACCCATGGATGCCACCACGGCCTGGACCTCTCTGTGATGCTGTTGGCAGGGCACAAACAAAGAGGTGTTTCCCAGGGGATGGAGGGTGGGTTTTGGGGCAATGGCAACTTTGCAGCATGGATGTGCTGGACGCAGCTCTGGTTTTACCTGAGCGCTGGTGGGACTGCCTGAAAATTCCCATCCTGGAGGTGTGAGGTGCTTGGCCCATCACCAATGGCAGTGATGGGAAAAGTGGGAGTCAAAGGGAACAGGCAAGAGACATGGCAGTGCACAGTGGGGACCTGGTACCTCCAGTACTCCCCTGCCTGTGGCTCCCATGTCCCACTGTGACCCTGCTGGCCCCTGGGGCCCTGGTGGTGGCCATGCCTGTCTGGGTGAGCACAGATCTGCCTGGTGCATGACCCCATGGATCGGTGAGGGCTCCTAATGGGGCTGCTTTGGAGAGGGAGAGTGTGGGCTGGGGACCCTGTGTGACCCCTACTCAGCTTAGGTGGGACACCCACAAGAGCCCTGTGCTGCAGCGCCCCAGCACTGGAGGCTCTCCTTCAGGGTCTCTCCCTGTCCTCTTCCTGCTGCCACCCTCACCTAACTGGGCCGGACCCCGCATCCCCTGTGTCCCTACAGGATTAGGTACTTCCCTCCCCTCCGGGATCTGTGTGGTCACTGCACCCCTTCCAGCTTCCCCTCTCCGGGCTCTGGGTCCCCGGTGCTCCCCGCGAGGGGCCCTGCCCGGCCGGCACCAGTCGCCGCCGGCTGCCGAGGGCCCGGTGCCCGGTGCCGGGGCAGGCCGGGCCGCTCTGACTTCGCCGCTCAGGAATCTCCTGGCCGCGCCGGGCGGGTTGTGCAACCTGCGACCGCCCCCGGCCGCCCCCGCCCCGGCCCCGCGGGCCGCGCTCAGTCCCCGCCGCGCCGGCCCCGCCGCCAGCCCCGCTCCGCTCCGCGAACGGCCCGCGGTGCCCCCGCACACCGGCGGCGGGGCGGGGGGCACGGGACGGCGGCGCGGGACCCCGACCGCCGCGCGGAGAGATGAGGCGGGACGAGCCCGGCGGGGAAGGTCCCCGAGGGGCTCCGGGGCCCCGCCGGGAGGGCAGGTGAGGGGTGCGAGGCCGGGGGCAGGATGGGGGATCCGAGGAGGGCGTCCCCACCGTTCCGCTGCCCGAGGAGGAGCCGCTCGGCGCCCGCCCCCCCGAACAGTAAGAGTTGATGTGCGGCGAGCTGCATCCTGCATGTGAGCTCCTACTGCCCCGGGAGGCGGGCCGTCCCCGACGGGACCCCCGCCGCCCCGCTTCCGCCGCCTCGGGGACCCCCGGGGGTGGGCGAGCGGGGGGAGCCGGTGCTGCCCGCGGTGCGAGTCCGCCTGTCCCGGCGACCATGGCTGTAGACTGTTACCCCCCAGCGGCACAGTAACAATCTAAAGCCACGGTCGCCCGGGCGGCGTCGGAGTGGGGGAGCCGGGAGGGCGGGTTGGGAGGGGGCAAGCCGGTGCCTTGGCGACGGCGAGGAGGCGTCCCCGCCACCGCAGCGAGCGCGCCCGACCCCCACCGGCGGCTCGGGGGGGCTCCCGGTGCTTGGGAGGGGGGAGTGTCGGCAGCATCGGCAGCATCGGTAGCATCCGCCCACCCCCCTCCCCTCATCCGCCCCCTGCCCTCCCACGCGTGTCCGCCCCGCCGGGGGTCCCCCCTACCTGGCTGCAGCGGGAAGGCGGGGGGGCGTCCGCCGTGGGGGGGTCGGTGTCTGCGGGGGGGAAAGAGAGAGCGGGGTCAGGCGGGCACAGGGACACCCCCCCATCCCCGCCCCTTCCCGCCTTCCCCCCGCCCCCGTCGGGGCGCGCTCCCCGACGGCTCAGCACCACGGACAGCGCCCGCCCCCCCGGCGCTGCGGCGGGGCCGGTGCCGGCGGTGGGTCATGCTTCAGTAGCCATGACTGTAGACTGTTACTGTCCTGTCCCTACGCAGCAGTAAGCAGTCTAGAGCCAAGGTGCCGACGCGCTGACTTGGGCTCTCCTCGACGGGGTCTCCGCGCTCTTTTAGACGCAGCAGGGTGAAGGCGACCGACCCCCCTGCCCCGGGCTGCGGAGCCGGCAGCACCCGGGCTGGGGACACGGGGGTGCGGGGGAACCCGAGGGAGGTGGCGGTGGAGAGTGCCTGGCACGGCGGCACCGCGGGACGGGGCCGGGGGGTGTCCCGTCGGGGGGTGGCTGCGGGGAGGCTCGGAGAGGGGGGACAGCGGGCGCCGGTGTCACCGCAGCGCGGGACACACACGCACAACCCCACACGCTTCCGCACCTCTCCCCGCCCCCTCCCAACCCCTGCAAGGTGCGGGCGGCCGGTCCCCGCCGTGCGCCCCCCCGGGGCGGCCCCGCGCTCAGCGCCCGCCCCCGCGCACCGCCCCCGCCGGCGCCGCGCCCGGCCCCGCCGCCCCCGCCGCCCGGCCCGCACGTGGGGCTGCGCCAGGCGGCACCGCGCCGCCCCCGCCCACCGCAGAGCTCCCCCCCGCACCGGCCCCCGGTGCCCTCCGCTCCGCCTCGCCCCCGCCCCGCGGCCGGCAGGTGCAGCGCCCGGTACTGCGGGGCTCCGCTGCCCCCTCCCGCCCCCGCACCGGGCTCCGTCCCCGCTTACCTGGGGGCCAACGCAGCCGGTGCCTTACCTCCTGCGGGCCCCGCGGCTGCCGGGACGGGCAGGGGCCCCGCGGCTCCCGGCGGGGCCGGTGCCGGTGTCGGTGCTGCGCTGTCCGCAGCGCGCGGGGCTTTTATAGGATCGGGCTCGTAGTAACGGGGATCTCGGCTCATTCATAGAAAAGCATCAACCTACACAATGACGTGAGCGCTACGTCAGCGAGGAAATTTAGGGAACGGGAAGACGCTACTATTTATATCGGCGCGGGGGGAGGACAGCGGCCCGGAGCCGGGCAGGGGGTCCGGGCTGCAACAGGACCCCGGCTCCCCCCATCCCGACCCCTCCGGAGCCCCCCCCGTTCCCTGGCTGCTCGAGGAGCTCAGTGGAGCAGCACCCAGCACCCCACATCCTTCTCCACCTGCTGCGAGACCCAGGGGCCGTGCAGACACTGGGACACAAACTGAGGGTCCCATTTCCCTGAGGGGGTGGTGCGGGGCACCCCCTGCCCCTCACACGGGGTGTCCATCCAGGCACCCACAGGAACCCAGGGCACCCATCGCCCCTGACCACAACGCTAGGCCGGAATGTGACCCCATCCTGGCCTCGTGACATCACCGCGGGGCTGGCGATTTGGGGCTGCCTGAGCCCCCGTTAAGGAAAGGGGTTGCACAGGGGTCCCCACATGCTGGAAGCAGCCTGGGGGTACCCACTGCCCACCTGCACCCCTCACCCACGAGGATGTCCCGAGCAGCACCTCCAACGTGCCCCTCATAAGAGTCTCTGTCCTTCCAGTGTCACAAGCACCCACGGGTGCCACTCCAATGCGCTGCAGGACGATGGGACAGCACAAAATGGTGTGGGAGGTGAGTTCAGAATACGTGGGGTGAGCAATCCATGCAGCACCGTGCTGCCCTGACCCCTCCAGCCCCACAATGGGGCCTGGCCCTCACTCCCACCAGGGCTGGGTCCCCCAAAAATCATTGGGGCTGCAAAATGGTTTGCGGCTTCATGGTTGAATCAGTTTTGGCCCCTTGCTCCATTCCAAGTGCCAGCGCCCCCAAGAGGGGCCTAGAGTCATATCCAGGAGGGCTGTGGGGGGAACCTTTCCCCCTTTATGCATCTGTCCATCCATCCATCCATCCATGCATCCCCCCCATTCCTGCTGGAGCCGTCTGACCTCACTCTGCTCTGGCGAAGCATCACACCGGTAACCACAGCAACAGCGGCGTTGTCATTGACAGCAGCATCCGCGCCTGCCAGCATCCGCCGCTGCGCAAGGCCGCACGCTGCTGCAAGGCCACACGCTGCTACGGGGGCCTCGAGCCACGACCCCGCCACCCCCTTATCCCTCACACCCCCAAATAGCTGCAGAGCGGCTCAGAGAATTAACCCCTCCCAACCCCGCCAGCACCTCCCCATCCTCCGCCAACCACCCCGCTCGAGGTGCTGCCGCCCCCCTCAGAACTCCCCAAAACGCCTTACCCACCCCCTGCTAGATGGGGGTGTCTCCCTCCGCTCCCCTTTATTTTTTTCCCCACGCAGCACCGGCGCTCGCCCCGTCGGGGCTCTCCGGTTCGGGAAGTGGGGGGGGGGGGAATCGCTGCCGCAGCGCTCCCCGCCGCAACCGTGACTCAGCCCCGGGATTAGTCAGCAGCTGGGGCCGGCCCACCCGCAACCGGCTGCGCAGCTCCGCCGTTCCTCCGGGGGCCGCGACCCTCCCGCTCCGCGTCCCGGTCCCCCCGACGCGCACTTTGCGGGACCGGCGCGGGGAGAGGGGGGGTCGCGGCCCCCGAGGAGGGGGGTGTCGCATCCCGGAGCGTGGCCCGTTGCTGCCATCTCGTGGGCTTCCCACCAGTGACTACAGCCGTGTCCCTGTCGCGGGAGGGGGGGAGAGGGGGCCCGGTGATGTGGGTGGGGAGGGGGAGGTCACCTGTGGGGCTTGGGTAGGGGGTGGTCGATGAGGGGGATTGAAGGAGGAAGGGGTGGGATGGTCCCAGCTGAGAGGGAAGGAGGTCTCAGTGTGCCATCATGACTCCACAGGGGTGGGGTCTTCACCTGCTTGAACATCACCCCCAAGGAAGGAATCCTATTGCCCTGTGGTGCATCACTTCAATTAAAGGGGTCTCATCACCTCAGCCCCCAAATATCACCCCTCTGGAAGTGTTCCTTACCCAGTCTGAGCATTGTCCCACAAGGTCCCACTGCCTCAGGAAACAACACCTGGCAGGGATGGGTGCTTATTTGGCTGAGAATTGCCCCCACAAGAGATCCCACTGCCCCCAAGAAACATCACCCATAAGGAAAGGGAACCCATCATCTCATCAAATTTCGGATCACAGAGACATGATCCCCATCTACCTGCAGAGGAGGGGTCTTGTCACCCCATCATGCATCATCCCACTGCTCCACAAAACATCACCTCACAGGGACGGGTGCCCTTGTCTTTCCATAAGGAAGGAATCCCACTGCCCCCCTCCAGCTGTCAGGCACCTCACGAAATTCAACAAGGAGAATTGCAATGCTGTGCTCCAGGGAGGGAGATCTCTGAGCTTTGAGATATCCCACGGACTGTCCAGCTGGACAGCAGTTCAGTGGAAAAGACCTTGGGGGTCCTGGGGGACACCGAGTCGACCTCGTGTCCTTGGGATGAAGCAGGTGAATGGTGTCCTGGTCTGGGTTAGAGGAGCACTGGTTGACAGCAGCAAGAGGATCCTTCCCCTCTGCTCAGCACTGGTGGGGTCACTCCAGGAATGCTGAGTCCGGGGAGCCCAAGAGACATGGAAATACTGGAGAGAGCCCAGTGAAGGACCATGAAGAAGATTAAAGGACTGGAGCATCTCTCTGACGAGGAGAGGCAGAGAGCTGAGACTGGCTGGAGAAGAGAAAGCTTTGTGCTCAGGGGACACACCCCTGGAGGGAGGGTGCAGGGAGGACGGAGCCGGGCTCAGCTCCGTGGTGCCCAGCGCCAGGACCAGGGGCACGAGGCACAGATTGAGTCACACAGCTCCCTCTAACCATCAGGGAGCACTTTGGGAGGGGAGCGCTGGCATGGGCTGTCCAGAGAGGGGCTGGAGTCACCATCCTTCGAGATATCCAAGAGCCACCTGGGCAAGGTCCTGGCCAGCCAGCCCTGGGTAGCCCTGCTGGAGCAGAGGATTGGGTGATGACTTCCCAAGGTCCCTTCCCAATCTCAACTCCTGCTGCTTGATTCTGTCTCTTTTGCACCTGAATATCCTTCCACGAGAAAGGGTCGCTCTGCTCCATGAAATATCCCCTGGCAGGGATAGGTGCCCTTGTCTGACCAAGTATCACCTTGCAAAAAGGGTCCCCTCAGTGTCACCCCACAAGGAAAGGGTCCCATTGCCCCATCATGCACTGCTACACAGGGAAGAGCCGCTTGAGCATCACCCCACAGGGAATGACTCCCATTGTCCACCCCAGCAATGCCACCCAGACAGCACAGCAGAGAACAGCCACCCTGGCTGGGCCTGTGGTGTGCCAGGGAAGCTCTGCCCTCCCCACTGCCTTTCAGGGATCCTCTCATGATGGAGGGGCACCCTGGGAGAACTTGGCAGAGTCCTGTGGCTGCCCCCAGCCTTGTTTTGCAGCAGGCAGGGCTTGGCACCAGAACAGCGCAGGAGATGATGGGCAGCGGTGATCCACGCCCAGCCAGGAACAACTCAGCGCTGTCACAAGTTTCCCAGCCTCAGCCCAGCCCAGGTGGAGGGGACACACATCCCCTCGCACACACACACACCGGGGCCGCAGTTTTGGGGCTGCTGTACCCCAGCACCGCCGGGAAAATGAAGTGCGAGCTGCCAGCGGGGGTTGCAGGCTCCTGGCGCTGCCGGATGCAGCCCCGCTGGCCAACGCGCCGTAATCGAAGACATGTGTGTGGGCTTTGGGGAGAGGCTGCGCTGGGAAACAGGGCCCTGCAGAGACCGGGGGGCTGTATCCTGTCCAAAAGCCCAGGTCCCACATGAAGCCAGGCATGCGAACGCGATCCAAACCACAGCTGGATTTGAACCGAATCTCCCAGCATCTGGGCTAATTTGCTGCAACTTTGATTGATCGTGGGGAGGGGGCACAGGCGGGAGACGCTCCAGCTCAGACCTCCCAACAGAGCCAATGACTTAACCAGAGCTGGTTCCAATCTGCTCAGCACATTGAGGCGAAAATGCCCCTTTCCCCGCGCGGTCCCGGTCGCCGGCGCTGGCTCTCCTTGCGGTCCTGCAGCCCGGCCGTCCCTGTCCCTGGGGCTGGACATCGGCTGCAGCTCCCTGGGGAGCCCCGGCAGTTTTTGAGAGCTCTGGATGCAGAACGCTGTGTCAAGCTGCTGGGTTAGGATCCCTCCAGAAAGCTGAGCAGGACAGGACGGGAGATATCAGAGCAAGAAACCCCCCTCCACCTGCCCCAAACCCCCGCGGGCACCGATCCGCCCCTCCGCTCCTGGGAGAGGCCGGGAATGGGAGACAAGCTGCAAGAGAGGGTGGAAAAGGTGAAGGGTTTTTCCATCCCCTCCCTCGGCCGCTGCCCCCAGGGCTCGGCGTCACTCAGCAGGTAGCTGGGGCAGCCCGGGGTCCCGGCCGGCCCCGGGGGATGCAGCTGTCTGGGAGCCGCTCGCTGCCGTGATTTATGCAGCTCAGCCCCATAAATTACCGGGACGGAGCCCGCGGGAGCCATCGCTCACAGCGACGTCCAGAGCTCGCTGCCAGAACCTGAAACACTTCCAGCCGTTAATTGAAGAGGGAAAGAAAAAAAAAAAAAAAAAAAAAAAAAAAGGGAGAGAAATTAGTGCCCGGGGAGTTGGGATTAAACCACGGCCCTAACGAGGGTCGCCCACGTCCCGCTCCCAGGATCCCAGCGCTTCCTGTGGGCAAGAGCCCAGGATGGGGAGCAGGGAGGGGGATTTCTGAGCCGGTGCTTGGGATGAGCCCACTGCAGGGTCCCCATGGGCAGGGACACTCCGTCCCAGTCCCCAGGGTGATGTCTCCGTAGTGAGATGGGACACCCCGGATCTGAAGGGAATCTGAGGATGAGTTCCAGGTGAGTGATGCTGAGCTGTGAGGGCAACGACTACCACCACCCTGCACCCTCCCTGCCAGTGCCCATCCTTTTTTGTCCCAAATTCAGGGACAAACCCTGTCCCAGGCACCAGGGCTGCTGACTCCCATTCACCAAGGGACCAGAGTTACGAGGTGAAACCCCAAGAGCATCGGGGTAGCCCAGTCTGGGAGGGATGGATACTGCTCGGGGTGCCCTGCCCAGGTCAGGGGGTGCCAGCGGGACACCCCAGGATTAGCGGCCGGCCCGGGGAAGCCCATCACGATGCTTTGCTTTACCAGGAGGTTGTGCAAGAGGCTGCGGCTGTGAGAAAGGAGAAGTGAAAGTGCGAAGCGAGAGGCGGCTCCCCCCGCGCCAAGCGGGGTACCCCATGCTGCACCCCCAGCCCAGCAGCCTTTTCAGGGGCGGCTGGAGGGATGAAGCCGGGGAAGACGTGGCTCTACCTCCTCCTCCTCCTCCTCCTCCTCCCAAACCACCGCAAGCCCCCAGCCCACCCCGAGCCACCGCCACCGCACATCTGGGCGCCAGCGCTGCGCGCCCCTCCCGCTCTCTGCTCTCCCCCCTCACCAGCAAATTAGGGCCGGCTGCCTTCCCCCCCCCCCCGCTCCTCAGAACCCTTTCCCACATCATCTCCGCTCATCGGACACGATGTTCCACCCTACGAACCCCAAAACGATGCCACCCACTCCGGCCTTCCCAACCGAAGGGTGCCACCCCGCTTTGTGTGACAGCACCCATCCCTCGGGTGGGGCGGCAAGCAAGACCCCTCTAGTTCATCGTTCGCCCCGTCGGGTCCCACCTGCGCGGGGAGGAGCCGCCGCCGGTAACGGGCAGGGGTGGAGCGCACCGGGGGCCGCTAGATGGCGCCCTACGAGCGGTACCGACGGGGGGGACACATCGCCCTTTGCCCGGGGACACCCCGGTCCCCCCTCCTTCGGGGCTCCCCGCCCCACCCAGGGTGTCCCCGGGCAAAGAGCGATGTCCTAAGGACACAGACCCCCGAGGGGGCGGCCGGGGCGCGGCAGGGGAAGAGCGGGAGGGGGTAAAAACCAGGCTGGGAGGAGGAGGAGGAGACCGGGATGGGGAGGGAGGGGTGTGTAAAGGGGGGGGCCCGGCTTGTCGGTGCCCCGCCCGGGGATGGGAGGAGGAAAACCTCCCGCCGTCCCTTTAACAGCCAGCGGCGCTGCTCGGAGTTCAGGCCGGGGTCAGGGGGAGTTCGCAGCCCGGGTTTCACCTCCGAGCTGGCGGCGTCGGGAACCCCGAGGAACCGCTGCTGCTTCTTCCACAGCCACCTCCTCCTCCTCTTCCTCCTCCTCCCGTTCCGTAGGACCGGCCGGGAGCGCGGGGTATGGAGGAAGAGAAGCAGCAGAGGAAGAGGAGGGTGGAGGGGAGCAGCAACCGGCGGCGGCCCCCCCGGGGCTGAGCCATGAGAGTTCACCGAGACCTCAGCTGGTTGGCGGAGGCCACCGGACGCCCAGGTAAAAGCAGGGGGGGAACACCCCGGAATATGGGGGGAATCAGCCGAAAAAGCTGCTCCGCGGGCGCTTGGCTTTACGCACCTGGGCGGGGGGCACCGGCACCGGAACGGAGGCGGGGAGGGGAGGTCCCGCTCCCCCCACACCCCCAACCGTCCCCCCGCTCACCTCGAGGGGGGAGAGGAAACGGGGGCGGGGGGCGCCCGGGGGGTCCGGCCGGCCGCCTCCCGGGACCGGGGCGCATAAGAAGCGGGGGAGGCGCGGCGGGGAGCGGGGCAGTGGCGGGGCGCGGGGAACGGGGGGCGAGTGGCGAGCACCGGCTCGGGGTGTCCCCCCTGCTCTCCCCCGGCAGGTGGGCGCGGGGTCGCGGGGTCCCAGGGCTGGCGGGGCCGGGGCGCGGCACTGGCGGCGGCTGCGGGTGATGTCACTTTCTCCAAAACCCTCCGGGGGTTTTCGCCCCCCTCCCGCCTCCCCGACCCGCCGAGAAACGAGCCCCCATATAAGCGGTGGCACCGGCCGGGCGGCCGCGCAGAGCGGCCGGGACGCAGCGGTGCGTGGGGCTGAGACCCAACCGCCCCCACGCCGCCCACCCCACGCGTGGGTGAAGCCCCGGACGCGTACGTCGAGCCCCCCGCGCGTTGCGGCGGGGATGCGGGGCCGGGCACGGCGCTGACGGGGCGGCCGGTGTGTTGCAGGGCGGCGGGCGAGGAGCGGGATGCTGGACGCCATGGAGGTGCCGAGCCACTCGCGGCAGCTGCTGCTGCAGCTGAACACGCAGCGCACCAAGGGCTTCCTGTGCGACGTGATCATCGTGGTGCAGAACGCGCTTTTCCGCGCGCACAAGAACATCCTGGCCGCCAGCAGCGCCTACCTCAAGTCGCTGGTGGTCCACGACAACCTGCTCAACCTGGACCATGAGATGGTGAGCCCCGGCATCTTCCGCCTCATCCTCGACTTCATCTACACCGGCCGCCTGGCCGAGTGCGAGCCGGGCAGCGAGCAGAGCCTGGGTGCCGTGCTGGCCGCTGCCAGCTACCTCCAGATCCCCGGCTTGGTGGCCCTTTGCAAGAAGAAGCTGAAGCGCAGCGGCAAGTACTGCCACCTGCGCGGGGGCTACGCGCCCTACAAGCTGGGCCGTGGGCTGCGGGCCGCCACGCCGGTCATCCAGGCTTGCTACTCGGGGACGCCACGGCCCGTGGACCTGCCGCCCGTGGAGCCGGCGGCGCCGCTCAACACGCAGTGCGGGGAGCTGTACGCCTCGGCCGCTCAGGGCGCCCCGCTGCACCCCCACGGGCTGTGCCCGCCCGAGCGCCACTGCTCGCCGCCCTGCGGCCTCGACCTCTCCAAGAAGAGCCCCACCGGCCCCTCCGCCCAGCTCCTGCCCACCGACCGCCTGCTGCCCAGCGAGCCCCGCGAGCCCTCGTTGCCCCCACGGCACGACAGCCCCCCGTCAGCGCCGGCCTCCTGGCCAGCCACGCCGCTGCCTACAAGGACTCCCCCACCGGGCGGTGAGCCGGGGGACTCCCCCACGCCCCCGACCCCTTCCGCAGCACGCCGCCCTGCACCGAGCCCCCGCTGCCCCGTGCTGACGGGCGAGAGCTGATGTACCGCTGGATGAAGCACGAACCCCTGGGCCCCTACCTGGACGAGGGGGAGGCGGAGAAGGAGCTGGAGCGGGAGGAGAAGGCCGAATCGCCGCCTGCGGCACCGCAGCCCCGCTACCCCAGCGTGGAGAGCAACGACCTGGAGCCCGATAACAGCACGAGCGAGGAGACGGGCAGCAGCGAGGGCCCCTCGCCCGGCGACGCGCTGGACCGCTACTGCAACCACCTGGGCTACGAGCCGGAGAGCCTGGGTGACAACCTGTACGTCTGCATCCCCTGCGGCAAGGGCTTCCCCAGCTCCGAGCAGCTCAACGCCCACGTGGAGGCCCACAACGAAGAGGAGCTCTATCACAAGGCTGCGGCCGAGCAGGCCGTGCCCTTCCTGGACAAAGGTGGCCCGGGGCTGGGTGACATCTTGCGGCCTTACCGCTGCTCCTCCTGCGACAAGTCCTACAAGGACCCGGCCACGCTGCGGCAGCACGAGAAGACGCACTGGCTGACGCGCCCCTACCCCTGCACCATCTGCGGCAAGAAGTTCACGCAGCGCGGCACCATGACCCGCCACATGCGCAGCCACCTCGGCCTGAAGCCCTTCGCCTGCGACGCCTGCGGGATGCGCTTCACCCGCCAGTACCGCCTGACCGAGCACATGCGCATCCACTCGGGCGAGAAGCCCTACGAGTGCCAGGTGTGCGGCGGGAAGTTCGCCCAGCAGCGCAACCTCATCAGCCACATGAAGATGCACGCGGCCGGCCCCGACGGCAAAGCCAAGCTGGACTTCCCCGACAGCGTCTACGCCATGGCCCGGCTCACCGCCGACCAGCTGGGGCTCAAGCAGGAGAAAGCGGCCGAGCTGCTCACCCACACCTCGCACTTCCTCAGCGACCCCAAGGCCATGGAGAGCCTCTACCCCCTGGCCAAGTTCACGGCTGAGCACCTGGGGCTGAGCCAGGACAAGGCGGCCGAGGTGCTCGCTCAGGCTCCGCACCTCCACGCCGAGGCCGCCAGGACCATAGAGCGATACTCGCCCCCTAGCGCCGGCCTGGCCGGGGGGCTGGGGGGGCCGCTGGGCTCCCCTCGCTGCCCCGTGTGGAGCTGGGGGGGCGAGAGGCGGTGCGCGCTCGTCCCCTGGCACTGCCCACGGTCCCGGAGAACTCGCTCGGAGCGAAGGTCCCGTGAAAGCTGCTCCGGGATGGATGGACGGCGTGTCCCTCGACCAGCGCCCCGGCTTGCCCGGGAGAAGCCGATAAATCAGGGACTGACCCCGCGGCACATCCGCCCCTTGCCGTGGGGGGTGCCAGGACCTCGGCACCGGGCGGGAGCGACGCACAAGCTGTGAGGCCGGGCGGCGCCCCGAGGCTTTGGAGGACATGAGCCCGCTCCTTACCTCAGGGCTGCCCCCGGGCCAGGGGAAGCCCTCGGCAGCCGCCGCGTCGCTCCGGCCCCACGGTGGGATCCGCCGGCGCTCGGCTCGGCCGCGACGGGACCCGGACTGTGCCGCCCCGACCGCCGCGGGCCGTGAGTAGTTCGTCCGTCGCGGCCGGAGCGACGCCTCCGTCCTGAGCGCCGGGCTGGGGGAAGGTGTGCCCGACCACCCCCTGGGCCACGCCGGGGCCTCGGGGACAGACTGACGGAGGGGACGGTGGGGTGTGAGCGGCGGGCGCGGGATGGGGTCCATGCTGGGGAGGCGGGGGAATCGCGATGCTGCTCGCCCCGGAGCAAGCACTGACCTCCCGTCCCGAGCCCAGGGGCTCAGCCGGCTGCTCGCCGTGCTTCTGGGAGGTGGGGCAGGGCCTGTCTCAGACTGAGCCCCTGGGCCCTGCCTCGCCATCAGGGATGCCCGGGGCACCCGGGGGAGCCCCGGGTCCCGGCGGCTTCGCCCTCGGGCGGCCACTAGCCTCGATTATATTTTTATTTTTTTATTTTTGCCAAAGACGCCCGTCTCCAGCGCGGCCGGGCCGGGCCGGGGGGTCCACGACAAAGACAAAGCGGTCTCTGATTTGTCAGCTACGGGAGGTGGGCAGAGGCTGCGGGAGGGGGCCGTGGGGCAGAGCCCAGGGGCTGCATGTGACCTGGGGCCGAGTCCCCCCCCGGGCACCTCCTGCCACCACCGCACCCCCTCTCCCACCTTCTGCTCGGTGTGGGCAAAGTCCCCCCAGCCTGGACCCCCCCGGCCCGTGCCCTGACCCCTCCGTTGGGGCTAATGTGAAGCTTCTCCCCCCTCCCGAGCCCCCTCCTCTCCTTTGCACACGAGGCTCCCGGCGGCCGCCAGCAGCGGCTGTCCCCAGCCTCGCAGCCACTGTGCCTTAGCCTGAGCTGGCCGCTCCTGCCCAGCTGCCCCCCGAGCCTCCCGGGGCTGTCGCGGTCCCCCAGGGCCGGCGGTGTCCCCCGGAGCTGTCGCGGGGTGTCTGGTGGCAGCGGCAGCACCCAAAGCACAGCTGGCAGCGCCCAGCGGGGCTCCGGCCCCCCCTGTATCACGTCCAATTTGTACACGGGCTTCTCGCCCCTTTTTTTTTTTCTATAGTCGAAACGGAATGAGCAATAAAGTGACATTAACACGCGTGGCCTCGCGTTCTTCTGTGGGGAGGGGCTTGGCTGGTGCAGGGCTGGTGCTGAGCAGGGCTGGGAGGTGACCCCGGGGGGGTCAGAGTTGCAGGGAGGGGACACAAGTGACTTTGTAGTGCATTTGGTTTGCCCAGACCCTCTGAGCTCGGGGGCAGCAGCAGCTGCAGGTGGGACAGAGCCGCTGTCATCCTTGCAAGGTGTCCCACTGGTGTCCCTCCCTGGTGTCCCCAACCCCAACCTCAGCAGCAACTCGCCCGCCGACAGCAAATGACACACCACACTGCACTGACACATGTTTAATACTAAAAATCATTAAAACCAACTTAACAAAACAGCCCAAAGGTGGGTGCTGCCCCAAGATATGACATCCCAGCAGCCTGGCAGCGATGGCCCCAGGCACTCAAGCTCGCTCGTGGTTGTGCCAGCTGGTCTGGTGGCACCAAAACTGTCCCCTGGCTGAGCCTGTGACATGTCTGGCAGAGCTGCAGGGCCCTCTGGGTTGGTGGTACCTCGGGAAGAGCCCCCAAAAGCAGTTCTGGGGCAGCGCCGTTAGAAAACAAACATTGAAACACACCCGGTGTGGAGGAGAAGGCAAAGTCTCTGCAAAGCTGGCAGCCAGCAGGGCTGTGGGCAAGGAACTGGGGTGTGGGTGCTGATGGCTCTGTGTGCCCCACAGCAGCCCTGGACACCCCAAAGTCTCTGTGGGCCAGGCTGTGTCCCGCAGCACAGACCCTGTGCCCGATGCCCGGCTGGGCACTGCTCTGGCACAGGTCATCCAGCACAACCTTCTGTGTCCATCGTGCTGCCCAGGCTCTGACCCCGCTGCTGGCCCTGGCCGTGGGGCTGGGCAGCTGGCACAGGGGTAACTGTGCTTCCTGGTGCAGACACCAAGCCACCCACACAGGAAAGGCCAACGCTGGGCTCTGTCCTGCTGCTTCCTCCGCCACCTCTGACGCTTCCCTCCCACGGCTGCGGCACCCCAGCGGGGACCAGGGGTGGCCTCGGGGTTGTTCCCACCCTCGGCTCAGGGGACTAGGACTTGACAGAGCTCCAGGGGCTCTGGTTCAGGGGTTAATGCTCCCTCTTAGCTTCTGTATCTGGTGTGTCACCGGGGACAGGACACTTGGTGATGGGACAACGTGGGGTGTGGAAGGCTTAACAGCACCCCAACCCCAAATCCCAGCACGGAATGACCGAGGGATGAGGCGACAGCTCCATCCATGGTGCAGCTTGGGAGGGGACCCTCTCAGCTAGGTAAATAGGGGGGCTGAGCATTTCTGTGGCTCTCTCTGACTCTGCAGCCATAGGCAGGAGCCAGATCCCACACAGAAGAGGGGCCTGTGGCAATGTGAGGACACACAGTACCCATGGGACAGCTGGTCCTGGGGTCCTTGGAGAATTTTGTTAGCCTCACACTGAGTCTTAGGTCAAAAGCGTGCCTAAAGGTAGCAGGATGGCACTAAAGGGTTTGGGGGAGAAGGCAAGGGGCAAGTAATGGCTGGGGTGGGCAGGGGATCAGGACAAAGCAGCTGTGGGGGTGTTCAAAGCCTCCCCCAGCAAAGCAGGCAGGGCACACACCTGAAAACTAACCTACGCTGAAAAAACAAAACAAGCAAATCCCTCACCAGGGAAAGGACAAGCAGCACCCCTGCGTGGGGCAGCACATGGAAGGGGACAGGGACCTGGGGCTGTCTGGCCACGCAGGACAAACAGGTTGGAGCAGGGGGAAACCTGCCCTTGAAGTCCATGGCCTCTCCAGGGGGTACAGGCTGGACTAAGCAATCCCAAAGTCTGTGCCGGTGTGTCCCCAGTCTCTGCCCTACGCAGCCTACAAACCCAAAGAGCCACCAATGTGTGACTCGAGCTCTCTGCACCCAAGCAAACCAAGCAAAAGGCTGGTGATCCAGCACGGGGCTCACCCAAAGCTTCCCTTGCCAGCGGGACTCTCCAGCTCCGCGCTGGCACTGCCCAAAGGCTGGCGGGACCCTCAACGGCCCAGCCTCCACGTGAACCATCCACAGCAATGACCTTCCCAGCTGGTCTGCCCTCAGGGGGCCCTTCGCAGCACGGCCATTCTGGGGTGGGTTGAAGACGTGGCGTTTATTGTTCGTGGTGGGCTGGCGGCGGTGGTGGCGCGGCGAGGCGGCCGCTGGAGCCCAACTCCCACTGTAAGGGGCTGCGTGACTCGCTCAGGGGCTCTGGGCCCCACTGGGCCCCCTCAGCCCTCCTGGGCCCACTTGAGGAAGGTGGGGATGTCCCGCACCGGCACGTTGCGGGTCAGCGCTTTGACTCGCAGGTTCCGGTCGTCCGTCAGCAAAACCACTTCCCTGAGCAAACGGATGGGATCGTCTGCAATGAGACACACACAGAGTGAGCACGGCGAGGCTCAGAGCTGCCCCAGGCCTTGCAACCATTCCCACGGTGTGCTTCTCCCACCCTCCTTGCTCCCAGCTCCTTGCTGAGGCTTCCTGGTGGGCCTTGCAGATAGCCCTGCATCCCAAAGGCTGTCTGCTCTCCATTCCGTGCTGCCCAGGGATGATTTGTGATCCCTGCCCGCTGCCCACACGGGGTGGTGGACTGGCCACAGGCTGGGAAGAGGAGGTCCCTGCCTGACCCAGGCCAGGAAGACAGCCCGCGACCCTGGCTCCAGCAGGAAGCTGGTGCTATTATTCTGTTGATCTCATTTTAAGATCTAAAGCCACCCCTCATTTTTCACAGAGCTTTTTTGGAGTCGCCACTGACACTGAGGCGTTTCTGGCTGGGGCTCAGACAGACACTGGGAGTTGATGCCTGAGGAACAACCGAAGGGATCTTGCCCCCAGATGGATGAGCTGCCCCGCACGCAACACGCCGGGCTGGGATGTGGGAGCCACGCTTACGTGTGTGAGAGGCAGGGGAAGCATATGGGGTATGTGTAAGCAGCTGGGTCCTGTGACCAGAGTACTGTTCCTATGAGCACAGGAAACACAGTGCCTCTGAGCCAGGACGGGAATGGAAAAAACAGAGTTTATGGGAGCCCAACATGGGCCCAGATTGGCTGCGCAGGGAGCGGCAGGACGAGGGGAAGGGGAGGGTGGCCAGGAACGCGGGCTACGGTCACAGTGTTGGGGCTGGGGATAGAGGGCGAGTGCCTGGCTGGCCTGTGCTGGAAGGAAGGGGATTTGGGGCTCAGTGGGAAGGCAGGACAGGGATTGAGAGCTGCCTCAAGTGGGACAGGGAGGTTTTGCACGGACACTTTAAGAAATGTGTAACAATAAACATCCTCTGCTCCGCGCTGGTGACGTGCCTCCTTGTTACAAACCAGAGGCTGTCAGCTTGTCAGGCCCCATTCCCCATAATCCACATGATTTCAAAATTCAGCATCATTTGCACATAAACATTTGGTGACGGTTTCTCTGTGAATCTGACAAGTTAAGCTGCTAAGAATTCGTGCTGACAAATGCGGGTTGATTTCTTGGGCAGCTGCTGATGCGATTCCCATCCCTGCCGCCCTGGCAACAGCCTGGGGGCTGTCTGGTCCCAGAACACATGGCTGATGCCAACCAGGAATCCAGAGGAAAAAGAGTCCTGGACAGAAGGCATCAGGGGTTGTGGGGAGGAGGCATTTTCTAGCCCTTTGTCACCACAAAAATGGCTCTGTGGGCGTTTATGGTGGGTTTGTCACAGGCTGGGGTATCCCCAAGGTGCTGTGAGGTGACATTTGGCAATGTCGCCTGGGTCACAGACTGGGGCAGACCGGAGGCAGGAGGTGGCACCTTGGTGTTGAAAGAGGTAAAATGCGGGAGGGAACAGATCCAAGGGCCATGAAAGAGAAATGGGAGGAGTCTGTGGAATGCAACAGAGAAGAGACAAAGAGGATGTGAGGATGTCCCACCTTTGTTGGAGGGCATGAAATCCTTGGCCTTGTCATTGCAATAGTGGAGGCAGCAGGACAGAATCAGGTCGTCATTGTTTCCCTGAAAAAGAAAGAGCAAGGTTACCCTTGGCAGGGAAAACTTTGCACCCTGCTCCACGTGGGGGGACAGAGCCACCCACTTCCCAGAGCTCATACAACTCAGGCTCCCTGGTTTCCCCCAAGGAGGTGATGGCAAAATGCTCCAAACCCTCAGTGTCCAGGATGCTCCTTACCTGCTGGCCAGTGGTGTCTTCACTGCGGAAGGAGATGGACTCCAGCTCGTTGCCTCGGCTGGTCAGAGCCCTCAAACAGTTGTCCCGGCTCTCGAATCGCTCCTCCAGGAACTCGATGGACTTCCTGGCTCTCTCCTGCACTTGGCGGGCATAGCCTGCAGCCCGGTGCTCCATCTCTGGGCCCTTGGCCAGGCCATCCAGCTCGTTTATCACTTCAAACAGGAAGAGGAGGTACAGTTACTATGGGACAAGGTGCTCCCGTGACCTGCTGCTGGAGCACGCAAGTTGCCAAGGCCTCAGGGCCGGGGCACTGGGAGCTGGCTCAGGAAATCTGGGTTCAGCTGCCGCAGTGTCCCTGTGCTCCTGGACTTGGCTGCAGCTCTGGAAAAGCTTTGCTGCCTTCCACCTCTGTGGGTCACCTGGCTCAGCCCCGAGAGCACAGGCACCTCACCCCCACAGCCTAACTGGTCAGGGCAACTGGTTCTGCTCTGCCAAACACTGGGGAGCATCTCTGTGCCCCCCACCCTGCATTCCTGCATCGTGACCAACAGCACGTCCGTGCCCGGGGGGGGTCAGGAAACCCTGAACTCCTGCATCCTGCTCCTCTATCTCTGAGCACAGCGGTGGCACTGTGCCTCCTGCCCGTGTGGCACTGCCTGGCTCTGTGCTGTCTGACTGCAGGGCCGCACATGGGAACAGGAAGCAGGCAGTTCCCACCCTGGCACTACTTCCCCCCACACAAATCCCAGGCCTGTTTTCCCACCTGAAGCCACCGCCCCGTGCTCCTGGCAGGGAACACACTCCTTTCAACACCTCAACCATCTGGCTCTGCGCATCTGTCCCGCCTCAAGATGAGCTTGGAATCCAGGTGGATTCCCAGCCTGTTCACCTTGACTGGAACCTCTTGTACTGCTGCCAAGTGGTTGGGAACTCCAGCTGCTCCAGCCCCACGAGCCCAGGGGACCCCAGAGCTCCAGGAGGGACCAACCCTCGGGTGGCTGGGGGTGCTGGAAGAGCCACTCTGCATGTGTGAGCGACGACGCTTGTGTGCACATCTGGCCACACCCTTGCAGGCCCAGCCTCACAGCTGGCAGCAGGGCTGGGCACACCAGTGTGCATCCAGATGTGCAAACAAGTGTCCCCTGGCGGGGCTGAGTGTGCACAGAGCCGTGCGCACGGCAGAGCTGGTGTGCACGTGTGCACGAGGGAGCCTCCGCGCACTCTTGTGTGTGTGTGTGTGTGTGTGTTTTAGCCATGGCTTCATTTCTGAAGATTGTTTCCGAGCTTGGAGCCAAGTCCTGAGTTCAAGTGGGAACTATGCATTCCTTGGGGGGTTCGGGGAGAGAGCTCGGGGTCTGAGGCCTCTCCCCAGTGCTGTGAATCACTGCCCGGGGAGCCTGCGTGATCACTCTGTTCCATGGTGAGACTGGCACTCACTGTCTGGGTATTCCAATTAAATCTGCATGGAGTTGCTTTGCTCTTCCCTGGCTGGAGACTCTTCTTGCTACCGACCTGATGCTGCCATTTCCACACAATGCACGGCTGGGCCCGGGGTGGGGGAAGCCGTGCAAGAACGGAACATCAAACAGGAAAAGCTGGTATTCCCTCCCGAAATCCGCCTTCCTGCTTCCAAGCTAAACAGGCTTCAAAGGGGAGGCTTGTTTGTGCTTCTGCACCAGGCCTGGCTTCTCCATGGTGGGGTCAGGCTCAAGGAGCACGGAGCAGGTTAAAGAGCAAGAGAAACAAACCCAACGAGAAGCCAAGCGCTTAACCCCTTGCTGCATCCCCGGGAAGAGCAGGGAGCAGTGCTGGGGGAAGGGCACTGTGCCTCCCTCCAGTCTGGCCATGGGACATGGCACCAAGGCCTCTGTCCCCAGCAGCCACAGGCCCAGGAGATGGCTTCCTCCTGCCCACACTGATGGCTATCCTGGGGGATGGGGAATGTGACCAACACCTGGTGTGGACAGGGAGTTGCTGGCTTCAGGGTGCTTTTTGGGAGGCTTGTGGGAGATGAGTTGCTCTATCCCCTTATGACAAAGCAGGACAGGAGGGCACTGAAGGTGCTCAGTCCTGCCTGTGGCAGGGCAGGCCAGGCTTCTTTTGCAGGTTGAAGGCAGCAGCATCTTGGACAGGGACAGGACCAGAGTTTTCAGCTCTCCTGCTGTCCGTGGCTGGGGTTTGAGGGAGAAGCCTCACAGCAACCACTGGAGTGCACCAGGACGCAAAACCATGGCCCCAGGGCAGGTCCCAGCTCTCCCAGGTGTTAACACGCTCCACAGCCCTCAGGGCTTCCCAGGCTCTGCTGGTGCTGCCGACTGCCTTCCCTCGGCTTCCGCAGTGCCAAGCCACGGAGCAACTTGGCAGCTCCCGTGCTGAGCTGGGCAGGCATCCAGCCCTGCTCTCCCCACCCAGGGGTGCCATCCCCAGCCTCAGGAATCCCTCCTGAGCTACGCTGCTCCCCCTGAGGGGAAGGGCAGCAGCTGGATGTTGGCTCTGGGACAGGCAGAGCTGTCTGCTGGACACCAGGAGCTGGGAAGGAACCCCCACAGTGGCTTGGAGAGCAGCCCCCTTGCATGACACGGGGTGCACCTGTGCCACCTCCCTGCCTGGACACTGGAGATGTCCAGGGGACACAGCTGTTCCCTCTCCTCCCGGGGCTGTGGATGGCATGTGGGCTCTGCAAGGCTCAGCCCCACTCCTGCCCCAGCCTCTCCTGCTGCCCTCGGGGATCCTGCGAGTGCCAGGCTGGCACAGGGACGTGCCAGGCGCCGGAGTGCCACTGGCCAGTGGAACAGCACCTCCAGCCCGGAGAGGGATCAAACAGAGCAAAGGCATCTGACCAAACACTGCCGCCACCCTGGGAGACCACCCAGCAGCACAGCCGTTATCTGCCAGGGTGAGTGTTTACCAATAACGGGAACCAGCTTGCTGTTTTACTGCAAGCTTTATAAGGATAAAAAGAAGGGCTGGGCTTGAGCAGCTCCGACACACTAGGACACAGGCCGGCCATTTGCTCAGCCTGCCTAAGCCTCAGCTCAGCTGGGATAAGCTATCTGCTCTGATTGTTTAACAATTCCTCCTCCTCGCTCCCTTGGAGATTCCCTCCAAATCCTGTTTAACACCCATCTGCTTTCTCCCGGCCCCTGGCACCCCCAAATGCACCGGGAGAGGTTTGCTGGGTGCTGTGGGCAGAAGGCTGGCAGGAAGGGAGCAGAGTGACAGGGGCTGAAGGAATGCCAACAATGGCTGGGATGAGACAGGGCAGGATGAAGTCCAGTCCCACGGCATGAGCTGACCAGCTCCAGACCACACAGGCACTGTGGGCATGTGGGGCATGGAGAGAGGGAGCCAGACTGCAGGGACAGACCACACTAGGGGAGAGGGGAAGCCCCCACCACAGCACTGGCCCTACTCACCGATCAGGGGCACCACCAGGATGAACTTCCTGCAGTCCAGCAGCGTGACCAAACTGCCGAGGTGGTCGATGAAACCATTGGTGTCCGGCACCAAAAAGACAGGTCTGATCTCCAGCTCCATCTGCCTCATTTGGCTCTGGTCTTTCAGCACGGCCTGGAGGAGAAGGAAGGACACATGGTGAGTAAGGAGGATGTCAGTCCTGTGACCCGTGGACCCTGAGAGCAGAAGATAAGCCTGGCTGGCACGTACAAATCCATGTGAAGGAGTCTGGGATGAGGCTGCATCCATCCCACCTGCACACCCCAAATACCAGCTCTTGCAGATCCACAGGACACGTGAGCAGGATGGCAAAAGCCTCTAAAAAAGCACTCTCCTAGGAACACAGCCCTGTCCAGGCTCTGGGAGAACTGGAACCAGCCTTGAAAATGGAAGTATTTTGGGAATTGTCCTATTTGTGGGACTGCCAGTTGCCAGGATCATCTGCACCGGTGCCAAGGGGCAGGGAGGACAGGGGTTCTGGGGCTTCACATGGAAACAGGACAAGGTGACAACAGACAAAACAAACCAGTTTGGGACACAGAAGTCCTGCCAACAGCCTCCTAACACAGAGACCCCAACCAGGCAGCCAGAGGTCTGTGGCGTAAGGATCCTTGGCTGAGTATCACCCTCACTGTCCTACCACCTCCTGCACATGCCTTGCCTTTTCCCACTCCATCCAGCTGGGAAACCAGGTGGGTTCCAGCCCTGAAAACTCACAGTACTGTCCTTGGTTGAGCCCTTCACATCCACAGAGACCAGAGGTGCTCACACCCACAGGGGGAGGGTCTGCTGAGACTCACTGTCTGCCCTCTGGGCTGCACCTGGACCTCTGGCCAACACCAGTTGCCAAAACGGGACCCCAGAGCTCACGTATGACTTTCGAGGCTCTCGAAGGACTTCGGCTCTTTAGTAAGTCACAGGCTTAAAAAACTCAGGATGCTATTCTAGTGCTTCCTCTGCTTAAAAATAGCTTCCCTGGACTCGCTGATGTTTGTTGCCTCTAATAGGAACCGGTCACCCATGGAGCACAGCAGAGCTGCTGTGGAACACATCCACCCTGCAAACCCCTCTGAGAGCAGGCTGGGACCCACCAGATGTGCCCTGGGGACACGTGGTCACCACCGACCCTGTCCTGAAATGTTTTGGGGAGCTCCCCCTGCCCACGGTGAGGATCCCAACCCTCCCTCAGTCATGCCAAACCCTCGGAGGCGCCCTGGAACAACATGCTGCATGGGCCAGCGGTGGCCATGGAAAGAAGTGGTTTTTAATTCATTTCCAAGTGTTGTCATCTGGCTTTAAATCAAGGCGGCTTGATGCTGCCACCTCCCACAAGTGTCTCCAGGCAAGGCAGCAACCAGAACCTCACCACGTGCCTCCCACCCTCCTTCTGGCAGTGCTGGTTCTGGGGATGTGGCTCCCACAAACCCTGAGGGATGATGGGCAGAGCAAGGAGTGTGCCAGGTCCTGCCTGCTGCATGCCAGCATGAGGACATGTCCTCCCCATCACACAGGGGACACACCAGTGTCCCCATGCCAATGCTCTGCACCAGCTCTGTGACAGCTACAGTCAGGAACAAACCAGAATCAACCCTGCCACAAGGAGAACAGCAGGTGGGGCGTTTCAACAGGGTTTTGGGGTGTGGCAGGAGATGCTCAGACCTGGGAGGCACCTGACCCTGCTCCACCTGCCATGGGGGATGAAGAAGAGCCCCACTGACCAACCCAGAGACTCACAGAGCAGCAAGTCCCTTGTGTGGCTGCCGAAGAGGTCAATGGCCCTGAAGCTGCAGGAAGTGGGGGTGAAACCATGCAGTCTCCACTGAACAGTGACAGTCCTCTGTGACCAAGAGCTGGTGGCAGGAGGAAACCCCTGGCTGCACCCCAGCCCTGTGGCTCACCCCAGCCCATGCAGGTGACCTCAGGAACGCGAGCAGGACGCTCACCTACCCCTCTGGCCGGGGGCACAGGGGTGACAGCAGCGAGGGCAGTACCCTCGTGTGTGGCATTTGCCCCTGCGGCCCGAGCTGGCCGTACCCAGCCGATTCCTGGCAGCCTCCAGCAAGGCCTGTGCCGGCCGTCACGTCCCATTCCGCTCGCCGGGCCGCCCGGTGAGAGAAGGACACAGGATGCGCCGGGAGTGAAAGAGCGAGGTCGGCGGGGAGCGTGCCAAGTCCCCGCGCACAGCTCCGGGCCGCTCGGGGAGCCAGAGGGAAACTCGCCTTTGCAGAGTTCAGAGGCCGGCAGCGAGATTTATTTTTGTTTGTGTGAGTAAAAGGCTGCAGAAGCCTCCGGCCAAGGGGTTTGGGGGAGAGAGGAGTGGCCTGTGATTCATGCGGACGCTGGCTGGCCACACGCCAGAGATGAAAGGGAGCCCATGTGCGGCAGAACCGGGGAGGCCAGTTCTGCCTTAACCCTTCTGCTGGTCTGTGGGGCACGGTCCTGTGGGGAGGAAGGGGAGTGTGGGGGTGTGGATCGGGATGCCCACGTTGGGGACGTGGTTTGTGTGCTGCCAGAAATGAGCTACTGGTCCCACCGTGCCTCAGTTTCCCTGATATGAGGACAGCGAGATGGTGGCCTGTGTGTCCTGCTGGGAGGTGGGGTCTGGAAATGACCCTGGGGAGCACGGCGTGGACAGAACAGCGGAGGTACAGCCTCGCCCTGGCCCGAGTGTTTTGGGACAGCCGGATTTTAGCTTTGGGTTAAACAAATAGGTTCGGCTCGGCTCAACTCAGTGGCAGGGTGACCCCACAGTGCTGGACGTGGCAGGGAACCACTGAGGCCGGAGGCTCCCTGCCCTCTCCTGGGCTGCCAGCTCCACCCTCCTCGCCTCCAGGACCCACACACTGCGGGGTCAGCGCTGCTCCCAGCCGCAGCCCCCTGCCCATCCCGCTGCTCCGGCCACGGGGGCTTCTCCCAGGAGCTGGGCTGGAGCCGGAGGTGGCTCCCCCGGCTGCCCCAGCTGGTGGCAGCACTGAGATCAGACACTCCTGCGCACACAGTCCCAAATTCCCAGCTCATCCATCAGCTGGGATCACCTGGGGAATTCCCCGGAAGCCAATGCACGGGGGAAGGCTTCCAGCGTGGGCAGGGGACAGGTGCCCCAAAAGCCAGGACTTTGTGCAGAGCGACAGGGGGGGCCAAGTGAGGGTCTCCACCACCAGCACAGAATAGGACAGGGCTTCACATAGACCCTGGAACACTGCACAAGGACCCCAGAGGTCCTCTGCCCGTGGTGCCAGGATGCCAGAGAGGCTGAAGAGAAAACTGCCTGGCTGCCTTTGGGACAGGTCACACGGGGTCACGCCGCTCAGCCAGGGCGGAAAGGCCACCACCATCCTGCCACCACCTCTCTCCCGCCACCACCCGCTCCCCCAACCGCGGCGAAAGCCGGCGCCGCTGCCCCTTCCATCCCCGCGCGCTCCGCGGGGATCGGATTTTCCAGGGCTGAGAACAATGCCTCCTCCAAGCCTCTCTGCTCGAGGGCTTCCTCCTCCCAAGGCTCGTCTTCCTCGGGAGTAAACGTGCCCCGTGCCTGGTAGCACACCGGGGCCGCCGCCGTGGCGGAGCCGCCGTGGGTGGGTGTGCGCCTTCCGCAGGCTGCAGGCACCCTCTCCCAGGCCAGGCAGGTGCTGAGGCGGCGCGTGTGCATTGTTCCTGCGGGGAGGGAGAGCGTGAATGGGACACGGCTAAATTTAGCCACTTACTCACGCTGCCGCCACAAAGGAGCGGCTGCATCTTAAAGGGGGCGGCCGTTCCGTGGGCTCAGAAGGGACAGGAGAGAGGCTATTTTGGGAAGACATGTCATAATTGGCCGCCCCGGTTGAGCTGCTTCTGTAATGCTGAGCAAAACAATAGCAGCATCCAGAGGAAGAGCCTGTTATGTTTCAGGTGGGATGTTTTCAACCGGTCAGGAAACTCGACCGCTCCCAGTGCGCAGCGGCGGCACAAAGGACAGGGGACGCTGAACAGCATGGACCGAGGGCTGGCCAAGCAGCAGGACACGCTGTGGGCTGGGGACAGCCCTGACTGAAAGTGCTGCCTGTCCCAGCAGCGTCGCTGCCACCTCTTGTCCACCTTCCTGCCTGGCCTCTGCTTCCTCCAAATACCTGAGCAGCACACGGAGACGTGCCTGGTCTTTCACCTTTGTCCTGATGCGCCGCTGCTGTCACCAGCTGTCACCAGCTCTGTGCCAGGGTGGGCAAGTGGCAGGCTGGCAATGGAGCCAGGGAACAAAGGGTTGCCTCACATCTAGAGCTGCCCAGGGACACAGGAGACCTGACCCTGCTCTGGTCTGTCTTTCAGAGTAATGGTTTTGGGGTCTGTGTTTGTGTAGGGGAATGGAGATGAGCTGAGTTCCCTCTAAAGTTGGTGCTGGCTGAGGGTCACCCTGTTGGCCATTTATCCTGCCAGGACCTGTGTTCCCCCAACTGCTCAAGCCACAGTCCTGCACACACCCAGCCAGGACAGGGCCTGAAGGAGAGCAGTGAAGTGGCAGGAAAACCTCCTTGGGGGAAGGCAGTGACTTCACCCATGAGAAGCACCACTCTGTGAGTCCCACGTGAGGCTGTGACACTTGGGCACAGAAAGAAACCACACAGCCAAGAGATGAAGGCTCTGCCCTGCACCCTAGGTCCCTGCATACACCAGCTCAGAGTCTGTGGGAGGCAGCCACAGCACTCGGAGTCCCCACTGCTGTGTGAGGATCCTGTGTGCTGAGACAGGAACCACATCTGCTGGACTCTGATGGAGCTGTGGCTTGTCCCCAGGAAAATGCAAGGGTGACTTGGAGAGCAGCTGATGCTCCCTAGGTGGGCAGTGAATGAGAGGCTCTAACAGGGAAGGGAGAAGGTCGCCAGGTCCCATGAAACACTAAATCTCTTGAGAAGAGCAGAAAGGCCAAGGTTAAGAGGGAAAGTGGAGGGGGTGGATGCTGAGCTGGCTCCAACTTGGCCTCCCCCGGCAGCATTTTCCACCCGAGCTCCTCTGCTCCTCCAGCTGCGTGGTCAGTACCCGGGCAGGGAGAGCACTGGGGCAAGCACACATGTTCTGCTCCAGGCCATTCCCAGCCAGCTACAGGCCTGGATGACTTTCCCAAAACCCCAAGGACTTCTCCTCCACCCCGCGCCTTCAGACTCCAACTGCACCTCAGCTCTCAGCTGTGCAGCCCCTGAAGCTGCCCACACCCTCATTTTGACCTCTCTCTGCCTGCGAGCATCGGCCCCAGCACGGCCGGGGAGGAAGGGAGGAGCAGGCCGGGGGGAGAAAGCCCCTGACAACATCAGGCAGCCCCCACTCTCCCTGCAGAATGGGCAGCGGCCATCCCGGCGGGCCCTGCTGCAGCTGCGCCGGTCGCCGGGATCTGCCGCTCGCTGCCCTCCCCGAACATGTGCAGTTCCTGTTTGCTGTGTCTGTACAAGGCGGTGGGAAGTGGGGAATTTACTTACACCTCCCGCTTAACAGCCATGGGAGGCTGGAAGGCTTCAGGCCGCTTTAATTTACAGCCCATCTCTCCAATCTCTCGCTCGTTTGGTTGCTGCTTTCTTCCTCCTCGAATTAACGTGACCCAGGTACCTGCCAACAATAATGGACTCGGCTTGCGGGGGCGGCCCCTCCCTCCCGGCACAACTAACTTCTACCTTCGCCTCGATACCAATTGCTCCGAATTCAAACGAAAAAAGTTTTAAAAAAAAAAAGAGAAAAAAGGCAAAATCTGCAAAGGTTGGGGTGGGTTTGGAAAAGCGAAGCGCAGTGGTTCTGGGCCCGGCGCCAGTAGCCCGAGGGTACACATGTGCAGGCTCTCCCAGTAGGGCCTTCAGCAGCCCTGTTTTACAACCACCTCGGCACACACTGCAGAGTTCACGCATATGGCCAGACAGATGTGTCTGGCTTACGTTCAAGGCTGGAAAATGAAGAATTATGGAAGTGAAGGGCCCTGGGCATTAGAGAGGGCGGAGGTGAGGGGGAGGGGAGCCAGGGAGAATTTTTCCTCTGCTGAGAAATCCTCATCTGGGCTGCGGGGCTGGAGGAAGAGGGGTTGCGAGCGAGGAGGCAGCCAACAGCCATCCATGCATGTGAGATTCCTCTTAAAGCAACAGGGTGCATCACCAGGCGTCTGCTCCCAGTCCAACCAGTTTACTTCACCAGCTCCCGCTGGGAAACACACTCACATCAGGGCAGGGCCAGGCCAGGATCACCTGCATCCCGTCTGTTTGTCCCCATAACGATGGCAACGTTCTGGCTGCAGCAGCCGTTCGCAGACTATTTTTCCGCCGCTGGCTCCTGCATGAACTCTGCCGTTCACGTCCCACCCTCTCCCTGTCTGCCCTGCTGCACAGGAAGGCTGATTTCTCACTAAATCTCGCTGTCACGGAGCCTCTGCCCTGGGTGGGGGCACAGCTCACTGGCACATGCACAGGAGCCTCTGCCCTGGGTGGGGGCACAGCTCACTGGCACATGCACAGGAGCCTCTGCCCTGGGGCACAGCTCACTGCCTGGCACTAAAGCCAGCAGCTAAAGTACTGCTCTGCCACTCCTGGGTGTGCTGGCAGCTCCATAGGGAAGCTGTGTCTGCCTTCAAGAGGGTCCCAGGAGTTCCCAAAATATTAATTTCAAAGCCTGGGAAGGCAGATCTTACCCAGGGTGGGGACAGCAACACGGATTTGGACTTCCAAAGGGCCAAAGCTAAGTTGCTGCTGGGTTTCACAGAGGCAGCACATGGCATTACACCCAGGAAGGTCAAGGTGCTACAGGACGTCCCAAGAGGCCATGGAAGCATGGTAGGAAAACAGCTGTGCACCACTGGCACAGCGAGGTGGGATCAGCCCATCCTACCTGAATCTTGTCTTGACGGCGCTGCTGCTCAGCGACTTTCCTGGCCAGGGCTTGCTTTTTGGCTCTGAGCTCCTTGATGTCCATCTCTCCTCCACTGCCTTCAGTCTCAGAATCATCTTCATAAGCCTCGATCCTCACATCATCCTCCTTCTTCCAGGAAATGCAGAAAGAGAGAAAAACACGAGGGCAGTCATTGTAAGGGATGCTGGTGGCAGGGACTGTTTTCATTCTGCTCTCATTTCCAGCAGACAAATCCCTGTCAGGCATGGTCCATCATCCCTTTCTGATGGGTGACTGACTATTTCTAAAGATCCAAAAGAAACCAAATAGTAAACATTCAGGAAATGACAAGGTGACACAGGAGGTAATGGGGCAGGAAAGGCAGCGACCAGGCAGGGCAGGGGCAGCCCAGCTTAACGCTCTGTTCTAAAATCACACCCTCTTCCTCACCTTGGAAAACTCTTCCCACAGCCTTGGGTGAGTCACTGATGTTTTATAGCCTCCAGTTCTGTGAAATCATGGTATTTCCCTGTCTCCCTGCTCTGCCTGGCTGTTTAGGCTGCACATCCCTGTTCAGGCTGCTTCTTCCCCCCTCCCTTCACCAGGGTTGTACGAAGCTCCTCTAACCCTGTTGCCTTACCCCACAGTGCACACAGGCTGCTCATCCTGACAGGAACCCAAGATCCATGAACTCAGATGCCCTTCTCCATTCTGATCTGAGTAGGCCAGAGAGATTTCTGCACCCACCCCAAAACTTCCAGCTGGTCTGGAACAGATGTTTCAGAAGGAGATGCTCAAGATCTTGATTTTAAAGCTCCACGTGACAGAGCATCCACTGTGTCTCAAGGTCACTCATTTCAACAGTTAATGACTTCCTCTGTTAACATTTCCACCCTACTTCTAGTCAGCCTTTGCCATGCTCCTGCTGTCCAGAACCTTGTTTTTGCTGAATTTAAGGGCCCCTGGCTCTCCAACCTCCTGCCCACACGAGCACATGTGAACCATACTCCACCTTCTTCCTCCCCACCAGTTCTGCAGACCCTTCCCAATATACCTGCACTGCCTAAACTGGAGACCCCAGAAGAAGCCACGCAGTTCCTCCCTCACCCAGCTGCCCTAGTGATCATGGGTAGCCTTCCCAAGCCATGCCATCACCCATCCTCCCCTCTCTGCACAAAATCCAAGGCTTGTGATGGGGCTGGGAAGAGTTCCCAGATGGCACCTGGCCTGAAAGACCTGTTCTGAGCCCCTGGAGGGCTGCAGGAGACAGAGGGGTAAGAGCAGGGCTCTACTCCCTGCCCTGTGCAGGCTGCCACCACACGTGTCAGCAGAAGGGACTCGTGGTCTTAATTTAGAACAACCCTAGAGCTGCACAGTCGTGCACTCAATCATTTCACCCCAACCACACGCCCCCTGGCCACAGAACCACCTTCCCTTCTCTCCTTGTGACTTTTGGCCATGGGAACGAGGAAGATGGGAGCCCTCAGGCTCACTTCCTTCTGCCGGGACAGCCTGGACCACAAGGGATGGGGGGATGCTGCCAGAGGGTGAATGTCACAGCAGGGCTCAGGGAAAAGCCTCTGTCTGATGCAGATCTGCTTGGCGGGTCAGGACCTGCTTGTCCAGAGTGCTGGTCACACTGGTGAGCTGGGAGCCTCCTTGAGATCAGACCCCAAGAGGGAAGCTCCAGGCTTGCACAACAAGCTCATGGAGAGATTCCCACAGCTGAGCAGAGACTGTGGGGATGGGGCAGGAGGGAGCTATCCTCACACTGTGCTTGTTCGTAGCAGGAATTGGAGGCAGTGACCCAACAAAAGGAGCCTTCTGGAGAATAGGACCATCCCTGTCATGAACCTGGGTAGAACCTCAAGATCCCCCCATATTTCTGTTTGAAAATCTTCAGCACCTTCTCCAGGACAGGACAAAGATCCAGGTCTCCCACCTTATAGAGAGACAACTCTTTCTGCCTGGGGATTTGCTCAGCTGGGACAAGGAGAGTGCTGAGTCCAACATTGCTCTGGGCTCCTCTGGCTTTCAGTTCCCTGGGGCACAGGGAGCCACGGGACAGAGACAAGGAGCTGTCCCTGCACAGGGTGACACCCCTCTGGCTCTGAGTGCCCAGCCCCAGCCCAGGAAGGGGAGCCAGAGTGAGCCTGGGCAGCACCAGGCCACCCAGCTTCCCATTCCCAACGCCTCTGCTCCTCTCTCCTGTTTCCCTGGCCTTTCCAACTGCAAGATTAAACAGAAGAAAGGAGTCAACCTGCAGAGCGGCTGGCAGGGCCCTTAAACACACACACGGAGCCTGGAGAGAAGCAAGGCCTACAGGAACAAGCAAGGGCAGAAAAACAAGAGTTGAATTCCTTAATCACATCAGGATGTGAGAGGCAGGGGAGGGACGGGGCGCCAATGTCAGCTCTTCCTGTACGTGTGCTGGAGGCTGCAGCTCAGTCCTCCACCACAACGAGCTCCATGGCTATAAACTTGATCCCCAAGCTGAACCCTGACACCCCCTCGCCCACCTCCTCTCCCGGGGCCGCGGCGCTGCGCGTTATTAAAGCTCCCCCTGCTCTGGGTACGGAGAAAGCAGCATCTGGAACTCATAGCGGCGTGCGAGATAGAGGCAGGCGGGCCGGGCTGGCAGGAAAGGGCACGAGAGAAGCACACTGGGGAGACGAGGGCTGCGCACCATTTGCCCCCCTCCGCCTCCCCCCAAAAAATGCACACGCAGCTAGGGCAGCTATAAATAGCGGGAGCTGCAGGGCAGGCAGAGGCTGGGCCCCACAGGGGTGATTCTTCCTTCACCGAGGCGCGCTCTTCCCGCACGGTACCTGATCTTCCAGTTGTTTTCCCTCTTGGCTTCCCATTTCCTTTCCCATGGCGTCTGGGACGGGTGCCACTGACACATATTTTCCACCCTTGAATGCCAGCAAAGGCTCTTCTTGTCCACAAAGGGCTTCCAGGAAATACTTCAGAACTGTGACCCTCTTGCAGTCGGCTGCAATAACCTACGGGGTGAGGACGAGGGGGTTGGGGAGAGGGAAAGGAAAACAAAGTCAGTGCAAAGGGGAGCGGATGAGTAACGACCAGGGGGAAATGTTTGGGATGGAAGGCCCAGCGGGATGCAGGCAGCACTGCAGGGATGTGCAGGGTGCCCCTGCTCTAAACATGGGTGGAAGGGGCTTGCCTTGCTTTGTAGTCCTCAGGGAAAAGGAGGCAAGCAAAGTCTGGACACTCAGCTCCAATCCATGCCCTGTCCTGGCTGAAGGACTGGCACGATACAGCCAGCCCCCTGCCCAGCCCCACCAAATGGGGGAAAGTCCTGCTGAACCATGAGAGATCAATGATGTGGCCTATCCCTCTATTTCATTTTGGCTTTGCTGCCAGATTTCCCCCCCAAAAGCTGTGGAGGGATGCAGGTGTGAGAGTGAGAAGGTGGGGGCATTTGAGAAAACTGAGCCCCATCTCACCTCCAGCCCGACCCCATCCCATGGGCCCACCTCACAGACCAACTGGGGAGCCCCACTGGGGAGCCCGGGACGGATCTGGCCTGAAGGAAACTCAATAGCTTGGGTAATTATCCAATTTATGAGGCTCTCAAATGGAGTTTCCAGAGCACGGGAGTCTGGTGCCTCCGCAGCCCTGTCCTGTGCGGCACAGCCTCTGCCGGCACCTCCGCCACGACTGGCCTTGGCTCAGCCCTCATCCCCTTGCAGCAGGGCTCTGCACCTGCACAGCTCTCCCCTGGTGCTTCCTGCTGACCGCTGTCACCCCCAGGGAGCTGCAGATTTATAGGGAGAAAGTCAGCAAATGAGACTAGAAGTGCTACATGCTAAGGACACAAAATCCGTATTGACACCCGAGTTCCTCCTGCTCCCCCAAACCACCCTGGGTTTGGTGTGCTTGTAGACCAAAGCAGTCTGAGACTCCAATCCCAAAAGGGTCTCTGCAGGCTCCCAGGACTGGGATTCTGAAGCTGGGGAGAGGGCCAGACTCAACCAAGGACACCCACAGTGTGATGTCAATGCCATGCCACCGAGCCGTGCCCTGGCTGAGGCTGTGCCCTGCAAGTGAGGGCTGGCAGCAGCACTGGCCCTGCTGCACCGGGCTGCCGTGAGAGGAAACTTCTGCTCTTCCACAGCACTGCCAGTTTCCTCTCTGCGGGCTAATTTTAACCACCGTGTCGCTGCAGTGCGTGTCAAAAACCTGACCCTCCTCTGACCTCCAACCTCCCACCCTGGCTGCTGCCGGAGCGAGGCACCCTCGTGCACCAGCAGCCGGGGCTGCCTCTGTTTGGAGGTGCTCCCCTGGAAGCCTGTGTTGCCCTGGGCCTCCATGGAGTGGGAGGAGAAGCCCTGTCCTCCTCAGTCCTTCCCATGGAGGCAGCTGCTGCTGCAGGGAGGGGGTGTGAGCAGGGTGATCACACGAATTAGTATTTTGAGGAGTGACAGACTCATAACCTCTGATTCTGCACCTAGAAAACATGTCCTGTGGGACAGAGGTGAGAGAAGGACAAGGTGGCATCAGCTCAGCAGTTCCAGTAGCTGCTGGGGACCCTCTTTCCCAGGATAGCTGTTTGCTGCTTGTGACATCCAGCCAGGAGCAATCCCTGCCAGTGTCACCACAGGAACATTCCCATCCTCCTGGCTCTCCTTTAGGAACGATTGTGTGCAGGGGAAAGTCCAAAGGAAAGAGAACACTAGCAAAGTGGGAATGGCTGTCATGGGAAACATCCCTCCTGAGAGTTCCTGAGAGCTCTGGGCTGCAGCTGAAGGAAGTGGTGGAAACCTCACTGTTGGCTTCACCCCCAGCTCCGTGGGCTAATGCCACAGAGACCCAGCCTGACTCACACAGGGTAACTTCTGCTCAGGGATTTTCCAGTCTGGGTATCTACAGTTCCACTGTGCCCAGGCTGCTGGGCAAGCAGACTGCTTGCCACCACCAGCCAAACGCCAGGGGATGCCAGGATGTAGCCAAGAGCAGCAGCAGTGGGGAAGGGGATGCAGAACTGCCTGTAAGGGTGGGGCAGAGGTGGGTGCCCTGTCCTGACACCATTCCTGAGGGATTTCTCATGACACCTCTAGAAATAAAAGCAACATCCATGAGGTTTGCAGGAGGGGCTGGGTGCTGACACAGCTGCAGTGCAGCCATTGCTGCACACAGCCTTCAGTCTGAGCCTCTTAGATGGGGAATGAGCAGGCAAAATGCAGAAGAGCTCCCTTCACCTCTGGCTGGAGCTGGGGACAAGGGCAGGTGGGATCACTCCTTCCTCCCCCCTGAAGAAGAAACCAGTAGGAAACACCAGATTTCCTGCCAAGCCAGCACAGCACATGCTTAAATCCAGATCATCTGCTGGGGAGAAAAGAGCCCAACCAAAGGCCCATGACATAATGCCACAGCAACTCATCTCATGAACACATTTTTCCAGCCCACATGAATGAAAAACAGGGAAGGAGCAAATGCTCCGCACATCCCTGTCACGTGCAGCCCTGCTTGGGGAGGACACAGCAGAGCTCCGGGCTGCCGGCAGCCAGGCTGGGAAAGAAGTGACCCGTGACTGGCACCCAGGTCTCTGTCAAAAAGCAGAGTGGGACCTTGTGTGCTGCTGAGCAACCCGCCTGGGTCAGGAACTTCCCGTTTCGGGGTGGAAATGTGAGTGGGATAACTGGGATGGCAGCAAAGGCACTTGCTGGTGCATCTGGTGATCCCAGCAGAGCGTGGTGAGGACATCAGAAGTTGGATGTCCGACCTTCCTGAAGGAATGGCAGTATGAAATGCCATGGTGGTGATGGATCTGGTGATGTGGCAGCAGACACCCCATCCCCAGCACCCTTCCCCCTCTGACCGTGCAGGGCGCCAGCAGGAACCGAAAGCCTGGCTTCGAGTCACTGCTGGGTATGAAAATAGGCCTGACACGAACGCAGCCGCTCTCAAAGGAAAACCGAAACCGAGAATTGCTGAAGTGGTCTGGTGCCCCCGTCCGTGACCCGGGCTCAGTTCCGCAGAGCCACCGCCGAGCCCCGAGCCACCGCGGTGCCTCTCGGGGACACGTGGCTACGGACCAGGCGTGGGACAGAGGTGGCTTAGGCTGCAGCAGCCCTGATTGCCAGGCTGTTCTCATCAGAGGTGGAGGAGATTGGAGAGGTTTCCAACCCCTCCTGCTCTATCAGCCAGGCTCACCACCAGCTCCAGCACCAGCCACCCACTGGGGGCTGGCAGCCGCTTGGCCACGCTGCCGAGGCTCATTAGCCAACTGCTAATTCATGGGTCACACATTAACATACTGATCATTGAGTAAGACACAGCAGGATGCACATTAACACACGCTAACTGCCTGTAGAGACCCACTGGGCTGCGCATTAGCTGTACCAGCTGTTGTGTTTTCTAAGCCGCTCTGCAGTGCCAGTGCCACCAGGATCTCACGAGTGTCACCTCCTGCCAGCAGTGAGCAGAGTTCCCCAGTTATCCAGGGCTTCCCAGACCTAATGAAGCTGATCCCCTCTATTTCCCCCCACTGATAAAACAGACTGAAGGGAAAAGCTTCCTTGAGCGCTGTGGAGGGCAGAGGACTCCCACAGCACATCACCACGTGTCATCCAGGAGATTTAAGGGGAGGGAAGGGCTTCACTCTGAGAGCTGTGAGAGCTGCGCCCGAGGGGACACGTGCACCTGGCGCTGGCAGGGTGACACCACCAGAAACCAGCCCCGGTCTCACTTTGGGTCAGAGGAGCGCCTGGAGCCGGGGGGGTTGTGCCTCTGCCCCCAGGCTGGCCCCGCTGCTCCGCACGCGGCTCTCCCGCAGCTCCGAAAATCGCTGTCACACCCTCCGCCGCCTTCAATCAACTTTTACAACTTGTTAATTTTATGCAGCGTCCTAAAGAGCAAACAACTGGGAGGCAGGAATGCAGATTCCTTCAGCTAGTCCAAAGAACCTCCGGCAGCCAAGCCAGCTGGCCAGGGGAGCCCTGCTCAGCCGCGGGGACCTGCCACATCCCGGTGGGGGGACATGGTCTGGAGGGGCTGCCCGACGCCCACGGCAGCCTCTGGCAATGCCACGCTGCTGCTGGAGGTGTGTGGAGGGATCTTGGCAGCTTATCCCTCAGCAAAACCTGAGGCTCCAGCAGGAAACAGGAGGCAGAGGCTCCGGAGAAGGGATTGCTCGGAGGACAGGCTGCCATTGCCGGCTCTGCATTCCTGTGTGCGAGGGGGAGACACCAGCACATCCTGACAGCTGGATTCAGAAGGGGAAAAGGACATGAGAAGTTTGAGTCATAGCGTGGAGAGATCCCATCCCAGATTCGGAGATGGGAATGGGATAGGACCAGGACTCAGAGCCAAGCTCCAGCACGATCCAGCGTGGGGATAACGCTGATTTTTGCCACATCGTTTTAAACATGTCTTAGCTGAAGTAGCTGAACGATGCTGAAACCAAGCGAGCCCCAAACAATCTGAACCATGCAGTGACTGCACGGCCCAGCTGAAATGTTTGCACTGACCCTGCTAAAACATCCAGGCAGGCCATGGCTCAATGCCTCCCTGTGCCCTGGGCTGCCTCCTCCCATCCCCGGGGAGCCAGCTCGGAGGAGGAGCACCGAGGAAAACGCCTGGTTTGGTCTCATCCCTGCTGGGTTTTAATCTCGCACAGAAGCTGGGCTGGGTTTAACCCTGGACTCATCACATCCTGACTTCTCTGGGCTCGTTCCCCAGGCAGGATGTGGCCCGAGGACCCCCTTGCTCTGCCCAGTCCCAAATACAGCTTGGAGGGGTTTGGCCACCTGGGTGAGGAGGACCAAGGTGTCTGTCATGGCTGGTAGAGGTGCTCACAGCTGGATGTAACCCCAGTTTCGGCAGCTGGGAGCTGCCTGCAGCCACAGATCTCTCAGAGAAACTTTTAATTTCGACTAATCCCACAAGCAGGCTCGGTGGACGTGGTTCCCATATGCCTGCAATGCCGTGTGTGACTTGGGAGAGCAACTGTGGCTGCAGCAGGGACCTAACCAAGGCACCTCTGGCTCCAGTGGTGGAGTCCACCAGTGCCCACCTCACTGCTGGACATTGTGCACCAGCCAGAGAGCACATCTGGGGAAAGGATCCACCACATCCATGCTGGATGCTGCATCACAGAGAGCAGCATGAGAAAACACCCAGGGAAGACAGAGAAGTCCAGAAGAACCACTCCAGTTGCTCTTCCACATGGCCACTGCTGGAGAACCACTCTCCAAAGGGAAAATGTGGCCATGTCTTATCCAAACCTCTCTCCCAGCATCCTGAGCCTCACTGAGGCACAGCTCCAGCCTCTGCTCTGGGGCACACGGTCTCAGACGAGTCATCGCAGCAGATGTGCTTTTGGCCTGGCAAACACCTCCGTCTTTCCAGCTTTAAAGGCCACACAGCTCAGCCAGGACTGGCCTTTAAAGCTGGAAAGCAGCATGGAAAGGGAGCCAGCTGCCCACCATCACCAGGGATTGCTGGGCTTGCCTCATCCAGTGCAGTGATGCACAGAAGACACATGGGTGACATAAAGGTGCAAAGTGATAGATCTGAGCTGAGTCACTCCATTTTTGGGATCAGAAACCAGAAAAAGCTCTGAGTAGCTTGCACAGATTCCTACCAAGGAACTGCTGGCAGCTGTAGGACATCAGGGTGAGACCCAGTGTTGTGGGTTTGGGTTTTTCAGGGTGACACAGGGGAAGCTGTGAGCAGCTCCAGGGCTTGGAGCCAAAATACTCTGAGCATGCTGCAGGAACCTTTAGCTCCTTTTGTAGAAGAGTCAACACCAAAGCCACCTAAAGCAGATGCTCCACATGGAAAACCATCCTCCAGATCCATTTCAAGTTCCTGACACAGCCGAGCCCAGGACCAACTGCTTCCCTGGAGCTATGCAGCCTGAAGAGGAAAGTTCCTGATGGATTCCAAACCAAGCTTCTGGCTTTCGCTGATGCTTGGAAAGACTTGCCCTAATGTCTTATTCACCTGTTAAATGTGCTAAAGAACCTCACTGTCAGATCCAGGGAGCAGCAGAATTTGCAGCACCGAGCAGTTTGCTCCAGGCTGCACCTTGTAGGCTCTTCAGCTTGTTTAGTTTTACCCCCACCAGAGCAGACCTAGAGAAGATGATGTGGTATAGGAGGTTTCCACTGAGTGATGGGGATGTTTCATCTGGTTTGCGAGTGTCTGATTCTCCTCAGGCATTGCTGCCAACAGCTCAAGGGCTATGGGCTCCTCCACAGTGCAAAATGGTGCCTCCAGTAAGATACTGCAGGAATTTTTGTAGGAATTTTCACTGGTGAAGGCATTTGCTTCCACCCACCACGGCCACATGGTGTGATCCCCACAGCACTGACACATCAGGGCATTTGTGCTCTCCAAGGTGAAGCCTTGAGCACAGGAGCACACATTTTAGTTGCCTTTCATGTGAACAAGGGGCTGAAAAATCACACCCGGGAAAGAGGTAGATGATTCCTGGAGAAACAGTGAGTCACACACAGGGACTCCCTGTTACAGCCACCTCAATGCCCTCCCCTCTCCCACCCCAGCTCCCAGCATATCCCCAGATTTCCCAAGGAAAGAAAGAGAAAAAGTCAGGCCACAGAATAAAGCCAAGTCTGAAGGAGCCTGCTCTGCTCCTCCTTTGCAAATCCTACCGGAACACAAACTGCGGAAGACAAATCCCTGAAATCCTGCCCCGAGCCCATGGTGCCAGGCTGGGGGAAGAGGAAGGCAAGATCCTTATCCTCAGCAAAGCCAACAGGGCACCACTGACAGCTTTCACAGGGCATGGGCTGCTCTCCCTGCCGCAGGAGCCTCCAGTCTTTTCCTTTTCGGGGACTGGGGGAATTTATTTCCTCTGCCATTTCGGAGGATGCCTGCCTTGCCAGAGATTGTTTTGCAGAGTTCAGACAGATAAGAAAGTGGTTAGCAGGCTCTTCGGTGGAGGAAGGGAGGATTGCTTAGTAAGGGAAAGGCGACCACTCTGCTCTCAGCAGCCACACGCTGCCCTTCCTCTGAGGCCACTGCTCCAGGGGACACTGGTGTTGGGGACAAAGCAGGGCCACCCCAAAACCTCTCCACCCCGGGTTTTTTTTGGGTACATCTGCTCGTGGGGCCACGCTGGTGACCAGAGGCTGTGTTCCTGTGCCAGGACTGGGATCTGTCTCTCCTGGAATCTGGGAAATGCGGCTGACGAATGTTCAATCCAACATCTCGATTGCAAATCTCAGGGAGCTCTTGCAACAGAGAGAGCCCTTTCTGCAGAATACGTGGGGGGGAAAAAGGGCAGGAGCCAAGTCCAGGCTGCCCATGCTGTGGGGACAGTGCTGTGGTTATCTGGCACCCTCCCTGTTCCAAAATGTGTCTCTGCAGCGGTGGCAGGAGGGAACTGGGGGTTCACAAGGAGGAAATCCTGAAGATTCACTGACAGCACAAGCTCTTTCCCAAGGACTTCCCCATGGAGACAACTAGAAACTGCCCCATGATTTAACCCACAGAGTAACTCAGTGATTCCTGTCCCACAGGACGAGGCACCAGTGTCACAGAGTTTTGAGAAGTTGGGTGGTGGAAGGAAAAGCCTGACAGCATAGGAACAGGGGAGCAGGGATGGGAATCTACAATACAAAAATAGCAAAAAAAAAGGTGCAAACCAGAGCTCACCCTGACAGCCCCCACCTGCCCTGCCTGCACCATCCACCTCTTGCCCTTCCAGTGTCACCTCTGCTTCAGGCAGAGAGGAAACCATGGCATGGTGGACTTCCACCCCTGGAGGTGTTAAAGGGCTGACCATCCCTGACTCCTGACCTCAGCAGCGAGAGGGAGAGGAGAGGGAAGAGCTGGAATATTCTGCCTGGTCCTGGCAGAGCTGGCTGGGAAGCCATTTCTGTGAGTTTACACAGCTTATACGTTCTCCATGCAGTTCCTGGCCGCCTTCCATCGCAGATGAGAGTTTTATGTCGAATTTTAAGTTTGACCACAAATATTTAAACTTCCTTGGACCACAAATGCTGTATCTTCTTTGTGGTTTAGTTGGCACCAAATGAGTATTTACAGATCCCTATATGTCTGTCTGTCATTTAAATATCTCACGGAGGTGCCAAAGGCTTATAAAGTGGAGAGGCTCCTCCAGCAGACCCCTGATTCTCCCTCTCTGCCCCTCCTTACCCAGCAAAGGCAAGGGAGAGGTGCAGGCACTGGCCAAGCCCTTGCAGAGGGCACAGCTGCTCTGGGCTGAGCCTTTCATACTTGCACTCTATTAAGTTTTCTTTCCAGAGAATGTCATCTGAGATCCCACCGTAACTTCCACAGTTCCCTGCCCTGGTGGATACTTGAACTGGGATGAAAGCACTTGGAATTTTCTTCTCTTCTTTTAGGAAACTGAGTCTACAGGAGACTGTTTTAATGAGAACCACTAAAACCTCCTAAAGCAGCACAGCTCCCACCTGGCCGCTGCTCGCAGCCTCCCCACGGGGGTTTTCACTTCCTCAAACACCAGCAACTCTCAGTGGGTGATAATCCCAACCTGCTGAACTGGGATCCTGCTCTAGGTAAACTGGTCAGAGTGGTTAGTGCCAGTGGCACAGCGGTATTGAATTCAGGCAAGGCCGTTTGGCCAGGAAAATGTAACCGAATAAACATCATAAAAGATCCTTCCTAAGCACCAACAGCCAAAGGAATTTGGTATTGCTGGTATGTGGAGCTGGATGGGGAGCAGAGAGCTGAGGGTCCCTGAGCTGATACCCAGCTGGCTGGGTGACTTATGGGGAGCAGCAGCCCAAAATCTGAGTTAAAACACACACTGGCTTCAGTCAAGTTGTGTGTGTTTTGTTTCCTTCAGGCTTTTTAGTCTAGGACTAAAGCAGGATGCTCATTCCACCAATTTTAGGGCAACTTTAGAACACAGAGCAGCATGGTAGATGCTGCTCCTGCAACAGTGCTCTTCCCATCCCAGGGATCCACAGCACTCAGGGAGCTCTCCCACAACTCCCACCACCCCTTGGGAGACACAGAGCAACAGCGTGCCCAGGGCAACAACTCCAGTGATGGCTACCCACATCAGAGCAAACAGATACCTGAGTCAGAGCCATGGGATGAGAAACCTCTGCTCCACAAACCAGAAACCAGACGGAGCAACGTCAGTGCTGAGCTGCCCTGGTGCTGCCTCACCAGCCCTGGATGCTGCTGGGAAGCTCAGGGCACTCTGGCTCTCCTTATCCTTGGAAGTGGAAAGAGAAGAAGCTTTGCTTTGAACTAACAAAGCCCTCGTGAAAGGGCAGCTCTGCGTGCAGGGAGGAGCTCCTCTGGCTGCTCTGCCGGGGCCAGCGCTGAATTCCCTTGAAAACAGAGGGTGGGGATACAGCAGGCAATGGAATAACACCAGAAAAATGCCACCGCGGCTCGGCTGGCTGCGACACTGCAGCCCCAGAGATGTGACCAATGCTGGCATTTCCCCCCTGCCGCAAGAACCGTGCTGGCAGTGTGCTCCCGGCTCGGGGCAGGGCGGGAAGAGGCTCACACCATTTCCAGCAGCCACTTCAGGGAGGGACAAACGCTCTTATTTTGCTTTACAGTGAAATGCTGCCACTTAGGGGACTCCCGATGACGTTCTTGTGCCTGAGAGCCCATGTCCTCTTCCAGGAGGGGCTGCTCCAAGCAGGACATGCTCCGTTAGCCTGCCAGAGAGGTAACTTTCAGCACTGGCCGTGAGCTTTGGCCCACGAGGATCCTGCTTTGCTTTAAGGAAGCAGCGAGCACAGCTCTGCTACTTATACCCAATACTCAGCTCTTTTGGCAAATGATTAATGGCCCAAGCCTTGCAGTTGCTCGCTTCCAGCTGGGCCAAGAGCTGCAAACACACCTAGGGAAGGGAAAGGAAGGAGGAATTGGAACGTTGGCTTGGTGGGGAAAGGAAAACTATTCGCTGTGTCTTTGTTTTCGGGAGAGCTCCTCCTCTCGGGAGTGGGATGCTGAGTGCAGAGCAGGGCCCCTGCCCCGAAATGGAGGAGCTGAAGCAGAACAATAGGGTGGGGACTCTGGATGAGCCCCGACAAGTGGGGTGGGCTGGAGCAGGGGCACAGATCCATCCTTTTGACTTCATTCACACTTACAGCTGCATTAGAGACATTTCCTGAAAGCACAGTAGGAAGAGAGGGGTATTCGCTCACTCCACCCTCCATCTAACACCGTCCTCGCGATCCAGCCGTGCACAGAGAGCCAATTCTGGCCTCTGGCAGAGCTGCAGGCCAGACATTACAAGTGCTGGTGTGAGCAGCACAGGTCCCCACCCGATGAGCAGCGCGCAGACTTGGAGCACAAAGGAAGGGTGCAGCAGCCAGCAAAAAATAATAATAAAAAAAAAATCAGCGTAGGGAAATGCATTGTCCAAGGTGGACAAGAAGGTGTCAAGAGGCATCTGAGTGGCTTCAGGACTAAAGGAAAGGTGCAACCACTGGGGGATATCGGATGAAATCAGGTTGTCCTGCAAAGGAGGGGAGTGACAGCCACACTGCAGGGGGGACTCGGGGCAGGATCTGAGCCACGGCGCTCCCACCACACAGCCGTGTCCCCAGCACGTCACCTCCTGCCGATGCCATGACCTGCAGCGGGAGCAGGGGATTGGGAACAGCGCAGTGACGAGCCCTGCGCCTGACTCACCCCAGCCTGACAGCCTGCGCGGCCACGGCGCATCAGGAGCCTGCATGAGGAGCCTGAAAAACAACTTTTATTTTTCCTCTTTTCTAAAAAACAAAAAAGCCAGACGCCCTCTTCCAGATCTGGAGTTACTCAGGCTGACTCACAGCAAGGCTCTCCTGGCTCTGCTGGCAGTGCCTGCATGTACCTGGAGTGGGCTGTGCAGGCTGTGCTGGTGGTACCCATGGTGCTGCACACCTGGAGCTCTGGCACTTCCCTGAGTGCTGTGACAACACCCTGCTGCAGCCAAGCTCATTATTTTCAGCTTCAAACTTCAACCATTTTTGGTGAATCCCCGAACGAAAAAAAAAAAGCCAAATAAATGAAGACTATAATTTTTTTTTTGTGTAAATGGGAAAAGTATTTCTTTCATTCTCCCATAATACGAATCCAGCAAACATGAAAAACATGAACCCAAACCAAAGCTCAGACATCACATCTGGGGAGAGACCAAGCATGGAAAATTTTAATCCAAAGGTTAATGTTTGGGAAGCTCCGAGTGTGTGAAAAGAGGGGTTAGATGGGTGCTGCTCCGCGGCTCGAACAGTTATTGCCGCCAAGTGGCGGCTTTCAAACGGTGCCTGCCTGCCCCAGCCCAGGCACTCGGGGTCAGGAGCTAAAATAGAAAACAACTGAAATCACTGGAAGCAAACAAACACTCAGATCAGATGCTGGAAAAGCCAAGCGAGGAGGGAGCCAGCAGCATGAAATGCAACTCGAGCCCTGTGACTGGGAATGGCCTCCTGACTCGCCCTGAGTGAATCGCACCAAACCACATGGTGCTGGTGGCCCTTGCGACCCTCTCCTGCTCCCTGAGCCCTCCTGTGCCACCTCTGAGGTCACCTGACAGCCCTGTGACACTCCTGCCCCAACTGTCACCTCCATCTCCTTTGCTCACCACTCTGCAGGGTCACACTCTAGTGGTTGTCACACCTTGGGGCTTTTTCCACCCTGCACTTTTCTCAGCAGAACCACCATTTCCTGCCCAAGGACAGAGCACCAACTCTTCCCCTTCCCCAACAGAAACACCTCCCTGTACCTGGCCAGAGCAGCATCTCTGCTGCTCTCCTGCTCTCTCCACCCTTGCACCCTGAGCTGCTGGGCTCCTGCACCCCCAGTCCTGCAGCAGCTCTGCCCTCTGAGCATCTCATGCCCCTGTTTTCCCCACATCCTGCCTCCAAAACGCCTTTGTCTTCATCTTCTGCATTAGATTATGCCCTTTCCAGACTGCTCCTTCCAGACACTAGAAATCTCTCATCCCCAAAGCTCCAACAGAATAGCATCCTAATTGCCTTTGTTAGGGATGGGGCCATGCCTGTAAAATTGCCACGGCTGCTGCGAGGCCGGGTCGGCACTAACAATAGCTTGAAAAGCTCCAGGAGTTCAGCGTGGAGCCCTCCCACACTAAACCAAACACAAAGAGAAGGCACCATATGTCTGCAAAGGCGGCTGTGTCAGGTGGGTCGGAGCTCCCCGGGGGTGGGAAGGGAAGGCACAGCCCCGGCAGGCGTGAGAGCATCCGGCAGAGCCCCGCTGCATCCAGAGGGATGCCGGCCGGGATGCTTCCTGGGATCAGCCGGGGCAGAGCTGCTCCCTAGGGTGGCAGATGGGCTTCAAGGAGCTGCAGCATCCCTGCCCGTGGGTTGGGCTCTTTGCTCAGGGCTGATGTTGCTCTCCAAGCCCAGCAGCTCCTGCCCAGCTGCTCACTGGAGCCACAGGAAGGGTTGATTTTAAGCACAGCACTGAAATAGAAATGACTGTGAGCTGCTGCAGAGGGAGGAGTGACATCTCACAAAGAGTTGGGGTGTCATACATTGATGCCACCAAGGTAGCACCACCACCTTCCAGAGAAGGATAATGGAGTTCAGCTCCTAATATGCTAATTTTGAGGCTGCTCAAGGTGTCAGACACAACCAGGCTGCTGGGGGACACACTGGCCAGAGAAGAGGAGAGAGGGAACTGTCAGCTGCTGGCAGAGAATTTCAGCAAAAAAAGATGGGAAAAACATAAACCAGTGCATAAAAATGGAAATGGTTCTTTAACAAACCATGGGGTAAGGTAAGCCAGCTTCAGACCACTTTTGGGTGTATAGTGCCTTGCTTGGCTGAGCCCAAAATCCAGGCACCTCTCTCTCCCTGACCACACTCTGCAGGTAAAAACCTAAATCTGCTGCCAAGTAACTGCAGAGGCATGGAGATAAAAGTGAAATGAAGGAAACAGAAGTGAGGCTGAGGGAAAACACCAGGAACCTCTGTAGACACTAAATGTTTCTCTAAGCTTAGCCCAGAGAAAGGGCTCTAAAAGTACATGTAAAGCACCTCTGTCTGGACAGGGGAAGGGAACAGTGATGCCAAGGGAAGACCTTGATGAGGAGCTGAAGGGAAATCATGGCAGGGCTCACCTGGAAAGGCAGGGGAAGTGTGTGATGAGAAACATGAGCAGAACAGGCTGGCAAAGCCTTGGCTCTGGATTGGGCTTCCTGAGAGTTTGTGCTCATGGAAACATGTGCTAGCATGCTCAGAGGAGTCCCAACAAAGGCCAGGCAGGCGTGCTCCAGCTGCCCATGGACCATCACTCCCTCTCCTCATCCCTCCAGCCAAAGGGGAAAATGTAATCAGAGCAATTCCTATTAGCAAGAATATAAAGACTTGGAAGCTCTGGGCTGTCTCTTGACAACTAATTAATTACCAGGTAGCATCCCCTTGAAGCTGCCAACACAGCACACACAAGTTCCAGCACGATTCAGGGAGAGGGATGAACTTTACAATAAACTCCAGAATTTTACTTCATCTCCCGCCACCATCTGAGATCCTGGGGGAAACAGGAAGGGGTGGCAAGAGGCAAAGTCTGAAGCCATCTGGGATCTTCATTAACTCATTCACTCGTGGCCTCTGAAACAAAAAAGCAGCAGCTTCCAGCCAGATGAGCTCCTTGGATCCTCCATTCCTTAAATGCTCTTCTGCCAGTTTCTGCCATAGGGTGCTCATCTCTAGCAGGCCCCTTGCCTGTCCTCCAAGGCTTTGTCCCTCAGGACAGCCAGTCTTTGAAATTATTCAGAGCAGGAACTGTATTTCAAGTGGCTTTAGGTGAAATGTTCTTCGCTAACAGAAATAAATAGGGGTAAGTGAGAAAGTATGGCAAGAAAGGGGGAAAAGGACAAGAGGAGAGGGACAGAGGGACAGCAGCTGACAGGTTTTATGGGAAACCACAGCAAAATGGCACAGAGGCAGAAAGTGCTGTATCTTGACTCCAGGAAGGGACCTTAAAGATCACCTAGCTCAAACCTCCCTGCAATTAAACATTCCCATAATTCAGTGTAAGCCTTGTGGCAGCACTGTGAGGTCTGAACTAGGAGCCAATACATGAAATGTGAGGATATTTAGGGACAGTCATCCCAACATAACATTTCTCAGGGTCTAGAGCCACAGGGAGATGCTGCTCAGTGTGGCACTTGTGGCCTGAACTACCCAGTTTTATCTGTACCCAGGGTGGCATAAAATTGACCACAATCAGCACAGGGGGACAGCACTATGCTCAGGACTGTCTTGAACAGATGTTTCACATGTGACAGCTCTCCCACCACTTGAGGCAACCTTTTGGGACCAGAAGCCTCCATCTCCCTGCTCCAGGCCACAGCTTTACTGGATTTCTGGATTTTTACTGGTCATGGATTTCTCCCTTAGACATCAGGACAGCCACAGGTCATCTTGCTCAGGTGCAAACGTTCTGGGCTAAGCCAAAACATTTTTCTTTTTTTTTTTAGATTTGCTTGATGTAAGTCCAAAAACTGAGATGACATCAAAGAGCCCATTGAGCAGATCCCCTCCAGAAACACACGGGGACTTTACCTCGTTAGCACAAACACGGTTCCCCTGCAGACTTCCTGGGAACAGCTGAAGCAGCACCGCACTTCAAAAACCAGCCTGCACATCACAGGGCTGGGGAGGAGCTCAGTTCTGGCTCAGGGTTGTTGTCAACCCTTTCAAAGCCCACGCAGGATCACACACGAAAATTGTCACAGCCCTGGGGGGAACAACTTTCTCTTTGTCCCCAGGAGATGGGCTGTAAAGGCAATGGCAGGGCAGGAGCTGTCACAGGGAGCAGTCAGGGAGGGTGTGAAGTCAGATGTGAAGGAGGGGAAGAGAAGACTTAGAGGATGGCTTTACCCCTGCTGGGACTGGTCAGTGATTGTTTCCCATGAGCTAACAAGAGGAATGAATGTCCCTTCAGGATTCCAAAGCCGTGCCAAGAGTCCATCTGAGGGATGGCAACTGCCAGCAGTTCTGTCCCTGCTGCAGTCCCCAGCTCGGATCTGCTGCTGGCTGGGGTCTGAGGTCACTTCCAGAGGGACACAGGAGACCTGCAGGAGCCCAGGCTGAGCCGTGGCATGGAGTGACAACCAGGAGATATGCTGCTTCCTGGAAGAGCTGGAACTGATGTGCAAATAATGGCAGAAAAATGTGGGGCAAGGGAGGGTTAGAGAGAGATTAGTCTGGGGCACACTCTGGGAGATACACAATGTTAAGTATGAGGGCAAAGGAAATGAAAACTGGAAACTCAAACATAGTCAAGAATCCAATCCCAGCCTGGGCAGGAAGTTTACACTCTGCTTCTAAATATACATGTTTTTAAATCAACAAGCTTTCTTGTTCCTCAGCTCTCCTGTACATCCACACGGGAGAACGAACCGGATGGAGGCACTGCCAAGCTCCCCTGGAGAGGTGCTCTGTGCACCAGGGACAAGGCATGGGACAGGACAGGCATCCCAGCCATGCCCCAGCAGGGAAGCAAAGGTTTCCCTAATCCTGAGGATGCTCTGGGAGAGCAGAATTCCCAGCTCCAAGCATGTTGCTCAGCACGAAGCACACAGTCCTCTCCTGTGCTCTCCAACTGCCTGTGGACCATGAGGAGAGGGAATAACATCCTGTGAGCAAAGCTCAGCTGTGGTGCCTCTTTTCTCCCTGCTCTCTGGCCACTGCATTCATGCTCAGCAGTTGGATAGTCACATATTTTTTTTAATTTGATGTAATTATCTCCCAGAAATTACTGTACACAGCCTCTTGGGATCTAAAGCAATTAAGTGAAGATAAATTTCTTTCATGGAGCAAGCTGTCAAAGGATGAAGCAATTTCATTCCCCATTTGAAGTGGAAGCTTTGGGTCATGCATGGTTTATTTGAAACAATGCCATCACCTAAAGCTGCTGATCTTATCTGTCTCTCTCTGTCTCTCCATTTCAAACTGCTGAAGATGTGCAGCGTGGCACTGCCTGAAGTGATGACATCTGGCACCAGGCCAGCTACAGAAATAAGCTGCTCCTCCCCGAGCCCGAGTGCAAGAGGCCAAACATTCCTATTAAAAAGGGGGAAACCGAGGTGAAATCTGGGAAGAGCTGAAAAGTGGGAATGCTGCCCAAGGGAATGGGAGACACACAAGCTCCAGGAGGAGTGAGGTGCTTGCAGGAAGGGGTGGCACTGCCCAGGACAGGATGGGACCATGTGGGGCATCTCTGAGGGGTAACAGGCTGCCAGGCTTCCTCTTCCCCATCAGGCTTCCAGGATTTCATCACAAGGAGGCTCATGCCCTTCAGTTTTCATGACGAGATGCATGGCAGGGTGGAAATTATATCCCATTAGCACATGCATGCTAAGTCTCTCAGAATTTCCAGCAAATTCTCTCCTGTCTTCACACTTCCCCATGCCAAGAGGTTTCACTTTAGACCAAAAAACCACATGAAAAATAGACTCATTTCAACAAAGCATTCACCAAAGTGGTGGATTTTATCCTGGAAAGGGGAGGATGTTGTGGAGCAAAGTGTGGCCATGGTGAGAGCTCTGCTACCTCCACAGGTTCAGCACTGGAGATGCTCACAGAAACTCCCAGGAAGAAAAGCACATTTACCAGGTATTCCATACTTCTCAAATGAGGACACCTGGAGGATCTATCCTTTCCCACATGGGGACAGTCACTAACTCAAGTCACAGGGAAACAGGTGAGGATGCTCATGTCTAAATGGAGTTTACAGCTATGAGTGTGAAATCAGGGAATTGCTGAGCAAATCCAGCTCCCACGGCCTGGACTGACGGGAGCATTTCATCCACGAGGCTTCTGCAAAGCTCAGATCACTGCTGATTAAATCGTTGCTCATTAGAACTATAAAAAGTTACTGGTACTAGAGGGAGCTAATAATACACACTGGCAACGGGTGCAAGTTCGAGAAGAATCTGGGTGACTTCAGAGCACAAAAATGATCTTCAGAAGTGACCTCAGCACCAGAAATGTGGCACATCACCCACAGCTGGGAGGTCACTGCATCAGCTCCAGAAATGCACGGCAACAAGCACGTCCCTGACACACCCTGAGGCATTGCTCCAGGGCTGCTTTTCCATGGGAAACACACATGGAGCAGGTATCAGGTGAAGTGAAAGTTCTGGAAGGATGTGCAAACTCCCATCTTTTTCTGTCTATGGATATAAATCTCCTTCCTTCCCTAATAATGGCTGCTATAATAAACATCACATCGTTTATGCTTAAGATAAATACGGAACCAGAATGTAAATCTGTTCTGTTGTTCACAGACCAGGCAGGCAGTAAGTCCTCAGAAAACACATTTGTCTTCATACTGAGAGCTTGTGTTTATATGTGCATCTACCTATTCCAAGTGCAATGAAGTTTTGGGAAAGTTTAGAAAAATAAATCAACGAAATGACTACAAATAAGAAATGCAGTTGTCACTATTCATAATATATAAACATATAGACAAATATTTGTTACATATGGTGGAGAAAATGCTTCATGTAAAACGCTGGTATGTAAAATGTTAAAGCAAATTTTGTTAATTTAAATAAATTACGGGGTTTACCTTATGCTTAAGGAAATATATGCAGATATGTTATGGGGAAAAATGTGATTAAATTATCTGCTGGATTAAATATCTAGCATTTTTCATGTCCCACCACGGATACAGCCAGGCCAGCAGCAGTAAAGCTGCTCATGTGGGGTCCATGTTTGGGAAGAATTTTAATGCATCCCAATGAATCTTCCCTTAGTACCCCCTCATCTTCCTAAGGGACACGGGTGGCCTGGGGCTGAGGCACTGGCCTGAAATCCTGGGTATCAGGGGTTTGTTCTCATCCTGGAGCTAAGGCTTCCTGTGGGACCAGCTTGGTCCCTCAGCCCTGTGTACCTCTGTTGCCAATCCCTAACAAGGAAATTGCTTTTCCTTCTGTCACAACGTGTTGTGGAGATATGTTCATTAATGCCTGGGAAGTGCTTTGACTTCAATGACTTTGCAAAAAAAAAAAAAAACCAAACCAATAAATAAGATCATGGCGGTATCTTCTTCTCTCTCGGGCTTAGGATGTGACAGCAGGAGGGCACTGAGGGTGACAGCTCTGTCCTGCCATGGGAGCTGGGCTCTCCATCCTCACCCAGACCCAGCCCAGAGCTGGCAAAGGGATTTGGCATCCACAAAAACAACACAAGCTCCAGCTGGGAGCAGAAACGTGGGGAGCAGACTCCAAGCTCAATGACAGAGGTCACCTTCCGTCTCCCGTAGAGACAGAGTAGATCCCCATCTGTTATTTGGGCTGACCACTCCCTGCATTCCACCCCGTCCACTTCTTTGGCAAGCTTTGCAGGACGTGGATCTTTCTTATTCAGGATAACAATGAGGAGTTATTAATTGGGTCTTTTTTAGGCTTTCCTGAGGTCCTTCCCAGAGCTGCGTTGGTGGATACCACGGCGTCGTTGCCTTCAGGTGGGATGTTTTAAGCATTTCAGTTGGGCAAGGACCAAACAGTGCCATGAAGGAGGGTCCCTCCAAAGCTGAGCCACGGGTAGAGACCAAGAAGACCAATTCTTCTTTCTGAATTTAGTACCAGAAAGAAGAGGCTGAGCAGTGGCAGTGTATCCAGCTGGCAAAGAGTGAGGCAAAGATGCAACCCTGAGTCCCAGGGAGCACTCATGTGATCCAAAGCACCATATTAACACTTGAGCAGCACAAAGATTGTCTCAGGCCATGCTTCATGCCCAGGGACAGCTCAGCCAGCCAGAGCAGCCTTTCCATTTCCTCAAGAGTTTGTCTGGGTAGCAGTAAGAGATGGCTCATTGGGAGGGGATCCAGCATTAATGGTGTTTTAATGAGGCCTTTCAATACACTTATAGGCCAATCAGCAAATTCCATGAGGTCTGGGCTCTAATATGTCATTCCAAGTACACTCAATACCTCTTCACAGCCAGAGCTGTGCACTCTCTGGGCCTGATGTCCTGCCAAGACGTGGCAGGTTTGGGTGCTGGGGCAGCAGAAGCAAGGCCATCTCCCAGTGGAAAATCCCCAGGGAAGTGAAGGGTGCACCCAGTGTGCTCCAGGGAGGTGCTGCACGTGGTCTGACTCTCTTTTCCTAGGTCACTCCACTATCCCCAGCTCCGGGAACACACGGTCAGCAAGTTTCTTGAATAGGACATTTCCCGTTTCCCAAGAGTCTGTGCTGAACCTCTGGATGCAGCTTTGAGGACAAAAGGACTAAACACAAGGAAGTTTCCCACCTCATTACATAAACCTGGCCTGACCATGACAGAAGCAAGGACGTTGGACAGTGAGCATCATCTGATCCACACGGAAAGATCCAACACCAGCCATGGGACGAGGCTGATTTATCCTGTCAGCCCCTGCCTGACAGGAGCTGATGATCCCATCCCATCCCACTTCCAGAAAACACTTTAAAAGAGCCTTCAGCTGACAGCAGAGCCAAGCTGAGCAGGGCTGGCTGAGGATTCAACACGTGCCGGGGCACGTGCACAGCTCACACCCTGATTCACTTGGAGCTGACGCTGTGGTTGAAGCTCCCTGTCCAAGATGAGCCTGGAGGAGAGGCAGAGGTGCATCCAAGGCTGGGGAGGAAGGGATGGAAACATCACGAGCCGCTTGAGAGAACTCCCCACGCACTGTGGTAGTGCTTTTTCCCTCCACGTGCCAGGAAAGAGGCATTTCAGGGACAGGGAAGGTTGTTTCCACCAACTGCTGGCTCTTCCCTCCCCGCTTCCCCCCACGCTGGAAGGCAGCACCTTGTACTTCCCTGCAAGCTGTGCCCAGACCACAAAGCCACTCTGCCTCTGACTGACAAGGGGGGTTGAAAGAACACGTGAAACTGGATCTTAACACGTTGGCAGGTGGTTCCTCACCTCGCAGTTCCCACACACAGCTCTCAGCCCCGGCACCAGGCAGAGCAGCAGGACCCCAGCTCTGCAGGGGAGGCTGCTGTTAGATCAGCTCCTCCTCGCCATCCTGCCTGCCCAGGGACCTGTTCACGCTCGGCTGTGGCCAAGGGGCTGCAGGGCTTTGAAGTCCTGCTGCCTCCAGCGCCGTTTCACAGCTCCATGCCACGGCTGTGCGTCAGCAGCCCCGAGCACTCGGCGTGGCCGGGGCGAGAGGACGTGAAAAGCTCCTATGCCCCAGAGACTGCAGTGCACAGGATATGGCCTGGATTAAAATCTGGTCAGCAGAGGTCTTAAAATGTCAGTGTAAACAGGAGGGCAGTGCTGGCAGGGCCGCAGGGAAGCTTGCTCAGGCTTCTGCTGCTTAACAATAGGTTCAGTGACCTGGACAAAGAAAAGCTCTCCTGATAAAGCCAGCAGATTAGACACCACCTCAAACCCTCCCTAGCTTTCAGGAGAGCAACTCTTGAAAGGCAAGAGTTTTTTGCTCTAACAGGCAAAAACTTGGAATTGCTCAGTCACTTATTCATGAACAAACACACAATATTTAACACAGTTAATGCCAAGTTGTGCCTCCAGGAAGGAGCAAAGGCTGCAGGACACTGGGAGTGTCCAGTGGGTAAAGAGAGGAGAGCATAGTGTCACCTCCTCCTGAGGAACAACATGTGGAGTCTGAACAGCCACAGCTCAGACACACCAGCAGAGCAGCTCAGGGGATCCAAACAGTGCCTGAGACAGTCCTGCCCCTCATTCCATCTATTCAGCTTAGGTGAAAAGAATGGGAACTGGGGGGGATTTGGGACATATTTACATATCAGAGTTAGAGCAGCAACCCAGGAGTTCCCAACCTACAGCAAAATTCAGTTATTGGAAACTGAGACAAAGCAAATTTAGCCAGGAAATAATGCATGTTTCTAACAGCGACTGAAACTGGGTCTGGCGACAATTCGCTGAGGATCCTGAAGGGTTCTCAGCCTTCCAGAATCAAGGGTTTGTGCTTTCTACAAGACCTGCTGTTGGAAATTTCCCTGTGGTTTCATGAGGGAGAAAAAAAAACCAGTGGAGATGGCCACAGCTTCCCCAGCCTGCCAGCATCCGGGGCTCTCCCGGGCTGGATTCCCCGTTCCCAGAACTGACGCACACCACCGTGGGCTCCTCTTTGAAGATGGGGTTCCTGACCTGTACATTCTTCCCAGAAGCTCCCCGACGTTCAAAGCACCTTGCTGACAGACAGGCAGGTGTGCCTGTGACAGTGACCACCTCCCCAAAGCCATTGTGGGGGCGGAGGAGGGGGAGCAGCCCCCCAAACACAGCCCTGGGCAAGGCACGGGGGAGGACTCCCAACCCAGCTGTGACATTTCCTCTCACCTATACCTGTACAGCTGTTTCCTACAGGGCTGCAGCCTCAAGTGAGATGTGTGAGGCTTCTGTAGGTGCTTGGGAACAAGATGGAACAGAAACGCTTCACACCTGGCCCCAAAATTACAGCACGCTGGCAGGTGGCCAACATCAACTGGCAGAGTACCAGTTGCAATGGACATCAATTAAGCAGCCTGTCATCCTCAGACTGCAGGCTTTGCTTTTTGCGATCTGCATCGCTCCTTAAGCCTTCAGCAGCACCAGCACTGGAGTTTTCCAGATGGGATCATTTCCCGCAGATTCCACTCGCTAGATTTATTGCAGTTTTTTTTTTCTTCTTTTTTTTTTAACCCACCCCCCCCGCCTCCTTCAAGAGGCTGAACTATTATTCCACATTGCAGATTTCTCCAGGGTTGGATTCAGCATCCTCGTGCTGTGCTAGTGCTTGTTTGCCATCGGTTCCCTTCACCCTCAGCTGCACAAACGCAATTTTAAGAGTATCCTCAGAACTTAAAACTTAGCTTAAGAAGTGATTAAAAACTGAGACCAAATGATAATGGAACAGGATTCCTCTCTGGAAGATGCTCTGCACAGCCCTAGGAGATATTGCAGCAGTCACTGGACAGGACTTGTGCCCATTGCTACAATGCTGCATTTAAATCAGCAGTTAAACATTTATGCATTTAAACCAGTGCTGCCTCCTCTGCCACCCAGACCCTGGGACATGGACTGAGCCTGGAACTTCCCACTGTGCTAAAGGCAGAGAGAGGCTCCCACAATGCCCACACAGCCCCTGGTGTGGCATCATCATGGTTCAAGGTGATGCCAAGGACAGCCGAGGAGTTCAAAGCAGGTGATGCTCTCCCCGCTACCTCTGTGGTGGCACAAAACCCAGCCTCTCCTCCATCACCCCATGACATCATCTTCCAACATGGCCCATAATTTAGTTTAATTGCCTTTTACGATCCAAAGGCACCACATGAAAGGGAAGGTCGAGGCTGGGATGGAGTTCAGATACTGGTCAGAAAATGTAAACACCTCTTACTCTGCCGCCTCAGGGCTGCCAGCTCCTGCCAAGTCCCTGCTCTGAGCAGAGCTGCCCGTGGCAGGGATCTTTCACGGCTTGTTTGGAAACCGAGGCAGGGAGGAATGGAAGGAGTTTTTCAAGGATGACTCCTCCTTGGACTCTCCTACTTGGGGCTCCGATCTCTGCTCACAGTTTCCCTTTTCCTCTCTGGACCAAACTCCAAGCTGGAAGCTCTCGCTCTCATGGGCTGTGAGCATTTGCCTGCCAGCTGGAGGGAGATGCTCCAAGGCTATGGAATGGGAATATGGAAAGGATGCTGAGAAAACAGTTACATTTGCTCACTGGGGTTTTCTCTCTGCTTACAAAGAGTTTGTGCTCTCAGAGCCCTGGTCTTGCTACCTTTTCTCTGATGTCTTGCAAAAAGTCCTCCCAAAATCACTCTAATGTGGCCACTCCAACGTGGATTTAATCCCTGGCATTCCAGGAGTCATTAGGTGTCAGAAAGGACAAAAAGTCTGGTGTTTAGAGGCATGACAGAGCCCAGTCACTCCAACAGCTACTCCTCCTGGGCTTTTAAACCTGGGGCTCCCTTTCCAAGAAGCATCAGACATGACTACACGCTGCCAAGAGATCTCTGAGAGTCTTAGGAAGACTGAAATACCATAAATAAGTGAAGTGAATAACAAGACAGGACTAATTTTAGCCCAAGCCTAAATAATAATTAGCTCCTAAACAGCTAATCCAGGACCACTGCCAATCTAGAGCATGCTGGGGCAACCAGAGAGAGGGTCATATTTGAACTATCCACCTGGGCTGGACAGTGCAGAGGAAAGAGATTTGAGATTTCTAAGGAGAATACAGCTTGGGGTTTAGGCTATCTGCACTGACAGGTGAGTGAAACAAGGAACAGCACCAAGTGTGGGAAGCTCAGTGGCCACCCCAGAGCTGGAGGAGTCACGCAACATCCAGCTTGCGGGTCTGGCAGTAAAATACTGCTAATTAATTTTCAGAGCCTCGCATTTTAGGGCTTTCATTTGCCTGGTGAGGTGAGACAGGGTTGAGACCAGTTGAGTGGTGAGTATCTGAGACAGTCCACTCCACACATGAGCATGCACATGAGGGAAAGGGAAAAAAGTGCCTTTCTGTTTGAGAGGAGGGAACCACAGTGACTGGCCCTATAAGCACATGTATTAATCATGCACCGTCTGGTTTTAATCCACACACTGCTGATCCTGCGTCTCACTGTATTGTTATCAGGGGAAGGAGTATTTCTCCTCAATCTTATTCACCAGCCAAAAGCCTGAAAATGCAAAAAACACATTTGTGAAGTGCCTTCCCAAGGACCCTGGGCCCCGGACCTGGTGAGCTGGGGCTGCTGCCTTTTTATTGGCGTTTAAAAACCTTTTATTAACGTGTGTCAGGGCTGGGGGAGGAGAGACAGGCTCAGGTTTCAGGACCCCCCATGCAGAGAGGTTTATTGTGGGAAGGGACATTAACACTTTCTCCTCCACATCTGCCCACGGCTGGGGCATGTGGCAGAGGGTGTGCTGCAGGCCCAGGCCTGGGGGATGCACATGCTGAGCCCAATCCATGCCTGCAGAGAGGAAAACCTCCCTCCTCTGCTCCACACGCCAGGGATATCTGCAGCCCTCTCCCAGCTCTGCCATGAGCTCCATGGGGTCACTGCAGAGCAGGATGCTCCCGAGACAACAGGATCCAGCGAGAGCTGAGGAATCCAGGACATGCCCCAGGTTCCCAGAGCTGCACCCACGCACCATCCCTAGGACTCTCTTTAACCTCAACACGACCCAAGTGTCTTCCATTACAGCAGCACCATGAATCCATAGCTGCCACCTTCCCGACCTTAACTCAGCCATGCTGTTGCTCCCTGCTCTTGCCTGGGGTGCAAGGCTGGGTGAGGGAGGTCCTGGCAGAGTCTCCTTGGGCTGCAAAGGCTGCAGACACAGCTGACAGCTCAGGCACCAGGCTGCATAGTTTGCTGCTGACTGGTAAGGTCGGTGGTGTTCCATCACACAAGCTGCAGTGGAGATGTGCCCAACACACACACCCAGGAAAACAACACCGAGTTCTGCTCACCCCAGAGCCAGCTTTTGTTGGTTACAGCTCCCATGACAGTGCAAGAGACGATGGGGAAGCTCTAAGTGTCCCACTGGCTCCAGCAGGAATCCGAACGCGCGGCTCCGTGGCAGCGAACGGAGTCAGAACGTTTTCACTCAAAATAAGAGCCACGCCAAATGCTCAAAAACTTGCTGAGAAACTCTGGCTGAATCCTGCACTCCATCTGCTAAATGGGACGTGGAGAACAAAAAGGAGTGGGAAGCACAGTGTTTGTCCTATACAGCTTACAAAACAACCACCCTCTTGGTAGAGCCAAGAAGCCAACACCATTTTAAGCCCAATTCCCTCCAGTTCTGCCTTTCAACAGATTCTTTTCCTCTGAAATGTTACAAATTAATTAATAAACTAGGAGGTAAAAGAATGGAGTAAGGATTTGGAGCATCAGCAAGCACGGTGAGATATCCTTGTGGTAAATTCCAACTGTCTCTTCCTAGCTATGCAAGTGATAGAAAAGGGACCCAGAGTCACTCTGGCACACCAGAACCCTCCTCCCAGGCCACAAGACACTCTCATTGTGCCATATAAAGAGCAGTACATTCTCATTGCCTCTCCAGCAAAGAATTTGGGCTGAAAACTGGGCCAAGACTGGGAACAGAACAGAAAGAAATTGGGTGCAAAAAATAACTCCTGCTAAAAAGCAATGAAAAATCAGTATGGGAAAAAATCAGTGCCAGAGAGAGCTGCTTTGCTGCCATTTCCTGCTGGAGGCTCAGGGACACAAATCCCAATATGCCACCATGCTCAGCACAGACATGAACCCTCCCACTGCAAACAGCCCAGAGATGGATCCCAGAGGGTCAGAATGGTTTGGGCTGGAAGGGATCTTGAAGACCATCCAGTTCCATGGGCAGGGACACCTTCCACTAGACCAGAGTGCTCCAAGCCCTGTCCAACATGGCCTGGAACTGATCAGTTGGTGAGGAGTTCATCTGGGCTCTGCACACCAGAGGGAGGGAAGGGAGCAATGCTGGACTGGAGATGGCACAGAGGGCTCTCAGTTTAAGCTGGGCTGGGGGATTCTTTGCTAGGAAGTGCCTTTTTGTATCACAGTCACTCTCTGGAAAGGCACATTGGGTTTGTGCCTCTCAGTCCTGGCTGGCTCTGCAGAGCCTTCTGCAACACCCCACTTCTGCAGAGTCAAGTAATTCCTTTGTTAATGCTGCAGAGGGATAAGATTTGTGCAAGAGGGTAGTCACTCGACGGTGATGACGCAGCTGCCACTCCAGTCCCTTTCTAGAACGTTCCCAAATCATAGAAAACGGGGTAGGAACATGCAAAGAGGTCACTTTGCCTCCTATTCCAAGGTGTTTACCTCAACACAAGTTGTACCTGAGAGGTTGTACCCAGCCTGCTATGAAAAGCTCCAAGGCTAAAGAGCTCCTGAAGACTCACTAAGCAGGCTGCTCTCAAGTGCTGAACTACCCAAAAGTATGAAACCTTTCCTTAAGTCTCATCTTAATCTATTTTGCCGCAATTTCTGCTTGTTCCTTCCTGTGCTTTTCAGCATGGAGCTGGAGGACAGCTTGCTCTCCTCCTCTCTACCTTTTCCCCGAATTTCCTCTAGACTAAAAAGTCCCAGCTCTCCCAGGCTCTTCTTGGAAGTCTTTTGAGCTCTCTTTTCTAACTCACTGGTCTCGTCTTCATGCTCTCAGGTGTCCTCTGCACAGTGAACACGTAAACCTGCTGTTTCACCTGTCTGACCATTAATAAAAACACTGGTCAGAAAGAAATAAAGGGCTACAGGCACAGCCAGGCCTGGCTACTTCCCTCTGGGATTGGTGCTGCCTTTCCGGCAGAGCTAACACCATGTCCAATATTCCTGGATTCCTGGGAGGGTTGGTGCTGAGCTGTGAAGGCACCAACTCCCACCTGGGGAGTTGTGCAGTTTCTTTATAAAGCACCAGAATGAAAGGGAGCTGGGAGAGGGAGAGCTCAGATCAGAAGCTCAGGTGTAGCTACAGGACAGAGACACAAAGATGAGTGCAAGTGCTTGGCAGGGCAGGTAGATGGCACTCCAAATAAACGGGTGTGTGGTTAGAGAGGCAGAGTTTAGGGAATACTGACCTCCCTCCCACTGACAGGGCACCAGAGATGCTCAGCCACCTCACCTGGTGGGCTCTGATTTGTGGCTGCTGGGAAAAGAATGTCTGTATAGGGAGTGGGACACTGGGATTGTCCCCAGCAGAGGCCACCACACACACTGGGCAAACCTTAGGGCAGTGGTAACTGCATGCTTCTCATTTTAACCCTGTCAAATAGAGCCTTGAAAATTCATGTTTCCACAGAGACTTCCTGGACTAAGGTGCTTCCCTAAACTGGAAGGACTCTTGGTTTTACTGGGAGCTCTGTGCTCCTGTGCTGCAGGCAGTGCTGCGAGCACAGGTTGGGGCAGACAGAGAAGTGAAACAGAAATTCACACCTTTGGGTCCCTCTGTGAGAAAGGTCCTGAATTTCTCACTGTCATTTCAGGGAAATGTCATGAAGAAGAAGTGGCACAGGGAAAGGCACCTTGCCACTGTCACACGGAGGTTCTCCACAGAAACCTGGCTTTGCATCCCCACTTCTCCTCCTGGAGCACCAATCCCTCAGGGAGGGGACACTGCAGCTTCCCAGATGAGCCACGTTTTTGGAGCTGCAGCTCTGCCTCCGAGCAGGAAACTGTTGAGAGCCACTCTCATCCTGCCGTGCCTCCGAGGGCGTGCAAAACAAATGCCATTGTGCCTCCTCCATCCCCCACCAGGTTCAGACACGTTCTCCAAGTGCAGCCCCCAGATCCCTCCTGGCCAGGTGGTGGCGGAGAGCAGACCCAAAACCCCACATCAACAAGGGAACTGATTTCATTATTCTAAAAACAAACAGCCAAAGGAAAGTTCAGCCTAGAATGGGCTCCTAGAGCAAAGAAAGGAAAATAGAGAGCGGGCAGTGGGGAATGCTTCATATTCCTAAAAGCCTTTTGTACGTTAACACATGGTGTCTGCTTCTCTCTAGTCACCTATTTATCACTCTCCTCTTTAGAGAAGGAAAAAAGTCCTGGCTGCCTTCCTAAGGCAGAGTTTTGTGGCCGGGGGGAGGGGGAGGGTGCTTTAAGCATGATGCAAACCATTTGGAGTGCACCGAGAGCTCTGCCAACACAAGCTGCACTATTTAAACAAGTGAGGAAATGATCGTATATACAACATGCCAGCGAGCACACACACACCAGAGGAAGTCGAGAGGGGTTTTCATGACACAGAGCTGGATGTCAGCGGCTGAAAGGTCGATATTTTCCCTTAACACCCTTCTCAATGACTTAATCATGTTCCGTTTGCACAGAAAACTTCCCAAGAATAAAAGTCTGGAGGAATCGAGGGGGGATGTTTGGCCTACTGCTGACCTTGTCCGAGGTCCTCTCCACGTAGCAGGGCTCCTGGGGGGCGACCAGCAGGGGAACGAAGCCCGAGAGCAGCCGATCCTCTTCCAGGCTAAGCAGGGCAAGGTCGTCATCTGGGTCCTTGTACAAGGGCACCTCCGACTGATTCACTGTGGTCAGTATGTTACAGAAGTCAGCCAGCGTCGCCCACACATCTACTGAGACCCTGGGAGAACGAGGAGAGACGTGAGCAATTCAGGGCTGGAATGCGTTGGGAGTTGCCTGCAATGCTGCAGCGAATACCAGAGAGGTGAGGCGAGGCGAGGCAGGCACTGCTGCTGCCCTGCCCCGAGGGATGGCTCTGGTGCAGCTGTGCTGGCACTGACCCCGGCAGCCCTGGTGTCACCCCCCTGGATGGGGACAGCTCCCGGGATCTCGCCCTTCCCTCCACTCTGCCCACCTCTGCCCAATCCCCCAGCCCCGTGCTCCTTGAAGATGCTCCTGACTCAATTTTAAAGCCTGCTGGGAGGACAGACTGAACACCCACATTGCTGAAGGGGCTCTAGGGTGGCTCCAATCCACCCTGGGGGGGGTCCAGCCCAGCCCAAAGCATCCTCTCCTTCGTGCAGCTCTTATCTGCTGTGACCACGTGCTGCAGCCACGCTCTGCAGCATGGAGATTTTCTCAGTTAGACCCCAGCTATGGGGGGTAAAAGCTATGCTTTGCTTCTGGCCATGGGTTTCAACGCTCATGAGTGACGTGCAAAGCTGCCTCTGCATTTCTCACCTTCCCAGAGTGGCAGTGACGTGCAGGGTGCAAACAGGAGGCCACTGGTAGCCCTGGACCACTTTCCACACATCCCCATCACACATCCCCATGGCTGAACACACTCCAGGGAGGACCCAGCACCCCAGAGAGAGCCAGCATGGAGAAAGCAGAGAAACAGGCAACAAGCATGGGGGTACTACAGATAACCAGGCTGCCTTGCACTGTATTTCTCCCTCCTGTTTCCACAAACATTCAAATTAGGGTTTTTTTGGGATGTAAGTAGGAAACAGGAGAAACTGGGGTTGATCTGCTTCTGGTGGGCTGCTCCTCCACCCCACACCTCTGGAGGAAAGCACAGGGAATCCAGCATCCCCAGGGGTGCAGCAGTGACCGGTGCGGGCCGAGGCAGCCCAGGGCTGGAGGGAGGCCCCCTGCTCTTTGAACTGCTCCAGGTGGACAGAGTCTGCACTCGGTTATTTACGGGAATCAATGTACCAGGAAAGCGCACTGAAATGAAACATCTTGTTTTCAAGAGCGTCCTGGGAGCCAGGCAGAATGAGGAGCCATTAATCAAAGCCCCACACGTAATCAGCACACATGTAACGCAGAGTCGCCCACGTCCCTGAGCCAGCCCTAGCCCACGTCCTGCAGAGGAGAGAAGAGGTCCTTCAAAACCCTCTGGTCACAGACACCAGGAGCTGGGTTCATTCACAAAGCTCCATCGCTTGGCTCAGCCAGGTCTGGCTGTCAGAAATGTTTAAATATGGAAAAAAATAAACAGTTGCAACACGTTTTTCGGAGGGATCTGTCCGAGGCCCTTTGTGATGTAATGGGAAACGCTGCGTTTGTGCTACCAGCTGGAAAATAAACAGAGCTGCGAGGGTTAAAAGGAACTGAACTTTCCACGACCCCTATCTGCAAAAGAAGAAAATAATAAGAGGAATGATCCACTGCCCCACAGCCCTGATAGTTTATCCTCCGGCCCAGGCTGCAGAGACAAGCACCGGATGTGATAGGGCTGCTCTGGGCCACCTCCAAGGCGAGCTCTGCCCATGGGAGATGCACAGGGCTTGGGAGGCTCAGCCTCCCCCAGTGCCCTGCTGGCAACTGGGCCTGGCTGCCTGAGGCCCTCTCACATAGCACTGGTGGGGCCCCACGGCCACGAGGGCTCGCTGGGATGAAGGAGGTGCAGAGGCATCAGCAGGGAGAGGAACGGGAAGAGTGCCTGCAACTGCCAGGGAATGGGAGTGCTGGGGTGTTGGGGACAGGCATGGATGCAGGGGACATTCCCGGGAGCTGGGACAGCCAGGTGCATGGGGCCAGAGTGGAGGAGAGGGGGAAGAAACACACTGTAGAGAGCCTGCCTGTATTCCCAAAAAACAGAGCTGCAGGCAGGGGATGGTGATGACAGTGAGGGTGGGAGGGAAGCAGAGGGCAGAGGCTGGAATCTGGGCTGGACTGGGATCCACAGCAGGGCAGGGGTTGAGGGAGGGTGAAGAACCAGCACAGATAAAGCACAGGGAACGTCTCCTTCCACAGGGCTTGGCATCCAAAGTCAGAAAAATGCCACAGGAACAGTCACTGAGCTGGCACTGCTAATGCCCTTGGCAGGCACCCAGCCCAGCAGTCTCCTCTTCCCCCTGGCAGGGCACCCCTCACCACCCCTGAGTGTGACAGCAGTCCCTGTCACCTCATCCTTCACCTACAGCTTCACAGTGCCTTGCCACATCAGCCATTTGCCCTGGATGTGACAGGTTCCCATCCTGGGCTCACCTCAGTCAAACCTCAGACCGTGCTGCTCCCCGGGTTGCCAGATCTCACTGCAATGCTACCCCAGCAGTGCCCTGCAGAGCCTTCCAAAAGCCAAGAAAGAAGCAGCGCTGGCATTTTCCCCTGGTTTTCTCCTGTGATGGCACAAGCAGCACTGCAAACATCAGTTCTGATCATTTTCTGCCACCCCCTCGGGTGCAGCTCCTCCTCTGCCGCCCAACTCCCACCACTGCCACCACCAAGATCATTCACCAGCTGCTGCCGCTGGCAAAGCCAGCGAGGACAAACGGCTCACACAGATCAAACGGCCCTGTGGATCTCCTGCTGGGACATGCACTCACCCTGAAAGGTCACGCAACACTCATGAGCCCTGTCAGGCTCCTTCTCCCCACTGCCCCTGCCCAGGACCACCTCACAGCCACCCCCAGGCATTTCTGGCTTATGTCACCCCACGGCACGGCGGTGCTGCAGCCTCTGAGCAGAGCCCAGGCGTTTCCAGGTGCCTGGAAGCTCTGTGCATGCACAGTGCCACGGCTTCGACATCCCTCTGTGGAGGGAGGCCCCGAATTACTGACACTGAGCCCAGGCACGCAGCTCCCAGGTAGAGGGACGAGGCTCCCAGAGCTTTTAACCGAGGAAGCGAGAAGGGGGTTAGCGCAAGGTCTTTCCTCGGAACGGGGGTTCATTCACTTCCCCACAGACACATTTACATTTGCTTATTCCACTAGGACAGGAAAAAAAAATAAGAGTTAATTTCTTTTTTATTGCCTCAGGATTCCAGGTTTAATGTAGCTGTCAGTGTGAGCGCAGCCCAGCTGCAACGCCGACGGACACAACCCGGCCAGGCAGCGGCGAGAGAGCAGAGAGCTGGACCGTGGCCCCGGGGCTGAGAGGCTGGGAATGGCTCCTAGCAGAGAAGGCGGCATCACCACAAGGCAAGAGGCACAGAGCAAAGCGTGGGGATAGCAGAGGATGCCAGGGGGAGCCTGATGCTCACCGAATCCCCGCGCGGCGCTCCAGCGTGAGCCACCATCCTCACCGGGGGCGCGGGCTGCCTGGTGATTAATATCAAGCACAATGACCCCATGTTACAAGCCTGCGGGAGCCTGTGGAGGTGGCCATTTCCTGTGTAATACCAGCTTGTTTAAACACTAACATCCAAACTCCACAGCTGCAGAACAAACCCGGAAAGCGCGGCGCAGAAGAAGCCCTGCATTGTGTTCCCAGCCGCTGCCGAGCCGCGCTGCGTGCAGATGGCAAACGCCTCGGGCCATGTGAGCCCAGGGCCAGGCAGCAGCACCCACTGGCTCCCTGTGCCCCCAGGATGAGGTGATCTGCATCCTACTCCCGGCTTTTCTCTCTCCTGGACCACGGGAAGTTGAACTTTTAAAAGCAGCTCCTTTGTAAGGAGCAAAAAGGGTTGGCCATGGGAGCTGTTCCCAAAGGTGTTCACCAACCTTGTTGTGGGCTCAGACAGAGCAGCGTGAGGTGATCACAGCCCTTCTACACCAGGTATTTCCCCCAGTCTGCCCTGCACACAGTCCCTTTGACCATCCAGGCACCCATTCCTCTCCCAGGAACTTGCCTGTGGAGCTGGAGGGATACTCTTCCCAGGAGAGGTGCAGTCTCCTCCCAGCCACTCTTTGCTTTGCCACAACCCCCTTCTCCACAGAAACTTTTGGCTTCTCCTTTGCTTGACTTTACCTCTATTCTCAACCAGGTTTACACAACTGAGACACCTCTGAACCCTGGCTTTGAAGTCTCGATAGGGAAACTCTGGTGGCCAGCGTTACTGAGGCTGGGATCTGCAAAAGGGATTTTCCATTTAGTCTCCAGCAATGTCTTGGCACCCTTGTGCAAGACTCTGTCCATCCCTCCCAGTGGGAGCTGCCATCTCAGTGACACTTCTCCACGAGAGCGATGTGATGAGAGCAATCTGGCACATCTCTCTGGGAAGGTAAGCTCTAGAATGTGCTCACAGCTTTTGGATTTAATTTAATACTCGGTTTAAATTAACCATTTTTAAATGCTTGCAGACAGTCTCCACAAACTGAGAGGCCCTTGGCCCTGCGTGGAAGGAGCACGGATTTGCCAGGGTCAGCCCTGCAGCAGTGTCTGTCTAGCCGGTGGCTTCCCCATCAGTCCTTGTGCCTCATTGAGCAATGGATTAATCGTGGCAACAGAGCAGAGCAAGGAGCAGCTTTGCTCCCTCTGTCCAGCCATATGTCCCAAAAGGGGATGGATTCACTTGTACAGCAGCCTCCTTGGAGATCCACCTTTTGCCCCATCTGCTGCCAGTACCTCTGCCTTAGGGGATCCATCCCGCTCCCTTCTCCCCAGGATTCCTGATTTTATACGCCAATCTCTGCAAATTATTAGTGGGGACATTTGGTTCTGAAGATGCTTCTCCAACTGCCTTAAACAACCACCTGCAGAGACCTCAGCACAAGGTTTGCCATGAAACATGCAGATAGCAATTAATTTTAAGATACAAAAGTGACAGCTGCTTGCTGCTAGAAGATTTGGCAACACCTGGTTCAGACACACAATTCCCACAGCACTGAAGCAGAGATGTCCAAGGTTAAGTTTAGCTCCTATTCTGGAAAGACATGAGGAAAGAGTCACAGAAATAGTGCTGAGCTCCTCTTCCAAAATAGGAAGGACACCCTTCACCTCTCCAATACACACAGAGAGGTATTTAGGAAGTCCATCAGCTGAAAACCTGTTCCAGGGCATCCCCTGAGCCACGGTGACCATGCAGTGTGGCCAAGAGCTGGATGAGTGCACTAGACCAAGGAGGGTGGATTTGGGGAAAGATGGAGCTTCTCGCTTGGGTTGAATTCAAGCCTGCTGAAACCCCAGGTAGGAAGAGAATTACTGCCAGGAACCAGGGTTCATTCCCAAGCTCCCACCAAGAAAAGAACCCTGAAGACACAGCCTCCTGAGCCTCTCATCCCACTCCACAGAGCCCACTCCACATGGCTCACATCCATCTGCCGGCTTTCGGCAGCGCTCACCCCTCACACCTTTCCCTCCGCCTCTGTCCAAGGGGGAAAGCAGCGAGCTGAGGAATTTGGTGTGGGGTTGGTTTCGTGGTGGTTTTTTTTTTTTTTTTTTTTTATTGTAAGGACTCAAATCCAGCAGTGTGATAAATGCATCCGAGCTACAATTAGGAAGATATATAGCATCAGAACGCGAAGGTCTGGGCAGCGTGGTGAAACGCGGGCTCTCCAGAGCCCCAGCTATGTTTCCCATTATGTAACCCTGGTCATGGGCAGACAGCCAGACTCCAAATGAAAAAGAGACTCTGGCTTGGCACCGTTTCTATTTTCCTATCCTCATTCGGGGTCAGCGCAGTGTCATACAGCTGCAGAGAAAGCTCCGGGGATTAAACCTGGGAAAGACTCCAAGACCAGGACCCGGGTTCAAGTACCAGCTGAAAGCAATAAACCAACTGCCACAGCTGGGCTGAGTTTAGACGTTCTCAAAGTCCCCCAGCTCTCTCCTGTATGAAGAGGGAGAGATTGTGAACATGGCGAGCGAGGCCTTGGGACACACAGCCCTGGCTGAGCCCTGCCAAGCTGCCCTGCTGGCCATAAGCCCAGCCTGGCATTCTGCCTCCAGATGAGCTGCACTTTGATGTGAGCTCTGGGCTCCGAGTGGGCTGCCAGGTGGGTACGAGGCTTGTTTTTTCCAGAAGCTTTAGCATGTTCATGGCATCCTGCAGAGCGCTGCTGTGCTTCAGGGGATTTCTACTGTCCCTTTTCTGTGCCCACGCCATCACAAGGGGCAAGGAAAGTGGTTTAAGGGTATCCAACCAACTTCTCTGTTGGCAGTGGTGGGACCTCAGAGCACATCCCAGTGGTGGGAGCATGTGTGACACGGCACAGCCCCTCACTCAGCCCTGCAACTTGGCATCTGCACTCACTCCTCACGTGCTCTCCCCACTCCCGAGCTCACCCTACCCATAAACCTTGGCTTACTCCACCACGCCTGCTGCTCCGACCCATGTTTTCCTTCTAAACTCCTTTGAAGCTGCTCCTATCTAAACCCCTGGACTCGGTGGTTCTACCTGGTTCCTGAAGAGCTACAGGGCAGGCAGCAGGCTTGTGTCAATAGAGAGCTGAAACACTAACCCAGTGCTCTCCTTTTCCTTTCCTATCCCCAGGGCAAATGCTGTAAATCCCAGGTCATGCCCAAGAGCAGAGCTGGTTTTCTGCTGATCATCACAACCTGCATCTCCATGGAAGCTCAATCAGGACACTGTCCCAGAGTCCTGGACCACCAACACTGATCCATACAAGAGGTCTGGGCTGGAAGAGCAGCGTAGCTAAGGCGAATTCTCTATGTAAGCCAAAGATCATCAGGATGGAGGAGCTGGGAGCCAACATGGGCCAGGTGGGACAGGATGCGTGTGGTGGGACAGGATGGGCATGGAGAGATCTCTGCTCCAAGACAGAGACCCTCATTCCTCCACTGAGCACATGAGGACCTTGTGGAGTAGAGCTCCCAACATATGTCCACCACACCCCAAAGAGCCCTGGGGTGGGCTGCCACCACCACCACCTTCTCCCACCCTAAGGGGCGAGCAGGACCCCACACCTGCTCTGTCACCCGGGAGGGACACTGTCCTGCACCCTGCAGGAGCGGGAGCAGCTCATCCCGGAGCAGGCGCCGAGCGCTGGCTGCGTGAACCCAATCAGAAATTCCATCTCCAGGCTGCCCGTGGCCAAGGGCTCGGCGGCTCCCTGCGCAGGCAGCGCGAGGGGAAGGGGGATTGGTGCAGCCGGCTTCACGTGACGGATCCCAGTTTGAGTTCCTGCCCAAAGATGGGCAGCAGTTCACATGAGCAGGCAGCGGTCCCACACCGAGCAGCCGACAAACAGAAAACAGACTCCATCTCCACAAAATGAGGCCCAGAACTTCCTGTGTGAGATTTCCATTTCCTCAGCCAAATGAAAAAGAACTGGAGTAAGAGGCAATAAACCAGGAGAGCAGGACTGGACCTGACGCACGGAGCGGGGACCCATTAATGGTTAAGCCACTTTGCTGGATTACTCTTAATGCGCCTTCCCATCACCCTGGGTTCTGGCTCCTTTGGATTAACAATAAGACGTGATTTCAGGCTCTGGATCCGGAGTACCGGAGGCAGATGGAAAATCCTGCGGGAAAGCAGCTACGGAGCATGCTCAGACGCTGCTTCGCATACTCCATACTTGGCCCCTTCACTCAATTTTCTGTCCAAAAATATGCAAATTGCCTTGTCCGCATTATGGACTAATGGGCTGGAATCGGCCAGTTTGGAAAATTAACCCTTTTGCGCGTTGCAGAGTAGGGACAAGAGGTTTTGGAGGCAGAGGGGAGGTGACTTTTGGAGCTCCAGGAACAGGGAAGCTACTCCAGGCTAGCCCAGCCCAATCAAGGTTGGCCTGACTCAGCCAAAAAAAGGTAACAAAATGTTTATGCTTAAAATGGAGTTCCCTCTGGTCCAGAGGAAGGCCCTGCCTGTCCAGCTGGCTGAGCCAGTGGAACACCTAAAGGAGGGGTATCCCAACAAAACCAGATGCACATCCTAAGCAGAAAGAAAAAATCCACTTCATAAGCCATCTTCTAACACATTGAAACAAAGGGCATCCACCTGGCCCCCGCAGAGACCCTCCAGCCCCACTCAGACTGTGTCACCAGGGGTGACAATTCCCAACATTCCCTGGTCAGTGGGCCTTGCTCAGTGCTCAGGTCCCAGCCAGCAGTAAAGCATGAGCAAGCGGGGAGAGTGGCACGAGGAGATCAGGCAGGGAGCGAAAACCAGAGGGTGCACGTACTGTTTGGGGAGCTCAAGAGATGTTGGAGGAGGATTCCAGGTGTCCGGGTGGCCAAGCATCCAGTCCGACCAGACCTTCACGCTGGGCAGCAGCTCCTTCAGGTCCTGGGGCAAGGCAGAGACCTTGATGTCGTCCTCCTCATCCTCCTGCTCCATCTCTTGTGGCTGAACTGCAAACACAAGATGTGAGAGCTCAGGCAGCTCACCACAGCCAGGCTCAGGCAGGGACTGGGAAAGTATGACACAGATCCCAACATCCCAGCCTTGGACGCACGAGGGAACAGCCACAACCCACAGCAAGCACAAAGATAGATCTGTTCTCCCTAAACAGACTGGCCTGGAGAGCAAGCTAGGGTGTTTGTGATCCCTTTTATTGAGGGCAGCCACTGCACCAATCACAGACATAGGATTCCCAGGTCCCAGTTTTAGGAAGTTTCCCAGAAAGCATGGCTTGAGTCCATCCCTTTCTTCCAAACATTTCTGTCTGCACTCATCAGGGACTTTTCTGCAGCTGATCCAGCTGTAACCTGGGCAGAGCTTGGGATGCTGGGGGAGAATCCTAAGGTCCCAACAGAGAGGAACAAAACAGCAGGGAATGAAGGCCTGACCCCCACCAGGCTGCCTGGTGGGCCCTGCATAGATCCTGCTGGTTAGCCCTTACCTGGCACACATTCCCTCAGCAGGTTGGTGCACCTCCTCACCAGGAGTGCAAACATGGAGAGCCCCAGGGCAGTGGCCTGTTCCTGGATGACGGAGCGGCAATCCTCAGAGATGCACTCTAGGAGACAGAGAGGGTTTGGGTCAGATGGTCCATCTGGTTTCACCTCCACAGCCTCCCTTTCTGCATCCCATGAGGGGCAGGGATGAGCAATTCCCTAATTCACACCTGCCCCAGACCCAATTTCTCCATGTAGGGGGGAAAAAGGTGGTGAGTAGCTGCTCTGGAGAGGGAAGAGGCTGCAACCACCCTGCCAACACCATGCCCAGCCCCATGGCATGTGCTGAGCCAGCTGGCACCGTCCTGGCACTCAGGGCTCCCAGCACAGAAGCTGCTGCTCGGGGCTGATGCCTTCCCCTGAGGAGGAGGGTATGTTTAAGTGTTAAAAGGGTAATTAGCTGCATGTTTGATCTCTGTCCCTGCTGGAGTTTTAACCTCAGCAGCTGAGGAGGGGGCTCCTCCCATTAGTTCAGCAGTCACACAACAGCCTGTCAAGAGAGCTTAATTGGAACTGTTACTCAAGGAGATGCCACACGACCACAGCTCTTCCAAACAGAGCCGGCTCAGAGTGAGAGCAACCCCCCCCAGCACATCTACACCCAGCCAGAAACCACTTCTGAGGCTGCTGAGAGCAGCGGGGAGCTGGCTCGAGGGAACTGCCTGGAGCCGGGCGTGGGTTAGGCTGGGGAGGCAGGAGAGCTGCAGGACATGCCAGCCTGCCCCAGAGCTCCTCTAAAGGCAGCCTCTGTCCTCCCAGTCCCTTCTACTCCCCATTCACATCCTCCCAGGACGGGGGGGAGTGGCTGGCTGGGGAGAACCGGCAGGATGAGATGCACCCACACACTTTGGGGGTTCCTATCCATCCGTGCCGTTTGCTCTACGCAGGATGCTCCTCGCTGGCTTGCTGCAGGATCAGGGATTCCACCCTGAGAACAGCTGCCCCAAGCCAGGCAGGGGATTTTTACTGACTCTGGGTGAAGCCCCAGTGCTGGGATGGGAAGGCAGAGCCCCCAGGGCACGCCAAGCACCTCTGCCCCAGACATCAGCACCAGCTGCACGTCAGCATGGAGAAGGTGTTGGGAGCTGAACTGCCCAGATGTGGTAGAGCAGGGATTTTGAGCAAAGCTCAAGAGGATTAGAACAAGACACTGAGATCCTGTTCAAGCCAGAGCTAGCAAAACACCTGAGGTGCAGAGAACAACCAGTGAGGGTTTTAAGGACAAATAATTTCAGAGCAGTGGGGTGGGAGGTTAAAAACAACCAGAAAGAGATTAAAACGCACCAAGAAAACACAGGAAAAAAAGAAGGAGGAACATCTGTAGGCTTGATTGACAGTTATTACAAATGTCAATGAGTTCAGCACCCAGTGTGGAGACCACTGAGGGTAATCCAGGGTGGCACCAAAGGCACCTGGCAGCTGAATGAGGGTGCTCTGCTCCCAGAGCCAGGGCTGAGCTGGTGCTGCAGTGCAATGGTAGGAAGTGCCGTACTGCAGGGGCTGTCAGCTTTTGGAGGAAACATAAAACTAAAGATGTGACCACTCTGGGACAGTAAATCTCTTTCATGAAGCCTTTCCCACAATTAAGAGTGTTAGTCCCAGTGCTCTGGCCACAGTCCAGTCCAAGAAATTACAGTCGTCTTCCCCGTGCTCCCTCCTCCTGCACTCGGGTGAGATGCTGGACTGTCTTCACGTCTTGTCTTAAATGGACATTCAACAAGACCATGGTGGTCCAGCTGCCACACCTGAGTCTGCAAGGCCCCTGGGAGGTGAAAATCCCTGGGCATTTCAGCAAGGACCCCCACATTTTGAGTGGGCAGCCCCTGGGACTCCAAGCCCTGTGCTCAAGCCAGACTCATGGTGACCCCCAAACTTAGCTGGTGCAAAAGCTACATCCAGAACAGGCAAAGCTAAAGGTGTTTGTGAAGGTGAGGGTGGGTGAGCACCCCTTATTTCACGGGGTTTCAATTCCAAGAGCTGGACCAATGCTCTGAGGTGGCTGTGGCCAAGCTTGGTCCCAGCCCTTCCCACTGCCACCAGCAGCTCCTGCTGCAGGCTACAAGATCCCCAGACAACAATTAACAACCAAAATATGGTAAAAAGTTTCTTGCACCTGGGCAGGTTTCTTGATGGCAGGTACAGCTGTCCATCAAACCTCGTGTCCTGCTGCAGACACGAACCATGTGCCCAGCAGCTCATAAAGCCACGGTGCTCTGATGTACCCCAGTGATGCTTAGCCCTGGTACAGCCTGCAAAGCTGCAGGTAAAAGCAGTAGGACACCCACATTTAAGGGCTGCTGTCACACAGTTCCAGCTCAGCTACCATGGGTGTTGTCAGCTCATCATTAAACTCATAAAACGCACAAAACTCCCCCAGTCCTGAAAGTTCATTCACCGGATGAGCTCATCAGCCTCATTCCCAGGAGGCTCCCCCAGCAGGAAAGGACAAACATCCAGGTGGGTGCTTGTTGGAGACCCCTGAACATGCACCAGCAAAGGCTCTTAAGAGCTTAATTGTAGGACAAAAGAGGAAAGCACCATAAATCAGGAGAAACTTTCTCTCTGTGCCTTTTCATCACTTTCCTTGGGAGGCTGGGAGCTTCAGCTTTCCCTGAGCTGGGAGCCAATGGCCAGAGCTAGCAGAGGCTGTGGGATGGCAAACAAACCCCAGGCTACCCCTGGCCCAGGAGACAGACAAGGTGAGGGTACAATCAAAGGGCACTTGGGGTGTTTAAATAGAAACAAAAGCACTTGGGGTGTTTAAATAGAAACTTGTGGGATGTTTTGAGGGATGGGCAATAAGGAAACCAACTCTCTGCACCCACAGCATGCAGTGCCTGAGCCTACCCTGGCACTAAGAGGAAAATACTTTGTAGAGAATATGTTGAAATGAGGGTTGGAGCAACAAATCTGCTCTGGAGCCCGCAGGGCATCATTACCTCTGAGCTGAGCAATGGTCTGTGCTGCTGGTAACGCACACTAAGACACAGACTTATCGGAAAGAGATGTTTTTGGAGGCTGGAGTGACACTCAGGTCATTTCTGTCCCTGCAGTTGCACAGCACTAGTAAAAATGGGGATACCAGCTGCCATAGAGCAGGCAGAGAGATCCTGACTGCCCCAACCAGGGCAAACCCTGTAATTCCCAGATCTGTATCCCCAGATCCACAGTGGGTGCAGGAGAAGCACAATGTGTGTCAGGTCCACAGGCAATCCTGCAGGCTGTCACCAAAATCCTGGTGACACAGCCTTCAAATGGCATCAATGGCATCCCAACAGCTAAAGCTGCCACAAATCCACTCCACTTCCTCCCCTGAAACCCCAAATGGGGCCATAATCAGATAACCCTCCCAATTCACACCCAGCCAGGCTGCACAGCTGGGGCACAGTGTGGAGGTGTCAGGCAACTGTGGAAAGAAATCACACACAAAAGAAGGTGCCACGAGGTCACAAGCTCTGAGGTAGTTGGAGCTGTGGCTCCTCCGTGCCACCAGCAGCCACAGCAGTGCCACTCCACAGGAAATCATCCAGCACCACCAACCACAACTCATTCCCCCTCCACCTTTCTCCCCTTGTAACCCAGCAAACGTCCCTGCTAATGCCAGCCCTGGATAAACAGCTCCTGTCACGTCAGCTCTCAGCTCTCGCCTGCGCAGCCACCCTGTGAACACAATCACTCAGCTCAGCGGGCTCCGAAATGTCACCTCTCAGCTGTGCCACTGCCTTTGGAGGTGCTGTGGGGGTGGCGAGGCGGGTGGGCAAAGCTGGCACTGCTGCCTCAAGAGCTGCTTGTTAAACCACAACCTAAGGTCAGACCTCCAGCACTCACAGCCAAGACTGACTCAGGGTAAATTCACAGCCTCGTCTGTGTTCTGTACCTGCAGCCATGGCTGGGAGCTGAGCTGGCCTGAAAATCCTCATTTTGGGAGTTTTCTTGACCACTTGTAGCCTCACATCAACACCACCAAACTCAGATCCGTGGAACGTTGCACAGGGCTAGGAAGGAGCAGGCAGAGCATTTTAAAGAAGGAGTGTCATCAAACACTTTGAAATGACAGTGATTTGCACTGCCCCAAACTTCACAGGCTGAATTTGCCTCAAAAAGCTGTTGTTCTGCACCAGAAAAATAAGTGAGACCCCTGCAGAACCCTGCAACCCCCTGTGAAGGTCAGAGGCTGGACAGCCAGCAGGACATGAGTTCTGACAGTTCTGAGCACCCTGCCCGACACTTGCCACTTGTCAGCCCATTTTTCCAGTTGGCTCAGGCTTTGCTGAAGTTTCCATGCTAGGTACCTGTCTCAGCCCAAATTCTCCTGAGAATCTTCAGCCAAAACAGCTTGGCCACTTGTGAGAATGAGGCTAGGAAACAAGATAGTGGCTTACTCCTGTTTGTAAAAAAACACTTACAACCTTTTCCTCGTGCTAATCTAGCAACTGCAAATCCTGGAATGGGGATCTGAGATTTTGCTGCGGAATAACCTTTTTAACAGAGAGTTTTCCTGTCCTACTAGAAATCTGTCCGCACTTGGCCAAGCTATAAACATCTGAAAGACAGCAGTTTTTCCATATTCAATAGGAATTTGTTTCAACAGTTAAAACCTGCTAAGATTTTCACGTCCCTGAGCATGCTCCATCTTTCTACCTCCCTTCATCTAACCTGTGTTACAGAGCAACTGCCCTGCACATGGGGACCTCTGAAAAAATGTCCTTGCACGAGTGACTGCTGCTTGCAGCAAGCTGGAGATTGGACCCAGACTCCTCCAACTGGCGCCCAGGCTATCTGCTCTGAAGCAGAGCCCAAAGGAGAGAGAGGGAGAGGGATGGGATGGAAAAAATGGGAGCTGATGAGCATCAGGCTGCAAGAACAGAGTGAAAGCAACTGGGAATCAGGGGCGGGTGGTTTTTCTGAAGATCAAGAAAACCGGCTGAGCTGCAGAAGAGTCCTGTTTCTTTGCGTGTAGAAAAGAGGGGTTTTTTTCCAGCTGAGGACTGGGCTGCACAGAGAGTGCTGTTTTCCTACAAGGAGGCAGTTTCCTGCAGGGATTGCAGGGAGCTGGGTGGATCAGCAGCTGCAGCGCCCTCTGCAAGCACCTACCTGGGCTCTCCCAGGCTCTGCGGGCTCTGCTCCCACCCAGCTCACAGCAGAGCCTGAGCCAGGACTCCTGCAGCCATAAATCTACCTGTTCCACAGGGGAGAGGCTGAGAGACAGAGAGAAAGGGGACTTTTGTACCGGGGAGAAATTTGTGTTTCTCTCAGAACGTTATATTCATGGAAAACATAAACCAACTGTCGTCAAAGTCGTCTGAGCTCAGGAAATGGAGCGGCCGGGAGAAGGCTGCCATGTGGCCGGATGTTATGTATTTCTAATTAGTGCTATACATCTTTCAGCAGCGAGTGTCCTTTTGCTGGGAAACACAACGCGCTGCCCTTGTTATTGTAACTGTCAGAGAGTGCTTAAACAGATAATCTCCAGGAAAAGTGATAAACACATCCCCTCTCCCACTAGGGTGTGCAAAACAGCAGTGCCAAAGCTTTATTAGGGCAGCACAACCAGGCACAGGAAATGGCAATGGGAAAAGAGCAAGGGGCAGCCGCCTCCGAGGACGGGGATTTGCTGGAGGAAGTTTCTCGTGGCTGCTCGAGTGCCATGTGCTGAAGGAAATCCTGCGAGGGACAATCGGGGCACAGCGAGTGCAGGACACGTGGGGTGCTCACAGGGATGACGGGGCAGGGGGTGAGGGTGAGGGCTCCCAGCTGCTCTGTTCCAAATGTGCCCCCAGGAAGGGTGGAAAGGAGCCACAGCAATCCCTGAGCTCACAACAAGCAGCAGACACGCTCCTCCATCCATTCCATTCCACAAGGAATGCTGAACCTTCCACAGTTAGAACAACCCCAGCCAACATCTCAAAGGAGACCAGATTCCTTTGACTCACGCAACTAGCCAAGGGTCAAGGGGGCTCCAGTGGGACAGTTTCCATGCTGGCCTCTCTGTCCTCACCTGAGCTGTGGCTCCAGGCCAGGAGGCACAGAGCAGTGCTGGCAGCAGGTGATCCCAGCACAGCCAGAGCAGCAGGGATGTGCTTTGCTCGCGGGGAACAACAGCTGAACCCACCTTTCCTGGTGACAGGGTGAAGGACTGCATGGGAAGGCACTCAAAAGAACGAACAGTTCCATGGACACCGTCCCAAGGATGACATAACGGGCTGGCCAGGGGACACAGGAGCTGCAGGAGCTCTGAGTGCAGGGCTGGGGGCGAAGGCACCCGGCTGATGTGTCAGCACATCCAGAGTGGAGGCACAGACAACTGATTCACCAGCTGGCTGCTGCCCTGCGGGGAAAGGACCCGGGTTGGTCACCTCGGAGCTGACACCACCTGAAGGCAGTTCCTTCGCTCCCTCACTGCTCAGACACAGCTTTCCCCGTGAGTCACTGCCTGCCAGACACAGCCCTGGCGGGGCTACAGGGGAGGAAATGGGTGAGGAGAGCCCTGCTGCTGGCTCAGGCTGGTCCTGCTGGTGGAGAGCACACACAACCACGGGAATATATGGAATAGAAAGCTCCAAAGCGAGGGGGATGCTCACAGCTGTGGGGCATTTCCCCGACACCCCCGTGGCAGGGGAGCTGTGAGTCACTGGCACTCCCAGCTCTGGGAACTGGCGAGTCACACACGCACTCATCTGCCCCCAGAGAGAGAGCCTGGGAACCTGGAGGCACTGCTCAGCCCTGGGAACGATGGGCAGCTTTCCTGGAAGGATGCTCCCTGACTCTGAGCAAACAGGATGGCAGCCCCAGCCCTCCCAGTGCTGTTCACTCGCTGAGCTGAACATCACCACCTGCAGCACGCAGGGCTGAACCCCTCCCAGAGCACAATTTGGACTTTAGTAATAACCTGGATGCCCCCAGTCCACCTCCCTGTACTGAGGGGAAAGGCAGGAAGGTCCTGGGAGGGTCTCAGTGGCAGCAGCAGCACCGGGGAACTCGCTGCACGTGTTCCCAAAGCAGCTGGGGCCGCCCAGGAGCCAGCAGCTCCCTCTGCAACCCTGACTTGTCCGAGGGAGGGAAGGAGGGAGGCCTAGGAGGTGAGGAATGCCGGGGGCCTGGGGAGGATGGAGCAGCTCTCCCTGTGGAAGCCATTAGATATTCAACACTTCATTTGTTTCCAGCCGTCCTGGACTGCAGCGCTGGGCTCTAGGACGGGAGGCTCTTCTCTGACGTAACCAGGAAGCAGCTGCAAAATTAAGGAATCCCTCATGACATCATAAAAAGGGTCGATGGTTTACAGGGGAAGGTATAAAAATTAATGACATATTCCCACCCGAAGCAGCGAGCCTGCCCAGGAGCCACAGGGGAAGCCAGGCTCTGCCCAACATGAGGGGCTGCCTGCCCCAGACAGCTCTGTGCTGCCAGCTGCCTTTGGCTGATCCAGGAGCTTGTCCCTGCCTCTAATTGTCCCTGAGCCCAGGCAGGGCTGGATCCTTGCACCTGGGGTGCGATAACCAGTTCAGTATATCCTTCCTGACCCTGATGAACAATCTTTAAGGAATGACTTTAGTGACAGCTTTCTTGTGTACTCGGGGCTGGCCAGGAGTCAACGACAAAAAAACAGCATTGTGAAGTGACTATTAATAATAATAACTTAAGAAGAAGTTATTAATTTCCACAGGGAAAGCAGACATGTGCACAGAGTGTCCTCAACACCCCAATTTCTGCAGCTCTGGAAGACGTGCAGGACCTGCAAGAGGAGGCAATGGCAGTGGCACAATGTCCCTCCCCACCATGCAACCTGGGCCAGGTCAGAAAGAATGACATTAGCCTTGAGGACAAGCACAAAGTCATTTCCACTCGAAAAGGGAAAAGGATAGTGGTTTAAAATTAACTACAGCCTTTTCCAGGAAATATCAGTGGAAAGAAGCAGCCATTTTTAGAAATGTTATTCTCAGAAATTTCCTGAAAAGACCCATCAGTCAAAACACAGATTGAAGCCATTTCCACTTGCACTAAGCAGCACTTTGGAGCTCTCCCTCCACGCTTGGGGTGCTTGACCCAGCCAGCAAGGCCAGGATGCTGCTCTGCCCCCCTGACCCCAGCGAGGCTGTGGGAGTCAGTTTGGGATGTGGGACAGCCCATCCAGAGTCACAAACACTCCCCCTGCCTGGGGAGGCACATATATCCCACCCCAGTTGTCCCTAGTCACTTTTGCACCGAGACACACCAGCCCCTGACCATCACAGCTGGGACAAATGCACCTCCAGGCTCACCCAAATCTGGAGAACTGCCAGAGAAACTCTCATTTCTCAGCACTGCCCTCACCAGAGCTGCTCCAAGCACAGGAGCTGACACTGGCACTTGTGACACAGGCACAACAAAATCCTCACTTGCCTCAAGGCTTCACAGATCCCCAGAGCCACAGGTTTGTGCTGCCAACAACTGACAGCAATGTGCATTTGACCCATCTGGCAGCTAAAAGGCTGGCAAATCTAAATGTATGTAACTCCTGGCTGGCTCATGAGGAAGCATGTCCCTTCAAGCTGGCATTCCATCTCATCAGCATATCTGTAGCTCCAGACCAGCCTGGCACCAGCTGTCTCCTCCTGTGGAGGGAATATTTGCTGTAAAATGCACAAGCAGGATGGGATTGAAGATGCTGCAAAGGCAGAAAGGCCCAAAGGCGAGCAGGGCATCCAGATGAAAGAGGGAATGCTGCATGAAAGAAGAAAAATTATGGATGATAGAAATAAAAAAGGGTTTTAGGGGCACTGCAATGATGCAGAATGATAAAAGATAACCCCTGATGGCCTTTTCTCTGTCTGCACAGATCTGTCAGGCCTTTTTGAAGATGCCAGAGCTACGAACCTCACCAGTGAGGAGCTGGGGAGCCTGTCTGGGTTACACAGCAGCATGGCAAGAGTTCCCAGCATCCCCCCAGGAGCTGCGTGGGCCCAGCCATAACCATGTCAGATGTTATTTACAACGGGGAGGAGGTGTGAACAGGGCTTCCCCAGGGATTTCCTCCAGCCCCGAGGGAAGCTTTACCAGGACAAATAACAGCAGCAAATAACAGGCAGCGTTTTGCACCCCTGATGAGCCCTTCCTGGGGGTGGGCATGTCCTTGGCAGGGAAATGGGAGCAGACAGCCTGGAATTTGCTTCCTTGGGTGTGAAGGCACCTGGGTGAGTACTTGGAGCCTGGAGTTAAAGCTCATGAGAGCAAGTGCCTGCAGACAGGAGAATTCAGAGAAAGGAGCCTCTGATGGGGCAGGAGCAGCAAACTGTGGAGCTTCCATTTCAGCACATTCCCTCCTTTGCTGCTCGTCCTCTTACAGCTTCCTGAGGGTCCAGTGGGGTGGTTTGCAAAGCAAATGCCAAGGCATGAAGTGAAATCCATGCCTTCCTCCCAGCTCTTGGGAAGCAGGAAATCCCAGGGTCTTCATCAAATGCTTGCAAGCCTGAACTGCCTCCTCACCTCCCCCTCCAGCCCTGCTTGGACCCTCCAGCCTCCCTGGCTGATGGCAGTGGCACCCCCAGCCCCAGGACACCCCAACAGGAAGGGCACAGCCCAGCCACTCTGCCTGTAGCCATGCTTACCTAACACTTTCCATTATAAGACCTTGGTTTCAGTTCCTAAGAACTTTGCCAAACTTTAACCATTTAGGCTGCAATCCTTCATGCCAAAAGCTTTCTTCGAGCTAAATTTATTGGGAAAAATTCAACTACAAAGGTTCAGCCATTTGCCAGAATGAGGTTAGGGAAAATATATTGTTCTTCTCAAGTTCAAAATTCTTCGACCATTTCAGCAAAATCCCTAGCACCTTCACACTTGGAGCAGGAACCAGAAGTTTGGCAGGGGACAGCGGAGGGGTCTGGGTGTGCCTTCTGCCACCTCCAGCCTGCTCTGCCAAGGTGGGGCCCTGTGGAAATCTGGGTGCTCACTTTCAGACAGCTCTCTCAAGCCACTCCACCCAAAGCAGCAGCTGGTTTACCTGCTTGGACAGAATAAACCAAGCCAGGTAAGACACTGGAGAGGGAAAGGCAGGTGGCAAAGGGGGATGAAGCAGCCCCTCTTTCAGCCCCTCACTGCTCTGCTGGCACCATCTGGGGCTGCTCTTCCCAGAGGATCCCAGCCCCACACATCAGGCATTCCTGCCTTGTGTGGTGCATCCAGATTTACGTGCCAGCCGAGGATCCCGGATGAGGTCAGCCTGGTTCCACGGGGGAGCTCGCTTTTCTGAAAACTATGGAAATTACACAGGCAAAAAAACTCCCAGAACACCAGACTTGGAGGCATCTATACAGCTTCAAGTCAACTCCATCACACTTACTCACCATAAAGCCGTCCTAACGACACATCACTTTTTTCTCCCCTCAAGGTACCATTTTCAGTCAACAGAGAAAATTAACAGGCAGCAGAGACCCTCCTGCAGAGTGTTCTGATGTGCTGAAATGTGCACGTGTTCAGCAAGGCTGAGGGCTGCACGACAAGGTCATTGTTTGGGGGATTAAAATGGAGAACTTGATTCCATTCCTTGCCTTGGTCCTGAACTTCTAGGGGGATCCAGAAGTGCTCCCAATGCACGTGGTCAGTTATTTGTGTGTCCCTCAATTGTTGACTGGCCATGGTGACACAGAGGGGGTGGAAATTGTAGACACTAGGCAACTCTGCTTCAAGTAGGATCAAAGGCAGCTCCTGAAGAATCACGTTTTTAGGAAAAGTCCATCCTCCTGCATCTCACTGCGGGCAGCCAAGTGACTAGAAAACCTGGTATTTTCCTTAAGCTCAGTTCCCCATTGGTACCTGTTAGGTGAAGAAAGGTATCCAAATCCAATCTTTGAGCACAAACCAGTCAGTTTACACTATCCAATTATTTGGACTTGAATCTTGTAGCTCTTCCTCCGCTCCAGTGGCACTGAGCATGTAACACTTAATCAGTGACTTCTCTGGAAAACTCCCATGAGAAGGGAAAGGAATCTTACAAGCAAAAGGACAACAGGAAAATTGAGCCTGGCATCTCTTTGCCATGTCATCATCTTGTCAATCACAGTAGGCTTTATCTGCCTTACACCACACCTCAAGTGCCTTCAAGGCTTGCTCTGTTTGGAAACAACCCCTCAAAATGCTCCTCATGAGGATGCAGCCAGATTCACCCACCAGACCTCTCATGGTGAACGGGGGCTGTGGTGATTTGCAGCAAATTTGGAAAAAATTCCAGCTCCAAGCAAAGGGAATTCTCAGGTGTCGAGCGAGCGATTCCCTGCGGGAAAGGCCACGACCACAGGCACAAACCCACAGCACGCAGAGAAACCACTCCAGGAAGTTTAACATCCGAGCCCCCCTGTTAGAAAATACGATCTCAGTGCTCCAACAACTCACACGGAGCCGGAGCCTTGGGTCCCAACGCATGTGAGATCTCACACTGGCGATGGAGCCCCCGCCACGGCACTCAGGAGCTAAAGAGCCTGAACCCTCCACATTCCTTAACAAGCACAAGACATCACGCTTTTATGCCAAATTCCTCTTTTCCCCCGTGATCTGAGATAGGATTGGCACGACCAAGACATTCCCTGCAGCTACTGTTGCTGCAGCATTCCCAGCATGGCCATACAGAGGGAGAGGCTGTGCTGGGGGGTGGTGGGCTAACCCTGGGGTGCCCCAGCACCCCTTTTGTTTGCTGCTGTGTCTCCTGGCAGGAGGACACAAGGGAGCTGTGGGCTCCAGCACTGTTTCCTGCAGAGATTTGAAAACCTGTTGCAGTTCCAAAGCGAGCTTCGATTTCACTGTGACCAGCAGCTCGGAGACTCATAGTTACTATACAGCCGAATAAAATATTTTTTCATAAATTTAACGCCAGCATGTCTGTGTTTGGAAACTTTGAAAATCCATGTTGTATGGTTTACTGCACTGGAAAAGGTGCCAACAGAGTTTCAAAGGAAGGGAAGTGTATAACTGTTTCCTTTCAAATGCATTTTCCAATGGGATCCATTGAGGGAAAAGGCTGGAACTAACTAAAACATTATTAAAAACTGTTATGAAAAGAGACAGAGAGATGGAAAAAGATAGACAAAAACTCCAATACACAGCCGAAAGGGAGGGAGGGAGACAGGCGGCAAGAAAGGGGATATGGGCAGAAAGACACTTTGGGTGGGGAAAATGGGGCGAGACGGGGAGTTTTAACTGGCAGTCGCCCTTCGTGGTTTCATATTGTTGCAGATCAATTGATCAGCATCTCAAGTGCTGCTGGCCCGGTGGCACAAGGCGAACCACAGAGTTGGCTGCAAGCGCAGCCCTTGCGAACTGCTGACCTTCAGTTTTCAAACCAAAAATATTCCTTGGGAAACGGTTACACCAGGTCCCAACCCCGGGGCTGCCAAGCGAAAAACAAGCACTACAGACCTGAAGGAACGCCCCAAGTAACTTACACCAGAGCAACAACCAGGGCTAGTAGCCTGAAGTAACTCCCTGGTGTGATTCAACCGGCAGGAACTGCGCGTGACATGAGTGCAGAGGGGCTTGGCTCTCCCATCCTCCCGGAGCGGGGAGTTCTCCAATCACCCTCCTTTGGGATGAGCGTCGGTCCTCAGGCCGCTCCCGCTCTGCTGGCCACGCTCAAGCTGCTCCAACCAAGCCTATAAATACCAAAGCCATCGGGTCCATATAGCGCAGTCACAGCCTGATTCCAAAACCACCGCTCCGGCTCCAGGCGCAGCCCAGGGTTTGCTGCCCTGCGAGTGAAGGGGGAGCCGAAAGGGACTGAGAACGTGCGTTTTGTCAAAGACTTCAGTGCCCTGGCCGTGAGGAGGCTGCCAGGGTCGGGGCTGGATGTCTGTTGCTCTGCCAGGCTTCAAAGAGCCAGGCCGGGGGTGGGCAGAGCTCGGCGTGCAGAGCCTGCAGAGCTCCAGGCCTGTGGTTCCACGGGGTGTAGTAACCCTGGGCTGTAGCACACATGTCGAGGGATGAGGGGAAAAAAATAAACAGACAGACAAAAGAATGAGGATGCTCTGCCAATTCCAATTGTGCAGCTTTTATTTTAAATGCTTATCAAGCTGAGAAAGAGCAGAGTTCTTGGAAAACAAGGTTTCCTTTCTTCCCATGCCAGTGTCAAACACCCTCAAGGACGGGTACAGCACAGGCGCTCGCTGCCGGCCGCCCTCTCTGCAGCCGCCATCCCGTCCCGTCCCACCCGCCTCGGGAAGGGTTTCCAGCTCACAGCCCTGGTGTTTCTGGTAAAAAGATCTCTGTGACTTTTTATTTTTTTTTTTTAAAATACATATATATAATTTTTTTTTTTATTAATCTCCAAACTGGCTGGGTTCAAATTATGGCCAATTACCCACCAACACTTCACGCTTATAAAATAAATTTTTACGGGCTCTAATTACTGCTTTCGCTGAACTGCTCTACAGGAAGCAGAGAGGCTGTGGCTCTCCAGACGGCAGCAGACAGGAAAACTACGGCGAGGAACCCAGAGTAAAGGCAGAGTGGCTCGGAGGAGATGCAGGGGGGGCTGGGGAGGCGGCGGATCCCGGCGCGCCGCGTGTGCCATGCGCACGGCGCTGTCCTGGCCGTCAGGTCCCCCGTCAGCCGCTGCACCCACCACCTGTGACGCAAGGCTGCTGCTGGGGACAAGAGTGACGGCCGCAGCGCCACGCCGGGATCCGCGGACACGAGCCGGAGGGGAAATTGTGTTTGGAAAGGGCTGCATCCATCACACGTGACGGAGAGGCTGAGCCGCCGCGCAGAGGGGTCTCCCTGCAACCGGCGCGGAGGGGAGGATGCTGCTCAGCCCGGCGCCCACCTTTGGTTCTCTCTGTTCCCATCGCAGTTAATTGAAGGAGACAGAAATAGCGGAAAGGTAGAAAATCCCTCTGAGAACGCCAAGCATCCAGGCTGCTCCCAGCTATGCACACACGCATGCTGCTGCCCGCCAGCACAGCGCGGCCACCGAGGGCTTCCCGAGCGTGACAAACGAGCAGAACCCACGGGGTGACCCCAGAGCCTGTCCTGCCTGCTCCGGGCAGTGCAGGGAGAGCAGAGCCGCTGCTCTCCATCAGGGAACACCCTCCGTGGCAGGAACGCCGTGGCAAAACCACCGGCTGCTGGAGCCCTTCGGAGCGCGGCTGCCACGCAGGTATCCCGGCTCAGCTGCTCTGCGAGATTGATTAATTTTTTTCTTTTTTCCCTTTCTTAACCAGGATTACACTAATTTCCAAGGCCTAATGGAGTCCAGCTGTGATGGGGAGGCAACGGCGCAGTAGTACAAAGACCTTTACACATCGGTGCAAACTTGTACAACCCTCAGCACACACACACACACACGCACAAAGCCCTATAAAAAGGATGCACTGCAGAGGGATATTTTTAGTCTTGACAATACAGCCCTAAAAATACGACTTTGCTAATACATCACTACAGAAATATTCCCAGTGTCCATTCAGGAACGGTTTAAAACATTTATTTTTGTTTCCTTTTGCAATGGTCAGAGAGTAGGGAGAAAATAGAAACTCATTGATAAGAGGAAACGAGAGAGACATGAAAAATTGAAAACTACCTAAAAGCTCATGGAGAGGTTTATTTTATTAGTTCTTAATAAATATCTTGCAGATTTCCTCAGGAAATACACCAGATCACATGTAAAATAGTTTGGTACTGATGTCAACTGTGTCAGCATATGAAATCTATTAGGGTGAAGCCACAGCAGGGTGATCAGCGTGCTGAAAAACTGCACGGCACTGAGGCGAGGGGGGGTGGGGGGGAATCTCACGGCCCTTCCAAATTCTTCGAGAGGTAAAAAAGTCAGCCAAGACGCAGAGAGAGAGAAAAAAGATCCCACATCCTGCTTTGCGCTGCCAGCAATGTGAAGTGCCCAGAGATTAATTCTATGTCTGGCCTGGAAATGTGACTTTAAAGCATTGGAGGGAGCGGGGAGGAGGAGGAGAGAGGAACGAGAAGGCCAGGAGAACCGGGACTGGCACCGTGCCACCGACCCCCCTCCCATCCTTCCCAAGCCGTGTTTCAACGTAGACAGCAGTAAACCCCAGCAGACGGCAGCTCCCGGGGCTGCCAGGGCCTCGCACCAGCTGGGGTGCGTCTCCCGCTCCCCGTGCAGATGGGCTTGGGAGCATCACTTCCGCTGCGCCTGCTTCTAAAGCCACCCGGACCCATGTGGCCGCCTTTGGCCGCTCTCCGCCGCAGGCTTGGGGCCCCCGGGCGGGACGAGCTGAGCTCCCAGCACCAGGCACGAGGGTTGTCAGCCCTTGGCTCCTCGGGCTGAAGGGTTTATGCTGTTCCCAACCCGCTTTTGGCAGCCGGAGCCTCCTTCTCCATCGCTGTGCCATTACCCGGAGAGCAGGCGCTGCTTACGCAAGACGCCCCTGCTCCGCTCCCGGGGCCGGCGGAGAAGCACTGGGAGGTCACCGAGACAGGGTCAGGGGACCAGATGATCCCAGGAGGGACAGGAGAAGAGGGAATGGAGAAACCCCACGGCCAAACCCATTCCCACAGGGCATCTCCTTCCTGTTTCACAGTGACACGTTCCTGTCTGCTTCTTGTCCCACCCTGCAGGCAGGAAGACCTGAGAGCCTCAGGGGCAGACAAATCGTTTGTGTCCTCTTTGTGTCACCTTCAAGCCAGCCCTAATGCCACCACAGCCATCACCAGCCACACTGACCAGCATTAAAAATGACCCTTCCATTAGAAAAGGGCCATGTGCCTTCAGGGCTGTTACTCAGCCAGGGTTAAACTGTCCTGGTTTGTGAAGGTGGAGTGAGCATCACACAGCCAGGGTGACACCTGAAGTTCACACCTTCCTCCTGACTGTCACTTAGCTCTGTGCTGCCAAGAACCTGCTGCATTGCACATTCAGCCTAATTAGGGAAAATAAAAGATCTCCACACCTAAACCTGTGTGGGGTCACCTCCTCAGATACACTCAAGAGTAGAAACACAGCTTTGGCTCTGCTGCCATTCCTGATCTCAACATTAAGGCAAGAAGAAATCTCAACAATCCCCCCCAGCACTGAGCAGAGATTCCCAGAGGGATTGCAGCCTGTGAAAAGAGGAAGGCAGGATGGAGCTGGCAGGGGATGAGCCCCTGGGGCAGCCCCTGGGAAGGAACTACCCTCACCGAGCTGGCAGGCTGCACCCAAACCTGCACAGGGCACGGGGCGGGCAGCCCTCCCTGCCTACACCTGGCAGGTTATAAAACAGCCCCGCAAGCTCAATCAGGAGTTTTACAACTTCACAAAGCAGCATAATTAGCCTAATTATACAGTGTTCTCTCAGAGAATTAAACAGAAATACAGTAATTGACTTGGTGCTGCTTAAAAGCATGAGGAAATCAAAGGTGCAAGGCACATTAAAGAATCAGAAATATCTCTTCAAAAGCGAGAGGATTTCCTGTCACGCTGCAAACATCTAAAGCCTCACCAAAGCTGCTGCACCTGGTGCACCTCACTGACTCCCTGGCACCCTTTTTTTCCACCACTCACCAGGGGTGATGCAGAGACAGCTGCCTCAGCACCTCCTTTCTCGTTTTACAGCAGGACAGACGGACACAGTGTGCCACTGCTCCATTTCCTGCCTTTCATTTTACACAGAGACGCTGCTTCTCTGTCCAAACAGTGGGTTGGATTCAGGGTTTGCAGGGCTGGCCATGCCTTGGAACCACAGCAAAGCCTTTCCAACCTCACCTCACCTGTCACCGCCTCTGTCCTGATTTGCTGCTTGGGCTGCTGAAGCTTGGATCTAAAGCAGACTCACGCTTTGTGATTACAACTCATTTCCCCTCTATTTGTTGCCCTGAAATGAGATCTCAGTATCACCCCGTGGAACAGCTTCAAGGGCAGATGTAAGGGTGTGCTTGTGTGACAGGCAGACCAGGCAGAAGCCCCCAGCAAGCTCATCCAGCCCTGCACCATGGGGGCTTTGCTGCACTTGAGCCTGGAGGGCAGGAGTGGAGAGTCTGACACACCAGCAAACACTCAATTTTGCTGGAAACCTTTCCCTTCCCTGCCACAAAGCCCTACTCAATCTTTTGCCTCCCAAGCCAACGTCTAGATTTCAGAAACCTGAACTGCCAGTGGAAATTCCCTGCAGTGCGTTGATTATTGCATCTCCTGCTGGCACTTGTGGCAAGGGGAAAAAAAGTCACATGGCTTTCTGGACACACATTTCACTAAGGAGTCTTGCATCAGAGGGCAGAAGCCAGCAGCCAGGAAAATAACTCCAATTACGGTAAATAAATCCCCAAATATGTGACAATCTGCCTTTTAAACAGGAAACAGAGGGGAATAAGCAAAGGAAGACTTTGGTCTAAACATTGCTGCCACCAGCCTCAAGAGCCCAAGAGCAAGACTCTGAAGACACGTCTGGGCCAGAATTATTTTACCTGAACTTTACTGATGTGTCTCAAGTCCGAGACAGCTTCCTTCCCTGAAGGGAAAGGCGCAAACAGTTCCCAGCAACTGTGCCAACCTCCAGCACTCCCAGTGGCTCAGAGGAGAAACCCTGGAGGGTCAGCTGCCAGCTCTGGACATGTGTGTGTCCCTCAGGAGGCTCAGCACAGGAAGCTGTGTGGCTCCTGAGATGAGCAATGCAGGTATCACTCCCTGCACCACTTCAACATCCAAGGTCTGGGCTGTGTCTGGACACAGGGAGTGGCAGATATCATCAAACAACAGGTTAAGTGTGAAAGCCCTTTTTGCCAAGGCAGTGACATCACAGAACCAGCTCACTCAAGAGCCTCTGTGCAAGGCAGGTAGCAAGGGGAAGGATGGACACCCAGCTCTCCTCTGGGTTTCCTCTCCTGATCACCACTCAAGCACAAAACAAATATAAAGCAGCAATGTGAAAGGAGGGGAAGGATAAATTAAACATCCAGTTCCTCCAAGCTTAAGGCCTTGGGAAGTGTTATGTCTTAACACCACCTCGCTAAAGACAGCACTGCCCAGTCCCACAGGGAAAGTCACACAGCGACTGCCAGATGCAGCTGGAGATCTCAGCACAGACACCTCAGCCCACAATTGCTGTACAACAATCCCAGCACCCAGGGAAAGCCAGATGTCAAACTGCTCAACTCCAGCCTCCCTGCATCAAGTGGGCTTTGCACTATGAACTGAGTCCCTCAGGCAGGTGGAGGGACCTCAGGCTCTGCTCTCAACAGAGCACATGGCTGCAGATGCTCAGCGTCCCCACAACACAGCCCTGACATCTTCATCAGCCTCCTGGCTGTTTAGCCCAGAGGTGTCACAGCCCACAGCTGAAGTGTGTATTTACCACATAAGGAGGGAAATTAAGAGAAAAGGACTCAGTTCTGCTCCCCAGACAGGGAAAGATCAAGTTGCTTCTGCTGCTATCTACAGCCTGAGGTTTATTAAGCTTTCTTTTGTGCCTAATTTTAAAACTCCACCAAACCAAGGCAGCTACCCGCAACACTGCTTTATTTTTAAACTCGGGCAAAAGCACTGGACTCTCTTGCATTCGACCCCCTACACCTTTTGTCAGCTCCACCATGCAAGATGTGGTTAGAGCTTCATGAGAAGACACTGAGGTGAGGCTGCCACAGGTGATCAGAAGAGATGCTTCCTCTGAGCCTTTTCTGATGCTGCAGACAGCTCTTTGAGCAGAGCTGGGTCCGAGCAGCAGAAATGAGCCTGTGGCAATGGTCAGAGCTGAGGCTGCTGAGGGAAGACACCACCAGCCTCTGCACCATCTCTGGGGATATTTTAAGGGTTCAGGCTGCAAGCCCGAGCAGCTGTGGTCAGCAAAGCGAGTCCCGCTATGTCTGGCACAGGGCTGTGAGCAGGGTGGGATGGCAGAGGAGCTGGCTGCTGGTTACCCAGCACAGCCTCATCTCAGGCCTCTGGTCTGTCCTCTCCAAGGAAAAGGGGAAGTCCTGTACCTGCTTAGGCGCTGCAGGGGATTTGCACTAACCTACAGATCTTTCATTGTGTGTATCAAAACTTGGGCAAGATTAGCACCTCAGGCTAGCGTTGGTGTTCAAGGAGGAAGCAGGGCCACGTGCTTTAGCAAACCCTTGTGTGACAGCAGCTCCTTGAGGCAGGTAGAGTCTGTCCAACCCCTGCAGCACTGACCTGCTCATCACTGCCCTGAGCACACCAGTGTGGCAAAAGCCACAGATACTGCTCTGAAGCTACTTCTGTGAAACCTCCCTTTCTGGACAAGCCTTTGAGGTTTCCCAGCTGACACCACCTTGCAGAGAACCCAGCCATGTTCCACTGGAGAAGACAGACCCAGGCTCTGCAGAGCAAAGCCCAGCCTGCCCCTGCCACACTGGGGACCCTCTGAGCCCTCCTGACATCCCACGTGAGCACAATCCCACTGCCAGAGCACAAATTGTAGGTTTTCCTCCTTGCCCATCGACCTTGGCAGAGCATGCACCCTACACACCCCTCACCCTGCCTAAACCATCCCTTCCCTCTGCTTTTCCACTTCCCCAATCCTCGGCTAAAACACCACACTCGGCCAGACCCTCCCTGTGCCTCCGTGCCCTGACTCTGCTCGGCCCTGGGGGATGCAACTTCATTCCCTACATGTGCTGAGGATGCACATATGGCAGCCCCCTCCCCTCTCCACTTCCACCTAAGCCCGACCTCCTAACAACCTCCACACGGCACAACTCGACTGGCCCAGAGTGCCAGAAGGCATCCAGGTGCTGCAGCCTGATGCTTCACACCCGCAGCCAGGCAAATTTGCTGGGATTTCCGGGAAGTGTCTCTAGGGTGCCCCGTGCTGCTTGCACCCCCACTTTGGTGAGCGCTTGTTTGGAATGCAGGGCCGTCAGGGGGGTGTGGGGGGAGAGGGGAAGTTATTCTGGTGGTGGCCTATGAATAACATCCAGTGATTTATAGGAAGTATAATCCAATAATACAGTAAAATAAAACAGTGTGTCTGAGATGGGTTTGATTCCAGGAATTATAAAACAAATTATTAAAGAGAGAGAGAAAGAAAAAAAGCCTCAGAGAGGCCAGATCGGAGTAAATTGGGCACAGATGGGCTGGGAGGGGGTTTCTCTCTCTCCACTCACCGAGATGCCCCTGCCGCAAGCACGGCTTCAATTAGTCTTTTCAGAAACCAGAGTTTTATTTCCCCAAATTACAGAATTAAAAAAAAATTAAAATTCTTGGAGTGTTTGTGGTCGGGATAAAGGGATCCAAGCTTTTCTGTGAGTTGGTGTGCAGATGGCTACCAAACTGTTAAATGGGCCACCCCACCATGGTCGCACTGCAGCCAGAACCCAGGATGGCACAGAACATTGGTAGTCACCTATGTCCCATCCTGGAAAGTTCCAGCAACTGCAAGTCTCTGCCCTGTAGAGTGGTCACCTCTCTGCCTCTCTTCCCTGGATGGGCACTCCTTGCCCCATGGGTTTGAGGTCTACAAGAAGCTTTTTCACACCTGGAGTGCTCCTGACAGGGGGCAGCTGGGTCAGTGGGACCCTTGCTGGCTGCACTCCTCCCTGGACAAATCAGGAACACACTGTTTGATGCTGAGCAGCAGGGGATGCACTTCATGTGGGAATTCTTTGGCTTCCTCTGTCAGAGAAAACAACAGAACCAATTCATCTCCCAGGATCTTCCCAGTGCTGCCTGGCTGCACAGGCAGCTGAGACCAGCTCCAGCGTGCCTGGTGCTGTCCCTGGGGATCAGCACAGCTCAGCTGCACTGGACATGGGCCACAAGGCCCTGCCTGTGCTCACCTGTGCCCTGGCAGGGTTCAGGTAACCACAGCAGCAACCTGCGTGGGAGGAGGATGTGAAATGCCATGTGCTGCTCACAGCTGGTTGGTTTTGAAACCAGTTTAAACACGGCTCAAAAAAAGCCACCCTGTCAGAAGAGCACACGGTGACCTTGCAGTTGGTTGGTTTATGAAAGAGTGGCAGCAGCTGGGAGCAGAGACACAGAGGACATGTCACAAGTGCCATACTGGGGACACATGCCAGGACAGGGGCACCCCTGAGGAACCACAGCCAACCCACACCACAGCAAGAAAGAGGAGTAAAAAGCAAAGAGCAGCAGATATAAACCATCACACATGAGTCCCAACCTCCTGTGCTGCCTGCTGCCTCAGTGAAGGTATGGGACAGACCTAGCACAATCCACCCCAAAAAATGGGAGAAACTGAGGCTGAGATGGGGCAGGATTGTGTTTGGTGTAAGCCTGAGGAAGAGGGAGGACAGATGCTTAATAAAGCATTTAGTTGCTCAAGTTTCCTTTTTCTTAATACCCCAATCTGTGATTAGAAGTTTGTATTCAAGGGTTTAAAATTTCATAGAAGTTCCCCACATTGTGACCATTATGCCAATAACACCACACCATGACTGCCAGAGCCACTGGATCTCAGCACCAGGGATTTGTTAGACACCAGACATGGAGCAACAAGCACATTTACAAGTTTCTCAGGAGTAGCTGGGGCTCTAGAGACGTGGAAATACACGGCAGAGGAGGGAGGGAGCAGCTATCCCTGAAGGGAACACCCCCAGACAGCAGGGAAGAGAGGCTCAGACCTCATTCCCAGGCCCAAACCCACGGATCTCCTCCTGCTACTGCAAGCTGAACGTCAGGCCCGTGTGATGGGAAGGACACAGACACGCTCTGCTCCCAGATTTGCAGGATTTCAGTAGGAGGAGATCTCCAGAGGCTGCTTGGTCCAACTGCAAAGTTAGATCCAGCTCTGCGGAGTGGACACAGCCAAGCTCTGACTACAGCCGGCTCCCCAGCAACGCTTCCTGGCAATTTGGGATGCAGGCAGGGTGGGACTGGACTGCTCCCTGTGTCCCGCCAGCCTCCCACAGGCCCACAGGGGCGGCTCGGCCCCCTGGCTCCCGCTGCTGCAGCACAGGGAGGTGACTCATGTGCTGGGAAATGGAAACCCGCACCTTCCCGACAGCGTTCCTGCCGCCTGCTCCCGCCAGCCCTCTGCCCACAGCAGCCCACACGCCGGGGAGGGAGCCAGCACCCTCGCTCCGTGCAGGGCACTCGGTAATCCTTCCAACATTCCTGCCTTCCTTCTACACTCCGGGCCCTTCGCTGTTCTGCTTTTGATTTCCATCTGCACCCAGCTCTTCCCAGTATCGCAGCGTGGGCAGCGAGCCCAAGCTGTGCTGTGCCAGCACTCGGCGTACGAGCGCTCCGAGACCACCGGGGCATTCGCGCTGACAGCAGGAATTGCTTTGCCAGCAACGTTCTCGGAGATATTGCAGGGTCACCAGAGCAAAGAGCCCTCAGGGAAATCCCTGAAGGGCCCTTGGCATCAGATGGCAGCCGTGGTGCCATCCGACCTGCAGGCATTCCGTGAGCACTGCCACCTGCTCTGCAGGTCCCGGCAGGAACAGGTTTGCTTTCTCCAGAGAGCCGAAAGCTGGGAGCAGCTGGCAGCTACCCACACAGGAGGCAGAAAACTCTGAGAATACTTACTTTTCATGAGATAAAAAGCACTCCCTCTGTCACTCACACACATCCACAACTCGGCTATGGATGGACGAGCACGGCCCAGCGGTTTGAGAGCTGGGATTGTTTCCAGCTCTGCCACAGGGGCTTGCCATCCATCCCAGACAGATCTCATCCTCTCCTTCCCACCCGCTCCCGTCTGTGGCACAGACACCACTATTAATTCACCTACCAGGGGTATTATTAATATTATGAATACAATAATTACCGTCACGCAGAGGCATTTGCTTATAATCACAAAGTACTTTGCAGCTCAAAGATAAACACGCCGTCGTTGGCTGGCATCTGGCAGGCAGGAGGGCACAGCTGTCTCACCAGTGGGATTGACAGCTCCCTCCAGGACAGGAGAGTGCCTGCAAGGCAGAAGCACACAGGAGCCACTGCCCAGCCCTCCAGCTGGTGCTGATTTGCTCCATCAGCTGACCTTGGCCACTGACCACCAACCAGCCTGACAAGTGGCCAACTGGCTCACGAGGGAGAGATCTTCCAGCAGCAGCTCTCTGGGGCTCAGCCTGATCGCCCACATGCTGGCTTTAGCTGAAATCCATCAGCTGGAGGCCTTCATCTTTGGGATCTAAATCCCAAGCCATCGGTGAAATGCTGCTTCCTCCCACCCAGGGAGAGCAGCCTCATCCCAAACACACAGCTCAGGCAGAGCTGGGTATCTGTTCCTGAGTGCGTGTTGTGGGGAACACAGGGAAAAACACATTCTCTGGAAGCATCATTTCGAACTCAGTGAAGAGGCTCTAGTTTGGTGGCATCTCTGCTACTCAGCACATTAAACTTGTCAATGGTAGAGACCATCCAGGCTGTTGGGTGGATGGAGGAAGTGAGAGGAGGAGGGTAAGAAGTGAGAGGAGGAGGGTTAAGAAGCACTAGATCTGTGCTGTTCTCTGCCTTAATATGGGGTGCAGGCTCCAGGCTGGTTTTTCAGAGTGGCACCACATCCCCCAGCCACCTGCAGGGACACAGGCAGCCACAGCCAACAGCTGAGGCCTCTGAGACCCTCCCAGCCCTTCTGGTGCCAGCAGAGGCACTGAGCAGGGCCCAGGTCAAACACTGGGAAGGCAGAAACACAAAGCAGCATCTTCCTTCTGTGCTGATGACTCAGACTCCAGGGAGATGCGATGCCTCCTCACTCCTCAGACACCTCAGCCAGCTCCAAGGCCCAGCCAAGGTCCCTTTGTGTTGACACCCACAGGCATCCAACCACCACTCCCACCTCCCCAGCTGGTGTCCCCACACCCTTCTCCACATGGAGAGTGGCTGATCTCCATCCCATTCCCCCTCTAGCAGCACGTGGTACCTTTGGGCTGGGAGTTGTACACTGCAAACATGTTGATGGCCACGAGCTGGAGCATTCGGGTGCTTCCGATGGGAGGGGGGCTGTGCTGCAGCAGCACCTGGAACTCCCTCAGGACCTCCTCGGCCACAGCAGGGAAAGTCTCCATCCTGCAGACAGGGAGAGAGAGGCTGCAGAAAGCAGGCTGTGCCCTGGGATGTGGGGTGGGAGATGGGCACGGCCCAGCTTGTATACATCTCCTGGGGAAGGGGGAATCCCTGGGGTGCTGTCTGCCATCCAGGAGCTGTGGGGAGTGAAGGTACAGGCTGCTTCCTTAGAGAGGGCAGTGAGGGATTGCTCTGTGACCGACAGGCAGCATTCTTTTGGCAGGAAAACACGGCCTTTATGAGTCATTTCTGACCAACCATTTTTTTCTACTGACTTCTACCAATCTGGGAGAAGTGCCAAGGGGCCAGCAGCTCACTTGGACCAGGAGCAGCCCATGGGACTCCCAAGGCTGCAGCAAAATGCACACGCTGGTGCCACATTGCGGATGTGGCAATTCCAGTGCATTGAACGCCGGCCAGAGCGAGCTTCCTCCAGAACTCCTCACTGCAAGATCGGATCCCATGGCACCAAGCCCTGTCTCCCCCAGGCTACACACTCCCCAGCACTGTGATTGAGCCCCGAAACTTCATCACTTCGAGCCCCACAGGACAGGGACTCTGTGACTGGTGGAGCTGCTGACAGTGTCAAAGCTGGAGCGGGTCCTCGCAGCCGCAGCGCTGCTGTCGCGCGTCAGGACACAGCAGCCGGCGGCTGCGGGGCCACGGCTGGGGATGGGGTGAGCTTTCAACACCACTCACAAGCGCCCACGGAAATCTGACACCTTTATCCTGCTCTTCATCGCTGAGGGAATTAGCTGAGGTCACTTATCAAAGCTTGTTGGATGCTCAGCGACTTCCCGGCTGAAGTGGGGTGAAAAATGGAAGTGATTGTGAAGAGTGCAGTCAAACCCCAAAAATGACTGAGATGTGGTTGCCCAGGACAGTCCTCACCTGGTATGCCATGAAGGCAATTTTATAAGCAAGAAGCTGCCCAAAACCTTGGGAGCTACTGAGGGGGGAGGTCCTCCTGTCCCACTGCCTCTTCTGCTGTGTTTGCTGTATTGATTCTTGTTCCTACACTAGAAAAAGCCACAGCCAGACCCAGCAGACTGAGTATCTCCCAGCAAGAGTCCACGCCAGTTATCAGTGACTTTATCAAGTGCCCAAATGGGAATGAGGGAGCCAAAATCCACAGTGGGTGAGGCATCTGGAGCTGGGGCAGGCGACCTCAGGGGCCTCCACAGCAATTTCCTCTATCTTCCCCCAAGAGATTCAGATCTTGTGATATCACCACGGGCTGGATTAATGAGCCACTTCTGGTAACCCACATGGGCAATTCTGCTGGGCTTCCCCAACAGACTACAGGACAGTGACAGCTTTATTTTTAAAGACAGAAATGGCTTTATTTTTGGCCATATTTCATGGGTGCTTTTCAACACCCGGGTCTGCCTGTACCAGCAGGGTACCCTCTCCCCGGGCACTGTTAGCTGGAGCAGTTCAAAGTCTCTGTTACATTCCCAAAAATATGAGCTGGAACAAACAGACCCCTTGTACTTTGTAGCTGTGCAAAATGGAGCAGCTCTGTCGGTACAAATGCACTGATTTCCCTGCAAAAGGCAACTTCCCTAAGTTTGGGGCACAGCCAGAGAACTAGAGCAAACTGATTGCTTCTAAAGACTTCCTAATTTTGAGAAATCTCAGACCACATCCAGTGTATCCAGCAACATCCTCCTAGGGCAGACAGCACTCTGGGGATGGAGGAGCCCTTTGCAGGATGGGTTGTTACTGAGGAGATGAACATTATTGCCATGGAATAACAACAAGAAGGAGTGTTCCTCAGCTCAGCCAGCTGTGCTTTGATACCACAGCACATCTGGAACAGCATGCAGTAACCCCACTGAGCTCAGAACCAGCAGGTCAGGAGCCGAGCGGAAGCTTTTAATAAATTGCTTACCTGTGGTTTGAGGAGCAAGAGTCCAATTAGGACAACATCATCTTTTCCATATTTTTTTCAGATAAATCACCAAAGATCCTGCCCAAAGAGGACTTGGCTATCCCTCACCTTTTACCTATTTTAAGCACGGAAGCTGTTTAGCAGGGTTGGACGATTTTCTCTTCCTGTGTCATGGTATTACTTTCTACTTCCCTTCTAAGTACTTCAGGGCATATTGTACCATTAAACATACTTGGGTTTTCTAAATGACTGTCCTGGGAAGCAACTGCCTCAAACGCTGCATCTTAATTTCACAAAAGTCCCAGGAGCCAAATGTGCAACTGATCTCTGCTACATCCCCATTAATCCCCTGCTGGCATCTGTTCAACCAGAGCTTGACTGCAGCCCCACAGCGCCAGGGACCAGCAGCTCCCCGGATGCTCTGCCCTCCAGCACAGACCCTGCACTTCCCAAATCTTCTGTGGGCTCTGGAAGTTCTTCTCCTCTTTTCCTGCAGGCAGGAGGACACCCAGCTCTGCCTCCTCACTGCAGGCCAGCCCGGTGTCCATGAGTGGATAATCAGTGCCTTGTGACTCAGGGAGAAATCAGCAGCGAGCTGGTGGCTCTCCCCCTGGCCCTCAGACACTTGGATCTCCAAAAAATCACGAGTCCTCATTTCCCTGGTTTTTATCAAGGGTCCAAAGTGCCCTTCCTGAGTGGTCATCCCTGTGATAGAGCAAGTGCTGAGGTGCTGCTGTGTGGCAGGATTTGTGCTGTTCCCATCACTACTGTGCTCTGGGAGGGAAAGGGGACAAAGAATTATAGATCTGAGACAAAAACACCAACAGCATGGACAAGCTGTCACTTTGCATCCACACTCCCTTTACCTCCATGGCCTGGAAAAGGCCTCTCAGCCCTGTGACTTGGAGCCAGCAGGAGAATGAAGGAGCCAACAGAGCTCATGAGACTCTAGTTGCTTCCAAAGCACTGGCAAGCTCGAGCAGATACCACCACTGCCAGAGACCCACATGAGGTCTCTCCTCAACAGCTGCTCCCACACAGCTTCTCCATGCTGACAGTGAGGGCCAGTCTGGGCCTGGAGCAGAGGCAGCTCCATGGGAAGTCCATCAGCTGCGAGGCTGAGCTCTGCCCTTGGGGTCATAAGGATGTCCCCCAGGCTGGGATCTCAGCCCAGCCCGGGATCAGGCTTGCTTTGCTTCAAGGGTAGCTGTTCAATTACTTGAAACCCATTTCTGACAGCCACTGCCAAGGGCACTTTGTACAAACACAGTTCCCACAGCCAGGGCAGCTCTCAGCTATGGGGCTTTCACCGAAATGGCAGTGAGGAGATGAAGGGCAAGGCTTGTTTTGACATGATCTGGATGGCAGCTTTCAGCCACCACATGAATCTGACTCGATGGCTTTGTGCTCCTGGCAGGCAACAGCCACCAAGAGCCCCCCAAGAGTCACCTTTGTACTGGGTGAGGGCAACAGAAGAGAGGGGGTTAAACCCAGAAACTGAAGGGGAGGGAGCACAGCTAGGTGATGGGAGAGAGAGCAAACAGCCTCTAGTCCCTCCTGGGTGTGTGAACCATCAGAGCTCAGCTCCTGCCAGAGGGTCCTGGTGCATGGGCAGGAATGGGCTTTGAGGTGGGGGGGGAAGGAAAAGCCCAAGCTCCAAGCAGTGTGGATTGCAGGGCGGGTAAGGAGAATAAGAACCAGGAGGCTAGGCCTGCAAGAATTCACACCCTGTGCCCTCAGCTCCAAACACAGCTTAGTTGCTAACAATATTAAATTCCAAAAAGACTTGTAATGTAGGAAAATAAAATAAACATCCTGCACACTTACCCAATCCTGGTAAACAGCTTCCCATGGGCATGGAGAAAACTGAGGATGAACCTTTTGTTCAGCTGCATGGGAAAAAAAAAAAAAAAAGGAAAAAAAAGAGAGAGAGAGGAGAAAACAATTAAACTCTCTCCTATTTCCTGTGAATTAAGAATGTCCCCAGTGACAGAAGAACCTGGCCTGGATGCTGGGGGTGGCACTGGAGATGGGAACCAAATGGACATGCCCAAACTCTTACAAACATCATGCACAGAGGCAGAGGCAAGTGCCAAACAGCTGGAGCTGGAAGAGGAGTTGGGAGAGGCGGTGGAGACACAGCACCCTCTGCCGGGTCCTGAGATCCTGCACAGGGCTGCTGTGCCCTGTGAGCCCCAAACCCCACAGCCTGGGCACCCCAAACCCAATACCTGCACCCCAAAACCCGATATCTGCGCCCTGGGCACCTCAAACCCGACACCTGCACCCCAGAACCCAAATCTGATACCTACAGCCCGGGCACCCCAAAACCAAAAACACACCCCTGGAAACCCCCAAAGGTCTCTTTCCCCCTGTTCCACCAACTCAAAGCTTAGCACAGCCTAAGGGATTCTGCAGGAGTCCCCAAAGGCTGCCTTCTCCACTAGCATTCCCACCGATGGAAGAAACAACCCCACAAGCAGCAGCAGCAGCCTGTTCCGTGCTCCTGACTGTGTGAGAGGCAGAGCAGCAGCTGGACAAGGCAGAAGAGGGAGCAGGATGTCCTCCCCAGTGCTCTTGTGCAGAGCAAGCAGCACAGAGAGCTCAGCAGCAGCACTTGAGGCAATTGTTTGTGCCCTGCCAGGAGCCTCTGAGACCCTGCAGTGGCAGTGCTGCTATTGAACAGCTCCTGAAGTGCCCCGAGAAGCTGTGGCTGCCCCATTTCTGGAAGTGTTCAAGGCCAGGTTAGATGGGGCAGGGGGGGCTGGAACTGGATGGTCTTTAAGGTTCCTTCCTACTCAAACCATTCCACCATTCTGTGGACATGGAACTAAGGGGACACAGGGGAGCTGACTGTAGCACATGGTGTGAGGGCACTTCCTGCCCTGCTATGGTCTCCTGACTCCAAACCCTGACTTGAATAATTACCTACTACTGCTCCAGGCCACCTCTGCTCGCTCAGCACAGCTCTGGGCTTTGCCAGTCCTTATCCACCCGGCTCTGAGGACAGCTGTGGGTGGGTCAGCACTCACTCAGCCTGGCCCTGGAGGTGGCTGTGTCACAGCAGGAGTGGCCTGGCCTCGTTTTTACCTTCCCCAGAGCAGGAGGTTTTCCTCTCTCGCCTGTGCCTGCACAGCCTCAGCGCGCTGAGAAAAGCCAGGCTCCCAGCGCTGCGAGGGAGACGCTGACCAGGAGCGACCCAGAGCACCACCACGCTGCTCCAATCCACCCAGGGCTTTTACAGCTTCAACTCCTCCACTTCCACTCACAGCAGCACGGGGAGAGGATAGAATTACCTGGCAGGGCTGTGGCAGTGCCCAGCCAAGAGCTGGGCACACGCCAGAGGGTGCAGGGAGGGCATCAGTCAGTGCCTCCCAAGCACCCTGCCAAGCCTGGCTGTAGGGGACAGTTGTCATTGGCATCCCAGCTCTGGTGCCACCTCCCAGCTCCTTGCTGAGCCCCTGAGCTCATGCCACGACTGATGCCAGCTGCTCTGCACCTTCAGTGAGGTGTAATTAACCCGGCTGTGTTCCCGGAGGATCCATGCAGGAGAATGATGCCCTGCTGCAGAGCTGCTCCTGGGCCATGTGCGAGTTTGAACATAAAACCTGTCTCATAAAACAAGCCAGACCAATTAAACTGGCCCCCGCAGCAAGGGGTTCTTGCTTACTCACTATTTTACTGCTGCCCTAAAGAGCCCTTTCCACTAGAACTCAACTTGATTTGCCACCATTTTATTAACTCTGCAGATGGAACCCAGAAGAGGCTGGGGAATACTGGGACAGCACAGCAAAACCCTTATTCACTCTGCCAGTGAAGTTTGGATATAGCTGATTCTTCACCTTAGGACACATTGGTAGTTGAGACCTTGAAGCCTTTAACAGGTACTTTTTTTTTTTTTCAGGCAACACCTTGTGGAGGCAGACAGCTGGTTTGTGAGCAGCTCTGTGGCTCTGGCTGCAATCACAGCCCCTGACACAGACACAGCTAAAGGAATCTAAGGAATCACAGCCCCCAGCTCAGTGTGAGAGCCTTGGTGGGGCAGTGGACAGTGCTCTGCCCCACAGCAAGATGCTATGCAAGAGCTGGAAGAGGAAATCTATGCTCTGCACCCTTTGAGGGAGAATATGGAAAAGAGAAGGAGCTCGTGGCCTGACCCATCTCTACCAGAAAACAACACTTGTGGGCAGGCTGCAGGTGGGGGAAAGCAGAAATCAGGGCAGAAGTTTTCCTTCAAGGCCCACATTCACCCACAGTCCCAGGAGGGTTCTGCAATGCCCACACTTTACCAGCAGCAGGGGAAAACCAATATTCCCCACCTCAAATGGAAAGTGACACCCAGCAGGGACATGCCCAGAGTGTTTCCACAGACACCCAGCTCCAGGAGAGCTTTCCAGGACATTGGCTTCACCCCCATTTTCTCAGAGCAAGTTTCACACTCAGCCTTTTCACTCACAATGCCAAGGACTAACCAATCACACTCCCCAGGAACCAGTACAGAACTGGGATAGAGATATGTGCTTACCTATAATTGTTTTTAAGGAAATGTGATACCTGCCTCTAGGAATGAAGCATGTTTCATGCCTCTTGCCAACTTAATCACAACCCCAGCAAGCCCAGGCAGGCAGCCCTGTGTGCCCCAGCACTGTGGCATCTCAAACAGGCACCTCACACCTCTTTTCACCACTTTTTCTCACAGCCTCGAGGTTTTGATGAGCTCATCACTCAACTTCGGACCTTTCATCTTCGAGTTCATGCTAAGGCCATGGGGCTGCTTTGACTGGGCTTTTCTCTAGATGACTGTTTCCCCACTGACTCACCTGTCCCTCAGCCTCTGGGAGCTCTCCCAGCTCCTCCCATCAAACTCAGCTTCTCACGGGGAGAGAGAAACAGGGACCTCAGTAAGTGGCCTGGCACAGAGTTCTGTCACCTGCTGTTCATTCACCATGGTGGTGATGAACACTTCCCAAAAGCACTGCCAGCATGCTCCCTACCCTGACAGTGCTACCACAAGACCTACAACAACAACAACTCACTGCCTTCCCCTCACTCACTGTGCAGCCCAAAAGTGGTTCCCTCCAAAGATTTCCCAAAAATGGCCCTTGTGCTGGCACCAGGATGCCAGACCAGGACTCCCTGTACACTGACATCGCTGCCCTTTGTGGGCAGCTCTTCTCCTTAGGACAGGGAACCAAATTTGGATAGTCCCAGTTGCTCACTTGGGAAAAGCCCATCAAGAAAAGCTTATACAACAATGAAACTATGTCAAAAACTGGATTTTGGCCCTTCCAGCTGAACAGCGGGCATCACCGATATGGAAGTTATGAGCATACAGTGAAGGCATTAGTTATAAAAACAAACCAGCTGTCAAGAAGAAGAAGGGGTCCCTGCACACAGTAGTGCCTGAAGCTGAAAACAGCTGTTTCTGCTGTCATGAGTCAGCATGTGCAGACAGACTAAATCCACCTGGGAAGAGGCAACCTCACCAGAGGAAGCAGCCCAGTGCTGCTTGGGGAGCATTCGCACACCTCGCCGCCAACCCAACTGGATTTGTTGCCATGGAAGGAATCAACAGTGACTAACAACTTCTCGTGGAGCAGCTAAAAGAGCAGAGATAGCAACGGGGCTGAACAGCCAGCTCAAATCTCCTGGAGGCCATGGGGAGCACGGCCTGACAGCAACATGGAATCGCTCGGGCAGCTTTGGGAAAGGGAAGTCTTGTCTCCAGCCAGGAGAGAAGAAAGCAAGACTCAATCTGCAGAGACTGCACTGACCACACTGAAGATGGTATTCCCCAGCACAGCAATGCTGGAAATGCCACCAGAGAGCACAGGAAAAGCAGTGCCATGACCCAGGCTAGGCAGCAGTGCTGCCAACTCCACTTGAACCCAGCATGGACCCATTTGGATTGCACAGAGCTTTGGCACCTGAGCATCAGCCCCAGCTGTGAAGGAGGCACCAAATAAGGGAAAGATTCTGGAGAAGCGACTCCTGGGGAAAAAGCGTTTCAAGTTAAAAATTGTTACTTCAGGTTTGGAAGTAAATTCCAGGATCTGGTCTTTATCAAGCGAGGCAAACTTTCTTCAACATCAGCAAAGCATCTGTGGAGCAGAAAGCGGTGTCAGAGTCAAAATAGGGCTGCAAAAGACAAGTCCATTAATCAAGAGACCAGATGCAAAAGTGCCTGTAACAAATGCGCTGTCTCCACTGGAGTGGAAGGGCCTGGAGCACAGCAGGATGTTCTCCTGAGTCTAAGGGTCTCCTCAGTGACAAGGGGTTGGGATACAGACCACAGAGCCACACAGCTCTGCTCCAAAACACGTACCACGCTCAGCTCAAATATTTTCAGGGTTTCTTGGGCAGTCAGGCTTCTCCAGGCACAGCTTCCTTGCTGAGAACTGTGTGCAATAACATCCAGGCACCCGAAACGTGCCGTATTCTCACTCCCAGCTCAAGGGTTAGACAAACCACATTGAGATTATTCCTCTCTTTCCACAGGCAGCTCTTTCAGAGCTTCACTCCACCCAGCCCAAGAGCAGCCTGCTACCTGTCCTGGAGATGGCCACAAAAATACCAACCTGAGCCTTTATCCCACACTATGCCAAATTTGCAAGGCACAGCTCATGGAATTATCACACTGAAACACCCAACACTGATACAGAGACTCCTGAAAAGCCCAGAATGCTGCAGTGGGCTCGACTGGCAGGATACCAGGAGGAGTTTTTGCTGCTACAGGTGTAATCCTGCCAAAGTGCTGGTGGAAAGGGTTTTGTGCAAATGGCTACCTACATAAAGGAGAGCAGACAAAAGGGCTGTTAAGATTGTCTGGCATTTTTGCAGTGTTTACAAGGTACCCACAGAGCTGTGGGCAAATTCCAGCTGGGCTAATTAACGTAATCACTTCTCTTCATATACCACCTGCAACCACAAATGGATACAGGGCTTGCCTTGGCTTCTTCTTGCCACGTGTTTAGTGCAGGTTTCTGCTTAGCAGTCGCAATGTCCTGCCTTGAAATGGCTTAATTTCTGTAGCAGCAGAAGCAATTCCAGTGAAAATCCTGCTATTTAACATCAGACACTGCACAAACGTAAAATCCAATTTGCTATGACATGGGAGAGAGAGGGAACCCTGATGCATCATGGCCTTGAGGCATAAGAAAATTAATTTACAGGTAAAGAGACACTGAGACACTCCTGCAGCTTCCTCATCTTTCACAGTGCAGCAGCTCCAGGACACATCTCATGGCTATAAGAGTTACAAGCCAGCAGCCCAGCAAGAGAAAAAAAAGGCATTTAAGAAGCCCCTTGGCAAAAGCAGTGAGCTTTTGAGTTCTTCCTGCATCCCTGCAGGGATCAGGTGAGAGGAAAAATGTTAAGCAAGAAAATTATCTGCTTTAGTAACGTAAAGATCCAACTATGGTAACTTCACTGGCTTCAAAACAAGTGTCTGACTTCTCAATAAATTCAACATAATTTCATAACGAATTTACTAGCAGAACTTCCAACTCAGTGAAAGCAGGTCAAACAGAATATTTATATGTGTGTTATTTCCTTTTCAACCAAGCTTGTATCTAAATTTGGGTTCCATGAATTAGTAATACGCACCATTCTTGAAAAAATATTATCATTAAATGAATAAACTGATCCAGTAACCTCTTAAAGAGAGGTCTTCAGGGATCCTCACTGAACTGGATGGAAAGAGGATGGTAGAGATTCACTAGCAACGTTTTTAATCAACAGAAGGAAATTCTGCTGTCAAACTGCCCGTTTGGAGCAGCCAGTAACGATGGCTACAGAACACTCACACAGGGTTTATTATAACAGCTTCAAAATCTGGGGGTTTCCAGCATCAAATGTCATGTTATTCATCTGGCATCACATGCAAAATTAAGCCTCCAGGAGATCGTGCCCGAGGCAGCTTCTCCAAAAAGCCTTTAGGGACCACAATGGCTGAATGCCCAATGCAATGTCCAGCAAAAAAGGATTAAACACATCCCTTGGATGTGCAAGCAGAGCAGGCACTGGACAGCACATTCACATCTAAATACAGCACTGAAATATTGCACCCAGCTCTAGTGCCCTTATTTTTAAAAGGATGCTGAAAAATTGGAAAGAGTCCCGAAAACAGCCATAAAAGTGATTCAAAGGCTAGAAATGTTGCCTTGCAGTGAAAAATTTAAACAGCTCAATCTGTTCAGTGTTATCAAAATAAGACTGGGAGGCGATAGGATTGCTGGATGCAAAGTGCCTCCGTGGTACTTAAGGGCTCTTCACACTTGCAGAACAGCAGAGCAGGGGAACAAACTGGGAACATTCACTCTGTAAGGAAGGTAAAAGCATCTCAAAACCGGTGCAATTATCACTGGAATGAACTCCCCAGGAAAAGGGTGGATTCTCAAGGCTGGATGTCTTTCTGGAAGTACTGCTTGAGCCAAACACGAATTATTTGGCTTCATATAGGAGTAGCAGGGTGAAATTTAAGGACCTGTGATATACAGGAGATCAGACTAGATGATCTAATGGTCCCTGCTGACCATAAACTCTCTGAATCTATGCAAACACGCCAGAAAGTCCTCAGCTGAGATATCAAGTTCACTTTTGACACAAAACTTTTCACAAATTGGCTCTGGTGCCTCAGGTTGTTTAGGATACAAGTTCAACTCTTCAAAGCTGCATCTGGTAAAGCACTGAAAGCCCAGGCAGAGCTCTCTGTGTCCAGCAGGTAAAGAGGAGGCCACATGTGCACTGAAGCAGCCCCAACCAAAAGCAGCTTATACTCAAACACTCATTGTCTGCCAGGAATAAACAGTGTTCACCTTCCTGTGACAGAAAACTGACCCTAAGAGATGTGTGATGAATTCTGGCTGTAAGAGATCAGCTGTTAAGGCAGCTCAGGGTGTTGTCAGCCTTCTTCACTACTCCAAAGCAGATTATTTGTGGGGTTAAAGCTCAAAGGAGGGAGATAATGTGAGAAACTAAGAAGGGTGAAGACTGAAGAGATCAAACCCTGAAAGGCTTAGGATGGAGTTTGGCCAAGAGAGGAGACATTTGGACAACAGGCTGAGCAGAGACAGAGCCTTCCAGAAGGATGACAGCATTTATCTCACGCAACCTTCCCATTCCCACTCTTCCAGCCACGGGATAACAGCAGCTGCTCCCAGCCAGGCTGTGCCTCAGCCTCCCACAGCCCACAGGTAGTTTGTCCATCCTGCTGCATCTCCCTGTCTGTCCACTTTGAATTATGCAGCAATGAGATCTGCTGGGGAGGAAGAGTAGAGCCAAGGACAGAGGAAATGACACAGACTCCAGCAGGTTCCACTCCCTGATCCTCCGGAAGGAAGTTTCTTTCCTAGTACCCACCTCCACAGTGGATATGAAGACTGTCTGGAAATGGCTCATTTAACACTGAAGAGGAATAAACATTCCCCATGGCAGAATTAAGAGGTTTGGCTGTGGGATACGAGGTGCCAATCTCAAAAAGTCGGCAACAGACAGCAGGAAGCGTTGGCCTGGGCCAACTTCAGACAAAGATCAAGGTTAGACTAACAACAAAAAAGAGATCTCAAGAGAAATCAGTGTCTACAGCCTTCACCCAGCTCTGGGAAATCTCCCAAGCCTGCTATTAAGATATTTTACTTCCTTTACTAGTGCTGCCAATCGTGGCAGCATTCTCATCTCAAGTGCAAACTCTCCCTCCCAACACCACTGTGCAGCACCAGGATCATCAAACCCACTGCTCAGAGAAAGGCCTCGTGTGCAGCAGCAGGAGGGGGTTTGGTTACACACAAACCCCTGCCTGATCAGCACCAGCAGGAGAGGAAATGAGGAAAGAGTGACTGACAGGGAAAGGCGGTTTCTGGATGATTGTACTTGGTTTTAGGGTATGAGAAACTTGTTGGAACATGAAGTCTCGCTCCCCTCACCGCAGCCTCTCTGAGCACTGGGATAGAGCAGAGCCTCTCACACAGAAACAGCTCATTGATGTCCTTGTAGAGCTCCCACCTCTGATCCACCACACACATTAGCACCAGATGCCTGCTGCCAGAAGAACATGCCAGTGTCTCTCCCTTTCAGGCAGCATTAGCCCCTGCCTTGCTCTTTACAGTTAAATAAAACCACCAATGTGGTCTAAAAAGAAGGGGGGTTGAAAAAAGAAAAAAAAAATCAACACCAACCTCTGGAAACTGTTACAAATAGCTCAGCCTTCACTTTCTTGGTAGTGACAAAAGGTCAGGATTGTGCTGGAAAGCAACATTTGGGTTCTACATGACATGAGTGCAACAGGCTGAATTGGGCTGTGGCAGAGCAGCACTGAGCATCCACGGAACATCACAAACCCAGGCAAAGTGGCACAGCATTTCTGGTTGGATTGCTAACGCAGGAACTGCAGATGAGAAGGTTTTTATCAGCAATTTAAAGTGAAAAATCCACTTATTAAAAAAAAATTAAGTGCAAACAGGGATGGTGCACAACTGGCAGGTGAAAAAAGCCAGTGCTGAGCTGCATGGCTGAGTGTCACGTCTCAAACCCAGCAAGGCCAGGAGTGTGGTTTTGGTGTTTAACCAGCTTCAACTGCAGCCTGGCACTCTTTTACTTCCTCTGCAGAGAAGTCTTCTCACTGCTGGGGGAAAGAAACCAACCTCACCATGTGAATCAAAACGGCTGGAGTAAAAGTAAAGCCCCAAGGTGGTTTGGTGGCCGAGGTCATATCAGGAGGCAGAGGGGTTGCAGGCAGGGCAAAGTATTCAGAAATACTCACTCTGCCAACCAAGAGATTACAGAAGAGGAGGCAGGGCAGAGAATTAATGCAAGTCCAGCAGTAAAGAGGCTGAGAAGCCTCATTCACACGCCACCAGCTCCCCCCGTGCTCAAAACAGTTTGTAAACTGTTTCCTAAACACAAAGGAAAAAAAAACCCCAGACCTAGTCCTGACCTCCATGAATGAGTAACCAAACCCAACAGCTTCCTGCAAGCTTTTGGGGGTGAGAAAAATGAGGACAGGACAGAGGGAACTCCACAATTTCACCCTCTCAAGTACTGCTTTGGGCACAAAGATTAAGGATGCAAGAGCTCTTGCTGTTCTCTCATGTGGGCGGTGGATAAAGGCCAGAAATAAGGGAAGGCAGCCCTGAGCTGTCTGCTGGTGCCTGGCATTCCCACCCCAGAGAGCAGCTCTGCTTGTTGCTGTGCTGCAGGGGAGGCTCAGCAGGGGCTGGCAGCTCTGCAGAGGTGTGGATCAAACACAGCCATGAGCAGGCTGTGAGGGAAGCACTGCCATCCCCTGACAGCAAAGACAGACCATAATAGACCACAGACAGGATCACTTACATCCAACACCAGACAACATCTAACCATAGAAGGGACAAACTTCCTGACCTGACACAAGCCACCCTCCTGTGACAAGGTGCTGACACTGTAAGACCTTGTGTGTATCCCACTAATGCCTCCTTTGGTGAGAAAAACCTGAGGGGACACTGGGGACACTCCCTTGTGTGTCACCTCCCTTTGGGGACACACCTACACCACTGCTGTGGTGGGGCTCAGATGTTTAACTGCTGTGGGAGCAGCTTCAGCAGCAAGCAGCACACAGGGCATGTCCAGGCACTGCTGGGCTAGGGGGTCCCATTCCCTCCACCCTCTGCACCAGCATCTAATTTTGGGTTAAAAAACCCCAGAAGCGTGCAAGAGTCAGCACAGGACATCAAATGCAGCCTGTAGGGTTACCTCCTTGGGGAGCCATGCCCCAGCAGTGGGGGAAGGCAGCAAACCTGTGCTTTCACCCTGCCCATCTTTCACCCATTTCACCCCAGCTGCCTGGGCTCATTTTCCAGATCAGAGGCTCCTAAAATGGACCATTTTAGGAGGGCTTTGCCCATCTGACACCACGGAGGTATCACATGAAGGAGCCCTGTAGGAGCCCTGTACTTCATCCAGCAAAGATTATTCATAAGTCTGCAAAGAAAAGATCAATCTTCCACTGTCCTGAGCGAAACCACCCAACCATGCTGGCAGTGAGGAGAAATGCTCCCACCAGCCTGGCAGGGATGCAGCAAAAATAATGAGTTCCCCAAGCAGCCTCTTCTCCGTGCATCTATATGGAAGAACAACCATCATTACAGCAATACATCATTTCCACTTCTGCCTGTCACTTACCTCTAGTCATGTGTAATGGAACAGAGTTACAAGGTGAGGGGAAGAGCTGAGAGCAGAGGGAGCAGCTCTAACAAACGGGGGTGTCTCTGGGGTATATTTGCATGAGTAAAGTTTGGCCATGCTTAGAGACACTCAGCTCACACCACAACAGCCTCTGAACACAGCAGACACTCCCAGGGAGCAGAGGCAGTGACATCAAGGTGACCCTAACTCTGAACGTGGGTCACTACTGCTCCTGTATGTGACTGGTCCAAGCAAAGGACAGGCTACAGGAGCAGAATGGCCAAGAAACCCCCACCACAACTGCTACCAGACTAAAATGAGGTTTTATCCCTCCAGATGCAAAGTCCAAGCTCCACCAGATGAAAAAGTGCATGGGCTGAAACCAGGCAGGAGAAGAAGCCAGCCCAGTCACCCAAGTGGCTGCTGCCCAAGAGGAACAAGTGCACAGAGCAGGAACAACAAACATCACCAATGAAAAATGGATGTGAAACATACAGGAGCTGACTGGGACAGTGACCCTTCTCACTAAGAACAGACAGCCCCCAACCAGGATAAGTTTACAGGTAGCTAAATCCTGACTTGGAGGGAAGAAGGTGGGACAGCTCTCACAACCTCTTTTGCTTTGAGAAGACAGTGCCCTCATCCAGCTGCAGAGGAACATTTTTTTTGGTAGACCTCCTGGTGGTATTTACTGCTCACTTGTGGAAACCCTGGTGCACTGTCCACACTCCCTGCTGCTGAGAAGAAAGTCTGGGTAAAGAACTGGAAGTTAAAACCTGCTCTGAACTCCAGAGCTAATGATTCCACCCCAATTTCTCTGCCACTGCAAAGGAGCTGTTGCTCCATGGACACCCAGCAAATCCAAAACCTCTATCCCTGCCCAGCAGGCTGAAGAAAAATGGGAATGTTCCTGCAGCTAATGCACAAGGCTGTGACAGCAGATCTTGACTCTGCCCTTTGCTTTCCCAAGAGCTTTTCGGGTGGCCCTACCAAACTTTTGATGGCTCTACAAGGCTGACCTCGCACAAAGAGGCTAAGAGACTTAATTCTTTAATGATGATGAAGTATTCAGACATCTGGAGAGAAGTATTATTCAATTACTGGCCTGCCAAGGGAAAACCTCTCTTCCCCAGTCTTAGCTGCAGCAATCTTTATTAGTGCCTGCATGCTGCGTGGTAACACAAGGAAGTGTCTACTGCAGAGCACAGGCAGCAGGCAGCAGCAATTGTGAGAACCTTAACTCAGCATTTCCTGACAGGAGTGATTAAAATCTCAAACTCAGTGTAATATTAGCACTTTCTCAAGAGACTGACAGCCCGTTTGCCCTGTTTACTTTACCAATTCACAGCCTGCAGAGCAAACTGCTTATGGTACTAGCAGATTTAAGATGAATACAGACCCAGGGCAAATGATACCAGTGGCAGAGGAGAAATAGCAGAGGCTCAGCTCTTCAGCTCACAAACACAACTGCTCATTTGCTCAGCCTCCTTTTTTGCATTTTGGATTGGAATTGCACATGAAGTGACCAGGTAAAGGTCAGCCTGGGCCCTCCTGCCCCTGCACACACAGAAACAGCAACGGACAAGAGACCACAGAGAACAGCAGCTCACAGAATGAAACCCCAAAAGGCTGTGGCCGAAACAGCCAAAACCCTGAGCACAAAACAGCCAGGCTGCAACTCCAACATTTCCTCAGCTCACTTTGAAACTGTCCCATGCCCTGTGTGCCAGCAGTGCCAAATCCTGTGACAGGGAAGGGGTCAAACAGAGATTTAGACCCCTCAATGTGCACAGGTGGTGCATTCTTCCAGTTCTGCATCTTCCTAGCAAAGGTGGTGGAGCAAACTGTGAAAGAGGCAGCTCTGCCAAGCCTCTACCTAAACACACAGTGCAAGGCAAACTGCCAGCCCCACACACTTCCCTCATCACAGAAATGGATGCAGTATGAGCTGGCCTTCTCACTCTTGCCATCCCACATTACTAACTCCAGCCTGTGGGCTCCTGACCCTGAAATAAAGCAATTTTTGGGCCTCTGTATAGAGCTGCACATGGGAAAATGAAGTCACTCTTGAGCAGAGATGTGTAAGCACGTGCTGACAGGGACAGCACACACACCAGCAGGTCCTGGGAGAGCAGTCGTGCAGCACCTCCCTGCCAAGTGTGTCATGTCACAGGACTGGCACCTCACCACCTGCACAATGAAGGGAGCCACTACTGAGGACAGAAAACATCCCCAGTCGATTTCTTGCCACCTGTAGAAGAGCCAGCATCCTCACAGGCAAACCACCTGTGGCAGGGTTTGAAGCAACAGCCTCTGTCTGAAAGGTGCAAGCAGCCTCTCTCCCACACTTCTGCCCAGAATGCATCCAGAGCTGCTGTATCTCTACTTGCAGTGTTATATCTGCTGCTGGAATCTGAAATTACCCATTCTACCCTGAAAAATTCCCTCCTCTGGCCCACAAACAGCTGCCACAAGACTGATGCCTCTGCAACCTGCAGAGCACAGCTGTCAGGACCAACACAGAACACAGCCTGCCTCTGCCTTTCCAAGGACAAAAGCTGGCAAGGAAGAGAGCGAGGAGGCAATGACATTTTTAGCCTCATTTCCCCAAAATGACACACAAACGCTGGCACTCATCCCCTGGGAGCAGAGCTGCTCCCTTCCGCCCGGCTGGGGATGTGGGGCAGAGGTGCTGCCAGGACCAGGGCTGCTCCAGCTCCTGTCCCTTCCGAGGCCAAACAGTGCCACACAGTGGCAACTCAGGGCTGCTCGGCTCCTCTCCAGCCACGCAGCTCCAAAACACTCGGGGATGCTGCGAGGAACAGGCTAAGAGGCTACAGCTTCAAGGAGGAAGGAGTTCAGAGCTTCCCGAAGAGCTGATGTCTTTATCCAGCCCACGGCTTCACAGCTTTGGAGCTTTGGCAGCCACACAGATTTCAGGGTTTTTTTCCACATGGTTATTTTGGGTGACATGGCCCCATAAGCAGTTGTGTTAACTCGAGTGCTGCCCCACAGCAGGCACAGGCAGCCTGAGAATAAATATCTTGGCTGCCAAAACCAACAGTGCCCAAACCCAAGCCCTCAGCTCACCCCACTCTTCTGCCATTCTATTTCAGATGGTGTGGCTTCTTCACAGTCAGAAAGCTCATGCTATCCACGAGCCAATGTTTCAAACAGAAAGAAATCAAGACTAATGGTAAATATCAGACAAATCTGGACAGACAGTGCCAGCAAGCTGCACTTCAGAGAGCACAGACCCCACTGAACAGACCAAGGGGAAGCTCCAGCACAAAGTGCTGCACTACAAACACATCACTGCCTCCCACTCTGCCAGCTGCTACACTGCCTCGTGTGAGAACACTGTAAAGGAGAAACCCCCAGTGCCCCAGAAATGCTCACAGCATCTTATGCCAAGCATCTTCATCAATGATTGATGGAGAAGCTAAAGCTTGGCACATTGCTTTCAATGACGCTGAGGAAGCAAAAGTCCCCAGAAGAAAAGCTGAGGAGAGAGAAAACAACCAAGGGCAGGAACATCTGAAAAATGCTGCAGCAACGTGCCAGAGCTTATCTTTCAAAGCTCCAAGACTTCACCCCAGTTCCACCCAGCTGAAGTCACAAACTCATTACAAAAGTGCGAATCTGAGAAGCTTTGGGCCCCACAGTGTTCAGGGAAGGTCTTCCCAGTCCTCCTAAAACTCCCATCCTTAACAGCCATTTTAGGACAGGCAGCCCAGAGCTCCCTGGCAAGTTCTCTTGCAAGTCAAATGTGCCAGAGCACTGCAAAGATTCCTGGAGGATGAGCTCCCAACCACCACTGCCTTCGCCCACATTCCTGGGCTTGACAAACAGAGCTCACCCAGGCTCCTCCTGCAAGGTACAGCTGGACAGGCTCACAGGAGACACCACCAGTTAATTAGATTTTTAATTTTTGCAAAAGAAAGGTGCTGATCCAGCCACTCAGCAGAGCAAGTTATGCAAATGTAACACCTACACTGGAAATTGAAACCACTGTTTTCACATTCCCAGTGCAAACCTCCAATCATCTGGCAATGGGACAAGTGACACTTCCAGAACAAGCCTCAGAACTTCCAGGGTCACTGTTAACCCTGGTCTCCAGCACCTGACCTCATTTCCCACCGGGAACCTCACCCAAGTTAGAGCAGAAGCATTTTACAGCATCTTCTGTTTGTGCCTCTCCTGCTCCACATCAGCCACGCCAGTGCGCTCTGCCAAAAAACGGATGGTAACAACATGCCTTAAACACGAGAGGCACGAGGTCACCAGCTCCTCAGCCTGACCCAGGCACAGCTCCCACAGGGAAAGCCAAAACACTGGAAAATTTAGCAACAGGAAAGCAAAACAGATCCAGTGTCATTCCACCGCATTCCAAACGCATGACACCAAAGCCAACCGCTGCCTCCTGCGGTACTCACGTCGCTGGGGCTGAGGTTCCCAAGCCCGTTGTCCTGCTCGGAATCCCGGCCAGATTCGTGGCCCTGGGAGGAACGGGGATGGGAGGGATGGATCCAGATCTCCAGCCTCGTGGCATCATCTCCCACTTGTCGCAGGGTGGATTTCTTGCCTTTCCCCCGGCGGTTGGGGCTCACATCCAGCACCTGGTGTTTCCTCTGCTCCATCTGCTCGGACTGGGCACACAGGACACATTGAGATCACTCGGGGATCAGAGGTCAGGGGAAGTGTGTCATTTTATTTACATGGGAAAATTAGCCCTTTCCCTCTTTTCACAACCACAGTGACTCATGGACAGGTCTAGAGTTTGGTTCTGACACTACAGGACAGTGCAGGTGAGAGGTTTTCAATTCTAATTATCCCAGGAGTGTGTTACAGCCAATGGGGTATTTGGGGTGACTCCCGGGGCACAAAGGCACTGCAGCTTCCCTTATCCATCCCCATAGGTGTGAGGCACATATGGAACAAAGCAATGATTGTGCCACATGCTAAAGCCATGCTGCAATCCACAGCACCCTTGCTGAGCTCAAAACTAGTTTGTGACCCAGAACAAGAGATTCAGCTGCCCAAATCAATCCAAAACGATCATTCTGAAGGCTGCCTCTCAGAGAATTTCTTAGAAGTAGGTAAGGAGTGTCTCCAAGCCTAAAAGCCACCATCAGTCAGTACGGGTAGGTGCAGCTCCAGGACTCACCTTGCGTTTTGTCTCCTCAAACAGACTCATGAGGCTCTCCTTGGCAGTGAGGATGGGGTTGCTGGCAGCCAGGCTGCGCATGTAGTAGTACACAGCATCCAGCTTCCTCCTCTGCAAAAAAAACCAAGCAGGCTCAGAGCTGCCACTCCTTCTGGGGCATCCAGAGCCAGGATCCCATATGCTTCCCCTTCCCTGTCCCTCAATACATGTGCCCTCTCTCTCAGTACTGCCTGGGAGAAATAGAAAGGTCCTTCCCAGCCATGCAGAAAAGGTGTTTCTGAACCCTGCAGTTCTGAACTGCTCTACTTTAAACCAGCATCTTCCGGTGTTGTGAACACACAAATCCCTACCAGCCTCTGTGCCCCAGCATGATGTTTCCATTATCTGCTGTCACATCTTGCCTGAAGTCAGTATTCCTGCATGGCTGGAGTAGCCAGCACAACTGAAACTCAAGGAAGTCACATGTGGATGTTTCTCAGACAAATGCCCACAGGTTCAATGATAAGATAGCAAACAGATGGCTCTGAGCACAAAAATCTCATGCAAAAAGTGGGCTATGTTTTAAACTTTCAACAATTACACTCTCAACAGCCCACAGCACAGTCCCCAAAACCCCTGAGGGAGTAGCGTGTATCTCACAAAGCTGCCTGAAGCCACAGCAGCTGGAATTCACACAGCACATCCTGCCATAAGCTTTTTTTCTTTCAAGAAAAAACCCAAACCATCTGAGCACTGCCCTAAACAATGCCTTTCTCCACCAGATGGAATCTCACAGCCATCCCAGAGGCTCTCCCTCTGCCTGCACATCCTTGCACGAGGAGCAACTCACCGTGTAGATGGCCAGAAGTGCCAGCTGGTTGTAGGGACGGCCGTTCTTGGGAGCAATTTGCTGAGCCTTCAGGTACCAGCTGGAGAAGGAAGAAACCAGAGATAAAGAACATCAGGCTGCCTTCCCTGTCTTTAAGGGTGCAGAACTGCCCTTGGAATAGGCATTTCTGCAGGGAACAGGCCCTTCCCACAAGTGCCCTCTGCCTGCAGGAGTGAGCACAGACAGCGAGCTGTGCCCATCCTGGACAGGAATGAGGGACAGGAGAGGAAAATACCCCTGCAAAGGAAATACTCCTGGCTCACCCCATAGATGAGCAGGAAGCAACAAGTGCCAGTAAGTTCTGATGGAGTCAGAACATATGGATGCAAAAGCCACCAGGAAATACAAGAGCAACTCTCAGCAGTCTAAACCCTCCCTGCTGGAGCATCAGCACAGGAAAACTTCCACATTAGATGGAGGGTGACTGGAACAGCAAAATTCACTTCGTCTTTCAGCCTTACACGACTGCCATACAAGAGAGGAGCGGAAAGACTTTAAAAAAGGAGGAGAAAGACTTTGGCTAGAGGAAAGTTCAGGGATGAAATGAGATCCATCCCTTGCATCCAGAGGCAGAGCTGTGCTAGAAGGACACAGCAGCAGTGTGCCTACCTGCGGGCCTTGCCGTAGTTCGCCGTGTCGTTCGCCTGCTCCCTGTACCGGCAAATGTCCCCCTGGCAGATCATGCACCTCTGGGCACTGATCAGCGCGTACTTCACCTGCAAAGGAGCAGCCATGGACCACCTGGGACACAGCCCTGACTCACCTGCACACCCAGCGAGCCCACAGGGGTTGTACAGAGCCAAGGGGAGGTCAGTGATGCACTGAAGGTCTCACAAAAGGGCAGCAGAATGAAATGAAAAGGCTCCATGGCATTGGTTCAGCATTTGTAGGGGCAAGCCAATCCCCTAAACACCTCCTCTCTGACACAATAGCCCACCTCTCTCCAGAAGGGAGTTGTTCAGTCCATGACCAATTTGAGGACAGCTGTTAGATAAACACATCTCTCTGGGAATGGAGCTGGACTAAAATATCCTTTCCCAGCTGTCCCTTGCACCTGCACTCACAGGGCAACACATCGGGGAGGCAGCACAACTGCCAGCTCTCCCTCATTATTCTGGATTTCACAGGCAGAAAAATGAGATGCTCAATATCTAAGGTAGGTCAGGATGCCTTTGGACACTTCTTTCCTTGATTAGCTCTGGTCACAGTGCTGGTACAAAACAAGCTCTTTACAAAGGAAGCTAAGAAATGTTACTGCACCAGAGTGCAGAGTTATCCAGCAGCTGAGAAAGATTCCCTGCAAACAAACTGACTCTGTTTGGAGTGGCCTTGGCAAGGGCAGCACACTGAATTCAGCACTTTGCACAGAATTACCAGGATGAGAAGGCTCAAAGAGGAAGCCAACCTACCATTTTCCTGAGAGGTTTACTCCGGATGGCCATCCCATCCATGTAGTCCTCGAGCTTGAACTGGTAGGACACCTGCAGCTTCTGGAGGAGGCTGTCAAAAAAAGAAGAGCCCTGCAAAACACACACAAACACACACTTGGATGTTATGATCTTTCTGATGACAAACATAAAATCACCACGCCATCCCTGTGATGTGCAAGAAAGGAGGTGCACCTCCCTGAGGTTTGGGCTGTTTCCCTTCAGAACACAAGGAGGTTGGGGGATCTCCAGCCTCAGAGGTTTTAAGACTGAGCTACACAAAATCAAGACTAACTTGATTTAGCATTTAACGAGTCCTGGTCTGAGCAGGAGGTTGGACTAAGGGCCTCCAGCAGTCCCTTTCCCACCCTAATTCTGTAAAATCCTCTCAGGTCTGTCAACCCACCTGGTACAAACACTAAACCAAGCTGCAGTTTTACAGAATGACTTCCAAGCAAATTTGGTAAAGATGGCACAAACCTCCAGGAATGATTCCGTTTAGCTGTAACTACAGGGCATTTATTTCATTTCAGTTTAAATAAATTTCTAATTAACACAAACACACCAAAACAAGCCTGGTTGAAATTGTAACAGATATCTACCTGGACCTACACCTGCCACACTAAACCATAATGGAAGGAGGATGCTTAGACACATAAGGACAACCTAAGGAACCTGGAGGCATGAACAGAATCAAGATGACCAGCTGCCCCATTACACCATTCCTTTCTAAAAACCAGTCAATCCCACTCAAAAGTTTAGTAAAATTTGGAGATGTTTCTCTCCTCTTACCTCATCCAGAAGCAGGAGCAGTTTGTTCCGAATTTCTTGGGCATTTTCCCCTTGAGGGTCTTTGAGGAGCTGCCGGAATTTCTCGATCACCTGGTAAAAAGCATTCTTCCACAGCAACTGGTCCACGTTCTGGGTGTCAGAGAACTCAATATCCATCAGGATGCACCGTTCATAGAGCTGCAGCATCTCCACCCTACAGCAAAACACAGTCAGGGAGTGGTCAATGCAACAGCAACTGCCAGGGAACACATGCTGAACCACCTGCTGCTCACATCCAGCTGTCAGCAGCACTCTACAAATCAGTGTTTCCACACACATCCCCCAGAGAGAGGGGAGCTGCTGCAATCTAACACCCTGCCTGCTCCAAGAGGGCAAATCTAAAAGGACCACCTCCCTTGTACAGGGCATCAGAACGGATCAAGGCTTGGCAAAGAGCAATGAGAAAGGCTACAGTTCTGCCAACAGAGAGGCACAAGTGTCTCCTGATGCTAAGACAGAGAACAAATGCACTGCCAGGCTCTGCTCCTTCTGAGCACAAGGTCTGGGCTAGGAACAAACACACCAAGAACCACAGGGCAAAAGAGGTCTTGGCATTAAAATGATCCCCACCCTACCTTCCACCCAACCAAAACACACAGCAGAGACACAGACCCTGTTTCTTCAAAAATGAATGAGTTGGGAACATCACACCCAATGGAAAAAAAGCCTCAGAGCCTGAGAAATCACACTCCCCTTGTGAGATGCCTACAGCCCTGCCTGGATGCTGGAGCAGAATTCCTCCCCCAACTTCAATAAAACAGCTGCAAGCTAGGAACAGCTCTGAAATGCGAGGGTAAGTTTATGGTAAAGGGGATCCTCAGCTGTTCCTGCCTTGGCAGCCTTATTCCTTATAATCTTTCATGTCCTACAGAAACAGTATGAAAGTGTGGATGGTAAAGCCTGGAGTGAAGCGAGATGGCAATGGCTGGAAGAGCCTGACAGGGTAAGAGAAGGATGCTGGTGGGTTCCTGCATAAAGCACAGAGCCAGGATGGGCTGCCTGACCCCACAGAGCCCCCAAATGCTGCACACACACCTGGACAGCACAAACACCAAGGGAACTGGACATTTCTGCAGACATTTCCACAGGCCACAGCAGCACCCCACAGTGTTTCCTCTCCCTCCACACAACAGCTCTGGGTGACCTGAGCACCTTGAGGAAGACCTGAAACCTCTAGTGCTGCTTCAATCACAGACATATCCCACCCCATGGTCTATAGAGCAAATGTCCAAAACACAGAACAAGGCCTGAAATGAGCTCAGTTACTACATTTGCTGCCAGTCACCTCTGAAAATCAGTCTCCAGAGAAGCCCTGCACAGAGGTCACAAAGAAACCTGCATGATGCCAAGTAGAAACTTGTTACAGCCATGTTAACCACCCTCCAGAGCATCATTGTTACTTCTCTCTTGCAGCCTGGTATCACCAGGCTACTCTTACCAGTGTGCCACCATGTTGAGTGGCATCAAGAGCACAGCCCTGGAAAGGCATTGCAACTGTTACACAGCATCAGGAACACACCAAATGCTTCCTGAGCACATATTGACATTCAGCACCTCAAAGCCCACAGTGCAAATCCAACAGCAGAAAACTGAGGACAGGTAAGAAAGCAGAAGTCTGACAGCAAACACTGAGAGCATGTGAGAGCACAGGAACAGAGAGAGATCAACTCCAGCAAGAGCCAGAAAAACCAAAAAGCTGCAGCAGGTGCTTGTCCTGCTCCTCCGTATCCCTGCAAGGCATTCACCAAGCACAAGAAGCAATGGCTTTGCTTCCAGCCCAGGGAGATGACATCCATCCTCACCCACAGCTTCCTTCCACCACCCACACACCCCTGGCACACAACAAACAGACCCAGCACATCAAAAACTGGCAACCCAGTGCTCCATCTCCCAGCCTCTGAGGCACACAGATCCCCAGTAGATCAGATCCCCAAGGAGACACCATTCTCCCATATTTCACCCTGGAAATGACTCACTCCCCCCTCTCCAGCCCACCCACAAACCTCAGCTGGGCCATCTTCTCCAGCCCCTCCGGGCTGATGCGGTCTCTGGACAGGAGGTTGCTGAGCTGCTGCTCCTGGTTCCCAGCCTCGCGCAGGAGTTTGCTGAGCTCCTGCTGCTGCATGTTCCTCATCTGCTGCTCCATCTCAGGGCTCAGAGGAGTGGGGGGCAGAGGGCCACACAGGTACTGCCCTGCCTGGCCAGGGTACCCAGGGTAATAGGCTCCTGGGTACACCCCGTTGGTTGGACCCATGGGATACTGCAGGGAATATCCACCATATGGATACTGGGGGCCTTGCCCGGAGGCACGAGAGTAATAATAGGGGTTGTCAGAGTTTTGGAATTTATAGTAGGAGGGCTGGGCCTGGCGGGCTTCCCCCCAGGAGGTGGGGCTCACTTCATCATCCGTGTCTAGGAAGTGAAGCTGAGCAGTCTGGCTCTTCAGGGCGGGTTTTTGGTCCGGGTTGTTCGGGTCCCACAGCCGGCGGGCAGTGCCACCTCGGCCCCGGCTCCGGGACCCTTTGCTGCCAGCCCCACCTAGCAGGAGCCTAGGACCAGAGTGAGTGGCTTCGGGGACACCCCCAGAGCTGGCAGAGAGGTCCGTGTTGGCAGGCAGGACCAGAATCCCACGGCCCCTCCCTTGGGGCTCCCTGCTCTGGCTCCTCGCCTCTGAAGCCTTCAGGGATGTTTTTTTATCAGTATCTACCAGGCTGACATCCCTGTTCATGGTCCTGCTGTCAAATGTGACTCGAAAGGGTCCCTTGACCTCCCTGCCATTGCTGCTCCACTCGCTCTCACTCCTGGAAGCTCGGCTCTGCTCCGAATGCCTCCTCCTGTCCGAATTCCTGCCGGAGACGTATGCTTCTGCCTCATCGATTCTGTCGTCATCCAAGGAGTCAGTGGAGGACACAGAGAGCTGCTTCCTGGGACGTATTCTTTCCCTGGCACGCTCCTGCCGCCTCTCCACCCCATCCACGAGCAGGGCTCCATCTGTGCTGTTGTTGCTCCCAGCTGAGCTCGTGCTGCAGGTGCGGTATCGGCTCCGCCGCTTGTCCGTGCGGGAATAGCGCTTGGTAGAGCCCAGCTTCCCCGGCGGCACCTCATCCCCCGTCCTCCTCATCCTGTCACCTCGCTCTGCTCGTCTCCCTTTATCTCCCCTGGAGGCTTTCACTGCTTCCCTGGCCTGGCTCCCCTCTCTATCCTCCCTGCTCGATTTTATCCTCCTGTTGTTGTCTTTTCCAGTGCCTTTCTCCATCTCCTCATCTCCTTCAACTTTCAGCTGCTCCATCCTCCCAGTGATTTCCTCGCTTGCTGACCGTGGGGAGGATTCTTTAGCAGCTGAGTGCAGGCGCTTCCCAGGCTGGTAGATCTGCTGGTCTGGTTTCTTGGTTCTCCTGGGGGTCTTTGGACACCACTCATCCACAATGGGCTGTTTAGATAAGTTTTCCTGGCTTTGCAGGCTGCCTTTGATCTCTGTTTCCTCCTTTTCTTGTAAAGGACCGTTCTGCCTGGGGCCATTGCTTTTGTCCCTGTCCTCCACAGCTGGAGCTCCCATTCCCACAGAGTCCTTGTCCCCAGCACTCTCCTCGTTGTCCTCCTCAGCTCTGCTCCTTTCTGTCTCCGAGGTCTCCTGCTTTGGTGGCACAACTTTGTTCCTCAGTCTCGAGAGGCCAGGCTTGTAAATCTCCTGGTCTGGGCGCCTGTTGTCTTTGCGATGCCTCGGCTCCTTCACCTCCTTCATGTTTTCTGGGGGAAAACAGACAGAAATAAGTTATCTCTAGGGACTAAAAATATCATGATAAATATTCAATGAGAAATATTAAGTCAAGGCAAAGAGCCTGACACCCTCAGGGCAAGTCCAGGAGAGATCTGAAAACCTATGTCAATACTTAGAGAAAATCACAGAATAAGAGTAGAAAATGAGAGAGTCTAAGACAGCTGACCAAATCTTTAGCCTGATCCACTTACAAATTCCATCCTGCAACAGGTTTTACTTCGAAGCACCAACAAGGACAGGTAAAGCACAACACAAGACTCGAGCACAAGCATCACGAGTTAAGTTTTCCCATTACAGGTTCAGCAGCAGTCACCTGCCTGCTGTCGGTGCAGGAGCTGCAATCCCCAGCAACCCCTGCTCCCCAACAGGAGAGGGACTCCAGCTGACCGTTTGAGTCAAAGACTCCTTTCCCCCTTGCTCACAATCCGGTAACGTTCCTCTCCTCCTCCCTTAACCGTATTTACACCAAAAATCGTTACAGAACGCAGCCCCGACCACGCACGGTTAAACGACCCTCCAAAGCCGGGCTGCTCCCCGCTGCACTCCTAAACTTTTCCCCGTCAGCACCGCGCACCGCCCGCAGCCCCGAACCTCCGCCGGTACCGGGAGCTCGGCCCGGAGATCCCAGAGGAGCTAGGACCGACCACCCCGGGCCAAAGCCGCTCCGGCTGCCGCCGCCAGGCCCGCAACCTCCCCATTCCCGGTGCGGCGCGGGCCGTGCTCTCCCATCCCGGCCATCCCCTCAGCCCCGAGCCCCACCGCAGGCGCAGCCGGGCAGCGCGGCCGTGCGCGCCCGCGGGCAGGTGCCGCCGCGGGGAAAGGAAGGGAAGGCCCGGCGGCGGGCCGCGGGTGCCGCCGGCGCCCCTCACCTCGCCCGCCGCCGGCCGCGCGGGCCTGCGCCGCCACCATGTCCCGCAGCTCGGCGGCCGAGACGCGGACGCGCTCCAGCCCCTCCGCCATCTTGGCAGGGCCGGGGGCGGGCGGCGCGGACGGCGGCCGCGCAGGGACAAACCGCCGCCGCGGCCGCGCGCACGCGCGCTCGGGGCCGCGCACATGGCCGCGCACGGGGCCGCGCACATGGCCGCGCACGGGGCCGCGCACATGGCCGCGCACGGGGCCGCGCCGCCGCCGGCGCTGGGCGAGGTGCGGGATGCGGAGCGGCGGCTGCGAGGCAGAGTGCACCGCACCCCGCTGCTCACCTGCGCCGGGCTGGAGCGCCTGGCCGGCAGGAGGCTGCTCTTCAAGTGCGAGCTCTTCCAGAGGACCGGGTCCTTCAAGGTGCGCAGCGATGGCGGCACTGCAAAGCCACGGGGCAAAGGTCGCTTTTTGCAAGAGAGAAACTCACCAGCTCCTGCCACCCTGCGTGGGGCGCGAAGAGCTGCCCAGGACTGAGGGGATGGTGCAAGCAGGACATTCGGCTCAGCACACGGGCTCTGGGGTGGCGATACACACAGAGTCCTGCGCTCTCCTTCCAGATCCGCGGTGCCCTGAACGCCGTGAGGAGCCTCGTGGAGGAAAGCGAGAGGACGGGATGGGAGCTGCCCCGAGCTGTGGTGACACACAGCAGTGGGAATCACGGGCAGGCACTCGCCTGTGCTGCCCAAGCAGAAGGTAAGGTGGACTCCGACCAGAATGCAGAGCTGGGTCCTGGGCAGACACAGCTCTGCCGCCCTTGGAGAGAAGGATGGAAATCCCTGTACTCAACCCATGCAGGGACTAGCATAGGCAAGGCCATGTTTGTTCCTGCAGTGCTAAGTGGCTTGGACTTGCCTTCTCTCCTCACACAGGGATTCCATCCTACATCGTGGTACCCCGGACAGCACCACAGTGTAAACAAGATGCCATCCGTGCCTATGGTGCCACGTTGGTGCCCTGTGAGCCCAATGACAAGGTAAGGCACAGGGAGACCAGCCAGGAACACAGCCCAGCTGGACTGAGAGGTGACAATTGTGCTTTCCCTTAGTCCAGAGCTGAGACAGCATTGCGTGTGGTCCAGGAGACAGGAGGAGTCTTGGTGCACCCCAACCAGGAGCCAGCGGTGATCGCGGGGCAAGGCACCATCGCCCTGGAGGTGCTGGAGCAGGTGAGGGAAATGCACAGCCCGGCCCCTGCAGGGGCACAGCAAAAAGGGGGACACACAATGCCAGAAGCTTCCTTTCTGCACAGGCCCCCGAGGTAAATGCAGTGGTGGTTCCCGTCGGAGGCGGAGGAATGCTTGCAGGAGTAGCAATTGCCATCAAGGTAGGCAACAGCTCATCCAGGCAGTGGTGGCTGCACCTCCCTGTGGGAAGGGCAGGGCTCTCAAGGCAGGCAGCAGCTCTTAAGTTTAGAAACAGAAAGACCCTGCTGTGGAAGTCTGTGGGTGCCTGGGGTCTGCATGGCAGCAGCAGCAGGGCCTGCTTAGCCCCCTGCACACACAGAAACAGGGAACAAGCACACACTAGTGTTACCCAAGTGGCTCCTTCTCCTCTCCCCAGGCTTTGAGGCCAGATGTGAAGGTGTTTGCTGCAGAGCCATGCAATGTGGATGACTGTTACCAGTCCAAGGTCCGAGGGGAGCTGACCCCCAACCTCCACCCGCGGGACACCATCGCAGACGCAGTAAAAACCAGCATCGGACCCACCACGTGGCCCATCATCAGGGATTTGGTGGACGATGTCCTGACAGTCTCAGAGGAGGAAATCAAGGTAAAGGCTCCCAGCTCCCTTCTCACGCTAGCTGCCAGCAGGCAGCTGCCTCCATCCCTGCCCTGCCCCACTGCTCTCACCCCAACACACTCCCAGAGCAGCACAAGCCCCTGTGCACCAGTGCAGCTGTGACACCCACGCTGTCTCCAGCTGGAAAGGGCTGTTGGAAGCTCTGCTCTCCCGTTCCCAGAGCACTGCAGGGATGCCCTGGAGCAGCCTGTGCTGGCTGCTGGGCTGACAGCTGCTGCCCTGTCCCGACAGCGAGCCACGTGGCTGGTGTGGGAAAGGATGAAGCTGCTGATTGAGCCAACAGCAGGCGTGGGACTGGCGGCCGTGCTCTCGGAGCAGTTCCAGGCAGTCCCCCAGGACGTGCAGAACGTTTGCATCGTGCTGTGTGGAGGAAACGTGGACCTGAGAGCCCTGACCTGGCTCACAGACCTCTCTGGGAAAGTGGAATGAGGATGGAGTGGTGTTTCAAGGAACGAAAACCTCACTCACTGTGAATTTGTGCAGTGGTTTGCGCGCTACTAAAAACAGATCAAGTCCGAAAGTTTGGGAGTTTTTGTGGAGGGATATGGGAAGCTGGCACTGTTCTCTGTGGGGGGCCTGGAAACAAAGCACTGCCTGTTCTCCCCTCCCCAGCTGCCTTGTTCTGGGCCAGGCCTCCAGAGAGCTGCACTCAGTCACCCTCCCCAGCTGCTGCTTGGCTTTTCTTTCTCAGCATCGCAGGAAATGCCAGCAAGCTCCTTCACACAGCATAATCCCCACACACCCCACGTGGCAGGGCATGAGTGACAGAAACAACCCCAGTGGGCCAGGGGTTTCAGTGGACAAGGGATGCACACAGCCTCCTGACCACCACCAAGACAGAGGCACTTAGGCATTTTTGACATTTTCCATTAAAATAAATAGCTATAGCTGGTACCTGAGCAGCAGCTGGCGAGGCAGCTGCCCCTGCACAGACCCCAGCAGTAACACGTCCAAGGCATCAGTGCTGCCCTCACTGTGCACAGGCCAAGAACAGCATCCAGGCAGCCAAGGCACAAACTCCAGCTATGCTGGAGACTCATTCCATTTCCACCTCCCGCTCTGGCAGCGCGCTCTCGCTCCTCACCCACGGCACAGGCTCCGGGACATGTGGGTCATAAGTCCATTTGGGAAAAACGCGTTTGTAGAGGTTCAGCAGCACCGTGTCCTGGGATTTGAGCTGCCCATCGAAGTGGCACTTCATGTGGCCATGGGTCCCTAGGCAGAAAGCACAGGAGGCCATTAGCAGTCTCTCTGGCCTAGGAAGACTATACCATGCCAGCAACACAGAGATAAACACCAAATCAAACCCACCTAATGGCTCCTTGATGTGCCCTCTGCGTCCCCACTTTGTCCTCAGCTCCACGGGCTTGAACCACATCACATCATCTACAGATGAAAACACAAAAGGCATGTAAGGAACAGGCTGTGCTGCACCAACATAACCACAGGGACAGGGATTCTGCTTCCAGAACCCCTCTTCCCACCAGAGATGAGCTGTACCTCTGTTGAAGAACATGTATCTCACGACAGCTGTCTTGGTGAAGATCTTGAAGGGGTGGCCACTGAGCACCAGGCGCTTGATGACGATCCTGTCGGGATCCACGGAGAGCAGGGAGCCCGTGGCAATGAGGTCGTGCATTCCTGCCAGGCAGAGTCACCAATGCACCAGGGCAGGTGCCTCCATCACTCCCTCCCCACCACAAACCCCTTCCCCAAAGGGATCCAGGCCCAGAGCAAACCCACAGCAGGGACAGACAAGTGACAACAGGGATGGTGAAGGGCTCATCTTGTCAAACAGCAGGAGGGGGACAGCTTTTTCAAGTCATACGTTCTGGAGGGATGCGCTTGCAAGCAGGGAATGGGGACAGTTTGTTTCCCACACACCACCTCCTCAGCATTTATCAACTCACCATTGCTTCTCTGTTTGAAAAGCAGCACTGAGGCAGGAGGGAAAGTGATGGGAGCGTAAACAGTCACCACCAGGGCAGCATCTGGGCGCAGGAAACGCTCCAGCTTGTGCTTATCAGCTAAGACAGAACAGCAATGATCAAGTTCAGGCCAACAGAAGTCCTCAGAGCTGTGGGAAAGCCCAAAGCTCATTCTTCCCTGTCCAACAAACCCCTCCTCTGCTGGCACAGTATCTGGGAATGAAGGTGATCCTCTGGCATGAAACCTGGACCTTGCCTGGATCAGTGAGCCACCTTGCCCAAGCCCTTCTACTCCCCATGATTCAGTGCCTGCCCTGGAAGCCTCAGAGCCTAAGAGTGAATCTTCACAAGAATCCTTCAGCCAGGTTCAGACACCACGGCTAAGACATCACAGGCTTCCTGCCCCCAAATCCCCAACCCCACTCCTGGTGTTCCCAGTCCCTGACAAACCTGAGGTGTGCTGGGAGAACAGGGGGGATGCTCGGAAGCGTCTGAACCCACAGTGGAAGATCAGCTCCTCCTTGGCCCTCACTGGCTCGCTGTTGCCTGGATGGCGACGCACCAGGAAATTCAACACGGACATCTAGAAGAGGCAGCACAGTGAGGGGCTGCTGGCAGGGCATGGTGGGCAGCAGAAAGCAACAGGGCATTGCAGAAGATTAATGTCCTTGAGAATGGCATCCCAAAAGGTCACTGGTCACCAGTGCCAGGCTTAGATACTTTATCCTAAACCCCCCTGGCAGCTTCTGCGTGCTCTGATCTACTTTGAAACAGGAGCAATGTGGGGAGATTTCAGCCCAAACCCTCTGCAGCCAGACCCTCTCCAAGCCATGCAGCCTGAAGGAACAAGGAGCTGCACACCCCTGCAAGGTCCCTTTTGTTCACCTTTTGTTCGTGGGGAAGCAGTGAGAACAGGACCAGGGGTTTCCCTTCCTTGAAGCTCTCCATCACCGAGACAGGGACATTGCAGACATGAAGTGTAACATACCAGCCCACCTGCCAAAACAGGAGCTGTTGTGAACACTTCTCTCAACAAAAAAACTGTCAGAAGATGTGCCTGGGTTAGGGGAGGGAACCCAGGAGAAAATCATCTGAATGTAAGGCTTCATGCTGGCTGAAATACCCACCCAACCACCTCCTTGGTAACTTGTTCCTATTGGGACCATAAGAGCACAGCAAGGAAAGAGATGAGCAAAAGGGAGTTACCGAAGCTCCTTCAGTCTCCTCCTTCTCTATTTGCCTGAAGAGGTTCTTTCTGGTTCGGGAGAAGTCCTGGAACTGGAAGATCCTGGCATAATCCCTTGGAAGATTCTCTTTGGGGTCCCACGGAGAAGTCCGGAAGCTTTTCAGCCCCCTGTACTTCTGGAATCTGAAAAACAGAGGGCAGGAAAGACAAATTACTTCACCAATTAAGGTGAATCCCAACCTTCACTACCACCTGTGGTCTGCAGGGTCTCACACCTTCAGGGAGAACAAAGGGAGCAAAGCAAACATTATCCCTCAGGAAAGATCTTGGCGCAAAGAGAGCTAAAACCAGCAGCCAAATCCCCAAACAACCTGTCCTTGCCTCAGGGCCATCCTCCTCCCTCTCCCAGGTCAGGACCCAGCTCTCCCTGCCAACTAGTGCCTGCTCTGGAAGCCTCAGAGCCAAAGAATGAGTCTTCACAAGAGTACTTCAGCCAGGTTCAGACACCACGGCTAAGACATCACAGGCTTCCTCACCAAATTAAACAGACAGGTGCCTCCCAGCTCCTCTCCCAGCAAAGCATCCCATTTCTTACCTGACTCTGGCAGGTACATCCCGTGGTGTGTCCACCTCATCTGGGAACATCTCATCCATTCTCTCCTGTTTGTATCTCTCCAGCATCTGCTCATCCTCCTCCATCTTCTCATCATACTGGTCATCCCGCAGGCACTCGGACACGGTCATGGTCTCACTCTCCTCCTCCCCAGGTTCCTCCTCACTGCTCTCCCCCTCCTGGCACAGGGCAGCACAGAGCCTGTGAGCACACAGAGCTGTGCATGCAGCAATGACACTCTGGGTGTGCTCACACTGTGTGATTTGGAACCCCAGACAGACCCCAGCCTGTCATTTTGGGGTCTAACAGGCCAGAGAAGCAACATGAAACATGTGGGGATTTAACAGGGGAAATCCAGGCAAGTGCTGGCTCTGTGTTGTGGCCTTGCATAGACAGAGCAAGTTGGAATGACAGAATTATCCCAGAATATGACTGGAGAACACCTGTACTATCAGCTCTTAGAGGTACCTGAGAAACTGCCTCTTCCATCAGATCATCACCCATGTCATCATCTTCATCATCATCATCATCTTTCTCACTGCCTTCTTCTCCATCATCCACAATCCAGGCAGCCTGGTACTTGGATGTGCCTTTGGGGACCTTCACCACTCTCCTGTTTGCCTTCAGAGAATCTGTAGGATTCCCACCAGTGGTTAATACAGGAACAATTCTCCTTCCCCTCAGCAATATTTACCCCAGGATAGCCAAAACAGATCTAGACCAGAAATGTTATTTTCCAGCACAGAATTTATCAGGACAGCCAAAATCTGCTAACTTCCCAGGCAAAGCACACAGCCTGCTGGTCACCTGATGAGAATAGGGATGGAAACCATCCCAGCTACAATGTTTCTTCACAGCCACCCTGGTGACAGAAGTTTCTAACAACTCTCTTAAGAGGGACAAGGAAAAAGTACAGAACTATTGCTGCTACTCACCCTCTGCTTCCTGCAGTTCTTCTTCAGTAGGCCATGTCTGCTCTCCTTCCATGGGATCAGGAACCACTTCTGACTGCAGAGACTCCTGCTTGCTTGGATCTGCCTTCATCAGGACCTTAACATCTTCCTCCATCTCATCAACACCATTTCCAGACTCATCCTGAAGGGCAAAAGCAGAGTTCCCTGCTCTGAACACTGAACTCAAGCTTGCAATCAGTCTCAACTGAAACTCCCTTCATTATGTCATGACATAACACTCATTACACACTGCAGGCAAGGAACCTCAGCCCAGTGGCAGAACAGACATAAAAAACTGCCTTTTCCCTCTCCTTGCCCACACACACCCAGTTGTATTTTCCACAATGAAAGCTTAGAAACTTTATATTCTAAAAGGACTGGCAAAGCCCTCACCCCACACACCTGAACCTCCATGTCCTGACTCCTCTTCTGTCCTTTAACCACCCGTGGGTTCAAAGAGAGGGGGTCAGGGGGTGCATCCACCTGGCTGACCTGGAAGTCCCCATGGCCCACAATGTGCACCAGGCTGTTCACATTGAGGGTCTGTCCCCGGACAAAGCCAGACACCTTCAGGGTCCCGACGAGCTCGCTGTCCTGACTGGGCACAAACTCAGCAGCGTGGGCGAGCAGGTGAGCGCGGCGATCGCGAAAAGCAAGGTGCCGCTGCTTCTGGGAGCTGAGGTGCCTCAGGAGCAGCGAGGATTCCTGCTCTGTGTTCAGGGGGAAGAGCCTGGCCTCGGGAAAGCGCTTCTCAATGGCTTTGGAGAGTTTCTTCCTGGCGTCTATCCTCTTCTTAGGGGGCAGGTCAGAGCCTCCTGGGACAGCCAGAGCTGCCGAGCAGAGAACAGAGCTCAGCATCACAGCTCAGCATCAGAGCTCAGCATCAGATCTTAAACCTTATGTCTTTCACCGAACACAGGCAAATATTTGGGTATCAGCAACCCAAATGGCCAGATTTGCACCACTGCTTGTTTCAGTGGTGCCCAAAAGGACAAGGAGCAATGGCCATAAACTGAAATAAAGAACTTCTACCTCAACATGAGAATAAATTTCTTTTCACTGAAAGCAACAGAGCCCTGAAAATTAACTACTGTAACAGTAAGTCTCCATTAAACACCTCCACGGCCCCCCAGAAGCCCAAGACATTTCTCACCATAACTTGGGAGCCCCTGTGCAAAGAGGCAGGAGAGGCAGTGCTCCCCAGCACTGTCCCAGCCATCCACAGAATCCAGGATGAACAGGAGGGAGTCGGCAACTTTGGCAAGGTCTAGGACAGCATGAAGGTCTCCTGCATCCAAAACACCTCCATGAGTGGGGCTGCCATAGGTACCAGAACCAAGAACACAACCAACAACACAACCTCACCTGCCTGTGCTGTGACAAAGCGCCAGCGCTGCTTGAGCCGGGGACAGAGGAGGGCAAAGCCACCAGCTCTGCCCTCATCTGCACGGACAATGGCCGCGTCCTGGCTCTGCAGCAGGTGCACAGTGTCGTGGGCTGCAGCCCTGCTGTGCAGCAGCACCACAACCACGAGGTGCGGGGGCCCGTCCCTGCTGCCAAGGCTGCGCTTCTCCGCCAGCACCTGCGGGCACAAGGGCAGAGCGTGAATCCCAGCCCGGCTCATCTGCCGCCCCTCGGATTAACACCAGATTCCTCCACAGCGCAACCCCAACCCACCGTGTCCAATAATGCTCCGCTTGACCCCAACCGAACCGGCCCTCGCACCCACTCCTCTCCCCCGCGCAGCTCCGGATCTCCCCGCAAAGACCCAAAGTGGCTCGGTTAGCATCGCCCACATCGAGACCTACCCCGACCCCATTCCAAACCCCTCCGGTAGAGACTCGAACCGACCGAGCTCCCCTCGCAACAACCAGCTCAGCCACGCCCGGCTTCCCCAGGGCCTCACCGCCTCCTTGCGCTGCCGGCGGAGCTGCAGCGCCTGATGCCGCCGGTCCACCCTGTTCAGGTCGCGGATCCGCCGGCGGGGCTGCGCCTTGACGGGCACGCGGCCTGGGGGGGGAAGAGAACGATCAGGCGGGCCAGGGGCGGCGGGGAACCCGCGGGAAGCCCGTCCCGCCTCACCTCCAGCGCGGCGCTGCGCGGAGCCGCTGTGCTTGCCGCCCTTGTGCGCCTTGTTCTGCTGCTTGAGCGGCCCGGGCCGGTGCGCGCCCTGCGCCGCCATCACCATGCTGCCGCCTCGCCGCCGCCACCTCGGCGCGGCCGCTGTGCGTCACTTCCGGCGCGACACGCGCGCAGGGACACACGTGGCGGCGGGAGGGAGGGACGGGACGGACCGGGGAGCGACCCGCGGGAGAGGAATCCCGGGAACGGAATCCCGGGAACGGACAGCGGCGAGGCCCGGGGAGGGGAGAGGAGGGAGGAGAGGCTGCGGGGGGTGGTGGTGGTGGTAGCGCCGCGGGGCAAGGAGAGCCGGGAGCCAGAGGCGTTCGTTCAGCGCTTTATTGGTTGTTTCTTTGTACAGGTATTTACACAGAGAGGAGCACAGGGCCGCGCTCCGGGAAGGGGCCCGAGGGATGAAGCGGTTTGGAAAAGGCCCTGCCGAGCCTCGGGCATCGCGCCCAGGCGCCAGGGCGGGACGGCGCTGCTCCCCCCACTAAGATTGATGGAGTGGAAACATTCCTCCCGTGCCCCGGCCCGTCTGTTACCGGCAGCGCGGTGACCTCGGTCTTGCCAATCATTACCCAGCCAGGAATGTCTATTCCTAGGCAGAGGCCCCAGCCGTAGCCAACACCGATGGGATATCACCCCGAACAGCAGAGCCCCTGCCCCGGGATCACTCCATCCTTTAGGGATACAGCTCTGCTGGTTATGGGAAGCATTAGGGCACAGCACCCCAGAAACACGTGGGTGAGCAGCAAGGTTAAACATTCACAGGGCTGTTGCAATTGCCAGTAAAGCTGAAGCAACCCCAGGGAGAGGCAGGGCAGCTGCAACTCCCATCCCGATTGAGCAACTGCATGAAAAGGGAAAAGCAGGTTCCTACAGGTTCCTGCTGCCTCTGAACTTGAGGCATCTTCCCACGTCTTCCTCCTGTGAGGAAATCAGCCTGACAGCAGCAATGTAGGGTTGTCAGCTGTGAACTGGTCTTTAGGGATCCTTTTCTACCCCTAAAAGCAGACTGGCTGTTTAAACCTTTGAAACTCTAAATATGAGCATGTACTACCTGAGAGGAAGGAAGACAGAAAATTAAAGAGACTGGTGACAGAGAAACACTGTAGTGATTAAGTCTCTAGACAGGAATCCACTGGCTGTGGGACAGCTCAAGAGTCTTTCCCACTGTCACTTCCAAAGGCTGTTTGTCCATGAGCCAAGACAGACCACAGCTCTGCCTTGCAAAGGTAAAGAGGCTGCTGAGAGGGAGCTCAAGGAAAGAGGGAATAACTACAATACTTCTAATCAAGAAAAACATCCCATGAGTTAGTTATACCTTGTCATTTAAGCAAGACTAGGGAAAGGAGGAAAGTTGGAAACTTTCTTCCCAGGGTTATCACAAAGCCAAATACTTCTGCCTCTGAGTGACCCAGAAGTGTGGAAACCCAGAGACAGCCAGAAGGGTGCCACCATGGAGGCTGATGTCCCTCCAGCCCTTTGCAATCCTCAGAGCTGCTCAGGCTTTCCCACACATCCATACATTGTCAGCTTACAGGGATTTCACTGACCTGCACAGTCCTGCAGGGCCCTCCACACACACACTACCAAAAAATCACAACCTGCCCAGCTGAGCAAGCAGGAGCAGAAAGCCAAGCACCACCTCACTGGCTGACAGCATTCCAGGTGAAAACAAGCATTCCTGTCAAAGCAAACTACCAAGGAAGGAAATATGGACACAGCCACAGTGTGTGCAGGGAAGAACCCTCCAGCTGGGATGTAAATCCCTGCAGCAAGGCAAGCCCTGGCAGAAGGAGGGCTCCCATCAGCTCTCCTGTATCACCACAACACACAGCCTGGTGCTCTGCACACCCAGGACACAGTGACAGCACCTGCTCAGCACCACCTGTCACCCACTTTGTCCCCTCTGCACCCTCTCCTCCAAAAAAAATTGGCTTTGTGTCATAGCACAAAGCCCAGACAAGCTGTGCCATGAGGAGTGGAGCTCACAGGCTGCTCCAGCCCTGGCTGAATCCCAAAAAGCAGCTGCACTGCAGGAAAGCTCAGCTCAAATTCCTGTTCCCTAATGGTAGAACAGCTGCTTCTGAAGCAGCAAGGACTCTGGGCTGACTCCACACAGGGGGAGCAACAAGCTGGGACAGGCTGGATGCAAAGCCATGGCCTTGGTTTAGGAAGGAAGACTGGTTGCAACTGGAAGGGCCAGTTTATTAGAGAAACCTCACATTGCAGAGAAGTCACAACACATTGGAAAGGGTCCAGGCCTGCTGAGGGGGGCCAGTCTTCTGCAGCAGCACAGATCTACATCCCCCAACCCCAGCAGGTGCCACAAAGGGAAGGGTTACCTGTAACACAGCTTATGTTTTACAAGCAGCCTGAGAGAGCCAGTAGTAAAGTTCCAGAAAAGCCTCCCGGTGAGATAACAGTTAAAACAAAAATGGTTTAAAATGTTTAAAAGCTCCGTGTTCTTGGCTGCAGCATAAAGGGGAGGCAAAGGTCTACAACACACACAGGCCTCCGTGGGTCTGGGCACTCTGATCTACCAGTGAAGGCCGGAGGGAGGGGTCTTCTCATCTTTGTTGCTTTCCAGGGAAAAGGGTGGGATTCGGACATCAAAGTGGGAGCCATCAGGCCTCTCAAATCGAAAAGTGCCCCTGCAAAAGTAATGGCAGAGATGACGCTGAGGCCAGGGACAAACATACCTAGGAAGCAGCAGCAAGAAGGTAAGACCTGAGCTCTTCCATATCCTGGGGGTTTATTTGCAAGGCTGGTCCAGCAGTAAGGACATGGGCTCAGCAGCAGGAACATCTGCTGCCAGGATGACTCATTTATGGAGGACTCCTGGGCAGTTTTACATCACATCCCTACCACATTTCCTGCACAAAGCTCTGATGATTGCAGCCCACAGGAGTCAAGTGCCCTCCACACACCTGCAGCAATGTTTACCCAACTCCCACTCCCCAGCAGACAGAGCCATCTGAGCTATTTTTACAAACTTGTTACATGTAAATTCCAATTTGTATTTCTTGGCAGGAGCTCCACTGCTTGTCTATGACATTAAGAAATCCCATCACAGATGTAATGTGGAGTAGCTTCTGCTTTGCATTTCAGAACTGGACTTGCCTGTCCTGGTACAACCATTTGTTTACCACTCTGAACTACAGATGACTGTGCTGCAGAACACAACATGGGCAAGAGGATTGTGGAGATAAATTAACACGTTCTCAGGACAGAGGACACAATTAAATACCAGAAGTCAGGCTGAGCAGCTTCTGAGCTGCAGAACTTTTGTCTCTTTCTCTTCAGGATGTATGCAGAGAGGGAGAAACTACTAGACCATCTGGTTTTATTCCCCAGGGCATGCATTCAGGCAATTTGAAATGCTTGACATGGCAAACTTGATAAGGTATACTTGATAAGCAAAGAGCTGCTCTCCTGCTTTTCCCAACTCAAAGGCAGCTTAACTCTAAAGTAGAGTTCCTTAAAAAATGCAGAAAGACCTATCATACAGAAGGCAAGAGGTGGCTGTGCAATCTTTGTCCACACAGAGGTGACACTAAACGTGCTAACCCAGCCAAAAGGCAAATAAAAGGGAACTGCTTTAACCCCGAGGCACAGGAAAAGAACAACTCAGCTGGGCACTTCCCTACCTGCACTTACAGAAGAGGAGACTTAACACCAGTTATACTGAAGGCCTTATCTGGTCTGAACTGGGAAAACCCCTGCATGCCAATTCCTGACACAGAAGTGCACAGGGATAGAGTTAAAGCCCAATCCTCTCTCAAGAGAGAGGCACCAGAGCACACATCCCTGCTGAGGGAATCACCAGCACAAGGCCTTGGCTCTTGCACTGAGGACTGAAAGGGACAGAAGCTGAGTAGAGCAGATGATAGAAAACTGCTTCATGTCTTCAAATCCAGTCTAGCACAGACCACAGCAGGAGGATAAATTAGCCTGGGATCTCTCCTGATGCAGAGAATCAACAGATCATCTTATCACTGACTGGGATACAGCTAGAGAAAAGCTCATCACATTTTAGCTAGCAACTATGTCCTGTCCAAGCCACTTCCACCCAGCTTTCAGCCACAACCCCAGGCTGTAAACTGCACCCCAGCTCACTGCTGTGGGGTCTTACACCCAAAACACTGCTGCAGCAATAATGGCTTCTTACCACATGTGACCACTGGATGCCTGTAGGGAGACGTGGCTGCTGTACTGAAATGCTGGCTGTTCTTTGGACAAAACTGGCTCCTAAAAAAACAAGAGACCATTGGTCATCAGCAATTCTACCACAGACAGGCATCAACAGGAAATCTATATAGCATGAAAAAACCCAGAGACCTACACCCCAGCACTTCTGCCAATTACACAGCAAACTATACAGCAAGTAGTGCCAGAATCCTGTTAATATTCCAGTTTTCCCATCACCAGTCATTTAGGATCACTCTCTAATACTCAGTGTGAAGTTTCAGTTCATGTAGACAAACAACAGATGAAAAGCTTGAGTGATGCTTTTCATTCTCACTCCATCTATTTCCAGTGCCTGCTAAGCAATTTACCGGCAAATCCAAGCAAGAGGACTCCAGCAGGAGTGCTTCCCAAGAAAGGAGCAGAAGGGCTGTGCTTCCCAAAAAAGAGCTGGATGGTACCTACCCTTCCTACAACCCCACGGCCCCGCACCGTTTCCAAGGTGCCAGACAAGCTGAATATCCTCCAGTGTCGTTCTCGGAGCTGCACCACTTCACTGTCCAGGTTCTCCAAGCGAATACAGTAGCGCCACTGGACAGAAGAAACACTGTTATCAACAACTGGAATCAGCTGCAATCAGTTGATAACCCACAGCTGATATTGGGAAACAGTTGCCAGGCAAGGGCTACTCTCCCTCAGAGCTTATCACAAGGCAGTGATGCCACAGCAAATAAACTCCTTCCCTTTAGCTGCTCCGTGAAACAAAAGGCACTTACCCAGTAGACATGGGAATTCTGGGCTTCCTGTCAAAAGAAACAAAAGACTTTAGCAGCTGCCCTTGGACACTCAGTGCCAAAAACCTCTTCAGCTGTCGGCACAGCACCAGCCCAGGGGCTCTCACTCTGTGCCAGGGTGACGCAGACAACTCACATGAGCACAGACAGCTGCTCTCTGAGGCCTTCCATCAGCAGAGCCTGGCACTGGCTCTGCTCTAAAGTAATCGTGAGGTGGGAGATTTGCAAGGATCCCGTGACAGCCCAGGGCTCATCTCCATGTTAATTAGGCACTTTCTACAGATCTAGAAACACCCCTTTCCTTGCCTTCAGGCACCTGTTTTTCTGACAAGGTTAGGACAAACATCAGTTGGGCTCCACAGAAGTGGCAAATCCACTTCAAAATGTCCACCTGCCATGGCAGAGGCTGTGCTGTGCTCAGAAATCAAACTGCTGCAAGAATTCCCTGCTCTCCCACTCAGGAGCATGCTGGAGCTGCATTATTTTGGATGTCCATGTGAAGTTCTGTGCTATAAAGAGCACATGGTTATCAGCTAAATCCAGAAGGTTTTAGTCAAACTCGAGGCAGGAAACAGGCAGGCAACCACAGCCCATCACTGGGCAGGATAACAGACGTGTCTGTTGTTACACAGCAGATGGCCCCAGTGTCACCTTACATGACTGAGGCAGTAACAGCACTAATTCACAAGCCTTCCTAAATATCTTGCTAGCACTCTTGTGCAGAATATCACAGGTTATTTCTCAACCCACTGATAACTAGCAAATATGCAGGAGCTGTTCCCCAAAAACGCACGACAGAAGTTTCACATTTATACCCATGAGAATGAAATAACAACTGTGATTAAATGTCACTTCCTCAGTAAGCAGAAGGTACCTTCAGGCAGCAAACTGGTCTTACAAAAACATATCAGTGAAGCAAATTAACAGAGCAGCACAGACTTACCCTCATGCCCATGTAGAAAGGGATGACTGTGACACGGATGTTCTCGGTGGTTTCTCGGTGCACATCTGAGAGCTCCAGCCAGGGGTGGTTCTTCTCCTGCCACGCACACAGAGTGTCCCTTGCTACAAAAGGTGGGACTGTGGGGAGGGAAAGGTGAGGGTTCATGGGGAGAGGCAACACTGTAGCTGGAGTGCTCTGCCAGCAAAATAATTCTTTTCACATAGTTAAAAAAAAAATACTTAAAGGCTGCTTTACTGTAACAAACGCCAAGCTAGACATGATTTTTATACAACATCCAAGATGATGGGGTTTGGGTAGTCACAGAGCACTGCAAGCATCTGGCTCTGAAGCCATCCCTGTGAAGCCAGAAATTACCTTTTGTTTGGTCGTACATGAGGAACCTCTCAAAGAGTTCATGTTGGATGGGCACTTGATCAGTGGAGCTGTAGGGAAGGATGTCTTCATGGCTTACGTAGTCTAAACCTGAAATAGAAACCCCAAAAGCCATTGAACTTCCTCAGCAAAGAGCAGCTCAGAAGTCTCCTGACAGAAAAATGGATCCCATCAGTGAGAAGTTAAGAGAAGGACTTTGGCAGCAGAAGACAAATGTCACAACTGCAAGGAAGAATGGAGGAGACATGCCAGGAATAACTCTTGGCAGTGTTCCCCTGTGGGATTTTTCATGGAATGACTCCTCTGATTAACACACACTGCCCCACAACCCTTTTGGGGCTTTTGCATTGCCCCAAAAGCCCTTTGGGCACAAAACACCCAGGACAGGAATAAATCCTGCTGTCCTGATGACAAAGGGGAACAACCCATCCCAACATGGTATGGGATCTCTGTCTCAAGAGCTCAAGCATCAAGGATCACAGAAGGCCCACCTTCCAGCACTCCAAAGGGCTTCCTGTACTTTATTCGCTCTGTTGTTTCCAGCACAGCCCTAAGCTAGGGACAGATCCACTACAGGAATGTCCTGTAGGAATTGCTGCTTTACTGGCAGAAGTTGACCACTGATGACTCTTCTGACCTCACCTGATGGCAACCAGAGGCTGCAGGAGGGGTTTGCTCACCTGGGATGGCATAGAGGGCTCTGCTGTCATCATGATTCGCCAGGAATGTCACTGCTTCCGTCTGTGACCTCTGGGACTGAGAAACAGGGAAGTTTATGTCTTTCTGTGTCAATTCTTGCAGGACAGCTTCCAGTCATATTTCAGTTTACTTTTTGTGGTTTATAAAGCATGTAATGTTTATTTCATTTAACCAATTCACCTCAGAACTTCTCTCCTTTTAGTTCCTCGACTAATTCTCCACTCAAACAAGTGAGGAGCATTTTCAGTGCTGCAGCCCACATTCCTAATGACCTGCATGCAACAGTGTAGGAAAAGCACCAGGATGAGGAAAGGAGGTTGGAAAGGGGAAACATGATCCAGAACACAGTCACATGACATTCCAGATGATATTTTCTCAGGGCAAATAGACCATGAAGAACACATTTGTCCAAAAATCCTAACCAATCCAGTTGGCCTCCAAAGCCATTTTCTTTCAGAGCCTGTCCCTCTGAACCACTCACACAGGCAAAGATGTTTGAATCTCAATACCAAGATTATTCATTACTTACTATATGTGGACAATCCCGGGCATCTATCAACACCTGGTAGTAAGTGTGTGTTTTGCCCTTGACCTCTTTGGAACCATGGCCTGCCACATTCTCGCTCCTAAAGAGAAAAGCAGAGCTCTGACCTCAAGCACAGGATGGCAGCAAATTCTTGTTACCATGACCAAGCACTCACAAACAATGATTTTTTAAAAAAAACCACATTTCACAGCCTGCAATCATCTGGTTGCACCCAAACCAAACCCCCATCAGCCACCCACACAATGACAGACGAGCTGAGATGACCATCAGTGGTGTTTGGCACAGGAACAACAGCTCAGAGGTTCTTCCTGCTCAGTCAAGACTCCTCTCTGGGGTGAATATTCCTATTCCCCTCTGATTTTCTGTCTGCCTGATCCTCACTCCTTCCCAGCACACCTCATCCAGGCCAGGGGGAAATGGATGCAGGAGGGGAAAGAACTGAACAGAAACTCCAGAAGGACAAACTTGGCCTAGTGAGTTGAAATTGAGGAAGAAGCTGACAAATCCAACTCACTGGCAATCTACAGCAGCCTGCAACTGGTAACACAGGAACCAGGACTTAACTCAAAAAGGTGTTTCTTTAAATAATACAAAATGTTAGGAGTATAATTTTTTTTATTGACTTTTGTTTCCTTTGTACACACACACACCTTCACCCTTCCTACCTCCATCTTGTCTCTAATTAAGACAAAATTAATACTCATGGAGTGTCTCCTCTCTAAGCACCTCTCCTAGTTTACGCTCATGCAAACAGATTCATGCCATTGTCTCCTTAAAATACCTGTTTCCCCCAAATAGGAAACTCACTACAAAATGTAAATATAACAGTATAACAACACGAACAGAACAAATCCTCAAATCCTTACTTTTCTGTGACAGGAGAAGCCACATCCCGATCATAAAGCCTGGCTTGCCAGGGAAACAGGACTATTCCTCGATAGCCAAACACACTGTGAAGGAAGAGCTGGAAGGAACAAATATTTGCAGTTGAATTATTTTAAAAATCTGTTAACTAAGGTAAAACTACAAACATTTACAAAGGGATAGGGAAAATCACCACTGAGACAATTTGGAGCAGAAACAGGGAACACAAATAGTTTGGGATGGGAGAAGAAATCCACGTTATGTCTATTGCCTAACAGGGCTAAACCAGTAATGCAGTAGTAGAGCAGCAGAAAGGAGAGACTGCACAGAAACAGATCTGAGAGTCAGGAATTACAAGTTTCGTTTTTATTTCTCAAATTCAGTGATTGTCTCTTTGGATCCTTGAGGGAGAAAACCCCAAAATAAGCCCAGTGGAGCAAATGCCATTGTAGAACAGTTGTGTTGTCCTGCAGATTGTTATCAACCTACTATTGTCAGATGACTGACAAACTGCAGACACAGCACAGACAAGAAGCACTGAACTGTGAAACTCCTGGCCTTCTGCTGCCGAGATTCTCCTTATGGGAAATCCCTCAGCTGCCCAATCCTGTTGGCAGGAGCCTGCAGGGTCAGCTGTGCCCTCCAGAGGTTCTTACCTGGCCTGTCTCATATTTGCCATGCTGCTTCGGGGCCTCAAACACCCCCACAGTCTCCAGCACTTTGCCCTCGGGACGGTTCCTTGGAGGACAGAGGCAGCTTGGAGGGTTTGCAGAGGCTGAAGGAGCCCCCAGGCCAGGGGGACATTGCTCCCCACCTTGGTACCCCACAAGAGCCCCACTATGCACTGGGCTGCCCAGTCCCACTCTCTTCCCTGCCCTCTACCCTTTGCCAATCTCCCCTTTCCCAGCTGCCCTGGGCACCCTCACCCAGTTGTCCCTTTAGCCCAATCCCCCTCTCCCATATCTCTGCCCTGACAGCTGTCCAACTCTTTCCCACCCTTCCCCAAGTGACCCAACAGCCCCCAGCCCACACCCCAACCCCTTCCCAATCACCCTCATCCCCAAACACCCTCTCACAGCCTCCCAACTCGCTCCCATTCTTCCCCAACGGCCCAACAGCTCTCACCCCGCACCCTAAACACCCCCAGCGAGCCGTCAGCCCCTCCCAATGACCCTCAAACAGCCCCTCACCGCCCGTCCCCCCGAACCCCCCACAGCCCCCCGCAACACCTCGCAGGCCTCACCGCGACGAGAGGTGCCGCCGCGGCGGCAGCAGCAGAGGCAGCGGGAGCGCGGCGGCTCCCCCGGGGCCCAGGGCCCGCAGGTGGCGGGCGGGGGGCGGCTCCCAGAGCGAGGGCGGCCCGCGGGCCCGGGCCCGGCCCAGCGCCGCCGCCACGTACCGCCGCGCCGCGCCGCCCGACATCCCACCGCCCGCGGCCCACAGTGCCCCGCGCGGCCCGCGCCGCCGCCCGCCCCCCGCGCGCCGCTCCGCCCCGCCCCGCCGTCTCTATGGTTCCCCCCTCCACCTCCCCCGGTCGCCCCGGTAACGCCGGCCGGGTCCAACATGGCGTCGTCGGTGCGGGCCGGGCCGCGGCTGCGGCGGGCGGTGCGCGGCGGCGAGCTGGCGGCGCTGCCCGCCGGGCTGCGGGGTGAGCTGGAGGCGGCGCTGGCGGCGGAAGGAGCGCTGGTGCCTTTCAGCCTGCTGCGGAGGCTGCACGCCGCGCTGCGGGAGGCAGGTAGGCCGCGCTGCGCCGGGGCGCCGCGGGACGCCGTGATCGCGCCGTGACCGCCCCGTCCTCCGCCCGCAGGGTCCCCGCTGCACCTGCACGAGCTGCTGGAAGGATGCGAGATCCACCTGCCCGAGGTGCCGGTGCCGCCGCGGGTAGGTGAGGGCCGGGCAGGAGCTGCGGGAGGCGGCGGCGGCTCCCGGCCCTCACGGTGGGTCTGTGCTTCCCCCAGAACCCCGAGCTGGTGGCCCGGCTGGAGCGGATCAAGGCTAAGCTGGCACACGAGGAGTACCAGCGGATGACCCGCAACATCACCGGCCAGGTGAGGGGCTGCTGCAGTGCCTGCTGCCAGGATTCATCCCTCAAACACCTGACAGCAAGGATTTTCCCCTTAGAGTGAGGGCAGTGCAGGGTGGATGTGCCAGGGACTGAAGGAGAGCACACTGTAAATACATCGGGGACAACAGATCCGGTGTTGAGGACAGAGGTAGAACAGGGTTAACAGGTGGTGAAGTGGACATACTGAGTTTTGGGAACTGCTCACTGTGCCAAAGAGCTCAGGTTCTGCTCTGGGAGACTGAGCACATGCCGTAAATGTTTGACTGCAAGCATCTGTGCTGGCTAAATTTTTGTCATAGTTGTAAAATCACCTCATTCATGTCAAGGTGAAAGCTGCAAATACAAGATAATATTTGGGCACTCATTCTTTCCTGAGCAAGCTGAGATCTTCTGGCAGGGTGACTGTTCAGACAAGTCAGCATCCCTTCTTGCTGGCATTTTTTGTGATCCCATCCTGCTGTCCCTCCACACTGTACCTGGCATCCATGTGAACATTTTCTCCTGTTGCATCAACTCTCATGGGAATATCTGCTTTGCTCTCTGCCAAGCTTGGCCACTCCAGGTTTGACCTGGTCTGGTGGCAGGTGTCCCTGCTCATGGCAGGGGGTGAAACAAGATGATCTTTAAGGTCCTTTCCAAGCTAAACCATCCTGTGATCTATGATCCAGGGTGGTTTTAGCAGCACTTGTGCAAAATCTCAAAGGAACCCACGTGAGGCAGAACTGCTGCTCCCCACAGCCCACCCATCCAGTGCCAGGGCCCCCCAAAATGTCTCTGAACCTCAGAGTCTTGGGGACAAGACAGGACATTGGCATTGCTTTTATTCTGCACGCACAGTAATAATGTTATTATTAACATTAAAGTACAAGCAATCCAAGTTGTTTCAATTCCTCCTTTCAGGAGATGAATGGGCCATTGGGTGAATTTGGGAGGCAAGGTGAGTAGTTTTCCTGTCCTGTTGACACATGGTAGGTCATGGGAACTGTTCCATCTCCAGCTGGGGACACTGGACATCCCTTCTCCCTCAGAATATTTCACCAGAAGGTTTCCATGCACTGAAGTGTTCCTTGAATAAAGGGGCCTCTTGGTCATTCTTACCAATATTTCTGGAGACACCAAGCGTGTGACTCCTCCAGGATTCCATATCCCAGCTGAGGCAGCCCCAGGCCAGCTCTATAGCACAATCACACCTTGTCTGCAGCCCTACTCCCCAGCCTTACCTAAAATCAACCACTTTCCCCCTTCTCTCCACCAGTTCGCTCCGTGAAAGCCGTTGTCATCACCATCTTCAACTTCATTGTCACCGTGGTGGCTGCCTTTGCCTGCACCTACCTGGGCAGCCAGTATGTCTTTGCAGAGACAGCAGCGGTGAGTGAGCCTGGCCCTGGCAGCCCCTCTGTGGTGGCCACGCCGGACACTCAGGGTCACCCCTCTCTCTTTTGTGTCCCCAGCGCGTCCTCTCAGCTGTCATTGTGGCCTCGGTGGTGGGCTTGGCCGAGCTGTATGTGATGGTGCGGACCCTCGAAGGGGACCTTGGCAAACTATGACTGTGGACTGCAGGCTTCGTGCTGGAGGCTTTTGTCCTCCCCAGGAGCTGATAATTTGGGACAGATCTTCTATCTGTACCTGTTCCTGCTGTGGGAAGACTGCTGCACTCCTCAGGTTCATCCTGTGCTTCCCGCTCCTGAAATGAATCATGGCTTGAAAATCCTGCAGCTGCAGAACAGAAGAGGGAACAGCTATGGACTCTGACCACCTCAGCAGGGAGAGGGGCATCAGCTCCCACCATCCCTGTTTTCCTGTGTCCTTTTATTCTGGAAATAAATAACACTGTGTGTTTGTAACCTTCCTGCATGTTGGGAGATGTCTATTGATGTGGGATCTAAGAGATGTGAATCTTCCCTCTCCCTCTGCATCCTGCTCCATCTCCTGTCCAAACTTTTCTCTGCCTGCACAGTGAGGGATCTGTGATGCTCCCAAGCCCCTGCCAAAGGGTGTTCCGGAGATAGGGAGGGGACATTCCTCAACACTGAGCCAGGGGGTTTCTCAGGTGTCATGGAGCAGAGTAGAGCCAGCTCAGTGCACCCACAGTGGGGAGGGGACACCCACGCCAGGCCCTGGGGACCCGGACACCTGCCGGGTGGGCGCTCTGCCAGGGCAGGACACAGTGATTAATGCTCTGATGGCAGCTAAGCCCCTCTGGAAACACGGTTTAATATCCGATCCAGGGAGATCTGCCGGCACCTGTGAACGTGGCTGCGGATTAGGGGCGGCCGCGCCACAATCATCCGTGGATACGGCCTCAGATTAAGGTATTTTTTCCAAAAGATTAGTCGGTATTAGGGGGCTGATGGGGAGCTGCCCCCGCTGCAGCCGCACCAGCATTTAGGATATTGGATGACATCCTCGGAGCCTTCGGGACCGACAGTAATTCCACACCCTGATGAAATCGTGGCGCTAATCCGGGGGGGGGGGGGCACGGTGCCAGGAGGGTCCCCGGGACGCAGGGGTCCTTGTCGCGGCTATGGCTCGCCCAGGTTGGTGATGGCCGCGCTGTAGATGAGGTCGGAGATGGAGCCCAGCGAGGTGGAGAGGCCCAGAGCGGGGCTGTGGGATCCCGGCGGCGGCAGGGCAGGAGCCGGGCCCGGGATGCTGCTGTCGGGGGGGTGCCGTGGGGGGACCCCGCTCCCCGGGCGGCGGCAGCGGCGGTAGCGGTGGAGGTTCCGGCTTGGCGCTGCGGATCCTGCGGGCGCGACGGTTCTGGAACCAGACCTGGGACCGGCAAGGGGAGTTGTGAGACACCGACAGCGGCCCGACAGGGTGGACCCCAGAGGAGAAGGGGCCCGAAACCCGGGAGGGAAGGAAGGAGGGATGGAGGGGAGGGTCCCGCCTGCGCTCACCTGGATCTTGGCCTCGGGCAGCTGGGTGAGCTCGGCCAAGCGCTCCCGGGTGGCGATGTCCGGGTAGGGCACGGCAGCGAAGGCCCGCTCCAGTTCCGACAGCTGCCCCCGGCTGAACGTGGTCCGCCGCCGCTTCCGCGGCCCCCCGGGCAGGGGCAAGGGCAGGGGCACGGCCCCGGGGCACCGCCTCCCCCCGCCGCCAGCCCGCCGCCCGGCCCGCTCGCCCCGTCGGGGAAGCGGAGCAGCGGCTGGGGAGCGCGGGAGGTGCCCGGGGCCGCGCTCATCCTGCCCGGCTCCCCCGGCCACGCCGCAGCCCCGGCTTTTATCCCCCCGAGTCCCCCCCGGCGGGCTGGGACCGCCCCGAGCGGGCGGTGCTGTCCCCCCCAGCCCTTCCCAAGGGCTCCCGGGGCTGGTCCCAGCTCCGCGCCCCCGATGGTAGCGCCCCGACAGCCCCGATGGACTCGAGGAAAGTCTCCCCTACTATCCCCGAGGACCAGCACCCCGCACCAGCTGCTCGTACAGGTCTCCCCCGCGCCACCGTCGGGGCACCGTGGGGCCCATGAGGCTCACAGGACCCGGGGACCCACCTGCCACCCTCCCCCTGCGCCCCCTCCCCGGCTCCCCGCCCTCCCCCAGCTCGCCCCCCGCCGTGCGACCGCCGCTCTCCCACGGGGCTGGCACCGGTCAATGTTTAACCGGAGCGGTGGTACCGGTTGTGCTGGGCAGCCGGGGCCGGCTGGCGGTGGCTCCCGCCGAGACAGGCCGGGCGCTGCGGGCACCCCGAGCTCGGAGTGCTGGGGGGCGCATGGAACCGGATGGGGAGCGGGGCGGGGACCCCCAGCCTGACCCCCGGCCCAGAACGCTCCCACGGGGCCAGGAGAGACCGTAAGTTGTCGGGGGAGAGGAAGGGGACAGAGGCTCCCCGGTCCTAGAGCAGGAGGACTGGGCAGTGACTGATGCAGGCGGCGGGGGGGAGCACCCCAAAAAGGCTGGGGGGAACAGGACCATCCTCCTGCGGGGACATGGCAGCGACAGTGAGCTCTGTCCCCTGCCAGGCCTCAGGGCACAGTGGAGGTGGGAGGACAGTGCGAGCACAGCATGACCAGGGGTCCCTCTGCCCCAACCCTCGGGGTCCCCGCGGGCAGACCCCCCCAGCTGGGGGACACCCACCACCCTGCTGCCCTCTGTTCCCCAAAGGAGCCCTGGAGAGGAGCGGGAGGGCCCCGTGGAGGGCAGAGAGACACGCCTGAGAGTGGTGCTAAGGTAAGGGAAGACACAAAGGGCTCAGAGACGCGGCACGAACCTCTCTGCCTGGGGCAGGGGCACAGCAGGACTCCCCAGGGTCCCCATGCAGCCACACCTCTATGTCATTGTCCATCCCCCACTATTAGGGTCCGGCCACTGACCTGCACGGAGACACGGAGAGGTGACCGGCAAGTTGTGCACAGCCTCGGTGACGGCGCCGTCCACGTAAGTGCCACCACCCCGCCGGGCTGTCGGGGGGGCTGCGGCACCCCCTGAGCTGCCGCTGTCCCCACGGCCAGGTAAGAGCGGCCAGGCACGATGCCACCTTTGGCTTCAGCGCCGTGTTCGACGCCGGCGCCTCGCAGGAGGCTGTGTTCGAAGGCAGCGGGGTGAGGCAGCTGGTGGAGCTGGCCATGGACGGGTGAGTCCCGGCGAGCCCACCGAGGACCCCAACCCTTCATCCGCCCCACGCCGGGCCTTTCAGGCGCGTTTGCACTGCCGGGTCTGTGTCGGGAGGTGGCATCGCTGTGCCACCGCCTGGGGCTGTGCCTGACGCTGAGCATCTTCCCCAGCTTCTCCTGCACCGTGTTCGCCTTCGGGCAGACGGGTTCGGGCAAGACCTACACCCTGATGGGACCCCTCGCCCAGGTACAGCGCTGTCCCCCCAACCTGACCTGATCCTGGGATGGGCTCTTCCCACCGGATCGTGGGCTCTGGGAGCAGGTGGATGCCCGATGTGACCATTCGCCATTCTGGCATCTCCACAGAGTGAGACCCAGCCGGCATCCCCGGCTCTGCTGGGGCTGATGCAGAGGTCCTTCACCTGCCTCCTGGAGCAGAGCCGGAGCCGTGGCTCTGACCTGGCTCTCAGTGCTTCCTACCTGGAGATCTACAACGAGCAGGTAAGTGCTGCCCAGCCGCCCAGTCCGGCCCTGCTGGCACCCTGTGCACTGCTCCCCTGGTGTCTTTCCTCTGCCACATCCCCAGGTCCGGGACCTGCTGAGCCCGGGGCCACCGTGTGCCCTGTCCCTGCGATGGAGCAAAACCCGCGGCTTCTACGTGGAGAACCAGCTCAGCGTGGAATTCGAGAGCCTGGAGGACATCGTCAGCCTGCTCCTGCAAGGTGCTGAGCACAGGCACAGGGATGGGACATGTTCAGGGTGTGCTAGACCCAGTATGGGGGAATTCAGCCTGCTACAGACTGTCCCCAGGGCTGGGGGGCTCTGAGGAAGAGGAGCAGCTCCCCATTCTGCTGCAGAGAGAGCCAAGGCAGGCTTGTGTCTGGCAGGGGGCGGTGGGCAGTGGCTGCTGTGGGGTGTGGGGCAGGGATGTGGGGTGTCATGCAATCAACTCCTCCCCCGGCAGGATCCCAGAGGCGCCGGACATCGGCACATGCCCTCAACAGGCACTCGAGCCGCAGCCACGCCCTTCTGACCATCCACATCGGCAGCAGAGCCGTGAGTGCACACCCTGCTCCAGGGCAGGGCTGGGGGGGTCCCAGGGCTCAGCGTGGGGCTGCAAACAGCCCCGCTGTGGAGGAGTCATGCTCTCCTCAAGGATCACCGGTGGGGATGGGGTGAGCAGCAGGGAATCCTAACAAAGACCCAGGAGTCGGGACCCTGCTGTGGGCCATGGGGAAGGGGACAGGGGGACCAAAGCATCACCCCCCACCGTGGGTTCTCCAGGCCAGCGCCTGCACCAAGCAGGGCACACTGTGCTTCGTGGACCTGGCTGGCAGCGAGCGGGTGAAGCAGACCGGCTCGAGTGGGGAGCTCTCCGTGGAGGCCAACAGCATCAACCGCAGCCTCCTGGCACTGGGTAAGAGCTGGGGGACCCTCCATGGGAGCCCTGCTGGCCCCCACCAGAGCCCTGTCATATCCTTTGTGGCTCATCCTCCCGCAGGACACTGCATCTCCCTGTTGGCCAAGCCCCGGGGGAAGAGAACGCACATCCCATTCCGGGACAGCAAGCTCACCCGGCTGCTGGCTCGCTCCCTGGGCGGCTCGGGCATCACCCTGATGGTAATGCATGGAGGAGGCTGGGCAGGGGTGTCACCCCATGGAGGGGAGGGCTGAGAAAGGATGGTGACCCTCTGGATGGCAGCTCACCTGCATCTCCTCCTTGTTGACAGGTCGCCTGCATCTCCCCATCCTCACGCTGCCTCTCAGAGACGCTGAGCACGCTGCACTATGCCAGCCGTGCCCGGAGGGTCACCACCAGACCCCTGGCCAACAGGGTATCATGGACAGGGAACCACTCTGAGCCCCTCTGCCCCACTGCTGGGACCCCCCTGACCCACCCTTTATCCACCCTCCCAACCCAGGTGTCCCGGGAGAAGCTGCTGCAAACCTTGGAGCAAGAAATCCATGCTCTGCAGCTGGAAAACCTCTCCCTGCGCCAGCAGCTGTGCCTGCCCAGGGTGCCAGTGAGGAGCATGGAGGTCCCAGGGAAGCCTCCAAAAGCATGGTCAGGCTCGGGAGGCAGGTGTGGCCTTGCAGGGCAGCTCCCAGCAGAGGGAACCCCAGCCTGGCCCAGCCTCTACGGCCTCCTGAGGGACTTCGTGGTGGAGAATGAGCAGATGAGGTACAGGGGCTCGTGTGGGACACCTGAACAGGGGATCAGGGGGTTGACAGGGCAGCCAGAGTCCCTGGCCAGGCAGCACCCTGCACCAACCAGCTTCTCTAAGGGACTCCGTGGGGCTGGGCAGGGCTCCGAGATTTTCTGGAGGCTGCCAATGCCCTGCCCTGCTCCCTCACTGCTCCCCAGGCAGCCCCGAGTGTCCCTAGACCCCAGCGGTGACATCCCAGCTGGCCCATCCCGCAGAGCTACCCGCAGCTCCTGTGACAGCCAGCCCCTGCTCCGGAGTGCCCACACCGCCCATGCCCCCCCCTGGCCACTCGGTGAGGCACCGGCGGCCGGACACCACACCCACCTCTGTCCCCCAGCTGCCGGTGAGAGTGGGGAGCCTGGGGTCTGCTGTGCTGCCCACGGCAGGGTGGGGATGCACAAACCACCCATCCACTGCTGCCCTCTCTTGCAGAAGCTCCCTCCTGCCTCCAGCCGCCCCCGCTGCCCAGGGTGCCCGCAGTGCTGCCCTGGGCCAGCTGATGCCACCATGTCCCAGGTACAGCCCTGGGGGTCTCTTTGGAAGGGGGTGGCACCGCGTGGCACAGGGTGGCACAGCCACCTTGACCTCTCTGCTCATCTCCAGGTGCTGCCAGTGCCCCCCATGCCAGTGCCCCCCGAGGGAAGTGCTGGTGTTCTGCCACCTGGACAGGAGGACACGGCTCTGCCTGGCTCCCTTCAGCCCCACGGGCACCCCCAGCCACACCAGAGGAAACGGTGAGAGCCACTCCAGGAATTCCCTGGAGCTTTGGGGGATGGGGGAACAGCAGGTCGGGGTTTGCTCACGTGTCCTCACGGCAGGAGTCGCGGCAGGAGCAGGAGCTTATCTCAGCAGCACCCACTCCACCGGGAGCCACCATGCCCTGAGTGTGTTCCCAGCCCCGAGGGAAGGGTCATCCCTTCAGCACCACCGTGGCCAGGACTGCCGGAGCCCAGAGGTGAGCAGGACAGCGGTGGGAGATGAGGGTGGGATCCATCAGGGATGGGAACTCCTCCCCAGCACAGCCACTCACACACGGGGCTGTGGACTGACCCCGGGGGAGATGGAGACCTGACCCTGCTGTCCCCGCCGGCAGCTGCTGGCACCGTCCCTCTCCTCCAGTGGGAAGAGGCACTGGACTGGCTAGCGGAGCAGATCTGAGCAGCCACAGCCACGTCATGGACAGTGCCAGCATCAGGGACCTGGCACAGACTGCAGGGACAACCACAGCCCATGGGGACACAGCATCTTGGACTACGAGGACTGCGCAACTATGGGACAGACGGTTGGATGGACGGACAGACAGAGCTCTCCAGCCTGCACAGCTCTCACAGTTTATTTCTGTCTAGCTGGGGCTGTGCTCCAGTGGCTCTGGGATGCCATCAGGTGCTCTCCTCCCCGGGCTGGGGACAGTCCAGCCAGTACTGGGCGATGGAGCGGGGATAGCGCGGCTGCACCAGGTCCACGCGCTTGGTGCGCAGGTTGACACGGTAGTACTTGTCTGGGGGGAAGGGGACATGGCTGTCAGGACTGTCCCCAGCTCAGGGGAGCTGCCAGCCCTCACTGCCAGCCGTGGGCACCTTCCCAGGGGGCTCACAAAGAGAACAGCCCTCCCCATGCCACGGCAGCCCTGGTCCCGCACCATTCCCAGATCTTGCCACACCAGACTCACCTCCCACAAAGAAGTAGACACTCTGGAGCATCTCACACGTGGAGCCCGACAGCCCATCGGTTTCAACCCCTTCTGAGTCAGGGTCGTTTTGCAGCCAGCTCCAGAACCCCAAATTCAGTGAGCGGTGGTGGTTGTACCTCTTGCGCTGGCGGCGAGACTTCCTCCTGCGGGGCTGGTGGGATGCCACGTAGAGCCTGCCGGCCATGGCAGCGTCCAGCCGGCTGGGGACACCCCGCCAGTCCCGGCTGATGTACCACGGGCCATTTGCCCCGGCTGGAAAAGGAGCAGGGGGTGAGTGAGAGGGGCAGCAGTGTGTGGGGTGAGCTGGGCTCAGCCCCACAGACACCCCCCAGCACCTGTTCTGAGACCTCCAGGGATGCTCCAAAGGATGCCAGCCTGGATAAGATGTGTGACAGTGACACGGACCAGGCAGAGGCAGGAGCAGCCCCCCACCCCACCCTTGGCTGGGATCAGCCCTGTGCTGCTGAGCCCCTTTCTCCTGCTCTCCATCTTTCATTCCCCTTGCCCAGGGCTGGGGTTTTCCTGTAGCATCTCCAGCTCCAGTGACAATAAACAGTCCCCAGCAGTGACACCATGGTGTAGAGGTGGCTGGTGATGGGCTTGGTAACCTGGGGCATAAGGGCTCTGAGGGTGGATTTGGGACGCTGTGGAAGATGCAGGTGTGGCCTGGAGGGTTTCTGTGCATGGACAGGACACGATGGCTCATTCTGCCTGCCTGTGCTTCCAGGCATTGCTCTCTCTGCCTGGGTGTCTGCATCCCTCATGCCCTGTCAGTATTGGCACCTGCCACCCCTTTCCCACTTTCCTGGCCCAGCCCTTACGCATCCTGCTGCCGAAGAGGAGCTGGAAAACATCCTCCCAGCTGTCCCGGTTCATGAAGGCATAGTGCTTGAACACCGTGGAGGGAGAGGACTTCTCGCAGTCAGCCTGCGTGGGCTGCTGGGCAAAGTCGTAGGACCAGTAGTACTTGTCTAGGAGAGGATGAGCAGGGCATTAGTGGGGTACAAGCACTGGAGGGGGAGCAGCAGAGGAGTGTCCTGCCTGTGTCCCAGCTCTGTCAGGAGGAGGGTGGCTGCCCCCCTTACCCTTGAAGAAGTAGACCCTCTCATTGCCGTGGTAGCTGTGGGCAGGGAGGGCGAACGCCGCATCCACATTGTCCGGGATTCCCTCGAAGCCCTCGGAGATCTCCCGTGGGTACCCAGGGTCCAGGGCTCCGTCATCAAAGCGCCAGTACTGGGTGCCCTGCAGGGTGAGGGACAGGGGGAGTTACAAGTGCAAAATCCCCCAGCCACAGCTCTGCCAAGAGGAGCGAGTGGAGAGTCCCCAAACAAGTATTTGGGGCTATCTGGCAACCACTGTGTGCATGGATGCATAGAAGGTGCAGGAAGGGGATAGAGGGTGGGTTGGGGGCTGTGCTGGCCACCCTGGGAGTACCCCCAGCCCTGCAGCCCACCTTGAAGAGGTAAGTCTTGCCCTGGCAGTTGATGCGTGTGAAGGCTGCGTCGATGGGACCCTCGATGCCCCAGACATCGCTGATGAGCTTGGGGTAGCCAGGCCTCACACTGGTCTTGTCCAGCTCATAGAAATACTTCCCTGCGGAGAGAGGAGAGGTAGGAGCAGCAGGAGGGGTGCAGACACCAGCACAGGGTGACAGCACGGCAGTCTGTCCCACATGCCTGGGGAATGTCCCCAAAGTACCTCGGAAAGCATAAAGGGAACCGTTTTTCAGATCAGTGAAGGCATCAAAAGGTTTCCCGCTGCACAGCTCCTCAGGCTCCCCAGACCCATCAGGGGTGGTGCTGGGCTGCTCTGGCAGGGTCTCCTCAGGGTTTGGCTTGCTCTCTGGTGTGGTCTCCACCAGCACTGGGGCCGTGGGCAGCTCTGTGGGGTCTGCCACTGGCGCCTCGTCCGTGACAAAGTCGACAGTGAGGTTGTAGTCCAGGTAGTCATCCTCCGGCAGGGCAAAGACATCTCCCCGGGTCACTGTGGGAGGGAGAGGTTGGTTCCCACTGGGTTTGAGGGCAGGAGGTGCTCCCTCCCAGGCAATACAGGTTTATGGAATGGTGGAATCATTAAGGTTGGAAAAGCCCTCTAAGATCATTGAATCCTATTTAACCCAGTCCTGCTAACACTAAACCATGTCCCCGAGTGCCACAACTATGCTTTTTGAGAGCACTTCCAGGGATGGTGACTCCACAGCTACCCTGGGCAGCCTATTCCCATGCCCAACCACCCTTTCAGTGAAGACATTTTCCCCACCATCCAATCCATCCAATTATCACTGATCCCACACTGCAGATGGCAATGAGCCAGCTCCCAAAAACCCCCATGTGCTGCAGCAATTCCTGGCACTGACTACACCCTGGTGAGTGCAGAGCTGACCCAGCACAGACCCTCCAAGCCCCACAGTCTCAGGCCACCCATAACCACCCTGTTCCCCTGTGTCCTGGCCAGGAGGGTGGCCATGGGGACAGTACCTTTGGCTTTGCAGATGGTGGAGTAGTCGCTGCAGCAGCTCTGGTAGTACACACAGAGGGTGTCACACTGGCACTTGCGCCCTGCATCGAAGCCTTCTTCACAGCGGCCCTCACAGGAGTCTGCAAAAGCCACCCCACAGCTCAGGAGGGGGAATGTGGGGTGGGCAGTGGGGGTCATGCCTTCCCCCAGGGATAAAAACGAACTTGGGGATGTCCTGGCTGGGGGTATCTTCATGGTCAGCTCCATCACTGGGGGCTACAGTAGCTCCTTGCCCTGTTCCCACCCAGGTCCTGCTGGATGGGAGCCACAGACTGGGCTGTGGAACGATCCCAGCTCCAAACTGGGATGGCCAGGGATTTGCCAAAGCCCCATGACACCCGTGTTGTGCGTTGCTCTCTCCCCATCCTGCAGGGTGCAGCCAGTGCTGACCATTTCCACCACCCCCTCCCTCCCCACCCAGCCCCTCCATCAGCCCAGGAGCCGCATTTCCTCCATCCCCAAAGCACCCGGCGAGGGGCTGGCTGGCTGAGGCTCACCTTCTGCAGCCTGGCTGGTGGCAAGCAGGGCCAGCACGAGGGCAGGGAAGAGCAGCCTCATCCTGGGTGTCCGGGAGCGCAGCCCTCCTGTGACTGTGCGGGCTGGAGTGCAACAGAGCCCCAGCATCCACTGTTTGCTCAGCCTGCCCCGGCGGGAGAAAGCAAACAGCCCAAGGTCGGGACAGGGGGAAAGGGGCAGAGATGATCTCCCACTAAGCTTTCCCCACTGTTCTAGGGTGTTTGGGGGGAACAGGGCTCCCCACACTCACAAGCAGCTCCTCCCCAGCCCCAGTGCAGGCTGGGCGCTGCTCAGAAAATAAGGAGGGACAGCAGGGCCGAGTCAGGAACCAGTTTTGAGGTCCTGCCACGCTGATTTCATAACATTCCTAATGGTGTTAAAGCTCCCAGCTGCTTCCCAGCCTGGTCTTGGTGAGACAAAACCCCCAATGAGATGGGATGGGGGAGCAATGCTCCGAGGACAAAGGGAAAAGCCCCAGGCTTATGCTTGCCCAAGATATCACCATTTTGGAGGGTTTATCCTTGGTATTTCAGCTTTCTCAACATCAAGGCTGGGATCAGAGCTGGGGAGCCACAGACCTGGTGGCTTGGGATGGGGCAGGAACTGAGGCCAGGGGTGAGCAGCCGGGGGCAGAAGCCCTCTGCACTTTCACTGCAGAAGGCAAACAAAAGCCTGTGTATTTTGCTCCCGTCATTCCCTTCCCAACCAATCTTTTCGGTTACTAATTAATGCCGACTCAGCTCTTTTGGCAGCTCCTGATATCTCTGGGATGTTTGTTTAGTCAGGGGCAAGGAGCAAATGCACACGAGGCTGCAGCAATCTTGTCTCTTCTGGAGACAGGAGATCCATGAGATCTGTCCCAGCCAGGAGTGGTGCAGCTCTGGGCTTTAAGTGATGAAAGATTAGAGGGGAGAGGAACCCAAGCAGGGTCCCCACTTCTCCAGGGGTCTTTCCACTGCCAGCTCAGACACAGGCAGCTCCTGGCATCATCGGCTCCCATCCTTGATAAAAGAGCTTTATTTGGTTTTGAGGCAGACATTTCCACCTGGGAGCCATGGGGAGCTGAGGACAGCCAGCAGCCTTGGGACAGCTTCTCCTGCAGCCTTCACCCCCCTCCTTGTCCCCTGGCCTTGGCATTGTCCCCAGGTGCCAGCACCAGCCCAGTGCTGCACTAGGGCTTCATCCCATCCCTGTTGAACCAATCCTGGGGGACAAGAGCCCTGGGAGGGTTCAGGAGTGCGGGAGGCTCTGGGGAGGAAGGACTGGGCATTGTTAGAGCTGCTTTTGCTGATCAGCTAAGACAAAGCTCCCTCCTGCTGCTCCAGGCTCCCAACCACCAGCCACAGACCCACGGAGGCTCAGCGAGCCCTTCCCTGCCAGGAGGAGATCCCAGGAGAGGGGTTGGGTGGATAAAGGGGCCCCGGGGAGCTCCTGCAGCCAAAGGGCTGAGCAGAGCCAGTGATGAAAACCCAGGGGATGAGGTTGATCCCCCAGGAAAAGGCTGGGAAGTGCTGCTGTTCCACAGCCCAGGCTGCTGGGTCTGGAAATCCCTCCCAAAAAGCAAAGCAAAGCAAAACTAAAAGCAAAGCAAAGCAAAGCTCAGCTCTCTGGGCTAGTCGGGACAAGCCTAAGGGAATGGTTTGAATTCTGCTGCCCCAGGGTTTGAATTCTGCTGCTCTACACTGCAACAGCCCATATCCTCACTCCTGATTAATAACAATTTACCAGGAAAATCCTTACTGGTTCTGTGCCGAGCTTCTCCCGCAGTTTTGCGCTGCTCAGGATACCTTCTTTGCCGTCCTTCCTGCGGGATGATGTCCCTTTCCTCTGCCTGTCCCTTCGTAGTGGATTCAGAGAGGATTAAGAGCGACTCTGTCACATCCAAACATCAGCTTGAATTTAAGTCTCAGGCTGACCTGGCAACAACCTGGTTTTGGAGCCAAGGATTTAAGCTGCTCCTCCCAGCACATCCGAGAAATGCCCAAAGCATTTAAGCATTTCTGCCCTGAGCACGTCTGGCCTGGAAAAAAGAAAACAAAAGAGGCCCAGGCTGCCTCTGCTCTTTCTTTTATCATGCAAATCCCGAGCCCACCCAGAAGAGCTGCTGTGAATTTCCACCGAGCAGGGGGTTTTTGCCCCCTGCTGACACCAAACGGGTTCAAAACGCTGTGCCAGGGTGGTGACAGCCTCACCGTGACCACCACGGTGTCTGGTCCTCTTTACTTCCATCCTGTGCCCCCTCACTGGTCACAGAGGGTCCTGAAGAGATGTGCTGCAAAATCAGTGTGGGGGTCCCTGCCTGGCACCGCATGCAACAGCTGGGCACAGTGCGGGGATGTGGGTCGTGGGGACAGCAGGACAAGCTCAGGCTGCACAGGGAGGGCTGGGGAATCATGGAATGGTTTGGGTTGTGTATTTCCAATCCCCCGATGTGGACAGGGACATCTCTTCCACTAGCCCAGGTTGCTCCAACCTGGTCCAGCCTGGCCTTGAACACTTTCAGGGTTGGGACATCCATATCTTCCCTGCACAAGTTGTCCAGTGCCTTACCATTTCACAGGCACAAATTTCCTCCTAATACCTGATCTAAATCTCTCCTCTTTTATTTTAAAACCATTCCCCCTTGTCCTATCACTATCTACTGGTGTAAAAAGTCACTTTTCCTTTCTTCTTTTTTTTTCTTAATAAGCCCTATTTAAGCACCGAAAGGCCACAATCACAGAACCACAGAATTTAGGTGGGAAAAGCCCTCCCAGACCGCCTCCAGCCGCTACCCCATCACTGCCGAGCCCCGCACTGAGCCATGTCCCCATCCACGCTTCTGCTAAACCCTTCCGGGGCTGCAGGCGGGTGGGCTCCGGGGGGATCTGCAGCGGGAGGGGGCTGCAGCTCCGGCACCGAGCCCCTCCTCGCAGAGGCGGCGCCTGCTACCGGTGACATCAGCCCCGGGGACCGGGATGCTGAGCCCGGCTCGGGAAAGGCGGATCCCGCTCCGCTCCCAGCTCCGCATCCCGACTGGGCAGAGCGGGCAGCGGGACGCATCCCTGTCCCTCCTGTCCCCCCCGCCTCCCCGGGGGTGGCGGCGGGGGCGGTGGCGGGGGATGCTGCGGTAGCAGCCGCCGATGCTCGCCCTGCTGCTGTCGCTGCACACCCTGGGCCGGTCGCTGGCCATGGCGAGCGCGGAGCGGCTGGCGGTGCCCGAGTGTGTGAGCCGGGCGGGCGGCTGGGCGGGCAGGGAGAGCTCCCGGGAGCACGGCGGGGTCTCCCCCGGGGTGGGCACCGAGGTGCGGGAGGCGCTGGAGAGGGTCCTGCCCGTGCTCCGCCGGGCCATCGCCCAAGCCACGCAGGCGGCCACCCCCGAGGGGCTGCGGGCAGCCCTTTCCGAGGTGTTCCGGCTGGTGGAGGAGGCCTGGGGGATGCCCGCCGTGGGGAGGGACGTGGCCATGGTGCTGTGCGATGTGATCCGCCTGGAGGGGGGCCTGGACTTGCTGCTCAACCTGCTCTACACCGCCGAGATGGAGATCAAGTGCCAGGCAGGAAAACTCCTGGAGCAGATCCTGGTGGCAGAAAACAGGTGAGTGTGAGAAGAACCCCCCACCCTGCCGGGCACAGCCCTTCCCACAGCTCCCAGAATGGTTTGGGTTGGAAGGAACCTTAAAGACCTCATCTCAGCCCCTGCTGTGGGCAGGGACACCTTGCACAGGCCAGGTTGTTCCAAGCTCCATCCAACCTGGCCTTGAGCTGCCTCCACCCATCCCACCCACACCCCCCAAATTTCCCTGCTCTGGGTGCTCCTGGTGCACAATTCCCCTCGGATCTGCCCCACACTTGTGTAGAGGGTCCCTGACTCATGTCCAGGCAATGACAATGAGCAGGAGGGAGGAGGACCAGCCCCAGCTCAGGGATGCTGACAAGGACTGGGGTGTCCTCCTGAGTGCCCCTCAGCCTGGTTGAGCTGAGTCAGTCTGGCTGGCTCAGAGCATCTGACACAAAGGACAAGACATGACTCCCCTTTAGCCATAACTGCAGCAGGAGGAGGAGGACAAAGCCACTTCCCAGAGCCTTCCTGCAGCTCACCAGGGCTGGAATGAAGCCACAAGGAGGGGTCAGCTGGTCAGCAGCCCTCAGCCCCTAGCTCAGATGTGTGTGCTGCTGCCCAGGACAGGTGAGAGGTGCTGGGATGTCTCTGTCAGAGCATGGAACCAGTGGGATTGGGAGCATGTGCCTGTCTGTGTGTACAAAGGTGCATGTGCACACGTGGCACCTGACACATCCCCAGCCCAGCACTGCTGATGCAGCACCCACACACAGCTCGCCCTTCCAACACCCCAAACACTCTCTGCCAGCTCCACTCTCCCTCCTCAGCCCAGCCCACCCCAGCCTGGGCTCTGGAAAGCACACAGAGGGAGCCTGGCCAAAGTGTTGTTCCGGCTTCCTGGGGGAAATCTCTTGCTGGGAGGTTGTGGTCTCACAGCCTGGGCCTCACTGCATGCACTGGCAGGCAAAAATAAGCAGCAGCTAAATCAGGAAAGCCCATTAGGGTGGAATTTAATCCCAGGAAGCATCACTGGCACGGCCTGCATCCAGCACTCAGCTTCTTAGCAAGAGAAAGCATTTGCTGGAGTTGCTGTCTCTGCTCCAGGAGCAGTTCACAGGCCAGGGTTTTGGAGCTTCCCACAACTTCTGAGCGATGGCAGGGAGGTGTGGGGTTCCCCCTTGGGTCCAAGCCTCTTCCTTACAGAGCTCTCCCAGTCTGTGCACAGCAGCAGTGGTGTTTAGCTGGGAGCTGGGCAGGTCCTGTCTCCATCTGCAGCTGCAGGGAGTGAGGGACCTGTTGGGGCTGTGTTTGTCATCCAGCTCCATGGCTGAGTCCGGGCTCGGAGCCAGACCCATGGCTTTTTTTTTTTCCCAGGGCTGTCCACCACATTTCCTGTCAAACCCACCCCAAGGTCACTGAGAGCCCTGTGGATCACAGGCTTCCCAGAAATGTCCTTCCTGCCTGCCAGCACAGAGGCTGGCGTGCCATCACCCCACCATGGCTGGGGACCGAGCGTGCCACTGCCCTCATGAGCACCAGGGCACCTCTGCTCCTCACAAACAGAACAGCTCCATCACGGCACCAAATGGCCACTGCTGAGGGCAGGAATGCAGCTGCCACTTGGCCCAGGAAAGCTCATGGCAGCACAGCCAAGAGCTCATCTCAGACAGTGGTGAGGCCCTGGCACAAGTTGCTAAGAGAAGCTGTGGCTGCCCCATCCCTGGAAGTGTTCAAGGCCAGGTTGGATGGGGCTTGGAGCAACCTGGTCGGGTAGAAGTTGTCCCTGCCTGTGGCAGGGGGGTGGAACTGGATGAGTTTTTAAGTCCCTTCCAACCCAGATCACTCTCTAATCCTGATTTCCCCTTCCTCACTGTGTTTTCAAGGCATAGCCCCATCCAGGTGTCATTTTAATGTCAGATCCATTTCCAGCCTGGCATTAATGGGCAGATCCATTCCAGCCCTGCCTGTTAATTGCTGTGAATATCCTACCTCGAGCATGAGAGCATCCAGCAAGGGGATCCTGGGCTGTGCATGCACATCCTGTCCCATCACAAGCTCTTCCATCAGACACAGACAGATTCTTCCAACAGCAGTTCTTTGACACCAGCTTGTTGCAGATCTGGCAGCTGTGTCCCACAGAAAGTCTGTCCCGGGACAAATGCCCCCAAACCATGGTGGAATTCACACACCAGTCACTGTTGTCACTCCTGGCATGGAGTGAGAACACTCCCCTGCCTCTCCCTCCCATAGGGATCGGATCGCTCGCATCGGGCTGGGCGTGATCCTGAACTTAGCCAAGGAGCGGGACGTCCCCCAGCTGGCTCGGAGCGTCTCGGGGATCCTGGAGCACATGTTCAAACACACGGAGGAGACCTGCTCCCAGCTCATCTCCGACGGGGGCCTGGACACCATCCTGTACTGGTGCCGCTGGACAGACCCCGCCGTGCTGCGCCACTGTGCCATGGCCTTGGCCAACTGCGCCATGTACGGCGGCCAGGCCAACCAGCGCCTCATGATCGAGAAGAAAGCTGCAGAGTGGCTTTTCCCACTGGTGTTCTCCAAGGATGATGAGCTGATCCGGCTGCACGCCTGCCTGGCCATCGCGGTGCTGGCCACCAACAAGGAGATCGAGAAGGAGGTGGAGCGCTCAGGGACGCTGGCTCTGGTGGAGCCCTTCATCGCCTCGCTGGACCCGGAGCAGTTTGCTCGGGAGATGCTGGGCAGCAGCGACAACATCCAGGGCCGGACGGCGCAGGACCTGCAGCGCCTCGTGCCCCTGCTGGACAGCTCCCGGCTGGAAGCTCAGTGCATCGCCGCCTTCTACCTCTGCACCGAGGCTGCCATCAAAGCCAGGCAGAACAAAACACAGGTAAAGGGTAGGTTGGCCCAGAGGAAGGTGATGCCAAGGGGAAGGGGTGTCACGGCTGCATCTTGGTGTCTTTCATTCCCCTATGAGCTCAGTTATGGTCCTCACCTGACCTGGTGCAGTTTGTTGGGAAGAGGATGAGGGAAAGCAAAGTGACACCTCCTCCCTTCATGACCCCAGATTTTCAGCAAGACTGGGGGATGAGGGAAAGCAAAGTGAAATCTCCTCCCTTCGTATCCCCAGATTTTCAGCGAGATCGGGGCGACGCAGAGCCTGAAGAGGATTGTGTGCTACTCCACCAGCAGCACCACCTCCTCCCTGGCCAAAAAGGTGCTGCGCACGATAGGGGAGGAGGTTCCTCGGCGCATCCTGCCCACTGTTCCCAACTGGAAGTCCTGCGAGGTGCAGACGTGGCTGCAGCAGATCGGGTTCAACAAATACTGCCAGAGTTTCCTGGTAGGGCTGTGTGCCTGGGGGAGGGACAGCTGAGTGGACACTTCTGCCCCATCTTGCAGCAGAGGTGTAAGCATCTCACCCAGCAGCTTTTCCTGGGACTTTTCCAGCCTGAATTTCTCTTGGCAGGATCACCAGGTTGATGGGGACATTCTCCTGAGGCTGACAGAGCAGGAGCTGCAGAAGGATTTGGGGATGGACTCCAGCATCACTCGGAAAAGGTAGGACCACAACCTGGGCACACTGGCCTCTCTCACATCACCACAGTGACAGAGCCAGGGACAAGGTCTCTGCCTTTCCCTTCCTGCAAAAACAAGAATGGAGATCCTCCAGAGGCAAAACCTGGATTGCCAGGGCTTTCCCCCTGCACTCTGCAGTCCCAGAGAGATTTCTGTAACGGGGCCAATGCATGGCAGAGGTGTGGGATGAGGCCACCTATGGCCCAGGGCAGGGGGGATCCTGCAAGTTACCCAGAAATATGGGAGCTCACCCTTAGCTGAGCTCCTCACACCTCCATGTCCCGAGGAGCAGTACTCCCTTGCAGCTGTTCCTGTTTCCCATTCCTGCAGCTCATCCTTCACCAGGGCAAGGAGCTGAGCAGACCAAAGATGTGGCACTCTGTGTCTCTAAGCTCTGCCCGCTGCTCCATTTGTTCCTCCAGGTTTTTCCGGGAGCTGACGGAGCTCAAGACCTTCGCCAACTACTCCACCTGCGACCGCAGCAACCTGGCCGACTGGCTGGGGGGCATCGACCCCAAATTCCGGCAGTACACCTACAACCTGCTCACCTGCGGCATCGACCGCAACTTCCTGCACCGCGTGACGGAGCAGCAGCTGCAGGAGGACTGCCACATCCACACCGGCTTCCACCGCGTCCGCATCCTCACCGCCGCCAGGGGTGTGTTGCTGTTGAACCGCTAGCAGAGTGCAAGAACCAGGCTGTGTTGAATGTAGCAAATTTCTGATTTTATTAATTAATTTCTAAAACTTGTATAGACTTTCACAGATCATCCGGATTGGGTTGGTTCAAAACCTCCCCCTAGGCCGATTGGCCAGGCTTGAACTGCCTATCTTTCCAGAGACCGTTTCAATAACATCCAAACTTTATCTTTGTTTATAGAACACAGGAAAAAGAAAAGAAAAATTCCCATGGGGAAGAGTCTGTGCTTACCACAGGGGTGCAGTGCCAGGGGTGCTGAGGGGTGTTTGGGATGGGCTGCTGGGTGGGTTTTAATTTTTTTTTGTGTGTTTTGGTTGTTTTGTGCTGCCCAGAAACGCTGCACTCGCCCATCACGCTGCAAACCGCGTCCAACGGGACCGATGTGTTCATCAGCTACCGGAGGAGCACCGGCTCGCAGCTGGCCAGGTGAGTGCTGCAGGAAATGGTGGAGCCCAGAGGGAAGGTGGGTGGTGGGTTGTGGGAAAAGTGTGGGATGGGGAGGAGGGAGAGGCTGCTAAAAGCCACAGAAAAAATGGGGATGGCCTGTGGCATAAGCTGCGTGGTGGACAGGCCGATTCTCTGTCCTGTCACTGCCACCCTGTCCCTCTTCGGCACTCACTGACCCTTTCCCCAAGCTTGTAGGGCTGTAGGGGAGCACAGCAGGGAGTCCATGTCAGCTCCTGTTTTCTCTGCCTGTGCCCAGACAGCTGGGCTGGAGCTGGCATCTCACTCCCTGCTCCTCTGTCTCACCACGCCTCAGCCAACGTGGTGAGACAGCGCAGAAAACCTCTCCCCATGGTGCTGTCCCCTCTTGCCACCAGCCTGCTGAAGGTCCACCTGCAGCTCCACGGCTTCAGCGTGTTCATCGACGTGGAGAAGCTGGAGGCAGGGAAGTTCGAGGACAAGCTGATCCAGAGCGTCCTGAGCGCCCGGAATTTCGTGCTGGTCCTCTCAGCTAATGCACTGGATAAATGCATGGAGGACCCCGAGTGCAAGGATTGGGTGCACAAGGTGAGAGATGGAGTGGGAGGGAGCTGGTGGTGGGATGACACAGGCCACAAACACCTCCACGTTGTGTTCCTGCAGGAGATTGTGACAGCCCTGAACTCTGGGAAGAACATTGTCCCTGTCACAGACCATTTCGAGTGGCCGGACCCAGAGACGCTCCCCAAGGACATGAGGGCTGTCCTGAAATTCAATGGCATCATGTAAGTAAAAGCCAACTGTGCCATGGGGTTCCTTGACTCCTGGAGAGAACAACTTGCACTAGGAGTAGCAAAAACCCCAAGGGCATTGGAGGCAGAACAGGTCAAAGGGACACTGAGTCACTCCAGGTGCTCCAGAGCAAAGGTTCCCAACACATCCCTGCTGCTGGTGCTGAGCTGGGACTCCTCTGGGTGACAGAGGACACCTGTCCCCAGGCAGGAGTGATGCTGGCAGGTTTCACAGCTCAATGGATTTCTCTCCCCTCCTGCTTTCCCTTCGTGCATCCCAGCCTGTTTGTAGCTCTCCAGCCTGGTAGGGCATCTGTGGGGAAACAAGGAGCTCCTAGAGAGCTGGGGTGGAGGAAAGGAGCCTCTGAGGTATCTTTTAGGATGTCACACACAGCAGAAAAAGTAATCATCACGTTTTCCCCTCAAATACAGGTGGTCCCACGAGTACCAGGAGGCCACGATTGACAAAATCATCCGCTTTCTCCAGGGCCGCTCCTCCCGAGACTCCTCAGCTGGGTCAGAGAATGGGCTGGACTGTTTGCACTCCCTGGGGCAGAGCTAGAACCAGCAGGGCAGCCTCAGAGACTCCCAGGTGACCCCTTTTTGTGGGGGTCCAAATTTATCCCTCCTGACTTTTTCCCTATCTTTGAGAGAAAAACTGTGGCTCCTTCCTCCTTCCTCACCCTCCAAATACAAACCCCTGGACCCCAAAGGTGAGTGTTCACTCTCACAGCATCTGGGGAGCCAAGCCAGGGTGGACTCTGGGATGGATTTTGTGTCTTCCATGTCCTCCTGTGGGGTGGCAGGACATGCATGGGGTGTGAGGGAGACTGGCACCATCCACACCCCAAAAACAGCTGCAGCTTCCCCCAGAAACTCATCCAAGGAGGAAAGATCTCCCAAGAACTGAAAATTGGGGAACTGGTGAGAATCCATTGCAAGAGGACATGTGGGAGAGAAGAGCAACTGAGAGGAATGTGTGGCTCTGCAGGAATATCCTTGTGGTCAGAAACCGAGAGCAGGAAAGGGCAAATAAAAGCTAAGCCCTGACAAAATCCTGGTGTTTGGGAAAGATAACCCCCACGGGCCTTCTGAACTGTGCTATCTTTCCCACCAATGTCCCTTTATCACAAGAGCTCGTTCCCTCCTGGAGGGACTTCCACCTCCCAGTGCTGCAAAACCACCGTGTGCTCTTAACTCTAAGTTTGGGCTTAGACCACGTGGAGTTTCCACAGGATCTCTGCAAAAAGTGCTTTTAAAACACCCTCCTTCCCTCCACCTGATGTCTCAGCTTCACCACTGTGTCAGGTCTGTGCTTCCAGGGCATTGAGGCTGGATTGTGACCCTGGAAAACAGATCCATGCAGGGAAGATGCTAATTGCTGTGCTTGTGGAGTTATTACCCACTGTGGCTATTTTATCCTGGATCGACCTCTCTCAACACCCAGCAGGGCTTTTTGCAGCTCCTCACCTTAAAATATCAAGAAAAAGTAAGCTTGATGCAAAGGGCTGGCAAAGGATGCTTCAGCTAGGAGCAGGACCATCAGTCCTCACTGCTGGTGAGGAACTATGGGCATCCTGATACTGAAAATCCCTGAATTCCACACTCCAGGCTGCTGAATCACCTTGCAGAAGCAGCAAGCTCCTCTTCCTATCCCTGCTCCAGAAAATCTCAACCCTTTCAGGAGGTAACATCATCATCTCAGCCACCTTGTCCTCCTCCTGGCTCTCCCTGAAGCCCTGCTTTAACTGCCAGGAGCACAAACAGTTTTTTCTTTTGGCTTAGATCCACGAACATTTCAGAAAAAAAAAAAAAAAAAAAAGGAAGTTAATTCTGGTGCTTTATGGATCGTTCTTATCAGCTCACAGTTAATGGCATCTTTGCTCTCCAGTGGAAGGTTAATAGCCATATCTGCCCAGTGCTCATCAGAATTAGAATCCATCTAATCTCCAGATTAAACAACAAGAAGCCAACAGATGAGCCCAAAGGTGAATCTGCCAAAGGATAAAAGCCTCTTGTGAGCTGCTTCAGGGAAAAGCCTTCAGTAACTGAATGTTGAAGCCTCCATGGCCACTGAAGGAGCCCCACACAAACAGTCCTAAGGATTTTTCTCCCTGCAATAATTAAGATTATTGTGTCTTGTTTCCCAGGAGCTCTGTAGCAATTAACCTCCTCACCCAGCATTCAGTGTGGAGATTTATTTACTTGTTCTCTACAGCTCAGGTGTCTCACCTGAAACGAGATCCCGTCTCCTGTTCCAGATACCCAGACTGTGACTCCTCCTGTTTCCCCATCATTATCTTCACCTTAATGAACCTGCCCTGCTCCTGGCAAAACATCCCAAACCCAGCTGGAGCAGTCCCAGGGAAATGAATTCCTCTGCCCTCACCCTCCCTCATTCCTTTGCTCTGCCATGTCAGAAGTGTTTGGAGTTATCCTATCAGGCATTATTAATAAATCTGGTTTTTACTCTAAATCCCCAGCTCTTTGTCTGTATCACATGCTTCTCTCCCTGCAGGCTTTTCAAACTTGTTTTTCCTTGCCAGGACTGACATTCCCAAGCACCATTCCCTGTGGGATCTCCCTGTTTCCCACTCACCTTTGCATGGATTGATGCCCTGCATCCCCAGGGACTCTGCCTGCTGTCACCAGTCGTGTTGCAACTCTTGGAGGGCAGCCTGGAAAAACTTTAATTTTTTTAATAAGGCATAATTGCTGCCATTGAATCTCTCCCCTGGCACAGAAGCAGAGCCAGGTTTCACCTCACTGCACAGCACTGAAGAGAAGACTTTACTTCACAATCAGTTCAGCCACAAACATCTCCTGCAATATTCACAGCATGCCCTGTTCCTCAGGGAGACAAATTCCAGGCTTAGCCCAGCAATCAGACCTGTAATTCCTATGTTCCCTGGCATAACTGCTTGGAGCAAGTGGCATAACACCAAGTTCTTGAAGCCTCCCTGCTTCTCCCCCTCCTGCTTTTCCACAGTTCTCCTGCTTTTACCCCAAACTCCCAATGGACAGGGACAAAGCTGGGCACAAGAATTTTACATTTATTGCACGGGTTTCAGACAAAGCTCTCCTACAAGGTTTGCTCTGGTGGTCAGGAAAAGCAAGTTTTGGCTGCTTGCAAGTCCCAAACCTGCATTTTCCCTGATTTTTCAGGCTCACACACTCATTCTCCACCAGGCAGGAAAATTCCTGCTGCTCCTCCTTTACTGCAGAGTCTTCAATTCTTCAAAGATAATAAAAATATTGGAGAGGAGCCCCAGACGAGTCAAGGACAGACGATATCAACAGCTGCACAAGAAATCTAGAGTTTTATGAACCATAAAAGAGCATGGAGGTTTTATTCATTCTGAAAATAACAGTAAAGTCATTACTGCATGTACCTGAACAGCGTGTGCAGCGCAGTGTACACAGAATTGCTGGTTTATGGCACATTGAAGAAAAAAAAAAGGATTGCAGCAACACAGGTAATGCATTGGAAAGAACAATTATTAGCACCATGAACGTGGGGTTTGCTTGCTGGAATCAGCAGATCCCAAACCAGGCAGCAGGACGGAGGTCATTAACACAAAATTATGCCACATACAATGAAGAAAAAGATTAATCTTAATGACATTAGTCCTGTTTCCCACATCAGCTTGCTGAGGAAGGGCTCTAGATAAGCACAGCAGTGATTTCACATGACTGGGGCACAGCTATCAAAATGAGGCTCAGTTTTGCAGTGTAAGGGGGAACAATTCTGATTATTTCAGCCTTAAGTTCATCAGGTTTGTCAATTAAGGCACCTACAGGAGTGGCTTCAATGATCCTTGTGGGTCCCTCCCAGCCCAGGATTAATTCTACTGGCACTGCAGTACTCTCAGATGGTGTTAATTCTCAAAAAACACCTCTGAGATCATGGGCTGAGCTGCAGACAGGCAGGACACATCACTGGCATTCCTACAAATACTTCATGAATTAGCATTTTTAGGAATGTGAGTATTTTTACTAAAAAAATTAGTATTTTTACTGATTTTTAGGTGTCTCCCTAGGACATCTCTGGCTTTCAAAACTGAAGCTGGTTCAGTCAGTAAGGACAGCAGTAGCACTCCTGTGCTAAACTAATCCTCCATAAGGATTTTTGTTGTCTGGCATGTCACATTTGTAGGGTTTTTACTGGCAATGTGATGATCTGGAGCACAGATCTTCCCCCCCAGCAGGACACTGCTCATCTACTGCCCACTGCAGTACTCAGAGGGGAAAATGCTTGGCAATTAAACCAGAACTCAGTCCTCTCTCCCCACTAAAAGCGTGGCAGAGCCCTCTGGCCCCACCAAACCCCAAACTAGCCTTGCAAAAGGCCAACAGCAGCTTGATTGGCTTTTGGGTCTCCTGGGTTTTCTCTGACAGATGAGCCAACATAATACTGAGGAAGCATTCACAGCACCAAATCAAGTTCCTCCTGTGATTTCCAACTGCAATTTCCAACTGTTTGGCTTTTAAAAGTTAGTACAAGAACAAGCAGGGTGTCCCTGCCACACTGATCTGTCCCTTGAGGGAAGAATAAAGTGCAGTCTTCAGGTGGACACTGCCGTGCTGGCCAATTCCTTGTTGTTAAATTCAGTCTTTTGCAGGGGACAGGGAAGCATCTTGGAAGTGATTGTAGTCATGTTTGGAATCCCAGATTTGTATCCCCCTAGGAAAGAACAAACAGTTTCAGCTTTCAAAGGCACACAGGGATCTTGCTGAATTGAGTGAGTCTTAAAGAACAAAACAAAATGCTCCTGCCAGGAGCTGGTGCACTTCTGCAATTCCCAACACATTCCTTCTCCCAGAACCTGCCAGGGGATTTGTTTTCTATCACAACAAAACTTCTGCTTTAATAACTAAAGAAGTTACAGGAAAAGAGACTGCTGAGAGAGCTACATCTCTTCCATGAGGAACTTTCAAATTCAATTCCAGATTTTGGATTCCATTGAGGGTGGAGTGAGGCTTTGAAGCATTTTGAATATTGGCTGCTACATCACTCAGGCTCCAGGCTGATCCCCAGGATTCAGATTCCAGAAGAAATCACCTGCACCTCTGCTTAGTGAGGCACCAAACTCCCTCTCATAACCATAACTGAAAATATGCCTTAAAAACTGCCACTTTCTATCTCAAGAATAAATAGTATTTTCCGTATGACATCGCATGGCAAAATTTAGAAATGTAAAGTGTATTACCCAAGGATAGCTGCTGGAATAAGAAGGATTATAGCCCCAAAGAGAAATGGGAATCCCCTCATGAAGTGCAGGGTGGCAGGGTAGAGGGAGTTGAACACTCCTGTAGACACGAGGGAACACAGCCCTTCCACACAGGCAACAGAAGCAAAGAGAGCACCTGGAAAAGAGAGATAAGAGGTTCATGGTGAGATAGGCAGGTGGTTATTGCCTGTAAACAGCTGGAACACATCACCCTCAGTGCATTCTGCAAATCTTTCAAAGGGTTTGCACTTCCCAGCAGACAGGTGAGTGAGGATTAAGTGTGGCCAGTGGCAGGTTCAACCTGTGACCAGAACCACCTCACCAACCTGCAGGGCTTGCACCAGGAGCTGCCCAGGGATATTATCTATCAGCTGGATTGTAAATGCTTCAGGCCAGGGCTCTATAGATCTGTTTATTGCCAAGCACCTCTTATCACTTGTTAAATATTAAGTACAGCAGAAGATTTAGCACCATAAATGCACCGTATGCACCATTGCCGTTCTAAAATAAGAAACCAAGTTGTGCAAAATCACCTTTCAATCCACCTGGATTCCCTCCTCCCTCTGCCTGCCTCGGACACATTCCTGTGCTGTGTTTCACAGCAAGTGTGAGCCCTCCAAACACATGACTGGACAGAAGGCAAATATTCTCCTCCTATGGGTTATCCATGATCTTTCACTGTCAATGATACAACCCTCCAACAACACCTGGTTCTTCCTACTGTTACTGATCTACAGAGAAAAGTTATGGCCAGGATAATGACTCTTTTCTCCTCATTATATAATCCATTTTAACCCTTACTCCTTGTAAACGATTAGGAGATTAATGGATCGATGAATTAACCATTTCTGCTTTTCTCCTCTTGTTCTCGTCTTGGAAATTCAGCAAGTCTAAACCAAAGAATGACAATTATTCTGAAAAAAAAATAAAATGTTAACCTGGGCCTGAGGGTGAATGCAGAGGCACAGGAGCCCAGAGGATCCAGGGAACTCCTAACCTCCCCAGAGTCAGGTTTCAATGTTCCAAGAAGACAATGTTTCAGAACCTGGCTTAAGCACACTGGCTAATTCCTTACCCTGTTCCGACTCACTGACCAGCTTGGAGAGCTTGGATCTGATGACTGGAGTGGCTGCCATGGAAAGGAACAGAATCCCATAACCTGTGAGCAAGATAAAATTCATTAGGGAAAGCTCAGCTGAAAAATAAAGTCTCCCAAGTCAGTCCCAGAAATCTGCACCTACAGGCAGTATTTCCCTGCTATATTCCCAATTCACCCTTCTGGATTTCATAATGCACTTTAGTCTATGTCTGTAGCTCTGGGAAGCCTAATATTCCAGGAATTACATGGATGTACTTCCAACTTCAGTGTTTGGCCAATACTGCCACAGTTTTTTTGGTGCACAAGGCAGAACTTCCTCACGTGCCTGAACTCCCCATGAAGCGCACTACAGCATCAATAAGTTAAAAGCCTGAAAAACATCAATTTAACACTCCAGCATCACCTGTAAACATCAGCGGTGTTGTGGTCGCGAGGGACATCACCACCAGCCCAGCAATGTTGGAGATCAACCCCATCTCTGCCACCCAGGTGTCCTCAAAGCAGAGCTGCAGCAGCCTCAGCCCAGCCAGGCTGCTCAGGTAAGCCAGGTAGCTGGCGGCGGAGCCATACCCGATGAGATCGGAAGCCCAGCAGAGAGGGAAGCCGAGCTCGTACAAAACATAGATGTCCTTGGCTCCAAAATGCACTGTGACAATCAGAAAGAAAGCCAGGGAGTACAGAGCCAGCTTCCACCTCGAGCTGGGCTGCTCTGGCCTCGTGTACAGCCTGTACACAGCCTTGTAGTGGCTGAGCGTGAACAGCTTGGCCGCTTTCTTCTGCTTCACCGACTCCCGCAGGAAGAACGCGGCGTAGAGAGTGGCAGCGAGGCTGGCTGCGAAGGCCAGCCAGAAGGGGTTGATGTAGCCCTGAGCCTTGCGCCACTGGCCACCGCCAATGCTGGCCACCATGCCCGCGGTGCCCAGGCAGGCCTCGAGGATGGCCACCCGGAACGTCCGCGCTCGCCGCTCGCTGGTGTCGGCCACGTAGGAGAAGCAGCTGGCCAGGATGAGGTTGTAGTCGCCGGTGAGGCCGCTGAGGATGCGTCCCAGGAGGAAGAAGGCGACGTGCAGCTCCAGGTACATGACCAGCAGGTAGATGGCTGTCTGCAGGGCCATGCCGGCGGCGGGCAGGATGAGCGCAGGGCGCCGGCCCACGCTGTCGCTCCACGGGCCGAAGAGAGTCACGGAGAACAGGCTGACGAAGAAACCGCCCAGGTTGATGTAGAGGTTCCAGTGAGACACCAGGGCTTCCACCTCCTGCAGGAGAAACAGGCAGCTGAGGAGCTCCAACAGCAGCCAGAGCCATCCCATCATGGTCTCCATCCCCTCCGCGCTCCCTGCTCCCTTTGGGGCTTCACGTTCCCTCTGAACTCTTCACTCCAGGGGCTCCCTGCTCCTCCCGAGCTCCCTGTCCCCCTTGGGGCTCCCCACTCCCCCGGGACACCTCTCCCTGCTCCTCCCTGCTCCCCCAGGGCTTCCCTCTCCTGTTTCCCGGGAGCTCCCCACTCTCCCGGGCTCCCCTCTCCCCGCGGGGTCCCCATCCATCCCCTCTCTCCCCGTTCCCCCGTTCCCCCGCACCTGCCGCAGCGGGTCGGCCGTCGCGTTGCTGTCCCCGCAGCCGGACGAGTCGGTGCTGTTGCGGTCGTTGTAGCCGTGATCGGCTCCCAGCCGGTCCCACAGGTACTGCGTGGCGAGGGGACCCTGCAGCCCCAGGGACACGGTGGCCAGGAACAGCAGCGGCTCCACGGCGAGCAGCGACAGGCGGCGGTGGCCGGGGGACAGCGGGGGCTCGGCGGGCGGCGGAGCGGCCATGGCGGCCATGGCGGGGCGGAGCGGAGTAGAGCGGGACTGTCTGTGCTCCGCCCGGGATGGACTGACTCGGCTCCGCCCGGAACGGGACTGGCTCTGCTCCGCCCGGGATGGACTGACACGGTTCGGCCGGGAACGGCAGCGGCTCTGCTCCGCCCGGAACGGGATGGACTGACACGGCTCCGCCCGGAACGGGACTGGCTCTGCTCCGCCCGGGATGGACTGACACGGCTCCGCCCGGAACGGGACCGGTTCCGCTCCCCGCGCCTCCCGGGAGAACCGCGGGCGTTCCCAACACCCCCTCGGCGCTGGCGCTGCAGCTAGTGGTGCTAGAGGTGCCGGAGGTGCTGGAGGTGCAGCTCTCTGGCGATGGTGATTCACAAAATCATGTCATTGTCGAGGTGAGAAAAGCTCTCTGAGATCACCGACTCCAACGTTAACCCAGCAGAGCCAAAGCCACCACTAAACCATGTCCCCAGGTGCCACATCCACACACTTAAATCCCTCCAGGGATGATGGGGACTGCACCACTCGCCTGGGCAGCCTGTGCCATTGCCCAAGCACCTTCTGGGTGAAGAACCCTTTCCCAACATCCAGCCTAAACACTCCTGACATGGTTTCATGCCATTCCCTCAGCTCCTGTCAGTGATCACCAGGCAGCAGAGAACAGCCTCTGCCTCTCCACTGCCCCTCATGAGGAAGCTGCAGAACGTGATGAAGGCTCCCTTTGGTCTCCTCCAGGCTCAACAAACCAAGCAAAACAAAAATCAACATTTTAACGGCAATAGGATTAGCAAAATATTGTATTTAGCAGCATACAATCACTTCTATTAATTCACAGCACATTAGAAAATACTTCTTTTTATAAAGGACAAAATAACTTACAATCTCAGTCAATAAAGGAGGTTTTGGCTGTGCTGTTTGGTTCCCTGTGAAGTTTGGGTGTGCCTCGAAGAGCAGATCAGTAAGCAAAGACCAAGTTGTCCTTTAAATGCAAAGCACACAATTCAGAGTGTTAGATTAACCCGTTTATGTAAACTGCAGTCATTCCAAACTAATGTGCATTGGCATTGCTCCCCTGGCACCACTGAGGGAGTGCTCCTGGGCCACAGGCAAAGCCTGGACAAGATAAAAACCATTTTTTTTCACAGTTACACACTGAGAGAGCTCATTTTCAGCATCTTGGAAAGTATTGTGACTCACACAACAGTGGAAACCATCTCTGTGGAGATGCTACTTTTGAAAAACAGGCACAGTTCTTCAGCTGAGATAATTCCTTGATTTTATTTGCACTCCCTAGTCAAGGCTGCAGCTGGAGGTTTGTGTTGCAGAGATGCAAAAACGATGTGTTCCTTTAGATATCCATTGCAACCTTAGGGCATAAGAGTAAAAAGCAGAAAAATGACCTTGCTGTTGGCTGATTTTGTCACTACACCTTGCCAGACGTTAATTAATTAAACATTCAACGGATGCAAGATGTGGTGGAATAGAATTCATTTGAAAACTTTTTTCTCATTCTTCTTGTACCAAGGGGGAAATGCTGAAGCTCAGGGCTGGCCCCAAGTAACGTGGCGCTGTTTGTTGTGAGCAAAATGCCCAAGTCCAGCTTTCAAATCTGGCAGCTGAAGCCCTGCTGATTTTCCATCATTAGCACATTCTTGAGGGGAAACAAGCCCTGGCAGAACAGGGATGAGAGGCAGAAATAGCAGAAGCTTTTTTTGTGGAACTGCCATCAGATGACCTAAATGGCTTTGCTTCCCTTCCTCTCCTTGAGAAAGCTATAAACAGCAGCAGGATGATTTGTACCAATAAAATGGAAATGTTATCATCTTTAGCTGAGGGATGTACTTGCATGATCTGATAAATAAAGCCATCAACGTGGCATTAACAAGAAATACCCTTTGGACTACAAATGTTTATTGCTATTCCTGCACATCTGTAGAATCAAGTGATTCACAGCTTGGATTTTGGAATTTTCCCACAACTGGGTCAAGAATTTCCCTGTAGCACCTTTACTTCTTCACTTTTTTTCCCTCCCAATACATCCTGAAAGTTCCCAGAGCTGTGCCTGTAAACCTGCAAGATCCAAAATGTGAGGGAAAAAATAGCCCAATGTCTGCAGAGAGACTCCTTGTAGTCAAGTCTTTCCCAAATTTTTCCCAATCCCACTAAGATCTGTCAGTCCCTTTCTGTGCAGGGACTTGATGTGGCACCAGGTGACAGCAGCTCTGCCCAGTGGATTTTGCTCCCCAAAGAATTTTTTCAGTGAACACAATGATGTTTATAACATTTATAAATATGATGTTTAGAACATTTTGCATCAATGTTCCTAATCCCTATATGTGTAGATGTGGTTTTCAGTGTTTCAACATATTTTTAAAACGATTTTCAACCCCTTTTGGAGGGAGCAGTTCCTCTTTTTTTTATAGGAGGAATAATAGCACCTCTTCAAAGAGGGCATTAATAAAGACCAAATAATTAATATTGTTTCTTTTTTAAAGTGTAGGTCATTTCAGGATGCTTTCAAAAACCCACTTGCTCCACAAGGGGTTAATTTTCTAATGGATTTATCACCTCTGTGAAAGATTGTCTGGAGAAAGTTCCTGGTCTGACACTCTTCTGCTGTCTCCTCCCTTCTTTGTTCTCTTCCTTCTTTCTCCGATTACAGTTCCAAAAACAACACCCAACCTCCCGAGGTCAATGGTTAATATTCCCCGGTGTTTATATAGGCTCCAAGCAGCAGATTCTGTTCAGCACTGGGCTAGCTCCAGCACCATGGCTGTCTCCTGCCAGGCTCTCCTGGCCTGCAGGAAATACCTCATCATCATCTTGGTGCCCCTCGTGTTCCTCCCTCTGCCTCTGGTTCTGCCTACCAAGGTAAGAGCTTTTCAAATTCCATTTAAAAGCCAAACCCCCACGGCTCAGAGCTGCTCTTTTCAAGGGACAGGGTGAAGAGATTTTTTTCTCAGATTTTTTTCTGCACCTGCTGCTTGGAGATCTCTTTTTTCCTGAGCATATTGGGGGCAGTATGAAAGCTGTGAGGCATAGATGGACGAGCAGAAACATCTGTGATTGCATCTTCTAGAAGAACATTCATTGATATTGAGGGTTTGTGACTCTTGCTTTGCATCTGGCTGATTTAGCAAAGGACTTTCTATGCTGAAGATTATAGGTGTAAACTTAAATTACAATTTAAGGCTTAATTTTACCCCTCTTTTCATTTCCTAACAGTGGCCAGCCCACACCTTCTTTTATTTTTTTCCTTGCTGTCACTGCCACTTAGAAGAGGCATTTTTAGACGGACAAAACATTCCGATACACGAGAGAAAACAATATGCATTTCAGTCTTGTTTCCACCCATTTCTGTAAGAATCTTCCCAAACAAGGATTTCAAATTTAAAACACCACTTCTGGAAGACACCTGGCTTAGGTTTCCATCGGGAAAAACTGACTCTAAGGAGCTGTAGCAGATATTTGTGGGGAATTGATCATTTAAAGGGAGAGCTGTGAGCTGACAGACTGCCAAGCCTTCTGCTGCTTCTTCACTGTTTCTTGCACTCCCAACCCCTTCATGCAGAAAGATCTAATCTCTGGCCTCTTATTCCAGCCCCAGCACCACGACAAACTTGTCCCAAACTGCCCCTCCTGTCACTTCTCTTTGGACACCAAGTCCTGACTCTTCCCCCTGACCCTGCTGACTCCCAGTTTAAAGACTTCTTCTCCATTCTCCACTTCCCTAATTCTTCCCAAGGCTCTGTGTTCCTCACGCTCTGTTTCTGAGTGTTGTCAGAGTTTGGATTGAGAGCACAAGCTGAAGATGAGATGTCTGGTCAGGTGTGGCCTCCCATTCCCTCACTGTGTAAATAAAATAGTTTAAATTATTACTTAAAAGCTTGCTAGGAAGAAAAAAAAAAAGAAAAAAAGAAAAAAGTACCTTTTTTTTCCTAGTTACCTTTCCATAGGCAAAGGAGTTACTGAAGTGAAAAGAGATCTGGATCAGGAAAGTTCTAAGGAGACAGAGATTATTAATTTTTTTTTGTCCTGAGGCCACGAGTTCAAGCTCACTTGCTGGAGGCATTGTTACATGCAGTGAGTCCTTGGAGTTACCTGTGGAATGATCAGGCACTCTTGGTTCAGTTCCGCTTTGAAAATGACTCTCTCTGGTTTCTGTGCAGTCAGCAACGAGACAAAAATCGAAAATATTCCGGATTTTTCCCTTCGCGATCTGTAAGAATGTTTTTTTGGGGTTAAAACTGTGCACTGGGGCACTGCTGAGCAGGAAAAGCTGGTGCCTCTGCACTCACTGGTGTGAGCCAGCAGCTACAGGATGGAATTTCACATTTTTTCTATTCTGTTCATCTATTAACCTGCCCTATAATGACATAGCACTGGACACTGAGCTATTATAATTGAGAGCAAACAATGCTAAAAATCTTGCTTAAAGGCAGATGAATGTCCTTGCAGGGTGGCTGATTTTGGGTAAAGCCTTTTTCCAGCTTTTACTGACAGCAGGATGCAGACAATGGCACTGTGCCATCCCAAAGCCCTGCTGGGGTGTCTCAAAAGGCACCCATCTGTGTCTTTTCATAAGAAAAATGGAGAAAAAGGACCATCAAAATGGCAAATTGCTCTCAGTGAGCAGTGGAATGGATAATTAAGGTTCATACTGCTCTCCTTCAAAAACAAGGCTCAAAAAGGCATATTTTCATATCCTTGGGAATCTCTTTCAGATTTACCTCTCCAGCCTGGCTGCTTGTGTAACTCACACTTAGATTGCTGTTTTCTTCTTTCCTCCAGACTGCTCAGCTCCCTGCTCACCCTTCCCCTCAGCAGCTCTGTAACCTCCTCACCACGACCAGAACTCCTGAGCAGGTTCCAAAGCATCCCAAATTCAATCCTGCCCCCCGTTATTCCAGCTCCTCAGTTTAATCCTCTGTAATCCAACCTCAGTAAGCATCACTGCAATTTCATTCATAATGTCCAGTGTATTTCAGTGGACATCCTTTATCCAAGACCACACAAGCATGGTTTTCCTCCCTTGGATTTGCTGTTGCCCATTATTGCACAAGTTCCAAGATGAGGAAGACACCAAAACCTCCAATAATGCTTTTTCTTGTTTTCTTCCTCAGCCCAACCAATGCCACTGTTGTGACAAGTGATTTTGAGTCTTTTCAGTGTATAGGGACTGACTTAATCACTTTTACATAAAATTTGGAGTAGTTGTCCAAGGCAGAACTAAGTCAAGGTATTTTCAGAAAAAGAGTGAAGTGAAATAGGGGATTTTCCCTCAAACAAGACAAAGTCAGTGGGAGCTGAAATGATCTGTGACCAGTCTGCCAGTGAGCCTTCCAAAGTTTCTACTAAGCTAAAAATCCATTGAAAAGTTATAAAAGTATTTACAGTACAAGGAGTCCAGGCTGTTGAAATGGGCTGGGGCTCACCTGGCCCATGACCTGAATCCTGTGTGGAAACAGGTGGAGAAGCCTGACTGGATCAATAATTAATTCTACAAATCATGGACATAAATACAGAATATAGCACCATCAGCACAATCAAGAAGCCTGTGCCAGTAATTGCCAATCCCTTATCATGAAAAGTCCAAGGTCATCCATTGGTTTCCTTTCCTAAGGTACTATTTTTACCCCTGCTGGAAGTCCCATCCTTCCCTCCCAGTCCTGACCAGATTTGTCATTTGATTAGGATCTGCATATGTCAGAGGATAAATGGGAGAGTAGCACAGGAAATAACCTTTTCTCTAACCCCTTTATCAGGCAATGAACGCAATTAAGAGTCCTTGGCTTCTGGAGGAGCCCAGGTTCGATGTTCAGCCTGTTCTAACTGCATGTCCCCTTCCTTCCCCTGGCAGGAGGCAGAATGTGGCTATGTGATCATAGTGATGGCACTTTACTGGTGCACAGAAGCCTTGCCTTTGGCTGTCACAGCTCTCCTGCCTGTCCTGCTCTTCCCACTGATGAATATCATGGATTCGACAACAGTAAGAGATCTTGCTCTGTGTATGAATTAGCTTCTCATATCCTGGGACTGTTCCCCAGAATTATAATTGTCATCCTCCTCCTCCTCCTCCTCCTCCTTATTATTATTCTATTTATATTTATGTTATTTAAAATATTAATTTTTTTACTATTATTATTCTGTCTCCTCCATGGACTAGAATTTACAGAAGCCCAGAGTGAGCTCTGGGTGGAGCTGCTAATCTGAAATCAAAGCCACTTCCCCGTTCAGACACAACCCACACTTCCTGCTCATGCCTTTGGAGCAACCTCCCTCAGAAAATGGTGTGATTATTCCCTCTCTCCTGTCCCACCTTGCAGGTCTGCAGGGAATATTTAAAGGACACCAACATGCTGTTTATTGGGGGCCTGCTGATGGCCATTGCCATCGAGAGCTGGAACCTGCACAAGCGAGTGGCTCTGAGGGTCCTGCTCATCACTGGGGTCAGGCCAGCCCTGTGAGTAACTGTGGTGGGAATGCTGTGGGATGAAGGATTTGATGGCAGCAGTTCCCATCTCCTTTGGGAATCTGCAGTTCATTCCCTGCAAATGGTTTCCTACAGCCAAAGTGGGTTAATGCCTGAGCAAGCCTTGCAAATGAGGATCCTTTGAGGTGTTGCATTTTTTTTTGGGAATTCCAAAGGGCTTTAGGTGAAAAAATAGGAATGAGAGAGTCAGGGCTGGAAAGACAAGGGTGCTGCCAGGCTGGGCCAGGAGCACAGCTTTGGAATCAGGAAAAACCACAGCTGGAACACAGAAAAACATGGACACTCTGCTGATTGCAGAGAGGAGGGAAAATATGGGGTTGCTTGTTTTGAAAACAACAAATGTTTTCCAGACTAGAACTTTAGGCTACATCACCCTGTTTAATCTGTCTCAGCCCATGAGAAGAGGGAACACCGAGGGAAATTACAAAGCAATAGAATAAAAATGCATACAAGATAAACCCCTTTTCATCTGATGTATAATCTACATCTCATCCAAAGAATAATTTTGAGACAAATAACACAGTAATACTGAAAGGAGGATTAGAATTTTAGATGAGTAAGAAGAGAATCTTAAATAATAGAGGTGGGATAAAATAACAAGAGGGGGAAAAAAAAAGATATCATCTTCCTTATGGCTTAAACTGGTTGCCATTTGGCATCAAATTCAGCTTGTAATTCCTCTTCAAAATATATTATAATGCATTAGCAAGTGTTACTGAGATATGTCTTCCTCAGGAGAATGTGGAATAAGCAGGATCTGACTGGATTAACTGCTTGCTGAAAACCACCAGCTTCCATCTTCCTAGCCATAAGAATGTAAAAAATTGGTTGAAAAAGAAAAATTAATGTTAAATCTTAGTGGTGTCTTTCACAAAGCAGAGCAGGGCAGGAAGAAGTGCTGGGTGGGAATTGCTGATTTTCCAAACTGAATGGCTGAATTTTCCAAATCCAGCGTTGGCAATTGACCCTTTGTAATAAAAATAAAGAGCACTGCAGTGCTGAATTTTGATCCAGCTTTTCCAAACCTCCTCATTCCAGCCTCCTGATGGGATTCATGGTTGTGACTGCCTTCCTGTCCATGTGGATCAGCAACACAGCCACCACTGCCATGATGGTCCCCATAGCCCAGGCAGTGCTGGAGCAGCTGCACAGGTCAGAAATCGAGTCCAGCACTGCTGAACAAGTGTCTGAACACACCAACAAAGCCTTTGAGCTGCAGGAAAAGCCACATGACAGCTTCAAAGAGCCAGAGGAAAAAAGTGAGTGGGTTATGGGTGGTTTTCTCTTCAAGGGTGATGGAGGATGATGTGGTGCTTTCTTCTGTTGTAAGAGTTCCTAGTAAATCCTAAAAGAAAATTGCCCCTAAAGCATCCTGAGTGCATCATGCAGCACTGATGAGGCTTTTCCACAAGCCAGACAAAACCACAATGATCTACTGACTTGGCTGAAGTTAAATCAAAAATAGAAAAATACAGTCTAATCAATAAACCAACAAAAAATACAAATTCTCCACTAGGGGATGCCTTTACATCAGGCTTGCTCTTTCCCTGCTTATTTATGTTAGTTCAGTTGTTATCTACTGTGTAACTTATCAGATAACAGGGAATTCCCAAGGGGAAATTTCTGGCCTATTTCCAGATGGAAGGTTAAGGATTAAAAATGATCTTTCTAATCCAAAGGTACACAATCAAGCAGCAATATCTCTTTACCAGCTGTCTTGTCCTCTCCCCATCTTTGAGGTGATTCTAGTGTTTCAGAACAGAAATCTCAGTGCCAGCAGACAGGTGCTGGTGCAGAATGAATTCCCTTCTGCTCAGCTCCCCCAGCTCTGTTATAATTCCCTAAATTCTGCCTCTCTTACTCCCCTCCACGTTCAGTACAGACATCACCCTTGTTCACCAGGAAGTGTCAGCAGTTGGTTCAAACTTTAGCCCACATTTCAAATTCTCCCCTGAAAAACTGCTCTGTGTCAAGGCAACCAGTGAAAATGGGTAGAAGGGCAAAGAATTAACAATGCCAGCCTTAAAATGAGGAATTTTGGCTCCTTCAGCTTTTAATCCATCGTGTCCTAGCCTTGAAATACTGAATTATGCAGGCACAAGTCTTTTCCTGTCCAATACAGCTCCTGCATGGTTTTTATTCCTTGGGATCTAGGTAATTCACACATCCTGACAGTTGAGGAAGAGAGAAAGAGAAATGAGGAATTGATTGAGAAGAAACACCTGAAGTTCTCCAAGGGGATGTCCCTCTGCATTTGTTACTCAGCCAGTATTGGAGGGATTGCCACTCTGACTGGGACAACACCAAACCTGGTGCTGCAAGGACAAGTCGATGAGTAAGTCTGGCTGAATGTGGGGAAGAAGCTGAGAAGGAAAATGTCCATTTGGTTCCTTTCCTGGCAAGTGAGCTTCTCTTCCTTCATGGTTCATTCCTTCCCTTTCCTGGCTCATTAAGGAAGGACAGGAGAAAATGTGGAATTTTGGGTGCTAACAGCCACCTGCATTTCCCAGGCTCTTTCCTGGCAATGGTGGCATCATCAACTTTGCCTCCTGGTTCTCCTTCGCCTTCCCCACCATGGTGGTGCTGCTGATTTTGTCGTGGATTTGGCTGCAGATCCTGTACTTGGGCTTCAAGTGAGTATCCCTCTGCAATCCAGCTGTGATCAGGGATTGATTGAATAAAAGGGATTCATTGAACAAAAGGGATCTTCTTCTTTATTGATGAGGAAAATCACACAGCAGGTGACAAAGTCCTGATGTACAACAGAGACCAGAGCAGCACACTCAGGGTCTGTAAAATCCTACAAGTTTTTCCTCAAGGAATCTGATCAAATGCCAGCTGAATGAGCTCTGCAGGTGAAAATAGGAAGCTCTAAGTGCTCATGGCTTGTTCTGCAGCATTGCTGTTGTGCCCTGAGAGGTTGCTGTGCTTCAAAGCAGGAAATTGATTTCTACAGAGAGCTGGTAAATGACTTGGTGACCAGGGTTGCTTCAGACCTAGAGGATTAGTTCTGGGCTAGTTCTGCTGCAGATCACCCCAAACAACCAGCCTGCATTGTATGCCTGCTTAATACTCATCCTATCATGTTTGTGTTATCCCAATTTCCCTTATTTTACATGGAAAGAGTGCTGTAACACCTGAAATGGTAATTTCATCTTCAAATCTCACCTTTAAAACTCTCATTTTCTGTTGTTTTAAAAAGCTTGGCAACTCTTTACTTCCTAATGGTCAAACAGCCTTGTCAATCACATTAACACTGCCCTGGTCTAGTGGAAGGTGTTGGAATAAAATGGCATTTAAGGTCACTTCCAACCCAAACCATTCTGTAATTCTATAATTTTTTTCCTCTTGTGCACAGAAAACTCACTTCTTTATATTTAAATCATGAGCTTTTAGGGGCAGGAAGCTTTTTTCTGATCATCTAGTCAAGGGACATAGTTACTACTCACCATGGTTGCTGATAATATTTAATTTCAATATTCAGATATAAATACATATAAAGACATTATGATTAAGTATGAAATTTGGATTCTTAACTCTAAGGGTATCTGGTAAATTTCTCTGGAATTTCTCATCCATTTTCTTCCAGTTTTAAGAAGAATTTTGGTTGTGCTGCCAGTCCTGCCGCCAAGGCTAAGGAGAAACAAGCCTTTGCCATCATCAAGGAAGAGAGCAAGAAACTGGGCAAAATGAGATTTGCAGAAATAGAAGTTCTGATCCTCTTCATCCTCCTGGTGCTGCTGTGGTTTACAAGAGAACCTGGGTTCATCCCAGGCTGGGCAACAGTTCTTTTCAACAAAGATAAAAGGTGCTGCCATTTCTCCTCCTCGCTTGGAATAAAAATGAAACAGGCTGGATTTTTACCCAAATGAAATACTCACTAAATATCTGACTGGTCTATTGCAGCTACGTCACTGATGCTACAGTTGCCATCTTCATTTCACTTTTGCTCTTCATCCTCCCTTCTGACAGTTCCAACCAACACAGAGATGAAGAGCAAACAGGTGAGAATTACTGAAGCATCAAAAATCAGCTGTCAGGATGGAAAAGTGGGAAATTTTAGGTTTATGAAGGAAATTTCAAATGTTAAATAAGGCTTCAAACTGTTCTTCCCGCATAGCTGCAGGTTAGGCACACATTCCATAAAATTCTGTGTTTCTCATCATTTCACTAAGCAGGGAACTCTTGTCCCAGCAGCGTTCCTGCTGTATGGGATGTGAAAGGAATTCTGAGGCTGGAATCTTCAGCAGGGAATCCATGACTTAACAGAAACACACCGAGCTGCTGCCACACCTTTAACTCACCCTAACCTCCTCCTGTGCTCCTTGGAGCATGGAGAAATCATTCATTAGAGCTTTTGCAAGTCGAGTTTCCAACCCCTTTGCTGATGATGCTCCCAGCATTTGCTGGGGGAGATAATTCCAGAGCCTGCCTGATGCTGCTGACAGAAGGAATTCCTGATATTCAGACTAAACTCACCTCCCCCCCCAGAAGTTCTCCTTCCTCTGGAGGGTGTGACGTGGCTTTACCAAATCTCCTTTGGGTTCCAGAGGGCAGGGCAAAGTTCCGGGCACCTCCACCCCTCCTGGACTGGAAAGTCGTTCACCAGAAGATGCCGTGGAACATCGTGTTCCTGCTGGGAGGTGGCTTTGCCCTAGCCAAGGGCAGTGAGGTAACATTCCTGGGCTCACCTGGGCTTGCTGTCTGCCTGGGTGGTTTATTTCCCTGCTCTTCATGCTGGCCCAGGACACAAGAGGGCACAATGGGAGCATCAAATTCTCCTTTTCCCCAGCTGCTGGCAGTGGGAGCATCCTTGGAGTTCTGGGATCAGAACAAATCCTTATTTTCCCCTGCCAATCAGAGCAGCAAATTAACTGCTTTTCTAGAAAAGCAGCAGATTAACAAACGACCCCGACACGTTCAAATAAAATAGAATTGATGTGACCAGCATGAGGAGATAATGTACCCAGGAGGGGTCTCCAAAGTATTTCAAACCAAGGAGTTATGGAAATAGGATTGAAATTAAACTGTTGGAAGAGAAATGCAGAGCTTGCTAGGGAAACCACAGGAGAAGGTTAAAATATCTGCAGGGATCTGCCAGGAGTCCAGGGCTACACATTATTTTTCAGTAATGATTTAAGTGATGGAACAGACAATACATTTATTGAATCTATAGACAACAAAGAAATTCTAAAAGGCTTCAAGTGCCTGAGAAATCAAAGATCAAAATTAAAATGTAAAAGTACATGTTTGGAAAAGGATGTATTTAAGAAATTGCATTAATTTATTCTAGAATAAATCATCAAATACATAAAAGCTGCTGCAGAAAGCCCAGAATGTCAGGGGAGATGCTGCTATTTCCCAGTGACTGACAGGGATGAAGGGTGTGAAAAGCTTCAGATAGTTATCAAGATGTCAGACAATGTGATGAAATGCCACTAAATCACTAGAACATCTGCCAAGATATATATTAAAAATATTTTAGGAAATTAATTCAAATATCTTTGCTTACATTAAAAAAAATACTTCAAACATTGATCATGTACAGCTAATGATCAGAACAGAGAAATAATCATTTGCTATCAGCAATGCACTATAAATGCAGTGTCTCCTTCTTTCCAATTCCTTGGAAGGGAAATCATGTTTATTTTTATTTAACCTACTGAGCAATCCTGTTTTTCTGCAGACAGCAGTTTTGCTCTGAGAAGGGAACTGCTATGAGAACTTCAGCAGGGCAGTGATGTGGCTCTTTCTTTTGCAACCTGAGCTCTTTTTTGCAGGAATCTGGTCTGTCTGCATGGCTGGGTAGCAAACTGACCCCTCTGCAGAGCATCCCTCACCCAGCCATTGCCCTGCTGCTGTGCCTCCTCATTGCCACCTTCACCGAGTGCACCAGCAACGTGGCCACCACCACCCTCTTCCTCCCCATCCTGGCTTCAATGGTGAGTCCCAGCATTTCCAAATACTCTTTCCAGGACAGTTTGCAGCTCCTCACTTGGCAAAACCAACTGGCTGGCAAAGGCAAGCACTGGTTCCTGTATCCAGTCAGGGGTACAAGACTTAAAAATATAACTATGTGTGCATATATAAATACACAGTGTGCTTAGTTCAACCTTTCTGAAATCACTGCTGGTGAAAAGCAAAGGGATTAAATCCATTGGCATATTAGACTTTGCCTTCTGGCCTAACTATGAGGTCACTGCCAGCTGTACTTGTTTTTTCCAATTTGTTCTGCACAGAGACAGCACCAGCAGCAGCGTTTGCTCCCCTGCAACATTCCTTTACTGTATTTCACCCCAATCTCTGCCCTTCCAGAAGGCTCTGAAGGTGATAGCATGACCTAATTCGGACTTTTGCATTTCCAGTGGATGCTCCTGTTGCTGGGGAAGATGGAGTTCTGCAAATTGAAAAGCTGGTTTTAGATAGAAAATGGAATAAACTGCTGTAAATTTTTTTTTGAGTAGGCTGCAGACTCCAGCCAACCCCTAAACCAAAGCACTCACCTTCAGAGCTTCACCTGCCTCCCCTGATCATTTAATTTTGCTCTTAACCAGTCTGAAGCCAGGCTTTAGGCTGAATAGAACCATTATTTATGCATTTATACAGCAGCATCAGAAACACGAAGCGCTGACCACAAAATCAATTCTTGCATTTGCTGCATAAAGACACTGGAAGTGTCTAAAGCAGCACCAAACCATGAGTGGCTGCAGTGTTTGGGGAAGGAGGAGGATTCAGTTTTCTGCCAAAAGGTTTCTGTGCATTTCTGAGTGTCAAAACCATCATTTCTGCTCTCTTTTCATGCACAGGCTGAAGCAATTTGCCTCAACCCCCTCTATGTCATGCTGCCCTGCACCCTCTCTGCATCGCTGGCGTTCATGCTCCCCGTGGCAACTCCTCCCAATGCCATTGTCTTCTCCTATGGACAGCTCAGGGTTATTGATATGGTGAGGAAAAACCACCTTCTTTCTTCTTTTCACCTCTAGGTTTGATTTTCCTTTTTTCTAGTGCTGGTTCTTCTTGGCAGAGGGTTAGAAAAGTCAGCGTGCCCCGCTTGTGTGAAATGGAGAGAAGAACATGTGGGCATTCACAAAGGGTCACACTGTCTCTAGCACACCTGAGAATCTTATAAAGGTGCTATTGAGCTTTAAAGAACAGCCATGGCCTCTTGAAGATTTTATAATAGGAGATGTCAGTGTCTAAATTGCTTTAAGAGCCCAAATGTAGAGTCTAAGAGTGTCAAGGAGCCCTGTCACCTGGACAGTCCTTCTGCAGGGACAGGGAACAGCCTGGCACATCTCACTGGGTGCCCTGATGCCCCAAGAAATCACTAGAGAAGCAAGGAGAACAATGTCATGTCTCTTGGTAACTTTCCTAACTTATAATTGCTCCAAGAAGAAACCCAAAGTAACTTTAGAGAGAAATACCAGGTCAGAGGAGAAGTGGATTAAAAGGATTTCAGGACTTCTAGGTTTGAGAGTTTTATCCAAAGGAAATCTTCCCCTTTATACAAACTATATTTGTGAAGAAAACCAGCTTAAATATAATTTGGTGGAGGTGTGAAAAAATGTCCAAAGAGCAAATCAAACCATACAAACAATCCTGACCAGCAACGAAGGACAAAAGTGCTCATGGCTGCTAACAACCCTTCCCTTTTATCATTCTAGGCCAAAGCTGGGTTTGTTCTCAACATTCTGGGCGTCCTGACCATCACTCTGGCCATCAACACCTGGGCTTCCTCCTTGTTCCAGCTGCAAACATTCCCATCGTGGGCAAACAGGACAGGCTCCTGTCCCTAACGAGGGGAGGGGACAGAGCCAGGACTGCTCCTGTTGGAGCTGCAGTGACAGCAGGACCATCACCACGGAGGCAGAGGCTTGGAGAAAAGCCTGTTCTCTGGGAAAGGACAAGCCAAATCACCCCGTTGATGACAGCAGTGAAACTGCTCTGTTGTTCTGTCGGCAGTTTTGCCACCCCAGCAGGAGGACGAGGTGACTTTTGGCTTTCCAGCCCTCCCACCTCTGGATTTCCTGCCTCTGCAGGGGTGTTTTCCCCTAGTGCTTTTCCAGTGAGTCTGAAATCTGCAGCAAGGACAAGGAGAGGTGTGTGAACACACAAAAGGAAGGAGAAGAGACTCTGAGCTCCTGACTTTGTGCGCAGATCTGTGTTGTCACAACTCTTCGCCTGTAGATGTGTGTATGCTGGAGGTGTACATGATTTTATAGACTTTGTGGGCACTGACAGCAAGGTGTGTGCTGTGTGATTACAGAAAAACCACTGTCAGCCCATCCTGTTAACTTAAATATATATTTATTTGCAGTCCCCTTGTTAGGAATGTAAAAGATTATTTTTTTCCTAGAACATCTGCCCCATTGTTATTTATGTCAAATTACAGCCTCCTTGAGAAGGAGGGAATCCCTGTGTCCTAAAATATATATGATTGAATTAAAGATCTTTTTTTAACGTAGCCCTGTGTTCTGGAGATTTTTATTTTTATTATATACCACTGCCTCTGTCTTCCATTTATCAACTGCTTGTCTGTGTGCTCACTTACTATACCTTTAAATAATCAGGGAAATCAGCATAGTTGATTTTCTCTTATCTTTAAAGTAGTAATTATGTTGTTATTATTATTGAGTCCAATTTCCTTGGAATGTCCAACCCAAGATTTTCCTTTTAAAAAGCCTGTTATGTAATCCTGTTACATATCTAATGCCTATTCTACTAGAGCTGACTTCCAGCAGCAGATAAATTCCTCCTGACCAAACTGACAAAGGAATTTCCAAAGGCTCTTTGCCAAAACTATCTCTCAGTGCCATAAATGAGGTTGGGATCAGACAGAGCAGCTGCTCAAAAAGTGCCCCTGAAGTTTGCACTGAAATCTTTGTTCTGCCTAAATTTTGCATGTGGAAATCCCACTCTGGTGTGAGTCCAAACTGGTCCCACGGGAGTGAAAATGAGGAAATTTCACTCTAAAACAGTATCTGCTCTTCAAAATATCTCTTCTTGCTTTCTCCACACTAATTATTAGGAGACAAGGCCAGCGTGCAGTGTAATTTTGACTTGTAAAACGTCAGAATTCACTGACTTGCAGCAGTTTCTCCCCAGTTCCAAATATCCAGATAATTCTGGAGTCTGCTGGTCGTTGATCCCTCTGCACTGATGGTTCCCCTGGCTCTGGGAAATTGCAAGAGCAGCCTGGGATTAACCCTTCAGTGACAGAGAGTGTTTTAACTTGATGTGAGGTAGAGATCCAGCAGAATATCCACAGCTCCAGAAAGAAAGGCATTTATTCTCTGTTGCAAATGAGCTCCTGGGTAACTGATTTCAATCACATAACGATTTGCTCAGCTCACTGCTAAGCCACTCTCCTTTCCCCTTGTGTTTACCTCTATCAAACAACACCCAAACCTCTCTAAATATTTTCATTACCCCGTGTCTGAGGACCTAAAAATGACAAACTGGAGCAGATGATTTGCTGTGAGCCTCTCCCTCCTCCCTCCCTTTGTCTCCAGCATCAGGGCAGTGTGCTCTGCTTTTGTTTGCTTTTTGTTTGCTTTTTGTTTTCTTTGAAACCCTCGCACAGACTTTACATGTCCTCCTAAATTACTGCTTAGCTCAGCAGGAAAGGTGGAATTCTTATAACATTTCCCGTCGGCCTCTCCTTCCAGCCCTTTTAAAGCTGTGTTATGGGTCTTTGAAGTCTTTTCTATTAGTCTACATTATTCAGAGGCTGTGGTGTGCATAAAGTACCTGCAGGAGCACAGGTGCAATCTTTATGCCAATCTGAAGAAGAAAGGAGGGAGACATCAAGTAGCACAGAGTGTCATGGGGCCAATGCATTAATGCTGGGTGTTCCATGTTCATTATCCAGATTTACCAGGGGATATCTGCAGTGGAAGCTACTCAGAGGGTGTGAAAATGCCCAAATTGCAGGAAAAAATAGAGGTGGAAAGCTGTAGGAAGAAGAGAGAAGAGGAGAGGAGAGGAGAGGAGAGGAGAGGAGAGGAGAGGAGAGGAGAGGAGAGGAGAGGAGAGGAGAGGAGAGGAGAGGAGAGGAGAGGAGAGGAGAGGAGAGGAGAGGAGAGGAGAGGAGAGGAGAGAGAGAGGAGAGGAGAGGAGAGGAGAGGGAGAGGAGAGGAGAGGGAGAGGAGAGGAGAGGGAGAGGAGAGGAGAGGAGAGGAGAGGAGAGGAGAGGAGAGGAGAGAAGAGAAGAGAAGAGAAGAGAAGAGAAGAGAAGAGAAGAGAAGAGAAGAGAAGAGAAGAGAAGAGAAGAGAAGAGAAGAGAAGAGAAGAGAAGAGAGAAGAGGAGCAAACACCAGGACACAAAGAGAACTGAGAATTTCATTACCAGTTTCCACCTTGCAGTGATGGTGGCACTGGGCAGTTTATTGCCTTGGGTGTGTCTGAGCTCAGGACCAGTCTAAATATAGTGTGCTTGTGCAAAAACCAGTAACACCATTAAAAATTTTCATAATTTTCTAAGCAAAGCAGGTAGAAAGTGTTTCTAAGCCCCATTATTACTGGGATCACCTTTGAAGGGTGGTTCCCCATTATGTTTCCAGATATTGCCCTCAAGGAGTGGCTCTATTTCCCATTGTGTGATCAAATTTCACAATCTGCCGTGAAACTGCCAGCTCAGCACCTGCTGTGCTCAGGTGTGATTCCCAGTGCAGCTCCTCACCTCGGAGCTGACACTGAATTTGCTTTCCATTGGGGTTTTAAGGGATAAATTCGGCAACGAGGATGGCACCTCTGCCTTTTTTGCCTGCCTTGGCCTCAAAAGTGCCCTGCAAAACCACAAAATACAGGTTTCCCACAGCGGAGGGCAGTGAGTAAGGGTGACTCGGAGTCACCTCCTCCATTCTCCCCGCAGTTATGGAGCTGTCCTGCCTTGCCTTGCCAAGCACACCAGCACATACATGCACTCCAAAGGCAGCAGGGAGGCTTTACCCTGCTAAACACACACATTGCTGTGACCACACCGTAAAAGCTGATGGTTTCTGGGCAGGCACACTGCAAAAAAAAAAAAAAAAAAAAAAAAAAAAAAAAAATCGCTTACATTTGGGAAAGGCACTTCGCCATAAACACCTCAGCAGCAATTTGTAAAGTGGCATGGGAGTGATGCAAGGGTCACTGGAATCATAAACAGACTTAACAGGACACATGGCAATTTGGGAGCTCAACCAGGGTGAAGCCAGCACATCTCTCTAATCCTCAAATCGGTTTGGAGAAACCAAAAATTTGCTCCCAGTCACTTAAGAGGTATTAAAATGTGCTTTGTTGTGTGGCACTGACGTCTTGAAGTAGGTGCTGGCCTTACAACTTAATTCCTAAGCTTGCGTTAAAAATGAAAATAAAAAAATAAAATCTTCTCAGAAACACACCTTATAAAATGGACGCAAAATAATTCTTAAAAAGGCAAAAATCATTTTCAGAAAGCCAAAGGAGAACCAACAGAAATATAAAGATGTGTGTTTTACAATAATTAGCAGCGTGTAGGTGACTTTGGACCTTTCTCCAGGAGCTGTAAGAGCAATTCCACTCGTGTCCTTGGAGGAAATTCCTCCCTGGGATACCTATGGCACACTGGCAGCAGTGTGTGTATCTCAGTGCAAAATTCCAACCCTCTCTCCATTTGGCTTATTTAATCCTAGGAATACAACTCCTTGCTCTCAATTAGCCCATTGGATTAAGTGTTTGCAAAGGCAGAAACAGAGTTTTAAACCCTCTACCATGATGAATAACTAAAGAGCTGAAAGCAGAAACACGAGGACTTAAGAAACACATAACTTGAAATTATCCAGGAATTTCACAACCCTCAATTTTTTTTTTTTTTTTTCCCCAACATGGGACCAATAAAACTATTTACAACTTGATTCACTGAACTTTATGGCTTGAGTTAGTAATGACCAAGGTGCCAAAGTCTGGAAATGAAGTGGTTTGGATGTACTAATCACCTGGTGTCCAAACTAACAACTGTTTAATAGAACTTAATCACTACTGTCAATGCTGTGTATTTTCTCCTATTAAGGAAACATTTAGTATTATTTATCCTTTAATCATATTAACACACTGAAACCATCCAGGTGCCATCCAGGTTTCCTCCCCACGTGTCACTCCTGGCTGCAGACACTGCACCAGGCCATGCCCAGGGTCCCCAAATCCAGGCCAATCACCTTGTCTGGTGTTGATTTTCCTTGGAAAAGTCCTTTAAACAGCTAAGAAATGGAAAAAGGGAAAACTTTCCCAAAGCAACGCAGGACAGCAGAGTTGAAGAATTAGTAAAATGGGTTAAAATTGTCCAAAAGAAAAGCAAACAAACAAAAAGCCCAAAACAAAAAGGTACAAACAAACTTGGAAATAGAGAAGGAACAGAATGATTAATTCAAGGGTTCAACACTTTTATATTGTTATGAATCAGACCAGATCCAACTGCTTCAAGGCTCAGATGTTGGATGCCTTTATGAGGTATTTGTGATATAATAATTAATCACAACTGCTTTTGGTTGCCACTGCACTTGAAATATTAACTAGGATCAATGTTTAACTAGCCTCAAAAACTGACTTTGCTTCCAATCTATACCATTCAGGTCCTGCCCACCTAGCAGCACTCCAGGAATTTCCTCTTTTCCCTTGATCCCTGCCCAGTCCATGAGGAGCACAGCAATTTGAAATCTTCCCCAGACATGCCATTGGCATCTAGGGCTTTCTGTTCTTTGGGAAGCTCTAGCACACCCAATTTCAGTAATTCTGCTGATTCTTCTTGCTTCCCATAAAGCACAAGGAGAAGTGTCCATGGCAATAATGTCCATGTCAACATGGGATTGCACAGTGTGGGATGAGCAAGGTGTGTGCAGAGGGGGAAGAAATTGTCACAATGAGCTGGAATGGCACCAGTTTTCCCAGTTACCTCTCAAGGGGACCTCAGTGAGTGCTGATTAGTCTGGAGCAGTTTAGTGACTGCAAAAGGAAAGCCACATTTCCCTTTTTTGCTCTAGGACTCTCCTGATGAGACTTGCCAGAAAACTGAAAAAGGATCCTCTTTATTTTTGACTCATCTGTCACCCGAAGGGAGTCTGAATTTCCCTCCTTGCTCTCACCTCTGGCAATGTCATTCCTGCCACATGAAACATGCAATCATAAATCACTTGTCTGCATCACAGATAGCACAGTTGTACAATGGGATCTTCCTCACACCTGTGCTGTTGCTTTTCTCCTCAGACCTCACAGAGTGGTGGTGTGACACTGAGAGCTGCAATTGGCACTGAGAGGAATAGCAGCCTCAGAAGATTTGATGAAAATAATCCAAAATAATCTTTGTCATTCCTTTTGTGTTACGTCTTTATCATCCAGGCTCTGTGGCAGAGACCAGCATCACCAGAATAAGTTCTGAGGACTTTTAGGATGAAGGCAGAGCAGGTTTTTTCCCCCTAATTATTGGCAAAAGCCAATGACCACAGCCAGAGCTACCTGGATAATCACAATAGATCAGTGAATGGCGTAGTTAAAACAAACACCGATTTCATGCTCATCCATTATCTGTTAATTCAAGATGCTCTGACTGGTGGTGGATTACATGGACAAGGCAAAATAAATTTCTGAAATATATTCAGAAAAGACTGAAGTGGAGCTGCCAGAGGGGCAGGCTCTGACTGAATCCTGGCTCCAGAAACCACAGCCTTTCTCCCAAGTGAGCACAGGGGGTGTGGAAGTGCAGGAGTTCATACTGTAAGCTTCTGGATTTTGGCAGAGATACTATAAGGGAAAAAAAAAAAAAAACAACAAAAAACCAAAACATGCAGCTTATTAGCCTAGAAGAAAACTCTTTGCTCTGTTTACACAGTAACCACACACCTGTACCTCAGAAATATGAGACAAGTGATGGGGAAAGGGGAGGGGACTGACATCTTTATTTTCCTCTGCACCAGGTGCAGCCAGGGCTGTAATATCTTTGCAGCCACTATTTTGACTCAGTGCCACTGTTGGCCTACTGTACCTGCTGAACAGCCCCTGCAGGGAATGACTCCAAAACATGCCCATGCTCCCTGCTCCAGCAGGATCCGCTCTCTCCTGGAGCCCTGGCGGGTGCAGACACAAGTCAGCCAAACCCTGAACCCATCCCAGCTCAGCTGCAGCTCCTGCAAGTCACAGAAAGGCAAAAAACCCTAAATCTTGTACTGATTTTTTGTATCAATTCATTTTTTTTGTAGAACGTACCTAATTTTCTAGTGCTGCCAGTTTATGTCATGTTTTTATGGGATGTAAATGTGGCATTAAGGAAACTTGTGTTGTCACAATAAAACATCAAGGTGGGGGACAGAGCTGAAGAGTGTCCCATCCCCTTAGCTCCTCAAACTAAAGTACAATACACTAAAATCCATGTGCATTAATTGTAGCAAATTTCTGTGTCTTACTGAATATTACTGAATCCGTAATATTAATGAATATTACTGTATCTTACTGAATTACAATCTGTGTGTTTTACTGAATATGATTGTTTGATATTCCTGGGCAAACGGAGAAGAAAAGAAAAGGATAAATTATTTTTTAATCAGAATGAATTTCTTTATGTCATGAGAATGACAGAAAAAGTTGCTCCATGTTTGTTAGGACAGCAGCCACGTGAGCAAAAACAAGGTAGCTCCAACTGCAGTGTTGATTATGTGGGACCAACCAGGAAATCATGGAATTGTTTAGGTTGGCAAAGACCTTTAGGATCATCAAGTCCAACCGTTAACCCAGCAGTGCCAAAGCCACCACTGACCCATGTCCCCACATGCCACATCCCCACCTCTGCTAAATCCCCCAGGGATGATGACTCCACCACTGATGCCCCTTCCAGTGCAGATATTTTTCCTGGGATCCAATCTTCCTGAGGCTGCACCTCAGCCAGACCATTGATGAAGATATGAAGCTGGGCTGGCCCCAGTCCTGAGCTTTGGGAGCAGCACTGCTGCCCAGCTGGCTGGGACTCCATTCCCCACCATTCCCTGGCCTCCAGCCAGTGTTTTACCACCATGAGCAGCCAGTTTCCTCGGGAGAATCCTTTCCTAAAGTCCAGGCTGCCTCATCCCAGCCTTTCCCTCACCCTGGAGGAGATCAGGTTGGTCAGGCAGGACCAGCCTCTCGTGGAGCTGTGCCAGCTGGGTGTGATCACCCGGCTGTCCCATCCGTGCCACGTGGTGGCATTCCAGAGGGTCTGCTCCCCAGCCTGTCCTGGCACTGAGGTCAGCCTGACAGGACTGTCATTCCCTGGATTTCCCCTCAGATCCTCCTCCTGGGTGGGTGTCAGGTTTGCTGAGCTCCAGTGAGCTCCAGTCAGATGGAAAATGATGGAAAGTGGCTCAGGGAGCACTTCCAGCACCTCCCTGCAGGTCCTTGGGTGGATCCAGGCTCTTCCTCATCTGTTGTCACTATGCTTCCCTCTACATCCAATAAAGGATGGAGATTCTCCCTTGCTCTTCCTTTTTACTGATGTATTTATAGGAACAGTTTTATTGTCTTTTACAGCAGAGGCCAGGTTCAGTTCCAGCTGGACTTTGGCCCTTCTGATTTTCCCCAGTTGGGCTATTGCAACCATCAGTGCTGGCCATGAATAAATCAAATCTATTTCTCTATTGCTTTTGAATTCACTTCTTCTCTTTAGTAACAGTGTGACACTAAATCATCCAGGATTTACAGGATAATCAATGTGAATCTGCCTGAACAAAGTGTGCTTTGCCCCACAATGCCAGGACAGTAATCAGCAAAAAGCATGAACGACATGGTTTATCATGGAATCATGGGATGGTTTGGGCTAAAACCATTAAAAATCATCTCATTACAACCTTCTGCCATGGGCAGGGACACCTTTCACTAGATCAGGTTGCTCAAAGTTTTATAAACTGCTCTGTTCAGGTAGCAGTGGGTGGAACTGGACTGGGCTGCTCGAGAGGGATATTATGGTATTGCACTAGCACAGAGTATTTCTATCATTTTTATTTCTGTAATCTGACTGCATGCAACCCCATGGAACAGAGAAAGTCAGGTCTGTGTGTTTAGGAACTCAGATCTCCATTGGGAAAGGGGTATTTAGTATTCTTAGGCAGTGATTAACTTTAAAAAACGCACTTAAGGCAGTGAACTCGGAGTTTATAAATATGATGAGTCTCTAATTTGCACAACAAGTAGAGTAATAAAGATTAGAGGAAAGAACTTGAGAGGGAGGGAGAGAAACCTCCATATCTAACTCAGGCTGCTAACACACTCTAATTACAACTGGTCTCACAACAAAATCTTTCAGGAGTCAGGATGTTTCAACTTAAGATTTAAAAATAGCCAGGTGCCATGTAGACCACATGAGTGCAAAGAATTATCCAACACATACAACAGCAGAGCACCTGGTTTTCCTTTAAATCTTAACTCAGGTTAGTTTTTCATCATGAAAGAAGTACCTGCATCTTTGGCAGTTGTAAAAATATCATGCATGGCACCACCTGCCAGACTAATAACAATAATTAGAAATGTAATAAACTGTTCATTGGCAGGGGAACAAATTGTCTTATCCTTTGAAAGTCACACTGGCCCCAGGCAATTCCTCACAGACATTTGCCACTGATGTCACAAGAGCAGGAGTGAAAAGCACACAGTGCAGAAAAACAACAGAGGGCAGTGAGAAAGGAAAAAAAACCACTGACAAAGACATTTGAGCAATGTAGAGTAGCTGCAGAGTGTTCCCTTCTTACTGAATAAACCATTAAAAACTCAGGAGCTGAGAGCTGACAATGGGGGAGAACTGATCCCGTTGCCTCCTATGGAACTTTACAGATTGGAGCCTTTGGAGAATCCCAGGAGCTCAAGGCACTTGCTTAAGATGAAACATTTTTAACTGAATTTAGAATGAAAATCTCAGGGTTGCAATTACTTCCTTTTTATCCTCCTTGAGTCTTTTCATCTTTTGGACAATGATTTTTCATGAAATAATTAGGATCTTTCACAACACACTTTGTGCTGCACGCCTTCCAAAGTGGGTTACTCTGACTCTGGTATCTCAAACACTTAATTTTAAATCTGGCGATCTGAGATCAATATTCCCATCTCACTGAAGCTCCTCTAAGTGCTGAAGCAATCTTGGTTTGTCTGCTAGATAGGAATTAGTGACCTGTTGAGGATTTTTACCTCCCATTATAACTCTCCATTTCAACAGACCACAAGATTTCATGTTGCCTGTTTTCCCAGAACATGTTTAAAACCATCCTCGGCAATAAAAATGTGGTTTCACATTTTCATATTTATGCCCCCTCTTCCATGCAGCATGTTTCAGCTCTAAAAATCCATTGCCAGCCTCTGAAATGTAAAACAAATCTGTGAACATGAAATATTTGCCTTCCTCATCCCTGTCGTGGATTATAACCAAGAGAACACTGCGACCCTGTCTGTGCTTACAGAGGGCTGAAGAGAAGAAAATCAAGTAATAAACGCTGCCTAAGCACTTCTTTCTGAGGCTTCTGATGATTTCACAGTCCCAGTAAGTCATCTAGGAGGGGCCCATGCCAGGCAGCAGCCTGCTTTTGTTCTTTGCTTTGTACTCAGAAGGGAGGGACATTGCTGAGGTACAACACTCTGGCTACTTACGTGATTCACTCCTTCTTGCCTTGAATCATTTTCTCGTTTCTAAGATAATACCTCTGCCACGATTTCAGTGGCTGTTTGTGGAAGCACAAGGGGTTTTTGTGTTTTCTGCTATTGGGTGTGAAGGGAAAGGGGAAGGGAGGATGATCCGAGCAAGGTGGGGAAATGGTTTGGACAGGATGGGGAGAGCCTGGGAATTCTGATTATTGGCGTGATGGCTCTGAGATCCTGAACACAGGAGCTGGGAGGTCAGCTCAGAACTGACTACAGCCAGCTACAACTCCGTAACCTTCCTGCTTATTCCCCCAAATCTGGGCACTGCTCTAGCCTGCATCAAATAATTCATCCCAGACTGCACCTGCATTATAATTGGTTAGGAAAACCCAAGTGTGTTTTCCCTTTTCAATGTCCCAGGTCAGCTCTTCCCAATTGTCCTTTCTGTTTCAAAACCAATGCAATAATGGCTGGTAGGGTTTGAGACTTTGATGTCACACAGCTGTCAGCTTGACCTGTAAATCCTGCAGTGATAACTCTGTTCTCTTCATGAGCTCACAAGAAACTCCCATTTCAGTCTGGTTTAGTGTTTAGGGCTTGGAATGAGATGATCTTTAAGGTTCCTTCCAACCCAAACCATCCTGGGACTCTGCAATTCAAGAACTGAATTGGAGTTGTATTCCTAAACCAGTTTTTCTGTGATACAATGCAGTTCTGCTGACACATCAGTACTTCTCCCAGTGATACTTCAGACAGCTTGGGAAAAACATTCCCCCAAATCCTATGGAAGTGGAGAAACCCAAAAAGGGTGTGCATGTATTGGCACTGGCTGCTCGTGGAGCACTGCAGTCAGGAACATCCAAGCACACTCCAAGAAGGAAAGAAGACAGACCAGTTGTTCTGGTTATTAGACATGGTTAAGGGGCTAAAAAAAAAAAAAAAAAAAAAAAAAGAAAAGAAAAAAAGAAACACCAAACCAACACACACACACGTTTCTGCCAAGCCAGTTATAAGAAGATAATCATGTGCTAGGCTAAGCCTCTGGCAGGAGTAAAACACTGTTAGCTGTCTTCTAGCTGGCTAAATATTAATCATCCTGTTTAGAACCCATCATGTCACTAACTGGAGAGGAACTTGGGTAAAGGTTGTGGTGCCAAGAGGTTTTAGTGTTTTATCTCTAGCTGAAGGATTCCCTGACTTCTGCAGAAAACATGTTGAGCAAGGCAAAATCCAGAGTGATATTCCTAAACTTATTTATTCCTACATTCCTAATTTTTTTTAAAAGGGATCTAGGATGTTCTGCAAGCTGAGGATGCGGAGAGACACTCCAGCAATTCAAACCAGATTCCCTTCAGCTGCTGTAAAGGAACAGGACAAGAGCAGCATGTGTTTCACCTTGGGCTGTGGAGTGCAAACATTTTCATCTGAACCACAAAGCAACGTCTTATTCACAAACTAATTCTGTTTCTGAGCTGTGCCACAGCACCAGGAATGATGCTGCAACAGCAGAACATCAGCGAGGAGGAGCAGACCAAAAAAAAAACCCAAGAACTAAAAGGTGCACATTACTAGGGGAAGGTGTGGGTTATTCAACACCTCTGAAATCACCACTCAGCCTAAAATAAATGGAAAATAATAAGAGCAGGCAGCAAGCCTCAGAAGCAACAGAATGAAGTCATGGATGAGTGATCATTTCCCTGCTCATACCTGGGCACTAAGTGGCCAAACCTGCACAACATATTCAGAGTCATGAGTGTGACAGGATTGGGTTGGGAAGACTCATGTGGTTCAAAGGTCTCCCTTGGAGATCCACAGGTTCTTGAAAATCCCACAGTCCCTCAGGGCCTTAAAACCTGGATGCAGCAGTGTTCTGCTTTGGATCTCCTGTGGTCTGACCTTTGGAAAGTGCTGCTCAGAGAGAGGAGTTGGAGGTGATGAGACAGAGGATCAACAATATCAGCACCACTGCTGGGATTCCATCGTTGCCTTGTGACTTTGGCCACATTTTCTGCATCCCTGGCTGTGACATCCATCAAATTCCCCTGCTCTGGAAGCTGATGGGAGGTGGACTTTCTCCTTTTCTTGTCACATCACCAAAACTCCCCCGACAGCCTCGCTCTGCACAGCTCTGCAATGCTGGAAAACATCCTGGCAGCCAAAAATGCAGAAGCCATAAGACCAAACAAACAAAGAGAGCCTGCCAAGCTACCACTTATCCAGCAGCTGCAGGCTAGGAAAGCCTGCTCCCTTGCTGTTAACCTTGTAACCAAAAAAAATTTTAAAAAAAAAAAAATCACAAAAGGCTTTTTCTGAAGCGCAATGTCAACAAAAAAGGGAAAGTTGACAGAATGCTGCTGCCAACTCTTCATTAATTACATTCTGTGAGGAGAGAAGAAGGGTTATGATCTGTTGCAGGGCATTCCAACCCCATTCTGAGGTCTGGAATTTTATATTTGTACAGTGCTCAGCCCCAAGGAGCATTGGGAATTCCTCCCTGAGGACAGGAGGAGGATCCAGCTCCAGCTGCCCTGGAACGATGCAGGGTCCTGATCCTGAATGACTATAAGGACCAAATCACTAAGCACGAGACCAAATAAACCTGTGAGGACAATTATTACTCCCAATTATTAGCCCAATCTCTCTCTTAAATTAATTATCTCCCTCCTGCATTGAAAGCAGTCTTGTCAAAAAGGCAAAGCTGGGTGACACAATGACCGTCACACGTCTAGCTCACCTTCCTGAATTTCACCTAGAGCAGAAAGGCACAGAGTCAAGTCTAACACCGTGTCTTGAGCTCACCCTCATTTCTAAAATAACAAAATAATACCTTGCAGTGGCTGCCACATCGCTCCTCATGCTGGGCTTTTATGGGCAACACTAAATCACTGGCCAGGAAATGGTATTTTTTGTGTAATGATGGTTCTTTATATTTTAATTCAAGATTGAACAATTAGCCGACTGAAAGTTCTGCAAATGCCAACAAAAGAGCATCCTGTGGGTGTGCCAGATTTGGAGGCTGTAATTCAGAGCTCCATGGTGAATTTTGTCCTTCACTCTTCCAGCTAACAGCTCCTCTATAAAAATAACAGGGAAAACAAAGGTATTTTGCCAAAAGAAGAGGGAATGAGAATTATACTCTCCTAAATCCCTGGAATTGTTCAAATCCAGGTTGAAACAACCTGGTTGAGTGGAAGGAGTCCCTGCCCATGGAACAGGATGAGCTTTAAGGTCCTTTCCAGCCCAAACCATTGCAATTCGGTGAAATATTCAGAATGCTGACATTGCCGAGTTCACTCCAACCAATGTGTTTTTTCCTAAGCACATCAAACTGCCAGATAAACACACTTTGTGATCACTTCTGAGGGACAGAAATGGACTGGAGTGTATGTAGGTTAAACCAAGGTGTGTATTCCCTAGGGATATCTCCGAAGATAAAAAGCAAGCCCTGACTACTATTTAAAGGCAGCCCAGCAGACGGTTAAAGTTACACCCAGGTGTGTCTTCCCTCGGGTGATCCCGAGGGAGAGATGCTGGGCCACTTTTCCTATTTAATGGTGGCAGAATAGCTGGTTAGATTACTGTCTTCAGTCATTTTGAAAGCTTATCATCCAAATGCCAGGACACAAAAATTGTAAGCCTACAAAGCTATTTATGATAACAAATACTGCTGCCATCACTGCATAATAAAATATAAACAATGTATTAAAAATAAGTAATTATACCACTGCTAAATTAAGTTGGAATATTTAATCAAAGGGATTAATTTATGCTTCGGCTGGGCAAAAAGTGAAGTTCATAGGGAGAACTCCTGGCTGACAAATTTCCAGATCGACAAGATTGTTCTTGCCAATTATAAATAGCAGGAGGGGTTTATAATGAGGTCAGCAGTGCTTTTCTATGTTAAGGAATTGAAGAATATTTAGTGTTCAAATTGATCAAACGTTCTGAATTGCACACAAGGTGTCAGGCACAGCTTTGAGCTCAGCTTATCCAGCTCCTTTGGCAAACACCAGTCCAGGGAAAACTTTTGAGACACAAATCAAACTTCAGACTGAAGACACAGTCAAACACCACTGAATTGGTTCCACTGACTCGCATTTTGAATATTTACTTTGCAACTTTGATGGCTGCAATTTTAATTTTTTTTCCCCAAATTAAATATCAGGTTAGGAAACAGAATTTAACAGTTTAGCATAGCTGCCAGTACAGCAAATCAACAGCTCAGACTTTCCACAAAAGCCCAGACCAAGGAGAGATATAAAGTTATCACTTTACAGCAGTCTAGTCTGGATCAGACAAAACCAAGGTTGTTCTGATGCAAACACCTTGATCTCTCCTCTTCTTTGGCTTCATCTCCTGAAGATGTTTTAAACAAAACTCTGTAAGGAAAAAAAACCACTGATTTTAAATGCCACAAAACTATGTGAGAGAGGAGAGACTTCATGAAGCAGTGTTAGGTGGGCTGTACTCCCTATATCCACAGAAATAGGTGTTGATCCCAGGCGGTGACACACTTTGGTAAGAGACAGGAAAATCTGCAGCAAATTCTGACACCCTGCTTTCCTCTAGGTATTTCCTCCTGATAGTCATCCCGGCAGAGAAGAGATAATGCTCTCCACTCAGTGGTTCACTTTCATTCAGGCTCTTATCTCTGCACTGCAATCGACCTGTCACTGCAGCTCAGGTGAACACACCCACCGAGGTGGTGTTAAAACAGAGATTCAGGGACCAGGAACTCCTGCAGCTTCACCCCAAGAGCCTGGGGGGACAGCCAGACCAGGGGCTGCCTTTGGTTCTGGGCTGTCAGCGACACAATAACCATCTCAGGGTTGTCTGTCGCAGCCATCAGGGCAAGAATTGGAAATTAGAGGTGGTGCAGAATTTGGGAATAATTATATAAAGGTGCCGAGTGTTGTCCCAGGCATCTCAGAACCTTCCCTGCCAGCTTGAGACATGTAACTCTGGGGAACATCAAACGTGGAAGTCCTTGGAAAAGAGAAGTCATTACCCAGTGCTATCTTGGGGATCTTGCAGACAGGAAAGAGCTCATCCAGCAATACTCCATGCTCACCTCTCTACAAGATCTAGCTGATGAATTGACAAAGTCTTCATTTCTAGCATCAGAAGTCTCTGATAGATTTAGTAAAATCCAACTGGCAAACTCTTGATAGGAAATAATTCATCGCAGGTGAAAATGTGGGTTTTCCTCCTGTTTTTGTGGCATGTGGATGTCCTGGCAGAGCTTTTCCACCCCAAATCACTGTAAAATATTCTCCAACAGCTATCACAAAAAAACCACTTCATGAACTTAACATGAATTTAAATACGTCCTCCAGAGCAGAGAGGGAATTTTTATCGAAGTTTCAACACTTTGTTCAGTATCTGACCATAATCATGGGAGATAAACATGGGTGTACCTATACAATGACCTGGGGGCCACAGAGATGTTTCTACTGTTTTGTGGAATGACGATAATTATATTTAGCACTCATTCAGGGCTTTTCATCTTCAAAGCACTTTACAAACATTAATTAATCCCCACAACACCCTATGAGGTAGGTGAGTGTTATTACAGTAGGTGTGATCAGGGGACTGGAGAGTGTGCACAAAGCCAGGTAAGGGCAGCAGGAATCCACCTTCCTGCAAATGCACTTTTCAATTCCTGCTCCTCTCTACAGATCTAAAAAAAAACCCCCAGAAATATATCTGTACTCACATGCCCACACTAAGCCATTCCTCTGATTTAGTCCTGGTTTTATGACTGTACTAAGGCACAAGGTTTTGGGAAGGAATGAAATCTCTGGTTTTGCTGTGTTCCTCTGATGCTTTAAACAGTGCAAGATGTTTTGACATTCCAGTGTGGAGCCACAGCTCCTTTCCATGCTGAGAGTTCAGGCTGAGCAAATGCAAGGAAGGCACCTATTGCTGGGAGCTGAAGGATCCTCTGGCAAACTCCACGCCAGGAAAGAGTGTTTTTAATAACCACAGGTGGATAATAGGTTTGCAAAACACGGTAACAGATGGGTATTTTAAATCAAAAGGAAAACAGAGAGGTGGAGAAGGAGCTCTCTCTTTCCAGACAGTTAGAGCTCAATACCTGCCCAACTTCTCTGAAGAATCACCGAGAGAACAAGGAAAAAAAAAATGCAGCTTAGTCATATTTGTATTCTTATTAAATGCAGGACTGCCTGAGGCGAACAAGAGCTGATATCATAATTATTGGCTTGCCCAGCCAGCTGCCTTCTCTCACCTGATGTAAGATCAGATCTTTCCAGCCTTTGGAGCCTCTGTACCGCTGAGCCTCCACTCTCTCTGCAGGGCTGTTTGAATGACCTAATCCTGTCCTGGAGCAGCACCACGCCGTTGTGCTTCAGTAAAAAGGTAAGAGGAAACCTCTGACAACTCCGTGCAGCTCTTCCGAACTCAGCCGTGGAAGCCAAACGGAAGGGGGAGCAGAGCTCTCCTGCCTTGGCTCCTCTATTTAATGTGGAGTCCCTGGGGCTGACTTTGAAGAACTCCAGGCTGAGGGAAGGGGAAGGTCAGCACCTCCAGCCTGTTCCTCGGCAGCTGCTGGAGGTATTTATCAGCCACCAGTGCGGAGGAGCAGGAGAAGGAGCCAAGGAGACTCCAGGTAAGTCCATGGATCCATTGGTGCTGGGAGGAAGGAAGATTGGAGGTGACTTCCCAAAGGGAAAAAAAATAGCTCTTCTTGGCTCGGGAGCAGCTAAATCCAATCCTTCTGCTCCATAATTATAAAGAAAGCTGGAAGTGTTTACCATTACCTGAAAGTACAAACAAACAGGGGAATTTAACAACAAACCATGAAAAGTAGTTCTGGATAAATACAGGAAATTTCAGGTCTCATCGATTCTTAAGAGATTTGTGTCAAACTTTTCCAGTGGTGAATCCAAAATTTGGGAAGTTCTATATTTTTTGTAACCAAGCTTGTTTTTACTGCTGTTTTAAATTTTTTAAATCTGGTGCTTCTGCCTGGTGTGTTTCGTAGCAGTGGGTGAAAACTTTGTTTAGATTTCATGGAAAGGTGACTGAAGTGAAAACTTTGTTTAGATTTCATGGAAAGGTGACTGAAGTGACATCCAGAGAGAATCCAGGATGTGTCAAGAGCAGGAATGACTGAATTTGAGCGCTGCAAATAGAAACTTACTTCTTATTTCTTTCCATGCCCAGGAAATATATCACTTTCTTTTCACTTTTGAGTTTCAGGCTGTTAGATTTCCAGCCAGAAATCTGTTTGGAACACAAATCTGTTTGTGTTACAAATGCAGTAATTATCAAACCTATAAATAACAACCATCTGTCATTCAACTCTTGACCCTCCTGCCTTGCTGGACAGCAGATGAAATCTTGGGGAATTGGACTTTATTCTAGAAATATTTCAGTTTTGGTTTATCAGGATCATATGTTCCTAATGTGGATACTACACTAGCTACGTTGAACTGGATGTGTTATTTTCTTAATAACTAATTATGGGCATAAAAGAACAAAAAATATTGGATGTCTTGAGGATATTTCTGAAGGAGTAAAGGATTTTGGAGTTTTCTGTCAGCCAGATATGATATATGAAGCCAAGAAAATACACAATTAAAGCAGATTGTTTATCCTAGTGAAGGGAGATGGGCACTGGCAGAAGTAGAATTCGTGTAAATTAAATTATTTGAGCTTCAAATATAAAAATACAGTGTGAGAAAGTCCTTGTACACGAACACAGATTCTGATGTGATATTGCTGAGTTCCTGGATGTTATTTGAGCCACGTGCCAATCACTGAGACAGGAGCCACTCCAGAGCTCTGGGGAGTAAATGGAAATATCTATAAAATGCCACTGTGGTAGGTGCAACACAGGAACCTGCCAGGAACACATAAAACACTTGTTATTACTGCAAGAGGAAAGTGGAGAGAGAGGGATTCACCTGCATGGAGTAAAGTCCTTCTAATCCTGGGGACAGCAAGCTTTCCTTTTTTAGGACAATAGTTGGCAGCTCAGGTACAGAAAAAAATACATTTTAAAAACTGAGAAAAATACATTTTAAAAATTTGAAAATGTCCTTTCAATGTTATGTCCTTTCAGAGCATCTAGATTGTAAAACAGAAATTAAAAGAAAATGTAATTGTTTAAGATTTCTGGAAACTAAATATTAACCACAAGAACAGTATTCTAATATTTTTGGCCACAAAACTCCAGATATTTAACACAAGGATTGGTGTCATGCAGAACTACTTTCAATCATGAAATCACTCCCATAATCTGATTTCATATGCTGGTAAATAAGCAAGGACAGGGAGGGAGTGATGTGGCCTCCAAAAAAATCTGAAATGGAAATTTCCAAGCAGAAAATATTGATAATTGATTCATGTTAGAACCAAAACAACCCTTTGGTTGCAGTCTAAAGTGACCACAGATAGGTTGGAAGACAGAAGTTCTGCATTAGTCCACCCAATGAATTTTAAAAGGTGCAAAATTGCAAATAGACCCGAACAAAATAAAAAATTAAAAAGACACCACATGTATTTACCCTTTAAAAATCAGGGACTCAAAGCACTGAACTGTATAATGAAGGATTTTTACTTGTGCTGCTCTGTCCTGCTTACAAACCAAACAATTACACATGCAAAGCACTCCATCCTCCCTCCTGCAGAAGCTTTGCAGCTGCCTGTGCCCGTTGGAAAGTCAGGAAAAGTTGTTTGGGATGAACAGGTGAAACAAGAGTTTGGAGCTCCATGAAGCACAGGAAATGTGGGAAATTCCCAGCAGAGAGGATTTGCTGGTGGCTTTGCCCTTGACTGCTGCTCAGACAGCTCTGAGATTTGGGTCAAACACACCTCCCTGCTCTCCTGCACCTCCAAAATCATTAGCTCCAAAGACAAGGAGATTAACGATGGAGATAATGCAGATTAGGGAGAGCTACAAATCACATCCTCCTCTCCTGCCTCTCCCAGCATGGCCAGGCAGTTCTCCTCCAAAGAATTCCCCATGTTGTTACTATATGAAACCAGGGTGGGAATTTTGTCAGCTCTGCATGGCTGAGAGAGGCTGAGAAAATCCCAGCCTGCTCTGGTGGAAGGTTGAACCTTTAAGAAAGTTTCCCAAGCCAAACCATTCCATGGTTCCCTGGGTCAGGATTGGAGCTCTGAGGTGCTGCTCTCCCTCCTGGGTCACTCTGGGATCGATGCCCTGATGTGCTGCCAGCCACAGGATGCTGAATAGATTGGAAACTAAAAGCAAAATCTTGGCCAGTCCTATTGATCAAAGACAGTTTGCCACTTTTGGTAAGATTAGGGCAATAATTAACTCTTTTGCCACATTTCAGACATAAATCCAAGTCATGTCCTTTTTAGCACATCCTCTGCTACTTCTCCAACTCTCTCCTCATCCCTCAGACAAACACCTTGAGGTTTTTTGTTGTTGTCTTCAAAATCTGTTAAGTCCTGGACAACACTGTCCACTTTGGGGTTTTTTTCCACCCATCTTGTGCACCCAGTCTCCTGGTCACACATGAGATATTGACAGTGGTTGTTTCCACCATGCCAAGAAGCTGAACCCCCTGGCTGTGACCCAGAACTCTGTGTTTGCTGGGTTTTTTTGTTTTGGGGTTTTTTTTCAAAAAACCCCACCCTTTTGCAAAAAAAGAGTCCCCCTTCCCCAGGGGACTACATGCCACTATTCCTCTTTCAAACAGAAATTAAAAGAGCCAGCATAGAATCATAAAATCACAGGATGGTTTGGGTTGCAAAGGACCTTAAAGCTCATTTTGTTCCAACTCCCTTCCATGGGCAGAGACACCTCCCACCAGACTAGGTTGCTCTGAGCACCATCCATATTCCAAACAACTGTGTCAGAATCTCTTATTCTTTATTTTATTCAGGATGCAAGGGCTTAGAGCTGTCTGGTTTGTTTTGTCTTTGTGCATTCTATAAACAAAATAATAACACATAAGGTGTGTCTTTTACCTAAATTCCCCACATTTTCAAGGGAAACCTGCATTCTCTGGGCTCTGCTGAATGCTGCCGGGTGCTGGAGGGAGCTGTGGTTAGCAAAGTGATTGCTGTGCAGCCTTCACGAATCTCCCCAGTGCCTTTTGAGGCTCAGTAAATATATGTAAAATCATTTTCAGACGTTTGGATGAGACAGAGCTCCTGCAATCCAGAGCATTATTATCTTTCTGTTGGTGAAGTGCTCAGAAATGAATGAAGCATCGAAGGGTGAGGTTCCATCAGAGTCATGTAATGAAGCTAAACATGCTGTCATTTTAACCCAATTTGTTTCCCTCTGTACTGCTGCCTCACCAGTTTGTTAGAGCCTCTCAAAGGAGCTCATCCAGTTACAACTTCCACACCTATCCCGTACTTTACTCCTGGAATGGTTAGGTATCCCTGCCCTGCAAACTCCTAACTGCTGGTTCAACAGACCTGCCAGGACAGGTCCCTGCAACATTCCCCTCCGTGGGCAAATGGTAGGATGCCAGAAATATTAGACAGGAACCTGTTCTCCCAGGAATGCAAGTAATTCATAGAAGGAAATAATTTACTATTTTCCCAGCTGGAATAATTAAACAGCGAGGCACTGTCCTGCTGAGCTGCTGCAAAGAAGAGCAAGTGCGAGGGGGAAAAAAAGAGCTGGAATGTCCCTTCAATATAAATTCTCTCCTTAATTCTATAAGTCTCTCCTCATTAGCCAGAATTTTCAGGGCTCTGACCATTCTCCCTTCTCTCCTGTGGACTTCAAACCAGCACTTCAAAATGCAGTGACCAAAATCCCAAACCTTCAGCCAACACTTGACAGAGAGGATTTACCTTCCCAGGTCTCCCAGAACACATTTCTGCCAACACCTCACCCTTTGCCAGCCTGTCTGCCTGTTTCATTATGCCACGAGGTTAATTAGGCTCAGCCTGTAACCCTTTCAAACCTCAAGAGCTTTCCATGCAGAATTCCCTGTCGCTTCTCCTTCCTCACCCTCTGCAGGGTTTGTTATTCCTGCCTGGATGCTGAGCTCAGTTATTATTGCATTTTGCTTTTTCAGATTATTTTTCCTGGCTCCTTTTGGATATTAATCCCGCCCTCTGCAACAGCAGAGAAACTTCACTAATATCCAGCTGTATTTTCTGTTTTATTGTCTCCTTGCAAGGCCAATATCCAGGAAAACTACATTGGCAGGAAATTCCTCCTTAGCAAATTAATACTAGCTTCTACTTTTGCCTTTTTTGTTTTCCACTTAGTTTGGTGGGTTTAAAATTTTGTCTTTTTCTGGGAATTCAGGTTAAATCTGCCACCTGTAATTCCCTCACCCTCTCTGGTTTGAAGACAGTGAGTGATTTAGTGATTTACTCCTTTCAGTCCTGTAAATCCACTTTTACCCAGCCAATTCTGCAGCTCTGCAGTAATTTCAGCTGATTCTCTAAAATTCACCAGAATGAAATTAATTGGGGCCACTGAACCTGGAGACCTCAAAAAGCCTCAGCCCTGTCCTCTGGGAGGTGAGAACCCAAGAGTTCTTCCCCAGATGAGATCACAGGCAAACATCATTAATATTCCCGAATTTCTCATCCTCTGACTTGGCAATGCCCCGTTAGTTTTCCACTGTGCTTTAAGGTCAGTAATTAATGTTTGCCCTACTTTTCCACCCAGGAATAGATTTGGGATGGGTTCTTTTTTTTTTTTTTTTTTTTCTCTTTGAAATGCAGAGTGTCTAGAGTGCACCTGTTCTACCCTATGGATTTGGGGTCAGCTTTGTGACACCTGGGTTTTATTTTGGGAACAAGCAACGAGTGCTGTTGTCCAACATCTTTTAAAAGAACTTTCCAAAGCACTGAAAAATTACAAACCAGGACCAACTTTTTCAAGATTTGCCACTCATGCAAAGTAATTTTTTTGGGATGGTTTCCCCTCAGTCTTCTGTGGTGTTAAGCAATAATACCACTTATTTAAATCTATGGAAATTTAATGTCCATTGTATACACCAGTCCATCACACAGCATAAAATACCTGTAGTTGCATGGAAAAGTTCTCTGCCTCACAGAATTTTCGTTCAATGGTTAAAGCACTCTAGAATTCTTCCTGAAAAAAAAAAAAAGAAAAAGAAAAAGCTTCCTAGATTTCTGCCCATCCTCACAGGGGTGAGAGTGTCCTGCAGCTCAGTGTTCAGCAGCTAAATTCCAGCAGAATTCTGTCACCTGCTCTTCTTTCCTCTCTGTCTCTACAAAAACACAACAGGAAACTGTTTTCAACAGGCGAAATAAGTCAGATTTATCCATGACCAATGTGCAGAAAAGCTCAACAGGACTGCAGAGGAGGCTGCAGAATTTGGCTTAAACAGATTGTGTTCCTCATTGTTGAAAGCCCCCACAGAAAAAGGCATTTTAAAAAAAATATTCAACAAAAATGTTAAAAGATATACAGGAATAGAAGATTTTCCCTCATACAAAGACACTGTTAAGGTAAAAAAAAAAATTGAGAAAGAAAGGTGAAGTGGAATTTAAGAGAGAATGCGAATCTGTAAAAACTGAAAGTGAAGGTGGGAAGCGTTAGGAGTGAACTCCATGAGTTTAACAATATGGATAATCAAATTCAACCTCATGAAATTCTGAAAAATAAGCATATGATACATCTATGACACTTGCCTGTGGTTTTGTAAGAAACCTGTAAAAATCAGGTTTTTACCTTTATTTCATAACTACCAATGCAAACATCTGCATTCCTGATACAAATAAAAATTGCAATTCTTGCACACTGCCCACTCCAGCAGCACCCAAAAAACGAGAGATAAATCAGGGATCACAATAAGAAAAGTGACAACTGGCATTATTTAATTTGGAGAGAGAGCAGGAAAGGAAGACTGTAAGAAAACCAAATGAGAGAAGCCATAAGAATTCCTTTGCCCTGGTTGAGCGAGTTTGATGTTGGGCTCATTAGGGATGTTAATATCCAAACATCATGCATGGGGTTTGGAACAGACACAGGGCCTGGATTTCCCTGACAGAAGGAATCAGGCACGTGCTTTCTATTTTTATTTTTATATTCTCTATTTTTTTAACTGTTTTCCTGCTCTTGTCTCCATTTAAACCCAGCTGAGCAGGGAAAGCTAGAGCAGATCATCTCCAGAAATCCCTTCCAGCCTCAGTGCTGTGACTCTGAATTTCTCCAGTGATTTCTGCTCTGTAGATCTTGGTATGAATTGGAAATAAAAGCTGTGAAAACCAGAAAACCTTTTAACTCTAAAGACTCCCAACCACAGAGGAAAATGGTCTTTGAACATAGAGTGAGATCTGCTGCAGGAAAATTCTGTCACAAAAAAAAATATGTTGAAAAAGGAAGCAAATTATGAGGTTGTAGAAATAGTAGAAATTTATTCCTTTTCACCAACTAAGAGTAACTAAGCTGACAAAAACTTCTCACATAGAAATTCCTTTAACACAGACTTAGACAAAACTCACCCCAAGCATGAATCTCCTTGGCTATAAAACACATTTCCCACTTCATAACTGATAAGCTGCCACAATATGAAATTCTGTGTTTAACAGGAAAAAAATATTAAATCAGAGGGTGTCAATATGTGAATGCAGAAAGTCTAAAATTGAAAACATGCTCTTTAATTTCAAGTTGGTTCATTAATTCATGAATAAACATCTCCAAAGTCTGTTTGTTCAGGTTTCTACTTTCCCGTGTTGACATCTTTTTTTGCCCTACTGAATCTGTAACTTTTTGCTCTGGTTTTACATCATTCTCTATAATGCCCAAAATACTAGAATATTATAAATTTACTCCTCTAGTTGTTTAGAAAATCCAAGAAAACAAAAACACTGGAGCAAGTGAAAATTGTAGATTTTTGTGTAAATTGTAGATTCTAAACTTAAGATTCTATTACAATAAAGAGATCTGTGAGAGGAGTCAAAATGTTGAGCTGTTGCCATTATCAAACATGATAGAGATTTGTGAGGCTTTATAAAATCAAAACATATATTTAAATATCAATTTGCTTTCTTTCTCCTGAAATTGCTTGTTAGAGGACCTCGTCAGCAATAATATAAAACTGCATTTCTAGTCTCTTAATGAATATTCTTTATCAGCTGTGCTTTGTGTGTTGAAAACAAACACCTCTAAAAAGTTTAATTTGCATTATTTTTTATGTATAAGAAAACATAACAGCTTCTGTAATAGGTTTAGTTCCATGTCTCAGCCTTTAATGTGGTAATCCCCTTAGATCAGTTAATTATGTTTTATGTATCACTGAAATTTAATATTTTAAGAGGAGAAACGAGCAGGGTTTCAACCTCTTTACAGCCAGATGCTCCCAAAAATTTAACATTCTATTACAGTAAAGGAGTTAATTTTCACACTGAGGAGAGAATGGAAATAATCCCTTTTTAGAGGGGGAATGAGGTTCCCAGAAAGAATCTCTTGGGCTTCATAAACTCCAAAAGGATATGAGAAAATGAAGGATTTATATGATTCTGAATTAATTTTCACCTTTCTCTTGCTTCTAATTTTCATCTCTATGCAGAATTTTGTAACAGCTTCAAGGTCTTGTACACAATTCAGTATTCTTGCTCAAATGGTGTTTCCTCAACAAAACAAGGACTGTTTATTCAGGCTGTTTATTGCAAAACTGTTTTTCTGTTTGCTGTTTCTGTGAAATTCCTCTCCTTTATTTCAAAGGTGTTATTACCTCAGGTTTTGTGGTGAAAGAAATCCCTATTTTTTTTTTTTTTTTGCATTTCTATAAATGAGAAGTGTTCATAAAATCATAGAACTGAATTCCTCCTTATAAAGTGTGAACTTTGCATTTTCTAGTTTATTTAACCAAGCTTTCAATTTTTTAATTTACACTTTACCATAAGATATTTTAATTTACCGTGATTTGGGATAGAAAAAAAAGTAAAAGCACATTTGTTGTCTCGATTATCAGTATAGTGGACATTCTTACCCTGAAGGGTTTCACACAAAAAGATTCAATTTGGAATTTATTAAGAAACAGGAAAGCAGAGATGCTATTTTGAACAGAAACAGAGCTGTTGAAGGAGGTTATTGCTTCAGATATTCATTTTAAAAAATCAAGATATTTAAGCATGGAAAAGACTTCTATCACTCTCTCCATTTCTTAGCTACTCTCTTGATAAAATACTTTTGAAATTGAAGCCCCGAAGAGGTTTATGTATGAAGAATAGTATGCACATCACAAATTTGTGCATTTTTCCCTCTGTGGTTTCACTGAGGAAAAATTGAAACACCCAAAAGGCTGAAAAGTCCATCCTAGATAATCCTAGTCCATCCTATTTATCCTAGATAAACAAATTTTGCAGAAGTTTAGCATCAAACATTTAAATCACGCTGGCTTGAACAACGTGTTTTCAAACACTCCAGAATTAAGAGAACTGGGGAAAGAAACTCAGCTTTGTTTTGCTTTCCTTTTAGGAGAAACGGCTTTTACAACGAATTTTCCCAAAAGAGTCAAAGTAGATGAAGAATAGAATAGAATAGAATAGAATAGAATAGAATAGAATAGAATAGAATAGAATAGAATAAAATAAAATAAAAAAAATAAAATAAAACCCAGACAGCTGTTCTTGGAACTTGTGCTGTTCACAGTGTTTATGAGACAGAAATAGGCTCAAGGGATAAATTAGGCATTGGGAAAAGAGGTGGGTGTAGCAGAGGTGTGAGTGCTTGGGAAGTGGGCAGGGAAAAGGGGAAGAACCAGCCCTGGACATTTGGCAGTGAAGGGAGAGAAGGAATTTGGTGAAGGAATTGGGGAAATTGGGGGAAGGAATGATATGGAATAACGTCGAGATTTTAGAGACTCTTGTGCTGGTCTTGCGTCTCATAACTGTAAAACCAGATGGGTTTAGCTGTGCCTATTTTGAATTTTCCCTCATTTTCAGATCTGGGGATTTCCTCTGTGCTTATATTAACAGCAAATATTAAGTTTTTCAATACTTCCAGAGAACATGATCCTTCCTGGGGAATTTAATTCCTTCATGCACGACCTTGGTTGTGCCCACGATGTAAAATTTGCTTTTCCATCCCTGCTTCTTTTATTCTTCCTAATTTCAAGCCTCTTGTATCTCATCTTCTTCCCAGCAGTTATTCCTCCCCAAAGGATTAACATATTTCTATGTTACTCATTTTGCAAAACAATGTCAGAAGGTTCTTTAATCTCCAAACTGTCCCTCATTTATTCGCCAGTCTGTCTGTCTCGTGCTTTCCCTGGAATTCCAAAGACAATGCTTTAAATTACAAAAGCGAGTTCTCAACTTGATGCTGGGGTGGGAATGGATTTGGAATTTTTTGGGGAGGAGGGAGATGAGAGTGTTGGGATAATCAGGCGTTTGCCATTTTATTTTTTTCACCTCCAATTTTGTTCTGTCTCTCCCTTTTCGCTAAGTAGTGTTTGATCCTGCAGGCAGATAGATATAACTTCTGGAATTGTGTCACTTTTTTACACTGCAGAGAATTCATGGCACTGAAATATGAAATATTCCATGGGTTTTTGTCTTTAAAGCAGTGTGCATGGTAGGGAAAAATGTGCATTTCTGAGAGAAAGCAAAGCCCACCTATTCCAGTATCCAATTCCCAGCAGTGGACAAGGCTGAATTCCTGAGGAAAGGAATCCATAGGGACAGCAACCATAGTTTGCAAGTCCCAGGCCTCTTCTCCCAGAGCCAGAGCAGAATTGCTGCCTGTTTTGGTTAACAATGTTTTTTCACTCCTCTTTAACCTGCAAGGTGAAATGCTCCATCACTAAACCTCATCATGGCTTTTTGCTGTTCCTCCCACCTCATTTCATCATAACTATCCAGAGCAATCACCTGCAAATTTTGCCATGGAGTTTTCAGCTCTTTTTCCAGCTTGTTTGTGAATACTTTCAGCCCCACAAAGTCTCAGCAAACCCCCAAAGATCACCCCAGCACCAGTGATCTCCTTCCTCATGAAAACCTTTCCCTTCCCTTTTCTCTTGTAACCAAATACTCATGCATACAAAGACCTTTTCTATCTATATTCAGGATTTCAGTGGATATTTAGTTCCTTTCAAAGCTGGTGAGGAAGCATCTTGTCCAAAGCTCTTCCTGGTCACCCAAGCAAACCATCAACCCAATTTTCCCAGTAAACTTTAACACGAGAACCACTATTGACCACTGGGAAAAAACAGCACTGAGGCTTTGTGGACAGGAAGGTTCTTGCTGGGACTGGAAGATGAGGAATAAATCTCACTCTCCGTGACCTGTTCCTCCATCTTTCCTGCTTTATATGCACCATTTCTCATGCATGCCTAGGAATAGGTGTCAGCAGAATACATCACTCCCCATCAGCTGTGTTCCTGTGAGGAGCTGGATTAGCTACTGCTTGTTAGGTGGATGCTGAAAGACCTTTGATCTTATGAAGTCAGAGCAGGAGCTTTAGTCTTGGGGTTTGGGTAGATTTTTTTTTTCTTTTTGTTTTTTCTTTTTCTTTCTCTTCTTTTTCTTTTTCTTTTTCTTTCTCTTTTTCTTTTTCCTTTTTCTTTCTCTTTTTTTTTCTTTCTTTTTTTTTTTTTTCTTTTCAAAGGAAAAGGAAAAGGAAATTTTTTCCCCAAAAAATAAATGGTTGAAGCGGTGCTGCATTACTGGCTGCACATATTGTTTTTTCTTCACTGAGAGGGTTAGAGGCTTGTGTAAAATACACTGTATAGCCCAGAGTAACCATGTAAAACATGTACAAGCTGTAGTTTGAGCTGATTCAGTTTAATTCCATGTAAAACCAATAGAATCCGTTCCAATCAGAATTGTAACTCAGTTCTGCCTGCTGACATTAAGAATTCAAAGCAGGTGAAATTCTACTTGTTTATACCTATTGTAGTCTGACATTTCCAAAGAAAAACTTTTTAAAAACCTGAAGTTAAACAGCCCCTGAACTTGGTTTTTGGTGTCTCTGATGTTTCTACACTTAACACATCCCTGCTTGGTGAATCAGCCATTCAAAGGGTTGAATTTTTTTTTTCCAGTTGTTTTTTTAACATACTCAGCTTACGACTGTGCAAATAAGATTCCCAAATCCATTCCTCAGATCAAATAAAGGTAATTACAGAGCTTACTGTGGGCGATTCCCAGTGGGAGGGTGGGAGTGGCCACGGGTGGGGCTGTACATGCACAACAGAGAAAATGGGAATGTACCACACCCGTCATAAAACATGCTGCCACAGCCAGCAACAGAAACCATTAGGGTGGATCATCATCCACACCTTCTCATAAAGACACAAAGATGGCATGAGATCCCAGGATGAACTCTCAAGTCACAGGGAGATGAGAGTGACTCACCCAGGGAGAAAAGGAACGTCAAACAAATGAGGAGGCTCCCAAAATCCTACACCGTGTGTCCCCTGGAGAGGATTAATAGGGCACCTGGTGGCACACACAGCCCTTGAGCTATCGATAGGGAATAGCTGCTTATTAATCATCTTTTCTTACATGCAAGCAGCTTGTTGTATTTTGGGGCTGGAGTAGCTGGCAATCCCTGACCCACATTATTTATTATATCACTGCTTCTCACATTTTTGGAAACAATCTCCACTCTTAGCAGCTTTAAAACCGACTCGTATTTGCCTTTGCGTTCAAATGTAATGGTGAGCTCTAAAAAAATAACCTTATATAAAATATTACGTATATAGAAAATATTGTGGGTATAGAAAATATTGTGGACAGCTCATAAACTGCTTTGGGAACCAGAATAGCCACAGAAAGGAAAGGGATACACTGGAATACATCAAAAGATAGAAGTGTGATGTGATAGAAGATCAATAGTGTGACAGAAGAAAGTAAAGTGACACAGACTGTCATTGCAGGGAGAGGAAAGGAAAGAGGATGGATGAAGGAATACGTGGGAGACAGAACACGTAATTATAGGAGAAAGGGACACTGAAGCTCACAAATGATGATGTGAAACAGGGCTGTAAAAAAGGGAAGAGTGAAGCACGGGTGCAGGGAGTGTGAGGGACACCTGGAGAAGGACAAAGTGATCATTCCTAAGGACATTCTCCCAGTTTTCAGCAACCTGCAGTTTATGAATTTTTGAGCCAGAGGAGGCACCTCCTTATCTATCAATGAATTTAACCACTGTAGCTGTTTTAACCCTTACTTCTTCCTAGAAATTCTTTTTCTGTCCCATGGCTGTGTTGCCAGCTCTGCTATATCTGTGGCATCTACTCATTGCCACTCCCCAGACCCAAACTCTGCTCTGAGTTCAGCCCAGAGAATTCAGCAGCAGATTTGCTGCCCTCAGCCTGCAAACGCCGTTATCTCCACTGCTGGTTTTTCCTGCCAACCCAGCTGGTTATTCATGACAGAATCACAGAGTTTCTGTATCACATTAACTGCTCCCAGCCCTTGGAACCGTGTCTGACTTCATGCTTAGATGTGGACAATAAAGCAATGAAATTTCATACCCCTCCTCCAGGAAGCAGCACAAGCATTCATGCAGAAAACAGGACAGGGTATGCAAAGGATCGGCTTTGAAAATACTGGCAGGGTTGCAAGGCTGGTAGGGAGAGCTGACATCTCTTTTATAGGCTAAATGGTGGAGTTGGAAAGGTGGTTTAGTGTTTAGGAAAAAGGTGAGGGGAAAACCAAGTGTCCACGTGTGGTGAACTCATTGACCTTCTCAGCTGAATTTTTCCATGCTTGGTTTCTGTCCAGTGCTGAGTTCCCTCTTTGCTGAGCTCATTATGCAAGTTCAGCACCTGTGAGGGACTTTTCTCTGTTAAGAACCTCCCAGAGACCAGTCTGCCCAGTCAACAAGAAATAGGGAAGTTCTTATAATGTTATTTCAGCCATACTGCACGAATTTTCTATTCCTGCTGAAATTCATACTTTAGAACGAGAGGTAAAATCCATTCTCAGGATTTTCCAGGACCTGCAATGCACCTGAGGAGAAACCCTGTGACATGCTTTCCTCTAATTTTAAGGAATTTTTGTGTGTTTGGAGAGCAACCACCATGGTGTGCTTACATCTTAATCACCACAGGTGGTTTTGGCATTTCCATCCCAGAAAGGTGTCAGCAGAACCAGAAATCCTTCCAGGAAGGGCTACAGATGTAATCAAAAGTGTGGAATGGTTTCAGAATGGGAATGACAAAAAAATAAGTGTGGAAAATAAGAAAACTGTAATAAATCATAAAGTTCTCTGTAGGGACAGACATGGCCCTCCATCCTCACAGTTGGTGTCAGAAGTAAAAGATGCAGGAAAAATATTTTTTCAATATAAGCAAAGAAGAAAAGCTAAAATGCTGATATAAGAATGGGAACCTGGACCAAACACCAGAGTGAAATATCACCTATAGATTTTATTATGTTCAGCCATGCAAAAAAACTTCCTGATTCTGCCCCTAAAAATTGGTTTTTCCCATAAAATAGATTTGGGACAAATGCCTTTTGAGTTTGTTTTTTGGGGGTTTTTTAAGTTTATTTATACAGATAGTTGTAGTATTTTACAAATGTGTTCCTCCACATTTGCAGGAATTAAAATTAAGATTTTAATCAGATTTAAAACCTGCTGCAAACACTGTCCTCACCTTTCCAGGAGGCACCTGGATGTTCCAGAGCTCCCAACCACTCCTGCTGGACAGCACAGCTGGACATGGTGACAATTAGCCTCAGTCCACAGTGCTCCCCTGGTATTCAGCTTTGCCTACAGGTGGTTCTTAATGAATAGAAATGAACCCTGATAATTCAGGAATGATCTCATTAAAAATGGCATCCTTCTCTCCCAGGAATTCTGTACCTCACTGCTAAGCTGGCAGCAAACACATCCCGTGGAACTGGATGCAGAAAGGTCTTGTGGTTGCAAATTTTCTTGGCTCATCCTTGAGATTGTCACATTAATCTTGTTTTTCTCTAAATATGCAAAAATTCTTTCCAGAGGCAGCGAAATATGGGCAGCAATCACAGCTAACCCTGAGAGAATTGAGCTCAGAACCCTTGAACAAGAAAGCAAAAATAGCAGAGTTAAATTAAACCAACTCACTGGCAGATTTCAATTCCGAAGAAAAGAAATTACAGTCCTTGGAAGCTCTGTCAAGTTACTCAAGTGTCCTGTAATCAAAGTGCAATACATCCTGTCAAGAGAAGCAAGGAAGCAATAAGGAATTCATGTGGCCAAACCAGAGTTTAGTGCTGGGCTGTGCAGGTTCAAATCCTGTTCCTGGAAATGTCTCCTAAAAACAGGGCAAGCCTTAGTGAGAAGAATGTCAGGGATCAACAAAGCAATGATGGAGCTGATGAGCCAACCCAACCTCCAGAGTCAGCCTGGCAGGAATAACCTTAGAGAGGTCTTGAGTTCTTGAAAAGTCTTTTAAAAAAATTGTGATCCTTGTTAATAAATTAATTTTCTGGACGTTTTCCATCATTAATTATGCGTAGAAATATTCCTGTCTCCATGACAAGTGTTAGCCACAACATTCTGGGCACCTCTACAATATTTGGCACATGACATTATTGACTGACAAATGATGGATTTTTAACTATAAAAGGAAAAATAGAATTCTAAAACCTCATGGCTCCTTTCTCAAAAAGACTTGAGGGGGAAAAAAAAATCCCAAAAAAGTTCTTTCTTTCTTTCTTTGCACTGGCAAACAGAACTGCTCAAGCCATGGATTTGTGCCACAGGACTCAGTCATGCAGAGCTAATAGATCAGCTGCTGCTGCCTTGCTTACCCCAACACCCAGCTGAGGTTACAGTTTCTCACTATTTCCTTATTTTAGAGGGAGTTATCTTATCCCAGGAGCCTCGGATGGTCACGCAACATTTACAGCAGTTGAAATGACATGAAATGGTTCCAGCTACATCTGGGAGAATTAGATACCTCTTTCCAAATCAAAGCATCATTGTTTGCTTTAGCACATCCACCATCCAGGCAACCCACAACTTCCTAAAGCTCTGTCTCCCAGGAGCAGTTTGTTGGAAATGATTTATTGTAATCCTGATTATTGGCAACCTCTCCCGGCTGTAATTTCTTCTCCTAAAGGAGATTTGTCAGTGAGTGATGTGATTTCTCTTTGCTAAAATCTGTATTAACAATGCAAAGTGCTTAGGAGTTTGTTGTTTGGGTTTTTGGGGTGGGTTTTTTTTTTATCTGTATATTCTTTCTACAAAGTAAAACTAAGTGTGTCTAAGGGACATGAAAAAAAGATTTAATAAATAGTGGCAGCAAAGATTTTTTCAGTATGTTGATTTGGCAGTTTCTCCTGATCTGTGTTTGTAACCTGCTGTGAGACACAGCAGTGAGAGTGAAGTTGCAAATGGCTTTTGGAGTGAGAAGTTTGGACTGCATGAAAAAGATGAAAATCAGAAGTACATGGCCAGGGTTTTCTCTCTCCCAGCAAGACATTTCCAGGATGAGGATAACCTGGATGTGCAGCTCTTACTGAGCTGCTGGTGCCAATGTGAAAAGTGAAAACAGCACTGGGATTGTAGCCTTGGGATTTATCCCCATATGGGAGATCCTCCAAAATGGATTCTTGACAAAAGCATTCAACAACCACCACTGAATACAGATTATCAGCCCAACATTGTTTAAGGCTGCTTCTCATTTAATAGTAAAAAAAAAAAAAAAAGAAAAATACTTTGCCTATGGCTGTTTCTCATTTAATAGTAAAAAAGAAAACACTTTCCCTACTCAGGGGGAAATTTTTATAGCCTAAAATATCACTAAGACTTTTCCTTTCCTACCAGCCTCCAAAAGGCACCAAAATGCAATTCATCAACACAACCTGGCAAAGCTCTCAGAGGGGAGGGACAAGAATAATTTGGTTTTCCTGGACCTTTTGTAGTGACTGTCCAAACCACCGTGATAAATTCACTTTGCTTTCAGAAAGGATTTGCTAAAAGCCTCTCGCAATGCAGAAGCCACCAGGCAAGAACTGAACCTGTGCAAAAGCTTTTAATAAAATTCTAATGCTCAAGACCACAAATGAGGCAGCTGGGCTGAAAAATTGCAGTGTAAAAGAGAGGCCAGAGACAGCTTTGTATAACCTGGAGATAAGTGGGAAAGCAGCACTAGGAGGGCAGACAGCGTGGAACATTACAAATTACAAATAGACACTCATATATTTCCTAGCTGTCAGTTTGCCCACCTGCTCCTTTCAAGATGAGAAATCTCTCTCCTCATCAGCCTCCAGTTAAGCCACTGGGAGAAGAGCCTGTGCCTGAGACATTTCTGAACTTTATCTCACATCATTTTTTTCCCCTGATATACTATTGCAGGTCTCCTGCTTGATTTCCAAGCCCCATTGTGCTCCATCCCCCGGGCAGTGCAGTCTTACTCATCATAAATACAGATTTCTCTTTGAACTATAAAGGCAAAAATAGGTTTCCACATTTTTAGGTGATCCATCTTTGTTAGGCAAACCTAACAAACCCCTCAGTTATTTACCTAACAGCTATTTCAACACGTGGCAAAGACCTGGCAGATTAACTCTTGAATTAAAGTGGCTTTTTTTTTTTCCCCTGATTTGTTCACCTGAAATCTAAACTATGAGGACAAAACCTTTATATTTCTATTAACACTTGGTGCATGATATAATGCAAGTTCTACTTTTGTTTTACTGTAAGGTCACAGTGAACAAGGGAAAAAAATTATGGTAGAAAACAAAACACCGGAAGATTAAATTTATTCCTTTTAATCCAAAGAACACCATCAGATATGTCTCCTATATCCGAAGATCAAAGATTGGGAACTTGAGAGGAGATCCAACTAACAAAACCAGGGATGGAATGATGAAGTCATTTACATATCTCAGATATGTTTAAGTCATGCAAAACAGAACAGAAGGGCTGAAGGGATTGGGACTAATGAAAAACAAAAGTGAAAATGTAAGTGTGTTGTAACCATCAGTCTGAGTAATGATAGAAAAATATCCCTTTTTTAATGTAGTCCTTCTGAAAACAACTGGGGTGCATTTATATCATAATCTCTCAATGAAGTGACATTGCTAAATTTTCATAACCCCAAAACAATAAGTTTTCATTAACTTATGATCCTACAGAAAACAGAGAAATTACTGATTTTTATAAAAATGGTGTGGTGAATCCATACAAACCCCATATCACATCTTCATGGGAACTGCATGTACAGAACATTTCCTTAAGAGCTTAAAAAAAATTCCACTATATCAGGAATTCCTCAGGATGGATCCAGCTGCATATCCAACCCTGTCCAGCCACCTGCACCCAGCAAAGTCTTTGTTTCACAGCTTAAGTTTGAAAAAATGTTGATTGTAATTTGATTTTGCCATAACAGGATTTCTGTCTGACGTGGATTTGGTGATGGTTTCGCTACTCCAGGATCAATCCAATATTAAATTTTCTCCTTCGGACACTCTGGAAAGGGACCAGCAAGACCTGATGAAGGCACAGGGGGATTCAATATCCCCAGTTCAGCAAAGTGTGAGTAAACTGGCCCAGGCCTGTTCTCTTTCCTCAAAGGTCAGATAAAACTTTATCTGTGCTAAATCTCACCAAACCTACTGGTGACAAAGCAAACACTGAACATTTTATTCTTGAAGGGTAGAAATCTTAGTTATCCTGCTCAGCTAATATTAAACTGCAGCTAAATTTTCTATTCCATTCCTTAAAGTGACTGGAAAAGCTGTGTGTTCCACTGACTTCCCCATGGGACTTCCCAAATCCAGCTTGGATTTGGAGAGGGAAGGAGGGAAGGAACCATTCAATAATCTTGTCTGTCTTTTTGTGGAGCACAGGACATTCCATTTCCCCCTCCCTGAGCACAACAACCTGCTCCTGGCTGATGTGTGTCTTCTCAAAGGCATCCAAGTCATTACTCATCCCTGATGTCAGGGAAAATATGCATATTTTCAGTGCCAGGATCCAGACTGCAGCCCTGGTTCAGCCTTTCTCCTCCAGATTAAAGAGCACTTCAGCAGCTGCTATTTTCTCTTTGCTAAAGTGCAGAAGGGAGGGGAGGAGATGAGACAGGAAGGTGGCAACATCTGCCCAGAGCCTGCCTTGTGTCGCCAAATGAGTGTGGCCACCTTAATGAGGGGAAGTGATGTAACCACCAACAAATCTGGGAGCCTGGAACCCCATCAGGGGATGAGATCAAGCTTATTTGACTAAACTTGCAGGCGACAAGACTTGCATTTATCACATTCCTGTCATTTAATCTTTCATCACTCGATCATACCTCGGCTTTCCCCTGGGATTGTCAGAGTAACCAGTCAAGGTGCCCTGTTTTCCAAGGATAGATTGGTTTTCTCATGGAATGGTTTGGTTGGAAGGGACCTTAAAGATCACCCAGTTCCATGCCACCCACTAGACCAGGCTGCTCAAAGCCCAGTCCAACCTGGCCTTGTTTTTATTAATTAACTGTTGAACAGTTTTGGATGCCAAGCAGTCAGAAAACCCTTTAGATCTTTTTAGGGCTTCTCTGCATGGAGGTGGTTAGAACACGTCATTTCAATACATTAATAATGTATTTATAAAGTAATTAAAATAGAAATTATTTCTATGAATAAATAATTCCGATGATGAAAATAATAAAATATTTGCTCATCGAATCTTAAATACTAATCTTAAATAAATAAATGCCACTATTCCATCACAGGATAACCCCAGTTACAGCTGCCAACCCTATGAGTCAGACACCAGGACGGAAAGGAAGAGCTCCGAATCCTCTCACAGCCCCAGCCCTGCTTCCCCATCCCAGGATCCAATCCACGGCAGATACCCAGCGAGCCAAGGAATCCACTGTGGCAAAAACAAATTCAAGGCATCTTTCAGCACGGAAAAATTCCGGCGGTTCAGCTACGAGGAAAACACCGCCGGGAACTACGACCGCTTCCTCAAGAGCAGCAGGAACCCCTTCCACCCCTACAAGAGGCAGATCAGTGAGGATGTTTTCCAGGAAGCACACCAAGCCCTCCCACCTGAAGCTTCTCCCTTCAAAAATCACAGGAGCATCGATGGCTTTGAGGGGCTGCCAGGATCTGCAGGTCCTGAGGAGCCTGAGGTGTTTCCCAGCCATATTCCCGATATTTCTGCCGAGCAGCCATGGTGTAACAGCCTGCAGTACAGCAGCACGGGGCAGGAGCATGGCTCACAGGTCATGGTCAGTGGCTTTTTGCAATTCTTTTCCTTGTTTTCGATGGTAAAAGTGTGCTTTTTGTAGTATTTTCTTATTTCTTAATGTTACTATACGGATATTTAGTGTCTTGTCAAGTTAAAACTCGGGGCTAAAACTCAGGAAGAACATATTTAGACATATCTATATTTATTTGTCCAAATTCTCTATGTTATGGTCTTTCCCTGCTGGAAGACATCCCTCAGAAAGATGAACAAGGACAAATGATTTTCTGTTAGATTTGATTTTCCATGGATTCTAGGCATCCAAATCCACTCTGACAGCAAAATTTGTCATCAATTTTGAGAGACAAAAGTTCCCAAAAGAGTATTTCCAAGTGTTGAGGATGTGGAGCAGATTTGGCACAACACCTCAGCTCACCTGCGTTTTCCTAAATGCAAATAGAAGAAAAACTCGAAGACATCAGTGCCAGCAAAAAATAAATATCAGCTCTGTTTGTATGTGCAGTGTAAAGTTTCCTGGGCTAATTTCAATACTAGATAGAGGCAGCTGCCAATTTAGGGCAGCAGAAATCCCTGAAAAGCAAATTAAATTACCCTCCAGTATCTCCACAATATCTCTGCCGTGATCCAAGGTGTAAAGTGTATCTTGATCATCTAATGCAGCCAAAAAGAACAGCTCCACCTGCCAATATTCCAGGAGATATTCAGAGGAGGACCCTGAGCTGGTTCTGAATGGCTGGGAGAGGAAGGATCTGTGGGCTACCAAATGAATGAGGAGTTTAAAAAAAAAAAATCTGAATTGGATTAAGACCAGGGAATGGAGAGATGTTGTCAGGGAACATACCAGGGGATTGAAGCCATCCAGGTTAAGGAGGAAATTGATCTAAATCTTTTATTTCCTGGATAAACACTCATCTAGGTCAGAGGAGTTCAGTGCAAACCCTATGAGCAGCTGATGAAAAAAAAATTCCCATTGTCTTCCTAAATCCCTGGGCTGCAGGATGGGCAGAATTTAAGACAGCACTGCAGGAGCTCAGTGGCTGCTGTTTGGTGTCCCCCCTGGTTCTGTCAGCACCCAACTTCCATCTCCTAAATCACTTCCAGGCTTCTGGATTTCTGAAAATCTTCAGCTGATGGTCACTGATATTTTTGAGTAACATAATAATTTAAAGTTGCACTGATATTTATTAATAGTGGATGTGAAAACCAAGTCTAACTTGTGCTCATAATAATATACCATAAAAATACTAAATATTTTTATATTTAGTAGGTATACCACATAAGTTATATAATATATATTATATATATTATATTATATTATATTATGTATGATTTTATATGTGTTTATTTATTACTATTTATCAGACAAACTAAAATGCCATAAGAGCTGGCCATCTTTGAAAGCAGAAGTGCTATTACTAATAATAGGAAATAATAAGACTCTTACTAAATTCTTCAATTTTCCCATATTCCCTCCATCTTGGTTGAACCCAGTAGTCAGCCCAGTGCGATTCTTCTCTATCCTGTACATGACAGACCTCACCCTCCAGCTAATGCCAAAATTCCAGAGCCAGCTGGAGCTACTGACACGCTGCAAGATAAAATCAAGGAGAATGAAAAAAGAGGGAGACACATGTGCACACTCAGGAATGAAAGCTGGAGTGTGTGGTTTGTGTGTGCAGGGGGAAAAAAAAAAAAAATATATATATATATATATAAACAGAGCCTGATCTTTTCTGAATTGCGCTTTGCATGGAATGTGGCCTGGGATTTCCTTTTTTTAAGTTGTAAGTATGGAAATGCAGGAATTGCTTCATGGAATCACAGAGTGGTTCGGGTTGGAAGGGAATTTAAAGATTATCCAGTGCCACCCCCTGCCATGGCAGGGACAGCTTCATCCCCAGATTTGTACATTAGAACATAAACCAACTTCTATCAACACTCACTAAAACAGAATTAAGCCCAAAAAAGTAAATATAATGAAGGCAAATCCAAACAGCAGACCAACAGAGCTATCCTATTTTAAATAGAGCTGTTTTCTCTAAGAACTCATTCCTTGACTATTTTCCAGCAGGATTCAGAGATGAAGCTTAGGACTTCCCCCATGGAAGGGCAGCCTGGTTTGTATTGCTACCAGCCTCAAGTGCAGCAGATGTATTGCCCCTCACACCCTTTCCATCAGGTCAGTACCTTTCCAAAATCCCTGGATTTTTAGCACCCAAATGGTACAATAATTGTGAAAATGATAATTTTAAAAATATTCTAAAGTATCTTTACATTTGTGGGTTTGCAGGGCCATGTTTATCTGCATACAATCTGCTCATGAGAATAAGATCTGAAAAGAGCCAGAGCTAAACACATTTTACAGTGGTCATTCAGAAAAGGGGAAAAAAAGCCAAAACTTGTAAACATGGAATCTTGGTACAGCATATTTCTATTTTCACCATTACACTCAAGAAAATTTGCTTTGAAGCCAGATAAATTATTAACATAACTCTTGGTATTTCAGGATCCCAGGGAATTAACTGTGCTTTAACTTCAGAAAAAAAACTTAGTATTTGTGACTGTATATTTAAAATTCAGACCAAGCATAGAAAAATATTTTAAAGTAAAATTGGAACAGCCAAATGATGTTCACTTTCCTTGTGCTTGATGGCACACACATCTCTTTTGCAATCTTTTGCAATCATCCCCAGTGAAAGATTATTCAGCTGAAGCATAATTGACAATAATGCTGATGATGCAGGAGAATGTGCAACATTAAGGTTGTTCTTCTGTAATGTGACTTTATTATTGACACTTAAAATAATTTCCTTTAAGCATAAATGGTGGTGCTTTTCAATGCTTTGAAATTTTCCTCTTTTATGATCAATTATCTGCAAGGTATAAAATTTCCAGTGAGATGTTCAAAATAAAAATAGGCTTGAAACTTCCAATTTAAGAAAAAAACTTGAGGTGAAATTAAGGCAATGAGGATTTTTCAGATTTATGGGTAGAAATCCATATTAAAAAAAAACAACTCCAAAACACCCAACCATTAGAAACGAATGAAGTGAAACTTCAAGGAAACTCAAAAATATGTGAAGATAAAAGCTCACAGCTGAGCTCTGTCTCCTTTGATCTCAGGGACTGATGACAGATTTTGTGACATCAGCTGCACCATCTCATTCAACTGGCTTGTAGAGTATAAAAAACATGAGTGACAGAGCAAGGATTTAAAACTGGGCAGGAAAAAAAAACAAATCCAGGTTCCAGTGTGACATTTCACTGGGGTTGTTAATTCGTGTGGTGTTATTGAGTCATTGAAACACTCATCACTCCTTGCTTTTTATTTGACTTATCACACTGACATTCCACCAGCCAGGATTTACTGAGCCTGATTTTTCCCTATCACATGCAAAAAAGGCAACAATCTTTAAATTCTTATCAATGCTGCCATAATTAATTTATCTGTGTTGTTTTCTTGTTACCCTGAAACTCTATAGAGGTGATAAAAGGTAATAGTAAAATTAAAATAGAAGGAAATTAAAGGTGACATTGCACTGCCACCTTCACTTAAAAATCTATTCATTTAATTATTGTTATTTTGGAAGAAAATGGTCCCAGATGAAGGATTAACTTGCCAAAAAGTCTCTCCTGCAAATGTAAACTATTGTGGGTATGTCACATCCCCCTACATCTCACTCACCATAAAAATGCCATTTCTGTGTGGTGCTTTAGCAGAAACCCCACGTAGCTTGTGAATTCCTGGAATATTTTGAATTTCTTTAATTCCCATTCTGCAGCAGCCACCCTTCCCCGTCCCTGCTGATTTGATACCAGTGCTGTTACCACCCATTGGCACTGACCACATTCCTAAAACCTCCAGAATTAAAGCTCCTGGGAGCTTCCAGGCAAGATCCAACAGGCACCAAGAGGGAAATCCTCCATCCACCTGCAGGCTGGCACTGGGACAAATCTCTTAAGTGCAGCAGGTTTCTGTCAGACTTTTCAATAATTGTGCTCTTAATGTTAGGATAGGAAAATCTGGCAATGTGTTCTACTACTCAGGAATAATTTTTTAAAAAAAAAAAAAAGGTAAAAAAGCAGTCCTAAGAGGGGGAATTGCTGTCCCTGTGCCACAATCACACACTGGAAAATGAAAAGATCATGGGATGTGACTGAGAAGTGGAATAACACCTTCTGCATGGAGCAGCCCCATTATGACTGCTTTGCATTTCAAACTGGAATGGGGCAGTTCAATCACTCCTAGGCAGTTCCAGTCCAGAGAACAGACCCTGGAGTGAAGGATGTTCAAACCCAGCCTCAGTTTTCATTAGAGGGATGAAACAGATCCAGCCTCTTCATTAATTTTGTCCAGGTGATAAAACAGCCTCACCTTCCCCTTTGCTGGACACAGAAATGGTGACTCAGCCGCAAAATGAGTTATTATTGACCCGAATGAAGCAGCAGCCACTGCTGGAGTCACTCACCCACCCACCATAAAACACCTTTCATGCCATGGCAGACTGTAAAACCAGCTCCAGCCTGTCGTTCCAGACCATTCCCCAGCCTCCCTTCCCTCAAAAAGGACTAACGAAACCAATAAAACAGAAATAATCCCTAAAACACCCAGGTCTTGCCTTTCATGATGACATCAAAACCAGCCCTGTCTTAGTGTTGTTTCTTTTCAAAGAGCCACCAAAACCAATAAAAATCAGAATTATTGTAGGAATTGCCTGGTTTTCGACTCTGGGGAAAAATCTGCACCCAGTGCACAAGGCAGGGAGCACCACAGTGCACACAGAAATTAGTTCACAGCTGCTCTGGAGACTAATTGTGCTCAATATTTAGTTTAACAAGGCAGGACATGATTAATTATGTACATTTCATTTCTTTCACCATGCAAACAACTGGATCTATTCAGGCTGGTTTTCCACATTCCATTTCAGGCAGTTCAGTGTTAGAAAGATAAAAGCCAAGAGGCAAGGAAAACTCCAGCAGCCAAAATAAAATTACAGAGGAGCTGAGATAAATTATTCAGAACACAGAATAAATAAATAAACTGTGAATATTTTGCAAGCATATGATAACCCCTCACAGGAATTTTAAGGGGACACAGACCAAGACCAAGTGAGGCTATTGATCCCAAAAAAATGGGATTACAATTAGAAACTAAGAAGATGTCCAAGGGATTTTTCCCAATGAGTCTCAAGAGCTACATTATAATTTTCCAGAGGAACCACACAAACCTCATGGCCCAGGACTGCTGGAGCTGAGCAGTAAAACACCAGAACAGGGCTCAGCAACCTTTGAGCACCAGGGAAGGCATCCAGGTAGATTTTTTAATAGCATGTGACAGGACTTCTAATTTTGGCCATGCCCTCATCTGGAAAGATTCATCTGGTAGAGGCAGAAATTCCTCTTGTGTGGAGCTCCCCGAAAGCCAACTGATGTTATCTTACCTAAACTGGATAATGTTCCTTTGCTCCTGAAAGTCTCCTTCCAGCAGGTTTAAACCATTTAATTTGGGGTAGAAAAACATGGAATATTCAGAAAGGAAAAGACCAACTGCTGTGGTAAAAAAATTGAGAGCAAATCTACAGGAACTCTGGTGCTGGAATCAGCCAGGAATCCAGGCTGTTTATGTGGATTATCTCCAGTCTTTCACCTGGTTTTTTAAATCATGGTGATCCCATCTCTTTAGTGTGTTTTGGGAGCTGGACAGGCTTAGAGATCTCCTGAAGGGATAGGTCAGTAATTCTCAGGGAGGTTCTGCTGCTGGTCCTGGAAGAAGGGCAAGGGTAGCATAAATATTGTCTGATTTTAGGGGTCCTGGCTATTCTTTTTAGCTTTCTAATACAGAAAATGGTGGTGAAAAAAGTCACTTGAGGTGGTGGTTAAGAGCACATGAACTCCTGGTCTCTTGGAGAAGTCTAATCCTTGGAGTTGACTATGAGGGAACAGACAGGGAGGAGCCCAACAGCTTCAGCATGAGACAAAACCACCTCAAAAATGTCTCATATGCTGCTCTCCTGACCCCTGGAATGACATTACTGACTTATTCCGTAATAAATTCCATAATAATACATTCATCTTAAGTATATTCAGATGCATCCACTAAAGTTCTCATAGTTGTTTGTTGGTTTTTTCCCCCTGCCTTGCACAATAACAGCAGTTTTAACACAGACTTTGGGATGCTATTCTCTTTAGGAGCAGATATTATATGTTTTCAGGTTTTGCCTTTCTGTACCATCTACACCTAAAGAACAAAAACAACAAAAAAGTAGCAAACAACCCCAAACAAGGCTCAGGCAAAACTTCCCTGTTTCTTCCTACATTTTGAGCAGCTTTGCTTTCACAGTTGATTTTTCTAAGGTGAAGTATTTTATACTGGTGGTTTGGGGGGTTTTTTAATGTCAGTAAAATTACATCATTAATTATTTGTGTGCATGCTCAGGGGAGGCTGAGCAGGCTGAGATACTTCAACTTCAAAGGAGAGATAAACTTTAGGTCTATAAAATTACGAACTATCTGGAGACAATTAATAGGCCACAGTTTCTCACTTTTTTCAAATAGTAGGCGATAAAGAAGAAAATACTTTTTTTCCACACAATATCCTCAGGAATAATGCTGTGAGTGGGAAATATTTTTTATTTGGGAGCTTGTTGCTAAAGCAAATAACATCTCTCCTGTCCCCCCAGTACCCCTCAGGTGGCAGCTACCCCGTGACTTACATCACCTCCTCGCACTACCCCTACCAAAGGATTGCTCCTCAAAGCAGCCAAGAATCCCAGCAGCCTCTGTTTCCCAAACCCATCTACTCCTACAGGTAATACAATCTTTTTCCAAGCCCTCACGTTACAGGAAATACCCTGTTTACCCCTGGCCTGTTTCCAGCATCGTTTTTGTAACAACATGTTAGCCCCTATTTGTCTTGTTCCCGGTGTGTTCTGTCCTGTCCCTGCTGATCACAAAACGTTCCAGGCTCTGGGGCTGGCCAAGGCACAGAGAAATTAAGGGTTGTAAAGCAGGGGAAGAGTCTTGATCATTCCCCCCGCAAAAAAAAAAGACATTTCTCTAATGCAAAATTTTAGGTGGTGCTAATTTCATCAGCACTAGACTGATCCCACTTATTTGGCTTTAATCCTGTGTTAAAACTGATTTTTTTTCCACTTACTGGAGCAAGGAAATGCCTAGAAAACATACCAGCTACAGCAGTCACCACACAGGTTTAGCCCCCAAATGATCTAACAAAGTAGATCAGACAAATTTTGTTTATCCCTCTGTCTCTGTCAGTTTGATTCTCTTTACCTGGCCTTCACCAGTTAAAGCATTCAAACAAAAACCTTAAATAACTGCACGCCAGCAGGATTTGAAGACCTTGATTCTACTTTCTATATTACTTTATTTTAAATCCAGGTTGGGCCTGCTCTATGAGCTTTGAGAATTACCTCCAGGAGTTAAGCAGTGTGAGGAAGAGTGTTATAAACCACTGAGAGAAAACTTAAAATCATCATTGCACGTGTGCTATGGCAGTGAAAGTCAGAATAATTACACACACTGTGAAAAATAATCTGGTTTTGGTTGTGAGGAGTCAGGCAGAAGAGGCTAAAATGCTTTTCTTTCTCTCCCTAAAGCATTCTGATCTTCATGGCTCTCAAAAACAGCAAGACAGGGAGTTTGCCAGTCAGTGAGATTTACAATTTCATGACGGAGCACTTCCCTTACTTCAAGGTGAGTTCCACAGGGATGGGGAGGGGATGTCCCTCTAAACTTGCCTGTCAGCAGAGGGAATCAGGGATGGGACTCTAGCTATGAAAAGGGATAATTTCCTAGGAGGTTAATACCTGATCAATTACACACTATATACTTTCACAATCACAGACTACCCAGCATTTTGCACCTAGGCAGAAATATGAAATGTATATTTAACTCCAAAAGATATCAAGAACTGTTCCAGCTGTGAGCTTGGGTGTATAACAGTGACCATTCCTCATCATCAGCTCATAAAAAGGGCAAATAATTTTAAAAACACCTTCACTTCTTCCTCTCACATCTCAAATACAGGCAGAACTGGTCTTGTAGTTTCCTCTGCCATCAGCAGCTCCTCCAGACTGGTGTGGAAGCAGAGGATTCCAGATTATCTCGCTCCATCCTGGAGCTGGGATATTCATCTTGGGCAACAGCATCCCGTGCATGCCCTGTACAAAGAAAAATATAATATGTGATAATAGCACTAAGCTCATAATTACACAGCGACTTGGGGAGGGAAAGGGTGGATGGTTTGCAGTAGCACTCTTGAAATTTGGATCCCTGCTGTGAGGGAAGGGTTCCTTGCACTTGGAATGCGAGTGGAAAGTGCTCAGTCAGCACAGGGATCCAAGAGCAGGAGGATTAGTTAAGATTTTTAAAAGGAGCTGTAATGGAATCATCAAGTGCTGCTCCACTCAGGGCTTTATTTCTGCTGATTCTTCAAAACCACCTCACTGAAGTCCACAGTGGGTGACCTCAGCTGTGAGCAAGGCCCAAAAATGAAAATAAAGCCAGTGAGTCTGTCCTGTTTCCTATTGCAAATAGCCCTGCAGCAATTAAACCAAATTTGAAACAGCCACAGCAAGGCAGTTCAAACGTTTATAATATGAAAAGAACACTGAGAATGACTAAAAATAAATGTTCCAATATGATTTTGCAGTGGTTTCAGGCACTGAGGATAAATAGAGCACACACAAAAAAGTTGTGAGATTGAATGTGTCAGTAATCAGAAAAAAATACACATTGTCACAGAGGAAGAACTGTCAGGATCCATCACACTCCTGTACTCCCAAATTTCCTCCCAAAGGAATCACTAACTACTCCATCGTTTGTTACAAGCAAGAGAAGGGAGGAAAAATAAAGAAACCTACCATCAGAAATCCCAATGGAATCCACAGGAAAATAGCAAGAATTTCAAGCAGAGAGGTGGGAATATTACTAATAATTTTAACAGGCATGTGCATGTTTATTCACAGACCAAGCTGAAATTAATTCTCTGTTGTCTTACAACCCAATTGATTATAAAATTAATCAGCAGCTTTAAACCAAATGCTGCTGCTGCCAATGTGGACAGAATTCCTAAGACTCAGGATGTGGCTCTGCCAGGCATCACCATCCTGGTCCTTCCTGGTTTTTCAGAGCCTCATGTTTTTTATTTTGTTTAAAAACTGATGGGAATGATGCTACCGCTGTAAAAAAATATAGTGCAGGGGGTACTTCCCAAGCATTCCTTATTTTGTGACAGCTTTATTTTTGTATTTTACTTACAAATGCAGTCAAATGCATTTGACTGTAACATCCTTAAACTGACCAGGGGAAAGTAAGCAATCAGATATTATATTTACATGCATTAAACCCTGTCTACCTCTGGTCTTTACAGCAGCCCAGGGCATTACCAATATATGGCAAAAATTAATATCCTCCATCATCCCTGGTTTTGGAGAGTCCTCAGCAAAATAAAATCACATAAAAATCAGTAAAGAGCATTTTGCTGTTGCTCCCAGCGCTCACTAAAAAGCAGGATACAACAGGGAGAGGAGAAGCAATTTAGGTTGGAGAGAAAGAGAGTGCAAGTGTGCACAGAGCCTTGCTGGGAGACATGGGATGATACAAGCCGAGTCAAATTAACTGGGATTCGCTGCCACAGCAAATTTAGTTTCTATGATGCAACAATCTCATTTCTAGTTGAAACAGAGCAATCCAACTCCTACGTCCTAAAAAAAAAAAAAAAAAATCTACGCAGCTAAAGTTGAATTAGTCTTTGATGTACCTCTCCCTTCTCTTGAGACCTAGATTTAAAGAGAAAGGGTTTTGCAAGATCACTGAACTCTTTAAACTTCAAGAGCTGGTCAGGATCAGTGAGGCTGGACAATAATATTTTTGGCTTGTCATCCTTTTCTTCTTTTTTTTTTTTTTTTTTTTTTGGTAGTGATTAGTGAGTCTAACAAAAAGCTTTCATCTTGTAATTGGAGTTATTGCCAGTGGTCTGAGAGGGTGGAAAGGTCTGTGGTGTGATGGAAGTGTTCAGGTGTTGTGGATGTGGCACCTGGGGACATGGATTAGTGGTGGCCTCAGCAGTGTGGAGTTAATAACTGGACTCAGTGACCTTTGAGGGTTTTTCCCACCTTAAGGATTCTGTGTTTCCCCAGCTCATTTTAGGATTTTGCACTTTCCTCCCCACTATGCTGAAGACAGCAGTGGCCAAAGTGAGCCACAGCAAGGAGGTTCCAACTACCCAAAAGCAGTTCCAGCAGCCAAAGTTTGTTGATTAACAATCATATTTGCTTTTAAAAATCGTGGGTTTTCACTTAACACACTGAGTATTCCTTCAAGCCCTGCCTGGCTAAATGAATTCTTGCCACACAGCAATCCCAAGTTTAGCGCAAGAACCTGCTTAGCTCCCGGCAGCAGCCTCCAAAATCAATCCATGTACTTTTTGCTCTTACGGTTTCTAAAACCATCCCCTAATTTACACCCCCACACGTTCTGAAAACCTCTGAGAAGCCTGTGCCGCTCCCATCCGAGCAGAAACACCAATTATCCTGTCTAGGTACACACAGAGGTGTGTGGAGCCTGCATGCAGGGCAAGAAACAGGAATATTCTTCCAGGTCAGCTTGTTCAGTAGCTAAATACACAGCTTACCTGGGAGGAACAGATTTATTCACTTTGAAACTGCCAGAAAATAACTTGAATGTTATCTGCAAGGGAGAAAAACTGATTTGTCATGTTTAGTGTGACCCCATGACAGAAAAGGTTTTAAAGGCTTGGGGTTTCTCTCTTCTCTTCTCTTCTCTCTCTTCTCTTCTCTTCTCTTCTCTTCTCTTCTCTTCTCTTCTCTTCTCTTCTCTTCTCTTCTCTCTTCTCTTCTCTTCTTCTTCTTCTCTTCTCTTCTCTTCTCTTCTCTTCTCTTCTCTTCTCTCTCTCTCTCTTCTCTCTCTCCTCTCCTCTCCTCTCCTCTCCTCTCCTCTCCTCTCCTCTCCTCTCTCTCCTCTCCTCTCCTCTCCTCTCCTCTCCTCTCCTCTCTCTCCTCTCCTCTCCTCTCCTCTCCTCTCCTCTCCTCTCCCTCTCCTCTCCTCCTCTCTCTCTCCTCTCCTCTCCTCTCCTCTCCTCTCCTCTCTCCTCTCCTCTCCTCTCCTCTCCTCTCCTCCTCTCCTCTCCTCTCTCCTCTCTTCTTCTCTCCTCCTTCCTATTAGAATTTATGTTGTCTCACCCATGAGACAGAATAGTGAAATGCTGACATCAGGTGGGCCAAAATGGTAGAAACTGTGCTGTGATGAAGGGAAAATAGTTTCACTTTTTGTAAATAATATATATTTAATTCCACATCTGGTTGGTTGTTTGGTTTTTTTTTTTATGAAGAAAGTGAGTATTAAATTAAAACTCTTCAATAGGCTTTTGATGCCTTAATCCACACAATAGCTCTTTACGAGCTACAAAAGAACAGATTTTACATTCCTTATAAAAGCATATAAAAAATTAAATCCGGATAAAATAATTTCTGTCTAAATATGTTCAAAAGTTCACAGTCTGTCATGTGAAAGCCAAAATGGATTCAGATCCATTTACAAAAGATGTTCTTAGAGGAAGTCACATGCGCAAGATGACAATTAAAGTAATTATCAAACTATCAAAAATCTGGCTCTCTATGAAAGAAGGATCCAGTTAACAAGGCATAAGAATGGAAAGAAAACTTCATGAATGTAAAAAATAATTCTAATTTTTAACATTTTACAAAAGACTGTGGAGACCCATATTTATTTCTTGTGCTCTCTGTTCAATAATTCTCTGGTTGACATAAACAGTTACGTTGACAAATATTTTGCACCCATAAATATGAATCAATAGCCACAGACAACTTCACCCAAATTTCAAAGTTTAATATCTTTTAGTTCTTATGAGGAATTGAAAAAAAAATATGAAGAGTTTTTTTTACAAACAAGAAAAGAATAATTTTAGTGCTTCAGTTTAAAGAACCTTCCAGCTGCTACTGCTGAGTTAAAAATAAATGCAAAGCACAGACACGAGTGATCAGCTGTGGAAACCTGTATCTCATCTGTAGGGCTTGTGATTAAACCATTTGGTTATGTAATTGGCCAGCACACAAAGTTACACCTACAGTAGCATGATAAATTCTTTTGAAGTCTGCCTGGACACTGAATTTGAGCCCAGGCAGCACATAGTGCTTTAATAAAGAATTTGAAATATTTCTAAGCTGTTCCAAAATGGATTCTGATAGATTTCCTGTTAGCTCACGATGCTAGAACATCAATTTTTCCACATCTAATTCTTGTGATTTGCAAATTCCCTCTTAAAAATCCAGCAGGTCTCTGACAACATTTTTGCTTAGGAGATCAGTTACTATTTTATCTGATCCCTCTCTTCCCACACAACATGAGTGTAACATTTTTGTGGCTTCCCTCTAACGTAGAAGTTTCTCATTGCAGGAGGTACAAACTTAAACAGCATTTCTTGCAACCTCACCAGTCAAAACAGAGTTATATATACACACTTTAATTTTTTTTTTAGCTTGAAGTTCTGTTCTTACATTGGATTTGTTTCTCCAGACAGCTCCAGATGGCTGGAAGAATTCTGTGCGCCACAACTTATCTCTGAACAAGTGCTTTGAGAAAGTTGAGAACAAGTCGGGCAATTCTTCTCGGAAAGGCTGTTTGTGGGCTCTGAATCCAGCCAAGATTGACAAGATGCAGGAGGAGCTTCAGAAATGGAAGAGGAAAGACCCAGTTGCTGTAAGGAAGAGTATGGCAAAGCCAGGTCAGTGATTTTGTGGTGTTTTAGTTCTTAAACAATTCTCCCGAGAACTTTTCTTTTCATGAAGGTCTCTGAGAGAATTTAAATGTGATTTAGGAAAGCATTTAAGGATTTTTTTCCTGGTCATAAAGCAGTTGGCAAAATAAGATAAACAATTAAAAAGCAGAATTAAATGAGCAGAATTAAACTAGTCCTGGTTTTGTAGGTGTTTCCAAACAAGCACAAAGAAGCTTCACCAGAAAAATACTCTCTGTTGATATTTCACTAAGATAAGAGGCCAGGCTGGATGGAGCTTGGAGCATCCATTCTGTGATTCTATGGTAAAAACAACGCTGAAATAAGTGCTATCAAATAAAATTTTACATTAACTGATAACTATCCAACCTTTAAACATAAAAATTGAGTTTATCACATACTCACTTGGCAAGGATAGTTTAAAAGAAAACATTTCAGGCTTCGGAGTTTTTTAATATACAAGAACCAGCACTTTTGTTTGCCATTTCCTGAATAGCACCTAAATTCCTGCTGCAGGCTAGCAGGGATAAATCAGTCATGGACTTTCCCCTTGTTTTCCAGAAGAACTTGACACCCTGATAGGCGACAAGAACGAGAAGCTGCGATCCTCCCTCCTGTCCTGCAGCCCGACGGGCGCTGCAGGTGCTTCCCTCTCCAGGCAGATGGCAGCGCAATCCCATTCCTTGTGCGATCCCTCGCTCTCCTCCGGGATCCCACAGGCACTCCACAGCATCCACGCCTCGGGAGCTCTGCATGCCAAGAGCCCCCTGCCCAGTTTGCTGGGGGGGCAGCAGCCTGGGTGCTACACATCCCCCCAGGGCTTCCCCCAAATCTCCACGGCGCTGATGCAGCACACGCCGGACCCTCAGAGCCTGTTTCCTGCTGGGGATGCTCAAAGCCACCTCCGGACTCAGCCCAGCATCCCTCAGGATTCCCCAGTGCCGGCGCAGAGCCCCCCGAGCTGCGGGATGAAGATGCTGCCCGAGCATTCCCCGGCCAGGACGGTGCAGGACACGCTCCTGCAGGAGGGAGACCTCAGCAATGACATCGATGCTCTGAATCCATCCCTCACTGATTTTGATCTCCAAGGTGGGTGTTTAAGGTGGTTTTGTCCTGGACAGCCAGGTTTGTTACATCCCTTCGCACCCTTTCCCATCCCATCCCATCCCATATCCCATCCCATCCCATCCCATCCCATCCCATCCCATCCCATCCCACCCCCCTCCCATCCCATCCCATCCCATCCCATCCCATCCCATCCCATCCCATCCCATCCCATCCCATCCCATCCCATCCCATCCCATCCCATCCCATATCCCATCCCATCCCATCCTGCACAAAACCCATCTCTATCCTTTTTTTTTTACTGTTTTTACACTGTTACAAACCCCACCTTCCTGGGTTACATTATATATACACACCACGCAATTTTGTATTAAATCTTTTTAAAGTTTCCCAAGGAAGCTACAGATTTGCATCCTGAATTTAAGAAACAGTCCTGCTCCCCCCTTGGCTCCAAGTGCTGATATTAAATACTGCAATACCGTATTTAGAATGTATTTTTTCAATTCAGACCCATTTACAACTGAAAGCTACTCAAGCTCAGCTATTTCATGCCATTCTTGTGAGAGAATTGTCGTGTGAAAGGCACAAAGAGAAATAAATTTGATTGAATTAACATGTTAACATTTTTCTTGATCAATATCGATTCCAGCCCCTTCCACACCTCTGCTCAACAGGATGCTATTTCCCCCTTACCAGGGCATTAATGTGATCTACACCCAAAACAATTATATTTTCTGAGATGTCTTCTTTTATTCTTCATAAAAATGTATTTCTAACAGCATTACCAAGTGAAAGAATTTTCTTAAATTAATGCTGTTTTCTCCCAGATTTAAATTTACTATGGAAACAGATTAATAATAACCATGTAAACAACCTTTCCCCTTCCTCAATCCCAAGGGATTAAGATCACCTCCACACAGCTGTTTAATAACCAATATCTCCAAAACTAAATACGTGTAGAGAAAACATAAAGAAAGCTGATTCAATTTTCTGTTGTAGGGAATCTATGGGAGGAGCTGAAAGACGACAGCCTCGCTGTGGATCCCCTTGTCCTCATTTCATCATCCCCAATGCCTTCCCAATGTTTCCCCTCCCACTGCCAGCTGGAGAGCAGCAGCAGCAGCAACGTCCCCATCCCGACTGGAACTCCCCACGGGAATGTGCCCGACCTGCAGCTCACCACCCTGTACTCTGCCTTCATGGAGCTGGACACGATGTCCCCTGCCTACCTGAGCAGCCCTGGATCCAAACCCATCGCCTTAATGTGAACCACACCCCGACACTGTCGCTGTTCTTTGGGGGAAATCCAGTCCTAACCATCACACTCTTGATGTCAGCTGAGACTGTGTCCATGGGAATAAGGATTTCTCTTTTTTTTTCCAGAACTCGCCCGCAGGATATGTAGCTTTACGATGATCATTTTCTACAGATGGATATTAAAAAAAAAAAAAAATTAAAATATTATTTAAAGATAATATTGTTAACAGCTGAACTTGTCAATGCCATTTTATCAAGCCACTCATCTTCTTCATCTTCCAGAAATAAGAGGAAAACAAATTATTGACTTTTTTTCCTTTTCTTTTCTTCTTTAACGAAAGCTGCTTGCAAATGAACACTGAACTCACAGCACAAAACAATTTAACTTATTTCTTGGAGCCACTGATGGCAACATCATCCACCACAGACCACTCAAAACATAAAATCTACTTATTAAAACATTTATAGTCCCCTTGAAAGAAGTTCTGGGTTTTGGTAAACATGAACTGAAAATTCTGCAAGTATTAGAAGATAGAGGACAAGCTGCTGACAGACTAAACCAAAGCAACAAATATACTTCAGTGAAAAATATCCAAGTTTTACTGTATTTAAAAAGAAATTTTAAACTCTGCTTTTTTTAATAAAAAAGAACAAAACTATTTAGTAGAATTTTTACTTGGCTGGAGCTTATTCCCATTCATGTCTCTTATCTTTTGCCACATAAACTAAACATTAACATGAATTATTAAGCCATTAAATGAAGATCCTTAAAAATGGTAATAAAAAACAGGAGAGAAGTTGAAGTTGGCCAAATCCAGAGAGCATCTGTTTTAACTTCAGCTGCATCTGGTACATCCAGTGGGGTTTATTATGATGCTGAACCAAACCTTGCAGTAGGTTCCTTTGTGAACTAAACTTAAGCCGGGTCTTCAGGAACACCCTTCTACCTCTGATTTGCCACAAAGATAGGACAAAAATGTAGAAAAATAGAATAGAATAGAATAGAATAGAATAGAATAGAATAGAATAGAACAGTTTTATTTTAAACTATGCAATCTAAACCCAGAGTAACCTGGAGTAGAAACTTAAAAACACTATGGCAAATAGGTCTAGAAGCCCAAAAATATCAGTGTCTTGAGTGACATGTTGTCCAGAGAGCTGTGGCTGCCCCTGGATCCTTGGAAGTGTCCAAGGCCAGGCTGGGCAGGGATTGGAACAACCTGGGAGAGTGGAAGGTGTCCCTGCCCATAGCAGGGGGTGAGACTGGATGATCTTTAAGGTCCTTTCCAACTCAAACTACTCTGGGATTCTCTGATCTCCATTCACAGATTATGTAAACTCAAATTAAACCAATGAGATCAAAATTTGAGTCAGATTGGGTGATTTAGACTACAACAAAAAAGCAAGGAGGGATTTCCAAGGGCAGAGCAGGGAGGTGGAATTGTTAAAACAAAACCACACAGGATGGATTGGCTGCTGTCTCACAGCAAGGTGGGAGCTCTGCCTGCTCACATTAATGCCAAACACAGGCCCAAAGCTACACCCTCACCCTTTCCTACTAGTCCAGACTTAAAATCAGATTAGGGGCAGACGGATAAAGGCGACTTAGGAGGAACACATGTGATGCAGCTTTGTAATCCCTCACGCAACCACCAAGAAATCCTCACTTGACTCCAACTCCTCCTCCTGCAAAGAGAAGACGGAGCGGAAGAAATGCAGCCAATTTGGCCAAGGTGCTCCAGGGGAAAAAAATAAAACAGCAGGATGAGAGTTATGCAAACACATTAGAGCTGGGGGAATCAGTTTTTGGCCATCTTAACATTTGGAGAAAGAAATAAGGAAAGAATTGAGTATGATATACTATAAGAAATGTGAATATTATGCTAAGTCTAAAGCCTGTAGTGAGTATAAAGCTGCTAAAAAATATTTATATATATAAAACATGGGGGGGGGGGGGGTGCATATATATATGTCTGTATATATATAAATTTCAGTGTGTATAATACATATTATATGTATACAACACAGTATGTATATATAAAATACTGTACATGTACAGAAATGTATATGTACATATACAACACAGTCCATATAAAATACTATTTATAAACAGTGTGTATATATATATAAAATACTATATATATATAAAACACAGGGTACATGTATATATCAGTATACACATATTTAAATATATATAAATATATACAAATTCAGTCCAATTTAAGAGTCACCAACTTACAACCAAATACCTACGAAGTACATTTTGCACACCTCCATCCTCAAGGCATTTCCAGATAAGACTCCTCCCATTTTGAAGCTTTTCTCTGCAAACACCAAAGATTTGGCACATGGATTTTCTGAAATATTTTCAGCACCCCGAGGGAGATGCTCAGTTCTCCATGACTTTCAAGCACTGTTTGCACCAAATTCTTGTTAAATCCTTTTTAAACTCCTTACAAATTCCCCTCCTGAGTCACACACGGTGAACCACACCACGGCCAGGCACAGAACACTAGAGGACTTTGCAAGATATTCCTGACAGAATAAGCAGCATTTCCAGTATTTTATATTTAGCAGAGGGAGACAACAAGAAAATGCAAGAGAACACACCAGAGGAAGTGCATTGGGATGGCTCATTGCTCTAAAAACACAGTAAAAATGTAATAAAATATTTATGATTAAAGCAAATCCATGGCATGTGAAAAAATCCATCAAAACCAAGCTGAGTTAAATATCTGTGAAACTCCATATTCACAGATTTGAAAGCGAGAAAAGCAAAACTGCATTTTCTGTGTCAAAGATTTATAATTCATGGGCACCACAACCCATCCATGATTTGTTAATTCCTGTGTGTCACTCGTGTCTTCTATGACCTCAGGCTCAGCCATTCCCTCAGAGACACCAATATATTCCATGCTTGTGACCACACACATGATCACAAGCTGGAGGGGAAGGAAGAAATAGAAGAAAAAAAATCTGAGTGTCAGACTTTATTCTATATTTTTTCTTTGTAATGAATCTTTGAAGAATGATCAGACATAAAGAACAAAGGGGGAAAAAAAACACTTTAACATGTTTTTTCTTGTGCTTTCTTGAGTTTCTTGTATCCACACAAGAGGTTTGTCCTCCCTATATAAAATTATTTATTCTAAGCACCTTGAAGTATTTTCTCCAAAGCATTCCATATTTAATGGAATTAAATTAATGGCTGGACATTTCACAGAGGTTATAAGAAAAGCCCTGTAATAACTTTTATTAAAAAATAGTTGTGTTTAAGATAAACAAACAAACAAACAAATAATACTGCAAGTTATTAACTAATATAAATTGTCTGGGTTTGGGTTTCCCTTCTTGCTCCACAGCTCCTACATGTGAAATTTTATTGTCTTACTTCAGTTTAGCATTAGTGATTCTGGTAGACACAAAACCAACTCATTGAAATATCGGTTCATGAGGAAAGAGTTATACTATAAATTACAGTTCTGGAACAGTTACTAAAAATAGTTTGAAATTATGTTTATTTAACTACTTTTATTTAGGTTTATATACAAGAATAACCCTCTGCTTGTGCAATCCTTATTTTTGACTTCTAAAATAACTTGACAGACTGATGTCACATAAACATTTTCTTGGAGGTGGTGACACCTTACTTTGTACTTACCACAAAATCAGTATTTTGCACACATTGCAAATCTATTTCAGACACATTTGCATTAAATTCCATTTTAAGCAGCACTCTGAAAACAGGGGGAGAAAGAAAGGGAAAAATGAAGTTTTCCCAGTCCAAAGCTAATGCTGTCTGCTTAATCAGTCTCTTCCAAACAGATTATGCAAACCTGTCTAGGAGAAAAAATAACCTTAAGTGTAATTACCATAAAAAGATCTTATTACCAAACAGAAGAAAGTGCTCACTGCTGCCCTCTCCAACATATCATTAGGAAAAATTTGCACTCTAAAGTTTAGGATTTATTGGCTTAACCTTTTTTTTATTGCGTGTTTCATTTCAACTTCAAAAAATTCAAATAGCAATTTATATTGGAACTGTGTTTTGAAGCGCTTTTCTCATGAGCCCAAATTGACCATTTCAAGATTTCTGCCTCCTGTATTTGCTTATTCTTGGTACAAAAACATCACCCCTGAATGTTCATTTGCTTTTGTTGAGATATGAACTGATCTGACAAGAACTATCTCTGCACAATCTTTCCAACCCTTGGCACAGCACTGAGCTTCTTAAACCCAACAGTGATTAACAGGAATTATGGAACAGATAAAACACTAAATGCCACATCACTTTTGTTGCACACAAAGCTTGAGAAGTGCAACCCATTTATTGGCACTTTCAAACAAATTTAAACTACTGGAATAAACATTTGGATTCCAGAATTTAGCTCACCAGGGCTGCTGCTCATTTTTTATACTTCAGACTTCTTCCAGATCTGCCTGTACATGTTTGTGTTTAGACTATTAAATATCAAAACCAGCAAACACTTTTACAGGAGCTTTTTCCGACCTCCTAATCCATTTCCAGTCTAAAACAAATCCAAAACACTCAGCAGTGGAAGAAGAACTCTCTGGTTCACTGTGCCTTCCCTCCCTGCAATGATGTAAATGGAAGATTTAAAGAAGCATTTTCCAACCGTCGTCACAGCAAAAATTGAATTGAGAACTACTAAAATAATGAACGACGGAGTTAGCACAAAATAAAATCTAAATGCAGTCTGTTTAGAAGCAGAAAAGGCCTATTTTTTCCATTCAAAGAAATAAATACGCACAAAGAATGTTTATTTACATGGAAAATACTGAAATGACTGAAATTTAACAGCAGTAGGAAGATCATTAATGCACATGGTACTTATTTCCCTGGGGGCTCTCATTAGGTAGCACATTGATGAAAAATACCAGGTATGAGGCATCAACATAACAAATGCTGACTGAAATATGAAACTGGTGATTTTTCAGGTTTTTTTAATCATAAAATCACAGAATGGTTTGGGTTGGAAAGGTCCTTATAAACCATTTTCTTCCAATACCTTCCACTAGGTTGCTCCAGGCCTGACATTGAGCCACACAACGTCTGTGTGCTCCACTTCCCTCACAGCAAGAATTTCCTAGACATTAGGTGTCAACATAACAGATGCTGACTGAAATATGAAATTTATGACTTTTAATCATAAAATTACAGAATGGTTTGGTTTAGAAGGGTCCTTATTAACCATTTTGTTACATCTTCCACCAGGCCAGGTTGCTCCAGGCCTGACATTGAGCCACAATATCCACGTACTCCACCACCCTCACAGCCAAGAATTTCCTAATACACAGGTTATTCGGTATCAACATAACAAATGCTGACTGAAATACTAAATGAATGATTTTTCGGTCTTTTTTTAATCATAAAGTCATAGAATGTTTTGGTTTAAAGGGATCTTAAAGACCATTTTGTTCCAATACCTTCCACTAGGCCAGGTTGCTCCAGGCCCGACATCCGAGTGCTCCACTTCCCTCACAGCCAAGAATTTCCTAGATATTAGGTGTCAGCATAACAGATGCTGACTGAAATATGAAATTGAGGATTTTTTGGTCCTTTTTAATCATAAAATCACAGAATGTTTTGGTTTAAAGGGATCTTAAAGACTATTTTTTTCCAACACCTTCCACTAGGCCAGGCTGATCCAAGTCTGACGTTGAGCCACAACATCCATGTGCTCCACTTCCCTCACAGCCAAGAATTTCCCAGATATTAGGTGTCAACATAACAAATGCTGACTGAAATAGGAGATTGATTATTTTTCGGTCCTTTATTAATCATAAAATCACAGAATGGTTTGGGTTAGAAGGGATCTTAAAGACCATTTTGTTCCAACACCTTCCACTAGGCTAGGTTGCTCCAGGCCTGACATTGAGCCACACAATATCGGTGTGCTTCACTTCCCTCACAGCCAAAAATTCCTTCCTAATACCCAGATACTAGGTATCAACATAACAAATGCTGACTGAAATATGAAATTGATGATTTTTCGGTCCTTTTTAATCATAAAATCACAGAATGTTTTGGTTTAAAGGGATCTTAAAGACCATTTTTTTCCAACACCTTCCACTAGGCCAGGTTGATCCAAGTCTGACATTGAGCCACAACATCCACATGCTCCACTTCCCTCACAGCCAAGAATTTGCCAGATATTAGGTGTCAACATAACAAATGCTGACTGAAATATGAAATTGAGGATTTTTTGGTCCTTTTTAATCATAAAATCACAGAATGGTTTGGGTTAGAAGGGATCTTAAAGACCATTTTTTTCCAATACCTTCCACTATGTTGCTCCAGGCCTGACATTGAGCCACACAACGTCTGTGTGCTTCACTTCCCTCACAGCCAAGAATACCCAGATATTAGGTATCAACATAACAGATGCTGACTGAAATAGGAGATTGATTATTTTTCGGTCTTCTTTTAATCATAAAATCACAGAATGGTTTGTTTAGGAGGAGTCCTTAAAAACCATTTTGTTCCAACTCCTGGCCAGGTTGCTCCAGGCCTGACATTGAGCTACAATGTCCACATACTCCACCACCCTCACAGCCAAGAATTTCCCAGATATTAGGCATCAACATAACAGATGCTGACTGAAATAGGAAATTGATTATTTTTTTGGTCTTTTTTTAATCATAAAATCAGAGAATGGTTTGGGTTAGAAGGGATCTTAAAGACTGTTTCTTTCCAATACCTTCAACTAGGCCAGGCTGATCCAAGCCTGACATTGAGCCACAGCATCCACAAACTCCACCACCCTCACAGCCAAGAATTCCTTCCTCATTTCATATCCAAACCTCCCCTCTCTCCGTTTGAAGCCATTTTCCCTCATCCTGACTTCTCAAAAGACAGAAGTCTTTCTTCTTCCCTTTAGACACCAAAAGGCCTCAATGAGTTCACCCCAGAGCCATTTTGCTGCTCAGATGAATGGGAGAATTCCACTCTGGATCGATCCAGTTGTGACCTGAGCACAAGAGAGGCCAGCGAAACCATTAAAGATTTATTCCTGACAAAACCAATTAGGCCTGGCTCGGTAGCCAAGGCCCTCATTAGTCACAGGAGTTAATTCCTTACTCATGCCATCGGCAGCAGGAAATTCATTCCAGCAGCCCAGCCTGGATGGATGGATGGATGGATGGATGGATGGATGATGGATGGATGGATGGATGGATGGATGGATGATGGATGGATGGATGAATGGATGGATGGATGGATGGATGGATGGAGGGATGGATGGATGGAGGGATGGATGGATGGAGGGATGTTGGATGGATGGATGATGGATGGATGGATGGATGGATGGATGAGGATGGATGGATGGATGGATGGATGGATGGATGAAGGGATGTGCCAAGACCCACTGAGAGCTCAGGCAGAAGCACATCAGTCACGAAAAAATACCAGAGAAGGGAATTCACATCATTTGGATGAACAAACAATTCAAGATCTTGCTCGTCCAGGAAGCTGATTCATTTCAACCACATGAATAAGCCCAGCGTGTTTGGGCCTGCTGAAGGCACCAGAATGATTTCTTAAGGCATTTATTATACTTGCCTTTCCCTCTAGATCAACTTCAGAACATTAAAAACAACCCTAAAACCTACAGAAAAGATATTTTCTACCAAATATGCAGTTTATCTAAGGAGAAAACCGCAATACTTATTTGGCATTAAAGGCATAAAAAAGTGCAAATTTTTGTTTTGGCTGGATTTCCATTTCCATCTCTTTCTCATTTTAACATATCTCACAGAAATTTAAACATTGGCTGAAATAATAGCTCTTAAAATTATCTGAGTGGTGACACTTGTGCTCATGTTTCCTCCCAGCATTTCTTGCCACACAGCCACAGGAAGTGTATCCATGTGTTTGTCAGCTGCAAGGAACATTTCTGCACTGTTATTTCAAATTTAGGTTATGAGCAATGCCAGTTGATGAATTCCAGTGGGGAAATATCCTTAAAATCTGACATCCCAGTGCTAAAGAGCCTTGGCATGTCTGGGGCAGAGTTTTATTCCTCTGAACTTGCACTCAGGTCTCTGTGCACACTTTAATTTGAAGGTGAAAGATGAACCCTCTGTTCTCCTGACTTATGAACCTGTGCAGACATCAAAGCAGGCAGAAGGTTTAATTAGACACTTAATTACAGATCAGGATGGTAAGGTATGCATTTGGGAAATAAAAACATGATTTTCAACCCCAGTCAAATGCCAGCAAACAGAGTAACACTGGCACGACATTGGTGCACTGTGCCCTTCACATCACCCATAAAAAAAAGGTTTGGGTTGGAGTTTTGCTTCTGGTGTTTATTTTTTTTTTTTACCAAAATAGATTCTAAATATTTTTAGCTTTCAGGTCTGGCACATGTAGTTCTCTGGGCAACTTTTGCCAGGGCTTCACCACCCTCACAGGGAAGAATTTCTTCCTCATAAATAATCTGATGCCACTTGTTATTCCCCTCCTCTGATTTATCCTGTCATTCCACAGGAAAGGCAGAACTGAAGGTGTTTGGAACTCTTCTCTCCCGTCTGTGTTATCTCCCTTTCATAAAGCAAATTTAATTATGTGTTTTCTCTAATGCTGTTTGTAACTTCCCTGCCTGTTTTTATTTCTTGCTCCAGATTACTTTCATATGCTTTCATATTTCATATGCTTTCATATTTCATACTTTCATATTAACATGGTTTACACCCTCCACTAGAATAATTAAATTATTATTAAATAAAACAGGCCTTTGTTATATAAGGTCCCAAGTCAGTTTTGAAAATAATGGCTAGGAATCATCCAACTGCAATTATGCTCTACCTGCCTAAATTCTCTTTGTAGCTTTAATTAAAATACATTATCCAGGATGATTTCACCTCCTATTTTAAGTTCTTGCATAGCACTGGTTGAAGGAAAAAAAAAATTTCTGTAAAGCAATTACTCTATTTTGTGGACTTAAACAGGGAAAATTAACACTTTGGGGTTATCCTAGCATGCAATGAGAGATTTCAGTAATCTTTAAAATTATCTTTAAAATAAGATACATTGTGTTAGAGGGGAAAATTGGGAAATCTGGAGTACTTTATCACTGAGACGTGTTCTTTCTACAGGTGAAAAATGTTAAGGGAATGCAAGTCAGAGATAGATGAATGCCCTTGAACAATGACAAATAAAATAGAAGCACAGGGTGAACACATAAGACCTGCCACAATAACTCAGCAGCTGAGAAATGCCATAGGAAATAAGAATCTGAGAAGCAGAGAACATCTCCAGAATGATTAGGCATATTTATTAATAAATGAGGCTGACAAACCAGCTAAAGGGGGGGGGAGACAAAAAACAAATTTCTTTTTCCACATTTTTCATTTTTTCAAATTTATTTTTTTAAATTCTCAAATTTTTCATTTTGTTTTTCAAATTGATTTTTCAAACTTTCCCATTTTTTTAAAATCACAGCCTGATACACATCTGTGATCTGTGCAACTCCAAAGTTCCATTAATATAATTGATAGCAATTTATTTTAATTACACCCCAAGACATTTCCCCAGGCTGAAAGTTAAATCCCACTTGAACACTTCTAGTGGGATGATTTTACCCACTGAACTCCCCAAACCACTGCAGAGTTTTTCCACCAATCACCAAAAAATGAAGCTGCTTACACACATTTGCACAAAAACTGGAGTTCAAATATCGATGGAAGAGACCTGAAATGAAAGTCTGAATGTTTTTTCATAGAAATATTTAAATAAAATAGACAAACACCCTCATTTCTAGGATCAATAATTTATTTCTTTTTTTTTTTTTTTTTTTTTACATTTTGCAATTTGTTACAGGAGAAGAAACACTTGCTAATGGAAGTGACATGTTTTTGAACCATTTTCCAAGGTATTGGAAAAAGTTAAGCATATTCCCTAGGATGCACATTGATGACTAAGCTGCCAATATTAAATCAATTGAAGCAAGTGCAGTCCCTATTTAATCCTTGTATAAATTAATTTAAGGACTCTCCTTCTCCTACAGGAAGACTAAATTGTAGCATCTAATTTTCTTTTTATTTTATCCTGAAGTCTCAATCTTTTCTCTCTCTACTTAATCTGCAAAAAGTCAAACAGACTGAAGCCAAAGCCATGATTCCTTGCCAAGGTTCCTTCTATTCCTGGTGATCTCCTCAGTTCCCTCCTGTCCCAAAAAGGAAACAAAAGACTCCCAGTTTTCTGAAAATCAGATTCTCTGCATGACAGTGCATTGCATTGCCAAAGGATGGGCCACAGTGGATGTTCTCCTAGCAAACAAATCACTACCAAGGTACAAAGAATTAGAAATTAACTCGGTAAAAATGCTTCGAACATTTTCCCAGTGGGATAGTAACCAGAATCCTACTTTCCTTCCACAAAAAATAGATTTTTTTTTTAATATAAATACATTTTAATACAGACAATTCTGCTTCTATGCAAAAAAAAAAAAAAAAAAAAAAAAGTCACATTCAAACAGGTTTGCTGGGTGTATAAGATACAAGCAGACACCAGAGCAGGCAGGAGCACAGGGGGTTTTTGGGGAGCTGCAAACACACAAACACCATTTTAACCACTGACCAGTGATGGGGAAAACAACTGAGCTGCAAGGTGAGACCTGGAGCATCACACTCCTCAAACAGTTCAGGTATTTCCATGTAGGGAAAATGATATGAACTCTCAGTGGTATTTAAGATTAATATTGAAAAGCCTCTATAAATTCAGGCAGTGCTTATGCTGGGGATAGAGAGAACTATGAGCAGGAGCTGCCTCAGCTCAGGAGAAAATCGAGTCACCATCTTAAATCTCTTGGGTCCAACTAGCTGAAATTCATTCTTTTCCTGTCCTTGTCCTCCTTTCCCTCACTTTTCCCCCCCAAATGCACACAAAGCTGCCCAGTTTCTGTGCCATACACAAACTTCCAGCTGCTCCCCCACAGCCCCAAACAGCAGCAATGAGTTCTATGGTTTCCTTCCGAACCAGATCTAATTAAAACTGAGCTGTTAACCATCTTTTGCAGGTGAGGAATAATTAACAGGGCATTTTTATAGTACTTATTAAATATGACAGTTGAATATTAGCATTTTCTTACCTTAAACAGCCCCAATCTTTGCATGACTAGGAGTTCTCTTTAGCTTTTGTCATGAAGATTGGAGTTTATTTTTATGGGTCAAAATGTAGGACTATTTCTCACTATACTTTAACAACCTTTCATCAAACTGAAGGGATTTGGAAGTTGGTAGCCTGCATGTTTCACACACAGCCAGCCACCACTGTGACATTCAACACAAGATTTTGAAATGAAACTCAGAGGACAGAGGCGGAAAATAGAGCATCTCACTGACCGGCTCAAAAAACAAGACTTAGAGAGAGATTATGAGCAAGAACTAAACCCCAGCAGATTGTTTCCAACCCTGGAGAGACTTTCTGCATTAAAATAAATAAATAAATAAAACCCTCTGAGTCAGGAAGGGTGGATCATTCAGTTATTTCATAAATGTCACCACATAATGGATAATTCACAGAAACACTTTTGGCTTTTGCCACTGATCAGAGAGCAAAGTTTCTAGATTTTAAACCACAGTTGATGTGTTAATTCTAAAAAGAAATGGTTCTCTTCCTGCCACGGAAGTGTGAGCTATTAGAGCACACAGCTCACCACCAATGTGTTGCTGCTTTCCCTAAAAACCCTGACTACTAAAGGAATCCAAGACTGACAAAGTGAAAAAATGTGTCAAATTATCATTTCCCTGAAAGAATGTGTTGAGCTGTAATTTCCCTGTCTCTCAGAAAAATTATGTCTCTATTAGCACTCGCAGAGATTTAGTTTCTTTCTCCAAGATTAAGTCACTGGGTAAAGCACACACTTAATCCTGTTTTATGACAGGAAACAGCCAGGCATTATTAGCAGATAATCTTGGTTAGCTCTTGGATGTTTTCTTTCACTTTCAGAAAGTCAGATCCCAAATTGCCAGGCTGGCTTGTTAAAACAGAGCTGCAGTGCTAATTAAAGTCATGTTTAAAATGAGATCAAGGAAGAAAACACAACAATTCTTTTTTTTCAGAGCCAATATTTGGCGATTTCACAATGGACTTCCAAAGTAAACCCACTAATGATGAATGTTAAAATACAAAATAATAGCTAGTCAAGAAGATTAACAAATTCTTCTGTGAACAATGCTGCTAAGACTTGATTCTCAGCTGGTTTATAATAAGAATCAGCTGCCAATTTAAGGGAAAAAAAAATGTGGGTTTCACAACTGAGCTGCAAACTCTCAGCTTCTCTTCAGAAGGAAGTTGAAATTAATGGGGGCTGCACAAAGTGTGGTCTTTAACACTAAACTTTGAAGGTGGTTTTTGATGCAAAACAAGGGCAGAAGTGGCATTAGAACAGCAACTCTACAGCCAAAGTTTTTGAAGAAAAAAATTCTTTTAATGCTGTTTTTGTGCCTCATGTCAACACCACATGTGATACTGCTGCACAAGCAGGTGGGAAAGGAACAGAACCTCTGCCCTGGACAGTGATTCCCACATGTTTGTAAAGATTGTGGATGTGGATGACCTTAAAGAAATGCTAACAAAGAGTTCCCAAGTGAAACAGAGATAACAGTGATAACTGCTCCAGGGGGAAGGAAAAAAAGCACCTTCATTGCACTTCCCACAGGAAGTTTTGTTGTTTGCCTTGGTTTAGGAATCAGAATTTTTTCACTTGTGGCAAACTCTTGGGATTTTTAATAAGAGCAAAATTGTCCCAGCTGAAAAGCTAAAGCTAAAATAGGTTGGAATTGATTTTATTGAAAATGTCTAATCTTTGTTTCTGGCTTAAAATGTTCCTAATAATACTGGACAACAAACTCACTCAGTAAAGTACCTCCTACATGATTCACATTAAATTTTCTGTGAGCCTGGAATTATTACATATAAAATCTGAATTATACAAGATTTCAGGAGAGGAGCAGCTCATAATTCATCCCCTTATGTTTAACCTCAAACCTACCCTAAAACAGTGTCAGAAAGTCCATCCACACTCTGCACTCTGGGGAACAAGGTGACTTTCTCTTGGTTCTTTTATAAGGGGCATGTCCATCACTCAAGTTTCCATTGACTGCAGTCATATTTTTATGGAATGACTCTTTTTTTATAAGTCTTGAAAGGAGGTGGCATAAAAAAGGAGCAGAACGTGACTATTTCAGAGGAAACTCCATTCAATGACCCAAGAATCCACACCACAGTATAACCGATCTCACCAAAACATATGAAATAGATGACTGGTAATTCTGGGCAAATTCCATTTCTAGAAGTCTTTTAAAAATCTTATGCAAGAAGTGAATATTATGAATAGCAGGTGAAAAATACCTCCCAAAAAACCCTGTAATTATGAACACACAATCTCTTTTGTCTTTAAATCAACACATTTTCTCCTTCAAGTGTTGAAACAAAACACAGAAATATTTAAAACTTGCAAAATGTCATTGGAGATATGATTTAACAGCCCTGATGCCAAAAAAAAAAAAAAAAAAAAAAAAGTTGGGGGAGGAATGAAAATACTTTTGAAATTATTTTCATCTTTAGTAATTATTGTGCTATAAAATTCATGGTCAGTAGCTCAAAGCACTGCACAAATAATGAGGAAATCCTTTGTATCTCTCAAACTGATCAGTCAGCCGTAGGCTACTTGTATGATTTAATACACTAGAGACAAAAAATAGTGATAAATACAAGTCTCACTGTGATAAGAATTACTACAAGCTACGACTTGTGTAAAACCAGTGAACTTGACACACTTCTGTAGCTACCAAGCTTAATAAAACCTGTGCTGTAACCTAAAATCCCTGTGTTTTATTTTTAAAAAAACTGCCTCCTCTCTCAGCAGTCAAGAAAGCCAAGCCAAACACAAATGGTGACACGTTGAAAAGTGACCACAACCCCAACAAGAGCACAAAAACCTCCCTGTCCTGAGGCTACACTTGGAATTGTTTGTAGTCCTGTCTGACGTAGGCTGTGACTACAAAGATGCTCATCATGACTGGAAATGGTATTTTTATAAAAATTATTACAATTATTACACCTATCTGAGGCTAACATAGAATGTTCCACTTCAACTCACAGAATTAGACATGGAGACATCAAGTATTTATAGAAATATCTACAAACTGCAACTGTCTTCTGTTTTTTGTTGGGTTTTTTTTAAGTATCAGTGAACTGATCTTCAGAGTAAGGGTTTCATGACAACAGGTCACCCCACACTAGTTTATTCTTGGTGTTGCTATTTCTTGGGCTGAATTGGTGTTAAACTTCTTCCAGAGTCTGAAGAGAGAACTTTTGCTAAATTTTTTGCTGCGTGTTAAAGTTGTACATTATTAGATTTAGCTTCAACTGTATTAATATCCGATGAGAAAGGTTTTTAACAAAGGGAAAACGCTGTCTTAACATTCTTTAAAGGCAGATACAAATAGAAAATTGGAAATTCCACACTCTCCAGCTGCCCTAGCCAATTAAAACATTGCTCTAACAAGCAGTGCTGAAGTCCTTATCTTGATATCGAGCAGAAATGAAAGAAAATAGACATGGGAAATGTGTGGCATGAAAAAGCTGAATGTTAAATAAAGCAAAAATGTTAAATAAAGCTAAAATCCTTCTGGTTTTCCTGATTATTCTGCAAAAAAAATGAAATTAATGGAATGTACTTAGGGAGGTTCATAGACCCACAATGCCATTTTACCTTCATCTGAAATGTGAAAGAAATGTAAATGTAAAAACACCCAATCAACACAGCTCTGTCACCAAACTACTGCTCTTCATCGCAAGTTTTGGTGTTTCCAAGGTTAAACAGAACATTACACAGAAGGACCAAAACTAAAGGATGAACTACTCATGGAGAGAACCAATCTAAAGATGAAACTTGCCTTTGTGAGATGTTTTGCTCAATATTTTCAACTGGCTGGACAAGTTAAATTGGCTTTTGAAGCATTCACAAAGAGAAACAACCACCCAAACCTCTGCCTTTGCATCCATCCACTCCCATGGTTTCTCTGATTACATTCTTTGGGAAAGCAATCCTAAAAGATACTTGAGGGCAAGAACATAAATTCACAGAATTAGGGCAAAACCCCTCAGGTCCCACAAGGCCATTTTCAAAGCAGACACTTAAAAGAACTTAGGGAAGTGGTGTCCAAAGATCATTTTAGCTTTAAAAGTCCTGAAGAACTGGGTCTGCTTCAAAGATCAAGAGAGATGTCATGAAACTCCTACTGTGGCAAAGAGTCCTTGGTTGGTGGATCCTTGTCCAGGTGACATTGCAGGCAGCGGAGCTGGAGGTGTTGGGATCCCTGACGACTTCCAGAGGAAAGGGGAGGCCAGGCAGCCTGAGCTCAAGGTCCTCCACTGTATGAATAATCTGCCTTGTTGTGCATCACCAGCTTGTTGTCTACAAAGTAGAAACTGTCCGACTGTGTCTCGTAGGGATGCAGGATCATCTCTCGAACTGTGAGGGGAAAAGGGGGAAAAAAACCCGACAAAATTAGTGGTGATGCTCCACATTGGGCTTGGGGACTTTTCAGTGGTACTCAGGCAGCTGCAAACTCAGGTGGACAACAAAAACCCACCAAAACCCAAATGGGCAATTGCTCAAACCAGTCCCTGTCAGTATCTTTTAAACAATTCAAGCATAATCATGGAATTTTTGACACTGGAAAACCCCTCTAAGGTCATAAAATCCAACCATTAATGAAGCACCTCCACATTCACCAACCCTTGTGCCACATCCACATGGTGGATTCTTTTCTTTTGAACACTTTCAGGGATAAAAAATGTTCATAATCCAACTATATACCATATAAAGGGTACCTCAGAACAAGAATTCATTACATTCTGGGTTGGGGGTTTTTTTGTTTGTTTTTAAAAACAGCGATAAAACAGCAAACTCAATTTGTTCTGGCCTGACAGCAGTGGCTCACTGTACTTTCCACAGACTGTAATATTAGTGCTGACACACACAATTAGGGGTTGTAAAGAATAAGATCACAGAGATTTAGTGCTTGTGCTATTGTGTCTTGGGAGAGAAGAGGGAAAATAAAAGTTATGTTCATACTAAAACCTCTCGAGCTTGCAATATAGCACATCAAACATTAAAGCAGATCATAACATTTAAGTTATCCATTTATTGGATGTCATTTTAATCTTATTTTTTAGTTGTTTTATAACACAATTATCTTTTTTCTCCCTCATACTGAAGCTTCCCTTTTATGAATTTAAAAAAAAAAAATCCCAAGTAACTGCCTGGTGTGTGATGAGATACATCCTACTAGAAAACAAAATCAGTGTTGAGATATAAAAGTATGAATTATTCTACCCAACCCACTCTCTAGAGACAGCTTTTAAAAAAGGGCTCCCCCAAACCACCTCAGATGAACATCGTGGTGTGACAACCCAGAAATGAGAGTTTATAATAAAGAGCTTACTGAGATCCTCCGAGAGCTGGGGGAATTCATAGATGTGCTCACAAGTATTTTTACTGCTGGGGATGCAGAAGCCAAATTCAAAATCAAAACTTTTCAGCAGCTGGTCACGGAAGTAGTGCCTCTCAATCATACGGAAATTATTAATGGGTTTGTCCCCTACTGTGAATTCCACCCTGAAAAAGAAGGGTAAGACTGATGTGAGCTTTCACGCTGAAATAAGATTTGCACCCTTCCTGAAAGGCAAAAGAGAGCTCTGAAAGAAAAAGAAATTAGCTAAAAATATAAAGCAACAGCACTAATCAAATTATTTTTTCCTCTTTTCCCTGAAGCATTCTACAGGGACACAACACAGCATTAGATAAACATCTTGAAGCTCATCCAGTCCCACTCTGCCATGGCAGGAACACCTTCCACTATCCCAGGCTGCTCCAAGCCCCATCCAGCCTGGCCTTGGACACTTTCAGGGATCCAGGGGCAGCCACAGCTCCTCTGGGCACCCTGTGCCAGGGCCTCCCCACCCTCACAGGGAGGAATTTATTCCCAATACCCCATCCAACCCTGCCCTCTGGCTCTGTGAAGCCATTCCCCCTTGTCCTGTCACTCCAGGCCCTTCCCTCTCCAGCTCTCTTGGAATATTTTATGAACTGGAAGGTTCTCTAAGGTCTCTTCAGAGCCTTCTCTTCTCTGGCTAGTCTTCCCACCTTATTTTGCCCCTTTTGGCATCAATCTCTTCAACACCAGGCCTATTCCTGACCAAACAACCTCAAGTGACAGAGAAGGCAAGAGATTTGGAGACCCTCATAACACAAGAGAAAGCCTCCCGTTAAATCAACTTCCTGTCAGGATCAGCATGGAAGAAATGGGTTATTTTTCCTAAGATTTCAGTTGTTTCCAGTGCCAGGCCAAGCAGCAGAGGAGGAGTTACTCACGTGGCTCCCACTTGCCGCAGTCTGAGAAAGGCTGGGGTGAACTGATAGCGCACGAAGCGTCCGGCGTTGGGATCCACGTCCTTCCTGTCATTGTGCTCCCGCTCTGCAAAAGCCCACAGAAAACTCTGTCAGAGCTGCCTGAGAACCAGAACCTCGGGGGAAATGCCTGTGGTCATGTTCTTGAGTCACATAACGCAGGAAAACACGCTGAGGGTGAGCTCACCCTCCTCCTGTCCTGAGGTGTCCACCCCTGGTCACTTGGAGATGGAATGTGGCAAGATGGCACTTTGGTTTGAGTCATTTCTTATCTTCTGGGTTTCTGTTCCTTACCTACTGCTCCTGCCTCACATCAGGAGTGACTCTGAACAAGAAGAGTGACTCTAAACAAGCCTTTCCCCCCCAGCATGCCTGCTTTGCTACCTATGAGCTACAGAAAATTTCCTGTCACCTGCAGGGAGGTGGGGAAGGGTTAAAAGCGCTTGACCAGGAAAAGAACAGTTGCCCTGGGTTTTTATCGCTACTGGCAACAGGCAACACTTGGATGCTTGCAAGTAACACCTAAAAATTAATTAAACCTAAAAAAAGGCAAATGTTCTGTTTGTTTAATTTGCCCCCTGACAGTTAATCCCTTCTGGAAATACCATTTTCCTGACTCCTCAGTGAGAGATGTTAAACTAATAAATGACATACAGGGGGCACAAGCTGATGAACAGCCAAGGAACAACCACCCAGTGATCTCCTCCTCCTCCTCTGCTCCTGTTTACAACATCCATCTGTCCCTTCCCATCACAGATGGTAGCAGTAAGAGCAGAGCAGCAGCCAGCTCTGCTCACCCTGTTGGTACAAAGAGACACCTGAAAAACATTCCTGCTGCAAACTGGGGCTCCAGCCCTCCTGCAGAGGAGAGATTCTCCTATTTTTGGGAAATGTATGGAGTAAAAGGAGTGGGGAAATACAAAAGGAAGCAGACACCTGCATTTGTTCATGGAAACCTTATTTTGTGTGTGCACTCACCTGAAGCTGCTGGCTTGGTGATTTCAAACAAGACTGTGCCAGATTCCATGTCCCGGATTTTGAACCTGGTGAAGTCTATCTTGTAAACATTTTCCTCTGGAGTGCACAAATAATCTGCGGGGGGAAGAAAATTTACATGAAGTCTGCCCTGAAATACCAGGAATTTCTGGCTGTTCTCTGGAGGCCACGCCAGCAGTGAGAGCAGCCCAAATGCATCTCCACTACTCCCTGTTTTAATTCAAAACTCATGTCTCTGAAGACAATCTCAGTTCTGGAGGCTCACACTGCCCTGTCGGACAGGACAGGCAAAAGAATTCTCTCCCCCAACACACAGAGGTCATCACCTTTTCCCAATCCTGTGCCAACTTCTGCATCCATTTCCTCCAGGGGTACTGAGACTGGTCAGCACCTCCATCAAATCCCAGCCTTTCCAGTGTAAGAGGCTTTGCCTGTTTTAAAAACTGCCCTGTGGCAGAATGCAAGGGCTAAGCAGCTTTGGGAGCACTAAGCCGACTGCACTCAGCTGGAACAGGAGTGTCCTCCCCTGTGCCACCTCCCTGCAGACAAGGGGTGGCCTCTTCTCTCCACTGATGCACCAGGGCTTGTTTTCCTCAGCACTGAAAATGAGGTTGAAGCCTTTCCCTGTGGTGGGAAAACAGGGAGCAGAGTGCTTCCCTGCTTTGAGTATCTTTGAGAGAAAATCATGGAATCACAGAATTGTTAAGGCTGGAAAAGCCCTCTAAGATCATCAAGTCCAACTACTAACCCAGCACTGCTGTGTTCATCACTAAGCCATGTCCCAAGTGCCACATTCCCAGGCCTTTTGAACACTCCCAGAGATGAGGATTCCACTACTAAAAACCCCATGGTTTTGGCCTTCAGCCTTGCTGTGCCCTGAGCTAGCTCCTGGCACAGGAATCAGCCTCCTCCCTGGGGAAGGAGCACATACAGCACAGCTTGAAAGCAGCTCCAAGAACTTATTTTATCCTGACAAATCTAGAGAAATGCTGTATGCAGACAAGTCAGGTCAGCTTTCAAACAACAGCACATCTGCTTGATGTAGGAGACTGGTTTTGGAGGTTCCAAGGTGAAAATAATACTTTAACATTCTAATTCAAAGCACTTTCTCAGCTACTAATTCCTTCTGTTAATCTGTGCTAATCACTTATTTCTGTCTGCTTTCTTATTTCTGAAACTCCAACAAATCCATCCACCTGAGGCTTAGTCACTGACTACATAAAAACAAGTTACAAGAGCTCAAGCCTGCCCATGACTATCTGACTTCAGCACGGGTCTAAGAAATCCAGGACCACTGTGAGAGACTTCTGAGCTCCTGGGCATGAACACCTGGCACCAGCACTTTCCTAGAAGCCTTTTATTCCCTCCAAATCTCCACAACTTGGAGAACTGTCCAAGTCCACTTGGTACAAGGAACAGAGGTGTTAAACGTTCTCCCTGGACAGTTTTCCTGCTCTCCAACAACCCCATATGGTGAATGCTCAAAGGAATGCCAGATAATTTGTGGCTGCCCCATCCCTGGAAGGGCTCAAGGACAGGTTGGATGGGGTTTGGAGCAAGCTGGTCTAGAGGGAGGTGTCCCTGCATGGCAAAGGGTAAGGAACTGGATGATCTTTAAGGTCCTTCTCAAGCCAAAACACTCAGAGATTCTACAATTCTATAAATGGGCGTTCAGAGAGAGGACAGTGTTGGAAGCATCCCTGGCATTTGGCAGGGATTTTCCCTTCCCTATCAACGCAGCACAAGGAAAATCTGACACCAGCACCCACGCTGTCAGGAAGAACAAGCTAAAAGCTCAACCTTTTCACCACCACAAGGAAACACAAGCCTGTATTTGGCCAAATACCCCAAGAACTGAACAAAATCTTCTTTTGTGCCTTTGACAGTAGCCAAGAAGACAGGACAAGAATTTAAACCCAGCCCTCGCCTTAAGCCCTGACGTTTAGCATTCCTCAGGGAGATGTCCTGCAATTACACCGTGATTTTAGGCTCTGACACATCGGCCACCCCAATTCCTCACCCGTCCCACAACTCCCCAGCTCGGAGCAGCAGCATGCAAAAAATAAACTGACGGAAGCAGGCACAGCTTCCCACAGCCCAGCTTCACCTCCCTGGGCCCATGGGCACTGGCTGTTCCCTGGGAAGGCTGTTGGGAACAGGCAGCAGTCGCCCGGGAGTCCGGGACACCTTCCCCGGAGCGCGCCGGCAAATCTGAAGCTGAATTGTCTGCAAGTTAATAATTAAGTGTTTCTACTCCTGCAGAATTCCTGCCCATCCAGCACCATGGCAACAGCTTTATCCCCCTCCTTGGCAGCAGCGTTGCTGCAGTAACAGTGTCCATGACTCATCTGGAGCAGGGGAGAGCCAAGCAGAGCCTCCAAAGAGGAGTAAAACCCGGGTAGAATCCCCACCAGGCTCCTGCTCATTGATGCTTGCATCCCTACACTGTTATTTTCCAACTTCTTTTGCCCTGATAATATTTTAAACCATTTTTGTTGGTTGTTTTTTTGGGTTTTTTTGTAATAATCAGCATGCCAATATACAACTGGATGACATCCGGGAAGATCAGCTGCCAGAATACTGCAATCAAGTGGGTTTTTTTCTGCTCTGGCAGTGCCCAGTCTCGTAGAAAGGAGAAAAAACCAGAGGAATATATATATATTCCTCTCAGTCTGTATGACATTTGCTCCTGCTATTCCTGCTCAAAAATCAATCAAAGCAGCCACGTGCTGATTTTTTCCCCAAACGTAACAGGAGCCAGAGGCTACACTGGAAGGTCTTATTGGGAATGGGCTGCTTGCAATTGGCAGATCCTTCTGCTTAGCTGAGCACTGTCAGATTTGCTAATCTCATCCCATACACACTTATTTTTAAATTACTGTAGGGCCCAGTTGCCCACACTTCCGTGACTCACTTAAATGTATCATCTGCTTCCCTTATCCTAATTCACCGTCGCCACGATTTGGGGAAGGGAAGCAGCATCCCTGACTGTTTTAGCTGGGAATGAGGCAGATCAAACCTCCATGGAGGGGATTGTTACACAGAATGGTGGGTTGGTCTCTCAGGACAGAATATTTCCTTGCTTCTTCCACCTCCCCTGAAGCAGGTTGTGCTGTTTGCCTGATAATAACTGAATAATCACGGTGTGTCCCTGAGCCTTCAGTACTCACCTGATTTAGGGATGAAGGGATGGACACCATGGAAAACCTGTCAGACTGGCTTTTATCCCAAAATACCCACATTTAGTAGTGCAAAAAAAGGTCACAAAAGAGGAGTACTTCCTACCCTTTCCTAAAGGCCAGGGAATTGCCATATCCCATATCCCCAAACTCTTCTTGGAAAGAATTCACCGAGTTGAACTTGATCTCAAAGCAAAGAGCAAACCCTTGCAACCTGCCCAAGCCTGGTATTAGCAGCCACTTCTCACTCACATATCACCATTCCTGATGATGCCTCTCCAGCTTCTTCCCCATAAACCCTGGATCATGCCCAAATATCAACAATTTCCCACTCTCAGAGGTAATTTCCATCTTAAGTCCTACCACAGTTTTGAAGAGTTTGGATCACAACCAACACCACTGTGGTGGTCTGAGGAAGCAGCAGAGGTGATTGGCTTCCTGAGCCTGGCTCAGTTAATTCCTTCATGAATTCTCCCATTCCCTTTGTGGGAAAAAGTGATTCCAAAGTGACCCCAAATAGTTCAGTGGTCTCTAGCTTTGCTCTCAGAATCAGCAGGTTCTCCTTCCCCTGTTCCAGTTCTGAGGTGGTCTCCGCTGTCTAATCCAGGGAAAAGCCAGTTCTCACCCAGAAAACCTTCCTTCCCTCCCAAATCCAACCAAGGTTACAAAATAAACAATCTGAACAGCCCGGACAACACCAGCAGGCACTGCCTGTGAGCACTGGCACATTCTGAACTCTGGTGAATATTTCCAGGTGTGTATTTTAGCAGCTGGTGTTACAGAGGAGCACAAAAGATGAAAATACAGTGCTAAATAATACAGGAAAGTAAACAAAGGCTCTTTCTCATCTGGACCTTTCCCTGCTCTTTTAGTGGATGAGATCAGATTTGATCCTCATCACAGAAAGCTAAAATCTGATCCTGTATTTCCAAATTTCCTTTGCGACCACCCCAGCCTGGCACATTTTATTCACGGGCAATAGGATTCACACTCTTTGTTGTGCTCCTTTCAAGATCCCTTCCCCATCTCTGCAATCAGGAGGAAGCACGTGTCCCCTCTCACAGACACCAGGGATATTTCTGTGCTCATCAGAGTCTAATCTCAGATGGGGCAGCTCCTATTTTAAGGCTTTAAGAGCCCACAAAGGAAAGCAGAGTGCACTCGGGGTAAAAAAAAAAAACTGAAAATCTGGTCCTGGAAATAAGTGTAGAGCAGGAAGATGCTGTACAAGAGACTGATGCAACAGCAGTGACTTGTAACAGGAATTTCTCTCCCCAACACAGACAACAACAGCAATATAGGGAATGGATGAGAAGGCTCCTGGAGTTATGCAGGGCTATTTCCTAACCTGCATTAACCAACAAGGTCAGGAGCTATTTTGAAGCCAACTCCCAAGACATAAGCCAGGTATAAAGCCAAGACAACTGCAGAGGAATTGCCAGGAGCTGGAGATTAGGAGATTATCAGATTGAAGAGTCTCAGGAGGAAGCAAAAATAGCCCAGACCCCAAGAAGAGGCCAAGCAGTGACGCAGGACACAGAGCAGGACCCGAGGGGAAGGCAGGGCAGGTTTCAGGTGCTATTGATACACCTGCCCAGACAGCCTGGGTTCAGTTAAAGGAAAAAATAAACCATTTCCCTGCCCTCTGCCTCAGCAGTTCAAGTCCTTTAAAACCAAGGCAGCCAGGAAACAGGATCTGCTCCCTAGGGGTTGGATAACCAAAGCACAGGCAGGGAAGCAGCTGCCCTCTGACCCAGCTCTGGAATTAGGCTGCTGCAACGCCCCAGAGGGAAAATCCTGCACCACAACGATCCCACAGGGGTTTTTCCACAGCAGCACATTTACTGTCAAGGAAGCAGAGGGATTTAGGGCAGGAGGCTCCAGGCTGGGGCCCTTCCCAAGGTCCCCAGAGCCCCTCAGTTGCCAAGTCCTGCTGCACAGCTCATCAGGCTCCGATTTTTGTGGCAGTCTGCTCATCCTTTTTTTCTTTTTTTTTTTTTTTTTTTTAGCTAGAGCTTTCCAGACTTCACCCTCTCACAATTAATTTGATCACAGCCCTGCAGCCTGTGGATGGAGATGCTCTTCCCCCATTTCCAAGGCATCCAAACACTTTCTCCTGCCCCCTTTTCATGCTGATTGCACTCGAAGTCTGAAACCACATGCACAATATTAACTATTTTTGGTCTTACACAGGGCTGAGTCAAAACCAAGCTCTGCCCAGACCCTCAGGCCGACTCCCTCAGCTTTCCTCTTACCTTTGCCATTCCCACCAGGGATGACCCAAACCCACAACCCTGGAAGAAGGAGGAATCCCACACCATGTGTGCTGCCCCTGGGAATCCTAACAGCTCATATTGTACTGTGAGACTTCGGGAAACACCTTCCATCCACACAACAACCCTGAGCATCATAGAGCCCTGCAAAGGCTCACAGCCTGTGTGGGATGCTGAGGGAAGGGTCGTGGGGAGAGCAGCTTGGCACAGCTCAGGGATGTGGCTCTGCAACAAGAAATGAGCACATCAAAACACATCCACACATCACAGCCCTGGACAAGGCAGAGCAGGGATTCATTAACCTCCCCGCAGACACCCGCAGCTCCTCACAGCTCCTAATAAAATACATTCTCCCAATTAATTGTGGAGGGAAGTCATGGTCCAGGAGTGGCTTTGAAGATGGATTCATGCACATCTGCCTCACATTCCTGTTGGTGTCTCTCTCCCTCCTTGCCTATCCAAACCCATGGATTTAGAAATGGATTTGATCCTGCATCCTGGCTGGTTTAGCTTTACAGGACTTGCACTGCTGAGGCAGAGGGCAGGGAAATGGTTTATTTGAGTTTTTTCTTTAACTGACTACAGGAAAGGGGTATGAAAGTCCCTCAAGAAGGGTCTGCCCTGCCTAACCCACTGAGGCAGCCCTGTGCCAAGCTGGCCTTTAGCTAAAGCTGCCTAGAGAAGTCTCAGAGAAATCCCAAGTGACAGCTCGAGGAAGAGATTACTTTCAGAAATGATTACGTGTGTTCCTTATTTTTAGGGTTTGTTTTGAAACGGTTTCCCAGCATGTAATCAATGATTTAACCCCTTGGTTTGCTAAAAGAAAATCAGCTTTAAAAAAAACCTTAAAATGTAAGATTTGATCTGGTATTACAGGCCAAGTGTGCAGGTGATAAGCAGGGCACTCTCAGAGGCTGGAGCTTGACTTTTGTTACGTATCTGACTCCTCTGATCCTCTGGCTGCTTCAGTAATTAATTGCAATTTGAACTGAGCTCTGCCCCACTCCTTTGCTAATCTTAAATTAATCACGTCATGAGGTTTTTCCGCTTTTTCCCAACCCCAGTTGTGCGAGCGAGTGACAAACCTCGCTAATTGCAAAGGAAATGGTTCTCTCGCCTTACACCTGATCCAGCTGGAGCAGCGCCAGAGCCAGCCTGGCCAAAAGGCCCAGATATCCCAGGGCAGCATCCCAGATCCGTCAGCACCTCCGGAAATGCTGCGGGCTCGGAGCTGCCGGGGAATGTAACATTGGAAGGACGCAGAACATGCAGGGCAGTTCACACCACTCCCCAGTTAAGCTTATTAGAAGCACATTAGGAGCAGAGCCCAGCTGGCTCCCGTGGCTGCCCACAGAGCCACATCCTGCATCGCCACCCTCCCAGCCCAGCCACCTCATATCCCAGCAGCTGTACCTACTGGGAGGGCAGAGTCCAGCTGTGCTGCCTGATGGAAAGATTATTAGGGAGGAATTCTTCCCTGTCAGGGTGGGGAGGCACTGGCACAGGTTGCCTGGAGAAGCTGTGGCTGCCCCATGCCTGGAAGTGTTCAAGTAAAGATTGGATGAGGCTTGGAACAGCCTGGTCTAGTGGAAGGTGTTCCTGTTCCTGGTGAGGGAGTTGGAACAAGGTGGTTTTTAAGGTCACCTGCAACCCAACCTGTGCTGTAGCCAGTATTCCACCTCTCCCTGCACAATCTGCAATGTTAAACCTGGCCAGTGTTTAACAGGTCCCTGGGCAGGACACAGCCTAATGCAGTCCCTCGACAGTGTGAGCTGCCGTGCCACTGGCCCACGAGTTTGGATAAAGATGGATTATCCTCTCTCTGGAACAACAAAGGGCATCCAGGCCACCAGGACGGTTCTGTTGCAGCCCCACCACCAACTCCTCCTTCAACTTCAAACTGTCAAAGACAGAATTGCTGCAACAGGGTGTGGTGTCTGCCCTGACACTCTGCACGTCCAAAAGGTTGGGGCAGCTGTGAACTTCTCTCCCACAGCCTGGTCCTTCCCCCTCCCCTACCTGAAGCAGAAGTTTTTGAAGTTTCACATTGATATTTTTGGCCATCTGTTTTTAAGGGTGCAGAAATGAGCAAAAGCCACAGAATGCATCAAATAATCATTAGGTGGTAAAGATCTGAAAAATATTCTTTGCTGTTGCACCCACCAGGAGGAAAACTGAGCTTTGAGAAGGGGAGCTGCAAAGTGTTCCTGGGTGAGAAGTTACAATATTCTCAACGTGGATGCATTGTTTACCTGTATCCCCAAATCCACACCGAGGATTTCAGGTGTGGAGAGCATTTCCTGGCTCCCACATACCCAGCAGGACAGGAAGCACTTCCCATGGGACATCATCACAGTGCCTGGCTCTGCTCAGCATGACCCATCTGCACTCCTGGTACCAGCAAGTCTCACAAGCAGGAGGACAACACAACATTTTCATGCATTTCCCACCTTCCCTGTGCTCCAGGGCATTCTGACCCAGGGTTGGAAGAGGCAGACAACAACCAGCTCTGCTCCAAGCTGGCTCCAAAGCCAGGGTGACCAGCTTAGCCTTCCCTGCTCCCTGCAGCTTACCAAGAGCATGAACCATCCATCCACACTGATGCCACACGAGGTGAGAGCGAGGGTGTGGGGTGGCCCTGTCCCCTCCAGACAGCACAGACACAGACAGGGACATGCAGGCTGCCATGAAATGAGCACACAGTGCTCCACACAGCCAGGGCTTGGGTTCACCTTCCAGCTGAGGATGCTGGCAGGATGCTTCAGTGCCTGCTGCATGGCTCTCCCTGCTACAGGCAGGGGATTTCTGGGCCTGGGCAGTGAATCACGCAGCTGCACCAGCAGAGCAGCTCAGCTCAGCTCAGCTCAGAGGACCCAAGGGCCCCCAGCAGCAGCAGCAGCCCCTCTCAGAGGAGCCTCTGTGAGCTCTTCCTGAGGGCTGACAGGAGTCCCTGCCGGGCTGTCCTCCTCCCATCCTGCTCCCCCAGCAGCCTCACGGGGCTGCCTGCACGCACCAGCACCCACAGCCGCATCCTTCCTCCCCAGGGCTCGTCACAGCCCCAGCCTGTGACACAGAGCTGCCTTTGAGGCCACACTGCAGAGAGCTGGGTGGCACAGGGAGCACGGCCAGACCCCAGGCCAGCCCCCTCTGCCCTGACAGCCCCCTTCTTCCCCTGCCAGCACAGAGAGACAGCCCAAAGGTCCTCAGATATGGAAAAAGGACTTTTTGGGACACCAGGGCAGATTGTCCCTGTGCACCACGGAGGCCAGGCTGGCCTGAGGCACATGCATTAGCATGGAACGGTTTGGGTTGGAAGGGACCTTAAAGACCAGCTGGTTCCAACCCCCTGCCAGGGACAGGGACACTTTCCTCTATCCCAGGTTGCTCCAAGCCCCATCCAACCTCACCTTGAACACTTCCAGGGATGGGGCAGGCACAGCTTCTCTGGGCAACCTGTGCCAGGGCCCCACCACGATCCCAGGGAGGAATTTCTCCCTAATATCTAATCTAAACCTGCACTCTGTCAGGGTGAAGCCATTCCCCTCTGTCCTCGCCTTTCCCCAGCCCCGTGTGCTGCTGTCCCGAGCTCTTCTGCCAAGCACAACAGACCCTCCAGCCCCAACTCCCACCCACCAGCCCCCAAGATGTCCTCAGGATCAGGGGTGCTATACTGAGGAGGGTAAAACTGGGAGGAGAGGCAGCTGTGAAGCCCCACCATGCTGTGGTCAGGGATCCAGCCTGTCCCATTGCCGTGGGCACAGGGTGGGGAGCTCCTCTGGAGTCACAGACACAGGCAATGGGTGATGGGGAGAGCACTGAGGAGCATCCGACCTTCGAGCAGAGTTGGGGGGCTGCATCCCCAGCTGCGGGCATCCCCCGGAGGGCAGCCAGTACCTGTTCCTTCGGTGGTACCCAGACCCGGAGGTGCCACATCCCCAGCACAGACCCCGTCCCCTGCGGAGCTGCATCCCCACTCCCTGTCCCCCGGGAAGGAGGGACAGACTCCCCTTCTAGCCCCATTGAAAGGCGGAACGGCTCTCCTTTCTCCGCCGGGTAAGCCCCATCGGAGAGGAGGACCAGCTCCCCTTTTTCCGCCGGGAAAAGCCCCACGGGGCCACGGTCCCCATCCTCTCCGCCCGCCGCGCTGCCCGGTCCCCCCCGCCATCCCCGGCACGCACCGCTGGTGACCCGCTGCAGCCCCAGCACGTCGTCGGGCCCGATGAGCGCCTTTCGGCCCAGCTCCTCCTCGGTCCTGGCCGCCGCCGCCCCGGCCCCGCTGCTCTTCTTCACCTTCATGGCCCCGCCGCCGCCGCCGCCGCCGGTGTGAGCGGCCCCGGCCCCGCTGCGCGCCGCCGCACCGGGAGGGGCATCGCCATCACCGCCCCCGGCCCGCCCCCGCCCGCACAGCACCGCCCGGCCCCGGGGAAGGGGGAGGAACGAGGGGGAAGAAGGAAAGCGGCTCCCCCCGCTGCTGCCAGGGGCTCGGGGCAAAGCCTTTCTGCTGGAGTACACGGGTCTGTCCCCTCTTCCATCCTGTGAACCCCCCCGCCATGGGGGTCAGCGCCCAGGGGCGCCGGTGAGGTGGGGACAGAGCCCACACTCGCCCCAAGCAGCCCCGGACCGACACACAATGGAGGGGCTGGAGGACGCTGAAGTGGGGCTGCCCCTGAGGGCTCTGCACCCATCGAAGGGATGGACTCTATTATCAGCCCCCCCAGGAACTGTTCCCCCTCCCAAGCCAAGTATTTTTGGCTAAATACCCACAAGGCAGGAGCCAGACCCCATAAAGGAATGGAGGGGGATTAGGGAAGCTGAGGGAAGGCAGGACAATACCTCCCAGATGTTAAAGGAGGCTCACACAGCCCCTAGTCAGCCCCACACACAACGGGGGGTTCTTTATTTACACAGCAGCTTGTTCTGAACACAGCACCAGGCTGGGGGTGCACTCAGGCAGCCCCCTCCCTCCCCTCTCTGCCTTTGTGGGTGCAGGAGAGCTCAGCACCTAAATTGAGACCCCTTCCCATCTCCCAGAGCAGCCTCTCTTCCCACTCCTGCATCCTGGCCCTGGCACAGCCAAGCCAAGCAGCCAGGCCTGGTCCTGAGGTGCCTTCCTGGGCCCTGAGTCTGTGACAGCACCACCCCACGAGGTGGGGACAGCTCCAAGACAGGGCACCATCGCTCAGTCCATCTTGGTGGGCTCCTTCTTACGCTGCCTGGTCTCCCGGACAATCTTGGCCAGGGACAGGAGAATGGGGACAGCCATGGGCAGGAAAAGCGGGATGTAGATGGCAAATTTCTGGTCATCAGGGAAGTACAGGAGATGGAGGAGAGATGGGTCGAAGAAAGCCTTCTCTGAGGAGGTGACAGCCTCCTTGCTGGCCTGGAAAGCTGCGTGCAGGTGGCCCAGGGACAGCTTGGCCACAGCGCTCTGGACTGAGGCCACTGCCTGGTACACCTGTGTGGGAACACCACCAAGGGTCAGTCCCTGGCTAGGGAGCACCACAGGGACACTCAGCCCCCTCTGCTCCCCACCTCAGGGTGCCCCAGCCCTACCTCAGATGCAACATCGTCCTTGATGACAATGTTCCCGATCTTGTCCAGGAGCTGGGCCAGCGAGGTCAGGGTGGTGGACACGGTGGCAATGTTCTCCACAGTGTGGGCCCAGAGCAGGTGGTCCAGCTCCCAGTCAGCCAGCCCCTCATTCCCTGGGCTTTCCAGCAGGAACTCGGGGGGCAGCTCTTCCCGAGACAGCCCAAAGAGTAACCTGGGGGTAGAGGGGGAAGATCCCAGCCCACATCACAAGCCTGCATTCCCACGAGCTCCCTGCTCTTCTTCCTTGCTCCATTTAGCCCCAGTCCTGCCAAACTGCCTCCTGGATGTGTGGCAGGACAAGCCAAGACTCCTGCCTGAGGAGATGGGAGATGTGCCAGCACCCCTGGCCAGTAGCCAGCACCTTGAAGGCCACAAAAAGCCACCCTCAGCCACCCAGAGAGCATGGAAGGAAGAGTGAACAAGCTCTTTGGGTACAGCCTGTTCTGACCCCACTGATTTCCACAGACGCCTGGGGATGGAAGAGAGCATCCTCACCGGAGCTGGGCCAGGAAAACCTCCATCACTCTTGCCATGTCCACATCCACATGCAGAGGGAGGGAGGCTTGAGGGGAAGCAGGGGCTTCAACATTGTAAACCTGCAGGAGAGAGTGTCAGCGAGGAACAGCCAGGGCCTCAGGGCCAGCAGGGTCACCAGGTGGGAATGGGGAGCCACCACCTGGTCCCAGCACTGCCAGCACCCCCATGGTACCATACCATGATGCCACCCCAGCGGGGGCTGTGGAAGGCATTGGTGCTCACTGGGGCTCCATCCTTGTCCTGGATGTACAGGGGGGAGTGGGAGCGCTCTGGCACATACAGCAGGAAGTTCAGCACAGGGTAGAGTGAGGCAGCACTGGAGCCTGCAGTGGGACAGAGTTAATGAACTCTCGTGGCTGGCGGAGAAAGCAAGAGCAGCTCACATCCCAGTTCCTCCTTCACAGCCACCCCGGCAGCTCTCACAAAGGGCTGCTGGGGGAAAAGGACACTCTCCACAGGCACGGCTGTCCCATGAGACAGATCCCAGCGAGCCATGAGCACAGTGCTCACCCAGCCGGGCCTCCACGGGATTGATGACGTGTGGGAGGCTGTGAGCACTCAGGAGGAAGCTGGAGGACTCCTTGTCATAGCGTGGTGTCACTCCCAGGACAGCGTAGTACAGGATCTGCAGACACACAGGGGACACGTTGCTGGCAGAGAACTACATCCCAGGGAGGTCAGGGCTTTCCCCACCACCTCTCCCAGCCCTCACCTGTGAATCCACAGAAAAGTTGGCCACCAAGCTCAGTTTGTCCAGGACAGGCTTCACATAGCGGTTCACAGCCCCCTCAATGTCCCAGTCCACAGCGTGGGACTTGGGGTCGGGGTTCAGCAGGCTGAAGGTGATCTCATACCCTGTGAGGAGCCACAGCCTGTGAGGCACCAAGGCTGTGACAGAGCCCACAAGAGCAGCAGGGTCTGTCCCCTCCTCCCTAGCCCACCCCAGTGTGGGGTCACACCAACAGAGCAATCGCAGCACAACCCCGGTCCAGAAAAACTGCTACAGGCAAAGGGGTCTGTTAGCCCCCAAGACAGCCAGGGATGCTCCAAGTAGAGCAGGAATGGGATCTCCTGCAGGGACAGCAGGCTTTCCCGAGGTCAGGGAACAGGGATGGAGGGCACATCCATACCCAGGCTGGACTTCAGGTACCGCCGTGCGTCAGGGCTGAGCTGGCCGTCGGGCACACGGTCTGAGAGGGCAGCGGTGATGGAGCTGGCCGTGAAGGACATCACCTGTGTCACCTCCCGCAGCCGGGCCTGCAGGGCAGCCAGGCTCCTTGCAGCCCTCACCAGGGCGCTGCGGTGCTTCCCCACGTAGACATTGATGCCCTGGGGATGGGGCAGGGGTGAGGGCTGGGAGCAGCACCCTGAGAATGGCACAGTGCCACCTGTGACAGCCAGCTGGGACACATGCCACCTGCCAGGGGTGAAGCACACTGAAACAGGGTGCTGCTCCCTACCTGAGGCAGGAGAGAGGAGGTTTCAGGGACCACATACATGGTCAGAGAGCCCAGCGTGGTGTCCTGCAGTGGGTGCAGAGCAGCATCAGCCTCTGGGGAAGATGGAGGCATTGCCAGGATTGGGAATTTCACTCCAAACCCCATCTCACCCTGAGACACAGCAAAGTGTGTTCTCTGCTCAGCCAGCCTCAGGAAGAGGAGCTCCCCAGCATTTCCCTGCTCCAATACCTCGTGCAGTGGCCGCAGCCAGTGCTGCCTCCTCCTGACCCGTGGTGCTGCGATAGAGCATCTCATAGCGGGACGTGACACTGCTTCTCACTGCAGCGGCAGAAAACCTGAGTGAATCTGCTGATCCCAGCCTGGTGCTCACAGGGACAAGGGGACAGGGACAGCCTCTCACGGTTCACGGAAATCTCCATCTCCTGCACATCCCCGAAGGGCAGCGGCCTCGGCAGGTCCCCGGGCACCGAGCCCGGGCCGAAGATCACGGCGATGGGCACCACCAGCTGAACCTGCACAGAGGCAGCGTCAGCCCGGGCCACCGAGTCCCCGGGCCCGCCACCCCCCGGGCCCGCCCGGCGCTCACCGGCTGCTGGCTGAGCCCCTCGATGTCCGTGTAGGGCAGGGCGGCGCGGTAGGTCTCGGTCGTTTTCCACCACAGCGGCAGGCCCAGCACCACGGCGATGGTCGCGAAGGACAGGGCGGCGCGCCGGCCTCGCGCCCGCTCTGCGGGGACAGCGCTCAGAGACGGCCCGGCTCCCCGGGAACCGAGCTCGGGGGCAGGGGGGACAGCGAACAAGCACCGGGCATCCTTGCCCGCCGATACCTGCTTCATCCGCCGCCATCGCCGCCGCCGCCACCATCTTCACTTCCTGGCCCAGCCGGGAGCGCGTCCTGCGCCCGGCCTAGCCAATCAGAGCTCACAACACCTAAGGCAGCCAATAGGATCGGCGTGCGCCGCGCGGCGGCACAGACGGGCGGGCAGTAGAACCAATCAGAGCTCGCAGCGGCCCCGAGGAAGGCGGGCTTTGACTCCTACGAGTGCCGCCGAGGGACACGTGGCGGTGCCGCCGTGAGGGGAGGGAGCGCGGCGGGCAGCGGGCCAGCGCCGAGTACCGGTACCGGGAGCAGCGGCGGGGGACGGACGCGAGAGGGAGACGGGAGCGCCTCACCCGCCTCACGGCTCTTACGGAGAGCCCGCCCACCCCCTGCCAAGCTCACAGAGCCTCACGACGCGTGTGGGAGGGCTGAGAACCAGCACAGCTCATTGCATAAGAGCGCAACGCTGCCGGCGATGCTCGGGAGAGCGGAGAGACCGGGCAGCCCGAGATGGGGCTGGACAGAGCTCCCGGGCGCCCCGCGGCGAGGAAAGAGGCGGCACGGCGCTGTCTCTACCATTTATTCGTTGTTAGGCTATTTGGTACACGGGGTGCACATGGCGAACACAACACAGGCGCCCCAAGGGCGGCAGCGACCAGGACTGCAAAGCTACGGCAGGGCAGGGGCACCCCCAGGCCTCCCCTCCTGCCCCCCACGCGGCCTGCCCTCCTCCCATCACGGCCCGGCCGGAGCCCCCGGCCAAAGGGGCACCCGGGTGGCTCCCCCCGGGGCCCGGCTGACCCGGACCCCCCATTCCATCTGCGGGCACGGCGCGGGGCCGGCCCGCGGGGCGCTCCCCCTTCCCCTCCCCGCGTGGCGGCTCCCCTGGGTGGCTGGGGTGGAAGCGGGGTGTGAGCGGTGGCGGGGAGGGGGCCGGGGCGGGGCCGGGGCCGGTGGGGAGCCCGGCCGGGGCTCAGTACGCGTGGTTGGCCACGTAGAGGGACTGCCCGGCGGCCCCGGAGTCGTCCCCGCTGCCCTCGTACTTGCCCAGCGCTGCCAGCCCGTTCACCTGCGGGGAAAGGAAATGTCAGCGGCCACTCTGGGGTGTCACTCGGGGTCCCCCAGCTCATGTGGACATAGCCCTTGGTATCCTCCTCCCATGGGGACAGAGCCCTTGGTGTCGCCATCATCTCACAGGGATCTGGCCCTTGGGACCCCCAATTCCCCTATGAGACAGAGACAGTACTGTGTCTCTTCCATGGAAACCCATAGCCTTTGGCATCCCTTGTCCCATGAGGCACAGCCCTTTGTGTCTCCTGTCACCCTGTGGGAAATAGTTCTCAGCCATCCCTCCTCCCACAGGCACGCAGTCCCTGGTGTCCCCACCACCCCAGAGCACACAGCACCCCCCTCCCTCTAGGGCCACCCCCTCACCTCTGCACGCTTGATGAACTCCTCGGTGGCAGCGTCGGCGTTGTCCCTCTGCCCACGCCAGGCGCTGAGCGCCGACGCCTGCAGTGCCCGTCCGTAGGAGAAGGTGAGGGCCCATGGCCGCACCAGCGGGCACGTGTTGATGGCGTTGAGGTTGATGGAAGCCTCCTCCTCGCTCTGACCCCCAGACAGGAAGGTGACACCTGCGGAAAGCAGGGTTATGGCACCGGGGAGACACAGGGCATCTCCCTCCGGGTCTCTGCCACATCCCAGGGCTGGTACCTGGCACAGCTGGGGGCACGGTGCGGCGCAGAGCGGTGACAGTGGCCATGGCGATCTCCTCCGGGCTGTACTTGGTGGGGCAGGAGTGCCCAGGGGTCACCATGTTGGGCTTCAGCAGGGTCCCCTCCAGGTAGACGTGGTGATCGCTCAGTGCCTTGTAGACAGCTGCCAGCACCTGGGGAGGACAGGCAGCGTGGAGTCCCCTGGCGTGGCATGGCACAGCACAGTGCCCGCCCTGCTGCCACCCCAGCACTCACCTTCTCCGTCACATACTGGCACCGCTTGAGGTCGTGGTCACCATCAGGCAGGATCTCTGGCTCCACGATGGGCACGATGCCGTTCTGCAAACAGTAGGCAGATGCCATCACAGTGATGTCCCTGGGCATCCCCTCAGCTCCATGGCAATGTGGGACAATGCCCAGATCTGGAGAGCAATGCTCAGCCCTGAGGCTCAATGCCCCCCTTGGTGATGATGCCCATCCTGGGAGGGTCAATTTTCAGCAATGTCCATATTTGTGAGGTGCACACAGCAAAGGCCCCATGAACTGACACCTGACCCTAGGGGTGATGCCCACGCCACGGGCAGCAATGCCCCATGTCCACCCACGTGAGGTGTTACCCAACACAAGGGTTACGTCCAGCCGCTGGGGATGATCCCCAGGGATCATCATCGTTGCACAGGTGCAGTGTCTCGTGTCACCCTCACTGAGCCTCACGGATCTGTGCCCACCCCCCGTGGGGCAATACCTGCCCACACAGTGACCCATCCTGCAGGTCACTGCCCACCCCGTGGGGTGACAGCAGCAGGCACATACCTGCTGGCAGATGCTGGCATAGCGGGCCAGGACGTTGGCGTTCTCCATGATGGCGAGTGCAGAGGGGGTGTGCTCGCTGATCTTCAGCACGCAGCGCCACTTGGCAAAGTCTGCCCCGTCCTTCTTGTACTGGGCACAGCGCTCCCACAGCCCATCCAGACCTGCCGGGCAGCACGTCAGTCCCACTGCCCCAAACCCCACAGCCCCAAACCCCACAGCCCCTGCTACACCTACCCTGTGTGGTGGTCTCGCCATCGGTCCCAGCCAGCGGCACAACACCCTTGTCCACCTGTGGAATGAGGGGAAGGCAGCACTGAGCCCCACCTGCACCCTTCAAACACCCTCAGCACCCCACAAACCCACCAGGCACCCCCCACACCTTGATGCCCACGACGATGCCCTTGTCCTTGATCATCTGGACGAAAGGGGTGCCGTCGTCAGCCTTCTGGTACATGGTCTCGTGGAAGAAGATGACACCCCCGATGCATTTCTTCACCCGGCTGTCAGCACTGAAGAGGATCTGGCGGTACAGCCGGCGGTTCTCCTCCGTGTTCTCCACCCCAATCTGGTTGAGGCGCTTGGCCATGCTCCCTGCGGGCACCCAGCACCCTCGTCAGCCTCCATCCAGCGCGGGGAAAAGGGGTGGTGGGACAGAATCGCCCCCCCCCCCGACTGACCTACGGACTCATCGGCTGCCAGGATGCCCTTCCCTGGGGCCACGATCCGCAGCGCGATGTCCGACAGCTCCTTCTTCTGCTCGGCCGTCAGCGCGGGGTGTTGGTGCGTCATGGTGGCGGTGGCTGCGAGCGGACGGGGACTGAGTCACGCACCGCCGGGGCGACACCCCGAAACCGCACGTAGCCCCTTCCCCGGGGAGCGGGGACCCCCACGGGGCTGGGAGCCCGGCGCTACCGGCCAGGGCACGTTGTGTAAGCCTCGTGGCAAGGATCGTAGAGGATGCCGGGCAGGTCCCAGCCATTTTGCTGCCTGCCAGCCCGCCCCCAGCCCAGCCATCTTGAGGGAGAGCAGCTCCGCGGGAACCCACGCAGGACACGAGGGGAGCGGGATGGGGGGACCCAGGGGATGGGAATAACCCGCGGGGAATGGAAACAGCCTGGGGATGGGGATACCGCGGGGGCGGAAATACTCCGGAAAAAGGGGAAAGAGAAACCCCAGGGAGGCACTACCTGTGTTTGGAGTTATCCGAGGTTTGGGATACCTCAGAGACGGAGTTACCCCACGGCCGGCAATAGCCGGCGGGGAGGTTACGCGGGCGATGACGACAACAAGGGGATGGGGATACCGGGGGGACGGAAATAGCCCGGGAATAGGGGACGGAGCCGCCCCAGAGCGGCACAAGCCGGGGATAGAGGCACCCAAAGTTTGGGGTACTCCCAGGATGGCGATACCCCGGGGCTGGCGCCGTCGGGGGGGTGATGCCCCCGGGAGCCCGGGCGCTCGACTCCCCGGCCGGCACCATCGCGGTTCCAGCTCCGCCAGAGCAGGAGGACTATCCTGGCTCTCCCCAAGCCCCCAGTACCCCCATGCCCGGGGGTCCCTCTGCCCTGGAGCCCCCCAGCCCGGACCGACCCCCGGGATGCCGCACGGAGACACGCGGGAGGCTCGGCGGGGCTGGCGGCTCCCGCTGCCGGGACCTCCCGGCTGCCCCCCCGGCAGGTCCCCCCGGCTCCCCCCGAGCCCCGGCTCCCCCGTACCGTGTAGGGCGGCGGCGGCGAGTACGGACTGCGGGCTGCGCGCTCCGGCCCCGCGGTAAATGTGGCTGCGGTGCCGCAGAGCTACGTGACCGGCGGGGCGGCACCGGGCAGGACCGGCCCCTCGCCCCGCCCCGGCCCGCCCCGCCACCGCCCGCGGCCCCCCGCCGGACACAGCCCCCCCGGCGGGGTCGTGCCCCCCGCCGGCGACAACCCCCGCGCTCCTGGCGACCCCAAGGTGACAATCCGAAGGTGCAGACCCCAGTGTATCACCCCTTTGCAACACCTTGCTGGTGATGGAGACCCCGCAGTGCTCCTCCTGCCACCGCCCAGGGACACAGCTGAGTCACCCCTTGTCATGGGCAGGGCCCCCCATGCCACACAGGCCTTCCACTGTGCCATCTCCAGGTGCAGCTGGAGCTGGAGACCCCTCTGTCCCACCAGCCCTCCTTGTTATAGGCAGGGACCTCCTCTGCCACCCCCTTGCTGCTGCTGGGGACCCTGCTGTGTCCCCCTATTGCCAATGTCCAAGGGGACAGTGACCCCACCATGCCACCCCCAGGCTGTGCCCCCATATTTCCACTACCAGCTAGGAACAGAGGCTTTCCCCTCACCACCTTTGGGCCGGGGACCCCCTGTCCCACCCCCAGGCTGGGGTCACTGTTGCTGTGCAGGATACCCCAGCTGGGTGACCTCTGTGACCAGGGCCAAGCCCCAGCAGCACTGAGCCCCAGACCCTCCAGGACAGGGTGGGGGCACTCACAGGAGAACAACCCCCCTAAAAACCACCCGCAGCCAGCACAGGGACAATACCAGTGTCCCCACTCGCCCCACGGGGATGACTGCCAGGGCCCTGCTGTGCTGAATCCCGCCGTAAAAGGAGGCTCAGCCACCCTGTGTGGCCCTAATCCAGGGAAGGGAGCACATCTCGCTGCATCCCAGAGCCAGGGGCCCCCACTGCCGGCCTCACACCTCGGGGGTCTGTACCCGACCCCGCGGGGTCACAGAGCAAGGAGGGAGGCAAGGCCAGGGAGCAGTGAGTGCTGCTTCCCCACCCACGCACCCAGGCCAGGAAGGCAGAGCCCCAAACACCTCCATTTCCCGGAGAAATCGGTGCCAGCGCCCGGCGTCACGGCACCCGCCCTGCACAGAGCAGCAGGGCTGTGGCAGAGGGCAGGGGAAGGTGATTTCCACCCCCTTGGGCAGGAGAAAGAGGCCATTAAAAACCAGAGCACTTGTTGGAGCGCTGCTATTTTGGGCTCATGGAAGGAGAGGGAGGTGCCGCGTGGTCCCCATGGCGGTGGGGAGCATCCTTGGGGTCAGGAACAGCGGGAGGGGGATCCCGCAGGAGCTGCCCCAGCAGGGAAGGAGGGAGGTGAGATTGGAGCTGTGCTGGGAGCCGGGGAGCCCCTAAGGGAGCCCCCCTCCATGCAGCCGCGGGGACCAAAGGGGGTTGGGAGCAGGAGCTGGCAGAGCTCCCAGTGCTGGCTGAGCCATGGGATGCTGCGTGCTGGAGCCAGGCTGGGAGGGGGAAGCAGCCCCGTGCAACAGGCGTGTGCTGGGGTGCAGGATCTAACCTCTGGAACCATCCCTGCCCTAGGGTGCAAGATCCAACCTCTGGAACAATTCCCATGCAACAGGCGCGTGGCCACAGCCCCATGATGGGGTGCAGAATCCAGACGATTCCCTGCAGAGAGGGGCACAGAGGGAATCTAGGGCAGGAGGAGGAGTGGGGAGCAGGGGAGGGAAGCTGGCTAGGGCTGCTGCCGGGGCCACAGGGTGGGAGCCTGGGGAACGCAGTCTCTTAGTGAGAGAAAGCACTCTTATTGAGGCAGGCAGAGGGGGGGACATGTCCCCCGCCAAGAAGGAGAGGCCCTGGGGTGGCAGGGAGCTGTGCCCACAGCCCCGTGACGGAACAGGAGCAACCGGCACAGGCTGGACAAGTTGTCCCCACCCACAGCACCAGGAGCTTCCTGAATGCACACAACCAGGCGGGGTAAAAGCCAACACAACTTTATTCAATAAATAATTACAACATTAACAACAGGAAAGGTTTCAGGCTACAGGCTATAGCGGCTCAGCAGCTTCCTTGCTGGCTGGCTTCAGGCCCAGGTAGCGCAGCAGGCTCTGGAGCTCCTGGCAGCCCAGAGCCTCCTCAGGGACAGCTGACAGGACCTGGGGACAGCAGCAGCGGTAGTGTTTGGGTTAGTGGTGGTGTAGTCACAGCAAGGGTGAGCAATGAACTGTGAATCTCACCTCTTTCATCTTCTCCTGCATCTCCTCGTGAGTCTTCAGCACTTTCTGGGTTTGATGGAGCTTTACCTCCAGCCCTCGGACCTACCGTGGTGGGAGATGCCTGTCAGGACTCTGCTCCAAGCTCAGGCAGGGACCAACCCAGAAGGGAGAGGGGACCTCTGCCCGTGCCAGGAGTGTTGGAACTAGATGATCTTTATGGTCGCTTCCAACCCAAACCATTGTGATTCTATGACTGGAGCCAGGGCAGTCCTTGGGGCTCCCCATACCTGCTGCAGGTACTTGTCAGTGAGCCGCAGATTCTCATCCTCTTTATCCAGGAGCAGCAGCCGCAGTTTATCCACCTGCAAAAGGAGAAAAGGCCGGCTGAGATCCCTGTGGGGGAAATTTCTGGAGTGGGGGGCAGGGTGTGAGGAGCAAGGTCTGAGGAGGTCTCCTTGTCCAAGGTGGGGTGACAGGAGGAGCCCTCAGCCCTGCAGCTCCCCGGCCTCACCTCCCGCCGCAGCACGACCCGCTCCTGGATGTTGGCAGTGTCCACCTGGTGCTCCTTGCCCTGCATCTCCTCCCACAGCACCTTGGCCTCAGTCTCTGCGTGCTGGAGTGAGCGCTTCAGCTGCGAGACCTCTGCCCTCAGCCTCTACAGGGGAAGAGGAGATGCTGAGAGGGGTCCTATGGCCGGCAGCCCCCCGGGGTGCTGCCCACCCATGCCCCCATCACCCACCATGACTTCCCCACTCTTGTCGATGAGTTGCAACATCTTCTCTTCCTGCTGTTTCACCACGTCCTGCAGCTCCTTCTCATTCTGCCACAGAGGAAGATGCAGGGTCAGGCAGTGCCCAGCCCTGGCCAGCCCAAGCACCCTGGAGTGGGTTTTTCTCATGTTTGAGGAGGTCAGACAAGCCAGGAGCACCCATGGGGCATCACCAGATTTCTCTGTGTCCTAGATCAGCGCCCGTCCCAGTTCGGCTCTGCCCTGGGGTGAGCACTGGCCCATTTCTGGCTCACCTCAAGCTTGGTCCTCAGCACCTTGTTCAGCTTGGCGATGGTGGCAGCCTGGGCATCCACCTTCTCCTGGCTCTCAGCTGTCACTGTCTCCAGGCGGAGCTGCAGGTCAGAGCTGGGAAAGGGGACAGTGGTGGTGAGCAGGTGGGGATCACAGCTGAGCACAGCACCAAACCCCCTCCTGGGCATCCCACTGGTCCCATGGGGAGAGAAGACACCTGGTGCCAGCTGGAAGAAGCCTGTCTAGCCATGGCAGGAGAGCTCTAATCCAGGGCTGGGGTGAGAGGCAGAAAAGGTTATGCCTAGAAGAGTGATGCCCCTGCCCAGCCCTCAACATGAGCCCCTGCTGAACTCACATCTCTGTCTGCAGTGCCCTGAACTCGCTCTGCTCCAGATCTTGGATGCGGCAGCTCAGCATGGCGAGGTTGGAGACCACAGATTTCAGCTCCTTCACGCTCTCCAGCATAGCATCCTCGGGATCTGCAGGCAGGAAAGAGAATTGTGAGCAATACAGAGGAAACATCAGCCTCAGGGCACAGAGAGGAAGGCCTGCCTGCTCATGCCTCTGCACAGCAACCCTGCAGCTTCAGAGCAGGGTTCCAGACAGAATGACAGCCCCAATACCTATTTGCTTTGGTGTGGATACAAGTTTCTCCTTGGCAAATGCACTCCCACTTCTGGTGGTTTCATTGGCATCTGCAAGGGGAGATGACGGCAGCTGTGCCCAGTCCTGCACATCCCCCAGCATGGTAGGGAGCAACCCCCATCCTGGGAACCCCCAAAACCCAGACAGGGCATGCCAGCTCACCATTCCCTGCCACAGCTTTCAGGACACTGCCCACAAAGGAGCTGCTGGCACGGTGTGGGGTGCAGCACGCCGGGGTGCGGCAGGCTGGGGTCCAGGCACGGCGTGGTGTCTGCCAGCCTGGGGTGCGGGGCGCTGGGGTCCAGGCTCTGCTTCTCGATGGAGCATCATCATCATCATCCTTCAGAGAGGAAGGAGAGCAGAAAACCAGAGTGCATGACTGCCCCAGCAAGCACAGGGTCTTGAAGCCATGCCATGGAGAGGTGCGGGTGTGTGACCCCCCTGGGCCACACCATTGTCCTTGTCCCCAGCACAGGGCTCCTACCTGCTCTTCCAGAGCAGCCTTGAGGCAGTCAGCGAGCTCCTGCAACCGCATCCTGCTCTCCACAATGTCCGTGGAGCACCAAGAGACTTTGTTCCTCTTTGTCTGCAAGTTGAGGAGCTCGGCCTTGGTGCTGTTCAGCTCCTTGCTGAGGGCAGCATGCCCTTCCCTGTGGGATTGCATCAGCCTCAGCAGGAGCAGCATTTCCCCTCCTCGATGTGGGATGGGGATAATTCCCATGCCTGCCTCTCACCATGAACCAACAATGTTGTAAATTCCACAGATTTAGGCAGCTTCCCTAAAGATGGGATCTGCTGGGCTTTCCCACAGCCTCTCCCACCTCTGGACAACCACACTTGGCTGGGGCAGCAGTGACCACGGCCATGGTCACAATGTCCCCTCTGAGCCCCCAGGAAGGGCTTGATTTCCCAAAAATAGAGGTGTTTGAGTGGTGAATGGGGCAGTACCGCAGGCGTTGGTGGGACTCCATCAGCTCCTCGTGCTGCAGGACACGATCCTGCAGTGTGGCCAGCGTGGAGTTCAGCCTGGCTTCCACCTCCAGCAGCTGTGTGCGGCACATTTGGTTCTCCTGATCCAGGAACTGTAAGAGGGTTGGGGAACATGGCCATGAGCAGCCAAACAGAGACATGAGGGGGCTCATTGGGACCCTCAGCACAGACCCTCCCATGCCTCAGGGTGCTGTTTCCAGTCAGGGCCAGCTTTATCCCAGCATACCAAACCCTACAAACCAGTTTACTGGGGACATAGGACAGGCTGGGGGGGATGGCTCCATGCCTGCAGGGGAAAATTGTCTCCAAGAGCTGCCCAGCCCCCTCCCTGGGAATCCCTGCCGGGCAGGATGAAAAGCTGCGCTACGTGCGGGATGTCAACCGCCCTCAAAAGCTCATCCCCCCTCTGTAGGAGGGCTAATCCCGCTGCTGGCCATCAGCCAGCTTTCCCGGAGAGGCCGTGATGGGGGCCGAAGTGTGAGACAGTGCGGGCAAGGTCAGGCAGCTCCTACCTCCCGGCACTCGGTGGCCTCCCGCAGCTCCTGGCACAGCTCCTTGCACTCCTGCTGCACGGTGTTCCTCTCCTGTGCCAGCCTGCGGGGATGGGATGGGATCAGGGGGTGCTGTGTTTTGGGGTCAGAGGTGGGGAAGGGCTCAGGATTTCAAGGGTCAAACTCACTGGGCCATTTCTTCCCACTGCTTCTCATTCTCCTGCTGCAGTGCATCCCTCTCCTGCTCCACGTTGGCCAGATTTATCATCACGGCGCTCAGGTCTGCGAGGGACAGAGCTGTCAGCTGGGGGGACAGGGAGAGTGGGGATGGGGCAGCGGGGATGGGGCAGCTCCCATGTCACCCACCCCTACCTTTGCCCAGGCGTGAGTTGGACACTGTCAGCTGCTCCATCTGAGCCTCTGCGTCCTGCAGGGCCACCAAGGTCTTCTGCAGCTGGCAGGACACCTGTGGAGACACAGTGCTTATTCTGCGGTGCTCTTCCCCATGGGGTGTTCTCCCACCAAGGGGTGCCCCAAATCACCCCATGCCTCAGACATCTCACAGCACTGGGAACCCCTGTACCTCCTCCTTGGCTTGAAGAGCCTGCTGTGCTTGTTCCTGTGCAGAAGCCAGCTCCTCCATGCAGCTCTGCAGCTTGCCAGGCACACGCTCCAACACGGCACGGGTCTGGGACACCAGGGTGCTCACCTGCTCCCGCTGAGAAGGGAGACAGCAACAGGCAGAGCTCAGCGTGGCACTGCCATGGCACTGGTGGCACTGCCCTGCTGTGTGACCAGGGACAGGTCATGGCACTCAGGGTGCAGAGCACTGGCAGGGCAGTGAGGGGCTGAGCCCCCACGGGACACCCCTCACCTCCTCATCCAAGGTTCTCCTTTCCTTGTCCAGGTTTTCAAGGATGCCATTTAAGAATTCCCGGAAAGACTGAGCCTGGGCAGACAGGGATGTCTGTAGGGTAGGAGGGATGAGTCAGCACTGCCGTGGTGGAAAAGGCACATTTCATGGCCATGAAGGGAGGCGAGCAGCAGCCCTGAAGCCGAATTTACAGCAGCTTCCCAGCAGCAGCACCAGGAAACCTCTGGTGCACCCAGGCCCATCACAGAGCATCCCCCAAGCTCAGGACATGGGGATGCCCTTCCAGCCCCTGATCTGGTGTGGGGTAGCACCCCACTCAGTACCCGCAGGTTGGTGGCATGGGCCAGCAGTGTTCTCAGCTGTTGCTGGGAGGTCAGGCTGTTGTCACCGGCATGGATCTGGGTGCTGGCTTGTGCACAGAAAGCCTCCAGGAAGAGAGATTCCTGCAGGGGAAAGGATGCTGCTCCAGCCATGCTGTGGTACAAGGGGAAACTCCCAGGAGCCATCCCTGCATCAGCCTAGGACTCCTCCCAGAGGGGCACAGCCAGTGCCAAAAAAACATCCAGAAAGCTACATCACACAGCACTTCTTGCTTTCCACATTGGGATTTTCTCCCCCTGGGATGCCAGGGAGATCCTCATCCCCAGAGATGGATAGAGATGCAGGATGCCCCACCAAAGGCATGAGGACAGCTGAGACTGCCTCAACCCCACAACAGCTGCCCCCTTACCTGCTCCTTGTTTCGTAGGGCTTCATCCACTTGCTGCCTCATGGCATCCCACTCTTCCAGGCAGCTCTGCAGCTTGCTGGGAGCACTCCCAGACACAGCCTGGCACTGGGACACGAGGGGACAGCACCATGAGGCACCAGGTACAGCTGCCATGTGTGCCAGTAGGTCTCCCAAAACCCAGGCAAACCAGAGGGATGTGAGGGAGCTCACCTCCTGTGCCAGGGCTCCCTGCTCATCCTGCAAGCTCTGAAAGGTGGCACCCCCGAGGCCCTGGGACAGGAGGCAATGGCTGCTCCAGGAGCTCTGGGAAAGGGACAAGGACCCTGGTGTTACAGCAGCTGGCACGGGCAGCACCGGGCACATGCGTGTGCTCTGCATGGCTGAGACCTGGCACACTCATCGCCAGTGATAGCCACCGTGCCCATGGCACCCAGCTCCAGCTGCAGAGCCTCTGCTCTCCTCCGCAGCTCAAGGAAGAGCTGCCAGTAAATCTCCTCCTCCAGACATCCACCAGAGTAGAAGGGGCTTCGCACCAGACCGCCTCCACCCTGGGGCCAGCGAGAGCTGTCAGCCACAACCCCTCCCATCCTCCCTCCACGTGTGCCAGGGATGTTTCCCCCCACGAGGGGTCAAATCCAGCAGACTCAGCAGGTTGATCCAGGCGTGATAATGCAGCACCGGGCGCGTGATGCCGTGATGCAGCAGCCCTGCTTTACTGCCGCTCCACCAACCCAGACGGGGTCACCGTCTTGCCAGTGGCACAAGGACACTGTCACGGCACTGAGGCTGCGGGGACAGGGTGGCATCACCTCAGAGAGGACTCTTACCCCTTCGGGATGGGTGATGTCCGTCTGTGTGAGCGCATCCCTCTTCTCAGCCGGCCCCACACCAGGCTGCAGCCGCTGGTTCTGCTGCAAGTCCCGCAGATGCAGCGAGAGAGCTTCGATGATGATGAGGGTGCTCTCCAGCCGCCCCTCCAGCTCTGCCCGTGGCAGGGTCTTCATCTGCTCCCGGGGACAGCTAGGGACAGAGAGAGGGCTTAGGGCAAGGACAGCCAGGGCTTCATCCAGGGGGGTATGTCCTCATACTTACTGCCAGAGCAGGGAGTCTGTTTCGGCAGCACTGTCCTTGGCACAGGGGAGGTTTCCTCTGGATGTATTCATGCTCCTGTCCCACATGTCCCGAGGTGTCATGAAGGTGCCCGTGGCCATGGAGAGCACAGGGGTCATGCTGGTGCCCATGGCCATAGTGGGCACTGGGGTCATGCTGGTGCCAGTAGCTGTGGTGGGCACTGGGGTCGTGCTGGTGCCAGCAACTGCAGTGGGCACTGGGGTCGTGCTGGTGCCAGCAACTGCAGTGGGCACTGGGGTTATGCTGGTGCCAGTGGCTGTGGTGGGCACTGGGGTCGTGCTGGTGCCAGCAACTGTGGGGGTGGGCACAGGGGTTATGCTGGTGCCAGTGACCGTAGTGGGCACAGGGGTTATGCTGGTGCCAGCAACTGCAGTGGGCATGAGAGCGACACTGCTGCTGGCATCCTGCTGTGGTTTGTGGAGGGGAAGGCTATGCTGCAGGGATTCCACCAGGAACGAGGTGTTGAGGGTCTTCTCCAGCCACACCAGTGGCAACATCCAGGACACAGCACCCAGGGTCGACTTGGGTGATGTGACAGAAGCGACAGTGCTTTCTGACCCAGCAGGCTCCAACTCACATGCCTCAGTGGGAGAGAGGCCAGGTCGGCTCTGCTCTGGGGGGACAGGGGCAGGGGACTCGACTCCCTCAGGGGTGCCTTGGCAAAGCAGAGGACCACCACTCCCATCTACAGACGGGACCTCAGAGGCCACAAGGCTGCAGGAAAAGTCTGGAGGTGCTGCTCGCCACCCGTGGAAAGGAGCTTTCTGTGGGGTGGAGCTGGTGCCAGGTGGCCCTGGGGTGCAGGAGGCTGTGCTGGCATTGCCAGGGGACACAAAGCTACAGTGGGGCAGAGCAGAGTGGCCTGGAGAGTTTGGATTGCAAGACACTGAGCTAATGATGGTGGGGAGCCCTGGGGTGGTCCTGCCAGGGGACTCTGGGGTGCTGGGCACTGGGGTGGAGCTACACAGGGAGACTGGCATGGTGTTCTCAGGATGCTCTGGGGTTCTGGATCCTAGGATGGAGCTGCACAGGGGGAGTGGAATGATGCTGGTGGGGGGCTTTGGGGTGCTGGGCACCGGTATGGAGCTGCACAGAGGATCTTGCATGGTGCTGCTGGAGGGCTCTGGGGTGCTGGGCACTGGGATGGAGCTGCACACAGAGACTGGCACAGTGCTGCTGGGGGGCTCTGAGGTGCTGGGCACTGGGATGAAGCTGCACACGGAGGCTGGCACGGTGCTGCTGAGGGGCTCTGAGATGGAGCTGCACACAGCTGGCACGGTGCTGCTGAGGGGCTCTGAGGTGCTGGGCACTGGGATGGAGCTGCACACGGAGACTGGCACAGTGCTGCTGAGGGGCTCTGAGGTGCTGGGCACTGGTATGGAACTGCACAGGGGTTCTGGCATGCTGCTGCTGAGGGGTTCTGGCATGCTGGGCCCAAGGACGGCGCTGCACAGGGGGACTGGAATGACGCTGCTGGGCAGGTCTGTGGTGCTGGACACTGGGATGGAGCTGCACACGGAGGCTGGCACAGTGCTGCTGCAGGGCTCTGAGATGGAGCTGCACACAGCTGGCAGGGTGCTGCTGGGGGGCTCTGGGATGGAGCTGCACACAGCTGGCAGGGTGCTGCTGGGGGGCTCTGGGATGGAGCTGCACACAGAGCCTGGCACGGTGCTGCTGGGGGGCTCTGGGATGGAGCTGCACAGAGGGGCTGGCACGGTGCTGTCAGGGAGCTCTGTCGTGCTGGGCACGGTGTTGTCAGGGAACTCTGTCATGCTGGACACTGGGATAGGACTGCTAGGGGCCTCTGGGCTGGTGCTGCTAGGGGTCTCCAGGGCACCAGGCATAAGGGTGGGATTGCTGGGGGCCTCAGATGCACCATCCTTAAGGGTGGGAGTCCTGAGGAGCTCCGAGGTGCTGGGGTCCTGGGTGGAGGTCCTGGGGGGCTCCAAAGTGGTGCTGCTGGGGGGTCCCGGTGTGCAAGGCACTGGGATGGTGCTGCTGGGGGGGGCAGGGTAGCACTTCGGGGGCGTCCTGGGGTGCAAGGCACTGCGGTGACGCTGCTGCGGGGGGCCCGGGCACAGGACACTGGGGTGGCGCAGTCATGGTCCTACAGGACATTTTAGGGGAAAAGGGGAGTCAGGGCAGCCCTGCCCTTTCCCCCTGCACCCCGCAGCCGTTTGCCCCAGTCTCCCCATTTCCGCCACGCCGGTAAACACTACCGTGCTCCCATTGCCCCGGTACCACCTGCTGCCCCAACATTCCCGGTTCCCGCAGCCTCCCCCGTTCCCCGCCGCGGTCGTTATCCCCCGCACACCGACCTTGAGCCGAAGCCGGCGGAGCAGGGGGGTCAGGCTGGTCCGGTCGGCTCCCGGCTGCAGCTGCAGCTCCTGCAGTGGGGTGCGCCGGGGCCGCTTCTGCACCTGGGGGGCACCGGGGGAGTCACCGGCGGCAGCACCGGCGGCAGCACCGGCAGCTCCCCACCGCCAGGCACACACACAGAGATACCGGGAGCGCTGCGGGCCGCACCGAACCCGCCGTCCCCTCAGGGTCCCTCCCCGGGGCTGGCCCCGCCGCCCCACCGGAACATCCAAACCGAGCCCTAGCCCCGGCCCGCACTCACGGCGGGGGTCTTGGCGCGGTGCATGGCCCGGGAACGGTCCCGGACTTGATCTGGGTCTCGACTCCGGTACCGGTCGCTCTCAGTCTCGGCCCCGCTGCCGGTCTGGGCTCCGGACAGGCCCGGCTGGCCTCGGTCTCGGTCTCGGCCTCGCCCTCAGGCCCGGCCCGGTCCTGCCGCCGCCCGCGCGCCGCCGGTTTGAAAACCACGGGCGGCTCTGATTGGCTGCGCCGCGCGCGAGCCGCTCCGCGAGACGACAGTTGGGGCGTGGCCATGTCCGGCGGTGGGCGGGGAGATGGGCGTGGTTTGACTCATTGGCCACGCCCGCAACCCGCTGCGCCGCGCCGCGCCGGGAGAACGGACGGACGGATGGACAGAAGGTGGACAGGCGGACCCAGCTCCCCCCGACCCTGGGGCTCCCCCAGGGCCTGCCCCGGGGAACGCACCCCACACGGCCCCCAGACCTGCCCCAACCCCGCCCCGGTGGTCCCGCTTCCCCCACCACGAGTCAGGGCAGGACCCGCAGCAGTGCCCGCGGCTCTCGGGTTTATTGCTCCCGCGGGGAGAGGTACAGAGTTGAGGTACCCGGGGATGAGATTGGGGGTACCCGGGTAACCCCTTGGGGGACCCGGCCCAGCAGGGTCCGACCCGCTGCCGGGGTAGGGGGATGTCCCTGAGCGATGCCGAGGGTCCCAGCCGTGGTGGCTCAGCCAGGCCAGGGCCGGTCCGGGGGCTCGGCAAGGTCGTAGTCGAAGTCGGCGAAGGTGGCGGGGTCGGGTGGGGGCTGCTCGGGGGGTCGCGGGGCCACTGCCACCACCACCGGCTCCTTCTGCAGCAGGTCTGCATCAAAGGCCACCCCGCGGAAGAAGGGGTGGCCCTGGAAGTGGTGGAGGTAGCGCAGGCGGTACAGAGGGTTGTAGCACAGCAGCTGCGGACAGAGAGAGGACAGTGAGAATGGAAATCCCAGCGTCCAGCCCGGGGGGGCCAGTGGGGACCCCAAAATCCGGGCAGGAAGGTTACCTCGGCGAGCAGCCGGGCCAGCTCAGGGCTGAACTCAGGTGGGCACTCATAGCTGCTCTGTTTGACACGTTCCAGCATGGCCACATGGTCCCCCGCTGGTGCCACGGGGAACTGGGGGACACAAATGAGTTCAGGTCTCTCTGGGGTGTCCCTGTCCCCCCACCCTGTGGTCCTTACCTCCCCACTGGCCAGGGCAAAGAGCAGGACTCCCAGGGACCACCAGTCAGCTGCATGGCTGTAGGGCCCTCCACTCAGCACTTCTGGGGCTGTGGGGAGAGTGGGTGAGTGTCTGGGGGTCTGTGGCCCCCAGCACAGCCCCCCAGCACAGCCCCCCTTACCCATGTACTGCAGGGTGCCACAGATTGTGTGAGCTCGCTCGCCCCACTGCAGGTACCGGGAGAGGCCAAAGTCGGTGAGCTTGAGGTGCCCTGTGGGACCAGACACCTCATGGGAACTCATGGAGAGGGTGTCCCCATGGACGGGGTGTCCCCACGGATGGGGTGTCCCCACGGTTGGGTGTCCCCAAGGCAATGCCACCAGGGTCTTACCTCTCTCATCCAGGAGGATGTTCTCCATCTGAAATGAGAAAGGCACTGAGGTGGCCTCTCATGCCAGGGGTTCAGAGACCCCACCCCATCCTCCATCCCCCCAGCCCCGCTGCCACCCACCTTGACATCTCTGTGCATGATGCCCAGGTCGTGGAGGTACACTGGGAACAAAACAGAGCCATCAGTGCCATGTGTCCCCTCCCAGCACAGTGCCCACTGCCATCCCTGGGGATGGCTGCCTGCCAGTCCCCATTGGTGGCTGTCCCCAGCGTGGGGGTCACTCACCCAGCACCAGCACCAGCTCGGCGGCAAACAGGCGGACAGTGGCCTCGGCCAAGCAGCCGGCTGTGCGCCACAGCGCGTGCAGGTCACCGGTGCTGCAGTAGGTGCACACTGTTGGGACAGGTGACATGCCTTACTGACTGGCTGGGTTGGCACAAGGGACACTGGGGTGGCATGGTCACAGGGGTGCAGAGAGGTCACTGGGCTACGCACAGAGGTGGTGGAAGCACTGGGATTATAGAGGCAGCAAGGTGGCACAAGCACCAGGGCAATATGGGCAGCAGGTCATGTAATAAGGTGACAAACAGGTGACATAGAGTAAGGTGGCATGGTGGCATGGGAGCATGCAAGTACCACGGTGACATGGGCACCAGAGCCATGAGGGCACTGGGAACACACAAGCACCTGGGGCCACACGAGGTACCAAAGTGACGTGGTCCTTGGGGTCACACAGGCACTGGGAACACACAGACCGCAGGGACAGAGGTCACACAGCCATCAGGGCCAGGCAGGCACCAGCCCTGGGGTGCTTTGTTCACCCCCACGCCGCTCCCTGCCCTGCTGTCGCTTGTCTCACCCCTGTCCCCCATGCCCATGGCCGCGGTGGGTGCGGGAGATGGCATCCGGCAGCCAAAGCGCCTGGATCCCCACGGGGCAGCGGGCAGCGCGGGGGGAGAGCGCGCGTGTGCGGGGACACGTGTGCGGGCGGCAGGGACACGTGCGCGGGCAGGGGGGCCGGGGCGAGCCCGCGGGCAGATGGTCACTCACTGATGAAGAGGTGGCGCTGGCCCTGCCAGCTGTCCCCCAGCCCGTGGACAAACGGGTGCCTGACCTGTCTCTGGGGACACAAAAGCAGAGAGGGTGAGCAGTCCCCGGGGTAGGGGGACACGGGGGACCGGGGACGCCGCTTGCGACATCTTCCAGCCGCAGCTCCCACGGCCTCCTGATGTCCCCATGGCCGCCCTAAACCCCTTCACGGGCTGGGGTCCCTCCTGGCCCCCCCCTAACCTGGATGCTGACTTCTTCTTTGCACTGCTTGAGGGTGTCGCGGCGCAGCACCTCCACTTTGGGCACGACCTGGGGGGCGTGAGGCACTGTCAAGGGGGGACAAGGGCAGGTGGGGGCACCCATGGGCGCCGGGGGCCAGCACCCACCTTCACGGCGCACACCTTCTCCCGCCCACAGTCCAGCACTTTGAGGATGGTCCCGAAGGAGCCTTTGGCCACGAATCCCAGGATCTGAGAGGAGGAACAGGGTCTGAGCACTTCATGGAGATGGATTTGGGGTGCTCAGGCTGGGGGTGCTGCGTGAGGTAGGGTGAGGGGCACAGAGCACCCCAGACAGACGGTGGGGACACATGGGGACCTGGGGAACCCGATACGGACCCCAGCAGGATACATGGGCACCCAGTATGGGGCACAGGGACACGGGGGACTGGGGCACGGGGACCCCAGCGTGGCAGCGGTGGATGCTGACAGAATGCCCGGGATCCCCGGGAGTACACGCGGGACCTCGGTGGGACGCCACGCTCCGGTGGGGTGCAGAGGAACCCCGGTAGAACACACAGAAACCCGACACGGGCACCCGGCGGGGACTGAAGGGGAGCCGGTGGGACAGCCGGGGACGCCGGTAGGATGCGCAGGGACGCGGCAGGGCGTTCGAGGAGAGCCCGGTAAGGCGGTCGGCGATGCCGGGATGGCGGCACGGGATGCACGGACGGCGCGGGAGGATGCTCAGGGCGCTGGGGGACCCCGGTAGGAACGTGCAGGAACCCCGGTAGGACGAGCAGGGACACCGGTAACAGGGTACGAGGGGACCCGTTAGGGCGCCCGGGGCTGCCGGGGCGGGATGCGCGGGCTCCCCGGGAGGACGATCGGGAACCCCGTTCGGATTCACCGGGACCCCGTTCAGAGGGTGGGGACCCCGGGACGGCACCTTGAGCTGCTGCTGGCGGGCGGAGGGGCGGACGGGGAACTCCGGCAGGAACAACGAGACGAGCTGCGGCAGCGGCCACCCGGGCAGCGGCGGCTCCTCGGCGGGGCCCCGCGGGGCCAAGGCGAGCCCCGGTACCGGCACCGGTACCGATACCGGCACCGATCCCGCTCGGCTCAACAGCGCCCGCACCCACGACCCCACGGCGCGGCCCTGCGGAACCGGGGACAGCGTCAGCGAGGGGAGCCCGGGGCGGGGGACGCCCAGGGGGATCCCCGGGGCTGATGCCACCGCACGCACCTGGGGGGGCCGCACCGGGTCCGGGGCCGGGCCGGGGCCGCTGCTCGTCGCTCCCATCGCGGCGCCGCCCGGCCGCGCCCCGGGCCCCGTCCCCGGTAATCGCCGCCTTACATAACCCCGCCGCCCCGCCCCGCCCCGCCCGCCGCGACCACCCCCCGCCGCGGGGCTCGGCAGCGGGGCTGCCCCTTCCACCGCGACACCCACCCGTGACCGATCCCCCCCAGCCCCCGGGACCCCCACTGCATACTCGGGGGTTGCTCACCCACCCGTGACTGATCCCATCCCCTCTCCGGGTACCCCTCCTTACACACTTTGGGGCTCCCCCTTCAAACTTCCCCCCCTTTCCCCTCTGCACCCCACATGCTGCAGCCCTGAGGGGGTGCCCGCAGCCCCTGCAGAGCCCCGGAATGGCCCTGGGCTCACAGAGGAGACTGGAGAGGGATAAGTGTACAGGCTGAGCCCAGAGCAATGCAGGGGTCCCCCCAAAGTGCCCAGAGCAACTCATGGTGAAGGGCAAGGTGTGAAGCCCCCAAGGATGGGGTGCTGCCACGCTGAGAGGAAGCACGGTGCTGAGCCCAGCACTGTGGGGTGAGGCAAGAAAGAAACCACTGTTCCAAATTAAAAACTCTTTATTTAAACTCTCTCCCGTTCCCCTTTTTCCCAGCCTGGAGCGAAACTGCTGCTTCACCAGGCCCAGGGGCTGGGCCCAGCACCCGCACAGCAGGGAGGGGGGGAAGCTCACAGGAGCCCTTGGCATGAGGGTTCTGTGCCCCACAAAGTGGCCCCGGAGCACCCTGTGCCCCACACCCCCGTGCTGCTCCACCCCTGCCCCGCAGCGACGGGGCTGCCGAGGGCCTGCATGTGGCTGAGCTATCCTCAGGCACTGCCGAGCAGCACAGCACCCCCTCTGCCTTCGAGGTGCCCTCCCAAGGGGGGAGCACAGGGCACCCCAAGTCCCTTCCCGGCCTGCCGGGTGCTGCCTCATTTGCGCCTGCCGAAGATCGACTTCTTGCTGGGATTCTTCTCGCCCACGCTCAGCCCGATGAGCAGTCGAGCCTTCTCGTCCTCCTCCTGCTGCTGGATGGTCCCGTCGGATTTGTTCTCCAGCTTCCCCCGGGCCTCCGCGCCTGCCGCTGGCTTCAGGCGCAGCTTCTCCTTGATCACCTGCCCCAGGAGTCAGGGGGCTCAGCACCCCATGGCCACACCCCGGGCCCTTGGCATGGGTGACAGCCTGAGCTGCTGAGCCAGCACAGCTGCTTCCCACTTCTGGGGAACGTGCCACCCACCCTGGGGTTACCATCTCCATCCTGGGCAAAGCAGCTCTGGCAGCCTCCAGAGAGGGAGGAGGGATGTGGTCCCACATACCTGTGCCACCAAGGCTTTGCGGCTGTCCCTCTTCACCGCCATGGCAAAGTCCAGCCACGTCCACGTGTTGTTGTGGTACTCCAGGCACGGCAGCACCAGGTTCAGGTCGCCCCAGTCCACACTGTTCTTCTCCCCCTGTGTGACAGAGGTGTCAGGCAGTGTGGGATGATGCCCCAGGCCACCCCCAGGCACGCCCTGTCCCACTGGTCCCACACCTTGTAGCTGACACAGAGCGGCACCTGCGGGATCTTGATGTAGATGAAGGAGTTGTTCATGGCCGCACGCTCCTTCATCTTGTCGATGTCATCCACGGGATGCTGGGGACAGAGCAGAAGCCATGAGCAGAAGGGAAGGAGAGGGTACACAGCCAGAAGCCAGCAGGGAAGGGACAACTGGGCACTATGCCATGGCATTGCTTCATCAGGGAGAGGTGAGAGCTGCTCTGGCACAGTGTTAGAAAAATGAGATACAGGGATCACATCAAGCGTGCAGGCGCCTGGTTGTAAAGGATGCAAATCCTCATGGTGGGAGGGAGCAGGAAAAAGCAAACAAGTGTGGGAGGGAAGTGTGGGAGGACATGGCTACCCAGCCCTGCAGCAAAGGGAAAACAGACTGGCACTACAGCAGAGCTCCCACAGATTCCCCCCTCAAGGCAGCAGGAGGTACCTCGGGTGCTTTTCGGAATGATCTTCTGACCCCTGATGTCCGATTCAGTCCCTGAGCAACTCCCTTCCCTGGGCCCAGTGAGTCATCGGCCACGATCAGCTGCCGTGGCTTCACCACGGGGATCCCTGGGGCAAACAGGGTGGGAGGTGGTGGATGGTGTTAGCCATGACCCTCCCTGTCCACAGGGGAGACCACAAATCCCTGTTCCTCAAGTCATGACTGGACAGCAGTTGTGCACAAACATATCCTGGACGTGCAGCCAGAGCTGCTCAAGGACATCCAGAGGGGAGGGTGATCACGAGCCTCTCACCTGTTGTCACCAGCTTGGACTTATCTTCCTCATCCCCCACCTCCTCCTCCTCCACATTACGGCCGGGGAAGAAGAAACCCATCATTCTGTGGAAGAACTGGTGGGTGAGCTGGATGGTGAGAGGTACCACATTCACCTGTGGGAAAGAGACACGTCAGAGGCAGGCACACACTGGCTGTGCCCCACAGAGACCCTGGCACCTCCCAGCCTGGCCCTGGCACCTCAAAATGCTCCTTGATGGAGATGCCTCCCACGGGCGGCCGGACCTTGCTGAAAATCCTCAGTGCCAGCTGCCGGCCGGACTGGCAGGAGCTCTGGGGACGCAGCACCACCTGCAGGGAAGAGGACGGGGTGGCTGGGGTGAAGGCAGGCCACCCATGGGTCCCCAGGACGCAGGGCTGCTCCCTCAGCTGCCACTTGCCTTGTACACAGCATTGGGCAGGAGGTTGTTCATGGTCACCCAGCCCAGTTCCAACAGATGCTCAGCCGTGTCATCAGACTTGTTGACCTGCACAGACAAAGCCATCAGCTCCCAGTGTCCCCATCCCCAGCTCAGGGGCTGTGTGTAGCACTGTCCAACTGCACACCTTGCTGTAGAGGAAGCGCTGGAGCTCCAGCTCGGCAATGCCCAGCTGCCCATCCTCCTCCGTCAGGCGCCAGCGCGCCTGGGCGAAATAGAACTCAGTCCTCCGTGCCACACTCACGTCCTCAGGCTGCTTTCGCAGCTCCATCTTGTTGGCTCGCTGCAGCTGGAAGTCCTTGAAGCACCTGCGGCACAGAGGAGAGCACTGAGATGTGGGAGTCCTGGAGTAAGGGAGACGCAGTGCTGGGGAAGCCAGAGATCATAGAATCATAGAATGGTTTGGGTTGAACACCTCCCACTATCCCAGGTTGCTACAAGCCCTGTCCAGCCTGCCCTTGAACACTTCCAGGGATGGGGCAGCCACAGCTCCCCTGGGCAACCCATGCATCACCAGGAAGAATTCCTTCCTAATACCCAATCCAAACCCACTCTCAGTTTAAAGCCATTCCCCCTTGTCCTACCTGATCAGTATATTCAGCTCCTCGCTCTCCAGCTGCAGGTCGGCTTTCTCCTGGCTCAGCTGCTGCTGCAGCCTGTGGTTCAGGTCGAGCAAGATCTCGTTTTTGCTGTCATCTTTCAAGGACTGAAGGACAGACAACCCTCAGCACCCTCTACCCTACAGTGGGGACCCCCAGGAGCCAGGGATGTGGGCTCACCTTCATGTTGGAGTACATCTGCTTCTCCAGCTGCCGGATCTGGGCAACATGCTGCCTCACAGCCTCTTGCAGGTGTAGGATACTGCTGCGCTGCTCCTCGGGGTTGCTGGAGATTTCCAGCTGGAAACGCACCCGCTGCTTCTTCTCGCTGTGCTCCTGGACACAGGAATAGGACAAGGTTAGGACTGTCTGGGTGCAGTGAGTGGCACGGACACCTGGAGCTCCATGGATACCTTGCGTTTGGGCTCCACGTGCAGCAGCAGGTTGTTGACTATGTCGAGGATCATGGCATACTGTGCGGGGTTGGTGGAGATCTCCAGGTCGTGGTGGATCAGGGTGAAGGTGTCCACAGCTCCTGCAGGGACACAAAGGACAGCTGGGGCCTCAGCATGGCCAGAAATGCACTGGGGATCCCTCCTGTATGCACCCATCTGACCTCAGCAGGGTCAAAATACCACCCGTGGAGTTAGCCAGCACCCATGCATCAGTCCAGAGCTCTACCCCTCAAGGCACAATGTCCAGATGCACCCACCCTCCTGCTTCTTCAGCAGATCCTCCTTCTCCTGGTTGGCAGGAGTCTCGGGGGGCTTTATCTGTGTGGCCAGCTCAGGGTCGATGTCGTGGCTGTAGCTGATGTAGTACATGCGGCAGCTGCAGCGAGAGATGATCCTCTGCACCTGCTGGGTCTGCTGGGCTTCCGAGGGCTGATTCCAGTCTGGGGACAGGCAGAAGGACCACAGTCTGAGTGCCATGTCCCAGCACAGTGCAGGGCTTGGAGCATCAGCCACCTCCTGGAGCCACACAGGGACAGGCCAGGTGCTCTCAGCTCTACCAGCCTTGGGGTTACACGTGAGTGGGACTGGGGTAGGCACAGCAGCCAGGGCTGTGGGCAGTACCTGTGGTGGTGCTGACCATGCCCCCCACTGCCTGTCCACTCTCCATCAACTCCTGCACCGAGTCCAGGCTCCGCTGACGATGCTCCTCAATATTTTTCACCTGAGGAGGCAAGGAGGCACCGCTGGCTGTCCCCATTCTCCCTGCCTTGGCCAGGGCACTGACAGCACTGCCTGTCCCCCATGCAGTTCACCCACCACACGCTCACCTCCAGCCAAAGCTGGCCATGCTCCCCTTCAGAGGGGCTGCTCTCTGTCGTGGCAAAGTACTGCATCCCATCCAGCAGGCACGTCCAGGATGTCTTCTGCTTCAGCGTGTCCCCATACCAGGCGGGGTGGTGCTGGCACTGCAGCAGCTGTGCCTTCGCAGCAGACACGATCACACAGCCCTCTGTCTCTGCACCACGCAGAACCATCTGTGGGGGGAGAGACCCCAGGGGTCTGATGAACCTTTCTGGGGCAGGCACAGCCCCTGTCACAGCCAGGCTGTGGGGACAGGCAGGTACCTGGCAGTTGACCAGCTCGATGAGGCAGTTGCGGTTGTAGATGTCGTCGGTCTGGCAGGCAGCAATGCCGCAGAGCTGCTCGCTGGCCCCTGACTCCTCCTCTGTGAAGACCACGAACTTGTCTGTCTCCTCAATGAGCTTCTGCAGCATGTAGGCCCCTGGCGAAGAAGAAAGTGTCACTGCAAAGCTGGGCGGGGGGATGGCTCAGAGGTACAGGTTTGGCACAGCTTTGGGCTGTGGGTTTCCCATTGCTCCCCTCTCTGCTGTGCTCACCTCCCGAGGAGGCTCTCTCGGGACGGCCACTGGTGATGGGAACAGTCACTCTGGCAGGGATGGAGTGAGCAGACAGTGGGCCCCGCTTCAGCTTCTTGGCCTGCAGCTGTGTGTCGATCTTCAGCCCCTTCAGGGCCTCAGTGGACAGGTTACGCTTGAGCACAGCTGCCTTCTTGTAGCCATCGTAGAGGCCAAAGGCAATGTCCCGGTTTGTGGTGGTCCAGGATGCCCGCAGGTCCACCAAGTGCAGCTGATGTGTGTGGAAACCATCGTCCCCATCACGCAGGGGCAGCTCCTGGGCACAGAGGGTCAGAGTCTCAGCATAGCAAAGCCACCCCAAGCCCTGCCCACTGTTCTCCCGTAAAGGGGCTGAGAGCCCTGCCAGGCCCTGAAGACAGAGCATGGGGACTGGAGCCTGGGGACCACCCCAGAGCCCCCAGCATGGGCCCACACCAAGGATGCTCTGGATGGGACAAGGTCAGGTGCTTGGTAGATCAGAGGCCCTGAAGTTCTGTCTTGTCCCCAGCCAAATTCCTTCTCCATTGCACCCAACAACCAACATCCCCTTGTCCTGGAGATGCCACCAGGCCAGCACACCCTGTGTTTGCTGCAGTACCTCCTCAGCTGTGCGGTTGCTGTGCCGCTGGTAGGTGAGGGAGGACAGGCTCAGCAGGTGAGTTTTCTTCACCAGGGTGTCGAGCTGGTGGTCAGCGTTCTCATCACAAGTGGAGGCCATGAGGTGCACAGTGACCTGGCTCAGGTCACTCACCATCTGCGTGATGCTCCACTCCGAAATGAGGCGTCGCATCACTGTGCCGGCTGGAGGACAGGGACAGGGGTCAGCCAGGGTCCTGCTGTACCTGGAAGTGCTGCTGGCAGGATTCCCACTCACCTTGTGGGATGAGCCGTTGTGTGCCTCGAGTGAAAATGTGTCCCTGGCAGCACTCCACCTGGATCCCCCGCTGCTGGGCAAAGGAGGCCCAGTAATGAACCTGAGAGGCAGCAGAAAATGGGCTGAGAGTTCAGCAGAGGCAGAGCAGGGAGGAAACACTGCATTCCCAGCCCTGGGAGTTACCTGCAGCTGGGGGAAGAGTGCAGTATAGGACAACTGCTTGTAATGCTGCCCCAGCTTCTTCTTGCTGGGTTTCATGTTGTTGAAGAGCTTCCCACGGCAGATGGGCCGTGTCACACTGGTCCACGTGGCCCAAAAATTCTGCATCCAGCGCAGGGTGCTGCTGTAGAGCAGGATCCGGGGCTGGGAGTGCTCTGAGAATATACCCACCATCAGCCAGCACTATGGGGCACACACATGGCATCACCCAACCCACAACCAGTACACCCTGCCCCATCCACTGTCCCCAGGGGATCCCCAGCATGCTGTCAGTCACCTTTACTGGGCTGTGTAAGGTCCATCCGGATGGAGAGGTTGAGGTTCTCGGAGCGGAAGGCACGGTAGGAGTCATACTGCTGCCCCACTGGCACCTCGGGCAGGAACTCGGGGGAGCGCAGCACCACGCCGTGGTGGTCATGGGGGTTCCCGTGGCACAGCCACTGCAGGTCCAGTGTCATGCACAGGTCAGGCAGGTGCAGGAAGCAGCAGTCGTCATACCTGAATGCAAAAAGAGACCCCAGTCACCTCCCAGCACTGGTGGGGACCCCCGTTCTTCTGGCCCCACACTCACTTGGAGGCTGTCCGGACATTGATATCCAGGTTGCCCTTGAAGACAAACTGCCCGGGCTTCCAGTGGAAGGAGAGCTGGGTCCACTCCCAGTGCATGTTCTCTGTGGTGTTGTAGGGGTCCTGCAAGGACAGGCGTGAGGTCTGTGAATGATCTGACCCCACACCGTGCTGTTCCCCACTCCAGTGGCACCCACCTCGGTGGCCAGCTGGTGCAGGTTGGCCTGTTCAATGTCCATGTGCCAGTCTCCGTGGAAGAGAAGGCGGCTCTTGTCCCACCAGGGCAATGGGGCGCTGGGGTCTTCTGAGGGCTTGGTGAGGAGATCCACACACTGGCCGATCAGAGTCCAGGCCGGGTCCCAGCAGGGTCCCCACACGATGGTGTACTGGGAGATCACAGCTGGGGACACAGAGGTTGGCTCAGCCATTTGTCCTGTCCCTACCCCAGCACTAAGCCCCCCATTCCTCCAGCTCTTACAGTGGAAGTCGTGGTAGAACTTCAAGGGTGGCATGTTCCTCTCCACTGTGGCATCCCCCCAGGGCAGCCCCAGCTTCAGGACCTGGCGGTGCCGGGAGCAGGCCTGGCCACACTGCTCAGCTCCGATCAGCCGGCCAGAGAGCTGCCAGTTCCGGATCTCAAAGAGGTACCGGGGATAGTCACGGATCCGCACTGCGGGTGGAGGAAGGGCTGAGGGATGGGGCAGCAAAGAGACAAGCAGCCCCCCACTCTGGGCCACAGTAGGAGCCATCGTTCTGTCACATCTCTGCTTCCTTCCCACTCCCTTGAACCTCCAAAAATGGTTTTCCCTGCTTGGTTACGCACCATGTGGTGCCAGCCCAGGCCACGCAGCCATTGTGCTGTCCTCCAAGGGCACCCTCCCACGAAGCAACTCACCAAAGAAGCTGCCAACTGTGCCCTTCATCATGCGGCACCATTGGGTGACCATCTCCAGACCCTCGGGGGGAACGGGCTGATATCATCCAGGTCTCTCATCTGCTCCAACACACGCTCCGTGCCGTGGAAGGACTCATCAGCCATGGCCACCAGCTCCAGGTGGGCCAGCGTCCAGGTGAGGAGGGCCCTCCTCATGGGCGTGTTGGCGTAGAGGCGCCGCGAGCGCTGGATGTAGATCTCGATGTTCTTCTTCTCCAGCGAGGCGTAGAGCTCCTCGATCTTGCGGGCAGGCAGCAGCTCCCCGTGCTGCTTGCGCAGCGCAGCCACCTTGGCATCCAGCAGCTGCAGGCGCTTGGCGCTCTCCTTGCTCTCATCCTTCATCAGCTCGTAGTTGTCTCGCAACTTGACCTCGAAGACGTCGTCCAGGAAGACCCAGGAGAAGTGGGTGACTTTGAGCAGGAGGTCGGGGGGCAGTGCTGTGCTGGTGGGGCGCCCAGGCCGGTGCAGACCCTTCAGCCACTTCTGCACACCCACAGCAGCGTCCAGTGTGCGGGAGAAGTCATACTGGTAGGGGAACTCGATGGTCACGCTGGCGAAGGAGAAGGCCCAGCCGCGGTTGCGGAGGGTGCGCAGGGTGGGGAAGGCGTCACGGTGCCGGATGACCTCCTCCAGCTCTGGCAGCAGCTTCACCTCCACCTCCTTGAAGCTGAAGATGCTGTGTCCATCAAAGCCAGCGGCCAGCTCGGGGCAGTACCCGTGCAGGGCACCACCGTGCCAGCTCACTGAGGTCCGTTCTGCAGCCAGGCTGATGTAGTTGGCCTCAGAGACAAAGGCTGTGAGCTTAGCAGAGCTCAGCTCCAGGGACACAGACAGGAGTCTTTTGGGAGGAGGCCCTTTTGGCTGGACAGGCCCCTGTGAGTCAGTAGGGGTGGCTGGGTGGGATGGGGGGCTCTCTGGGGGCAGGGAAGGAAGCGTCCTGTGGCCGAGGGCGCTCCGCAAGGCTTCATGGCACTGCAGGGTGGCCAGGGTGTGATGGTAAAGGTGCATGTGGTCAGGTGGGCTCCACAGCACTGCCAGCCCCTCGCCGCACTGCACCTGCACCAGAGAGAGCAAGCAGGCACCACATCACTGCCAAGGCCAGCACAGCACAGCCCCATTCTCCCCCCCGGCACTTTTCATCACAGCTAATCCTCCCCCTGCCCCATACACCCCCAGTACAGGATAAAGCAGTTGGGCCCGACAGCCAAACCAACCTCCAGAGAGCGGATGCTGCTGCGGTAGGTGACTGAGAGCATGGAGAGGTTGGCCACCGGGTTGGGGATGGCAGGAGCTTTGCAGCACGGCTGCATCTTCTCAGTGATGCTCTTCACCAAGGCCAGCACCATGCCCTGGATGCTGATTGTGCAGCTTTCAGCACTTCCCAGGACGGTGAGCGTGTCCAGCCGCAGCTCCAGGGCACCTGGAGAAACAGCATGTCAGTGCTGGAGGCACGGAAGAGGCACACCACAGCATGCCAGGTTCCTCTGACTGCAGGGTTATTCCAGGACAGCCATCTGGGATCAGCTTGAATGCTACTTACCCACTATGGCCGAGAGTGTGAAAAGGTTCACATCCTCTACCTTCAGATCCACCTTCCAGAGTAGCCCCCAGGGTTCACTGGAGGGAGAGGGAGGCTGCTTGGCAAGGTCAGCCCCACTGGGCTGTGGGCAGAACAGGGGCAGGACTCTGGCCAGGCACTCAGTGCAGGTGTCTGACGACTCCACTTGCAACCCTCGGATGGTGCAGTCCAGGAAGAGTGTATCTGACTGGGCACTGGACATGCCCAGGGGCTGGTTGTAGCTGCCCTGCAGGACAAACAGGATGATCACTCTCAGGCTGCAGGATGTCCCTGTGCCACCACACACACACACACCCTGTGCCACCCACATGGAGCTGGAGACTGAAACTCACCCCTTGCTCCCTTGGCTCGCCCCTCACCTGGAGGTTGAAGGAGTCGAGGATGAGGGCTTCTCCCCACACGTGCATGTTGGGGGGGATGTGGGGCACGCTGGATATGGGAGTCGTTGCCCACTCGCCAGCACAGGTGGTCCACGGCCAGCACCGCTCGCTGGTGCACACTCTGTGGCCGCAGGTGCTGGTAGTCTGTGGGCACAGAGGAGGGGGAAAGTGCAAGCAGGGCTCACCCAGACATGGGCACCCCAGATAAAACCAGGCAGGAATCCACAGCCCCATGCCACACACACACACGTGGGCAAGCACAGTGGCAGCATGGCCCTTCCCATTCCCATCCTGGTGCCTCTCTGGCAGACCCCAAGAAGAGCCCAGCCCCTCCCAGATCCAGCCTGTACCTGCAGAGATGGAGTTGAAGCCCAAGGCGAAGGGTGGCGTGTCCCCCAGCTGCACGGACACATTGACGTTGGACAGCGAGGCACACAGGATGATGGGCGCTAGGATCTGGGGATAGCTCCTGCATGGGATAAGCAGGGATGGCCTGTTACTGGGAACTGTGTGACATGGAGCCTGGCAGGGAGCAGGTCCAGAGGGGTGTCCTCTCTGCAAGGGCTCCCCAGTCCCGCCCTGAGCAGCCTCCCTATCCCACACACTGTGCACAGGGCAGATAAGGTGCTGAGTGCCCAGGCACTGTGCCAGAGCGTGGCCAGCAAGAAGAAACAAGCTGTGATACCAGCAGCTGCACTGAGGCCAAGTTTACCTTCCCTTGTGCCCTTGGCTGGGGACAGGCACCGCCCGGCACCTGTACTCCTGTGCCAACAGGCCCAGCCAAGGCGAAAACTCTTGGTGACGGTAGTGGATGATGCAGGTGTTGAGCAGCACAGCAGCTGAGAGGTCAATGGCTGTGACCTAGAGTAGGGAAAGGGCCAGGTGGCAAAAAACTCATGCCAGGAGCCAAACCAGCCACCCCCGGGGGACAGAGTGTGCCCAGCGCTCGCTCACCTGCACGCTGGTCTTCAGGGAGTTGAGGCACACAATGCGCTGGCGGCTCTGGGACAGGAGAAGGCCATCTGGAGGGACAGAGGAGCACAAGTGAGGAGTGGCAGAGGGCAGTGATGGCAGCCCTGTCCCATGGGTGCCTTCCTGGCTACTTGCCCTCCAGCTGGAGGTCTACACTCATTTGGTCCAGGTCTGAGGTGGGCGTGAAGTTGCGCAGCGGGATTTGCTCCTCTTCACGCTGATATAGAAACTGAAGCAGCTTCAGGCTCCAGGTGAGGTGCCTGAAAGACACAGAGTCACTGCGAGGAGGGAACTGCACTGTCATGTCCTCCATCTCCCTGTCTCTCACCACCAGCTGACCAGCACGCTGGCATGGACAAACACAGCAGCCAGTGCCCAGCTGCAGCCCAGCCCAGTGCTCTCATCCCATCGCCTGTCAGCTGTCCTACTGGAAAACCAGCTCACGTGCCTTCCTCCCTCCCCAAGAGCCCGGCCCCAGGCCAGGCTCAGTCCTTCCCACTGGAGTGGGTTCTAGGACTTGCTCTCTGCAGTCTGGCAGAGCCAAGGGATGAGCAGGGAATGGCACAGTTGTCCCCAGGTTCATGTCCCCAGCATTAATTTGGACTCAGACAGCCTCTCCCTCCACCTGCCTCCTTACCGCTTCTGGCTGTTCATGGACAGCACCATGCTGGTGTTCTCCAGCTTCATCTCCACCCTCCTGGGGATGAGCTTCAGTGTGTCCCTGCTCAGCAAAGACAGGGACTTCGAGGGCTCCCCTGGGCCTTGAGAAGGACAAAATCATGGGAAGGATCTTGCCCAAACCCCCACACCCTGGAGCAGGAGGGAGTGATCCCACAGCCAAATCCCTCTGGCTCCAGTGCAACTATGGGGGCTGCCAGCCCCTGTCCTGCCCAGAGCTTGTCCTTGTCCCTGTCCTGACCTGTGCTGGGCTCTTCCTCCGTGCTGCTGCGCTGTGCCCCAGCAGTGACTTGGTGCAGGAGGGGGCTGCAAAAAAGCCCCTCGTGCAGCTCTGCCTGCAGTGTCCGGACGCAGAGCCGGACGCCCACCAGCCGCCGCTTGCTGCTGATCTCCAGGGAGAGGGAGAGCGCCAGGGACAGCTCTGCCAGGCACGTGTCATCCTGTGCACGGGAGACACAGCAAGGAGGGCACAGGGAGTCACACAGTGCCCTGCCACCGCATGCTGCAGACAGAGAGCTGGGCACAGCACAGAGCCCAGCACCCTGCAGCATCACCCAGACTCAGGGACACCCTGGAACAGGTGCTCAGCGTGTCCCAGAGAGCCAGTGCTCAATCTCCAGGTGTGGAATTTCTCCCTCCTCTAGCACTCACCAGCTGGCTGCTCCGGAGGACTTTGCTGTTCACCTTTGTCAGGCTCACCTCGCACGTCAGGCTGGGGAGAGCAGAGAACAGAGGGAGGATGTGGATCTTGCTGCTGCCAAAACAAAGCCCTCTTTCCTGTGGGACACAGGGGCACCAAGTCCCTGCTCCAAGTTCTCCCAAAAGCAGAGCATGCCCTAACTCCATGCACACCACATTATTCAGAAAACACACAACTCAAGCTTCCTGTGACAGGAAAAGGAACCAGGCCAGTCTCAGAGGAGGTTAATGCGTCACATCACAGGTGACATGGGATGCTGTTGAGTAGGACAGAGAAAGGAGAGACACCAGGCTGGGGTCAGAGGAGCCTCCCTGCAAAGCATTACCTCTTCCCATTGCCATTCAGGAGGAAACGTGTCTGGCTGGCCTGGATGTGCCAGAGGGACTCTGAGGTGGCCACGTGCAGAACCATGATGTTGATGGAATCCATGTGGATGGAAAAGAGCTGGGGGAAAGGTGCTGCTGTGAGGGATATCCAACAAGAGGGCAGCCCACAGCAGCCTCTCACTGAACCAGTGCCTCACCTGGCTAAGGAGCCTCAGCAGGGAGGGTTTAAGAGTCAGGTCTGTTCTGCTTTCATTTCCATCAGCTTCTCTGGGAGCCTCTGGGACGGATGGCTGGAAGCCAGGGCCTTTCTGGAGATCCGTGCGGATTCGCACCTCGCCAAAACACAGCTCGAAGTAGCGCCTGTGGAACCACATCACAGGCAGCTCTGACAAGAGCTCACACTCAGCACATCTGGCCCCATCACCAGGGATGTCTCCTACCCCAGGGAAATGCAGGATTGGCTCAAGGGCACCCACAAGACACTGCCAGCTCAAAGAGTGGGTCATTGCCTCACAGAGCAGACCACAGAGGAATAGGGATGGCAGAAAGGTGTAAAGGCAGCAGGATGGCAGGCAGAGCCAGGGGTGAAACAGACCCCCAAAGGGAGCAGGCAGGGAGCTGGGGTGGGAGTACTTACGGCAACTCCCGGCTCAGTTTGCTGGAGATCCAGACATTGTCGATCTCCTGTAAGAACATACAGGTAGCTCAGAGAAGAAACAACCTGGCTCTGCCTTGTGATGCTCATCCCAACATTCCCACTCCACCCCCTGGGATCCCATCCAATGCCTGGGATCATGCAAGGAGCAGCCAAACCCTCAGGTCTGGCCATGGGGATGTCCAACAGGAGAGTGGCTCCATGGATCTGCTGCCAGCCTGGAAGTGACCACAAGTGCCCTCCCTGCCCATCTGCCAGTGACCACCCCTTGCCCAGGTACCCACCACAGTCTGCTGCTCCCGCTGGAACTTGAGGCTGATGTTTTGGGCCCAGAAGAAGCCGAAGGAGCCGATCTTCAGCTCTGCATGAAGCTTCTGCCGGCACCAGGTGACAGCCAGGCGACATGCCAGCCATCTGCAGGGACAGGAAGAAGGCCATGGTCAGCCTTCCAGCTGGGGCTGGCATCTAGGGATGTTCTTTGCCCCTTGAGCACCAGCCCCAGCACCCACAGCTGGACAGGAGCTCCCAGGTTGGGGAAGAGATCCTGTAGGATCACCCCCAACAACCCCGGACCCCCATCCCAAGCCCAGAGGGCTCCCTTTGACCCCCACACCCCCTGACACCACATGCCCATCCGTGCAGGCTGCCCTAAATTTCGGTAAGCCCCCAAGGCAAGCTCTACGACTCCCCAAACCCCTGCAGGCTTCCCCCCACATGTCTCCCCCAGCCCTGTGAGCCCCCAAATTCCAAACACCCCCCGAGCTGTCTTTGTCCCACTTACTCTCTGCTTCCCTCCTCCCAGACCCCAAACACCTCACCCTCAGCCCCGCGGGCCTCCTCCACCTCTCCCACTACCCCAACCAGCCCTATCACCCCCCCAAAACTCCCGAGGGCCCCCAAAACACCCACACCCCCCACTGCCAGCCCCTCGGGCCTCCCCTTGACCCTCGCCAGCTCCTCCCACCCCAGCAGAGCCCCACCCGCCGCGCTGTCACCCCCCAGCCAGCGCCGTGCCCCCTCCCCACCCCTGTCACAGCCCCCAGAGCCCCCGCGGTGTCCCCCGCGCCCCCAGACCCGCCCGCCAGGCCCTGACCGCGCCAGCAGCCCGGCGAGCAGCGCGATGAGGACGACGCCGAGGAGCGCGGCGGGCAGCGGCGGCGGCATGGCGGGCACGGCCGCGGCGCGGCCCCCGGCCCCGGTGAGACCCCCTCCCTCCCGCCCGCCCCTGCCCCGGCGCCGCCGCCGCCGCCCGTGGGGCCGCCCGCGCACCCCGAGTGGCCGCTGGGAGGGGCGGGACGGGACGGGGCGGGGCCTGCGGGCCGAGCGGAGCCTGCCCGGGGACAGCGGCCGCCGCAGCGCCGCGCCGGGGCCGCACCGGCACGGGGACGTGGAGTGACGCTGGGGCCGCACCGGCACGGGGACAGCGGGGATACTGGGGCCGCGCCGGCACGGGGACATGGAGGGGCATTGGGGCCGCGCCGGCACGGGGACAGCGGGGACACGCAGTGACACTGGGGCTGCGCCGGCACGGGGACATGGAGTGACATTGGGGCCGCACCGGCACGGGGACAGCAGGGACAGGGGGTGACACCAGGACGACAGCAGGATGGGGAGAAGGGTGACAACGGGGTGCCACCGGGATGGAATGAGGAGTTGACACTGGCTCCAGCATCGGGATGGGGAGAAGGATGACAACGGGGTGCCACTGATGTGGGGAGAGGGGTGACACCGGTTCCAGCACTGGGATGGAGTGACGTGGGTGACAGCAGGTCCAGCACAGGGTTGGGACACAGGGGTGACACAGGGTCTGGCACTGGGATGGAGAGTGAGGGTGATACCAGGGCCAGCACCAGGATGGAGCAAGGGCAGTGACACCAGGTCTGGTCCCCAGCCCCAGACATTCCCTGCATCCCCCACACAAACAGCCACACCACAGAGCAGGGTTCAGCACTTTTATAGCCCCAGGTCCTCACAGGGCGCGAGGAGCAGTTTGGGGTACAGGAAGGGGTAGAAGTCCCAGGGACAGCAGTCCTTTAAGGGGGGGATGGTCCTTGGACGGAGTGGGCCGCAAAGAGACAGGGCGGGAGTTTGGGAATTTGTTCTGTGTCAGGTCTGGATGTTGGGCTGGGCTTAGTGCTACATGTTAGGACCTGCTTTGTGCTGATCTAGGATGTTAGGGTCAGGTCTGGACATCAGGATCTGTTTTGTAGTGATTGTAGGACATTAGGAGCTGCTTTGGGTCAAGTCTGGATGCTGGGACCTGCTTAGTGTCAGATTTGGGACAGTGGAATTTGCTCCACATTGAATTCAGGACATTGGGATCTGCTTGGTGCTGGGGCCCTGTGTCAGTCCCAGGTGTGTGTCAGTCCTGGGTGGGGACAGGAGCCATCCCCTGCATTCAGCAGCCCCAAACACAGCAGGGCAGCTCTCAGAGGCTCAGCATCAGTTTGTCTGTCCCTCACAACTCGGCATGGTACTGCTCCGTTTGGAAGGCCTCGCTGGGCTGCATGAAGATGCCCTCCATCACCTTCCAGTAGTTATTCTGGCTGGAGGAGGCCATGCCGTGCACCTCCTTCTGCCCGTGGATGGGCCGCCCGTACTGCTCCCCCGTCACCGAGAGGAAGACGTCGGTGGAGGTGTGCTGGAAGCGCACCTCATCGTCCCGCACCCAGTAGGTCCCGCTGCACACCACTGTCCAGTCGTCCAGGTAGTCGCCCTCGCCAGCCTCCCCGAATGCACTCACCTCCTGGGGGTGAAGGAGAGCTCGGTTGGGGGCCGGGATGAAAAAAAGGGAGGGTTGAGGTGGGCAGAGAAAGGAGTTGGGCTTAGGGAGGAGGAGGGATCTGGTTGTGACTGAGGATCTGTTGGGAGGGAGTGGGGAACAAGGTGGGACTGGCAGGTACCTAGGGAGCAAGGTAGTGCTGGTGGGGACACAGGGGACAAGAAAGACCCAGTCTGAATTGGGGAACAAAGTGAGACTAGTGGGGGCATGGGGGACACATCTGGGGCAGGAAACAAGGAAACGCTGGTAGAGATATGGGGGATCTAGCTGGGAGTGGTAGGGACAGGGAGAACCCAGCAGTGACTGAGAAATAAGACAACGCTGGCAGTGACAGGGGGGACCCAGGTGGGACTGGTGAGGACAGGAACAACCCGCCAGGGACTCAGGGGACCCGGCAAGACCCGAGTGACAAGGCGGGCCCGGTCATGCCCAGGGAGAAATGCCAAGCCCGGGGAGCAGGGCTGGCGATGCCCGTGCAGTACCTGGTTCCCGGAGAGCGGCGAGGTGAAGCGGTGGCTGTGCAGGTTGCGGCCGGTGCCCAGGTGCGTGAGGCGGATGGCCTGTCCGCACCGCACCGGCGTACCCCGCTGGCACACGGCGGCCGTGCGGCCCCGCACCCGCCAGTAGCTGTTCCCGTCATCCGCCGCCGACACCCCGGTCACCGACTGCTGCCCGCTGCCTGCGGAGGAGGGAGAACCACCATCACACCCAGCTCGGCCCCCGAGACAACCGGGGGAAAGCGCGGGGAGGGGGGTGCGCGTCTCGTTACCGGAGCCGTAGCGCACATCGTGCGAGTGCAGCCGCACGTTGTGCCGCACATTGAGCAGCTTCACCACCGAGCCGCAGGTGACGGGCCCGGGGCCGCCGCGCCCCGCCGCGCCCAGCACGGCCGCCAGCAGCGGCAGCAGCAGCGGGAGCAGCACCGGCGGCCGCCGCGCCGCCTCCATCCCGCAGGAAGCGGAAGCGCGGCCGCTCCGCCCGCCGGGAGGTCGCGGCTCGCCCGCTCCGCCCCCCGCGCTCGCCGCCGCCGCCGCCTCCATTTTCCCTCGGCCCCTCGGGTAAGGCCGCGCCGGGCCCGGCGGGGCGGCCGCGGTGGGCAGCAAGGGTCCCTGACCGGGGGAAGGCCGTCCCCGCGTTTGTCCCGGCCCGAGCGTCACACCTGGCCCGGCGCCGCGGCGGCTCGGAGCCCCGGCGAGGGCGGTGAAGGCGGCGGGGACGTCCCCGAGGTTGGTGTGGGGCTGCGGCGCGGGGCGCGCTGCGGGGGTGAAGCGGTAGCGGGCGCCCCGGTGCGGGCCCGGCGGTGGCCGTGGGTGGGGCTGGCGGCGGCAGGAGCCTCCCGGGGCGGCGGCGAGCGGGGCCCGGAGGAGGCGAGGCGGTGGCCGGGGTCGGGGCGGCTCCCCCGGGGCCGGGAGGTGCCGCAGCCGCCCGCCGCAGCACCGGCGCAGCGCTGGCACGGTGGGGAGAGCTGGGGATGTGAGGAGATGGCGTGGGGAGCATCGGGATGCTTTTCGTGGAGTGGGGGAAAGGGTCTGACCTTCGTTTCTCACCACACCGGGGGCCCTGGGTCTCCCCACGCTGCCGGTGTGATTCCCAAACCACCTCCATTAGGTTTTCCAGACTTCCGGCGAGGTCCTCCCTGGAAAGCCAAGGGCCTGGGAAAGCCCTTTTGGGTTTAATAAATGACCGAAAGGTGACAAACGATTGGTGCTCGTGGCGGAGTGAGGTTATTGTGGAGTTTCGCAGTCGTCTCAGCTGGTCTTTTTTTTTTCCTGAATATGGTGATGTGGAGAGGGAAGGTTTGATCCTAAATTATTTAGGATAACTAAACTGTGGGGTATTGCAGAGACCAGATAACACGGAGTGCTGGTATGGTAAAGAAGATATGGCAGAAGGTGTAAGGCAGGTTACAAACACCACAAAATTGACTATTATCAGCTCTTGTTTTTCAGGGAAGAGCTGTTGGTGTCTCTGCGATTGTTTCTTTTAAAACAACTTCAACACCCCGTTGTAGCCTAAAAGGGATATTTTGAAATTAAAGGAGCAGACAATGATGTAGAAAACACTATTACGCTGTTGTTGGCAGTTTGTGCTCTGGCAGTTCTGGTTAGACCATCCCAAAAGGTGAGCCCTGGCAAAGGTAGGGGCAGAGCAGGTTTTAGGGCAAGCAAAGCCTTCATGTCCTCACCTTAGGGGAGAAGCTTGCTGACAGGAGATACAATCCAGGTGCTTGAAGTCATGGGCAGGTCAGAGAAAACGAGGAGGGAGCATCAGTTTTCTGTTTCTGACAGGAAATTATGATGCAGCAGGGCTAAAATAAACAGGAGGAAGTGCTTTTTCACACAACATGCTATTAAATGTGTCACCCTGCCACAGGACGTGCTGCCACCTGATAGCATCGGGGGCAGTGGGACTGATGGGAGCTTTAAAACCAACAAAGCAGGTATGGGAAGTTCCTGAGCTGTGGTGGCTGCCTGGACTTCCCTTGTCTTTAATCCCCAGTCATCACTTCCCCCTGTGTTCTTCCCACCGAGCAGGGTGGGAGTGTCTGGTTTAGATGTAGAGTTCAGAAATCTGTAAAACAGCTATAAAAGCTAAATATAAAATGATTTATTGCTGATGTCAGGGCTGGCAAGCCCCAGTGGCTATCAGCCCTGCAGAAAGTTATGTGGATACCAAGGAGTGCCTCTGAGGAAAAGCTCAGCATCAAGGAGGTGCCCATGAGGGTAATTTCTCATGGTGTGAGTGCCTTGAAGTGCTTCACAGGGATGTTTTTGTTTAGGCTCATAGGCTTCAAATTAAAAGATGCCAAGATGATTTTGTCTGAATTGGCTTGCCTTTTTTTTTTTTTATTTCAAGGAAACTGACACTGATTTCATTGAGAGCTTCAGGGGCTGAAACAGTGGCATTATCTTTGCAGTTCATTTGGATTTTTCCTAGTCAGATAGTTGTTGTCAGTCTTGGACTCCTGTGGATGTATTTGGACTGTGCTAAAATTAATTTCATGAGCATTTAATTGACAATATTGATGAATTTGGCTTCCTTAGGTCCTACATTTTGGGTTGAGTTCCCCAGCTCTCTTATCCTCACTGAGCTTCCTGAATCTTCTGCAGTTTGACTAGTTGAAAGGTAGACATGAGAACTGAGCAAGGTTGCTCAGTGCTGCCTTTGATGGTGTGGTTCCGTGGATCTCTGTGATCCTAAATGGACTGTGAGTTCAACCTTGAAGTGGCAGAGGTTAGAACCCTGCCCATGCCCTCTCCTCCCCCCCAAAAAAAAAGCCCCAAAACCAGTGTTAATGTGGGATTGATGTAGTTTCTCCCACAAAGGATGGGCAGAAGTGAAGGATTGTCTTTGCTGTACCCCTGCTGTTGTAAAGCCAAGATGAGCACTTGGGTTTGCTGGTTTGTGCATTGACGATGCTATCCCGAGGTTGATTGCTGAATAATAAATATATCTTTCTCTGAAGACACTCCTTGGTTATTTTGTGAGCACCACTGGGGTCTCCTGCCTTAGGTGGCATCCCTGTAGCTGGGAGAGGATCAGATATTTCTGCTTTCACCCCACACCTGCTCAGGCTGTGAAGCTCTTGAGGGACTCTGCCATTCCCAATGCTCTGAACAGCCAGCAGGTATCTGGATGTGTGAGTGATCTCTGAAATTCTCAGGTTCCCCACAGAGCAGCATTTATTCTAAAGGTCCTCCTTACCTCACAGGTGATGTCCATCCTGGTCCTGACCTGATCGGAGCTCTACGGTCCTGGTAAAAGGAGCTTGTGGACTCTGGATCAGTGCCACTGTGCCCTTGAGCTGGGCAAAGTGCAGACACTTCTGATCAAAACAACTGGGCTGGCCCAACACTCCTTGATCCAGAGTCTGTAAATTCTCCCCAGGCTGCACAAGTGGGTCTTTCTCTGTGACCACACCAAGCTCTGACTCTGCACCTCTGCCTGCCTCCCTGGCCTGTTTTGTTTCAAAATAAGGCCTTCCTGGCACAGAGGGTGGGAGAGGCACCTGTAGACCATATCTGATTCAACATCTTGCTTCAGTTTTTCCATGCTAAGTGACATCCCTGCTGTCCTGAGGTGAATTTTGCTGGAGCTGAAGGCACACAGGTTTGTGGGTGGTTGGCTTGTGTGGAACCTGCTTGGCTGGGTCATTAAATAAGATGGTTTTCTTGAGTCCTAGTTGTTCCCTGTGTCCAGGCAAATTTGAATTGACATGGACTAAAATTGCCAGGAAATTGTAGAACAAGTGATGAGGAAGAAAGTTGGAATTGGGAGCTAAACACTTCACTGTCAGAGAATGGTGAAATTGGATGTAGTGCTGTGACGAGGTGGGTTTGTGTATTGTACATGGACAGGAGATAAACAAAGTTATTAGACTTGGAAATACTCTAGGAAAAGCCACTCAGCCTGCAGGTTTATGTATGTTGGTACACCCTGGTGAATACCTGTAGCAGGAGAATTGGTGAGAAAGTGTGAAGTTGACAGAATATTAATACACAGGCTGGTGAACATAATCACTGTTCTTTGGCTGTGTATAGTCACACAATTCATCAGTGGCATTTGCGTCAGGAACACACATTTAACTGGCATCAGTGCTGCCCTCTGAGGCATTATTTCTGAGAGGGATGCTTAAATACAAGTGTGTGACTTCTAAAGTGTCTTCTTGAGGATGGGGATCCCACACTGAACCAGAGCAGCCACATCCTGTCTGGGTGCAGAGCAGTAGCCTTGGCCTGCTGTGATTTCTGCCTGTCTGGAGTATCCTGTATAGAAATTGGCCACAGCCACATATTCTGCAGCCAAGGAGTGTGAGCTGCTCTCCACTCGTGTCTGAAATCTGGCAGAGGTCTTTCCCTCATCTTTGGTGTGGGTTTTCTTTAATGAGATACAGATGACACGTTCCTTCAAAGCTGCTCGTATTTTAAGACTTAAAAGATCATCCAAGATCAGCCTTGGACCTTTTAACTTTAACTGAGCACTAAGTCCCTGGTTTTCTCCAAATTGTTGTGTTTGTACAGCAGATGTGTAGATTTCGGGGCAGAACAAGAAATCCTGTACACGAGAAGTGTCATGGTAAAGCCTTGATCAGGTTGTCCCGTATGGGACTGATTTCCTTCAGCTGGTTGTTTGCAATGGGGAAATGATTATGGGAATATTTTGAAGTATGTTCTGTTTAGGTATCGTTCTGTGCCATATGGAATTCTTTTCTCATCTTTTTTCTCCGTTGTTTTTGTGTGTTTGTGTGTTGAATTACATCAGATGTAATTTAACATGGAGGTTTTGGCTTTAGATCTGACACCTCTGAGCTGCTCCTTGTACCTTCCCAAAGGCTGGCACCTCTTCCTGGGCTGGAGTTTTCATCCTCACAGCCATTTGAGGAGTTGATTTGCTTTTCCTCATACCTGACTCTTGTAAGCTTCAGTTGTTTTGATGTAGGTAAAAAGGAGGTGAAAAAAACCCTTCCTTGGAAAATTTTAAAAATATCAGTGAGTTTGTAACCCACCAGAAGTGGAAAGCTCAGAGAGACAGAACTTGGCAAACACTTTCCTTTGTGCCAAGTTTGATTTATATTGTTTCCAGAAACCCCAGTTGGGAAAAGCATCAAACGAAAGGTTCTGGATATAGAAAATGCACCATTTTTGTAGTTTCCTGTTGCTTCCTCATTTCTGTATGGAGGGCTCTGGCATGGAAAATCCTGGCTGTGGCTCTGGCTTGTGGGCAGCCAGAAACCCCCAGTCCCAACCCAGGACTCCCAGACCTCTCTCCAGTTTGCCCCACGGGCTCTGCAGAGTCTCACTCACAGCTGGCAACTGCAGCTCAGTCGAGGCCCTTTTCAGGGTCACTCTGTCTTCATTAACTGGGCGAGGATTAGTCATATTAAGATCCTAATTGGTTGGGCTGTGTGCCTGACAGCATGCAGCATCAGTGGGAGCCTTCCCAGCACGTGGGAGGGTGTGGATGGGATGAAGGCTCTGGCTGTGTGCACATTTCAGCTGCAGGAGCCACGAGTGTTGCTGTGACAGCTCCTGCCCTGCTCACCCAGACATGGGCTGGCAGGAGCTGGCAGCTCTTGGCTGCTGCCTTCTCCTGCCTAATCTCTGCTGACAGGGATGTCCAGCCAGGGTGGACACTGGGTAACTCAGGGCCTCCATAGCTAATTTGAAACCCTTCTTGCTTTAGCTCCCTTGTCTCCAAAAACTGAAGGGGGAAGTGCTTGTATTCTGCTTTCTCAGCTGATGCCAGGGATGTTTCCTCTTTCCCCAGCTGCTCTGTGAGAGGCTGCAGCCATGTCTGACTTTGTGGAGAGCGAAGCAGAGGAGTCAGAGGAAGAGTACAACCAGGATGGGGAGGTTGTACCCAGAGTAACCAAGAAGTTTGTAGAGGAAGATGAGGATGGTGAGTTTGCTGAATTGTCAGTGTTCCTTGCTGTTCTATTCTGCATCCCGTGACTCTGCAGATGGAGCAATAACTGTGCTATAATAGCAAGGCCATCTGTAGTCGATAATCTCAGCTGTTTGAGTGCTTCCCTTCCTCCAAGTGGTTTTTATAATTGGCAATAAAAAAAATACACTGCTTCACCCCCGTGGGACTTACAGTCACACAATTTGATAGTAAATGGTAAAAGCAGAGGAATTCTCCCAGTGTGACCACTCCACCTGTTCCCTCTGCAGAGAGAGCACGAGACAAGAAGTGGGGATCTGGCAGGAGCAGCTGGCTGGGTTCTGTGTCAGTAAAAATATTCAGTTAAAACTCTGTGTGGATGGTGTAGAAGAAAATGCTGCTCGCACAGAGCCAGGTCTCAGTGAATAACCAGTAAGTGTCTAACCTATGCTGCTCTCCATCCCAGATGAGGAAGAGGAGGAGCTAAACCTCGATGATCAGGATGAGCAGGGGAACCTGAAAGGATTCATTAATGATGATGATGATGAGGAAGAGGAGGAAGAAGCCAGCGACTCTGGAGACTCCGAGGATGACGTTGGCCACAAAAAGAGAAAGCGCAGTAAGTTTGTGATGATTGTTACTAGCAGGGCACAACTAGCTGACACCTCTGCCCTGGGTGTCTGCACTGGCTGGGTAAGCTGTACCCTTTTGGGCTTAGTGCATTTCCAGATTAGTAAAAGGGAGAGTGTGACTTACCTCTGGTCTCCTGTTCAGCTTTTGATGACCGCCTGGAGGATGATGACTTTGACCTCATTGAAGAAAACTTGGGTGTTAAAGTCAAAAGAGTGAGTTGTGTTTCCATGCTGCTGTTAGTGGTGGGGTGTGTCTTGGCACCGAGGGTGGGCTTCAGCCTGGAGTGAGCAGACAGTGCCTCCCATCACCTCCTGCCCTCTTGGAAAGGAAGACCTGAGTGCTTGAAGGAAGCAGGATCTCTCCCTGCCAAAGCAACTGGGACCTGGCTGCCTAGAGTTGGCAAAACACTCTTTTTTTCTGGTCCTCAAGTCTGCTGTGCTCCTCCCTTCCCACCTCTGCATGACAATCTCATCTTCCATTCTCCTGTGGTGCTAACCTCAAGGTCAGCACAGGCTGTTATGGGCTCTAAAGCTCTTTCTGTAACATTAGAGTCACATCAGCCAGCCAGCACTGGTGGTGACAGCATGCAAGTGACACAGGCATGGCTCCTGAGGGGGTGGCTCTTCTCCCCTGTGTGCCTGTGCCATGCTGGGCTCCATCCTGCTCCCTTCCCAGGTGCCTGCAGAGGAAGTGCAGTGCTGAGCCAGGAATTGTGAGCACTAACAAGGCATTTTCCTTGCAGCAAAAATTCCGGCGTGTGCGAAAAATGTCTGACGATGAGGATGATGAAGCAGAAGATTACGGAAAGGAAGAACATGAGAAGGAAGCCATTGCTGAAGAAATCTTTCAGGATGGTGAAGGCGAGGAAGGAGGGGAGGCTGTGGAAGCTCCTGTTGCTCCACAGGAAGAGGAAGAGGAGGAGGAGGAAGATGAATCTGGTAAGTGTGGATGGTCAGTTACATCCAAAGTTTGTCCTAGGATTAAAGCACAGGAACGAAGTTCAGACTTTCCCTGAGCTAAAAGTATCTAAAGTCTATGACCCTGTCATGATGTTGGTCTGATTAGTACAATCCTTAGAATTAAACATTTCTGGGTGACAGGTTTACTTTGTCTGTCTGAACCACTTTGTGCAGAAGCACATTATGTGTGCTGAGGTCTTGAATACCTCTCCTAAGATGCCTCAAAAATTAAAATGCTTCAAAGGAAGGCACCCAAGGCACAGTTTAGTACCTCATAGCACAGTGCATGCCTGCCCTACCCCTTCAGCATCAGCCTGTCACTGCTGCTGTTACCATACCAAAAGAGTTTCAAGAATTTTTTTCTACGGTCCAAAGCAGCCAGGCCTTTCCTGATTTTATTTTCAGTGCACTGAGCTGCAACTAATTGCCAAACGGCTTTGCCTGTGTCTGGAAGTTTGTTCCAGCTTGTTACTGTGGTTCAGGCTCCTGGGCTGTGTGAGGTTGGTGTAGGAGATGCTGTGGGTAGCTGGGCTGACTGACAGCCAGCAGCAGCCCAAGTGTGGTGGAGGCTCATAGTTGCACTGGCTGAGCTTTGTCAGAGGTACCAGTTATATATCCAAATTTCCTGACCACTGAATTGTTTCTCAATGCCCAGACATCGATGACTTCATCGTGGATGATGATGGACAACCTCTGAAGAAGCCAAAATGGAGAAAGAAGCTTCCAGGATACACAGATGCGTAAGTATTGATTGGAAGCTGGCCTGGAGCCTTGAAAATAGTGCACAGCTCACTTGGTTCTTGCAGCTGCAGAGTGATTCAGCTTGTGGTTGGATGCTGCTGGTCTTCTTCCCAGAGGAAACCTGGTAAATTTAAACACAGAGCTTTAGTGTGTGTTTTCTGAAATGTTTGACTCCTTCCTTTCTCCCCTGGATTTTTTTAAAGGGATACCAAAACCAGGCCTGTAAGAGAAATATGTTTGCTGTAAAGCTCAGAATTTGTATCTGTCCATGATTTTTTAATCTGAGCAGAAAACTAAAGCTTAGACTTGGCTACCCCTGTCCTCCTCTGTGTGGCTGGAAAGGTGTTCTCTGACCTGCACTGTGGGGCTGAACAATAGGGTTTTTTTTGCCTTCCAGTGCTTTGCAGGAAGCCCAGGAAATCTTTGGTGTGGACTTTGACTATGACGAGTTTGAGAAGTACAACGAGTACGATGAGGAGATGGAGGAGGAGTATGAATACGAGGATGAGGAAACCGAAGGGGAGACCCGAGTGCGCCCCAAAAAGACGACCAAGAAACGCGTCAGTCGCCGCAGCATCTTTGAGATGTATGAGCCCAGTGAGCTGGAGAGCAGTCACCTTACAGACCAGGACAACGAGATCCGCATGACAGACATGCCTGAGAGGTTCCAGGTGAGGGAAGGAGCTGCAGCTCTGCAGGCAGGAAGCATTTTGCCTGCCAGGCCTGGGACCTGCAGGCCAGCTGGCTGCTGGATGGATTTTGGAATCTCTTTTTTCTTTCTTTGGTGACCCTACCTGTCAAATGTACACACTAAAGCTCTGCATTCAGACACATCAGTGACATGGGGGCTGTTGTACCTGTGTGAGCCTGGGTTTAGCTCCAGTCTCAGCTTCCCTCTGGCCACTGGGTGCCAGTGTTGCACTGCTGAAGTGCAGGGATTGGGCTCTGCTGGGATGGCGTTATGCAGGATGATGTTAGGAATCCCTTGAGCTGGACATTTGGAGAGCAAGATGCAATGCCAGAAAAGGGGTGGGGAGGTTTCTAGCCTACCTGTATGCCAGCCAACACAAAACTGCTGTAACCCACTTTACTCAAAGTGATGAGACTTAAACTGCTCTCAGTACAAAGTGCTCCTTGGGTTGTGAGGAATCCCTGTGATGTCTCATATTTTTCTCTTAATTTTACCCTATATTCAGATTTTCACTGAACAATCCATTTCCCTTTAGTGCATGTTAATGTAATTCTGTGCAGAGGTTTGTTACCCTCCTCTGTGAAATGGGATGTGTGAAGCTGCCAGTTTTCCAAAGGACCTTTTTTCCCTTGCCAGTCTGTAAACACAAGGGAATGCTGTCTGTGATGTCTGCTGGCTGTAGGTGGCCTGTTCACACATTTTCATGGATATCAGTGGTGATTAGAGCAGCACTTCTGAAAGAGAAGTGGCTGAGACTGAGAGAGGCTTTGGAGCTGCTTTATGTTCTGTTATTCTACAGCTGCAGCAAGCAAAGTGGTAACAAGGCACAGATAGATTGGAGCACAGGGTGTAACTGCAGAAAATTTGTGAGTCTGATGGGAAGTGGAAGTATCCTCATTTGATTTTCACAGCAGACTTTGCACTGTTGCAGGCCTTTCCACAAGCCTTTGACAGAATTGTAGCTGCCTTTATCTAGTGTAAAGCTGATGCAGTTTCCTGTGTGCTCAGAAGGTGCAGACATTGAAGTGATATCCTTGGCACCCCATAGGTGGGAGTCCCCAGAGGTAACCTGCAGCTCAAAACAATAATTTCCAGGCGTCTTGGAAACATGGCACTGCAAGCCCTGGTGTTGCACATGCCTCTGCTCATGCTGTTGTCTCTTCCCAGCTGAGATCCATCCCGGTGAAGAGTGCTGAAGATGATGAGCTGGAGGAAGAAGCTGACTGGATTTACAGGAATGCATTTGCAACGCCCACCATCTCCTTGCAGGTAAAGGACTGTGCCTGGGACATGGTCCAGGAGGTCTGCTGATGGAAATGTGGTGCCCAATACACCTTCATTTCTGGTTTTGAGCAGGTCGTTTAACATGTGTGTCTTTGGTTTTGCATCCATGAAACAGAGCAAAAAAGAACCCAGAAATTGTGAAAGAACCACAGTTTCTCAGCCTTAGCCTGTGACTGCTCTTTTAGGGGGTCAGATCAGGAATAGAGTGAGCACAATGTGTTTCTCCTTTTTAGGAAACTTCTGACTACCTTGACCGTGGGCAGGCCAGCAGCTTTGGCCGCAAGGGGCCCAGCACCATCCAGAAGATCAAAGAAGCCCTGAATTTCATGAGAAATCAGCATTTTGAGGTAATCTAGCAACTTCTTTTTCTTTACCAAAGTCTGTCTCCTTAATTCTGACAGGATTAGCAGGGCTGCTGGAAACATTTAGGGCACATAGAAGGGGCTGAGATACCATCCCTGGTTGCCTCCGCTGTGATAAAATGATGCTCCATTTGGAGCTGCAGCTCATCTTATGTGAGCTGTGGCAATGTAGGTTTATCAGGTCTGTTTGACAGAGCTGCTTGCCCTTCTTTCCTTTATTCTGGAGAAATTGATGCTGAATGAGGTGGGGAAATGACAGTCTCTTGAGCCTAGCTTGGTCCATCCAGTCTATACTCTGAGGTGTTTCCTGATGTGACAGAAGTTTTTTGGCCTGTGTGGTGTATTCTTTGGTGCAGTAAGAGCTTGCCCCATTGGTTTATTCTTCCACGTGGAACAGGAGCTCTGTCTGGGCTCCTGGCTGCCAGGAACAGCCCAGTCCCCTGCACAGTGGTGATGAGTCTCATTTCTGATCCAGGTCCCGTTCATCGCCTTCTACAGAAAGGAGTATGTGGAGCCAGAGCTGCATATCAACGACCTGTGGAGAGTCTGGCAATGGGATGAGAAGGTGAGGAGTATTTTCACTGCTGGTTGTCCCATCAATATTTAACATGTCTTTTCACCTAGCCTTATGCTTTCAGCAGAGTTTGGTTTTACCGTGTTTGGGTTTACCAATGTCTTTTTGCATGTTTGCTGTCGTGTGGTGGTAAAGGGATATCTGACAAAATAGGATTCACAAAAATCCTGCCCCTTCACTGAGTTCCTTTTGTGTAGTGACTCTTCCTGCCAGCAGTGCAGGTTGCTTCTCTACTACCAGATCCAAACCTTGATTGTTTTGGATTTTTTCTGTTAATATAATACATCTCTGAGATGAGAGCTGCCATGTGTCACGTTTGGGTTTGGCTGTGGATGAAGATTTTGATGATTCTTTTTATATGACAAATATCCCAAGATCCTAGAAATCCCTATTTGGGAAGGGAGGAGAGAGAACACTGCAATGGGTTGTTTCACTGGAATTCTTTTGTTGTGTCAGTGGACCCAGCTGAAGATCCGCAAGCAGAACCTGACACGACTTTTTGAGAAGATGCAGGCCTACCAGTATGAGCAAATCTCTGCTGACCCAGACAAGCCCTTGGCTGATGGAATAAGGGCCCTGGATACTACTGACATGGAGAGGTAGAGTGCTATTACTTTTACATTCATTCCAAAATTAAAATGTGCATTGACTTGCCCAAACAGCACAAACTCTCTGGCCACTGCAGAGCACACACAAAGCCAATAATGAGAAATACTTAAAATTTCTTTTGGAAGATGAGTCCAAGGGCTCCTCTTCTGCCTGACTTGTGTCATAGCAGCTCCCCTGAGTGCTCTGAGCATGACCTAGCTGCAGGCATGGTGTAATATGCTGGCTTTCTGTAGGCTGAAGGACGTGCAGTCCATGGACGAGCTGAAGGACGTGTACAATCACTTCCTGCTGTACTATGGGAGAGACATCCCCAAGATGCAGAATGCTGCCAAGGCTGCTCGCAAAAAGCAAAAGCGTATCCGGGAGGATGGTGAAGAGGAGGAAGGTTTGTCTCCCCCACACTTCATAGTTTTCTCATTGTGGGCTGCTTGAAAATCCTGGTTCAAAAGAATAGGAAGAAAGCTTGGTGAAAAGGCCATGTGTTTGCACAGAGCATCTCTGCTGGTCATTTCTGTCTTGAGTTAGTCCCAGGTCTTTCAGGCACCCCTGAAAATGTTTAAGGTTTGCCCCACAAGGTGCTTTCCAATGGAAGATGAGTGCCACCTCTTGTGTCAAGGGGCCAAATCAAGGATCAGCCACCTTGATGTGTGTTTTAATGTACAACCCAGAGGCACTGCTATTAAAACTGCCCTTAAACTGAAGATAGTGCTTTCAGGGTCTTTTTCCAACCCTGAATAATTCTAAGGCTACCGTGACCTCTGAGATTCCTTTGTGGGATTTAGAAGCTCTGTTGCACAGTGTACATTGTGTTTAATCTCTTTGCTGTGCTCCTGACATGCTCCAGCTGTCTGGATGCCTCTCTAATGTATCCTTCCTACAGGTGAAGGGGAGGATGCAGAGGATGATGAGCAGAAGGGCCCTGAGCTGAAGCAGGCTTCCCGAAGGGATATGTACACCATCTGCCAGGCAGCTGGGCTGGGTAAGGCTGTGCTCTGTCCTGCTGAGTGTGCAGTGCCCTGGCCCACGTGCTCTGCTGGGTGCTGTGACTTACCTGTGGAAGGAAGACTGGTAATTTTGCTCAGTATTAGCTACAAGACCCTTGTCCTCATTGTTTTTTTGTTTGTTTTTTCACTTTTACCAGATGGCCTGGCTAAGAAATTTGGTCTGACACCTGAGCAGTTTGGTGAAAATCTCCGAGACAGTTACCAGCGTCATGAGACAGAGCAGTTCCCCGCAGAGCCCCTGGAGCTGGCCAAGGATTATGTGTGTAGGTCAGTGTGGGGGGACCTTTGTGGAGGTCCTGTGGGTGTGACACAGGTGAGGGGATCTGGGGACATTCTTCTAAGCCTTCACGTTGCCTTTTTGCTTGTAGTCAATTCCCAAGCCCCGAAGCTGTGCTGGAAGGAGCTCGGTACATGGTGGCTTTGCAGATCGCCAGGGAGCCCTTGGTCAGACAGGTGCTGAGACAGACTTTCCAAGAACGAGCTAAAATCAACATTTCACCAACCAAAAAGGGGAAGAAGGTAAGGAAGGGAGCTCTGACTCTGTGGATAATTTCAGGGAACAACCTAAATAACACACAAATGCTTGTTTGGCCATGTGAGTGGCAATTCTGAATAAATCTCAGGGCAGCACTAAACTGGGCTGTTGCAGAGCCCAGCTCAGCAGCATGCTGCATTTTTAGTCTCAGCATTTTACCAGATGAGATGTTGCCTTCAATTAGTGAAACAGTCTCTGTTTCTCTGGGACTGGGAAGCAATTCCACTGTGTCCTGCTGGGGAAGGAAATGCAGACTGGCAGGCATAGGGCTGAGGGGGTATTGAATAAAAACCATTGTCTGCTGTGGCATACAGAAGGGTCTTTCTTCATAAATGCCCTGTGTGCATGCTGACTGTCTCTTCTCTTTCCCAGGATATTGATGAAGCCCACTATGCCTATTCCTTTAAATACATGAAGAACAAGCCTGTGAAGGAGCTGCGAGATGACCAGTTCCTGAAAATGAGCCTGGCAGAGGATGAGGCACTGCTCACTATAGATATCAGCATTGACATGAAAGGAGTGGAGGGGTGAGTTCCCACTGGCTGTGCCATCTCTGACTTGGCAGAGCTCATTCATGCAGTGTTCTTAGAGCTCCTCTCTATCCCAAACTAGTCCTGAAAGTCATGGCCTGCACCTCAAAGTCAAGCAGCCTCTCAGGGTCTTGCTTTTTTTCATCATCTCGGTGAAAGCTTTAGCAGACATCTGTCTTGAAGGCAAACTCTGAAGCCCTTGGGATTTTTGAGGAAGATGATGATTGTTTCCCAACCAACTTGATTCCTTCCCTGCACATCTGAGTGGCCATGCTGTGCAGTATAGGTGTGCTGGAGTGGCTGTGATCTGTCTACAGCATCACTTCTGCAGTTAAAGCAGCATTTGATGGGAGGCTTGGCTCTTCCCTAATTTTTCCAAGCAGCGACCCGAATCCAAGGTGCTGCTATTGCAACCCTGTGCAGGAATCTGCTGGTGATGTATCCATTGCAGGTACCTGGAGCCTTCCTGTATCTCCTCTTCTCCTTTCTTGCAGTTATGGCAGTGACCAGACATACTTTGAGGAGATCAAGCAGTTCTATTACCGGGATGAGTTCAGCCACCAGGTGCAGGAGTGGAATCGGCAGCGTACCATGGCCATCGAGCGCTCCCTCAACCAGTTCCTCTACGTGCAGATGGCCAAAGAATTAAAGAACAAGCTGCTAGTGGAGGCCAAGGAGTATGTACTCAAGGTGAGATGGGGCACAGGTGGGTTTGAGTTGGAGCTGGGGTTGCAAACACAATCCTGCAGTGTTCTGGGCATAGCTGCTGACAGGTCTTAGACAGGTTCTTGGGGAGGAGGAGGAGGCAGGAATTGAGTCTGGTTCTGCTTTCCCTCCAGGGAAAGGCTATGCCAAGGCTCCTGCAGTGGATTTTCTCACTCCTCTTTGCCCTTTCTTTGCTCTCCCAGGCTTGCAGCCGCAAACTGTACAACTGGCTAAAGGTTGCTGCGTACCGGCCGGATCAGCAAGTGGAGGAAGACGATGATTTCATGGATGAAAACCAAGGGAAGGGGATCCGGGTGCTGGGCATTGCGTTCTCATCAGCCAGGTAGGAGCAGGGGAATGGCCTCTGGATGCATGTCCAGCTATAGCACTCCTCCATGTCTGAGTGATCTCTGTTTGGCAGGGACCACCCCGTGTTTTGTGCCCTCGTTAATGGAGAGGGTGAGGTGACAGATTTCCTCCGATTGCCACATTTCACAAAGAGAAGGAATGCCTGGCGTGAGGAGGAGAGGGAGAAGAAGGTGAGCTTGGTGCAGCTGCCACTGAGATGAATGTAGGTAGCTCAGAACAGAAACCCTCTGGCTTTTCTACTCTGATTTTCTACTTTTCTTTCCAGGCCCAGGATATTGAAACCTTGAAAAAATTTCTCCTCAACAAGAAGCCTCACGTGGTGACAATTGCAGGCGAGAATAGGTCAGTCTTCGTGTTCTTTCAACTTCCCAAGTCTCTTTGCAATCCTTTCCTTGTGCCTGTCTACATTTCATTGTTTGCAGGACCCAGCTCTGTGCTCTCCCCTCAATCCCCTTGGCTGTCTCTCTGTAGGGATGCTCAGATGCTGATGGAGGATGTAAAGAGAATTGTTCATGAGCTGGACCAAGGGCAGCAGCTGTCCTCGATTGGAGTGGAGCTGGTGGACAATGAACTAGCCATCCTCTACATGAACAGCAAGAAGTCTGAGGTGAACCTTCTGTTACTCCAGCTCTCCCTTAATCCATTGCTCATTTGTGCTGTGTCATCCTCCATTTGTTGTGCTGGCCTTGCATCATCCTCTGTCTCATATGATCCATCTGGACAGTCACATACTGGTCTTTGGATCAAGGCAAAACATCTTAGGCTTCCCTGAAGAGATCAGCGCCAGCAGATGCACAAAGTGGATATTGATGTAGTCAGAAATGAGTGAGATTGTTCCATTACTAATAGCAGCAGAGCTCCTGGGAGCCTTTGACCTCAGCTTTCTTTGCCTTGAGCACAAAGTGCTTCCTTGCTCCAGTCCCTGTCTGATGTGTTTTTGCTGCTTGTGGTACAAAGTGTGAAAACACCATGAGGTGAAAACACCCTGATTCTGTGTCCTGTTGCAGAATGAATTCCGGGATTACCCCCCTCTGCTGCGTCAGGCTGTGTCCCTCGCCCGCCGCATCCAGGACCCCCTCATTGAGTTTGCCCAGGTCTGCAGCTCTGATGAGGATATTCTCTGCCTGAAGCTCCATCCTCTGCAGGTAAATTTTCCTTGGGCAAGGAAGATCCTTCTCTGCAAGAGAAAGTGGCCTGTGAGCGTTTGCTTTCAAAGAAAAGGTTTCCAAATTGAATTTGTGCAATTTCTGCCCGTTCTGTGCCATATTCAGACTACACAGCACCTTTTTTTCTTGCTTCTTATCAGCCTTTAGGCTGTTCTCAGGGGTAACTCTGAGGTGCAACACAGCTCCTGGGAGCTAGTGTGTTGTGTTTGTCTCCTGGCAGAGGGTTGCACAGATCCGTCTTTTCCAAGGCTAACACCTCTTGTCTCTGCCAGGAGCACGTGGTGAAGGAGGAGCTGCTGAACGCGCTCTACTGCGAATTCATCAACCGTGTGAACGAGGTGGGGGTGGATGTGAACAGAGCCATTGCTCACCCCCACAGCCAGGCTTTGCTGCAGTACGTGTGTGGCCTGGGACCACGGAAGGGCACTCACCTGCTGAAGGTAAGGAGGCTTCAGTCCCTGCCTACAAAAACAGCACATCACCAATGCTCTGGGAGTGCTCAGGAGATGAGTCAGGGTCCTGTGTGCCAGGTGCAGCTGACAGCTCTGTTGATGTGTGTTTTTTACCTCACTGTGCCTTGCCCCGAAGCTACACGTGGACTCGTGTCCTTGATAGACCCAAGCAGCTCAGCAGATCTGTCAATCCCAGCCAGCTCCCAAACCCACAGGAGTGGATGTGCTGTCAGAGCATCAAGACACCTCCACAGTGTAGAAAACACGAGGCAAAAAGCCAACGCTTTTCCTGAGAGTTGGAGCCGTGATGATGTGGAATCATCATCTTTCACACAGTGTTGAGACACTGGCAGGGAGCAACAGCTTAAGAATTGTGATGGGCATGTGTCACATGCTTTAAACACTGCAGTGTGCAGTGTGAATACTCTGCTTTTCCTAGAAAATCACAATGCTTTGGGTTGGAAAGGACCTTTAAGACCATCTAATTCCAGCCCTTGGCCATCAGCACAAATACCTTCCACTAAAGCAGGTTACTCAGAGCCCCATCCAGCCTGGCCTTGAACACTTCCAGGGCTAGGAAATCCACAACCTCTCTGGGCAACCTTGTGTTTGAATAGCAGGATTTATACTCTTGCCTCTCTCAGGGTTTATGTCCTTGCCTCTCTCTGCAGATCTTAAAACAAAACAACACTCGTCTGGAGAACAGGACCCAGCTGGTTACGATGTGTCACATGGGACCCAAAGTGTTTATCAACTGTGCTGGCTTCATCAAAATTGATACAGCATCACTGGGTGATAGGTGGGTATTGGGTTGTACTCGATGTTCTGCAGGGTGTGGAGTTAGTGTGAGCAACAGGCTGAAGCAATCACCTTCCCTGAGTTCGTGTTCCTGGAGTTTCTGTGTGGCCTCTCTGACTTTTGGCCAAGTTCAGGTATTGCTGGTTATTAATCTGATTCTTAAGGGCAGCTAAAGTTGCACAGCAGTGGTATGAGCTGCAGAACACGAATTATATATGGCTTGCTCTGTTGTGAAAGACCCTTTGTGGTCAAGAGGAACTAAATTGAAACTAGTCGTTCCCTTACAGTTGTCATGCAGTCATCAGTAATCCATGGGCACTTCAGTTTAGTTTCTGCCTGGTCCTACCAACAGTATTTTATTTTTCTGAAATTTTAAACTTGAGAAATAATTCAGCAGTTTGGTTTCTTCCTAAAGCAGTAGCAAGACTGGGAAGTTTATAGAGCATTAAGATACTGGTAACTACACCAGAGGTGCTTTGAGGACAGCTGTACCTTTGTTTCTGAACCTGACTGCTTTGCATAGATGTGTCACATACTGGAAACGTGCTTTCTCCAGGGTTTTTTGGTCTTTGATAAGCAATCTGAGAAAAACATTTGACTGAATCCCTGATTTCTGAGTGATCCAACCCTTAATCCCTTGATTCTTGCAGGATACAAATCCCAGAGATGCTGGGGGCAAAGTGTAACCCATCCAAACAGCTTGCTGGCAGCACTGAATTTGTATGAGGAGAAGTCAGGGAGAAACTGCAGAAAGCTATGTGCTCAGCTGTAGTACACAGGGATCAAATCCACCCAGCATCCAAAATGCCTGGCTCTATCTTTGGAGCTGCAGACTGGAATTTGCCAGGTCTTGCCTTGGCTCCTGTTGATTTAGCAATGAATAATTCACAGTGTCCTTTTTGAAGTACTTTGTTCCACGGAGGGCAGTGGTGGTGCTCAACAGTGTGCTTGATTATTGAGCTGCAGGAACAGCTGGAACCCTCAGAGCCCTGATCTGAACATTGGTTTTATTTCAGCACTGATTCCTACATTGAAGTCCTAGATGGCTCTAGGGTCCATCCTGAAACCTATGAGTGGGCAAGGAAAATGGCAGTGGATGCCTTGGAATACGATGAGTCAGCTGAGGATGCTAATCCTGCAGGAGCTCTGGAGGAGATCCTGGAAAACCCTGAGCGCCTGAAAGACCTGGATCTTGATGCCTTTGCTGAGGAACTGGAAAGACAGGTGCATTGGGGGTTCCTGGTGCTGAGAAACAGAGGGGAAGCTCTGCTGCCCACATGGGATTCTCCTGTTTTATAGCTGGTGACCCTTATCCTTTTAAGGAGCTGGGCATTAGCTGTGCTGTCATAAAATGTATAAACAGCCATGATGAGCACTCAGTGTCTCACAGTGGCATGTAATAAATGCTTGCAGAAAGTACACGTAGGGCAGGAGACAGTAATTAGATGATTTAAGCTCTTTTCCCTGAATTTTTTTCTAAATATGTTTGTCCTTTTGACTTCCTTAACATCCTGTGACTGAGTTTCACCATTTGTTGGTACCTGCTGCAATCCCCTTTTTGAAATTTGCTGTTTGAGAAATTCCTTGAGTCCTTCCTTAACTTACCCTGGCTTCCCTACTGACCTTCTTCCTGCTGCTCATGCCATTATAACCTTTGAATCCCACACAGGGCTATGGTGACAAGCACATCACTTTGTATGACATTCGAGCTGAGCTGAGCTGCAGATACAAGGACCTGAGAACACCATACCGTTCTCCCAACACAGAAGAAGTCTTCAACATGCTGACCAAAGAAACTCCAGAGACATTTTATATAGGTACATCCCTGTTTTCTGTCATCCTAAGCTGACACAGGATGTGTGAAGGTGGGGCAAAGGGATCTTGGTGAGTGTGATGTTGGGACAGTGATGTGGTGGAGAGTAAGGAAGCTTTTTGAGTACCTGCATGGTCTTCTAACAGCTTCCTGCATAAAAAACAGCTTCAGATGGAGGGAACTGCCCAGCTCTGCAGTTTTTCATTCTTTCCTTCCCCTCTCCCTTCATAACCACAGGTAAAATGATCATCTGCAACGTGACTGGGATTGCCCACAGACGCCCACAGGGAGAGAGCTACGACCAGGCGATACGGAACGATGAAACTGGCCTTTGGCAATGCCCTTTCTGCCAGCAGGACAACTTCCCAGAGCTCAGTGAGGTGGGGCTGCTTCTCCTGACAGGCCTGCCTTTGTCAGGAGTCTGCTATCAGCAGGCTTGAGGGTTCTTGGGAGACAAGGGATCAGAGCCAAGATTGTGTCTGCAGTGCCCCAGGATCCGAACTTGATGTGGCCTTTGGCTGTAAAGAAAATCTGTTGCATTTCTGACTAATTGCTTCAGTATTGAAATAGATTCATTCAAATACATTTGGCAGGTTATGGCTACATTATGGATTTTAGAGTGAAATGGACCTGGGGCTAAGCTGACCGGTTCTTTGCAGATACATAAAGCATTTTTGTTTGTGGCCTGGGATTGTGTTTCGTGCAGAGAAATTGCCTGTGACACTGAGAACAGAAGGTTCTGCCACCTTCTCAATTTTAAGAACTTAACTGGACCACCTGCTGCTTAATGCAGCTGTACTTTAGGTCCCTTCTAAACACTGAATTCCAGCACCCTGGGTAATCCATGGCTTTAAACCCCTATAGTGTTCATTAGAAACCAGCCTTGGCTGCAGGCTGCTGGTCAGGGTCTAAAAATGTTCTGACCTTCCTGCTTGCAATGTCCCATAAGCTGAGCAGAGCTGGAGGAGGAAGATTGCATTACTGGGTAGCATTTGTTGAAGTCTTCTGTCCCCTGCCCTTCCACAAGTCTCTGCTGGCTGCACCACTTTGCTGATGCAGCTTTTGGACTTGTTTGAGTATGAACTGCTGGGGCTATTTTGTTTCCATGTTGAATGATTTATTTCCTTTTGCCTTGCTCAAGGTTTGGAACCATTTTGACAGCGGTTCCTGCCCGGGTCAGGCCATTGGAGTGAAGACACGTCTGGATAATGGTGTTGCTGGCTTCATCCCAACAAAATTTCTTAGTGACAAGGTGGTCAAGAGGCCAGAAGAAAGGGTGAAGGTATGAAAGCAGTGGATTTTCACATCCCCAGTGAGAGCTGGAAGAACCTGGAACTGATACCAAAGACTCAGACTTTGGTTAATAACACTGTTCTTCAATGACTTTTCCAACCTTATTTTCATGTAAGGACTTTAAATCAGCAGGAAGTTCAGGTTCTGGTTAGTGTCCTTGTCCCACAGTGCAAATCTCCCTTGGCAGCTGGTGAGACCCTGTTAATCAGTTAACACGTTGTGCTGCAGGAGGATTTATTGTCATCTGGCTGCAGTCTGGGTTTGGGAGACCAGAAGGCATTCTAATGCAGAGCTGCCCTTTGTTTCTGGCTTTCTAAAGAGTTCACAGAACTGCTTTTGGATAGGCAAGGGTCATTTTCCCTCTCATAGCTTTTTCTTCCCTCTCCATTAATTTGTGGAGGTCATCCGAGTTACTGGTCCTGCTCAGGACAGGAATTGGGGTTCTGGCAGAAATGGAATAACACTTTATCACATAGAAAAAGAAAAATTAAACATTTTTGCTGTCTTTTGGGGTCCCCAACAGTCCATCCAGGTGATAGATAATCCTGTAAGCTCAGAGGTCTCAGCATTTCTTTTAAGAGTTATTAATTAACTTCATCATGGTTAAATGAACTAAGACATTGCACTTTCTGTGGGGGGATTTTCTGCCTCACATTTTATTAGAGCAGTCTTTTGGGTGTCTGCTTCTGAGCAGACTTAACTGCTTTCTTGCACATCTTGAAGTCCAGTTTTGCTTCTCCTGTTGTTAAGGATATTTGGACATAGAAAAGGTGATTGTCCTCACCCTCCAGACGTGCAGTTTTCCATGTGATGTGGGGCACAGGTAGTAGATCTGCTGGAGAACTGCCCATTTTTTCCTTTAATCTCTTTATTCTGGTAATTTTTGGGATCAGCTGATTTCCAGTTCCTGTGGAAAGATGATCTTTAAAGGCTGTATCAGTAAAGTAGGTAAGGTGATTTGCACCTCCTCAGTGTCAGTGAGATCTCACATGGATTGTTCCATAGCACAGGGATTCTGGTATATCTACCAAACCTGCTGCTCACCTTGGCCTGCACCTCCTCTGCAGGTGGGAATGACAGTCCACTGCCGGATCATGAAGATTGACATTGAGAAATTCAGTGCAGACCTGACCTGCAGGACCTCAGACCTGATGGACAAGAACAACGAGTGGAAACTGCCCAAAGACACCTACTATGACTTCGACTCTGAGGCAGCAGATCACAAGCAGGAAGAAGACATGAAAAGAAAGCAGCAGAGGACAAGTGAGTCTCTTAATTTCCCTCTCCCTTGTAATTCCAGCCTTCCCAGGATGCTTCAGGATAATCAGCACAATCAGAAATAATTGCATTAAAGCAGTTCCTCTTGGAAGGCTGAAGGTCGGTTCCCTTTGTTCCCCAGCGTACATCAAGAGGGTAATTGCTCACCCATCATTCCACAACATCAGCTTCAAGCAAGCAGAGAAGATGATGGAGACCATGGACCAAGGGGATGTGATTATTCGGCCAAGCAGCAAAGGGGAGAACCATCTGACTGTCACCTGGAAGGTCAATGATGGCATTTACCAGCACGTGGATGTCCGGGAAGAGGGCAAGGAGAATGCCTTCAGCCTGGGCTCCATGCTCTGGATTAACACAGAGGTAAAGCCCTGCAGAGCATGCTTGGGAAGGGGAAGGACCAATCTGGCAGGAACAGGTTCCCACAGCCCTTCTGTCCTCACAGCTGCTTTTTTCACACTCTTGGAGAGTAACTTCCAACACTTTCTCCAGATCCTTAGACAATACCTGGCTTTTTTTTTTTTTCTGCAGGCATCCAGCCTTGCTGTGCAGAATGTATGACTAAATATACCCTAAAAACCTCTTTAAATGTGTTTGTTCAAAGGAGTTTGAAGACCTGGATGAAATTGTTGCTCGTTATGTCCAGCCAATGGCTTCTTTTGCCAGAGACCTGTTGAACCACAAATACTACCAGGACTGCAATGGTGGAGACAAGAAGGTAAGACTATCCCAGGATGTGGTAGCTTCTGTAGGAAGATATCCCTAGCCTCTGTGTGTTGCTGAAAATGTGGGCTCCCCTGGAGCATTTATCTTCTTTCTGTCTCTGATTAGAAGCTGGAAGAGCTGCTGATAAAGACCAAGAAAGAGAAGCCAACATTTATTCCATACTTCATCAGTGCCTGTAAAGATCTACCTGGTAAATTCCTCTTGGGATATCAGCCTCGAGGCAAACCAAGGTAAGTGAGAGGCAAGCCCAGCATCTGCACTGAGCACTGCCAGTACCAAACCTCAGCAGATTGCTGCCAGTTTTTCTTCCAGCTCTGTCAGAATCCCTGTAAATCACACCTCCTCTTTCCCAGGGTTTGGCCTCCTGACAGCGAAGGACCCAATTCTAGCAGTAAACCTCACCCAGGAGACTCCCATGTTTCTTAACCACCTGGCTGCTATGAGCAGCACTGCCCTGTGCTGTGGGTGTCACAGGAGTGTAGGCAGGGATGATGGATTTTTCACAGAAAGGCAGGGTATTTTGGAGCAATTGTTTGAAGTGTCTGTTCTGACTGTAACCTGTCAGTGAGTGGCTGAAACAGCCTGTGATGTCTTGTGCTCTCACTGCTCCTCCCAGGATAGAGTATGTGACAGTGACACCAGAGGGATTCCGCTACCGGGGCCAAGTCTTCCCTACTGTGAATGGACTTTTCCGATGGTTTAAGGATCATTATCAGGACCCTGTTCCAGGTGAGCACCTCAAAATTTCAGTGCCTCAGCTGTTTATCACACAATATCAGGGACAGTTATTAAAGGACAGTTCTGTCTTTGTCCCTAAAATGTGTCCTAGGATTTTTCTATATGTGGGAAGTTTCAAAGCAACATTCCAAGTGTTTGGCTTCATGGACCCACTGAGAACTCTCCTGAGTTAGTCTTTCAGCCAAGTGGGCTGTGCAGCAAAGTCTGGACCAGTCCCTTTCCTCTCCCTTGTCTCCCCCACCATACAATCCAGCACACACCACTCCCTGGTAACAAACTGTCGTGCCAGAACAGCGTTGCCTCAATTTTTTCAAATCCTGAGTTTCAGGTTTCTCTCTTCCAGGAGAATTAATCTAGCTCTTGGTCTGTATTTGGCACAGGTATTACCCCCAGCAGCAGCAGTCGGACCAGGACTCCAGCCTCCATTAATGCTACTCCAGCTAACATCAACCTGGCAGGTCAGTGCAGGCCATTCCCGCCTGGAATTGGGGTGTGAGCTGCTCCTCCAGGCTCCACTTTTTCTAATACAGTGTGTCTCCCTTGCAGACCTGACACGTGCAGTGAATGCTCTACCACAGAACATGACCTCCCAGATGTTCAGTGCCATCGCTGCTGTGACAGGCCAGGGACAGAACCCAAATGCCACCCCAGCACAGTGGGGCTCCAGCCAGTATGGCTACGGAGGCAGCGGAGGTGGCAGCAGCGCCTATCATGTAGGTGTCACTTAAATCTCTGCTGGCTTCTCCTTGCTGCTAGAAACTACTGGGAGGCTGAGGAATCCCTCATTGCCTTGGATCCCCAAGTCCTAGTTTTGTACCCAGGCTGGATTCTTGGACCAGGTTTCTCTTGCCTCCCGTGATGGAAGAAACAAGGCGTGCAACACAGCCCTGCTCCAGGGGAGAGTTGGAGCAAGGAGCAAACTGGTCTGGCCCCCAAGGAATGTGGCAGGGTGGAGAGGTGGGATCCAGCAGTGAGGGCACACAGCCTTCTGATTGTGCCCCTGAATTGGCAACGTGAGCTGCCAGTGGAGGAGATTAGCTGGGAAAGTATGCGCTGAGTTTGCAGAGCTTTTCGGCTCAGCGCTAATCTCCGAACTGCACCGGCGGGGAACACCTCAGCCTGACCCAACAGCCAGGGGCTTTGCAGGGAGTAAGATGGAATTGGACAGTTTTGGCTCATACTGGAGCCTTCCCTCATGTGTGCCTTCTCCCAGCCTGCTCTGCAAGCTCCCAGCTGACACTGAGGCAAATTCCAGCTGCGGAGGGACTGAGGAGCCTGGGTTCAAAAAACACACCCAGCTGTTGCATCCAAAGAAGAGATGCTGCAAGACAAGGCTTGCAGGGAGGTGTGATCCTCCTTTAGAGCACTTTGGGAGGCTTTCAGGAAGTTTGGCACAGTAAACGCTGAGCTGGGGATAGGCAGGGATTGTGGATAACCCAATGTATTAATCATCAAGACATCAGAAGAAAAAGGGAGGTGAACACCGGGAGGCAAAGCCACTAAGCTCTCCATGGGACAAGCAGCCAGCTGGCTTGAGTTGTGGGAGGGAGCCATCCTGGGAGCTGCTGCACCTTCTCTGCAGCCTGCAGGGGAAGAATTTATCTGTTCTTCGTGCCCACTGCAGGATGTCATTGCTGCTGGCTTGCCTTGAGTGTCTCTTGTGCCCCTTGCCTTTGCTTGGCTCGAGCATTTCCCCTTGGGGTGAACAAGGAGGGAGGGCTGTGCTGGCCTAGCTGGGTGGGACATTAGGGGAGCAAATGTCCTGTGCTCAGCAGGCACTGAGGGTGGGCACCAGCCTCCTGGGTGAGCAGGGCAGTGCAGAGCCTCTCCCCAGCCCAGCAGGGTCCACCTTCTGCCCCCTGATAGCCTCTGCTCTCCACAGGTCTTCACAACTCCAGCACAGCAGCCGGTGGCCACCCCTCTGATGACCCCCAGCTACTCCTACACTACTCCCAGCCAGCCCATCACCACACCCCAGTACCAGCTCCAGGCCAACACCACACCCCAGTCCACCCAGTCCCAGGCACAGCCATCGTCCAGCTCCAGGCAGAGGCAGCAGCCAAAGTGAGTCTCTTCTGGTGTTTGTATCCATGTCCTATCTCCACTGCTTTTCTTGGTTTTCGTGGAAGCAGCATGGTGGTGTTGCTTCATACCTTCCTCACAGGGAGGGAGGGAGGGCAGGGAGGTTTTCCTGTCACATCTCACCTTGTTCCCATGTCCTTGCAGGACCAACAGCCACGCTGCCATCGACTGGGGCAAGATGGCCGAGCAGTGGCTGCAGGAGAAGGAGGCTGAGCGGAGGAAACAGAAGCAGAGGCTGACTCCTCGCCCATCTCCCAGCCCCATGATCGAGAGCACGCCCATGTCCATCGCAGGGGACGCCACACCTCTCCTGGATGAGATGGATCGATAGGACCTGACACCCGACACCTCTGCTCTCTTCTCCGAGGAAGGGGGAAGGAGAGGGAACAATTGGAAGCGACTTCCCTTCGCTGAGACACATAACTCCTGTTTTATACGTCGTGAGATGGTGGGAAATGACTCTCTGTGACGTGCACCTGAGCGAGAGAATAGACTTGGCAGGGCTGGTTTAAAAATATATACTATATATAAGAAAAATATATCATAGAAAGGAACACTGCATCGGCCTCTGCGTTGCAGGCTCTGGTTTTGAGACACCTTGGAAACGTAGCAAACATGAGGTCAAAGGAGTCTGTCCTTGTACATGCACAGCACTCTGCTTTCACCCCAAAGACTGGAAAGCAAATGTAGCTGAAAGTGCATCGCCCTGGAGTGAGCCTGTTTCCTTTGGATTCTCCCAAACCCTGACTGTCACCTCTCCCAGTCCTGAGACCACAAAGCAAAGTCGTGGGGGTTGTGACAAATGAACCAGAGCTCTCACAAAGTTCCCGTTGTTGTTTGCTCCATGTTTTCATGTGTGACAGGCTCAGCAGAGCCTGTGCCAACCCCAGCTGTGTCCGGAGGGGTCCAGCACAGCAGTTCGGGGTCTTGCTGGAGATGCAGCTGTTGTACCAAAGGCTTGCTCTCTCCTCTGGCTTCTTTTGGAACAATATTTATTTAGTTTTGATTATTTTTTTTTTAATCAGACTGCGAAATAAAACGCCAGCCTATGGCAGCTTCCCCGAGACAGACACGTGGGACAAAGCACCACGGAGCAGCCCGGAGTGCATGGCCTCCTCCTCTGTACCTGCTTCCCCTGCCCAGCTGTAACCAAGAGGGGTGAATAAATAGTGTTTTTACTGAATGCTAGCTCAGAGGTTTTCTGCCTGCATCCTGCCCTTTGCCTAAGGATTTGCTCAGAGCAGAGTTGTGTGGTGGAAGTCGATGCTGTTCCTTCCTTTGTTGCTTGGTGTTGCCCTCTGTGTGCTGGGAGTTTCGCAGAGAAGCTGATTTCTGTTGTTAAGCCATGATGTTCTGTTATGGATGCACCATATGGAGACATCACACCGACATCGGGGGCACCTCCCTGTGGCTGTTGGATAGGAAGAGGCACTGGGACGGGGTGGATAATGTGGATAACTTGTGTCAGAAAAAGCCCAGTGCAGTGTCCCTGAGGGATTGCCAGCGAGGGGAGAGATATTTCTGAGAGGAAAAGTTCCTGCTGCACACACTCTCCCCTCTCCTGCTTTTGTTAGAAGGGATTTTCTATGGAAGCAGGGTCTTTGTTCCTTCCCAGTGCTCCTGGTCAGCCTCCTTTGCTAGGAAATGAGCAGGAACAGCAGATCTTAGGAAACAAAGGTCTTCTTTGCATGTAAATGCTCCTGAAGAATGGCAGCGACCCGGGAGACAAAGCAAAGCTCTTTGCACAGAGAAATGCAGGTCCTGGCTTCAATGCCATCCCTTCTGCAGTGCTGGGGGGCTGACAGGGTCCTGTTCCTCCCAGAACCACCCAGGCCAGTGGGGAGAACTGTGGGCTGGGGCTCACAGCTCCGAGGTTGCAGGTGGGTGAACCTGGCACTATTTTCTTATTTCGTTAAACTGTACGATAGGAATTTCACCGGGAGCAGCTCCTTACTGGTTGGACCTGGAAGGAGGGGCTAGTTGTGTGTTGTTGCCTCCTTTCTGGCTGTCTTTGTTTTTAGTTTTCCCTTGCTGTCAATAAAAGTTCTACTTTTGGGAAGTTTGTCCGCATGCCCCGTGTCCGTGCTTCCTGCTGGGATCCTGCGGCTGCCACAGGGGCTTTGCACCCAGAGAGGAAGCAATACCTCTCTACACCCTTGGTATTCCCCCCTGGACTCGTCTGATCCGCTTATTTCAGGGATTTGGGATTGCACTGCACACTCTCAGTGTGGGGTTTGCTGTCTGCTTGGCTCCAGCTTTTTCCAAGGCTGGAATTTGGTGCCAGTGTGGGATGATCTTTCCACCACCTCACCAGGATGCTGGACTGAGCCACACTCCGCCCTCAGAAGCACTTTGGAGGAGTTGGTGGCAGTGTCCTATCCCCAAGTGCTGCCCTCAAACTTATTACAGGAGGCCAGGCAGCCTTCCCTGCCCCAGCTCTTCCCAGGCAGCATCTGCCTTTGTCCCGGGGCTGGAAAAGCTTCTATTGTCCCACTCTAAGGAGCTTTGTAGGCATTTGAGGAGCCTTCAGGGAGGGCCAAGACCCTGTTCCTCTCAGAGGAAGGGAGAAGGAGTTGGTGCTGCTGTGATGTGGGAGAACGGGAAAGGCGGTGAGTTAAAGAGGATGAGAGAGCTTGGGTGGTGCAATTCAGAGAACTTCCAGAGAAAATTAACATGCCTGGGGAGCTGGAATTTAACCCTCTGGCAGGGGAGCTAAGACTGGGGCTCGGCCCTGTTGCCAGTGTGGGGGCAAGAGCTGTGTCCCCAATGCCAGAACAATGATGGGAACAGTGAGGAACAGCCCACTCCATACCCACCCAGCTCTGGGTGTTCCCCTCCCGCAGGATCAGCCCCGGGATTTCCCCTGGCTGCTGCCCCCAGTGCCATCCTTTCCCCCACAGAATCAAGGCTGCACTATCTGCTCCAGCAGATTTAACTTTATTTCACAGCCAGGACCCGTGCAGGGCTCAGGGCTGCAGCTCTCGTGTGTGCTCAGCCCGAGTTTTACTTTTCAGCCTCTTCTTTCTGTTCCTCTCCTTCCTCCTCCTCTTCCCGCTGGCAGTGGGGACCGGGAAGGGAGTGGCTGGTGCTGGCTCCCTGCCCAATCCTTCCTGTGCTGGGGCATCGCTCAGGATGGTGTTGGATGCTTCCCCCAAGGATGGCAGCAGGACCCAGGGATCAGCAGGGGCAGCAGCTCCAGTTTGGCTCTGCGCCCCCTTTGCAGAAGACCCTTTCTTTTTCAGACCTTTCCCCTTATTTTTCTTATCTTTCTTTCTCTTCCTCTCTTTCTTCACTGCCTTGGGAGCTATCCTGGTGTGATGATCCACCGGGAGGGCTCCCCTGGGCCTCGCTGCCCGGTCGATGAGCTCTCCCCCAAATTCATACAGCACCGGCTCTCGGGGCACTGCCACAGCCACTGTGTTGTACGCTTTGCACCTGCGAAAAACCAGCAGGCACCACAGGGTGGGACAAGCCCGGGCAGGGGGACAGTCCCCATGGCAGAGGACACTCACCAGACATAGAGATAAGGCTCCACACACTCCTCCCTGTAGGTGAACTCGAAGCAAGGCACCTGGATGACGTTGAAGAAGGCTTGGCCCACCACCCTCGAGGCTGTGTCGTTCACCCGCCGCAGGCACTCCTTCAACCTGCCCCGGGGCACAGCTGGGCTCAGGGGGGGCTGGCACCTCCCGGGGGGTGTCAGGGTGCCCTGGGGCAGGTCTGGGGGGCTGGCATCCCCGGGGGGGTGTCAGGATGCCCTGGGACAGGTCTGGGGATGCTCACCTGTGGTCGCAGTCGCAGTGGCTGATGGTGTGCCAGCGCAGGTTGCGGTACCCGTAGCGGGCGGTGAAGGGGTGGATGACGTGCTGGCAGTGGTCATGGTCCCGGCAGCACCGGTCTGTGTCCCTGTGCTCCCCTGCAGGGAAAACGGGGGTGCAGGCAGGGCTGGGGGGACCGCAGGCAGGGCTAGGGTTGAGCTCGGCTAAGACTAGGGTCAGGATTAGATTGGACTGACACACGCCTGGAATCATACTGAGATAGGTAGGGATGGAGGGGTAGGGGCTAAACTGGATCAGCATTTGGGTGGGAACAAGGCTGGTGCTGGGAGGAGGTCTGGGGCTGCACCAACACCATGGTGGGGATGAGACTGGGACTAAGCCAGGTCAGGATGGGGAACAGGACTGGTGTAGGACAAAGAGAGGGTCTAGGCTGGGATCAGGATAGCAATTGGGAGTGGGCCAGCACTGGAATGGGGAGTGGAATGGCAGCAGGATGGACCACAGATCAGGCTGGGGACAGAGGATGGATCAAGGGTGGACCAGCATCAGGAAGGATTAGTCTTGCTATAGGGACTAGGCAGAGATGAACTGGGTTTGGATTGGTGTTTTGGTGGGGACTGAATTGGGACAGAGAGGGACTGAACTATTTTAGGAATGGGGACTGGAGTGGAGCACTGGGATGGGACTGGATTAGGATTGATGGGGACTGAGGCAGCACTGGGCTGGGGATGGGTGGGATGGGAAAGAAGGGATTCGAGGAAAGGAATGGGGAGGGATGGGAGGGAGTGGGATGGGATGGGATGGGATGGGAAGATACAGGTAGCAGCATCCCTGCCGCCCTTACCCAGCTGCTCGTAGGTATCCGCGTTGCTGCCCGCACCGCACCACAGCGTCCCGGGGTAGGTGAGCCCGCGGCGGGCTCGGTGCCGTCCCGGCGGGGCTGCTCCGGGGGCAGGTGGCAGCAGGAGCAGGAGAAGGAGGAGGAAGAGGAGGAGGAGGCGGCAGAGCAGCCCCGGGGCGCACATGGCACCGCGCCGCTCGCCGCCGTGGGGCCGCCTTATAGAGTGGCGCAGCCCGCCCACGCGGGGCGGCCCGGCACGGCTTGGCACGGCCCGGCACCGTGCGGAGGGTCCCGCAGAGCCGGGGTGCTGCAGCCGCTCCCGCAGCCGCGGCACGTCCCGCGCCGGCAGCCCGCGGGGAAGGGGTCACCCCTCCCGGTGGGACCGACCCCGTTGCTGTGGCAGCCGGTGGGGTGATGTGCCGGGGCCGGTAACGAGCCGGCCCCAAACCCCCGCCCCGTGACGCACCGGCCCCCGCGCAGCCCCCGGCCCCGAGCGGCCCCCGACGGGAGAACGATGCTCCCTGCATCCCTACATCCCGTGCCATGGATGCTCTCTGCAAACCCGTATCCCAGCCCAGAGATACTCCCTGTATCCCCACGTCCTTTCCCATGGATGATCCCCCCATGTGTGCATCCCATCCCATCAATGCTTCCCTCATGCCCATGTCCCATCCTATGGGCATTCCCTGTGGCCCTGAATCCCACAGATGCTGCACTGTGCCTTTCACGGGACAGCCCAGTGCCCGGTGCCCAGCCGGGCTGGCAGCCCACACCGGCATTCCCAGAGTGCTGCCAGGGCTGTCCCTCTTGGCCAGCTGCTGCCCTTGGAGCCCATTGACAGTCAGGACACAGCCCTGGCTCACTGGAACGCTGTGGGAGCCAGTGCTGAGCAGGGCAGGACAGTGCCTGGACACCCCAACGGGGACGTGCGTGGCCTCAAAATATCCCTGCACTGCTTGAGACCACCCAAAACTGCAGGACATCACCCTGAGCATCACCCTGGCTCGCTGACCCTTGCCCCACAGGGTGCCATTCCACTGTGCCACCCACACCGTGCCACTGGTGCCACGGCATGGAGACACCCATTCAGGATGTGAAACCCCCCAGCCCCGTTGCTCCTCACCACAGCAACTGCTCTCCACTGCCTGGCTGGGACAGCAGAGCCAGTGGGGCACATCACTGGCCCATGGGAAGGGCTTTGGCCTGGCAGCAGCCCAGTGTCCAGCTGGCCGAGGCCGCTGGCGGGGTTCCAGTGCCGCAGGGGCTGCCCCTGCTCAGCTGTCGCTGTCTGTGACACTCCTGTGACGGTCCTGCTCGGCTCAGCCCCGCCGCCAGCACCCAGGTAGGGAGCCGGAACGGGAACTCTGGGCCCTTGGAGTGCCACATGGGGCTGTGGGTGGGGGGCACCGAGCCATGGGGAGCCCTGTGGAGGCTGCAGGTGGGAAGGTCTCACTCTCCTTCCATGCTCAGTGCTCGCAGAGCCTGCAGTCCCCACGCATGGACCTGTGCCACATCCCTGCCACCCGGGAGAAGGGCTGGTACCTGGCGCTGATGGCCCCCAATGTCAAGGGTCCCAACTATGCCTGGCTGGACCCCTCCCGGCTCTACTGCCACCCGCAAGTACCCAGTGCCCGGGGTGGTTGGCACGGTGGGGGGTGCTGGGGTGGGCTAGATCCCCATGGGGCTGCTGGGACACCCAGCTGTGGGTGTCCATGGTGGGCTGAAGGCACCCAGCACCTCCACTCTCCCTCCAGGGCTTTCAGGACTGCGTGGCCGACCTGCTGCAGCCCTTCCAGGGAGATGCCATCGACATGGTGGCTGGCATCGATGCCATGGGCTTCATCCTGGGTGAGCAGGGACACGGGTGAGGTCTCCATGCCTTGTCCCTGTGGGTCTTGACGGTGCCCTGCCCACCCCCAGGTGCTGCAGCCGCAGCCAAGCTGCAGAAAGGCTTCCTGGCCATCCGCAAAGCCGGGCACCTCTGCGTGCAGACAGTGACACAGCCCTACACCGACTACTCGGGCCGGGAGAAGGTGATGGAGGTCCGGACTGATGCCATCTCACCAGGTGAGGTGCTCCTGCTTTGGGGGGACTGCCAGTGTGGGCACCAGGCACTCATGCACAGTATCTGCCCCGTCCAGGGCTGCGCATCCTTCTCGTGGACCAGTGGGTGGAAACTGGGGGCACCATGCGAGCAGCTATTGAGCTGGTGGAGCGGCTGGGGGGGTCGTGGCAGGTAGGAGAGGCACCCCGGGGTGCACCCATGGGGGCAGTGGGACCATCGTCCCCATAGCCTGTGGTGGCCAGCGCTGAGACCCCCGTGTGTCCTCACAGGTGTCACTGCCATCTGCATCGAGAACAGCGAGGGAGCGAAGTGGATCCAGGAGCGATACAAGTGCTCCCACTGTGTCCCACCCCGCCTGCAGCCCCGCTTCGACCAGCACCAGTTCAGCTGGGACTGATGTGGGACTGGCTGTCCTTGAGTGTCCCCTGCAGCCCCCTGAGGGACACAGGGCTGCTGGCTCTGCAGGACGGGGATGCTCCTCAGGGGAAGAAGGAACTCGTCCTCAGCTGCAGCCATCCATCCTCCCTGGCTCCACCCTCCTGCTTGCCCATGAGCCTGGAGGCTGCACCCAGGGACAGGGAGACCCACAGCCAGCCCCAGCCCCCTTCCCCCAGCCCCACACCTTTCTTACAAAGCATAAAAAAGGTTTTATTAACACAAAAGTACCTGTGAGCAGTACCTGGGTTTGCATAGCTACAGGAGCCACACGGGTGCTCCTGCCCGCCCCAGCCAGGGGTGCCCAGGCAGGCGAGGAGCCAGGGGGGCTGGGGGTGGCAGGGACGGCTCCTCGGGGCCGGCCGGGGTCGCCCCTCTTTGGTCCAGAGGTGTGAGCACGGAGGGGGCTGGGGGCTGCCCCTCACTGGCAGCACTTGGGTTTCTTGCGGGGCGTTGACAGGTACAGGTCGCTCTCTTTGCTGCTGATCCCTGAGGGACAGAGGAATGAGTGTGACACGGTGGGTGGGTGGGGGACAAGGGGGGCACCCGTGTGGGGCTGGCCAGGGCTACTCACGCACGGTGTTGCCGATCCTGCGGGTGTTGTTGCCGCGCTCCAGCTCGGCCAGCACGCTGTTCTCAAAGGTCAGGGCTGCCACTCGGAAGAAGAAATCCCGCACGTTCTCCCCTGCCCAATGGGAAGAGACCCCCCGAGTGTCCCCCGCCTGGCTGGATGGTGGGATGTACATCCCCCCACCCAGCTGGGACTCACCAGTGAGTGAGGAGACAGCCCAGTACTCTGCCTGCATCTCCTGGGCCACCTTGAGAGCATCCTTTTCCATCAGGCTGTACTGTGCTGGTGACTGCAAACCAAGCCAGGTGTGGGTGGGTGACAGGGACAGCCAGGGCACAGTTTGCCCACAGGGAGGGGGACACACTCACGCTCAGATCCTTCTTGGAGCCCACCAGGAAGAGGATCACGTTGGATGGGTCATTCTCCTTCAGGGCGTCAGCCAGCCACTGCCTGTGGGAACCACTGTCACCAGCTGCTGGCTGAGCACTGCCCTCGTGCTCTCACAACACAGCAGCCCCAAGACCCCTCCCTGTCCAGCCCCAACCTCCCCATGCTGTCCCTGGTCCCACCCCTGGGCCATGTGTCACCTACCGCGTGTGCTCCAGGGACCCCACATCGTTGACATCGAAGACAATCACGATGGCTGGGGGAGGAAGGAGGGGTGAGGATGGGGACAGACACAGTGGGATGGACAGTGGGGAAGGACAGTGGGGACCTCACCCTGTGCTCCCCGGTAGTAGGTGGAGGCGATGCACTTGAAGCGCTCCTGGCCGGCCGTGTCCCACCTGGGGGGGTGCAGGAGGTGAGGGCGGGTCGCAGGGGTGCGTGGGGAGGGGTCTGGCACCTACTCACAGCTGCAGGCTGAAGGGCACGCCCAGCACCTCAAACCGCTCCATCTCGAAATCCACCCCGATGGTCGCCTTGTAGTTCTTGTCGAAAGTGTCCTTGCAAAACCTGCAGGGGTGATGTGTGGGGGATCAACATCCCCTGGCCCCCCAGCCCAACCCCTGGGGCTTAGTGCCCCCCACCCCGCGGGTGTCCAGCACCAGAATCTGGCTGGAGCCGGGCTCAGCCCGAGATGCTGCTGCCATTTGGGCAAGGGGGTCACTTCCCCTACTCCCCTCCCGCCCAAGCCTCCCCGGGGGTCCTGTTACCGGTTGATCAGGCAGGTCTTCCCCACCGACAGGTCGCCCACCACGATGATCTTGGAGATCTTGAACCTGCAGCAGGGGGACGCACGGCTCAGCAGGGTGGGGGGCACCCCCGACCGACCCCGGGGGCAGAGGGGCTCGTGGGGTGGGGGGACATCACCCCACGGCCCCGCGTGTCCGCAGCGCTCCGCATCCCGGCTCTGCAGCTCATCCCGGACCCCCGTGTCCCCCCCGCCCCGTGTCCCCCCCGTGTCCCCCCCGCGCCGCATTCCAGTGCCGTGACGCAGGGCTCGGCATCGGGCAGCGCCGGCAGCCACGCGGCGCCCACGCTGGGGACCCCCACCCGCGGCTGGCGGCACCGTGGGACCTTCGTCACCCCCCCATCCCGGCAGCGGGGACCCCAAACCCCCCCGGACTGACCCCACAGTGCCCGTCCGCTGCTCCTGGCAGGCGCTGGCCACGGTGGGGTGGAAGGCGGGGCGGGTGTGCAGGGCGGCCTCCTTCCGAAAACACTGTGAGGGGGACAAAGGGGGACGCCAAGGTGACCACGGGGCTCGGCGAGGTCACCCCCGGGCTGGCGTGTCCCCCCCGCTCACCGGGGGCAGGTCGGCGATGACCCTGTCCCTGCGGACCGGAGCCAGCACGTTCATGGTCCGTGGGTGGCCGGGGGAGCGGGGACGGGACGAGGGTCACCGCGAGGTCTGGGGACAGAGAGGGCAGGGAGTGGTGATGTCGCCGTGGCACAGTTGTCCCCGTGAATAGTATTCTGGAATATGGTTGTCCCCGTGTCCCCAAGAGGGGCTGTCCCCTTGTCCCGTTAGTCTCCACTTGCCTAGGACATGGTTGTCCTGACTCTCCCCGCGTCACCAAGGATGGCTGTCCCCACATCCCAGCCACCTCGAGCCTCCCCACTGGGGCTGTCCCTCCACCCTGGGGCACAGCTGTCCCCGTGTCTCAGCTGTCCCCGTGTCCCAAGCCACCCCCACATCCCGAGTGTGCCACCCCAGGGTATCACTATCCCCCTGTCCTCAGGTGTGGCTGTCCCACACCTCGCCATACAGCTGTCCCCACGTCCCACCATCCCCACATTCCTGCACACGCGGGTACCACTGTCCCCACGTCCCATCCATCCCCATGTCCCAGCCATCCCCACAGGGTATCGCTGTCCCCGTGCCCCGCAGTGTGTCCGTCCCCATGTCCCACCCATCCCCATCTCCGTGTCCCACCGGTCCCCTCGTGTCCCCTCCCGTCCCGTGTCCGCCGCGCACAGACCCCGCCGTCCCCCCGCCTCATCCCACTGCAAGACCAAGCTCTCCCCGCCTCGTCCCTGTCCCCACGGCGGGGGAATGAAGCGGGGTGTCCCCGTTACCGCGAACCTCTCAGCTCCGGTAGCGGTGCTCGGTGCTTCACGCCCAGCCCCGGAGTAACCGGCGTCCTGGCCCCTCCCACGCCCCCGTTCGGGGGGCGTGGGAGGGGCCAGGACGCCGGTTACTCCGGGGCTGGGCCATTGCGCTGCTACCATCGCAGCGGGATCCCGGTAATCCCCCGCCACCCCGGGGCTCATCCCCGTCCCGCACCGCCACGACGGCGGGGCGGGACTGCAGCGCGCCAGACTACAACTCCCATGATGCCCCAGGAGGCGCGGGGACACCCCACTGCGCGTGCGCAGGCTGCTCCGCGAATGAGTACTACCACTACCGGCATGCTTCGGAGACTTCGCGAGAGTTGGGTGCGGCGCGTTAATGGGGATCCCATCTTGCTCCCGCGAGATTTGGGGGTATAAGCCCGTGCGGCACGGCGCGGGAGACCCCTTTCGGCTTCCGCCTGGCCAAGATGGCGCCCAAGGCGAAGAAGGAGGGTGAGGGCGCAGCGCGCTGGCTCCGTGTGGAGGGCCCAGGGTGGCGTGAGGGACCCCGCGGGGTGTGACTGTATGTGGGGGAGGGCCGGGCTGAGCGAAGCGCGGGGTGAGGCAGGGTTGCAGCGCTGTGCTGGGCGCGGGCACGTGGAGGTGGCGGGACAGGCCTGCCGGCTTGTGTGAGGGAGATGGGGGCTGTTCCCATCTCGATGCCGGGACTCGTGCTTGGGGAGGGAATAAGTTCTTTTTTCCGCACGGAAACGGGAGACTTCATTGGGCGTTTTGAAGCTCGTATTGGTTTCATGAGGGAGCGTGGGCCGCTGGGTGAGGTCCTCCTCATTGACCAGGGGAAGCCGTGCCTGGCTGGGGAGCACATCCTGACCCTGCACACCCCAGTGGTGCTGACTGAGCTCTCCTCACAGCTGTGCCTCCGAAGACAGAGGCAAAAGCAAAGGCGCTGAAGGCCAAGAAGGCCGTCCTGAAGGGGGTCCACAGCCATAAAAAGAAGAAGATCCGCACATCGCCCACGTTCCGCAGGCCCAAGACGCTGCGGCTGCGGAGGCAGCCCAAATACCCCCGGAAGAGCGCCCCACGGAGAAACAAGTGCGTGTGGGGTGTGGGGCTCTGTCCTGCTGTGGGGTTTGGGGGTGGGAGCCCATGAATGGGCTGGTGTGGGAACCTGGTGGTTTGGGATGCAGGTGATGATTTTTAAGCGACCAAAGCCTGAGAGTTTGTGATTATAACCTTAGGTGACTGATGCACCCCGAAGAAAGCCCCTGAAATGCAGAGAAGCAGCTTCCAGCCCTCTGTTAAACACAAGGTTTCTCTTGCAGGCTGGATCATTATGCCATTATCAAGTTCCCTCTGACCACAGAATCAGCCATGAAGAAGATTGAGGATAACAACACTCTGGTGTTCATCGTGGATGTCAAGGCAAACAAGCACCAGATCAAACAGGCTGTCAAGAAGCTGTATGATATCGATGTGGCCAAGGTTAACACATTGATTAGGTGAGAAAGGGGAGAGGAACAGGTGACTGGTGGGTGTGAGTGACTTCATTTTAGCAGAAAATGGGAACGCATGTCAGAATGTCACATTCAGCAGCTGTTGGAACTCTCAGAAGCAGTGGGATAAAGCTCCAAAGTGATGTGCAACATTTGACAGAGCACATCTTGGTGGAAGTGGGGAATGCTGGCAGACCAGAGGGTTGGTTTCATCAGGGAGGTCTTTGCTTTGTCAGGGGGCTCTGCCTCCTCAGGGAGTCCTGTGCAAATGATGTAAACTTTAATTCCACTGAATAATGTGATGTTTCCAAAGGAACCACTGATGCACATGGGAATAATGGGAATGTGGAGCAGGGGGGAGGAGTTGCTTGTGTTCTGATGTCTCCTGTTCTTCTCTAGGCCTGATGGAGAGAAGAAGGCCTATGTCCGACTGGCTCCAGATTATGATGCACTGGATGTGGCCAACAAGGTGAGACAGCTTTGAAACTTTTTTTGCAACTTGTTTTGTGTCTCCTCCACTGATTGTTCTTCCTGAGTTTCTTCGTGAGGTACTTGTGCTTCAAGTGTGGTGGCACTTCCATGTCCTTGTAGCCAGACAGGATCTGAGTGTTGAGGAGCCACGTTGTCTGTCAGTTCAGTCCTCAAGGTGGTTGAGGTAGGCAGGAGGCAGATGAGGTACAAAGAGGAGTAGGGGAATGTAGAGCACAAGGATCACTCTGGAATAAATGTACAAAGTGGGTGTGTGAGGCTCTTGGGCAGGTCTGGGAGGAAGAAGCCAGTCCTTGGAGGACAGGAATCCTGGGGAGATGCAGCCATGGCAGTGATGTCTGTGGTGGAGGTTCTGCCTTTTTGCCACCATAACATCTGTTTTAACATCCTTTGCTTCTTTCCAGATTGGAATCATCTAAACTGCATCTGCCGAGGACTGTACAGATTAATAAACATTGTAACACCACTGAGGGCTCTTGTGTTTTGTGGCAGCATAGCCCATGTGAAAGAGAGTGCCCAGCAAACTCTTGGGCCTTCATTTCATTAAAGGGGCTCCTCCTTCCCTTCCTGGCAGTGGGTGGGCAGAGCCGACTGCTCTGTGATAGGATCACACAGGAGCAGTGCTGCTCTGCTCAGAAGGTGTCTGGGATCATGTGAACACGTGAGTGGACATGAGGTGACACCCAAATATCTATATTTACCCCCAGACCTCTTCTGTCCTGCATTTTCTTGCACAGTGTAATTAGGATGTGTTTGTGATCAGCATTTTGGGTGTCTTAAGTCGCTTCCTTGTGGAGCAGACCATGGGAGGTAGGTGGTGGCCACAACAAAAACCTGTCAGTGGCTCTGATGTGACAAAAATGACCTGTCACACCATTTCCCCAGCGTATCAGCTCTCTGCTTATGCTGCAGGTTCACTTGGAGCCCTCCTGCTAATCCAGCAGCAGAGGCTTTGTGGGTTTTTCTGGCACAGTCTGTTCCGTGTGCTTGCAGTGTGTGTTTCCCTGTTCCTCACAGGGTTCACTGTCCTCAGGGCTGTTTCCAAATGCTGCTGTTGCTGCCTCTGCAGTGTTAGGCTTTAAGTCTGTAGATGAAACCAGCTTTTAGAGTATTTGGAGTCAGGAAAGCGAGAAGCACTGGGTGAGCACGGAATGGGGGAATTACTGAAAAGGCTTCAGGAGTACTTGAGCTTAAGTACATACTTAGGCTTGACTGAGAAAGATGACGAAAGCTGTGACCAAATATTGATTGGGGTAATTGAGCTCTTAAACAGTGGGACACTGAGTTCCTCCAGGCCTCTTGTGGAGGGTGGCAAATTTCCAGGATGGTGGTAGATGGAAAGCAGGAGCTGCTCTCACACTTGGGTGGAGATCTGTGCTGGGTTGTGTGGCTCTGGGTTTGACACCCCTCACTTGGGCTCAGGGGTGGCAGGAGGTGCTGTTTGCCTGCTATAAGGGATGAGAAACCACCTGGAGGGAGGAGTGCTGCTTCCCTGTGTGCTTCCCTGGCACCAGCCCAGCCTCCTGCCTGTGGATGAGCAGCAGCAAGACCCCTTGACCCCCAGGTCACCTTTTTATGTGTAGTCACTCAAATATGTGGGAGAAGTTGCCCCTCTTGTAGCAAAGCCAGTGTCACTACTGGGTGAGGAGTGGGTAGAGAGCCAGGATGTGCCACAGCCAGAGGGATTCCACATCAGCGTGACTTGCAGTCAGCCCTGGCTTTGCCTCAGCTCAGCCCAGGGGTGCTGCCCTGGCATTTCACTTGCCTCTTGCTCCTGGCTGGCAGCCTGCCTGATCCACAGTTACACTGCTGGGGGATGCTCCTGCTGGAAGCCAGGAGGAGAGCAAAGCTTTGGGAAGCTTTGTCATGCCTGGCCTTCCACACTGCTTTAAGGACAGTGGAAGTGTGGGCTGGTCTGAGCCTGTGACCTGCTGGAATGGAGCTGTGTCTGCTCCACGTGGAGAGACAAGGGGAAATGTGCAGCAATTGGGGTGAAAGGAAAATTAACATTTGGGCTTACTTGTATGGGGTGATTGCAGATGCAATTGTCTAAACTGCAAAGAGGCTACAGGGCTTAAACTGCAGCTGGAAGAAACATAGCTGTTAGGATGTGCTGCTGAGAGCAAGGCTGTACCCTGCCCACACTGTCCTGGGTATCATCTCTGTTCCAGAGGCTAGGCTGTTCCTGGGACTGATGTCAATGCACACCAGGGAGTCCCAGCAGGATCCTTATTCTATGGGATGTTTCCCTGCTCTGGTAGAAAGGTGATCCCCCACTGCCTCCCCTTAATCACCGGCTTATTCCAACCGCAGTGCCTGTCTCTGCCTGAGCTGGGCAGGTGCTGGGGTGGGTGGGAGAGATTCTGCCCGGAGCAGGGGCTGGGCAGGAGTCCCGCTAAGCCCCGTTGTTAATGCCGATCCAGTGCGATCCCGGAGCCATCACGTCAGCAGGATTTGCCTCCCTGGTGCTCCACAGGACCGGCTGGGCCAGTTCTGGCCCCACTCCCCTGGGAGCTGAACCCCCCCCTCTCCTCCCACTGCTCTGGAGGACCTGCTGGAACCATCCTGGTCCTGTGTCTGCAAGAGAGAGCCCAGCATGCTCACGGGGCTGCAGCTGTACTGCGCTGGTGAAGATTGCTCTGGGGGGATGCAAGCATGCAGCAATCTTCCAGGAAGTGCCCGTGGCCTCACACGGCTTTTCCATGCCAGCTCCTCTTCACGTGGCTGCCGGGTGAGTCACGCAGCCCAGCCAGGCTCCTTGCTGCAGACAGGCAGGTCAGACACTGCCACAAGGCTCTGTACCTCTCCTGGTTCCTTTCCACTATTCCCTGCACAGCCCTAGGTCTCTGGAGGAGCAGAGGAATGAGGAAGAGGAGGGGGACCCATCCATATGAGGGATAGATTCGTGCTGCTCAAGGCTCAGCTGTGTTGGCAGGACCCTGGAGCATCTGGAGGGTCCCTAGAACAATGCAAGCAGCAGAAAGGTGCCCTCTCCCTCCCTGAGAACTGCCAGCCCTCTGCTGGGAATGGGGCACATCCTTTCCCACAGTCCTGGCCCAAAGGGAGCCCCTGACCTGCTCTGCCCCACAGAAGAGCCAGCCCAGGCGTGCTGCGGCAGCAGTAAACAGACCGATTTTAATGCACATAACACCCAACATCACCACGGGAGGGACTCGTCCCCTCCCTTCCAACCCTCCCAGGCCATCAGCTGGGAAGTGCAGCCACCCCTGGCCCTCCAGCTGCCTGCAGGGAAGCTGGCTTGGGCTGCTTCTCCATCGGCTGTGCCTCTGGCTTCGGCAGCATCCCCGCGGCTCGGTGAAGCTGTCAGGCTGGTCCAGCAGGGAAGCACTTTTAGGCAGCAGAGCGGGTGAAGGCAGGGCCTGGGGCCAGGGAGCGAGCCCTAAGGCACATCAGAGCAGCTTGGGAGAGCCCAAAACCTCCAGGAGCCGGAGCCTGGGTCCCTCTCAGCACACACGTCTCAGTCTATCAGAAACTTCTCACCATCTACGTCTCTCCCTGCAGAGCCCTTGCGCAGGGAGGGGAAAAATCGGAGCGGAGGAGGCGGGAGAAGTACATGAGGATCATGGCATCGAGCAGCAGGAGGTTGGCAGTGAGGAAGGCACCCTGGCCCTGCATCTCCACGTAGCGGAGGAAGTACCAGGTGAGGTAAGCCTGGGGCGCCAGGCGGAAGGCGAAGTACACCACCAGGTTGATGTACTTGTTGGCTTCGTAGAGCGCCGGGGAAGGCACGTTGCTCATCTTCAGCAGCATGCGCACCGTGAGGAAGATGTTGCTCACCTCCACCAGCAGCAGCAGCACCGCTGCCACCAGGAAGCGGCCTGTGATGATGAGTGAGACGAAGGCAGAGATGGCCTGGGACACATACACACACACAGCAGAGTCAGCTCACCTTGCCTTGGGGAAAGCAAGTCCTTCCCCACCCTCAGTAGAGCACACAGTGCTGTTCCCCTCACCCAGAGATCCCAGCAGGCACCTGAGCTTAGACAAAACCAGTCTGGAAAGCTAGATCCCCCAGGACCAGTTACACCTCTCTGTGGTGGGACGAGCCTCCAGCTCTTCCCCCTCCCAGCTCGGCAGCCTGTCTGGCTCCAGGCACTCAGAGCTGATGCTGGCAGGCGTCCTGCCCTGCCAGGCGCCCTCGCCTTGTTGATGCAGAGCCTACCTGGCAGCCAGAGCAAGGCAGAGGGAAGGGCTCCAGCTTGCCCCACCATAGCCCAGGAAACCTGGGTGGGCTGAGCCCCAGGGTGTGTGGTAGCCCCCTGTGCTGGCCGTACTCACCATGGCATGGTGCACCAGGTACTCCCAAGATGAGCGAGACTGATGGTTGAAGATGATGTCAAGAGTGTCGTGGATGAAGTAGCCTGTGGGATGAAGGAGAGCATTGAGGGGGTCTGGCTTGTGCACTGTGACCCATTGTGGAAAGGGGAAGCAGGGAGGAGGAGAAGGGTGGTGTGACTGTGCTCCAGGTGTTGGAAGCACCTCCACCCCGTCTGGGTATGGAGAGATGGCTATTCCCTGGGGGTTGGCAGCCCGTGGGCTCCACGCTCGTGATTAAGGCAGGAAGCATGGAGCTGCCCAGCCCTTGACCCGCAGGCTCGTCCCGAGCCAGCATGCCGAGCGAGGCTGAGCAGGGAGTAGGCAGAGTCCAGCAGGGTGGCTGTGGCCATTGCCCTGCTTGGCTCCTTACCTGAGGAGAAGCAGACCAGCAGGTGCCCTGAGACGCTGTAGCCGTCCTGAATGTCGGAGAGCAGTTCCGGGGAGTGCCAGAGGCTGGGGGTGAGGAGAGGAGGAAGGGGTCAGCCTGGGCGCCAGGACACGGAACACGGGGACCCCCAGCCCCCTGCCCCTTGCCCCTCCCCAGGGCTGCCCAGTTCGCAGCGTGTGCCCCGTGCCCGCCGCCTCCCGCGCTGCCCCATACCTGAAGAGGGCCCATAGCCCGGCCAGCACCGAGTGTGCGAAAGAGACCAGGAGGTTCCACCAGCGCCAAGCGCGGCCGGGACGGCTCCGTACGGCGGCGGGCTGGGGTAAGGCCAGAGCCAGTCGACGCAATGCCCCGAAGATCGCCACACTGCCGCCCACCAGCGCCGCCGAGGCCGCCCGCCAGCCCGGGCCCATCGCGCCCAGTCCGGCGGCGCGGGGCCGCGGGGCCTCGCCCCCTCCCCACCGACCACACCTTCGCGCTGGCCACGCCCCCAGCATCGCGCCAGTCGGGCCACGCCTTCCCATTGGTCACTCCCCCCGCTCTGGCCACGCCTTCCCAGCGCGCTTGGGCGGGGTTGGCGGGCTCTGAGGGGCGGGGCTGTGCTGGCCACGCCTTCCATTGATAACGAGCGCGCTGCTCACGGCCCCGCCCGTGTGTGTACGCGCGTACGCGCGGGGCGGTGCGCGCACGTGTGCGGGGCGCGGCGTGTGGCGCTGCCGGCTGTCTCACCTGTGCGGGTCTGCAGGTGTGCGGGCTGTTGGGCTTGCTGCTGCTGGGCGGTGCTGCTCAACGGGCGTGGTGTTGCACGTGTGTGCGAGACGCTGCACCCGTGGGTGTCAGAGGCTGCCCAAGCGCAGGGCACTGTACTGGGCAGAGCGGGAGAGTGGGCGCAGCGTGCGCGTGGCAGACGCTGCACATCTGTGCTGGGCCCTGTGCATCTGCCCCAGGGCTGCACAGCTGGCGTGGGCGCCGCACATCTGTTCCGTTCCGGTGTGTGTGGCCCCGACACGGTGTGGCTGGCGCATGGTGTCGGCGGGGGCATACCGGGGAAACCATCGTGTTTGGAAAAGTAGCGGGATCAGCCACAAACGCTCACCTGAAGACATGGAGAGGGGCCCAAGGTGGGCTGGGCGGGGGGACACAAAGGTGCCCCTAATATCAACGTGGCAGTAGAGTGATGCCAGCTCTGTGGGCACGGGCATGCGGCGGGATGCTGGTTCCTGCGTGGGGATCCTGCCCCATCGTTGCCCCACGGTGCAGGGCGCTGGCTGGCGGGAGGGGGGCTGACCCCCCTCCCCAGTGAGCCGGGCTGGCTGTCGCTAGATGGCAGCAGGGCCACGTGGCAGTGCCACCACTGCCACCACTGTCCCTGTCCCCACTCCAGGACAGAGGCCGCCACTCCTGGGTGGCGGGCAGGACTCCCTTCCGCGCTCTAGCCGCTATCACGGCCGGTGCTCGTGGTCCTGGGGGTGTAAAGCAGGTCTGGGGGTCCACGGAGGGGACTCATGCCCCTTGTGCTGGCCCTGCAGCAGCGCAGTCCCCCGCAATGGGTGCCACTCCAGACTCGGGGCTGGAGGCTGCTGGGGACACCGCCGCTCCCTGCGGGTGCGGGGGATCCTGCTGGCATCCCCAGTCGGGCCGGGCAGCCCAGCGCACCCCAAACCTCTCTCCCTGGGTGCTGCCCGAGCGGTCTGGCTCCCCATGACCCTGCGGTGCCCACCCAAGCGGGGAGATGTGGCGTTACCCCCTCTCCCCTCCCAAACACGGAGTCCCCCAGGCCTTACACACACGGCGGGGTTTGTCCGCCCGCGGACGCCGTAGCAGCGCGGAAGTGTCTCCATGGAGACGGGAGGAGCCGGGCCCAGGGATGGAGAAATACGAGCGGATCCGGGTGGTGGGCAGAGGGGCCTTCGGGTGAGGGGGCGCCGGGGATGGGCGGTGGGGAGGTCTCCGGGCTTTTTACCTCGGGGTGGGAAGCCTTAAAGCCGCGTCCCCGTGGCAGCGAGGTGCTTGTGGCCACGGCAGTACGGGGGTGTGTGACACCCGGGGGGACACGGCACGGGGTGTGTGACACCCGGGGGGACACGGCACGGGGTGTGTGACACCTCGGGGCGCGGGGGTTGCAGGGGACCTGTGTCACCCCAGGTCCCGTCTCCCCCTGCTGAGGTCCCATCCCTGTCCCCGCAGCATCGTGCACCTGTGCCTGCGCAAGGCTGACCAGAAGCTGGTGATCCTGAAGCAGATCCCGGTGGAGCAGATGAGCAAGGATGAGCGGCTGGCGGCGCAGAACGAGTGCCAGGTCCTCAAGCTGCTCAGCCACCCCAACGTCATCGAGTACTACGAGAATTTCCTGGAGGACAAGGCACTCATGATCGCCATGGAATATGCCCCAGGTGGGCCCTGATGTACCCCAGTGCCTGTTTGTGGCTCCTCAGCAAGTTGAGGAGATGCCAAGAACTTGGCTCTCTTTGGGTAAAGCCCCTGTAAAGATCCTGTGCTTTGGACCCCCAAGAGTCCAGGCACATTTCTCTCGAGGAGATTTTTCTGTAGAAAAGTATTGGGGGTCCTGGTGGACACCAAGTTGACCATGAGCCAAGTGACCAAGCACTGGTGCAGGTTGCCCGGAGAGGTTGTGGAGTCACCATCCTTGGAGATACTCAAATGAGAGGTCCTGGTCCTGGACAACCCACTGTCAGTGGCTTTGCTTGAGCAGTGACTTTCCAAGATCCCTTCCAGCTTTAACCATTCCGTGATTTCATGCCTTACACCTGCCAACCATATCCAAAACAAGGAGATTTCAAACCCCGTTGTCCCTGATCAGCATGTTACCATCTGCCCTTGGCTCAGGTTTCAGGCATGTTTCCCTGTGTCAACTCTGTTGGCCTCATATTTCTAACAAGACTTCCTGTGGAGTTTCAGATGAAATCAACATTTGCATAAGGGTTTGTTAAAAGCTGTGTGTGAGCCCTGAATCTGGACCTCCCCTTCCCGACAGGGGCCTCTCAGTGCCACGTGGCCTCTTGGACTGCAAGAATTCTCTTTTGCAGAACAGGCTGATCTTGTTCTGCCGTCGAGGTTTATGTTCTCCAAGAGCTGTAATTTTAGTGTTTCTTTTCCTGCTGCTTTTGGTAATATGTCAACAGTAACTTCTCTCTGCCTGCTTCTGCCTCCCACCAGCTGTGCTGCCATTGTTCAGGAGCATTGGAGGATGTGCTGTGCATGCCACCAGGATGTGTTTTTCCCACATGCTTGGCTTGTTAGGATGCCAAAATGGCTATACCCCCTAGTTTTAGCCAGGTTTGTGCTGTCCTGTGCAGCCCCCCTTGCCCACAGCCCTTTGTTGTTCCTCACAGGGGGCACACTGGCAGAGTTCATTCACAAACGCTGTAATTCCCTGCTGGATGAGGACACCATCCTGCACTTCTTCGTGCAGATCCTCCTGGCCCTGCACCACGTGCACACCAAGCAGATCCTGCACCGTGACCTGAAGACCCAGAACATCCTCCTGGACAAGCATCGCATGATTGTCAAGATAGGAGACTTTGGCATCTCCAAAATCTTGAGCAGCAAGAGCAAAGCCTACACGGTGAGTGGCAGGGGAGCAATTTATGTCATGGCAGCAGGCTGGAAACTCTGGCTTTGGCTCACAATAGTCTCTTGGAAGTGGCTTTAGGCAATGCTGCTTTGTTCCTTGGAATTTATACAGGCTGAAGGCTTGCTGCCTGAGTTTGCTGTGGCTCTGTGGGCTGCAGAAAGGTGAAAAAGACCTGCCCAAAGCTGGGAGAGGATGGGGTGTCTGGGCCCACTGGTGAAGGCAGACAGGGTGGCTCCTGCTGGGGGTGGTGTTTGCAGACTTGTCTGACACATCCTTGACAAATAAATTCCTGCCTGTGCACTCCTGTTCTGCCTTAATCTCCTTTCTCTGCTTGACATTTGAGTGTCTTTCCCCACCTGGGCTAATCTGACCAGACATTTGTATCACGCTCAGCGCTCTGGGCTCTGATTCTTTCAAGTGGATAGAAGCAAAATTAGAGGCAATCACTGTATGTGTCACTGGAAAGGCAAATCCTCATGTTTTTCACGGAGGTTGTCAGGCAGCTGTTGATGCCAAGGGAACAAAAGCCCAGCTCTGTGGAGCTTTAGGTGGTGATGTTCCAGCGAGCCTGCACACTGGGCTCTGCACCAAGCCTTCCTCTTTCCACCTCTCTGCCCCAGTTTCACTGCGCTGTGGTAAATGTTTGTCTCTCGTAGGTGGTGGGAACTCCGTGCTACATCTCCCCGGAGCTCTGTGAAGGGAAGCCTTACAACCAGAAGAGTGACATCTGGGCTCTGGGCTGTGTGCTCTACGAGCTCGCCAGCCTCAAGAGGGCTTTCGAAGCTGCGGTAAGAGGGATGTGGTTTACACACAGCACAGGGAGCCGTGGCCTCTCACAGAGGTGAAAATGTGTGCTGGGATTGCTTCTCAGCGAGCCGGCAAGTGTGAAGGCAGAGGGCAGTGCTGAGAGCTCCTTCCTCCTTGGCCTCGCCCCTGACTGCCCAGCCACTGTGTGTCTGTTTTCTCTCCAGAACCTTCCTGCCTTAGTGTTGAAGATCATGAGTGGGACGTTTGCCCCAATATCAGATAGATACAGCCCTGACCTGCGCCAGCTCATCCTCAGCATGCTCAACCTGGATCCTTCCAAGCGGCCCCAGCTGAATGAGATCATGGCCCAGGCCATCTGCATCCGGCCCCTTCTGAACCTCTACACAGATGTGGGCAGCGTCAAAATGAGAAGGCAAGTGACATTGCCACCCACCTCAGTGTCCCCTGGGGACAACCGCAGCCCACAGCATGTCTGACCAGCTCACTGCCTCCGTTCTGAGCTCCACAGAGAGCATTTTCCCAATGCAGCTTTTCTGTGCTGCCCAATGTGCAGCTGCTGTTGGCTGAGCCTGGCCCAGGGGCTCAGAGCCAGGCAGGTGGCATGGCAGGTGTGGGATTGTCATCACAGTGACAGCAAACAGAGAGTTGTGAGCACAGGGGGAAGTGAACTGGTGCCAATTCCCTTCTCTCAGGTTGTTTAAAGCACCGAGCAAGCAGTGCTGGGAGTGATTCATCTGTGGCATCTGCTGTAGCTCTGGCCAGACATTTCTGTGATCCAGGGCTCTGCAGGACATTAAAGGCTGGATTTTGGTTTGGCAGGCCTGAAAAACCCTTGGCTCCAGTGCCAACAGTGACCCACAGCCGGACAGGGGGACGGGCGAGCAGTGCCAGGCCGAGGGGTGAGTTCTGCAATGGTGTGTCAGCTCAGCTCCATTTGGAAGGATCCATTCCTCTGTATGACTCAAGTCAGAAAGGCACTCAGGGTTCTGAGAGAGGAACTTTTAAGAGATGTCACCTTCCCTGAGCCCTGGAGGAGCCCTGCAGCCCCTTGGACCAGCACTGGTCTGGCTCTGGCAGCTATGATGACACCCAGACTGGCTGGTGCTGTTGCTTTTCCTGTGGGAGGAGAATCAGGGATCCATGTTAAGGATTTCTCTGTGTCCCACAGGTGTCCGACGTGGTTCAGCCAGGACAGGAATTCCACCTCCATTGTCATCCATCTACACATGGGGCAGTGGAATCACCACCCCGCTGCGCCTGCCCATGCTGAACACCGAGGTGGTGCAGGTCTCTGCCGGCAGGACACAGAAGGCTGGGGTCACCAAATCTGGGAGGCTCATCCTCTGGGAGGTGAGTGACAGGAAATCCAGGGCACGCAGTGGCTGTGGAGGCCTTGAATGTGTGATTTCTGTGAAGGAGACATTTCTGCTCACTCGCAGACCCTTTCACTGCCTCCTCCAGGACTGCAGTCCCATCCAGGGTGTGGGTAACACTGATAAGCCTGTGAGAAGGGTTTCATCAGTGTTCTCCAACCCAGCTCTTCCATGGTTTCTCTCCATCAGGCTCCTCCCATGGGTGCTGCTGGGGGCCCTTCTCTCCCAGGAGCCACTGAGCAGCTCCAGCCTCAGTTTGTGTCCCGCTTTCTGGAGGGCCAGTCTGGAGTGACCATCAAACACGTGTCCTGCGGTGATCTTTTCACAGCCTGCCTCACAGGTGAGCTCCTGCCTCCTGCCTTCACCTGCCTGAGTCCCTGAACTGCCCTACAAACCCAGTGGGTCTGCAGGGAAGCCTGCTCACAGAGGAACCAGAGAGATGCACTGGGCTAGGGTGACTCTGAGGCCTTTGTGGCCTCTCATGTAGCATCAGATGGGGGTCAGAAATGGCAGACATAGTCCTTCTATGATGCCACACTGGTCAACTTGGTGCCAAAGGCCTCTCTGGTGTGGGGAGGGCCACAAACAGTTGCACTTGATGATCTTAAAGGTCTTTTCCAACCTAAATTATTCTATGATTCCATGAAATCTCCTATGCTTGTTGTCCTGGCTGCATTGGTGTCACCTGAAACCAGAACTGACCTACACAATGGGGACTGCAGTGTGAGGAGCATCTCTGTCACATACTCTGTGAGCGTGACATGGGCACACACAGTGATGGTGATGACTGGTGTCTCAGTGAGGAGTCAGCATGAGCTGCTGCAGGGCTGATTGTCCTCAGACTGCACGAAGGCAGGGTTTGAAGCCCCCCTCAGAGCAAGCCAGGTAGTGTTCTGGGTGGGAGGAGAGCACACACACCAGTCCAAGGCCATGTTTGTGGAGCAAAGACCTCCCAGTGGTCCTGTGGGAACTCTGTTTGCTCTTCTGCTGGGGGTCAGGGCAGCAAACGACAGATTTGCAGTGGGCAAACTCCATGGGCATGTGTTTATCCTACCTCCCATGGCGTTTCCTGCCACCCTTCTGCTGGGCAGCTGCTCAGGGAGTGCCTCTGTGACTTCAACACCTTGAGAGAACATGGGGTTCACAGCTCCTGCATACACAGCTGCAGCAATGTTATCACAGCCCTCTTATCACTGCTGTTTGTTTGTTGAGCCATTGCAGCATGGTGAGGCTGCAGCTCCCTGGAAGCTCCTGCAGCTCCCTGGAAGCTCCTGCAGCTCCCTGGAAGCTCCTGCAGCTCTCTGGGAGCTCTTGCAGCTCCCTGGAAGCTCACTGAAGGCTTGTGGCCCCTGCAGCTCGTTCTGAGTCAGAGTGGGTCTGATGTCCTGGGAGCCACGGCCACCCCTCAGCTGTGTCACCTCACACCCAGGGCCTCACGTGTGCCAGTGACAAGGCTTCTTTCTGCTCTTCCAGACAGGGGGATAATCATGACTTTCGGCAGTGGCAGCAATGGCTGTTTGGGGCACGGAAACTTCACGGATGTGAGCCAGGTTGGTGGTGAGGGTGCTGGGCGTGCTGCTCCCCCAGGGTAGAGGCTGGATCCTGGCTTCTGCACCACGTGAGCAGGCTCATCCCAGCTCCAGGGATGTGCATCCCAGGCATGCTCTGGCATCTGACCCCCTCCCCCTCCTCTCCCTGTCACTGCGGGTTTTAAAAGACCCAACCTGCCTCTCTCTTTCTCTCCCCCCTACACAATGATCCCTTTGAGCGTGGGGGAAGTCAAGAGCTGCCTTGTGGTTGCTGTTGGCAGGCTCCCAGCTTGGAGCCTGCCTCCAATCACACACCTGCCTGCTTCACTCTTGGCCTGCAGCTGCCAAGGTTCACTGAGAAAAGTTATTTTTCAAAAGAGCCAGTATTTAAAGAAGAGCTGTGTGTTTCCGATTGGCTCAGAACACTGGGGCTGAGGGCTCGTTGCTCCCTTCCAGCTTCTTCCTCGCCTGCCCTCGGATGTGGCAGCAGCCGATGGCTTCCAGCCGAGCCCAGGAACTGGTGCCATTTGTCACTGTGGTCAGCTGGCCCATTTGTTCCTGCTCCGCCCCGAGCTGAGCTGCTCCCTGCTTGTGGCTGGGGAGGGGAGGCCAGTTGGAAGCAGCAGCCAGATCCCAGAAAACGGTGCTTTTCACTTGAGGGAGATAATGAGTATGAGGTGAGGTGTCAGATCTAACAGCAGGTCACAGCAGGGGCTGGGGGAGATGTGGAGATCCTGGTCCCTCCACACCCTAATGAATCTGAGCCGTTAACTCACAGCTCCTCTGCACAAGAGCCTTTGAGCCAACGCATCCTGCACCAAGCCCCTGCCTGCTCAGAGCGGGTGTTCACAGCCCCTGGCACTCCCCACATGGGCAGGGGGGCGAATCCCAACCCTTGCTGAACCTCTTCCCTCTCCAAACTCTTGCCCTGGCTGCTTTCTTCCACCCCAGAGATGTTTGCATTATCTTCTGTGCTGCGTGCACGTAGTCTCTTATCCCTTTGAAGATTGTTTGGAACAGAAAAAAAAAAAATTCTCTGTTGTTTGTGTTGGATGAAAACTGGGATGCTGCCAGCGCTGTGTTGAGTCTGGGGGGGCTGGGTGGGAGGGATGGGAGCAGCCGGGCAGGCTGGGAGGTCTCGGCTGACGGCTGCTGCTCTTCCCCTGCCAGCCCAAGATTGTGGAGGCCCTGCTGGGCTACGAGATGGTGCAGGTGGCCTGTGGTGCATCTCACGTCCTGGCGGTGTCCAACGAGCGGGAAGTGTTTGCCTGGGGCAGGGGGGATAATGGTAAGAGATGTCTGTTTGAAGAGCAAGGCTTGTGCCTGTTCCCATTCCCCTTGCTGGCCCTGCTTGCCCACAGTGCCCTCCAGATGTGCCAGGGTAGGTGGGTGTGGAAGAGCTGCAGCTGTTTTGCTGCATACCAGGGCTGCCTGCTTTGGGTTTTGCTGCTTTCTTGGATCCCGGGCTGGGCTCTTAGTCCTGACGCAGCTGCTGCTCTTGGTGGGGCTGTGCTCAGGGCAAGTGTTGCCATCAGCTGTTCCCTGCTCTGTTCCTCCTGCCAGGTCGGCTTGGGCTGGGCACCTTGGAATGCCACAACTCCCCCCAGCAGGTCACAGTCCCTCCAGAGCATGAGGCTCAGAGAGTCATCTGTGGCATCGATTCCTCCATGGTCCTCACAGTGAAGAACCAGATTCTTGCTTGTGGGAGCAACAGGTAAGAGGGGTGAGGGTCTTTGCTCCACCTTTTACCCTCCTGGGCCTGTCCTTGTCCTGAGCAAGGGGCTCCAGAAGACATCCCTGTGCAATCCTACCCCTCAGCATCATGCTCTTGCTGGTGTGGTTATGCCAGGGCAGGATGTGTCTCTGGGGTGTCTGTGCCAGGCTGCATCCAGACAGCTCAGAACTGAACTTTTCCCTGTGCAGGTGTAACAAGCTGGGTCTAGACCGGATCAGCTCAGCAGAGGAGCCTTCCCCAGAGGACCAGGTGGAGGAGGCCACTGTGTTTGTGTGTGCCCAGTCGGCCCCTTTGAACCAAGAACCCATTGTGTGTGCTGACATTGGTACAGCACACTCAGCTGCTGTCACAGGTGAGGAGGCTGTGTGCCCAAATTCTGAGAGGCCTGCATTTTCCCTGCTTCCTTCTGCCTGTTTCCCATGGGCAGTCTCTCAAGAGACACCCTGCTCCCAGTGTTGAAGCTCTGTGGAGCAGGATGCTCAGAATGGAGACAGCAAAGAGCTTCAGGGGTTTCAGTGTGTCCCAAGTGACACCTAGTTGTGTCTCTCCTCTCTGCTATCAGCCTCTGGCCACTGTTACACCTTTGGGAGCAACCAGCACGGGCAGCTGGGCACCAACTCGAGCCGCAACAGCCGCCTGCCCCACCTGGTTGTGGGGCTTAAGACAATGAAGGTCACCGTGGTGGCTTGTGGGGATGCCTTCACTGTGGCTATTGGAGCAGGTGAGGCTGAAGCCCCCATGTCCTGGGCAGCAACAAGCCCTGGCTGACCTCTGGCCAAAGCAGGTGTGCAGCAAGGTGTTCATATCCCTCTGCAGACGGCGAGGTGTGCACATGGGGGAAAGGAGCCAGGGGACGCCTGGGCAGGAAGGATGAGGAAACAGGAGTGCCGAGGCCAGTGCAGCTGGAGGAAACACATCCATACCTGGTGACCTCCGTAGCCTGCTGCCACGGGAACACACTGCTGGCAGTAAAGCGTGAGTAAAGGCTTTGTCCCTGTGATTCCTGCCATGAGGGCCCAGCCAGACACAATGCCTTGTGACCGGAGCTGTGCCGAGTAACCCTGGCACGTAAGCTCTGTGTTATTCTAGTACTTCTCGAGCTGGAGATGAATAGAAATAACTTCAAACCCAAAATAATTCCCCTTCTGCTCTTCAGCTCTGTGACACTGCCTCTCCCACTGGGCCAGGAGAGCAAAGGGATGGCAGAGGCTGTCTCATGCACTCCCAGACAGGTAGGCTGGCCAGGCTGCGGCCAGCGGGGAGCTGGCGTGCCAGCGGTCCACGGAGTGTCCAAAAAGAGCAGCTCTCTAATTGATGCTTCTGAAATAGAAGCTGAGATTTGAGGCGTCATTTTGGCTGCTGCCTTTCCATTGTGGTTTGGAAAAGATAGTGATGGTTTTGTGGTTCCTCTCTGCTCGGGCCAAAGGCAGCATCGCGGCGCGGTTAAAACGTGCCCGTGGCGTGACCTGCCCTTCCGTTGCCTGGATGTACAACGGGAGCCTGGCCCAGACTGCTGCAGGGGCCTTTCTTCCTCCTCTGCTGGGCTGATTATGGCCTCAGCCTGGGCTGAGGGATTCCAGTCCCAGCCCACTTCAAGGAGGCTAATTACAGCCCGGAGGGGAGGAGGCCCGGCTGACAGCCCCGGCACAGCGGAATCGGCCCTGGCTCCCCTTCCTCCCCTGCGAGTGCCCAGCTCTCATGTGATGTGCATTGCCACGTGAAGGGGACGGGGAATGGCTAGTCCCCAGGCTCGGGAACAAGTAGGGCATTTGTCATGGGAGTAAAAGGGTTTTGTCTCTGCAGGAAGACTGCAGGCTGCTCTCTTCTTCCGCTGCTGGAGTTGCCCCATGCTCCATGGCAGCTGGTTTGTGGGGTCCCACCTGCAGCATTGTAAGAGCAGAGACTGAGTGTGTGGACTGCTGTCCCTCTGCCTGAAACCTTGTCCTGTCCCAATACTGGGAGTGCAAATTCAGCAGCAGCCTTGCCTGCCCCAGCATCCCTCAGCAACCAGCATGCAAAAAAGCAGCAAGAGCTCTGTAAAGAGCTGAGATTTGGGCTTTCACACAGCTCAATCTGCCTGGAAATTTCTTCAGCGAGAACACGAGATCCGGTGACACATGTGATGTCATTGCTGCTGTCAGCTCTGGCTGTGATCTGGCCCAGGAGGTTGCTGGCACAGGCTAGCCCTCTGCTCCACCTTTGGGGCAGCCGTTCTGCTCCTCCCATGGGGCCAACTCTGCTTTTGACTGGCTTGGGCTGCTGCCCAGGTTATCATGAGCTGCTGCTGCTGCACCCTTCTCTCAATCCCACTGCAAACACAGAATAACTGGAAGAAGCCAGGCTGGAGAGTAGGAGAGCACGAGCCTCAAGAGACTGCATTCCGTCCTGTTTGGCTCTGTGTGCTTGGGCATTGCCTTGCTTGTGCCACTAGTGAGGCCTTGCAGTGGCTTCCTGCAGGGAAGGGGACAGGGATTGTGGTGCCCATCTGTTGGCTGTCAGGCCTGTGTGGGGCAGAACACTTCCTGTAGCTTCATCAAAGTGGGGCTTCCAGCTAAATCTTGGTCTTTACCCTTTGTGTTTCAGCTGCCATGGAGGAGTCGCCTTCCCAGTGAGTGAGAGGGATCACATCCTGCTCTTCCTGCTGCCTACTGTGGCCTGGCTCAGATACACTCCAGGCTCCAGAGCTCCTCAGCTGCACTGCCAAGGCAGCAGTCTGCAAACAGGGAGCTCCTAAGGATGGTTCCCAAGGAGCCAGAGCTGGTCTCACTGAATCGAGTGTCACTGTGAACCTCCAGTGCCTTAGAGTCACTGCCCTGGACATGCCACGGGGTGGACATCCCCAGAGCCTTCAGGGGGTCACACCGTGGCTCTTCCCCTCCCTGCTGGAAGTGCCTGTGTGGAAGGGTGAGGAGCACAGAGGTTGTTTTCTTCCGTGGAAACTGTCTCTAGTTACAAAGCCCAGGCTGACAGCTCTGTGTCTGAGAGAGCTGTCAGCCTTTGCACAGCAGCGTCTGGAGTCAGGGCCCCAGGCGCTGTGCTGGGTGACTAAATGCAAACCTCTTTGCTAATTAGAGAAGTCTGTCCTTTCCCATCCCCCCCCTAAAACGTTTCACCCATTTATTGAGCACATTTTGGAGGGTCCTGCCTGCATGGCTGGCTGAGCTCTGCACAAGCAGCCTCCCTGTGCTGCACAGCTCTCCCGAAATGCCGCCTGGAGCTTTCCAATTACAGCCTCCCCTGGCCCCAGGAGCTCGCTGGAGGATTCTCCAGCTGACATTTGTCCTCAGGCCCCTCAGTCCTGCTGCTGACCAGCCCACTGGCTCCCAGCTGAGCTAGGGAAAGCAGCAAAACACAGCCAGTGATTGTCAGTATTTGAAGTTTTTTAACCCAGATTTTTCCAGGGAGATGATGAGTTTTCACCAGGAATCTTTGCGGGCAGGAGGGGCACATCCATGTGTTATGGACAGGAGTCACGTTTTTTGTCTCCAGAAGGGTCGTTTCCTTTCCTTTATTTTTTTTCCCTTTTCTTTTTTCAACTTACATCTGCCCTGGGCCATTTTTTGATGAGCTTCTGTCTCTGATCTGTCTGACATTGCAAATGCTCTTGCCTTTCACATCCATCTTTGTGCTGTTGCCAATCTGTTGTGTATAAAGTCGGTGCTTTCATAAGCTGGCTGAGATGAAATCTCTCTAATTATTTTTGTGATTCTTTCCTGTTTTCAATGAGGGAAACCTCGACGGGCTCTGGTAAAAGCCAACTGATCCCTCTGTCATGTGGAAAGTAATGAATTTCTGCAGGTCTCCTGCCCTTTCTTCCCTCCCCTCCCAGGCTCCGGCTGGGGAAAGGAGCAGGTCCCGTCCGGCCGGGAGAGGGAGAGGCATGTGCAGCCCTGGCTGCAGACACAGCCTCCCTCTTTGGCTCCTGGCAGGGTGGGTGCATGGGTTTTTCCCTGCCTTTTTTGTTTCTTGTGGAGCTGCCTTTTCAGGCGGTTACACCCTGCTATCCCAGGAAGCCGACTGGAATTCAAAGCTTCTGCCAGTCCTTTGGCACTTTCCTTGTGCTGCAGGTTACGGGGACGGCTCAGCCCAGTTTTGGGGAAGGTGTTCTCCCCTCCCAGACCAACCTCAATTGCCTCAAAGCCCCTCTGGGCCACTGCTTCTCCTCCCTGTGCAGAGCTGGCAGCAGCTCCAGCTCCTTCCAGCATCAGATTTCTCTTCCCTGCGTTGTGCTGAGCTCTCTGGGCTCCCCTTACCCCACACCACACTCAAACACATCCCATAGGGAAGGGGCTGCTGTTCCTGCTGCAGTCTTGCCAGGGCTGAGGACTGGCTGGGACAGCAGCAGGCAGGACAGAGCTCTGACACCCTTTGTCTTCTCAGTGGTGACACCAAAATGTCACCGTTTCAGGAGCTGTGGGGCTGCCAAATCCAGGGGTGCAGCCCTTCCCGTTCCTATCAGTGTGCTGGTGTTAGGTGAGTTTTTTTATGGCTTTATGACACCTTTGTACTGCAGTGCTGACGCTGGAGGTGTTACCAGCTTGAATATTGGGATCCTTTGCTCCAGATTGGGGAAACCAGTGTGGATCAGGGGCCAGGGGCTCCAGCCAGGACTGGAACCCTCGGGATTTCACAGCCCGGGCTCTCCGTGCAGCAGTTCAGCTGTGGAGCCCAGCGAGATGATTTGAATAATTTAATACCGGGCTGTGACCAAGCCTGGCGAAAGGGTAAAGGAAACAAAGAGGCCCCCAGCCCCGAGCAACAAAAGCTCCTGGAACGACAAGCCGAGGCATGTCCGCGCTGCCGGAGGCAGAGAGCAGCCCGGGCAAATAGGCCACTCGCATTCCTCACGTCTGCTGCTTTGTTTCCCTGCAGAAGCTCCCGGTGAAATCTGCAGGTCTCGGGGCTTCTCCCTTTATCCTTGTTTTGTTCCTGTGTTCTGTGGAACTGGTGGTGGATCAGCGTTCCCGCAGCTCTTCCTGCTAAGGAAAGGCAGAGCCGGAGGGGAGCGGGAAGGGAGGTGATGTGGGATGAGGCTGCCTGGTCCCTGCTTGTGCATCCCGGTCTGTGTCCCCTCTGGCCATTGTCACCCAGGGAAAGGCTGTCCCTGTTCCAAATAAGATCCTGCTGACTTGGGGCCATTACTGTAAGCAGGAAACAGCCCAAACCGCCTGCTGATCGCGGAGCTGATTTGTTTTGATTCCCGCACCTCTGTCGAGGTCGTATCCTCATTCCCACGAGGCTTTTGGCAGGAGGTGCGGCTGCTGTCCGTCTGTCCGTCTGCCTCGATCCCTTACCCCTGCCCTCCCTGGGCACGAAGCCCCAGAAGCCGGGAGAGGACTCTCCCCCACTCCTTTCCCTGCGGCGAAAGGCTCCACCTTAACTTCTTTAGAAGCCGGAGCGTCGGTTTTCTGTCCCTCCAGTTTGAGTTAAATACGCGGCGGAGGGATGGAGCAGCAGGGAGAGGCTGGGGAAGAGGACAAGAAGCCTCTCCGAGCCCAGATGGGTTCAAGAAGTGACCCGTCATGGGGGACAGGGAACATATCACCTCCACAAAGGGAATTGCCCTGAGTGTCGCCTTTGTGTGAGACAAATGCCTGGCTGTGATGTTGAGTGCGGGGAGGGCTTTGCTTAGGGAGAGGGGAAAAGGAGGGATCTTTGTTTGCAGGGTCTGACACCTCCCAGCCGCCCTGCCGGCACAGCCAGCACCTTCTGATGGCTTTGTCAGCTCCTGGCTAATTAGCAGAGATGCTTTTCACTGAGGTTAGGGAAGAATAATATTAAAAACATCAAAGAGCAGCAGTAAATAATGATAAAAGTCGGCTGTTTCATGGCTGTCATCGGAGGCACAGGCAGGCAGTGTTTACAGGGCTGATGTGTCCTGTGTTTGGAGTCCCATCACCCCCCAGGATACCAAGGATCTGTCCTTTTGGCCTGAACCTTGTCCCATAGATGTGTCCAGGGACAGTTTTTAGCCAGGGCCAGGTCACAGCGTGTCAGGGTAGTGCCTATCTGGTGTTGGAGACAGCCTGGCTCCGAGGTGTGCTGGCACAGAGTGGCAGAACTAGCTGGGCCATGGGGCTGCTGGTAGATCCTTCCCTGGGGGTGTCAGCCCTGAGCAAACCCAGCTGGGGAGCACCTCAACCCCAGCTCAAGGTGCCTGTTGCTCCCTGCACAGTTGCCCACTGTCCCTTGTTTTTACCTGTTGGCTTTCCAGTATCACTGGGAGCTGGTTAAAGTTTAGCTCAGTGCTCTCCATCACCTGAGCAGCAACTCACGTCTCCTGGAAAATCCCGTGATGATGGCACCTCATGCCCAGTGTACCCCAGGACAAGGTTCCCTGATATTTGGGAGCCCCAGTGCAGCTCAGAAAAACCTGCCATCCCTCAGGGTAACCCCAGAAATGAGCCACCCATCCCCTCCCTGGCAGCTCTGGCAGCGAGCAGGCTGCCTCCCCCCAGGCTGCTGCAGGGTTTTATTTTAAGCAGAGCCTCTCGGGGAGAAGGGTAACGTGAGCTCCTTGAGTGACAAGTGATAGAGCTCGACTTGCTCAGCGTGTCCCCCAGGAATCCCTCTCCTCTGCCATTTGCTAATTGAAAACTGCTAACATTTGGGTCTGGAGCAACTGCCGCCCTTAATGGGAAGCTGGCTGGAGTGAGCGTTGGTGGGACTAACACATGCTCACAGCCTGTCATCTGCTCGGCTCCATCTCTGGGGAAAGGGGCAAATACTCCCATATGCTGCTCTGATTTCTGAAAGAGTGACGAGGGGGCTGGAGCCAGACAGATTTGCTTTTATTCTCCCTCCTCCAGGCTCTTGCTCAGTTACAAACCCTGGCTGGAGGGAGGCTGTTGGCTGCAGCCTGAGGCATGAGCTCCCAGCAAGACAAAGCCACAGGAGTGTGTGTTCCCCCCATGCCCGCGGTGTGTGGGGCTCAGGGCAGCCCCTCCATGTCCTGCTGAGGGACACCATGGCTGTATCCCACCTCCAGCCTCGCTCAGGGGCACAACTGTGGCCTCAGGCTGCCTGCAGGAGTGTGGCACCCCTGGGACACCTCCGAGCCAAGGAGGGCATGTAGGGTCAGCAAGGACACCGCAGTGTGTGCCCCCAGAGCCCAGCCCGGGGCCAAGGGAGGCTGTATGGGTGAGGGGGCCGTGTGTGATGTGATGCTGATGCTCCCCAAACTCCCGGGGTGGTTGTTCCCAATGCAGGCCCTGGAGATGATTGTTCCCAATGCCGTGGGTACCAAACCCCCCCCCAGACGGGCCGCGCCCGGTGGGGTGCTCCCAAGTCCCAGGGTGGCTGTCCCCCATGTCCTGCTCCCCAAACTCCTTGGAGGGGCTGTCCCCGATGTGATGCTCCCCGAGCCCCCGGGGCGCCAGGACCGCTCCATTCCCCCGTGCGGCGGCGGGGCGGGGAGGCGGGGTCCGGGCGGGGGGCGGTGGCGGTGGCGGTGCCGTCCCCCGTCGCGGGGCGGGCTCAGGCCGGTCCCACCGCCCCGTCCGGCCCCCGGGCGGAGCCGACGGGCGCGGAGCGCGGAGCCGAGCGGGCGCGGGGCGGCGGCGAGCGGGCGCGGGGCGGCGGCGGGATGCCGGGCTACGACTACAAGCTGCTGGAGCGGCCGCGGCGGCGGGTGCTGTGCCCGCTCTGCGGGAAGCCCATGCGGGAGCCCGTCCGCGTCTCCACCTGCGGCCACCGCTTCTGCGACACCTGCTTGCAGGAGTTCCTCAGGTGAGACCCCGCATCGCCTCACGGGCGACCCGACCTGACGTTGTTCCGCGCACCCCTTCCGTTCCCCGTGGGGTACCCCGCTCACGCACCCCCGCACCGCCCGAGCCGGGGCTCCGCATCCCGGGGGCTGCGGGTGCTTCCCCCATCCCCCAATCCGCCGCCGGCCCCGGGGGTGCCCCGGAGAGGGGTGCGGGGTGCCCTGGGCCGGTGTCGGAGTGCGGGATGCCCCGGGCCCGGGAGGGAATGCGGGATATCCCGGGAAGGAGCGCTGGGTGCCTGGGGGTGCGGGTGGCCTGGGGGAAGATGCGAGCTGCCCGGGGGTGCTTCGGGCCGGGGAACGGCTGCCGTGTGCCCCGGGAAAAGATGCGGAGTGCCCCGGGAAAGGCGCGGAGTGCCCCGGGAAAGGCGCGGGGCGGGCGGGGATGCCTGGGGCCGGGGAAAGGTGCGGGGTGCCCGCTGGTGCCCCGGGGCAGGGAGGGGGTGCGGGGCGCGCCCAGCCCGTGACAGCCGCCCCGCGGGTGCAGCGGCCCGTGGCCCCTTTCGCCGAGGAGGAGGAGGAGGAAGAGGAGGGCCGGGTGAAGCCCGGAGCGGCGAGTTTCGAGATTCGAGCTTAACCCCTTCCTGCCCCGGCCCCGCCGGAGGAAGTGGCCGGGGGTGTTTCGGGTACGGCCACCCCGGTGCCTCCGCGCCCACGGGTGAGCGCGACCTGGCCGGGAGTGACGATCCGGGGCCTCTTCCCACCCCCGAGGTTTGGGACCCCCGGTACCGGTGCCGGCAGCCCGGGGGGACGTGCGGAGCCGGGGTTGCCCCGGTTCCCGGCCGCCGCACTCGGTGCAGTGCCGGGGGTCCCGCGGGGCACGGCGGAGGCGTGCCCGTGCTCTCCCCGTGCGGTGACAAGCATCACCCCGGGCCTTTCCCTGCCTCTCCCCGCCGGGCGACCTTCGCCCAGTGACGGCTCCCGGGAGCCACCGTCACCGGGGCCGGTTTCTGTGAAACCGGGCGTTCCCCGGGGCACGTGTCAGAGCGCATCTGTCTCCCCCCCGCACCCTTCCCTCCCGCACCTCCGCTCTGCCGGGGGGAAATGGGCGCGGGGTCCCCCAACCGAGCACACCCCGTTTGCCCGGATCAGTCTGGGCTTCCCATGTGCTGAGCCATCCAGCCCCACCGCGGTGCTGGGCTGGGGGTGCCGGGAGGTGCCGGGGGATGCTGGGGTTCCCTGCCCCATCACCTCGCTGTGCCCCAACACGCCGTGAAGGTCAGAGGCAAGGACGGTCCCCCCGGGTGCTGCCTCAGCACATTCCCTGCCCGGCCAAGCGTGAGGAATGGGGAGGCTTTGTCGGGGATTAGGCGCTGGCTTCGGGTCATCGTCCCACTTGCCCACCAGCCCCAGCACCCCAACACTGTGCACGGGGTGCAGGCACGGCTGGCGGCCCTGGAAAGGCAGCAGAGTGATCCCAGCCACAGGGCAGTGCCAGCCACGAGGCAGTGTCACGGGCTCCCCGGGAAGGATTGGGTGCCCTTCCCTGTCTGGGAGCACCTTATCGCCGTGGATGTCTGATGACTCCCGCAAAACCACCTGCAACAAACAGAGTGGGCACGTGGCAGGGCTGGTTGCAGTCATACCCCACGTGGATCACACCCCACACCCCACGGGGACTCACTTGCACCCTCGGCACAGGGGTGGTGGCCGCAGGGGACGTGACCGTGCCATGCCCGGGCATCCCAGGCTGGCGCGTGCCAGGCGGCACTGCTGGCTCTGTCCCGACGTCTCACATCCACTTGGCAGCTCCGGTCGAGGCCACGCCGGTGCCTGCCAAGGGCACGCAGTGATTAGATGGGCACAAGGGCTGTGCAGGCAGGACAGCCTCATCCAGTGCCACCGCAGGGACAGCAGAGCCACAGGGTCCCTGGGTGTCCCTGCTGCAGATCCCTGTAGGCAGCACGTGTGGTCTTCCCACCCCAGTGTCCATGGGGGATGGTGCATGGACACCCTCACCTGCCCCCAGGCACAGTGGTGTGGGGACCAGAGGTGATGGTGACTCCCGGCCAGCCTTGTCACAGGCCAGGCTGCCTGTTTGGCTCAGTCCCTGTCTCCACTCATGCTGCTCCTCTGCAGGTCAGGGCTGAGCAGGGCCCTTTCCACCTCAAGGACAGCTCTTTGGAGAGCCCAGCAGGATGGGGACCCCTCCAGGGCGAGTGCCTGTCCCCCGTCCTGACTCACCGTGGTGGCTGATGGGGCCATTTCCTGTGGAATAGGAGCCCCAGGGCCACGCATCAGGGCTGCACATCTGGCGCCCAGCTGTTGCCCTCCCCCACCTCCCCTGGGCCCCAGCACCTGGGGCTGCGGGCGCCCCGGCCCCTGCCGGCCCCATCCTGGCCAGCCGCCGGCACCCTGGCTAATCCCAGGGGACGGGACGGGCGAGGGGCTGCCGGGGCTCCAGATGGTGCCCCACTCACAGCGGCTGGCCCAAGGCCCCTGGGGACCGTGCCCGGCTGGGGGGGTGAGGGGTGTCTGGCGGGGGCATTTCCCAGCTCAGACAGATGGAGCGGGATTAGAGCTGTGGCTCTCCCGGGGTGGTGGCTGGGTTTGGTATGGGGTGAGTGCTCAGCATGGAGGGACAGCGCCAATGTCCTGGGGCGGGATGGCGGGGACCCGGCGGGACATCGCGGCTGTGTCACTGCTGATGCGCCGCTCGCCGGCCCCGAGTGATCCCGAGCCCTGTGTGTCTTGCAGTGAAGGCGTCTTCAAGTGCCCGGAGGATCAGCTGCCCCTGGACTACGCCAAGGTGAGCCTGGCACACGGATGGGTACCCTGCTCCAGGGGGACATCCCCGCCAAGGGGCCGTCCCCAGGCTCCGCACAGCGCCTGGCACAGCCGCGCCAGCCTGGCACGGGCGCCCGGGCGGAAGCAAGAGCCCTTTGTGCCGCCGGCCAGGGAGCGGAAACTCGCTCCCGACAAAGGGCGCTTGTTGGTGTGCCCGCGGGGGATCCGGCCCCGGGCAGCGTGCCCACGGCTCCCAGCCAGCCCGTGCTGGGGGCTGAGTGCCCCCGCAGCCCAGCTCAGCGTGCTGATACCCCACTGCTGCCCCTGCAGATCTACCCCGATCCCGAGCTGGAGGCGCAGGTGCTGAGCCTGGCCATCCGCTGCATCCACAGCGAGGGAGGGCTGCCGCTGGAGCGGGCTCATCAAGCACCTCCAGGTAGGATCCGGGAGGGTGGAGGCGGCCAAAGTGCTACCCTGTGGCCTTCCCGTCACCATGGCTGTTTCCCCCAGGCCCACCTCGGCACCTGTGGCTTCAATGTGATCCCCTGCCCCAACCGGTGCAGCGCCAAACTGAGCCGCCGTGACCTCCCCGAGCACGTCCAGCACGGCTGTCCCAAGCGCAGGGTCAAGTGCGAGTTCTGCGCCAGCGACTTCACTGGGGAGGCCTTCGAGGTGGGCAGTGTTGGGGGACACTGAGGGACACCTAGGGTGCCATGGTGAGCATGGCTGTGTTGGATGTGTGGGCACCCCAAGGGGACCATGGGGACACAGCCTGGGCATGGGGACAGAGGCTGGGTGGGGACACTGTGGGGGATACATCATGGGGGGCACAGCCTTGTGGGGGATGTGGGCAGGTGGGCTCCCCGTCTGTGTGCTCCCTGGCCATGGGGACACCGTGTGGCCCCCTCCATGGCAGGGCTGGCTGGTGAGGGCAGCCAGAGGGTGACGATGCTGTCACGGTCCTCAGGGCCACCAGGGCACGTGTCCCCAGGAGAGTGTGTACTGCGAGAACAAGTGTGGGGCCCGCATGATGCGGCGCCTGCTGTCCCAGCACGCCCTGGCCGAGTGCCCCAAGCGCACCCAGCCCTGCACCTACTGCTCCAAGGAGTTCGTCTTTGACACCATCCAGGTGAGACAGGGCCATGGGGACTGTCACCCTGCTGGCTCCCAGCACCAGCTGACAGCCACTGTTTCTCCCCAGAACCACCAGTACCAGTGTCCCCGGTACCCCGTGCCCTGCCCTAACCAGTGTGGGACACCCAGCATCGCCCGGGAGGATGTGCCCACCCACCTCAAGGAGAGCTGCAACACTGCCATGCTGCTGTGCCCCTTCAAGGAGGCTGGCTGCAAGCACCGGGTGAGTGGGTCCCTGTGACCAACCTGTCCTGGTGTCCTTGGACGTGGGGTGCCATCCCTACCTGGTTGTGCCTGTGCCCCGCAATATCCCCACACTGCTCCTGCCTTGATGTCTGTCCCATCCCGTGTGCTCAGTCCTATCCATGTGGCTCCATGGTCCTTGTCCTGCCTCACCCCTGTGTTTGCCACCCAAGAGTCCCCTTGCTACCCCAACCAGGTGTCCCTGTGTCACCCCAGTGTCCCCACAACATTCTTTTGCCATCCTGCTCCAGTACCCCCATGCTCCAGCAATACCTCCACATCATCCCCACATCATCCTTCTCTCCTGTCCCATGTCCCCACGCTGTCCCTGGCACCCTCCTGCTGACCGTCCCGCTGTCCCTGCAGTGCCCCAAGCTGGCCATGGGCCGGCACCTGGAGGAGAGCACCAAGACCCACCTGGGCATGGTGTGTGCCCTGGTGAGCCGGCAGCGGCAGGAGATCCTGGAGCTGCGCCGGGACGTGGAGGAGCTGTCGGTGAGCAGCGACGGGATCCTCATCTGGAAAATCGCCGACTACGCCCGCAAGCTGCAGGAGGCCAAAGCCCGCAGCAACTACGAGTTCTTCAGCCCCCCCTTCTACACCCACAAGTATGGCTACAAGCTCCAGGTGTCGGCTTTCCTCAACGGCAACGGGAGTGGGGAGAGCAGCCACCTCTCTGTCTACATCCGCGTGCTGCCGGGCGAGTACGACAACCTGCTGGAGTGGCCCTTCTCCTACCGCGTCACCTTCTCCTTGCTGGACCAGAGCGACCCCTCGCTCTCCAAGCCCCAGCACATCACCGAGACCTTCCACCCTGACCCCAACTGGAAAAACTTCCAGAAGCCGGGAGCCTCGCGCAGCTCCCTGGACGAGAGCACCCTGGGCTTCGGCTACCCCAAGTTCATCTCCCACGAGGACATCAGGAAACGGAACTACGTGCGGGATAACGCCATCTTCATCAAAGCCTCGGTGGAGATCCCCCAGAAGATCCTGGCCTGAGCCCCCGGACGGGGACAGGATGTGACCAGGGTGCCCTCCCAGGGGTGCCCCAGCTGGTGCTGAGCCCGTGCCAGCAGCCGGTGTCCCTGGCTTGGGGACACTGCTGTGGCGCAGTGGTGGCTCTCAGGATAGGCAGGGATGGAGCTGCTCCCATGTCCCTGCTGGGGCTGGACTGTCCGGCAGCCCCAGCTGCCCCCAGGGCAGCCCCTTCTCAGGTGCCCGGGGGTGCCGGGGGGCTGGGCCCCCTAAGCCCCTCCCCGAGGTGCCCAGCAGCCCCGCCAGCCTCACTGGGGACACCGCAGGACCCACTGCCCAGAGCCATATTTTGTAAGCTGGTGCCCCCCAGGTTGTTATTTATTACCCCGGGCTGGGGCTGCTGCTCCCTTCCCACATCTTTTTCTTTTCAATAAACTTTTCTTGTATTTATTACGGCCGCCTGAACCTCCTTCCTCAGCCTGAACCTCGTTCCTCTGCCTGCCGCGATTGGGCCGGCAGGTCCGGGGGATGCTCCTGGGGGCAGCCGTGGGTGTTGGGGACAGGGAGAGCCGGGCTGGGCTAAGGGGCACAGAGAGGGGTAATCCCTGACCCACATCCCGGCAGCAGACGGGCTCGGATGGAGCCGGTTAATTCGGTAATCACCGGCAGCAGCGGGGATGTGCTGGGCTGGGGGCGTCGCCAGCTCCGGGGGGCTGCTTCCCTGCAGGACCCCCTGTACCCCATCAGCCCCTCATTAGCGCTGGGGTAATTAACGCCCCGGGGGAGGTCGGGATCCCGAGCAGACAGGGGGTGGGCAGTGGTAGAGGGCAGCAGGGTGGACTGGGGGGGTCGGGCTGTATCAGGACCCCTGTCCATGTGTCTGACCCACCCAGCAATGGGGGGGTCGCTGTCTCTGCAGGATAATCCCACAATTGCATTAGTGCTGCTCCGGCTTAATGCAATTAGCCCCTAATTAGCTGCACCCTGCGGCCCTGGCTGGGCTAGGGGGGCAGCACTCCAGGGGGTGTCCCCAGAGTCCACTTTCCCACTCATGAATGTCCCTCTGGGCAGCTGCCAGCCCGGTGTGGCACCACGGGGAACTGGCCATACTGTCCATGTTGGTAACCAGTGCCAGCCCATACTGGTTCCCAGTACGAGCCCACACCACTGCCCAGTTCCTGCCCATACTGGTGCCCAGTACGAGCCCACACCACTGCCCAGTTCCTGCCCATACTAGCGTCCAGTAAGAGCCCACACCACTGCCCAGTTCCAGCCCATACTGGTGCCCAGCGCCATTCCTGCAGTGGAGCGAAATGTGGATCCATCCTGGTGCCCAGTGCCAGCCTACAGTAGTGTCCACTGCCAGCCCATACTGGGCCACCAAACCGGTGTCGCTGTCAGCCCATTCTGGTGTCCAGTGCCAGCCCATACCGGTGGCACTTCCAGCCCATACAGGTGACCATGTTAGCCCATACTGGTGCCCAGTCTCAGCCCATCCCAGTGCCCGGTTCCAGCCCATCCCAGTGCCCGGTTCCAGCCTGTCCCTTTGTCACCCCCGCCCGGTGCTCGGCTCGGTGGCGCCGCCGCGCGGTGCTCGCAGGGCTGCTCCGGGACCGAGGGAAGGGGAATGAGGGACATCGGGCAGACAAGGTGTTAATAGAAATTTATAGCCTTAGTGAATAATGGTAATATAATAACATATTATTATGAATTATTATTGTTTATATTAAGCATACGTTTTCCTATCTATTTTATGCTTATATTTTATAGTTAATATATACGTTTTATGTATACTTTAAAAATATTTTGAAATTTTAGTATTTTATATATTATATAGTTATATCGTTATATAAAAGTTGCATACTTCAATATAATATTTTAATATTTTTTATTACAGAAAATATTATTTTATTTGATATATATTTTCATTTCAGATATATAATTTCATTTTCTATTACAGAAGTTTTATCTATAAAAATAAATTTAAATTTTGCAAATATACAAAATACGTACACATATGTACATGTATTTCATGTACATATTTCATCGTTCATACCTATTATATATTTATTTTATATTTAATAGGGATCTATACATTTTAAATTTTTGATCCGTTTATTTTATATTTTCACATTTATCGTGTACATTTTATTTATGTATTTTTATTTTTCTGTATATATATACACACCCCATACACACACAGAGTACAGGGATAGCCCTGTCCCTCCAACCAGGCCACACATGGAGGTCGACAGCCCCTTCTTACAAGCAGTTGCCTTAAAAGAAATTAAATACAGGCAAAATCCATACATTATTTATGAGCTAAAAGTTCTAGCTGCTGGAGGAAGACTGGGCAGCAACTCCTGGATGAGCTCAGGGAAGCCAAGGAGGGTAAAAACAACCCCAGGAGCTTGGAGTTGTCCCTGTTCCCACCTCAGGGACCAACTCCCAGCACTCTCCTTTCCCTGCTTGGATTATTTTCCCCTTTCCCTGCCCCTTTCCAGCCATATCTGTGGGATTTACTGCTGGCTGCTGCACTCCAGCTCCATTTTTCTGGAAATGTCAGCCGGATCTTGGAGCACCTCTTAACCTTCAGTGCTCCCCCGGAACAGCCTGGGCTGCAGAGCAGCAGCAGCAGCAGGAGGAGATGCTCTTAATGCCCAGGGAGGAGAACGAGACAAATCGATCTGCTACTAAATTTAGCCTCAAATATCAAGTTTAAAAATAAACTTCCTGGAAACTTGTTGGTTTGAAGGTTTGTTGTAAAGGTTGGTTCTGCCAGCTCGCTCCCTGCTCCGCTGTCCCAACAGTGCTGGGACACTGGAAAGAACTTCAGAAGGTGCCCAAATCAGAGAGGAAAACCTTATTAAATACCCCAAAGATCAAGGGAGACCCCACCTGGAGGGCTCTTTGACTGTGTAAGACCCTCACTGCAGTTGAGATGCCCTAAATAACCCCCAAACCTTTTTAACCTCTTTGGGATGCAGACAGGGAGGATTTTTGGCAAAGCAACTTCACCTTAGAATGTGCCAATTCTTGATGCTTCTTCTCCAAGACAACGAAAAAAGATGATGTTTTATAGGGAGAAAAATGTGGGACAGATTTCCTTTGCACATCCTTCATTAAAGACCCATCTGGGCCCTCTCCCTCCCCATTTGCCTCCCAAAACTGAGGAGTTTGAGGGCAGTGGAAGCTGGCAAGGTTTCACAGCAGTTTTTTGGTGCTATTTCACTTCAGTGTCAATGCATCTCTCAGGCTTGCAGCCACCCCAGCAGAATCAACAGCCTGTACCCAATTGCTTTGAAATTAACTTTAACTAAGCAGATAAAATACTCCAGTAATTTTAGTGCAATTTGGCTCTGCTGAGCGTTGAAGAGCATCTGAAAGGCGACTGCTGCCAGAGGGTGTCCAATCTGTGCTCCTCCAGGAACATTCCCCTTCCCTTTGGCTCCTCCACCCCCTGGACCCCCCAGGACCCCACATGGAGGAGGAATTTTTCCATTTATTGTATACATTTTATGTCTTTTTTTGCAGCATCCCCAGCGCTGCTCCTCTCTGAACATCACGAGGTGATGGAGCTGCTGGAATTCACGGAGAACATCTGGGTGTTGCCTACCTCAGGTCAGAATCTTTGGAAGAAAAACCTATTTGGCCCTAAAGGAGAAGTTTTAAAAGGTAGGACTGTGCTTGGAGTCCCCAGCTTAGCTGTGGCTGCAGGTGACTCCTGGGTGGGAGCAGCAGCTGCTCACACCAAGTCCCTGCTGGCTCATTATCCACCAGATCCTCGCTCCAGGATCCAACTCACTGCAAAGATGATGAGAAAGTCTCCTGAAAACTTGCAGAAGAGATTCTTCCTGTTGGGGGATGGATGGATGAAGAAACCAGATTTTAAAGAAGCTTCGAGTCAAAGGAGAAGAGGATCCTGAAGCTCAGATGGATGGAGCAGCTGCTCTTGGAATTTCCAGATGCTGGAGAGGGATGCAGAAGTGCCTGTGGGCAAACAGCTCTTCCTAGCTAAGCTTAGCCAGGCTAAGCTGCCTGGTTTATCCCAAATTCCAGGAAAACCATGTGGGAACCGAATGTCCATAGTGTCTGGGGAACACTGGGAACAGTAGGAAAGAAGGATTTTGCTGCTCAGGTTTGCAGCGAGCACTGGAGATGGGGTTTGAGAGAGGGAAGCAAAGATTAAATGAGATGTATGATCCTGGGAAAGGGGAGGAAACCTGTCAGGTCCCATCTTCCAGAAGGTGCCTGCAAATGTTACAAAATCCCTTTAAAATTTTGGCAGGACTTAAACCCCCCCTCCTCCACTCCTCCTCCTATTTTTAATCATTATTTCAGCACCTTTCTGTCTGAGATTCTTTCTGTTTTCCCAAGCCTTACCAATGCTCTTATTGGAGCAGGAAACCAGGCTCTGCCTGATACATTCCTATCCCAGAAACCCACAGAGACCCTTCCCCAAATTCCCTTTGGGACAAGCACCCCACTCCATGGCCACACAAGCCCCACACACTCACACTGCATAAAACCAGAGCGGGCAGAGGGATCAGGTCTCTTTTATTTTTCCTGTGGACAAAATAATAATAAAGAAAATTCTAATTGATACCCGTGGCACAGAAGCAGCAGCCTTTATCATCAGTCTCGTGGTTTAATGAAACACAGCAGCAATCCCCAGTTCTCTCCCCAGTGATCCCCAGCAAACAGCTCTGTTTGGTTTCCACGGGAGCGGCCGAGGCCCCCGGAGACATCTGACATGGAGAGCTTAAAGAAAATTCACAAGTGTTTTTTACAGAATGTTCACTTTGGGCTGTAAGAAACTGGGCTTGAGGCTGAACAGCTTCAAAGCTTCTGAACACGGACAGAGATTCCCTGTGGAAGGGTTCACACCATGTTCATGTTTATCCTGCCCAGGGTCTTCCTAAGGTCCACCTGGATATTCAGAAGCGGTATGGGAATGGGGAGGATGGTGCTGAGGAGGGAGGGTGAGTAGCTCAGGAAACACTTACTCATCCTTACTCATTCCTCAGGGAGCTGAGCCTTGTGCTGGAGTCCGAGGTGGGGAAGGCACTGACCCACAGATGGACAGATGGACAGAAAGGCAAGAGGAGCAGCAGTGTGACCCCCAAAGATTGGTGACCATCCACATGGGGCTCCTGGGAGGGCGCAGGGGGAAGTACCATCCCTGGCCTTTTGGTTCCTCTTAATTCTGCACTGGGCACAGAGACAAAACCACGGGAGGTTTTTCCGTGTTTCCAGGAGAGCAAGGCACAACTCCTACCACACATGGCACTGTCCCTTCCTCACCCTGGTGACAGTGCCATGGCCAGACCCCCACCCTGGGCACTTACACCATCTATCCAACCTTTGCTCCCCACATTCCACCTGGGAATGGGGCAGGACAGTGCTTTTTAGGGATGCAGTAGGGAAGGATGGAGAACCCAACACAACAGGCTGCTGCAAAGGTGAAAAGGGTTGCTTCAAAGAAAAATCTCACTCCCAGACCAAAAGGAAAGGTTTCAGTATATTTTAATAGTAAAATGATTCTTATTTTTTCAAGCAATGTCCCACCTGGATGAGTCTCAGCAGGATTTTTGCTTCCCGGTCCTGCTGTACCGGGGCAAAGCCTCGGAGGTCGTGGCTGTACCTGTGCAGAACAGTCCCCAAAAACTCACAACGTGCTGCCAACACCACCAAACGCCTCCCAGGCAACCACCACCACGGCACAGGACTCTGCTCAGGCTCTCGGCAGAAGAGCAGGAGTTAAAAATTAGCTTTTAATAACAGTCTGGGTTAAGATTTGGAGCAGGCTACGGAACAGAGGAGAGGCCAAGGTTTTATTTAGTAAAAAGGAACAGACTCAGGTAGCAGAACACCTTACAGTGACTGACTGGGCAGGGAGAGGTGAGGTCAGAGCACAGCCCTCGCTGGGGTGGGGTTGGGTTTGGGATGGGGAAGACGATGGGGTGACTGTAGGGGAAGCAGCTTCAGACGAACTCTGGCTCCAACAGAATGGATTCAGAAAAATATTGCATGAAAAGCCTCAGGATTTTCGTTCTTTCATAGATGTATATTTACCAGTTTTCACAAAGACTGCAGGAATACGATTATAAACAATAAATTAGGACTTCATGTTGCTATCATTTGGCATAACACAATCAGGCAATTTTTCCTTTTTTAAATATAAGGCAACACAAGCCAACACATAATTTAATCCGTCTTTAGTCAAATTGCTTAACTTTGCTAAGGAGTTACCACTAAAGAACGGGTTATAGTACACTTAAAAGAATTTAAATAATGACATGATATAAGTGTACTAACTTACGCAAGGAGTCAGAAATGTACTCTGCTAAGCTTTGAAACCTAAATATTTGTTACAGCCCAGGACTACACGTTCTAAATTAAAAAAATACAAATAAATGTTTTCTAATTTTCCCATTTACGAAAAACTTTTAAGAATCTCTAGCCAACTATGACGTCACTTCAAAACTTGTTATTTTTTTTAGCTTTTTTTTTTTTTTTTTAAATTTTGTATGATGTCTTTTAAGATTTTTAAACCATGCTCATTAAGGAAAGTTCAAGGAGCAAATACTTAAGGCTTTGTTTTTCCAAGGGCTGTGAGGGAGGCCAGTGGATGGCAGAGGCCAGTGGGTTCACCCATACACAATGCTACTCAAACCCACACTACCAGGCGACATTCATACAGAAATATTACACTTAAAAGTTACAGTGTAGAGCAATATTTTTAGCCAGTGTACATAGAAAGAATCAATGCATTTATTTTTTTAAATTTTTGTCTTCTTCTTCTTCTTCTTTTTTTTTCCTTTTTTTTTTTTTTTTAATTTCCAAACTTGACTGTGATCATTATGTTCAAGTATTAGTCTCGTTAACAGAGATGAGGAATTTTCTACTTACAACAAATTCGGCTGTTAGAAAGGAAAGGGATGTTTTGGTACACTGAGGAGAACAAGATGCTGAGGTCACCCAGTAGTTAGTGTCCTACAGTCACTGACTCAACTGGCTGCTGGAAGTGACGTGGGAAAGGAACAGAAGGGGTTAGGCACCGAGACCCTGGGAAAAAGGGATGTTATAAATAGCTTCGCTAATTCCCAGGGAGAAGAATTGTTCCATTAAATCCGCTGGGGTGTTTTGATGGAGAGGAACAGGGGACTGTCAATCCCACAGTGGCTTGTGAGAGGAGCTTTGATTCAGACCAACCACCTCCCATCCCACAGCACGACAGCGCTTGCTGCACTGGGGATGGGCTGAGCTACACCTCCTCATCCTGACAGTAATTCCAGCTACCAGAGAAGTGGCTGAACCCTTTTTGGAGTTGTCAGTGGGTCTGGATTCCCTTCACATCAGGCTGGCCAGACTCCTAGCAGCGAGGGGTTCAGACAACGTGAGCTTTGAGGCTGGTAGAAGGGCAGTGGGGAGGGGGAACATGAAGAAAGGCAGCTCCCCATGGCTGCCTTCATCCCAAACCCGCTGCTCCCCTCCTCCATACCCTGTCCAGAAAACAGAAAGTGTCAGAAAAATCTGCCAGAGACTTTTGACTTTGGACAAAGTCTAAATCAAACGTGGGCAAGAAACAGCTGAAAAGCTTCTCCCTCTATTAAAGCCTAAATACATACCCCTAGCTGGCTCTTTTCAAACGTAGGCTCTTTTTCAATTACACAGGCCTCTAGACAGTGCAAATGGTCAATGTTTAATGCATTAATGAAATGGGCTTTCGAGTTGAAAATAAGCCCTACTCCCTGACAAAATTCTGTTGCTCTTAATCTTGTGAGGAAATTGAGATGGAAATGGAAGCAGCTATGCTACCTGGCTCTTGCTGGAGCTGGAGAACAGATGCGACTGCAAAACCCTGCAGCAACTCAACCTCAGTCCAGCGAGGAGCTGCTCAGCAGAAGGCAAAAAAAATAAAAAGCTGCACAAAGGGGACTCTGCGGTGAGGAAACAGCTGTGGCGTGAAGTAGTGTAATGAAATTCTTTGACACAAAAGGCATGTTAAATATTTGATGCATAAAGGAGAGAGATAACATGTAAGCAAAGCTCTTTAAATATACAGTATGTCTTCTTCCAATGGGTACTATAATGATCACACAAGTTTGCAAGTTAAAAACGCCTTGCTTATTAATCAAAATTAAGACTAAAACCTATTTTTTTTTTTTTTTGTCTGTGAAAGTGACTGCAGCCTATCTATACCCTGGGTGTTGAATATGAAGATTTCGACTATCAGTTGGTTCAGGTGCTCGGTTCATGGGAGGCCGATGGACTTTTCCCAGCACGGCCATGCTCTGGTCTCGGAAGCAGGACTGCTGGAAGTCCCCACTTAGGTAATCCATGGTCTGCATCACATTATTCTGGCTGGATGGGCCAGCTCCAGCTCTGTAATGAGTTCCTCCTGCACAATCCAGCGGCGCTCCCGCTGGCTGTCCCCCGTGGAAAGGCATGGCGAGGTCCTGGGACCCAGAGCTGTCACTGTTGGGGGTGGGCAGAATGTTATTCCAGAGGGGCTGGAAATAGTGCCCATTGGTATATGGCAAAGGTCCCTGCAACCCGTTCACAGGCGGAGAAGGCGTAGGCTTCTCGATGGGGGGCTTCAAGCTGAAGGACTGGCCCATGCACAGTTCTTGAGGGTAGTTGGAGGTTTTGCCAGGGAAACTCTGCCCTGCAATCTCTCTCTGAGGGTGCTTCCCTGCGAGTCCAGCAGGCCCAGCAGCATCCCCACACATTTGCTGCAGATGTGCAAGCTGGTGCTGGTTCCACGCAACCGATTTGATTTCGTTCTGGTAGGCGGGTGGCACCCTGTTAATATTGACCATGGGCACATTAACAGAGGCAGGAGGAATAGCAGCAGCAGCATGGTCGACAGGGTTTACTACACAGGAAGGCATGGGTGTAGGGACATTGTGAGTAGATACCCTGGTACTTGCATTGATAAGCAGGTTGCGACTTATAGGGCTGGGGTTTGCAATCTGTCCCTCACACACTGAGGTAGTGCTAATGCCAGCTCTGGCCTGGCAGAACTGGTTAATCTGGTGCACAATGCTGCTCAGGTCCGGTGGCTGGTTCTGCTGCAGGGTGGCAGCCATAGAGAGGGGAATGGTTGAGGTAGACACGGTCACATTCGGCGGCGCGTCTGCATCCGGCATCTTTCTGCCTCCATGTAAACCCGGCTGCAGCAGCGGATTCGGGGGGTGCTGCAGGCTCTGGTGTGCCATGCTCTGAGGGTGCTGCAAGCCCTGCGGCTGCTGCATGTTCTGCGGGTGCGGCAGCGCCTGCGGGATCCCCTGAGGGTGCGGTAAGCTGGGTGGCTGTGGAATACCCTGAGGGTGCTGCGGGATGCTCTGGGGGTGCGGCAAAGTCTGTGCATGCTGGAGAGCCTGCTGGCGAGCGAGCGCCTGGGGGTGGGATAAAGTGCTTGGTGCAACGTACGGCGTGGACGGCGGGTTCATCATCGCCTCCGGCAGCAGGCGCGCCCGCGTCCCGTCAAAGTCCTTGATGATTCCTTTCGCTGGGGATTTGACTATGGCCAGCAGGCCTGTTTTCGTGGTGGCCTGAGATGGGTAGGGGCTGTACCTCTGGCCCGAAGTATCAAGTCCGTTCACAGTACGGCGTATGTGTTTCCTCTGGGGAACCTTGACACTGTTTGGGAAGATTTTTATAGTCAGTGGATTGTTGGCGACCTTCTTAGCATAAGCATCCAATTCTGCTGGGGTAGGATACTGTGCAGATCTCATTTTCTGTGTAGTGTCCCCTGCAGAGAAAGGAAATTCGTCAGTTCTGGTAAGCAAGGGATCAACCCCAGGGCAAGACAGTCACACAATGAGGGTAGAAAATCTCCGAGGAAACGAGAGGCAAGAAAACTTCATCTTCCCAGACCAGCGGGTCATGTAGCAGATACCTCATTCCCTTTATTACCTGGTGACCAACACAAGCCCCAGTTCAGCTTAAGGCAAGATCTGCCCAGGGGAGCAAAACAAAACCATGTTCTCATCAGAGTATGTTTGCAGTTGGACAAAAACAGGTAACATGTTATAAACATCAGATTGTTTCCAGCTGAAATATTCCTCACAGCTTGCAGTGCTTGGCTGGTTTTTGTTCTCTTAATTTAAGCTGCCTCCCAATAGCTCTTCAAGCCATTCTCAGTATTTTTAACGTGGAATTCAAAACCAGAAAGTTATGAATTAAACATGAACCCCCTGTAATCCTGAGCTGGGAACCCTACTGTGGTGGGCTGACCCTAGCTGGGCACCAGGTGCCCCAAAGCTGCTCTGTCACTCCCTTCCTCAGCTGGGCAGGGAAGAAAAAACACAGGGTCTGAATAAGGAAGGGGAGATATCCCTCACCAACTACTGTCATGGGCAAAACAGACTTGGGGAAATTCATTTAATTTACTACCAATAAAATCAGAGTGGGGTAATGAGAAATAAAACCAAATATTAAAACCCCTTCCTTCTTCCCAGGTTCAACTTCACTCCTTTCTCCACCTCCTTAGCACAGGGAGATGGACACAGCTGCCTCACTATGGTCCTTCCCCATGGGCTGCATGGGAATCTCTGCTGCAGTGCCTGGAGCACATTCTCCCCGCTCCTTCTTCAGTGCCCTGGGGGTCTGTGCAGAGCTGCTCCTCTGACAAATTCTCACTCCTCTCTCCAGCTGCAGTTGTGCAGGTTTTTCCCCCTTCTAAAATCTGTTATCCCAGCGGTGTGTCCATCCTGGAGCCAGCTGGCATTGGCTCCATCAGACATGGGGAAGTTTCTAAGCAGCTTCTATATCTCCCCCACTGCCAAACCCTTGCCCTGCAAACCCAATACATATCAAAGCTTCAGCTCAAGCCTCCATTTACACCCCACTCCTCTCCTAGGTGCTGACATCTGAAAGCACTTCTGAGTGTCTTGCCGTCCATTAGGAAGCTCTTGTCAGCCCAAGCTCAGCAAATGGAAGGAGGCTGATTATTTTACAGCCTGCAATTATTTCTTCAGCTGACTTTTCAGGGTGGCACCTTGCTAAGGATAACATCCCCACATCACATGGCAAAATGATGTGATTACCTCACAAGATTAAAAACATGCTACTCCCGAGACACAGACAAAAGGCTTCTGGAGACAGAGGTGTGGTTTCACTTCCTCTGATTTACCAGATACCTACCTGGCCCACAAGCTCAAACTGCTTCTGCAAAGAACTTCAGAAATCTAGGGAAATGCTTGTGTCTCTCTTGTCATAATCATATTCCAAGCAGAGAGTTGGGCTGTTTCCCACCACAGCTCTGCTGCCTAACTCCTATGGGACTCCTGCTGATTTTATAATCTTCAAATAATGGCTTGCAGCTTTGACAATCCAATTTAGCTTTTGCTTGATTTTCGCCCCCCTTCACCTTGCAAACAGTTCACTGGAAAAAAATGCCCATCCTTTTCCCTAAAATTTTCAGCACCCTTGTGTCATCTGCTGCTGTGCTGAGAGAAGAGGGAATGTGGCAGCCACCCAAGAGCACCCCAGCCCAATATCTGGCCCTCTGATTCAAGGAAATCTAATGCTCCAGCAAAGAGCTTGCTGCTCTCAGGGAAACAGCCCTTCCTCTTGAAAATCCACCTCTGATTCTTTTAAGCAAATTGCCTCCAAAAGATGAGTGCCAGCCACTTCTCTCCTTGCATCCTGCAGCTTTCTGTCGTCACAGGTGAGGGAGAGCAGTTCTGCTCTAAGAGCTCTCACTCCCAGAAAGGAAGGGTCAGAAAATGGAAAATAGGATGGATACCAGAAGAAAGGTTAATTATGGAAGTATTAAAAATATCTTTTGTGAAATAAGAAGCTTTACGAGCAGTTTGTCTTACATCTCTAGCACAGCTCGTACCACGGCGCCGGTTATACTTGTACTCCCTGTGCTGTCCAGACACTGGCACATATCACCCCTTTCTCTTAATCAAAGGAAATATTAACCCAAACATCCTCTCTGTTCACATCCCTCTACCTGTCTCTGCAGGCAGATGGTTTGTATCTGCCCTTTTGAGAGAGCTGCTGTGCTCCTAACGGAGAGGAGAGCCTCCGAACGGCATTTGCCAGTATTACCCTGCCTCAAAAGCCAAGACCTTCATGAACTCCCAACCTTTATTTTTAGCATTGCCCACGCTCATTAAGGTTTGTTTCTTTCCCAAGACATGACCCTGGCAACCCCTCATGACCCAGAGAAGAACCAAAGGACAAAGAAACCTGTATCTGTCTGTGTTATGGTTTATGTTATGCTTGCAGACATCACATTCTATTTTCAGATGAAAAATTAAGAGGATACTTTAAGACACCTCTGCCATCAAAATGTCCCAGCCTGGTTGACATTTCTATAGGCAAACCAGCAAATTAGGTGGTAAATATAAACACCAAACAGACACACTGAATATTCTCTTATCCAGTCATCTGTTTTTCTGGTACAGAGAAGGCTCAGGAAGCAGCTAAAACATGGATGTTTGAACAGGCTGCAGCCATCAGTCAGACACACCTCTAATCCCAAACCTGGAAGAACTCCTTCCTCTGATGAGAGACAACAACCCCTCAGTTAAACTTAAATGACACCCCAGGATCAAGTTTGGCATCCTATCAAAGGCAAACCATCTTTTAAATCCCTTGGATGGGATCTTCTGAACCCAACCACCATTCCAAACACCTGGTTTATGCACAGGTAAGATGATGCTCCTTTTACTACAGGCTAACTCAGCCGTGATACTCAGGCCTGAAGGTGATGTATTTCTGAGTGCCCCAATGTGCTTTGCCAGGAGTTCCATAGGCAAGATTCCATGACTGTAAGTAATTAAGGCAGTAAAATATTAGGAGAAAGGCATTACGGGGTGAGAAAGAGTATGAATATCCCATACAAGCACCCTACAAACCAATAAAGAACAATTAGTTCTGGTAACTGAGTGAATGGAAAACCTGCTAGAACAGTCTGAAAGAAAATGCTGGTATTGGAATATCATCATTCATGTGCAAGAGCAAGGACTGCAGATCAGACAATAATAAAATGATGAGGCAATGGCAGAGGAAGAAGCTTCATTAGGAAAACAATGGGATGAGCTCCAGGAAGCTCCCTAATGGTGAATGCAAGGCAGAATACTTTTCTTGAAAAGTAATTATTTCGTGTTTATTATAAGGCAAAGCTGTGCATATGAGCAATTACCCCAATAAATTGGTGAGCTGCAAGTGCACAACTCCTGCTAATCCCGTGGCAACCAATTCCTCTGGTCACACTCCTGGTCTCACCACTGGAGCTGTTTTTGTCATGGAATGAGACAGATTTCCCTGCCTCACCTCAGCACTAATGGAACATCTTTTAAGTGCATTTCACATTAAGACTTTAAATCCCACTGCTTTTAAAAGCTGCCTATGGTTAAATTTTCATTATCATTAAACAAAATACAAACAGGCCTTCAGGATTCTAATCTAATGAGAGCTACTGCACTGGGACAAGCCAGAACCAGCTGTGTCCCCCTTGTACATAAAAACCTCAATTTCAGCAGCTTTTCTAAAAGAGCCTTCCCAAAAAGACTCAGTTTAGCTGATGACCCCATGTTCTGTCCAATCTCCTCTTCTCTGGTGTCCCCCCCAAAAAAATACTTTTTAAGAAGCACCTTTCACTTGATTTTGTACCACTGTCATGAAAAATGACCCTTTTTCCCCCAGAAGGTCTGGCACTGCTGCTGTGTCCAACTGCAGCTGCAGACACAGCCTGAACCATCTTGCCTCAAACATCCCAGCTGACCAGTTGGGTTTATACTGGAGCCACTGGGAAGAAGGAGAGAATATCAGTGAGCCAGTGAGAAATCCCCTGTGTGGAAAAGGATGAATTACAGGGTTAGCCTGAACTCAGGCTGAAATTCAACAAAAAATACTGAAATTGGAAGTTCTGTAGTCATCAGTTTCTAAAGGAAAAAAATATGTGCATATTAATCCACCAAACTCCTACTGCACATACCACCTTTAAGAACAAGCCTCTTATTTGAGATTGAATATGGTAAAAAAAGGTAATTGAGCTAATGTGGATTTTAAAGCACTAATGAAAAGTCTGATCCAGAAAACAACACTTAAAAATTATTAATACAAACACTGCAAGTCTGAAGAAAGGCAATCCTGTGGAGTTCTGTGCCTTTTATAAAAGCAATAGCACTATTATTACAGCCTGCTTCCACCCCCCATCAAAAGTCACAAGTCACTGTTCATTAAAAAATGCTCATTAACTCAGCTTTGCCCTGGCCAGGGGCTGGGCTACTCATGCATCTCCAGCGTGAGAGAAATGCACCAATTAATTGTGCCCACATCTGCAGCGGGGCTGAGCAAGGTCTGTACCAGCAGCCTCATCTTCCATATAAATCAGAACAAACCCAACAGCTGAGCATTACCACTGCCAGCCCGTGCCTGCCAGCTACTTTATGTCCTAAATTCTTTGAAATGCAGTTCCCAGAGCTCTTCACTGAGAAGGACACAGCAATGCTTTCAGCACATGGATCAGCAGATCTCCAAGAAACAGCATCAGGTACCATCAGGTGAGGAAAGCTGTCCAGCACACCAGCATGTTGCCTTGCAAAGCTGTAATTAGCAAATACCTGATTTATGCACAGCTGCCCTCACATGAACCTCAGCATTTTGCTTTCAGAACTACGCTCTGCTGAAGAAACCTCACGCAATGCACAGACCTGGGCACGTCCTCACCCCACAGCCAGTCAGCAACGCCCACAGTGGAAATGGGAAAGAGAAAGGAGGGGATGCCCAGTTTGATGCCATCACCAGCCCTTTGGTGAGTGAAGATTTCTGCTGTTGCTGAGTGTTGTTACAATTACCAAGCCCATGGAGTCAGCAGAAGTGCTGTGGGGGAATTCAGGTGTGTATGTGTCAGTCACTTCTGACAGGATCAGGATCCTGAGCAGGTCACCCTTAACTGCAAAATTATCTTCCCTATTTATTTTCAGTAGCATCACAAGCCTGTCACTATATGAATAATTTGGCTACAACTGGACTGTAAATCACTTTGGTTTAAAGAACAAGTCCATCAGCAAACTGAGGTCTCCCAATGCACATTTCAAACGCAAGAGACAGGGCACAGCCCTAAGAACTAAGTACACAGACCTTACATAGAAACCTTGGCATTTCTGAAATTTCAGCTGAACAATCAATGTGCTACTTCAGTGATAAAGAGGAGACACAGAGTAAGAGTTAAAAAAATCTCTAGTCAGTAAACTTACATTCCCAAGCAGAACTTGTTCTTAAAAATACCAGTACAACTATGAAAAAAATGACTGAAGTTATCAAAAAAGAATTATCAGAGAACTCTGCAGACATATTTTCAGAGGCACCAAAGAGACATCAGGAAGAAGACGGAAACTTTGAACTTTAGTAATTTGGGCTAGCTCACTAATATTTGCAGTATAAGCCCCAGGTATGCAGAGCAAGAGCTGCTGACCTCAAAAGGTTTGCATTAGACTGATCCAACTTTTATTGGTGTCTATGAGTAACTGCACGAAGGGAAACGAAAAAGACTGAAGAAAAAGTTGTGTTAAGAAGCAAATCAGCTGGCACACTTTTCGCACAAAACCTTTTCAGCAGAGAGGCACGAATCTCACGGGAACCTCACTTGCTGCATCTTGCTGTGGTTAAAATTAACCTTTGCAGAGCCAGGAACAGGGGAGAGCTTGCTGCACACACGTGAACTTCCACAGCTATTTCTCAGAGCCATTACTGACAGATGCCTTGAAGGCGTAACAAAAGAAAGACTCCACATTGAATAGTTTTTCCACTGCATCCTAAATGTTTATGTCACAGTGGTACCAGAGCCAGATTTAACAGTTAACCACATCCTGCAGACAAAACATCACTCACATTTCTGAAGTCCAGTGTTCATCTGCGTGTAAGAAAGAAGCTGAAAGGAGAGGTCGCCTGGTCCTGGCAGACAGGCCAGCATGGCAGACAGGCACTAACACAACATGGGGCATTCACTCCTCTGCACACTGCAACAACAGAGAGACAATTCAAAGTTATAATACAAGGAGGAACAGAGAAAAGAAAGTGGCAAAGAGCCATCCCTGGGTGAAGGCCTGACCAAGCACAGATGTGCAGCCACTGCTCCAGTCCTGACTGCATCTCCTAACGGCAAAGGAAATACTTCAAGAACTGGGTCATCTGCAGGGTTAAAACCAAAATAGCTGCCTTGCTCTCCTCTGCTGCTTGACACACAGAGAATAATCCATAACTCTGTCCTCAGATTTCAAAGGTGGTTGTTATGAATAGTAAAGAAAGCACCATCACTCATTTCACTATGCTGAAATGCACTGGTATCCGCCAAGGCAACTCCTCTGGAGAAACCCTGTCAACTGCTCTTTTGCATTTAACAAAAAGGCATGGCATGCATAAATTGAAGGCAAAGTATGCAGCACTCTGCCTTGTGGCAAGATTAAGCTGCATGCTACAGCTTGTAACTTCTGTGGTCCATTAGGCTGAAAGATGAATGGCTACAACTTCCTTTATTCTAGCAGAGACTCGCTAACCCAAGCTGCTCTGGGCAGACAACAGCAAGATGTGGACAAAGGGGCTGCAGAGGTGCCACCATCCTCTTCTGTTTGGTCCATCATTCAGGAAATCAAACCTCAAAATGGAGCACTAAAGCTCTTTGTGTATAAACACTGCACAACTCCCCTCAAATCCCATCATTGCTGTGCAAAGAGGGATCCCAGCAATAAAGCTAACTGGGGCTCAAAGTGTCCAATTTTATTAGAATTACAGAGATTTAAGTTAGAACCAGATCTCTAGAGGCCACCTGGTCCAAGCTCCTGCTCAAATCCCCCTGGCTGCAGCACTTTAGAAAGTTCTGGGAAACAGGATGACAGAGCCAAGCTAGAGAAATCAGTTGATTTTTCCTCCTTGTCCAGATGTCCACAAGCATCAGTGCTGCTATACAAAGCAAAACACCTAAGGAGCAGCTAGCAAGGCTTTGGGACTTGTTATACGACCTCCAAATGGGAAGAGTTGAAGGATTCAGGACTTGTAAGCTAATTTAGTTTCAGTCATTGTTTCACAAACCCCAATTAAAACAACTGGGGAGGCATTCAAAGATCAAAAGAGGGGAAGGAGAAAGCTTGAGCCCAGACATGAGAAGCCACATCCGCCAAAACCTCTCAGAGGCCACTTCTGAAAGACTCTCACTGCTGAGACGGCACAAACAATACGATGACAGCAGTGTGACACTGTCAGCACCACCACCTTTGCGCTCCAGAAACCTCTAACAGCAGATTTTTGCAGACTTTTTTAAAGACTTGACTATTAAACCTCACTCAGACCACCAGCACAGGTCAGGCTGCCCACGGAACACCGGCACCGACAGAGTGAACAGCACGGACTCAAAGCTTTCCTGCAGCACAGCAATTACTCACTGTGTACAGTTCATTAGCTCCATGTTTATGCATCTCCTCGGCTCAACACGCAAAGGTTGATTAAACCAATGGCCAAGAAATCTCATACAAATATTAATTTATGAGAGCTTCCTCATCTTCGCCGAGTGAGTGCTTTCAAAAGCTGACTGAGTGTGGCTGAGTGAGCCTGCTGGGTGCCACTGTGACTAACAAGAAGAGTTTTGGGGCACTGAATGTCAGCTTGACAGCTCCATGCTGTTGCCCTTTCACCCTTCCCACGCAGAGTAACACGGACCTGGTGCTGTGAGAAACACACACAGCACCTCACCAAGGTGCAGGGCCAGCAGCACAAGCACCAACAGAGCACGTTTGTATCATTTGCCATTTCATTCCTAGGAGACAGCAGCAATCTGCACTGCCAGAAGTCCAAAATACGTAAAACCTTGTAAAAGAAACCTAAACCTGGGTTTTCTTCTGATTCTCTGAAGGAGATGGAATTCTTAGTCTTTCAGAAACGATGACTGATGACCTGTCACATCCACAACATCAAGGAATTGCTTGAGGAACTGAAAAGTTGCTCGACCTTTATAGATGAGATTCAGTCGTGACTGTGGGTACACAACATTCAGTGAAACTTTGCAAACAGCCTGTGGGCAGCAGTTCCTCGTCCCAAATCATGCCCAGCAAGACCAAAAAGACAAAAGAAGAATCCAGCTCCTTTTAATCAGAAGACAAAACCACTGTGAGTTGTCAGAGCTTTACCTGAGTAAGCAACAGAAACACCCACAGTCAGCAAGAAAAAAACAATAATTGTATTTTCCTTTTTTCCTCATTTCATCAACTTCAGAAGGCTGGCACAAACAAGACCTATTTCTCAGTGAAAAGCAGACAAACAAAATTAAGTGCCTTCACTGTAGACAGAAAAACAGATCACACTATTCCCATATTCACCTGAGCATCCACCTTTTACTCCAATAACGTCTGACGCCAGCCCAGGATTCACTTCCCGTCCCTGCACGCCCGAAGGAGGTCAGTGTCTAAAACATTATTTAATTGATGGCAAGTTTGTGTGCAGCCCTGAAAGAGCACAGCCGTGCTCCGACTGAGGGAACAGCACTTCTGGCAGCAAGATGCAGGGAGGGTTTGCTCACCTGCTCCATCATTAATGCTCATTAGAGCCTGAACTGTGACGCTCTCAGAAAGCCTCTTGCTGAAGTGCCCCAGCGAGGTGCACACAGCAATAAACAGGATAATGACACATTAGGAGAGAGAACAAGTGATTAGGAGTGGTCACAGCATTCACCTCGGAATAGCCAAGCTCCTGCTACATGACAGCAGTGCTTCCTTGAAGGTCAAAACATGTATTTACAGAAGCTTTAGCTCCAATATGGAAAGCAATGTTTTAGAGAGAGCTATAAAGGCAAGTTGTTCCCGCAGGCAGATAATCGTTTTAGGTAATGCCAAAGATTCATAAAAGACTGGGGTGGCAATAATAATTTTAAAGGAAATACTGGACTTAGAAAAATAATTTGAAGTAGAAGCCTAAAATTGCTCTTCTGGCTTGATTTGCAGTAACCAAATTGATGACATCTAGGTCACTGCTGAGCATTAGGAAAAGAAATTCAGACTTGTACAGAAGTGCTTACTGTAACTCCATCGCTGAATATCTTATTATAATTAAAATCCTGCTTCAGTTTTTGTTCTCTATGAAATCAATACAGGTTTTCAAACCAGAGACCTCAGTATTTGAAAACAAACACATCTGAAATATCTTGACAAGCACCCCATTCTTTTTTTCTAATTAGAAATTAATTAACAATTATTCCCTTCGAGATACTCAGCACCTGACTATTACTTTCTGACCTGACTCTTCCTCAGCATGAGCTGGCACAGACAACTCCAACTCACCACCAGCTAAAATGAACTGAAATTCCTGGCATGGGCTTTATTTGGGATTGAGGTGAGCATTAATAGCTGCCCCAGGATTGGCAGCTGGGCCCATCAGCCCCTCCTGCTCGGTTTTATAACTTCTAATTAGTCCAGAGAGCAGGAGATAAACTGAATTTGGCACATTAGGACTTCTCACCAGCAGATTTGGCTCCGTGGTGGCGACTTGTGTGGGCAACAGCACCTGCAAACCTCCAGCCCCTCCGAGGATGAATGGTATGCTGCTGGGGGAACTGGAATGGAGAGGGTTTTGCACTGTACCAGGGTCAGTCACACTGTCATCTAAACCAGTCAGCTGCAAACTGGAGAGTGATCTGACCAGTAGGCTGTGGCACCCAGCCATGGAGGGCTGTGAGCCGTGAAAACATCAGTTTTTAAATTGCATTTTAAACAGATTCTGTACACTGCCAAACACAGCACGAGTTCTGTCTTGAAAATATATATATAAAAAAAGATAAAGCATATTTCTAGAGGAAAACAATCATTATATTGGAATAAATAAATAAATACCCCTCTTTGAAGTGATTTTAATCTAATCTGGCTGCGGGATATAATCTTAGCAGCACACGTACTGCAGGATGCTCCACGAAATAGCAGGTTTAGACATGTGAACAGATTTTTTTTTCTCCTAAGATTTATTAATAATTAAATCAAAGCATGTTAAGCTTAAGAGGGATTTGCAGTGCTTGGGATTTGGGGGTAATTGGCACGTCCTCACAACGACTGCTATGCTCAGCCTTACCTGCACATCAGTTTTTTGGTCCAGGCAGCACAGTGTCCCCTGTCACCACAAGGCTCACCTGGACGGAAGAACTCACATCTATCCACTTCCCAGGGACACCCTCCCTGCAGAGCTAGGAATCAGTTCCAGTAAACCTTACCATGATATTGCCTTTCTTGACTTGAAAAAATTATTATTTTCTGGGTGATATTCAATGTTTAGTATTTATTGCCTCTCAGGCCAGGGGGTACTTTTACAACCTAGAGTAAAACCTAGGTGTAAAGCAACTACTAGGAAATTTCTAGCACAGCTTTATCATTACATAAATGGACCACATATACAGTTACTGCCAAGTTTTTAGATGTATCACCCTCAGAAGCTCCCAAGAGGCTTTACAGAGTGAGAACACAAAGGAAACCCTCCCCACAAACCATCCCTGGCCAGTGAAACATGGGAAACGAAGCTGGTTTAGACGAAAGCAAGCTGGTGAAGTCTAAAGTTAGGTTCCTGAAAGTAAACAGGCATGTTTGAAATTCCACGATGAACTGCAGGCTCACTGCAGGCTCGTTCACAGAGCCCGAGGCCAGGAGGAAGCGGAGCATCCACCCACACACAAAAGAAAAAGCTCCCAACTATTCCAAGTTTCCAGCACCCTGGGGTCCAGTAAGCCTCTCTGTGAGGGTTGTTAAAGGCTTGTGGCTGCTACGCTTTGCTTCTCCTCTGCTCTTTATTCACAGGGTAGTTCCACGAAGCTCCATATCCACCGTGAAGCTCCAGAGCCACCGGTGGGATTTACGGCAACCCCCCGAGCGCGCGCGGCACATGCCAAGTTCAGAACGCAGAAATGCTGCAGGCAACAACAAAAACTAAGTGGGGTTGTGAAGTTTCCTCGGTACAAATGTCTGCAAGAGCTTGCCAGGAAACAGAATTGAATCCTGGCCAATTTTCATGCTCCGAGGGAAACTCAGTGTCTCATTTACCCCCCCCGGCAGGCTGCTCAACACCAAGGAGAATCGTTCCTTTTGCCTCTCCCAAAGTAACCCAAAATGTAGGGGTTTCAAAGACTTGTTCATGTCAACGGCAGACATTGAACCCTCTTGCCAACCTCGGCATTCAGTACAACTCCTTCCAGTCAGCCATGCTTTGCTTTGACTGTCTAGACCCATCCTGCAGGCTTCCTGCCTTTTTCCAGCTCTAAAACTCCCCTTTATTCTTGGGTACTCACCAGAATGGCCCTTTCCCAGGACTGCTGAAGAGCCAGAGATAAATCTTACTGTTTCCTGGAAGAAAATTACCAAACTAGCGCTGTATTCATCACCGGCTGGTATCACATCCTCTTAATGCTTTATAAATGGAAAACTGCAAAACAGTGGGCAGAGAAGTTGCCCTCTGAAATGGCAATAAATCACAATAGCATCGAGCATACTTGGGGATAAATAAATAGGAAACTGAACAATAGAAAGTCGCCTTTCATAGCACAGGGAGTGCACTGTTGGCACCTGCCAGCACAGGACCTCTGGCTTTCTGCTTTCAGGTGGACCTTTTGTGGAGCCCTGCAACAGTTTCGATCAAAATCAATTTTTGCTTCTTGCCATTTAATTAACTATGATTTCGCTTGTACACCACGTCACCTTTTAGGCTGACCTCCATTTATAATGTTACTCAGGCAACAAAATTAGTTTGGTGGGGAAGGCAGAAGGAATTTAAATGCTGCTGTGGTGCAGCTCTGCTCTTGCCTCCGAGCTGGGATGGCAACGCCCAACAGGGAAGAAAGTGAAGCAGCTTTGGGATAACAGCACTTAAATGGAATATTGTTCATATCACACTCCTCATGCCCAAGGGCTACCACTGAAGGCTTGTAGGTGAGCAATTTGGAACAGGATGCAGTGCACTAAAAAAAGCCAAGGCGGCTCTCAGCTTCAGGTATTGCCACGTGTGACATCAGCTCCATCAAATTCACTCCTCAGATAAAGCAGCAGCCAGCTCAAGGTTATGATCTTAGAGTTTAAAAAGCCTTTTTTTAGGTCTGTCCCAAGAGATTATTTTAAAACACAGTGCTACGCATCTGCTGAGGAGTAGAACAGTTTGCTTTAATTGTAAGATGGATTTTTACATAGCTTCTGACCTTTCATCTAATTGAGGCCCAAAGAAGAAAAAAAAAGTGGAAAAGCTATACGTCACTTCAGTTATTAAAATCCATCAGGCTCAGACTTTAGCCTTGGGATAACCACAGCCAAAAAATTGACTTGCAAGTAATTATCACTGCTATCTGCAATAAAAGTTAATTGGACATAATTGAACTAAAGCCCTAATCTGAATGAAGCTGCTGCTGGCAAGAAGCCTGCTCCTGCCTGCACTCTGCAAATGGAACTGCTAGCAGGAAAATGGACAAACAGGAGGCTGCTTTACAGTCTGCCCACTGCAAATCAGAGCAGTTCTGCAAACAGCTCGTTAGCTGGGCCAAGATAAAGCCATTATGAGGGCCTGTCCTCACCAAACACACCCTTCAACTACACCCAAACAGGGCGATGGTGCAGAGTTTCAAAAAACAAGTTTCAGTTTTACTGACCTCTTAATTACAGGCACTGAAACATAAGATTCACGTCACCAGACTCTGGTTTTATCAGCTCCCGAACGCTGTCAATACCGGTACAAATAATGTACTTTTTGCGCACGTAAAGATACCGACTCAAAAGGTTTTCAGTGCTGATAATTTACCACCTTCATGCAGTTCAATAGCCTTTCCTGTTGTAGGACCAGCTTCTTTCATCTCTGCAGCAGAGCAGACAATTAGCTGCTTTCTGTGCTCAGCCCATGCAGGTGGCTGGGGGAAGGGAGCGTTCAACTCAATTCCTGCTGATTTGTCCATTTATATTTTGCATTTTTGTTAACTAACAGACCAGAAAGCGGTCCTCAAACCCCATGCTACTTCAGAACTTCTTTACAATTTTAATTATTAACACTATGTCCTTCACCAAAGCATATCAAAGCACTTAACAAACATTACTGAAGCCACATAACCACTCTGACATGGGCAAAAATTGCATACGACTCCTTTTATGGTTGGCTTCAGGTATTTTTGACCAGATTTATGTTAGAACAGTGGTCTCCTCATGATGGACTAGTCCATGACAGGAGAGATGGAGGGAAGTATCTGTCTCACCACAGGTTCCTGATGTAATCCTAGATGAAGCATTTAATCACCTGATGCCACGGTCACTCTTTGTTTAAAGGACAGCAGTGGGTGACAGTTTTCTACCACTGAAGACTGTGAAGACAAATGAAACTGCAGAGCATTTAACACCACCTTGACTTCTCACATCAGGCTTACAAGGTCACTGTCTGGGCACTCTCCTGGGGACAAATGGACACAGATCACCTTTCCCTCTCCTGAGCACCACTTGCTCACCTCTACTCCTCTGCATCTTCACTGCTCAGAACAGAACTTCTTAGCTCAAGAAAGCTGCAACGAAGAACCAGTGACATCAATTCCCTTTCATGACCCAAATCAGTGGCTTACTTTACTTTGCTCAAAGCCCTCACCTCTTTTCAAGAGTATTTTTAGATTTAACTCTGTATTCTGCAACGTGGCAGGAGCTGACAGACAACACAGGCATAAAGTAGGTCTTGCCAGGTGTTGCAGGCCACTCCTAAGGTGAAGAAAAGATGTAGAAAAGACAAGTCAGGACGATTGCAGGGCCTGGCCAAAGCTTCAAAGGAGGATTTCTGGCTGTGCTTGAAACACAAACGCTAGTGGTCAGTTGTGAGACAGATGAGATACTACTTTTACCATGGGAACATATGCAAGAAATAGGAAAATCGACCTGCCTGAAGTCAAAAGCAATTTGAATAACTTTGTATCTGCCTCCTCTCAATTTTCACTACACTAAAGCACTCTGACCTTTAATTAATTTTCTTCTCCTTTTATATGGTAACTTCCAACTTCAAATTTTTCATGCTGTACTGGTGGGAAACAGGGATGAAGGGAGAGCCTGGCATGTATCTTAGCTATGTTCCAGGCTGCATATGGCTCCATGGATATTTGGGGAGGGAACAAACAATACCACAGTTAAACCACAGCAATTAAGAGCACAGGCCAGGTAAACACAGAATTGTCATCAAAATAACTTGCCCAGGATATCAGGCTTTTATTTTATTTTGAAAATGCAAAACAGACTCCCCACCCACGACTGTAACATTCACAAAAGATCCCATTTTCCTCAACAAGATACTGTCAGGCACAAACAAACATTGCTTCCTCCACAGCACCCATTACCCTTGGGGCAAACTAAACCCAACTTCTTCGTACATGCTCGAGCAGCATCTCTAACATCACAGCAGCTCTAAAATATGGAACAAGACTTACAGACACGAGTGTGCCTGTTCTCATGTGAACATGAGGCAAAATTAAGGTTAGTTGAGATGACTTCCATCCAAAGGAAACCCAGAACAGCCCAGCCTCTACCAAACTACAGGATGCTGCTCACACTTACCCCAGTGGAGGTACCATGCATTCCCACCAACAGACATTCTCCATCCTTTATGCAACTTCCTTCTGCCTTCAAGTGATAAGAAACCAAAATACACACTGACCCCCTTCCCATAGGGGATAGCCTGCAGTTATAACCTCAACATCCTCAGCAGGAACAGGGTTATGTGCAGCTTTCCTACGTGTTCCATGTGTGGGAGAAGCACAAGGTTGTAATTCTGGGCTTTACTTTACCACACAGGACATGCAAGAATTGTGAGCTTCCTCATGCCACTCGTGGGCAGAATTCCTCCCTCTCGGCTTTCTTGCTCTCCCAGATCTGAAAAGGAAGTTTTTCTTAGGTACAGCAAACAGCTGCCTAGGCAAAGGGGAAAGGAAACATGAAACAGTTCTGCTTCACAAAGATCACCATTTTCATTATCTCCTCTCACTCCACATTTACTCTGTAAAAGCCCTGAATTAAAGTCTTAATCATGACTTACAGAAATCCTTGTGGCTGCACATGACAGAAGGAAGACAGTTTTTCCTTCTAAAATATCGTTAGAAGTTACAGATTACGACAGTTCCTGGGCAGGAAAGCAGCTATCTTCCCCTGTTTATTACAAGCTGATTATTAAAAAAAAAAAAAAAAAGAAAAAAAAATTCAGAGCTAACTTTGAACAAATTTTACCTCTATTCAACAGACAAACAACAGAGCAGACATTTGTTAGCTATTGAAAAATACATTTTGAGTCCTGTTTTAAAAATAGACTCACTTGAAAATGAGAAGTATTTGCAAATAAGATGAGGCAGAATGCATTATACTTCACACAAAACAAAAACTGAACTTGTGTATAAAAGGAATAAAAATAGGAAGTGACTCACTTTTGGACCAGGTGTGCTGGTGGTGTGTGAACAGGGGCTCACAGGGAGGATGGAATTTGGTTTGCATTGGCCACGCACGTGAACCACTGTGACCTGTACAATCACACTGACAGTTTGGTTTAGTATTTAGCTCTCTGGACACTGAATTAATGGTCCCACACGTGGTGAAATTTTAACAGCCCATTTACAAAGCCAGTGGTGAAAAATACGTTTTTAAGGTCCAAAACTGGAGATCTCTGTCTGATTGTGCACAGTGACAGAGCTTCCTGCTGGACCACGAACACATCAGCTCTTGGATACACATTTTATCATTTGTAAGGGCAAGATAAGACCTCCTTCTGTAGCTGGAGATATCGTGCAGCCAGCTGCAAAGATGAAAAGCATTTTAAGAACCTCAAACAGAAGTTGCAACACACGCACAAAACACCCACCAGCAGAAAATAGAAGCCATCAGGTGAATACCAAAGAGCTGGACCAGACACTTGGGATGGTGTTTTCCTGTCAACCTTCACAACGAGGTGCTGGTGTCCTGCTGGCTTGCCCTGACACAGACCTGATGTCCTTATCAATCTCCCAGGAAACTCAAAGGCCACCTCATAACAATTCAGCAGAAGAAAGGACAAGAAATACATTAGTTGTGAGCTACTGTAAAAAGTCTCTGCTTTTCTCAGTGCTTTCCTGAGAAGCATGAGAAACGGCCAGTTGCACAGCTGGCAGTTCAAAACAGCCACAGGGAAAGCAACACGACTGTGCAAGGTGCCTTCAAAGCCTCTGCACCAGAGGTTTTGGTCTGCAGACCTGATAAAACACTTCAGCACGATCTCACCTGATTCCTTCAGCAGCTGCCAACATACCACCTTCACCCAAAGTTTATATTCACAAAAGATTTCTTTTTTCACAAAGTTTTACTGACTACAGGTGAGCAGGGTGTTTTTGTTTGCTTTTGTGCATCTGCACTTGCCTTTTTCTTTCAAAAAAAACCAAAACACACAGAGAGCAGCAAATAAATTGTACGGGCAGGACACAGAGGGAGCTGAAACTGTACCAGAGGCAGGGAGATCCCTTTGCATGGCAAACACAACGTGCCTGTGTGGGAGAAGAGAACAAACACTGCTGCTGCAGCCTGTACCTCAAAAGCAGACAGAGCACAAAGCTGCCTGCATGAAGGTGAGCTCCTGGTAACCCATCTCTAACAGCCCTGACCTCCAGTGTGCAGCTCCCGCTGAAAGTATCCCCTGGCTTTAATTTCCAATTTGTCTTTCCAGCCACGGAATTGCTACAGTCAACAGATTCAAAAAGGTAAATTTTTCTACCTTCAATTAACTGCATTAGTAGTGTTTATAACTATGTGATTGATAAATGCTCTACAGAAGCTGTAATTAATGTATTTTTTCCTTGGAACACACACCGAACCCCTTGGCGCTCAGACACTTAATGAAAAGCAATTTATCAACTTGCTTTGAACAGCTGAATCTGACTCCTTAATGCAGAGAAGTAACACACTTTGCTTTAAGCACCACCACTCTGAGAAAGGAATGAGCACCGCGACATTCCGAATGCCATCAGACACGGCTGGGATTTTGATCGGCATGACAGCGACCAGAGAGCTCATCTCCCTGGGTATGATTCAGTCTGGCTTAACTGGGATCCTCTCCTCCTGGGATGCAGTCGAGCAGGAGATTTGTGCAGATTGTGATTTTGCAGGATGGGGGGTCGGGAGAGCCTCTTTAGGACGTGGGACAAAATTCCGAATTCTCCCATGCCTGGCACGCGCGCCGGGAAGCAGCAGCAGCAGCTCTGAGTATTTCAGCCTGGACATGTGTTCAGCTGCTCACAAAGCAGACAAAAATAAAGCGCTTACAGAGTGTTTGAATGCTAATTGCTCAAATTGAGCGTTGCTTTGTATAGTTGACATATGCAAAAAAAAAAAAAAAAGGGAAAAAAAGCATTTAGGAAGAAAAGTTTGACATCACAGAATATTTTACATTGGTATTAGCCACTGGAGGGGATTAACCAACCTTCAAAGCCTAAAATCTAAACTCCCACTTCTGGGAGTATAGGCTAGAGATTTCCAGTACAGAAACTGGTCTGTACTCCATGTGGCAGACTGAACGTAAGGATTACATATTTCCATTGCATATGTAAGTCTGTTTCCCATTCCTGCAGGGTCCTGCTCTCTTCCATTTGTCTTTTGATGCAGATAAAAGCTAATGCAGATTGCAACTGCTGATACAGAGAAAGGCGCAAGACACAGCGAGCCTTTGGACTGAGGAAAAAAGGGACTCAGGTCCAGACTGCTCAAGCACGTCAAGAGATTGTCTTTGAAACTATAAAACTAGAAATGAAAGCGCTGCGTTTTTATTTGATTTGATCAAAGGGACTAGAAAGGAGGGGGGAAAAAAAATCACATCTTATAGATGCAGGGTAGCATTTAACTACTTCACACACGATGTGGGACCAGCTGATCCCATACAGATATGAATTTGGAGAAAAAACAAAGAGGTAAAGTCACTCCAGCTCTGCACACACTGCCTGCACACATCACTGTTTCAGGCTCTGCAAAGAGCAACAGGAACCTGTTTCAAAGCCAGAAAACCACCAGAAACTCGTATCCAGCCCTCGCCATGAGCACAGGTTTCCAGTCTTCCAGTGAAGAGCAGAGGAGTGAGCTCCTGTCAAATCACAGAAAACAGACTCTGAATGTAATGGCTACTTGAATAAATCACTGATTACTCCCTGTGAGACACTGTTCCAGTGCTCTGACTGTACTGGCACACTGTGACAATTTTCCCAAGGAGGGCTTTGGACTGCAAGCTGCAAATGGACAAGACCATAATTCTTGAATGGAGCATCTGCTCCAGCATGTGCTGAGCACTAGGAGAAGGAGGCTCTGCAGAAGTACAAATGGCACCACAGGTAGCAGCTTTGCAGATCCCAAATTGCAGCATGGAAGAAACAGATACCTATTGCTGCCACGTTCCCTAAGAGAACAGATTTTAAGTATCTGCTCATGGAAATTTCTAACTGCAGAAGGGGAACCATTTAGCTTGCCTCTGGGCTGAAACCATCTAGGTCTTTGCCTTTCACTCAAAATTAAGCAGAAGTCATTCTAACGAGGCAGGCAGACAACAGTCTTGCACAGGAGATCAAAAAGCTCTCCAGATGTTTATTTTAAATGAAATTCAGAAGCCAGTATAAACCAGATTTTAAACACTGAATAATCCTTACCATAATTTGCATGAGAAAAACAGGCAAAAGGTTCCATCCTACCGCTCTGAAACCCTCCAGGAACATGCAGGGTTGGATTTTGTTCCTAGACTCTTCAGATAAGAATCTGAAATATGAACAGCCCCACACTGCAATCTGATGGCTGCTAAGAACATTTCTCCCCTGTGCTACACACTCAGATGGATGCTCAACACATACACACAGAGGCATCCCATGTGAAGGAAATCTCTGACCTTCCTCACCAAGACTGTGCAAAATTATGGATGGAGAAGTGTCTAAAAATGTCAGTCCTAAATTTTAAACTTCTTCTCCTCTTGCTACTTTCACTGAATGCCTCCTGATTGTGCAAAAGCAGAATATTCAGGCGTCAATCTAAGTAGTTTGGGTGTTACGCTGACAATGTCTCTGGAGAGGGGAAGAGAAGAGAGGACAGATTTCCAATAGCTCAGACACTTCCCTGGAAGCAAAGCTGCTACACAGCAAAGGAGATAAATAAAGAGGGAAAGTAACACGCCAGAGAACTTTCACCAAGGTCGTGTCAGGATGCTGAACGCTCCCCATCTGCAGGGGAAGATTTAGATCCCTATTCCACCACACTTATCCACTCCCCTGTTGGCAACAACAGCCCTCATTAAACCAAACCGGTTCTAACCACGGAAGAAAGGACATCGGGAAGATGATATTAGCTAACAAATACAAAAGGAAAACCCAACAGAGGCAGCAACATACAGCCCCATGGCATGTGCAGAGAGCCCCTGCACGACCTGGGAATGGGCAACACAGGCTATTCCAGCCAAAGGGATGGACAAGTCTGCTCTGATCAATGCTGACCGCTCCTGGCTTGCAGCAGAGAGGAGATTCTATGCCCAAGAGCAGAACAGGGATCCCATCAGGGGCAGGAGCTTTTAGGACTTTGCTGCTGCACAGGGTGACCTACAGGTTGCAGTTCCTCCTTGCCTTGCTAACAGGGCTGTGGACATGTGGCAGAACCCTGCAGACAGACCCTACCATAAAACAACAGCCCTGCCCCCCAAATATTGTATCAGTTACTGCTGTGCCCTTAACAAGTGTGTTTCTTGCCCATTTCAGCAATCTGAAAGACACGCTGGGCAAAATTTCAAGCTATGACAAAGTGATCTTATCACTTCTGTGCTGTTCTCGCTACACAAGCCCCTGATTCAGCAGCATGTAATAAAATCTTCATTTGCATGAAAAGCACTCTCTGATCACAAAGTCTTCTGTTCGACAGCCCTCTTCCCATCCACAGCATAGAGATGCAAGCACCACTGTCATTTTGCCTGTGACTGAGGTGGAATATTTTATTTATGTTTTATTTGGAGAGGCCCTCAATGTTTTAATGCCACCTTTTCCCAAAAAAACAGTGTTTTTGAATAACGCAAAAGCTGCACACATCCCAACTGTGCAAGCACTGCAAAGTTCATACACTGTGCTTACACCTGTACTTTTAAAAACCGTGTCATGTGAAGGACATTTCATATCAGCACACAGTGACTATGAACAGTTCTAAGATGTCTTTTGTATTCAACAAGTCCAGCCCCTTCCAGTTTGCCTTTAGAGTGTTTGGTGTCATGACACACAGCACTCAGGATGTATTTCAAAGGAAAGGAAGGTGTAGCCATGCAAAGAACAATGAGCTGCCCGCAACAAGATTAATCGCTGTCATGGGAAACCAATAAAAACAAGTATCTTGTTATCCTTCTCTACAAAGGGACTGTTAAAGCTTAACTATATTAGGAAACTTTTTCCTTCAGACTAAACCATGAGGCTAATGTATGTGGGCATCCCACATGCCAGCATATGCGATTAATTGGCTCTTGCCTGATGCCGCAGGAGAAAGTCCAACATTCCAGAGGCAGGATGGAGCTCTCACCCAACCAGCCTGTACCCTCTCCTGACTACAGCTCTCTCACCAAGGCCAGCCCCAGCTCCCTGTCCCGTGCCAGGTGACACCACCTCCCATTTCCACCTGTTAACCATGTCCCACGTACACACCCCAACATCGCACCCAGCTCCGAGCGAGCTCAGCCAAAGCAGAAATACCTTTCATCACGTCAGCAGTGCGGTCCCCATTTAGAAACGCTTTCTTTCACGTTAATCCAGTGCCAAAACGTGGTGGTGTGGGCTGTGCTGATCCAGAAACGGTGCTAAGGATGCTGCTGCCTCCTGTCTATCACTGCACGCCTCATCTCGCGCATGGCCAGGCAGTGACGGCCCTGCGACAACAGGCACTTTAAATTGGGCAGCTCAGCAGCACATGTACACTGAATTTTTGAACAAGCTATTCTAAGCTGCTTTGCTAGCAATTTCTGGCCTGTGCAGTTTGAAAGCGCACGGTTCTGGCCCTCACAAAGAGCAGACCTGTAAATGACATCTTGAGGATTAAGCTGATTGAGATGCAATTTGCCTAGCAACCATTCATTAAGCGGAGTTCAGAAACAGGCCAGCAATCTATTCCACCTCCTTATCTGAGCAGTAAACAGATAACAGTCTCTACTGTGTCCTCTATCCTCCAGTTCAGACACATTGTAAACAGATTTTTCAGAAGTTTAAACTCCTACAGTAAATCTCCGAGAACAATCCTGCTCTCCAAACACGAGGGATTCGGCCTCACCAAGTGTCTTACAAGCGTGAAACAGCTCTGGAAGGAGGGTAATGTAAATCAAATTGTGAATGCATTTGCAGTTCCTGTGCCTCCAATATTTTCTCACATGAAGCACTAAGAGCCCATCCCAGTCGTTAAAAAAAAATGTTTAAAAAAATCTTAATCACACAAGCACTTGGCATTGCTATTCTGATCACTGGAAAAAACTCAATAAAAATCTTATTCCCTTCCTTCATCTTCTGCAAGGAATCGATTGACACTTCCAAAGTCTTTGATAAAGGCTCCCCCGCTTCAGAGAAGAAAACAAAAGTCACGTCCTCCCTCCCATTAAGCATTTTTTCCTCATAAAATAAGCAAGACAATGTAAACGTCATCAGTGAACATCAAACCAGCTATTTCAGCCCGAAAATTTCAGCTAAAAAGCTTAAGCGAAATCATGATTTTGCATAATTGTTTCCCTGCAAGAAACATCTGATAATATCCCATTCTGCTCCAAAATTAAACAACAAAGATTAGCACGGACGTATTTAAGACTATATACCTGAATGCTTTGCCTTTGGTGTACAGTTCTTCTGGGAAATCACTGTGACATACAGCATGCTATTACAATTAAATATGCAAGAAAGAAGAATTAAACTGACTATGAATAATTAATACCCTACAATACTACTTCATAAGGAAAAGTCTGCCTGAATATTCCCGCAGATGAGATATACCCAACCACGAGGCACAGCAGAGCTGGCAGCTTTACTTTTATGATGGGGTTTAAAACACCAAGTAACTTTATGGCTGCTACTCAATTCTAGTGAAGGTGCCAGCCATCCAAGCCTTCTCCTGCTGGATTCCCATCCAGCTCCAGAAAAATGGGAGAAATGCAACTGTTGCAATAGTTGCTGCACTGCTCATCTACATCCCAGAGGTAATAGGCTTCCCACTTTCCATTAAAAGGTATAAAGCAATTATCTGACTTCCCAGTAGGGAGAATAAAGCAAATATGATGCAACAATTACTTAGGTGATAAGATCAGGCTAAGGTTGTGAGAAAAAACAATTAAAAAGGGTTGCAAAAGCAAAGGAATGCAGCTTACTTTCCCAGAATCTCTCTTAAGGACAAAGATACCATCAGCTCCAAGAGTCGACCTTCCTGTTTCGAGTTTACTGTTCTGGAGGCTGCAGAACATCAACTGTAGCAAAGCTGAAAATGGCGATTAAAAAGGTGCTTTTTTCTGCACAACACCACTCCTAAATTGCATGAATTAATATATACTGAAGTCCTTGTAAAATTGATACCCAACTGTTGGCATTTTCCATCAGACTCTGGTCAGGTCAGCACAGTCATAATTGACACAAATACACTTGTTGCACATTTTTAGCTGGAAATCCCCAGTTTCTCTCCATTTATGCATGCATGGCCCACCAAACACCCTTTTTAGAGACAGACATTTGAAATCCAACCAACATTTGTGATCACTGAGGTGGAACAGGGCACTGCTGCTGTACTTGCTGAAGGTGACAGCATCCCTCTGCTCTAAGCCCCATATTGCCCCAGAGGGGTCTTGTTCCTGCAGGATCCAACACTCCAAAGCAAACATGAGCTGAGGGTCTTTCTGGGCACAGAAAGCCATGCTTAAAGTATGCTGGCTTAATATTAATTTTCCATTAAAAATTAATAGGATTAAATGAAGCTTGCAAGCCTATGGGCACCAAGGCAGTTATTTTGCTGACGCACTGGATGCCCAGAGGAGCAGGATGTGAGGGATGGGCTGCAGTTTTCCTGCAGGATGCAGGATCCATGTGGCTCATGGGGGATCAAGGGGCTCTTCCCCACACCCCTGTGTTCCATCAATGCTGTGTCACTCTGTCTTCCTGCTGAGAAACTGGTGGAGAAGACAAAACCCTGAAGAGATTCTGGTGAAAAGCCTGGTGTCTTCCCACCTGAGATCCAGCCTTCTCTGGACACTGCCTCCAATCCTCACCTCATCCTTTCCCACTTCCCTGAATGAATTCCCTTGCCAACAAGAACCCTGCAAATATCAGGAGTTTACGTAAGTTTAACCTTCAGTCCCTATTAATGTTAACGGAATAGGAAAAAATTAACCATGGTGCAGGAAAAAAAGCCTGGATCTGCATTTCTAATTATACAACAAAACACACCACGTGGCAGTATTTCCAAGCACCTTGCTGGGAATAAAATAGCCAATGGACTAAATCTTCCATTTGGAGGAGTGGATGCAACAGCAACCAGCACTGAGGCTGTCAGAGTTAAGGGATGAGGACATGAGAATTAAGGGAAATGAAGTGACATACGCGAAGGATGGTAACAAAAATGTGAATAATTAGCAAAACAGTCACCTTAAAAATTTAAAATTTCATGATCTCTCCTACTTTTTAATGGCTTAGCCTACTTTTTCCAACCTAATTTGCATGATCAAAATAGGCCTCCTGCCAGGAAGCATTAAAATGGCAGCCCCCCATCGAGACAAAACTCCCTTCACCATACGAGATTGAAGGACTAATAACTATTCCTAAAAACATTTTAAATCCATTAACGTTGTTTAGCAAACACTTATTTAGAATTAGTGCCACTATCAAGAGTTTGATTGTGCTCTACTAAAGTGTTCTATAAATGCCTTTGAGGGAGGAGCAGGTACCTCCCAAACACCTGTGCCATCTCCAAAAAGCTGAGCACCCTCGCACTCCTGAATATTTTCCATCCCCAAACCCCAAAGCATTCTCTAATATCAGCCAGAAAATTCCCAAAAGATCTTCAGGGTACCAAGCTGGGCAGTTGGAAGGACCCTCCAAAATGCACAGAGCAGCCAGACCAGAATACACCATCCCCACCAACCTCAGCAATTAATTCTTTACACCAAAAATCCTCAGGCTAGTACAAAAATATAAACCTCAATATTACTGATGTACCGAAGATTTGGATTCTGGTAGAAATATATGGTGCTTTATACAAATTTGTCCGTGCTATGTGTTATCCTTTCAGTGCCATCTGCACAAAACCAGAGCTTTATCTAAGCATTGGATACTAAAATAAATCATTTTCTCCATATCTATGATCTTGTCGGAGACAGACGCCACAAACCTGAGAGCTGGCTAGTGCAGGCTTGTCTAGTCACAAATAAAATTACATCCGCATCAATGTGATTTATTTTTAATAAAAAAATAAGGCAAACCAGGCTCTTCATATCGAAATAGGCTCAGCCAACACCCTCCATGCCCACAGAAGACATCATGTACACTGTGAAACTGTCAGAATAAAACTGGGATTGGCACTGTCATTTCCCCTAATAAGAAGTACCACTATCAAGAGACACATTTTAATTGCCACACATAATGAAAAGTACCTGCTTATTCTCCACTTGCTGTATTTATTACTATTGAAATTCAGGACTGCAAGTCTTCGCAGGGTATTTTCTGGTGACTTTAATTTTTTTGAGTGTCCATACTCCACCAGATCTTTAGGAGTGAATTTGCCCCCCCCAGTTCCACACAATAAATGACCCATCTCTGTCTGTACAGGAAGGAGCTTCTTGGGCTGCACCTCTCAAAGCATGTCGTCCTGAGCGTCCCCTGTGAGCAGAGACCTCGCAGTAATTAGCACAATCTGATACTGGAAACTCAACTAATTCTAACACCAATCCCTCAGGACAGCACAGCCCATGATTTGAGACACGTTCGTCCCAAAAGACCCTTTGTTTCTACCTTTCAAAGTCACCAAAGGCTGGTAAATAAATTATATTCTCCAAAAGCTTTTCAAATTCGTTTCTCCTGATCGGATACATTCTCCAGCCAGCAACCACAGCTAAAGGTTTATGCAGGATCACTGAAAGCACCAAACCTGTTTTATTTTCTTATACAGAGCAATTTCTAACATCTGCACTCACTGCTGTGAGATTGCAAAGGATTTTATTTGGCAAGTCAAGCTGTCAAAAGGACAGATTATAAAAAACAAACACTAACCATTTTTAGATCTAACTTTCCTCCACAGACTGTGTTTTATGCCCTTTCACTGGAAATGTTACATCAGAATAAAATCAGATTTAATTGGCTCTTAAATAACTGAACAGCCACTTTAATTTTATTTCAATAGCAATAATTCATAAATCAAGCAGCTGAAATCCTAGCACGGAGTGACAAGTAAATAGAGCAGAACACAGTGAAGGAGAACACGAACACCACATGGTGAAAGGTGATTTTTCTCTAACTTCCCACATCACCATTTTATGGACATCACAAAGGTACCACCACATAAATATCTGGATCTCAGACCTGTCAGTTCACCAGCAGTAACTGCTTAACAAAGACCAGTGGATGAGATGATCCTTGCCCAACTGGAACTGCTAGGAGAATGGCTGGGATTTCAGCCGTGGATGCAATTTCCCTCATGCACACTAGATGGAAGTATGGAAAAATCTTAATTCTTTCCTGTCTCAACTTAAATTCAAGTGGTTGAGGTGTTACGTTGGGCAGTCATATTTTGAGATGATTTTTTTTCTGGTTCTTCATCAGCAACTTCACTCATTGATAAGCTCTAAATAAAGACACCCTAAGATACTAAACTAAGCAGTGTTGGAAATCAATAGTAAATAGAAGAGAATATACAGCAGAAATGCTAAATATATTATTCAGGCTTATTTCTAAAGTACACACATTCAATTTCTAGAGTATTTGAATAATAATGACTAATGAGATCCTTCAGAGACACTGAAGTTACATTTTTTAAACCTTCAGGTTATTATAACAAACACCACCTTGTCAATGAATAAAAACAGGGAATAGAAAAGGTATAAAAGAATTCATAAATGCTGCTGCAGTTTTGACTGGAAAAAAACCCCAGAAGATTTGTAGAAAATAGTGGGAGAGGTATAAGGAAACAGAGAACCTGAAGTCTTGCAGAACAAGCAGATCAGAGAGCAGCAAACCTGAATGGGATTAAATTACACACAAATCTCCTGGAAACGATCTTAAAAGCGACTTGTTCCAAAACAATCCATTGCTAAATTTAAACACTAAAGAGTTCACAGACACAAAAACTAAATCAGGCGATGGTGTGACCAGGAAAAGGTGCTGGAAGAGCTGTTTTCCCTCCCCTACTCTGGCTTTTTCACATATTGATTTTCCTCCACGCTCATTCACAAATGCTCAGCAGAGCTGTGAACAATTTAAAGTCAAGGGATGCACGAATTTCCAGCTCCAGGAACACACCACCCATTTGAGGCAAAAGCTGAGGGCTTTGCTGTAGCTGAAGAACATAAAAACCAACCCAGAAACAGAAAACACTGATGAGCTGGAAAAGAAGGGCAAGCAAATCCCTAATTTTCCCTGTCCACAAAGAAGCCAAAGCACATGACATTCCTCCAGCTTAGAAGACAAGAAATTAACAAAACCAGTGCCAGAATAGAAGGATGAACGAAGAACAATGCTGGATAAAGGAATATAAAGTAGGCAGGAAGGGCTCCCCTTTCCAGATGTTAAGAAGACATGCTGTTTTTCATCCTAGGTTTAAAAAAAGATAAGCAGAGGAGGAAGTTTACTTTGGAGAGTGGGAGCACCTGCATAATTTTTTGAAAAAGGTTCATACAATGCTGTTTCCTTCCAACAGAATTTAAACTATATATACACACATACATACATACATATGTATGGTATTGGCTCAAGACAGTCACCCTACAATGTTTTTCAAAGCATTTTCCATGCAGCAACTGCCTAAGGAGAGGAAAAAAAATGACTGGCAAGGGACAGCCACAGGAAAGGGCAGGACTGTGAGACACACATCCTCCAACATGCACACTCCAAGTTTAACAACACGAAGGCAAGGAGAAGGACAGCAGGATACAGCAAAGGATACGTTGGGGTCAGGAAATGAGAAAAAAAGCCACAGCGCTCAACGCTGACTTATATGGTATTTTACCAACAAAAACACATAGGAAATTTTTTTTTCTGCATGTGCGGCTCCCACCTTAGCCAGGCCAGGGTGATTATCCCAGTATGAGGAGGGAAATTACAGAGAACAACTGGATGTTAGATCCACTCTGAAGAGCAGAGCACGGTGTTTCACCTATTTCCACTTGCTCTCGCGTGGTTCCCAAATTAGAAACAATCAGAATCCTGCTGGAAACAATATACGGCACCTTAATTGGGTTGGCTGCACCACAGACGTCAGCAATGTATCACTTAGTAGATCATTTTTTGACTGCTTTTTTTTTCCTTTGACACTAAAAATAGCTGCACTTCCATGGTTCACCTTTTCTACACCACCTTTACTACAGAGATAGTAAGAAATTAAATGCTGGCACTCATTGCCCATCGAAGATCCTACAGAGCCCACACCTGCTGGAGGCAGGATCTGTCACCTAAATCAGCAGAATTGTACTTCAAGGTTTGCCTCAGACATGCTGCATTTACAGAGAACCTGTTTTCTAACACTTTTCCCTCCAGTACACCCATCAATGCATCTATTTAAAAGCCTGCAGCAGTTCGGTTATCTCTAAATACATCAACAACCCAGACGTTCCACTGCTCCACGCATTCCAAGCACTCCAGAATCCCTGCATGAGACTTGGGAATCCACATGAAAAATTTTTCCCAGTTTTCATCCTCAAATGCTACACCCCCACTATTCCCTACTAAAGCCTCCCTGCAGCCAAACTACATTCCTGAGAAATTATTCCGAGAAAGAAATATCACCATTTTTCTCAAAAACCCTGGAAACTTGGACTGATCTTCACACACAGCATAAACAAGTTAAGCAATGGGAATATATATAAATGAAGCATAATTTCTGAGCACAATGGGGGGAATAATTATAGCAACAACAGAACAAATACAAAGTGAGTGGGGAGGCATGAAGAGACACCCAGACAGAATGTGCTGAAATAAGGAAAAGGGATCTATAGGATCTATGAAGTTGGATCAGCCATGAGCTACAGCTGCTGGTTTTTTAAGTGTCCATTTAAATCAAATTACTAAAAACACAGAAACCAGCAGCAGATGAACACAGAGGTCTCTGTCAGCTCCAGGTGTAGGCACTACCAATGCCAAACTATGCCCTGACTGGATAGTAAGAATAAAACCCCTTGGAAAAATATCTTTGGGTAAAGTTCAGAACAACTTTTCTGGATGTCAGCCAGCAGAATGCCTGTTCAGGAGCTCTGTTCCTCAATCAGTATTTGGAAAGCGAATTTTTTTTTAGAAAGAGAAAAGATGAATAGTGTGACAAACTCATTTTAGTGTTCACAGTCAAACTAGCAATCTGCAATTAAAAGAAAAAATTGCTCCAAGATGTGTGTGGTGAAGACTTTAACACGAGTCACAAAATACAATGGGAAAATGGGAATGTGGCATACCACACAAGGAATAAAAAAATCAATTATTCACTTCATTTCCTAGTTTGAGAATGTTTAAAACTGTTTAAATGTTTCAAATGCTGGAAATTGGAAAGGGTGGGGTGATAGACTCATTACAGACACAAGAAACTGTGAAACCTTCACTCATCCTGCTTTGGGGCATCTTACCCCAAAACCAGCCTCTGAGCAACCAGCAGGCCCTGGATACAGTGTACTACACAACAGTGACCTGTTACTCACCTGCTGGGTGTAGCATTTCTGTGAACTACATATTCTTAAAGCAATTATTTAGAAGTGCTGATCACATGTTAAATAAACAAATCAGGCGGTGACTCTACATTCTTGGTGGTGTATTTAGCAACTCTATAAATCCCAGAATCCTGCAGGTTACCAAGCCTTAGAGAAATACAGAGTGGACATTATGTCTCACTTTACAAATCTGTGACTCTCCTCAGGGCTACCTCACTGAAGATGAGTGAGCCAGCATTATAGAGAATATAAAATGTTTTGGTGATGCAAGTTTTCGGGGTGGGGGCAGCCAGGGCAACACCTTCTATCTCCTCCTCCTCTCCCCATCTCCATGTGCTGGCCAGTAACAAGTCATGGTCAAAAATTAACAACAAAAGTGAATGGACAAACTAATGCAAAAATGTAAAATACTGCACTGGAAACACTGATAAAAGTTTCCATCCCACATCCAACGATTTCAGCAAGTGCAGGAGAGGACACAAGCTGAGGCTCCTGCACGTTGTCTGAGCTTCTGGGAAATAGAGATACTTCAGTCCTTGACAAAAATCCTTACTTCTCCTCTTGATCTGGTAACAGTTCCCAGAAGCAAACATAGATATAAAAGCTTATCTATCAGAGGACAACTTGAAACAAATACAAATAAGGCTTAAATGAAGGCAAATATCCAAGCTGCAGAGAACACAACGGTTCCTTAATTTCACATTTGGAGAAAAAACAATACTATGTGGACATTCTCCAACATATTTTTAACGTTATTAACAGAAATAGCACCCCAGGCTGTGCTCAAGCTGAAAAAGTGTGAAACTGTTTGCAATATGAAGTGAAAGGGGGATCAAAAATACCATCTTATTAAATGGCATTTATTTGGTGCTAAGTGAATTATTTATTCAGTTGAGAAGTTCACAAAATGACAGAGGGGTAAATGCAAGTGAGGTCACTACTTCATGTCAGTATCAAAGCTGATCCTTAACAGAATTTAAGCACCTGCCTTTTCTTTTATCTCAGCACAAAATGAGATTTCTTTCTTTTTTTTTACACTTCAAAAGCCATGTAACACAACAGAATATATGCCAAGCATGCAAAAACAGAGCATGCCAGCATCTTTCAGCAATCAGCTTTCCCTTGTCATCCATTATGTCAGATTTATCTATTTTTGCTTAATTCTTGCTCCAGCAATATGCATCCTTCCTCTCTCCAGACTATCAGGCTGGTTGGGCTGGAATTCAATACAGCTTCTTAAAATAGTTGAGAAATATTGAAAATATTTGAAGCGATGCCTGTGAATTACAGCCAATTCATCAACTCCTCTTCCAGCTCCTGCTCGACCTGTGCTCCCCCAGACAAGGGGCAATTCTCATTTCTTCACCACAGAAATTCTACCCAGTGTAAATATCATCGGGAAAATAAATAGCCTTTCTTTTATGGAAGCATTTCTCCATGAAAGCTTAGATTCTGTGTTAATCGCAAACCTTCCCTCTGACTCTTACTCGCTTTTGATCCAAACCTTCCTCTGCTGAAAATTAACACTGAGTTCATTTGCTTTCAAGTTTGCTTTCTGATATCACTGCTTTTCCCCTCCAAGTTTCCAGACCCTCTGGACTGGCTTGACAGGACACAAGACCCACCTGAATGCTCTCCCTGAATCCTTCACTCTGCTGCTGGCTGCAAAACTCTGCTCTCTCCACCTCTAATATCCGCAGGACGCTTGAACATCATCCTTTCCCCACTGCTTTATGTACCCACTTAAACAAACAGACTCTAACAAGTTCAAATCCTTAAGCTGAAAAGCGCCCTGATCAGAAACAAATAGGCTGAAAGGAAAATGCAACTCTCATCACTCTATTCCCTCACTGCCTATGGAGCACCGAGCACGGAATTTTCTCAGCCGGCTGCTGAATCAGACGAAGTTTCCACAGTGCACACACACACAATCACGAAGCCCCGACACGTCCAGGAGGATTTATTCCATCACAAAGTCACCACGGTTGCTCCAGCACAAATGACATCACTTAGGAACCCAACCTCATCTCCTGAGAGCTCCCAGCTCCCTCCTCTCCCGCAGCGACCGGAGCAACAAAGAATCGGGTTTGTGCGATAAAGAGAAAAAAAAGTATTGCTGCAAAAAGTTTGCCGGATAAACTTAGATTTTCTTGAGAATGAGACTACAGAGAAACCGACTACAGCAAGAAGCGAGGAGAACAAATTCTGGTTGAGCTAATCAACCTGCATTTGTGATTTATCCTAAACTTGTACCTAGTGATACCAAGGGAGGGTGAGATGTCTGTGAGCCCTCGCAGGTGTTGCTCGGGGAGATTCACGTTCTGCAGAACCAAAACCATCTCAGCACTTTGCTGCACGAGTGGACTGAGAACGGAGGAGTCCAGCTCTGCAGTTTTCTTCTTCTTCTTCTTCAGACACTTGAAAATTGGATGGTGGGGAATAAAAACGACGGATGGTTTACTGACGATAGCTGTTCTACTGTACTACCTGGGCTGGGACGAGATGGGCTTTAAGGTCCCTTCCAGCCCAAACCAGCCCGCGATTCTCTCGCAAAAAGACACTTTTCTCGGGAAAGAATCACACAAAGGATGTGCTCGCACCGCGACCGCAATCCCCCCTTCCCGCTGGCGGCCCTTGTGTCGCGATGGCGGCCGCACTATCGCGATCCGAGCCGTGTGCGCGGTGCCCGGGGACAGCAGTGAGGGCGACGGGGCTACCGGGGGGCCTGGGAGCTCCGCGCTGAGAGCCCGCGGTGGGGGCGAGTATCGCGACAGGCGGCGGGTGTCGCGATAGGGGGCGGGTCGGCACACCGGTGCTGCCTCAGCGGGCGGGGGGAGGGGACAGCAGGGAAGGACAATGAGGGGGGGATGAACGGCGGCGGTCCCGCCGCGCCGTGAGGGGGAGCGGGAGGATGGCGATGAGGAGCGGGAGGAGGAGGCGGCGCTGAGGGCCGCGCCCTCGCTCCCGCCGCGTGCCGCACTTACTCTCGGTGCCCCTGCCCGGGCCTCATGGCGCCGCCGCCGCTGTGCCCGCCCGGCCCCGCCGCCGCCGCCGCCGCCCGCCCCGGCCGTGCTGGCTGCGCAGCCGCCCCCGCGCACGCGCGGCCCGCGCGCCGCCGCCCGCCCCGCCCGCGCACGCGCGGCCACGGCAGAGAGGGGAGGGGGAGAGGGGAGATGGGGGGGGCAGCGCCGCGCCGCCCCCTGCCGGTGAGCGGGGGTAGTGCAGGGCGCAGATGGGGGACACTGGGGACACGAGGGGACAGTGTGGGGGCAGAGGGAGGGACACGGCGGGTACTGACTGGGGGAGATGGGGGAGATGAAAGGAGGGCATGGGGGGGCATAGGGAGGACGTGAAGGGGATGCGGGGGGAACACAGAGGGACATGGAGGGGACACAGGGTCACGGCAGGGGCACAGGAAGGACATGAAAGGAACATGCGGCTGGACAGGGAGACAGAGGCTGGCCAGGAAGGGGACGTAGAGTGGAACACAGAGGAGACTGCCACAGCTCCAGCACTACCCACACCGGGGTCTTGACAGACACCCCCTGCCCATCTGGGGTCAGTCCTTGGTGAAGTTTTTTCCACAGGGACTTGGCTGTGTGCACCCCTGCGATGGGATAATTAACCTAATTATCAAAGCTCGTTAAGGAGCTGCAGGTCAGGAAGGTGAGAGACTTCACCCCTTCCCACACCAAGAGCATTTCCACTGAGCTCAGGAGTGCTCTGAGCACTTGGCTCCATCCCTTCACCTGCCTGGAAGCAGCCTGGGATGAAGCTCTGGATAAAGCTCACAGGAGGGGTCAGTGTGATCCTGACCCCTCCCATGACATGGCCACACAGAGGGGACAGCCTCCCCTTGTACCCCAGCACTCCAACCCTGTTTTTCCCCTCCAGAAGGTGCAACCTCCAGGAGCCACAGCTCAGGAAATGGGATCTAAGCTCAGCTGGAAAGGAGGAATGACGTGAGAGTGCCCCGGTTTGAGGTGGAATAAAACAGAGGGAAGGTGATGGCCGTGAGGTCAGGCTGCCAGGGAGGAAGAAAGGAGAGAACAATCACTTGTGCTGGGATCTCATTTTATTGCAAGGAAAATACAAAAGTTGGACAGCAGCATTCAAGGGACCACAGCACCCCCTGCTCCTGGGAAACATTCCATGGAGGTTTCCCAACCCAGTTTTCAGTTGATCTCACATTCCAGACAGAATCCTTCAGCTGAAGGGTAAAACATCTCTTTCACAATGCACAGCTCTTTCACCTGCACTCAGCAGGTTTGAGCTCCACACCCTTCCCAATCTCTTCACTGCTGGGGTTTTCTTCCCTCAGGGATGTTGAATTGTAACAGCACATGGAGATTCACCAGCTCCACACTGGTTTTGCCTGGCAGATAAGCCAGTCAGGCATTTCAGACATTCCAGCTGCCAGCAAACCCCTAAAACTGACTCCCTACATCCACAGACTTCAACAGGACAGGGAGAAAAGCCAGTATGAGACCATCAGGTGGGCTGGGGTAGCCTCATCCTCCTGTGTGACCGTGATTCAGCCTTCAAAAGAGATAACAAACGTGCTGATAATCCTCCACTGCCACCCTTTGCTTGCTACATGGCAGGAGATGCTTCTAAACTTCCAGGTACAAACACCTGAGAGCAAGGATGTGACACACAGCCCAAAAGAAGTGGGTGGGAGCTCTGGAAATGAAGTACCAGAATCATGGGTGCAGTGTCTGTCCCCAGTTCAAATGCCATAGGAGGTCTGGAGATTTTATTTCAGTTTGGGCTGTTCCCCCAAAGAATAATATATTCCACTTCAGCCCACTGAAGTGATTCCATCATCCTCTGTTTCTGAATTGAACAAAGGTGCCAAGATACCCCCTGGACTGGTTTCTCCATATGATCAGAGTTCAAGAGCTGTTACAACACACAAAGGGCTCAACCCTTCACCTCCACCCTGAGCTTCAAGCGGACTTCACACAGAAAAGTATTCATCAGGTCCTGGCCAGCCTCCTGAGCAATCCTGCTGATGACCTTTCCTCCTCTTCCAATCAACATCCTCTGCATTAAAACCCAGAGAGAGCATCATCAAACTCATCCTTACATTGCCCAGGAGAACAGTGCAGCCACGGAAGCAATGAGGGAAATTCCAAAATCAAACCATGAGGCAACTTCAGGAAGGTACTGAACACCCTGTATGGGGTACAGTGCTCTTCCCAAAAGGGAGGGAGAGGGGATCACAGCAAGGATGCACATGTGGTGGACTTGGGGAACCTCCCTTCACCCTCCCCAGCATCCCATCCTTCTTCCCTCACTCACCTTATGAGATTCCCTTGGGACCAAGAGGTTCTGCACGATGATGAGCTCCCCACATTCTCCTTCCTCCCAAATCTGCGTCACCTGCGACAGCAAGAGACAACTCAGCAATCCTGGGAAATCCTCAGGAACCCCAAATATCACTCCCTTGGAGACACAAGGGTGGCCCTTTCACACACACAAAGGATCTCACAGCACACCTGAGTGAGGTGCCTGGCAGACCTCACAGATCCAAACAAAGGGATTCTCATCACACAGTCCAAAATTCCCAATAAAACACCTCATGGGCAAGTGTATGCTTCCCACCTGAGTCACCCCATAAGGCACCTCCAAGGGCAGGTACTCCAGGACCTTCTCCCTGATGATATTATCACAGATCTCCTGAGGTGATTGGTTGGTCAGGACGTCGCTGTGGAATTCCCAAGGGCCTGGCTTGGCTTGCATCAGCAGGTACCTCTGTGGGCACAACACACCTCCCATCAGCTGCCACCAAGTGTCACCCACACAGTGCCAACAACCCCCTGTGCTCCTCTGTACTGGGGTCCCACAGCAGTGTCCAGGTGTGACACAAATTCAGACTGGACTTACCTTGAGTGTATCCACCTCCTCCCCACAGAGAGCTGCCAGCATGAAGATTTCCTGGAAGTGTGGCCAGCCTTTCATATCTTTGAGATCCTTGGGTCCATAGTGCTTTGGCCCTTGGGATTCCTCTCCAACATCACTGCTTTTGTCCAAACCAGAGCCTTTCTGGGCCTGATTCTTTTCCTGCCCACAGGGAGACTCTGGGACCTTGCTTCCAGGTGAAGCAGCCCGAGTGATTTGAAGAGGAGACTTTGCTGAAGAATCAGAATCCTGTTTAAATGCAGATTTCACTTCCAGTTTCTTCCCATTTACAACTCCCTCTGTAAGATCAGTTACTATTTCCAGCAGGAGAAACTTCTTTTTAGGATATCCACCTGAATCAGAGAGAAAGAGGTGTCAGGATTTGTCCTAAATGAGATGGGCAGCTGGGCCCTGGATCTGAAGGAGCCAGAGGAAACCACCCAGGGAAGCAGCTGCTCCAGGACAAGACAGTTTTGTGACCAGAGGTCAAACCAGAATGTGTCAGCAGTGCCAGCACAGTTTGCCCCAACACTGAGAACCTGTCAGCTCTGCTGAGATTCTCCCTGGCCAACCTGGCTCCTCTTCCCAGGTGGATTTAAACCCCAGACAGCAGCACAGCTTCAGGGGTAATTGTGCATGCAACAGGTACACACATCCCACTCAATATTCTGGAGCAGAGGGAGAAACTTGTCTCCTTTAACACACCAGGGACCCAGAAACTCATCACTGCTATGCCGGTGGTGCCTGAAGAAGGCAGGAAGAATGAGCAGGATTTACCTTGTTCAGAACCAGGACACTGGGGATGTGGGGGAACTGAGACAGGCACTTCAGCACCTCCTTGCTCAGAGAGTTCCGTGTCCAGTGATCTGACACATCCACCAAAACCAGGACTGCAAGGAAAGAGGGAGAGAAATAGGATGAAACTGCATTTTCCAGAATGTCCATTTGCAGCTTTAGAGTCTATGGTCACTCCCCTTCTCAGGAGAGGACAAAAAGAAGAGTTTTAATTGGCAAAACACTAAATTACAGCTCACACCTGTCACCCTAATGACATCCCACATGTTAAATCTTAACACCCTAGCCCAATTATAAACCCAAATTGCCTCCCCTTGGCACCAGGCAGTTCATATCCCCTCCTCAGCTCAATATTTCAGATCTTTTCTCTGCCTTCCCCTCCCTGTTCACACTCCCAGGGCTGCCAGCAAACACCCAGATACCACAGCTGTGAACTTGTGTGGCAGAAAAGGATTTGGTTTGATCCAAAAAGAGTTGAAAACTCACCTAAATCTGCATGTTTCATGCTGTCCCACGGGTCTGTCAGCATAGCTTCATCTAAATTATGCCTGAAAGGTACATACAAATGAGTAAACTGACATGCTTGATTAAATTGTGTTCCTCCCCCTCAAAGCACAGGAAAACCAGTGTTTCCCCTCATTCCAGCTGCCACAAAGCTGCTTCAGGGGCTGTGACATCCCTTGTCACATGCAGATACACAGAACCAAACACAACAGGGCTCAAGGGACCTCATAGGCTCTGTGTGCCACTGAAATTGCAACAATAAAAAACTTGGAGACCAAATTAAGGCTAAAAATACACATTTCTCTCACACCTATTTTACAATCTTTGCACAGTGAATATCACATTCCTGTTTTATCAACCCTTGATGGGCAGGACCCTCCCCACACCAGTGGTGATACCTTTTGGCTTTTAGGGGATTAATGAGGCCAGGAGTATCCAGAATGATCTAGGAAAAAGAAACACAAATGTTTAAAGTTTGCCAGCAGTCAGGTTAAACTCATGTTTGGGCAATGAGAAGTGATGCCACAGGACAGAGATGAGCAAATCCTGCCCTTTGGCTCTGGCACTCACCAGCTGGGTGTCCTCGTGGGTGATGACACCTCGAGCCTTGCACCGAGTGGTGTGAACCTTCTTGGAGACTGGGAAAACCTGGGGGAAATGAATTAAACACATTACCCAGCCAAGATATGCCAGAAAAACAAGGTAACAGCCTGAACTCCACCCCAGCTTCACCTTCCTGCCCAGGAGCTGGTTGGAGAGAGTGGATTTCCCGGCGTTGGGAGCACCGATGATGGCGATTCTCAGCACCTTCGGGTCCCGCGGCTGGTCGGGACGATTCTCCAGCAAGCGTTTCTGCTCCTCTGCCAGGGAAAGGAGGAGCTTGGATGCTGCCAAACCCCTCTGCGGGTCAGGATCTTCCCGAGGCGGCAGCCAGCACCACTCACCTTTGTCGGTGGCCACGGGCGGCGGGTGCTGGCCCAAGGCGGCGGGCGGTGCCTCGGCGGGGATGCCCAGGAGGCTGCCCAGCGCCGAGCTGCTGCCGCTCCAGCGGCACGGAACGCCCCGGATCCTGCCCAGCGCTGCCCTGCTCCCGCTACAGCAGCTCCCCGGGAGGCGAGCTGGAAGGACACCATCAGCAAGCACCGAATAGACCGAGAACGCACCGAGAACACCCCAAAATCGCGTTGGCTCCTTCCTCCACACGCAGCGCCCCGGCTGCGCTCACTCGGCCGCCACAAGGCCTCTGAGCCGATCCGTGTCCGCCCCGGCCTCCCGGCTGCCGCCTCCCACATCCAGCCGCCCCCGGAGTACGCCCCTGGCCCCACCGCACCTGCTCCCAGCCGGAGCGGCCCCGCCGCGGCGGCACCGGCGGCCCAGAGCGCGGCCCGGGCGGCGGCCATGGCCGTGGGAGCCGCCATGTTGTCCCACCGCGGGGCACGCCGGGAAGGCGAGCGGTGCCCACCCTCATTGGCGCACAGCGCGGGGACATAGAGAGAGGGAGGGTGGGGCCGGAGCGCCGCTGTGCCGCGGGGAATAGTGGGATGGAAACGGACAGGGAGTCGGCGGAGCAGGGCGGGGACACGGGAGCGTCCCCTGCTGGCGGCACCGCGCGGTGCAGGCGGCGCCACCGCCGTGCTCCCAGTGCTTCCAGCGTCACCAGTGCCACCAGTGCCGCCCTAGTGCTCCCGGTGCCACCAGTGTCCCCGGAGCTCCCAGTGTCCCCAGTGCCCCTGGGAGCTCCCTGTCACACCGCCCAGAGCTCCCAGTGTCCCCAGTGCTCCCCATCACCCAGCCCAGTGAGCCCCAGTACCCTCTACAACACACACACCAGTTTGTCCCAGTGCTCCCTACAACCCTCTCCAGTCCGTCCCAGTGCACCCCAGGATGCCCAGTGCCCCCCACAACACATTCCGTGCATGTGACTACATCCCCGTGTGCTCCCCAGTGACCCCCAGTGCTCCCAGTTCCCCTCTTCTACACGACCCCGTGCACCCCACTGCTCCCCCTACACTACACCCCAATGCTCCTGAAGTCTTCCAGCCCTTCCCAACACACCCCAGTGCCTCCCAGTTCTCCCCAGTGCTCCCTGCAACACCCCACAGTGCACCCCAGCATCACAAAGCCCTGCCCTAAGGTACCCCTGTGCCCCTCTACACCCGAATGCACCCAAAATTCCCCATCCCACCCTGCACCCCAGTGCACCCTTGAGCTCCCCAGTCCACCCCAGTTACTCAGTCCCACCAGGCCTGGGGCCCACAGGGGATGTGGTGAAGAAGGAGAGACGGAGCCACGTTTCTGTAACCCCCTTTATTGTCCTGTGCCCGACCCCAGGGCTCCATCGCCGTGTCCGTGCTGTGCCATCCCGTGCCATCCCGTGCCATTCCGTGCCATTCCGTGCCGTGCCGCATGCCCGGCCATCGGCAGAACCGTTACCATTACTAAACTCAGTAATGGTAACGGTTTCCCCGCCGGCCGTGGGTTCCTGGCTGCATCCGGAGCTTCCCACACCCCGGGATGTCCCATCCCACCACCCTCCCCACCCCACATCCCCCCCAGCCCGTGTCCCACCCCCCTGCTGCCCCACGCCACGGTCCCACGTCGGTTCTGGTGGAGGAGGTCGGTGCAGCCCGCGGAGTACATCATCTATACTGTAGTGTCTCATAGCCAACTTACAGTATACGATGATATCCTGCCCGGGACAGCGTGGAGAGGGGAGCAGAGCCTGCAGGGGAGAGCATGGTTAGGGAGCACAGCCCGTTCCCACCCTGATATCCTCTTCATCTCATCGCTGTCCCCTTGATCCTGGTGCCTCCTGAGCTTCCTGGAGGCCTCCAGCCTCTCCTACCCTCTCTTTATCCCTCCTAATTCCACCACCACAGAGCAGGATAGAGGTTCTCAGTGGCTTTCCCAGCCGGGTATCCCCCCTAACCTCTCCTTGTCACCCCATTCCCACCACCCTGGAGAAGAGCAGAGGCTCCCAATAGCCCCTTCACCCCAACACCCCCCTACCCCATCTTTGCCACCCCAGTCCCACTGCCCCAGAGTGGGATGAAGGCTCCCAATTGCTTTCCCACCCCAGCATCCCCTTAACCTCGCCTTGTAGCCCAAATCCCACCACCTCAGAGCAGGACAGAGCAGAGACAAAACCCCATATTTTGTCTCCCCCTGCAAATCCCACCCTCCTGGAGCAGAACAGCAGATTTCCAGGAGGTAGCACCTACCTATGGGGGTGGCACTGGGGCTTTGTGGGGTGCTGGCTCTGCACCCGCCTTATAAAACCTGCTCTGCCTCATCTGCATATCTCACATCTGCACTGCACAGCTGGACGGGGCCCTTAACCCCTTCATGCCCGGGGTGGCACAGCCCCAAGCAGCTCCTCCCACCCAGCCTGGCATTGTCCATGGGGGATGGGGGGATGGTGGGGCCAATCCCTGTGTCTTCAACTTCAGGGTGGCCCCCACAAATTCCCCATTCTCCTGTGGTCACCAGGATTATCCCTGCCCATAGTTGTGGGGACGCTGAACTGGGATCTTCCCATTGCAAACTGGTTTCCAGTTGCTGGACAGTGGCATTGGACAGGGCAGGGTGGCCCCCCGTGGGGATGGGGCCTGGGGTGGTGCTTGGGGGATATTTGGGCGTGGGGGTCACCCTGCACCCCCAGGTGAGGTACAGGGTACAAGTGGCTGCAGGGATCTTGTGTCCCCCTGGAGTAAGTGACCTCTGAAGTGCTGTGTCCCCTGGACATTAATGACCCCCTGAGGGACATGTCCCCTAGCAGTGGGTCCCCAAAAGGGATTTGCCCTCCTGCCTTCAGGGACTCCCTGGAGATACATTTGTCCTCCCAGGGGAATGTGTCCCTTTGAGAGATGTATACCCCAGCTGTGTGTCCCCAAGGGCATGACCCCCTGACCACGTGTGTCCCCAAGATGGCTGTGTCCCCTCATTGCGCATCACCCTGGTCATACTTGTCCCCTGACCATGCATGTCCCCAAATGGTTGTATGAGTGTCACCTGCTTGTGCATGACCCTGGTCACTTGTGTCCCCCAGCCCTGTCTGTCCCCACAGGGTCACATCCTGCAGGCAGTGCTGTGCCATTGTGCTGGGTTGTTTGCTCCAGGACACGCTGGCATTCCTGGAAATCAGCTGTGGGGAGGTGATAATCCCCCATCGGGACAGTCTGTGCAGGGGACCCGATAAGCAGCAGCCTCTGGCTATCAGGGACCCTGCCCTGCCACACAAGGTGTCCTTGGACCCACTGTCACCTCTGGGTGACAGGCAAAGGGGCAGCATCACCCACACTCCCCCCAGCCTGGCCAGACCCTGGCAGGAGGTGGCAGAGGGTCAAGCCCTGGCCTCAGCCTGTCCCTGGGCATGAGGTTGTGGGGATTTAGGGGCTGCAAGGGACCTCCTGGTTTTGGTCCTTTCTGTGACCAGAGGCATCCTGGAGCCTGTAAAGTTCCCCAAACTATGGCACAGGCACCCCAGCATGTAGAGCAGTGACACAGACAAAGTGTCCCTGAGTCTCTCAAATCCTGCCAGCTCCAGGTGAGTCCCACGGGATTATCCCCATGGGATTATCTCCATGCTGGCTGGTGCCTGCCAGCCCCACTGCCTGCTCAGCACTTGAGGGCAGCCATGCTCTGTGGCCTTGCACCTCACAAGGGGGAGGGGGCCTGAGTGTCCCCACAGAGCTGGTGTGGGGACCCCCGGGTGCCACAGGAGACCCCTGTGTGCCACAGCCCCGCCAGCAGCCATGCTGGCCCAAGGCAGCATGTCTGGCTCCAGATAAGGAGGCACTGGGAGCTGCTGAGCTGTCCCCACCCTGTCTATCTGCAGGGCCACCCTGCAGGACACATAGAACAGGGCCTGTTGTCCTGCCCTGTGTCTGGGGGGGACATGGGGGGGGCTGGAGAGCACAAGGAAAACACATTTTCCCTGGGTAGGGCAGTGCAGCAAAGCCCCCCATGCCAGCCCCATGCTGGCTGTCACTGGTCCTGCTTGCAGGGTGACCCCGAGCAGGACAGGTACCCTTAGAGCCACCCTGCTGTCCCCCAGAACAGAGAAGGGTGTGTGGGGCTGGGACAGGGCTCTGGTGGCAGGGCAGGGGGACAGACAGCACCTTCAGCCCTGCTCCAGGCCTGAGTGCCACTCTTTGGGGTGCCCTTGATGTGGTCACCCTCTGGAGTAACACAGGTCATACAGTGGAGCTCACTTGGTGCCTCCTGGTGCCTCCACACTCACAGGAAGAGGACAAGGCTCTGCCTCCATGGAGGGCTGGGTCACACAGCCCATGGGGACATGGTGACCGTGGGGAAGCCACCAGTTCCCAGGAGCTTTGCAGGAGCAGCGTGGGATGGAAAGGACAAGGACCCCTCATCTACACACCCCCCCACTCCCCCATCCCAGCGGGAACACTCCAGGGCCAGCAGCCCCTGGCCAGCCCAAGCCACGGCTGGCAACGCACCCAGGGGTGCTGGGGTGGGACAGACAGGCGCAAGGGACGAGACAGAGCCCAGGCAGGAGGGGACAAGGGTTTATTATCTCACAGCAGCGGGTGGCGGGCGCAGGCACATGCAGATAGAGCCCGGCCCGGCCCGGCACGCCTGCCCAGCCAGCGCCAGATCCGCGCCCGCCGCCCCCGGGCCAGCGCAAGCCGCGGACTGATAACGCCGCTCCTCCCGCCCTGGAGGCAGGGAGGGCATGGGGGGCCCACAGCAGCTGCCCACCCGCCGTGGGTCACTGCTGGGGACACCACCAGGAGGGACCTGCGCCCACCCTATGGCACAGGGTGGGGGGCACTGAGCTGTGGGAGTGAGACCCCGAATGCCACCACCCCCCAGCAGTGGCAGGCTGACTTCACACACGGGTCTGGCTGTGCCAGCCACACTGAGCACAGGCATGGAGACAGGCAGGGAAGGGACACGGGGCAGCACAGGGTTATGGCGGCACTGTGGGGAGGACAGGCACACACAGGGGACAACCCCTTTCACATTGTCACAAGGCAGCAAAGCCACTGGCCATAAGAAGTAGGGGGAGGGAGCAAGGTAGGGGCAGCTGTAGATGCCCCATGCTAGAGGAGACTGTCCCCACATCAGTGTCCTGCTTGTCCCCCACCCACCTCTGATCCACAGCTTGAGTAGTTGTGGGGTCAGGAAGTGCCACAGCACCTGGGGACAGCAGCCACAGTGGCTTCACCACCCTGTCAGGGGATGGGTGGCTTTGGCACAGCGCTACTTTTTGGTATTCGTGGTGATGGGACTTTACCAGGGCTGAGCTGGGCTCCCTTTGCTCTTTGGAGCTCTCCCTGCTCCAGATCCTATAAGGAAACTTCTCCAAGGGGAGCCAGCATGGGAGAGAGCAGCACCCACTGCCAGTGCTGGATTGTCACCTTCCTGGGGGGTTGACTGCCACCTTTGGGAAGCCCAGCCTGGGCAGGGCTGTTGGCACTGCGAGGGCCCTGGGGGTGAGACACAGGGAGAGGGAGAACCAGCCACAGGGACAGCTGTGGGCAGAGGCAGGGCTGGGACAGTGCCCAGGAGGGTCACTGAGAGAGGGCAAGGAGCCCAGGGGAGGAAGGTCCTGACTGTTCTCTTCCTCAAGCTCCACATGCAAAGCCTCTGTTCCGAGCTCCAGGTGCTCCCCCAAGGACAGAGAACAGCAAGGCACAGGGACTGCAATGCCAGACAAGATCCCAGTCATAACTGGGGATGGGATTGGCCTGAGACAACACAAAGTTAATTAGAAAATAAATCTTCTCCCAGCCTTGGAATAAAAAGAGCAGCAGACAGGACATGCATCTTTCTGGCCCTACAAAATAAGGCACCAGTTACAAACGAAACTTGGATTGTCTTTGATATAAAAGGAATTCCCACGTGTCGAAGGCAGTTGATGTCTGAGTGCATAACAGGGAGTGATCTTCACTAGTTTTGGGTTGGCCAACCTCATTCCTTGGCCTCGGTGGCTTTCTGGAACAGGGGAAGCTGCAGGAGGGGAAGAGAGAAGCTGTTAGGGCTGGAGGAGGGGGAGGCAGGGAGCTGCCTACACTGCAGTGGCCAGGGCTGGGGAAGGAGAGGCTCCCTGGGAGGCTGAAAGCTTCCAGGCAAGTCTCTGTGCCCTAGGAGCTGCTGGCATTGCCAGCTGCCAGTGCCCAGCTCACCTTTGAGAGATCCACACCAGTGATGGCACGCACGGAGGCAGGGACCTCAGCCAGGAGACGGTTCACGTCTGACATGGTGCTGCCCTTGTCTCCACTGAGAATAACAATCTCATCCACTTTGGAGAGGGGAGCAGACACTTTGGCAGCGATCTGGGGAAGGAAGGAAGGAGGGTGGATGAGCAGAGTCAAGGAACTGCTCAGCAACTCACAGGGCAAGGTCCCTACTGGGCCTTGCTGTGCCCCCAGCCCAGCCTGGGAACTCCCCTGGCCCACCTGGAGCAGGGGAAGGCTCCTCCCTCCTCACCTCAGGCAGTGCATCCAGCACCAGAGCCAGCTGGGCAGCTTCTCCGTATTTCTGGAGTGCTTCTGCTTTCAGCTTCAACCCCTCAGCCTCCGCCTTCCCGACGGCCTCGATCACAAATGCCTCAGCTTCTCCAATCTTGCGGATCTTTTCCGCTTCCGCCTGAGCAAGGAGGATTTGCTTCACCCTGGAAAGGGAAACCCAGCTGTGCAGCAGCCTGGATTCCTGCAGAGAGCCCAGGAGCTGGGGCTCAGGGCAGCACTGTGCTCCCACCTCCCCAGCCCAGGGCAGAAGCTCACTCACTTCTCGCCCTCGGCGATCTGCTGGATGCGATAGGCTTCAGCCTCGGCTGGCTGCTTCACGGTGGCCATCAGCTCCTTCTCCATCCGCAGCACCTCCTTCTCCTCCACCTCAATCTGCTTCTTGCGCTCCACCACCTCGATTTCAATCTCCTCCTGACGGATCTTCTGCTGCTCCCGGGCGCTCTGGAGCTCGTAGGCCAGCTGGGCCTCTGCAGTCTGCACATTGGGGAGAGGAGAAGAGGGGTTTGGGGCACGAATTCCTGTGTGCAGACATAAGGACCCCAAAACAAGGCACAAATCCTGCTATTGAACCTCTTCTTGGGGTGACATCCCAATTCTCAGTGCTGTCCTTCCCTGTGCACTCTTCCCACAGCACTTCCTCTCCTCCAAGTCCCACTGAATTGCTGCAAACAGGAGAGGAATCTGCTGCGAGGAGCTCACATAGTGACACATAGACCTGGGTTCTCCACCTCCAACTCTCATAACAGATGCAGGAGGAGGCAGCTGACAAGTCCCAGAGCCACCAACACCATCACAAACTCTCCAGGGAACAGCAGTGGGCTGTGGGATACTCTTACCTTAATGTTGACCTCCTCAGTGAAGGCAGCTTTCTGCAATTCAAAAGCCCGTTTGGAATCTGCTATTTTGGTATCTGCCATGAACTTAACATCCAGCATTTCTTTCTTGCACTCTGCCTCCTGCAGAGAGGGAACAGAGAGCAGAGCTTCAGGGCATGCAGCTGGAGCACAACAAGCTGCTCCAGGGAAGCCCAGCACATCTCTGGACTCACCCGAATGCCAGCATCACGCTCGGCTTCTGCCACTCCAATGTCTGCATCCCTTTGGACAGCTGCAATCTGAGTCTTCCCCAGGGAGCTCAGGTAATCCACTTTATCATAGACATCCTGGGGAGGGGAGATAAGTCATAACCACTTCAAGTGAGTGACTCCATTTTGCTCCCTTTACTCATTGCTCAGTGCAGTCAGGCCAGGGTCAGAACACACCATGTCAGCTGCTCCAAACAAACAGGGAGGGCAGAGAGAGGCAGGCTCTCCCGACATCTTCCCTCTCTCCCAGGAGGCTGGGTTATCAGCCAGCTCTCTCCACGAGCCTGTTTACAGAGGCAGCTACCCGGGTGCTCTTGGCCCAGCTGCCTGGATACAGGACATGCTGCGGCGGCTGTCATGGAAACTCCCAGAGGGTTGGGACAGCCTGTCAGCTGGAGCCTTCCAGCAGCAGCAGGGGAGTCAGGGCCAGGCTGTCTCCTGCTGTTCCTACAGCTCTGCCCAGGCTGCAGGGCCCAACATGTGGGCATACCTTGATGGTGAAACTCAGGATCTCAATCCCCATGCGACCCACATCGGGAGCTGCCACCTCTCGCACCAGCTTGGCAAACTGGTCCCTGTCCTGGTAGATCTGCTCCACTGTCAGGGTACCTGCAGGGGAAGGGGAAGAGCTTTATTTGGAACAGGTAACACACAACAATGTGGGTCTAAGCTTAGCAACATCCTCATTCTCCCTAATCTTCTCCGGCCTGGGCACAAGGGTGTCATCCTCTGCCCCAGCAGTGGCACCAACATGTGTGTCACAAGTGCAACCACCACCCCCATGTGCTACCTGCAACCCTTGGGGATTCAGACATCTCTCACTGCAGGCACCGAAAACTCCATTTATCACAACACACAGCCACCCAGAGAGAGCTGCTGGAGGGGAGATGTCACCTCTGCAGACAGCAGAGGAAGGTCCCGTGTGGCTGTGTGGTGGCAGTGATACTGCTGGGACCAGCCAGCTGAAAAGGGACAAAGCCACTCGAGACGTCTCTAGGGAATGAGCCCCTCCATACCCAGGATGGAGCGCAGGTGTCCCTCCAGTGTCTGCAGGACCACGTTCTTCACATCCTGCACGTTCTTCCCCAAGAACTGCTCACAGGCCACAGCCAGGAGCTCCTTCTCAGTCATTATCTTCACCTAGAGACAAGACACAAAACCAAAGGGACTGAAGGTGCCTGTCCAAGAGGTGCAAGCCCCCAACAGCAGCAGCAGCAGCAGAAGCAGCAGTACCACCACCAGGCTGCCAGGCTCTGTGCTACCAATGCTCCAAGGGACACGGCTGAGCTGTCACCATGCTGAGCCAGGCCACAGGACCAGCCAGTGAGCCCCTGGCCCTCTGCTGCTGCTGTCCAAACCCTGACTGCAGCTCAGCACGGTGGTGCTCCCTGCAGCCATCTGTCCCACACCAGTGGGGACAGAGCCTGGCCCTACCAGTCCCACCTCATGGAAACCCTACCAAAAAGCCCTGCAATACCAGCTCAACTGCTGCACAAACACCAGAGCCAGGAGAGGGCTGGCTGTTACCACCCCTGGCCAAAAGCCATTTTGTTACCTTTCTCTTCCTCCTCTTTCACTAGAATTAATTTTTCTGACCCACGAAAGGCAGAGAACAAGAAAGAGTCTGACATGCTCAAGGAGCAGCTTGGGAACAGGGGTTCCATTCAGTGGTTCCTGGAAGCAGAGATGAGACAATAAGGCCATAGCACACTGGTTTGTCCCGCCTGTAGCTAGGAGCTCCCAGACATCCTTTGCAATGACCCCTATGTGTCATGGTCAGGACTTGGCTGTTCTGCTCCACATGATCAGTCTGGTGATGATCCCCAGAGGAGGGACATGGCTGCCCCAGCAATGCTTTCACCTCCCACAGTCAGAGCAAGGTGTAAAAGCACCCCCATTCCAGCCAAGCCAGGGTCTTAGGATGGTCCTGCTGGTCACAGGGCTGCTTTTTAAAGGTAGAGTGAATTACAGACCCCTGTGGCATGTGTCAGGCAGTGGAGATCTGTGCTCTACAGCACCCAGCTATGAGGAGCTGCAACCCACCAAGACAACAGCTCCTGGTGGCCCTGTCCAGTCTGAGGGCTCAGGCAAGGGTTGGGCACAGGGACATTCTGTGCCTGGCAGCACCAGAGAAAGGGCAGGTCCATAGCAGCCACACAGCTTTCTGGATCCTACAGCACCCTCTCATGGAGACAGCTGGGCTGGGCAGTGCCTCCTGCCCCCTTGGGAGTTGGTGGCACCCTGAGTCCTGCCCCAAGGGCCTTGGCTGAACCTGGCTCAGAAAATTCCAAAGCCACAGGACCCTCTGAGGGTCTCAGTGCACACTCTTGAGGGGTTCACAGCCTACAGACCTCATCCTGACACCTAGAGTGCTTTCAGCTGCAAAAGTAACACAACTCTTTCTTCAGTCTTCTCAGAGAGCCCATGCATCCAAAATGATCCTTCCAGAGCCAAAAAGCAGCACCTTGGCCCCCACACTGCCAGAGAGCAAGACAACTGGGACTGTCATCTTCTAAGGGGACAGGAGGTGGACCATGTCAGACACAGTGAGCTGGCCAAAACTCACCTGCCACAACCCTGTCCCTCATAATGTGAAGAAACACCAACCTGGGCTGAGCCTATTTCCTACTGCTGCTTCCCAGACTGGGTCTCCCAGACAAAATGTCAAACAACCTCAGGCAAGCGTGGTAATCCTCTTCTGCATTGTCCCCAAATCCCCCCGGGATCCTTTTGGGACCAATTCCACAGTAGTTTCTTGTCCCTGCACCCCAGGCCAGCAGTGTGCTCTTCCCACACAAGGGGGAGTTGGGAGAGCTGCTCTGGAGCTGCACCCAGGAGAGTGAGCCCTGCACAAGGCTCCTCTCACAGCAAACAGGAGGTTTTTGCAAGTATCAAAAGCAATTAGACTCAGCAGTGACATTTATGGTGAGCATCTGCCAGCAATTCCACCTCTCTAAACAATCCCCACCCTCGGGAGCTGCGGGGAGGACAGAGCACAGGGAAGGATGTTCGTTAGGAGAATCCCTGTGGTACTTAAGAGCAAGGAATCATTCAGCCTCTGAATAAAGCCAGCCAGCCTCCACCGGTGAGCCCTGAACAACCCACAGGAGCCTGGCTCTGTACAGAACACAGATCCCAACCTCCAAAGCAAAGACTGCACAAAGGAAACCAAAGTTGAGCAATTTGCTCTCAGAATGTTTGCAGGGTTTCAGGCAGGGCACTGCAACACTCAGTGCTTCTCAAATGTCATTCCCATCAGAGGCAGAGACCTCGGCTGGCAGGGAATCAGAGAGCCTCCATCCAGCAATCCCGTGTGGAGGATCGATGCCACCACACCCTGTTCCAGCCAGCTGCCCTCGCAGTGAGGGGCGAGAACAGACAAATCCAATTAGCTGCAGGCTCAGGAAAATGGTACAGAAGGATATGGAGCCTGGGGTGGCCTCAGGCAGCAGCATCCCAGCACATCCCAGCACCCCCAGCCAACACAGGAAGGAGGCTACTGGTGAGCGCTCATTACATCCCTCCTCAAGGAAAGAACAGCATCCTTATGCACATCAAGCACTTCTATCATTACAGAAAACACTTTAAAAGCTGTTTCTCTAGGAATAATTTGTTTCCTTTTTTCCTCCTTTTTTTGCTCAAGCCCTTGGAAGAAAAACATTTGCCTCAAAAGCACTTCTGCAAAATTAAGGTAACCTCTGCCATGCACATCCCCAACAGCCTTGAGGCTGCTTTCTGTGTGGCAATTCCTTGGATCCCAGCTTTAAAATAAACTGTCAGTGGAAAAAATGAACAGTGAGAAGAGAGAATAACATGAATGAGATGAACTGCGGTCTGCATTTTTAAATTAAGGCATGTAGTGATCCAGCCCTCTGCTACCAGACCATTTGGCAGGCAATGGAGGGATTTCCCAAAACTAGGATGAAAGGGAATGCTAGCTTCACAGAAACACCAAATACAGAAGGAAAAGCCTACAGATATAGGAAAAAAGTGTGAAGGAAAACATGGGTGCACACATTTTGCCAACCATGCAAAGACCGCTGGGGTTATGTGACACCTTAGCAGTTAAATGGATATAAAAAACTGGAAAAGAACTGAAAGATGGATATAAAGTATTGAAAAACTGAAAACAAGCGTGCTGGCTCCATGAGAGATTTTGGTCACATCACTGCACTACTCAGCAGCTCCCCTTGTCTCCAGAGCTCCCCAAAAGAAATGTGGCAGCCACTTGACAACGCACCTGGACATGCCTGGGACACATGGTGACCACAGCAATTTTCAATCACAGCATCCTATTCAAGGAGCCAAATTCCCTCAAAAACTAACATTTCCCTCCCAGCATCCTCCCCAGGGCAGGACCTGGCCACAAGAACAGCCTGTACCAGGACAGCAGACCTCAGACTCCAAGAAGTGCAGGGTTTTGGTGCGCTGCCACAAGCAGCGAAAGCAGGTTCTTACAACTGAAGAAAGCTGGAGAGAATCAAAATTCAATTCAAGCCAGAAATTTTACACGCCAGTTTTAGTGCCTGGAGGGACTAAGTTTTTGGGTTTTTTTAAGCTTTAACTCACCATGAAGAATTACAAGGTCCACGTGCTAACAATAACAATCCAAAGCAATATAATGCTTGATACCATCCCAGGAGTTTGTGGGTCAGCCCTGTGGGGTCACACACAGCTCCAGGGACACCACAGCACATTAGCATTCCACAAATACATCAAGTCACCCCCACACACCTTATTTGCCATGTGGACAAATGAGACACCAGAAAAGATGATTTTGGGAAGAGGAGGAGAGGTCACAACCCCCTTCACCACACAGGACATGCTGGAGTGTGTTTGAACTAACAACGATAGTGTGGCTTTGTACAAGGATTTCTTTCAGAGCAGTTGGCTTCTCTCCTTGGACAACAGCAACCTCTTAAGGGGGAAAACCAGATGTAAGTTAGAGACATGCATTCCTGAAATGATGTTTTGGAGTTACTGTACCTGTGCCACACCTGTGACAGTTATAGCTACCCCCTCCGCCGTCTCTACGTCCTCACACCTGGGCTGTAACGTCATAATCTCTAGGGAAATCCTGCCAAAAAACGTAAAATATTTGCACGTTTCCAGGTTATACACACTCACCTCTTCCCTTTGCATCTCCTGCCCCAGGCTACCTGCTGCACTCATCACAGGTAATGCAAGACAGGCACAGAATGCAGCCAAGGGACCACGTCTGTGACTGGAGACAGACAGGGCACAGCGGCCAAGAAACAGATTTTCAGATAATGCTTAAAGGCAATTTATCAGCAAAGGCTGGAATCCAGACTGGAAATGATCCTGTGACCCTTTCCCTCCTGCTGGGTTAGTGAGGGGCCAGAAGCTGCAGTTTTGGGACCCCAAAGGGCCCTCTGTCAGAAGCTTATTGTGCCACACTGCCCAATGGCATGGCAGCACGGGGTGGTGTCACTGGTTTAAAAGCACAGCATGGAAGTGGGATGCTCCCACGCACCTCACACAAGCACTGGTGCTTGGCAGAACCTGCTGAAGAAGCAGCCCTGGGCTTACCCTACCACAGACCTAACCCCTGATTTAGTTTACCTCTCCCTCTATTTTTCCAGTGTCCCAAAAGCAGATGGAAATGAGTCTCCAGTTCTTTATGGCCACACATGTAGAGTATCAGGCACCTAGGAACAGATCCTGCAGCTCCAGAGCTTTCCCAGTCACCCCAGGTGGGCTTGAGGTACTTTGGTCAGACCCAGCAATCTCCAGGTCACAGCTTGGTAAAACAAGGGACATCTTTGGCTGGGCAGGCTCTGTTTCAGGAAGCCAAGCCTGGCTCCCACATCAGCCATAACGAGATGGAAAGGTGTCAGGAGTCAGGACAGGGAGCCACGGGGCAGAGAGTTTGTGTCAGTGAATATTAGGTCAAACATCTGAAACATGAAGGGGCTGCCCTGAGCTGCTGCATGCACACTGAGTTGCTCCAGGATTGGCTGGAAGTGCTGAAACCTATCCCTGCAAGTTCATGCCTGCCTTGGCCACTGTCCTAATTATACTGGCATGCAAACTGGGAGCTGATAAAACACACCCCACTGTCCAGGACGTGCACAGGAATTTTTTGCCATGTGATCACAGCTTTAATCTGATACTGCAGGATTTCTTCTGAAGACCTAATCTAGACTTTATATTTAATTCCCAAACTGTGCTGCTCCTCAGCTGTCGGTTCACAGGGATGTTTGGTCATTACCGGTTCATAACTGCTCGCAGTGCCAATTCCAGTCCTGTGTGCTGCAACTCATCCAAGGTGTCTATGTTGTACTTTCAAAGGTGACAACATCCAAAATGGGCAGTGTCTCCATGTGGAGGAAGAAGGGCTGTTGACTATGGAAATCCATAGTCAACAGTGCAGAGCCAGGCACAATTGCAATTTTGAAATGGCACAAAACCTGCCTTCCCACCTGTCCCAAATCCTGTACAGAATCCAACCTGGCCTGCCTGTGCCTCCACACAAAAGCAGATGCCCTTCCACTCTCCCCCAAACCCACAATGGAGACGGTGCTGGCAAGGAAAGGGTTACAGCAGGAGCAAACGTTAGGTCCAGCAATGCTGAATTTGGAATTTGCCAGGGATGTACCTGTCTGCATTACCTATTAACTGTGGAGTGCCACAGGGCAAGTGCTGGAGAAGGAGAAGGGGAAGGAGAGGAGGGTATGGAGATTTCAGCTCTCCCATTAGAAAACCATTAGTTTTTATGTTATCCTGCTGCTGCTGCTGCTGCTGCTGCTGCTGCTGAAAACAGAGGGATAAAGAGTTAGACAGGATGTTAGGAAGCTGATGGATTATTACCTGTGCAACCCCTGTTACGTACAGTGGGACCCCCTCCGACGTCTCAACACTCTCGCAGCGACAGAGGATGGTCAAAACCTCCAAAGACACTCTGAGCAGGGAGGAGTAAGGGTAGGACAGCAAATACACAAAGCAGTTACCAGAGAGTAAGATACTCATTGCAAAGGACAGATGAGACTTTCAGGTTTTGGCTTTTCCCTGTTCAGTTTGCCTCTCTCCCCCTGCCCACTCCCAGGGTTCCATAATCAGCTTCCCTGGTCATGGGGAGAAGTTTACAGCATCCAGCAGTTTCTTTTAATGAGGATAGATGGGTTGGAGTCTCATCCCCACCCTGCACATGAAACTGAACTGTCTATGGCTTCCTAGTGGTCAGCTGGAATTCTCTGTTGGAGTAATCTTTGCACACAGAAAAATTCCTTTTGGTAATAATTTAGATGCTTCTATGTCAATATTTAAGAGAGGCCAGAAAAATGAAAACGCCAGGGACCTGGCTACCAACCCCTGGCTAAGGCATTGAGGAGAGAAGCTGCTTCCAAGTGCTGTCCTAGGAAGCTGAATTAACACCATTTGGCTCCCCCAGAGGCATATTAGACCACGCTGTCTCTCTCTCTGCTTTTATTTCTGACCCCTAAACAGGGACAGCATTTTTTCCCCTTGTTTTTCCCCAGTGCTCAAGGTTGCAGCAGGATAAGTGCCCAGCACCCTGCCAGTTCTAACTGTTCCTTTTGTTCCCAGGTTAATGCTACCTGGCGGGGTGCCGCTGACAGCAACACAATTGCTCCTGTCTCTCTTCCTCGCAGCACTGGCAGTTCCAGAAAAAAATGTCCTAATTTCAGAGAAGGAAATCTGTCTCACTCTTCATGTTAATGCAGCAGGCTTCATCTGGGGCACAGCTTATGGCATTTGAGAAAGGAGAATTAAGCCCCATATCCCATGGCATGGACTGGTAAGGATTTTAAAGTAGAAGATTTGTTTGGATGCTGGAATTCCTGTCAAGAGCCCCATTTGCTAAATAATGCCCAGAGCTCTATCATATAACAGCTCATTCCTGGCAATCAGTTCTTGGCCCTGGATTCAGCCTATCCTTAACTTAGTAAATCAGCCTCCCAAATATATCTGTTATGTTCTGCACTCAGCAAGTCAAGGTCCTGCACCATTCTCTGCACTTCTCACAAAGGAAGAGGAGGAGCAAGAACCATTTGCTCAATTAACAGTTCTCCCAGCAAGATGTCTCACAAAAATTTGGGAATGAAGCTTGTCTGGATCAAATGCATAACACTGAGCCCACAAGCTGGGCTTTTCCTTCCCCTCCCACCTCCAATCATCCAGAGACTGAGGGCAGCCACATGTCTTTGTCTGCTGGTGGCAACACATGTACAGGGAAAAGAGGTTGGAAGATCAGGCTGTAAGGGTTAACTACAACCTCTGGTCATCACTCGGTGCAAAACCCCAAAGTCATGTCTTTGTCCTTTTCCCTGTTATTTTTTCACACAGACTGGGGAAACCTGCATCAGTGAGCATGAGGGATGTACTGGGAGAGAGCATTCCTACAGATCCTGGAGACAAAGAGCTGTATTAGGAGGACAGCAGCACTACCACAGCATGTCAGTTCAGAGACCAGACTGCAAGCAGCAGCAAGCAAAATTCACAACTGAGGAAAGGGAGAGGAAGGAAATCCCGTGGTTTTAAATTGGAACAGTCTGCTCCCAAGGTGAGAGCAGTCAGCAGGTCTTTACAAGGAGACACTTGAGGAGCAGAGGGGGGCACTGGTGCACTGCAGGCCACGAATTGATTTGTTCCTGGGTGAGGGGTTGGGCCATACCGGGCAGAACTTGGCTCCTCTTGTGGACATAGAGGCCATTTGAAAAATACTTCAGCTGAAAGCATGGGATTTCTTTTTTTTGTGTGTTTTTTTGCACTGTGGCACCCAGCTGTCCCCATGCCAGCAGCCAGCAAAGAACTCCTGATGCTCAACCATGGTTTTACACACAGTGCCTGGCCCAGTGTTCCTAAAGATACTGCTGACAGCCCCACTGGGATGATTTTGCCAAATTCCTGCTCCAAAAACCCACAAATAACAGCGGTCTCCTTACCTTTGGGTGTCAGTAATGCACCACCACGCCCAGGCCCAGCCTCCATACACATACTGCTTCTCATCAGAGCCACAGCAACCACCTGCAGCACAGCAGAGAGCACAGAGACATCAAGATCACACATATGCATGTGTTCTCAAACAGGGAATAACCTACAAGCAGAGGAGTTCATGCTCTTCCTCCTCTCCATGGGCCTCATATAGCAGTTTTCCCAAGGCAACCTTTCTTGGAATTGTCTTACAAAACTGGAAAATAGTATTTGTGATAATGACCAACAGTAACACACAGAAAGTGACTGTATTTCAAACCAGGGTTTTATTTTAGTTTTGTTAAGCACTTTTAGCAGCCAGAATCAATATAAGTATCTTCAACTGTGATGCTGTTATGGAAAGTCACATAAGAAATCCAGTTCTTTTCCCTCATACCACCCTTAAATTCCCAGAGAAGCTTACAAGTCAGCATTGGAGGAGGGAAGAACCCTCGAGCTCCCAGAAAATACCTCCTAGTTCTGGCTTGTGCAAGTAGCAAAGTGTCTGATGCTTTGAAGGTCCATCTCAGAGCTGGATGTGCCCAAGATTCAGGCGGCCTCCAGAACTCCTCTGACACATTTAAGATTTAATCCCAGTGAATGTGGAAGATGCTGTCTGGATTTTTATATCTTTGATTTAAGGAACAAGACACCTGCTGCCTTTCAAGAGAGCACCCTGCCAGTGATCAGCCCCGGAATTCATATCTCAGAAGGGAGGAGCTCTGCAGCTCCCCAGCTCGGACCAGGGCTGGGAGCTGCTGGCTGTCAGGCAGATCGAGCCAGAATTCTCTCTCTTGTCTGCTCTCCCTAATCACTCTTACTACAGCAGTGCCCCAGGGCCTCAGCAAGGCAAGTGCTGTACAAACAGAGCAACAGACAGTTCCAACCCTGCGGGATGGATCTATGCAGGCAAGACAGAGCCAGTGCAGAGAAGAGCAGGAACGCGGAAAACAGCATGGCTGTGGGAGCTTTGGGTTGTGGCAGGGGAAAGGGAGAAGGATGAAGCCAGCAGCCAGCAGCCCTTTCAAGAGAAATGACCATTACTGTTTGCTGCAATAGTCAAAACGAGGAAGCAAAGGCAGCACACATCCAGGCCAGTGTGCCTGTAGGGCCCTCTGACCACAGGAGGGGACTCTGTTCTCCTTGTTCTCCTCTCAATCCTCCAGCATTTAGCCATCTTCTGCCTGTTTCCAGACACTGCCTGCTTCCAGGTACTGGCCACGTACTGCCTGCTTTGCTGGCTTCCATGCAATGGTTGACAAACCAGCAGATCTCTCCCATTTATAATTCTTCACCCTCGCATTTCAGTAAGAATTAAACACAAATGGGAAAAGGTTTTACACACTTTTTCAGATCTCCTGTACTTCACAGCCTATAGGAATATTCTCCTGTCACCTCCGAGCCAGCCTTTGGATAGCTTCTTTCCATAGCTGGAAGGCTATTTCAGCCAGGCAAGTGTTGCAAAAGCTGATGATACAACATCCTGTAGTAACCACGCGCCTTTAACATTTCTTGGAGGGCGTCAGCCCGTTTAGCTCAGACTTTCAGCCAGGCCCTTGTTTTCCAAGAACAGGAAGGGAGGTGTTCCTGGCAGTCGGGAAAAGCAGCACCACATGGAAAGGTATTTTATTTCACAGGGTCTATGTGGTCTTTACCAAACCGCTGTTAATTGTTTCTTAATAATATCCTGAGAAAGCTCTGCACCCTAAACCCACCATTGTTCCAGGAAAGTGCCTCTCCCTACAGATGTTCCTCTGTCTTCTGTAGGAAATAGAAAGAAATACCTTATTTAGTATCACACCCAAAACAAGCTCCACGTTTGCTTCCCTGTGCTACACAACACAGCCACAGAGCACAGTCTACTGAGCTAGATTATATGTCAAAAACTGTTCAAAGCCTAAAAAAACCAGGGAAAACTAACACATTAAGGAGGAGTGGGATGCCAGCCAGTTGCTTTCACACATGCTGGACGTCTGAGCGCAGCAGAGCTCCGTCCTGGTAAGGCTGAGGAGCTGAGGGCTCATTTTCCATGGCAGTCCTGCCGCCTCTTTCTCAATTCTCAGGCAGCAAGTGAAAAAGGAACCAACAAAGCAAAATCTTTGCAAGGCTAAAGAATAAACCCTCTTGCACAATGAGATTTGGCAGAGAAATTGCCTTTTCCAGCTATAATACGCCCACTGTTCCAGCAGACTGGGTCTCACAGTCGCTTGGCCATCGCTTCCACAAATATCCACCATGCCTCTTCCGGGGCAGTGTGCAGGGCCACAAATGGAGGATTCATAGCCAGGGAGCTGCCAGCCAGCTTGGCCTCTTCCCAATGAAGGGGTCTCATGTTCAAGCAAGAATTCCCAGAGCCAGGAGAAAGTACGTTGTCTGTTTGTTTGGGGTTTTTTATTATGAAATAAGATTAATCGCTTGGGAGTTGGTAGATAAAAGGAGCTCTCAGCAGATGCAGGAAGCGAGAAAGGAAGAACGTGAGCCTCAACGGTTTTGGGGACACAGGGCTCAAAACATCAAAGATGGGATAATCTGAACAAGCTATGTGTTGTTTGCTCTCCCAGGTAACTCGGGCACTGAGTTACCTCTCTGGCAGGAAGTGGTGAGCATTCCGAAATCAGGTCATGGTAAACAGGCTGCTGAGTGAAGACAGAGCAGGAAAAAGCTGGTAATTGAAAACAGTTACTGACAAAAGATAATGCAGAGATGGAGGAAGGCAAAAGCATACATAAAGAAAATCAAATCCTAAAGCAGGGCCCAGACTAAAGTTAGTGTCTGGTTCTTAAGCCCTGCTGTGCATATAAATTAGGCTTTGTTCACATGCAGAAACAGTACAAGGTTAACAAAAATTAATTTAAAAGGATTCAGGGTTCTGAGTTGAATCCATAAAAGCTTCTGATGGTCACTGCAGTAGATGAAAGCAGATTACATTTGGCTATCTTGTTCTGGATGTAATCTATATGAAAATGACTTAATGAGTATCAATGCTATAGAGTGAGTTTAAAAACACATTTAGTAACTCATCTTGTAAACCAAAACTCAAAGAAGACAAACAACAATGAAGCTACACAACAAAATCAGAGAGATACTACTCCAGAACTCCTCTTGGAAACTAAAAGGAAAGGCCTGAAGCTATTGTCCACCTTCTCCTGAAATGCTTTCTGAAGAGTAGTTTGCAAGTCCTGTAGATCTGACAAGCTGCCTGCTCCTTCCCACAAACTCCTGTTTCTTTTGAGGCTGAAGAACTGGAATTGCACCACCAGCGTGAGGGTTCAGGTGGCTCTTGTTCCTCACCATATCTCTCCACAAGACACAGCCTGGACCTTCTCATTCCATTTTCATGCAATAGGCTGTTCTCACCTAAGTACAACTTCTACATTTCTCCTTCCTGAACTGCATCAGATTTTGTTCAGCCCATTGGGTCAATCTCCAGAGTTTGTTTTGATCCTGATCCAGCTCTTCAAAGCTCTCGAACCCATTCCCAGCTCAGTCTGCAAATTCAATAAGCACATTCTCGATTCCATTATCCAAGCCAAAACAAGGAACTTACTTGATAAATTCTTTCAGCTGAACAGTGAGCTACTGTCAAGCTCCCTGGCAATGGTTTTCCAGGCAGTTTCATATTTATTTCATAATATCTGAGAAACCAGTTCCTTCTTGCACTATGGGCTGTAGTTCTCTTGCAGGAAGGGTTTGCAAGAGCCTCAAGAAATCCTTATTTCAGGCTTTCAACTTAGAAAAGTAACACAAAACCAGAAAAATCTCAAAAACATGAGCAGTTCTTGAAGGGGTAAGAGGGATGCAGTAACAGGATGGAAGAGCTTTGAGCAGCCCTAGAATGGTTACATACCACTGACTGCTGGCATGCAGCAGGAGATGCCTACACAAAACCAGAATTAAGTGCTAGCTCTTCTTTTACTTTGACAGATATCAAAGATATCAACACCCAAAGGGTGTTGCACTAAAGTAAAATTTGAGAAACTGGGCTGGAGCATATTTCTCAAGCTGACTTCTGCTCACCTGAGGGGGAATCAGATTAGCTGGACATAGCAAATACCTCCACTCGTGTTCTTCTAGGTGTTACAAGCAATATATTTGTTCCAGTAGTCTCTTAGGAAATAAAGGTGGGTTGGCTGGGTTGCACTCCTGATTTTTTCCTCCTCACACTCCCTACACTTTTGCTGAAGCAGCAGTTTGTTCTGACACAGGAACAGGGAGGGCTGCACCCACTTTCCCTGCCATGCATGTCCAGGTGCTCCCCTCAGAGCACCTCTGCTGCAGCCCTTGCCAGCCAGAAGGAAAATACCCCAACTGTAGAGATTTGGGCAACACTGTCTCGTAACTGTTAGATGAACATGACCATTATAAATACATATTTCCCTATTATGAAACTCTGTGGCAATATTACAGTGCTGTATTTCAAAATCAGCAGATTTTGACCCTTAGCCACGAAAGCTACACTTAACTAGACTGTAACCCAAACCCAGCATTTCACAGCCTATTTGGCTGGTGGGAACATTCAGGTATCAGGATGAACAGGTACTGAAAACTCGACCATCTCCAGCTGTGCTCAGAGCAGGCTCAGTGATGCACCAGGCTCCTGCAGAAGCCTCTTCAGACCTTGCACCAAACTCCACCAGGAGTCTCCCAGCAAAGTCAGATCCACAATGTGGGGAGACTCAAGGCTCTGTGGGGCATCCTGACAAAGCCTGGCCTCCACAATTCACCGATGGATCAATCAGCAGTGCAGTTTCTTAGAAGGAGATTGATGTTGCTCAGCAGGGGCAGGACAGCAGTGCCAGCAGAGTGCTGAGCCGTGCCTGGGAAGCAGCTTCCCAAATAAGGCTACAAAGCTCCACGTTCCCAAGGCACAGCTGGCTGCTCCTTGAGCCCTGGAGGAACTCGAGTGTCTCACAAGAAAGTGAAAAGAAAGAGCAACCCTCCTCAGAAAAACCCACATGCCAGGGGAGGCCCAGGACTAAAGGCTAAGGGGCACAGGCTGAATAAAGAAAATAAAGAAAAGCCTCCCACAATGTGAAGTCTTTCAAATAACTACCACATGACAATTCAAGACTGCAAGCCAAAAGCCTGCCTTTAAAAATATTTGGTTTATTCAAATTAAATTAACAAAAATTTATTTTGTTTTAGGCTTATTGGTAATTATTATTGGATTCTCCTTCCCCTCTCTCCCCAAATGCAACTCAGTATCACACAAATTAATGCTGGCCCATGAGGTCCTCCCTGCTTTTCCCTGGAGGCACATGGCTCAAGTTCCTGGAATTACAACAGCTTGTAGCTACACCCTCTCACTAATGCTCTGGCAGCTGCTCTGCACACGGGTGCAGAGAAGCTGCAGGGCCCTGCAGAGCTCCCACCACCTCTCGGTCGCCCCCGAAGCTCTCGGTGCTGTCAGGAAATAGCAAATGTTTGCAGACTGTGTTGGGCAGCAGCTGAAGAAAACCAGTCTGGTGGCAGCTCCAAACCCCATCCCAACTGGCAGAACCTGGGGTGATCTCTGCTCCCTTCCCAAAACGCAGCTGCATTTCGAGGAGTTTCCTGGGCTTGCTGCTCCTGGCTGTGGAAAAGCACCACACCTGGAGCTGCAAGTAGATGCCACAAATTCCTGCTGGCTCATCCTGAAAGCTGCATTTTGTAAACTCCAGAGCTGAACAGAAGCAAACTCAGGCTTTGAGATTCAAGGAGACACCTGGAGCACTGCTTCCCAATCTTCCCGTGAATGTGGCATTTCACCAAGCAGTGCCAATTCTGACAGGGGTGTCTTTGGAGGGAAGCACAGCATCAGCTCTGGATCCCCCTGGGAACTGCAGACCAGGAAAACTGCAAGGAATACTGCTGCTCCAGGAAGGTGCTGGGTGTGGTTTGTAACTCCTTAGAAGCCACCACCAGAGTGGACATATTTGTTTTCAGAAGTGCAGCCTACTCCTGGCATCTTGGGAATTCCCTAACAGGTCTGTCATCCGAGAGATGAACTCGTAACAGATCAGCCACAGCTTGCTGGAGGCTTTGGCTCCAAAAATACAACAACATAGTTGCAGGCGTGGCAGAGCTGTGACTGAGGCACATCCTTGATGTTCACATGTATTTTCTACCGGGTGCTCATTACCTTGCAGTTGGCCCCAGTCTGTCACAGAGTGAAGCTCCCAGCCCTCACATCACCTAACAATAATTAATTCAACTAACAATAATTACTAATAATCCTGCCCGCACAAAGACCGGTTCATGCCAAAGTGGAGCCTGGAGCAGCACTGAAACAGCTACAGGTTGAATCAGACATGGGGGATTTCACTGCTGGTTTTTTTCACTTCCAACCTCAGTCACCAGCTCAGCTGCTGGTGACATTCCACACGTCCACGAGCATCACCTGCATCCAGTGTCAGCACCACTGAGAGTCCAGGGGATGTGCTGGTGAGGAAGCAGCAGCAGGACGTGATGGATGAAGATGTGCACTGCAGGGACAAGCCTGCAGTGCTCTGCCCCAGGGGGATACTCACACCCAGCTCCCCCTCCCCGGCAAATCCAACCTCACCCCGGCAACAGGACGGCTTCCTGGCAATCCCAGCCAAAGCCTGCTGGCGGGGAACTAGAGTTTTGCTGGTGCCACTGCCTGACATCACCTGAAATCAGCAGCATGGAGGTGCTGCTGGCACTGGACCTCGCCCACCGCTCTGCGCTGCAGGCACCTCACCCTGGAGCCGCAATTCCATTAGAGCATCTCCCATTTCCCTGTCTATTCCCAGCTCACTCGGGGCTCTCCTAGGACAGGGAACTCTAGAATCCCTCGGAGTTCCCTCACAGCCAGGACCACCCAATTCCCCCCATCCCAGGAAGCCTCCATCACAGACACCCCACAACTCCCACAGGTTTCCTCATTGACAGTGTCCCCCCCATAGAGACCCCTCAAGCCCCTGAGCGTCCCCTCACAGCCAGGACCCTCCGATTTCCCCCTCCCATGGGGCTCCATCACAGAGATATCCACCACAGCTCCCTCAGGGCCCCCAGTGACAGAGACCCCTCAACTCGCTGAGAGCCCACTCACAGCCAGGACCCCCGAACTCCCCCTCCTAGCACACCCCATCACAGACTCCCCCAAATCCCCCCCATGATAGGAAACCCTCCACCCCCTGACAGCCCCCTCACAGCCAAGACCCCCACTCCCTCAGGGTCCCCCCGGTGCCACCCCTCAGCCTCTCTGCCCCGGCCGTACCTGAGACCACCAGCGCCTCGTTGGGCCCCACCGTGTGGCAGTTCCCCATGGCGGCCCCGCCGCCGCCCGCCCCCACAACCCCCCGCGCCTCGCACGGCGGGGGCGCGGCCCGCGGGCGCCGCCATCTTGGGGAGGTCGGCGCCACACCCCGGGGGCGGGAAGGACCGTGGGCGCCGCCATGTTGGGCGCCGCGTGCGCGGGTAACATGGGGCCGTGCGCATGCGCGATGTGGTGCAAGGGAGGGACGTGAGGGTGTAAGGGACGCTGTGTGTGACACTGCGTGGGTGTGCAAGGCGGGGCGTGTGTCCTGCAGTGCGTGCTGCACTGCACACCCACACACCCACACGCATGTGCAGGGCACGGTGGGTGTACAAGGGCCCGTGCCCCTCGCTCACCCCCGTTCCGCACCCACACGGATCTCCGGGCTCCCTCATCACCACCATCACCTTTATTACGCTGTGGGAGCAATGGGTTCCCCTCGATGTCCCTCCTGATGTCCCTCCTGGTGTCCCCCCGCTGCCCCCAGCCCCACCAGCCGCTCGCTGCCCTCCCAAAGCGCCCGCGCCAGGCGGTCATCGCGCCCCGCCGGCCACGGCAGCCGAGGGCCGCAGTCAGTGAAGTAGCGGCCACTGAGGGGCTCGAGGCCCTCCTGCGTGGCACAGTCCAGCACCACCTGTGCACCCTCGGACGCGTCCAGGAACAGCAGCCAGGCCAGCGGCAGCAGCAGCGGCTTCAGCCACAGCGGTGCGTGCCGGAAGAGCGAAGTGTTGACGAACCCTGTGGGAGATCAACACGTGTGGAGTGTCCCCCATGGAGTGTCCCCCTTGGACTGTCCCCCATGGAGCATCCCACTGGATGGGCACACAAGGAGATGGCCAGGGTGGCCGCTTACACAAGGAGACACATTCAAAGGGAGATGCCATGCAAAGCGACACACCAAAGGGACACATCTGCTAAGGGACACACCATATAAAGGGACACATGCACAGGGCTGCACTGTGCAAGGGGAAGATGCTCCCCGTACAGGAGTTCCCCGTGAAAAGGCTGCAAAACATGAAGCCACCGCCCACAGAGGGACACAAAGGATACAAAGGTGTGCAGATCACAGACAGACACCAAGGGTAAGCTGGGTCCTACCTGGGTGCACGGCGTAGCAGGTGACCTGTGTGCCCTGCTCACGGGTGGCCAGCTCGCGGGCGTGCAGCACGTTGGCCAATTTGCTGTCACAGTAGTCCTGGAAGGCAGAGAACAGCCCCGGGGGTGGCCGGCCCAGGGACTCGGGGTGCAGGTGGCCAGCGAGGTGGGCACTGGAGGCCACGATGACCACCCGGCTGGGAGCACAGCTCCGCAGCCGCTCCAGCAGCAGCTGGGTCAGCAGGAAATGGCCCAGGTGGTTCACCTGGAAGGGGAGGCTGAAGCCGTCCTCTGTCGTGCCCCCGGCGCTCACCCCTGAGGAGTGAGGAGGCAATGGCAGCCCGTGGTGGTGCCACAGGGATGCAGAGGGGATCTGGGGTCTCGGCACTCACCCGCGTTGTTGATGAGGAGGTGCAGCTGGGGCTCCTGGCGTAGGAAGGTGCTGGCAAAGGCTCTCACAGAGCGCAGACTGGCCAGGTCCAAATGCATGAATTGCACCTCGTTGTTCCCTGTCTCCTGCGGGCACAGCGGGGCCTGAGGCAAGGCCTGGGGGTAGCCCGGGGGGTGTGCCCTGCTCTGGATGGAGACTGGAGGCAGCCAGGGGCAGGGGGATGTTCTGGGGACTGGATCTGGCCCAAGGACCGAAGTGTGTTGGGACCTTCAGCATGGGAGGCTGTGGCCACCCCCGTGGTACAGTGTGCCCCTACCTTGGAGTATCTCAGGGTGCCTGGGGATGTCTTATGGGGATGTCTGAGGGGTTGTTCCTGGGGTGTGCCATGGGGGTCTCCTGGGAGTGCCTGGGGATTTCCTAGATGTACCCACGGGGGTGGTTTGGGGGTTACTCATGTGATGCTTAGAGATGTCCTGTTTGGTGTCTTGGGTGGTGTCCTAGGGGTGCTCGGGGGTCTCCTAGAGGTATCCCTGGGGTGCTGAGGAGATGCCATGGCAGTGTCCTCAGGGTACCCTGGGAGTCTCCTGCAGTTGCCCATTGGATGCTGGGCCGCATGTATGTGCCACGGGGGTATCCTGGGACTGTCCTGGAGTTGCTCATGGGGTGCCAGAGGTGCCCTGGGGGTGCCACAGGGGTGTTTGGGGATGTCCCAGCGCGGGAATGCCGGATCCGGCGCTCACCCTGCGGATGCGGCTGGCGGCGGCCTCTCCCCGCCGGGCGCTGCGGGTCGCCAGGATAACGCGGGCCCCGCACCGGGCGAGCTCCAGCGCCGTGGCCGCGCCGATGCCGCTGCTTCCCCCTGCGGAGCGGAGCGCGGGGGTGAGCGGGGGCCGCACCGGGGCCCATCCCGGGTCCCTGCCGGTCGCTGCTGGCGCTCACCGGTGACGATGGCGGTGCGGCCGCGCAGCTCGGGGAGGGCGCGGGGCCGCGGGGCGCTGCGCAGCCCGTGCCGGAGCAGCGTGTACAGCGCCAGCAGCAACCCCACGACCAGCAGCGCCCACCCCATCCTGCCGCCGTTCCGGGGAGCCCCGGCTCGGCCCGGTCCTGCCCCGCCCTGCCGGGGCCGCCCCGCCCCGCTCCCGCCTCCTCGCTCCGCCGGGATGGACCCACGGGCGGACGGGGCAAGGTCCGCACGGCTCCAGGCGAGGTGATTCGAGGCGCCGGTGGGAGCAGAGACTGAGAGAGGGTGAGTGCGGGCCAGCGCTGCCGCTGGCCACCGATCAATACCCCGGGAGCCTGGTCCTGCCCCGAGGGGCGGGAGATCAGGGAATCTCAGGATGGTGCCGGTGGGAAGGGACCATCGGAGGTCATCTAGTCCAACCCCCTGCTCGAGCAGCGTCCCCTGGAGCACTGAGAACTGTGCCTGGATACCTGAGTATCGGCAGGGATAGGGAATCCACCACCTTTTGGGGCAGCCTATTATAGTGCTTAGGCACCTGCATGGTAAAGTTCTTCCTCATGTTCAGGTGTAACTTCCCTTGCTCCTGTTTCTGGCCTTTGCCCCTCATTTTTATTGCTCAGCACTCCTGAGAAGAGCCTGGCTCCATCTTGCGCTCTAACACACCCTTCAGATCCATGTATTTAAGGGCTCCTTAGTCTGCTCTTCTACAGGCTAAATAGGCCCAGCTCCCTCAGCTTTCCCTCTTAAAGGAGGTGCTCCAGTCCCCTGATCTTCCAGGCTACGTCTTTGCTGTCCTGATGAGCTCAGAACTATGCCACATCCCTGAAAACATTTGAAGTGAGGTTGGGCCACACTGAGTTGAAGATATCCTGGCTCATTGCAGGGGTTGGACTTGATGACCTTCAAGAGTCACTCCCACCTCAACCCATTCCCTGATTCAACCACCTTCCAGTCTTCACCCTCTTGCTTCTTCAGCATCCTCCCCCATCTCAGGCAGGACACCAGGGTCCCTCCATCCCGTCCTAACCTCGTCCCCCAGCTCAGGCTCCTCTGCAGTCAGACACTTGGGGGAAGGCTCCAGGTTGTGGTGACACGAGTGAAGACAGACAATCGAGAAAACAGAATGTGAAGTATTTTTTTTTTATATACAGAATACAGGAAAGTTTCTGTAAAGTCTAAAACGTTACAATTACTATGTACAGTGGAACTAGCTGTTCTGCTGCGGGGAGGTGGCAGAGAAACAAAAGAGACAGACAGGTTACGACAAACGATCTGCTACAATAGACAATTTGAGGAACGTCATACCACATGTAGCACTGTACACAGCTTTAAAACATTGAAAAATGCCATCACTGATGTATTTACACAGAATCCAACACTTTTCCTTATTTGAAATAAAAAATAGGATGGACACCAGGAAAAGAACTCATTTCTCACTGCCCATAATACACAGTAGCTACTTGTAGTGCAACCATAGCAGGGAGGGATGGGAAAAATAACTGTGGGAAGAAGAGCGCTTCTTTACATTAAATAAAACAATGATATTGTATAGATTTGCTGTATGAAAACTGTATTTCTCTTTTAATATAAAACTATTGTCACTGGCACAAAATAGAACAAGTTTCTGATTATTTTACAACTGCATGGGAACTATCTGTCAGAGAGAGTCCTCGAGTCAGACAGCGGTCACCCCTCGCTCTGACACGTCCTGCTCTCACTGCAGTTTTCCTTTTAAAATGAAATGTATAGTACAAATATATGTGCAAATGCCCCTAAAACTTGAGCAAAAAAGAAAAATTAAAAAAAGTTAAACGTTCTTCATTTCATGCAAACGGCGTGTGAACAGTCTCTGGGCCGACACAGAAAAATCCCACCTCGGTTTGTACATTTTTGCATTGTAAAGAGTCTTGAGGGCGTTTTCCTTACTCCAAAAAAGCTCTCTTCCTAAAAATTCCTAGGGAACTGAGTTGGACCGCAGCACGGGCACCTGGTGGGGTTTCAGAGAAAGCTTCTCCTCCAAGTCCATATCTTGTACTAAGGCAGTGTCCCCCTTGGGCTGTTTGGTCGCAAATTCGGTGATGCTGAAAACAAACTGCAGGCAGCCCAGCTTGATGTAACTGCCGTGGTGGAGCAGGGCCGTGCCCTCCCAGCCAGCCCCGCTGCCCCCGATCAAACTGGAGCTGCTGGCTTTGCAGTTACAAGGTTTCCGATGCTGCCCTTGTGCCTGTGAATTCATCACAGCAGCTTCTTCATGCGCCTCCTCTTCCTGTTTTCTGCTTTTATGTCGTTCTGGAAAATAATAAAAATACAGTAAGGTTTGGGCAGGTCAGCAGCAGCTCGTTTTCATCAGCAGGGCTTACTACTGAGGTGCCTCATGGGTAAGATCCTCCAGCCATGAGGGATTTCAGTCTGCAGTGAGCAGCTGATCAAAGGAAAACGGGAATCTCCTCACAGCCCTGGAGAGGTTGAGGCATTTACATATCTATTTTGGCAGCCCAAAAAGAGGATGCTGATCAGGTGGAGTGCAGGAGTGAGCCATGCAAGGACAGAATGTCTGCAGCACAGCCCAGATCTTCTCACAGCCTGGGAAGTGAGGATGCATATAGGGAAATGCCTCAGGCCTGCTCCAAACCAGTTAATCGTTGGGACCTGAGCTTGGTAACTCCAGCACTGGAGGCTGGAGTGGGGTTTAGGTCAGAGCACACACCTCCCCAAGCCACAGAGGAAGGTCTTGTGCAACCCTAGATGAGGCCTGAAGCAAGGCTCTCCTTTTTGCAAGGGGTGCATCAGCCTGTGCAGAGCAAAGGGCACCAAGAAGGAATTGGTTTCCATCCTCTCCTGCCCCCTCTCAATTAACTCCCTGTGGTGATACATGGGGCTGGTGCTGTCTCAATACTCACTTATCACACTCTGCACTTTGGCAACAATACTGCTGGGAGGAGTGGGTGTCATCTTCTCCGAGAAGTCACACGAATACAGAACATTGTCCACGGTCGTCCCATGCTCACTGTAGTTCAACAGCTCGTAATGCTTTGTATTCTGAAAAGAAAGGCAAGAGGAGGGAATCAGGACATGAAGTCATAGAATAGTTTGGGTTGGAAAGGACCTTAAAGACCACCTTTTTTCAGCCATGTACCATGGGCAGGGACACATTCCACTAGTCCAGGCTGCTCCAAACCCCATCCAACCTGGTCTTGAACACTACCAGGGATGGGGCAGCCACAGCTTCTCTGTGCAACCTGTGCCAGGGCCTCACTACCCTCACAGTGAAGCACTTCTTCCTAATATCCAGTCTAACCCCACTCTCTATCAGCCAGAAGGGCTTCTGCCCCTACACCCCTTTGGAGCACTGAAACACAACCACTGCCAATGATGGTTAAATAAGAGCTGTTAAATATTCTCCAGCTTCAGAGACCACGAACCTGATCCCCTGCTCACAGAACAACCAGCCTTCCTGGAAGAACTGCCTCCTGACAGAGAAGGAGAGCCAAAGGGAAGTGGGTTTTACCTATTGCACTTAGACCAACACATCTTTTGGAAATAGGATATTCAAGCTGATGCTCACAAAAGTGAGCATTTTACAGGCACACCTGATGCAAGCTTGGCCTGAGACCTGTGCCTAGCAGGAAGAGATGAGTTTTGGAAAGCAGACACAAGATGGCAAGAGGGATGCTACGTGCTGCAGCAGCCTCAGGACAGAGGCAGTCTGGGATTCACAGGCCTTGTGCAGACGCTGAAGTGCTAGCAGACATTACCGTGACACGCAGCATTACACAAGCAGCGTCACGCTCAGCTGAGCTTTGTGGAGGATGTTGACAAAGAGGAGATGCTTCTCCTCTTTTTTCAGGTTAGCTCACAGAAACCATCTGAGAGCTCAAGTCCTCGTCCCTCAGGGACTACAGGGCTTTAATCAAGTTTAAAACACTCCCCATGCACAGTGGAGTAGGTTTGAAGTATCTTGCTAGACTGCAGAAGGAGAACCTGCAGAGAGAGCTCCAGGAAGGGGAACTCCCTCTCTCCAGAGTGACCACAGCCAGAGGAGACCTGCTGGAGGGTCAAAGGTCAGTGCCTAGAGCCTGATTTAAGACTGACCACTGTGAGGAGATGCTTCCACACAGATTTATGGTCAGGATCCCATTACTGAGAGTGTTCAGTAGCTTGCAGGGCACTGGAGGAATGGCTAAAGCTGGCTGTGGGTTAATCCTGGATCCTGCTCCAGAGCTGGTGGACAAATGGTGATGTAAAAGACTCAATCTTGCTTCAAGATTTCGACTATTTCCATGCGAAGAGACATTTCCAGCAGGGTTGTTACTGGCAGGCCTGCTGGTCTGTTTACTTCAAGAACAAGCTAATCTCTGGGCTGTAGTTAAGTAGAAACTGTAGGTTTCTGTTTATGCTGCGAGCTTAACTGAAGTTTTAAATAAATAAATAATTTACAGAGAACAGCAGACGGTATGAATGCTTTGCTCCCCCATCATACCTGAAAACAAGGGACTCAGAGCAGTTCCCTGGTTTGTTCCAGCTGAGGTTCGATGTTGACACATAAAGTTTAGCTTTTATTAACAACATATCTGGATCAAAAAGTACCAGACCATGTCTATGTCCTTTTCTTTCCCTAGACACCAGCAGTGACAGTGGTGACTTGTGGCCAGTCCTTGCCCACAGGCAGTTAGCTCAGAGAAATCATGCTGGCAGAGCTCTGTGCTTCAGAAAAGGGTTTGACAGAAAACGCTGTCACAGCCTCCACTGGAGTAAAACCATTCACAGCCCTGGCTCTTACTTTGTAGTCCACAAAAGGAGCACTACACAAAGACAACCTGCTGCCTGCATCTCCAGCTCCCACTACCATGCACACCAAAAAATAAAAATAATAATGAAAAAAAAAAATCACTCAGGCACTCACCTCATCATAGAATATGCAGGCATGTTTGCCAGACACATAGTTACAGTGACCATAGCTTGTAAGGCACACATCCATATCAGCTCCTGTCATGGGGGAGGACAAAACAGGCTCAGTTCGTATTGGGGAAAAAAAAACTGTCAGGCAGCAGAGAACAACAGACAGAATTAAACTTCAATTAGCAAAACAACAGGGGAGCAACTGCTTTTGTCCTGCTCCCAGGACTGCATGAATAATGCTGCGATAAGCCATGAACAAAGTTTCAGTGGGGGAAGGGAGCCAGCAGCTCCACGAAGGTTGAAATGCTCTCCTGGGTCTATCCAGAACACCAGAAGAATCTAAGCAACAAGAACCGAAACCTGCAAGCAAACCATAACTCTCCTCTCCATCAGTCAGGCATTAAAACTCTAGGACAGCTGTTCTAGTTATGACACCGGGTGACAGACTTGCCACCCACACAGATTCAGGCAGATGGGGGATTTCCACACTTCTGGGTAGTGCAGAATCCCAGTACATGTGGCCACAATGAGTCTGCTTCCTTTGACAGCCACTTGGCAAACACCATAGGGAGGGTCAGGGAGAACCACCCTGATTCTGGAAAGGTTAGGGCAGGGAAAAGCTACTCACCTGTCCCAATGTAGAGGGTTCGATAGCACATATTGACTGCACCCCCCAAACCCATCAGAGGATAGAACACCGCCCGGGCTTGCACTTCCTTTCTTTGCGCTGCAAGATAAAAAGAAATCACTTGAACAATGTTATCAGCTGGGAAAGCTGTTTGACCCCTGTGTCCCCAGCTCAGAAAGCACAGATCCTAAGGAGGATGGAGTCAGCTTTGGCCTAAGCACAAGTTCCCAACCCTTTAGGAATGTTTGTGCATTAAAACTCTTCTTGACAGTCAGAGAAAATTGCTTTCTCTGATAACCCACACAAGCCATGCAAATGGGGGAGCACTAACACCGAGTGTGCACAATGGAGCCACACTGAGGAACACACAAGTCTCCTACCACTGGCTTCTTTCTTAATCTCTTCCACTCTAGGGACCAGCCCAGCTCCCAGGACAGGATGATTTACTGAGTGGACTCTTTTACCCTCAGGTCAGTCCCTATGGCACACTTGACAATGGCTGATCCACAGCTGAACCTCCAGAGCAGCTCCAAGTTCAAATCACACACTCACATGCCCCCATTAACTGTACAGAAAATCTTCTGTGGAACAGATATTGAACTCCATTGGGCCACACAGGCCTAGCTAGGATTTCAGCGCTGTCTTTTGGAGGAACACCCCTTATATACTGAATTTTAGACTCTCCTGATACCACATGTGCAGAACAGCATTACACCAAGAGGGTGAAATCAAAGAACAGAACATGAGGATTATGAAAGACTGTTTGCAGAGGCACCTACATCAAGAATAGTGGCCACACCAAGTGGCATCACAGGTTCCACCTCTGCTTGGCTGCCCTGCATGAGTCCTTTCAGCTGCCTGGTTCTGCAGGGCTCACTAAAGGCTTTGGATCTAACATTTCATCAGCAATGGTAAGCAGCCAGTTGGATGCATCATTCCTGCCCAAAAAGGGTGACGGGTTAAGACAGCACCAACCCGCCTTGAGAAAGGCAGACTGCTGAAGAATTCCAGACCAGGAAGGCAGCTCATACCACAGCCTGCTGCTGTGTCCTGCAGCAGCCATCACAAGAAGACTGACAAAGCATTTAGGGAATGCTGTGATGCTAAAGCAGGCAAGCACAGAGCTTCAGAAAAAGATTACTGACTGACTTCCAAAGATCTTATCTGGGATATTTACCCCCAGGCCTAGCAGAGGGGGAGGAGAGAACTGCTTCCACAGCAAGGCTGTCCAGTTAGTGCTTGAAAGCAGATTAAACTGACTGGCTGCATGCAGAGGAACACGAAGCCATGTTCACCCTGTGGCTTTAGGTGATACCAGTGATAATAAACAAAGCCAAAGCTGAACTCGTGAATCTGGAGATTTCCAAGAGGAAACACAAGTTGCATTCCATTACTTGCATTAGTCATATTTAGAGGTCTCAGCTTGACAGTGACATTCTAAACAGCCAATGACAATGTCACACGAATATTCTGTGCCCCAGTTCCTCCTGTTCTTGCACTTGTCTCACAGGCAACTCCTCCAGAAAGAGAGAGCAGGAATTCAGAGATTTCCCTTGCCCATCTCAAAGGTAAGGACAAAGAAAAGCCACCAAGCACCTGAGATGAACCTTCCCATCTCTTGCTAATTCTAAGATGAATAAAACACAACTTCACTAAATATTTCTAGCAGAAAATCTGAAGTTACTAAAAGTATTCAACATTGCTCAAATTTGTAAATAATTAAGCAGAGGAACCTGAAGGAGTTTCTGGTCAGTGGATATCCAGAGCAGGGGGATGAGAGGAAAGAAAAGTGAAAGGCAGCATCAGATACCAGAAAAAGAGGGATATCTCCTTCAAGGAATAGAGAAGGGAGTGCCAAAATCTATGGCTCAACATAACCCAGCTATTCTAAGGCTCCTCTTACCTTCAATGTGGTTTCCCACAGGAGATTGCTGATGGGAATTGACACTGCTCGCTAGAGACTGAGCTTTGGGAGGAAAGAGCTGATGTATTCTCTGCAAGGCCAGAAACTTGATCAGCTGCTCATCCAGCATATTTATCTCAATCTCTGTTAATAAACAAAAAGCAATTAGTAAGTTATTCAGGGAAAGGGTGCAAACTGAGCTGCAGTGGATTTACCTGTCCCAGTTTTAAACCTGCTGTTTGCTTCAACAGCAAAGACTTAACCAATTCTGCAATATTAAGACTCTTACACATAGGTCAGCTATTACTTCACATCATCTCCTGTGAGCAGAGTGTGAGAAGAGTGCCAGCCATGACTGGAGAACTACAACTGTGGCAGCAAGCAGAAGTTTGGGGGAACTAGGGTTGATAAAAGCTGAAAATCTGCTGGTTTGGCCCAGAATCAACATGTCAGCAGAGGTGGCCACTGGACCTCTTTGGGCAGCATGTTGGATCCTTCCTCTGAAGCTCTGTTAGCTGGTTAGAAAATCCAGTCCTGCATCACTGAGGAGAACTGTATCCACCTTTGAAGCTGTTGCAGGCTCATGCTCAAGTCACATGCCCATAGCAGGGTCAATTAAACCAAACAGGGCATTTCAGACAATATTATTAATGAGCTTTAAAGCAGATCTTCTGATAACTCTGAAGCACTTGTATTTTAAAGCCCTACAGAGTTCTGCATTCTTGTAGCAAGAAGGCTGGGTAACCTCTTCTTTCAAGAGCTTTCTCCACATCAACAACAGTTAAAATGGAAAGGAGAGGAGGAAGAGCTGTAACAGCCCTTCCCAATAGCAGAGAGGGCAGGCTGGGCAGCTGGGGTTCACCCAAGAACAGAGGGTCACACTTGGCAATGTCAGAAAGGCTGCTCTTCAGATTTCAGATGTTGGAGTCATCTCTGGCAACAGCCTGGCTGTGTTACTGACGATTGCTGCTCAGCAATCTCCTCCTGAAGGCACTCTGCTAACGTTTGGCATCTCTTGCCAAGTGCAACAAAAGGAAATAAAAACCAGGCCAGTCTAAGAGACTGACGGGAGCAGAAATAAATTATAAAATGAACAGACCCATTGGAGCATCACCACTCAGGTGACTGCTCCACTAGAAGATCTATTGCTGCTGGACTTTACATCAGCCAGGAGCAGCTCTGGATTGCAGCTAGCACCACAACATGGCAGAGCTGCAGGTTTCTGCATGTGAATTCCACCTGGAAAGCAGCCCACTTGTGATCCTTCCCCAGAAAAGCTTCAGGCACAAACACTTCATTGGCCTTGCTACCTTGGCAACACTAGGAGCAGGGAAGCATGTGACATATTTAAGGTAATGTTCACCCAGCCCCTCCCTCACCTGACTGCAACCCGTCTTTATCTCTGGAACTTTTCCTCAAGCAGAGATGGAATGCTTTAGGGAAGCAAACACACATGGCTAGCAGAGACTGATGATGAATGAAATACTTACCCCCGTCCATGAATGCTTTCAGGGAACTGGTAAAGTCCAACATAGCTGCAGAGTTTGAAGTGAGTGATGAGGGTAGAGTTAAAGCGCTTCCTATGGATAAGGGACTGACCTTACCATCTACAGAGAGAGATGGTGGAGAGAAGAGATGTCACTGTGACGTTCACCAGACATGCACCCAGCCCTTGGGCTGCCAAGCTGCTCTGAATGACTCATTTTGCTCATAGTCATGCTTTGAAAAAGGCCTGAACTAGAGGCCAGGAGCTTTCTTTTGCTCACAGAAAGGCTTGTGTGTGCCTCCAACACAGAGCCAAATGTGGCTTCTGCCGCGTCTCCAGCTGCTGGAGGAATTCTTAACATATACATTTCATCTCCTACTCCCTGTGGTGATACTGGAAAGATGAGCACCAACACCCCAGGAGCTTGAAGAATTTATTAAACCCAAGAGACATTTGCCAAGTGGATTGTTTAGGTCTGAACAGACATAAAAAAAGTACAACTGCCCTGTTTTTATTTCTACCCTATTAAAAAGTCTGGGGTGCACATCATTGTCCAGACGGAATGTGACAGTTATAAGCAGATTTTATTATTTACAAAATAAAATCCTTCTGCTTTGGCAGTGGCTGAAAGAGGCAGTGGTAAATGCCAGGAAACAAAATTCCTGTAATGTCAATACCAGATCTTCTTGAGTTGGTTTGCTTATAACTGCTGAAATTTATGGCAGAAAAAGTCTTGAGCAATTTGCATTTTTGTACTCAGCAAGAAAATTTGCACACCACAATTTTTGTTATATAAACATATATCCATCGTGTTAGATGGAAAATTTAAATGTTTACACCTTTCCCAAGAGACACTGCAGCAAGTAATGATTTTGTAGAACACAAGCTTTGCACCAGAGGCAATTATTTAACATCTTAAGTATTTGCAAAATTATGTAGGGTTTGCAGTGCTCTTCAAACCACAAGCAAAAAGTTTTCTATAATATGGTCTCATTTCCTCTACCAGAACTTCTCCCAGCCTTGCATTTCTAAGCAGGGCATGGTCAAATCAGCAGCCTCAGAGTAACCAAGTTTATTCAGGAGGAGGGCAAGTACCCTGGGGACTGCTTCCAAAGGTGAGGCAAAGCTTAGAAGTTACTCATTGAGGAATTTGAGAAAGAATTATAAAAAGATGTTGTCCTGTTGCTTTGCAACCACCAGACCTGAGCCACTCCATGCAAGCCTGACACTGAGCAGGCTGGAACTGCATGAGAACTGACACAGAGCTCCATCACGTGCTTTTCAGTGATTGCTCCCACCCAACCTGCACAAAGGGTTTGCTGGTTTGTGTTGAGCTGGTGTGGGGAGAGGGAAAAGGAACAGAATGCCACATGTGAAAATTTATTCTAGCAAAATTTGAGCTGTGGGCAGTTACTTTGACTTTAACACCTACCAACATGTTTGACTTAATGTTTCTACGCTGAAAAATGGATATATACACTTTATTCTATACTTTGCCATTATTTAGCAAGCTCTTTGGGTACAACTCAGGATCCCTGGCATACCCAAGTCCTGTACGACGACTCTGTATCAGACCAACAGATCCTGAGCAGACTACAGTTTCCCAAACCCACATTTCTCCAATATCAAGGCTGTGCAGCTGAAGACTCCAATGACACCTGCAGTAGGGGACACAACCACTGCCTGAACAATTCCTCTGGATTAGATCCCAGAGAGCTGCTCTTGTGAGAAGAACTGACTACCTTGCAATCCAAATGGCCATTTGAAACAAACCAGTGGTTTTACAGCAACGCTGGGGTTTTAAAGCAGCAGTTGTCGAAACAGAGAGGCAGCAGCCAAATGATATAAAGCTACTGTTGCTTTCCAGAATTCAACTGACCTACTATCCTGCTTGTCAGGACAGAGTTCCCCTCTCAAGTATAGGCAGCCAGCAAAAATACATCCCATGGCTCACATAAAGGGGCCTAAGACAGAGGAGACCTGAGAAACTTCTGCTTACTCTCCACAGAAAGCCCAATTCCGAGTCAATTGAGGGCACACTGCTACAGCCTGGGGGTTCTAAACGAGGTTTAGCCTGAGCTTTTCTCAGCCCTGGGGCCAAGGTCAGCGGTTCAGCACATACCTGAAGGTGGTGCTGGTGAACAGAATCTGTTTGTGGACCCAACAGCCGAGATCCCATCTCCTGCAGCCTGGGGAGGGGTGAGAGCCCGGGTGGCACTGAGCGGGGAGCCCCCGGCCCGCAGCTCTGCCGACAGCGGCGGCCCGATCTGCGTCTGCACATTCTTCCTTTGCAAAGTGCTGGTGGTCTCCAGGCTGGCACAGGAGCTCGATATGGACGTAGGCAAACTCGTGACCGGTGCAGAACCCCTTTGTGCACAAGAAACGGGTCCTGCTACGTTCTCTGTTTTGACAATGGTTCCAATGGTGTGATTCAGAAGTCCACAACTCGCTGGGGGCGTGAGGGGCCGAGGCCACGTTTGCCGATGAGACAAAACAGGTATTGTGTTCCCAGACCCCATGAGCCTCTGGGAGTCAGTCAACTGTGCTGAGGATTCGGATGAAACACCATAGAAATGAGGCCCGTTCACTTTAACGTCAGAGGCTGTTGGCCCATTCGAAGTCCCGCAAGAAGACACCTTCTTGGATTTATCTATACAAGAGCTGCAGTTAACATCTTCCTGTGACAAAGTCTGCTGGGATTGCGAGGAGCTCAAGGAATTCTGGGTGGTAATCCCTGAGGTGCAGGATGACATGGAATAGAGGGAAGGTGTGGGTGCCTTGTCAGCTGCCTGGTAAGGGTTGGTGAGTGAGCCGTCTGCCACAATAACAGGCTTAATATCAGCCTTCTCTGTTTGTTCAGAGTCCCAAAGCGAAGTCATCTGCTTAGCAGATAAATGTTTCAATATGCTGCACTGGAGCGCAACAACACTACAGAGCCACTGGAAAGAAGAATAAAGTGCAGGTTAGCTCTGGAGGCAGCAGTGCTTCAGACCTCTACAGTTACTCCATCGTTCACCCAGCTTGAGGAAACCCAGCTGCTGCCTGCTCAGATACAGTCTGAACTACAGAATCTGCTCTGGAGCTCATCTACAATTAGGAGCAAATTATGTCCAGAGGTACAAAAGTGCAATCAAAATTATGTACTGTTCATCTCCATGCTGGGGACAGGACAGAGAGGGGCTGAGAATAAAGGAGGAAGAAGGCAGCACTTCCTCACTTCCAAACTCCTCCATCTCTTCACTTGTTAGGTGCTGCAACTCTTCAGCTGGTTACAAATGCACCTTTCACTAATTTGGGCTTGTAGCCAAACACAATCCTCCAACTTACTCTATAGCATGTTGGAAAGGAATGCTGCTCTACTTCAGGTATAGGGAGTAAAAAGCTGGGGTGGAGAGCACTTTCCTTTTCCACAAAGTGGAAAAAAAGATTTATTCAAAGTTTTAAGCTCCATGGTGGATGTGCACCTGCCACACAGGAAAGCCCTGTCTGAGCTAACAGAAGGACTTGCTAACAGAAGGACTTACTTCTTGACTGTTTGCAATGCCTTCACACTGTGGAATCTGGCCAGGAGTTTCATAGAAGATTTAAACACTCATTTGACCTTGATTTACACGTCCAATTCCATCCGCAATAAAAAGCGACCCAGAAATGGAACGTTAACTTATAAATAAACGTGTCAGAGAGCAGCCTTACATAATCAAAGTGCAAAGTATTTCCCCTCAGCCACGAAATAAAGATGACGTCTAGACAGAAGGCCCTCGACTCCACTCTTAAGGCCAGAGGACTATTTCACCACTTCCCTGAAGTGTCAAATGAGGAATTTTACATCTCACCTGAAAAGTCAAAGTGAAGTTTTAATAGACAAGGGTGTCAGAGACAAGACAAGCTATCACCTTCAGATGAGAGCTTGAGATTGGTTTCCTAGACAACTGCTCCATCATGACTGAAGTGGAAAGGGATCTTTGTACCAAAGCAACCACACTCACAGAGTCCAAGTATTTGACTTCATTTACCTCCTGTTGTTCTGTCTGGCTGGCTAAGTGCTCAGTGTTCAAAAGGTGCTTCTGCAAGGGTTCCTCAGGGATCCCGTTACAGATCAGCTCGCCATCTCTAATTGCTGCAGGCGCGAGTAACGGGGGTGGAAGCCGGTATTGGGACTTTATAGCATCAGGAACCTACATTGTGGAGAAAGAAGATCACACATGAGAACAATTACTCTTCTTGACTAGTTAAACCAAGTGCTTGATCAGCACCTAACTTCGTGTTTGCTGCCTTCTCACCCAAAGGAACCCTGCAGATACAACATTAGAAGTACCAAGGACTAAGTACTTTAAATTGATGTAGCCATGCTGCAATTAATAGGTTTTATTCCCTTAGGTCAGGCATGACTTCAGTACAACATGGTGGCTACAGCATAAGAGAAATCATGAAAAAACAGCCAAGGGAAGGCTGTATGGCAGTTTTCAGGCATGCTGGCTGGCAGCAAACCAGCCCCAAATCTGACTGCAGGGCCACCTTCAGGAGGTTTTGTGTTGTACCTTCTATGCTTGTGCCAGATTTAAATGCTTACGTGTAACAATTGAGCCTTATGGTTGAAGGAAAGAGATCTTCTTAAATCCTACAGGTAGTGACTGCTGACTCCCAGATCTCTCACCAACACAGTCACTCAGACCCCATCTTCTTCCTCCTGCCCCAAGGAGTATGCTGGTTTCCCTTCCAAACGAAAATACATATACAGGGATTTTCACCCACCCCTACTTGTTTACACATACCTTCAGACCTTTCCTCTTCACTGACTGAAGAACTCTGCGATTCGGAGGATGTTTCTTATGGATTCGGTTTAAGAAATCCACTTTGACAACGTGCTGAGATATGGTGTCCTGGAACCGGTCAAATACTCGGCACCGATTACTCAGGGTCAAGTTCTTCTGGTTCAGCTGGGTGATCAGATAATGCCACAGGAGTTAGGGATCTGCAGGTCACTCTAAGGCACCCTAAGACTTTCATAACGCCTCGTAGCACTGGCAGTACAGCATCAGCTCAGCTTTAGACTATTTGTTTCCTGCAGAGCTACACATTTCTGTTAAAGGGCACATTGCTGGAGATGAATACAAAAGCATTTAGAGGCCGACTAAGCAGTATCAATGCTCTCAGAAGCAGTTTGTCTGGGCAAAAGCTCTTTGTTTCAGCCCCCTGTTTCCTGAGTATTTAAGTCTCAAGTACACTGCTTTTCCAAAAATGAAAACTCCCTCTTGGAATGAAAGTTTTTTGGGTTAAGCATGCAAAGAATTACTTCCCCTATTTGTAGCACTGTGCTGCTTTGTATCCCAGTTCTGGAAGCTCATCTAGATCTTAAAGTGTCCAGCCAAAAACTAGACAAGCTGTCAGTGAGCCACAATCTGAGCTGTCAGCTTCAGTTACAGGAAGGAGTTCCCCCATCTTTATATCTTATTGCAGAGAGCAGCATCATATTCCTTTGGAGAGTGCGTTGCTTGCAGCAGGAGCTTTACAAGCGTTACAGTGTGCAATAAGAGCTCAGAAGCTGTTTTACATTTGTTGTGCTTTGTCCTTTAATGGACCTGCCAGGTTCCACTCCAGCATCTGGTTACCATACTGCAATCATAGTCCTGCTTACCACCACGTGTTCTATGTGATTTGGGCACATCCATCTACCCAGAGGCATGGCAGTAAGCGGTGGCTCCAGACAATCCATGTGGAACAGAAGCGGGCAATAATCACACTGGATTAGAGGTGCCACTCTGCAACTCCTGCAAAGAGAGAGCCAAATCTTATTCCCCATATAGGGTATAAATAGATCATTCAGGCAAGCTTGGATAACCACTTAAGTGTATCCCCCACACTGTTGTTTGCACCAAAAACTAGGATTTCTGATTTGTAACTTGATCCGTATGGACTTTCTTCAAGACCCACCCAAGGCAAAAGCCTTCATTTGAAGCAAAGTCAGAGATCAAAATGAAATCTCAGATTTAGGTAATTACAAGTTTTCTTAGAGGAATTATGTGACATTGGGATGTATACATCAACATGGTGTTATCAGAACGAGTCTCAAACTCCAGAAAAACAACTACATCTGAATCCCCAGGCTTTAAAGAAGTCTTTGCTCTATGACAAATTCATCAGTTGTTCTCCACGAAAGCCCACCTGAGTTTCCATCCCATTTCCAGAAACTTACTCTGACTGGGTTCCTGAAATAATGGTTTCATTTTCACTGACATTTTGAATTGGGATTGATCTATGCATTTTTTTATGCAGCTACAAAACCCATCAGTGTTTTGTACCAGTTTTCAGATTTACACTTTCAGCACAATATTCCTATTTGCCTTGGGCTTATAAATCTCTCAGTAGATTTCTATTTCCTAAAGGTCACCTCCTCACACACTTCCTTCACAAACCACAAACAAACATCTCCATTTACTAAACCACCATCACTTTAGAATATTTCTTTGCAAAAACACACTGAAGACAAGACGGCTCAATCTTGTCAATCTTCAGGCTACATTTTACAACCCTTCACAGCCAGACCTACGCTTGCTGTGGTTAAACACCTGTTATTTAGCAAAGATGAATATTTCCCCATTTGTTTAGAGGACTGTAAGTAATGAAGAAGAATGGTAAAGAGAACATGTACTCTGCTTTTTTGAGTAAGAACTTTGCCCCTGTGAAAGCTGCAGCTACAGTGAACAGCTTCCCTGGAAGAGTCAAGTACCTGTTGCATGTGAAGCAGACCTTCACCGGCAAGGGAACCAAACCATTGTGGTCTAACTCGTGTTGTGCTTTCTTGACATTCTTTCCTGTGGTTTCTTCCTTTCTCCTCCTCTTACTAGTACCTGAAAAAGAAATTTTAGAAAGCTCTGGGTTATCTACACAGCAGGGATTTACCTTCTGGTAGATACATGTAATCATCTCAGACAGAAGAATCAAAGATTGCTGCTTAAGGAACTAGGAACTTCTATCAACCACTAAATCTAGCTTTAAGTGACAGAGACTGTCTTTAAAGGCAGATATATTTCATACTTGGTCATTTCAGTGACATCCTATACATTTAGTCACTATTTTGTTGCTCTGTTATTGCATCATTAATCAAAAATCAAGTATTTCGACAAATTTTTTTTTTTTTTATATTGATGATCTAGACCAAAGTGAGAACAACAAGCATCTATCACAAGTCCTGATGGACATGGTGTGTAGTTGCAGAGTCCCCACAGCTCAGATCTGAAAGGCACCTGCTGTTGGGCAGCTGGAGGAGAGCCAGGGGTACTCTCTGCTTTCTCCAGCAAACACCACTGGAGCCACAACTACCACGGAGACAAGATGGAAAAGAGGAAAGATGGCAGCAAGATGCAACTGCAGACATCTTCACCAACACCAGCCAAGCCACCGCTCACCTGGAAGTGCTGTGGTGCAGGTCAGTTCATTCGGCAGCTGGAACTGCGTTGGGTTCCTTTCCATGGCAGCAGCAATAAGAAGCTCAAAGGGTCGCTTCAGCTGGGGCTGCCCACAGTCCATTTCTGCAATGGCAGAGTCATCATCCACGTCAATTATGTCCTCATCGACATCATTCTGTTCTGAGTTGGGGGTCTCGGTGCTGGCATTGGATGTGGGAGTGCCAGGCCGGCTCGCTCTCCTTTCCAAGATCCTGGCATGCGCATTAGCCCTGATGCTGCTGCTAGACCTGTCCAACAGGTCTGCGTCACTGGTGGGGGAGGTGGTCCTTTTCCCAGATTTGTCCACCAATCCATTTACCTGCCCCAGCTCTTTCTTCTGTTCTCGCTTCTGCACGACATGAATAGGCAGGCTTATCATGGAGGCCACAAACAAAGCACATCAACCTTGACAAATATGTGATTGAAGACAAACAGCATCTGAAAACGCTCGAGCCACTCACTACAACTTCCCCCTTGAAGTCATTAGAGCCTCGACCAAGAACAGTCTGATGGCAGCTAAGGTACAGGTGACAGAACAGCTGAAGAGAACCAAGCGTGGAGAAGAACATTACCATGTGTCTCTCCTTTCAGGGTAGCTATTCTTGAGTCCAGATCAAGACATTTCACAGCATCTAGTCCTAAACACTTGACAAATCAGACAACTGTTTCATTTGCTACCAACACTGAGAAACTCCACAGCAGACTGTTCACTGTTGATGCAGTCTACTAACCCTGGCACTGCATACAAACCCATGATGGGCTGAGAAGGTCAGCTTGAGAATAGAAGTACAATATACAAACAACATTCTGCTATCTCCTGATGACAGGAATCTTGAACACACTGCAGCAGAGGAAAACTATACATTGCCATCACCAGAAGATCCATTTTGCAATAGGAAGAGATGATGCACGGCGTAGGATGGGCAACTGTGCACTGCTCCAGTGCCTGACAGCATCACCCATACAGAGGAACCAATCTACTCCATCACTAACATGGGTCTGCAAAGGGAGCGAAGTGTTTTCAGGCAATTTTTAATACAGAAAAGTTAGGGATTTTCTCCTTTTCTCTCTCTTTTTACTTTATTATTTGTTTTTCGATTTGTGACCTTCATTTTTATTGTTGGCAGATGGCTGAACAGTACCCTGGAAACATAACAAGGCAATCACTTCACGAACAAAAGGCTGAGCACACAGTTTTCTTCCAATCTGTTTTGGGTGTCACTTCAAGGGAACAGTTGCTAGATAGCTTGGTGCAGTTTCTAAACCCTCTGCTACACAGCCTTACGTGGTCACAGCAATAAGATGTTTACGTTGTGCAAGACAGCTTCCTGGAGAAAGAGCATCAAGGCAAAAAAAAGGCAAGCTACAATCTTGCCCAATCATCTCCTCCCCATCCTGTTCAACAGCCCAGGAAATCATAACTCACTGTGATTTCATCCTCTGCTGATGTACAACTGCTGTAAAGTCACACTTCTAAAAAACACATATTAACTAGAATCACAGCCCTGATGGCAAAGCTGCATCAACGTGACTCCTGTTCTGCCTGTAGACAGCTCACCTCCTCGAGCATAGGAGCCATTCCCATTTCCTCTGTGCCTCAGCTCTCCCTCCTTTTCAGAAATGGGGGGAATGAAATCAGTTTAAAAGGCACAGGTTGACAAGGAGGACTTCAGTTTTAGCTCCTGGTAGTGAGGTTAAAATAGCATGAGGGTCTCACCAAGACCCCTTGGGTTTTTTTAAGCCCATTCCTAACAAAGCCCTTTGCAAATGTGAACACAAAGAGCAGCTCTGATTGTCTAAGTACACATGAAGGGGAGAGGCAGGTATAAACCACAGGATTCAGGTTTCAAATGGCCAGTTGGAAGGGCAGGGATTGTGTCTGTTTTGAGAGGCTTTACCTTGCGGCGCACGGTGCAGCGGTGGCACATCCACTCCCCCGGAGGCAGCATCTCCTCGCTGAGCGGAGGGTTGCTACAAGAGAAACACAAAGCAAAGCTTTACTGTTATTTACTGTCATTTCTGGAACTCTTCTCACGTACACACAGCCCGAGTCAGGGCAGCTCTGCAGTTCCGCTCCCAGGCACTTCCTTTTATTTATGGTGAGGCTCCGTGGATTCGCTCCCCCATACATCCACTTAGCCAGACACCTCCAAGAAGCCAGTCTTCCATGACACCCATCTCAGCTCCACGGTTTCAGAGCACTCTCAGACTTGAACAGCAAAAATAAATGGAAGATTCACTGGTGTGCCACACACATACCTCCTCCCCAACACCACACCTCCTTAAATAACTCGATTACTTCATGTGAGACCACACAGATTCCCATGCAGCAAGCACAGTCATACATCCAGGGCATTTCCATCCTTTGGATTTGCAATGAGTCCAACTGAACGAGCTGCCATGAAGTCTACCCACCACCTCCCAGGTACTCCATCCCTGGACACACTTACTTAATGGTGGAAACCACCTTCTATCTTAAGACAACCCAAATATTCCTTAAAGTGTCACCATATACAGCTTGCCTTGGCTATGAAGCACAGGATACATCCTACTCACATGGATCTGCACTTACTATAAAAGCTGTATCACAGTGAAATGACATTTTCATTTTGGTGCTAGAAATAAACCAAAGCAAATTAGACGAAGGAGTAAGGAGGACTATTTTGAGAAACACTTTTCCTCAGTAAAAGGCAGAGCAGCATATGTTAGATGATACACTTTCCTTACGGATTCTACTACTAACTCAAGTACTTTCCAACACCTCTTTATCATTAAGAATTGTTATTTGAGCAAACTGCTGACTGTGGCAGGAAAAATGTACCTGCTGGCAAAAACTGGCCATTTACAAGGCAGTGGGGTTTAAGACAGTACTTTTTAAAAGTTCTCCTGACTTTTCCTAGAGGCAGCTGCATAGCAAGTCCACTCTCTTGTGCTGAAAACTCAGATGCACTATCGCAGGATCTGGAAGCTCCACTTCCCACTGACTGGGAAAGCGATTTCAATGATCCACTGGGACTGACCGGGTTATAAGGGGATCAAGAAACACAGTAGCTTACGAGACTGGCCCAAGAAAGCCACACAAGTGTGGGAAGCTAGATGATGGTTCATGGCAGGAGTTTCTGTACTGTTTATGGCACCTACAAATATCAACCCAAATGCAAACTAAGCTTTCCAGTCTCCAGCCCTGACAAGCCAGAGAGGATAAGATGCATATTTGCCGGCCAGGAAGAGTTGTGCTTTGCAGCAAAGGGAGAGGCTGTCTTCCTCGAGAATCTTGCTCCTAGCACAGGGAAATGGCACAGGATCCCAGCCCAGGCTCCCAAGCCTGAACTGTAAAAACAAACACACTTCCTTTGTTTAAACAGAGTCCCAGTGAGCCTTGCCCCGAGCTCGCCCGCGTGCCAGCGACAGCCTCCGCAGGTACTGCAGCCATCCGGGGTCACGCTTGCTCTTGCAACACTGTGCCTGGAAGACTGAGGGAAGAACACAGCAAGAACCAGGCTGGTAATAACCTCAGCATTTCTGGTGTCAGGCTCCAGAGAATTCAGTAGAGCCAACACATCTGGCAGCCATTTTGAGGAGGAGTGCAGGGTTTCAGAGGCCTCCGTGTTCCAGGCGCTCCAGAAACGCAGCGCTCTGCATATATGCACTGACATACCTGCAGCTTATGTTTCTCATTTCCTGGAGGGCTTGGATGAACAAGAGATCAGGCTCTAGATGAGAGCACCAAAGCTTCCACTACTGGCTGCTTCACCTCAAATGCTTGGATGAAGTAGTAACTGCCCCCTGCCCCAAACTAATCTTTTGCTAACAAAAGGCAAGGGGGGTGGAAGGAGGAGAGTAACAAATGATCCCCGTGTGCTTGCTGCAGCATAAATCCATGCTGAATCCTAAGGTGGATCCTGCAATAGCTCAGGTTTTACTCCTGCTAGAAACCTTAGATCTGCAGCTACAGCAAGTACGGATTTATCATCTGGCCCATTCCCCTCTCCCTCCCAACACCCCAGGGGAAAAAAACCACAGACTTTGATTTGTTTCTAGTGAAATTTCACCCTCTGAAGCTCCCGACGAGCGTGCCTGAACTGCTGGGAACACGTCTGCCCCATTCCGAGGCGCAGCGTGCCAGGGATCCACGAGCTGCCAGATGCCTCCGGTTATTTGTTTTAACTGTTACCTCAATCTTACGCATTTTACAATGAAACAATTAATACCACTGCGAACCTTGAGAGATGCCTGCAAGAATCAGTACATGTTTCTTCTCAAGTGTGTATGTTATTGTCCCATTTGCTGTGCTTGAACCATGAAATCCTACACAGACTGTAGGATTGTAAAATGCTAAAGAAGCATTTTAATGAATGCTGCTACCCAAAGGCCTGTGGAAGGAGGGGGAAAGATTCGTTTCAGAGCAGCAGCAAGGTTTTAGTGCTCAGAGAAACCTCCTGAGGTTTTCTGCTCACTGTCAGGGCCTAGCTGCGATAGCAAGTGTATTAAAAGACTGATTCTGCCTCTCCTGGTTAATGAACTGTTCATCAAGGCAGCTCACCATGCTAACAAAGACTGATGAAGGCTGCTCCTGCACTGCTGGCCTCGCAGCAAGCAGAGAGCATTGCCTGGGTCTCAGCAGAAAGCCAGGGAAGCGCTAAAGAACGCTGTTTTAATTGACTAGGTATGACCACATTCTTCAACCTTTTACTGTAAGCATAAAAGAAACTGATTTTTAAATCTGAGCAAGATACTTGATCTTCATAAGCAAGGTAAGAATTAGCACTTTGGCAGGAGCACCACGGCCCTTTTCTCCCTATCTTTCATGGGTTCATTAGCATGCACAGCTCCAGCCGCCAGTGTTTGCTGCCAACAGGACCTGGAATTGTACAGCTCCCACTTTATCTTCGGTTACAACACATCTCCTTTCAACCACACACCAGCCAGTTGCACTTTTCAGTACAATTTCACTAACCCTTCATTTCAGAAAGTTTCCCCTTCTGTCATTACAGACAAGAGTGGTGGCCACTGCTGTTTACCTGGGGGGTTTGGCGTGACCCAAATCAAACCTGCTCAGCAGAACATGTTTCTGCATTTAAGACAAAGACAGCTCTGAAAAACATAGGCTGACTTACAAACACCTGGAAGACTAACTCATACAAATCCTCTGACAATAAAAGGAGATGTTTATCACTGCCTAGTCAAAAACCACTACACTGAACAGAGTCACTTGCCATAAAATATCAGTCTCATGGCTTTTTCAAGAAAAGTTAAGTATCTCCTGAAATTCATATCAGATGCATTGTCAAGCATTCTCTGCCATGGTCAGAACGCAATGCTATATACCTAAATAAAATTTAAATGGCTATGACAAAATAAAAAAATCTTCAAGAGCATATTAGGAGTTTTTATCAAGCAAACAATAGCATGAAGCCACTTAGCTTTTCAATTTCACACTCTGGGGCTCTCATACATCAGATGCCTGCTGTCAAGTCTAAATCCCATAATTACTCCTCACTTTGCTGACCTCAATAAATAGGTAAACAAGTGCTCCACGAAATGGCACCTTCTCCAATACAAACTGGGCCATAGCTCTCAAAGGAATCAGTTATAAGCAGACCTGAGGTTATTTACACACTGCATTCCTGGCTATCTTGCGTCAAAGGCACGTTGACACTACTTTTGGACCCACCAGGATACAGCCAGCTACCAGCTGGGATAATGGTGGCAGGAAAACAAACCAGTGCCTGGTGAAGCTTTCTTCAATAACTTGTCTTTCACGTCAGTTGTTTTCAACAATTGGACTTAAATATTTTTTTCTGTGTAGGGGGAAAATAGTAACACCATGAAAAAATGCAGGCAAACACATTTTTCCTTCTCAGAAAATTTAGTTAACTGACCAAGACTCAATGACAGGCTGATAATGAAGGATGCTAGGTATGTTTGCCAGTTAAGGGAAGAAGGCTTTCGGCTCTTCTTGGGTCTCCTATTTATCCCTATGATGGATAGAGCTACAGCTGCTCTACCAGCTTCATAAAGAACAAGGCTCCCTGGCTTCCTACAGCAGGGCCTCAATGGCAGCTAAAACAAACCAGGAAACCAACCTCACTGTCAGTGCATTACAAGAGCCCCATTGAGAAACAGGGAAAGTTGCATCATTTACAAATTCAGCTCTTTGGAACTGCACCCAAGTTACACACTTCTGCTCACAGCTGCTCCCAAACCCGGCTGGAGGAGGACACCTGGAACCCTGAGCCTCTACCTTAGACAGAATAAAACCACACCAAACAAACCAACAGCTGCAGCCTGCGGCGAGTTCCTCCCCACTGCAACTCTCTTACTCCCTTCCTCTTGTACTCTTGCATCAACACAGAGCTTCTGAAGACAAAAGTCAGACTCCAACTACCTTAGAGGTGGTTATTAGGAATACTATCAGCTCCCTCCTCTCCTCCACTAGGGTCAGGATTATTCCTCAAATTATTCTGCGAAGTCTCCGAGTTCTACTCATTAATGTGGATAAATTGTGACACTCAGCTGTATAAAGAACAATCTTCCTGAAGAAGCCAAAGACTTCTCAAGCACCAATGCATAGACCACCAAACTTCAGATACGCCCGGCACAATTTTTGTTCTTTACAGACCTCTAAACATGACCTGACCACATTAAAACTAACAGTTTCAGCAACTTTCTGGCCTCAATTAGGCTCACATTATTTGTAAGTTTTACCTATTTTAAGCCAGCAGTACAATTCATATTCACTACAGAGCATAAACCACTGTACTTCTACCTGTGGTGCAACAACTCCTGAGGGAAGCTGTGAAAAAAGCTTGACAACAGCCAGCATAACTTTGTTTACACTGAAGTGAAAGTCTTGAGCATGCACATAAGAAGTTCTAAACAGTAACATCCAGCACGGACTCCTGGACACCACCAAACAGGTCAGGACATGATTATTTTGGCTGCCACTATGCAAGGAAGGGAACCAAAATGACCGTTTCACAGGTCACCAATTATCCCATCATCTGGAACGCTGCATCTGCTCAGCATGCATCTTCCAAGAGCATGGCCAGAGTTGGAAATAAGGGCTCAGCAACAGACAGAAAACAGAAGCAGGATTAAAACACCATTATATGGACAGACAGCAAGGAACAAGATGCATGCAAAGAAAAAATAAAGGCACACTAACATTATCTGTCTGCATGATGCTACAAGAGTGGAGGAAGACTTGAACTCTTACAGGTTTAAGTAGCAGCATCACTGGGTATGCCAGATCCCAAAATTTCCTTCACTGTGTGCTTATTTTTACCATCTAGACCTGCCAGTGTTCAACATTTCAAGGGCTTGGCCAGCGGCAACAGCCTCTGGCAGCAACACCACAGTGCTCCTAAGAATCAGGAACCATTTCACAAGTGTATAATAAATTCTGTGAGTATTCTGTGAATTTCAGTGCCTGAAATAAACAAGTGAACTTATTTACTTGAATCTTTCATCAAACCACTCCTGATACTCTCATCCTGGGGAGAGAACCTCATGGAAACAGGTGTTTATCTACCTTACCTCAGCTCCCTTCCTGCCTTCACTGGGGGTCCTGCCTCCTCTCTGTGCCCTCACGTGCAGGCAGTCCTGAGGTTCACGGGAAATCAGGAATGTTTCCTCCAAAGGCATGAAGTAGAACTTTTTTGCCTTCAACCTGACAAGCAGGAGGGTCCAATAAACTGGATAAGCTGCATGTAAACATGTGATCACCTGATGTAATTAGTTACTTCTATTTATAGAAAGAACCTGGCCCACAGAGACCATTCCCTAGACAACCTGCTAGTTATTACCCTCATTAATGTCCAGCTGACAAAAAATTAAAGGAAGTATTGTATTTTAAAGTATCAAATTTCCACATATATGTAAACCCAAATATACTTAAATAAAAATAAATATGCATTAAAAAGTGTGTAATACCACCAGTACCGCAGTGAGATTTTTTGATTATTATTTTTTAATTAGTTTGACTGGTTATGAACCCTGATATTTGAGACATATTTGCCTAGGGAACCATCCAGCTTTGTATTTATAAGCAGAAACCATGGAAGTTGATAGGAAGAATTGTTGACTTTGAAAAATGTGGGTCAGACACAGAAATTCAGACATTCTGCACATCCTGACTCCTGTTTCTTTCCCAAGCATCACTCATGCCTGTGCTGCAGACAATAGTAACAATAGCCTGAATTCAATGTCCAGGTTCATTATTAAGTGTTCAGGTCTTTATAGCACCATCTTCTTAACAGATTAGAAGTCATCTTCTCAAAGCAGGTTGACACATAGGGCAGCATCAGGGAAAAGAAAGGAGGCTGAGGAACAACACAGCCCTGGTGAGAATCACTTCATCCAATTTTGTCTTTAAAGAACAACAAATGAAGAGATATCTCTGGTGGGAAAAAAAATAATCAAAACACGGGTCTGAGAGGTTTCTGAGAAGTGAACACATTCAGCCCCAGCCATACCGAACGTGTTCAAAGGAGACAGGGGTGAAAGGACAGCAGCAATAAGGTGGAAAAAAGGAAAGCAGCACATCAGAAGAGGATGAAGGGCAGACCCATAAAAGCAAAAGCATGAATTTGTCTTCACACAGGCACAAGTGAAGTGTAATTCTTACATCTACATGTGGACTAGGCTTTCCCAAGAACATTGGGGAAGAGAGAAAAAAGAGCAGTGACAGAAATATCCACCAAAAAAAAAGCCCTTAGAGCAGGGTATACATTCTTTTCTGCCTTTTCCAGATCACCTTCATATCTTGCTCCTGTTGCTATTCTAGACGGAGATCACTGGGAAGTTCACATGATGCCGTGCCCAAAGTCAGAGGCTGTACAGGCAGGTGTTTCACACCAATCACTAGTGCTTGCCAGAAATTCAGCATGGGGTTTTCAGCCTGCTAAATTGTATCCTCAGGCCAGTGCTTTCTGCAGGGTTCAAAGTCGGTAATCTCCAGCTCCATCTAGTTTGCTTCCAGTGATCGTGCAGAGCAGACGTCAGCAGAAATGGGTTAGAGTCGGGTTCAGGCACTCGATTCCCCCCAGCTGGCTGAGATGCTCTTTGCCTTTTGTGCTCAAGATCTGATACACCAACAGGAAGAATGATTTATACAACTTTTTTTTCTTTTCTTTCATTTTTGGCTATAGGCAGCATTTACTCCATACCCTAAAAAGGTATGTGATTGCATTACAACTGGTATCTGTCAACCCCTTTATTAAAGGGAAGCTACAACACTATTTTTGCTCAGCTTACAGGGTTACTGGATACTGCAGTGTTCCTTCGAGGAAGCTGGGCAGACATCTAGCGAGCAGTGGAGCTGGAGACAGCATACATCGATTACTATAAGAAGGAAAAGCCAGCTCTGACAATCTGTGTCACAAAAATCACAAGTCTAGCCAGTAACCTGACGTGGCAAGATGCTTAGATGCTTTTTGCTTACACTCACTTCTTTCATACCCCTGTAACAAAGCCATGTTATATCCCCAGATACATTTGCATTTTCACAAGTCCAAGAGAACTTCCTGACTGGTTTAAAAAAACAAAACGGGTACATCCTTCTCACATGATTTATATTCCAACAGACAGCACTTCCTATATATTCAGACTTTCACACTTGCTTTCAGGGAGATACACCTCTCTCCTACTCTGGAAGTAACTGCTCCCTTTCTTCACAGCAGATTCCTGGTATTTGTCACTGACTCAAGGATTAAGAAAGGCTGCAGAGCACAGGAAAAACTCAAGAACCTGACACGTACCAGTGAGTCAGTCTAGCAACAAATGCAGCTTAACATCCACTGGTGTGGGTCAATAAACGGAAGAATTTATGTTAGCGTTGAAAAACTCTTTCAGTATCGAAATCTCAAATTGACTCTGTCTTACACAGGGAAACAGGAGCTCTGCTCTCCTGCAGGTGTTCCTCACACCACCACAACAGCACCTACAATCCAAAAAAGGCCCTTTTTAGGGGAGGAAATGCACGTTTGGTCCTGATTCTTTCTAAAAATACACAGTTCTGTCAATGACAACTGCAGAGAGGCACTCCCCACCCGGGGTGTCCTTCACACCCGTGGTAAGAGAAGTAGAGCCGGATGTCAGACATGCCAATTACCACTGCTTCCCTTTTACCACCCCACCTAAAACAACACTGAGAAATTGAGGGAGGGAGGGAGAGAGAGAGAGAATTATGAGCTTTATAAGATCTTGTGTAATAAACACAGTAGTCCTCCATTCCCAACTATCAGATCTGCTGGCGGCAGTACAATCTTAACAACACTGAGCTTGTATGTGATAAAAAGACATAAGGCGAGCTAAAAGAAGGTGAATATATTTACAAGATAGTGCCAAGATCTCCATAACAAACAGTCATTAGCAGATTAGTATTATGAATCTAATCCAATTAAGAATTTCCTTTGCAAATGCCTGGAGGAGCTGGAATTCCTCTGGGAAGACCTTTCCATGTTGTGAAAGGCTCCCGTGAGTCATGCCTGCAGGCTCACATACCAGGAAAGACCAGCTCTGGAGCAGCAGGAACAAAGCAGTGAACCCCACCTCGAAGCAAACCACTGCAGCCTTCTGCTCCTGTGGAGTCAACTCAAAAATGGACCCCACACCGGCACAAAAAAAAGACTTCTCAGTTCCACAAGTCGTGGTCAACATAAGACTGGCACTTTCCTAAGCCAAGGTACTAAACCACAGAGAATTCTCCTTGTTCACAGTCTCCCACTGCGCCCTTTTAAACAGCTGTGGAACAATGCGGGTGTTTGATGTAACACCAGTCCATGCAGCAGCCATGTCTGAAGGCAAAGCCTAAGTTAAACAGTTAAACATCTCCCTCCTCGACTTCAAATCCTTGACTTGAGAATCCCAAAGCCTTGCTCCTACCACTCCACACTGATTTTGGGAACTGCAGCAGAGACCCACGGCTCAATACAAATCCCCAATTCTTGCCCACACTGCAAAATCTGCTCATGCTCAGTTTAACACGAGCAACATCCACACACACAGGTGAGAGCAGTGGTTTGCAAGTCACCCAATCACACGTTCATCAATTTCTTACTGTGAATGATTTGCTGAAGCCCTCAGCTGAAGTCCATAGATTTAGGCTGACCTTATCTGCCTTTGCACTAAGATTTAGGACAAAATAAGGAGAGTGAAAAATCTCATTGGTACAACTTTGCTGAGCAGAGCTGCCAAGACTGATCATGTTACCACATCTGCAGGCGCACACGCAGTGAACCCTCCGCTCCCAGAAATCCAGCCAGGGCAATCACTTCCTCCTGCCTCAGGCTCCAGGCTGGGCTAGCCCCAAGGCTCCCAAAATATCAGAACCAGAGATACATAAAAACAAAAGTTGGGTTTTCTTTAAAAGCACATACTTAAACCAGTATTGTTTTAACAAAGTATCGGTTAAGACAGATACATTTAAACGTTGGGAACAGAACAGTTTACTCTGACCTTCAATACGCAATTACACAAACGTTAAAGTAGGGGTTTGCCAGTCATTGACTGTAAAAAAAACCCCAAACAAACAGAAAGCCTCATAATAAAAACTTTCTGCACTTAAAACTACAAGCTTTTTTGAAGCTGTGATGTAATTTGATGTACTGAAACCCTGTTCCTAGCCACTATTAGCACCTTCCTGGACATCCTGCTACTATTTGCAGCAGGAGATCCCTCAGACCATTCTAAGATCCACCTGAACCACCCGAGGCAGCCCAAGATGACCATTAAGGGAAGGATTAACCCAAACAATAGACTGGCCACTGTTTTGCTCCCCTCATGGACTGAATATTCATGTAAAACCCAAAGCTAGAACAAATGCCAAAGATAAAGCAGGGCATTTTAGACTGAATAAGGTGGGGAAAGAGTTATCAATGTCCTACCAGCCAAACACAGCTTTTCTCCATTCTTTGTTCGAAGCACTAAAACAATGTGACTCATAGAAAATACCCAAGACTCTAGTTCAGCTTCCTCTGCTGCTCTTTGCAGCTCTGCTACTCCTGTTCTTCGACACCAGCACTTGGGTGAAGACTGCCAATTCGGAGGGCAAATGAGCCAAACACTGCAAATATAAACATGAGGAGGTGTTGCAAAAAGTTTGATGGAGCTAGCAGGCCCCGGTATGGACACAACTCACTTCTCCCAGCATAGCAGTGAGGAACCCCGGCTAGGAGGAACCTTTTTGCTGGGCAGTGCCACAGAACTGGTACTGTCTGTTTACATAAGTGGTCAGCTTTAGGGGACTGAGGTCACTCTGCCATGCCAGCAGAGCTGCACAGCCAGCGGCGTGAGATTTTACAAGAGGGACTTGAACCGCAGCATTCAGAGAGGTTTGTGCTTTTGAGCTCCTCCAACCAGAAACTCGGGCAGGGAGACTTTTAAAAAAATAAAAAGAGAGAAAAAACAAACACAAAACTGTTCTGTGTTGGTTCTCCCTCCTGTTGTCACTCCCCTCCCCCAGCTTGTTAACTAAACTTTTCCTCTCCCGGGGATCTTTCTAATCCTTCGTAATGAATTTGCAACATCAGTCACTTTGCAAACCCGCTTCAATGTGAATCAAGTTTACTACAAGCTCAAGAAAACACAGGGAATTCTAACAATCACATTGCCAGGAGGAGGATATAAATGGGAAAGAATAGAAGTAGCACTGGAAAATTGGTTTTCAATCATGTAAAGAAGGAGCATGCACCATCCCTGGGGGCCTGGGCTAAGGCAGAACATCAGGATGGAAATGCACTCTTGCACTGTTAACCAAAGCAGGAGATTATGGGCAAACAGCAGAACCAAACACCAGCTTCAGAGCTAAAAAAATCCCACGTTCTTTTTTCCAGAATTACTAGGACCCTAAAAACCTCCCTGTAAATTCAGACCTGAAGAGAGTCACCTGACTGTGATATTAATCCAAGTATGTAGAAACTAAGTATCTGGCAGAGATTTCACACTTTCCTGTATCCCTCCCACCAGGCCAGTTTATCTGCAGCCAGGCTGGAATCCTCCCAACCCCTGGACTCTCACAGCACCTACAGCAACTATACTCCAAACTAGTGATTCCAAAACGGAGTTGTGGGAAGAGCTGACACCCCGACAGATGTATTGGGAAGTCACTTCCACCCACATTAATTCAGGAGAGCAGTCGTTCCACAGTGTACCAACAAAGCCTGTTATTTACCACCTCATATGTGTAATACTATCGGACTCGGAAAGTTTTGGGAGCTTTGGCCAAGCGCCTTCTGTTTTCCGCAGAGGACAACGGGTTTAAGTGCTAAACTGAAGTTAAGGCAAACTGCTGAAGTTTGAGGGTCACACACTTACCTAGCAAAGCCAACTTTCTCACTACAGGCTTAAATGACGTGATACAGAAGAACCTTCTCTACACAGGAAGGAGCAACACGAGCTCCTGGGAAGCTGAGCTGGGTTTGTCTCCAGCTGACTGCATGACTTGTGCCAATCATACCCATGAAAATCCTTTTCTTTTATAATATGGCCTCTCCTATACAGCTTTAACTCAACTGATTACAATCCCTAGACCAATTAAAAGCTACTTTTTAATTTTTGTTATGCTATGCTGATAATAAATTCAACCTGGCACTAAAGCTTACAATAAATATTCAGAGAACAGGTAAGCTGTCGACACAAATCAGTTAGAGTGCCCCAGCAGTGCTATTCAAATGACTTAAACCAAGACTTGCATTACAGCTGCTATTCTTTAAATAAAAAAAGGAGGCAGAAAGGAAGTTGCAAGTGCTGCCTTTATGCCTAAGTTTATATCCAGAACGGAAGTTTACTCTAAGCAAGATGTAGGAGGTAAAGGGAAGACACACGAAAACAAAACCTGAGCATCCTTTTGAGACAACCTGGGTCACCTGAAGGCCATGGCCAAGGGTCTGACAAAAGTCCAAGAGGAAGGAGGCAGAACCAGGCCCAAGCTGGAGGCCTTTAGATGAAGCCTTTCTACACTGTGCCAGCTCCCACAGCAGGGTCTGGGCAATTGTCAGAGAGATCACTTGAGAAACCCCAAAAGAGACAACAAATGAAGTGAAAGAATATTTAGAATTACTCCTTTCATTTCTGTTCTGAACAGTGACTAGTTAGCCAAAGACATATTTTTTAATATAATTTTTTACATAAAATTTTTATATGATTACAATGCAGCTAACTCAGGTACAGCAAAAGCTTTACAGGTACCTCATTTACCTGATTGTTTCCCACTCACTAACTACAAAAAACTCGCCAAATTAAGCCATGAAATTCAGGCATGCACAAAGTGGTCTCATTTATGGTCGGGTTTAACTAGGATTCAGAGTCAACCACGACACTCTACAGCCTTAGTCTCAGCTCTTCCATTCCAAAATGTGAAGTTTTAGCCATCGCTACAGCCTCGCTAAGAGAAGGCTCAGGATGTGTTCAGCTGCATCCAAAAGCAACTACGCCCGGCAGAAGGTAAAAACCACCTTTAAATTAAAGCTCATCAAGGACACTGGATGAAAAATAATGATAATTACTATCCTCCTAGTAAATATTACTGGTTCTGCACTACCACCAGTAGCACTTCCTCAGGGTAGGAGGGATGATGTCATGGCTGCATGCTACAGCATTGTTGGGTTTGCCTGGCTACACGCTGCTAACGGGACACTCCCTACAGAACTGTGACCGCACACTCAGCTTCCCTGCTATCAGCAACCAGTTTAATAAGTGTTCAGAGACCCTCAATTAGCACAGAAACACAGAATAGCCAGCAAGCAAATGAAAATCAGAAAAAAGGAAAAAAAAAACAACAGAGGGAAAAAAAAAATCACAGAGGAGACAGCTGTAACAGGGTGGCAAACAAAGCTCCAAAGCATGAAAGAGAGAAAGGAATGTGGTTAAAAAATCTCCCCTAAGGAAGAATACTCTGTACTCCCAAGCTCCAGCTGTTTGACTTGCCCCACTCCCTCCTCCACTCCATTATCCACTCTGGCTGCGCTAATTTAACACAAACCGCCCGCCTGTGTCAACTGTTGAAAGGGGGGATTTCGGCAAAGCGGCCTCAGATGCATCCAAGCTCCGGGTGCAGAAAAAAGGAAAAACTTTGGGGCGGAAAGTTGAGGCGCCTTTGGCGTGATGTCGCTTTGTGCCAGGAGAGCTTGGGAAGCTGTGAGGGAAGGCAGCAAGAGCCCATCCTGCTGCAGCCTCCAGCACCTCGAGCTCTACACGCACCTCAATTCCCAGCCGGCAACCAGATTTGCATGCAGAAAGCTCTGCCTTCATCAACAAAGCCACACAACTCCCAGCAAGAGCACCCGACAGCCCCCCTGTTCACAGCAGACACCCCCACGGATGAGACAAGCAGGTCGGAAGAGCTGGGAAGAAGGGAAAAAAGGAGGGAAAGGAATAAACCCGGCCAGCGTTAAAGTCTGGAGGCCTGGATTTCCACGGGGAATGTATTTTCACGTTTGAGATACTGTGGGGAGCGCTGCAAGGGTTTGGAAGTCATATATGCAGCCAAAATGGCGCTGAGAATAAAAATATAATTTAAAGGAAGGTCGCCATATTGTAAACAGTGAGGCAGGGAGACACAGAGACAGCAACCTCCATTATTCCCAGCAGCTGCAGCAGCACGGAAGCGCTGGGAACGTCAAGCCTTGTGCGGAGACACCACCAGGGCTTTCCCCTCTCCAGCCAGGGCCCTCCGGAGAGTCTCCCCCAAGCCAGACACCCTTGGAAAGGGGTGAGGAAGGGAAGTTTCCCGCTGGAGAAGGGGGGGCGGAAGGCCGGGCAGGGACAGCACCAAGGCAGCCAGGCCGCGCAGCCAGCGGCCTCGCTCCTCCTCCAGGCCTCTCGCCCGCTGCTCAGCACAAAAAGAAAGGAGGAGGGTGGACCCCCCAACCCCACAGAAAGCAGCGAGGGGAGGGTTCACCTCGGCCGCTGTGGATTAGTCTCAGGGGGGATGAACCCGAGTGGGGTTTGCACCTCCTTTTTGTTCCTGTCTGCTCCACCCGGCCCCACGTCCCCCCCTCCCCGGGAGCTAACGGGAAGCGGGAGCGGCCGGAGGGAAGGTGCTCTGGGCAGATCCGGAGGGAGAGAGCGCCAAGCCTTACCAGCACTGGAGGTGGAAAGCGGCGGGGCAGTGATCGCAGCACAGCAGATCCCCTCCTTCCTTGCAGCTATCGCAGCTATCGTGGTTAGTGGCCCTGCCACTTCGCCTGGGCTCCTTCTCGAGCCTCCTGCTCTTCTTCTCCCCATCTTCGCTCTTGGGGGGAGCCAGGAGGGCCTGGATTTGCTGCACATGCACACACAGACAGAGCGGGCTCTGAGGGGCTGCACGGACCCTGACCCGGCGCCCTTCTCCCTGCGCCCGCCGGGGGGACAGCGGCCCCGGGCCCTCCGGGAGGGGATCGGCGGGGGGGACAGAGCCCCGGCCGAGCCCGCCCCGCCCGCCCTGTGTCCGGCAGGGCCTCTCCGGGGGCCGAGCGAGCTGCCTCCGTCCCTCCGCACTTCCTTGTAAGGCCACGGGACTCCGGGGTGGGGGGGTCCCTCGCCATCTTGCAGCCCCACTGCCTCCCCGGTCCGGCCCCCCCAGCCGCGTCCCGGGCCTCACCTCCATCAGCCCCCCGGAGGTGTCCAGGTCGTAGACGATCGTCTTGGTCTCCATCTTCTCCCACATTCATCCAGCCCGGGAGCGGCCCCGAGAGCCCCCCCCGGCGAGAGGGAGCGAGGCGGGGACGTGCGGCGGCCCCTCAGCGGCGGCTCCGCGTCGAGGCGGCGGGGGGGGGGCGCGGCGCGGCGGGGGCGGGCGGGCGGCGGGGCCTATCCCACGGGCCGCTGCGGCTTGCGCGTCGCCCTCCTCCTCCTCCAGCCGTGCCCGGGGGCGGCCGCGGGGGGCCCGACGCCCGCTGCCATTGCCGCGCAGGGGGTGGGTGGGTGAGGGAGGGAGGGGGCGGCGGCCCCGCGCCCGCCGCGGCCGCTCACGCACCGCGCACGCCCCGCGCACAGGCGGCGCCGACGCTCCGGGCCCCGCGCGCACGCGCACTCCGCGCCCCCGCCCCGCCCTCCCCGCGCGCATGCGCGATCCGCACAGCCTCCCGCGCGCGGACCTGGCGCGGTGGCGGCGGCGGCGGCGGGGAGACGGCGGGACGCACGCGGAGCCAGTGCGCGTGCGCGAAGCACCGCCCCGCGCGGCTCCGCTCCGCCCCGCGCGGCTCCGCTCCGCCCCGCCCCGCGCCTGCTCCGCTTGGCTCCGCCCTTTCTCCGCCCCCTTCTCGCGCAGGCGCGTAGCTGCCGTCACGTTCCAGGGACGGGGCGGGGTAGCGGGGACGTCAGTGACGTAACGACGCGGGGCGGGGCGGCGCGGCGGGGCACGCGCGCGTCGGCAGGGGGCGCGCGGCGCGCGGCGCGCCGGGGAGGAGGAGGCGCGGTTTCTTCTTGTGACGTCACCCCGGCAGGTCCGCGCCTCTTAAAGCGGCAGTGCCCCCCGGAGAGAGCGGGAGGGCAGGGCGCGGGGGCTCGGGGTGTAATGGGGGTGGGTGGGAGGTGGGCTGAAGGGTCACGCTGGGAGGTGTGGGTGTATCCCCATTCCAAGCCGCCCGGCCCCGCTGAGGAAGACGCCATCTCTTCTTCTAAAACACCAGTTTTTTATTAATGAAACAACCAAAAGATGGGGAGGGGGGCGGTGTCCCCTCCAGACCGAGGGGGCGGCGGGGGCCGGGGTCACCAGCCCGGGCGGGACGCCGCGTTGTAGGGGCACAGCCATGCCCGGTGCCCCTGCCCACCCCGTCACTCCGGATCTGGCCGCGCTGGGGTGCCGGGGCGCGCAGGGGGGACACGCTGGTGGCGGAAGGGACCCCCCCGGGGAGGGCGAAGCAAGCGGGGGCCGGAGGGACACGCAGCATGCTGGGGCACGGGGGGGACACGTCCCTGCGTGGTGGGAGACACGGGGGTGCGGGGGGACCAGCCCTGTGCTGGGTGGGGGGCGAGGGCGGGGGGGCCACCCAAGCCCCTCGCCCATCCCCCGGGGCTTTGTCCCCTCCCCGGGGAGCCCTGTCCTTACCTGGGGGTCCCCACAGCGCTGCTCCCCCTGCCTGTGTCACTCCTCCGTCGCAGGGACTGTGGGGACTGCTATTTTCCCCCTGCAGGGGGCTGGGGGGAACGGTGGAGCCCGAAGGGCAGGATAGGGTCCAGGGACCCTCGCTGGCTCGGGGGCCGGGGGGCAGGAAGGGGTCCAGGGACCCCCACTGGCTCAGCCTCTGATGAGCCCAGTGCGGGGGGCTGGGTGACAGTGGGGCTCGGGCAGACCCCACGGGGGTCCGGGTGGATTGGGGGTGGCAGAGGGGTGGCCGGTGCCCATGTGGGTCCTGCCAAGCGCTCGGCTTGAATCTCCTTGGGAGAGGTGTTCCCAGCCCGTGCCGGGGGCCGGTGGGCACGGGGGGGCCCGGGAGGGGTGGCTGCAGCGTCCAGCTCCACGCTGCCCACACCTAGATGGACACCTCATATTCCCTCGTGTCCTGCAAAGAAAACAGACTGCAAGGGGTTGGACACTCGGCAGTGCAACGGGGTGCCTGGGACAGGGATAGGGCATCTCCCGTCCCTTAAGGACCTGGGGGCACATCCCAGACCACAGACAGCCCTGGGGATGTGTGTCCCATTCCACGTGTGGTCCCTGGATGGTTGTCCGAACTAATGTGTGGTGCCTAGATGGTTATCCCACCCCACATGTAGTCCCTGGATTGATGTCCATCCTGTGTCCCTAACTGGAAGTCCATCCTATGAATGGTCCCTGGAGAGATCTATCATCCCAGAGACATGCACCCAGACATGTCTCTGGGTGCATGTCCCATCCCTGTGTGGCTCCTGGATAGATGTCCTATCTAATGCATGGCTCCTGGAACACATGATCCCATCCCACGCCTGTCCCAGCCCATGCACAGCCCCTGGCACAGGTGGCCCATGCGATGCAGGGTCCCCGAGGTGCCCAGCCCCAGATAGAGGGTGTGGGGGCCAGTACTTACTCCTGTCTCGTAGGTGGGATTGTCAAAAGCCGACTCCACGGTGATATGGTCATAGGGGTGGGAGCCGGCGAGGGGCAGCTGCAGGGCTGGCTTCCCCTGGAGCCTGTGGGGAAAGGGCAGCTGGAGTGGACAGCAGGGAGCCGTGGGGACCGTATGGGGTGACAGGGGCCAGCGGGCCACTCACTTGGAGAAGTAGAGATAAATGCCCCCGATGAGCAGAGCCACCACCAGCACGGGCAGGAAGACAGCGATGGCAACGTTGGTGCCCTCCAGCGTTGTCCCCGAGGGCACAGCCTTGGCCACAGCTGTCCGGGAGAGTTGAGGGCTCACCGAGGGGACACACCTTGCGTGCCCATCCACACCCCGGCACCCCAACACACCCTCGCCCTTACCATCCAGGTTGCGGTTGCTGTAAAACTCATCGTAGGAGGCTGGAGGAGGCGGAAGAAAGAAACCAACACCGGGAGTGAGAAGTGGGATGCCGAGCGGTGCCGGCGGGGTGCTGGGGTGGGGGCTGGTCCTCTCACCCGCCTTGCAGATGGGAGGGGAGCCGCTCCATCGTGAAGGGTGCCCGGGCAGGCAGCGAAGGCTGGCCTCGCCCAGCAGCGCCCGGCCGGCGGTGCAGGAGAAGTGTAGGGTGGATCCCGCTGGGTACAGCCGCCGCTCCGGGTTCTGCCGCCCGCCCGCCGGCACGCCAGGGTTGTGGCAGGGCTCGTAGGTCTCCGCTGCAGGGCGGTGGTACGGTGGTGTCAGCGCTCGCCATCAGTTTGGGGGATATACCCGGGGAAGGGCTATATACCAACTCACGGATGCACTTAGGGAGACGGTCGCTCCACTTGGGTCCCCCGCAGCGCGGTCGTGGCAGGTGAGGGTCCCGGCGCCCGCCAGGACGTAGCCCTTGTCGCAGACGTACTGCACGGTGGCTCCCACCGGGAATTTAGGGTTGGAGACCACCCTGCGGCTGTGCTCGGCATCCCCAGGGTCCCGGCAGGTTGTCACTGCAGGCAGGAGTGACCGATGGTGAGGGTGGCTGGGGACATGCCACGGGGCAGGGCGTCACTGGTGGGCACCACTCACCCCGCTCGCAGGAGGGCAGGTCACCACTCCACGTCAGGTCCCAGTGACACATCAGGAGGTCAGTGCCGGTCAGCTGGAAGCCAGGGTAGCAATGGAAGGTGACCACTGTGCCGTGGAGAAGCTCTGGCTGCGAGGATGTCTTCCAGCCATTGGCGATGTCCGGCAGCTCGGGGCAGGTGTCATTACGGGGAACCTCTGTGAGGATGGAGGGGTGAGCAGGGCAGCAGGACACTGCTGACACCAGTGATGCTGTCCCGCCGTGGGGCTCACCGGAGAAGTGGATGACAAAGCCCTGCCGATAGGCAAAGGCACCGGCACCAGGGTCAGACTGGAACTGGACGGTGACATCGGCAGTGGATGCATAGAGCTTGAAGCGGCCACGGGCACCCGTGTACTGGCCCAGGATCCGCGCCGTCAGGTCGTCCCCATCGTAGAAGGTCAGCATGTCCCCCGAGCCCAGCCGCAGCCTGGGGCAGTGGGGCCATGAGCACGGGAATGCACAGACCCCCATCCCACCATCCCCATCCTGGGCCATCCCAACACTCACACGCGGACATCCAGCATGATGCGCTTGTCTTCCTCCACGTGCAGCCCCCAGATGCAGTCCTGGCCCTTGCCGTATGCCTCCGGCCAGTTGGGTGACAGCACCACTCCAGCTGTGTCCGTCAGCTCCCCGCTGCACACCGCTGTGGGCACATGCAGGGCTTGGCACTGCCACAGGGCACCCACCACCACAGCACCCACCATCCCCCTTGATGCTGGCTCGAGAACACACCACGACACAGCCACTCCAGCACCCATTGCAGCCCATCTCTGGCTCCAGTAGCCACTCCGGCATCCCAGCTCTATCCCCCACCATCCCTGTTGGCTCCAACTCCCACCATGTCCCTCAGCTCCAGCACACACAGCAGCACAGTGGCTCCAGTATCTCTCATGCCCCACCCACAGCAACTCCCAGCACCCATGGCACCCTCCAGCAGCAACACCCACCACGGCACGCTGGTTCTGTCTCATTCCACTGTGGGTCACTGGGGTCAACGCACTCGATGATGGTGGAGCCCTGCTCCAGGGTGTAGCCAGGATCACAGCTGAACTCCACCGTGGTGCCCACGGGGTACCGGGGGTCACTGGCCGTGAAGTTCCCGTACTTGACGAAGGGCTCGTAGCAATGCCCCTGCTCGAAGGCTGCGGGCACAGGGGCAAAGGTCTGCGGGGGCCAGGTGGGCACGGGGATGTTTGGGTTCCCCGTTACACCCCGGCTCCGTACCCTCATAGCGCAGCGCCATGCCTGCAGCTGCCCCGCTGCTGTCGGTGGTGAGCTCCACGAAGAAGTGACGCCCGGTGCTGAGCAACCCCTCGATGGGCAGGTACTCCACCTCGTAGGAGTCATACACCGGCGGTGCCTCCACGTTGTTGCCATTGCGGATGATGAGCCTGCCAAGGCATGGCAGGGGCAGGGTTCAGTGCTGGCCATGGGTGACAGCATGCATCCTTGGGCGTGGATGGTAGCCCCCAACCCCAGCCACGGCCAACAGCACCATCCTTGGGCATGGCCAGCGGTTATCTGCTTTTAACGTGGCCAACAGCACCTGTTCTTGGCCAATGGCCAAAACTAGCCACACTTGACCATGGTGAACCATGTCCATCCCTAAATAAGACTAATGGCACCCATCCATAGTTACAGCCATGTGCACTCCTCCTTGAACATGGCCCTGTACAGGGCTGCCCCAGGATGCACCCACATCCCCAGCCCCCCCAGTTTGCTCCAGAACCAAACCTGTCATCATCCTCTGCCAGTGACACCTTCTCAAAGTGGAGGTGCAGGCGGTGGCCATCCGGTGCCTCCAGCAGCCAGTGGCAAGTCAGGTTGTTGCTGTAGTTCCCAGGAAAGCCAGGCGAGACAATGCGTCCCACTGTGGCATTCCGGACCACCCCACCACATGCCGCTGTGGGAGAGGGACCGTCAGTGGGTGACTGTGCTGTGCCAGCTGTCCCTTGTCCCCGCCGTGCCGGTGCTTACCGAGACAGACGGGCTCCCGGGCACTCCAGAAGGGGCGGGTGGCGTTGCGGCAGAGGAGCCGGCGGGCGCCCTGGAGTTGGTATCCCGTGGAGCAGCGGAAGCGAGCATCCCCACCAGGGTGCAGGCTGCTGACCGAGACCTCCCCGAAAGCCGGCCGTGCCGGGAAGGGGCAGCTCAGCAGGTAGGCTGGAGGCAGGTGGTGGTGGTGTTACTATGGGTGAGGGGCAGTGGACCCCTCCAGAACCCAGAAACTGCCCCCCAGAGCCCTGGAAATGCCTGAGTGTGGCAGAGCTGAGTGCCTATGGCTGCCGAGAATGATGCTAAATGAACCCATAATTTCTCAGGCAAATTAGTTCTCCATGAGCGTTCCTCACCTGGTCAGTGCCCACTTATAACCCACCAGCAACACAGATAAACTCCTGGTGCATTGCCACGATAGAGATTAGCACCACACTGGCAGGGAACCTCCCAGAGGGTACAGAGGGGCTTGAGCCCCATACCTTGATAGTGAAAGTGGTAGGAGCCAGGGCTGGGGGGCCGGGGGCTCTGGAAGCGGAGGGTGAGGAGGTTGGCTGGGCTGCGGATGACCTGGCCCCGCAGCAGGAAGGACTCGTTGGCCAGGAGGTTGGGCTCCAGGCCTCCTGCACTCTCCACCGTCAGCGTCTCCCCTTCTGCCAGGCTGATGTTCTCTACCTGCAGGGGACACAGGTGTCACCACCACAGCATCTCCCAGCTCAGAGCTGGTCCTCGAGTGGCTTCTCTGCGGTCAATAGCCCACTGGAGCTTGTCTCTGCGGGGCAGCGCCTTTCAAACATGGTTAGAAGTGCCATAAATCATCCCCAACGCCAAGATCAGCAGGGCCCAGCCAGCGGCTCCACCGGAGCACCGCAGCACAGCCAGGCCCATGCCAGCAGCCTCGCAGACAGCCAGCCTCACCCTCTGGAGCAATTTGCTATTAATGATGTTAATTAAGCCATGCTGCATGGTGAGGAGTAGCAGTGCTGGTGAGTGTGAGCTGGAGCAGGGCTGATGGTGGAGATGCTGCTTCTGGCTCACCGCCGGCTTTCTACAAGCCACGGCACTGCCCTGTGGTGGCTTCAGCAGAGATGGGGACACGTGGCGACGTGCCACTGACGAGAGCAGCACATGGCCACAGCACAGCAGGATTTGCTGTCAGCCTCTGCTCCTGGCAGATGGGCGCTGGGTATTCCTGGCCCTGCAGCACAGCATGGCACCTGCTGGCATTGCTCACACCTTCTCCATCGGGGCTTTGTTAATTAAATCTCGCAGCACTTCTTTGTGATGGGTGCCAGCCACGGCAGCTGGTGGGCACGGAGCATCCTGGGGCATCCCACCAGCTTGTGTACCCATATCCCTGCACCCGAGCCTGAGGATGGGCAATGCCCTGAGCCAGCGTTCTTGGCTTGGGGACACAGGAATGGGGACAAGGACAGGGACAAGCCCATGTGTTTGCTGCACCCTGCTCAGACACACGGCTGTGGCACAGAGCAGGGGACACACCACATTTATCTGCAGGCACTTGGCACCCTGTCCCACCCTCAGCCCTCAGCTCACCTTGAGCTCCACACCATAGCCAGGATAGACAGAGATGGTGTAGGTGCAATCCAGGCTGCTGTCATAGGGGACACCGGTCGGCTCTGGGGACACCAGCCAGCCCTCGGGACCCGCCAGCGTCCGGTTGCAGGGAGCTGGTGACAGAAAAGACCCCAGCTCAGCCTCACTTCACCCCAGCCCCACCTGACTCCCTCCCTAGCACTCACCTGGCCCCTGCAGCGTGGTGACAGTGGTGGTGGTGATGGTGGAGGTGGTGGTGGTCCCCTCCTCATCCCCGGGCACTGCAGCAGCCCCAGTTCGGGGTGCCAGGGTGGTGCTGGCCGTGGTGGGTGCCTGGCTGGGGGATGCAGTGCTTGACTCTGGCACCCCAGGGGGGGGACCACGAGGGGTCTGCACCCGGCACAGCCCCCCCACGCCTCCCCCCATGGCCCGGGGCGCCCCGCCGGCGTGGTCATCGGGTCAGTGGGGAAGGCGGGCCGGGGCAGGGCAGGGGTACGGGGTGAGGGCTCGGGGTCTGGGGGGCCAGGGGCCGGCTGGAGGGCTCCGGCGGGGAGGAGGGGGGCCAGCGCCGGCAGGCAGGAATGGCGCCTGGGCCAGGTAGTCCTTCTTCAGAAAGGCTTCATGCAGCAGGTCCTCCAGCAGCGGGTGGTGGTTGAGGATCTTGAGCGTGGGTGCCGTGCTCACAAAGCGAGCCTCTGCCTCCCGCTCTGCAGGCGTGGGCAGCGCTGTCGGCTCCACCTCAGCGCTGTCCCCAGTCTTCCTCTCCAGCCCGTTGAAGCCTGGAGGGAGGAAAGAATGTGGGACTGATGCTGTGTTGGGGACTGACAGGGAATGGGGTACTGGTGATGCACCAGGGAGTGATGCTTTGTCACACACCAACACTGCCCTCAGGGGCACTTGGGACTAACACCTGGACATGGACTGATGCTGTGTCAGCTATGGATGCAGCTCTGGGGAATGATGAACCACGACTTCCCCACGGACCAGCCCTGCACCACAGGCCAGTGCTGCTCCAAGGACTAACTCTTCCCTGCACACCAATATTGCCCCAAAATTGGGATGGCAAACAACTCATCAACCACATGCAGTGGGACTGACACCCTCTCCCCAGCACACCCTTCACTGGGGCAGCCCTGGCAATTAAGCTGTGGCTAATTAATGCACATCTGCAGCTTTGTACCACGTGAAGGGGTGCCCTCTCCTCCTGCCCTGATGGGGACAGCCCTGGGATTGGGTGTCCCTGATCACAGATTATCCTTCTCCACAGAGGTGGCCGTGCTGTGCCAGTTCCCCAGTGACTGCACATTTCTAGGGTGCAGACAAACAGGTGATTACCATGACTGCCATAGCTGCACCAGGAATGTCACCAGACCCTGGACACCGGGACCCTGCTCCAGACCACCAATGCAATGAATCTGTGAGAGCGCAGCTTCTTTCTGAGCAGTGTCAATCTGCAGGAGACCCCCACCCCATCAATGCTCCCCCCTCTCTCACCCACAACCACAGGGATTCCCTTGTCACAGCCCCATGACCCTCCCAGGCATTAGTCCCTGAGCAAATCCCCAGCATGCCCAGCCCAGCCGCTTACAGCCTTTAGACCAAAAATAAAAGAGAATTTAATCAGCCCTAATGAGTCACCCAGCATCTCCCGCTCCTGGATCTGGCACAGCACCGTCCCTTCTCCTGCTGGGCACAGCTCAGTGTCCCCAGCCCCGCCGTGCCACGGCAGAGGGGATGCCGTGGTGACACCCAGCATCCCTGTGAGACCCCGGTGTGGGGCACGGGGCCACGGTAGCGCGTGGGCACGTCTTGCCGCCGTGCACAGGCACTGATGACACGATACTGCCAATTACCGGGTAATTATCCCTATCCGTAGCAGGGCAGGGCCCCGCGAAGATTAATTACTCTGCAACTGCTGCTTTTAAGGGACTATTAAGAGACATTATCTTGGGTGTGCAGCGTAGTGGGGAGCTGCTGGGTGCTGGCAGGCATCCTCACACCCCTGCTACCCACCCCGTGCCCCCCACCACCCCCTGCCATCACCCCGGGACAACCATGACACCCTGGGTGAAGAGGCACAGAGGGGACACCTGCCCACACCAGCCCAGAGAGGTTTACTTGCCCCCCAGCAAGGCCAGAATTATATTTTAATAGGATCCATTTATTAGAACATAAAAGTTAATGAGTTTATACTGAAGGGCGCCAAAATCTCCGTTAGGCTTTAATAGCAGATTAGTCCTCGGGGCTGGGTCCTGCACTGCCACCACTGCCCCACGCAGTGAAGGCTGGGCTAGAGATGCCCACCCAGCCCCCTGGACACTCCTGTCCTTGGGCATCTCACCTGCCCAGAGTGCTGGGGGGCACGGTGGTCCCCATGGAGGATACCGGGTAAGGCCAGGCCTCACAACAAGGATCCTACAACATGTCCCAGCTGGATACTCTGCACCCTGGGCTGGGTGTTGGCACCAGGCACTGCCCTGGGCTCTGTGGTGCTCTGGGTACTACAGGATGCTCTTGGCACCAGGGGATGCTTGGGACTGGGGATGCTCTTGACCATCAGGGGGTGCAGGATGCTCAGGACGCCGTGGGAAGGCTGTGGATGCCCAGCTGCTGCCACCCATGCCCCGCGAACACCACAGGATTAGAGCCTCCACCTCCACAGATGTCTCTAAGCAGCTTATCTCCAGTGCCACAGCTATGTCCCTCCCATGTCCCCAAGGTGACCAGGGGCTGCTGACATGGGACTGGCCGCCCAGCACACACCGCTCTGGGCCCTGGCACCCAGCAGGGACCCTACTGAGCTCAGGGTGGGCAAAGGGACTGTCAAGTCCCCCGTAGCCCTGTGCCTGTTGGGGTCGCTTGGCACGCTGGCCATGTCCCCACAGCCTCAGCCAGGACGGGGTCCTAATCCCTCCCATTGGCTTTGTTGGGTGGGAGTTTATTAACAGCAGCCGGGAGATGCCAGAGACTAATCCGGCTGTGGCGGGCGGAGGCCCCCTCGGCGGGAATCGATGCTGCCTGCTGTCGCAAATAAATAAATAAGGCGGCACGCGGCCGCCCAGGGAGCACCGATCGATGCTGCCCGCCAAGAAAGCAATAACAGAGTGCCCGGCTCAGGGAGGGGACAGGGCAGGGCCCCCGGTGGCCCCAGGAGCATCACAGCGCCGTGGCACCGTGGTGTTCCATGCCTCAGTTTCCCCATCTGTAGGAGGGGGCAGGCAGGAGGTGCAGACAGCCTGATGCCTGGCATGGGGTGAGGGCAAGGGCTGGGCCTCACAAGATTCTAGGTTTATTTTCCAATTTAAAATCCAATCTGGCTTTGCCCCCATGGCCAGGGCCGGCAGCCGTGATGAATGAGCTGTCAGGCAGCCGACGCCACGCTCCCCCACCCACAGCCTCCCTGTCCCACGGCCCCCAGCCCCTGAACCACCCCCAGCTCCCACAACAAGCACAGGAGAGGGAACGCACCCTGTTGATGCCAGATCTCTATCTGTCGCCCACCCTGGTGGCCCTGGGGATGCCAAGCAGGGAGCAGGGCTTGCTTTCAGGTGTGAATGCAGCGTGGGCAGGAGCCAGCAGGGAATACAGGTGGGTGCAGGTGGTGGGTGGGCAGGTGTAGGCAGCGTGGGAATGCAGGCATTGTCGGGATGCAGGCAGGGGTGGGTGTGAGCAGGCAGGAGCACGCAGATTGTGTGAGGGTGCCGGCAGGGGCGGGTGGGCACAGGACTGTGCAGCCAGCTCCTCTGCCACCTAGGTGACACCACTGCCACGCAGACACACTGCTGGAACCCAGCATGGCAAGCTGGCACCTCTGCTGGCATCCACCTCCTGCTGCCCCACGGCCACCTCCACCCTGACACTGTCAGTGACCCCAGATGCCCACGGCCAAGCTGGGACTGTTAGAGCAGCTGGAGCAGGCACCCAAGGGGCTACCCTGCTGCCCGGGGACACCGCTGGCGAGTGTGGCCGCCAGCCCTGGCAGCTATCGGAGGAGCTCGGCTTTAATATTCATGGCAGCGCTGGCGGGGAAGCGTTTGACCTTGTATGTTTTGCAATTCTCCTTGAATTGAACAGTCATTTACCCGCTGACACATGTCACATCACCGCAACCGGTTCCCTGGAGCATCGCGGCGGCCGAGCGCCGGCTGACACACCGAGCACCCCGACACCGGGTGGGCAAGAGGCCGGGAGCCCCCATCCCTGGGGTTTTCCTCCCTTCCCATCCCCAGCGGATGCCAACGGTGCCCTTGTCCCCTCCTCGCCACTCGCAGCCCATGTAATCCCCCTTCCCCATTCTCCCTGCGGAGCTAATGGGTTTCTACAGCAATTTCCCCGCGTGGCAGCAGCGGTGATAAATTGTATGTCTGCTGCTATTTCAGACCCAAGCGCTGTGTGGTGCCATGTCCCCCCTCCCTGGGCTGACAGCACCCAAATCAGCCCCTCCAGCCCCTCCCCCAGGATTTCCTGTGATGGATACCCCACTGCTGGGCAGCAGCCGCTCTGTGCCACCCCCACAGTGCCCACGGTGTGGGTGCCAGGTCCCCATGGAGCTCTGTGCAAGCTCTGGTCTCCCCCAGGAACCAGCACAACTCGCTCTCCTGGGTGGCAGAGGGGTACCCAGCCCTCGGGGCACCCCTGCGTGCTGGGGGTGGCTGCCCAGTGTGGGCAGGAGTCAGGCAGGGTGAGCAGGACCACGCTGCCCACCCAGCTCCCATCTCCCCTTCCCTCCGCCCACTGCCAGAGACAGTAATTGAAATCGGTTGCGGGAGGCGAGCGAGAGCTGCTTGTCGGGCTCTGCGTTGGGCTGCTCAGCCATGTCATCCTTCCTGCAGACACCATTCCCTCCCATCGCCGCCTGCTCCCGCCAGTGCCAGCATCTCAGCTGCCCCCAGCACTGTGTCCCCTCCAGCCAGCCCCACACCCTGCCACAGCACCGCTTTTCCTAGAGGATGAACCATCCAGTTCTGGGAACCACTGAGAGCTGATTCTACAGCCAACATTCCCCCTTACTGCCACCCTCTAGGGCATCTGGGGACCACCAGAGCCTGCCCTGCCCAAGCATCACCTCACCCAACACCAGCTGATCTGGCATTTCAAGCACCTCTCTCCATTTTCACAGGGTCAGAGCAGCGCTCTTGCAGCTGATTAATATTTGATCCCTTCAGCACAGCTCGTTACTGCATTTAAATTATATATGTAATAATTCCTACTGGCACAGCGAGCGTGAGGCTGGCTCCTGCCGCTTCTCCCGCAGGCTGGGGGTCGAGTGGATCCCCAGCCTTGGCCAACTGGAACCCCTGGCACGTTGGAGGGTGTGATGAGCAGTGCCAGGTCTCAGCACAGGGCGGGCTGGCAGAGAGCCAGGCAGATAGAGGCATCCCCAGCTGCCTCTGAGGGGTCCAGGCAGCCCCTTCACCCACCCGAGGGTGTCACGAGTGCTGGTCCTCCAGTTGTCCCCATCTCCCCGGCAGCAAAAGGAAGGGATGCTGCCACTCCCGAGCTCCTGCCTCTGACTGGAGGGAATCCATTACCTCCCTGGTTATAGGCAGCTTTCAGAGGCAATCTTTCAATTGTGCGCATTTAAAGAATTGATTGGAGGCGAAATTATCCTCTCCCGTCAGAGCCACTGGAGACACAACTTCATCCGCCTCCCCTGGGGGCTGTTGGTGTTCCCAGGGGACCCCACAGCCCAAGTCCACCTCAGCCCCACCCTGGCAGGGGCTGCACACAGGGAGTGACATCCCCAGGAGCCCTGTGCCAGCCGGGGGGTCCCACCAGCAGCACAGAACAGGGAGGGTTTTCTATTCCTCCAAACCAGGCCTGGGGGTGCCCTTGTCACACCCTTGCCCAAGCCTCTTTCCACCCCATTTTCCCCCACATTCCCACTGCCCTGGCTCTGCCTGGCAGCCCTGCCTGGCACAGCACCCTGTGCCGAATTCATCCCCGCCGCTGCAAACCCACAGACGATCCCTGCGGCAATCAGGCTCCCTGGCAATGGTGGGGGTGGTTGGCTCAGCCGGCGCCCCACATCCCCGCGGGACAGCCCTGCCCTCCCGCTCCCTGGCTTAAGAGTATTATCCAGATAATCCTGGCCTGGCGGCACGGCAGCGTGGCGGTGACGAACTCCTCCGAGGCACGCAGGGCACGAGCACACGCGCCGTTAATTACTGGAGCAGCCTCCTGCCTCCTTCCCCAGCCCCCTCCTCACACCGAGACCCCAGCCAGCACCCACACCCCCAGGGACACCGTGTCCCCCAAATGCATCATCCCTCTGGGCACAGTGCACCTGGCTGATGCTGGATGGGGGCACAGCCAGGGCCTGTGCCCCCTGCCACAATCCATGCTGCTTCCCAAAACCCCAGGCTGCGAGGGTGCCAAATTACCAGAACCTCCCTTCAGCGTGGCTAAGATGACCCCCACAAAAAATACCTGGCCTGCCATAGCTTTGGAAGCTGGGGAGAGGGGCTGCAGTGGGGCAGGGTTGATGGAGCTGTGCCTGGTAACTCAGCTACACCAGTGCCATGGGGTCCGGACCCCACTTTCTGCTGGGGCAAATCCCTGTGGACACCAGGGGCTGGTGGTGCCCCACAGCTGGGGCAGGGGAGGGACAGGATCAGACCCTGCATTGACACCACTCAGAGGGCATCACCAAGCTCCTTAGGCTGGATGAGGGGTCCAAGATGCCCTGTCCCCATGTCCCTCAGTCCCGTGGCTCGTCCCTATCGTGCACCAGCCCGCTGATGCCAAGTCAAGGCCACAGTGACACTGAGCATGGCAGCGCTGCATGGAACCCAGGGTGCTGCCTGGGAGCCCTGCCTGATGGAGGACAGGGAGCTTGGGGTCTGAGACTCACAGGCAGCTCCCAGCACATGATGGGGGGCTTCAGGATGGACACGACCTCATGGGTCCCACCCCTGGAAAAAGCTCAGCACCTCCCGGGGCATCCCTACTTTTAAGACTCTGGGAAATGCACATGCAGAGTTTAATTAACTTTATTGATATTCAGAAATTAGGGGACTGACTAGGGGTAATTGCTCATTAGAAATCATTAAACTGACACAGTAAGCATCAACCTCCCTTGGGGGAAACCTCCCCTGTCCAGGGCCCTGCTCCCAGGACAGAGCCAGAGACAGGGACCCTCCATTCCAGCTTTGCTGCTCCCCAGCAGGGCAAGAGATGGGGATGCCATGGCATTGCCCCACTTCCTGTCCCCATCCACTCCCTTTCCCAAGAAAGACGGCTGTGGCAGCAGCCCCAGGCGGCAGAGAGAGCTGGGAATAGCAGCGGGCGCAGGGCCACGGCGCCCTTCCCCGGCTGGGCTCCGCTGCCAGATGGGGAGTTTATGTAACTCCCCGCACGGCTGCTGCCTGCAGCCGGTGCCCACATCCCGCATCCCACCGGGGCCAGCAGCGCTGGACCACCACCCGCCCATCGCCCCATGCATGGCCACACTGGTGCGAGGCACCCCAATCCCTGACAGGTCTGCCCAAGCCTTGGAGGGTCCCCAATCCTATTTTCGGGGCAGCGAAGCCACGAGGCATCAAGGCTGCCGGTGCCCCATGGGCGGCAGAGCCAAGGAGCCGAGCTGGGTGTTGGCTGCTTTCCTTGGTGAGGACCACCACCCGCCACCCTTATGTCCCCCGTGTCCCCCTCGGAGCTGAAGGGTCACCCCAAGCGGGAAGAGAGGGGGAAAGAACGAAAATGCCCCCAGTGCTCCCCACCCGGCAGTGAGGATCGCACGGAGGGATCGGCTCACGACACAGCCAGCCCGAGGGTGACTCGAAGGGCTCGGTGACCCGGGAGCCTGCCCGCCGTGCCTGCCCAGCCCCCGGTGCAGCGATGCTTCCCCCCCACCCCCTGCCGCCGGTAACACCGCCGGTAACACCGGCAGAGGGGCTGCCGCCGGAGCCTGTCGGGGGCGGCGTTGCACCAGCCCGGCTGCAAAGCGCTGTGCGCGTCCCCGGAGAGGGTGGCGGTGGGGCGGATAACGGAGAGCGGGGATTCTCGGTTCACCGGGGGGAAACGGGGAGCGACCCCACCGCACCGGGGGGACGAGCACGAGTTGGCAAAGTTTGGCGGCGGCGGAGGAGGGTTGAATCCACCCGGTACCGAAGGGCGGTCGGTGTGCACGGCGGGGGTGACCCGGGGTGTCGGCCGGCGCTTACCGTGTGCCGGGGCGCGGAGCAGCGCGGCGAGGAGCGGCAGGAGCAGCGCGGGCGGCGGGCCCATGGCCGGCGGCGGTCAGCACCGCGGACAGCTCCGCTGCGGGCGGCGGCGGCGGCGGCGGCGGCGGCGGCGCCCCGAGCGGCGCCCGCCGATACCGGGGACGGCGGAGGGGGGGGCCCGTAATGCTCCGAGCGCGGCGCACACCAATCCAAGGAACGGGGGGGCTCTCCCCGCCTCCCCCTCGGCCCCCCCCGCCGTAATGCTCCGAGCGCGGCGCACACCCAATGCCGGGGATGCGGGGGGGGGCTGTGCCCGCCTCCCCCTCAATCCTCCCCCCGCCGTAATGCTCCGAGCGCGGCGCTCGCCGATGCCGAGCTCAGGGCGGGGGGTGGCCGTAATGCTCCAAGTGAGGCGCTCGCTAATTCCAGGGGCGATGAGGGGGGGTCTCCCCCCAGCCAGCCCTGGCCGTAACTCTCCGAGCGCGGCGCCCTCCGATCCTGCAGGCTGGGGGGCTCCTCCCTGCTACCCCACCCCCACGCCGTAACTCTTCGAGTGAGGCGCCCGCTAAAGCTGGAGACGAAGGTTGGGGGAGGGGGATCGCCTAACCCCCCCGTTCCTCCCCGAATCCCGGCAAACCTCCAGGGTGGGAGCCGCCGAGAGGTGTGGGAAAGGCGCTCGGTGCTCACCTCACCGTATCCTGCCTCTCCACCCTCCAGAACTCTCACCACAACCCCCCGCTCCAGGCTGCCCTTCCCTAAATACCCCAAATTAGGGCTGGGCTCCTCATCTCACAAAACAGAGACACACGGACCCGGAGCAGCACAGAGGGGCCGCTATTCTTTATCGTGAGGGTCCAACACCCTCCCCAGCCCCCTGCCTAGGGGTCCCGGAGGGCAGCCAGCCCTGCAGTGGGCAGATGGTGCTGGCACCGGCACCGAGCAGCTCCATGTTGGCTGATGGACGGCTCTTGCGGGTGTTAAAAATATTTAAAAACCCAGCTCTTTGTTTAATAACCCCCTCCCCATCCCTGCAAAAGCCCAGATGGCTTCTCCTCGCCGGATCCCCCGCAGCCCGGCCAACCCCGCTGCACACACGGCCCACGCAGCCAGCTCCAGTGGGGGTTTAATTTCAATCCCAGGTCCTGCCTTGCTGACATGCATCACTCCTGCCATGGAGAATGGCATGGCTTGGCATGGGGAGCCGAGAGCAGAGCAGCAGTCACATGGCATGGGCTGTGTGCCACCAACCCCGTGGCACTGTCTGCTGTGCCACCAGCCCCACGGCTGGGGTGGGAGCAGGGATGGAAGCAACGCTGGGATCCCTCTTATCCCGGGGGTGCTGCCGGCTCTCCTGCAAAGCACTTTCAGCTCTAAACCCAAAACTTTGATCCGCCGGTAGCACCATCAATGTTTAATGCAGCAAAGCCCTGGTAGGGCTCGGGAGATGAGCATTTTGAGGCCAAATTGAAGTTTCTAATATTATGGTATTCAAATAATTTTAATCTGCCTGATGCTTCCCCAGGCACGTACCTGGACTGCTAATGAGGGGCTGCCTTCAGCCGCCGTTGGTTTTGACAGAAAACAAACAATCCTTTGCTGGTGCCATCAAAGCTTTGGGAATTGTGAGGTTTGGGGTGGAAAATGGGGGTGAATGTGCAAGGAGGCAGCATGTTGTGGCTGGGAGAGAAAGATGCCGTGTTCCCCTTGGCTCCCTGAGGAGCAGCATTGCTCCCTAATTCTTTTTTAAGTGTTGGTTTGTGCTTGGTGAAAAATGAGGCCAGCACAGATGGATGATGGGATATTGGACAACTTCTGCCCCAATGCACAGGGCACAGAAAGGGTGCAGTGGGTGCAGAGTACAGGACCTATCAAGCTGCATCTGATCCTTGCCCAGCCTTGGCCAAATTCCCCACTTGCCCAGTGCCACGTGGATCTGAGCTGGGGCAACTCCCACAGGCTGTGCCAGGCGATTCCCCAAGCCCCCATTTCCCCCTCCCCACACCATTTCCAGCCCTGAGTTTTCCCATCCATCCACCCAGCCCACACAGAGAATATTTCATTTTTACTGAGCTCTCCTGACCCACGCCGGCTGCTTAGGGAAATGGATTTCTTGCTGCCACAAGCATTGTCTCCAGTTAATATAAACCCAGATGAAGAGGACATGGCAGGGATGATGGAGACCCTTGCACAGGGCTGGGGGGACCCCCAGAAATTCACCCTAAGGCAAGTTGTGGTCCTGCAGCTGCTTTTTGGGGTCTGGGGGTGCAAACCTCCCCGATGCCTGGGATCAGCCTTGGCTGGGGTCATCTGTGGAATGAAAGCAATGGCCTGAGGGGTCCCACAGAGCCCTGGGTATCCCACCAAAGGTCTCACCACCTCTGTAACTTCACAAGTGAAGCTTTTCAATCCCTTCTATTACCACACTGCTAACAGGAGAGGAGTTCATTTTCACCATTTAACGTTTCACGGATAATTAATTATTCTTCATCTTTCCAGCAAAAAAGGAAGAGCAAGTAGAGGGGCTATTCAAAGCAAAAAAAAAAAAGCCAGCTGAAACCCAGGGAAATTGCTGAATTATTTGTAACATCAAAGGCGTGCGAGGATGTGCTGATTTAATGGAGCCCTGTGAGATGCAGAGCCCTGGGCATCACAGTGATGCTGAGACTGAGATGCACTCATTGCAGTAGTGGTCATGGACAGTGGGGTGAATGAGGGGTCTGGGGGGCACCCCAACCTCTGCCTGTGCTGCCCATCCTCCTCCTCTCACTTCCCCATCACTGTGATTTGCCAGTTCTGCCTTTGCATGATGTTGGGGTGACCAAGTGGGGGCCTCCAGTGCTCCCCGATGCTTCATTCATCACCAGAGGCAAGTGGCAAAATAAATAATGATATTTAACATTTTGTAATAACGACAATTAACTAGTAAATAATGCCTTTTACACTGCAGAAGCCAGAGTGAATTAATTCCCCTAATTATCTGTCAGGCAGCGTGGGGCAGTGGTGGCAGTGGGCAAAACTGGCAGCCCTTGCCTGTGTTATCCCCTCCCCTGAGGCATTGCTCAATGTTCCCAAACCCCAAATCACACCCCAAAATTTTGCAGATTTGCAAAATCCACCATGGGGCTCCGTGTCGCATCCTGGCAGCTCTGGTGAGCCCTAAATCACCCCTATCTCCTGTTCAAAAAACAACAACAAAAGATGGCAACAAAATGGTTTATGGCTGTAATAAATTGTGCTGGAGTTAAAAAAACCCTGTTTGCCTGGAAGCAAGGGGGGGTTTCCCTTTGTCACACAAAGGGAAGCCCTGTGTCCCACCTCAGCCAGAGCCAGCAGTGACCAGTGAAGAGCTAAAGGGGGATTTATTGGACACAATTTTTCTTCACATCTATCCCACCCACTTGCTCTGATCTGGTGGGACCAGGTGCTGGTTTTGAAGGAAAAATGGGGATGCTCCTGCCCAGCCAGCCCCACAGGGTAGGAAGGATGTCGCCCCTGTGTCCCCATAGGGCCGGCAGGTGGCCAAGGCTCCACCACCCTTGGCTGGACTCTGCCCCGTTCCTCCCCTTGGCTCACCTCCCAGTGGTGACAGTGACAGGAGCAGGGACGAGGACAGACATGGCTGCCCCAAGCCAGCCCCAGAAAGCCACCTACGATGTCATCGTCATCGGGGCTGGCATCCAGGGCTCTTTCACTGCCTACCACCTGGCCCAGCGCCACAAGGACACTCTCCTGCTGGAGCAGGTATGGTGACCTCATTCTGCCATGTCCCCAGCCCCAACAGGCTGCGGTGGGTGCCTGCAGACCTGGCTGCCCTCCGCCACGGCATGGAGCAGAGCTGCTTCTGGGACTACAATCCCCAGTGCCAGGACACCCTGTCCCTCATGCCAGGACCCTCATGTCCCCGGTGTCAGCACCTTCTCATCCCCAGTGCCACTGAAGGACTCACGTCCCCAGCACCAGGACCCCCATGTCCCCAGCACCAGGCCTCCAATTTCCTGCTGTTTCCCGGTGCTATGGTTGACAGGACAGGCTGTGTGCCCAGGTGCCCTTTGTCGCACAGCACAGGTGCCCATGGGGCTGACAGGGTCACCCCCCTGTCCTCTGTGTCTGTGTGTCTGTGGTCACCCCCCTGTCCTCTGTGCCCCACAGTTCCTCCTGCCCCACTCTCGGGGCAGCTCACACGGGCAGAGCCGCATCATCCGCAGCGCCTACCCCCAGGAGTACTACTCCCGCATGATGCCCGAGAGTTTCCGCCTCTGGCATCAGCTGGAGGCTGAGACCGGCACCACCCTCTACAGGTGATGGGGACAGGGACTGGGGGCGGTGACCTTCGGGCGGGATGCGGCTTCCTTGGCGGGCAGCTGCCAGTTCCTGGTAATTTATGGCGCTCCATGAAGGGAATGTCATTAAGGAAATGAGCATCCAAATGATCCTCCGGTGCGGGAGTCAAGGCTGATGGTGCTTGCTGTTTTAATGGGGGAGAGTGTCCAGACCCTTCCCATGCACCTCACCCCAACCACTCTTCCCTTGTCACCCACATCCCACTGCGGGGTACCCCAGCACATGCCCATCCCAAACATCACTGGTGTCACCGTGCCTCAGTTTCCCCCGGGGGCAAAGCAAGCGGGGGGGCTGTGCAGAGAGGGGGAGCAGGGCGAGCTGACGTGACTGGTGCGATGCAGCCAGACGGGACTGGTGGTGCTGGGGCCGCCGGGAGAGCCGGAGCTGGAGGGATGCAGGCGCAGCCTGGGTGTTGACCAGGTCCTCGATGCCGAGGCGCTGGCCCAGCGCTTCCCTGGCTTCCAGCTCCAAGCTGGCCAGGTGGCCGTGGTGGACAGCACTGCCGGGGTGCTCTTCGCTGACCGGGCACTGCGGGCAGTGCAGGTAGGTGCTGCTGAAGGGATGGGATGATTTGGGATGGGATGGGGGTCCCCTGGCTCCATTCTTGCAGCCACCTCCCTTCACCCTCCCCACTCAGGAGGTCTTTCGCCGACACGGGGGCACCCTGCGGGATGGGGAGAAGGTGCTGCGCATCGAACCTGGGGCCACTGTCACTGTCACCACCACTGCTGGGGTGTACAAAGCCCCCCGGCTCATCATCACGGCTGGAGCCTGGACTGGTGCCTTCGTGGAACAGCTGGGTCTCCGCCTGCCACTGCAGGTAAGGGTTGGTGGCATAGGGTGGGTGACACAACCATGGCCAGAACTAATGGAGTGATTCCAGCCCCTGCGAATTGACGTCTGCTACTGGAGAGAGAAGCAACCTGGGAGCATTGGCTTGGGCAGTGTCGGTCCCTGCTTCTTGACCCTGGGGCTGAGCCAAGCCCCCCATGGCATCTACGGCCTGCCCTCCATTGAATACCCAGGGCTGATGAAGGTGAGCAGGGCACAGCTCAGGGTGGGGGGATTCCTTAAGCAGCCCACCATGACCAGTTGTCCTCCAGGTGTGCCACCACCATGGCTGTCCCACCGACCCAGACAAGCGGGATCAGGCCCTCTCGAGTCCTGCCCGCCCTGACATTGCCATCTTGAGCAGCTTTATCAGCAGCTATCTGCCCGGGCTGGAGACCCAGCCGGCCGTGATGGAGACCTGCCTCTACACGGTGAGACCCCCCCAGGGTGTGGATCCAGGCATCTGGGGTCCTGAGCCCTCCCCCCACCCCAAGATGGATCCCACCCTGTCCCCTCACCTTCACACCCTGGCTCCCCAGAACACTCCAGATGAAGATTTCATCCTGGACCGGCACCCCAAGTTCAGCAACATCGTCATTGGTGCTGGCTTCTCAGGTAGGCAAGGGCAGCCAGCGCCAGGACCCAGCATCCCAGAGCTGTCCGGGGCCATGGGGATTATTGTGTCCCCCCCTTCCCTCTCCTTCCCACAGGCCATGGGTTCAAGCTGGCGCCAGTGGTGGGGAAGTTGCTGTGTGAGCTGAGCCTGGGCGAGGAGCCATCCTACAACATGGCCCATTTCGCCATCACCCGCTTCCCCGGTGTGCTCGTGGCTGCACTGTAGGTGTGGGGCTCTGGATGTGCCTCCATGGCATTGCACTGAGCTGTAGCTATGTCCCTGCACCCCAACGTCCTTCCAGCCAGTGAGCCTCCATCCCCATGTATCTCTATCTCCCTGCACCCTGGGGAGTCCCAATATGCAGCACTCCTCCAACCCCACACCCCAGACACTGTGCACCCCCATATCCCCATATTCCACCATCCCAGTACCTCTGCATCCTTGCTTCCTCCCCACATCCCTGCATCCTGGTACCCTGCCTCCCCACATCCCAGCATCCCCGTGTCCCTGCATCCCAGCATCCCCCATGCCATGCGGTGCCAAGCCATCTCTACCGAGCACCCACTCCTGGGGAACAAATTAAGAAGCTTTGTCAGCCTCATGAAGATGGAGCTGGAGCAGCGCGGAGAGACACACTCGCTTAGGAGTCAAGTTAAATGTTTTAATGTTAAATGTGCCATTTTATTATCATTAGATCGCTCCCACTTAATGAAAGCGCATTAGCGCAGCGTGGCTTTATGGCAGTGAGCACCGAGCTTGGCCTTTGTGCTTCCAAGAGATGGTGGGGAAAGGGAAGCAACCTGGTTTGCCAAGGAGTGTGGGGGGTTCCGGGGCTGTGGGGGTTCCTGGGGTGGGTGCAGGGCACAGCACATGGCACGGGGACAGCACATGGCCAGGCTGAGCCGTGCAGGCGGCCAGCAATGCACATCATCATCTCCTCTGCACTAATTATTTAACGCCGGCAGGCAGAGGCTCTGTCCCGCTGCTCATCTGCATATTTATGAAGATTGATAAATGATTCAGCACTGGCACCCACAAGGGCTTTCCCCCCCCCTCCCCTCCCCAGCACCCATGGGTGCAGCAGGCTCAGGGAAGAGGCTGGACTTGGCCTTTCCATGCAAACCCACATCCTTGCTGGGGCTGGATCCATTCCACCAGACCTTTCCACCATGCAAACACCCCCCCAAAACGGGGAGACCCCCCAGGCACATGGAGCAGGCAGCAGCCGGTATCACCAGCCAGAAATGACGTTTATTTTCATACTGAAAGTAAAGGGGGTGGGGGAGGATGCACAGCTGGGCTAGTGCAAAACAGCCAGGCAGAGGTGGGGGGCTGGGGGGTGACAAAAACCCAGGTGGGCACGTGGGACCCTGTCCCCATGTCCCCTTCCCGACTGCCGGGCGGCTACTCCCCAGGGCCCGGCCAGCGAGAGACGTCTTTGGCTCAACTAAAAGGGGTGTAAGAGGACGGCAGGGTGCCGAACGGGGGAGTTTAAGTTATAAAACAAGGAGCCAGCAGGCACTGAGGAATAAATCCAGGGTGCCGGAGCAGCCGACTCCGCCGCCAAGGACAGACAGGAGGTGGGAGGGCAGGGGGTGCAGCCAGCGAGCCGGCCGGGCTGCTCCCCCCATGGCTGGAGCCGGGGGTTGGCTGTGTGTGTCCCCCCACCCCGCGTTGAAGAAATACCGGCTGCCCGCGGCGGCCCCTGGAGCTGAGCGTTCCCAGGGCGGTGGGAAGTGTTGGTGGGGGCTAGGCGGGGGTCTCGGCAGCCCGGCTCTCTGCCTCGCTGGCACTGGGGGAGCTGCGGGAGGAGCGGCGTGTGCTGTCCCCGGCGTCCTGCTCGTCGTCCCATCTGTCGTAGGTGAAGGTGTGCCGGGAGCTCGTGGGGCTGTGGGGGAGAGCGGGGTTAGTGGGGGTCACGGCGGGCTCCTTGTCCCCAGCGTGGCTTGGCTGCTGAGCACAGCTCCCCTCCGGCTGCAGCGGGAGCTGCGGTGAGCCAGCACGATGGCAGCCAGCTGGATGGAGCCTTGATTGCCTCCTTTTTTATTCTTTCCGAGATATTTGGGACATGCCTCACTGCAAACAGCTCCTCGCTGTGCTGAGCTGAGCCCCTGCTCTGCAGTGGGGCTGAGCTGAGCCTGCCCAGGAAAAGGCTCATGGCCATGGATGCCAACATCAGCATTCCCAGACAACCTGACCGAGGGTCCATATTGTACCCAAGCCCAGGGGTCAGTGCTGGGTTGTTGCTCCCCTGGTACCCCATGATGCCTTCCCTGCCCCCGGGACAGATAGCCAACGGCGACCACATTTCCCTCTTTCCCTTCCTCCAGCCATTCTCTTATAAAAGCCACCAGAAAGGATGGAGCCTGCTCTGAAACCGCTGCCGGCGAGTCCCAGCAAACCCTCCCCTCTGCATCAAACAGCGTGCAGAGCTCCAAAGATCTGCAGATTGAGGCCATTCACACCCTGAATTCGCATCACAGGCACCCAGGAGGGCACAGAGCAACTCTGAGCTCCAGTTGCCCACCGTGGGTCCCACCCCACAGGTAGCTGCCTCCCCCCATGCTCACACAGCAATGGGTGCATGTTAGTATCCCTTCCACTCCCCTCCGCTCCCGGGGCGAGCAGGATGCTGTGCTGCCCATCAAACCCTTAAATTTCCTCAAGGAATAAATCCAGATGTGTCCTGGCCGGTGGCTGGGGAGCCAGGAAGGGATTAGCACTTCCTGGCGTCCCGCAGCTGTTAATCCTGAACACGCTGCGTCCTGGCAGCACGGGCAGCTGCTGGTCCCGCTGCGGCCATGCCGGGGATCTCCCCACGGATGGAGATGCGTTGGGGATGCCCTGCAGCACCCCAAAAGCAGACCTGCTGCAGGCACAGAGGTGTGCCCATCCCAGGATGCCCCATCCCGGAAGAGGTGAACTCCATGTCCGGAGTCGGGAGAGGGTTAGGGCGAGCGGTTAGTGGCACACGGGGAGGTTCATGCTGCACGGCACACACCACTCCCACCTCCTGCCTCAGTCGCTCTCGGGACGGTACAGGTACTTCATCATCAGGCTGTCCACCTGCTTCTTTCGCTGCTTCTCCTCCTTCTTGCCCCGGGCAGGACGTTTCGGCTCCTCACCCCCCGCCGCCCGCGGGCCCTTCTTGACGCTGGAGGTGCTGCGATAGGAGCTGGTGGAGCCGGAGGAGGACTCGGAGGAGGAACTGGACTCGGATGATGACTCCTGCTTCTTCTTCTTCTTCTTGGATTTCTTCTTGCTTTTCTTGGCACGCTTCTTGGAGCTCTTCCTCTTCCGCTCCTCCTCCTCGTCAGAGGAGCCCGAGCTGCTGCGGCAGCGGCAGGTGTGCCGGGAGAAGTCGAGGGCGGATGCGGAGCGGCGCAGGCTGCCGGACGGGCGGTCAGCGGCGCCCAGAGGGGCCGCGCTCCGGACACTCCTGACACTCCGGCCGTCGTCCCCTGAGTCGGCCTCGGGGCTGGAGCAGCCCCTGGCTCGCAGCGGGCGGTAGCTCAGCACCTCTTGGATGGCGGCTTCCAGGTCGGGGTCGAGGTAGGAGCGATGCCGCACGGGACGAGCGTCCCCAGGACCTTCCTCCTCGGAGGCCGCGCTGCGGGGCCGTGGGGGCACAGAGAAGCTGCGCCCCAAGAGGGGCTGCCCGCGGGACCCCTCATCCACCTCATCCAGGCGGCTGCGGGCCAGGGAGAGCCGCGATTCCGGACGGCCCTCGGGCCCCCCGCGCCGGCTCCGCAAGCTGCCAGGGCTGGAGAGGGCGAAGCTCAGCACCGAGCACCGCTCGTCCCCATCGTCGCCATCCTCCAGCCCGCGCCAGGAGGCGGAGGAGACGCGGCTCACTGGGGCGGAGGCGACGGAGGCGACAGAGGCTTTCTCCACGTCGGTGGCCGAGAGGGACCACCGCTTGTCCAGCCCTTGGCGAGCCCGGCCGCTGGCGTCGGCGAAGGCGCGGGCGATGACGGCCGCCCGGTCCTGGGGCTCGCCGCCTCGGGCAGACCTGCGCGGAGGGCGCTCGGGGGAAGGCGGCCGCTCGCCCAGGGCGCTGAACAGCGTCTGCTCATCCCCGCGGCCGCCTATGGAGTCCTTGAGGCCCGGCCGCTTCCTGTAGCTGAGGGAGCTCAACACCGACACCGGCCGCTCCTCGGGCTCGGGGCCGTCCGGCGGGGCTGACCTGTGCCGCGGCACCGCAGCCCCGCACGCAGCGGGGAGACAAGAGAGACATGGAGATGAGCGGGAGAAGGAGGGAGCCGGCGAGGCGGCCTCGGCAATTTGCGTCAGCGGGAAATGGCATAGTGGAAAAATGTCATGTAAATGTGGGAATTGTTCTAGCCCAGCATTCTGATTCCCCTTTAAAGTGTTGCCTTCAATTTATTTCATTGTTGGCTACCTGGAGCCGCTGCGTTTGATTCCCGACTTCAGAAAAGGTGGAATTATCTCCAATAACAAAATGTTTTACATCTGCACCACTGAATAAATTAAACCAATTAACAGAAACCAGCTCAGATCTTTCCCCCTGCTCGGCAGAGGGAGGGAGTCCCCTGGGACTCCTGGAGCCCTGCTAGGAAATTGGGTTTGGATAAAAGCAATCTGCGCTCAGCAGGCAAGTGTTTTCCAGGGGGAAGGGGAGTGGGGATGTGTGCCCCAGCCCAACGCTGTGGGTGCACCTGGGCATGTCCCCCACCTCTGCCAAGATTTTCTGAGAGGTGTGGGGAGAGGGATGGGGTGGGGCTGCAAAGGAGGGCAGGATGGAGCAGGGAATCAGTCCTGGAGTGATGGAATGCTGCATAGAGCTAAAGACCAGCACTGCAAGCCGTGGGGAGGCAGGTGGGTTGGGGGCTCTGGATGCCCATATGCCTCCAGGGTGGGATGAGGGAAGGGGGACCAGAGAGGTCCCCTTGAATGGAGGGACATATGTCCCCAGTGTGCCACCACTCGCCTGCATTAACCCTTCCCTGGGCATCCACACAAGCACCAGGTGGGAACACAGTACCAAGTGCCACATCCCACAGACACCCAGCCAGCCCTGTCCACGTCCCAGCACAACTCAGCCTGTCCTCTGCCCGCCAGCCCCGTGCCCAGCCCTGCACCCACCTGCTGCCCTTCAGGCTGCCGTCATCCGAGAGCGCTTTGGAGGAGCCTTTGTTCTTGGAGAGCCAAGACTTCACTCCATCCACGCGCTCCTCCAGCTCTGAGTCCACATCTGAGTCACCGTCGCTGCCGGAGGAATGGGTCAGGGTGGAAGAAAGCAAGAGGTCAGCATGGGGCAGTGAGGTTTTGGGTGCTGGAGAGATGAAAGTGCACTGGAAGGCACTGAACCCCTCCAGTACCCACTGTCTGTGTACCCTGGCATGGGTGAAACCCCATCCCACGGTCCTGCTCCATCTCTAGGACATAATCTGCATGCATAGAGCTCAACCTGTAAGCCAGGGCCTCCCTGAAGCACCTCCAAACCACCCCTGTGCCTGCCCAAGGGGCTCTTGCACCCTCTGCCCAACATCCCTCCCTGTCCTTGCCCAACTCCAGAGCTGGAGACAGCAGGGCCTGGCTTTGGGGCAGCAGCCAGGACACAGCTCCAGGACAACGGGAGATTTCCAGCTCTGGGACTGGGAAGGAAATAAGTGGGTTCATTTTATAGGCTGCCGTCGAGTGCAGAATTACAGTGAGGAAGAGCGATGCTGATGGCCCCGGGTAAACAGGAGTTTAGCAGGCGGAACAGAAACGACTCCGGCACGGCGGGCGCGGGAGCACAGCGGGCAGATTTACAGCCCTGCCGTGCCCGAGAGCCCCTGATTTACGTCCCAGCGTAAAAAAAGTCCTATCTGGCTTAAACCATCTAATTTATAACGGCCGTTCGTAACCATATTGATTGCCTTTAGAAAGAAGGTGCTGTCTGCATTGCAAAATCCATTCCTCCACGTTAAAAGCATCCCTGAATAAATCTCTCTTAATACCTCACCGCTTACTGCTTTCCATTAGGGTTATGGCAGCACCGGCGGGATCTATATGGAAATTGAAGCAGTGTGGTCCCCTCTTGCCACCCTGCTCCCACCAGGCCACTCCAAGGAAGGGTTGTATCATAGGATCTTAAATGGCCTTTTATCCGCCTGGTTTTGGGCTTATTCCCTGCCTGGGAATGATGGCAAACAGCACAAGGGACAGGCTGGGATAGGCCCTGTGTATGAATCCTTCTCTTTAAATTCAGAGCAATGAGCCGCACTCCATCCTGCGCATCTCCCTCCCCTGCAGTACATCCAGGCAACGCTGGGCTTGGGGAAAAAAAAACACAACAAAAACCCACAGAACGACACCAAAAAAATCCCCCATCAAGCCCCGAAAACAAGCTCTGGGGGCAAAGGTTTTTTGACCAACGGAATTAAGCTCCACATCAAACACAGGTTATGTCCAGGCAAACGTGCCGTTAGTTAAGCAGGACCCTGGCCGTGGGAGCGACCATGGATGGGGGCATTAATTAGTGGCAGCAGGGCTCCGTTGCTGCCTCATGGTGACACATTTGTCATCAGCCACAGCAGAGCATCACCCCCCAACCCATCCCAGGGGCTCATCCCGTCCCCATGCATGGGATGTGGTTATGTGCTGTGCCATGCCGTGCTGTGGGTGCTGTTAGGACATGCGGAGTGGGCCAGTGGCATGCGGGACCCCGGCCCATGGGGGTGAGGTGGGGGGTTAGGGGAGGGGAGGAAGGAAAGAGATGCTCCTCACAGTTTACTCTTTCTTTTCTGATACTTTGCCACCATGTCCTGCAAACTGGGAGGGGTTGGAGGGGGCGGGGTTGGAGGGGGGAGAAACACAACAGAAAAGAAATCAAATGAAAGGAAAATTAAAAAAAAAAAAAAAAAAAAGGCCAAATGGGTGGGGAATAGATATGGGCAAATTAAATGGTGGGGAAGGGTCAAGGGAGGGAGGTGAGGCTGCCCTGTGCCCCCCGGAGTGGGGTTGCACCCAGCTGGATCCCAGCATCCCAGATTGGGTGCTGGAGTGTATACAAAGAAAGGCAACAGAGCTGGGGAAGGGTCTGGAGCACAAGTCTGATGAGGAGCAACTGAGGGAGCTAGAGGGGGCTCAGCCTGGAGAAAAGGAGGCTCAGGGGGGACTTTCTCACTCTCTACAACATCCTGAAAGGAGGTTGTAGCCAGGTGGGGGTCAGGCTCTGCTCCCAAGGAACAAGCGGTAAGACAAGAGGACATGGCCTCAAGTTGTGCCATGGGAGGTTTACATTGGATCTTAGGGAAAACTTCTTCACCAAAAGGGTGGTCAGGCATTGGAACAGGCTGTCCAGGGAAGTGGTGGAGTCACCATCCCTGGAAACATTCAACAAATGTGTGGATGTGGCGCTTGGGGACATGATTTAGTGCTAACATGGCAGTGCTGGGTTAATGGCTGGAGTTGATGATCTCAGAGGTCTTTCCCAACCTAAACAATCGTTATGATTCTATAATTCTATCCGGGGCTGGGCTGCATCCCAGCATCCCAAACCTCCTGCCAGCTTGTGCTGTCCTGGGGCTCCCTGGGCTGTTTCCAGCCAGCTGGCAGGATCCTGGATGCATTTCAGGCACCTCCACAAGCGGCTGAAGCTCATGGGGGCTGCGGGTGGACAGACGGATGGACGCACAGGTGCATGGACTGATGCCTGTGTGCGCAGGTGCCCGATGCATGGATGGACAGACACGGGAGCATGGACAGATGCACGTGTGCATGATGCATGGATGGATGCACAGACAGCATCCTGCCAGGGCCAGGCAGAGCCGAGGGATCCCTGTGGCATTTCCAAAGTGGCGAGGGGAAGCGGTGACTTCCAGGGACGCGCAGGAGCCAGGCCCAGGTGCCCTCACCTGTTGATGAGGTCCTCATTGCTGTCGCTCTCCATCTCATCCTCGATGGCTGCCTGCAGGTCCCCGATGCGCTTGAAGGCCAGCTTCAGGTCTGACTGCAGGCTCTGGTTGGCGGCTTCCAGGCTCTCCAGATCCATCTCCTGCGGGGAGGGATGAGGGATGAGCCAGGTTTCTCAGGGAACACCCCCTTGTCCCCTGCCTGGCCCTACCATGGGTGCCTCACCAGCTCATGCTTCTTGCGGCTGGCTTCTGCCTCCTTCTTGGCCAGCTCGCCCATCTCCTCCTTGACATCCCGGAGCTGCCGCTGCAGCCGCTTGTTCTGCTCCTTCTCCCGGTTCTCGGCAGCTGCGCGCTGATCCCGCTCCTCCGTCAGCTTCTCCATGTTCTCCTTCAGCCGTGTGGCCAGGCTCTGCGGAGCAGTGGGGTCACTCCAAATCCCCCCATGGACCTCTCATCCTGTAAGTCCACCCTCACCCCGACACCCACCAGGGGATGATGCGAGGGTGGATCCCAATCCCATAAAATTACACAAGGAGATGGAGGAGAAACCACCCCCTCCCAGGGCCAAGGAAGGGGCAGAACGACAGCAAGGGCTTTGTTGAATTGGAAAAATAGATTTAACTGTGTGTGAAGTAATTAAAACATGTAACGTAGGGAAAAAATAGCTCCCGTTCTCCCCCAGCCACTGAGCCAGCCACTGCATATTTATGGCCCCGGCAGAGAGAGCAGGGAAGGAAATAATAGCTTGGAAAATATGAAGAGGAGAGCTAAGCTGCCGCGCTCCCCGGCAGAGCTGCGGAGGCAGAATATAAAACAGGCTGCGTTCGCGGGACTGGGGAGTCTATAATTTCCCTAAGTCGATGCAGGGAAAGAGCAGCACTTTGCCGGGCTGGGCGGTGGATTACTGTTATCAGTGCTTGCAGGGAGCCTTCCCTGTGGAGACAGGGATGGGCTGCCAGAGGGGGAGGGCTGCAGCGCGGGGGTCCCGGGGAGGGAAGGCGCTCAGCAGACCCTCAGGCAGCTTCATGATGGTCCTGTTGCACCCCTGTCCCATGTGGAGCAGAGGGAGAGCCCCGTGACTACCTCCAGGCGCTTGACTTGTGTCCTCTCAAACTCCAGCCTGGTCTCCAGCTCGCGGATCTTGGCCTCTTGCCGGCTCACCAGTGACTTGTCCACCATGGATTGCTCCAGGAACTCCAGCTGGCTCTGCAGACCTTGCAGCTGCGGGAGAGGGCACAGCCTCAGCCTCGACCACAACCACCCTGCCCCCCTGTCTTGGAGGAGAGCTGCTGGCCATGCTGCTCTCACCCTGATGGAGAGCTTCCCACAGGACTGCTCTGCACCCCCACATGGTGCAGGCAGAGGGTCTCTGGGTGCCCCCCATCACCCTGGCCTCACTCAAGGTGCATCCTCACCTTCTCTTGCAGTTCCTGCTTCTCCTTGCTGACCTCCTCCAGCTGTGCCTGGAGGTCATTCATCTGTGCCAGGTCCCGGGACGCCTGCAGAACATACCCAGAGATGTCAGTGGGGATCCCACTGTGCTTGCTCCGAGAGACACCTACTTAGGGGCAATGGGGTGGATGGGCTGCTGCTCCCCCCTCACCTGGGCCACAGCCGCCTTGTGCTTCTTCATCAGCTCATTCATGTCCTCCTGGTCCTCCTCCAGCCGGCTCTGCACCTCATTCTTTTCCCGCTGCAGCCGGCTCAGCTGCTCCTCCAGCTGCAGGGAGCCACACGTGTCTCTCACTGCATCCCAGGAGCGGGGCACTCACCCCCCAAACCCACTCCAAACAGCATGGGGCCGCCCTGGATACAAATGGGGCATGGCCTCACCATGCTGCATCACATCCCAAACCCACTCACCGCTGCCTTGGCCTTGGAGAGGTCATCAATCTGCAGGTGGAGGTCCTCAATCTCCACCTCCATGGATTTGCGGGCCTTGACAGCAGCTGCGCAGGTGAACTCTGACTCTTCCAGCTGCAGGGATACAGCTCAGTGCCTGCCCAGGGAACAGGGACACCCTGTGTCCCTCAATGCCTGCAGTTTGGGGAGGGTCTGGCTGCACACCTGGTTCTTGAGCTGGGTGATCTCCCTCTTGCTGGGCGCGTTGTTCTTCAGGTGGTCCAGCATGATCTGAGCATCAGCCAGCAGCGCCTTTGTTCTCTTCAGGTCCCGGCGCAGACGCTTTTCTGTCTCAAAGTCCCGCTGATTGGCCTGTGGCAGAGGAAACTTTGTCACAGCTCCATGCCAGAGGGGTGTCCACCCCACCACGGCTACCTCAGGGTCCCCAAAGCAAGGCATGTGCCCAGCTGCCCTCCAGCCCACCTGCTCGCTGACAGCAGATAACTTGCTCTCCAGTTCCCGTTTCTCTCTCAGCACCTTCTGCTTGTCCTCATATTCCTCCTCCAGCTGCACCTCCATCTGCTTCAGCTGGGGGACAGCCAGGGGGCAGCCGGTCAGGGTGGCGGGGAGGGGTCATGACCCCCCTCCTCACGTGTCCCCACACACCGGGGTCACCAGGTGACCCCACCGGCCGGATGTTTGCGCAACCAGAGGCACAAAGCCCGGAGTGCACCGGCCCGGGCAGCAGCAGGACTGGTCGGACCCGCCAGGCCGGTGGAGCCTAGCTGTGGTCGGTTGTGTGGGAGCCAGGTACTGCGTGACAGTGCCTGGCTGGTAGCTCCCAGCACCCAGCCAGGGCATGGGGATGCACCCCAGGCCCTTCTGGGCAGAGGGGCTGCAGCCAAGCCCTACCTTCTTCTGACACGACTGCCGGATCTCCTCCACCTCCTCATCACGGCTCTCCACCTCCTTGGCGTGGGTCTGCCGCAGCCGCTCCATCTCCATCTCCAGCCGCAGCTTCGCCTGCAAATGGTGGGGATGTGGTGAGTGAAGGGGATGTGGGGACCCCTCCATGCCACTCTCCAGGCACCACTCACCCTGGAAACCTCCCGCTCTGAGGCCAGCTGGGCTGCCCGCCCCATGGTGACCTGCCGGGCCATGGCACGGAGGGCCGGGAGCCGTGTCGGCCACGGCGATGCCTGGCCTGACGCCGGGCTCAGGGCGACCGCCTCCTCTTTCAGGCAAGCCCAGCCCAGGTAATAACAGCCCTGCATGAAACCACCCCACCCAGAAACCTCGCCCTTCCCCGCCGTACCTGCTCCAGCATCTGGATGGTCCCAGCCTGCTCATCCAGTTCCTCCTCTTGGTCTTTGACCTTCGCCTCCAGGTCCCTCAGCTGTTTCTTCACCTTGGCCAGGGAGGCTTCGTCCTTTGACTCCTGGGAGGAGATGTCCTGCAGCTCTGCCTCCAGCGCCTCCGCCTTCTGTGTCAGCCCTGCGATGTCCGAGTCCTTGTCCTGCGAGAGACAGGGTCACCATCAGCCTGGGGCACCCAGTGGTTGGGAGGCTGGGGCTCCCAGTTGGGAGGTTGGGAGGCTGGGGAGGGCACTGGCGGCCACTCACCTCCAGCAGCTGCTTGAGGCCAAAGACCTCAGCCACCAGCACATCCTTCTCTCGGCTCAGCTTCTCCCGCTGCAGCCGTTCCCGCTGTGCCTCCTCGTGCGCTTGCGAGAGCTCGCTGTCAAACCTGCCCGGGGAGAGCGGGGTGAGCACTCAGCACCACAGGGATTGATCCTCAGCCCTGTGCCAGGGGCATTGCACTGTCCATCCCCTTCCCATGGCAGCAGGCACTGGGAAGGACGGTGTGCCACTGAGTGTGTGTTTGAAACACGCTGTTGACGAGTCTCTAATTGCGAGCACGGTGGCACCGAGTCACTCAGGGAAACTCCTCCCAACGCCTTCGCTCCATGCTAATGGGGAGTGAAGCACCTCCAGAACTGACCCCAGCAGCACCTCAGCTGTCCTCCAGGGCCAGCACGTGCCTGTGGGACTGTGGCTGCAAATGACAGGGGCTTGGCTACTCCAAGGCAGCTGGGGACACCAAACCCTCCAAAGCAGGACATGGAGGGGTCTCTAGGTGAGATGGGCTCAAGGCAGCTTGGCTCTCACAGCTGCATCCCAGCGCTGGGGTTCCACATGACGTGGCACTAGTCCCATCCCCAAAGGGGACACACAAGCCCCAGAGAGGACACAAGCCCCTGGTGGAGGAGTGCTCAGCACAACCTGTAGCCAGGCAGTGTTGTGGCAGTCTCTCCAAATGCCCCTGGGATGGGATCAGCTGGGTTTGCTCTGAAATCGCTGCCTTTGGGGCTTGGAAAACAACCCCGTGCTTGAGTTTGTGACCTGCGTTAAACACCTCGGCAGCTAATCCCCATTTTTCCTCGTGCTGGGTAATAAACAGCTGCATTAGCACAGACTCCAATCCGCGGAAATTGAAATTAATTAGATTGGATTCTCTCGCTGTATTTGTGTGTGCGATCATTACCATAATGAGATGAAAGCGTCCCTGCTGCTTAATAACGTTAGCAAACTTTGGGGCTGGGAGAGGGGACGGGATGGCAGCGCGTGCCGAGCGGAGATGCAGGGCATTAGCAGCCTCCACCATGGGGCATCACCCCACATGGGGGGTCACCCAGCTCTCAGCCCCCCAAAATGGCATGGGTATCCCCCCAACAACAAACACATCCAAGTTGGGCAGCTCCATCCTGCTGCAGACACCTCAGCCAAGGAGGAGCTGGTGAGGTGCCCAAATCCCTGCTAAAATGGTAATGCCACTTGGCCAGAGGCGTGTCCCCGCCACGGCCAGCACACAGTCCCCACCTCCGCTGCTTCTTCTCCAGGTCATGGTTGCGTCCCTGCTGTCCCTCGAGGTGCAGCTTGGTGTCCTGTAACTCAGCAGCCAGGCGCTGGCACTTCTTCTTCAACTGCTGCAGCACCCGCTGGCTCTCCTCACTGTCCGCCTGCAGGTCTGCCAGCTGGGAGCAGAGCCGGGGAGGGCAGTGAGGACTCCGGGATGTCACCATGTCCCTGCTGTCCTAGCCCCATTGAGGGGTCCAGGGAAACCCCAGGGCTGAGCCCTGCTCACCTTGCGCTCCAGCTGCCTCTTGCCCTGCTGCTCCACCTCCAGCTTGTCCTCCAGCTCCTGCTGCAGCCGTTTCTTGGTGAAGTCGATCTCCCGCACCGCTCGCTCGTATTTCAGCCGCCACTCACCACCTGTGTGGGGAAATGGGCTCAACAAGGGGCTGTGGGGTGAAGAGAGGGAACTTCGGGGTGTTCCAGCAGCCAGCACTGGAAGCAGGACAGTACCTGAATCATCATCGTCGAGCTCCCCGTTGAGCTCGGCTGCCCGGATGAGCCGAGCCTCCATCACCTCCATCTCCATTGACTCCATCTGCTTCTTCAGGGCATCGTACTTGGCCTGGGAGGGGACATGACTGTGGTGAGCTCCAGCGGGGACAAGAGACTCTATGAGGCCAGGAAGGGGCACATTTACCTGCAGGTCCTTCATGTCCTTCTCAGCCCGCAGCCTCTCGGCCGTCTCAGCGTCCAGCAGCTGGGAGGCCGACTCGCCGGTGTTCCGCTCGTCCGTCAGCTCCGACGTCAGCTCTGTGATCTGGAGGTGGCAGGGGGAATGGAGCCGTGGGCCAGGGCAGGCTGGCACAGCACTGCACCCCATCCCGGCAGCAGCAAGGACCTACCCTACTCTCCAGGCGGTCGCTGTTGAGCCGCAGCTCGTTACGCTCCTTCTCCACCTTCTCGAGTTTGCTCTTCAGCTGCTGGATCTCTTCCTGCAACAGAGCAGGCGGTGAGGGAGGGGGCAGGCGCAGGGAAGAGGCTGGCGGGTAGGAGGCTGGCAGCTCTCTGCTCCTCCCCAGCACCCCCACAGCACAGGATGGGCAGGGTGGGGGCTCCCCGGGGCTGCTCTCCCCTGCCAAGGGCTGGGCAGGGACTTTCCCCAGCCCGCTCCGCCGTCGTGCCGACTCCAACCCCATAAATGGTGTCGAAACGCCAGGCAGTCCCAGAAAAGCTGGAGAAGGGTACCCACATCCTCTGGGAGAGGAGGTGGGACCAAATCCACCCATCAGCAGCTTGCTGAAGGGTTTGGGTGCACCCAGCCCAGGTGGGGAGGGAGGGGGCCCACCAGGATGCCCAAGGACCACCAGCCAGTGCTGTGGAGGCATGTCTGGCTGCTAACATCTTCCTCTCTCTTCCTCTGGTCCCAGTGCAGGCTGGGGGGCAGCAGGGGGCCCAGGTGCCCCCACCAGGTGCCCCCACCAGGTGCCTGTCCCCGGCAGGTCGGGGTGAAAGCTGAGCCAGGTGGCAGCTCCGTGCTCAGCGGGCGCAGCAGTGTCTGGTTGCCAGTGCGAATGGAGCCCCCGCATTTGCCTCTCGGCACACGGTTTCATTTCCATTCTCCACGCTTGTAATTGGGCTCAAGCAACAGCCGGCTCTCGGGATGCTAATGACATGCTGATTCGCAAATTAGGGAGCAATTCGAGCCTGGCACTGACGGGGCGCAGGCAGACGTGGTCCTGCATCTCACCCCATCGTGGGCTCCTGCATCCCATTCCACCATGGGATCCTGTATCCCAACACACCACAGGACCCTGCATCCCACCTTTCCCTGGGCTCTGCTTCCCACCCCACTGCAGGATCCTGCATCCCACCCCACTGCTAGCTCCTGCATGTGACCCCACCATGGAGTCCTGCATCCCACCCCACTGCAGGGCCCTGCCCAGGACCAATGCTCCCCCAAGCCCTCCCTGCTCCATCCAGCATCCCCAGCATGGATACCCACGTCTTTGCCGCGGATCTGGTCCTCAGTGAGCTGCACCTCGATGAGGGGTCGCACCGTGGTGAAGAGCTTCCACCAGGGCCAATCCTTCACCCCTTTGTTCTTCTTGATATTCTTCTGCACGCACCGGATGGCCAAATCCTGGATCTGTGCAGGGCACGGGGTCAGCACAGTGTATGGGGTCAGTATGGGGCCGACAGCAGGGCAAAGTGGTGTGGGTGGGTGCTCAGCACCCCTGCCAGCACTCTGGCATGCTTCCCTTCATTAGCATTTGGGCTAATTGCACCAGTGAATCTGCTGTTTGATCCTTTCCAGCCCCTCTAAACACTAACCCCAGGCAGGCGAGGCACTGTGAGATGCCTATTTTACACCTTCTCTAATGATAAAAGTAGGAGCTGAAGTGTTGCTTCATCCTTCCACGGCGATGCCCAGCAGCCTCCCTGCCGGTTCCCCCTGGCCCCCCGGTTCCCCCTGGCCCCCCACGGCTCCAGGGGAGGCGGGAGGAGGAGGTGCTGGCCCAGGAGGCGCAGAAAGGCTGCGCTGCCCATTTTAGGCGAAATTGTGCAGCAGAGCGGGGAGGGGAGAGTCACTGGGACGAACCTTTCTCTTCTTGAAGTGCTGCCGTGCCAGGAAGCCCCTGCACGCCGCCTGGAAAAGGGTGATGTTCCTGCTGGTCTGTGTGTCCCGCTGCTCCTCCAGCCTGGCCAGAGATCCAGCCCGGAAAAACACCTGCGAGAGGGGAGCAGGATGGCGATGGGTGCCGGCATCCCTCCAGCCACACCGTGCCACCCTCCCGCTGGTGGGGATGTGTCTCTCCCCTCTGCAGCCACTGATCCTGTCCCACCGTGGGGTTTTATTCCCTAGGCACCAGGAATGCCGTGGGTGGGAGCGAACAGTGCTGCCCTTTTGCTGTCCCACCGTACCGTGACGCACAGCCCTGCCCACACCCACGCCAGACGTCGGGCACCATACCCGGCTCAAGCCCATGTGGTAGCTGCTCTTCTCCAGGTCCAGTGACTCCAGGAGCTCCTCCACTGCCTGCAAGGAGGGAAAGGTGTTAGGGCCAGGCACCCTGGGGTGCAGGGAATCACAGACTACAACAGTGACTCTGACACGGGGCACATACCCGCTTCTCATCCACCACAATGTAGTTGCGCCCATGCTTCTTGGTCAGGTGTGGGGCCAGGACATCAAAGCGCCGCCTGAACTCCGCAAACACCATGTGGTCAGGGTAACCTGGGCAAGCAAGGGAGAGCAGGGCTGTGCAGGCAGCCAGGATGGCTGGGGGATGGACAGGGACAGCCCCACATGCTCTGACATGCTGGGGCTCATGTTTTGGGAGAGCTGATGGGGTCACCCGACGTGACACAAGCTCCCCACGGGGTCAGGCATAGCTAGAATGCCCTGAGCCTCCCCAGGGGGTTTTCCTTGGCTGCATCCTCCAGCAATTTTGGCTGGGATCTGAGAAGAAAGTGGCCACATCCCATCTCATGGTGGGGGAACAGGGACATGTGTTGCCTGTGCAAGTCCTGCTCCACCTCCACTCTGAGCCACAGCCAACTCCTGCATCAGGCTCCAGCACTGAGCCTCCATATCTTAATTAACGATGAGGTATTGACGGGGACATTGACCCCGGCACGGCTGGCTGGTCACGGCCATTGATCCAGGAGGTGTGCAGGTGGCATCGATTTCCAATCATGGCTGGAAGAGTCCAGTCTCCGAGCAATAAACCCTCGGCTGGGTGGTCAACTAGCCAACATATCGATAAGTGCTTTGCTGAGCACACCCCAGAGGCCTTCTTTCCAGTGGGACAGGGGCTGGATGCCAATGGGATTGCTGCCAGCAACCAGCGGTACCAGTGGAGACACCCAATTAAGGCCATGCCTGTCCCCAGTGCAGATAACAGCCCAGCAGGGAAGGGGGGACAGGGACAGGATCATCCTGGGGAGGCTCCAGAGTTCAGAGCAAGGACACGTGCTGAAGGGATTCCCAGGGGTCTTTGGCTCTCCAGCAAGGAGGTGCAGCCAGGACTCTGTGTTGTCCACACCCTGGTGCTGCTGCCAGGGCTCACCTTGGCGGTACATTCGGAGGGCGTCGAGCAGGCGGGAGCCGCGGAGTTGGGCGCGCAGGAGGGGCACATCCAGCTGCATCAGCCCGGCCTCGCAGTGCTCTGCTGGCAGCTCCAGCTCACTGCCGCTCACCCGCCGGCACGGCACAGCCTGGGGGTCCCCGCCGCCCCCGCCTTGGGCAGGAAGCAGTGCACGAAGTGCAGCTTGGACTTCTTGATGCTGTCGATGAGGGCGTCCTGCGGGTATGACAGCAGGGTGACCGGTGACATGCAGCGATGTCTGAGCCAGATGCAGGGACGCCCTCGGCACCCCCTCACTCACCACTTGCAGCTTGATCTGGATGCAGAGGGATTTCTTCTTGACGGCAGCCACGCCAGTGGTGAAGGTCTTGCGCATGCTGGTGGCCCTGCGCAGGGCCAGCTGGGAGCCACCCTCCAGCCCCGCCACCGAGCCCGACAGCACCAGCGCTGAGCCGCCGCGCCCGGCAAACAGGCTGCTGATCATCTTCCTGCAGGGCACAGAGGGCATGTCACCCCCCAGGGTCACCTCTCCCCCAGCCATGCTCCCACCCAAGGACCCCGCTCACTTCTGGGACTCCTGCAGAAGGACAGAGGCGTTTTGGGAGGCCGGGTTGTGCTTGACGTAGTTGAGCCATCCCGTGGCGTCGTACTCCACCCAGTTGGTCCCCGAGCTGTGGCCCAGGAGGAAGTGTCGGGGCTTGTCACTGGGGAGCAGCAGGTTGTGCCCTGCAGAGAAACACAGCACCAGTGGGTTCAGCCATGGGGACCAGAAAATACCCTAAAAATCATCTCATTCCAACCCCCTACCACGGGCAGGGACACTAGAGAAGTTGCTCCTGGTCTGGTGGACATATCCCTACAGTGCCAGGCACCCCTTCCATACCTTTCTTGCCCCCTTCCTGAGGACCATAGTAGGAGAAGAGCCGCTCCAGCAAGGTGTCCTCGTTGCCACCCGGCTGCAGTGCCTCCTCCTCGAGAAGCCACAGCAGCCCCCGCGCCTCGTCCGTGCGGGCCAGTGACCGGACCTGCAAGGTCACCACACTGGCAGCTGGTCCAGCACACCAGTGTCCCCCCAGGGCAGGGACATGAGGTGACACAGGGCACCTGGACCACCCAGGGAGCATGAAATCTTATACTGTGAGAGAGAACTCCTGCTTAATGGAGACCCAGCAGGGAAAGAGTCCATATGGGACACTCTCGCTGCGCATCTCACTGAGATGAGAAATGCAGTGCTGGGCTGAAAGTCAGCACAGGGATGGTGCCAGCAGCACCCCTGCTCTCTGCAGCCTCCTCCAGTAGGGACTGGAGGATCCCAAGGACTGGAGAAGCTTGGGGGCCCGTGGATGGTGGGAACCAGAGCACCTTGGGAACCAGAACATCCCTGGGACCAGAGCACTTTGAGGACTGGAGCACCCCAGGGATCACACACTGTCTCTGGGCCTCCTCCCCACAGCACAGGCAGCTCCCAGGGCAAGAGGGGAAAACCATGCTGGGGGATGCAGCAAGGATGTGGGCTTCACACACACTCACACCCATGCTCTCATAGCCAGGCATTCAGGACAGGCCCTTTGCTTCCCCTTTTGACCACCAAAGAGCCATAAAGCCACCCATCTGCTACCGTGATGTCGCTGGGAGGAAGAGTGGAAGGTGCTTACCAGTGCCTGGTGTGAGGACTGGTCTACAGCAGCTATGGAGCCAGAGGAGCTCGGCTCGGCATCAGCCAGGGTGAGCTCAATGTTCTCCTGGTAAGGGGGAACAGAGGCAGGTGAGTGCCCACACCACAGAGGAGCAGCAATAAGGAAGTGTGAGCCCATCAGGGTGTTGGTCTCAACGGGGTTTAGGGTGATGCTGGGTGCTAACAGGGGACCAGGACACAAGGAAGGGTCCCAGCAGGCTGTCAGTGCTGAGATGGAGCAGCAGCAGTGACCATCACCACCCCCCCATGGCCACTCCACCACCTCCTATCTCAGCCCTCCTATGCCACATCCCACAGCCAACACAGGAGAGAGCCCTGGGCACCGAGCATTGTGTCAGAGCTGCTTTGGTTGGACTGGTCCAGAGTGACCACTGGGTAAGAAATCAGAAGGGACACGTAGGTGGGTATGGGAGGGCAGGAATGGAGGAGGTGATGGCAGCCCTGGGGGTCCCTGGTACCTCCTTGTATCGCTCCAGCTCACGGGCAAAGGTGCGCTGGTAGAAGAGCTGCTGCAGGCGCTCCTGGGCATAGTTGTGGCAGAGCTCCTCGAAGGTGGCCCCGCGGCTCTGCCCCGCCAGCTCAGGGTTCTGGGCCCCGGGGGTGTCCACCACTGTCACCGAGCACACCGAGTGCTGGCTCGACTTCAGCGCCCTGCAGGGAGCACAGAGGGACACAGCAGGGTCAGTGGGTGCTGCCAGGCACCCCCCAGCTCTCCCGCCACCCCCCAGCACGTACCTGTTGAGGAGGGAGATGAGGAGCGTGAAGAGCTCGGAGTACAAGCCAGCTGCCATGCCCTCCAGGCACTCCAGCGCCGTCAGCTTGGGACCTGGCCAAGGCAACCCTGAGTGTCCCCAGCCTGGCGTTCCCTGGGGCCATCCACTGTCCCCCCGTATCTCACCCTACCTGTGCCACTGTCCCCCAGGGGAGACTCGTCGGGGCCCTGCCGGAAGGAGGTGGAGCGCTGCAGGGTGCCCTTGGGCTGGTGCTTGAAGATGGCAGAGGAGAGCTCCTCCAGGCTGCAGCCCAGCAGGTAAGCGGCTTTCTGAGCCCATTCGTGCCGTGCAAACTGCTTCCTCCCAGCTGGAGGGTGGAGAAGGGGGCTCAGAGCCAGCCAGGCTACCCCCAAAAATAGGGAGTACTTCCAAACACTACTGGGATGATCTCAGAGTAGGCTGGGGATGCTGGGCACAGCGGGAGCACATGTTTTGGGGTTTGAGGAGACAGACATATTTGGGGTCTAGTGGAGACGGGGGATGAATGACTTTGTGCTGCTGCAGGAGTGAGCACAGAGCCACACTGGAGTGGAGCAGGGACCCCTTGCCACTACTACCCAGGGACCTCTGGGGCTCTGAGCCACCCCACACGGGGACATGTCCCTTCTTGGTGACACTCAGCCACAACGCAGCCGGACAAACACAGAGACACGGATGCTGGGGGCAGTGGGAGCAGGTTAATGGTGACACACAGGGACAGGACAGCAGGATGGCAGTGGCACGGGGTGGGGAGAAGCCAGAGACACGCGCGGAGAACGGGACTTTACCTTCGTCGGCGTCTGCATTGCAAAGGGCAGCATGCACCATGCGAACAGAGACAGGGGTTAGAAACAACGGCACGTGACGGCATGGGGACACCCTCCTGCCGCCACGCCACCGCACATGCCATGCCTGCCCCCTCCCCAGGCACCCCAACCCGGCACGGGGGTCCCCTCCCTGTGAGCCCCCACACCACGGGCACCGTTGGGGAGCAGCTCAGCTCTGCCCCGATGTGTGGGGAGCCACTGTTGGACCAGCATGAGACAAGGAAATTGTGGGGATGGAGCAACTCAGCTGGCTCTGAGCACCTCCAGCGTCCACGAGGTGCAGGGGAGGCTTCAGCAGTAGCAGTGCAGACCTGGGGCTGGGATGCTTGCCCCGAGCTGGATGAAGCAATGCTCCCCCCCAGCAGGATCTAGGGTTCCCCCCCCCAGCAGGATCCTGTGAAGAGGCTCCAGAGCTGCCTGAGCATCCCACTGTGGTGGCTGCAGCAGGGCCCTGCTGCCCTCTAGTGCCCTGAGAGCACCCCATGAGCCAGCATTGCACCCCAAGAACACCCCACAGGCCAGCCCTGCACCCCAGTGTGCATACAGACCCCTCTCATCTCTCCCTCCTCATCTCCAGCTCATCTTTCCCCCCAGGGCTGCAAATCCCCTGGGTGCAGCCACCCTCTCCAGGTACCCATTTTGGGGGTGCCATGCCCAGCTTGCCTGCCAGCGTGCAGCACCGCAGGAGCTTCCAGCACAACAGACAGAAAGCCACAGGGAGAGAAGAGCAGCCCCCGAAGCCAGATTTGCCACCCCCAGCGACAGAGAGCAAAGCTGGTGCTGTGGGAGGCAGACTCACACCCACAGTGAGCTCTGTGTGCCAGGGCAGCCCTGCCCAAACACCACCAACGGTGCTGACAGGAGTGTGTTGGGAGTCCTCCGGAGCAGCAGGCAAATTTGGGGCTGCCAGGACCCCCTCAGGGTCAGGATTGGTCCCAGCACACCAGCAGCATCCCAAAGGCCCATTTCAGTCCCCAAACCAGCATTGCACAGCACCCCCCAGAGCAGAGCCCTCCCCACGCCCATTACCAGCTCCTTCTGCCAGCGGCTCTGCGAGGAGGATGGAGGAAAAATGTTATGCTGGCAATGGGGGTCATCCCCTCAACTCCCTCAGCCCCACCCAGGCCCTCCACTCCCCCAAACTGGCAGGGGCTGGCCCAGGGTCTGAGCATGTTCAATTCCCAGCAGTTAACAAGACCACCCCGATCATGGGGACCAAACTAGGTGTCCCAGAGCACCCTGTGTGGCATGGCACTGCCCCTCAGGTGACACAGCCCACATTACACATCCCCAGGGCTCAGCTGTGCTGGAGGGACTGTTTGCAAGGCACCAGGGATGGCTCTGAGACCACTCACATCCATCAGTCCCAAACCTCCCCTCCCCATGTTAATGGCTTCCAGCTCATTACCTTTGGTGGCCCCAGCAGCTCCCAGGTGGTAAATGGCCCCCAGGATGAGCCAGAAGGCTTTCTGCTCATCTCCTGAGATGCCCATCACCTTCATGGCTGCCAGGAGCTTGCTGAACTGCTGGGTTGCCTTCTGCTTTTCCTCTGGCTGTGGAAAACAACAAGAATCATCAGTCTGGGAGCCTAGCTCTGCCTCCCCCCACATTCAAATGGGCCACAGACCCCTATCCCTCCCACAGCCCCCCACAGCAGCAACCTTGGAGGGGGGCACGATGCCGAAGACATTGTTCTCTGCCAGGTGGTTGAAGTGAAGCTCAGTCCTGCAGGGATAAACACCATGACTGGCCTCATGGGGGAGGTCCCAGAGACTCCCCCAGACGGGGACCATACCCTCACCCCCCATCTCACCGCAGGGTGCTGTCAGAGCAGGCCAGCAGGTAGTAGAAGACATTGAAGGTGGCCTCATTTGCCGGGCGCCGGGCCACACGTAGCTTCTCCAGCAGCAGTGTCTGGCGGAGGTGGGAGAGTTAAGAACTGTCCCCAAGTGCCCTATTCCCACTGAGACCCCCCAGCCCACCCCAGCCTCATCCTTGCTGCCTGCCCAGGGTCGCCATGGAGTTGTGAGGGTCTCCCTCCCACTACAGGGCACTATGTGAATGCAAACATCACCCAAGCAGCCCGTGAGTATCTCTCCTCCTACTACAGGAGCACGGAGTGGCTCTCCTGGGTTTTAAGGGCTCTGCTGTTATCACACCAGGGAGGTGTCTGGAAGACACATCCTCTGATTAAGGGATTAACTCAGCAAGGATAGGGAGCTCATCCAATCTGGGTGTGAACAAGGGTGAGAGCAGGATGCCAGAGCGCTGCGAGCAGAGCTTGCAGTGTAGGGAACACCAGGAGAATCAAAGAATATTGGAATGGTTTGGGTTGGAAGGGACCTTAAAGATCACCAAGTTCCAAACCCCTGCCATGGGCAAGGACACTTTCCCCCAGACCAGGCTGCTCCAAGCCCTGTCCAAACTGGCCTTGAACACTTCCAGGGATGGGGCAGCCACAGCTTCTCTGGGCAACACTCTGGTGCACTTGCTCACACATCAAGGGGTGCCATGCTGGTAAGGATGGACCAGCTCCCATGCAGGGGGAGCCATCCTGACCCCCTCACCTGTATGGAGGCAGATGCCACCTGCCCAGCCTGGTCGAAGTCCAGAGAGATGATCTGGGAGAAGCGGGTGGCATTGCCGTTCATGCCGGTGCTGCTATTGCCAAAAGCCTCCAGGATGGTGTAGAGAGCCTGCCACTTCTCCACTGCGGGAAGAGAAGCGAAGCAGTGCAGGGGCTGTGCAGTGGGCAGGGTGCTGCTGCTCCCGTGCCGTGCTCTGTGCCACAGCAGCCCCCAGGAGTGTGGCAAAGGCACTGGTGTGACACAGTGACAGCCCATTTGGCACATGTGTGTGGGGCTGTGACCGCAAAGCGAGGGGCATGCACAGCCAGGACGAGGGGACTCACCGGAGAAGACCTTGCCGGTGCTGCCGGCGATGGTGGCGAGGTACTGGACCAGGTGCTGGCAGTTGGTGGTTTTGCCACTGCCGCTGGCACCCAGCAGGACGATGGCCTGGTCCTGGCGGCTCATGAGCATGCTGCGGTACGCGGCCTGCGCCACCGCGTAGATGTGAGGGGACGTGTCCTCCCTGCGGCACCCCTTGAACATGTGCATGACCTGGTGGGGACAGGCAAAAAGGACAGGCAACGGTCAGCACCCTGCCACCCCCACTGCCCCCTCTGCGTGACGCCAGACGCTTGTCCCCTCCAGTGTCCCCCTGCAGCAGTGTCACCTTCTCAGAGTACATGGAGGGGGAGCTCAGCGGGTTGATGATGACCATGGTGGGCCCAGCGTAGGTGTGCAGGAGGTTGCCGCCGTAGCGCTGGCGCAGCGTGTGCAGCGTGCTGGACTCGTTGAGGTAGAGGAGGCTGGCGAGGTCCTCCACACGGTCACAGGATGGGGGGTTTGCCTGGCAGCGTGGTTGAGGTGGGACAGGTCAGGAGGGTAACGGGGGTCTGCCCCGCCGGCCCCCGCCCCGCAGCCCTACCTTCTCCACGTCGTCCTCCTCCACCTCCAGGACGGCTCCATCGTGGTCCAGTTTCACCTTCACCTTGCCCTCGGGCAGGGGACTGCCTGCCTCTGGCTGCAGCTGGCTGCCTGTGAGGGGCACAGGGCACTCAGAGGGGTCGTGCTGGCAGCCCCCCAGGGAACCCCCATGGGATCAGGGGGGCTCACTGTGCTGCAGGAAAGATGGGGTGCTGTGTTCCAGCAGTGCCCGTGGCTCACCCAAGGAGAAGCCATCCCTGTGCACCAGCCACACCTTCTCGGTCTCATACCAGGCCTCCTCGGCTGCTATCTGCTCCTCCGTCTTGGCCTGTGGGACAGCAGATGGGGAGAGGTTGTGGTCACCTGCCCCCTGCCCTGTCTCACGCCCTCCCCATATCCCTAGGACTGGAAGGGAGCAGGGCTGGCTGGCCACAAGACCACATGCTGGCCAGCCAGGTCACCTCCACAAGCCACAAACCCTCCCAGCACATGTCCCCAATTTGCCCGCTGTCCCTGCCACAGCTTGGGGCAGACATAAAGACACAGTGACCCACAGGCACATTCACCACAGCCACCTCAGGCAAGCCCAGAGTGGCCGAGCTCCCAAACCACAGCCCAGAGAGAGGGCACCAATGCCAGCTGCGTGTCAGGAAGCGGGGACACCAGACATGCTATGGGGACATGGGACATGCTGCAGGAACATGCTGTAGGGACACAGGACACTCTTGAGGCACACGATGGAGGCACACAGGACATGGCACAGGACTGTGACATGGGAAATGCTGGGCTGGCATGGCCGGCACAGCGAGGATGTCACTGGCACAAGGAGAGCAGGATGAGCCCTAAAGCCAAACCTGAGCTGCAGCAGGGATGGGGCCAAGGGGAGCTGCTGGCGCATCGTCCGCTGGACCCTGGCGAGGCCGAGAGACGGCGGTGAAGGTGAGAAGGGCTCAGCCCTGCCCCGCACGCAGCACAGAAAGAGGCATGGAGAGCAAGCGGGGGCAAAGCACCGCTGTGCCAAACCCTGCGGGCGCTCCTTGTGCCACGGCCACCACCGTGGACAGCAGGGTGGCAAGCCCAGTGCAGTGCTGGACATACACAGAGCTGGGAAGGATGCTGGCCATGAGGCCATGCTGCCAAAGCCCTAGGGCTGGGGGTCACTGAGCTGACCCACTCTGAGCTCTGCCAGCACCATGTGCCATGGCTGCTTCAGCACGAGCCATGCATCCTGCCTGTGCCAGCGCTCTGCCCCTTCACACTGTGTGGAGCTCCACACCCCTGCCCACCCCAGTTGTGCCACCTCCACTGAGGGCACCCTTCTGGGATGTCTGGCTTCCCGGCACAGCCTTGCTGGGGAGGGGAGAGGCACCCAGCCCTGGCTGCCCTGGCACCCGCCGGCCCCGTGGCAGCCCACGGAGCAGGGTGGGATGGGGAAAGCCTTACGCTCCAGCACGAGGCGCGGGCACAGACGCCAGCCCAGCGGCAGACAGAGGATGGCAGGGGGTCGCTGGTGGAGGCAGAGGGCTCCTGAGGACGGGGGTACAGTACCTGGCTGGGTGCCGAGGCGGAGGCGGTGGGGTCCAGCTAACGGCAGCAAGGAAGGAGGAGAGAAAGAAGAGAAGGGGTGAGAGGCAGAGAGCAGAAGCAGCACCCTGACAAGCCACAGGGCCTTGGCAAGGCCATGATTCACACAGAACCACCGGGACATCATCCATCCCAGCCACCACTGTGTGCCTGGGCCCCCGTGGGGATGCCAGCAGTTCCCCATCGCCAGCATGCAGGTCTGGGCAATGATCCCCAAACCCACCAACAGCCCTGGTCCTCCATTCCCTGCTGCCAGTGTCACCCAGAGATGGACCATGGAGTTGGCAGCCAGACACAGGGGTACAGTCACCATGTGCAGAGCACACGGCACATCTGGGGCAGCCACACACTGCCCACTGGGAAGGTGACACGCAAGCACCAGCACCTCTGGAATTACAGAAGTGGTGAAGATCCTCTCCAGCCGGAGCTGTGCCTCCTCTGATGGGCTCAGTACGGTCGCGGGCTCAGGGGAAGCAGGGCCAGGGGCAGCCTGGAGGCAGAGCACCATTAGCTCCAGGCCACCTGCTCCACAGCCCTCACAACCCTGGCACATGGGCACCAGTGGGGCCATTGCAGAGGCTTTCCCAGCCCTGCAGCCCATCAGTGCTGGGGGTCCCAGGGTGAAGGCACAACGGGGTACCAGTGCGTACCCACTGTGTCCAGGGACTTGGGTCCCCACTCCTACACACCTGCTGGGGAGGTGCCGGGGCAGTTTTCACAGGGGTCAGCCGCTTCTCACTGGTCTGCAGCTTCTTCTCCACACAAAATGAAAGGGAGACAAGAGGCAGCATGATGGAGTGGCCACAGCACACACGATTGCCTCAAAAAAGTGACCCCCCCACATCACGTGTCTCAAAACCACTGCAAACCATGCAGGTGAGCTCACACCATGCTGCACTGGGGGCACAACCCACATCCCCTGCTGTGCACACACCAGTACCTTGTGCCTCTCCAGGGCCGTGGGTTTCAGAGCAGACACCTTTGCCGGCTCTGCTTTCCCTCCCGAAGGCTGTGCGGGTGGCTCGGGCTTGGCTTCAGTGCCCGGGGACAGGGACAGCTTTGCGTCCCCGCCAGCCGGCTCATGGGACTTCTGCCTGTCCCCCGGCCGGGGCCGGGGCCGGTGCTCCTTGGTTTTGCCCTTTGCCATGAGGCTTTTGAGCCCCTCTGAGATCTCATCCTTGGGTTCTGGCTTGGCAGGGGCTGAAGGCACCACAGCAGGGGGGAGGTGGCGGCACCGGGGGAGCCGGGACACCGGTACGGCCTGTTTCCTCCTTCCTCGGGGGTGGCACTGGCTCAGGAGACTTGGCATCTCGCCCTGGCTCCTTGGCACTGCCGGTGTCCTCGCCTGGCAGGACTTTGCGGACCACCTTGCGCACCACCCGGACCACCTTGCGGCGGGACAGCCCCTGGCCATCGTCTCCTTGTGCCTCGCTGGCCGAGCCCTCCAGCCCGTTCACGGCTGCCCCGTTCATCATTGGCTCAGGGCTCTTCCCTCTCCCTGGAGGTGGCTCTGGGCTCTTGGCGGGTCCAGGGCTCTTCACAGGTTCAGGTTTTGGGGGCTCAGCTTTCAGGGGATCAGCTTTTGGGGGTTCAGCTTTCGGGGGCTCAGCTTTCGGGGGCACAGATGCCGCATCCTTCAGGCTCTCTGACTGCAGCCATAAGGACACTGGTGTGAGTGGAGGTCCAGCCTCCACTGCTGTTTGGGACATGCTGGTGGCCGGGGCTCTTCCCTTCCATGGAGCACAGCTCCTGGCCAGACCCCAGCACGGGCGATACAGCACCCTTCCCCAGACAACCTACAGCTCCACAATGGATCCCAGGACGGGGTGCAGTGGTGATCTCCGCACCCCACACACAGTGACCCATTGACCCTCAGGCTGTCAGTGTGGGAGTAAAACTCAGTGCTCAGGGCATCACCACTAAGCCCATGGCCCTGCATGGCGTCCCCAAGCCCTGTCACAGGGGCTGTTCCCATCCCTGAAAGCTCCACCCTGCCCGTACCCTGTGACACTTACAGCCCCATCCTCCTTCACGGGTCTTTTCACAGCTAAAGATTTGTCCTCGTCCTTGACCTGAGGGTCAGACAAACAAGAGGAGCACGTTTCAGCCCACTGTGGGGCCTTGCTGCTGGAAAACCCACCGGGACCATCACTCCATGCCAGCCCCAGTTTGCAGCCCATTGCAGGGACAAGGATGTGTGTACTTCCAGGCTTCCCATCAGCCAAAAAAACAGGCAGAAGCTCAGAGATGCACCTAGGTTATGGCAAACCCCAAAGGTAGGAGAGGTACATGTTCTGCTCTCCAGGCCTGGGCCCTCTCATCATGTGCAGCCAGCGAGGGAGCTGGTTGAGAGTCCCACCACCGCTCCTGCAGGGCTCTGTCACCCTGCACGTCACCCCACCCCCCTGGTGTCACAGCACGTTTTAAGTGTCACCAGCTAATCTCTGCAGCAGCCGCACATGGGACATGCCAGATCCCTGCTGACCCAGGAAAACCAGGGGCCCCTGGGGGGGTGGGCAGCCAAATCCTGCCCTGAGCCGTGTCTCTGAGTGCCAGGACTCGGCTGTGACACTGTGGAGGCAGGGTGTGGTGCACCCCGTGGGAAACACACCCCGAGACGCCATCACACAGCAGCTCCTGGGTGGCAGGTGGCACTGGGGTGGCTCACACTGTGTTAGGGGCGGCACTGGTCATTTGCAAAGCTGTTAGTGATGGTGTTAGTGATCACATGCAAGGCTGTGTTGGTGACCCCAGCCCTGGCCAAGCTCCTGATTGCCCAGCACAGCCCCTGTCATGGCAGTACAGTAAGGCTGGGAGTGTTGCTCCAAACATGGTGCCAGCACTGGGCAAACTGGGGGAGTCGGTCAGCAGCGTGACCGAAATGTGGGGAGCAGGCAAACATGCGAGAGAGACTTCCCTTCTGCTCCCAGAACGCAAACCGGGATGAGAACGCCATGGTGATGTCTCATGGAGCTGCAGCCCTGGCTGGGGAGAGAGGGAGAGGTGAGACGGACTGGGGACAGCACACAGAACGCCAAACCACGGCCCAGGGTACAGGCATGTGCCCTTCCCCACTTGGGATCCTCAGGAATGGGGCTCTGCGCCCACCTGACCCTGCTCAGCATACAAATACTGCCCACAGGAGGGGCTCTGGGGACAGGCAGGTGACCAGTCTGAGACCCAGCAAAACTCACTGTGCAAAAAAAGCCCCTTTAGTCAGGCTGCAGGACCGTGGCCCCGCTCCCCCAAGCAGGCCAGCCCGCTGCGGTAAGCAAATGCCAGGGTGAGGGAAGGGATATTTTCTGCCCCGGCTCCCTGCTTGCCCTGACAGACAGGGTTTATTCTGAGCCTGACCCCATGCCAGCAGCCAGGGAGCTCTGGTGGGACCTGCTGCCCTGGATGGCACCCACTCTCTAACCATGGCCATCAGGGAGAAGCCCCCTCCCAGGGCCAGGCGTGGCACAGGGGAGCACCTCGCCACCAAACCAACCCAGCAGCCTGGGAGTACAACCCGGAGGGGTCCCCTGTACCCCTCAGCTGTCACCACTCTGTGAAATGCCAGTGCCTGGAGCACAGGCTGAGCCCGGGGGTCTGGAGATGAACCCACCTGTGGGTCAGAACCCCCAGACTCTCTACCCACAGTGCTCCCACCTCCAAGCAACCTGGCACTGCCGCAAACGTCCCCACAGAGCACCAGCCATGAGGTCCCCACAACAAACAGCCCCCAGCCACCAAGGCGCCCCAGGGGTGGGTTCAGCCTCTCGATAACCGATCCCAGCGCCAGCACTGCCTCCCAGGCATCCCCCTCGTGCTCCCCCAAGCTGTGCTGGCCACGCCGGGGGTCCCCACCTTACCAGAGGGAGCCAGGAGCGGGGTTTCCGCTGGGGCGAGCGCGGCACCGCACAGGAGAGGCACTAGTGGGGCGGCAGCCGGCAGCGGGGACAGCTGGACTGATAGGGCCACCCTAAAAATAGCTCAGGAATGCGAGGGGCCTGCCGGCACAGCAGCAGCCAGAGGGAGAGCTGGGGGGGAACACGCGGGCAGTGGGGCCTCGCCACCAGCACCGTCACAGCCGCCACTGCCAGAGGAAGTGATGTGGGCTCTGCCGCGGGGGGAACTGCCCGGCCTCCATCCACCGTCCGCCTGGAGGGGGTGGGAAAGACACCCCCGAGCCAAGAGTAGATGTGGAGCTGGGGGGAGCCAGGGAAGGCTCTGTGCCTCAAGGGATGGCAGGATGGAGGTCCTGGTGTCATGCCAGGTGGTGAAACCCTGACACTTCTGGCTCCGCCTCTGGCTTTCCAATGAACACAAGAGCCCCCCAAAATGCTCCTGGGGACAGATAGCACCCCAACAGCCCACGGTAAAGATGCTTTCATGACAAAGCTGCTTCTGGAAGTCCAAAGTCTCCCTGGAAACAGCTGGAGTGGGGCAGCGGACAAGGGGCTGGGGGTCAGGGGCCTCCCCATGCGGGGGCTGCCGGGAGGAGCTGGTGGCAGGGAGCCAGGCACACTGGTGGCATGGAGGAGCAGTGGTGGCAGGGCTAGCATAATACAGCAGAGAGTGCCTGTGGTGACATGGGTGTCCCCAGGTGGCACAGGCATGGAGCCACCTCCACGGGGATGCCCAACCCAGCGGTTTGGTGACAGGAGTATTTCTGCCTGGCCAGCATATTTCTCTCTCATTACTTTGCCAGGAAATTTGGCAGACGTGCACTGGCCCATGGCTGAGCCCACTGGACACCCCCACACTGGGACACCGCAGCAGCACCAACCCCTCAGTGAGAGCACAAAAAGAGCCAAACCAAGAACTTCCCAAGCACAGAAAAATGATAAAAGTGCCTCTGACATGATGAGAGTCCCACACTTGGGGGTACATGGGGAACCCAGCTATGCCATGGCACAGTGGCCTTGCACCCTGGGGACAGCGACCTGCATGGACCTAGGTGCCCACGGACAGTGGCACACGAGGTCACCCAGCACGGCCGCCGGATGCCTGTGGTCCTGCTGAAGCACTGGAGCGGTCAGAGGCGTTTCTGGAATATTTCTGCTGGGCCGGCACACGCCTGGACCCTGCCTGAGGAATTTCGCCGGTAAATAAATAAATAGAGTGTGGAGCTGAGCCAGCCCAGCTGCCCCACACTGGGAGCAAGGCTGGGACACAGAGGGGGTTTCACCCAGTCCCCAATGCCACCAGCTGGCCCCCCACCATCCCACAGCAGAGACAATCCCACAAGACGCAGTGGGTGCTGCCCTGTCCAGCCGGGTCCGTGGGGACAAGGGTGACTCAGCACAGAACTGGTGAGGGGGTTAAACCCCCCGTGGTACACAGAGAGCCCAGCACTGTCCTGCTCCAGCCGGGGAGGGGCTTCCAGAGCAACAGCCCAAAATATGTCTATAATTTCCTGTTTCAAAAGGGATCATTTTTATTTAAATTAGGACCAGAAACATTCCAGGGAGCTTAGTGGGGCCTGGGGGAGAGCCGGGCCTCCCTGTGTGCCAGCACCTTGTGTGAGGGACCCCCAACTGCACCCAGCACCCCAGCCTGAGCTCCCTGGTACCAGCAAAGCCACAGCGTGTCACCCTGGTGCACCACACAGGACGAGGAGGCATTCTCTGCCAGGCGGCTGCAGTGGCAACCCCATGACACGGTCACTGCCAGCCCTCTGGCCAGCTCCCACCGGCTGATGCCGTCAAACCACACCATGTTCCTGCACATTACAGTCTCTCTCATGCAGCCCCAAGGGCACCAGAGTCTCCTCTCTCCCTTCCCAGCCCAGCCCCGCGCTCCTGGAAGGCACAAGTGCCTCGCTGCCTCCGTGTGCCGACATCCAATGCACACCTGCCTCTGTGCCAAGGTGCTGTGACACGGTCACAGCCGTGTCCCCTGTCCACGCAGGGTTATCTGACGCGGGGTTATCCAGGCAGCACTGCCCAGTGATGCCTGCAGGGCTCTGGGGAGGAGCTGCGGGGAAAGCCACCGCTTTGGCTTGGCGCAGACTCCACCCCGCAGTGCCGGCATCTGCTCGAGGAGCACACGGAGCCCCATGGTCACCCTCACTCCATCCTGGCCACCAGCCTGCAGGCACAGGACCTCGCCATGCTCAGTGTGGCTCTCGCCAGTGCGGGCAACCTGCTCTGCAAGCACAGGCATCCTCCTCCCCTAAGGAAGGCTTAAAAATACACTGAACGAGTCCAGTTATACGCTAAACAACACCACGCTGCTGCACCCCTGACACCATAGAGGGGGTCCAGCCCTGCAAGCTGCTGGCATCTGGGGGACTCCACCAGGGTGCTGGCTGGCCAGGATGCTGGTTAGCTCGCGGCAGGGTCAGCAGTGCTGGGCAGCAGGCGTGAGGGATGTGGGTCACCCAGCCATTAAGTTTCTATTTATACAGTGGCAGCAGCAGCCGCATACGCAGGGCTGTGCAGGCCGGCAGCAGCTCCTGGCCCCTGGCACACTGTGTGCCTGCCCCAGTCCCCAGGGAGGATCCCAGTGGGGGACGCCAGCGTGGGCAGTAGAGCAGGCAGTGCCCTTCTGCAAAGCAGCCTTTGGAATTTCCTGGCAGTGAGGAGCAAAGCTCCCTTCTCAGCTGGACTGTGCTCCGTCAGCAAAGAGATGGGGACAGACTTCCTACAGGCAACACAGAGCTGGGCTCTCCTGCGGCCCCTCTGGCAGGAGGAAGACCCAACCCAACAGCATCCTGGGGAGCAAAACTGACCAGTGACGATTTGCAACACCTGATGCATCACCACTGCATCCCAGCCACAGCCTCCCACTCCTCCCTGTGCTCACTCCTGGCTGGATCAGCCCTGGCACCCACTGTTTCCCACAGCCCCTGCCAACCCACACACCCCTGCGAGGACGCTGGCACTGGCAGAACCCAGGCCCGGCAGTGCCCACAGCAGGGACAGCACTACTCACATCCCAGGCAGCACGGCGTGTCCCCTGGCCGCCCCGCAGCCAGCAGCGGCTCAGCTCGCTCAGCTCCAGGATGGGCTGCACCTTCAGCTGCACCGTCTCCCCCGACTGCCGGATCATCTCCACGATCTCATCCCGGGACTTGTTCTCCACGTTCCGCCCATTGATCTCCACCAGCCGGTCGCCCGGCACCAAGCCCAAGGCCAAGTCTTTGGTGCCAGCTCCGGGCTCGGCGAAGTGCACGACACGCCGGTACACCTGCCCGTCGGGGCCCCGGTCCAGCATGGTGGTGCGGCGCAGGGAGAAGCCGAAATCACCGGTGTTGCGCCTCTGCAGCTCCAGCTGCCGTGGGGTGGGAGGCTGGGGGGCACCAAGGCAGGCAGCCGCAGCTCAGCGGGGAATCTCTTGCTGACAAGGTCCGGCACCCTGGCACGCAGGGCGGTGGCGGAAGGGGTGCAGGGCTGTCCGGGAGGAGCCCCCTGCTTGTCGAGTGGGGTCTCCAGCATGCGCACCTCCACCTGCGGGGAGGGGGCTGCTGAGTGCTCAGAGGGCGTGGAGGTCTCGGAGGTGCTCTCATCCCGGCTTTTCTGGGAGAAGGAGAAGCGTTTGACAATCACCTGGGAGTTCTGCTTGGCCAAGGAGCCGAACTTGGCTGCCCGCTGCAGCACCGAGCCCTTGAAGTTGGTATCATCTGTCTTGAGGTCGTCGCTGGAGCTGGCTGTGCTCAGGTGGCCTGAGTCCAAGATGACGCTGCCCCGATTGCTGTCGGAGTCGATGTCTGTGAGGTGCAGCTCGGAGCTGCTGGCCACTTTAATGGGGATGGGGTTGGAGATCTCCAGGCGGGTCTTGGAGTCCCGCTTGGAAGCACGGTTGAGGTTGAAGAAGCCCCGGCGCATGCTCATCTCCTCCAGGCTCTTGAGCTCAGCTGCTGACATCCGCTCCTTTTTCTCCTTCTTCTTCTCCTTCCGGCCCCCATCCTTCTCTTTGTCCTTCTTCATCAGGTTGAACATGGTGGAGGGGGGTTCAGGGTGCTCTTGCCCCCCGGGCAGGGCACTAGGTTGGGGTGCTGGTCACGGAACGGCCGCCTGTGCAGAGGGACAGATAGGAAGAGTGCCATTAGAGAGCAGCACAGCCAACACCCACCCACCACTCTCCATTCACCCCACTGGTCACCTCAACTGCCACCCTCAGCCCCTGGACCCAAGTCCCAGTATTCCCACCCTCCCTGGGGACTGCAGCACCACAGGGCTGAGGCTGCCCCAGTCAATGTGTCCTTGCTCTGGCTGGGTACCAAGCCCCATGGATGCAACAATGGTGATCCTGTATGCCCAGAGATGCCCCAAAAGAAGCCCAGAAGCCTGGCAGTGCCTGGCACTGGGGCTGACTGCAGGCAAAACCCTCAGCAGCTCAGGAGCCGTTTTGGAGCAGCACGGATGGGTAGGGGAAAAATATCTCAGAGGCTTTTGCAGCAGTTACTGCCAGCATGGACACTTTCCAGGGTAAAACCCCCATCCCATCCAGCCACCAGCGTTCTGCCCACTGTTCAAAAGCCCCTTGTTGAGGAAACAGAGGCCTTTCTGCTGCTCATCCTGGCTCTGGCCACTGCAAACCACAGGGACTGCCACAGGCAGTATCCCCACCAGGGAGGAGCCGGAAACAAGGCCCAGAGCGAAGGTTGCTCTAATAAGCAGGAACCTGTAAAATCACATCCCTCCTAACACTGATAAGTGTCTAATTTTAGCCAGGGCGACGTAGAGGCTCATGACGCCACCGGCGACCTCCAGGAACAGTCGCTCTTTCATTCGGGCATCCCAGGCAGAGAGGGGGGAGCACCCAGCTTCCAGTGGGAAAACCACGGTTGGGCAGAAAACCCAGCTCCCTCCTGGAAAACCCCATGTGCACCCAGTGCCTGGGGACACCCAGTGCCTGGGGGCACCCACAGTCTCACCCTGCCTGGGGTTCTGTGGGACTCCTCTGCCCCCGGGGTAACTGGTAGCCCCCCCACAATCTCCATCGAGCGCTTGGGCTGTGGATAAACAACTCCAAAGTGGAGCAGGCGGCTGGCAGCGCCCGTGGGACAGGCTGACAGCTATATATAACGGCAGGAAACTGCATGGGAACTTAACCTCAGCACAAAGGACAACAGGAAAGCTCCTCACGTTTGAAGCATCTGCTTTAGAGCTTTCCGACGGGTGTGGGGATGAGGTTTGGGTGGCCATAGGGATGAGCAGTGCTGCCCACAGTGGCAGTGCAGGATCTGCCTGGAGTGCATGGATGTGCTGTGCTGTGCCAAGCTGCACCTTGGCTCCAGCACAGCATCAGTACTGCATCACCATCACTGCCTGGACCATCTCCCTGCAAGGACACATGGTCTCCACTGACCTTGAACACACCCACTGGGACATGGGGAACCCGTTTTCCCCTTGGCAAATCCATCCAGGGATAGCAGGGAACTCCCTGAACCTCGCTGCCCCTCGGGGCTGGGACAGGAGCACATGTGCCCAGGAGCAGCCTGGCCACAGGGCAGGTGAGGGCAGAGCTCTGCAAGCCATGGCACCGTGTTGGCCCCAAGTGTGTGATACCTCGGAGGCAGTGAGGGGAAGCAGCCTGAGGGACAAGGTCAGGCTTGCAGCTCCAAGACCCCCTGGCCATGACCAAAGGGGCTGCCACTGCTCTGCCCACACCACCCAGCTCCAGGGCTCTGGCTGCTCTGCCCTCCCTGCAGCACCTGAGGCTTTCCCCAGACCCACAGCAGGACCTGGGCAGGGCAGGACCCCAAAACATATGAAAACAACCCAGGTCCTTTCTCCTCTCCCAGAACTGCTGCCTGTGGGGTGATCACTGTCCTGAGCTGGGGACAGCACAGCTCCTTCTCATGACCCACAGCAGGTGCTGCTGCAAAGGGCCCCATGGCTGTGCTGTCATGGGGGCTGCTCCCCTGTGCCAGGGCCTCAGCACAGACAATGGCAGGGAGGGAACCACCTGCACCTATTTCTGTCCCTCGTATGACATATGCCACAGGTACCACTGCTGCCTGGGTATCCCTGAAGCTGTAGAAAGGGCTGCACCCCCAGGAGCACCCAGTGCCCACCCCATGGCAGGGAGGGGCTGCTGGGACTCTTCCCGAGGGTCCCTTGGGAGCAGAGCCACTCGCCAGGCAGGTGCTGGTTAGAGCCGTGACGCCAGGAGACAGGCGGCCAGCACGCTCTTTGTCCTCGGTGGTTTCTCTCCCAGCACACAGGCTGCTTCCCAGCCTTTGTACGCTCAACAAAAAGGGGGAACAGCGTTCCCAGCTGCATCGCTAATCAGGCAGCACTGGCGGCCACTGCCGCAGCCACGTGTGCCCCACTCAGGGCCACAATAGGCAGCAGTGGGGCAGGGAGACAGGACTTTTGTGGGCTGGGGCAAGGAATGCTGCATTCCCCCCTGCATTGGTGTCACCAGCGCACGTGGAATGCCATTGTGGTTTGCCCCCTTTTCCCCAAGAAGGCTCCCACCACAGGGTTGCCGGATGGGTGCAGCCCGATGCCGCGAGCGGGAGGAGGCTGCTGAGCGTCTCCTCGCTTCTGATTCAGACCCAACGCGCCTTCCCTGACTCAGCCCGGGCTCGCTCCGGGACTCCCCTTGGCCAGGCATGTTTGGGGCAGTGGCATGCATGAGCTGTGACAGGGAAGGGAGAGGCACCCGCCAGCGCCAGCTGCGCTCTGGGATCGCACGCGAGGATGCTGCTGTGACACTGGGCTGGCAAGGGATGAGGATGTCACCTTGGAAGGGCCAGATGGCAGAAAGAGAGCTACATCTCAATGCCCCCCAACCCAAAAGTCCTCCCTGAGCCACCCAAGCAGGAGCAGGATGCACCTTCCCCCATGTCCCCCCAGCACAGCCATGAGCCCCCGCGTCCCTGCCAGGGCGCCGGGGAGTTCCAGGCAGGGAGGAAGGCGTTCACTGAAACTCCCAGCCACTCCTTCCCTCCTCGAGACGCAATCTCGTCCGACACGCTCCCGCGCAGGGACCTGCACGGCAAGTTTCACGGTCGCCTGCCCTCCCTGCTCTGCTCCCTGATGCCAGCAGTAGGGCTGTGATCCCAAACCTCTTTGCCACAGGAGCTGGTAGCTGTCCCCTCCTTGGGCACACCATGTTGGGGTACCCCACGCCCTGGCTGTGCCCAGCCAGGAAGGGATGATGCCGTGCCAGGGAGCGGGAGCTACTGGCAGCAATTCCGAGTAGCCAGGCCAGCTCCCACTCAGGGCTGACCTGCATGATGGCTCCTTGCTGGATGCAAGTTTTCCACAGAACATGGAAATTTAGGGGGTTTCCAAATCCCTCTGCAGTGCCTTCCCTTACGGACAACGCTGGAATGTGTCAAGAGGAAAACAATCCCGGTTCTACCTGAGTCACAGCTGGGATGTGCCACCAGGCTGCTCCCAAAGCAGGATTTCAGGCCCTCCTGCTGCAGCAACCCCATGTCCAACAACAAAGAGGACCCAGACTGGTTGTGAGGGGTCACCCCAAGTCAGGAGGGTGCATGAGATGCAAACATCTGCCTCACCCCAAAGCCAGGAAATGACACAGCTTGAGAGGTCTTATAGGGTAGACCCAGAGGTAGTGGGATGGGATCCTAGCTGGGGCTACCAGATGGGAGAGGTTCCATGACCAGCTGGGGGGGGACAGGTGGGTTACAGCCCCCCTCAGCACAGGGCACACTCCTCCCTCATCACCCTTTTCCAATCCCAAATTCACAGCCTCACGCCCTGCATGGCCCAGCCCACGGCAAAGGTGAAGGGCTGAGCCACAGCTTGTCAGTGGGCAAAGTTCAGGGCTGATGCAGGCGCTGTGGGAGTGTTCAGCTCCCGACTGGGATGAGGAGTGGGTGGGGGTCCCCCTGTGCTGGAGTGCCAGGGCCAGCCTTGGGGTGTAGGAACACACTGCCATGTGCCCACACTTTCCTGTAATTGCCCTAAGTTTAGCTCTGGCACTCGTTGACCAGACAATTTGCATCTCACAGGCCGGCTGGAAACCACACGATTTAGGGACGCGCGTCCCAGCCTTCGCCCGATGCTCCACATATTCCTCCCTGGGAAAATTAACACAGCCACAGCCCTGCGAGCCCCTACCACCCCCAGCACAGCAGCTTGCTGAGGGCCACCCACCCCTGTCACTCCAAAAAGGCGCCTCAGGTGCCAGTGGCACCGGCCCCAGCAGCGATGTGGTTAGCGGCGAGCCGGGCTAATGGCTTTGGATGCAATTCCCCGGTGGTGTGGGAAAGGCCCAGGCCAGCGGGTTCTCCCTGGCCCTGGGGAGCCCTGCAGCGGGTGCAGGGGTACCCAGCACGGAGCACCTGACACGGGGCACGCTGCCGGGGGGACACACGGGGACACGGAAACACGCCCCGCACAAGGTGACACACACATGCAAACACGCACACGCGTGACACCGGGGGCTGCACAGGCGCTGCGAGACAAGAGCGGGCCATGCGCACACCCGCGCCCCGCAACCGGGGGGCGGCACCGGGGGGTTCCGCACCCCACACACCCACCTACGGCGGTTGTGCAACGCCGCGGGGGCACGGGCACGGCTCAGCCCGGCTCGGCTCGGCCCGGCCCGGCCCGGCCCGCCGGGGGGGGGGCGATGCAGCCGCGGCCCGCCCCGCGCCGGGTCGTGCGTGCCGGTGCCCCAGTGCCGGTGGCCGGTCCCGGGGGGATGGCGGCGGGTACTCACCCAGCGGCGGCGGCGGAGCGGGGCCCGGTGGTGGCGGCGGCGGTGCCGGGCCCCGGCGGCGGCGGCGCGGGGCGGGGCGGGGCGGGGCGGGGCGGCTCCGCACCGGGGCGGGCACTGCCGGCTCTGCGCGCGCCGCCCGCCGCGCCGGGCGCGGCTCCGGTCGGCACGGAGCGGAGCGGAGTGGAGCGGAGGGCCTGCCCACCCGGGAACCCCGCATCCCGGCTATCAGCACCGTACGGACCGGCGCTCCCAGCCCGGTGCGCGCCCCCCCCGCACACCCGCGAACCGGAGTGACCCCGCGGTATGTGCACACCCCCGGTGTGACACGGTGACACGCCGTCCATCCGGCGCTCCCCGCACGCACACACACACCGATTCTCACACGCGTGGAAAACACACTCACATGTTGCGCGCTCGCACTGGCGCACACGCAGCCCCACACTGCACACACGCACTCCCGGGGTTCTCCTTTTCGGAAGAATCCCATGTGGAGCAGCGCTGGATCCAGACAAAGCAGGCTCCAGGCTGCCGGCCGGAGCAGGGTGACCAGTGCCCGGTGTGGGGCATACAAAGCCATGGCAGAGCTGCCCGCAGAGCCCTTTTGCAGCTTCTTCCGCAGCACCTGTCCCCAGCAAGGGCTGTCAGCCTGCAGGGACTGACTGAGGACAGTGCCCTGCTGCTCTGTCCAGGAGACAGCCGGTGGTTAACAATAACAATCTCCCAGCACACCCAGCAGCGAGAGCGGCACAGTCTGTTACACCCCTTCTACTAGCGTCCAGCTTTGGGACGTCACACCGGGGCTGGCCACATACAGCAAGAATCCTGGGACAGATGGTTTCAGGATAAGCCTGCCATATCAGTGCTGGGACAATCTCCCTTCCCACCGGGGGTGGGAGCAACCGGGCCCAGGGGAGCTGGAGTGAAGCTTTGGGAACAGAGATCCCAGAGAGAGGCATCCACAAGCTCTTTCAAAAAGCACTTTTCAGGCAGTGCCTGATCTCTGATGGGAAGCTCAGGATGGACAGAGAGATGACCGGGACAATATCCTGTCTCAAGGTACCCCAGGGGACTCACTCCAAACCCCTGCTACCTTCCTACCACTGCTGGCTGAGCCGTGTGGTCCTGGCTCTCCTACCATCGAGCTGTGAGCCCCTCTCTTGGGATACACCTGTCTGGGTGTTGCAAGCCCCTCTCCCTCGCAGTGGTAAAGCTGGCTGTGATTTCTAGCTCACAGCCTGTGCCCAGGACATGGTCCCACAGCAGCAGCAGAGCAGGACATGTGTGGGGCATGGCAGGAGAGAGGTGGCAGCTGAGCAAGGAGCCCCGAGCTAGACCCAGGCACGCAGCGGTGGAGGGATGCATCAGTGGAGGAGATGCAGCCCTTGCAGCGGCGGAGGACGGCGGCAGCGAGCGCAGCTCCCTGCTTTTGTCACACTGTCCTTTGTCCCAGGCACGTGGCACCAAGCGCAGGGAGCCGCAGCCATCCGGAGAACAGGGATGGGGTCGAGTGATCTGGAAGGGCGGCAGAGCCCATCTGAGCTTTCAGGAGGGTTTTCCAGCTGCGGTGGCAAGAGGATGCATTGTGTGGCTGTCCCTCTGCCCTGCTCCTGGCACAGGCGAGTGAACAGCCGGCTACAGCCTGTGGCAGTTCCTGCTTCCTTATCACGCTGGGCAGGTTGGGATGAGCTGACGCCGGTTGGAACCGCCGAGCTGTGGGACAGCGCAGGGTGCCCAGTGTCACACAGCCCTGCCACCAGCAGCCACCCACTGGGGCCACTCTCCTGCCACATCCCCAGGGCTAAGCACCCTGTGTTTTCCAGCGAGCTGACCAGCTGTTCATCCACACGATCCTGTCTGGCTTTGCCAGAAACAGGTTGGGTTGCCCTGAGCAGCTCTCCCTGGCAGGGGGTTCCCCAGGCACCAGCAAATCCCACATCCAAGGAAAGTCTCCGTGTTGCCCAGGGTTTTCTATGGAGAAGCAGGACAGAGCTCCGGTGCCAGTGGCATTTCTCGTGCCCCTGGCAGGCGCAGATGGCTGGCCAGGGCAAGGGCCCGGAGCCGGCCTGGGAGGGGAAGCATCTGTTTTGCAGCACCGCGGGGTTCCCTAAATAGGTCACTGCGTTTTTATAGTCTGTTGGATCTAGAAAAACCAGTTGTTCCAGACAACCTGTGGACCCGCCAGCATCACTGGCTCCCCAGGCACTTGTCACTGTGCCCCCAGGTCCTTGAGGGGGGACACCTGCCACACCAGCACTGTGAGCAGGGTGAGGGGTTGGGGGGGCTCACAGCAGCCTGAGCCATACTGGGGTTCTGGTCTATGATGAGAGTGACCCCTCCCTGGCCATGGCCAGTGTGGGCTGTGCAGGGGGCTTTCCCCCACCTTGCGCCTGGCTTGGGGTGGCTGCCAGCTTCAGGCTTTTCTTTGGAGTGGTTTTCAGCCAGAAACATTTTCCTGTTGCAGGGGGAGGCAGGTGTCTGCGTGGGGTGCAGAGGGGTGTGCAGTGCCACACACCCACCCTACACCCGCATGCGCCGATGGTGTCCCATCCTGCTCGGGCTGAGCTCTCCCTCTAGTGGCACCAGGCTCCTGGCAAAGCCTCCACACTCTGGGGTGGCCGAATCTGTGGTCAGGACGTGTCCAATGGGCTGGAGTGAGCTGGAGGGCGAGCTCCAAGCTGACCTCCCCTCTCAGCCAGGATACCCACAGCAGGTGCACAGGGAAGGTGCCAGGAGGGCTTTGCAGGAGCCCACCACCACCAGCCCCCATTTTGGCAGTCCTGCAGAGGGCAGGTGGCCCTGCCCTTCCCATTCCCTGACCCCACACTTGTTGGGGTGCAGTGGTGCAGTCAGATGGCATGCCAGGCCTTGGGGGTGCAGCCCCACAGCTAGTGTCACAGCGATCCTGCCGGTGACACCGATCCCACCCCATCCCCATCCCGCAGCAGCCAGCCAGGGGAAGGGCCCCAATGAGCCACAGCTTCCCCCCCGTCAGGACATTGCCCTGCCCGCAGCAGGGTCCCCCAGGACCCCGCTGAGCCCCACGAGGCCCGTCTGGTCGGGTGCCACGCCGCCGCTCGTCCCTGCAGGGTCCCCCGGGCCGGGCGCCAGGCCATGCCGCAGGCAGCGCTGACGGGGCGCTTTGTTTTGTGCGGCCGCGGCTGCCCAGCGGGGAGACAAAAGGGGCAGTCAGACGCGGGCGAGCATTGTGCCGGCAGCCATGCGCTGAGGCAGCAGCCCGAGCCGCCACGCTCGCCTCGTGACCCCCGACGGCCCGGGCTGTGCCCGCCATGGTGCCCCAGGGCCTGCAGTGCTGCCCCATGGGAGCCCCGCGTGAGAAGGGGGCTGTGGGGCTGCTGGCTGTGGTCACCGCTGGGCCGAGGCCTGCCCAAGGCCGTGGCTGGCGTCCTGGCTGTGGGGTTGTGGCGGTGGCAGCGCTGTGTGGAGCGCTGGGGCTCGGCGTGGCGGTGGGGACACGTCTGCCAGGGCCACGCCGGTTCTCATCTCCGGCCTCCCTCGCCCGTGATGGGAGGAAGGTGTCCACACCAACGCGGTGACAGAGAACACACCTTGGGTGGTGAAGCAAAGTGACTGTGCCTGGTAGACACCCCGCCGAGCCCACCGCCTGCAGGGTCTCACGGGGAGGTGTCCCCGCCGTCCCCACGGTGCCAACTGGCGCCAGGGCCAGGCCAGCCCCCAGGCTCGCCCCGTGACGGCGCGGTGCATTGCCCCTGGAAAATGCCAGCGCGGTCAAATCGTTGAGTCATTTGTGCCCAAGATTATCTGTGCAAACAGCCGCCCCGATTATTTTTTTTTTTTTTTATTATCAATTTTTTTTTCTTTTTCCCTAAGAATGTGGCTCAGACCATGGGGATGAGCAGCTGAAATCTCCGGGGATCAGCAGGACAATGCCAGAGCAAGCATTGTGCTGACGGCTCTGCAAACGCTGGCACCGGTTCCCGGCCAGCAGTACCCTATAAAAGCTGAGCCGCTGAAGTAGGCAAACATTACATGGGCGAAGCAGCAGTAACCGCCTGAGCTAGGTGAGTCCTGGACCGATGCGCACCTCTCCCACCTCACCCCTCTGCTGCCAGCTGGCCGGGCAGACACCCTTCCTCCTGCCTGGTGGCAAAAGACACCCAGAGGGACCGTCGCTGTTTCCCATGGCATAGGACAGGCTCACACATCCCCGCTAGCAGCCGGGGGGGCTGAGAGCCCCTCTACTGCAGGGCACCCCACTCCTGGCACGGTTGGCATCTCCCACCATGAGCCAGGGCTGCCCGTGGGAGCCCACCGTGCTTCCCAGGGGACACCAGGCAGGGCAAGGGGAGCAGGAGGGTCTGTTGTACACAGCCAGGCGCAGGGCAGCCTGTGCCCCCCACCACAGCTCCGTGCTCCAGCTCAGGGGGGTTTTCCTAGTGCTGGTCTAGCCTCAGGGAAGGAGAAATGGGGATCGGGCACTGTGTCCTGGTGGGTGTGCAGGCTCTGTGCCATGGCCAGGAGGGGGGAAGGGGCACTGCTGTGGTGAGAAGGGAGCACCCTGCTTTGGATGTGCCTCACAGCCCCCACTGTGCCCCTTACCCCATCCTGGGGCTGGCAAGAGGGTCTCGCTGCGGCTGGTGTGGCTTGTCCCCAGCAGTGGGGCAGCTGTCCTCCATGGGTGGCAGGCACAGAGCTGTCCCCAGCCTCGCGAGCGGGCAGCAGGGATGCACAGGGACAAGCTGCAGTAAAACTGGCTTTTCCTTCCTTCTCCAGACACCGACCCAGCAGCAAAGATGGCTCAGACAAACCCTCTGCCTGTTCCCATGGGCCCGTGGAAGGTATGTCCTCGCATCCCCTTGTATTTCGCCTTTCCCTGTGTGCAGGTAGGGAGCAGGGAGAAGGGCAAAGTCCATCCTCCGGGGCCAGGAAAGCTGCACAGCGGGCAGCGAGGCAGGGACGAGCACAGGAAACAGGCACCCCTGTCCTCTGCCCATGGGAACGTGCCTCCCGCCTGCCAAAATACCTCCCGGGTGTTTTTCATAAGGCTCTTCACAGCATCCCGGGCTAGCCGTGCCCTGCTTTCACCAGCCATCCCGTGACAGGCAGTTCTAGAGTCCCCAAAAGCCACCGGCTGTTGTTCCCCCTCCCCTGTCCGCGCAGACAGGGTGAGCAGGGGCAGTGGGCACTGTGGAGCAAGGTGGGGAGCAGCCCCAAGGGGTCTGGCAACAGCCCCAAGGCCGTAGGTCGTGGAGGGAGCCGAGAGGGAGAGGAGAATCACGTGTACAAGTGAGGAGCTTCCCGTCGAAGCCTGGAGCTGTCGCGGGAGAGGAGAGCGTCAGCCGCAGCCCCCCGGGGAGGTGCCCCTCGCCCTTTCCCCCGTTAATCCTCTTTGCCCTAGAGCGTTCGGAGCAGAGGCCGGGAGAACCGCCAGCCACAGCCCTGCCACCCGCCCGTCCCAGAACGGCTCCGCTCCTCTCTCCGGACGGCAGCGCTGCCCCGGGAACTGATCTCCGCAGGGGTGAGCAGGAGAGCGGAGCGGGGGCCAGCCTGCGGCTCCCCCGACACCGAGGCAGGGCGTCGCGGGGCCAGCAGTGCAGGGACGCGGAGGCGAGCGGGGCTGTGTCCCTGCCCAGAGGGGTGCCCGGTGCAGCCTCCACTGGCTATCTCCCTGACGGAGCCACCCTCCGTCTCCAAGAGGCGCTGAATTGCCTGGGGCCGCTGCTGGGCAGTTTCCAACTCGGCAGCTCGCTCTCCGTTCCAGATCACCGTGTATGACCAAGAAAACTTCCAGGGCAAGAGGATGGAGTTCACGTCGGCCTGTCCAAACATCATGGAATGTGGCTTCGACAACATCCGCTCCCTGAAGGTGGAATGTGGCGCGTGAGTAGCCAGCTGCCAGCGGAGGGGATGCTTTCCCAGGCGGGATGGCTGGGAGAGAGGTGCCCAAGCGTGGAGTGGGACCAGCTGTCCTCGCTCTGCTTGGCTGGAGCCAAGCACCACAGCTAAAGGAAGCCAGGCATGGGGCGATCCCAACCTGCCAGGGTAGAGAAACCAGCCCCGGGCAGCGCTGATACAGAGAGAGGGCCAGAGGACAGTGGCAACACCTTTGGCATCACCCAAATCCTCCTCCCATGGTGTTGGACTGCTCAGTTTTGGAGCAGGGTTGCTGCCCGAGGATGCAGTGAGTGTCAGTGCTCAGTGAGTGGCTCTGGAGCTCAGCCTGGTCCCCATCCTGCCTGTGTAACCCCATGAAACACCAGCCCTAGAAATTTTCTCACCCCAGGGCCCAGCCCTGCTCTGCCCTGGGCTTTCCCTGCACTGCGCAGCTCCCAGGGCCCGGGCAGAACCTTCCAGCAGCTTCGCCAGTCCGGAGAGGGGTGGGGAGCAGAGCCAGGCTTCTCCCTGTGCACGGGAATCTTCCCTGGCACTGGCAAGGCACCTCCCGAGCAGCCCAGAGAGGCTGTGTGTTGGGAGCGATCCCCGCGGTGTGCATCCCGCCGGGGCGGGGAGCAGACGAGATAGATTTGTGCTGCTATCTTTAGGATGTGTAATGCTAATGGGATTACAGCAGCGTGCGTGCTCACGCCCTAATCAGCTCCCTGCTCCAGTTGACGTGTTCCTAATCAGGCTGTTCACCTTGCACAGGGTGGGCTGGCTGTGGGACACGGGATTTGGGCTCAGTTTGGGTCAGTGGCAAGGAGCCCGCGACCGCCCCAGCTCAGCCCCTCGCCACCTTTTGTACCCCATCAGCAGGGGATCCATGCACTGCACAGCCTGTGCCACCCACCTTCCAGCCCCCAGCCCATGCTCTGTCTCCCTGCGCTGCCTGTGGCTCTGTCCCCAGCCTCCTTAAGGGGACATCCCCACCCTGGGGATAGGCAGGTGCTGTGTGGGCAGCACCAGAGCTTGCAAAATGTGTCCTGCAGGGTGGAGGCATTCTGCTAACCTCTCCTTGTTTGCTTTCAGTGAAGAGTGGGATGCAGAAAGGGGAAAGGCCATAGTCCCTTCTCTCTGCTCAGAGCCAGATGGGCTCTGCCTGCTTTGGGTATCAGGAATTCAGGTCTTTTCAGCAGTGTCAGGCTGTAATTGGGGAACAAGTAAGAAATGAGGCCTTTGGGAGAGAAGGGCAGCTGGGGCATCCTGAAGCCATGCTGGTCTGCATAAATAATGACAGAACAGCCAGGGGAAGAGCCACCTGTGCAGGATGTGCCCCAGGATTTCCCCATCAACCACTGCACCAGGGATGCCGTGTGGGCACCAGATGTGGTCACACACTCCCTGGGTTCTCTGCCCACATCCAGCACTGCTTCCTCTCCTCCCAACCTGTGGGCAGAGGCCAAGCCACAACCTCCTCCTTGCACCTACATCCTGCCCCAGTGCCAGCTCCGAGCAGGAACCCCTGAGCTGCTGCAGGAAGCCCTGGCAGCCCTTGTTCTGTTTTTGCAGCTGGGTCGGTTACGAGCATACTGGCTTCTGCGGGCAGCAGTTCATCCTGGAGAGGGGAGAGTACCCGCGCTGGGACGCCTGGAGCGGCAGCAACGCCTACCACATCGAGCGCCTGATGTCCTTCCGCCCCGTCTGCTCTGCTGTGAGTGTCCCACACAGCTCTGATCCTGTTGAAATGTCCCACGGCAGTGAGGTTAGGAAGGGAAAACACAGCTACGCCAGGGGCAGGCTCAGAGCTTCCCCCCACCACTCCCAATAGGATTTTCTCTTTCTGTCTTGTTTTTTAAAGATTTTGAGAGAACTTCTGGGCAAGCTGTACATGACCAGAGCTAGGGGACAGCCAGCCTGAGACAGTAGCTATGGCATGGCTGTCATCAACGCCTCCCACCCCCTGAAAAATAATTAACAGCCAGGGTCTGAGCATCTCCCTCTCCAGGAAACCCTCCCAGTAATGCCACAGGGAGTGACAGCCGTGCCATTCCTACCCACGCTGGGCAGGGAGCACCACCTCCCCCTCACCCCCTGCTCTCCCCCGCAGAATCACAAGGAATCCAAGATCACCATTTTCGAGAAAGACAACTTCATTGGCCGCCAGTGGGAGATTGCTGATGACTACCCCTCGCTGCAGGCCATGGGCTGGGCCAACAATGAAGTGGGCTCCATGAAGATCCAGTGCGGAGCGTAAGTGACGGGCAGAGGACCAGGAGCAGCAGGGACAATCCACTGCCATTGCAGTGGGAGGGAGGGGGGACACCCTGTAACCCCCCTGCTTACCTCTTGTCCTTTTCTCCCAGCTGGGTGTGCTACCAGTATCCCGGGTACCGTGGCTACCAGTACGTCCTGGAGTTTGACCACCACGGTGGAGACTACAAGCACTGGAGAGAGTGGGGTTCGCACGCCCAGACCTCCCAGATCCAATCCATCAGGCGTGTCCAGCAGTAGCTCCCCACTTCCCAGTACATCTCTGCAAGGTTTCGAAAGCTCACCGGCTCCCTCTTGGTGCTAATACTCCCCTCCCGAAATAACCACCCCCTCTTGTACCGCCACTGCTTATGGAACAACACTCCCAAAACGGTACCGACTGCCACAATTGCCAATAAATGTGACTGAAGGAAAAAGATAAATCAGCTTGGTGTGTGTTTGCTGGTGTGTGTTTGGGATTGAGGTTGCACATTCCCATCCCAGGAGCAGGGACCAGCCTCTTTCCTACTTATTTTAAGCCGGGCTGAAGTGCAGTGGGGCTCACACTGAGGGAGGTTTAGACCCCCCTGTCACACACAAACCCTTGGGTTTTTCCCTCCCTGCCCTCTCCTTCCCCTGACACCCACATACACACAGCTCGTGGGCTCTGTGGCCAGCACTGCCAGGTCTCGGGGACCTAAACCCAGGCTGCTCCCCAAAACCGCAAGCAAGAAAGTCACACTGACACCCACAAACTTTAAAATTTTTATTCAACAATTTACATCACTTATTGTCTGTCTTAACGTAGTCGATCTACACAAATGTCTTTTTTTTTCCTGATAAAATAATAAAATTTGGATAAATTTTGAAGACCTGTTGGTGCAGAATAAACAAAATTTAAGGTAAGTTTTTTTTTTTTCCTTTTTTCTTTTTTTAAAACATTTAGTGTGAAGTATGACATCATTGGTAAAGATACATCATGCCATTACAGCTCATGGACATTACCTATCCTTACAGTCTGTGACATCACCCACACCAGCGCAAGGGGCTGCGCCAGACACAGCTACAGCAGGTTTTACACTAAACTCCTCTAGCCACCCTCTCACCACCGGGAAAACGCCTACGCTTTTCCAGCTGGGCACACAGAGTGCATTAACCTAATCGGAAATTACCGGGGAGGGGAGAAGGAAACAAAGACTACCTTTACGGATCCGTGTGGTCGCACACTACAACATCGACACCAAAGAGGGGCTGCCCCTCTCCGCAGGTCAGAGGTAATTCAGCTCCTGAGCAGGAAGAGCACAACCCCTCGCAGCGATTTGAATACAAACCAGGAACGAAATGAGAACTTATCGACGGCGAAGGGGGGCAGGAGAGGAGACAGACTCCAGCCCCAGCTCGCAGTCGAAGCGCGCGGTTGTGTTTTGCACCGCCCTTAACACTGAAATATTCAGGGAAAGGGGAGAGAGGGGCATCAGTCCCCCCAGTAAACAAGTTGAGGACCTTCAGAGGCTGGGAAGCTGCTGAAGGTGTGTAAGTACACGTGTGATGGTAGATAGAAAAGCAGCCCTGTTCGGTATGAAAAAAAGCTGTCAAGTTAGTACAAATTTCTGCCATGGCGAAGGGAACAGGAGGAGAAAGCTGTCAGGGTCCTTCTCCCGTCACAAAATCCTGACTCTCCCGCACACAGGCTCTGGGCTAAGCAACATGTTTCCAAAGGTGGTACCTGCAACCCAACGCACCCAACGCATGAAAACAAAACCGAAATAAAGCTCTCGCCCCCTGAGGCTGAAGGGAGCCCAAGTCTCCACTCCAGCCCCACAGCAGGATAGTGAGGAACCCTGTCCCTCCTGCCTCACAGTGGGAATACATAGCGGTGAGATTCCTCTTGGTTAATTTTGTCATTAGAAGCCTCGAGTTTGCCCACGCCACCGGCCTGCAGCGCAGTGGACTTGTCTCCATCCCCTCCCCAAAGCTGCTTTTGGTGGCTCCCCGTCCCCATGGGGACACCAGCAGGTGCCACCACCATGCTCTCCCTGGAGACAAAAAGGGCACTGGTTCATCTGACAGCACAAAGTGTATCTGAAACACAAGCCAGCACACCCCACTCCCTCTGATTCAATTACTAAAGTAGGCTCTTTAAAATAAAAAAATAATATATATATTTATATAGCTATACAGAGAGATACAGAGAAAGCAAAGGAGAGAGAAAGGCTACTAAAAAAAATCAAGAAGCGCCAGTTTTCTGCTACAGCTGTCAGCAAAGAACTGTCACCTTACATCATACCCTCCGAGATGGTGAAGAGAATGGAGGCAATGACAGCACAGGAATGCAAAAGAGGGCAGATAAGTCACTTCTGGTAATGAGACACAAATTAAACTTTCAAAACATGTGCATAGCTTTATTCATCTGCTTCAAACTAACCTTTTCACGGAGCTTCAGCGAAACCCGAGTGTGCAAAATGCATTTCTAAAAAACAATGCAAGCAAGCTTTCACATTTACTGTGGCAGAAGTACAGAAAGACTCGGACAAGAATCATCACACGCTGGGGCAGGAGATAGAGAACCCAGAATTGCACAGCTTGGAGATCTGAGTCACTGACTGCAAACACAAGCACTTGGATTTCACTAACTTCAAGCAAGGCGTGTTGACTTCTCCTTTACAAAAAAAAAAAACTTGTAAACCCCACAGAAACAAGAACCACAACCTGGCAGGGAATAAATCCTCTGGATAATGGGATCATGGTGCCATACAGAGCCTGAACTCCAGCAAAGCCGGTTCCAGACCTTGGCTTGTTTTGGCTCTGCAGGCAAACCATAGCAATGCTGATTTTTGTCTGCAGGAGAAGAGCAAAGCTTTTCTCTCTCCCTCCCACTCCCCTCTGAAGTCACAGGTGCCACTGCACAAGACATCATCCCCAAACTAAGACAGCCACTACACAGGCTGGAGCCCAGGTCTCATTTCAATCCAAAGGGTCATTTGGGAACCCTCGGCTGTGGATGGGGAGTGACTCTCCTGGCCACGTCCCCAGCTCACACCCCACCACCTCTCTCCAGAAAGACTAAGCACACATGCAAGGCACATTGAGTCAGATGTACACACACACCTGGGTGTGTAAAAAGAGCAAACGCTGGCCAAAAAAGAAATAAATTGATGCTGAATAAACTAACTAAACAGGCAGAGAGCTCTGGCCTATGTATTTATAGACTATTTTCCAGGCAGTTGTAATCCCCCAAGTGTTTTTCCTACACGACTTTAGACCTTCCTTACTCTTCCCTCACTTTGCAGAGAGGTACTTTATATTCCTAAAGGATCTTCCATAAATAGTCAAGTAAATTCCCTTTTTCCCCTCCAGTAAACTCCTCCTCCAGGGTACACATCCTCCACCATGCTCCAGGCATGACCCATAAAAAGAAGAGGTTCTGGACCTGTCCATGCCCCACAGCAGTGCCTTGATGCAGAGAGACCTCCCTCCACTGCTCCCTAAGCCTTTCTCTGGCAGGTTTTGGCTGGGTGGATGGCTTCACCTCGTTTTTTTCTTGGAAAATATCCGACCCCAGGCACCGAGCACTCCCCAGCTGGAGAAGGAGCTGGTGGGTCCCCAGCACTGGGTAAGGGCAGGATGGAGGCCACACAATCCTTAATACTGCTGGTTGACTTCACATTGAGATAAAGCATTCAAAAGATCTTCTTGTAGAGATGACCAATTTCCTTCTATAGATAATTTCAGATGGAAAACAAATATATTAAAACTGGAGATGAGACAAGAGCTGACTGAGGTTTTTCTACCTTACAAGTGACTCAGGCACCTTTCCTGCACCACCAGCCATGGAGGAAGGAGAAGCTGAAAACCTTGGGGATTTGCACTACCCTTCCAATAGCAGCTTGAGAAAAGGAAGGAGAGAAAAAGGAAAAAGAATAATAATAATAAAAAATAAAAATGCACAGTGTTCTCTCAAGTTAAAAGAGTTCTCCTTTGCTTGCGTTTGCATAGAAATTCCTGTAGGTCAGCACCAAAATCAGGTCCACCCTTGTCCTACACCCCAACTCCCCCACTTCCTACACTCCCCCAGTTAGTGGCTGTCACAGGAGGGTTCAACTATCCACAGAGGAACTACATGGTCGTGTTAAAAAAACAGAACAACACAAACAAAAAAACAAAAGTGCATCACACATTCTTGATTTTCAGGGTTACTTATAGCAGCAGCATCAGCATTAATCCAAGACAATGAACAGCTGTAGATTCGTTCTTAAATGCAGCAACACTTAATGAAAATGTCTTCGGGGAAGGGCATAAGAGGGTCCTTCTCAAAAGGATAAAAATGAAAATTAGACTATTCAATATGGACCAAAAAGGAGACAAAACAAAAATTAAAGATACAATCTTATTTACATTAAAAAAAAACATTCTTGTTAAAATATCTTTACAACACCTAAGCAAAAAAATATGTATTTTAAGAATAAAGCAGAAACTCCTAAAGCAGTATCCATTTTTGGAACCCTTATTTAGCACCTGAGGAAAGACTGTATGGAAAGCAGACAGGTTGGGGTTTTTTTTGTTGGTTTTTTTTTTGTTTGTTTTTTAAGAAAACTCCAAGTCATGTTTTTGCTAAACGTTCCGAAGTTCGCAGTACACAAGTTTCATACCACAGAAAGAAATGAGCAATTTTTTTTTTTGTTTCCTTCTTTTTAAAGGTACTCTACTCAATAATAAGGCTGTAGAAAAGGGACACTGCTATCTTACAAAATGGCTTTAGAGCTCTGGACATGTTATACGAAGCTTTCTGATTAACAGTCAGGATAAATCCAGCTCAGCATCCCCTGCTGAGGACACAGGCAGGACTCTTGCTCCAGTGCCAGCACAGGGAGTGGGCTCATGCCCAGGACACGAGGTCACCACAGGGCTCCTTTACCTCCCAAGACATCCATGGCTCTGCTCTCCTGATGCCACTTTTCAGGATCTCAGGCAGGAGAGAGGAACCAGCCTGACCCTGGGGTGTAACATGTACTGGGCAAACCTCTACAGAAAGCTCTGTAATCCCTGGGAGGTAGCACATCGAGATCTCCTTCCCACCAGCCCAGGTTCCTGCTTCCCAACTGCTTGCATTAGTTTTCCCACGTGGAAAAAAGCTCTGGTGGTGGCCAAAGCTAGAATTACTCTGGCTTTTTTGGCTACTCCACCACACCAGCCCTTCTCCTGCCTTACACCCCAGTGTGAAAACGTGCAGCAGCTTTAAAGTGGGTGAATCCTTGTTCTCTCCCCTCCTGACCTCAACCAGCTCCCTTGTAAACAGCCTCTGTAAGGAAAACAAATCATGACGGATGGATGGACAGAAAAATCTTCTAGGGATGAGAGGGTAAGACTCCTGAAAGCTTGGGACACCACAGCAATTTACTGAATCAAGGTGAAAAACTGGACACACAGGAAAACTACTGGCAGTTCTGGCACATGGCTGGGAATGCCATCACTCACAGATGTCCCTGAGGTCACCCACTGGCCACTTGGGAAAGGATGCTGTGGTGTTACCATAATGCTCTCTTGAAGGTGAAAGCACTAATTAAACACACAACTGGGTGGACAACTTCCAGCTCCCTCTTTTCCTATTTTTTTTTTCCTGGCAGGAAGCAGTTTTCCTTTCCATTTAGCTGGCTGGCTCACCCATCACCTGCTCCCAGCCACTGGACTCACAACCTAGCTAGAACTGGGTTTCTTTCCACATTTCAAAGAAGTTCAGAGCAGCTGTGGAAGGCAAAAAGTGGGATTTACTAGCTCAGAAAGGTTTGAAGCAGGTTAGTGACAGAGTCCATGTCCTGGAGCTACCCACTGGTGAAAGAAACAGATTTGTAACAGGCTTCAGAGGACTGAGGTGGGTTTAAACCAAAAGCAAACTCCAAGCGAAGCTTGAAAGCCACTGCTTTGCCAATCCACCAGATGAGTGGAGTGAGAGAGAGACTGAAGGCCCCAAACCACTGTCATGGGGGCAGCTGTTAAATCACCTCTAGGAGCAGATGAACACTCCATGATGCACCAAAGAACAAGATCCCAAGCTGGATCTGGCCAGCACTATGTACTCCAATCTCTGTTCCACAAGACCTTATGCAAGAGACATCCAGAAGAACCTGCTGGCAGAGGAGTAGAGGTGGGGAATGACCAGAGGAGAAAGGAGACAGCCCCTGCCTTTGCAGGAATCCTCACTCCAATACACAGACAGCTTGGAAAGGGAACCATAGGAAGGGGACTCACAACGGGAACAGAAACAAGAGAGAAGCCTTAACCTGAATTAGTATCTTCATAGCTAATAAAAAAATAGGTCATGATCTCACCCTTAGTGCCGCTTTCCGATACTACACGTACTTAAGGGGTTTTGTTTTAAAACTTTCTTTACTCAGTGTAATGAAAACAATGGCACAAATAAATACACGCTCGCTCTCCTCACAAGTCAGATGCTCACACACACCAGCTCCTCGCCCCCACAGACACCCTCGGGTGCAGACCCAGGACAGGAGGCTGCTGCTCCCCTTCCCGGGCTGTATTTGGTTTATGCTACAGTACTAATACTCTGAGTCAAACAAAAAAACCAAAACTAAACATGAGACTTATCAGTAACACCTTATCGTTATTTCAATGTGCTAAATTAGTCACAGCTCGATTTCAGTTTGGTTTTTTTTTTCTTTTTCTTTTTTTTTTTTTATAAGTTTACACAAAAATAATCAGAAAACAGATTAAATCTTAAGATATTTTTAATAAGTGCTCAGTTAAGAATTGTGTGAGGACTTGGGGAGGACTGCCGACAGCAACAGGGTGAGTTACACAATAGCACGAGGAAGTTCCTTCCATGGTCCTGCCTGGCTCTAGGCAATAGTCTATCCCAGAAATACTGGGGAGCCAGAGCTACAGGAGCTCAGAGAGAGGAATTCCTAACTGCTTAGCGCTGAGCACACGCCGTGGAGCTCATGGAGACAGACAGACAGACAGACATCTCAAGAGAGGATGGTCAGAAACACAGCAGAGAAGGTGCTGCCGAGGGTGTTTCTGGATGGGTCCTGCTGGCGAGGCAAAGCCACAGGGAGGAGCATCAGGGGAAATCCAGCCCAACCCATCGCTTGAACTGTGTTTCTCTCAGCATTTATTTTGCTATTTAGGTGACAGACAGGACTAGGTAAAGATGAGAGTCCTCAAATATTCAGCAAGACTCAGACCTTTCTAGAGGCTCAGGGTTAGTGCTGCTCAGCTCCTGCATGGCCCCGAGCACAGACCTGGGGCAGGGGTACAGGACAGCACAGCCCCCAGGGAAGCAAAACAGGGTGGTTTTGTCTTTTTTTTTTTTTGTCTTTTTTTTTTTTTAATGGAACCCAGCCCTTAAGGCGACAAGTGACTACACAAGGCAAATAAATACACAGCAGAGCATTAAAGCCAGTAAAACAAACTGGAAATTTCACTATTAGCCTTCAACTTTTTCAAAATAAAAATAATAAAAAGGAAAAAGAACATTTCTTCCACCTTCATTTTCCCAGCCCCACCATCCAGTTTGTTCAACACTTTAAAGCTCAGGAATGCCCCAGCTCTTCAGCAGCAGAGCTGGAGGTGATTCCAACTTTTGGCAAGCAGTTGGGAGACTCAACAGAATTAAAAATAGGAACGTCGGAGGACTAGATGTCGGGCACATCTGTAAACATGTTATACATCTCAAAGTCACACACACCTGCAGAGGTGGTACAGTTTTATAGGTGAAACAGAACTATTTGCGACTGGCCAACCACACATTTCTGAACCTGGACTGATACAATACATGATGACTATATAGTATCACACGCAGTATTATACTATATAGCTTTTGATACATCAAATGGAGTAGGCAATCCATAGGCAAATGTTTAAGCGTGGCAGAAAGCTAGCATCTTACACAAGGTACAGAATTGAGTTTCATTGTCCCACCATGAACTCAAGCGTCTCATTCAGGAACAATCTCATTAAAAGTATAAAAACAATTTAAAAAAACCACATGCTACATACTCCTAACAAAAAAAAAAAAAAAAAGAAAGCGATAGAATCATAGAATATGCTGAGTTGAAAGAGACCCATCAGGATCATCGAGTCCAACTGCTGGCCCTGTGCAGGACACCCCAAGAATCCCACCATGTGCCTGAAAGCATTGTCCAAACTCTTCTGGAACTCAGACAAGTTTGGTGCTGTGACCACTTCCCTGGGTAGCCTGTTCCAGTGTCCACCCTCTGGGTGAAGAACCTTTTCCTGCTATCCAACTTAACCCTCCCCTGACTGAGCTTCAGGCCATTCCCTGGAGTCCTGTCACTGGTCACGAGAGTGAAGAGATTGGTACCTGCCCCTCTGCTGCCCCTTGGGAGGATGCTGAAGACCACAATGAGGTCTCCCCTCAGTCTCCTTCAGCTGAACAAATTGAGTGATCTCATAAGGCTTCCCCTCCAGACCCTTCCCCATCCTCATGGGCTCCTTTGGATGCTCTCTAATAGGGTTTTTTTTTTCTTCATATTGTGGTGCCCAAAGCTGCCCCCAGGACTTGAGGCCACACCAGTGCAGAGCAGAGCAGGACAGGCAATGCTGGGCCTGATGACCCCCAGGACATTGCTGACCCTCCTGGCTGCCAGGGCACTGCTGACTCAGATAAATCTGGCTATTACCAGGATGCCCAGCTCCCTCTCCGTGGTGCTGCTGTCCAGCCTCTCAGGGTTTGCCCCATCCTAGCTGCAGAATCCAACACTCACCCTTGTCAAACTCCATCCAGTTGGTGATTGCCAATCTCTAATTCATTGAGGCCTCTCTGCCCTCGAGGGAGTCAAGACTTCCTCCCAGTTTAGTGTGTCAGCAAGCTCAGTGTCCCTTTGAGTCCTGCATCCAGGTTGTTAATGAGATGTTGAAGAGAACTGGGCTGAGGATGGAGCCCTGTGGAACCCACTGGTGAGCAGAACCCAACCTGATGGCTTGACAGACAGATCTAAGCACAAAGGGTATTCCAAAGTGTTGGGCTTATCTACTCCTTGTAATGCCCCAGAGGGTCCAGTTTAATTTTAGGAGACATCAGCTGCTGCTAACCTGGATAGCCAGGAGCTGGGATTAGGCCACAGACACCCACAATGAGCACTGGGTTCTGGAGGCTGGTTGACAAACCCATTTCTGCTTTATTCATTTCTCCTGCACTGGACCCTGTGAACTTTCCACCTTTTAAAAAAACCCAGAAAAACTACCCGACCCCCAGATGATTTGGACATGTTACACAAGCTGCAATGGGACAGAGGGGTGACACAGCTGGAGCCTGCACTCTGCTCAGCCTTCCCTACCACTGCTAGGAAGCTTTCCTTTCCCTGGGATTTTTTTTTTATTATTTTTTAAAATTATTATTTTCATTCCTAAGTCCTCCATTTTTTTGTAATAAAATATATTTTTATTAAGAGATAATTAGAAGCAGAGCCCGGAAATACACAGACTGCATTAAAATATAAAAGAGCATTTCCAAGGGGCAGGAAGCCCAGCCATTGGCATTCTATGGACAAATTGAAAAGGATTCAAATTCCCATTTTTTTTTTTTTTTTTTTTTTTTAAACTTTTTTCCTTTTTTTGTTGTTTTGAAATTTTTTTAAGAGAAAAAATAATTCAAGAAGGGTGAAAGTTAGCAGAACTCAATTCCTCTTCAGTTTTCCAATGAAAATGGGAAAGAAATCCAGCACATTTAGTGTTAGGAGACAGACAGAGCAAATATGAAGCACCTACAGTTGAAAGCAGAAGATACCTTTTTTTTTGTCTTTTTTTTTTTTTCTTGCTCCCAGTAATACAATGGCATTAAAGTGTGGGAACAGTGGGGTTTTTGTTGGTTTTTTCTCCATATTAAATGCCTAAACAGATTGCTTATTTTCCCATGTTGTCTTTTAAAATGAAATAACTCTTCAGTTGCAATAGTCCAACGTGTAACAGGAGCCAGGTCAACTGTGTGACTTCGCCATGCATCCTAGAACTGCAGTATTACCATCTTTCCCTCAGTAGAATGATCCTTTTAAGACAATATCACCAGCATAGGATTGCTGCTTTACTCCTGGCAAAACACGTGGATTATAATTCTCTGGAAAAAAAAAAGAAACTCTGCAAACTTCAAGGCGTTTCTCCAGCATTCAATGGAAAACAAACCAGAAAAAAAAAAAAAGAAACCAAACAGGGGAGGTGGAAGGGAAAGGGGAGATGAAGGATGGTGAATCATCCTGATTTCCCTGTGATTAGTGTGTCACTACAGTCACAGAACAAGAAACAGAAACCTTGTCAAGTGGAAATGCCTCTCCAGTGGGTTGCTGTTGCCCATGCAGACGACAGCAGGAACTTTGAAACCGGGCTTGTAATTGAGTCTGTATTCCTTAATCACTTGCATTCACTCTTTAAACAAAAACAAAACAAAACAAAAATGAAAAAAAAAAAAATCTATTCAGTACCGGAGATTAAATAATCACGTGTGTAGTCTCGTTGAAATAAATTTTCAGATTCCTTAAGAAGTCTAATTACTTTCAGTTGCCATTTTTAAATAACTATATATATATTTGTATATATTATCCTGTGATTCTAGTTACGGTTCCTCTGCTGCACTGAAGATTTAGAAGGAGCATAAAAGCCTTTTTGTCCCCCACGAACAGCACAAATGCTGCAGAAAGGTTATAACAGGCAGTCTTGTCTTGCTACCTTCATTGATCCGGGCGATCCATGGCTTCATCATAAGTGATTATCCTTTTGGGATCTGGAAAGAAAGAAGAATTTTAAGTTTTTGACAAGCTACTTTCAGGCCCTGTGGCTGAAAATAAACACAAGGTACTTGGCTGTTAATGGACTTTTCCTTTGGATTCCCACTCCTGCCAAGGAACCCCAAGCCCAGGCTCCCCCAGAGCAGAGCCCGCTCCCCACAGCAGCACATATAGCTTTTCCCACACAGAACCTCTTCTCAGGTGGCTTGTGGAGATACACCAGAATTTAAAACTTATTATTGGATGTGACACCCAGCACCAGAAATAGAAAGCAATTTTGTATACACGTAGAGGAGAGTCATTAAATCTAATTTGACACTGGGTTTATTGCTCTTTTACAGAGTCTGCTTCTCTCCAAGCAGCTCACCATCATAGCAAAGCTTAGTCCTGACTTTCAGTGATCTGAAACAGAGATAAATCCAGACTACAAACCGCAGGCGCTGAAGAACTGAACCCAGGCATCTCCAAACACAGAGACAATCCACTCTCATTCATCCCCCATCCCAACAGACAGAGCAATTTGGCTCATTTATTCTTTCCAACATCCTTACCTTGCTTCTGCAAATTCCAAACCGCTTCCATTTCTGTGGAGGCAAAAGGAGATCACTGTTATTATGCAGATTGATGCTGCCATTAGAGACCATTCCAAACACACTCTAATTTTCTGAGTGAGGAGGTTGTGGAGGCTTTCAGACAGAGCCAACCCCATCCCACCCAGCAGCAGAGCCCCAGCCCAGCCCACAGGACTGTACCAATTTCACATGAATAATCCAGCAATAAAAGGCAAAGGGATGGCTGTAACATTGTCTTAAGGGTCAGAGAGCCAAGCTGAGCATCCGAAATGTCATCACCATTCACCAGTCCCACATATCACAATCTAACTTCAGGCTTTACTACTCTGACTCCAACGCTGCTTTGCACATTACAGCCTCAACAAGGAGCCTGGAGAGATGATTTTTACAAGTTGATGCTTAGTGTGTGTGAAATGAGAACCGCTGGACACAGCAAGCTGCACATGGTTCACAGCGTGTGTGTGCTGAAGCACCAGGCAAGGGATGCTGTGTGAACATCTCTGCAGAGCTGCTGCCAACACACTGTCCAGGAGCAAGGTGTGATGCTCCACACACCAGGCTTGCAGTTCTTTCCCCAGTTTACCTCTACAAACCCTCCCCAGTTCTCCCTGGACAAGCATATGCTTTTGTTAACCCAAGAAATAACGGCAAAATTAGGTTTTCTTTTCATCCACATCGAGAAACAAAAGGCTCTTCCCTTTAAAATATCCCCCCACATAAAGTTGCATCTTTAGAGAACCATTCAAAGTACCTCCTTTTAGCTCCTATCAAGATGGAATTTTGTGAGCTAGAATATTGATGAAGACACTGACTGTACCCTGTGCCCAAGTTCAATAGGCAAAATTATAGAAAATGAGCATTTAGTTGGAACACAACCTTCAAGAACCACCTTTCAAGTCTCTTTTCTGCCAGAAAGGGTGACAGGACCTCAGTAGGGGCTAGGAAAGGAGAATGGCAAGGGATTATCAAGGTACATGGGATGTGCTGTAAAGCACAAAACAAAGGAGGAAGTAAACTAACCAGCATGGGAAAGGAAGAAGAAAAAGCCCTACAAAACTCCTGGCCTCAGCACGGTGTGTGCCAAGTGTCACCTCCATCAATCGTTTCCCTTCTCCAACCCTTCATCTGTCCTTTGTCTGCTACAATCTCCAGCTCCCCGGGGCAGGAAATTGCATGCAAATAAATATTGCCACCCCTCCCTGCACAATTAAGCCTTTTGTAAGGAAGGCCCTGACAAAATTTTACGAGGTCTGTTATTTTTGTGTCAGGATAGTAACAGCAACACTTTGCACTTCTATTGGGGAACCCTAAGTGCTTTGGGAATAGTAGCCAGCCTCGAACACCCCCAGGGATAGAAGCAGGCTGGCGAGGGACTGCCTCCCTCATTTGCCAGATGCAGATTCCCCTGAAGTAAAATGAACCAGCTACTAAAATTACCTCCCGTGGAGCGAGTTTTCCATTCAGCGCAGTTTGATGCATCGTTTCCTAACAGCTAAAGAACATCGCCTATTTTAACAGCTTTCCCCAAAGGCAGGGGAGAGAAAACTACTCTCGAGTTGTTGGTTCCTGCACATTAAAGCAACATTTGAGCATCAAATACAAGGCAGAGATGAAGCACCACCCACCACTATATCCCCATGCACAGACCACGCTGTCTTGTGCACTTCATTTGGCCCTAGCTTCCCTGGACACCATAAAAGTGAACTCCTTACATTAAGAGTATCTGACAGTAAGACAAGCAGATGAATTCTGTTAGGAACACACAAAAAAACTACTAAGTTGACAAAATTCTGTTTCAAAAAAATCTAACCCACAACCTTTTCAGGCTTCAATCTCCCTTCTCCTCCTTCAGAAAGGGAGGGTGGTGTAAAGTGTCCTGTAAATCCCAGACACCTGGACACGCTGGCTGGCAGATGCTCAGCCTGACCAAGCTACAAAACCAAAGACCATCAGCAAACAATGCAATAACAGCTCTTACTAAATATCACCTGCCATCAGCAGAGCAAGGTCCTCCCCTCCACCTGGCAGCACAGGGACAGGGGATAGCACAGGTTAAGTACATTGACCAACTGAAACAACTTCACAGAGGAAAAAGAATAAGCCTTAGGCTAACTGCTACACAAACTAGGAAAAAAAATGTTTTCTTCAATCTTAAAATGTAATTTTATTTTTTATTCTGCTTTACTTGGTGAATTTTCCTCCCAGTTCCAGGCTGTGGTCACCTATGACTGGCAGAAGTGTGACAAATGCCATGGCCACTCTCTCAGGTACTGCCCTAAAACCCAGTACTGGTTCTTTCCAAAGACCTGCCTGACAGGAGCCACCATCCCCAAAACCAGACATGTGGCTGGGGAAACAGCAAACTTTCTTCTCAAGTGGACTCCAACCCAGCTGGAGAAAATGCCATCAACAAACCCTTGCACAACCCAGCATCAAAGCCAGCCCTGCTCTAAGCCAGGGGCAGAACTAGGTCACCTCCTGTGCCCCTTCCAACCTCTTGTTTTCCAGGATTTTTTATAATTAGCTGGCCTCTCCACAGCCCTCAGGCTGGTGGTTTGCTGAGGAACTGCCTGGGGCAGACAGTCCCAGCCACATCCACCTAAACCACTTTTTCTGGGGACTATCACTGAAACAAAGGGTCACTGGAGGAAAGCTTTGATGTCAGGAACAGACTAAGGCACACTCTGGTGAATTGTGCTGGGATTCCTCATAAGTCAATAAACTTTACAGCAGGACTTTGGAGGGAGAAGAAGTGTTCCTGTAATAACTTGCTAAGACAGGCACTTTTACACACATTTCCCTTGCCAGAGAGGCAGTCCCTGCAAACAGAAGGGTCTGCACAATGCCACACTACTACCTCTTTGTCCTTATAAATCTCAAAATTGTCCCTGAAATACAACAGTAAGGAAATCAGAAGGCACGATTCTCATCTGATTTCTTCTGTTTGTATCTGCAGGACAATGATTAAGTATGGGGATTGCCCTGGAAACGAAGCAAAGAATGAGAATTCCATGCTGTGGAGACTCATGGCTGGTACAGCATACACTGTACTCATCCTGACAAATGGAAAGAGCAGGCACTCGAAGGAGAATTAATCAGCTTTTGCCCCACAAGGCCATAACCAACAGAGCAAGCTCTAACTCCTTCCCACCAAGGGGGGATGGGAAACCAAGGCTTTTTTTTCCCCCTCTCCTGATGTAAAGGATGAAAATTGCTGAATTCACAGATCTGCTATTTCTTCTGACCCAGTTCACCATTCTGGCGAATGCCACTCCTGGCTTGCCCACGCTGCCTTGCTCTATTTTCCATGCTGCTCTCCTGCTTCTTCACACGAGCAGAGACGCTGCTGTGACTGAGATGCTGAGAAGGAACAAAGCAGCAGCACAGGCAGAAACTCAGGGCCAAGAATAAGGGAAACCCTGCAGCTCCCTCTCCTCCACCATGTGGTCTTTGCTACTGTGCAGCTGAGCTGGAGGCCTCAATTATTTGCTTTTTAGCTCAGGACAAGCAAATTATTGAGCTTCCCACCACAAAGCTTGCCATCTAGAGCACAGTGTTAGTGACAGCCTGGCCTGGAAGACTGCAACTGCCTGAATATGACAAAATTCTCTAAAGCGTTGACAATTATTCCCGTATGAAGTATTTTCCAGCTGTCTTTAAATAAGGACTAAAGCAGTAAGAAGATGCTGACTTCAATGGAAGTAAAGCTGACTACATTCCTCATCCTTACCTGAAGGACCAAAATATCTGCAAGAATCAGTTTTAACCTCAAAAAGATAAGGATTTTGGCAATGCCACACCAAGGCAGAAGTTCAACTCTAACCTAGGAAGGGGATCTCGAAATGAGAGCACCACTCCTTCCTGGGCCTTCCAGCCTCCCATATGATGCTCACCCCTGTCTCTAGCCCACCAGTGCTCAGCTAAATCAGATCTCTGCTGGTAAATCAGATCTGTCACCCGTGAGTGTTTCAAGGCACCATCACAAACACCGAGCGGCACGGGCTGTCAATGAAGGCAGCCACATTGAAGGATCGTGTTTTACACTCAAGCAGATCAGATGATCAAGGGAGTCTTTCTGCCCATTAAAAAGAGGCAAAAAAAAAAGAAAGAAGCAAGGCATGAAGCAGGGGTACAAGGAAACTAACAGGAAAAGCTTCCAAGAGAAGAACATCATCATCCTTGTCTAAGTGTTCCCAGTGCTCTGACTTCTGGGTAAATGCAGTCTGGGTACAGACAAAGGAACAAAGGAATCTTCCACCAGGACCTCACTGTACTCTGCAGCCACCCAGCCTCACACCCCAGCACAGCATGGCCTTGCCAGCACCCAGGGAGACTGCAGTGAGTTACAGGATCACTGTACCAGAGCCAGTCCTCTCTGGGAGCCACCTCCTCCATCCATCTTTCCACAGGGAAGCTGTGAAGCAATTACAGTTTATAATGTCCCCTGCAGTTGCTGGGCAAACCATGCACAGGAAAGCCTGGTTTGCTGGATCAAAGCTCTCGAGTAAGCTGGAGGCTTTCCCACAGCAATTTACAGTCCAGGATGAGGATCCACATAACCTGGTCACAGTTACACCAACAGCAAAAAAGGTGCACAGCTGTGACATGCAAAGCACTGCAACCGCTCACACTACAGCTCATTCCTCACTACAACACCTGGAGTTTCATCCTTGCACTGATCTACTGCACATGGAGCCAGGGCAGGGAACACACCAGGACACCACACTCACCCCTGTCCTTGTCCCGTGATCGTTTCCCTTTGTGTTCATAACCCCAAGGGCAGGGCAGATGCAAAGATCAAACTACCGAGACTTTGCTCAAAAGCAAACAGATCAATCCCAGAGGGAGAAGTTCACCCAACTCTCAGAATAAAAACCAAACAGTCTGAGGACCCAGTTGCCCGGGATGCCCTAACACCGACCCAGGAAAACTCACATGCTCTCCCAAGCAAGGAGGAAAAGGCAGCTTGTGGTAAAGAAATGAGTGAAATCGTTCTTTTCCTACTGCAGAGGAACTGGCTGGCTTGGAATTGGACCTCAGGAAAACAGCCCAAGACAAACTGAGAGAATGGTGTGGGAATTAACCCCCACACTGCTGTCCTGCAAACACATCTCACAGTTTTGAGGCATTTCACAGCACACGGTGAGCTCTGGCTGCTCACCGCCATGAAGAGGGGACAGGAAGCACCATTCCTCCAAATATCTCTTAGCCCAACTCACCCCAAGGGTAAAATGCAGCATCCACCATCATCATGGAAGCACAAAGACCTGGACTGATCTCCTGATTTGTAAAGCAGCAACAGCTTTTGAAGACTAAATCGGAGGAAGACAAGGCCAAGCTGTTTGGAGCACCCCATCACTGCATTAATGACAACACTGATTAGAAATATTCACCGTCTTTTACCCCTAAGTAACACCTTGAAGATTGCACATACACAGAGTAAAAAAGAAATCAGCAGAGATGAGTGCTGGGGCAGGATCGGGTATCCCCAGGCCATCATAAGGGTGTTTGCTCTGGATGCTCAAAGCAAGGCCATTCACATGCAAAAGAAGAGCAGAGAACAGTCTTTTAACGGGTGCTTTAAGTGGCCATTCTTGCCATCAAATGTAATTAACTCCTGTGTTTAGAAGAGCTGAATGCAGCCAGGCTTTGAAGTTAACACCTCCTTGAGAGGACATGGGATGGAAGTGTTCGTTATCTTCCTGTTGTTCCTATTGTTTCACTGGGGTCTGCCTTTCACAGCAAGTGAGAATGGGAGAGCTGATGAGCCTTGCTGGCTTTTCTACAAGTTCAGGCTGACAAAAACAGGGAGACAAGCAAGTCTAGGGAATATTTGCAAAATTAAGAAAAAGATCACCTAGGATTTTCTTCCATGTTCTGCTTTCTGATACTCCCATTTTCTGATGGGAAGCTGGGATTTAAGGCTGCAGGCAGATACAAAAAATGAGAACAGAAAGCCTGCTTTAATGCTGGAATAAACTGAGCAGAAGGGAGAGGACCCAAATAAAATCAATTGATGAACACTCTTCTCAAGAAGACTAGAGCTTGAAATGTTAACGTCTTGAGAGGGAGATGACCTGGAAAAAATATTTGGAGTTATTATTTTTTAATGATTTGGCTTGTTATTACTACAGGAAGGCACCTGAGTTCATTCTTTACAGAGTTTGTGAAGTGGTAATGCAACAACTTTGCAAAGGGTCAAAATATAGCAAATTTGCTAAAGCCAACCAAGTACCAACCCTCTGCATAGGGGAACTCGACATTATTCCTATATGCATGTGGAATACTTAAGAACAAAAGGATGATCACCTTGTTCCCTTCAGAGTAGAGGAGTGCAGGGAGAGGGAAGGGGGTCAAAAAAAGGAACTGTCCCGGTGTTGGTCAAGAGTGAATAAATAACACTGTGACAAAAGGGAACAAACAAACAGGTCCTGTTAACACAAACCAGCACCAAAAGCCAAGAACTGCCCCATGACCCCAGAGCTCCTGGGGCTGAGGCTAAAGCAGAAAGCAAACCATCCCACAGGCTTCCCTCTCTTCGTTCCCATTTTAAAGTGTCGGTATCATGTTTGAGTCATTCCAATCTCAAAAAAAAAAAAAAAAAAAAAAAACACGGGAAAAAAAAAAAAAGAGCTGGACTACAAAGCACTCCATGAAAGCAATAAAATCATCTGAAAGATGTGGCCTACAAAGACAAGGAGAGAATTCAATCTGCAGCTTACAGAGGAGCTGATAAGAAAAGATTGGTCTTGCTGTTGCCTGTAATACTCAAGGGCAGGGAAAAAGTGTATGGGGTGCACTTAAAAAAAATAAATCACACCTACAGCTGAAGGAATAATTTTTTCTTCCTTCAAAGCCATGATTCTACGGTCTGATCTGCCCAGGGGAGACGCTGCAACACTTTGGTGGCAGAGGTGTGAGTACAGACTACGAAGCCTTCAGTGACAGAATATCGCCTGATACAGCTGGAACAGAGCAGCTGAACCTACACATTTAACTCCTTCCAATGCCCATCAGCTTAGGAGGACCTGCTAAATTATCATCCTTACCAACATAAGTCATGATCAATCCACGGGAACAGGGAAACAAATACCTCTTAACATTAATTAAACAATGCTTTGAGTAACTTCCCCAAACCGTTATTGCCATGAGAGATATGCAAGCGAAAAAAGAAAGGTCATTTTTAAAACAATTAGACTTGCTGTAAGGAACATACCACGTTAGAATATTGCACTTGTTAAGCCATTACCTTTAGTGTGATATAGAATAGCAGCCCTCAGGTCAAAAGAACCCCAGCTATCTTTCCTTTCTAGGCCTCTCTGGTACCTCTGTTCTTTGGCGGAGGCTAGCAAATTGTTCGTAGGAGAGGCCAGAGGATTCTCTACTTCATAGTCTTTTGAAAGAAACACTAAAGCACCTTGGCTACCGGTGTCTGCCTTTTGTAGGTCACCTGTGTGATGCGACTCCAAAGCTAAGACACCACCCTCAACAGCAGTCCCAGGCTTAAGAATAGCACTAAGAATTTGAGGGCTAGTCCGTTTATCCAGCTCATAAGCCTTAGGAAACACAGGTTGTTCAGTTCCTGAGGGAATGATTTCAGCACACTGTGAAACCAAAGTGGCAGGATATTCCCCTTGAAATGTCACTTCCATTAACTGATTATCTGCAGATTTCCCCACAACGGTTTCAGGTCCAGCACTGGGCTCGTTTATGAAAGACAAGCCCCACTGATTCTGGAAGATATCCCCCAGGTTCTGCTGATTCGTCTGCGAAGGGAAATCGACTTGCGCTGTACCCAGGAGCACAGTTTGCATATTTGAAGGGTAGATAAAAAGGCCAGATTTCTTTTGTTCGAGGGCTGTCGAAGTTGTACTCATGTCCTGGGGTACTGACTCAGAGGAGGTCGATGGTACAGTACTAGCAGCAGTTGAGAGCAGTGGCTGGGTCCCTGGGGAATACACATTTCCATCAGTCCCGGCGAGGATCGGCCCGTTCGAGAAGCTGGCAGAAGTGACAGATTTCATAGCAGACATGGGGACTTGGGACAGTCGACTTGATGTTTGGGCCTGAGTTTCCCCAGCAGATGACGAAGATGACGAGGACGATGTGGATGGGGTTTGAGCTGCTTTGTTGAGGTTTTCTTTAACTTTGCTTGCATAACTAATTTTGGGAACGATTTTAGCACTGCTGTTGTCCACTGGAAAAACTGGGGGTGGTTTAAATAAGGTCCATGAGTCCTCTTTAGACGTAGCCGACGATGCATGCTTCCCTTTGGGCCGGTCATCAAACTTCTTGCTGCTAATCCCAGGTTTGGCATCAGAGTTTTTCCGCGGTACATCCCCGAGCCCAGGCTTTCCCCGGCCTGCTCCACCAGCCCCAGCCTCGTATTTCCAAACAGGCTTAGTATTTTCAATTCGGTTCCCCTTTTGTTCACTATAATCAGGCTTGAAACTCTCAAGTTCCTGTTTCAAGGTTGGTGCGCTGACCTCCTGCTGCATTATTTTCTCCTGCACTAGATTCAAGTTCTCACAGCCCTTGGCACTGTTGCGCCTGCCTTTCCGTTTTTTAGGCGTAGTATATCCACTCTCGGAGCCACTACCATCATTATCAGCCCCTTTTCCTACGTAGCCATTCGTGATGTAGCTGGAATTGTTGGTTACCACGCCGTTTGGAATTGACACTCCCTCTGGCTTGTCTGAGGACTGGCTTTCTCTGTGTTTGTTTTCGTAGGACTTCTCATTCTTTTTGTCCATGCTATTTTTCTGAATGAAGTTCTTGGTTTTGATTCCAGCTTTCCCCAAAGCACTGGCCTTCACAGTCTGCTTTGGGGTGACATTAGAATCTGTGAGCTGCTGGCTGCCATTGGGTACCCTGGATCCTGGGGTGGTGGCTTCATCAGAGCACAGGCCCTTTAGTGACACTTCTCGTTCTCCTGCGTTGCCATTTAGCTCTCCGTAGCCTAGAAGGAAGCCAAAAACAGCAAAAGGCAAGAATTAGAACATGAAATGTTAGACTTGTCATTGCAGAATGCTGTAGTCAGCCCCAAACATATCCAGTTTCCTTGTGCAGACATTTTAAAATAGGAAAATATCTAGTCTCTGAGGTAAAGCAGCATAAATTTATTTGCTGGAGCCCACAGCAAGAAGGGTTAAGCAGAAAGGATCAGCTGTGACTGATTCTCACATAACTGAGTGACATATAGATAACAAAACAAAGCAAAAGAAAATACAGATATTTTCCTATGTCGGGAAAATATACTGTACTGAAGATCACTGGCAAGTGGGAGAGCTATTTCATCAGCTACTATTTCCAGGTCACAGGGAGGAAAAAATTAATTCCCAGGATGCTTCAAGACAGCGGGATCCACTGCCTTTGTGACAAGATCTGTGGAGGTTCAGAATACACACTGTGAACAAGGGACAACTCCTACCATCTCCATCAGCTCCTGGGCCTGCAACACCAGCAGTCCTCCTTCCCACCCTCCTCCCAAATGCCACCTCAGTAAAGGGAAAAAAAAACCCAAAAAAAGCAGTATTTCAGTATTTCTAAAAGGACATGTGCAAGTCCAGTTGGAAGACAGAAGGAAGAAAACGTGACCACATCTCCTCACTGCATTTCAAGAGAGTGACCAACACCTCCCTACACGTGCTCTGTAGCACTGAAAAGGTGAGAAAACTGGGAAGAAATGCATCCTTGCAAGCACCCTTCTGCTGCCACCAGCAACTGGTCTTTTGCCTACTGAAAAACTAGTATTTCAGAGTCCCTAGGAGAGCTGGTATGAGCTTGAGACCCAAGAAATAAAGTACATGCTGAGGGCTCCAACTCATAAAACCATGAGATTGTGCTGCAGACTCAGCTTTCCTTTTTCCTTCTAGAAGTTCACTTCTATGCCTTACGGTTCTGAAGTGAATATTGGGAGAGCAACTCAAGCAGAGCTGGAAGCCCAGAACAGTCCTCTCTGAACCAATTTAACTTCCTCTTTGCTTTCCCCTTTTTAAAAATCTCTGGCCAGAGGCCTGCTGCTTTCGAGGACCCTGGCTACAGTGCCCCAAGAGAAGCTCTGGAGCCCCACTGGGAGACAGGGAGAGCACACTGTGCCCTGCTCAACAAATGCACTCCAGCTGCAGACCGAGCAGAGGGATCCCTCCTCCTGCACCCGCTGCTCCTCTGACTCATCCATCCTCCTTCCCGAGGCTGGAAAGCCTTACATCTCCCACAGCCACTGACCCACCTAAGGCTCCATCTGCAGCCACGGTGCCACGGAGTCAGCACAGAGAGGGAGTCCCTCAACAACTGGAGTGGGCAAAACTCCAGCTCGAAAAAGAATGTTTTTGTTGTTGCTGATGTTGTTGAAATTAACTGCTGTAACTAAAAATCATTGTTACCCTCACATCCTGGAGCCTCAGATGTCTGGCAGATGTAACAGCTCAAGTTCTGTGCAAGTCGGGAACACAAGAATCCTTGTAGGAATCTTTACAGAAATTCCACAACTGAGTTTGCCGAGGGGGATCAAAAGGGATTTTACTACATGTAAGTATCTGTAACCACCACAACTTCCACTATAACTTTCAAATACGTTGTTAAGAAAATTAACCATAAATACTTCCCCCTAGAGTGAACTAGCACAGGGGGGATCCTCTAAAATGAAGTATTTCAGTATAGTGTGAAGAGGAAGCCCTCTCAAGAGCAGAGTGTTACAGCTGACCTTGTATGACTCAAGACTTCTGACACCACTTGTTAATGAAACAAAACAATAAGAGTGGTCATAAGACCATTGCAGATGAGGAGTGAAAGAATAAAATGAAGAACAAAATCCATTTCAGTAAGTCAGTGTGTCAGCAGTTTCTAGTTCCAATTCTCAAGTATTCACAGCTCAGCTGCCTGAGTTTTCTCCAAATCAACATTTGGCACAGCTGGCCTTGGCCTGGACATGGAGGTGCAGCAACCAAAATTTTGGGGAGAGGAAAAGAAACAGGATGGCAAGAAGAACAGGTGAAGAGGATCTGGCAAGCTCACAAACAGTTTCAGAGCCGGGAAGGGAGGGGTGCCAGCCTAGGCACATATTAAAACCCTGCGCACGCTGCAAACAGTGAAATGACTACTCAACTTATTTTTGCTCGGTAACTTATTTTAGCGTGTGCCGGATCAGGTCCCTCCCTGCCTGCCCAGGCTGCACATGGGGCACTGCCGACCCCGCTCTGCTGCTGCCAGGCCCCCTCCCACCTCCCGCCTCGTTATGTAAAAGGAAAATTCAAGGGAAGGGGAAAAAAAAAAAAAAAAGTACGCGGCGCTCCGGCCGGCTGGTGGCCACGCACTCGCTCTGACCCCGCATAAGCCCCCCCCCCAGGAGGGGATTGCGGGAGCCGGGGGAGACCCCAGGAGCGCGGCGGGGGCTCCGGCCCTGCCCGGGATCGGCTGCCCCCGCGCCGCTGCCCGGCCACCGCCTCTGCGGCGCTGCCGCCCGGCCAGCGGCGGCTGGGCACGGCCCGGGGGCCGCAGCCCCGGCGCCGGCGGGGAGAAGGCGGCCGAGCGCCCTGGGCCGGGCCGCGCCGCGCCGCCTCCCGCCGCCGCCGCGGGGCCGGGCCGGGCCCCTCCGCCCGCTCTGACTCATTGATCCTGGCGCTCATCAATCGCTCGGCCGCCCCCCGCGCCCCCCCAGGGCCCGGCGGCGGGGCAGCGCGGCCCGGCCCCACGTGCGGGCGGGCGGCAGTGCCGGCGGGCCCGCGGCTCCCGCAGCCCCAACATGGCGGACAGGAAGCGGCCCCAGCGCGGCGGAGAAGCTTCGAGCCGGGCCGGGGGAGGCGGCGGCGGAGGAGGAGGAGGAGGAGGAGGAAGAGGGGGGCCCCGCCGCCGCCCCGCGAAGGTCACAGGCCCCATCCCCCCGCCCGCCCCGACCTGGTCTCCGCTTCGGCGCCTCCGTGTGCTGCGGGCCGCCGTGCTTGTGCTCGTGGCGGAGCGGCGGCTTGGGCTGGGCTCGGCCGTCGGGCGGCGGCAGGTAGGCGCTCTGCGGGTGGTGGTGGTGGTGCCCGTAGTAGTAATAGTGGTGGTGGTGATGGTGGTGGTGGGGCTGCTCCTCCATGGGGGGCGGCTGGCGGGGCCGGGCCGGGCTGAGCGCTCGCTGCTGGGCCGTGCGGCTCCGGCGCGGGGACGCGGCTGGCGCGGGGGAGGCGGCGGACTGGCAGCGCCCGCCCTGCAATCAGCGAGCGGCGCCGCCGCGCCCGCCCCCCGCCCCGCCCCGCCCCGCCGCGGCCGGGGGAGAGCCGGCCCGGCCAGCGCGGACCCGCCCGGCCGCCCCCTCCCCGGGCCAGCGGCAGGTGAGGCTGCCGGGGACGGGGCTGTTTTGGGGCGGGCGCGCTTCGCCCCCTCCTCGTGCGAGCGCGGGGCCGGAACGAGCGGCCACGGCGGAGCCGGCTCTGCCCCCGGCCCTCGCTGTTGGGGTGTTCCGTAAGCGGCGGGGAGCGGCGTGCGGCCCCGGGGGGTTTCACCGCAGGGTCACCGGGAGGAGGGCGGCCCGGGATGCTGCAAAGCCGTGTTTTACCGTCACGGAGCGGGTGAACCGCGCCCCGCGGCAGGCGGAGGGGGTTGGAACAGCCCCAGCCAGGGCCACGCGGAGGGGATCTGGGCAGGGAGGTGAACACCGCGAGCGGCCGGGCTCCCAGCCGCAGCCACGGAGAGCGCCGAGCAGCAGCAGCGCCCCGAATCGCTGCCGGGCCGAGCTGCAGCGCTCCCGCAGAAACCGGAGCTTGCCCGGCTCCAGGGCTCCACCCGCAGCCGCTCGGGCGGACCCGCCGTGCTCACCACCCACCCGGCCAGGGAAAGGTGGGCTCAGTATATGCACCTGTCCACCTCCGAGAGAAGCACCGGAAATTTAACTGATACTTAACAAAAAATCAAAGGTTGTTGGGGAAACCCGAGAGTGTAAGGAGAGCTCTTGAAACTTGTCAAAATTTGCGACGCATTTCATACTATTTCAAATCTCTGATTATCCCCACTTGAGCATGTCTGGGGGGGAAGGGGGGTGGTGGCAGCTAAACGACCTGAACTGCTTCTGCTCCGACCACCCTCCACTGCAGGAGAGCGAGACATTCAACTGCTGCTCCTGGATCCCTCTTCAACACCAAGGCCCAGTTCTCCAGACAGCACTGAGACAAAGGGTTTTGGGTTGCATGGAGCAGTGAGGAACTGAGGCAGCAGTTAATTAGGAATGTAGCAAAAGGGCAGAGAGAATGGGGAGACCCACAAGTGCCACAGGCTGGGGTCAGAGGCAGAGTCCTGCTCCAAGTTATTTGCTGCTCTGGTGTGATTAATTGTCTCCAAATATTCCCAACAGTGTGCACTGCAGCAAACAGGGAGGAACTATGACAAAATAAAATGTGTTCATGTAATTAAAGACTGTTACAATTAATGTGCACAAAAAATATAAACGGGCTCCACAGATAGTCTTCAAAATAATATTGACTCACTTCTCAAGGCTTTTCCTTGCAGCTTAATGCTCAGGTCTATTTTTTCACTATTTTAATAAACCAAACAAAATTAACAAAGTTCATGTGCATAGAAAGCCCTATCAGACTTTGGCACTGTACAAAGGACAGAGTCCTTGTCTGGAGATTTTACAGTTCCCAAGCTTCATTTTAAGAGAACACAGTTGAAAGTTAATGCCTGAAACACAGCTTCCCACTTTACCCTCCTCTTTACTACACAGGAGGTAAAGCTTTTCCTTACCAGAAATACCGACTTCTACATTAATACAGAGGGTTTTTTCAAGATTTGAGGTGCCTGAAATATCACAAGTTCTCTGTCAAAACATTCCTGCAGTTTATATTTCTTTCAGCACAATGCAAAGCAATTTAAAACATGATGAAACCATCTAAGCAAGCAAAGATGAACTTTGGGCTTTAACCAAAAAATAACGGTCCTGGTCCTTTCAAATGCTGATTCATTGAGTGACCTCACAGTGCTTAGGAGACAAGTCTTAAAATCAGGAGTTGGGCTTTAATCACAGCTGACATTTTATTGGTGGCTTGGAAGAATTTATTTTTAATATAAGGAGCTAGTTTGAAGATTTAAACTTCAAAAGACTCTGAAGAAAGCAAACAATTATGGACAAATCAGCTCCACACACATACCAGAAATCTGAACACAGAGGGAGGTGAGCTGTCCCTTTGTGAAAGACAAAGCAACTATGCCACTGCTTAGAAGTGTCATGTTATCAGTATTGCATCATCTAAAGCTTGCAAAACAGCTAAAAAAAGTCTAATACAGCCTAGGACTCATCACCTTCAGTAGCACACCTGGCACATGAAGCATGGTTGGCCTTCCCCACTTCCCAGTGATTTCACATTGCATCTGCAGGGATTAATTTTAAAGGTAAGAGTAGTTCTAGCAGGCAGTGCTGCCCCGTGGCCTGGTGTCTCCCCCTGCCACACTGGGACACATCCCCTCCAGAAACTGTAGTTTGCGTTAATCCCAGTGTTTGCCCAGCGTTGCACCGGTTATACTGTGTATTAATATTCAACAGTTCTTCAGGATGTGTTCTCTGGAAAAGGGAAACTGGAGATTTCCGTGTCTGCTCATCTGCAGCAGTTTTCCTTCTTACTGCTCTTAGGCAAGTCAGCAAAGAGGCAATTTTCCTTGGAATTTCACACCCAGTGCCAAGTATTCCCACATCCAGGCACAAAGCTGGGCACAGCCAGTGTAATTTCTAACTCAGTAATTTATTCAAAGCTCTGTTTTATGAAGCTTTGAAGTGGATGGCTTTGCAGAGAACCTGCCATTTAAAGCTGCAAAATTAAGGCAGCAAGGAATGAATCAACTGCTACAGGAATCATGAGAAAGTTTTCCTGGAGAGTCTGACCCGGGATGAGTTTTGTGTTCATATTAAAATGCAGTTAAACTGAGAAGCTATTGAAGTGAACGAATTATTTCCTTTCAAAGGCAATCCTCTTAAAGACACTACATTTAGTTTCCATTAACTTTTTTAAGGTAACTTAAAAGTGAAACTATAAAATTAATCCATGAAAAAAATAAAATGCTTGCTTTGTAACATTTAATGTGTCCGTTTCTTGTTTAAAACTCAAAATTGGGAAACACCAAAATTACCATATTTATAGATACTGGGAAGCACTCCTATACAAAGTATGTGTGGCATTTATTTACATTTTTTTGCACAGTGTTTTCATTTATAGCAGGGGGTCAGACTTGCGAAATCTTCCATATTCCAACACATCCAGCTTAACAAAGCACTCAAGCAGACCTTTAGTTCCAAGTAGGATTATAACCACACTGTTCAAAACCTTGCCATGTTTGGCCCCTGGAATCTAATGTGTTTCAGTACAATGTAGTTGTGATTTACCAGTTGATATTCAAGTGTTGGATTCTCAGAATCAGTTCTCAGAAGCAGTTTAGTCAAGATGGATGACAGGGTATGAGTGCTGCTCACAGCCTGACCACAGCTATTCTCACAGAGCTGCTGCAGTTATGTTCAGGTAAGGAGGAGCTTCTCCTTGACTCCATTTTCGTACTCTGCTGTGTACATTATTTATAGATACAAAGCTGGTCTCTTTAAAGACTTCTCTCTCTAGAGGCAGCTGGATAGTAGGCATTGAGTTAGAGGTCTTCAAAAGTAGCAAAACCCAAAAAATTAAAAAAGGATTTAATCCCTAACCGAATTGTAGAAATGGATACCATGGACACTCATCTTTCCCATCCTTAGCAATTTAAGCATTTCCACCTCAACTCATGCTGAATTATGATTTTTTTTCCTAAAAGCTTAGTTTCCAAATGCCATAAGCACACTATGTTAATCCTTCATTCACTCTCCAGAAAATTAAGGCAGTCCAGCACCAAAAATAACCATGAGGCACAGTTTTGTGGGGCAGCAAAACTGACGTAATGGCTGCTCCCAAAAGGGAAGGTCATCTTTCTCTGCCCTGCCCTCACAGCAACGCTGCTGCCTCTCAGAGCCCATTTGAGAAATTAAAGTAAAAAATAATTCTTCAGATGGAAAAGTGCACATTTTTATTCTGGTTAAGCTTCCTGAACTGTTTCACAGAGGAGCCAGACAAATACTAACACCCCGAAGAACGAGCTGTCACTACAGCAGCTCATGAGTTGCCTTCCACAGCCAGCCTGGCTGCAGGGATGACCTTCTGGGAATCGGGCAGTGGGGACACAGCTGGGGTTGCAGCCACTTAAGACATCTAATTTTATTTTGCTCATATTTGTGATTCAATCCCCTCGAGTGGCCAAAGAAGGATGGCGTGACCATCCTTCAAAGTGTTTTGAGCAAGCTGTAACAGAATGGCTGTAACCAGTGGGACTTCTGGTGGGTACATCCATTGTTTCACAGGACTCAATCTGAGGATCATCCCTGTCGTAAAGACACTGAAGTGTTCACACAGGCATGAGTAACATCTGCTGCTCATGTCTGCATGCAAAATTGTTTACTAGAGTGCAATTGTATAAACTGGAGGCAGCTTCTTGGACACATACAAGAAGCAGCATGGGAGGCACGCTAGCAGGTTGGCCTAAACCACATCTCTCATCATTGCTTGCCTGGGGTTTCAAAGAATCCTGGCTTTCAGACAATTCTGGATCTCCTCCTGCTTCCTAGGATTGTCACAGGGACCACAGAAAAATCCACACAAACACCTTCCCAAGGTGTTCTTGCACAAACTGCCCTGCTGTTAGGACCTGAGGCACAGGCAGTCCAGCCTGACTTACATAGCGAATTCTATCGGTCACTGCTTGCAGTAGACTTTGACCTCTGGAAGACAAATGAAAAAAAGCTCAATCCACAAATCCCAAGCACTTTTTATCTTGTTATACAACACAACAGTCACAAGGCTGCTAGTCACATTTCATTCTCATTCCATTTGGATACCAAGCAGTTATTTTGAAATAGGGATTTTAAAAAGTTATTAGTTTTTAGATGTATGTTGGGTGTGTCTGCATTTGGCACATGGGGACTCCACTGCTTGAGTTTGCTCGCACTCAGGGTCTCCAACCTAACAGTGCCCAGCACACCAGCTCTGGAGGGGTTATTGTTTGAGTTATTACTGTGACTGCTGCTTCATTTTGGGACACAAGGCAATGATGGTTGACTACAAGATTAGGGATTGGGAAGAGCCCTTGTCTGAAGGAAATTTAAAAAGACTGGGACCATTCACTTCAGAGGGAGTGAATCAGAAAGAACACAGTGAAGGTATTGCAGAATGCATAGCTTAGAGATAGCAATTGGAGAACTTTTGTTCACCTTATCTCAAAACATAGGAATGCAGGAACATGAAGGGAAAAAAAAAGGTAAATGAAAAGACAAGCAACCACCTTTTAATGTTTTGCATAAAATGTATACGGGATTCACTGATAAGCCACATTGTGAAGAGCAAAGTATTATTAGTTTTCTCAATGAATGGGCATAATTCAGCTAAAAGTAAATATTTGACATTTAAAGTAAGAGATTTTGTAAGGATTACTCTTCTTTGGAACACAAGAGAACGTCTACCTCTTGAGATTTAAAAGGCTATTTCTGCCAGGTATCCAGGGGCTGGGGAGCTCAAATAGAAGCAGGGTGAAGAACTTACTTTTAAAAACCCATCTCCTCTGAAGAACTCATGGACCGAATAAAAACGAGACAGTTGATAGCTCTGGTTACGGAGGAGAACAGACTGACTGGCAGGGCAAGCAATGGGCACTATGCAGCATATGCCTGTTAACATCCAGATTCCATCGAGGAGTTCCTGCATGCTCAACTTACTGGATATGTGCTCCATTTGATACAATTCAGGTATTTTTGTTACTAAGTGAGGACCTTGCGGGAGTCAAAGGCTAACCCTCGCCTGTCTTTAGCCCTACTTCCTTATCTTGGAATCAGGTCCACAAAGCCACTCTCATTCTCCCACACAGTTTCTGTACTTCACTGCTTACCTACTCATGAGGACTGAATTCCAGGACAAAGGCTGTTGTTTGCAGCAAAGGGTTTGTGGAACAGCTATTCTAGCATAGCTCCCCAGGTGGAGATACAGTTCATATAGGCAAAAGAACCCACTAAATCATCTCCTTAAAAGGCAAACTACACCATCAGAATAAATCATCTCCACATCTTTGCTTTTTGCATGCCATCATTGCTGCAGGGTTAAGTCTGGGATTTTTACATTCCAACCTGTGTAACTATTCTGGCAAAGCTAGTAGCTACTTGGCCAGGAAAGGCCAGATGCACCAGGAAACAAAACAAAATAACAACAACAACCAAACAAACAAATCACACCAATAAAAAAGATCTTGCCTTATTTTCTTAACTGCTCCTTTTCTGTAGAATTGAAAAGAAGAATGAAGGAATGAGCCATGAGCACTGCTCTGTTAGCAAAGGGAAGGGGAATTGTATCCAAAAGTCACCTCTGGGGTGGAGAACAGCAGATGAACACAGCAACCCTTACAAAAGGATTTATTTACTACATGTATGAAACAAAAATATGATGTCCTAATGAAGCTATAGTAGAACACAAGTAAAATCTAAAGCCCTAACATGGATAACTCATCTAGAATTGAACCAGAATTCTATATATGAGACCCCCACTCTACAGGAAAGTAGCCCAAGAATTCATTCACCAAGTAGAATTAATAATATTCATTCTTCATTATCATCTTTTCACTGCAATAGACCTCATGTCAGCCCCAGGAAAGGATATGAGTCAATCCTTGACTAAATGCCTCTGATTCACTAAGGAACCAACATATATAAAATCACTTAAGATTAAAAAATGCTAAGGTTTGCCTCACTGATAGTTTATCTAATGGCTGCTAAGACTGGGGTAATGGGAAAAAGATGAGAAAGAACAGCACTACATCGCTATGGAAACTAGAATTTTCAAAATAAATACCTTTGCAGAACTGACGTTGCAGATCTAAAATATCTGGGTTTTGATGTCACCTCCCTTTACCACGAGATCCAGCCAAGCTGACCAGTCAGGCTTAGGGAAAAAGCTTGCATGCAGCAACAGAAGATATCCTATGGCTGATGTTCCTTATTCCAGTGCAGGTATGGATTCCGAATGGAAACTTCAGTGTTTGATTAGTTACCTGCACACTTTTGGGGGTCTTCCTGCTTCACAGCCTGTCCAGCCAGGCCAATGCAAAATGAATCCATAAGGTGTTACCTTTATCTCACTATACTGATAATCCTAAATATTTGCAGTCTTTTTTTTTTTTTTTTTTTTTTTTTTTAAATCAAGTGACGTATGGCAACATGATACATACAGCTTTGTGAAGTTCCAATTCCCTTACTCACACTAGAGCAAACTCCTTACCCTGGAAATGGCTCCACTGCAGTTACTGCTCACGGTATCCAGTCCTTTGCTTCCCGTTAGTCACAAATGGAAAATACAATTGGTAACTTCTCCACTTGTGCTTGGGCAAAGGGTTTCTCATTTTAGACACAAATATACCTCCACACCCCACCTACCTTGTACCATCTCACTGATTGCTGCTGTAAACAAGTCAAGGCTCTAGAAATGCTGACTCACAGTGCTAAGACTATGGAAAATATTTGGAGTTGCTAAAGAAGCAAAGCCCAGCAGGTTTCCTGCCCTTCCTCCTTATCTGCAAGCCCCTTGCCAAGACAGGCTGTAATGAAGGACCTTGCTTCCTGAGAGGAGGCAAAGAGTAGGTACTTGCTTCCTAAAGATAGCCCAGATTCCTTTGAATTCCCAGTTGTTACCTAGTAATTGCAGGCAGGGGAAGACAACCCCCAGTGCTTACAACCGCAGGGCTACAGATGTTGAGAGATTAATGGCTCCTGGGTAGGCTTTCTTGCCCAATGTAGCATTGCTTACTTCAGTGCATTTCCTGGGACAGAGTTGAGCTCCTTTAACATGCCTCAGTATCTGCTACAGAAGGATGTTCCTTACCTATGGACTTTACTGAACCGGATTTATTACTGATTCCTGCCTTCAGCACAGCTGAGTCAGTGCAGACAGGCAAATCACTATTTGCTTTGGGAGGGTTGGTACTGAACAGGACACAGGCAAGCAGCGCGGGGTGCAAATTCTGTTTCCCTGTGGACGTGCCATCGCAGGCAGGGACAGGGACTGGTGCTCACACTGAGCCGGGGGGCTGCGGACAGAGGTGGGGAGTGTGGGGAGATAGGGGCTATCTCGACAGGAGCCAGTCTGGGTGCATTCTGCCTGTGTTAGCACACTGCTGCGCCCAAACTAATCGGCTCTGGATCTTATCCAAACGACAAGCTGAGTGCCTACCACATCAACAGCCTGTTTTCCCCACTGGGAAATGACCTCCTGTTGCAAAAGGCAGAGCATTTAAGGAAACAACAAAGTTTTATACCCGCACGATTCACGTGGCAAATAATTTCAGGAAGCCTAAGGAGCACGGAGCCTTTATGACCGGCTGGGGATGGGCAGGTTGCAGTGCTGCTGCCTCCTCCTCCTCCTCCCATTACCTACGCAGCTCATTTGCAAAGAAGCAGAGACTGATGAGTTACATTTACAAGCTGGGCAGGGCAGAGCAGGGAGCAGCTCTCACTGAAGGGAAGGAGCAGGCTGTGGTGAGAAATTGCAGTGCTCAGAAATGACTGTGCTAAATGAGTATTTAGCTATTGAGTTGATTTTACCTATAACCTGTTCTAACTGCAATCTGCAATTAACGTGGCCTGTAGCTTCTAAATGCACTTAGAAGCACACAACTAGGGATGCAGAGCTCCCTTTTCTATTGGCAGCTGATTCCAGCTGCACATCAAATGAAATTCTTAGCAAGCTGATCATGCGCATAATTCTCTCTATACTTGTCAATATGGAGATGCATTTGGCTGAAGGCTCCCTCTTGCAAGGCAACAGGAGCCATTTTACATAGGTGGGGACAGGGGCTGGTCCTACAAGACTCACACTAGCTTAACAGAACAGTAACTGTAGTGCTTTTGCCCTGTTTATAGTGCTTACTCAAAGCAAACCTGAGGTCCTGTCAGTCCTACTGACAGTGACAGTGAAGGTGGCTCAGTGTGAACATGGCCCTGTATGAAGAATAGATTGGATCATAAATGCAGAACAGCTGCTTAAGCAGAACACCAGCTAAAGAAGCAATGATGTTGCTGGGCAGAGAAAAGCATTGCAAGAGCTCACACATAGCCTCCTTCCTCCAAAGGCACATGCGCACTGCTATCAGTCACATTTCTCTCAAGCTTCCTAGTAGCAGCATCAGCAAGTGCATTCTGTCACATCTGACTGGCTACAGGACTCTGTCCTCATCTGACAGTAATGACCTGGCCTCGATTTTTCACATTTTTTTGTCTCCTTCCTCTCTTTCAGCACTATAAAAGCAGTAGGCATGAAACCTGCAGCACGAAGGAAATTCTCGCTAGCACAGTTTGCTGCAGTACACTTACCTCAGCAGCACAGGAGCTGCAGGCATGACAAACCTCACATAACCTACATTAGATTCCCCTAACGTTCCAAATCAGGCACTTAACTTCCAGACTTGGCTGAGACTCCTCTCCACAGCCAGACTTAGTATACACAACAGAGACTAAAACTCTGAGGATCATGGTGTGCAGCTTTGCTCCTTTGGTAAAATGTAATGCTCTACAAAAACAGACAGTTCAGCCCCATAAAAACAGCCTATTTTTGGCCCAAGAACAAATACTGAAATCCCCCTAGAACTAAGGGCCATCCAGATTTCTCCACATGCAAATTGCACTGTAAAAGATCAGCTCTCTGGTTGAATGGCTACAGCAAAACACACTTGACATTGCCATGGCCTAGCCTCTGATCTGCCGCTGGCCAGAGGTGATGTCATGGGCTGTGTTCACTGTCTGGAAATGAGGAGCAAGAAACGCTGCATTGGCTGGCCAGCCCATCCAGTGACACATCCTGACATGAACCACAAGGAGACAGGAACAGACTGATAACTCTCAAACATCATGGAAACTAAATTGCAGGGTGAAGTTGCCTGGGTATAAGCACAATAACTTGGCCAGTGGCAGAGGGCCCGCCCATGCCTTGGACACTTCTGTCCATCTCTCCTTAGTCCTTTCCCATCCCTTATCACCTCTCTTTCCTCAAGGCTGTTCAGCTAAACTGCTGCTGTCCCCATATTGTTTACCCAGTTCTACCTGCACTGAACATGAGCAAGAGTGCTCTCCCCCTGATGTCACCACTACCTTTGAGAAAAAAGCTGACCTGCAAGCTATTTTTAGCCATATTGTAAAGTTGTGGAGCTATTTTGGTCACATCTCCGTGTGAAAGCTGCAGGACGCTGACAGGCTCTATGATTGCCTAGGGCAACAGGGGCTTTAACTGGGAACGGGCACAGCTTGTGACTGCATTAAGGCTTCTCTGCCCTTCCCATGCCATAGGACTCCTTAGACCAAGATTTGATTTACCTTCCTTTTAAGAAAGAGTAAAACACCTTCCTGAATTCTGATGGATACCAGAGGCTCTGTAAGGTCTTTGCAGTGATGGCCTCCAGCTTGCACTATCTCCAGGGGTGCAGAAGGTACTGTTTATTCTGTGGGCTGCCTCATTCCCATTTGCCTCATTCCGTAGGAGGAGGCAGGTGCAATTATGAGTTCACAAAAACACTGGACAAGATTTTATCAATCTTCCTTTGCATCAGACTTCTGTAAAAGATCAATAAACATTAGGCTAGTGCCTGCTGAGAAGTCGGGTGCACGTAACACTGTGGAGGTAAGAGGAAAAAAAGAAAGGAAACATTTGCATAGCAACATGTTGTTTTGAATACAGAGTAATGCCTGGGAGCTCTGGGGTACGTCCAGGGCATCAGGCAGAAGGTGCCTGGTCTAGACAGTTGTTTTCTCTGGAGTGCCCAAGGGTTGGCTGCCAAATTTGCTGGGGCTCTGTAGCAGGTGCAAAGCACAATCAAAGTAGAACTCAAAGGAACTGGATTTAATAGAATTAAGCCCAGAGATACAAAAGGAATCTTGAAGGATATGAGATATGAAGTAAATGAAAGGAGAGAAAAAAAATTACCAAAACTGGTGTGTTTAGGACAGGGACAGATGAGTCAAACCTACAAAGAAGGAACAAGAGAGTAACTGTATGAAAGTTTTTGAACAGCTGTCATCCAACCTTCCCCAGAAAACTTGCCTTAGGACTACTGCTGTCTGCAGCTACAGCGCATGTTTTCCTAAGACACCTCAGTGGTGTTAACAATTGTGTACCTATCCCATTTGGAACAAGCCCCTGATGCAACAAGAAGAATCAGAATTTCATCAAGTCAGATTTCAAAGTCTCTCTCATGTCTTTTTCCCCCAACTTTGTTCTTAAGGTGGTTTGTTGACAGTTCTTACACTAAAACCTACATCCTGCTTCTAAGGTGAGCCACTCCTTACTTCACTGATGCAACTTGCACCTGCTTTCATGAGTCAGCACAACCCACATATCTCCTCCATAGCCGGATCAGTGCCTGCTAACAGGATGAACTGTCCCAGGAAAACACTGGTGACCTGTTGCAAACAGATTTGATATGCAGAGCATCACTGTATTTCACTGGACATCTCAGCAGAAGGAGCTGGTTTAACTCATTTGGTCCCAGACAAGCCCTAATCTGCATTATATACTTTGCAATCTTTATGCCAGGAAAATCAGCTGACCATTAACTAATATCTTATGACATGTAAATTAAAACTAGTTTAATAAGAATTTAACTTTTTAGTTAATAGGTGGAAACAGCATGGACAGAATAGTATTGTTTAATATGGTGTTATTTTAGCAGGACAGAATGGAACTGTCACAGCTCAGATCAGACACAGAGACGTGTCCAGCAGCAATATGTCAAGACTTGTTGGATCAAAAAGCTCAGTGAAGTGTTTTGTGTTTCAGCTTCCCCAAGAGCTATGCACAAGACTAGCAGCAAGTATTACATAGTGAAAACGTTTTGGTCAGATGAAATAACATAGCAACATGTTGCATTATTTCCCTGCTGCGTTTAAGCAGCTTTTCTTTGGGAGTGCACAAGCAGTATAACAAACACAGCACATGAGTGTCTGACAGAACAGATAACCTGTCAGCTCCTGCATGGTGGACCCATGCTCCTGGCAGAAGAACTTTGCCAGTGCAGGGAGTAACTACTTCACCTTTCATCATCTCTCTAGATTCTTAGTTTTCATCCATTTTCACACAATCTGTCTTATTGTGAGAGCATTGCCAGCATCATCACTTTTCTCCACTGATTATTTAATGAAGATATCCTATCACCATCTGCACAATGCAGATATTTTTCTAGTAAGTATCAAGAAACATTTTTTTTTTTTAATATTCCTACACCTGTTCTATTTTTCAGTATGGGAACACCATACATACAGTAACAAATCACAGGCAGCTCACCCCATAGACGTAGACAGGGGTTGTCCACCAATTGTGTGGATCCCAGCAAGTGCACACACCACGCTGGAGCTGACGACTGCAGTTGTTCCCGATCTCCTCTAGGGAGTGCAGTCGGAAAGGAAGAGATGGAACTGCAGCGCAAACACCAGCTGGGAATCGGTGACTCAGGATATTCAGTCACAAATGGTGTCTGTCCTTTTCCAGCTGAAGGCAGGGGCAGCAATGAGGTTTAAGCCTGATTTAAGAGCAGAATTCTACTAAAACCCGAGGTATGCTTTGGTATGTGAAAGAAAGGTCTGCCAAGATACTAAAAATCAAGATGTAAATCAAGCAATAGGACTTCCAATACTGGATCAATCGTTTAAGCCAACACCCCCACAGCTGAATGCAGCATAGATAATACTTCTACAGGGCTTCCATCTTTTTCACCCTACTATAACACGATGTGCATCCATCAGATCATTCAGGAAAGGTGCTCAGTCTCAAAACATTATCTAGGCCTTGCTCTCCGTGCAAAGAACATCAAAGATATTATTTTTTAAAACTGGATGTATTTTGTGTGCACATGCACTTTCCTCAATACTAGAAACTGGGCAGAACCATCAACTTATTTCACCATGGATTTACAAAGTACCTAAGCAGATAGTACCTGGCTGATCTCTGTAGTAAGAAATCATGGACAAAAAGGCCTAAACTTGCCTATTTTCTCCTTACAAATCATATGCATGCATTGATTCTATAAACTACTGCACCTTCCTTAAAGAAGGACCAGAACGTAAAATCTATCTACTCAGAAGAGAATTTTTGCCCTCTTCCCCCACCCCAAAATAATAATCATCAATGTTCCCAGACTCAAAATAAAAAAAGAATTAAGAAATGCAGAAGTCATACTACCATCTACCCAAGGCAAAGGGTAAGGGAACAAACTCACCAGGTAAGAATCTGGATAGGAAAAGTAGATCTGCAGGAGGGACATATGTACATTTCCACAAGTGCCAGGGTTGATCCCAAGCACAGTAGAGGATGCAGTGACTTCTGCAAAGTTACTGACACTCTGTGACAAAGCAGGTTTGTGGAACCAGTGAGGAGCTGCAGCTTTAAGGACAGTGGGTTTGGAAAACCAAGAGACAGCAACTGTTGCTGCTTACAGACAAAGCTGCCAGGCTGGAACAGACAACTTTGCCACATACAGAAATTACCTATGGCAAGACAGGAACAGACATTCACATATCCCAAGGACAGCAACCAGACCAGCAGCCAGGGATTTCACTTTCAGTTCAAAAGGCAGCAGATACCTGTGGGACGATGACAGTCTTGTGTTTTTAGAGACTTAGAGTTCCCTCAGCAGCAGGTGAGAGGATGAGAGCTTCTGCTTGTCTGTTTCTAGATGTGGGTTCTGCAGTTAAACTGCCAGCAGCTGTCTCAGTTTAGAGTGAGCAGCATTGCTCCATTCCTTAGTGTATGACAGCCCATGGGAAGGAGGTAGAGGCACTGAGCACAATGTTTACTCAGCGAGCACCAGCTGAAGAGAACCGTCCAATTTCTAAACTCCTGTTGCCTCCTACTTTTTGTCTCATCATCACACTACATATCTAAGCCACACATATAAAGTACCACAAGCTAATTCACTCATCTACTCCCTTTATTATATTTATGCTCACCTGTCTCCCTAAACCAGAAGCCATACCAGCAGCCCCATTACTGACATAGGAAAAAAAAAAGAACAAAAGCCTGTAGAAGCTGTGATAAATAAAAATGAACCATAAGCGCTTTCTCATTCTTGCGAATAACAGAGCATCTCCTCCCTGACATGTCCTATCCACTCTTAAATTCTCTCATCAGCATGGATTTCTGTTGCTGTCTTGAATAGTTACAGGTGGGTTTTTTTAATAAAAGCAGGGAAAGGCAGGTTTAGCATCAAGAGATCCTCAGGAATCTGTAAGAATATTTCTGGTGAGGGCATAATTGATTTCCAGGGGGATGTTTATGATGTATGCATTCTCACAATCTCTGAACTTAATTCCCCACCTATTTAGGATTCCCACACTGGATTACAACCTGCCTTCACATATGAGATGTTGAAGCTTTCAATGAGGTCACGCCAGACTCTGACAAGCACTGATGGGTGAGTCATGCTGCAGTAGCCAGAGATACTAGCAACACATTTGTTAATCTGTATGCAGTCTAACTCTTTTCCTGGTCTAGAATCTTATTCAAGGGTGAAATACAATGTCTCAGATAGGTGACTGCAGAATTGCTGAAGAGCAAGGCCACATTTTCAAAAGTGTTTTACAGATTATAAGAATCAGTGCCTGGAAGCATGTTTACAACAACGTACGATGTTGTTTTACTCATAAAAGCTATAAAACAGGAGATGAAGATCCAGATGGGGTCAACAGTGGAGCTGTTCATTGCAGATCACTGGAAAAGTCACCGTGCTAATATGGAATCTAGGAGTTCCCAGATGAGTTCCACCAACTCTTGTTCCAGCAGTTCCAGTCATCATCTCCAGCAAACTGCTCTTCCAGAGGCTACTTCCGTATACCACGGTCAGCTGGTGTAAACACACATCCCTACACCAGCCAGTCTAGGACAAAGGCCAGGGTAGTCACAGCACTGTCAGGCTTGGGTCTGAGCTAAGATATCCAGCACAACCCAGCAGGCATAGAACAAACTCTCTTCTGCTGACTCAGCTATGAGGGGAAACCTGAGGACAAGGATTAGACCAGACAACAGCAAGTTCTTGAACCACCCCAGCAAAATTCTCCATGGAAGCTTTGGAAATGTGGCAAAAAGGACACAGAAAACCATGGAACAAGTGAGATATGGGGACTGAGTGCATGACAGCAGTAAAAAAGTTTCTTCATCTTGGCTAAACTACTGGACAGCCAGGAAAAGAACCAATAATAAAGGGAAGAGGCAAAGTAAATCTAAAAGAAATGCTGCAGACAGAGAACAAAGAAATGAAATGCTGTTGTATTTTCATTGCTGCAAAGCTAAATTAAGCTTCCTAAGTCAAGCAGAGACATAATTGGTTTAGACTTCTATTCAGAAGACAGCATGAGCAGCAAGTGCCAGTGGAACAACTAACAAAAGGTGTCTTCCCTCAGAGAAGGGAAGCCAGTAGATTGCATAACTGAAATGAGTTTCCTCCCAGTTTCATCTTATTAGTCACCTTTCTCCCTTCTCTGCCAAAGGCTTCCTCTTACCCATCCATCCAAGGACCAGAGCCAGGGCCTTTCCTGTGCTGCTTCTTTCCACGAGTCACTCTTCAAGATCAAGGCCTCCATAATACGGATCCTTGTACCCATTGCAGGCATTCTGAACCAATGACAGAGTAAAACCCTCTTCAGCCCTGCTGTTGGGAAAAAAATCTGAGATACCTGAACAGACCCTCCTTACACTTAGTAGTCATGGCCTAAAAAACCAGTTAGTTCTGAAATTCTGAAAAGATTTCAAAGCAAAACTATTGCAAAGACCCATCGAAGAGCCCTCACCAGCAGAAGACAGCCTACCTAGAGTCCCTTGGAAACCTGTTTGACTCAGGTGGAAATGACCTACTGGCATTTATTTGTAATTGCCCAGCGTGGCAGTGGCTGAGGAAGGAAAAGCTGTTGAGTCACACTGCAAGCCACTTTTCCACTTTTGTCTGGTTTCCCAGAGGGCAGAGTGGGACAGTCAGAAGGCTGAGATTCTGTTTATGTCTCTGACACTGACTTCCCATATAACCTTGGCAATTACTTCTTCTTGTGCCACCGTTTCCCCATTTCTTAACAGCTAAAACCACTCAACTCATGGGACAATCATAAGTGCACAGCAAGGAAGGAGCTTATCTAGTAAAAGGTAAAAGAAGAGTGAAGTATTATTATTGTTGTCATAGAATACAAAAGCAGTTACGTAATAATGTCAGTATTGCTTCATTTTTGTCCTTACGACATGAACTGTCAGAGGGACACTGACATGGTATCTTCATCCAGTAGATGTACCCAAGCATTTACATCACTGATACAAAACCAGATTGTTATAATCAAGGAGACTCTACCGCGTTTATTTTGACCAGCCTTTCTCTAGAACATGTTTTTCCTGTATAACCTCATAACCCATAATAGTGGCTCAAACTGCACTATAGGAATGATGGCAGGTTTAATGTGCTAGTAAAGTCAAAACAATTCCTCACTTGTGCATTGCACAACTAGTCACTCACTAAAACACACAAGTGCTTATCTTCTCTGCAAGCAGAGAACAAGCTGAAAGTTAGTTTCTAAATCGGTATAGCATATATACAAAGAACACTTTCTAAAAAATCTCAATGGCATGAAAGAATTACACTGGCTAAATTACACTCTGCTTGTATGATGACAAATTTCCTAAGAAAAAGCTTTGATAACTGCTGTTCACAACTGCTATATAATTAATAACCAAATTTCTCTGCTTCAAGTTCTATGCTTTCTTCTAAAATGTACAATTGCTTGTTTAAAAATGTCCAGATTCAAGCAGCATGTGGACTGAAGGCTGAGGAAGGCATGGCTGTAATTACAGCAGCTGAAACTGTGCCCTAATCACGCTCTTATCTTTCTTATCTACTGCAAGTATTTATAAAGCAATGATTACTGTACTAGGCCCCATCACTGCTCTGAGTTAGTTCTGAACCAGCACCTTCATGTTGCCGTAAGAAGTTTACACTTCTTGAACTGCTGTCATTCTGCTGAGACAGAAAGCCAAGCTTCTCATCACTTAAAGTCATTAAAAAAAATAAACTATGACACCTCTAAAGGAGTAGGGGTGTTAACCCCAATGTCCTGGCCAAACTCCCAGCTTGAGTAATTACAACATGCCTTGAATAAATTCTTGCCACAGTTTCCGTTGGATGCAGTATTGTTCTGCACTTCCTCTCCTACAGCATCATGGGGTGCTGGTGCATGCTCTTAAAGGTCCTGTCCATGCTACAATGTCATATGGGTCTACCCCAGGACCAGCTTTGCAACAGCACATTGGGAGCAATGTGTTGAAACCAGTTCTGCCTGTCAGCTGAACCGCTAGGCAATTTGTAATATTTATTTATTGATGTTCTGGCACCTCCTTCAGACGGAATTAACTTTGGGTATGGCTATCTGACAGATAGACTGGTACAAATCCCAGATGCAGACATACATAAACCTGTTTAGTTCTTCTTTAAATGGATTAAATTTGCATCAGGAAATTAGCAGATGAAGCTGAACTAACTTTCTAGATGCCTACTATGGTCTTCTGAGAAGGCAACAAGAACGCCTAATGCAATGAACTGGGAAAGCTAAATGTGCTGTTTAGTTCAGCTAGTGACAATAAACATAATTTTCATACTGGCTGTTCCTTCAGAATTTCAGTGAACTTTTTCTAAACTGTCTGTTCACAGATTATAGGGTATATTTTTGAAGCAGTCACTGAATACAGATCAAATGCAGATCCAGCATTTCAAGTAAAATACTTGATAGTTAATGGTAAAGCATTAGTCACATTTTTCTGCAGCCACTGTCAGAGACTCTAAGGATTTTTACCTAGAGCTCTCATTATCTTTTATGTGTGTAACACAAAGAGCTGAGGCCCAGACTCTCTGCTGGCATTTGCTGGGTTAGCTCCATGGACCTCACTAACTCTTATAATTCATGAGCTTTACAGGCAATTTGTCTGCAGGAAGAAGTACAAGATCAAGATTCAGAAGAACCTGATTCTCAATTCTACCTTTTGACCCTGTGGGCGGATCACTCTCTCTTGCTGCTCCATTTTGTTCTCCCATCTCCAGAAGCAAATGATACCCTCTAATTTGACAAAACAAGTACAAAACCAAATTAGTATCAGTAGGCCATGCTGAGCAGATTCACATTAAACACCATTCTTCTAACATTTGAAAATACAAATGTTTACATATGTACAAGCATGCCCTTAATTTCCCCAGAAGTGTGTCTCCAAACCTGTATTATTTCAGAAAACAGAAACAGTAGTTTCAGAAAGCGGAAGTTTTTATTTTTGTGTCATTACAAAAATGCCTTTTAACTTGTCAAATGATACACTACAAATATCTTTGGCAGATGAATGAAACCAAGTTTCCTGTCATAGCTGCCAACTTCAAGGTTGAGATAATCAGATAAACCTTTAGTTTGCCTCTCCCAATACCCACAACAACATATGTTTGAAGTGATCCACATTTGTCTCACTTTTCCTACTGGGATTTGAAAAGACAAAGTATCAGACCACCTCGTGACAAGTTCACCAAACTCTAGATATGGTCCACAATTGTTACAGCCAACAACTTCCTTCAGGTTTCCCCCTATCCCAGGTTAAATGGTTCCCAGTAGCTCTGTTTGTCTAAAGGTAAATGCAAAATTTACCTAAATCGTATCCAGCATCACCTCAACACCTGCTAGATACAAAGCTGATATTATAATACAAAATATCTGTTTGATTATGATCAAAATAGGAAGAGAGTTTATTTCACCTGTTTTATTTCAGCAATAGAAGTAATACTGCACTTACAGAATTGTATTATTTCATCCTGGGAACATCTCAAAATGGAGTATTTGCAGGGTACTTTATAGCAGAGCACGCTGTCCCTTCAGTATAATTCTGAAGTCAAAAGCGGAAGCCATCTCTACAAACACACCTTTGACAAACTTTGTGTCTTATGTAACTGTTTCTATTCATTTATTATCAGGATGTCAGTACAAATTGTTATTTTGATGATTCCTTGCCCCCATACTTCTGAAAGGGAAAGCAACTATAAACACAAGGGAGACTGACCTCAGTGATTTCCTCTGTTCAGACAGGAGCACAATGCGCTCAAACACCACGACAAGGAGAAGTGGACTGTTTAGAATTCCTCCAGCTGTAATCTATAGTAAAAACAAATAAACAAATACGTGACTACAAGATGCGGTAATTAATCCCTGCATGAAGCCAACTGTTATCTCTGCTTCGTAGATGGAGATACCAAAGCACACAAAGGCTCAACAACCTACCAAGTTCAACACCCACCACTGAGAGCCAAGGGTACAGTTTAGGAGACCATGTGCTCAGTCCATGAGACTTTTTTTCCTTCTTCTGGCCACAACCCAGATATAGCTTGGTCAAGGGGAGGCTGAAATGCACCTATTTGGTGAGGGCAGTTGCACTACAGCAGACACCTATCACCTCCTGGGATTGTCACTGCCTGTAGCTGACCTGCTCCTGGCCAGAGAGGCAGCTCCACTTGGTTCCACATCCACACCCCAGCTAGCCTGCCTCAATCCCACCGTCCTCTGCCACACCTGCCGTGAAAAAGTTCCCACCTGCACCAGGCCTCTCCCCTATACCTCATGTCCCTACCCATGTGCAGGCCCCATGTACCCCACTGCTGAGCCCCCATCCCTCTGCTCCCCCCCGCCTTTCCTCAGTGTCCTCATTCCCCCTCAGGCCTGCTGGCTGAGCTCCTATGGCCTCAGCAGCAGCCCCCCATCATCATCTCCCTCAGGCCCTTTCCCCCCTCAGTGTCCTCCCCGGGGGTTCCCATAAATCTTCTTTCCTAAACTCCCCTCAGCACCCCCACATGCCAGCTCCCTCCTGTTCTCCTATCCCTCAGCAACCCCTCAGCCTCATTACCTGTCCCCTCAAGCCAAAACCCCTCACAGCTGGTTACTCTCCCGTCACACCAATGAGCCTTCCTCAAGAGCCCCTCACACCAAGGGCTCCACCTCACACAACCCCTCACGGCCGGCTGCCCCCTCCTCACAGAGCCCCCCAGACCACCGACATCTCCCCGCAGAGACCCTCACATCGACACCCCCTCCTCAGAGAGACCCTCACACCGACAGCCCCTCACACCCACGACCCCTCAGCCCCGCCGCCCCCGCGCCACAACTGCCCCTCCTCGCCCCCTCCCGGCCCCGCCCCTGCTCCCCCCACCGCCCCCCAGCCCCTCCCGCCGGCCGCGGTGCTGGGGGGGAGGGAGAGGGCGGCGAAGTCTCGCGAGAGGGGCGGGCGGGGGCCGCTGGCTGCGGGCAGCGCGGAGCGGCGGCGGCGGCGCAGCCGGAGCCCGGGCGGCGCTGAGGGGAGGCGGCGGCGGGGCGGCGGCAGCGATCGCGGCCCGGCACACGGACCCGCTCCGCCGCGGCGGCACGGCCGGCGCCGCCCGCCCTCCCGCACGCCGCGCCTCCGCGGCGCGGCCTGGCCGCGGCTCGGCGAGCGGGGCCCAGGCAGCGGCGGCGGCGGTGGCGGCGGTGGCGGCGGCTAAGCGCTCCGCCGCGCCCGCCCTGCCATCTTAGGTGCCGTGCCCCGCCGCCTTTGTGCCCGCCGCGCCCGGGCACCCGCGGGGGCCGGGCCCGACGCCCCTCCGGGGGCGCCTCCCCCCGCGGGGCCGCCGCCCCTTGCCCCGCTCCTCCTTCTCCTCCTCCTTCTCCTCCTCCTCCTCCTCCGCGGGGGGCCGACCGGCGCTCCCAGCCCGGCTGCGGCGGAGGGTAAGGCGGGCAGCGCGGCGGGGGGCTCGGCCGGGGCGGCCCCGGGAGGGTGAGGGAGGCGGTGGGTGGGGGGGCGGCCCGGTGGGGCCGGCGCCTCCCCCGCCGCGCTCTGCGGCACTGCCGCAGGGTCGGGGCCGCCGCCGCCGAGCACCGGCGGAGGAGCGGGCGGCGAAATGGCGCTTCCCGCGGAGGGGCGGCCGCGGGCGGAGGGGTGTTCCCCGCTGTCAGGGGCCGCCGGAGGCCCAGGGCTGGGGCCGGGGCCGGCCCCGCGGCCAGGCGTGCCCAGCGCCGCGGCCCTTTTTGTCTGCGGCTCCCTCGGGGGCTTCGCCCGCCGAGCCCCGACCCCCGGGGGGATTGGGGGTCCCTTGGAGACCCGCGCGGATTTCTGTCCTTTAATTTTTTTCCCCTTTTTTTTTTTTTTTTTTCCTCCCTGCCCCTCGCTCCTCCCCAAGCGGTGAGTTTTCAGTGTATATACCATTTTGTTCGGTGCTGGTGTGGGATTTGGCTGAAAGTGACCTATTTTAAAGACCTTTTATTGCTCCCCCCTCAGCAATGCATGTGGCGGCCGATTCCGTTACCCAAATAGCGTTTCCCAACCATTTTAATTTGTCAGATTAAAACATCTCATGGAGGCTGGATTTCTGTAACCCGCGTGTGGGTATGTCGTTAGAAATATCTCTCACCCCGCTTTGCTGCAAGCATCTTTGGAGCATCGGAGTTCACCTTTGTCACTGTGAAAGCAGAAATAAATATCAAGGCGATACCTGGGAGATGCAGTTGTACCATTGTGTTGGGCGCGGTGCAAGAAATGGGAGGTGGGGGGGGAGAACCAGGGATTAAAATGGTTGTTGTCAAATGTAGATCTTTACATGCCTTTGGAAAAAAATATGAAAGATCAGTAACAGCCCTGAGGACTTTTAATATATTTTCTTAGAAAAACGTTTTGTGTTTATCGTGCTTGTCTCTGCTGCTTATCATGGCACGGAGTGTTTCATTAGGTGGCATTTTAGTGGCTGTGTTGGTTAAATAGCAGTTGCATTAACTAGTTGAACAAATTGTGTCCTTCACCTTTGACTATTGCATTTTGAGAGCCCTTACAGCAGTGTGCCCATGCATGCCAAGGGCGGATTAATAAGATGTTACCTAAAGGTTTGGATGTTATTGATTCCTTACTATTAATGCTATTTATAGTGCGTTTGACATGGCTCTTGTTTTATGTATTTGGATAAAGGTTATCAGCTTGGAATGCTTCAGATGAAATATTTCCAAAATACCGTCCCTAATATATAGATAGATAGATATAATGGAAGAATGTAGTTCAGATCTTCAGTGTATGAAAAACAGCTTTAGCAGATAGCACATAATAGTGAAAACAGTGGAAAACTGATACATTTTGACACTAGGGAAGGTTTGTTTTCATATGTCAGGATTACAGAATAACAACTTCTGTTGCAATAAATACAGTTTTGGGTATGTTTTTCTTGAGCCTTCTTTGAGCCTACATTTTCCTTGCCTTTGTGCCTCCTCACAGTTAGTCTGTCATAGTTTTTGCTACTTATGTCCAAGGGCAAACCTAATCAACGATTGGTTTGAGCCTTCATATTAGATTCTCCACAACATTGGCCTAGTTCTGACTGGTATGTTTGCCATTTTTAGGCCTCCTCTTCCTTTTATCTGTAGACTGAAATACATTGATAAACTTGAACCTTAACTTGTCCTTTGAACTTGAGAGAATGTTTTTCTCCACTGTTAGCAATATCTCACTGAAGAGAAAGTGATTTTGATAGAACAGCTTAATTTAAGTTTAATCCTGCTGAAATGCAGCTGCCTGAAGTAAAAACTCTTTGGATAGTTTGATGTTATTTTTCTTTTTAACTAGACTGAATTAAGTGTTGCCTGTACAGGACCAGATGTTGGCATTAAAATTATGTACAGGTAAGGTGGTTTAGGCCTCAAGTTAGACTATTTGAAAAAGTTATCTATGTCCTGCTGTCAAATTCCAGTGTAAACTAAGCTGAAGAACTTAAAATGTTTACTTCCAGCTAAGTAACATTTCCAATTGTGCAGTTTTCATCTCTGCCTCTATTCACCAGTTTTTGTCTCCAGAATAACATGTTTTCAATGAGTTGTAAGACAGTTTCAGGTTTTTTGCTTGGTGGGATTCATTAGAAGAGAAGCAAATATCACACTAATAATTACATCTTCAGATGTATCCTAGTAGTGGATTTCCTGTAATGAGGATGTTTTGTAGAGAACAATAGATATGGCAGCAATTTCAGAGATTTGTTTTAAAGATGTTGGAGGTAGCTGACTCTGCAGGAGTGAGTTCCACTTTGACATAACCCTTGCATACTCAACAGAACATTAGGTGGTTTCCAGGTAGTTGGTTTTCAGGTGTAATTCTCTTTCTAGCAAAGATAGGCTGGATGTACTGCTGCTGTTGTCTCTCATGGCTGTCACTTCTGCAAGGATATACTTCTGATCTAACTTAGGAGGGAGTAAGGTCATTTGCAAAATAGGCCTCGTAGAACTTTTTGACAATATAGGTATTTTGTCAAGTGAGAAGATAATTAGGGTTGATCTGGCTCTCTTTGTGATCCAGAAGTGGTGAGGAAGGTATGGTAAATACCATTTGTCTTATTCCATTCTCAGTGTATTTTGGAGAACACTTGCATAATCACTAAGATCCTATCTTAGAAGCATTTTCTGTTGTGTTCCTGTTCATATTAAAATCATGCGAACAACATACCGATAGGTTTAAGTGCATACTAGAAACTGTAAAAATCTTTGGTGTTACTAGGGGTGAGCCAGACTCTTGTCTTCTGAATGACAGTGGTACTGGGTGGCCATTACATTTTTCCTGTTCAGGTATGCTGTGTGGTGTCAAGGATTTTACTTTTATTTCCTTTTGTGAACCTGGACAAAGGGAAGAGCTGAACTTCAACCCGGGGCTAGAATCATGTCTGAATTGGAAATTTTCCTGGGTCTGAAGCAAGGTTTCAGTTATGGCTCACACATGTCCTCCCCTGGTTAACCATGCTTGGGACAAGCTTGCCTGTAACAGCACAGAGCAGGATGATTTAATACCTTCTGAGACCCACATCTGTCCTTTCTGGTACAATAGTGAGTGTGTCCTACTCTTCTTCACAAATGCTCATTCTGGATGGACACGGTGCAGGATGAAGCCCTGGTTTGCAGCCTGGTGCTCTCCAGCGAGTTCCCCTTATGCTGGAAGTTGACTGAGGTGTGCAGTCCTGTCCTCCACTTGCTTCTCCATGTGTGTCATTCCATTTGGTCTTTGATCCTGCACCAGCAGAAAGCTAACCTAAGGAAAAACACAGTTTTGTGTCATCTTGGTGATCTGAAATGGCTCAGTGCACAGTGAGGTGAGGTTAGAGACAATCCTAGGTACTGGGCTGCCCCACCACAGCCAGCGAGGAGGTGCAGAGACAGAGGTGGCTGGTGGCACTTTTTGCTAAACTTGTAGTGGTTAGGTTTCAGGATTCTTTGTTTTTATTGTCCTTTAACATGCTGAGGTATTGCGGATCATACATTGATTTCTCTGTGGAGAAGAGATTGAAAAAATTCAATGGACAAAGGGTCAGAAAACCAATAATTCCCTCATGTGAAGTTCCAGAGGAAGAGTCCTTCCTGTGAAAAAATCTAAAATATAAAAACATGAAATCAGAGGTGAAATGCAAAGTGTGCAGAAAATAGGAAAGGGTAGAGAGCTGTTTAAAAGCAGAGTTGGCTTTTCTTCACTATTCCCTCCTCCTTGTCTAAGTGCTCATTTACAGTACAGAACATGGAGGAGGGAATACTTTCTGAAGGCGCTTAGAAACACAATGGACATTAGCCAGCACAGGGGGGCTCCAAACATGGTTTTTAAAGCAATTTTTGAACAAATATTTGGTGATCACTGGAATTACGGTATTTTTTTAATTACAAAAGGGAAGCCATTAGGAACTTTTAATGCTTTATCAGAAATCGGTGCATTATTACTCTTGATTTTTTTTTTCCCCACATCCTGCTAAATCTTTGTTTCTTTGCCAGAAGAAAAGGCAAGGTAGCCACTGTAAACATAACATGAAATTGCCAAAGCAGCAATAAGTTTTGTCCAAACAGAGAAGTTTCTCCAGTTTAATCAGAACTTGCTGAGGCCAGATCTGCAGTATTAGTTACACACCTATAGCTTGGAGGTGAGGTTTTCTTTCTCTTAGGTCTTGGTGAGGACAGTCCAACATGAGTTTGAGCGATGATGGCTTCTTAATACAAGTGGACAGTAGCTTGTAGTTTTGCCTGTTGTATTGCTTGGCTAGAAACAGTTTTGATTTTTCTCTAGGGGTCAGGATGGGGTGACAGCATGAGATTTACATATTGAATATTGTCCTTAGGATGGAAAAGGCTGGAAATGTTTTGTTTGGGGGAAAAGTTAGATCTTGAGGAAAAAAGTAAAAGTCACAGAACTCTAAAGCTGGCAGGCTCTTCAGTTTTCTGTGCCTGTGATCTTCCAGTGACCCTTATTACACTCCTGGCTACAACCATGCAAATATTTTCTTTAGAGTGAGATGTAATTTTATAAAAACAGTTTTCTCCTACGCTCATTGAGTGCAGCGAGTTTACAGGGCAGCCTCCTATCAGAGTGTGGGGGAACAATGCCTAAGAGTTTCATTGGAAGCTTTTATTGCATGTCAGCTCTGTCAATCCATATTTGAAAAGAAAATTCTGATGTTTACTGTAATCTCAGAGATTTTTGCTTATAGCTTGAGACCAAAAGCCAATGTGTATTACACCTGAATTCTTAAAATGCGAATAAAGTTCCTTTCAGCTTTTCACTAGTTCATTTAAACTTTAAAACCTTTTTTTCTTCCCTTTAGCATTCTGCCATTCATTGAGCACTGCTAGACACAGATTTTGAGCGGTTAGGTCCTTAGGATTGGTCCTTCCCTTTGCATTGCTGGTTCAGCTTCAGTGCACTCTGGTCTGGCTGATTTCTAACCTCTGGAAAGCTTTGGGATCCAGGAGCATGGGAAAGTGGAATATGCAAGTACAAGTATTTTGAAAGGATAGGGACCATTTCTTGTAACGTTTTTGGCTTGCTCCCTATCCATGTGTTCAGTCTGTTTTCCAAGCACCCAGCAATCCTTCCTCTTCCCTGACATTCCACTGCTCAAGGGCAATAGCAGAGCCCTGAGCCCATGCCCAGAGAAATGTTGTACTGAGATTTCTTGGAAAGAATCTCATGTTCTTTTGCACATGTTTGTTATTCATGCCTCCTTCACCCTTCTTAATATGCAATTCTCATTTCCCACCTCAGTCTCCTTTAAATTGGTGACTGTCCCTCCCTCCCCAGCTGAGATGAGAGGAGAGGTTATTTTTGCTAGTGCTGTTTCTCAAATAGGCCACGGGTATCCAGTAAGTAGTGCAGTCACTTTCTCCATCAGTTATTAGGATTTCTCAAGCTGTGTCCCAATGGCAGTGCAACATGTTTCTCCTTTAGTTCTGGCTTGCAGTTGTCACTAACATTAACTCCTCCCAGTTCCCACTTCCTTGTAACCCAATCTGAATAAAGATCATGGGATTTGAATGTGCCTTGCTTTGCTGCTGCTGCTCTGGATGTTTGGGTTGTCTCTGTGCTCTTCGTGAACGGTGTGCTGTGATCTTCTTTTTGGCTTTGCCTGTTCCAAGGAGCAGTTGACAGTTGTTAAAATCAGTTCTGGGCCAGCCGTGATTTGATGCGATTAAACTGTGTTAAATGTGTTCCAGAACTGTTTCCTGGCCTAGATAGCAAACTAGTTAAACCCTGGGTTTGGAATCTATTTTTGTATGATTTGGCCCTGTACCCCTAGGTAAGCTGCCTGCCTCTTTGAGGGTCAAACAGAACACAGGGTCTATGCACAGAGCACATGATCTTCTGCCTCTAAATCCACCACCCTCTTGTATCTCCTTGGGCTTTTTAAATTAGTCTTTGCATATTGAAGTCGTGTCTTGAGAATTATGTACTGGACTAACTGTAGTAATGTGCTTTTGCCACCCATAAAGACTAAGGTGCAGTAATATGATTTCCCCTGGTATCAGCTGAGCTGGTACAAACCCCACTTTGTACTTGCTTGGTACATCTGAGTATGCAGCCAGGCTCTTAGGGTTTTTATGAAGGATTGCAACTTTAGTGAAAAAAGAGGGTAAGCTTGGCCTTGACAAAAATTCCTACTGTCTCCTAGAAGTGCCTGTCAGAGTTGGGAAGGAAATAATGATACATTTCAGAGGCAGTGCCTTGCAAATAATGCCAAGCTCCATTTTTATTATGGGTTAATTGCTGTATAGGCAAACCCTGAACTCTTACCTGTGTTTTTGGCTTAATTTTCCATCTTCCCTTTCCACACAAACCCCCCACATGCTTTGAAGTGTTTAAAACTAGGTTAGTCTCTGGCTGGAGGTGTGTGGTAGAACCTCCTGTTAATTCTTGCTGAGACCTGCCCGTTTTGCAGCAAGAATGCAGGCGAACCCATCTGAATGCTGATCATCTGTCCTTTGTGAGTGATGGAAGATTATTTTTCCCTTCATTTGACACAATACATGGGCAAAGGAATCCTAGAGCATCTCCATTCCAAAAGCCACCTCAAGTGGCCAGAGTTGTACAAGCTGAAGTGCCCATGGAGGTGGGAGAAGAGGGCTTAGTGAGGATGCTTGGAGTGAATTTAGGTGATTGCATGACAATCACTGGAGATATTTACTTCTCCTGCTCTCAGAAGATGTTGCTGTAAGCTGCTAGCTTGGTAGTTGACCACATTCTTACAAGATCAACCTACACAGATGTCCTGAACTGACCAGAGAATTCAGCATTTCTATTGCTGACTGGGAGGACAGCATAAGGACTCAAACACTAAGATAATCTGTAGTTAAGAAGAGGTCTATTTACATGTTTTTTTATCCAAAATAAAATGTTATGGAAGAAGGAAGTCTTCATCCTCACCATTGCTTTGATTTCATTGCAATACTGATGATGTAAATTTATTTGCAAAAACAAGACTGGGCAAAAGATTCATTCCTGATTTGACAATAACAAGCAGAGTGCTTTGAATACTAGACTAACGTGAAAATAGTTTACTTATAAAGTACATGATTTACCTTCGCTAGCTCATCATTCGTCACAAAAACATAAAGAACATTTAGATAATTATTTGCTAGTTTATAGAATAAAAATTTGACATGGAATTTTTGATGCCCAGTTTTAAAAAATATTTTAGGAAAGCCCCAACATTCTCCTAAATATTTTAGTGATAGGCATTTTTTCTTAAATAGCCCCTGTCTCTTGAAAATACTAATTAGCACATTATTTTAAGTCTTATGTTTTCCCATGTTGCAGGAATTGGTAATTGTGGGCCACTGTGCAGGTAGGCCATCACATGGGGCTCTGGAGTTTTTCCACAGTGGCTGGTCCAGCACCAGGGTGTGTTATCCTCATTTGAATATTCTTTCCATTGCTGTGGGAATCTCTGGTACTGAAAATTAATTACTGTAGTGACTATAAATTGGTACATTCACAGTGTTTTTTGTAGGTATTACAAATACATTATGTTTAAGTAGAAATAGCTATAATTAATATTTAAACTATGAGAAATTAAATATTAATACACAAATAGAAATTTAAGCTATAGCAAAGAAATATTATCTTACATATGTGATGGTTTTACGCTTTTCTCTGAATTGGCAGGATAATAATTATAATTCCCTGCTCTGAATTCCATCCATAAATCTCAAGGTGTTTCAAAGAGATGATAAATGCATATTTATTTTCCACATTTATAAGGTGGGGATACTGAAGTACAGGTGGAGAAGTGAGTGATTTGCTCAGCATGGCTGGTGATGGGGTACAAGAATTTGCCTCCTTGGTTCCCAGTTAGCATCAGGACTGCAGCACCTCCCGGGTTGTAAGGTGGAAGCAGAAGTGTAGGAGATGCTGCTTTGCCTGTGGGGTGTGGTGGAGCAGCACAGACCTCAAAGTTGAGCAGCACCACTGTCCCAGATCTCCTCCTGAAAATCTGCCTGAGTTGCTGAAAATGCACAGGATGGGGTTTCTTGTTTCATCATAGGAGCACTATGTAGATTTTTCTTACCATAATGGCAGTTTAATGCTGGTCATGAATGAGCTGGGTAAATCTTGGAATTTTTAATATTCTTTGTTATTATGATGTGACTTTTTGCTGATTTTTATCTTTACATAAATCTGAAAAGGGCTTTTAATGCATTGTAAATCAGTCCCTGAACTTGATGAACAACAAACTGAGTTTCTTCATTTTTGGAGTCAGTCACGCACAGGGATAACTGGGGACTGCCCATCTAAGTAAAAAATACTCCTGTGCATATAAAATTGCAATACATGGGTATTTTCTGGACGTTTTTATGGAGATCTGTGGAGGCAGAGTGTATGTTTTCACCCTGTTTGTGCAGTCTCTGCCACAGCTGAATCTCACCTCTTCTGCAGGGTCTAGTTATTGTGTAATGCAAATGCACACTGCTGTAAAAAGCTGAAAGGGTTCTCACCTGATGCCCTGGGAAGGAAGAGGAGCTTCCAGCCCCTGTGCCTGTCGGGAATCCATAAGCATTGCAGAGTGAGCCATTGCTCAGCTCATCACAAGTAACTTTCATCTGTTCTAGATTCTACTGTACCTGTCTCTGCAGAGAGGTTTGCAGTGTGGGGATTCATTTAAGGTATATCTATGCATTCAAATAACTGGGGCTTACTTGGAAATAATAAAACTAAGAATTTTGTTGCTTCAGTTATTCTTTTAAACTACAGTCATCCCAGAAAAGTGTTAAACCCTTGAAATTTGAGTACCTGTGTGAAAGTGCTCAATACTTTGGGACCTTGTTTTTCTGAAGGATCTTTGTTCCATGTTGCCACAGACATGGAGTGTGAAATTTAGCCAGCTTTGTCCGAAAACTGCTTTCAGCTTTGGAACTGATGTTACCTGTGCTGGTTTGAAGTAGCTCGTACCTGTTTATCGTGCCTGTTGCAAAATCTGCCTACCTATTTACATAGGTGTTGGGGAAACAAGGATGATATGGAGCAGCATGAGTGGAAGGAGAGGATGGTGTGAGTTGTGATTCTACTTGTCTGCTTATTTTCTGGTTTGGAGGCACCGAGCACCTGCTGATTTAGGGGTTTTCTGTATGTGATTTCATGCCTATGATTAGCATTTCTAAGGACATGACACATACGGTCTCACCACTTAAATACATTCCGTAAATATGTAAACAGAAAATTACAGAGATGGTCATTGTCCGACTGTCCTGACTGGTCTCCAGAGTCAACCCAACAGGACTCGGCACGCTCCGTTGGTCCCATCTGAGACGACATAGCTCAGACTTCAAACTTAGAAGCCGAATTCCTTCTTGCATTGGAGTTACCACCTGCTTTTGATGCTTCCTTAATGGCAGTTGCTGGTCTAGTTTTCCTTCCTTTTAATCGCTGGGGCAGGAGATTGAGATCTTTAGATAGACGCTGGAATGCACTTACTATTTTACTGTTGAAAGTCAAATTCTATAGAAAACATCGGCTGCTTTACAGAAACTTGTAATTGCATTTGATCTGAAATCACCCATTTGTTGAACTGAAATCAGACATTGTTATGAGAGAGTTTCTCAAGGTAGATGATCACAGAACATTCTGAGTTGAAAGGGACCCAGAAGGATCATTGAAATCCTACTTCTGTGGCCCCAAGAGTCCCACCATGTGCCTGAGAGCATTGTCTAAATACTTCTGGAACTCTCAGATTGACCACTTCCCTGGGAAGCCTGTTCTAGTGCCCAGATACCCTCTGGGTGAGGAACCTGTTCCTAATATCTATTAAATATCAAGAACAGGCCACATTATAAGTTCTGAAGCAGAGTGAGAGAGCCTTATGACGGCATATTTTAAAAATACTTTTCTGGACAAAATCTGAGAATAACCCCTGGTTAGCTGATGTTCCTGTTGGAGCATTGTCTCTAAGTTAATAGCAAGGCCAGGTTTGTTTTGCTGCTTTGAGGAATTATTAGTGTTTCTGTCTGAATTGACCTTGTACATGAGGTAGAGATGGCAATCTTCTTAGTTTCGTGTTCAGTTACCAAAAAATCACAGCAATCAAATGCTTTGTCACCATTGTGCTGTTCAGTAGCTATAAGTGGAACCATGTGACCACTGTATATTTAATAACTTCCACTTCTGTAATTCTCTTTGTTTCCTGCTTTTTGTTGTTGTTGTGAAAATTAAATCATAAATCGTTAGCAGCAAGGAGAGTGGTCATGTGGTATGTAGTCTGGTGTCTTAAATGGAGATTTGCTTCCAAGGTTTGGCAGGTATTTCTTACATAAAACCTGTTATTTCTAAGCTTGAAAATCATGTCAATATGTTGCGTTCAGGTATTACATGAAGGGTAAATCTCCTTGTGACGCGGAGCAGTGAGTGCACATGTTCTGGCATGGGCCTTTCCTGAGTTTTAGTAAATACAGACAAGGTATGAACATCTTTTCACCGCAAGAGGTGTGTTTATCCTCTGCAGGTGCTGCACTCTGCATGCATGCACACCTAGCAGTTCCTCTGTCGCTGGTGTAGCATGGCTCCTTGCTCTGCAGGAAAGACGCTGCTCAGAATTCTTACCTGATATGCAAAAGTAACTTTATGAATCCTTTCAGAAAGAGCAGTGTCCAGTTTACTGAGTGATTTAAACGTGCTGTACTTCGGTTTATCTCAAGCCACTTGTCTGTGTTACTCTTAACCAACTATAACACAGGTGTAAACAGGCATAAAACATGTAGTGTTCATGGTATCTCTAGAGGGGAACAGTAGCTAAACCTCTTTTTACTTGATTTTGCCTGGCCTGGAAAAGAGCAAGACTGTCACCTTCCCCATTTTCATGGGCTGCTCACATGGGCCAGGGGTCTGAAGGGAATACTTGGTTACCCCAGACACATTGAGTTTTGAGTTGTCGAGGAGGTACCAACCAGAAGCAGAGCTGCTGTTCTGAGCTCATTTGAGGGAGAGCTGCTTCCCTCCTGTTTGGGTTTTGCTTTTTTTGTAGGTGTGATGTCATCATTCTGCGAGGTCTGCGCCGCCGCGTCCTCCAGGAAAACAAAACAGGGCGACGAGACCTGAATGTCAAATGCAAAAAACAAGCAGATCTGATTCTTCCTCTTTTCCCTCCCCATTTTTCTTTGAAAGGAGCTTTCAAGCTGACTTTATACAACAGGAATTAGCTTAATAGGAGAAAAGAGAGTGAGAGAAGCACAGTTATTTCTTTTCAGTTCTTATCAAGTTCTGAAAAATAACTCCTTCCTGCCATGCTGGAGGATGGGATGTATGTTGTGTGCCAGATGCAGTTATAGAGGCACTTTATAAATATCCACTTCTTCCTTGTTTCAGAGATCTTTTATCTTTTAATACAACCTTTATCTCTTTTTGAGAGTTTTGGAGATATTTAAATCAGCACTGCACAGTATCTTCTTGTCATGCTTGTGTGGGTTTCTACCAGAGAACTGTCCCATACACTTCAGGTGTCTATATAAATATCCTGGTAGTACTAGCAGCAGCCTTCCACCAAGATTACCTTTGGGTCCTGGCCAGGGTCAGGGGAGTAGCCAAAACCAACTGCTGGGCTGATACTACCAGGATGATTTTTATTCAAGCCTTTGAAATTATAATAACATAAGAATGTATTGGAATTTTTCCTTCTTTCTGGGAGCTCTTTTGTGGCCTGGCAGCAGTTGGCTCTCATGCAGCTTGTTAGCTATACTGAGCAATACAGTTCCTGTAAACATGGATAGGTTTATTTTTTTTGAGGCTAGAGCTTTAGATATTCCCTTGTTCAGAATGACTTTGCAAAATAATCTGCAGAGAGGCATTTTGAGTATTTTGGAGGCTCTTAACTCAGTATTGGTAGTGAGAGGATGGGCTGGTGGTCTCTGAGAAGCTGTACAGATGCAGTAAGAACTTCTGGGCAGTGAGCAACACTGGAGCTGATATTCTTTGCCCTGTTGTGTTCAAGAACGTTAATTACTTTTTGGTTGCTCTTTATAGCTTGTGTCCAAAAAGTAAATAGTGTTTTCTGGCATGGCCTGTTGAGCTCTCAGTAGCTCCCTGTCCAGCTGGGCTGCATGGGTGAGCTGCATGCATGATGAGGGAGCAGTTCTTGCTTTTTGCTGGTTGGTTGTTAGGGATGTATCTGCCCAAGGTATCATGAGGTTGTCCTACTTTCCCAGTTCAAAAATCCAAGATCCTTAGAATTTATAAAATGGACACCTGATGTTCCCTTTGTTTATTAGCCAACAGGAGCAGTCAGAAAATAGCTCTTCTTCTAACACATGAATTGTGGCTTGAAACTTTGCAGTTGTTTTTTTTTTTTCCTCTTATTTGCCTGCTCCTACTGACAAACAAAAGGCATAATCCATTATTCCAAATTGCTGAAAGAGGCTTCAAATTGCCAGGTATGAAATTACGCTGCTTGTTCCGTTACCAGTAGGACACGGCGTGTGAGATGTTTCAAAACCTACAAAGGAGAAGGTTCTTTGTATGTGTGAATTTAGTATTCACAAAAGGTGTCAGATTGACAGCCATGGAGATTGTGGAGATCGGAATTTTACTTATCCCTAGAGAAGGTGCAGTGCAGACTGCAGTAGTGCAAAAATTTCCTGTATTATTCTGCTGTTACACCCTACCTGTGCCCTTCACAGGCAGCCTCTTGGGGCAAGGTGCTCCTCCTTTCTTTGTGCCCCTTCAGGGAGCTGGCTGCCAAAAGGATATGAGGGTGGTTTTTCTGTGTGTGATGTGGGTACTTGTCTCCTGAAATCTAAACAGATGTGGAAGGAATTTGATAACATCTACCTCTAAACAGCCGCTGGAGCAGAGACAGCCTTTGGCCCCCATGTTCTCTGACTGGAGGCAGGCTGGGAGTCTCGAGGCAGAAGATGTTAGTGGTCATGATTGTGTTATTCACCAGCTTAGCTGTTCTGCAAAGATTTACCACTCCAGTATTGAAACTCTAATGGAGCCAACTTCTCCTGCTTTGTCTGAAAATCTTTGATAAATTCTCCAGGGAAAGGGGAGGGTCTCTAGGAAGTGTCATACAAGAAAAGTGTAGTGTTCTGTGTGTTGTCCATTTGCCAAAATGAAAATGGAGAAAGAATATCAAGCCCTGTTTCTGGAAAACAAAAAACCCACAAACCTAATACCAAAACAATCCCAGTAGGTGATTGATTGTTGAAAATTCCTACTACCCCGCTGCCAAGATCTCTTGTGCCACTGCTCTCTTGGGACTGTTCTTGTGACTGTCCTTGTTCCCTGGTGCTTTACTCGTTCATGTCTTGGTAGAGCCAGGCCCTTCTATCACATATTTCCAGACCATTTTAAGGAAGCCCTTCAGACCATAGAGCTCAGTCCTGCTCCAGCTGTGCTGTATGGTTATTGCTCTGGGTAGTAGCTTTAATCTTCTCCAGCTCCCATCCTTCATTAGATAGGATATTGTGTGCCTCTGAGCAGTGTGGTTTAGCTTGGACCAAATCACTGATAGCCTTCAGATCAGCAAGCGTTGAGAACAGCTAGCGCTGCCGTCCAGCACAGCCCAGGCCAGGACACAGCCTTGCAGCCCCACTCCCTGCTGGTGGGAATGTTTAAGGAGAAAAATAAGATGAATTTAATAGCGTTTTTCTTTGCAACACTGTTCCTTAATGTCTCCTGAAGATCAGTTCAGTCTTGGAAAAGTCACCTGCTGGCAGCTCCCTGCCTCACTTCATGAAAAAGCTGAGGCCAAAGTCTTTGAAACAGGCAGGACAACATTGTTTTCAGAAAGTCCAAGTGTGAGAGCAGGTTCCACCATATCTCAATTAACCTTCTGTTTTAATGCACAGAAAATAGTTTTGTCCATTGACTGAAGCAGTCAAATTATTGTTCCCCTCAGTTAAAGGGTAGGAGGGGAGATGGTTGCTGATTATTTCTTTTTCATTCATTTGCTTTTGTAAATGATTGCTGAGAACCACTGTACTAAGTGGCTTTATGTGTGAGTACACAAAGAACTTGTGAAATATAGAGGTGTTTGGATTTGTGCTGTTGAAATAGAACAATTTCTGATTACAGTTTTCTGTCAAATTTAGGATGGATGTGTTCCTACAAGAGCTGAAATTGCTATTTCAACCTTAAAATGCTGTAGCACTTAGTAGATATATTCAAGTGACTTAAGCTCTTTCCTCCTCTCTTGGCCAGAAAAAGGGGCTGCATTTCTCACTTGAGAGCTGAAGAGTTGATGTACCACAGAAAAATATTTTTAAAATACTCACAGAAAGAGTTAACCCAGGTAAAATGAAGCTTGGGCATTAAACCTGCTTTGTGGGCTGTGTTTATGAATTGTTGTTCCATTTGCTTCAGGTGCAGATGTTGACCTGCCTCTTTGATCCCTTGTGTTCAGGACAATTGGTAATACTGCCAAACTAGAAAAGAGATAATCTTTTTAAAGCAGGTTCTTGGAGAAAAGATGTAGTCATTTACCTTCTGTGTTTGCAGAATGATGTATCAACCTGTCTTTCTAGTGGAGAGGCAGTCAAGCACAAGGATGTCTAAATCCATGATTTGATGGACTTTTTAGGAAACCTGTAAGGAGAGATGTGCTGAATGTGCTGGGTGTGTTCCACTGCAGTGAATTCAACTTTTGACTCCACAGTGCTTGCAGGTGCTGGTGTTCAGAGAAAACACAGCACTTAAGCATTCCATGCATGTGTCTTCCTCCTAGCGATATATTTATGTGTGTAAAATAATGTTATAGGCAGCTAAAGCACAAAGGTTAATTTCTTTATGCTATGTTCCATCAAGATGGAGACTCTTTGTATTTGCAAAATGCCTTCTGGAATGGGGGCTTATTCCCTAGTGGGACCTGTTCTTGCAGTGCAATGGCAATAAGAGTGTGAACCAGCACTGAGTATTGCTGAGGCTTTTTGCAGCTCCTGGTGCTGAGCAGGTGGTTATCCCTGGAGAGCAGCAGAAGATGCTTCAGCACTGGACTACAGAAGATCAGAAGGACTTTTCTCCCTGCAAGAGAGGCTCCTCTTGTTTCCAGTTCCTAGACTGTCAGGGATCTGTCCTGTGTTCAGTGAATCATTCCTGGAGAGCACTCAGGCAGTGTGGAGGAGGAAAATGCCTGGTGTGAATGCAGGAGGTATAAAAGTCAGATGAGAGGGGAGAAATAAGAATATGTCAGGACAGAAGTACAGTGAAACTGGGACTGCAGAGGGGTCAAAGAGGAAGGTGCTGGAGCTGATGGAGAACTGGAGCTGAAGGTTTGCAGGAGAGGTGACTTGGGAGCCTGGGAGATGGGGAGGGAGGCAGCAAGAGAAGATGGGTTGGCAAGGGAGATGGCAGTCTGAATTCTGACACTTTCTAATTTTGGAATGCTTGCCTTTGTAACCTTAATAATTTTGTTCTAATACACCAGATACAAAAATTGCATTATATGTTCTGAGGAATTTGGTTACTATGGTAATGGGTATATAAGTACATAAGAGATGAGATGTCAGCAATCAGAACAGCTGTAATGTAGCACGCGAACCTGTGACTGCCGGAATTTGGGAAGCAGGCCCTTTCAAACTTCTGCTTCAGTCTCATTTCTCACTGCTGGGATGTGTATTCCTGTGTGAAAGTGACGTCAGAGCTTCTACAATAAATCTTTTGGATTTTTGGAATTTCAGCAGACATGCCCAAAAATTCTGGGTAAACAGACCACATACTTCCCTTCTGTGCCAGGATGGGGAGGTCTGTATTCCCACCCAGCCTCTGGAAGTTGTGGACTGATGCTGGCTGGATGGACCACGAGCATGCAGGATGGGAGCAGGCTGCTGCTGCCCTCTGCTCTGGCACCTGCCAGTTTCCCCCTCCCTTGTCTAGGTGGATTTGGTAGTGCAGCTGGTACCTGATAAAGTCTGTGCCAGACACTGTTGTGTTTGCTATGGCAGTTTGGTGATGGTGAGGTCTGACCCAGCCATAGCAGGTGGGGAAGATGATGGGGAGCAAGAGCATCCTGGGGAGCATCAGGCAGGGATGTGGGGCAGCTGTTTGCACAGGAGTGGAAGGGATGATGGTTCTTGCACACTTCTGATCCCTTCATCCATCTGCAGCAAGGATGTTTTCTATGCCCACCCATACCTCTGATTGAAAAACCACTTCTGCAGCGTTTCCCTTGGTTGGAGATGGATGGGTTGTGAGGATTATCCTCAACAGGGCAGGGTTGATGGAGGACTGGTACTGTTTGTGGGGTACTGGAGGAATACTGCTAGTACAGTTCATCCCATATGGGTGAGGGTCAGGACAGCTCAGGGCACAGCAGTGTGTTGAAGATTGCTTAAAGCCAAGCGTGGTGTAATGGTGTAAGGATGAATTAGTACTAGTGAGGAAATGTGGGCTGCTGGGAAGCTGCTGATAAGTTTTCAAGGTCCAGTCTTCAGACAGTTTTAAGTGGTGTTTTGGTCTTGATGTATGCATGAAAGGACTGTTAATGGAATTTGCTGGGACAAAGCTGGGGGATATTGTCAATCCAGAGGAGGACTGGGGTCTCCAGCAGGACTGAATGAGCTGGAGGATTTGCAGTATGGAGACCTAAATGGAATAGTGCAAAGTGAATGGTCATGCAGCAGCAAGTATATAATAACATACAGAATATATAAAGATGCATTATTATATATAAATATATGAAATATAAAAATATGATTTATGAGTTAGAAATAGAAATATATGAAAGACTTGAATATATCCCCTTGATACCATAGTGATTTTTAAACTTTAGTGCCATATATCTAGGGAATAAGCAGATGTGGAGAATTCTGGTGGAGGACATTTTTTTAAAAAAAGCTTCATTTGGGACAGATGTGAGGAAGGGCTGTCAGGATGGTCTGGGAAGTCAGTTCTCTCTCCTGCGTCATAAAGGGAGACAAAACTGGCTTTTTTCATCTAACAGGCTTAAGGGGACAGTATTCTATCTCTTCTGCTGCTTATCCCTCAATATTGAAAAGGAAAGAAAACTGTTTAAACACTAAGGCCAGTGTGGGAAAAAGAGTAATGCAGTGTAAATTTACAATAATAAATCTGTAAATCAGTCTTAATCAGTTCTTAATCTTAAATTGGTTCCTAATCAGAATAGGAGTGGGGTTCTGGAGCAGCCTTGTAATCAGAGTAGTGGCTTCGAGAAGTTCTCAGGAGTTGGTTATTATTTGATGGTTGGACTCTATTATAAAGTTGCTTAAAATAGCATGAACAGGACTTAATTGGACCTTGAGTCCTGTGTTCTTAACAATCCAATTGAGACATATTCTGTATATCTGAGCCACAAATTGTTTTGTGTATTAGTTGAAATGAGCATTTTCCCCATGAAAGCAGATAAAACTGATCAAATTAAAAGGTTATGCTTGTTATCTTAATACATACTGAAAATTATTTTTTGTTTTAAGTGAAAAGCATAAAGAGAAGGGATCTAGACCTTGCAGAAACCACTGGAGAAACATTTCTTCAAGTAGGTAGAATAGTAGAAAAAGGGGATTTTTCAAATTTGTTTTTGTTTGGTTTTGGTTGTTTGCCTCTTCCCCTTATTGTGTGCTGTGTAGGAAATGGTTCTGCTCAGTCATGTGAAGACTGGAAAAAAAATAACCTGAGCTGCAGTAAAACTGGACAAATTGCCATGACTTTGGGGAATTCCAGCAGGAAAGGAGGTGCTCATGGGCTCTAGAAACATTTGACATAATTGCTCATTAAAGCTATCCCATTTATGGGTACAGATAATCTGGTAGCACAGATTTGACAGCTATAAAAGGTTTTAAACTTTTTCAAAGCAGAAATATGCTTGAACCTCTTTTTGAACATCCTTTAAGTTACAGACTTAGGTAGCCAGCTGTGAACCCTCTCTGCCCTGCCAGTGTCTTCGTGTGCTCCAGTGGGTTGTTCAGTCCTAAAGGACAGAATAATCTTTCACTGGTCATCTGTTCTGACAGGGCTTCTCTGCCTGTAACCAGTGCTGAAGGGCCATCACATACATGCACCTTGCTGGAACCTTTCCTTATTTCCCTGCAGCTTTTCAAGAAACCTTTTTTCTGTGTATGATAGTAATCCCGTATTTTATAAAATCCTGTGTTAAAAGAATTTGACCTTTTTCATAACAAGGTGTGTTTTGATGGTGCTTGTTTGACCCTAGAAGAATAGCAACATAAAAATTGTCATCCAGGTTCTAATACCTCGCCTGTCTGGTCCTATCTGCTGTCCCTGGCAGTGGTGACAACCTGGGAGCATCCAGGAATACCTTACTTGACCTGGCTGTGGATGTTCTTACTCAAGGAAATGTCTGCTTTAAAAAGCAGTGTTTCTGTCTCTTGGGCTCAATGCGTCACAGACATTTCTGCAGGTTAATTTTGCTGTTTATGCCTTGATTGGTTGAATTCCTTCACTCTGTTATAAACATGCTGCTCTTACACTTTATGGCTTCTCTCTTTGTTTTTGAAGTCTGAGAACTTATCATGGCCTTCTTACTTATGATTTTTAACTCTGACACGTTTTCTCCTCAAGCTTAGTTTGTCTTTTTAGGCATTTACAACTTCCTTTTTCTAAGGCCTTTCTTACTGTACTTCCATTTTACTGCTACATGTGAGTGAAGAATAATCTCCAGGAGCAGGCCATGGCAGAGACTTCTTAATGTACTGTCAGAAATTCTGTATAATTTTTCTGATTGAATCTTCATCTTGTTTAAAAAAAACCCAAAAAACCAATCTGACATTGTCCTTGCCATAATTGTGCAATTATTTTTTGTTGAGCTGTCTGCAGCAGGCTCAGCTCCTGAGTTATGTTTAGTTTAAGAGTAGATATGTGCTTTATGGTTCTTTACTTTTTTGACCTTTCATCTCCTGCCTTGATGCTCATTCATACAGTTTTTTAAGGTTCCTGTGTACTTTTTGATGCTGTCAGCTGCCCTAAATAAAACACATCATGTACCTTTCCCTCCCATTCCAGATCTTAAATGCAGATATTATGCTGGATCTACACAGTGTTTGTGGTCACTCTGGTTACAAGAGCCTTTTCTCTTGTTCAAAATGTGATGTACATTATTATGTGACATTTTGCGTTTTTCAGTTTTGTATCAATTCAGAGGTGATGATTCTGTTCTCCACCTATGACTAATTCTCACAATAATTTTGTATTTTTTCCACTTCTTTTTGAATATCCTTTTGAGCTGTTCTGTTCTTTTAATGACATACCGTCTAGTGCATAAACGGTTCGTTTTCTGGTCCTCGTGTATCACAGTCACCAAGTGATTAGCATGTTGCTCCCACTAATTAATAGTTCAGTTAATTCTTCTGTTCAGTTTGGCTGCAGCCGTTGTTGGGAGCTTCTCTGGAGCAGCAGCTGCTGGAAGGGGACAGCAGCTGTGACAAAAGCTGTACGTCACTCTGGAGCTACGTCAGATTTTAGGGCAGCTGCTTACTTGTCCCCATAGATCAGGAATGTTTAATTTATGCATTTATGGAAGGACCAGATGTCTTGGTCTGTGACAGCACCTTACCTTATACCCAGTTATCTTCTTTGTGCAGCTCATTTACCTTTTTTCCTGTTCCCTTGTTCTCCTGTGTGGCTTTTTGTCAGGCTGGGTGACTGCCCGAGGCTTCTCGCTGTTGCAGCTTGGTTTGTAGGATTGTTCCTACAGAAACTCACAGTGTTCTCCTGGATTTTTCTGTTTGCATTTGGCTTTATTTTCTGCCTTAGGTCCTTCCTACTGGCAGCAGTTTTGCCAGGTTCATACTTGCTCAAATAAGAGTTTGACCCGTGGACTGGGGGTTGGACACTGCTTCTGGCTGGAGTGGAAGTGTGTCCTGGAGTTCTTCATTACTCCAGGGAATTCATTTGCAAGCTCAATTTAAACATTTTCTCTTTTTTCTTTTTTTTACTGATCGACCAGAAAGACTTTGAATTGCTTCCTTTCAGGCCTCTTTTCTAAAACTATGGTGATACTGCCACTTTTTAATTACTTCTTTTCTCAAGGGTAATTATCTGTGTTGTGAGCTTTAGTAGCTTATTTCTGAGTTATTTATGCTGAATCCAAAATAGCTAATTTGCTTACGTTTACTCTATTTATTGTTCTGGGACAGAATTGCTTAGGGGTCAAGAAAAGGTTTCTTTAAACTCAAGTCCCATTAGGATATCTGGCTAATTTTTTTTTATGGGCAGCTGGAGTTTCCCAGTATTTTTGCCTCTAGACTTAATTGACTCTCATCAACTGGTTTCTTGCTAACCTCTTCTTGGCCAGTGTGCTGCCAGCACAGCATCTCCCACCCTGGATCTGTTATAACATGTGCTCCTCAGCTGGAGAGACGTGGCCATGGAGAGCTGGCTGTAGGTGATGCACTCACAGAATGTTTATTTTTGTGATGCTTTACGTTCGTAAAGGAAAAGAGTTGGCAACGACTGTGCACTTAATGAATTGCAAAAGAAGGGGGACAGAAGATTTCATTTTTTCCAGTTGCCTTCCTCATAGCTTTGCTAGCCTAAGGAATCACTAAATTTAGAGCTGACCTTCTTAATAAATGTACCAGAACTCTCACAAGCAAAGACATCCAGGAGATGTTAGTGTTGAATATGTCAGGGAATGGTGAGCATTTCTTGAACTTTCATGGCATTGGTCTTTGAGAATTGACTGGCTCTTCTTCAGCTGTTCTGTAGGTCTAATTTTTGATCTCCTGGGATATTTTATTTTAAATAGTAGAAAAAAAATGCAGGATACTTTTTTACATTAATTTTTCTCAACTGCATTGGTAATGTATTTTATATGCATTGTTTAAATAGTGGGGCCAGTGGTAGATTTGGTGTGAATGACATTGTAAAAATTGCCAGTTAACAAAACTAGTATTTTCAGGAGTACTGGTAGTGTTGGGTATGTTTGTGTTTGCTTATAACTGACATATGAAACCTGTCAAAACAGATTTAGTTTGTTTAGAATATCTTGTCTTTAACACAAGTACACACTTACCCAGTTAGTTATCTTTTGCACTACTTAGAAAACGGGAAAGATTGTAGAAATAATTAAAAATAAATATTTACACCCAGCCCAAAACCACAGATCCTGAGCGTGATCAGTGAAGGTTTGGGAAACGCAACTTTCTGACCCTTTTGTTAGTGACATTCCTGGAAAGTAAACACCCAAGCAGAACAGCTCAGCGGGATCAGAAAGTGTGCTGGGGTAAGTAATTCAAGGAGTTGATGATGGACATTTTAGTGTCAGAATCTTGAGAGGAAATCAAAGTAAGGCACAGAGTCTACAAATACACGTATAAGAGAAATGCAAGCAGTGCTTGAACATAAAAGTGTCTTCCTGAGGCTATTCTGTGAAAAAGTATAATAAAAGAAAAAAAAAACCAGAAGCAGAGAGAGAAAGGAAAAAAATCTGCAAAGAGGTTTTTTCAGGATAGAACTCTTCCTCAAAAATCTTTTAAAAAGAAGTTGAGAAAGGAATCTTACAGGAATGGTAGGCTTGTTCCTTGTGAGATGAAGAAAGAAGTACTGAGTTTGGAAGAAAAGCCTGTTGGAACATAGATGGCCACACAGACAAAAAATTGCAAGAATTCACTGTAATATCCAGGTGCAGATTCATCTTATCCTTCTAATCTATTCCTTCTAGAAATACCTAGGTGAGGGAATGTGAAAGATAAAGGGGACAGCATTTCATGCCTGTTCTTTGCTGAACTCCTATGGAGAAAGATCTCTGTTCCTGTGCAGGAAGCAGAGCTTTGTTACTGAGGTGTACATGGGTTTACAGACCATGTGAAGTGCCCTTGCTGCTGCAAGGCAGGTGATGGAAGTGTCCGGCATGACTCTAAGATCTCAGCTGCTTCAGGCTTCGGCAGCAGAAGGGTCTCCTCACTTGGAGATGAAACAATTCTGTCTTTTCCCTTCCCCTGGGGAGTGGCAGAAAGCAAAGGAGCATCTCATGTACATGAGCTTGGGCTGAAAATCAAGGTGGAAAAAATCTCAGTGGGGCTTCCCATGCTCCACGAGTACCTTCCACAATCCAGTTTGCTCATGCCATTCCAGGTGGTTTTTTTTCTGCTTGTAGTTGGCATTATTATTTTAGGATGATCAGTTTTGTGACAGCTTTTTGGATATTTTTCTGAGTATTTAACATTTTTCTAACAGTTTCTTGTAGTGTGTCATTCATCTGCACCTCCCTTTTCCTTAATGACTGACAGCCCTGGTGGATCCAATGTGGAGAACAAATGTACTGAAAAGAATGATTTTAAGATCATTAAGAGAAAGGCAAGTTCATTACTTTGTCAGCATTTTTTTATCTGAGCTGCAGCTCACGACTAAGTGGTAAAAGTAAGTTAGCAGGATCCCAAGGGAGATGTTCCTGAGTGCCCTTTGCCCTTTTTGCAGGGCATGGGAGAAATTAAATGTCCCTTGCTGCATCTCCAGCCTTTTCTTGTTTCATTTCTGGGTTTTGGTTGTTGGTTTGTTGGTTTTTTTTTCCTTAATTGCCACTCTAGGAAGAATTCCAAATTGCAGAACTAGGAGGAGAAAAAATAACATGTTGTTAGCTTTGTGGGAGAGGCTTAGCCAAGTGAACAAGGAGACTGTGATATGGGGTTTCACATGAGTCAAGGGACTACAATTTCGGTCTGTTCTGGGAGGTTTGAGGTGCTGATGGACCTTCCATTGTGACAGTCACTGGAACACAACTGTCTTGATGCCATCTGTGTGGGGTCACTGAGTGTGGACAGGAAGCTGATTTTCAGCTATTCGAGGAAACAGCCACCTTCTGTTGTGAGCAGAGTAGCTCTTCTTCCATGTGTTCAGAGTGTGGTAGGGCCCTTGAGAATTGCTCTGCTTTTGTCAAAACAGGAAAAAAAAAAAAAGCTGACTGGGTGGACCAGAGCCTGGGTTAAAAGAGATTTGAAGAAATGTAAAGCAATAAAAAAACATTATATATAGTTTTGACAAGCTTGCTGGAAGGAGAAATGTGGTGCAGTGATCAAGAATGTACTTTCCCAGGAACCATGAAGGATCTGATGAACGTGTGTCCCCCTGTGTTTGCTGAGCTGTGGAGAGGGATGGATACAAGGCAGTCTTGAATCTGAGAGTATCACACTGGCTGCAGGTTTCCTGAATTTCAGAGAAGCCAGCAGAACTGGTTTTGTGCCCTTGTGGAAAGGCCCCACCACTGACTGGCACCTGGCTTTTGGGAGCAGCAAATAAAGTGATGGGACCTGTAGTGGGTGATTCCTGCCATTTATCTTTCTGGATGAGGGAACTCCATGCATAGATTTTGTCAGGCTAAAACTTTAAAGGCTGATTTAAATGCAGATCACAAAATTAAGTCAAGGGTAGTAGCGTCATTCTTAAAGTCACATATATCAGCACTGCCTGGTGTAATGAGTGTTCATTTCTTCTGATGCTGGACCTTCATCATTGCTGCTGTGTTCCCATGAACTGTACAGCCCTTCCACTTCCCATTCCAGATTAGATTCTCAATTTTCTTAGACTGCATTCATCTTTTTTGCCTTGAAAGCTTTTATGCAGAGTTTATACAAATGGGGAGTGGTTTGTCTGCTACTTTAAAAAAAAATTGTGCTTTTAGGTTAAGTATTCAATACTGCACAGAAACTTTTAAAATTCATTATTTTAAGCATTCTGTAATCTAACCATTCTTTAAGCATTCTTACCATCTAGGTCTTACTTTACGCATAATTGCAAGTAAAAGAAAAAAATTAGAAGTTCTTCCAATAGTTTCATTTTATCATATTTATGATAGTTGTGGAAATTTTCAGTGTCAGCTGGAAGCCATTCAGGAAATTTTTAATAGTGTGTTGAGAGGATAATTTAATCTCAGCTTCGTACACTCCCTGGATCTGACCCATATGCAAGTAAGAGAAAATCCCTTTTCACATTTTTGACAGTTGCATGATGACACTCATTCCCCATCTTATTTGATGCTTTTGCTTTAGATTGTGCCAGAGAAAATTACACTAAAATTTAGCAACTGTTTGCACTACTTGCAGTGCAGATTCTTAAAAAAAAAAAAAATCTAAAGATCAGTTTCTAAATAAAGTTATGTTGTGGTGGGAAGTTGTTTTCTGGTGGTGTGAGGTCTTTTTTGTTGGTTGTTTTATTACTTTGAGTAAGAAGATCTGCAAAGAAGCAGTAGTTTTCTGTGTTGCATATTCACTTTTTAGTCTTTGCTGTAAGAATGTCAGCTCTAAAGATCATAGGGGCTGTAACTGGTCTCCTGCTTGGTTTGTTTGTTTTTAAAGTGTCATATATATTCTATCAGGCAAAAACACAGTGTAGCTATGTGTGACACCAAAGAGAAGTTTTTATAGATGTTACAGTGCTAAGTGTATGGGATAGCAGATGACTCTAACATAAAACAAGATTTATGTCTCAAATTGTAAATAACTTTGTTTATAGTTCAGTAATGGAGGACAGCTTTCTTGTTGGCCTCCGTAGCTGTCATGGAAGTCTGTGTGGCTCTTGCTTCCAGTGAAAGGGGGAGACAGAGGATGATGGATGCATAAGTCTGTTTGTTGTTTCCATTTTGTGCTCACATGGTATTTGTTTAGCTCTGGTTCTGATATTCTTGTGTGTAGAAGCTGTAGGATGTTGGGTATGTTAATTCCTTGAAATGCCATTTGTAGGGACGGCATGCTGCTCTTCAGTGCTGATTATCTACGAGTGACTGTGTGGTGTAATTTGATTTCTGCAAACTTTTGAGCCATCTTAAGGAACTACAAATGCTTTGCTGTATCTCATGGTTAGTGTAACTGAGTACCTTCTAATCAGTGTCACTCACTGAGTTGGTCTGGATAGGAACTTGAGAAATCATATCATGGGCAGGTGAAAATCTCAATATACAGTTCCTTTCTCTTCAGGGGAGGCCAAACACATTCTCATTGTGCATTGGTTTATTACCTGAAAACACTTATCTGTGACAATGACAGTTGTCAGAGAGTTTAGTGTAGTGTGGACAGATTTTAATTTCTCTGAGGTCTCTGTAGCATAAGACTGAAATACACACTTTAAATATGGCAACTGACCATTTTGAGCTTTGCTTGTTCTGCTCTGCAGCATCCCAGGGGATGTTAGTCACAGGGGTGGGTCTTAACTTCAGTTTGAGATGACATGGCAGGAGGCAGAAAACTCCAAAGAGAACAGGTCTTATCCCGTCCTCATCTTCAGCTTCCTTGTGTCAGAGGTTCAAGGGGTGTGTGTGTACCTTTAATATAGCCATAATTACAGGGATGTAACATCTTATCGATTCATAGACTTTTGTGGATGTGTGCATGCGGTTTCTGCTAACTGATAGTTGTTCAGATGAAAGTAATTTGATAAAACATTTTGGCCTGTAGTCAGTGTCATTTACACCAGTAATGGTAGCCACTAAGTGTAGTGAGTTCAGACTGCTGTGTGGAAATAGAGCTGGGCCAGTCCTGTGCCTTGGTCATGCCCTGGTTTGCTTTGAATCTTTCTCGTGTTCCTACACCACCTTATTGGTTAAGTGTGGAGTTGATTTAAGTCCTGGTAGTTGTGTTTATGCAGTGCAGTATTCTCTTTTTGTATGAGTGACACCTAGGAAAAAATGTGAATTTATTTTTTCTAATTTTAGCAGCCTGCAAGGTGGCTTGTAGGTAGTCACACACAGTCAGAGGGTGCTGTATGCTGTTTGCAGTGCCTGTTCCTTGGCCAGAGCCAGGACCCAGCCCCCTGATCTGAGCTGAATGAGATGATCCCATCCACTGGGAACAGTTGTGTTTAACAGTATAGCTGCACCAATCCATAAAACCTGTAGTGAAGAGACTGTACTGGTGGAAGAATGTAAAATACCCAAGTGCAACTTGACTGTACTTTAGAAAACCAGCTGTCTGCTGGTGTGTGGTTTAATTTTCAGTGCAGTTTAGTTGGAGGGTTGATTTTTTTGTTTTAATCTTAAGTCTCGCCTGTATTTTTAACACACTTAAAATAATGCAGTAGCTGTTTTGTATGCCACTTCTCCTGCTTTCCCTTCCATTTTCCCACAGCATTCAGGTGTCATTACTGCAAGGCAGGAGGCAGAGCTCTGCTGCTGGCACTGCTGGGCTTTGGCAAGCAGTGCCTTGTTGTCTGGGTAAAAAGAAGACTGAGGGAATTTATTTTGTAGCATCCATAAAAATGGGAGCACTTTATTAAGCAAGATTGTGTAAAGATTTCTTATGTAGGGAATTTACATTAATGCATTTTATTGTTCCATCTAAACAGATCAGATGATAAGCACAGTGTCATGTACACATTTGTGACTATTCTGTTAAATACATTTTAATACTTAATGTTTTTATTCTCATGCATTTCAAAGCAGCAATTATTTCTAAGAATAAAGATAATGAAATTTGTCTTGATGCTCTCAGGATTAAAGGGGGAAAAATGTATTTTAAGGTGTATCACAGCAGGTGAGGAGTTCTGCTCTGTCCCGTCCCACGCCTGTGTGTGTTGTCAATGGGCCTGGTAGGAGTTTCAGCTGCAGGAAGAAATGTTCCTGTTGATGACATTTCAAAGGCATGCTCAGAAAGGACGCCAAGAATGAGTCTGGTGGCTGGTTTGGCATGGGGGGTCGGTGGGGAGGGGGAGAAGGCTGTAATCCATCTCAGCTGCAGCAGGGTTTTCCCCTCGCGCTGCTCTCACACGCACGCTCGCTCGCGGGGACATGTGACTTTTGGCCATATTAGCAGGTTTATCCAAGCCTAGCCCCTCTGACTAACAGATGTAGGGAAAAGGGCATTCTGGGATTGCAGCAGTTGCTTTTGAACAACAGTGTCCTTTTTGTAAGAATCTGATGCTTCTTAAAAGATGGAACATGACATCATTACCGTCGATCCAAGAAACATTCCTTCAATAATACTGAGTGTGCTCTGGTTATCAGCTCCCTTCCCCCAGCTCCTTTCTCTTGCTTTTCTGACATGCTTTTTGTCTATTGTTTTGTCGGGGGCTGTAAATGTGAAACAGTTGTCTTTCAGTGTTATGTGCTTGCTAGGGCTGGAATCAAGTGGAATATTGTTGATTTATAAGACAGAAAGAAAAATAACAAAAAACCTACTTTTCCTCCAGCTTTCATAAATGTAGTGTGCTTCAGGTAAGGGCTGAGCTGGAGCTAATTATTTCCCTTCCCACACTGTATTAGTTACTGTGTTATGCAAGGGAAGGTGGGGATATCACAGTCCTGTTCCTGTGCATCCCACTCGGCCTCACTGGCAGCTGTGTGCAGATGCTGGTTGCTTGCAAGGCTCCTGCAGTGATCCTGCATCCATAGGAAATGTGTGTGTGCTCAGCAGTGCAGGGTGGCAGAGTTGGGAGCAGCTGCATATTTTCTGTATGTGTGTTCTTCTACTTGCTCCACCACTGGGATTTGAGTGTCGACTTTTCCTTATCTCCTGAGAGCAGGCTATCACAGAACACATTCTGGGTTGCATTATCAATCTCTTTGATTGCTGTCTGCTTGGAGGAAAATGCTAGGTTTTGCTTTCCTTCCCTGTGTTTTCTCTCCCATGCATGTCTTCTTCAGAAAAACTGGAGGCTCTTGTGGAGTTTACAGCCAGGTTTGTCTTCTCTGTGTTTCACAGGCTCTGCAGCAATGCTGGGAGGTCTCTAACAAGGAGCAGGCAGGCTGTGGCATTTCCACATGCTGCAACTCTCTAGAGAAGAGAACCACTGAGCCCAAACATGCAGGAATATGTCTTTTTCCATCCTTGCAGGAATTGCTCTACAGGGAGTGGAAAACAAATGATTCATTGATGGTCTAGAGGCTTGGAGAAAGGTGGAGTTTACAGTGTCCAGAAAGGGAGGAGAAATGGACAGGGCCTTCTGATATGTTGGTTAAACTCAGGTTTGGTGTCTTTCACATATTCATAATGAAAATAAACCCCCAACTTTTTTAAAAAACAGATTTGAGATACGAAATAGGAATAAAAAAAGCACAAGTCTTGGCCAGACAGAGATTTTTTTGGAAAGAAGAGAAATGTGTGATTAACTGTTTGCCAGTGACAGAATTTGTTTTTATTGGTGACAAATTACAGGGATTTGATAGGAAATCCCAATACCTCCCTTTAATAGGAAAAATGAGGGCATTTTACTTGTAGTGGTTTGGCATTAACCTGTTATAAAGATACAGTAAGATTTTAGCATAACTTAACAGTATACTTTTATTCTGGATAGATTCCAAGACACAAGACTTGTAGTAAAGGAAAGCAAACTCATGGTGCAGTCAGAAAGAACTTTACACATTCCCAGTTGTGTCTGAAGTTGCAAGTTCCTCTGAAGACAGTGTTTGCCAATGGCCTATTGTCCATTGTCTCATGTGCCATCACAATTAAAATGTGTCTTTGCCTCTGCTGAAGCAGAGCAGAATGACGAGCAGTGGGTGTGGAATTGGGTATCTCCTGTTCTAGATGCTATTTCTCTGAGAAAAGGGGTTGCAAGTAAACCTCTGAAGGACAGGCACTTTGTGATAGACATCACAAAATCCAAACAATTCTTTAGGACACAGTGGGTGTGACTCCAGAGGGAGTCACAGTAATATGGACTGACTGGTGATGAACTGGTTGTCACTGTAGGTCAGAGATTCTCTGACTGCCCTGCAGGTGATTGAGCAGATGCTGGAGCATGGAATGCATCTCATTTGGGGTTTTGATTTTGGTTTCTGTCCTGAAGAAATGCTTCACTGGTGTCACAGTGGGGCTGTGACATTATCCCAGCACACAGGGTGTGTTGCTTCACACACCAGGGCTGCTTGCTCTGGAGGAAGTGGAAGCTGCTTTGCTGTGGCTTGTTTCGGGCTCTTTGAGCAGAGGATAATCAGTGAAGGATTGCAATCTTTTTCTTGCAGTAATCCATGCTGAAGAGGCTCCATTCATACAGATGAGCCAAGGGTTGAAGCAGCACTTTAAACCCAGATAGTCGGTCGGCTGACTGCCCAGCAGGATGCCATCAACCAGCCGAGCGGGCAGCCTGAAGGACCCCGAAATTGCAGAGCTCTTCTTCAAAGAAGATCCAGAAAAGCTCTTCACAGATCTCCGAGAGATTGGCCATGGAAGCTTCGGAGCAGTTTATTTTGTAAGTAGCACCATGACTTGTGAATTTTAGCTGTGTTTGATTTTAGACTGTGGATGTAGACTTTTTGGAACATAATGAGGAAAAGAAGGTACTGTGACATTTTTTGTGTGGTGTTTGGGGCAGAGATGTTTTCTTGTGTGTCTGTATGGTCTCAGTCCATTCACAAACTTGCAGTATCCGCCAGGTGTTTGCATACAAAAAAACCCCTGGAAACTTGGTCCTTGCCTGGTGCTTTTAGGTTCATCATTATGTTGCAAGCAGGAATTTATGTGCAAATTAAAACATGGACTTCTGCTCCATCAATTCTGACTGGCACTGCAGTTCTCTTTGTCTGATCATCTCCTTATCACCTTTTGGTCCTTGAGAGAAATTGAGTTCTCTCCCTCTTTGTACATACCCCCAGGCTCCCTTAAAGCTATTCTTTGTGTTTGACACCTGAGTGTTGGTGCTTTTGTTGTCATTTGTCCTGTCACATCCATTCCTACTGCAGGCAAGAATCCCAGTATCCATCTGCATAAAACTTACTTGACATGAACGTCTGGACAGCAGAATTTTTCTCAGGCTGCTTTTATAGCTCAACTGGCAGTGGGATCCTCACAGTAACCTCAGTGCAGGTTGCTTTATGTTAACCAAATACTGTGAGGCCTTCATTAAAAAGCACTTTCCTCAGAAAACCCTTTCAGGTTTGTAATTATAGGAGGCGTGGCCAAACCTGCCAATTTTCCTTCAGAAAGCCATTTGTGTCACTATTTTATGAGATGCCTATTCAGTGTTAATAATTGCAGCAGACCATGTTGGGAACCTTCCAGCACAAATTTAATGCAGCACAGATGAACTAATTAGGAAAAGCTTCTTAATTTTGTTCCCTGCTTAAAACTATGAGCCACCACTGTCTGGGAACAGATCTGGGGGAGGAAGTGTTTTCTAACGAAGCAATACTCACCTGCGGCCTTAAATTCACCTCATGTACTCACTTTGGTTAAAGAGTGAATATAAAGGGAGGGAAGTGACAAATCTATCTTCCTGCTGTGTGGAAATATTATTGAAGAAATATTGTGGAAGTTTTCTGGGAATGCTGTCTCTTAGAGAAGCATGCATGGACCACACAGGTATGGAAACCCATAATGCAGCTGCAGGTAGCCTGTGAGCTGGATGCGAACAGCATTCCCCAAACACCAGCAGGAAGCTGCCATGGGGTATTTGTAGCCTACCTGAACTTTGTCGTTGTTTTCAGCTCCTTCTCCAAAGCCATTGCAGCTCAGAGGCATTACTTTCTAGCCTGTTCTTTCTCTGAAAGTGTTCTGTGCAATGTACCCCATCCTTCAATTAAAAGCCCAAAAGATGAGAGAGACAACATGGAGAGGGAAATTTAATGTGAATTAAATAAGCAGAAGTAAAACATAAGAGAGTCTATGTCTTGGGTACTTCATTGCTCTGAAAGCTAGAGAAAAAACTTCTCTTAAGTTTCTTTAACTAGATTTTGATTCTGCTACTGCAAGCAAACTTTCTCTAATTAATATAATACTAGATTATAGTTAATAACTGCTTAAAACGGAATTACTGAGGCCAGTGACATACTCCACTTTCCTTTGTGCATACTTTGCTGTATTAATGCTGAAGCTACTCTGGTGCCCAGATGTTGATCCTTTGTATGGAGTTTTTGGAGGAAAGCAGGATATATATGCATACATGTCTGCCATAAAATAAGCCTTGTTTGTTTGGATGGTTTAAGGGAGCTGGCCTTGCACACCCTCCTGGCTTTTGTCTAGGAGCTGTCTTTTTTTCAATTATTCAAGATCACAGGGAAACTAAAAAATGCAAATGGAACTCCATGATTTTGATATTTCTGGGGTGTCAGCCAGGACACTTCTCCCTCTCTAGGACTGTAGGTGTTCAACAAACTCTGTCAGGTGTTGTTTGCTTGGGTTTTCTGATGCAAAGCTTCCTCTCTCCAGGCTGCTTTCATGGCATACAACCTGCACCAGAAAACGTGGTTGATAGATAGGTGTGGGGCTAATTGCCCAATAGAAAATCCATATAACCCTGAAATCTCCCCTGCCTTATTTGAAATACACTTTAGTGTTTTACTGTTAGTTGTACCCATCTTCCTTCCCTTTTAGCAGTGATCCCAGCAATGGGTGATACATTTATCTTACTCCTGTCTCTTTGTTTCTGTTGCATCCTGCAATGGCAGAAAGTTTCTTTTTTTTTTTCTTTCATAATTGATATGAATTTTGCTGGTTCACTTCATGGTTTTAGTTTCTTAGAAACTGCAAGTCTGGCACCTCTGAATCATTTTTGATATTATCCTTACCCTACTCCCTGCTCTGCAGTGTAATAATAGCTTTTGCTTGACACAGGAAACCTACTACACTGGAGCACTGCAGATGGAGGAGAAGAATAGCCCACTCTCTTTTGTTAGAGCTGGGTTCCTTCTGCTCCACTGTAGTATTTTTTTGCCTGTTTTATTGGCAGTTCTTCATCCAGTTGAATGTTTAAGAGATTGTCTCTAATCAGTAAAGATCTAGGAGACAGAATTTTATTCTACCTTTTTTGTCTCACACAAAATAAATATTCATCCCCCACTGAACTTTACAGGTACTATCAGTGAGAGGATCCCCTCAAACCAAAAGAAAAGCAAAATTAGTATTGGTTCAAGCTTATCATAACCAGTTGAAATAAAGACTGACAGGGAATTCTGGGAATCTCTTTAATGAACAGCAGAATTAAAACATAACTGAAAAACCTTTTTACAAAAGGCAGAGCCCTAGTATTTCATTAATACATGTTCTGGTAGGATGTGCTTGATAGTACAAATATATTAAAAATCAGCATTTTCATCAGTCGTCAGTGAATGCTGTGGTGCACATTATTCTGATTTATATAATTTGGCTTCATGTCCAAGTTGATTACTATTATCAGAGAGACTCAAAGGTCTTTTCTTCCACCACCCTCCTGTGTTGCTGAAATCTTTTAACAGAGGAAATCTGGGGTCTTGTCTGCAGCCATCCTTCCTACAAGGTGCTGCCTCTTCTCCTGCCATGGGGAATGAGCCCTTGCTTTGGTGCTGAATTAAGCAAAGCTTCTTGTCTACTTCTTGCCTTGCGTTGCTGCTATCTGAAGTCAGGAAATTTGCCTTTGAGGTGTGAAAAACTGTGTACATTTATGGTGCAGTGTAAATAACAATACTATGAGACTGAGAAGTCTCATCTGAAGATGGGTCACTTGGATCGCTGCCATCTCTTTCTGTATCATCTGCCTTTCTTTAAGACAAAAAAGGTAATTTTGGGAGCACTGAGGAGAAAGTCACCAGTGCCAGGACCAGGTACATATCACCAGTGCATCATGTGACATTTTTCCTTATGGTTTGAATGGAACTGGTGGCTGAGCCTTGCTTCTGTTTCATATGGAATGGACCTGGGCAGGGAGAGAAGGTGATTTAGGGAAAATCCCTTCTACTTGAATCAGAGCTGCTTTTATTAGCTGTGATTTTTAGTTTAAAAGTCACAGTGCTTGACTCCTGCAGTGACTTGGTGGATGCTGAGCATGGAAAAATGTCACACCTTGTCTCCCAGACAGGAGGGTGATCTTTCACTTTGCAAAGAAATTTCTAATTCTTGCAGCAGTCACAACCCTCGGAAGATATTTTAGTTTAATGCTCTGCAAAAGTTAACTAAGCAATAAAGATTATTTTCTGATTGTATTTGCATCTTATGGAAAGTTGGGGCCTGAAGAATTTGATGGATGGTGTTTTTCTGTTGCAGGCACGTGATGTGCGCACCAATGAAGTGGTGGCCATCAAGAAAATGTCATATAGTGGGAAGCAGTCCAATGAGGTATGTAGAACATGTTGTATATTAAACCTTGATCATTGCAAATGCTTACTATATAGGATAGTTTTAATTAGCTTGGGTTCCTGCAGGAGAAATACTTTCTGTAACTGTAAAGGTGAATGAGGGTACTGTGTAAACGAAGCAATTAAAATTAGTTTACTGTTCACAATGTATTCCTGTCTAATCTGCTCCTGGAAAAGATGGGTAGGACTCTGTTCTTTCAGACACGAAGGGCTCTTTTTGGGACGACATAAATGTGTAGAAAGGAAAAAAAAATTAAAATGACGGGTTTGTATATTGGTGTCTTATTGCCCTTAAGTGCTCCGTTTTAAATACCCTTCAAGAAAACAATATTGCTTCCTGGACAAAGGAATAATAGGAATGGAAACAGTAGTGAGAGCTTCAGAGGGAGCTTTGCTTGTACAAAGTAGTGAGGCAGAACGCATCCTTCCCTGGAATGACTGTGCTCATGAGCAGCTGAAACAAAGGCAAAACAGCAGTGAATGGATGAATGTGAAAATCTGAACAGCAGCATAATTCCAGAAGAATTGCCAGACCCAATGAATAAGGCAGTCTTTGCAGAGGGGTCTGTAGAATTGTGCCTCTGAGATTTAGACATTAAGTGTTTTCATGGCCACCCCAGATGTGTCTCCTTTCCCTAGGACGTTTAGCAGAGATAGTTGATTTTATGCTTGAAATGTTTAAGTGCTAATACAGATTCTTGAAAAGCCCAAGATGACATGAGCACCTGATATGGTATTTCTGGTAAATAACATGTTACTATCAAATCATGGTGTGATTTTTCAAGAGAAGTATTCATTGTAAGCACATTGTCCAAGGCATTTATGGTCCCCTCCCTCCACTCTCTATATTCCAATCTTAGCAGCAGTCTTGCTCCGATGAGTTTGACTAACAGCTCATTGCTTTCTGTGCCTGCCTTTTGTGTATTGATCATCTGCACTCCAAGGAGCTGAACTATTCCTTCTTCTGTGTGTGTGTGTTGTATGTCTGTGTAGGAGGTAGAGGTGGCAGTGTGTCTCCAGCAGTCCTGAATTCTAGCTTCAGAGTTAAATTTGCTATGCCTGTTTCTGTTTTGTCACTGCGGTGACTTGTTTAACTGTGTACTGATGAAAGAATAATTTGTACTTGCTACTTGTCCTACTGTTTTAATTACTGTGAGCTATAAATACTCTATTCACATGAATGAAACAAACTGTGCATGCTTCAGAAATAGCTTTTGTTTGTCTTCAATGCTTATGTTTCTTTATTTTGAAGAAAGTAATAAGACCAGGATTAAAACACTTTCTATTTTATGTCCATATTTATTTGTTTTGTTCAGAAGTTTGCTAGTTATGATCTAGCCTATGTAAAGAAAATTGATTAAGGGCATTTTGGTATCATTTGTATTTACTTTCATTTCATAATAAGATTTTATCATTGGTGGGAACAATTATTCTCTCAAATAAGGTCATATTTTATACTAAAAATAAGTTTAAAACCTTTGAAAAATGTAGTACTGTGCTCTTAATGTGATTTTGGAGCTTTTTTCTCTGCAGGAAATCATGAATACTTCTTGACTAATACATTACTTCTCTCTTCCCAATGTAGAAGTTTTAGCATGGTGCTTTCTTGGTTTGGCTTTTATTGCTTAGTACCTCAAGGCCTTTGAGGCTGAAGGTAAAAGGCAACTAAGTCACTCCAGTGTCAGTGAGAGAGTTTATGTTAGTATAGCTGCACTGTGTCATTCTCATGGCATTTTTGGTGTTGAGAAATACTTAGTCAATCAGCTGCCTCTGTTGTGGCTTCCCTGTTTCCCTGATTTCGTGTGTTTCTCTCACTTTTTGTTGAGGAGGATTTGGGTTTTGCATGTTTTCCAAAGCCTTAGGGTAGATGGGCCCTTTGTGAGTACTACCCACATACCAACACCTAGAGGAAGAGTGTGCTGAGAAATTACCAGGATCTGGAAAACAGCTTTTGAACCTTTTGGTGTTGGGTGAGGTTTCTCTACCTCTGGCTAACTTCAGAACTGATACTCTTGCTGAAAAACATTTGCAGTGTCAACACTCTTATGTTGATGGCTGCATGCTTAAATGGTTTCAGCTACTGCATTTGGTTTTGAAAATACTTTCTTGTAGTTGTAGTTTTGCTGTTACACTCATAGGCTTTTGCCTTTCTTGCCTGAGGAGATGTAGATGTGCAGCATTTGGGGGGACTTGGAGGTCTCTGAGAGGAGCAATGGCAGTGTCTAGGCATGCACTGGAACCTGACATTTTGGCCTCTTCTGTACTTTAAAGTTGCACTGGCAGAGCTCCCCTTATTACAAACCTGGCTTTGTTTTATCTGTTTATATTTTTTCTCCTGCAGAGCCATTCCCTTATCTAGTAGGTAACTCATTTTAAATTGGCCCTTGTAAAGATTAAACTAGTAATAGAGAAACATTATCAAGGATGTAGTCAGATATTTGGCAGCTGATAAAGGAATCCTCATCCTGTGTAATATAGTGACTGGTAGGGATAGGTCTTTATAGTTATAAGAACTGAAAGAGGCAGTTGATCCTCCTGTAGGACACTTATCACCCACATCTCTTTCAGGTTGGGGTGTATGTTTGATTTGGCAGCAAAAATCCTCCCTTAATAGAGGATCACTTCTTTTTTGAGGACTTGCTTAGATATTAAGTGTTTACCAGTATATCCTATGCACACATACAAATTTAAAGCATTACATTGTTCAGAGATCCTCGCCTACAGCCTAATTGATCAGCAACTTATTTTGTAGGTCTGCTGAGGAGTTAAGCAGTGAACATCATGGTGTTAGTACAAACTTACTTTGATTGGGAGCCTTGAGATAGTTTTGCCTTAAAATACAGCAAAACTTTGTTATTATGTATAATACAGCAAAACTGTTGTTATTATGTAAATGACATAATAACAACAACCACAAAAAAAAAAGGGAACAGTTTTATGAAGTCTTTCTATTCCTTTTATTCTCTACAGAAATGGCAGGATATTATTAAGGAAGTCAAGTTCCTCCAAAGAATAAAACACCCTAACAGTATAGAATACAAAGGCTGCTATCTGCGGGAGCATACAGCATGGGTAAGCATCTGCTGCTCTGCACTTCTCTTGCCTTGGTTAAAAGTGCTTTGAAATCTCTCCAGCTGGATTTTGGGAGGCACCTGAGTGCTGGTGTTGCATAGACTCAGATGAGCATAGCCAAGGGCCTTACAGGTGCTCAGCAAAACTGAATGTACTTCTTGGAACCAAGGTTTAGGGAAATTTTCCCTTTCACTTAGATTAAGTATTGCTGTTCTAGTGTTTTTAGCATGATGGATCAAGTATTTGAAAAATGTACACCCATCAGTGATAAAGTTTTGTAGTGCAATATACTGAAGAAATCATATTGTTAACCTAATAGTTTAAGTTGTAAGTACTGTTTTGTGAATTAGCTTCAATAAATCTGTAGGGCAAAGTTTTAGTTTCTTCTTTTGAAATCTGACTGGGACAGAATCTTAAGTAAATCCCTAAATAGCCCTTTAATACTCTGATAAGCTTGTTAAGTGCAATTTAACATTCCTGTTAAGTATGTGCATATAAAATACAATATGTAATACAATACCTAACTGGTTATGAATGTGCTTTTGCCTTCCTTACAAGTGGTGTTTCTTGGTATCTTACATGGGAGAGTTATGCCTAATTCCAGTTAGAACTGTATGGGAATGGTCAGTGTGACAGTGCTGGGATGGAGTTTATGGTACAAGCAGTACTTGCTTTATTATGGCAGCCTACACTGTGTGCTCCAGGAATTAGTTACAGATTTCTCCATGCAAGTCTAGAAAACATGTACTTACTTACTATTACTGATTTTCTAACTCCTTTGATTTCTTTCTGTAACAGCTTGTTATGGAGTATTGTTTAGGATCAGCATCAGACTTACTAGAAGGTAAGTCACACGTTTATTTGATGGAAAGTCAGAAGTAGAGTACTGAACTAGGAGGTTACAGCATCACAGAATTGTTCTTGAGAATATAGTTTTATTTGGGGCCAGAGTGTGTGTGAACAGGCACAGTTTGTCAAATTCTTGCATAGCTGTAGTGGTTTTTTTCTGTAGAGTATTGGCTTTCCTGGGTGCTTGGTTTCTCCTTGGTTTGTATTTTTTCAAAGCTGTCAGTCAGCTGTTTGTTTGCTTCTGAGTTTTAGGTTCTCCTGCCATGACAGTTCAAGATTTGCTTCTGAAAACCCTTGCTGTTGATCCTAATGCTTACTAACAACTGTAGGCCTGTTGACTAAAATAGCACTACAGCAGTATTAGTGTTTTGCTTGATGAGGTCTTTCATTAAATGGTCATTTTTTATATCAGGCTTCTTGTAGTGAACTTTCTTTGAAGATATATGTGTGGCCAGTAAGTTGTTCCATTCCTTGCCAGAAGCATTTCAGGACAAAAAGCTGAGCTGCCAGAATCTCATCTCTATTGCTACAGTTTATTCATGTGTGAATTGCTGTAAAATTCTGGGGTTTGGGGTTTTGCTTCATGAAAGGAAAACTGGATATTGAGTCTCAAATAGTTACCTGGGAGAATGGTCTCAGAACTGACAGGAATGTAGTATATGGTTGGAGAGTGGTCTCTTTGGTAGTAAATAGCTGTTGGTTTACAGTTAGAAGATGACATCTGATTATAGAATGCACTCTGTGATCTATTTTTACATTTGCTTCTCATACTGAACTTAGTGAAAATGAACTTTTAGTATTTCTGTTTACATTGTTAACTGTACTCACTTGCATGCTGCAAACTGTATTGTTTTCTATAATATTGAATTTCACATAAATTCTTTCCTTAAGTTCATAAAAAGCCATTGCAAGAAGTGGAAATAGCAGCAATTACCCATGGTGCTCTCCAGGGATTAGCATACTTGCATTCTCACAATATGATCCATAGGTAAGTGGTTATACTTTTGCTGTCTCATAAACACTTACAGGTAATTTGTTTGGTTGATTGTATCCCCTCTATCCCAAATTCAACACTGTAAGCAGAGATTTTCTTTTCACAGCACCCATATGCTCCCAAGCAAGTGATTTATAGTAGTCTAAACACCAGCAAGCTCTGTATCTGTACATGCACTGTCTCTTACAGGTGGTGTTCGTAATTTCTGCAGAATTCCTTTGAATCTGCTAAGCTTTTCAGTCCTTGATCCAGTGCTGATTGTCCCTGAAGCAGTGAATAGCAAGTGCACCCAATCATCTTGTAGGAGCTGTGAGGCCAAGAATGCTGGGGCAGGGAGAGCACTAATTCTTGAAGAATTAGTTTTATGCAAACACACATGTTAAGAAGCACACAGGAACTTTGGGATGCAAATGTTCTTTGTGTTTAAAGTTATCTGCTGCATTTTAGTAGGATAAATTTGAATAGTTACATGATTAGGTCTTTTTAAAAACATTGATAAAGGACATACGTAATTCAGAAGGTTTTGCTGAACTGTATAAGAAGCTTATCCTGTTGTGCCATTTTAAGTTTGTTTTTAAGGCAAGCATTAAGACTAATATTTAAGACAAAAGATTCCAAAATCAAGGGCCACTTTAAGCAATTACCTCATGGTTATAAACTTGGTATTTGGAGGAAATGCAAGTATTTTGCAATTTGAACATGTGAATGCTGGTGTGTTTTATAGTCTGTCCAGTAGAGAGTTTTCTTCTTTGGAGAGGAGTAATACTGACATTTGTATTCCATAACCAGAGATATCAAGGCAGGGAACATCCTGCTGACAGAGCCAGGACAGGTGAAACTTGCTGACTTTGGGTCTGCTTCCATAGCATCTCCTGCCAACTCATTTGTGGGGACGCCATATTGGTAAGACAAGAGTTTTAGTTATTTCTGGCTTTGTGAAGTGAAAGGATCATGTATTGGCTGTTTAATGTACTTGGGCTTATTGGAGCTAGCTTTGCAATCTTCCAGTTGTGGTGGTGATAAAATGTACTTTGCTAGAAAAAAAAGTTTAAATAGTAAGTAGGCTCTGAGTTCCAACAAATTGTGTATCCCTGTATTTGTAGTTCACAAAAAGTAATAAAAATGTTTTGCTGTTCTACTAAGACTGACCTAAAGTGGTAGAGGTAGGATTGAATCATCTGTAATATATTTTAATCACTCCCCCCAGTGGTTTAAACAATTCATGTGTTCTCACTCGCGTCTGGTTGTTGAAATAACTGAAGTGTTTTTTCTTTCATAGGAAAGGCCAGGTTCACTGAGCCAACCCCTTTGCAGATCCCTTGTATGCTTTTGATCTCTTACACCTAATCTGTGGTGTTTACACAACTGCATGTTATAATTATTTCACCAGAGTTGGTCAGCCAGCTAAACTATTGGAAATGTGGGAGGGTGAGAAGGTGGTGATACTCATAAATGGAGAGCTGGGCAAAGCACAGGAGATCATCACGAAGCCTCTGCAGGTCTGCACTAGTGTGGGTGCCTGGTCTTTGTTCCCAGTATCCCATGGTCGTGCCTAATAGCTTGGGGAATGATTGGTTTATGGTAGCTGAAATCAGGGAAACAGCCCATTTCATACTGATAAAGATAAATGTGTTCCATTGCCCATTTGTGACCACCAATTTCCTTTCTTAGGATGGCCCCAGAAGTGATTTTAGCCATGGATGAAGGGCAGTATGATGGCAAAGTAGATGTTTGGTCTCTTGGAATTACCTGTATTGAGTTAGGTAAGTTATTTCCTTTGAAAAAAATTAAAATGTAGTTATTTAATACCTAAAACTTATTCAGCTGAGTCCCAGGACAGAAGATTTGTTCTCCCTTCCTTGTCCTGGTTTCTCTGGGACCTGACTTTTAGAGAAAAAGAGCTAAATGTGCTCTCTAGAATGCAAGACCAAGTCTCCAATTTGATGTTTATTGAACTGGTGTTTTCATTACCTGAAGAAAAAGAGTTATATAGACAAAGAGAGTAGCCAAGCAATATCACTAAGGATGTTCACATTCTGTGGGAGAGGCAGTTAACTTCTGAACTGAAAAACAGTGTATTGTTGAACAGCTTTAGAAGTGAACCATTAAAGGTACCAGTGTGGAGATATATTTAATGCTATAATTTGATACTGTTTCCATGAAAATTTAAGATACATTAGCAGTTTCTGCAGTGATGAAGTTCTGGGGAAGTGGACAACTTCAAAGCTGTATTCAGTGTGTGTTGTCACTTCTGAATAGATTTCTTTTTCCCCTTAAAGGAAAAGATATGAAATAAGCCAATTTTGAAGTGGTAACCTGAAACTCAAAGCCTAAAGAAAAGATTGGCATTGCCATTAGAACAGACCCTTTAAAGCAGCTTGTCGGGTTAAAGGGACATTGTTAGTATGGCATTCTGTTTAAATTTAACATACCATGTTTTCCTGGAACAAAAATACCCTCACTGGAGCACACCATGCACACCACTGCACCCATACACCTGAGGCTGTCCTCCCATCCTTGTCAGGTCTGATTGCTCCTACCCCAACCCGATCTCTGTGGAAGAGCAGCCCAGCCAGGCAGTGAGAGCTCTCAGGAACACACTAATCCATGTGAACTGCACAGTTTAGCTAAAAATGCTGTCTGGCATTCCAAACCGTCAACTTCATTTTCTTCCAGGACGCGAAATAGGTTCTTTCTTCAGAGCAGAGATTTTTAAAATTTTTTTTGGTTGCCAATATAAAGCAAGTTGAAGGGGTGTGACTGTCATGACAGAGTCCTGCTCTGAGTGGAGTAAGGAGACTTGGCTGGCTGCAGGGCTCCAGGAATGCAGTGAGCTCATGGCCACCACACCCCCGGGAGTCCTGCACGCCGCGTTCTTGCAGGATGAAGCGTGTTGGGCTTCGTCTACGGCTGCTGGCGTGGTGGGAGGTGAGACTAGGTCAGGACAGCAGAGCAGTGTAGGCTGGGTCCGTGTGCCTGGCTGGGTTGTTTTGCTTTGAGTAAGCATGGGAAGACAGCAGGAAAATGAGATGTGTGGTAGTCTTCTCAAATTATCACTTAGTTTTAGAAATGGTCTTATTGAGGGCTCAGTTTCAGGGTTTCCAGAAGATTTCTTTATTATTCAGGTGAGCTAAGAGAAAAGAAGCTAGAGAGAACAGTCAGTTAAAATAGTTTAATGAATAATCAGTGTGATCCTTGATAGCAGCAGCTAGTTATCTGACAGATTAGAGAAGGTAAAGTGCTACATTGGAGGAAAGACTTAAGTCCTCAATTTACCTATTCTGAGGAATTTGTAGGGCTTAGTCCATCCTGCTGTAGCCATGAGTGAACCATGATCTCTGATCCATAGTTCAGTGCTGTTATTCAACTCAAAACTGAGGCCCAAAATAAGAAAACTATCATTATTTTTTTCTTGTTTATTTTTCTTTTTATTTTCTTTTTTTTTTTCTTTTTTTTTTTGTGGAAGGAAAGTTTTGTGTTGCATTTTCAGTAGTGTAGGAACGTCCTCGTGGCCTGACCAGCTTCTCTGGAATGTTTATGGCGAGGCTGGGCTTTATAAAGTTTGCCCCATAAACATTCTGATGAAGCTTCAATTTTGTTGTTACAGTGAGATCATCTCCTTCCTCATTAAGCGTTCATGCTGTGTCAGTCTATAAGAGTAACACAAGCTTGAAAGAGAGAAGAGCCAAAGAGAAGGCAACTCTCAAAATAGTATAAAGAGTTGGCCTGTTGCTGACTTCCTGCCCATGTGCTTAGTCAGTTAAGTGTGATTTGATGGTTCTTGTAACCAGCTTTTTCTTCATCACTGCTGTCCTGCTAGAAATAAATATTTCTTAGCTTTTTAGCAACTGTAGATTAAAAACAAAAGTGGGGGGGGTGTATGAAACCAAGAATGCTTAGTGGCTAAACACCCAGTATAGAGCTTACTGTTAACTTACTCTTATTTTAGTACATTACAATGAGTCAGAGAACTCAACTATGATAAACCACGTAATTTAAAAGCTTGAGAGGACAAGGCATTTGATCTTCAAAGGGCTTTCATCTTCTGCAATGGCACAGGACGTATGCCAACATATCTGTCTGATTGCAGGGTAGGGTTGGTTTGGGGTTCCATGTTCAGGCAGTAGGGATTTTGCTGATGTGGTTTTCTTTTTAAAGGGATGTAAACTGTGGAAAAAAAAAAAAAAAAAAAAAAAGAGCAACAACATGAGACTATCTCCCTATATAAAAACTTCTTTTCTCTTGTGTGCAGCGGAAAGGAAGCCTCCTTTGTTTAACATGAACGCAATGAGTGCCTTATATCACATAGCGCAGAATGAATCCCCTACACTACAGTCTAATGAATGGTGAGTATTGCTGAGGGAGGAATGTTGTAGGGGATCGCTGTAAATGGAGTGCTTTGTCATGCTGAGTTCTTGAAATGGCTGGAGTCTTGTTGGGAGGATGTGAGCTGGAAGGTTCTCATTAGATTCACTATACATTTCGTATACAAAATCGACCAATTACGAAATATATATTTGAGACTCCTCAGTGTGGTAGGAACAGGACAGGCTGCTGGAAGAACTTAAGATCCTGTAAAAAATTCCATTCATGGGTCAGTGAACTTTGGAAGCTCCCAAGCTAGCCAAAACTGTGGGTTTTAGTGTTTTTTTTATCACAAACCACACTGTCAATTTCTAAATCTTGTTTTGTTGAAGTACTTCTTTGCAAGATGAAGACACAGCTTGTGTGTGGCAAGTGTCTGTTACATAAACTTCAGAAGAATAAAGCACAGTTGTAACATTTTGTACCTCCTAGCCTCAACAACTGTCTTTTGAAAACAGCAAATACAGTAAACTAACTAAAAAGTTTAAAACTTCCTAATTATGGTTTACTGAACCATAGTCCTTGGTCTAGGAGCTATGGGCATCCAGATGTGAATATCTTGATTCCTTAATGAATTAAACTTGGTTGTTAACTTTGGGGGATTTTTTTTTCCTCTCCTTGACACAGGTCTGATTATTTTCGAAACTTCGTAGATTCTTGCCTCCAGAAAATTCCTCAAGACAGGCCTACATCAGAGGAGCTTCTGAAGGTTGGCTTGCTTATCCTTTCTGTTTTCCATGTGGTATTAAAAGGGCCTGTGCCCTGTGATGATGATCTCTCTCACCTACTGTGCAAGGTTATGGTTAATGATGCTCGAACACCTTTGAGCTGGGAGTGCTGTGGGGTATACTGAGCTAGCACTCCTGGCTTTACTGCCTGTCTGCAGTGTCTCAGAGTGTTCCCCAGGTGACTTCCAAGCCAGCCTTGAAGTTCTCATCATAAAAGGTCACTCCACCAAGTGACACTGGGTGACCATCAACTTGTCTAGTGTTTTAGTTTCTAAACTCAATCATTCCAGTGATTATAATTAATTGTGACAGAGCTGCCATGCATTAGCTAACAAATACCTTTCGTTGCTTCCCTCTGTGTTTTATACTATGTACATTACAATGTCCTTTACACCAACCTGAAATTCACTGTTCTAACTGTAACCTTGGGGAAAAGGGGGCAAAAAAAAGCAAGTTTTCCTCCCTGTATTTTTCCTTGTCATGAAAAAGCGTCAGCAGTCTGCAGGCTTTATTTCTTAGCTTCTTACTTAATTCTTCATTTGTGCTCCTGAATGCTGTAGGTACTTGGCTTTGCTCACTCTAGTCTGGAGACAAAGCCAGTGGGGTAGATTGTTGCAAAAGGCTGACGTGTGAACAGAACTCACACAGAAGTTGGGTGTTAGAACTGCTTTTTTGTGTGACTTTGATGGATTTCCTTTGTGGCATCAGGTGGCATTCACAATTTTGCTAACTTGTCATTCTCTTTACAGTGCTTGTGACATTTTGGGTTTCTTTTTATCCTGGCCCTGTTTCTGCTAAACAGTGTTTTTCCAAAATTTTTGCATTACAGGGAAATGGATGCTATTTTTGAAGGTTTTATCAGTACCTTTTTGGCTGTTTTTACCTAAAAATGGCTCTGAGGACTTGTGCCTCTTTGAAAACCGTCTATTCAGAAAATAAATGCAATTACCCAGGAAAGGTTTCGGTGTGGGTGTATAGTCCTGCCATTTCAGAATTCTACAGATTGGTTTTATTTTGAGCAATGTGCTGCAATTAAAGAGAACATTGATGGAAATGAAACATTTGGGAACTTATTCCTTCCATAACTATAGTCTGAAACAGCTGCATGCCACTTTACAGGGACAGGTAGGGAATGTGCCATGTTGGAAACAGCAATGCAGTTCTCCAAAAGAACAAAATGAAAGTAGTGGTGGTGTTAATAATGACTCATGCTTGCACAGCACATTGCATCTGGAGACTGCAGAAGCTGTTTCTGACATACATAGACAGTTCTTGCTTTACCTATTGGCAAAATGTAGCCACCTTTGCAGAGAAATGTGAATATCTCCAAGAGAAGAGCAGAAAATGGGGAACTGTTCCAGGGCCAGGCTCTAAGGTTCACAGCCTATTTTATGACTCAGAGCTGTGTGATGAATATTTGATTCCCAAGCTTTTCTAAACAAGGAAAAGGGTTTTATACTGAGAGTTAGCTGATGAGTTAATTAACATTTGGTTAAAGATACTGGCCAGTCTAGCACCTTTAGCTTTTATCTGGTATTTGTTGCTCTTCCCTCACTAAACCACAAGTAGATAAGGTCTCTAAAGTCTAGGTTTACAACTGAGTAAGTTTTCATGGTATGTAAAATGCCATTCTGGATTTTTACACCTTTTTTTTGGTGGAAGTCTGCCATCAGAAAGCAATCATTCTGAAATCTGGATTTCAAAGTCTAAAAATAATGCCAGTGTAAGCTGTGAAGGTGTTCTCCTGTGCAGGAAAGAGGGCTAATAAACCCAACTAGAGCTCATCTACTGTGTCCTCAAAGCATGTGCACTGGAGGCATGAGAGGTCACTCACCTATTTGTGTGTTCTGCAGCACATGTTTGTTCTTCGAGAGCGACCCGAAACAGTGTTAATAGACCTGATTCAGAGAACAAAGGATGCAGTGAGAGAACTGGACAACCTGCAGTATCGTAAAATGAAGAAGCTCCTCTTCCAGGAGGCCCACAATGGCCCTGCAGTGGAAACACAGGAGGAGGAGGAGGTGAGAGAAATGCTGGATTTCATCACTGAACCAGAGAAAATGAGACTGTCATTTAAATAACCACAATTCAGATATTGCTGAAATGAAGGGAGGGTGTTTACACACCTGGCTGTAAACACTGTCTCCCTCTTTGTGCTTGGAATAAAGCTACCTCAAGGCACAAACAAGGACAAACAGGGTAGATGCCTAGTGCTGGCAAGAAGCTGTGCCATGTGTTCATGCTTGAACGGTCAGCTTCCAGTCCTGTAAATCCTCGCTTTCTTTGCCTGTTTATAAGGCTTCATGAGGACTGTTTAGCAACTGCAGTTAACCTCTGTTTTGTCCATAGGTACTGAGAAGGTTGTTCTAAGACAGAGATTTTTACTTGATTTATTAAAAAAAAAGAAAAATGAAAAAGAGGTCATGAAGGAAATTGAATTCTCTTTTTTGGGTTGAGTGCTGCAGTCACCATGCAGAGATGGAGACTGAATTCCAGTTCTCACGTACAGAAAGGAAACCTGCAAGGTGCAGGGTCCCAGCTGAGTGCTCAGGTGATGCTAGTGTCACAGCAGTTTCTGGTGACATGCTGTGGCTGATACATGATAGAGTTCAGCTTGTTAACAGGCTCGCTGTTGAAATAATCTGACATCAGCCAGTTAATCTTGACAAGGCTAACTCTTTCTCTCCCCAACATCCCACGAGAAAAACGTTTCATGGCAATGCCTGGAGGGTGGAAAGAGCCATGACATGGCAGGTGGATGCCTTTAGAGAGAAATGGAATGAACGTTGCATTTGGTAATGTCCGCAGGTGCCACTGGGATGGGTTTGAATTGTCTTTATAATTCCTTTCTCCTAGGAACAAGATCATGGTGTCGGCAGGACGGGAACAGTGAATAGTGTCGGAAGTAATCAGTCCATTCCTAGTATGTCTATCAGTGCCAGTAGCCAAAGCAGTAGTGTTAACAGTCTTCCAGATGCCTCGGATGATAAGAGCGAGCTGGATATGATGGAGGGGGACCACACCGTGATGTCAAATAGCTCAGTCATTCATTTAAAGCCGGTAAGCTCTGGATTCTTACTGTGGAACTTTGAAGGTGTAAAGTGGGAGAGGATTTGGTTGGCACAGAGTCAACTGCTCCCATTCCCAAGTCATTATTGCAGGTTATATTGTTGTGCCCAAATATATGAATGTGCACCGGAGACTTGGGAAAACTGCTGTGAATGTAATTTATTTTTGTTAATTCACTAAAAATTATTTTACTAATTTAATTGTTTCAAAAGCAGTTTGCTTTATCAGGAGGAGTTGGAATGGCAGGTTGTAAATAGGTTTGTTTAGTGGATGCCCTTAATTTGCACAGCACTGTCTTGTGGGACAACAGGATGTGTCCCCTTTTTGCCTTCTCATTAGAGAATTCCTTAACTCAGGACCCACAGTAGTAGCAGAAATGTGTTTGCAGCACCCAGCACTTGATTTGACTATTTGGTTAATAAGTAAAGGTGTATGGAAAAAGAAATGCAGCAGAAATCACTTCCCTGCTTTCCCTCTGCCAGATGAAGGGTGGGCTGGGGAGTGTCCTCTGAGCTAGGCTGCTCTTGCCATGGAGGGGTTATCACTCATTTGTTCAAAGCACTACTGTTTCCATGGCTAATGATAGGTGGGGCTAGAATGTCTTGTTCTTTGCCCAGATATGCAACAAAGACACAGGTATTTCCTCGGGGAGTTAATTAGTGTATCATATCTAACTAGTAATAGCTCTGTGATGAATGACAAACTCAAAATAAGAATGTGGAATACACCATGACAAATTTTAGAATTTGCTTTGAGGTATTTCTGCAGTGGGTGTAATAAGAATCTTCCTCTGTCTTTCAGAGTTACAAAGATGTTGTTTTTGTCTTTCAGACTTGATAAAATCTACTTTACAGCTTTTATGTTTTGTTGAAGCAAATTGTTTAACTCAGCTTTCAGTTTTCCAATTTTTTTTTCTCATTTTCAGCTTTAATTAATAATCTTCCTCTTAGTAATAAAAATTCACAATGAAATTTCTGAAGGCAAAGGTCCTAGATCAGAACTCTTTTTGTAGTACATACCTTCACTGGCAGGAGGATATTTCAGGGCTGATGAATGCAAAATGTTTTTTTTCTTAATCTTAAATAAAAAGACCGAAATTAAAAATCTTTATTCTCTCACATTAATATCTGCTGATAAGGAGGAAGAAAACTACAGAGAGGAGTCAGATCCTCGGACAAGGGCATCAGAACCCCAGTCTCCTCCCCAAGTATCTCGCCACAAGTCTCACTATCGCAACCGAGAACACTTTGCTACCATACGCACAGCGTCGCTGGTATGTGGAGGGTTGGTTTGGGGGAGTTCTACAAGAGGGGATGCTGTGAAAACAGCTCTGCAACTTCTCAGAGCTTGCTAGGGTATCACCAGAATATGAGCTATCTTCATTGACTGAGATACCATCACTGGAATAATTTAGTGTCAGTTAATGAAAGCTTCAGTGAGACACCTGGGCAAATGTAATTTGCGTATATTAAATAGTTTCCAACCTAGTGTGCCCAGTAGAATATAGGAAACTATTTAAAATAATAAGCTGGTTTTTATTTTCATATGCATATTATGAATATTTCTGTGTGTGTGTGTACGTATCCACCCTCATTGTATTAGGCTAAAAGGCCATTATTTAGTACCAGCTTGATAACAATTGTACTGTTTTTCTGCTGGAGCCCACGTGAGCTTATCTCCTACAGCAGAATTGAGTTTTTAATCTGCTCTGCTGCCATTAGGATATGTGCTTTTCTTTACAACAAAATCATATTCCTTAACAGAATAGTTTTCTTTTGTGGTTTGAAGACTGCTGAAAAGCAGATTAAGCAGCATTAACTTCCTCTGGCCCGATGTGGTTATCTTCCTAGGTGACAAGGCAAATGCAGGAACACGAACAAGACTCGGAGCTCCGAGAGCAGATGTCTGGCTATAAACGTATGAGAAGGCAGCACCAGAAGCAACTGATGGCATTAGAGAATAAACTGAAGGCAGAGATGGACGAGCACCGCCTCAGGTTGGACAAAGATCTTGAAACACAGCGTAACAATTTTGCTGCAGAAATGGAAAAGCTAATTAAAAAGCACCAAGCAGCCATGGAAAAAGAGGTAGGAGGTTATGGTTTATGAGACCAGCCCATGTTTGTTGATTACATTGAATTGTCCACTTCCCCTCACTGATGTAGAGATGACAGTGTGGACTCTTACATGTCTTGTTTTCAGGAGCCAAGCAAATTGCTAATTAAAAAAGGTTAATACATCACCACCTTACACTAAGGGGTTATGTAACTAGAGGAAAGGTATGTCCTTCACGGCAGTGTGTTACGCTGAATGTTAGAATCCTGACCCCAGAAAAACCACTGTGAGAGTTTTCCTCTCTCTTGGCATGTCTGTGCTGTCAATAATTGCCTGCCATTGAGTGGTGTGGAGGCAGATTAGCCTGCGGAGAAATGTGCCAGCTACATTTAAATGTTCACTGTCTAGTTGTGTATGGATATGGGGGGGCTATGCTTTTAAATAATTGATAATGAAGTGGTGCTGCTTACAGCAATTATTATCGATTTTTGTTCATCTCTGATCTCTCAGTGGACGGCTCAGGATATAGTTCATCATAAGGTGTTGAGTTTGTTAGGCTAGATTAGCTAAACAATAGGGCTGAGGGAGAAGGACTCTGCTGGGTGCCTTGATGGGATGGGGAATGAGGAGGGAGTGAGGGCAAGCTGCTCTGACTTGACTTGTCCAGAGGCATGGTGGGTATTGTGGTCACTACCATTACTTCTGGGTCTTGGGGCTGAAATGGGACATGAACTGTAATCCACTGGGGCTCAGACTGACTTGCTGCTGGATTTTCTGTAGGCTAAAGTGATGGCCAATGAAGAAAAGAAGTTTCAACAGCATATTCAGGCCCAACAGAAAAAGGAATTGAACAGTTTCCTGGAGTCCCAGAAGAGAGAATATAAGCTCCGTAAAGAGCAGCTGAAAGAGGTAACTCATCTGCGATGGGAAATGTGTGATACGTACAGTGTGAGAGTGGTGAACATGCAAAAATAAAAGTGACACTATGCACCAGAGATCTTTCACAGGATTGAAGAGAGTTCTGCATTTCATGAGCAGAGTCCTGTGTGCACTATATTTGTTTCATCTCTGACCTTTGAGTAAGAGAGCTTATTTATTTATTTATTGGTGCCTATATGTTTATCTTGGGAAAGTACAAACCTCTCCATTGTTTAATACTGCTTTTTAGCCAGAAACATGCAAGTTTGGCAATCCCAAGGAATGAAAAAAGATAGTTCAGGACTTTGTTCATACCTTGTTGCAGACAGTGGTCATGCACTGCAGTAGTTCGTGAGGTTTCTTAACACTTTATGATATTTCTATACAGGAGTGAGAGAACAGAGCACTATACACGACCTAAAATTTTTCTGAGGAACATACCTGTAAAGCACCATTTAATTTTAATGGAGAAAGCTGTGTAATTATTCAGTAATCACTGTATCTCAGTGAAAATCGAGATCTCTGTGAACTGCAGAAAAACTGTACAATCAAACTTCCTGATTCTTTTTGTGGACTGACTGAAACCGTAAGCACTATAAATAATTTTTTGAAAGAACGATTTAATGCTCAACCATCAACTTGTGTGACACAGCTTTGGAACTTGCTCCAAAGGGGAATATTCCCAAACATAGGCATTTCCCAGGAGGAAAAGAAGGCTAAAGAGCAGCAGAGCCAAGACAGATCTAACAAAAGCTGTAGTAGCGTGGGCTCTTTATAATAACATAGAATCTTTTTCTAAGTGGGCAGTAGATCACAGAGCACCAAGAAACACTGATGAAATACAGAAGATTTCTGTCTTTTACTTCAGTTGAAATGTATCACAACATGCCTTAATTACTGCATGGGCATCTCTAGTATGCAATTCAAGAAAGCAGAGTCTTTTGCCAAAGATACTTTAAGCTATGTATTCAGTGTAGTACAAATGAGGAAACTCTTTAAGTTTTACCTGTAAACTTCTTTACATTATTTTTGTAAGTTATGGCATCTCAGTGATGAGTTATTGTAAAATGGGTATGTGCTCTGATCAAGCAAGACACAAAAAATTTTCTGATGTGCTTCATGTTGCTGGAGTTCTGTTTGAACAAAAGGACGTCAGTGCTTTCCTTCTTGCAGTCCTTTGGGAGCCTGTAAAAATGTTTTGTGAGGCAGTATGGCAGTACATCCCAGTGTTTTCAGTGGCAACTCATCATTTTGACATTTTCAACTAATATGCAGGTCTGGAAAGTGTGGACATAAACTGGTATTTTGGCCCGGGGGAAAAAAAGGCCAAACCAAAAACACCCAGGAGTTAAATCTGCTCCACTGTGATTTTTCTCCTGGTAGTTCCTTAATGTCCCTTATGTGGTGTGATGGATTTTGAAGAGGCTGAGAAGGCACCAACCTTGAGAAGAAGGTGTAGAACATAGTTTAGTAGTTTATTAGTCAAGTCTGTCCAATTCATCGCCAGGGAACTTTATGTAACTATTCCACAATTAATTACCTTGCCATTATCAGGAGCTGAATGAAAACCAGAGCACTCCAAAGAAGGAGAAGCAGGAGTGGCTCTCCAAGCAGAAGGAGAACATCCAGCATTTCCAGGCGGAGGAAGAGGCCAACTTACTGAGGCGTCAGAGGCAGTATTTGGAGCTGGAGTGTCGCCGCTTCAAGAGACGGATGCTCCTGGGCCGCCATAACCTGGAGCAGGACCTGGTTCGGGAGGTAAGGGAACAGGCAGAGATGAGACCTGGATGCACCTGTGTGAGGTGCATCTCACTGGACCACCTGCAGTGCAGCTCGAATCAAATGGAAGAGTTCGTTATCACATCCAAAGTGTTTTGGTAGAACAATGGTTCGATGCTTTGCAGTGCCATCTGGTTATCCTTGTGGCATCCAATGGACAGATTAATGACCTATTGCTGGAGAATTGTTAGGTCCAAAAAGTCATCAGACACAACAGTTAACAGAAAATGCTTACTGTGGATCCTGTTGAGCATCTAGAACAGGAAGAAGAAAAGTGAAATGAGGAAGGAAAAATTACCGGTGGCGTTGCTGTCTGCTGCTGATAAGACCAAGAAACTCTATGGTCTGTCCTCAAATGCCTTGGAAAAAGAGAAATGCCCTTGCGAACAAAGTGAAATGTCACTTTGTGAACGGAAATCCAAGTAAGTACAAAGAACCTAATAATTCCCTCTGTCCTCCCGTTAGGAGCTAAACAAAAGGCAGACACAGAAGGACCTGGAGCACGCCATGCTGCTGCGTCAGCACGAGTCCATGCAGGAGCTGGAGTTCCGCCATCTCAGCACCATCCAGAAGATGCGCTGCGAGCTGATCCGGCTCCAGCACCAGACCGAGCTCACCAACCAGCTGGAGTACAACAAGCGCCGGGAGCGCGAGCTGCGGCGCAAGCACGTCATGGAGGTCCGGCAGCAGCCCAAGAGTCTGAAGGTACTAAGTGGTGTAGGAACTCTGAAGGTACTAAGCGGTGTAGGAGCTCTGGGTGCGAGCTGGTGGTGGTGGAAAAGTGGTCCATGGAAAAGTGGTCCATAGAAAAGTGGTCCATTACAGCCCATTTGCATACAGCCCATTCAGAACACTCCAGGGCTAGGGTGTTCTGAAGCTTGTTAATTTGAAGAGCATCATAGCAGTGGTAATCAGGGTTGCAGGATACTGCAGGCATGCCACAGCAGCACTGTTCCCTCCTTTTATTTGAAAAGCTCTTCTCAACCATGTCCCTTCCTTTTTGGGGTAATTTAAAATGCATTTAATGTTTGCAGTATGCTTTTTTCCCCCCTCCTACACCATTTTCTGATCCTTCTCTCCCCCATATACAAAAATAAAATCTGTATTTCTGTAATGAAGCAGTGTCATTTAAAAACAAAACCCAAAAGCTTTGTGTTGCTGTGTGCATCAAAATGAACTGCACTCTCAGTCTTTGCTAACTCACCTGGTTAGTGTTTTTATATTAAAGCTGGCATGGTGGGGAGTGGGGAAGGGACACCAGCCAAGTGCAGTGTCCTCGGGAAGCTCCTGGCACTGACCTGTGCTGTCTCTCCTGGGTTTCTCATGCTGCCCTTGTAGCTGTGGTGGCTGAGGAGAACTATGGGGCCTCTGTAATTGAGGCTTTTAGTGTTTTCATTTAAGCCTTCACTTCATCCGAAGAAGTCCAGTGGTTTATTCTGAAGTGTCTGAGAAGGGAGTATAAGGCCTTTCACAAAGCTGCCTGGTACATTTCCTTTGAGGAGGCAGACTTCTTCTCTCCACCCAGTGTTCAGCTGTGCCAGTAACAAAACGAGTGTATGGCATACTGAGCATGGGGTTTCTTTGTTGTTTTGCATCTTTCCTCTTCATGATATTTTCCATCTGACTTAGTTTTTGCCACCTGCAAGTTATCTTCTTACAGAGAAAATAACCAACTTGAAAACAGAACTTCAGAAAAGAAAAAATTATACCTGATTTGTCAATATTAGAATAATAGTAAATAGTGAAAACCTGGCTTGTGAGAACAAGGGACCATCTGATCACTGTTGAGAATCTCCAGGGATATAGTGTATAAATAGCTGATGACTTCACAGGGAAGCTGTGCTGCACTCTTGAGCTGAATAAAACTGAAGCAGCTGTATTAGGTTGATCCTTCTGAGATTAGCATGAATGAGTTCTGCCTCCCCAAGGTGGTGTGGTGCAAACACGAGTGGGCAGCATGTCCATTCTCCTTCCCTGGCTGCAGCTGGGACAGCAGGATCCATGGTACCGCTGTGCTGCAGGGGCTTGGCTGCCCTCTCACCCCTGCAGACTCTCCAACCCCTTCCCTTTTCCAGGGAGAACAGGGCTGGAGCGTTTTGCAGGGAGCATGGAAAGCTTGCACTTTGCTTTGCATGGCTGTTCTGTGATTAGTGAAGGATTTCAGGCTTGAGCTGTCAATCCTGCACCTTTGCGTACATGCAGTGCTAATAATGCAGCCTGTGGACAACCGTTGGGTTTGTAGCACAATCCCCTCTTTATCGAGGCTGTTCTCTAGCATTAACTCCTTCTCTTGCTTCTGACTAATGCAGGCAAGTAGTCTTAATTGAATAGATAATTTGACCATTTGTTCAGTTTCTCTCTCCAGCAACGTTTTCCCTCAAGGGCACATTTCAGGCTTTCCCTTTGTTATTTAGTGAGGCCCTTTGTCCTGGAAGCAGGTTTTTAACGGTCAGTGTCTGTTCTATGACAGCACCAGAAGGACCCATAACTAGAATTCACCCTTCAGTGAAAACGGCTGTTATTATTTTGAGTGTGTTAATTGTGATGCAAATACCCTCTTGCTGTATTTCACAATACTAGGTCAAAATGATCTTGTCAGAAGTCTGACTGGAAATCTTACCCCTCCCTTCTGTTTCCTGTTGTTAAAGCTTTTGGATTGGAAGCCTGTAAACAGAGTCTGGTGTCCAAGCAAGACTTCATAGAAAATGAGGACAAAATAGGTTGATAGTGTTCTGCTGTGACCAGGTCCCTGATGGGAATGTGTAACCTGCTGACACTTCCCTTAAGGGCAGCGAGAAACAACCTTAAAGGTTTCCCGGAAGGAAATAACTTTCTGTGAAATTTAGAAAGGTTAAAATTGATGCATTCCTCTTCATGATACGTGCTTTGATTTGAATGAAACCCATCTTTGTCCTGTTCTCTGCATCAGGTTAGCAAAGTGTTTTTGTTGTTCGATGCAGCAAAGTGTGCTTGGGCTGGGTGTGTTGTCTGATCCCACTGCACCTTTTGAGGTGGCTGCAAGTGCTGTGCTTATCACCTGCCCTGCTGAGCCCTGAGTTAGTGCCAGGAGCAGGCAATGGAGGAGCTGATGTGGCCATGCACAGATATCTGCTTCACTGGGTCAGATCCCAGAGCTCTTCCAACTTACTTGAACAGGAATCTGGTCCTGTGCTCTGTTCGTGCCTCTAGTGCTTCAGGATTTGGCATGGTGCCTAACAGTGGGAAGGCCCTGATGTCTGATTTTAGTGGTTTGTGTTTATTTATTTATTTATTTACTCTTACCATGGTGAACTTGACCATCTGTCAGTTAACCATCATCACTCATCACTTCTGGGGTTTGCTTTATTAGAAGTATCCCTGCCAGCCCTATATATCCCATAGAAAGATACAGAGAACTCCAGAACACAATCCTTTTCAGGGTCTTAAAACACATAGTAGATGTTAACCCTCACAAGCTGCTCTGGAGGCAGGTAAAAGAAAAAAAAATTTCTTAGAGGTCATAGAGCAAAACCAGATCCCAATACCTTTTCCAGGACTGGTGTCTCCCAGCCCTGTGTGCAGTCACAGCTATATCTCCAAACATTACAGAGATGCTAGCAAGTGCAAAGGGAGGAAAACTCCATCTCCAGTAAGCCTCCAGTGGGACTGGGGAATTGTTTTGTTTGCTAAACCAGCACAATACTACTGTTTTGTGGTGTACATTTTAAAGCATCTAGTCTTTTTGGGGTTTCTTTATAAAAGCCAGGCTCATAATATCAAGGGTTAGAACACATCTTATATTCATCAAACCCTCAATGGAAAAAGCTCTTTTTTCCTGTCCTTTCCCATGCACCAGATCTGCTTCTTTTCATAACATTTAGTGCTGTTCACATATATGTGCCATACAAGCACAGTCGTGTAAGTATGGCTTTTGGTGCTAATAAATATTAGTCCTGTCCCTCAAGAACTTTTCTTGAAAAGCAACACCCAGGACTGGATCTAGTCCAGTGACAAATGTGAGGCTCTTTGTGCAGAGACAGCTGTATTTAGGCTGGAGCTTTGTTATAAAAGTGTCTGTATTGTAATTGTTTCGCACAGTAGCAGTGTCAAAGCAGCTGCAGCAGTAGTCATTGCCTCTTGTGTATTTTGCTTCCCTCCTTGCACTGTAGATGTTAATATACATTTGTGGATTCTTGAACTCATATCCTTAATGTAATCCTAAATATCCATTTGAATGGATATTTCGCTCATTTGAAACATGCTGGTTTTTTCTTTGTGTCCCCTCCATCTTTCCAGTCAAAAGAACTACAGATAAAGAAGCAGTTTCAGGATACATGCAAGATCCAAACCAGACAGTACAAAGCACTGAGAAACCATCTGCTGGAGACCACGCCAAAGAGTGAACATAAAGCTGTCCTCAAACGGCTCAAGGAGGAGCAGACCCGGAAGCTGGCTATCCTGGCTGAGCAGTATGATCACAGCATTAATGAAATGCTCTCTACACAAGCTGTGAGTCGCCTCCAAGGGACCCAGGGTTCCTCAGCCAAAGAGGGATGTTTGCATTTTAACTGCTCTGTATCCTGACAGCAGGCTTTCTGCTTCCTTGCTGCACATGCCATTCCCTGCACAGTCCTTCCTCTGTGTTTAGAAAGCGGAGTTCAAATGCAGAGGAAAGACCTACCACCCCCTCCAGGCAGGCTGAAGCTGAAGCTGCTGTTGCAGAGATGCAAAGTGATGCATCTGTGTGGCCAGAGGACTGCTTTTGCATGAAATGTGGCAACATAAACATCCCTGTTAGAGCATCATTAAACAGTGTGCAACTGGCTGTCTTATCTAATTTAGGTTTTGATTTGTTGATGATACCAACCAAAGCATGCCCCACTGGTGGAAGATGCTCATTGAGTCATGGAGGAATCCACAGTTTTGACTGTAAATCTGAGGTCAAAGTGTTGTGAAAGTTCTGTGATTCCTTCTTTAAGAGATTCCTCCTTTAAGGAATGACCACATGAGCAATGCTTCGAGTCCTTGCTACAGCTGAATGTATGTGCACTTTTCTTTGCAATTCCTGCATATTGCATCCTGCTCACATCACTTTGTACACAAATTTAACGCTGTGAGGCAGGGTAGCTGGCTTCATTTATGATGGGAAGGTTAAAAGTTCAGTATCATATTGCTTTTAGGTTTATTTCATTATATCCTTGTGCCCAAAGTCCTGCATTGGCAGGGCTATGGACTTAAGTCTCCTGGGTAGAGGTAATTGGTTAATCCAGTTGAACAGAGCAAGAGAGCTTCTCTTTGCCTCTAGCAAAAGGAGAGCTGAGGATGTTTGCACCTCCAGCAGTCTGGTCTCTGCAGTGTGAATCGTGGTTCCTGAGGCGCCACTGCTCATCAGCATCACTTGCATCAGTGCTGTGGGCTCACTGTCACCAGTCTTTGTCACTATAGGTCCTCTGTTCAGCGAAGCGAAGTACAATAGAGACCAATTGTATTGCTAAGAAAACAATGTCCCATCCCATTCTCCCCCTCCCTGCGGTCCTCCCCTGGAGTGTCAGCAGTGGTTACCCCATGGTGAAACGTCTCTATTGTCTGTCTTTCCCAGCTGCGTTTGGATGAGGCACAGGAAGCAGAGTGCCAGGTTTTGAAGATGCAGCTGCAGCAAGAATTGGAGCTGCTGAACGCATATCAGAGTAAAATCAAGATGCAGGCAGAAGCCCAGCATGATCGGGAGCTGCGTGATCTTGAGCAGAGGGTGTCCCTCCGCCGGGCCCTCCTTGAGCAGAAGGTAAAGTGGGCATGTGAGCATCCTTAGCGTGCTCCATATTTCAGATCTAAAATTGCACTTATCAATGAGAGAGAAACTGCTCTTACTTCGCTGTATATAATAACACAGATCATTTGGGTATTTGTCTCTCTGGGGTTGAAAGCTCAGTGACACATAGACTAAACTTTCTGCCAGCTCAGCCCTCCTGTGTGAGCAGCTTCTGGCTGGGGTAGAGCTGCCTGAAGTGTGCCAGAGGGAGTCATGCCTCTCTGGGCAGAAGGGAAAGAGAACTGTTCTGTCTCTGAGCTGGAGGTTGGCTTCCCTGGCCCATCAGAGAACAGACAGTACCAACCTAAAGCTCGGGGCTACAGTTTCCTATGGAATTAATGTCTTATGAGCAATCTGAAGTAGCCAAAGCCACAGGTATGGAGCATCTGCTGCTCCCCAAATCTCAGCTTGTAGTTGACTACGTGTGTTCAGGTGCTCGTTGTTGAAATTTGCTTTTCTGTGCAGTGCCAGATGTGTGTAGAAATGTGAGTGGCCTACACAGACCAAGGGAAGGGAAATGCACAAAAAACTGGTGAAAGGAAGTGCAACAGTCAGCCTTCCTCCTGCAGTTTTACTCCCTTTGGCCTTGCCCTGTGGACGTCAGCCATTGCCATTCACACAACAGTTCCCAACTTTGTTCGTCGTCGAGTATTAAATAGGGCGATTACTCTGTGGCCTCGAGGTTCTTTACACTGAAATTCTCCCGGGGACTGATGGATGGATGCTGGGAAGCCCACAGAGCACTGCTCCACCTCATGGCCAGCCGAGGTAGCACCCCCAAGGAGCCCTGCTGGTCTTTGGTCTTCTGCAGGGAGACAATGACTCTGGGAAAATAGGCAAATTTGTGAAAGCAGAGTTCCTGTGTGTCACCCGTGTGTGATAGCTGTCTTTACACACCACTGCTGGTTATTTTAGTCCCAGTACCCGTCACAGCCTGGCATGAGTATGGATTTTTCTGGAGGTGCATTGCCCTCTGGTGGCATGAGCTGCCTGGGGAGGAAGTGCCTCAGTGAGCCAGTGCTCCCTGCTCTGTGGGAGCAGCATATATTGCAGATCGTGCTAGAAATTGCAGTGAGGCCAGTGACTCAAAGAAACCCACATCAACCAATAATAATGTTGTAGAAGTCTTTCATTGTGTACCAGGATTGAAGTCTTTGTGCACAGAAAACCCCTGTGGAGGATTTGGCATCAGTAATGGGGATAGGAAGCTTAGCAATACTCTTTCACAGAGAGGAAAAAATTATAAAAATAACACCTAGCATAATTTTCTATGTGTTTTTTCCCTGTATTGCCTTAGAATAGCAGAAAAGTGAGGGTGCTTCAGCTTTCATAGGTTCCTGTAGCAATACGTGCAATCTTGGCACGTGAAAATCACAAGTCATGCACCAGCAATGAGACCTTGGTGGGGTTCCAGTCACTTGGCAGCGACTCAAGGGCAAACATGTGGGTCCAGAGGCAGACACATCATTGTTTTGCAGGAGTATTTTTTGGGAGGAGAGGTGATGTTCTGTTTTTGTAAGAACTAAGAGTTGCAGGTGTTCTGGTGTGGGTCCCTCAGCGATGTCACCTGGTGTTTGCTGGCATGTGCTGACTGAAGCTGGCAGCCAGAGAAAGGGCAGATATGTGCACAAGATGAATGTCTGCATTTATATGCACAGATAAATGTGTAGCCTGTGGCAAAGTCAGTACCTGGTGTTCAATAATAAACCAGATTCCAGAAGTTAGTGTATGCGTAGAAATCTGCTTCCTTCTCAGCAGGCTGCTCTTTATTTTTGGTGTGCCCATCACCACAACTCACCAGAGCATACGTGTCATGTCCAACCCTGGAGTAAGGAGGGAGTAGCCAAGCCCCATTGATGCGAAATGTTGTTTATATTGCACCAGCAATGAGCATGTCCCAAGAGTGTCTTTAAAAGACTTCAGATTTAGTCATTTCCTTCCCACATGCCTCAGACACTTCATTTTCAGAGTGGTTTGAGTGATGTCACTTTAACAGTGTCAGGCCTTTCAGTGAAGTTCAGTTGCACCAAGTCCTGCGTGTTACACTGTCACTGAGGCTGAAAACAGTCACATGCCGAAGACATTGAAAAAGGAGGATTCTGCTTAGGTAGCAGGACAGGAAAAAAACAAGCAGAGCATTTTAAAGAGCTAATGTTAGAGAAGGCACCTTCTTCCTCTGCTGCTTTTGTGGCTTTCAGCAGGAATAGTGAGGAGGGCTGCTCAGTGCAGAGTCTGTCGCTCACCTAGAGTAACAGGCAAGTGTAGAAGGAGTTTCTGAAAGCCCCAAATGGCTCAGGAGATGACTCATACTGGAGCAGATTGTTTCTTAAATTCCAGATGAAATTGCTTTGCATATTCCCTGACTCAGGCAAGAGAGTGCTTACAAGTACAAGGCTCTGCCCAGTGCCTTCAGCACAGACCAAGATAACACCTCTTGGCCATGTTGCTGCTGACAGCAGGGAGATGCCAGTGAGCTGTGCTAAAAGTCTTGGCTGCTGCTTTTTACCCATTTGGTCTTTTTCACTGAGGCCAAAAGCAGCTTTTTCAGTGCTGGCAAGAAGATAATGGGTTTTGGTTCTCCACCTGACTGCAAAGATTTCAATAAGACAGGCTTTCATCCCTGTCTGATGAGTGTCAGGAGGCTGTAGTCCTGTGTTTTCAGTACTTAGAGTGCTGATCCCAGTGCCCCTACCAAAGTAATCTTGGAAACCAATTTGGAGCAGTGTTTTGGGGGAGAAATTGGAGTTGCCAGCTTGCATATCATCTAGCTAATAATCTGCCACACAACTCGAACAGCACTGCCTATGTCCTTCAGCCACACACCTGTCAGGGCAGTGAAATATGAGAAAACCAAATTAGGAAAGGGGTAGATAGGAGGTGATAAATACATGAATTAAGAAAATCTGGCTGGGGAACATTAGAGAGGAAGCTGAATGTGGGCTTGTGCATTGAATCCTGGAGAAAACAGCAGTCGTGATCATAGTCATCATCAGATTCAGCTACAAACAGTGAAGGTCACAATAAGCTGTGTTGGCAGGCTGTACCTGAAGGTGCTTACCCAGTAGGCGTCTGTGGAAGCTGTAGATTCTGCTGCATCTTAAAAGATTAATCTACATCAAATTGTTGGTATCAGTGCAAATTCTGGATTCACATCCCTGAAATTTGTATATTTCCCAGGGAACAGGGACCAGCACCCTCCAACTGGTGGTCACCATGCTTTGGCCTGTGTGGGTCTGTGGGACTTAACCCTTAAAAAATTCACATTTTTGTATTCAGAACAGGCTGCGTGTCCATGGACATCTGGTCTAGAGCCAGTTTGATGCACCAACACAGGGAGAAAGTCCCTGGGTAGCTGTTACAGGTCCTCCAGAGGCTGTGCCTGTCCTGCTGCTACAGACTGTCTCTTTCTTTCCTTCCTAGATTGAGGAGGAGATGCTGGCGTTGCAGAACGAGCGCACCGAGCGGATACGAAGCCTGCTGGAGCGTCAAGCTCGCGAGATCGAAGCCTTTGACTCAGAAAGCATGAGGCTAGGTTTTAGTAATATGGTTCTTTCTAATCTCTCCCCCGAGGCGTTCAGCCACAGCTACCCGGGAGCTTCTGGCTGGTCCCACAATCCTACTGGGGGTGCAGGACCTCACTGGGGTCATCCCATGGGTGGCCCACCGCAAGCTTGGGGCCATCCAATGCAAGGTGGACCCCAGCCATGGGGTCACCCCTCGGGGCCCATGCAGGGGGTACCTCGAAGTAGTGCTATAGGGGTCCGCAACAGCCCCCAGGCTCTGAGGCGGACAGCTTCTGGGGGACGGACGGAGCAGGGCATGAGCAGGAGCACAAGTGTTACTTCACAAATATCCAATGGTTCACACATGTCTTATACATAACTTAAACAATAACTGAGGGTGGCAATTCCACTGGAGCTGTCTGCCAACAGAAACTGCCTACAGACACCAGCCCAGCAGCCTCCTCAGTGCGGTGCTGACGTGTGGAAGCTGGGTGCACATGGAATATTGTATTCATTTTGTAAAGCATTACGTTTTGTGTTTACTAACTGGGATGTCATAGTATTTGGCTGCAGGGTTTGGGGGGGTGGTTTTTGGTTTTTTGTTTTGTTGTTGGTTTTTTTTTTTTTACTTTTTGGAGGGGTCTTGGGAGGGCGTCTGAGAAATATATGCAATTAGTCAGAAGAGTTGGCTGGTGGTCATCACACTGACAGGACAGAAGGGCCTCAGACTGCCCTCATCTTGCCATCCGTGTAGGAAGTCTGAGGGAGAATGGAGACCTCCTCCCATGGCCATAAATTCTGATCTGCCACCCTGCAAAAACCAGGCGAGCTGCCTTTAAACCAACATCCAGGGGAGGAACAGCTGGATCTTCTGTTCCATTTTTATTTGTCATTAAATTGGATAAATTTCTAGGGTATTGCCTCTGCCAAGAGGCACTTTCAAAGAGTTGTAGGTGAGGAAGAAGGTGAGAAGAGAAGCCAAGAGACACCAGGGCTCAACAGGGCCCTTCTACCCAAGTGCCCGCTCCGTGTCATGTAAGAAGTGATGTTCTCTCAAAAGGCACTGGTCAGCTTCCCGAGAACTCTGTAGGTAAACCTGTCTGGAGGGAACAGGCTAGGAATATTTGAAATTGTCTATCTACTTTGGCACTCCCTGACTGTGCTGCTGGTAGCTCAGATGAGGTTGGGCAGAGGAGCGTAAGTAATGCACTTGTACAGCTAATACTGTGACATCTCATTTTAGCTAAGCATCAGAATAATTCTTGGAGCCCAGCGTAGTCCTTTTTGCTCCATTCAGAAATGTTTAGACTTTCAGCCAATCAGTCTCAAATGCCAGAGGTGTTTTGAAGGATGCCATAGTCACAAAATGCCACTGATCGGGTTTTTCATTATTATACTTCGTCCACCAATTTATTACCTTTTTGGCTTGTTGCAATTTCCTGTTTACATGTAGCGTGTAGCCAACTGTTGAAATGTTTAGTTGCCATGGTGTACCAGGAGGAGCTGAGCCAATGACTCTTTCCCAGCTGATGACTAACCTACATCACCACTGTAGATCTTGCTGCATGTGAGGCTCCTTTTTTATTATTTTCATTGCTGCAATACTTCACAACTTTTACAGTCCCTTGAGATGCTGTGATATTTCGGCAGTGTATCACACCATGTGAGAAGGCACTACTTCCAGAGGGCTCGTTGGAGCTGCTGTACTACTGAAAGGAAGCAAAAGAGGTTGTGAAATCATACAGTGATAAGGGGTCAGGGAGTCTCATAACTGAATGACTTTGTGGCATCATGTCATCCCGTAGTGCTGGGAACCAGAGATGCCCCCCATGCTCTCGTGCCAGTGCCAGGACGGTCTGGGTCAGCCAGGACTGCGGGAAGAGCAGGTAGATGAAGTTTGGTTTGAGGCAAAGATTTCCGTCTCGGGGACTGACCAGCCAGGGTTCTTTGTAAATGTTTTTCCTTGCACACTAATCATCTTGAAGAAAACACTAGCTGCTAACTCTAGGATTTGCCTTTAATATGTTTATAGGGCTCAAAAGCGAGGTTTTCCGAATGTGTTTGTCCACGTGACATATTTATATAGTAAATAGTGTCTCGCTGCTGTTCAGTACTCGACAGGGCGGCGTTTTTTCGTTAGCTAAATTAACATCCACTCCCAATCCTTAACTCTCTGCCAGTGTCCGGTGAATCCAACTGGAATTTCTAGCATCTTGATGTAGCGTATCACTCTAATTGAAGATGGAAACTCTACCAAAATATGTTTGAGCAGCCCCTTAGTAAGGAGTTTTGTAGTACTAACAGTTGACAGAAGCCTGGGATGAGGCATGGGTCCTGTGGTGGTGCCTCTGGATGCTCCCAGGGGCAAGTGGTGACTCTGAATTGTCCTGTCCTTTCCTCTGCTATGTTGTTATGTGGAATTGGATATTTTGGGGTCTTTCTTTTGCTTTGCAGTGTTGTTGAAATGCAGCGAAACTCATTTAGGAAAGGTACTTGTGTTCTCCTAAGTTTGAAAAGAGAGACAAAACTGAAATGAAAGGCCAGAATTGTATTGGGGTTCACCATGTGAGTGTGGAGGGTGTGTCCAGAGCATGGTGCTAACACAGCATTTTGAGTTCAGCTCCTCTATCCCAAACAGCAGCAGCTACAGTGGGGACAGGCTATACCTGCAAGTTCAGTGGGTTCATTCTTCTGCTTCTGTTATGGTTTGAATTTGGTCAAAGTCTCTGGCTTAAATTGAGCTACTTCAACAGAATTCTCTCAACACATCTCTTTGTGTAATGTCAAGCATGACTGAATGCTGAATCCAAATGATGGCTATCCCATATTGGCTTTTTTTGTATTCAAAAAGAATTGTGTAGTAACCATTTTTACATGTATATCATGTGCAGACCTGGACTATTCCAACAAGTTAATATTTTAATTAAAATAGTTTGCAAAAACTGATTCAGATCAACTGGTCTAAATGTGTGTGTCCCTGTGTGTACGTGGGGGAAGAAAAGCTGTCCCAAAACTGCCTGATCTCAAGAGGAAGCACCTCATTACACAGCTATAGCCAGAGGAACTCAGGGTCAGGCTGTGCCTTGGAGGTATTTGAGGAGGCCCTTGGTGTTGAGAATTTTAATGTATCTCAGGTTTATTTCCGAGATACATGAACAACTGTGCACTAGAGAGATGCAAACACTCTCTGAATCAGTTTGCAAACTCTTATTTTTAAAAGTAAGTCGTTTTTAAAAGTGAGGCCAATTGCTCCATATTGTGCTCATTGCAGTCATGCCCTAACTTTGGTTTTAAAATTACTGTAATGTGTAAATTGTGGAAACTACTCCAGTACCTCAGCAAAGATGTTCTCTTGCATCTCTTATGTTCGTATTTAACACTGGGGAACTCTTCTGTGTGGACTACTTTGCAAACTTTATTGCGGTATTTTCAAATCACCAGCTTGACCCCTGAAGTATCTTTTCTGTGGTTACTTTTCTCTCCCCTCTGCAAAGACCTGAAGTTCTGGCGTAGCTTAGCCCAGAGATGGTAAAACAGAGTAGCCAGCATTTTTATCTCTTTCTGATTCGAATTTCCTTTTGATTTTATTTAAAATCAGTGAAAGGGACCACGTTTTCCTTGTTCTCCATGGTCCCAGGGAGCCAGCAGCCACCTCTCCCTTCCATGTTGAATGTTACGTGCTTTCTTCCTCGGATGCAGCACTGAAATGGAGGCCACAGCTCTGTTTCACCTGCATTCTCTCCAAGCCTGTAAGCTTCAAAGAGGTTGAACTAAATACGTGGTGTGATACCAAACTTTACACAAAAAAATTCCCTGCAGCCATTACTTGCCTGGCTTGGGGCCAGGCTGGCATCGCTCTGTGTCCCACCCACCCAGCTCTCCCGTGCTGGAAGAACGTGCGCTGCACACTCGCTGTGACCTGCACGGGGTGCAGCCAGGGCAATCCTGGGGCCGTGCTGTTGTTTAACCCCCCAGGACCCCGAGCCCCCAGGCTCCCAGCCCCACCACCCTGCTTACGTGCCATTTCTCGAGAGGCAATAAATCCTATCGTACCACTGTCTACCGTTACTCTGTTGAATACGCACATCTCTCTGGATATATATATGGTATCTCATTTGTATATATTTATATACTCTGTATGTACGTGTGTGTGGGTATAGGTGCACACACACCTCATGCTGTGCATTTCTGTCAGGGCACTTCAGTTCTGCTGTTCTTTAGCGCTCCTGTTTGTGAGCAAAAGCAACTCCTCAGCAGGGCTCTCGGGCGAGGGCACGGATGCGGCACAGGCTGTGCTAGGGCTGAACCCTCGCTGAAGTGCAGCCCTGTTAATTGCAGCTTGCTTTTTCTGGGGCATGAGAGGGTAGGTAGCTGCTGCGGGTGTGCTGTGAAGGAGAGGAGGGAGCTCCCTGAGGGTACCAGAAAGTCAGAAGGCAGCAGAGAAGAAAACAAGATGGTTTAGCGATAGGCAAGCAGTGGAGGCAAGGCAGGGATCTGCTGGGGAGGCGGTGAGTGGGCCGGTGAAGTGCTCAGCAGGCTGAGCTCAGAGTCCCCAGCTGCGTCTCACCGTGAGAGATCACAAGCCCGGCACGGTCTTGGCTTGCTGCACCGGCACTGGCTTTTGGCATTCCTGAGGTGGAGCCGCCGCTAGCTCTGAACACTGACTGCCTTAGTGTGTGTGTGATACCTGGAGGTTCTTGGGTTGTGTGGAGGGGCAGAAGAGAAGCTAAAGTGGAAGATTTAAAGTACACGTGTGTGTATGATCAATACGTACATACACCCAGAGATGCTCTTAGCCCATTCTTTATTCTGCTTAGGCCTGTTTTGTCACTTGAGTCCAGCCAGCAGTGGACAGCCTCGTTCCTCTCCTGGGTGCTTGCTCTGCAGTTCTAGTAACTCTTGCCCTGGTCTTTCTCATAGTAGAGGGGCGAATGCCATGCTGGACACCACCAGCTCCTCAAGCTGTGAAGACCCTTCTGACCTTCTCCTTTGTCCTCTACAGACCCCATCTTAGGGAGGCATCTAACAGTTCAGGGGATGAGCAGTTCTTACGTGTCAGGTCACGCATTTTCCCCAGGGACACCCCGCCAGCTCAGCAGAATGCCAACCCTGGGCTCTCCTTGTGCTACCAGAGAATCTGGAGGCAATTTTCCCCCCGTCCCTTTTGGAAGGTCTCTTGCGAGTTTTTTAGGAGAGGCTCAGGTTTGGTTGGGTCATTCTTACCCCTTCCTAAGGAGTAGTGATGTCTTCAGCTGTGCTCCTGCCTGTGGCATGTTCCCACCCCAGTGCTGGCCTGCAGTGAGCCCAGAGCCACGTGCCAAGCACAGAGGAGCAGTGGATACCCTGGCAGGGATGCTGGTCACTGTCCCTCTGCTGTGGTTGTTTGAGTTTGCACTTTTACGAATCGATTGAGCCGGAGTCTTTTGAGAAATACATGTGAGGCGCTTTGGAGGGTTGGGGGTTGCTGTTTAGAGCCAGAAAATAAGAAAATGTGATAGATCTAGTGGTTTTAGTAAATATCACCCCACCAGGGAGCAGTGGCAGCAGATAACCTGGGCTCCTGTTGCACAATGAGGTTCAGCCAACTGGGGCCGTGATGGTGCCTGCTGCATCCCTGCCCCCTTCTCCGGGGGAGGGAGAGCCCTTTGTCAGTAAGAGAGGGACTTAGTAAATCGGATTTGCCGGCAAACAAGCACCTTAACCACTGAGCTGTGGGTCTCGATACTTGCACTTCACCTGAAGGCTCCCTGGGGGGGAGAAGGCAGTTTGGTACATGACCATTGGCTCTGCCCCTGCCTGGCATCCTCAAAACATCCTAAAGCCATGTCCCAGGGAAAACAGACCCCAACATCCCGCTCTCCTTGCTTTCTCTGAGTGCACACAGTGAGACCAGGAACCAGGAGGGCCGAGCATTGCCCCCATGGATGTGAACAAACCCGGGGGGGAAACATCCCCCCACCTTGCCCCTCTGGCCCCCTGCCCCGCTCCCCACCCTTGAGTACGGGTACCTCAGAACATGCACAGTTTGAATTTTCACTGACAATTAGTTTAATTATTGTCAGTGAAAAGAATTGTAAGTATCTGTAAATATGTAGTTAACAAATTGACCTAGTTTCTGTATTTTTTAAGTTTTTGTACTAAAATTTATAGATACAGTATGTGCCAGCTAGCAGAAAGCTACTGTAATTGCCAGTCGTAGTTCAGCATGCACCTAATCCCCGAGACTTGTCCAGTGATGCTGTAAGGAATTTGTGCTTAAATATTGTGAGCTGGGGAGGCCAACAGCCACTCACCTGGGGCTTTTGGCTTCCAGCATCTGGCTGGGTTTTCCCTGATGGCTGTGTGGAATCTCCTTCCCTTGAGCGTCGTGTGCCGCACGGAGGGCAGTGCGAGGGACAGAGCGCTAGCTTCGAGCTTGCTCTGGAGCTGAACTCAACGGGAACCAAGTTCAGGTTCTTTGCTGCAGTTTAATACTGGCTTGTGACTATGTTTTTCAATCTCTCTAGAAATGATCTGTTTTTTCCCCTTCCAACTGCTTTTGTCTTAAACCCGAGTTCATCTAAATCTACTGGAGGAAAAAAAAAAAACCCAAAACAAAAAAAGACTTTGATTTGAGATCGTTGCCTGCTTTTAGTGCCAGGATCACACATTTCTATGGCAACTCTGAGCTCAGCAGAGTGCAGAAATCAGCGCAGGGTTGTTGACGAGCTGAAGTCGGCGGCCGCTGTGTCTGCACAGCTTCAGCAGAGCCCAACTGTGGCTGGTGGCAGCTGCCAGGGGCAATTTGGGGGGTGCAGCGTGATGGCTTTTGGGAGTCCTGGTGTTCCTGCCCTGCTGGCTTGCCCCACAAGACCTGCTGTTGAGTGAGGGGTGGGCTCCTAGGAATGGTCAGGATCTGTGCTCCGTGTCCTGTGGCAGAGGCAAGCCTGTGAGTCGATAGCTGTGCTGAGCATCCCGGGAAGCTGCGAGCAGAGGAGTTTGAGCGCCGGTGAGGCCGTGCTCTCCGGGTCTGGTTGTCCTGGAGGTTGTAGGGAATGGGAGCTTGTAAGGATTCAAGGATCAGAGAAGGAGAGGCAGACGTGCGCGTATGGGTTTGGCTTCTGGCAAGCAAACCACCCGCTTCCTTTCTTCAGCTTTTCTTCCCTCCTAACCCCCGCAGCTCTTCCCCCTGCTTGCTTGGAACAGGAACATTTTTTTTTTAACCTGCCTAGAAACAGCTAAAAGATGGGGGGGCAGCCCTGATGTAAATAATTAACGTTGCAAAGTGAAGTGTGTATAACATAAAAGGCTACAGCCCTTTGGTGACTTGTAAATGCTTTGAGAAGGTTGTGGTAAGATGTGGAGGGGCCAAGCGACCTGCCCGGCCCCGCAGCCATCGCTGCCCCACCGCCACCGCGGGGCCGGGGGGTCGGGACGGGATGGGGGGACAACCCCGGGCCCCTTGGCCATGGGACCCCCCCTCGGTGTAGTGGATGGGAGGGTAGCGTAACGTGTGTAATACAGATAGGAGAAGCTGTGTGAGGTGTGTATAGTGTATATTTTTTAAAAATAGCTTGCTTGTGTTGTGAAGATTTTAAAGACAAACTTGAGAATTCTAGCCTAACTATTAACACAAGTTTAACATCAGTTACCCCACTGGGTTCAGAGCCTCTTGAATGTATATTCCTTTTTGTAACCTAAATGACCTATTCTTCTACCAGTCAGCCAGACATCCTATTTATATTTTTAATTTTATATATTACTTTCCATTTGTTTTCATTATTTCCAGCATGTTTCTGGGTTTGGGTTTTTTGTTTGTTTGGGGGGGTTTGTTTCTTTTTGCACAAGCATTGTGTGAAGTCAAGGAAATGTTAACTCAAACCTGGTATTTTCCAACCTGTTCCCCCTCTCCTTCCTCTCCTCCACCCCTGTTGTGGTCTTTTTTTTTTCTTTCTTCCGCCAACAGTTTGGGATTTTTCTGGGCTGGGATGCAGCGGGTGGGAGGAGGGGATGGCTCTTTTCCATTTGCAGCTTTTGTGCAAATGCCAGGTCTTTTTGCCAGTCAACTAAAAAAATGCTTCACTTGCTGGTTGCTTTAAAAAGAAAAAAAAATTAAATAAAAAACAAAAAATGTAACCTTATCAGTGCGATGTAGACCCCGGCGGGAGGAGGGGAAGTGCACACCTGTAGCCACACACCTCTGGCTTTGGCTGCAAAACAAAAGCAAACCTTTCCTGGCGAGGAGGTGACCACAGGGCAGCTGCTGCCCGACCCCGTGGAGGGTTTGCCGGGCACGAGCTCCGTGTGCGGCCGAGCTCGGAGCCGTGCCGGGAGCGCCGTGCCTTGGGCTTGCTCTTGCCCCCTCGGCGCCTGCCTGTTCATGTGCACAAACCCAAGAGCTGCCTGCTGATGACAGCAAAGCTGTTGCTGCTTTTCCTCTCCTCCTCCTTCTCCTCTTCTTCCTCCTCTCCCCCTCCCTAAGGAGGTCCAGCTCCCCAACAAGAGCTCGCCCAGCGCCCGGCCCCAGCGCCGTGGCCGTTTGCTCTGGGGCATCATCCAGGTATGGCCGGCGCCGTGCCGTGCCGTGCCACAGAGCATTAGATAGAAAAAAACACACACATATCTGCTGTTTTACTATGAACACTGGTCTGAGGTTTCCAGGCTCAGCACCACGGTGATGGGCCACGAAGGATTTAACCAGGGGAATTAAACTCCTTCCTGCTTCCGTGTCTGGTAGCACCAGCTGGTATGAGTGAATCTACAGGTGTGCGTTTTCCTTCTTGTAGAAAATGCCACGAGCACTAACTGGTAAGGCTTAATGTACAGTATATTGTCAGTATTCTGGTATTCTTCTGGTTCAACATACATTATAGCTCATATATAACCTGTATTAATTGTATAGATTGTGCATTTAAAGCTGTTACCAAGTTGTCAGAAAATAAGAGAAGAGAAAAAAAAAATAAGGTCATATGTAATATTTTGTTTGTAAGTATCCTTTGTATCATAGCAAAGGAAATGTTAAAAAAAAAAAAAATCAACTGTAATAAAGTAATTTTAGTACACGGAGTGTCTGCCTGCCTTTGTGAGACCCTGGCCCGGGGGGCTACCGCGTGTAGGACCTCTGCCAGGTGAACACGGGGGGCTCGATTTGGGGACCCCCCCACCTGCGGGGCCGCGGCAGCCCCTTCCTCCGCTCCTCTGTCCGCAGGAACTCGGCCATGGCCCTGAAATATTCCAACACCACCTCGTGGGCCCAGCAACGACCCGGGCCCCGCCGGGGAAACCCGCAGTGCCCCCCGTGCGGGGTCAGCAGCAAAAAGAAGTAGGGGCTGCTGCGGAAGAGCTCCCGGGGCAGGCTGTGTGCCGGGGCGCCTCGCACGGGGTCATCGGCGCTGCAGAGGCACAGCACCGGCACTGCCACCTCGTCCGCGTCGCGCAGGGGCTCGTTGCGCTCCCAGTAGCACTCCCAGCTGGTGGGGCGGCTCCGGCTCCGGCAGAAGAGGGTTTCCTCCAGCTCCCGCAGCGAGCGGCTGCCCAGGAGCCTGTCCATGTCCACCACCTCGGCCAGGGACCCCCTGTACCTGCGGGGATGGGGTGGCCGCTGTGGGCTTGGGGGTGCTGCCGTGGGCTGGGGGCTATGGGGACACTGCTGGAGACTTCAGGGATGTTCCACGGGCGGGGAGAACATGGGGATGCTGCGTGGGATGGGAGACACAGAATATCGGCAGGGGCTAGGGCATGCTGCCATGGGGACTGAGGGTCGTAGGGATGCCACTTGGGGCTGGGAGCTACAGAGATGCTGCCATGGAGGTGCCACCAGCTTGTGTGCTCATGGGCTGCTCAACAGTCCTGGCCTTGCATGCAGGGAATAGGGGTGGCCTCGAGTGCCCCAACTCCAGAAAGGCTTAGGGGCCCCATCCCAGCCCCTTGCCAGGGATCGTGGAGGGTCCCCTCAGTGCAGCCCGGGTGCCATGACAACAGGAGACAGCCAGCACTCCCGTGCCGTTGCCGTGACAGCAGCATTTGCAGTGGGTATTGGGAAATAGGGACGGGGGAGACCCTCTGCTGCCCACCCCCCAATACCCCATCCCTGCAGTAAGCACTCTACCTGCTCCAGCCATCTGGGCTTTGCTGCAGCTTCACCTGCTACCTGTTTGCTCCCTGTTTCAGGGTTTACCTGCATTTTTTGGCCCCCATCTGCCCACCTGCAGGGTTCCTTTGCCCCCCACAAACTCTCAGCACGGGGGGTGGCACTTGCTTGACGCCTTTGCCCAGGGCGGTGTGTCTCCTGTCCCACCCCATGCTTGGCCCAGTTCAGGCTGGCTGTGCTGGGCAATAGGGAACCCAGACCCCTTGGGAAGGAAGAGCAGCTGTCACAGCCCCCTGCCCAGCCCTGTGTTGGCATTATAGTCCCCCCCAGGGCCAACGGGAGGGTCAGGTTCTGGGGATGAGGGGCAGTGCAGGGAGAGGGGTCAGCCCCCCTTACCCCCTCGGGGTCCAACACCACACAGGGGCTTCACCAACCCCTCCCAGGGGTGACAGATCTCCCAGCTCAGGAGCCCCAAGATGCTGCTGCAGCCCCAGCCGGGCTGGGGACACACGTGGTGGCCCAGCTGGCCCCATGGCAGCCAGCTCCAGGCTGGTGTTCATTAACCAGCACGTTTTGCTGCCCTCAGCACCTCTGCCCCTGCACTGGGGCTCCCGGTGCTGGCAGCAGCACCCATCTCATGCACACCCCCAGGGAGGACCGAGGGGTTCCCAGGGTACTCCCCTCCACCCTTCCCAAGCCCAAGGGACTTCACTGACCTGCTCAATCCCTGCTTGAGGTGGAGGAGCAGCGGCCACTCATAAAGCCAAGGCATCCTGGCTTCAAACCAGTCCCGGCCACGGAAGATGGGGGAGAGGCAGGCGGCGGCGGCCAGGCGGCTGGAGGAGCCGCTCTCACCCAGGTAGGCAAGCAGCAACCCCGAGCCCGAGCCCTCGCTGACGGCCAGCAGCGAGGCAGAGGGGTGCCGGCACCGCAGGTAGGTCACAGCCTCCCGCAGATCCCCGGGGTCCCCGAAGGGCTGGAGCCGCGGAGTGGTGAGGGGGCAGCCGTTGTGGCCGCGGCGGTTGAAGATGACGGGGGTGAAGCCCCGTTCCAGCGCCCGCAGCCCCAGCTGCAGCAGCAGCCCCGTCACCTTCCCGGCAGCGTTGGGGATGAGCAGCAGCACTGGGCTGGAGACCCCCCACCGCCGCCCGCAGCCCCCCACGGCCCCACCAGCCAGTCCAGGGCCACCAGCCCGGCGTCGGGCAGCTGCAGGAGCTCACGGGCCACCACCGGCTCCGGCTCAGGTGGCTGCAGGAGCTGCCATAGCATCTGGAGCCGGGGCCAGCGCGGCCACGGCCAGCGTCCCCCCGCAGCGCTGCTGACCGCCCCAAGCTCCGCACCAGGTGCTGGGCCAGAGCCGAGGGCTTGCACAGCAGCCGGCAGTGCTCCGAGCCCTCCTCGGCCATCAGGGGGATCCCCTCCTCCTCAGCCTCCTCCTCCTCCTCCTCTCCCATATCTCCAGGCACCTCCAGCCTCCCTGCCCAGAGGCTTAAGTAAGCCAGGAGGCCCAGCCCCACGAGCACCGCGGCTACGGCCACCAAACCCTCCGGGGACAGCATGGAGGCAGCAGGCGCCCCGGCCGGCAGCCCCGATGGTCGGCGGGTCCGCAGAGCGATGGCGGGGCCGTGCTGGGAAAGCCCAGCCCCGGGGCTGGGCAAACAGCAGGGCTGTGCCGGGGATGGCCGCCAGCAGGGCCAAGGGGACTGGGTGAAACGGGAGGGACACGTGGCCGAGCCCTGCGTGGCGCCGGGGGGGCTGAACCCCTGCAGCCACGGACCGTCCATGGGCACAGGGGCCGGGCGCCCGTGCAATGCTCACACCTTTATTGATACAAATGTACAAGGACACATCTTACAGAGGGGAGCGCGGCCCGGCACGGGGCAGGACGCCCGGGGAGGGGTTCAGGACGCCCGGGGAGGGGTGGCCCGCGGGCGTCCCAGTCCAGTGTAATGCTGTGGGTGGCCCCGGGGGTACCGGCCACCCAGAGAGGGGCTTTGTGGGGGGTGAGGGTACAAGGCCACCGCCACCACGGACAGCTACAGAGGCTATGTACAGGATAAGTTAGGCGCGTGCCGCGGGGCGGGCGGGGGGCTGTACAGGGGGACGCAGGCACCTACCCCGCAGGCTGAGCACCAGCTCCTTGATGGCGCGGGGGGCACGAGGAACCCCGCACCCCGGCTCCCCAAAAAGGCCACTTGCAGCCACGCTCGCCCCAGGTGCCGGCTGCTGCCGGAGGGAAGGGAGACACGGAGAGCGCGGGGGCCGGGGGATGAAGGGGGACACGGGCTGGCGCTCACTGCTTCTTCTCGCGAGTGGTGATGGTGACCAGCTGCTTGGCGGCCTTGGCGATGTCGTAGGCACACTGGATGACCTGCTGGGTCAGGAGCTGGTAGTCCACGGTGGCGCCGGGCTCGGGGGGGCACAGTCTTGCGGCACTCGCTCTGCAGCCGGTAGGCGCTGGCGTTGAGCAGCCGCAGGGAGCTCCGCACCGTCTCCAGTGCTGGTTTCTGTGGCAGAGCACAGGACCAGTGTCAGAACCCACGCAGAGGGGGCTGAGAGTGTCTGGTGGGGATCACCCCCACCGCAGGGACACGCCGCCCCTCCTACCTTAGGGAAGAGTGATGCCATCTCTGTCACAGCCGAGTGGATCTTCTCCGAGCAGGGCACGAAGCTGGGGCAAGTAGAAAGGGTGAGTGTAGCAGAGGACAATGGCTCCTAACCACGGGGGTTGGCAAGGCATGGCCCCATATCTCCCCCTTGGTCTGAGTGTCCAGAGGGACCCTGAGGCTGTGCCCCAGTTGTACCTGTCATGCTTGGACTCTTGTGCTGCCCGCAGCAGCTCCTGGATATTCTTGGTGACCTGTTCAGTTTTGAGGATGACATCCTCCGTGCTGGGCAGCCCAGGGTCCAGCTCCCCGTCCAGCGGGTCCAGCTCGTGGGGGAAGTCCTCATCCTTGCTCAGCTCCACATACCGCTTCCCCTCCATGCTGCAGGCACCAACCAACCGCCCTGGGTTAGTGTCAGCGCCATGTCCCTGTGTCCCCACGGACCCTGGTGCAGCCCCCAGCACCACCACGCACCTGATCAGCACCTCACCAGCCTGTGTGTTGTCGTAGTCGCTGTCGGTGCCGCTGCCGTGCCGGTCCAGCTTGCTCTGGAGAGGAGTAGAGTCAAGCCCTGCCCAGCCCCATCCTCACACAGGGTTGGGGGTCTCCCCACCCCAAGAGTTGCTCCCCCTTCCCAATACATCACCATGTGTCGGGCACCATCAGGCGGGCAGGAGAGCAGCGGGGAGGATGGAGGGAAGGGCACCGAGGAGGCAGATGGACCTTTCCGCATCTGGAGGGGGAAAAGAGGGGAAGCCCATGCTGAACAGGGTGCAGGAGGGTCTAGAGCCGACCCCGGTGACGTGCAGGGGAGGACGAGCACAGGGGACACCGCCACCCTGCATGCAGGAACATCCCGCAGCTGCCGTCCCTTGGGGAGGTCCCCGGCCTGACCCAGGGGGGTGCAGGGCGGTGGGGGGACAGGACATCCCAAAGGCCACATCCTGGGCAGGCGACAGCCACCACGTCCCATGCAGGAGCCGCCCCCGCTGCGGCCCCCTTACCCGGTACACGCTGGCCGGGATGTGCATGGAGTACAGAGCCTCGTCCTCCACCTCCTGGCGACACACGAAAGGTTACGGCCCTGCGGGGATGGGACCCAGCACCCTGTGGGGCTGGGGGGACTGCTACACCCCAAAACCCTCCCGCCCACCCCAGCACACTCACGCCGGGGCTGAAGGGCTGCAGCCGCGTCACCAGCTCCTCCACCGGCTGCCCGAAGGGTTTCAGCGCCGAGCCCGGTTCGTACATGGAGAAGGCCTGGCGATCCCGGCGGTGCGTGGGGGTCGTGCCCGGGGCGTGCCCGTGCTCAGGCCGCTCGCTGGGTGCCGGGGTTGGATGTGCAGGACCAGTCTGCTGCCGGATCTGTGCGTTCTCTGCCTGCAGCTTGTGGATCTGCAGCCGGGAGAAGGGGGAATGCATCAGCGAGGAGGGGGGTGGGTACACTGAGGAGGGGATCCCCCCGGCCCCACACCCACCTCACGCTGCAGCCGGCGCAGCTCATCACTCAGGCTGTTGTTCACCTTCATCAGTTGCTGCACCTTGGCTTCAGAGGCAGCCAGAGCCTTCTTCACCTCCAGGTACTCCTGCAGCGTGATGGGGCCATCTGACAGGTCGGAGGAGTCCATGCTCTGCAGGAAGAGGAGCTCAGCGCTAGGATTCCAGTGCCAGGGGTCTGGGTGGGGGTCCAGGCCGGGGTTTGGGCTCACCCTGGCGCGGTTGTTGCGGGAGGCGTTGCGCAGCAGCTCCTGGTCCGTGTCCTCGTCAGAGGCAACGCTGTCGTAGTCGTGCTGGTCGTCCAGGTCACTCTGGCTCCGCAGAGAGTAGTCGAGAGCGTCTGGGGGAGGGCAGGGGGGTGCTGAGCACAGGGCAGGGGGCAGTGCTCAGCCCCACCTCACTGCCCTCCGTGCCTCACCTGTGGGGCTGAGCAGACTCTTCCCTTGCTGCCGGCGCTTGGCTTCCCCGAGGATGTCGATAAGCAAGGTGGCAAACTCCCTGGCGTTGAACCTGGCCAGCTTCTGCCGGCCCTGGGGGCAGCAGGGGGGAAAAGGGGGTGAGCAGGGCTCTGGGTGCACAGTGGGGTCGCGTGGCCTAGAGGGGGCTTCACCTGGTTGCGCGTGGCCGAGTACTCGGGGTTGACGGGGAGGAAGGGGACAGCGCTGCGCTCTGTCACCAGCGTGCTGTGGTTCTGCGTGGTCAGCCAGACTGCAGGAAGGCACCTGGTGTCAGATCCCGGGGGACAAGGGCTGGACCCCCCCGGACAAGCGGGCAGCAGAGCCCAGAGCCGGCAGGACGCAGGCGCGGGCGCAGGGCCAGCCTGCTGGGGTTTGGAGCGGAGCCTGGCCAGGCTGACAGGAATCGCCTCCCCCAGCCACCCAGCAGGGCTGGGGTCCCCCCTGCACCCCCCAGCAGGACCCCACCCCGCTCTTCACCCTTTCAGGCACCAGCTCAGCACCTCCCAGCCGGTGGGAAGAGGGTTTGACACATCTGTTGGCACCCGCCCTGCCACGGCAATGGGGCAGCCCCCACCCCGCCGCCCCCCGGACCCAGGGCACCACTCCAGGCTGAGCCCCCATCCCTGGGGGATCCCGGCACCCACCTCCGGCAGCACCCCAGCCCGGCACCCAGCGGCGGCCCCTCGCGCTGAGCAAACCTCCCCGGCCGGAGGAATGAAGAAGGAGGGGCCTGCGGTCCCGGCGGACGCGTCCAGATCGGGGGGAGCGCGGGGCTCAGCCGCGGCTGCTCCTCCCCACGCCGTGCCGCCCGCCCAGCCCTGGGGGGCTGCACCCCGCACCCCCCGCTCACCCGCGTCGTTCTCCCGACGGTCCACCTCATCGTACACGTCCATGGCCAGCTCCTCGAAGAGGCGGTTGCTGAGCTGCAGCAGGACAGGGGACAGGGTCAGGCAAGATGGGAGGAGCAGGCGGGACACCCCCCAGCCCTGCCCCGGCCCCCACTCACCGCCTGCAGCTTCTTCTTGGCTGCCTTCGCCAGTTCAGAGAGGTCCAGGCTGGGGGGTATGGGGAGGGAGAAAACAAAAAGCTGGGGTTATTCCTGGCCTGTTCCCACCAAAACAGTCCCCAGCTACACCCCACCATGACAGGGACCCCCCCCCTCAGGCATTGGGGGCTTCACCAAGCAGGGCTGGCGGGCAGGCACAGGGGGATGAGGTGGCAGGGGGCGAGCGGGACCCCCCCTCCCTGAGTGCCCCCCAGGTGCCGGGCTGGGCCGAGCGGCCAGGGCTGCAGGGGGGGCCCATGCCAGCAGCATGGGGGCCCCCGGAGCCGAGAGCCGAGCGGACAATACCTCTGTGCCATGCACTTTGGGCGCACCCTGCGCTCCGGAGAAGGCAGCGGAGGGAAGAACAGGATAAAGGCGGACGTTAAACGCGCGGGCACGCCGACCCCCGCCCCCCAGGGATGCTCCAGTGACCGGGGTCCCCCCCTCAGCCCAGCGGGGACACTGGGGGGGGACATGGGACAGGGCAATGGGGCCACGGGCACCGGGCACTCACCTGTCAGCCATCTGCGGGATGATGTAGTGCCCGTTCTTGTGGTCTGCACAGAGAGAGGTGTGGTGAGCAGGACCCCGTGGTCCCTCCAGGGTAATCCCCCCACCCTGGACCCCCGTGCTCACCCGGCTTCCTGCCGCAGAGGTAGAAGGCCAGCCGGTCGGTCAGCTCGTACTGGCACTCCACCAGCCGCTCCGCCAGCTCGTGCTGGGCTGCCTGCCTGTGGGAGGGCCAGCAGGGGTGATGCCCACCCTAGGTGGGGGGTGCAGGCAGGGGTGACCCCCTTCCCTGCCCTCACCTGGCATAGTCAATGGGGGTCCGGCCGTTCACGTCGGGCGCCCCAGGGTCGGCACCGTAGACCACCAGCAGCTCTGCCTGCAGGATCTGCCCGGCCTTGGCGGCCACGTGCAGTGGTGTGGTGCCCTTCTCCTGCGGGCATGGGCAGCCTCAGAGCCACAGCCTGCATGTGGGATGGGGCTCCAGGACTCCCCCAGGCCACCTCTGGGGTCACCAAGCCCCACCAGCACTCACCGGGTGGAAGAAGTTGGCCTGGGCGCCCAGCGAGAGCAGGCGCAGGCAGGTCTCCAGGTTGCCCGTCCGCACGCTCGAGTGCAATTGCTGTGGAGGAGAGAGCTGGTAACACGGGGATCTGTCCCCACTGCCAAAGGGGGGTCCCTGAGTCCCCACCCCACCTTGCTGAGGTCCTTAGCAGTGACGCCGTCGTCATCCCGGCAGGGCAGCTTGTGGACGAAGGCCAGCATCTGGTACTTGGCACGGATGAACTCCGACTTGGTGGGGCTGGGAGTAGACAGCGGGTTTTGGGGTGAGGAGGGGGTTCCAAACCGGTGCTGACCCCCTCCCCAGAGCACGGGGGGCACTTACTGCACTTTGTCCTGGGGGTTTGCCTTCCGGCGCCCGCTCTGCACCTGCGCCGGATCCAGCAGCGAGTGCTCCCAGATGGAGTTGGCCCCATTGCTCGCCAAGGTGTGCACCATCTGCAGGGGACAGGCAGGGCCCAGTGGGCACGGGGGGTCCCGGTGTGCACCTCCCCACGTTCCAGTGTCCCCAGCACCCACCTGGAGCAGGGTGGCGGGCCAGGGGCTGTGGCGCAGGTGCTTGACGATGGAGATGTGGCGGCCCAGGCTGCGGTGCACGCTGCAGCACTCGTCGCAGATGAGCACCCCGCGGTTGATCGACGCCCAGCCAGGGTCTAGGGGTGGCATGGGGGTGTCAGAGGGTGTCCCCTCCCCATGTGGTCTCCTCCTTATCCATCCATCCAGCAGGGGGATGCGTTGCCACAGCAACCATTTCCCGTGAGATGGAGAGGGGCTCAGCCCATCACCAGGGGAAACCCACGGGTTTCCCATAGCAACCACCAGCCAAAAGGGGGCAGGGTTTGGCCCCCCCCACCATCAGGAGGGCGGCCGGTGGCAGGGATGACGCCAGCACACCCTGAGCAGGGACACCCTGGTTCGCTGCGAGGTCACTCACTCCCTGAGCCCCTGGGTGGGTGTTTGGGGGGTCCTGGACAGGGGCAGTGTGCCCCACAGTGGGTGGGCACCCCCAGTCCATGGGCTCCTTACATAGGGGTGGTCACCAGCTCTCTAGCCTCAGCACCCCAGCGCAGCCAGCACGCAGGACACCCCAGCTCCGGGGCAGGTGCCATGGCCCCCCACGCTGCCGTGCCCCTCCAGCCCTGCCGCCGGCCCCGGCCAGCCGGACTGGAGCCCTTTGTGTCCCCGCCGGGAACAAAGGACCGTTTGAGCAGCCGCGCTGGCCCCGCGCTGGCACCAGCCCCGGCACCCACGGGGGCACTGCTGGCGGCCAGGCAGCAACTCCCCACGCCTGCACCCCAAAATCAGGTCCTGCGGATGAGGGGGTCTGGGCCCGTGGTGTGGCCCTTGGGCTGCAGCTGTTAGCAGTAGCATGGGGACAACATTTGAGGACCCTCGCTGGGTCACAGCCCCCCTCCCCTGGAACGCAGCCAGGCACAGGGTGACAATGCTGAATCGTTCCCAGGTGTCCCCTCTGCCGGGCACGACAGGGGGAGTTCTGCCACACTCTGCCCAGCCCCACCCCCTCCCCTTGTTTCTGTAGGTCCTACACAAACACCACACTCTCCCACAGGAGGGGGCAGCCCCAAGCACAGAGATACGGGGCCTGGTGGGGGGGTGTCCGCACTGGCCAGCCCGATGGCCCCGAGGGGTGACAGTGACCCCACGACCTCACAGAGAGAGGAAGGCAGGCAGCAGCCAAACCTCCCCCACTTCCTTCCTCCCTGCAGGGTCCCGGACCCCTCCCCACGCATCCCCCCGAGCCCGGAGGACACCGTTTTGGGGGGCACGGCATCCTGCCATGCTGCAGTGCTCCGGGGCCGGGGTGGGGTGGCTGGGGGGAGTGGTGGCCCCCCCAGCCTGGCAGCCCCGCGCACGCAGATGGCAGCGCCTTGGCAGCCGGTGCGGCGGCATCTGTGCCTTCGCGCCCGCTGCCCACGGCCACCGCCGGGAACAGGACGCTCCGTGCGGGGGGAGCCAGCCCGCGACCCCAAACAGGGTGGCTCCAGAGTATCCCCGGGGCAACACCCCTCCCACCCTGAGACAGCTGGGATGTGGTGGGATGCGGGTGGGCATTGGGGAGCGCTGGCACAGGGACACCCCAAACGCTGGGAGGATCCTGGAGTCCAAGGGAGCTGCCAGCACCTCAGTCGCCGCACCGGGATGTGGGCTGACACCGGGAACCCCAGCACTTGGCTCCGTACTGGTGATGGCAGGGCTGGGGCCAGCCAGCATCCCTGCATGGGGCCAAGGGGGGCCGGGCAGAGGGATCAGAGCACCCCACGGGCACCCCCACGCAGGGCCAGGCAGCGCATCCCCGGCAGCGACAGCGGGTGCTCCCAGCGCTGTAGGAAACGGCCTCTGGACTTTATAACTCATTTCCTCCCATGGCTGCCAGGCGATAAGAGATTGGAATAAACTGGTTTCCATTTCCCCTGGCCGCAGCAGGGAGCCCCGGCACCGCCCCGGGAACCCCTGGCCCCCCGCTTGCCCGCCGGCACGGGGGATGCCTGGAGGCAGGGCAGCCTTTCGCCCACGCGTGCCGACAGCTCTCCTGGCAGGATCCGGCCATTGGCACGTGGCCGGAATAATTTCGGCACAGCCTTGGCCCGCGGGCAGCTTTCCGGGGCCGGCTCCGAGACCCGTTCATTCATTGCCGTGGGGCCACCTGCACCGGCCACGGGCGGGTTTGGGGTCCGGCCCTACCGCGGGCAGGGTCTGGGGGGGCAGACCCACCGTGCCGCCCACGGGTGCGTGCCCAGCGCGGGGGCTGTGGGCACCGGCACCGCCGGGGATGGGAATGGTCTTGCCAAGGCTCGGCTCTGGCTTGCAGCGCGGCGGCCGCCCGGCTCGCCCAGCCGGCACCGCCAAGCCCGGATCCGGCTGCGGTGGGTGCTGCCTGTGGGGTGCTGTGGGGTGTCCCCCATCATCCTGCCGTTCGCAGGGTCACCAGCGCTGCTGGCACCGAGCGGCGAGTCCCCAGGCTGTGCCAGCAGCCCCCGCGCTGGGGTGCGAAGGCTGTGGGTGGTGCAGGGGGGCGGTGGGGGCACGCGGGGGGCACCGGAGCGGCACGGAGAAGGGCATGCGGGGGTATCGGGGGTGTGTTTGGGGTGTATTAGGGTGTTCCAGGGGGCTAAAAGGGGGTGCGCCAACGGGGTCATGGGTTTCGTCAAGGCGTTTCATTGGGGGCACAGCAGAGGGTTCCTGGGGGGCGGACAGGGCACTCAGTGGGGGTCCCTCGGGTGTGCAGAGTGGGGTGCAGAAAGGAATAACCGGGGGGATCCTGGGGGCACCCAGGACGGTGCGAAGGGGTCTCGATGTGGGGCGCAGAAGGAGACGCAAAAGCGTTCAGGGGGGAGCAGTCCGGGGGCAAACCCCGCGGGGTACAGAGGGGGCTGCCGGGGGTGCCGGGGACGCACCGGGGGTGCCGTGGGGCGCAGAGGGAGCTCTCGGTGGCGCGGGGGACGCGCGGGGCAGGCTCCGGGGGGCGGCAGGAGGCGCGGAGGGGGCTGGCGGGGCCGTGCCGGCGCCGGTGCGGGGGGCCCTTACCTGGGGCGCTGCAGTCGGCGCACACCTCTGCCCGCGGCGCCTTCCGGGACATCCTCAGCGGCGAGGCGGGCCCGGGCCCGGGCCTCTGCGCCAGCGTGGGGCGGCGGCGGCGCCCCCGGGCCCGCCGGGGGAGCGGCGGCGGGGAAGGGGGAGGGGGCCGGGCGGCGGGGCGGGGGCGGCGGGGCCCGGGGCGGCGGGGCCGGGGGCTGCCGGCTGCTCCCAGCGCCCGGCGGCTCCGCAGGAAGCGGCGCAGGCCCGGCCCCGGCGGAGGAGGGGCCGCACCGCCCCCGCCCCGCCACCGGCAGCGCTGCCGCGGCCGCTCCGCACCGGCACCGGCACCGCCCCGCACTCGCAGCCGCACCCGAACCCGCACCCGCGCCGGCACCGCCCCGCACCGGGACACGCACCGGCGCCGCCCCCGCCCCGCACTCCGATCCGGAACCGCACACGGATTCGCACGGGCACCGGCAGCGCTCCGCACCGCACCGGCACCGCCCCCGCCCCGCACCCGCACCTGCACACGGCCCCCGGACAGCCCGCTCCCGGACCCGGGCACTTCACCTGCTGCTGGGCATCACCCCTGGCCTTTCTTTGCCCCTGCTCCCGGGCATCCCCTAGCCCTGACCCCGGTCTCCGTCCTCGTTGCTCTCCCGGTCCTATTTTCAGTCCAGGGCGCTATCCTGGTCCTGCTCCCAGCCCTTGTCCTATTTATCCCGAAGGGGTGGTACTGGTCCCATTCCTATTCCGGGTCCTGTGTCCCCCAGTCCCAGCTGTGGACACCCCCAAATTGGTTCAGTCCTGCTCTGGACATTTGTCCTGGGTCCAGCCGCAGACCTGGCTACCCCCAGTGCTCTTCCCAGCGCCACCTCTGACACTGTGCACCCCACTCCGGAGCACACCCCCTCCCCAGGACACTGGGTCCGGCCGCACTACCCCTGGGGTGCCCAGCAGTGGATTTTGGGGTTGGGTGGGGGGATTGCGGACTATTTGGGGTCTGTTCCCTACTGTGACCCTTTAAGCGCTTGGACCAAGGGGACACCCCGGTTCTACCACGGGGGCCCCACAGACAGCTGCGGGGGGCCGGAGCCCAGGGGAATGGGGCACACAGTGGGCAGGCGGGGTGACCTCACCGCGAGCTGCTGAGGAGGTGGCTCATGACGTCATGGGGCAGCGGGGTTGGCAGGGGGATGGGGGATGCGGTGCGGGGACAGGGGCGGGGGGATGCGACCACCGCCGCCGCCACGGCTGAGCAGAGAATAATGCCGGGGGGGCTCCCCCCGTGGGAGGGTGGGGAGCAGCGGGGTGGGGGGCCCAGGAGCGTGGCGCCGGCGGAGGCCGGGGCGGCCGCAGAGGCCCAGCCTTGCATTGTTCTCGGGCGGCAGCCGGAAAACGCGACGCCCGCCCGGGAGAGACGCAGGCGGAAAAGGAAACAGGGCTGGGGGCCCGTGCCTGGTGCCGCGGGGGCGGCAATCGGGGTCCCCCCACGGCCCCCGCACGGCCCCCACCTGCCGCCTTCACCCCTGCCCCATCATGTGCTCAGGCCCGCTGCCCCACGGGGGGAGCGGAGGTCAACCGGGAGGGGGAGGATCAGCCTGGGAAAGAGGGGAATTTGGGGAGGATGCTGATTGCCAGCGGGGTAACCCTTGCAGCCCCTCCGCGGGATCGGAGGACGCGGCGATGGGCTGAGCAGTGAGGGAGGGGGCCGAGGAAAGGATAGGATGAAGATGAGGAAGAAGAAGGGGGCGATGCCGGGCAGGGCAACTACAAGTCCCATGAGGCCGGGCGGTGCGGGGGGAGCCGGGGAAGCACCGGGCGGGAGGTGGCGGCCCGCCCCGCCCCGCGCACCCCCGCCCCGCGCCGCTCCGCGCCGCGCCCGCCGCGCCGCTCCAGCATGCACGGAGGATGCTCGCGTCTTGCTCGGGCAGGAAGGGGCCGGAGGGCAGGTACCCGCTGCACTACCTCGTCTGGCACAACCGCGCCCGTGACCTGGACCGGGAGCTCAGCGCCAAGCAGGTGGGGCGGCGCGGGGACACTCCCGGCACGGCCCGGCCCGGCCCGGCTCCGCTCGGCTCGGGCTGATGCAATGCTCGGGGCCGGGGTGAGGATGAGGATGGAGATGAGGGGCGCGATAGGGATGGGGTCGCTCTCCGCGCTGGCTGGGCTCTGGGGGTGTGGTGTGTGTCCCCACCTGCACCCTGGGGCTGTGCCGGCTGCCCCCGGGGCTGCCGCGGAGCGCTGGGTACCACCCGCGGGTCCCCTGCATCCTCCAGCACGCGCAGCCCCGAGCATCCCTCCGCACGTGTCCCCAGCTCTCTGCTAGGCCTCTGCAGACCCCCGACCCGCACCCCCCTTCTCAGGGTATTGCCACCCCGCTGCGGGTGCAGCCTCCAGCTCCCCACTGTCAGGCTGAGCCCCTCTGGGGGCAGGGAGACAAGGGCCCTGGTGCTGCCGAGGCGCAGTCCCCAGCTTCACACGGGGTCTTCTCAGGGTGAGGGGACCCACTTTGTCCCTCAGCCCGGGAACCTCCCAGCCGCCCGGTGATGGAGCGGGGTGTGGGTGCTTCCCCGGCGGGTTCCCAGCCTCCCTCTCCCCCGTGGCGTTGCAATTCAGGTAATTAAAACCCAACCCCGAAGACGCAGGAAACCGCAGGCGCTGGAGGGAGGCTGACGGGGAGGCTGTGCTGAGCATCCCCAGTCCCTCGGCCCAGGTCCTTAAACCCCAAGGCACCGAGGGCCGTGCTGCATGGACCCTGGTGATGCATGAAACGGGGGTCATTGTGCCGTGAAGCTCCCGCCGGGATGCAGGCGATGGCTCCCGCCACACCCGTCTCCATTGTGGGGTCCAGCCGGAGGCTGCGCCAGCATCGCCCCGCTCTCCCACCCCATGGTCAGTAGGTTTATTTCCGTGGTAATTTGGGGTCAGTTTTCCCAGGAGCTCGGCGCGGCGGAGATCAAAGCTGGGCTCGGCAGACGCGGGGAGGTGCAGGGGCTGCGAGGGGGGCTCTGACCCGCTCGTCTGCAGAGAGGCTCCAACCCCCCAGCCCGGCAAGTAGAGGGGCCCTGCCCTGGCCCCCGCTGGCATTTGTAGGGTGAGAGCCAAGCCAGCCATGTGTGCACCCCACGGAGGGGGAGCCACGGGTGCTGCGGGCCGGGCTCTGGGGCAGGTGGGGGCTTGGGGGAAGGAGGTGAGGTCCAGCCCAGACCCTCTGCTCTGTCCAGGGCATCCAGGGACACAGCTCAGCCCTTATCCCTGCCAGAGCATCCCCCAGGTGAGGGGTTGGGGCTGGTGCTGTGTGAGCTGCTGGAGGCTGGGTGTGCCCCTGCCCGGGGGCTCTGCCCTCCTGCCACCTTGGTGACCCACACAAGGCTGTGGCTCCTCGTGCTGCCCCTCCCAAGTGCAGGTGTTTGGGTTTGGATAGCATTGGGGCAGCAGAGAGCATTGCTCCTCTTAGTGTCCCCATAAAGGCTCTGTGTCTGTCACCCCCAAATTGTCATCATGAGCTCCCATCCACACTTGCCTCCACAAGGGAGCAAGGGTCAGTGGGATCCCTTGGCAGGGACATCACGAGGATGTGGCAGGCAGTGACACAGAGCCTGTTGTGCCAGGACACCCCTCACTGCTGCCTGCCCCCTCAGGCGTGACAGGGACAGCAGTGCCTGGCACCATATTCCCGTGCTGGCCCATGTCCCCCATTGCTACCCAGGAGCAGGAGCTGGGGTCCTCCAAGCCAGGGACAGCCCCAGTGGAGAGACGTGCTGTGCCACGTGCCCGGCTGGCACAGGAGGAGTGGCTGAGCTGCGGTTCTGCACTGCACCGCTGCCACCCCAAAGCCACCCCCACCCCTGTCCCCATCCCTGGTGGGTGTCACAGCCCCAGGATGGGCATCACCTGGAGGTCTGTGCTGTGGTCCCCAAGCCAGAGCCAACCCAGCACCAGGGCCCATGGCTGAGCTCTTGCTGGCAAAATCTGGGTCACACCATGTCCCCTGGGGTGGCTCCAGCACCGTGTCACCAGACTGGGGACCCTCATCCTGCCCAGCGCTGAGGCAGGGCTGCAGCTGGGGAGCCCCACTGAGCCTGCAGCCCCCGCCCCCGGCTGGGGGGCGATTGCCTTAATTAGAGTCATTTCATTAGTGCAATTAAGAAGCAGCAGTCGCCTGGAGAGCATTGGAGCGGCACGTTGACTCCTAGGGAACAGGGGGGCTGTTTTGCTCCGGTGGTGTGGGCAGACTGGGGGGTCCCCCTACCTGGTGAGTCCCTGGGGATGGCGGCCATGGGAATACCCAGCCTGGGCAGCGATGGGAACATCCCTGAGGCTGCAGGACTGCAGGACATGCCCAGAGAGAGGCAGGGATGTGCTGCAGGTGAGACCCTGGGCACCAGGGCTCCACCTCTGCCCACACCCAGACACCTCTGGCTGCCCAGTCCCGGCTGGCACCTTTGGGTCCTGCACCCCAGGTTTCTTCTCCCGGGACTGGCCTCCCCAAAACCCATTATCTGTGGGGATTGCCCCCCTGCCTCCTACCCTGGCAGCATCTGAGTGCCCCTCTCTGGGCACAAGGCTACTCCAGCTGGTTGCTGGGGGTCAGAGGGTAGCCCCTCTCACCCTGAGCCATGTCCCCAGCACTGGGTACGGGTGTGACACCGCTTCCCACACAGGGAGCAGGGCCCGTGGGTGCCGGGGGTGCCACCCGCCACCGCGCCAGGGATTCCTCAGGGCTGGCTGGGCGCCAGGCTCCGGGTTTGGCACAAACAACGGCAGCCCCAGCGACGGCTCCCCAGGGCCCCGGGGATCCTCCGAGCAGCCGCTCCGCTCCCGCAGCCGCCCGCCCCCGGCTCAGGCAGGGGAACACGTGCGCCCGCCGCAGCCCACGTCGCCCGCCGAGCTCCCGGCCCTGGCAGAGGGGGGCTGTTGGCAGCTGCTGCCTGGCAACTGGGCACAGCCCCCCTAAACCCCAGAGGTGGGGGCTTTTCTGGAGCTTGCAGCTGCATCGAGACGTGCGGAGCTCCGTGCGCTGCGCCAGGGGCATCTGTGCCCCCTGCTGCCATGCTGTGCCCCTGCTCTGTGCCCGCCTGGTGGGTGCAGATCAGCCTGGCTGTGCCGAGATGTGCTGGGTGCTGGCAGCACCACCGTGCTCTCCGTGCCCTCTCCATTGGTCTGGCAGTGGCAGCAGGGAGAGGCTTTTGAGGTGCCTCTCTTGCAGGATCTCAGGGATGGGGATGCTCTCCATCATACCTTCCAATGTTGGCTGCTTTCTGGGTCTGGGAGCTGCATGTCTGTGGGAGAGCTTTGGAGGGCAAGTTCTGGCCACACTGGTGATCCCAGAGCCTCATTCCCTCCTGGCAGGCCGACATCGAGCAGCTGGACCCCCGAGGACGCACTCCCCTGCACCTGGCCACCACGCTGGGCCACCTCGAGTGTGCCAGGGTGCTGCTGAAGCATGGCGCCGACGTGGGCAAGGAGAACCGCAGTGGATGGACAGGTGAGAGGGTGGCTTGTTGCCTCCATCCTCCTTCCAGCTGCCCTGGCACAGACACGGGCACAGGGATGGGTGTGGGCATGGACATGAGCATGGGTGTGGCCATGGACACGAGCGTGACCACAGATATGGACATGGATACAAGCACACACATGGTCATGTTCACCCTGGTGCTGCAGCTCCCAAGGCACTGCTCACATGGTGCTGCATGCCCGTGGCTCCTGTGCAGTGCCCAGCTCTGCAGTGCCGTGTGTGCCACATTGTCTGTGCCATGCTGTGCCACGGCCCTGGACATTGCCCCTCTGCCCTGCAGTCCTGCAGGAGGCCGTGAGCACCCGGGACCTGGAGCTGGTGCAGCTGGTCCTGCGCTACCGTGACTACCAGAGAGCCATCAAGCGCCTGGCCGGGATTCCTGTCCTGCTGGAGAAGCTGCGCAAGGTACCTTCCTCGGCAGGGGCTGTGGGGTGCTGTGGCCACAGGGATCCCCTGACCCCTCTGTGCTCTCCACAGGCTCAGGACTTCTACGTGGAGATGAAGTGGGAGTTCACCAGTTGGGGTGAGCTCAGGGCAGAGCGCAGCTGTGGGGGGAGCGGGAGTTTCCCGGCAGAATCCCCCATCCCCAGCATCCATCCCCATCCCTAGGTCGGGGGTCACCTGCCCCCTTGCCCCCCGACACCCCAAGCTTGCAGACCCCCATCCCGCCAAGGCATCACGTTCCCCAGGTGTGTCCCAGACCCAGCTCAGCACTGGCAGCCCACTCGGGGGTGCAGGTGGCCCCATCCCTGTCTGGGCTATCGGCATCTCTCCCCAGTGCCACTGGTATCCAAGATCTGCCCCAGCGACACCTACAAGGTGTGGAAGAGTGGCCAGAACCTGCGGGTGGACACCACACTGCTGGGCTTCGACCATATGACCTGGCAGCGGGGCAACCGCAGCTTTGTCTTTCGGGGACAAGGTGAGGTGGCACCAAGGTGTCCCCCTCACCGGGGCGTGCTGGCAGGGCAGCCAGGTGACATGGTGGGGACCGTGGTTGTCCTGACCCCATTTCCTGCAGACAGCAGTGCGGTGGTGATGGAGATTGACCATGACAGGCGGGTGGTCTACTCGGAGACGCTGGCCCTGGCCGGCCACGACCAGGAGGTGCTGCTGGCTGCTGTGCAGCCCACCGAGGAGCAGGTGATGGGGCGGCTGACAGCCCCTGTTGTCACCACCCAGCTCGACACCAAGAACATCGCCTTTGAGAGGTGGGCTGGGGTGGCACCGAGCTCAGCCCCAGGGGTGCTGACACCCCAGGCTGGCAGAGCGAGCTCATGGTGCTGTGTCACCCCAGGAACAAATCCGGGATCCTGGGCTGGAGGAGTGAGAAGACAGAAATGGTGAATGGGTATGAGGCCAAGGTGAGGGCAGGGAGCTGAGCTGCCCAGCAGGGTGTGGCCAGCTGCAGTTGTGGGGTACCCACCTCTGCCGTTCCCCCTCCCTGGCCAGGTCTATGGTGCTTCCAACGTGGAGCTGATCACACGGACACGGACTGAGCACCTCTCGGACCAGCACAAGGGCAAGAGCAAAGGTGGAGCCGGCACGGGCTGGGCGGGCAGGGCATCCCCGGCTCTGCCCTCACCCCCTCCTCTCCTGCAGGCTGTAAGACCCCCCTGCAATCCTTCCTGGGCATTGCTGAGCAGCACGTGGGGCCCAACAATGGGGTGAGTGGCTCAGGGGTTGGAGGGGGTGGCCCTTGCAGTGTGACCTCCCCTCTCACCCCGCCGGGCTGTCCCTCCGTGCAGACACTGATCACACAGACACTGAGCCATGCCAACCCCACTGCCATCACCCCCGAGGAGTACTTCAACCCCAACTTCGAGCTGGGCAACCGGGACATGGGACGGCCCATGGAGCTCACCACCAAGACACAGAAGTGAGGAGGGGAGGAGCACACAGGCACTCCCTGTGTCCCCATCCTGCTGCTGCAGAGCTCGGGTGGGGACAGGCAGGCGTCCTCAAGCCAACACCTGTCCCCGGCAGGTTCAAGGCAAAGCTGTGGCTGTGCGAGGACCACCCACTGTCCCTCTGCGAGCAGGTTGCCCCCATCATCGACCTCATGGCAATAAGCAATGCACTCTTTGCCAAACTGCGGGACTTCATCACCCTGCGCCTCCCGCCTGGCTTCCCCGTCAAGATCGGTATGGATTGGACTCTGCTGCTGACCTGGCTCGCACGGCCAGCTTCCCTCCTCGCTTTTTTTTCCCTTTTCCTGCAGAAATCCCCATCTTCCATATCCTCAATGCCCGAATAACCTTCGGCAACCTCAACGGGTGTGATGAGCCCGTCAGCTCCCTGCGGCACAGCCCCAGCAGCGAGGCACCCTCACCCAGCAGCGACACCTCCAGCGTCAGCAGCTCCAGCTCCCTCAGTATGTGGGGAGGCAGGAGGAGAAGGGGTCCCAGTGGGGCCAGGGGGTAGAGCTGGTGGGGTGGGAGTGGGTCACAGCAGGGTAAGGGACACAGGGCTGGCAGGGTGGACTAGGAGGTGGTCCCACGGGGTGCCCAGCCAGGACAGCTCCTGTGTCCCCACAGCCTCGTGCCGAGCGTGCGAGATGGACCCGGCGCTGTTCGAGGTGCCCAGGGGGTACAGCGTGGTTGGCACCCACCAGGACGCCCTGCGGGAGGATGAGGATGACCTGCTGCAGTTCGCCATCCAGCAGAGCCTGCTGGAAGCGGGCAGTGAGTATGACCAGGTGGGCACTGCCACACCCCTGCCTCCTCCTGTCCCCACGCCATCGTGATGCTGCATCCCCACCTCTCCCCCTCCCTGCATCCCACCGTGTGGGTCAGGGTTCATGCTGGGGGGGCTGGTTTTGGGGTGCCACCCTGCAAGCACCCCTCTGCCACCGCCCACAGGTGACCATTTGGGAAGCACTGACCAACAGCAAGCCGGGCACCCACCCCATGTCGCACGAGGGCCGCCGGGGAGACAGGTTGGTAAGGTCCGGCCAGCCCCCCTGGGGGGAGTGGGTGTGGGCGCCAGACCCACAGCGACCCCACTGAGCTCCTCCCGCCCCCCAGGACTCCCCAGCACACGGCGTCCCCGCGTCCCCCCGTCGCCCCGTCCCCAGGGGGAGGCAGGGGGGGGCACCCTGTTCCCCAGCTACGCGGAGCAGCTGCGGCTGGCCATGGCGCTGTCGGCGCGGGAGCAGGAGGAAGCGGAGCGCCGGACGCGCCAGGAGGAAGAGGATCTGCAGCGGATCCTGCAGCTCTCGCTGACGGAGAAGTGACCCCGCACCCCCCCTGAGCCCCTCGCCCACCCCAGGGAGGATGGGGACGCGGCCGGGGCTGTGTCTGGGGGCACAGAGGGGGAGAGGTGTGGGGGGAGCCAGGCCAAGAACTGCGGAGGGCAAAGGGGGAAGGGGGGAGCAGGATTTGACCCTGGCGGTATTGGGGTGAGGTGGGGGCACCCCACAGCAGCACGGGGATGGGGTGGGGGTTAACCCTGCACCTGGGGTGGCAGGGACCAGGGAGGGCAGCTCCACGGACTGTACCCCCTCTCCAGGACAGCCCTGCCCCCCCCAGCCGCCCTATGGGGTGCTGCTCAGCCCCTCACCCCAGGAATGCGGTGGGGGGCACATCCTGCCCCGGATGGGTGGGCTGCCAGTGGCGTGGGGTCCCAGGGTGCCTCCAGAGCCAGGGGGCTCTGCCTAGCCCTCTCTTCCCCCCCTGCCCTGGCGCTACCAAGTGCACTTACCCGGGAGCTGCTCTGCCTGCCAACAGGGGTGGGGGCTCAGCCCTGCTGTACCCCACAGCCAGCGTGGGGCTGCACAGCTGCCCCCCCCCATGGCACGGGGACTGCTGGGGCAGCTGAAGGGGTGCCTGTGACAGGCCGCCCAGTGTCACCCCCTTATCCCTGCTCGCACCCCTCCACCCTGCTCGGATGCCCCCCCTTGGCAGTGCTGCACCCCCTCTTCCCGGGCACTGACCCCGAGAGAAACCTTACGTCAAATGGTGCTAACCCCGGCCCCCTGCCCCGGCTGCTCCCCCTTTGCACACGGGGGGCCGGGGGCTGCGGGGTGGGGGGGGCTGGGCTTGCTCCCCTGGGACTTTTCATAGCCGGTGCCCCCCCCTCCACCCACCCGTGCACCCCACAGCGACATCTGGGCCAGGGCCGGGGGAGCCCGAGCAGCTCCCACCGCGGCCAACACCAATAAATGCTCTTTAATGTTTGTCTCTCTCGGCCTCCCTCTGCCTGTGCCAAGGGTCTGCAGGGTGCGGCCAGCACCCCCTGGCACAGTGGTCCCTCGTCCCCGGAACCTGCCACGCGGCCAAGGGTGGCTGAGCCCTTTATTCTAGGGGTCCAGGAGCAAAGAGCCAGTGGGGAGCACCCGCCGAGGGGCCGATGGGGCAGGGGGCGGCGAGGGGGTGATGGGGTGGGGGTGTAGCACCGTACACAGGCACATCCTGGCCGGGGCAGGATGGCAGCTCCCTGTCCCGGGAGGTGCCCAGCGTGCAGGTCTCCGTGGAGAGATGCTCGGCAGCCCCAGCCTGCGGGCACTGAAGCAGGACCCCCTCGGGGGCTGCAGTGGGGTGCCCGTGTGCCAGGGCACCCCGAGAGCAGGATGCGGCTGATGCCAGCGGAGGGGGGGTCAGGGTCCGACCCCTCTCTGCCCCCTCGGCTCCTGGGGAAAGAACACGGCTCCGGGCTTCTGCCCGATGTGGGGACTCGGCTTTAATCCCCGGGAGGCCGGGGCAGTCCTGGCCCTGCCCGTGGTCGTGGCCGTGGCCACCGCGCTAGTCCGTGCCGTTGGTGAACTGGCAAAGTTTGTTCTCCAGGTCGGAGATGCGCTTCTCCTGTGCTTGGACCGTCTCCTTCAGGGCACGGATCTCCTCCAGCACCTCCTCCAAGCCCGGCTGCTGCAGGGAGGGGGGACACAGGGTCACCGAGGAGTCTGGCCCCTGCCGCCCCACCCCAGAGCAGGGGGACAGCCCTGCTGCCAGGTCCCCATCCTCAGGACACTCACAGAGAAGTCTGAGTCGCAGGTGGAGTGGCTGCGTCGGGGGCCTGGCGGGGGTTTGCTGTCCAGGATGTTCTTCTTGACCACCTTCAGCTCCCGGTTCTTGATGGGGACGTAGCCATCCCGCAGCGAGATGAGGATGGGCTCTGCATCCTTCCCAGACAGCCACTCATCCGCCTCCAGGGCTGGCTCAGGGCCTGGCGTGTCGGGGTACAGGTCATCCTGGAAGAGGTCTGACTGCGGGAGGGAGAGAGACCACGGTGAGATGTGGGGTGTCCCACAGGTCCCCCATCTCCAGTGGGACCCCCCAGGCTCACCTTGCGTGGCACTGTCATGACGATGGGCTCGCACTTGCGCTCGTGCAGCTTGAAGAACCTGCGTGGGGCATAGGCAGTCAGGGTCCAGCTGACCCCCCTGACCTCTCTGTCTGCCCCCCAGGCCCCTTGGCTCTCACCTGGCAATCTCACACTTGCTGACATCCAGCCCACGCTTGGGCATGAAGCCCATGCCCCGCTGGGGCTCCTTGCTGCTGTAGGTGTTCAGGTAGTGCACGTAAGGCGCCTCATCTGTGATCTCGAAGTACCGGATGCTGCTGTCACCCTGTGGGGGTGGGGACAGCTGTCACGCAGCCCTTGCACCCCCAGGGACAGGGTGGTGTGGAGAATGTACCCCAGAGAGGGGAGGGTGTGTTTGTTTTTTTGTCAAACCACGGCAGAGGGTTACCTTCCCGCAGAGGTAGACGATGCTGGAATCGGCGTCGTAGAAGGGCTGCAGGACCCCATTGCTCGTGTCCATCTCTTGCAGGGCAATGGGCTCCTCAAAGTTATTCTGCGGGGCCGGAGCAGTGGTGGAGGGGTGTGAGCAGTGACCCCAAAACCCCCCACCCTGGTTAGTCACACACGTTAGCCACGGCACACTGGGGGACAGCGTTTGTTCCCTCTGGGGTACACAACCCCCTGGGCAGGCAGCTTGGCATGCCCTCCCAGCCCCCCACTCCACTCCTGTTTACCTGCATGGCTGGGTACCCCCCAGCCTGGCTGTACCCCCTTTCCCAGCCCTCCCACCCCAGCACAGCACGACACACTCGGGAACTTGGCATTTTTGGGAGGGCGATGCAGCAGCCACCCCGTCCTGGGGCAGGGGGGTTGGCAGGGGGTCTGGGGGAGCCAAGTTCCCAGGGCAGCACTCCATGCGGCCTCGTTACCGGGTCCCACAAGCCCAGCTCCCGCTGGCTCATTCTGGTAAAGCCCGTGGTAAAGATGTGTCCTTCCCGCGTGAAGATGGCCCGCACGGGCCTCAGCCCTTCGTGGGGGGCAAATCTCTCCTGGGGGGAGGGGGAGACAGTCAGCACGGGGCATGGGAAGGGGGGAAAATGGAGGGGGTCCGGATCTGTCCCCCAAAGCAGCTGTTCAGTCCTATTCCAGTGCTCCCTGAGCGCACGCGTTGCCAGAGTGTATCCCTGGCACCCGGAGCGTTCCCGGCCGGGCTGAGATCTGTGGGATTGGCGCTGGCTGGGCTGGAGCCGCCTTGTCATACCAGGTCCCAGAGGCCCAGCTGCCGCTCGCTCATCCTGCTGAAGCCCGTGGTGAAGATCTTGCCATCGGCCACGAAGATGGCGCGGATGGGGCGAGTGCCGTCGTGCGGTTTGGTTTTCTCCTGCGCCGGCGTTAGCGGGTTAAATCAAACACAGAGACGCGCGGTGCGGGGTTAGTAGGGTCAGGCAGGCACTGGGGGGACCCCGTGGTGGGATGAGGGGGACACGGCAGGGACACTCACCGCTATGATCTGCTGCTTGCGGGGGGTCGATGATGCGGACCTTCTTGTCCTTGCAGGTGGTGACCAGGAGGCTGCCATTGCGGTTCCAGCCCACGTTGTAGATGAGGTCAGTGTGCATGTCGTCCAGCGCCAGCAGCATCTCCCCCGTCCCCACGTTCCAGAGGATCACCAGGTTGTCACAGCCTGCAGAGGACCCAGGGGGCAGATGGTGTCACCCCACAGGTCTCCCGTGACCCCGGGGAGGGTGACCCGGGACCCCCTTACCTGCGCTGAGCAGGACGTTGCGGGCGGTGGGGTGCCAGGAGATGATGCTCACCCGCTTGGAGTGTCCCTCCAGTGTCACCACGGGCTCCGTGATGTTGCGCACGGGGACGTAGTCGGGGATCTGCCACACCTGGGGGGGACACGGAGAGCGGGGCGTTGGGGATCACCCCGTGTGTGAGCACTAAGCGGATGAGGGCCTCGGAGCCAATTAACCTCATCATTAATCCCAGCTCAGCCGCAGGGAGGGCGGTGAGGGGATGCCAGAAGTGCCTCCATCCCGGGGTGCATCCCCAGCACTGGGGTGCCGCTGGGCACAGGGAGGGGGGGCACAGCCAGGGTGCAGCCCCCAGCCCCCCCAGCTATTCCTGCGTGCTGAGTCGCCAGGGCGGGTATATTTAGCACAAACTGCTGCATCATGGAGCGAGCAGCCGCCGCCAGCGCGAACGCATGGCACCGGGGCTAAAAATAGGCCAGTGACACTTCACAGGCGGCGAGGGCGGGGGGATGCTCTGCATCGCTCCCCCAGCGCCTGCCACCCTCCTCCCGCCCGGGGTTCGGCCCCTCACCATGACGGTGGTGTCCTCCGAGGAGCTGGCGATGACGTTGTCATTGTGGGGACACCAGTCGATGTCCAGCACGGGTGCTGTGTGTCCGGTCACCAGCGGGTGGTTCTTGTCCACCCGTCCTGTCTGCAGCAGGGAGGGGCCGGGATGAGTCCCCTGGGAGACACCCTGCCAGGTGCCCCCCAAAACCCAGCCCAGACATCCCGTGGGGTTGCAGCACAAGTGGGGATGTGAAGGGGATCCTGGCAGTGGCCAGAGGTTTGCACCGGCCTTGAAGGGGGAAACTGAGGCACATGGGGCTCACCTGGTACAAGGCCCATAGGGACACAGTGGGGAATGATGTGACCCATGAGAGGCTGTTTTGTGTCTGCTCTGATGGCAAGGAGGGGCTGGGGACTCCCTTCCAGTCTCATTGCTCCCGTACCCCACTGAGTGCTGCACCCTGGGCATCCTGTGCCCCCAGGGAACTGGGGCTTCGGAGGAAGCAGCCAGGGGTTTCCCACATCACCTCTGCTGCCCGAGGGATGTCTCCCTTGGCATATGCCTGTTATCACCCAGGTTGTTCCTGCCCTGAGCCTCCACATGAGGATGGGGTGCTGGAGCAAAGCCAGGGGGCTCTGGGACCACAGCAGCTCCCCAAAAGCAAAACCCATCAGCATGTTCCCCATAACACATCCCAGGAGGGCTGGCCAAACCCCATCATCCTCCCCACTCACCTTGGCAAGGGGCAGGACAATGAAGGCTCCGCCGCCGCCAGACTCCACAATGATGGCCACAAACTTGGGGTTGACAGCGCAGAAAGAGCTGTCACATGTCACCTTGGAGACACGGATGTCCTCGTACATCTGGTCTGCCTTCACCGGCTGCCCAAACACGTGCCGGAACTTGCTCTGGCGCACCACGCGGCGGCTCATGGCTGGGGGGACAGAGTCAGGCCACCACCTCCCCACCCTGGCACTGCTTGGAGGGGTTTTGCTGCCTCAGCCCTCGTGCTCCGAGAGACTCCTCCTACTCTGGGCACGGCGGGAAGCCTGGGAACACTGAGGAAGTGGGATGAGGATGCGGGATGGTGCCTGATGTGGTCCTGACCCTGCAGCAGGGAGCAGGGGCAACCCTTGTGCAGGGATGTGGGGGTGCTGCAGGTGCTGGGGACTGTCAGCTGGTGGCCAGAGCCACATGACACTGGGCAGGGACATAGCCATGCCATGATGCACAGCTGTGCAATGTCCCATAGATGTGTCATGCCCCGTGGCTGTGCCATACCCTGTAGCTGTGCCATATCCCATAGCTGTGCCATGCCCTGTGGGTGGCACTGGGGTTGCCATGTGAGCTGCTAGCCGGGCTAAGGACATAAAGGTGCTAGCAGGGTGGACATAAAGGTGCCATGCACCAGGTCACAATTTGTCCCCTTGTATCCCAGCCCGCATCAGTGCCTGAGGTAGCCTGGCTCGACCCAGCACCCGGGAGGGAAGCTGTGCCTGCAGAGTTGCCTGCTGGTGGCTCACGCCTCCTTCCATGCATCTCTGTCCCGTGGCACTGATCCCTGCCACCCACTCTGCACCCCCACCCGGGTAAGGGCTGGACCTGGCACGGACACACTGCCCCACGGGCACACTGGGGTGTGAAGGAGCCCCACCGTGGCCCCAGTGGGATCTCCAGCCCTCAGCCACAGCTGAGCATGATGCCCACAGTCACCCAGCTCTCTCCCCAGCCCATGCTGCTCCTGGGACCTGCCGGGGGGGGACTGAGACACTCAGAGCCACAAAAGCCTTGCAGCTGGGGCTCTGCAGCACCCATGAGCCACTGGCTACCCCGAGCACACCTCTGCTCTCTTTTGGGTCCCCAGCCATTGCCAGGGGCCACATCCAGCCGCCAAACCACTGCTGGAGAGCCAGGCACAACTGTCCCCAGCCTGTGGGGCTGGTGCAGGCAGAGGCAGAAGATCTGCTCCTCCATGTCCCAGCCGGTGGCTTTTGAGTAGGGTATATGCAGTGCCCTGCCCAACCACATCTGCCCAGTCCCTGAGAGTCCCTGGAGTCCCCACGGCACTTCAGCATCATCCCTGGCCTGGCTGAAAGGGTTGGAACTAAGCGCTAAGGGGTCCAGAGCCTGGCTGCCAAGTCGGGCTGGACACCAGCACCGCTGGTGTCACCCCCTGGTCTCGAGCACAGTCCCCAGCCCTGGGGAGGAGCGAGGAGGCTCCGTGGGGATGCTCTCCCAGCACCTCAACCATTGCCAGCAGGAGCAGAGTCTGGGGTGTCAGCATGCAGGGAAGGAGGGAACGGCCTGGCTGTCTGGGCAGGGTGCAGGCAGGGTGTAGGGTGAAGGTGTGGTGCAGGCAGAGCTGAGCAGGGTGCAGGCAGCGTGTAGGGTGCAGGCTGGGCTGGGCTGTGCAGGTGGGCTGCAGGCAGGGTGCAGGCAGGGCTGCATGGGGTGCAGGTGTGGGGTGCAGGCAGGGCGCAGGTGGGGTGGGATGGGGTGCTGGCAGAGAGAGGCGGGGTGCAGGCGGGATACAGGCAGGATAGAGGCAGGACAGCCCCGCTCCCCGCTCCCCGGCCGTGCCATTACGTTGCCACAATTGAATCCGCAGCGACTGCTCGGGAACGACCAGAGGTCACTGTCCAAATATAGCCATCTCCGCCGGCGGGCGGCGAGGGGCCGGGGCCCGGGGGGCTCAGCCCCGCTCCCCGCGTCCCCCCGTCCCTCCCCACCGCCCCCGCCCCGCGCCCGGCTCCCACCTGCGCTCGGCGGCTGCTCCGCGCCCGGGCGCGCCCGGCTCCGCGCTGCGCCCCGCTCGGCTCCGCTCCGCCCGCTCCGGCCGCGCTCAGCCCCGCTCAGCTCCGCTCCCCGCGGCCCGGCCCGGCCCGGCTCGGCTCGGCGCGGCTCGGCTCGGCTCCGCTCCACCCGGCTCGGCTCAGCTCGGCTCAGCTCGGCTGGGCTGGGCTGGGCTGGGCTCGGCCCCGCGCGGTGCCGCTGCCGCAGAGAACAGCTGAGCCGAGCCGGGCGCCGGGGCCGGCACAGCCCCCCCGCGGCGGGCACCGGAGGGGAGGAGGGGGGGCCCGGCCCGGCCCCGCCTGCCCCCGCACCCTGCCCGGCCCCCCGCTCTGCCCGCGGGTCGGGGGCAGCCCCGGCACGGCCACCCCCGGCTCCGCCCGCCCCAAAAGCGGGGGGGCCCAGGGTGCCCGCAGCCCCCCGGTGCGGTGAGCGGGAGCCCCTCGGGCTGGGAGATGGGGGGGCAGGAGAAGCCCCCTGCGCCCTGCTGAAGTACTGGGGGAAACCAAGGGGAGCGGCAGCCCTCCACACCCCCAGGCTGCATCCCTGGGGGTCACTTCGGCACAAGCCTCTGACCCTGCGATGCGTCCCCCCACAGCCCGGGGCCAGCCCACACCACAGGGACCATGGGCTACCCCTGGGGCTCCCAACACTCACAGAACCCCATGGGGTACCCACCTCCCCCGGGAAAAAGGGGTCTGCAAGCCCACTTCAGAGCCAGCCCAGCCCTGCAGGATGGTTACAGGCACATCCAGAAATCAGATTTGGGATTTAGTGAAGCCCAGCCCTGCAGGGATGCCCTGGCCCAAGGGGATTAAGGGATTTTAGGGCTCAGGGACCAGAGGGAGGGGAGCGGTGGTTCCTGGAAAGGCAGCAAAGCCCTGGACCCTACAAGGGCACCGTGTGAAGCTGGATGAGCATTGGCTGAGCGGGCAGGAGGGGGCAGCTGGCAAAAAGGCAGGGAAGAGGTGACATCCTTGTTTGCCAAGCCAAAGGGGTGGCAGGGAGGGGGCTGCAGAGGCACCCCTGCTTGCCCTGTCCTACCATGGCCCTGGCTCACTCTGTGTTTGGGGATGGAGCCAGTGCCATATCCCACGTCCTCAACTCCAACACACATCCCCAGCAAGTGAAGAAGAGGCCCTGGGAAGCCTTTCTCCAGATGGTGCTGGGGGGAGCAGGAAGGGATGGGACACCCCAGAGACACTGCCAGACCCACGGTGACAGTCCTGCACCCCTGGCCCACACCCTGGTGCCCACTCAACTCTAGCCAGATGGGAAGCTCCTGCATGGATGGTGAGGCTGCACCCAGGGAATTTGGCTTTCTCCATAGCCCCTTGCTCACTGAGCAACTGAGACCCCTGCATGGCTCTTTTTGCCACAACAGAGCAAAACCCAAACCTGAGACAGGCTGTCCAGCGTCCATCTAAAACCTGACATCCCCCTTGGAGCTTAAACCCCCAGGACCCTCCTCACAGCTCCTGTATCTGCACTGCTCCATCACTTGGGACAGGATGGGGCCACCCACCCTTCTGGTAGGAGATGTGAGTGAACAACCCCACTCCAGCTTCCCAGATCCCCACTGCCACCCCATGCTCTGAGAGCAGCACTCCTCACCCCCAGCCCCGATCCCAAAGAGGCCACATACCCTTGTCATCTTCAAAATAAACCTTTTATTCATTCAGTAACAAGAACATTGAATCTGCACATCAGTGCACAAGTTCACATTTAAAAACAGCTGAGCACATCGGTCATAAAGTCTTTAAGGGGAAAGGGGACGATCCCAGCCACCAAGGAAGATCCAGGAGGGGCAGACAGAAGTGCTCCCCTCCCTGGTTTGCAACCCCACCACCAGCTGCTCGGCCCTGGACAATCCCTACAAACCAGCACGGACGTCACATCTCCATGAAGGAAAATAAAAGGCACTGGCACCTTCTCTCGTGCCAACAGAGATGTCTGCAGCGCAGGCGGGCTGTTAGCACCTCTGGCAGCACCACTGGACAGGCGCCGAGCCCTGCACCAGCCCAGACCCTCCTGCGCCAGGCCAGCACCTGCCTCTGCCCCACACTTGGGGGTTCCTCCCTTAGGGAGAAGTCGGGGGGTTTGCGTGGAGCCAGGACCAGATTAAGGCAGGACGCACCGCGCGGGGAGCAGCGACCTGCGGTGGGTATGGCTTCCTCCTGCCAGAGGGCTGCGAGGCTCCTGGAGCCCCCGGCAGCTGCAGTGCCCCTGCGGCCACGGATTCCCAGCTCGCTCCTCCCAGGAGGTCCCCGGAGCAGCCAGAGGTGGGGAGGGATCCCTTCCACCAGGCCTTTGCTGGCAGAGGGACACGGAGCTAATCCCTGCTCCGTTTAGACATCCAAGTGACCCAGAAGCGGCGTCACCTCCTGCCACCCGCTGGGACCGTGTCCCCGGGAAAAGGGCCGAGAGGGGAGAGATCTGTACATGTCACAACTTCTCAAGCAGACCGGACACCACGCTCACACCCACACCCACACACACCACCGAGTGCAACAGAACGCAGTGTAGAACCAGTTTCGCGCGCACACAGTCCGTTTGTGCAAGGCTCACACGTTACAGTACGGCCGGGACGGGGCAGCGATGGCTGGGATATTGTACAGGAGTCAATGTAAACAATAAAGCGTCCTCTGAGAGGCTTCGCCAGAGACCAAAGAACAGTTGCTTTGTACAAAAATGCCCTTAAAACAACACGTTTCTCCCAAACCCCCTCTATCCGCGAGGCTTGTCAGCTGCTGAGCACCCCGGAGGTGCTGCTGCTCTCCGTGGTGCTCAGCGGGTCACAAGAAGCTCTCGTGGGGTGGCCACGGGAACCAGGAGAGAGTCATCACCCTCTCATGAGCCACCAGCATGGAGAAGGGACAATCATCCCCAGCGGAGACCTCTGATGCCAGGGGCTTGGTGGCTTCATTGCCCAGACATGGGTCAAAGACGTCCAGGTCCCTCCAGTCTGTCCCCTTCCTGCTATCCTGCTCAGAGCCTCCAGACCTCCAAGGCCTTCATCACTCTTGCAAGAGAACATTTCCTGACTCCCTCTGCCTGCCCACAGCCTTCTAAGAGAAAATCCAGTTGTGCTGGGCCAGAGCTTAGGACAAGGGGACAGCAAAGCACCTCCCTGCAGGGGCCTCTGCCCCTTCACTGCTCTCCCCAGCTGAAGCACCCAGAGAGCAGAGTATTGGAAGGAAGCAGCATTTCTGGTCTGCATGGAAGACCCTTTCCAGAGGGCCTTTCTCCTGAGATCAAGTTGGGCAAAGAAACCCAATCCTCTTCCTCCTCCTGCTGCCTTCCCAAGGGAAAAAATTCTACACAGGGCTTTTTCCTCCCCAGCAGATCCTTGTCACCAGGATATGCTGCCAGCCAAGCATGCAACCTCCAATGGAAGGCAGGCTGGTGGCAACCACTCCCTTCCACCCGTGGAGGGGCAGGCAGGAATATCCTTACAGCCAGAACGGTGGGCAGTGGGGCCTGGTGAAGTCTGGGGGGGAGCTGAGGACTGAACCTGTCCTTCTCAAGATGACATGAGCCTCTTGGCCTTTCTGCAGTGTCTGCCCGGCTCCGGAGCCAGCTGGAGTGGGCTAGGAGAAGCCACATGTCTTTCAGTGTCCAAAGAAGTATCTGGCCTCCTGGGCCAGGGGCTTGGGTGACTTCTAGTGACTGAAATGGCCTGGGATGATGTGCTGCTTGACCCGGGACAGGGCTGTGCTCCAGCACGGGTGACAACCCCCTGCCAGCCGTCAGGAAAGGGAGGGACAGTGCTCGTGGCTGCTGGAACACAGACAGACTCACAGACCTGTGCCCAGGCTGCAAGGCAGCACAGGAGGACCCCTGGGAGCTACAGGAGGGCAGCAAGGTGGAATTACCTTGCCAACTGCTAGGCTATTCTCTGCCACCAGCTCTGGGCAAACTGGGGGGTCACAGACATCCCTTCCCCAGGGCAGGCACATGCTGCTTCCCAATACTCCAGAGCACTCCAGTGCTGTGCACTCCTCTCCAGCTCAAGGGGAGTTTGTCCCATCGGAGCCTGCAAGGCTCTGCAGCTTCAGGGCTGCTTTCTAGGCATGGCCTTGGCTGCTGTTCCTCCCACACCATGTCCTCTCCTCGTTGGGCTTCAGCAGCCTGAGCCATTCTGCATCTTCTCTTTGCTCTGCTCCTCCCCAGAGGGCAGGTCTGGGCCCCAGCCAAGCACCAGCTCGGACAGGACCTGCCATGAGACTGGACAGGACCCAGAGCTCCCCTTGGCCTTCCTCTCCACTCCTACAGCACAGGGACAACTTGCTGATGCACTCAGACAGAAATGAGGAGCTTCGATTTAGCCGAACTGCTCAGAAACCACAAAATAATTTGCTGAAATTTGGAGCAGACCCTTCAAGCACAGCTTCTCTGGGGAAGCAAGAACCAGCAGAATGGCTTTCCATGTCCAACTGGCACTTCTGGAACCCAGCTTCAAGCAGGAAGGAGATGGGCAGACACACAGTGCCCTTCCCACAGTGGGGTGAGGGGGGTTCACCCAGGACTGGAGGAAAAGGGACACATTTGGCATCGAGGCTCACTTTTGGAAAGGGAAGACAGCTTATAATGTCAAATCCACTCCCGTGTCTGTGCAGATCACAAAGAACAGCACTGAGTTTGAGTCAGGTGGGTTTGTTTTCCAGTTTACAGAATGCAGTCTTGCCCTTTTTAAAAAAAAAAAAAACCAAACACATAGAAAAGACCAAAAAAAAAACCATATAAATATCATATATACAATTTAGGCAAAAATTTAAAATAAAAAAAAAAAAAAGAAGAAAAAGAAAAAACTTCCAGAAAAGATTTTCCCTCTGGGTCCAGAGTTAGGAGTGACAGCAGAGAGGACAAAGCTTTGCATTAAGGGCAGTATGTCATGTAACAAAAACAGCTCAAGGTTTGGGAGCAACCAGAAACACCTGTGAGAGTGGCAGGGGGGAGAGGGAAACTCAGGCAGCACGAGAACAGCTTTGGGGCAGAGGGCAGGCAGTAGGAGGAGGGCAGAGAACAGATGATATGGCCATGAACTTGGAAGGCCCACAGCAGTATTCAAGTAATGGGAGGGTTAAAACCCTAAGGAGGCGTTTGTTTTAAAAGAACACTGGCTTTGGGGGTAGAGGAGAATGTGGCAGCTCCTGGAGGAGCTCTGCCCCATCTCAGCACAGAGCAGAGAGCTCTGTGTGCCCTGTGGCAGGGGGGAGAGCTGGTCTTGGTGCTGCCCAGGGTTATTGGAGCCTATCCATTGGGAGGATTTATCCCTGTGTGCTCCTTTTGGGGAAGCACCAGCTGAACCGAGCCTGGGGGGGGTTGTCCTGAAGCAGCTTTGTGAGGGATCTGCCAGCATGGTGGAGTTCCAGTTTGCAGAAATAAAAGGCCAAACAAAAGGACCTTGGCACAACCTTCACATTTACAGGGGCTCTCACCCCACCGACTGCCCAGCACCATTTGAAGGCATGGGGAAAATTCAAGTTAGGAACTAGGATCTGGTTGTAAGCAAAACTCCACCTTGCCAAAGCAAGCCAACATCAATTTTCTCATTATAAAAGTGTTCTTTTAAAACAAACTAACAAAACAAAACAAAAAAAAAGAACATTTGAGGTTATCCCAGTTAAAAAACTTAAAAAAACCCAAACAGTCCTGCAGTCAGAGTCACACACAGAAGAACCAACCCACACCTACATGCGCCAGGAACAGTAAAATGACAATATATATAAAATTAACCAATAAAGTGCATGTTCCTTATATTACACCTGCCCCTTGCGTGAAAGCAACACCATGGGTTCTGGGTAAGAAATCACAGCCAAGGGCCCAGGATCACATCGTGTTGTAGAGGGGATTGGTTGTCCGCTTTTTGTCATTGGTCTTTTTGAGCCTCCTCAGAGGGTGAGTTCTCCCATGCTGCTGCCGTGGGGCGACAGCCAGAGCTTGAGCTGGAGACAAGGAGTCCAGGAGCTGCACCTGGAGCAGCGGAGGGCCCTCCTCGGAGCTAGTCCACGTCGGATCTGTGCTGGAACACAAACTCTGCTGGCTGGAGCTGCACTCTTTGGCATACTGAGCCAGCGGCCTCTCCACCGGCTTGCTCTGGGCAATGCACTCGGCTGTTCTGAGCTGCTCCACAAAATGCCTGGTGGGCTCTGGGGAGGAGAGGCGATGCTTCCCACACGTGCTCTCCAAGCCCCTCTCAAACCTCCCCCCACAAAAGCCTCGACCGAGGGCAACGCAGGTAAGAAGCACCGGGTTGGCATCGGAAGAGGCTGACTCCCTCTCGCGTAAGTCGTCCTTGGAGAGGTCCAGGCAGTCCAGTTTGGCCAGGGATGCCGAGCGCTTCATGTGGGAAGGTGGGGTGAGCCCTGCATGCCGGATCCGAGCCTCTATTTCCTTCGCCCGCTGCTTGACCAGCCCGGGGCTGCTGGAGCGCTCCTCCACGCTGCGGCTGCTGGAGCTGTGCGGGAGGCTGTAACACAGGAACGAGATGTCCAGAAGGTCCATGTTTTCGGCATGCTGGCTGGTGAAATCCTCGCTGCTCAGCTGCCTCGAGATGCCTGCACCACTACCCCCGCAGAGAGGTTTGGGACTGTCCCTGAAGGGGAGAGTCACGTCTCCCTCGGTGCCGCACGGTGTGACCGGCTCATCGTCTGTACCCGTGCTCTGCTCGGTGACACCTTCCAGGTGAATGACGTAGGGGTAAGGAGAGCGCTCGAGGCTGGCTGAAGGTGGACTGGTCACCTGGGCAGAGGGAGGAGCAGCACCGAGGTGAGCAGGTGACCCACTGCCCACGGTGAAGGTGGCCTGCTTGCGTACCGCGTGCTCTGGCGGTGAGGGATCTGCCAGAGCCTTCTCCAAGCACACCGAGGGGTTCAAGTTTTCATCTAAAGACGGGGTGGCCACGGCCAGCCCGCCCTGCTCACAGCTTGTATTGGGGTGCTGCTCTGCAGGCTTCACCGTGAGGGTGTACTCAATGATTTCGATCCTCTTTGGGAGGAGGGAGGGCAAGGATGGCTCCTCAGTCCCGTCAAACGAGACCACTGTCCTGCGCTCTTGTGCCACTCCCTCCTGCCCCGGGCTGGGCTCTGTGGGCAGCGACTCTTGGGCAGCAGGGCCGAGGGGTGCAGGCAGTGGCTCCTCAGCACCCAGACCCTGAGCCTTGTCACCCTCCAGAGCCAGCTCCAGGGGTGGCTCCTCGCTCTTCCCCCGTGGCAGGAGCTCGGCAGCAGGAGAGTCGTTCCTGGAGTTCTTGCGGGTGGGTAAAGTGCAGGCTGGGGCTGTGTGCTGGTGCTCCTGCTCCTGCCTCAGGCGCTCCTCGAACTCCAGTGTGGCTCGCCGGACCGAGCCAGGGCACCACTTGGGCTCAGGGTTGATGGAGCCACGAGGCTCTTGCTGCTCCCCCCAGAGCTGCTTTCCCCCAGGTCTGATTTACCAGAAGACAGCTGCAGACATGGGGCTTCTTCCTGCTCAGCTGGCAGAGGGTCCTTCTCCTTTTCCTGGTGTCCAGCACAGGCTCCTTCACTCTGTTCCAACTTTTCTGATGCCCAAATAACCTCCACTGGCAGGTCATGCACCGTGTTCCTCTTTGGTGTCTGGCTGAGGTTGGCTGAACCCTCTTTCTGCTGGGCAGGTCCTGCTCCCTGGTTGATTGACTCAATCTCTGTGATAATTTCCTTCACAGAAATGGCATTTTCTGAGTGGGATCTTGTGAGATGACCTGCACCAGGCAGCTCAGGGACCTCCTGCAACACACAAACAGGAGAATTACAAAGTGGATCAGCTGTGCTGACACAGAGCAAACAGCAGTAGCTTAGAGAAAACAGGGGTGCACATCCCCAAAGGAACAAAAAGGCATGTGGCAGTGTGTGGAGAGAGATCATAAGCGCAGTGATCACTAATGTACATTTTTTTAGTGTCTGTGGGATTGAATTTAACATACTCCATGCTGGATTTTCACTTAGACTAAGATACAAGGACCGTAATTGCCACAAACACCAAGGAAAATGTAGCTTTTGTTTTAAAAATGAAGCAAAGTCCAGTTACAAAAAGAAACCTAATATTGCTAATTTGCTGTTTTGAACTGAAAACATGACAAATTCTGCTCACGTACAGAGCAAACAGAAGTACAGCAAAAAGAATGACCAAGCATTGAAATGCTCTGGTTTCCCAGAGGAAAATGGTCAGGGAGGCTCCCAATCCCCACAGACACTTTGTGCCAAATCACAGGAGAGAGCATTGGCCTATTATATTTGGAAGAGCCTTATTGCCTCACATGGAGATGGAAAAGATTCAAGCAATGCAGGATGGAATTTAAATAAGAGAAGCTCCCAGAAAATGATGGCCCCGGACATCATCAATCCCTGTGAGCGTCCTGGAGGCTGAAAAGCAATTATGGGAAAAAGGTACCTAAATTTAGAGGTTACTAAATTTTGTCAAGACCATCTCTCTCCCCAGGAGAAGTGAGCCATGACCTGCCCAATCCCATCAGTCCAGACCTGGACAGGTTAATTTCTTCCTCCAGCAGTGGAAGCTCTACACCTGCCTTGATTTACTACCCCAAATGCTGGTCCTTCCCAACCAGGGAAAAGGGCCAGTTTTGCCCCATTTTTTTGGTGGATTTCTCAAGTCAGATAAATATCCATGCAGATTTGGGATTCTGGCTGGGCTCAGGATCTGGCTACATTAGTGGGTCAAGTCCCACCTTTCTGCTCTCCTGATGCAGAACTCAGAAATAAGTTTCTCATGAGAACAGCACAGCAGGTCAGGTCAAGGCCAGTTCATTGGCCCTGCCAATGCCAGCAAACTGATGTTTAAGGAAAAAGTGCAGAAAAGGGCAAGGATCTAAAAGTGAAGGAAGGGGGAAGAATCTAGCAATCCCTCCCCAAACACCCTGTCCAGTGAAAGCAGGGTTAGAAAATCCCATCCACAGCCACCCCACAGCAGAAAGCAGCCCACAGATAGGGTCGAGCAGCAGTTCCTAAAAAACCTGAGCAAGTTATTTTAACCTTTTGTTGCTCTTCATCTGTGGAAGAGTCATCTGATGCCTGAGGAGAGTTTCCAGGGCTGTTCCTTCGAGCATCTGCACCCCCATCTGCAGCAGGCTGCACTTCCAGCATGGGCACCCTGGAGACCCCATTCCTCCCAGTCCCTTGCTCCTCTGGCCTGGAATGGGAGCAGGTGCGTGATCGGCTCTCCTGGGAAAGCTCCACGAATTTCTCCAAAGCGCTGAAGAAATCAATCCTGTCTGTGCTGAGGTCTGTCACTTCGGGCTGAGGGTTCTGTTGGAGGCTTGGGGAATTTTGGTTTGGGGACTGGGGGAAGTCTTTTAAGCATGAAGTGAATTCTTCCATGGGAACCAAGTGCACGTTCATATCAGGCTTAAGGGCATCTTTTTCCAGATCGTCCACTGTGAGATCAGGAAACTCCGTTATTTCCAAGGGGTGCTGGAGCTGCATTAAGGCCTCAGAAGCATGGCAGTTGTCAGGGGGGACAGAGTCTACACAACACCCCGCCGTACAGCCATTGATATTGTTCAGGTTCAGCTTGTCCTCCATCTGCTCAGCGTGGAAGTCTCTGCAAGTAAACTCTAAGTGGATCCTTCTCTCCTTCACACACATATCCTCGATCATGTTTGCATCCTCTGGGAGCTGCTGCTCCCTGTCCAGCTCAGCTGAGTAGATGGGAGACATGGGCTGCTGGTTGTCGTTGGTCTTGGCCTCTGAGATCTGGTCAGCTGAGGTGGTGATCTCCTTCTTGTTCAGCTCCAGCCCAGCCTTGCAGATGGGCTCGTGGTGATCTGACAGGTCGCTGTCCGAGTGTGAGCGCCACAGTTTGTTGTGCCGCTGTTTGCTGCGGGGAAGGAGAGTGAAGGAAAACAGTGAGTAATTTCCACATACCAGAGCCAGATCTACCTTGTAAGAGGACACAACCTACAACAAAAACTGTGCCAAATGCTGGAGTCACTGACCACAACTGCAGCTTCACCTGAACAGTCCAGGGTCAAACCTGCTGCTGGGAAAGCTGATTCAGTAACGAGCCACTTTCCAGGAGCTAAATCCCATGGCACCATTCTGCTCTGCACACCCCTCCCTATTCCCCAGCAGTATCAGTTCACTCAAAAAATGCAATGTTTAACTGACTACAGAATTTGGTCCTTTCTCAGCCAGCACTTCTCCATTTGCTAGCAGGTGAGCAGTGACCAGAAGAGAGAGAACCCCTCGTGCTGGACACAAGCAGGTGGTGGGCACTGAAAAAAGTCCAACTTCCCTCATGGTTCCTTCTCTGAGAAGCTTCAGTCATCAATAACTGGCTCTGGCAACCAAGCGGTAGGGTGGGATGAGTAGAAGTGGGTGTGTGCAAAAACACACAAGACATCCTCAACAGTAAACAAACAGCCCAAATCACCACCCACCTTCCACAGGAAGGAAGCTCAGAACTCCTCCAGCTCCTGGAAAGCCCCTTTAGGAAGGTCTAAGCCATCAAAAGGCCAAGCAACTGCCAGTGGCATTGCATCACCTTCCTCATCTGAGCCTGCCAAAAACCCCAAGCCATGCACCTGGGCTTACAGAGAGCACCCGGAGGCAACTTCTTGCCATGAAATCCCAGAGCTAGCCCAGGCTGCCAAGGTTTGCCAAGTGGCCACAGCCACAGGGATGTCTTTCCACCCACTGCCCCTAGGAGGAACACAGAAACCGCAGAAACCTCCTTGGAGCTGCAGGAGACCTTGCAAAACCCCTCCAGTACCTTGCTAGCATAAGCAGGCGCTCCCAGACACATCCAGTGGCCACAGTAAGTTAATTAACAGATGGTATTGAGCTAATTACCATGTGCCAGTTCAGTTGTGGGTGCCCAAGAGCTAAGGAAAAGAATCCATTGCAGATTTAGCTTTCCAACCCTCTAATCAGTGACAGCCTTCACATGTGACACAGACAGAATCAGGAGAGGAGGGTCAAGATCAGAGGCCAAAGACACTGTCCTGGGGTGCATGTGCTCTGTCTCCAATGGGTTCTGGAGCAGTTTGACAGTGGCAGCAGAAACAGGCTGGTCCCTGAGGCAGGTTCTTGCTTGGGTTCTGCATGGGATGTCACCTGACATCTCTGCTCATATAACCTGGGGAGCTGCTGATGTTTTCTGAGGGCACTTCAGTGCTCAAATCCAGTTCCTTTGCTGCACATCTGATTTTGAAAGTGAAAACCACACTCCTGTGTGAGGAACTGGCAGAGATTTGAGGAGCAAAACACATGTCAAACACCACAGGCAGGGGTGTGCTGTGCTAACTTCCAATCTCACACCTCCCCAGTCTTACAACCTGCATGAGGTGCTTGAAGCAGGGTCAGAGAACAGGAGCCCATGTCCCTTCCCAGAGCCCAGCAGTCATCTCTTGACCTTCCTGGGCAACATTCCTGGTGCTTGTGCCCACACCAGCTTTGGACCAGGAGCCCCCCACACCTCCCACCAGCTCTCCAGGCTCGGGTATAAAACTGCTGTTGATTCACAAGCTGCACAAGGCACAGGAGATCCCAAACACTGCTTTCCTGTAACTTACCTATAACTAATAACAGAAACAGGCCTGGCTCAGCCTTGCTGTGTTTATCAGCAGAGGGAGGGGACAGTTTAACTAACCCCAGGAAGTATGACAGTCCCAAAGAGCAAAACACACTTGTTGTTGTGACTAAAAGCAGGCAGGGGGTTTTCATTTTACAGCTGGAAAACATATCCCAGTTGCTATAACCCCAGCACAAAACCGTAACTAGATAGTGTGAGCACATGGCTGCCCTCACATACCTTCCCCCTGAAATTGGAGCAGTCACATGAGTGTCAATCTGTTGGTTTTTTTGGTTTTTTTTTTTTTTTTTTAACCTGTCCTGGAATACTGCAGCAATAAACAAGGCGGCCAGAGACCAAAGCTGAATAACACACAGAAAGAGGGGAAAAAAAGCAGTTTGGAGCTGAGAGGGGAAGTAAATTAAGAGGGACAATTTCTGCAGCATAGAGGGGCCATTCCTTGCTTCAGGGAAGCTTCATTTACTGCAGGATTTTTCATCCTACACAGATGTAACGCACTGCTCTTGCATTTTTTAAAGCCTCACAAGTAATCCTGTTTGTGCCTTTGTACAGGGACTTGCAGAGTAGGTCAGAAGCAGGGCTGTGCTTCAGTGGAAGGAAAGCCACAATGCCTATAAACAGCATCAGCAAGAAAAATACACCTCCAAAAAATAAATCACTAAAAGACAGGCAAAAATAATCCTTAACCAAAATGTTTGTACAGGGAGGCTTTGCAGGCATGTCACCAACTACCAGACTGGCAGATTACCCAAACCAACTGCAGGGCTGAGGGCTTGAAGATGTGAGATACCAGCTGCTCCCACACCAGGGCTCCTCACAGGTGTTCACCAACCTATTGGTGCGTTTTTCACACCTAAAAAGCTTCTTTTTCTCCATCCAATCTACCCCAGTGAGACCTAATTTCCCAGTCTGCTGAATGCACACCACACTGGTCAGGTCATCTCCAGCCCAGAGTTAAGCACTGACCTTTACTAACTGGTGCCAGCAGCATGTTTGGTGTCACATGAGGCACCCAAGGCAGGTGTCTCAAAGGGTTTCTGTCCAGTAGAGCACTATTTTTTAAAATTATCTATTCCATGTGATCTGTCCTGAGACTTGATACTACTTGGCTGATTTTTAGAGAGAAAGAGAGTTATTATGGCAGGCAGGGTTTGGGGAACAGGGGGGAGAGGAAGGCAGGCACAGGAAGAGGTAGAGGATGAAGATCCTGTGGGTGCACCTGGTCAGGGAAGAAGTTGGGAGGAGCCCCAAGGTTGCTTATCTGTGCAGAGAGGGCAAGAGGAAGCACTCTCCAGTGACAGGGGAGCTTCCACCAAGGGTTTGGTGTAAAAATTTGGAATCCAAACCTGGCCCAGCAACAAACACAGTCAAGATGCTGGGAACAGGTGGAGAGCAGAGGAGGAAGGATAAGTTATTAGTATAAAAGGGAAGGAAGGTCTTTGCAAGTGAATAGAACAGACATGAAGGGACAAAATCAAGCAGGGGACAGAGGAAAGCAGTGTGCACTAAAGAGAGCACGAGTGCCTGAGCTGCTATAAATAGCAGTATATAAGACAACAGTTGGACTCGATCATCTTAAAGCTCTTTTCCAACCTAAATGATTCTACAACAAGCAGGCACCTCCCAATAGCACCGAGCAGCTTTGAAATTTACTATTTACTTTGGTCCAAACATGCTAAGAGCCACCTCCTGTGGCAGGAGGCTCAGATTGGGTAACTGCTTGCTGCAGATCTGCTCCCAGGCAAAGCACACCAGAATCCCAAACAAAATACCATAATCTGGCAAAACAGAGTATCACTACCTCCTTCCTGCGGATCACGTGAAGACATTGCTTAATGCAGCTCAGAAACATGCAATATTTATGTCTTTTTTCTAGTCAGGTGATAGGCTTGGGATTACAACACACTTGCCCATACCCAGGCCCAGCTCCAGACCAGCCTCAGGATTCCAGGCAGGAATAAACACCACTGTTGCAATACACAGAACATCCTGTCCCCTCCCCTCACACCAACACTTACCAAAGGGATCTAAATAAAACCAGACCAGCTGCTGAGGAGGGGCATGTTCAACAGGGAACTGTGAGGAGACAAAGCGAGTTCCCTGCCAAGTGATGTTATAAGCAACAGGGACATCATTTATCTCTGCTGGAGCCTGCATATCTCTGAATGCTGCACTTCATGGGATGCTGCTTTCCAAAAACCACACATCCTAGAAGTCAAACAGCCTCCTGAAAGCTCCTTGTTACACCTGTTTTCCCAGGCTCAGCTGAGATAACCCAGGAAAACAGAGCGCTACCTTTCCTAAGATCCCAAGCTTATATAAACACAGTGATACAAGCTCTGCCTAAAGAATGGAATCAACCACTGAAGTGTTACGCCTTAACATGGATCATCAGGATCATTCCTTCCACTCACCTGGCCAGCAGGATCCCTTGGTACTCCTCCAGCTGCCGCATGAAGCTGGGGTTGGGCTTGGTGACGGTGCGCCGTTCCTTCACGTAGTCGTAAGCCCTGTCCAGATTCCAGCCGTACTCCTTCATGGCATAAGCAATCACAGTGGATGCTGAGCGGCTCACTCCCATCTTGCAGTGCACCAGGCACTTGGAACCATTTTTTCTGAAGTGGGAGAAAGAACAAAAGAGGATCATTAAACAGGGAATATCTGAGAAGCTTAAGAAAAAAGCAACTTCTCTACCAGAGTATTATCAAACGTATTTTCAACACTGTGGCCACAGCTGGAGTTTGGGATGTGATCTGATAATCCAATTTACAAACTGGAGCAAGACACACAAAGAAACTGAAGAACAAGGTCTTATTAATATTCTTAACAGATTTTGTTACCACAGCTCTTCTGAAGCTGTTATTGCAAAGCAGGCAAACACAGAGACATGGAAACCTCAGAGGACTAATATGCCACCCTTGAGCTCAGCCCAAATGGCCCACTGGTGTCAAGCAGTACTCCAAGTAAAAACAGAACCTGTACCACAAATGTGGTGTCACAGTTTAGAAACAAATCCCTGGATGATACTGAGTTCAGGGGAGCCTCTAGCACAGAGGTGTTTTTATACTGCATACCACAAAATGAAAATGCTCTGAAGTGTGGTAGACAAGGAAGAAAAGCAGTTAAGAAAATCAGCAGGAAAATAGAAAATGCTTAGTATATATCTTCTAAATGTGTGTGTTGTGCTTTCGGAAAAGACTTACTTTGCCTTGGAGATGAATTTGTAGGTATCATTCCAGTAAGCCAGAAGATCTGTAGCTTCTTCATCATAAACCCGAATATTGTGGTACTCAAAGAGCCCAGGGAAGAAGTTATCTATTTCTCTAGTCACATTCAAAATATACCGTACCCTGCATGGAAACAGCAGAGAGAAACACAGCCAGTTCAGAGATGTCCTGCTGCTACACTGCAGCCTTGCCTTGCTTTGCCAAGGGCATTTGGAAGTGCAGTCTTGAACAAAATGCCTGGGAAACCAGGAATTAATGTAAGGAAGCAGCAGCTAACACAGACAATAGGTTTGGCTGGGCAGTTTAGAGCCTGATAACAGGGATCCATGGATAGAAACCGCCTCTGCATTATGTCAGGTCACACTGCCCACCACCTCTATTCTACTTGTCAGCAACACTTGTGCTACAGGAGCTCCTGCAATTAGTGTTTGCACACTTTCTCAAAGCCCCTCTGTGACTCTCTCCTCCTGCTGCACCAAAATCACAGGAAGATGGAAGACTAAGTCCCCAAGTAAAACCAGAGCTAAACAAATCCATGAAGTAACTACAGAGAGATGTAACAGACAATAAACCACTGGGGAGGATTTATTTCTTATCCCTAAATTTTCTGGAAAGGAAACTGCTAGAGAAAGCATGTAGTATTTATGTACACTGCACTCAGTATTTTTAGCCCTGAGGGTTACTCATAAGATGCTTATGAAATGCACTCGTGCTGGGATATCAGGCAGAACAAGGGCATTGCAAGGGAGTGACGTCCCTTTTCCCAAGCAGGTATGAGATCACTGGCAATCAAGTAGGACCTGTTGGACTCAAGGAAACCACAGCAGACCCTGAGCTCAACAAGAAGAGTCAATTTTGCCAGGCTGAATTTCTGAGGTACAGACATACACTATCAATTCAGCGGCGTGATCAGTTTTTTCCACTGGATTGGCACAAATAAGCCAAACCCATGAATAATTATTTAATTGCACGATCTTGGTGCTTATATCCACCTGGTCTAGAGAAAGGACATTCTAAGCTTGAAATGTAGAAAGGGCAGGAACCAGAGGAACCCATCAGTGCTCAGCCTGAGAGCTACAGGACTTTACTTACTATTGGGCCCCAATCAAAGCAACACATGCTCTTCTCCACATTTTCCTTCCTGCCACAGCCTGGAGGTCCGAAGTGCCTCTGTAATCAGTCCAGAACAACGGGCTGGGGCTGAGGGCACAGAGCCAACTATGCAGCATCCAGTTCAGTAATTGCAGCTTTTTACTACTTATAGCTATGAGCTTTGCTGCCTTCCTTTGTTTGCCTTGGGGACATTAGTCAAGGTCAGAAGTAAGGTTCTTTTACTTTAGTGTGCCTGTTTGTGGGACAAGGAGTTTGGAGGAAGCTTGTTTGGATCTGCAAATCCTTTAGCAAGACTCAGGTTACACAGCAGGTATGGAACAGAGTTTGTTGCATGGACAAGTGTTAAGGCCAGGCTCTTGCTTTTAAGCTGATGGCCTGAAGCTACTCACCCTCTGTTCTGCAAATCTTCCAAATTGGAGGCATTCCATTCTGAGCCCTGCAGGGAAAACATGCAAAGGGACACATCAGGCAGAAGGAAGGCATGGCCAGGCAACTGGTGGAGGGAGGGATTGTCACCAGTGAACCACAAGAGGAAGCTGACTAGCAAAGGGTTGGAGAACTGGGGGTCTTTTGAGTACAGGGATACACAAGTGGTAACCAGGACTGATGTTGAACACCTTCTCTCACCCCATTAACCAGATCCCTTCTGAAACAAGAAGCACCTCTGCAAAGCAGGAGCCCAGCACCGTATGTTGGCACTTCCTGCAAACTGCTGACAAATCAACCTCAGCAAGATGGGACCACTCCACCCTTTCCCTGGAGGCTGCTGCCAGCTCTGCCCCACAGAGGAGAAACTGCCTGCATTTAAAAACCATCCAGGTGCTCTTTATACAAGAAACACCCATCTCCAACATCAAAGGCAGCAACACCTAAACTCTCTTGGGTTACACCTCTTCTCCCCACGTTCAAAGCCTGTGTGAGAAGGATTAACACATTTAACCAACCCTGGCTAGGAAACTCTCTTCTCTGCAGGACACACAAGGGCCTCCAAGCTGCTTGCTTCCTGCTCAAACACAAACCTAACTGAGGACAAAACCACTCAAAGGCTGCCTTCAAAATTTAAGGTACACAAGGTACTTGCTCCCCTGCCCTATAATGGCTCCCAAATGGAAAGATGATCCCGATGAAGATGACTGATTGTATTTCCCAAGACCCAGATTCAGTTTAATATTGTCTCTTTCTAGTCAAGGAAGCATAACTAAATTCAGGCCTGGGAACCATCAGTTTCCACAGGTAGGGAGAAAAATGCTGCAGGGGTGAAAACCTTTTCTCCTGTCCTTTGATCCATAATTACCAACATCATCAAGTTTCTTATTTCCTGCTTAGTTATTTTAGCACTCCCTAAGTGGGATCCCACAGGGTCCCTGCCTTCCAGAGCACTCACAGCACAACCCTGCCTTGCAGCACACATGCTCCTGAGTGAAGCTGGTGCCCAGCCCCAGCAGCACTGCTCCTCACCACAGCAGCTGCTTTGCAAATACTTTTATTCCACACATTAACCACAGCTCTTCTCCTTGGTGCTGCCTCCAAGCCTTATTTGAAAGGTCTTCTCCCCATTAAATGCACTCAGAGCCAAGACTCCAAGCCCTGCAGCAGATCTAGTTGCCTGTACAGCTCTGGGCCAGCACCATAAGCCTGTAACAGGTCTCTCTCTCCCCTTATAACACATAGTCTGCAAAAAAAATCCATCACATCGTAGGTACTTCCAAGTTTCCTGGCTCTACCCCAACGTGATATCCTGGGAGTGCTCACATTAACAGAGACCATCCCTTCTGAGCCGGAGATTGGGAGAGGCCCTCTGCACTTGGAAAGACCAGCTGGTCCAAGAGGAATGGCTTTGTTTAAAGTTGAGCCAAGCTCACAGGCTAGACAGCCCAACCAAACCTGTGTCCATGGCTCCGGGGCTGGGAAATCCAGAGGAGCGCTGACTCACCAGAAGGAGCTGCAGTAATTAAGACAGGCCCCAGCAGCAACTAAGCAAGCAAAACATTAAACAGCAAAATGTTTATGTTTCCTTAAGTGACTTATCTCCAGGATTCTTTGTTATGTTACTCTGCTCCTCCTAGATCACACCATCTCAGAGCTTTCCATGTTACAAGAGCGTCATTCCACCTGAATGTCACACAGCTCCCCTCCCTCTTTGCTGCAGTGATGCCTTTCCCAAACACAAGAATTTGGCATGTGGGTACCTGGACAGTTAAACCACAAAACTGGTCTTACATCAATGGAAACCGCCCTGAAAAACTGTTAGAATTAAGGCTTTTCCCCCTCCATTCTCTAGGGACAGGGTCTACAGCTTGGTGCTACATGGCAAAGTCTAGTATACCCAAAAAGCCAGGCTGCTCTTGTTCATTACTGTCTTGTTAAAGAGTATGCAACCCCAGGATCAACCCATCTCTCCTCCAGAACTCCTTTACCTTCCTCCAGAGGCCCCTGTGTCAACCAAGTGATATTGAGAAGCGTTAGGAGTGTTTACTCTTGCATTCACTTGTTAGACTCACCAAAAAGACATGATCAAATATCTGTGTGGGGCTGTCCATCTGCCCAAGGATCACTATCATTTCATTGTCAATGAACTCTTTGAACTCCCGCAGGTTACACACCATCTGCATCTCCAGCTCCGTGCGTATCTGCGTGGGGAGGAGGGACACAACGAAGTCATGTGAAGCTTTTGTTCTGGACATTCTTCATGGTATGAGGCACAGAGCTCTCTGCACAACAGGGTGAGCTCCCCTCACCACTCACCTCTTTTGAGGTGATGTTCTCCAAATCTTTCTGCATCATGATCTCCCTTAATTTGGTCTTAATGAGCCGTTCCGTGCGCTCCCGCTCAGTTGGGCTGTCAGAAGAAAGCAACAGAGTCACTGGGAGGGGAAACAAACTGGACTTTTGGCACGTTTTAAATAGCTATAGACTGCATACTCTGTAGAGTCTCAGACTCTCACACTACTTCCCCCAGGCATGTCCTCGGCTAGAGGGAATTCAGGTGACAGTAAAGCCCAGTTTAGATTCACAGTCGTATATGAAAGACACCAACTGAATGCTCCTAATCCATTGTAGTCATCCAGAGAACCTCTGGTATTTGGTAAAATTTAAATTGGGAAGGCTGCATTATACCCTCTGGAGCAATATCTAAGCCTCTCCCTACCTTTCTTGGAAAGGTAACAGCTCCAAAACTCCTTACATGGAGAGACGAGGGCAGCTAAGCCTCTGCATTCCTGCCGCCTCTGCTGCCAGGGGCCTTATCACCAGCTGCAAAAATAGCCTGAGTAACACCAGGGGAAGCTGCAGCAGAGCAGCAGCATGGGGCTGGCTCACCCAGCATCTTTAGAAGGGACCCAGCAGGGACATCTCCCACCACCTTTCCCTTTCTCTGGAAGGCTGCCAGGTTGGCGAGGGCATGGTGGTTACAAGTGTTCAACTGGTGGTTCACAAATAAAAATCATGGAAGTTCCTGGTTCTTTTAACCTCATGCCTTATTTCAGGGCTCCATTAGGAGAATGCTGTGTAAGTGTCCCCAGGAAATCATTCAATTGCCACCACCAGGGAAAGGGTGGGTTAGATAAAATTTATATATGAAAAGCTACAAGAAAATATTAATCTGTCAGCCTGCCAAAAGTTTTCAGCCGCCCGCCTTGTACATTAAAAAACAATCAAGTGTGAAGACTTGTTCACAGCTGAACAACTGCTTAGCATCATTATTCACTCACTGGACTCCAGCAACAGGAAATATCTGGGAGCATAAATCAACCAAAGGCACTCTCATCCTGGGAAAAGCAGCTGGGGCCAGTGAAGTAATTACAAAATGGGCAACTGAAGCCTTCACACTTGGCACCACATTCGGTCACAGACTACCTTTCAGGTTATATGGTATCATTACCATCAGCAATTACTAATGACAGGGGTGGTAAACCTTGAATGTTGACACAGCCTATAAATTTTGCCTTTCCAAATTGCCTACCCCTTTACCTCAGCCACTGTTTTGGACTATCTATCACCTGATAACCAAGCTAAGTATCTGGAGGCATCGTGAGACCTACACATTGTTCTGTTCCACACTTGCTAAGCTCCTCAGGATGACAAAAACCTGAACTGCTCTTTGCCTCCATTCTTAGGTGTTTCAGATGGATGAGATGAGGATGTTTCTGAGCTCATAGGCTAAGAAGTCCATTCCTAAACACTTCACTTTACAGCAAAATGAACTGAGTAAGGGTAAAAAGACCGTGTTAGTCTAAACATGTGCTCAGACACGTGCCAGTGCAAGAGCAAAGTCCAGAGAAACCTGCTCCTTCCAGGCCTGGAACCAGAGGACAAAACCAGCAGAGACAAGGTTTAGGTATACCACACCTCTCTCACCAGTAACACGGGACTTACCTTGCAGAAGCAAAGGTCTGCAATCCTAAAGCCCAAGGTAAACAACTAAACTGAAAACAGGCTGGATAAGATGCAAGGGAACCTCAGGAGGGCTAAACTTCCAGTGCTGGTGTTTACCTAACCAAGAGTCCACATATTACACAGAACAGGAAGCCTCTCCTTATTAATACCTAATTAAAAGCAATCTCTTGTGGAAACCCTCTCCTCATTTGGGGACAGTCAAACACTGGCTGAGCAGAGCCAGCCCAACTTACACATCTGTGAAAAGGGCGGGTGAGTCGGGCCGGTGGGACTGGACATCTTGCATGGCATTCCACTCGTTGACTGACGACTGGTCAGAGTTGATATGGCTCTCATAGTAACTGACCCACGTGAGGAAGAGGCTCCCTGGATAGTAATTGTTGCTCCGTGCCACTTCACAAGCCTTATGCAAACTCTGCAGAGCAGACCTAGCAAGGGAATAATATTAGCAGGTTTATAATTTCTTCCTCAGGCTGGTATCAAGTGTTAAGCAGCCAAATCCAGGGTGCTGCTCATGTCTCATCAGTTGGTACAAACCCCTGGCACTGTGCAGGAGGCTGTCCTGCAAGGCTGTGGATACCCCCACGCTGCCAGAGCTTGCATGTCTTAATTGCAGCATGCCAGGACAAGCCTGGATAGCAGTGAAGGTGCCCACAATTCAGAGGGCAGAGGCACCCGGGTCTCTGGTTCCAAAATCTGCTACAAATACCCAAGCCCTAAATAAGATGCACAGAGTTTGTGTCCAAGACAGGGTGCTGACAGCTCCTACTGTGCCATCAGCTGCCCTGCGTGCAGGGCAGGGACACCCAGGAATCAGACATGCACAACCAAGGGCTCAGGACTGTACTGAGATGTTTAGGTGCCTGCCTTCTCTCACTGCACGAGGGATGTCAGAAGTTTCTTCAGCTGCTGCTGGGAAACAAATCCCCCTCTCCTATTTTTAGCTTATTTTAAATCTTTGACTGGGATCAGAAGGATCCAGGTCAAAATCACTGGGTGACAGCAGCATCGCTGACAGGCGATGTATTTTTGCAATGCAAAGAAGCTCGAGCCAGAAATACTTTCATGATCACTACATGAACCACCCTAAAAGGAAAGAAAAAATGCAAGCAGCTTGTCTTTCCTCTATCACAATGAACATGTCTCAAAGTATTTCAAACATATACTCAAAGCAATGTGACTTTGGGCTCAAAGCAGCAGCCCTTTGCAAGGAAAATTACCCTATTCCTTCCTGCCCTCAGCTGAGACAAAGCTGCTGCACACCAGCACTGACACAGCTTTTTCCTTTGGTACCAAACTTCCTTCCCTGTCTCTAAAGGAAACTTCTGGCTGCTCGAGTAGGTCCCAAGAAACCAGCAGCACCTGCTTTTTAAGAGCTTAAGCAGCCAAAACACAGGGAAAAAGGAGAACTGGGACAGCTTGTAGTAAGTACTCACCACATTGCCTGTACAGACACGGGCTTGAATATGTGCACCCTGTTATCTGTTGATACGCTGAACCCTCTGGTAGGAAGAAAAAAAGGCACAGTAAAAATGTGTCCCAAAAGTGACTTTTTAGTTAATAACTGATAGTCTGTAGCACATTAGAAGAGCAAAAGTCTAGCCCTATGCATACACTGCTGAGTTCAGCTAGCAAACAGATCAAAATAGCACACTAAAAGCTCTAAGATAACTTTTTAAAGCAGCTGCTGTTTGGGAACGAAACTAAGACAGTGGGACAGTGCTGGGCTGTGCTGTTTACCTTGGCAACACAAATTCAGTGCCACAGCTGGGAGCAACAGAGTCCAGCTAAAGAGATCCTGGGGCAGCTACCAAGGAAAGAAAAGTCATTCCATGCACTGCACTGGACAGCCTGAGCAATTGGCACAAACAGGAGCCTGCAAGTCAGGTGTCTATTTGGCAGAGAAACATCATTCCTGCTGTATGTTGGGCTGAGAGCTGCCTGCTGCAAGCGTGATGGAGGAACACATAATAGGATCCCTTTAAGGAGCTTTCACTACACACCCACTCGCCAGTAAAAGCTCCTTTACTCCAGCTTAAACACACACATAAGCCGCTGTCTCAGTGCGTGTTTATTCACAGATAAGTCAATTATTAGCGTTCCCTGCCACAACCAATGTGAGTTAGGGCCTTAGAGCCTACTAACCAGATACAGGTCAACAGAGGAGGTCTGCTGGACCTGTGAGGGCTCTGCAAGCACTGGAATCCTTCCCCATACACCTTGTTCTAAGCTGTATTGACATAGAACACACAAAAGGCACTCACCCATCCCCATCCAGGTGGATCAAGGTGTCACTCCAGAGTGGCAGCACCAAGCCCATTGTACAAGTGCTACTGCAATAAGAAAAAGAAGGTCAGTCTATCTACTACAGCACCATGTTATTGTTCCAATTTCATGGCAATAGTTGCATATCTTCGTATTCATTGTGAAAAAAACAAATAAAATGAAAAATCCTACTGTTGCTTCAGTGACAAACAGTGCCAGTGCTGTTCTACAGGGGCCTGGCAAGGATCACTAACCAGATTCAGGGCACAGCAGTATCCTTTCAAGCAAGACTAAAGGGTTAACACACCCAGAAGAAGAGCAAACAGGATCCAAAACCACTGAACTTTGTGCAGAAGATCAGAGGGGGCTCACAGTCTTCGGTCAGCTCAAGGCTTTCTTTACAGATTAATCCCTCTCAGGCTCAAGAGGTTTGGTTCTAGCTCTGATTTTGCAATCCACAGCTTTATTCTCTTGTTTGTCCCCCAGCCACAGCTGCTGGGGACTGGGAGCAGAGCAGTGCAATAGCAGAGTGACTGGCAGCACGGCAGGTTGGCAATCACAGCCTATCACCTGTGCTTGACTCCTGACCGTTCTTCACCCTCCCACACCTCAAGAATGAGCACAACAACCATCTCTTGGCAATCCCACTCCTCTCTCAGCTGCTTTGCTCTCTTTGCCCTCACAGTCACCAGTTTTCTGTAAGGCTGAGCAAAAAGCTAAGTTAAAAGCAGAAACCAAGTCATGGAAAAAAGGCAGGGGCGGGGGAACCCAACACAACCTGCTCCAGGTTGTCAGATGAAAGAGCTGAATCTCATAAAGCTGCAAAATTGCACCATAATCAAAGCAGCATCTTGAAGAAGACTGAATTCAACTGCCTCCTGCTCTTATGCTTTGCACCAGGTGGTCCCAGATTTCCACCAGCTCCAGCAGCCCTGCCAGTCTCCAGCTCATGAGGTGCAGGAAGAGGGCAAGACCAGGTTTTGGAGGGTCAGACAGGGAGCCCTGGAAATGCACACGCCTGGTGCCCAGCACCAGGAGACACTGCGGCATGCAGCTATTTCTGTTGACAACATGAGATGAGCTCATGGAAAGATGTGTTTTTAAAAGGCTTCCCAAGGTGGCCAGGGTATTTTTAGTGATACTGTTCAGCGAGCGCTTATCAGAGACCATAGCAACAAGTCTACATGGAGTTATAAATACCAAGTGGGCTCGGGGAGGGCAGATCACAGTGACCATCCAGAACCTCAGGAACTCCAGCAGAAAGCTAAAATGACCCTGCTATGTTATTAGAGACTGAATACCAGTGAGCTATCAGTTATCAAAGGTGGCTGCGCTGGTACATCACAGCCAACAGCCAGTTCCAAGCTCACAGCAACCTGTGCAAGGACAAGTTATTCTTGCCCCAAGGCGAGAGCATCTCTGAGCCACAGCTGTGCACACATGTGCAGAGACAGGAGCCAAGGGCAGCATCAAGCTGGTCACCCATTTTAGCAGGCATCACCCAAGCTAAGCATCTAAACCAAGCAGGGTGACTGCTGTGACCAGCAGGCTGTTTGGAAGGCAATTTCTTAGCCATATAGTTCAAAAGTGTTTTCTAGTGACCCTGCTAACTATCTGGAATTCCAACTAGTTCCAAAAGCAAGACTCACTCCTGTAGCAGTTGTGCTGCAAGTAAGCGTGAATATGAAACCTTCCGAAACTGGTTGAATATCCAGTTGATTGTCTTCCAGTAGAGGCCAAGATTTACTTAAAACTCTCTTAAAGAGAGTCATGTGCCTCCATGCCCTCTCTGAAATGTCCACTGTCCCCTTCCAAATGTGAAGCTTCTGTCCTTGAAGCTGCTGGGGTGCTGTCTCCTGGCTTACAGTCCCTCCAGCAGCAAAAGCTGCTTCCCAGTGACATTCTGCAGCCTTGTAGAAAGGTCAGCAAGAATTTAAATGAATGAAGCAGAAGCACTAAACCCTGATGACACACTGCTGCCTGGGGACAGCACACGGTGTGCATCACCAACCCTGACACTGCCATCAGGTCTCTGTGCCATGACCTTGGCAAGGAGCTGCCTGACAGTCATTTTCTTATTACCTGCTCTCCTGGACCCTGAGGTCCAGCTTCTCTAATTGCAGCTTTTTCTTTCTTTCCATGCAAATTGTCCCTGTCTCTGGTGTGCAGATGCAGGGCTTGGGGACCTCACCATTCAGAGGCACTTAACATCCTCACAGAAGCCTGAAGCTTGGAGGAATGAGGGAAATGTTGACCTGCACTGTTGCCTTCACATTTACCACCACCTTTCAAGAAATAAAAACGCAGTTCTGGATCTCAAGAAAGATGTTAGGCTGGAAAAGCTGAAGCAGCCTTTCCTGAGAAAACATGGACACCAGACAGTGATTTCTATACTTAACTTCATGGTGGGGTGAGTATAAGGACTTCCCCACCTGGACACTGTGAATACCTGTCATTGGAAGAGAAATCCATTCCCAGGACGATGCTCTCCTCCGTGTCTTGTCTGCCGTTGGTGGAAACCACCACCATGTATCTAGTGCGGTTCTGGTAGGTACTTTCCAGTCTCACAGCCTGAAGAAAAGAAGGGGAAGAGATCAGCAATGAAGCCAGCAAAACACACATTATTACCTTTACACTCCGCTTTTCCATGCTGAGTGACAGGCGCAGAAGCAGTGATGCAGTCTGGACTCATACAGATGTCCTACACTCCTCATGGGGTAAGAAGTTCCTTACTCCCACACAGTGCCTTCCTCAACAGCTGGGACGTTCCTGGTGCACTCTGCACATCTGCTCTGCCCCACCAAGGCTGATTTTGAACAACCTACAGCCCTCTGACTGGTCCCAAATCAGTGAGCTTCGTGGACCATCAGTGAGACAGATGAGTGTGGAATGTGCCCTTCAGCTCTCAGAGGGCTTTGCCCCAAGAACCAGAGGGCTTTGCCCCAAGTAGTGTAAAGTTTCCTTTACACTACTGTGTGCTACAACAGCTCCAATGAGTCTCCTTCCACCAGCTGCCCAGGCAGCTGGACGGACAACCAGGATCTAATTCATATGTGGTTTCCTGCTGGTCCTTTGAATTCTTCTGGCAACTTCCCCAGTGCAGAAGCAATCGTACTGCCTTACACCTGGCAGGAAAAGATAACCCTATGACTAAGCTGTATCCTTCACTGGATTCAGATTGCTCAGGAAAGGTGAAAGTCATCATGCCTCGTTGTTCCTGCCACAATCACTTGTACCCCAGTGCCACAAGAGCTCTAGCAGGATTGGTGGTCAGCCCCAAATCCCCTAAATCAAATACCACTGAGAGCATTCAGAGAGCAGTGGAACTTAAGCTGTGAATGTCAGACCAACACTGAAGCTCCTGGAAGGCTGCACTGAGGTGAGCTGATCCTCCAGAAGCCACAAGGAAGTGAGAACTGAAGGGACTCCAGGAAGTCTTACAGACAGACTGCTGGTTAATGAGGAGCCCGGGGAAGGGAGCCCAGCACTGAAAGTTTTGCTTATCAACACTTGCAGCCAGCAGCCTTTACTTGCAACACTTTTTGGACTCTGTTCCAAGATGTTTGCAGCTATTTTAGTCACAGGATCCCAACCAGAGAAACTAGGACATCCCTAGAAAGGAAGTGTCTTAATTCTGTGTACTAAACCTTAACTTTGGATGGCCCAATCCAACCCCAAGACTCTGTCTGGTCTCAGTGTTTACCACATTGTTAAACTGCTGCTTGAACTTTGAGCAGGGCCTGCAGAGAGCAAACATGGGTGAGAAGGAGCTGTCCCAGCCCAGCCTTGCCTTGTGCTGTGGACTCAGTTCCTGAATTCCTTGCAACCCAGTGGCTGAAGTTTGAAGTGGTGTTTGACATCCTCCACAAACTGAACCCAAATTCCTCAAGCACCAGCAGCCCCCCCAGCCACTGCTTGAGTAGACACCTCTTGGTGACCCTCACAGGAGGACATGGCTCAGAGAACCCAGTTTAAACAGCCTAAAAAAGATCAGGAATTAACTATAGCATGGATCTCTCAGGAACAGGCTGCTTTTCCCAAAATGCTCCTTTAGTTCTTTCCAACTAGGTCTTGAGGTCAGAACAGCACCTCTCAGCTTAGAGGAAGCTCTCTCTGATCTCCTCAGAGCTCTTCTGTCCACCAGCTGGGAAATCTTGACCACAAGACATGGTGGAGTCTACAGCAAAGGTCAAACCAGTGCCTGGCAGCTGAGCAGGGCTCGCTATCCCAGCAGAGTGCTCTGTGGCAGGGAATGCTGAGCGCAGCAGGGAAAGCTTCCCAGTGGCATTGCAGGGAGCAGCAGCCCTGGTGATGGGGCAGAATAGCAAGTGCAGGCAGGAGATGGTGTTGACAGAGTCTTCCAGACTTGCCCAGTGGGACCAAAGACCAACAGAAACTACCCAAATGCTGATGCCAGCAGACAGCTGTGCTCTGTACAGCCAGAGACTGTGCCCCACCCCATCTCCTTAGGATAAGTCATGCTAAAACCAGCCTTATTTTCCTTCTTGCTTCTTGAGTCACTGGGATTCCTTTGGAAACATGGAGGATCAAAGTGGTCAGTCCTTCAAGGTGCAAATTCTCCCCAAGATGGCTGTTTCTAGAACTAAGCACTTGTGGGGAAACAGAAAGGTGCTCTTCAACCTAGAAGAGCAAGTAATCGCCAAGGTCTGGGTGGTTAAAGTCATTATCTGCATTAGGAACCAAACCTCAACAAGAAGCACAGACTTGCCTAAAACAGGAGCAGACAGATGCAGCTGCCCCATGTCTGGGGCATCCACACAGGAGCTTCTGTTCTGCTTCTCTTGAGGACAGTCCAGCAGCAAGAGGATTAACAAAATCTAACTTACTTTGCTAAACCAATTTGGCCAGCAGTAATGGGAAATCTTGATGCAAGACCCTTTAGAACAGGGCAAGACAAACAGCGAGCAAAGGTCATGTAGCTCCACGCTGGTGAGGTGGGATTTTCAGAGGCCATTTCAGTTAAGAGAAATAGGGCTTAGTGTGGATCTCTGGGTGCAACACTTACACCCTTAGCACAAAGAACCATGATTTGGGCAGATAAACGTGTTTTGCTAAATTTACTGGAGTATTAAAACAGCAGATTTGACACTGTAAATCAGCCAACTTCCAAAGTTACTGTCAGAGCCCCAACATGCCTATCAAATCACAAATGAATCTCTAACCTTTTCATGAAGCACTAGTTCATGTGCTCACCTGACAGCAGGAGCACACCAAGTGCTCTGATGCCTTTTAAATAAAGATATTTGAAATCCCAGTCACTCTAGGGAGGACAGCCTGGCTACTGTGAGGAGATGTAAAGTTCTTTCTCAACCACATCATTACATAGAGGTAGCTTTCTCCTCAATTTGGGAAGGTTATTTGTAGTCTAGTCATGAACAAGTCATCCCCTGTAGCCCTTTCAGGGCCAGCCACATTCTTCTTAGTTTTAGGCTCACCTGAACCCAAGCCAACTTTATCTTCTGCTGCATTCTTGTATCATCAGAAATATGATGTGATATCTCATCAGCCCTTATGAACAGCACATTCCAAGAAGTTCATACTGACCTTTCATGCTCCATGATAGTAGGTATTTCATACAAGAACACATTTCTCATGGAGATATTTGATCTGAAGACAAAAAGATTGTGTCCAACTTTCAAGTTCCCAGCTCTGCTAAGCTACAGGAACACATTCAATCATTTTGTATTCTTAACTCCTTTTCCTCCTTCCTACTGATCTTACACTGGTACTGTTGCTCTAATCCTGCTTTCATGGAAGGCTAAAAACCTCTGCCAATAGCTCCAACAGAAACAAGAGTTGTTCCAAATTTTAAGTGTAGGTTTTTAGAGGATTAGATTCCTCTGCTGCCCCCTGAGCTGTGGAGCCTGCCTTCTAAATCACAGCAGCCAACAAAATGAAGAGAATGCATTTCTCTCAGTACTGTTTATATTTCAAATCTCATTTGTATCTGCTGTTTTATGAGAGAGTCCATTGCAGCCCTGCACACCCTTCGTTCGTCAAGAATCAATTAAATTCAAGTAGACTATCGAACTTAACCTCATGCAAGATTTCAGCATTCCAAATGTAGCTCTGGACAAAAGGGTTTATGTCTCAGCCCACAAAGTCCTTATTCAGCTGTTAAGGCTAATTTGTCCCAAATCACACAATGTAGCCAGTGATACTGCTGAACAATGCCTTGTTCAATAGCTTCCAATGTTCTAACCCTGGCTCAAATTCTGAAAAGCATTGAGAACCCCCATTCCCATCACTTTCACTGAAATTTTAGTGACAGCAAGGTGTGCCTGGCAAAGTTTAGGACTAGGTCCTTTGGCTTGCTTATGACAAATTACTTTCAGTGGTCATCTGGGAAGCTAAAGCATTCCATAGTAACTTTGGCTGTTTCCTAGCTATACTCATACAATCAGTCCATCTCCAGCACAGCTCAGGAGGATTCAGCAAACCAGAGGTGCCAGAATAACACTTGTGACGCTGGCAGTCTTTCTTTGGGCAGACGTTGCTAAGATGCACCAAGAAAACAAAGGAGGGAAACTTCAGGCTACTGAGTGATGAGAGATGCAGACACACTGCAGTCATGCCTGGCCTTGTAGAGCACTTCAACATGTCCCAGGCAAATCCCTCACTCATCATGTTTGGCTTCTGGAGCTCTTCAGGACTGTGCCTCAATGCTAGGAACGGCAATGTCTCATTTTCATTACATCAATATAGAAGACAACAGCCCAGAAAAATAGAAGGCCAAGGCTCAGTGTAGATGTGTGGCTATGTGGGGATCCTATGGGCTCCTTCCTGGTTAAGGCATGGACTTTTGGGATAGCACAAGCCAGGAGAGCAGAGTGAGGAACACAACTGACCTACCACAGGACACCAAGATAATTTACCCATCTTCTCTGGCAATTGTTACAATACTTTCTGAGAGCACAGGTACCCAGCACTCAGTTCAAAGACAACCTTCCAGCCATACAATTTGTCTCACTGAACAACCAAAGCAGGCCGTTCACAATGAGCTGCTTTTCTACCTTTGTGGGTGCAAAAGCTCCCCAAACCTGCTGACAAAACCACTCCAACACACACACCACTGCTTCCCTGAGTTACACAGGTGTATTTGTCAAGTGGTGCTTAACCTCTGCGTTGGTTCACAGGCGATAAGCAGAAAGCCAACCTACCAGTCTGATGTTGTCTTCTGGGCGGAGCAGGATGAACATGGCCTGCAGGTGCTGCTGGAGATCCCCTGTGGGCAAGAGGGCAAGGTGAATCCACAAAAATAGTTTTAAATCACATGCAAGTTCCTGGCTGTCCAGCCAAAGCAAATGTCCACCAAGAAACCTGACACGTCACCACAAGTGTCGTCACTGTCACTCCCACCTACTCAGAGACAGGAGTTTTGTCATCTCTTAGTCAGCTGCTCTTTGCTCCATGTGCTCACCTGCTCCTGTGTTACCACGGTCTTTCCTGCTAAATTGTTATCTTTTTAAACAGAAATAAACAGTGTTTCAGTACTCTTTGATCCTTTGACAGACAAGGCAAACTAGGTAGAAACGGACCCCACCCCATGGCTCAACATCTCGTTCTGCCACGTGCTCCAAAGCAGAAATCTGCCGGTTTTTTTAGACCAGCTTATTATTCAGTGCAGAACTACTATCCACGCAAAAGTATCCTCTATTTGGAGTGAGATTTAGTCCCACCTTACAGCAGCAAATGCCCACCCATGGTTGTGTGCCAACCCCACCCAAAAGCAGCTCAGAACTGCCACCTGAAACATCAAACACCTGTAGTTTTTAACTAGAAAACACTTGCAACACTTTAACGGGTGAGGCTGAGGAAAAATAAAAGAAAATTAAATTTACTGTGTGACTGTGATTTTAAGTCTCATTAAGAAGAGACAAGTGTCCCAGGTTCCTAAAACATCAAGCATTTCAAACACAAGTGAGATGCTTTTCTGTCAGCACTGCTGCACTGACTTCTCAGCACTACTCCTGGCATGCAGAGAGCCAACATCTCCCCCTGAGAGTCAACCAGCAGCAACCTCCTGCAAGGGACTGGTTTTTCAATTATTGTATGGAAAATTAATCAGCATTCCCAGAAAGGAGAGTGCAGGGCTGCCAGGTGGGTGGCACAGATCAGCAAGAAGAGGAGCCTTTACTCTTCCACCCTCTCCCACTCCCCCACAGCCAGAAAGCTGAGTTTAGGCAACACTCCAGGGAGCAAATATTCAGCAGGATCAGCTGCAAGAACCTTTTCTAGGAAGGCTGGCTAATCTTCCTGACCTCCCTTTCTGATTCACCAGTGGTGCTTGAATCCATGTTGTATCACAGACTCTCAGAAGGAAGGAAACCTTGGACATGGAGCAGCATCCAGAAATACAAAAAAAGGGAAGGGGAAGAAAGGAAAGGCCAGTGAGAGTACCTGCTTTCTAAGTGATTTTTAGAGCTGGTGGAAGACCAAGGCTGAAGAGCTGTGCAGCCCCTCTCTGGATGGGACAGCAGCAACCTTGCATGGAGTGGGCTACACAGGACACTGCTTTCCTCTCTCTTCCTTCCTCCTTGAAACATATTTCAGCATATAGAGAATGAGTCAATGCTCTGGGAATGCCTTTTTAACTAGGGGTGGGAAAACCGAGGCACTCAGCAGCGCCAGGGAAATCACAAAGTATCACCAGCGACAAGCACCTGAAGCTGTTTCCTGCCCATGGATATTGTTCCCAGCACAGGAGTGGCTGGCACAAGCCTCCCTAAATAGCCATTATTTATGGAGATAGGGTATTCAGGAAGGCCAAGTCATCCATTAGATGCTTGTCCTGCCAGGAGTGCCATGACAGGATCTCCCCATGTCAACACCAGTGCAAAATCCTGACAGCACTGCTCAGTTCCAGCAAGCTCCAGCTACTACCACAGTGGGAATGGCCAAGAACTGTCTGTCAACAAGCAAAGGTCCCTCTGCACCTCCTGCCCACAGCCTGGAAGAGCTCAGTAAGTATTTGACTCGAGAAGCATCCACATGTCTTAGTTTGAAATGAAAGACTCTTCACATCAGCTTTTTCCCTCTCCAAAATGTAACAGTTCCCACCTACTGCTGCCAGTAATTCAGAATCAACTTAAGAGCCAAAGTTTCCGGAGTTTAAGAAAACATCACCTGGACTACAGGATTATTTCAATACTTAAAGAGAGGAAGTTTCTACGACAGCCCTTTCTGCAAGGCTCAGCCAAGGAGCTCCATTATCCTTCATCCCCAGAAAGTTTACCACACTCCTCCCTGTTTCCCTGCCAGCCTTGCAATCTCCAGAGCTGGAAAGTAAAAGATTGCTTCCTTGGCCAGCTTTAATTGACTTGCAGCGTTTTCAGCCCCAAACACACAAGGCATTTTGTAAACTTCCTGGATTAAGAAAAACCAAAGGAAAGGCTTTAACATGCCAGAATCAGCACAAAGATGTCACATCCTGTCCTGTGAAGAGCTGGCTTCGCTGGCATTCATGGCAGGGCTGCTGCTTCCTATCACATTGTCCTGCACGGGAGCAGATGCTTTTGTTTCCTTGAGCTGGCAGGCAAGGTGCAAAGCATGGGCGAGGGTGGGATCTGAAAAGTGATTCACAGTATTCCAGAGATGGCAAAAGCCCCAGGGAAAGTTACATCCCTTTCTGGCCTCCTCCAGCGCTGTTTGTTGTGGAAAAGCAAGCCCACCATCCCACAGAAGTTTGCCAGGTGGCACAGGACCACCCAGGGAGAGGAGCATGGACAGCTGGTGCCATATCTAGTCAATCTGCCAATGATTTCCATTGATGGAGATGTGATTAGAGAAATGGGTGTGAGCATTAATTATTTCCTGTTACCCATTCACTCTTCACGCTGGATTCTAGCGCCTCTGACGAATTAAAAAGGCAGGTCAGGAGGGTCAGTCAGCCTTTCCTAGAAAATGCTCTTGGAGCCACTTGAAATACTATTGCATCCATAGGCAGCAATTCCATACTGGAAAGTTATGTCCGCTCTCCCTTCTAATTTTGTGTGCCAGAGATAAGTCACGACACACATGGGAATGGAAGCTGAGCATGGATTATCGGTGTCCCAGAAAGGAGGCAGCTGCACACACTGTGCCAGCCACGCTCTCCACATCACTGGTTTAATTCTGGTGGCACAGATGTTTTGCTCAGGAAGGTGACACACTGATGCCTTGGTGTCTTGGTCTGCTGATACTAGAAAAATTCGGAAATCTGGTGCACACTAAGACCGAGGGACTCTTCAGTGAAACCTACAAGAACCATAAAAAATTCTATAGCATTCCCATCACTTGACAGGCAGGGACACTGAGGAAAGGACAAGTACTGATGCCTCATTAAATCTCACACTGTAAGCTGAAGAGACAGGAATAAAATAAGTCTTCTAAGAACAAAAATCCCACCCCTTAGGCAAGGCAGCCTCGGCAATACCAAACATCTCCCTGTAAGCAATTACAACACACCGGATTTGCTTCCTTGGCAATCTGGCTTCCAAGAGCTCTGGGCTGATTAGACAAGCAACTATTTTCCACCAAGGTCTCCAGACCTCATGCAAATCAGCTGGAGCGAGTAGATGAGGCAAGGAGAGAGACTCAACAGCTGTTTGTGCTGCCTTGCAGAGGTTCACCAGGAAAGCCACCCTGTGGGTCTCCTTGGCGAGGCAAAGCCAAGGCAGCAGTGCCAGGGGGAGATCTGAGCTTTAGCAATGGACTTTGGAGAGATTAAAAACCAAGACACGCCAAGAGAAACTTTTAAATAACTGCTGACTCTACTTTCATGCTAAAGGACATTTCATTTCATTCTCGACCAGAAAGGCCAACTTTAAATTAAGTTTCAGAACATTTTCTTTTGACAACTGGTAATTAATGCATCTCACCAAAGCAATTTGGGTACCGCTTGTGCTATGTTTGAGTGGAAGTATATAATTAAATGCCTTCTGACTTAAACTTCTTCTATAAATATGTTTGCAAACAGATTCTGAGGTGGCCAGTCATCACATACGTAACTCTGACAGATGCAGAGGTGGATGACAGTCTGATGGTGTCAAAGTACAAAGGGATCTACACCTGGAACCAAACCAAATCACGTTTTTCGTGGTTATTTTCTGCAAAGCACGTTGACTCCTGTGTGTTTCTATCTCTGTTCCATTTGCAAAAGTCTGAAGGTCTCAATTTATTTTTTTTTTCCAGCTGATTGCTCTATGGAAGGGAAAATCCCCCCACTTATCTGATGCCTGTAAAACACCATCCATGATCAACCACCATATAGCCAATGAAAAATACCCTACCCTGAAACGTTTGAGTTACAGTATTCAGAGTGATTTTTCAAAGAGAGTCAAAGCAAAAACTCAAATCAAACTTCCAGCAGATAAGGGAGGCGGAAATATAACTGACTCTGTATTACTCACTCAGCTCACACCTCTGAGAAGTCACACTGACTTTGCTCAGAGGTTTCCTCAGCCCCACGTGGAGGTAAGTCTGGTAAGCCTCCTCCCTTTCCTCCATCATAACCAGTTAGTCTCAGATTAGGAACGATCATTATTCACCCCATATCACAACCTCAGGTTTGCCAGTGCAGTGCAGGAAGGTCTTGGAAGGCAATCCTCCCCTCCCTCTCTCATACTAAAATTACAGGAGGATATTTTGGAGGGCAGTTATTCTCAACTCTCCACCATACCATGAGTTTTGCCCTGATGTCACTCATTTGTTTGATGATCCTCTTTGAACAGGAGAGTTCTGAAACCTTTCCTTCCTTCCTAACCTACAGGTCAGGCTTTAACACACACATGGGCCATACAAACGTGTGTCATCAGGTGAGAATGAGCTCAAGAAAGGTGGACTCTGAAACAAGAAGGAGCAGACAAGCCCCAGCCATCGATACCACATTTTACCTGCATGTTTGTTGCGCCTGTGACTGATCCTGGGAGTGGATGACCCATTTCCTCGTGGCAGGAAGAGAGCTGCACCTTTCACAGTGAGGAAGCTTTCGCTGATGCTGTAAGGGGAGAGAAACAGGGAGTGAGGAGAACTGTCTTGTCTTTAAAAAGGAAAAAAGCAATAAACAAGAGAGGTTCGAGGCACTGAATGCATGCTCTGTTCCTTTGCAAGGAAGTGATTTAGACCAAATTATTCTGTTGGTAAAGAACTTTCCCCCTCCCATGTAAGTATTGCAAACATTCAAAGCATAACAGAACAACACAAACAGAGAAACACTGAAAAGCAGAACACATGCTGGTGCCACTCTGCCTGCAGAGGTGCAACCTGAGCAGGCAGAGGGGATTAACCTATGGCTACATTTTCGATTTGAAAGTCAAGATGACAGATCCACATTTCTAAATGGTGATGAACAGAACAAGCCCACGCATCTGGGTAATTACGGACTCTGTTAACCCTGAGCTTTGTGGTTCAGACACAGCTGATGCCCTGCAGAAACAAATGTCTTCCTTCAGCAGTTAGCCAAAAGAAAATTAGTGTACACAACAGATTAAGAAATCATAAAACTACTCTCTATGAGTTGCATGATGATTAACTCTCAAAGACTTAAAAATTACAAGCAGAAACTGTAATGCTGTTGAAATCAGACATCACTTTATGGTCTGATTTTGCCCTTTCTGAAGTCACATGAGGAATGAAGTTTGTAAAAAGGGGCAATAAAGAATTCTCAAGCACTGAGGAACAGCTGGTGTTTTAAGGACATCTTCCAGTCGTTTTCTTGGAGATGCTGTAGTTCGTGGAAAAAGCAAGACACACTCCAGATTCTGCAATTCAGCCATCCTGTTGCATACTCTAGGGTTCCTGCTTTTCTCAGAATTGATAAGACAGTCCTACAGGCTTTGAAAAAAGCCAGAAACAATTCTCTAGTCAACAGGATGGCTGATGAATATGATAAGACAGGATGGGAGAGTCCCTGGCATCGTGCATCCTAGCAGCTCCATGCTTCGAAAAAGATGTAGGCTTGTCCTTCAACTGAGCAAGAGACTAGGAACTTACTCCTTTTTCTCCTTGAAGAAATATCAAACCGAGTTAGTTGTTCCCTTCCTCTAAAGGATGAGGACTGGGAGATGAATAGAGTAAAAAGCCCTGCCATATATTTTCATTATTTGAGGTTGACTGCTTTAGCAAAGGCTTTTCCGACAACATTTTTATAAGCACAAGAATTACAAAAGCTTGTGTTAAAGTTGGATTTCCCCCTAAGCTCAAGCACATTTCTGGGCACCTCTCCATTTTGCTGCTGGGGATGTAAAAAATTGAGTTTTCCAAGCTCCAGTAAAGCAGATGCACAGAGTCAGAAAGACTTTTCTCAGGGCTGAAGCACATCCCAATGTTTAGACTGTGCTGCCTGTCATACCCTCAGCACCCCTGAGTGACAAAGTTTCTCCCAGGAATTTTCTTCTAAAATTGAACCAGGTGTCAAACATGATCTGGGTGTTACAACAAAACCAGAAATTCAAAAAGGAGAAAATCACTCATCCCAAATTAAAATGCATCAGAGTTTAGAGCTATACTAAAGATAAAACCAAAAAAATACTAAATTCATTGGGCACACTGAACATGTTTCCTCAGACCATTCTCACATTAAAAAATTTGACTGAGCCTTTCTAGCTTTTGCTGACAAATAAATCCTCTGAAAGTTGTCAAGCTACAGTTTCCTACAGACTGAACTAGAGAAACACTGAGTTATCTTAAGGACACTTAAAAAAACAGTAATAGTATTATTAATGACAAAAATAAATTCTCTTCCTCCCATTATAATTTCACCACAGAAGAAAACTGTTAGAAGATGTTAGGCTGCAGAGGAGGAAAAAGAATTCAGCACTCACAGACAGCTTTCACACAGTTAATTTTATCAGCAAAGCCAACAGCTAATATTAGCAGTCCTTTAGCTTGTGCCTGAGGTTTCCCCCAGAAGGTGGAATTAGCAACTATTTTTAGTGGATAATGCAGCATGTAGCTAAGAGGGCCAGGAGGTTAAAAATCTTCTCAATTCCATCACTTTCTCTTATCACCAGCTCTCAGCCACCAGCCTGGAAAGGAAAGAGCAGCAGAGCTAAAGAGATTCCCACCAAGTGCATCCTTCCAGGAGGCCACCTTCCCTCCTAAGGCCAGGGGAGCCTTGTTTTGGGCCATTAACCACAGGCTGTAAGTGTAACTTGGTAGGACTAGGGAAAGGGAAAGTAATTTCCCATACAAAGGGCTGGAACCGCTGAAGAATGTGGCAAAGCAGATCGTTCTTGTGGAACAAGGAGGTCAGGCAGGGAGGGCAGCACCTCCCACAGGGCAGGAGATGGCCATCAGCACTGCTGGGAGAACAGCAGATCTGTGGAGACAAGAGCCTTGTGCCAAATCCAGCTGTGGGGACAATCACTGCGCAGCCAAGGCACGTTATTGGCACTCTTGGCATCACCTGCCCTGAATTCTAACCCCAGACGCATCAGTATCCAGAAAAGAAACCCCTAATACACACACACACAACAAAGCCCTTGCTCTGAGATTCAAGCAACAAAGAAAATATTGTGAGGAAAGGAGACAAATTTATAGGAAAATCCAAGTAGCTCTAATATTAAATTCAGCAGATGCTGACTTTAGGATGCCTTACAGGAGCAAAAAAAAAAAAAAAAAAGCAGTCACTGGCCTAACACCCTGTGTCACACACAAATGGCTGCTCCATTTGGGTCCATCCTGCCTGGACAGTCCCCGCCACGATCTTTACCTAAAGAATCATATTTCAGGGCAAATTCACCTTTGGATAGTGTCCTGATAAATAAGGAGAAAGGATTCCTCAGGTGGGACACTAACAGCAGGCCCTAGTCTGGACACTTCAGGAACACAAAAGGTAGAAAAGATGAGTGTGAAAAGGCAATTAGGGCTCAAAACAAGTGTTGCCATCCACTACTGATTTCACTACCCTGCTGACAGCTCGATGGCTCCCAAGTGTAACGTGGGCTTTGAAACACTTGACAAAACCTGGCTTGCCAGAGCCTACGGGAGCTTCAGTGCTCTTTGAAACAATCTCCTGGAACAGACTGGTGTTAAAAGACACTCAACGTGGTTAGGGGAGAAGTTGAGCCCAGGACAGCAGAAGACAAGGAGCCAACTTGGCAGAGGTAACAAAGCTGAGCTGTGTTTTATCAGCACCCCAGGCTCGTCATCAGTCCTCTGCACTGCACAGCAGGTTTTCTCAGGAGAAGACTTTCTCGGGACGTATCTACGAAAGAGTTCACAATCCTCAGCACTACAGTCAGGGGGAAAAACCCCTTCTGTTTCATATTCACCTCTGCAGTGAAGCAGCAACCTCAAGGCCATCAGTGATATGCTATTTGTAATTCCTTGCTCACTGGGAAGAGAACCAACGCAAGCACAAGACTTAGGCAACTCCTACGGAAATTGCTGCTTGTACCAATTTTTCTCCCAGGCAGAAAAGATTTTGTAGAAATTGTACAAGTCACATCAGAACTATTTAAAGCCTTTTTCACAAAAAGCACAGACACTGCTCTCAGAAGGCTGCTTCTAACCAGCAGTAACAGCAGGAAACAGAAGTGATTCCTGTGCCCCCCGATTTGCTGCCCAGGGCTGAGCTACTTGTGCACAAGGCAATCACTGCATGGTTCAAACTAAATTCTCCTTATGCTACAAAATGAAATCCACGTAGAACTTATAATGGCAAACAAATAATAAATGTCTTTCCAGCTGTTACACTGCACAGCTCTGTTCATAAACTGCAGGCACAAACACTAAATACGCTGATTTGAGGACACAAGAGAGACAGTGTTACTGATTTAGGGACAATGCCAAAGAGATGTGATAACATAAATCACTGGATGCATTGCCACGACCCCCTGGACGATGCCTTGCACCCCCCAGCCAGGAGACAGGTGAATCTGTGCCACCCACCAGCTTCAATGAGAAATTTTCAGTCCTTGGTGTTAAATACTCACAAAGAAACCTTGCAGTTTTCTTTGAAACTGCTTCACAACAAAAGGAGAGAAAACCTTTTTGGAATACGGCAAGGAGGCACCTGAACAGCTTCTGGCAATGTTTTATCCTAATAAACACTTAATTAAGTTATTGCAAGCCTGAGGATGACTTTCCAGAAGTCGGCTCTCCTTACTCATGAGAGCAGCTCCTTTACAGCAGGCTCTGTCCTGTCCAGCCCAGCCCTTGGTGGGGCACTTGCCAAGTAGCACAACCAGAGAGTTGGCATCATTCCCTGAGAGGCTCGGCAGAAGTCCTTCCATCCACATCCTCCCACACAGTGCACAGAACAGGTCAGCGTGGCAAGGGGCAAAACCTCCTCGTGCTGTCACCTCCTCACAGCCATGCCCAAGGCAAAGGGGCACTGCAGGGAGGGCACATCCTCCCACCCTGTTCACCCTTATCCTTTGAAGAAATGGGAGATTGAAAAGTGATGGTGAGGGAAATGAAGATTTCAAAGTACTTTACTTTACAACTGAATGAAAGTCCACCACCTGTGTAATTTACAGAAATATAAACGCAATTTATTTCAGCTGCAGGTATTTATTAACCAGAGCCCTGCAAAAAATGTTCAGAAGCAGCATCCTAACAGACCTGAGAGGCTATGCTGAGTAGCTCCCCATGACAAGAGAGTGCAGTTACCACAGAGACTTCCAACTCCTGAGCAAAAGAGGTTTTCTGAAAGGGCACCTCTTGGGACACAACCACTACCCAGCAAAAAATCTGCAAACACAGGCAGCTGCCCAGCAGAACTGTGCACCACCAAGAAGGGCTTCCAGTTTCCAATCTACTTGCAGGACATACCTTCCCCTCCATCAGCTGGTCAGACCAAAGGCAAAGAAAAGCAAAGCAGAAACAGTGATGAAACAGGCAGGCAAGTGTGACAGAAAGGAATGACACAAGTGAAGCCTGGCATTGACAAACTGGGAGCATCAGCAGCCCGAGCTCTGAAAATGGGAAGTGTCAATGCAGACATGGGTCTGAAACACTGGGGATACCAGGTGGGACCCTGCTCTACCAAACACTGCTGATGTGTACAGGGAAAGGCATCTCAAGAGCCAGCAGCTAAACAAGGCAGGGAAGAGATGCAGTACAGGTGTCTATCAGGAAGTGAAAAAAACCCATCATGTGCCCAGCTCCTTCCTGTCCTTAAGCCAGGCTGCTCCCTCAAGAGCCCCCTAGATTTTCCTCTAACATGAATAGCCAATACTGCCTTGCACATCTAAGCTGCCAGCTCAGCTCTATCATCCTCCTTTAATCCAGAGGCTGCAAAACACAAACCCTAGGGAAAACCCAAAATTTGAAGGCTGGCAGGAGTGGCACAGCAGGCGTCAGTACTTAGCTCATTCCCGAGGCGTGGAAGGAGGCAGAGAGGGCAGCCAGGGACATGTGAGTGAGCTCTGGAGCAGTCAGGGCTCTCCCTGCAAGAGCAGCAATTCCCCTGCAGTCCCACAGTCAAGGGTGCAACAGCAGCTGGGTGCACAGCTGGATTATGTGCAGCCTGGCAGCCCAGGGCGCTGCTCCATCAAGCCACCAGATAAAAGCATTGCATTCCTCCAGCAACCCTCCCCAGGGAAGTGTCTCTTCACCTTCACTGTAGTTTGTTTTTCAATAAACAACATCCCCACTTCCCTTGTTTACTTTTTAAAGCACCTTGTTTAATAACCGCCAACAGTATTAATGAATTAAATGGAAGGAAGCAATGCCTGGCTTCCAGTTTAAGCCTTTGCTCCTAGGCAAGGGATGAATGTGCTTGATTCTCTTCATACAGAGGCCAGATCTCAGTGCTGTGTAAAGCACAATACCAGGTACTAATAAAGAAAACCCACCAAAACCCTACCACAACAACAGAGAAAATGAAAAGGCAAGGATAACTCAGGATGTCCCTGCACTGACATTTGTATTAACAGGGTCAGCTGTCAGCACACACAGACAAGTCCAGGCTTCTCTGATACTCAAAACAGAAACAAACTCAGTGCTGAGCAAAACAAGAGCCACAACTTACCGAAAAGGGGTCAGCCACACTGTCAACAGAGGTGACACCAGCGAGGGCAGGGAGAGAAAAGGGAAGTGGGTTCTCCACCAAAGGCCATCTCTCACCACTCAGCACTTTTGCAACTTAAGAAACAGTCCAAGGAGAAAAACAAACTAAGCGTGGGAACCCACTTGGGCTCAGAGGTTTGACGCAAACTGCACTTTTAGCAACATCTGCATTTGTGCCTTTTTCTTTTTTTTTAAAAAGGAACTGTCTGCAGGCACTTCCTCTACTCCAAGGTGGGGCTCCCTGGAGAGAGAACTCAGCTTCCATGACACAGACAGGCATCATCATAGAAAGAGCTGCAATGCCAACTCTTACTCATCCACGTGAACTTATCCCTGCTCACCAGCACCAAGTCACCTTTTCCCTTACTTTGGGCTCCAGTATGGACAACCTCTGAAACCAAAACAACCACACTCAGACACAGTTTGAGAGATGGGATGAAACCAGCCTCAGGTCATCCCACCAGACTGTGGGGAGCTTCGATACTCCACTCAACACCCGAATGAGTTACCAGTCTACAAATCACACCCACTGCTGGAACGAACCATGACATGTCATTAAAGCTCCTCTGCCACCAGATAATTTGAACTGATCTTCAGAAATAACTGCAAATTTCAGTCAGAGCTTGGGCAGCCTGGAGAAAGCAGTGGTATCCTTTGGAGACTGCATGGAAGACAACAGCTCTGGGCTGAGAAACTTATCCCTGCCAGAAACTCATCGCTGCCTGGCTGCCGGCAAAGGGAGCAACAACAGCTGCTGTTTGCAGCCCGAGTTTTCAGCCCACGCAGCTGCGATGGGGCTGCACTGTGCCGAGACAACCCCAACCACCTGCAGCATTCCTCTGCCTCCCGATGCCCTCACTGTGCAGGGCTGAGCTTTGGATTTATATCCATTGTATTCCCTCACAGGCAGAGGTGGGATTTAGTCATTACAGGGAAGGAAAGAAGACTGGGTTTTGTTTTAAGCTGGACAACATTTTATAGTCTCCGATGGAAGTGAAAGTCCACGTGGGTTTCCTGTTCCCCTCACATACTCCTGGCCTAGGGATGAAGCAGCTCAACACACAAACTCCTAAAGCAAAGGCAATGCAGGCAGAGCCCTGGCACAGGCACCAGCTGCCTCCTCAGCAGCCAGCCATGTGCCCAGCCTGCTGCCGGCAGCTCCAGATTAGGTTTCACTGGGCTGCTGCTCAGCGTGTGCTCCTACAGTAGCTCTGACACAGCCCTCCCTGTGTCACCTCCCTGCCAAGCCTGTCCCCATCGCTTCCTGCCAGCGCTCGGAAGGGAGGGAATGTCCTGGTTCCGAGGATGGGGTGAGGGAGATGTGCCGAGTTGAGTTGTGCCTGTTGTCACCACCAAGAAACAGCACAGACTGCGGGGACATCCTGCTGACACCAGGTCACCAGGTAATGACTTATTTCAAGGAATATGAACTGGGCGCAGGCTGTAGGATCACCATGGCAATGAAGAAGGGAGTTAAGCAGGGATGAATTTAAGTTATCATAGACTGAAACAGATGAAATTTTCCACACAGCATGAATAACAAAAAGCTTTACTGCCCATCTCCCTGGCTATGCAACACTGAGGGAGTCCCAGCAGGGCACGTGTTGGTGGCCCTTGTTCAGCCTCCAAGGCAGCTTCAGAGAATCTACCCAGAGAGAAAGAAAAATATTCCAAAAAGCAACAGCAAAACAAGTTGTGCAAACAAAGCTCTGATGTCTGTGGAATTTGAGACTGAAGATATGCACAAAATCGTTCTTCCTGCAGCCCAAGCACGGCAGTTCATGGACTAGAAAGGGGGTGGCTAACACAATTAGGATGCTGATTAAGAAATCCAGGCACTTGGTGTTTACAGACGAAATTTGATTCTCTGCACTTTTTAAAACAAGAGACCCAGACCGGAAGCGAGACCATGAAAGGAATTTGTTTTACATGATAGTCCCCAAAGGCTTCCAGGTCTCCAAGTCAAGACATTCCCAGATGAAAGCTCTACATGACATTCTTCTTGTGCTATATACTGTTTAAACATCTCTGGGCGTTTTTAATGCATACCACTGGGTTCATGGAGCAGGACAGCAATACCCAGGAGAACACTCCACAGCCATGCTCCTGCCAGCCCAGCCTGCCCAAACTGAGCCAGCTGCTCTGGTACCGACAAAATGCTTTCACAAATATGTTCTTAAAAACACTTCAATCAACTTCCTAAGGAAAATCTACCACATCAAGGACCAGAGAAAAATAACCACCAGCTTTTTGATTAGTTATCCTCAGGTAGAACAACCCTCTGATTGACACGTACTTATCTTTTTTCTCTCCTAATTAACACAGTCCATGTTGATTATCTTTAAACCACAGTAATCTCCTCTGCCACCAGAGTTTGAAAGCATTGCTTCATACACAATACGTTTCTTTTTAAACCTTAAATGACAGCTGACAGACCCCGGAGCATTTGATTAATAACCGGCTCTTTCCCCACTACATTAAAACACGTTTAAGACAGGATATTTTACAATAAATTTTTATGCCAATCTCCCCACGTGTCACTGTCACAGACCTGACCATGTTTGGCCTGACTGGCAGTGTCCTGTAAGAAGGACCCATCTGCTTTAAATACTACTGTAACACAAGTCACAGGAGACACACTGAGGTCAACATACTGTCCCTCCCCGCCACAGCCAAGTCCAGGGTCCCCTATATTTAGACAAAGTATGTCCAGCACTTTACAGATGGAAGGAGATCACTGACTTGCCTGAACCACAGCAGCGCTGGCTGTCTCCCCCAAGATGGGTGTGACCAGGAGCTGACAAACCCACAGCACCCTGTGCCCCCCACTCCCACACCAGCAGCCACATCTCCCCCAGGCACAGCCCCAGGATATGACTGGTCAAGGAGGATGTGGCTCCATCTTCTTCTGGTCACAGTGGATGTGGCCAGCACTGAGCATGGCTGTGGTCAGCCAGAGAGCAGAGGTCCTGCAGCTTTGAGAAGAGCAACTGTGCCAGGACTCGGCTCTGCAACCACCCCAACCAGGGCATGGGGTGGAGGAATTACGCTGGGGAAGCTGCCTGGCTCTGATCACAGCCTTGTTGGCTGCCCTCAGTAAATACATTAACAGACCCCTGTAAATAGAGCACCAAAACAAGGACCACTCTGTCTCTACACAAAGAAATCAATGCTGAATAATAAGCCTTTTCCTCTTGCTAAGAAGAAGCAGATGCTTGTTTACCAAAAGCATCAAAAATCATCAAGAGGCTGTTGGATTTGACTCATAAAAATATAGAAGGAAGTTATTTGTTCAGTATTTTAACTTCTGCAGCGCTCAGCACTTTCAATTTTCTCTCATTCTTACTGCATCCTCCCCATGCAATGGTATTTGATCCCTGCATGACAGTTTCCAGCAGGAACAGTAAAATCGGTTTAGGAACGACTGTCCCTTCAGATTAGCAAAAAGGACAGCCAGCAGCAGCCAGTGATGTGAGATGGTTTATGGGCTGTTTCAGAGAGAACTGCCACGTGCCAGGTTTCTTTCAATAGATTTTGATTTGAAACTAGTAGTCACAGGGAGTTTTACCTGTTGTGCTGATGTAGTCTGTAATCAGGCCACTGATCTGCTCCCACTTGCAAATATGCCAGAGACTTTATTTTAGGGAACAGGGAAGCTACAATTAAGGGAATACACACTTAAACGTGGCTGCAACTAGTAACTTGAAATTTTAATCAGCTACAAGTGAGGAAACATCAAAGACAAAGGATCAGAAACATTTTATAGTTGGAACAGTTGAACGGATTCTGTGCTTTCAATCCAAGGCAACACTTAGAAGGACAGTTCTTTGCACAAAACAAGGCCAATACAAACTTCAGATTCAATAAAAACCTGCAAACCAAATAAGAAAAACAGCTTCACTTTGGGTTAACCGACCCACCATTGAGGGAATGGGGTAACTCAGCCTGTAGAGATAAAGCTGCCTGTCCCCAGGAGCTCAAACCACGCACACCCAGCACAGCACACCTACCCTAACAGCAGCCACAAAACCCACAAAAAGCCACAAAAAACATCCTGCTGGTTTAAGTGACAATCAGCCTCCAGAGCCATCAGGAAAAGCTCTCCAAATCAGACCACGAGATATAATTATGATCCATTTCAAAATGCAAGCTCAGCATCACTTTCCAATCCAACTCTTCCTCCCGCGGATGTTACAAGTTCTTCCTGGAGACAACATCCCTTGTGACTCTGCTTTTTCTTTTGGTGCTCTGAATAGGGATCAGCTTACCAGGAGTCCTTTATGCCCGAAATAATTTCCATTAATCACTCACCATACACCACTTTAAACAGAAGCTGACAGACTGTGCGATGTCTAACACCAGCACTGCATCTCCCAACTTAAATAAAAGCTGAAACGAAGGGCACCCTAAGAGGCAAAAGCAACTGGGAGATTTCTAAACAGGAGGCAAGAAAACTTCTTCAAAATGTTCCTAAGAATTTCAGTGTTTTTACACGGCTACTTTAAATACAAGCAGGGAAGCAGTACTGTGAACCATGTGTTCTTCATGGTATCTGCTCACCAAAAACGTAAATTAAAGGAAAAGCAGTAACGTGCTTCATTCTGAAGCATCGCCCTGCAGTTTTGCATTTGTGATTTCTCAGCACAGCTGCAAATTAACCAACTCTTTTAGCACCTTCATGCAACTTTCAGTTGAAGGGGATATCAATGCTTTACTTCAAAATGCATATAAAGGAGTTTTTAACTCAACATAAAAACCCTGCAAAGTTTTGCTGACTAAGACTCAGACTGGAAACACATAAAATAAAGTTTTATTTTACAAGAGTTTGAACTCCGAAAAGTAGAGATTCCAGTTATGTTTATCCCTGCAAAAGCCAGGTGCTAAATTTCAGCAGAATTAGCACTTTAAGCAATTTGGCAGCCAATTTTCTGTGGTTAAATCAAGTCTTCGTATTTCCTAAAAGCATGGAAACCCCTTTAAAAACCGCACATTAAAGTAGAAAGACCATCAGAATACTAAACACTGCTACGTACCACAGACCTAGCAAAGTCTCTAACAAGAACACAGTGTACTTTAGGGAAAAGGCTCTTAAACAGCTTTTTAAAAGGCTCCAGAATAGATATTTGCTTAATTTCAAGCTAGAGAGCCTCTGATGGAACATTTCATGATGTACTCGAAAGAACTAATGACAAAAAAGTCAGGAAGATTACAGCAGTGTCAAGGTTTTGCTGGTGACTGCTGGGAATCTGGGTGATGTCCTGGCCCATCTCCTGACCCTGCTCTCCAAAATTCAGCTCCTGGGTTGGCTCAAACATACTGGAACAAAGAAGGAGAGCTGGGCACACACCAGTCCCGTTCACACACACACTGCACACAGCATCACCCACTTTTGGGGTGGATGTTTGTGTCACCCCCACTCCCTATCGAGGCACATGGATATTCCTATTTTGCTTTCTTGCAATTTTCTTATCATGGCAAGCCAACAGGAGGGCTAGAAATGGTGCTGACAAACTGTTTGTTTTTATTTAGACTAACTGGCTTTTGGTCTTTGCGCCACAGAGGAATGCGGCTGTTCCACTTTGCATTTGTTTTTTGATTTCTCCATCTCTTTTACAAAGCAAATAGAGGGGGGGAAAAAAAAACCAACAAACCAAGCCTAACAATAACAACAACAAAGCCAGTGACAAGCTCTTCACACAACACCATGCAATGAGCCCTTAAAAAAACAAAACAAACTAAACAAACAAAAAAACCCAGTGAAACCCCTCCCACAATTTGGGTTCATTTTAATTCAGCATTGAGCTGCAGAAAGCAAGCAGGAGACTAACAGGAGGACAAAGGTCAGACTAATGATGGCTTTTTACACCTTTGTGCAAATAGGATTCCCCCTTACATTATAACCTGACCAAGGTAAACTTACCATTTGCTAATCAAAACTACCCTACTCCAGTCCCACCTGCCACTTGGAGTGTCACAAAATATCAGCAATACACCCAGAACAGGGCTGCCCATGCCTGTTCAGCTAGAGGTCATTGAGCGAAGACACAGCTAACAGCCCACTCCAAAGCATCCCGTTGGGATACTTTAAGAAAAGAGGCTGCAGGATGAGAGGCTCAGAGATGCAAATTTATTCTCTCCATGCTGGCAAACAAATCACAGGGAGTGAGGAAACCCAGCACATTATACACGATAACACCACTGTACAGACAATTCCAAGCTCAGCTCAACGGGGAGCCAAATCCATCCTGGACATCTCGAGACAGTTCTGGACCTTGGGATGAACTTACTCCGATCCACCTCGGTGCCTCCACTAAAACCACAAAGCAACAGGCAGATGTCACAGATCTGTGCTCTTCCAGGGAAAAGCTGGAAGTTTAACAGTGCAACCTGGACCCTGACCCGTGTAGTTCCCGAGGAGATCACAGGCAGGAGCCAGCCCTGGCTGGTGAGACAACATGGAGCTCATTAAGCCATTGTGAGAAGTGTGTGAACAAATGAAGGAGTTCGCTAATAAGTGACAAAGATCATCTGTTTAAAAGAAAGGACTAAATCATTTCTGGTTCAGCAGTCTGGATTTAGCCTACTTGTAACAAAGGTGTTTTGAGGAAAAGCATTCTGCTTAAATGGCTTACTGCAAGTAAATCAGAGAGCCCAAAGGGCTGAACATGATGTTGATGAGGGGCAGATAAGTACTGGATAAACAGGAATATGCACTGAACAAGGAGCCTGTGGCCTCAATATACCTACAAGTGCCCAAATGTATAAAGCTGTCAACGCCAAGAAATGCCAACTCTACATGGAGATCTCCCAGGCTGGATTCCTGAAACACCCCCAGCCTTCACCAGCTCTGGGGCTTGTCTTAATTTACCTTTACAGGCGTTTCTTCTCCCCACCCTACCCTATCCACAGGCTGTTGTCCTTGAACCAGAAAGCTTCTGTCTGTCACAAAACACTTGGTTAACCCAAACAACCCAGCAATAGGTGGCTGCAGAACAGCTACTGCCAGTCTCAGTTCCTTCTTAAGGTGCTGAATTCAAGCTCTGGCCCAGCTGCACATGGAAAGCACAGGGGTAGCTTTGGAATACTTAAGCAAAAGCACAAGTGTTCAGTATTAAGGACAGGAGTGAGTTTTGCTCCATGTGTTTGTGAGAATTTGAGTCTTCAACCAGCTGCTATGAAACACCACGGCTGAAAACTCAAGCTGCAGATTTGCTCTGTACACATTACATCCATTACACTGGAGAAAAATACTTGCTGAACTAGTTTTAAGCCCATATGGGCTGATAATTTAAATGCTGTTTGTCAGACCTATGCAGAGGAGACAGCAGCTCTTCAGAGTCTACTGCAGAATGGGATGCAGCATTTTAAACTTTCTCTGACCCCACAAACACAAGTCAGAAGCAACTTTCAAGACAGTTAGCCTGAAGTTGTTTAAAAAACAATGAAGCAATATTTTAACCAGGGGCTCTGTGATAAAGGTGCATGGATGCAGAGTCCTGCACAAAAAAATCCCAGCCAGCTATTAACTGGCCCCAAAAGGTCTTTTTCTGCTGATAATCTCACTGGGGTCCTTCTGCTTTGTGGTCTTAAGAAAAATCCCAAGCATTTCCAGAGACAGGAACATCTGCAGATGTTTCAAGACAACACAATCTCGGACTCAACTCTACCATTTACAGCCTTTAAAAACATTAATTTGGCAGCCCAGCAGCGTGGGCTTCCTAACTAAAACACATTGCTTAAAAAGGTTGTTGGTGTGGGGGGTTTATCCTTGAAACAGTGGTTTGTGGCTCAGGTTTTGATTTGATGTCCGATAACCATCTCTGTCTCTCTTCCAGCCCTTACCAGGAAGGATCGGTGAGACAAATACCCACAGCTTTCTGGGGAATAAAAGGAAAAGCCAAACAGGAAAAGTAGTTATGAACAATACAGCCCTGGACTAGTTAATGATCAACTCTGCACAGACCATACTACTTTTACCCAAATACCACAACCTATTTGAACAGTTTTTAGTAATCAGTGGGTAGTAAGAGGCCTCTTAAGCATCACATTTGTTTCATCACAACCAGCAAAGAAATCAAAAAAAAGAGAAATCCCCAACGACTCTGCTCTGTCAACAGGAAGCCCATCCACTGTGCTGGGTGAGCTCAGCTGTGTGGAGGGGTGGGCAGGAAGGGTAAGGGGTCAGGTTCCCCTGGCTGCACATTCCCATCACATCCCTGATGGAGTATGAGGCCATCTTCTGCAGCCATACACACCCTGAGCACACAGTGTACACTTAAATGGAGAAAACAACTGCTGTAGTCTGTCCTGATCCTACCAGCCTCTACAAGAGATGAAGGGCTAACCAACTCCTTTCTGCATTTCAAGCACCTCCAGCCAGAGCGACCCTCAGCTCATAAGGCAAATTTAGCTAGAGCTGACAGTGGTAACTGGAATCACTCTGATGATCTTCCTGTCTTTTCAGCGGCAGTTTTCAAGCATCTCCTCCTCAGTTCTTAAATATCATCGACTCTCAGCACAATGGTAAAACACTCACAAAACTACAGTGCTTTATAATGGCACAGAGGCATTTAAAGATTTCCAATAACATGCTGCTCGGAGGATTGCGCTCTAATTGCTGAATGGTCAAGGGTTTTGGCAGCAATAACACAGTAAGGAGATAAAAAGGTTGTAAGGTTTCCCATACAAGAAATAAATAAATAAGCAGCTCTCCAAAGAATGGCAACAGCAGCCACACACCTATCTATGTTCCTGACTTGGCACTTGGCACGATTCAAGATTAGGTGGTCATGGAATTTCCTACCATAAAGGCCACAGCCGCATGACAGAGGAAAATGAAAGGGGTGGGGGAGGACAAGGGCCAGGCGGGCTGGGAACACAGACAGGTTACAGCACGGAGGTGGCAACACAATGAGCCTGAATTGCCCAGTGTGGTAATTTACTGTACAGTTTGTAATTACCTGCACAGCGCCTCAGAATTTTCTCTTACACTGTGAAGTGTTGTTTCCTCACACTCTGCACATGGGTTGTAACTTAAAAGAAAACTGATTACAGGAGAGAGCAACAGGCTGCTAAGCTGGGTCTGAAAGGACATTTTGTGTCGACTTATCACTGAAAATAATTCAGTTTAGCTTCTTGAGTTTATTTTCTCCCCCCTAAGAGCTTCACCATAAACTCACAATGCTGTGAAGAAAGTGTCTGCTCCTGCTCCTTCTTTCCCCCCACCAAAGTTTAAAATACATATAAAAACTATGAGTTAACATCTTATAATAGAAAACAGACTGGTATGAGGCAAGCATGAGAACCATGGAAAGCAATGAGCATATCTCCATGCTTTTAGATCCATCTGGCTCCCGAGTGTTGGAGGATGAAGGAGTAAACAGGACAGGGGTGCTTCAACATGTGCTCAAAGTGTACCCAGGGAAGACTCCCACTGCAGAAAGGAAGCCAAGGCAGAGTCAAAAGTATTCAAACACAACAAAAAATGCCCCAAAATGCCAGGGGGATGCAGGCACTGAAGTGAGGTGGTTAATCTTCAGGTTCAGAACAAAGGCTGAGCATCCCTCTGCACCTTCTGGCCTCACTCCCTGGCTGAACACAGCCCAGCGAGACTGGCACAGGAAGGATGTGGCACAGTGAAAGCAAGAGCTGGGTTTTCTCAAACCCCAAGTGAGCGCCCTGATCGCTGGGTCATCCTGCTTTGTCACTGAGATAAAGAGGAAAACTGGGTGACAGAGGAATCTGGCATTATCAGAGGAACATGGAAAAGCCACTTCAGGGACACCAGCAATGAATTAAGTAACTAAAACTTGGCCAGAGGCAGAGGAAGCGACTGCAGGCAGGAAGAACTGATCCGTGGCAATTCCTCCAGGTTTCTCGTTAAAAATTCTTTGATATTTGCAGACTATCGGGAGCTTTGCTTTTTTCTATCTTTTCCATCAGCTGCCTTAGAGTTTTAGTAGACCAAAGTAAATTTTGAATCCTACACACAAATAAACTAGTAAATCAGCAGAATTGCCCCTAGGTTCAGTCAGAGTAGCAAGATTTTCTGGAACAAGTTACAACTATAAATTCTGAGCATTTTGATAAACACAAGTCTCCTGGACATTATTTGGATCCTTGTGAACCTGAAATGAATTAGACCCAGACCAGCTGACTACATTACTGACTAAAAGCGTCAACACAAGAGTAATTTCTGCTGATCTCTGAAAGTCAGAGCTGATCAGCCAAATACATCTACTAAAGAATACACTGAAACAGAAGTTTCTGATAATGTTTGGGTCACTACTGCCCTTCCCACTCCACAGAGAACACATTTTTAGCATAGCAAACAACTAAATCTGGATTTTTAGGTCTTGCCCGCGATGAAATAAGGACATCTAATATTAATCAGCCTTTGTGAACTTGTAATTAGGAGCACAAACTTTAAAAATTGGCCCTTATTATGCAGCACCATCCTGATTGAGAACACCAGCAAAATATTAATCCAGCACTCAACCCTGTGAAAGCACTTCTGCATGGGCCAAAAGCTCTGTCATTCTCATGCTTATTAATCTTCCCTTACAGGAGGCAAAGGACAGCGTAAGCTCCACTCTGATAACTCTGTTATCTCTCTCCCCAGAAAAGGAAAGGGTGGTCCTTCCAACCAAGTGGCCATTTAAACTACCACGAGGCACTTGGATCTGTGTGACATGTGACGGAGGGAGCAGAGACGAGCAGCATTTCCCCTTCCCTTTGATCCCTTTCCGTACAGTCTCCAGCTGCGGGTGAAGTGTTTGAGCAGTGTATAAAACAAACACCTTAAAAGCACTTCAATTGCTACCTGGCTACCTGCTCTTGGTCGGCAAATCATCCAAAGCTCTAAGGAAATGTTTCAGCCTAGACTATGTCGGGATTTTCACCACAATTCCAGAATTACTGCAACTTCCCAAAGCCCAGGGCATATCCAGTTTGCATTACTGCTTTGGAAGAACAGTTTGGGTACATCTCTGTTAAACTTACATTATCAGCAACCACAGAGAAAGCCCTGATGTTTACAGGCAACAGTGCAAGCGGAAAAAAAAATACTAACTACAAACATTTTGCGTTGAGTATGAAAGGCTCAGAGAAACTTAACTAAACTGATTATCAACTGCAGCAGTGATTGCTAGCACTCACAAAAGAAGGCACAGAGTCTGGGGACTCATTTCCATATGAAGCATAAGCAGAGATATCTTTTGAAGACCACGTAAGCACAAGGCAGCTGCAGTTCTAGCAGGAGCTTCTTGTGACAAGAACACAGTTCCAGGTGGGACCCAGCACTTTATCCCACTATCTGGAAGCCTTTAATGATGTTTCCAAGAGATAAAACAGTCTGTTGGCTTCTTTAAAGAAGTATCAAGCATGGCTAGACCTCAGCGACTATCTCTCTGAACGCCTTATCTACCACCCCATAGCTGCCACTTCCCTCCTTAATCCTTCCAGCCAAACCCCACGACTCAGGCAGTTGCTGTTAATTGTTTATAAATTAAATGATTACTCGTATCTGCATATCAAAGGGGGGTGTGCAGCTGGAGAGACTGATTTTCCACGCGGCTTAGTTTGGGACACGGAGACACTGTGCACTTTAGAGCTGCCCGAGACTGACAGTCCGTAACAACTGGCAGCAGCTCACGTCCCTGCCTTGTGACCCGCAGGTGCTGAGTGTAAGATCTGAGCTGCTCCTATGGCACCCCAGCCCCGCAGCCCCTCTCTGCTGCTCTGCGATAAGCCAAGAGATCAGATAAGGGGGCTAATCTCTGCTTTGAGCCCCAAAGAGGGCCGAAGTGTGCGGGCAAAGGATCTGCACCCCGCCGGGCTGGGGGTCCGCACGGGGAACCGGCGGCTCCGGCGGGGGAAGCGCAGCCCTGAGCTGCCCGGGCAGCTCCCGTGTAACACTGAGAGAAGCACTCGGATGGAACTCGGAGTACTTGTGGTGAAAGAAAGAAAAATCAGGGAAGTGAGCGCTGAGCGAGCAGCAGCCGCCGGGCGCTGCCGGTGCTTATCAGCACTTCCACGCTGCGCTGCCGGCCGGGGGAAAGTTTGCCCGGAGGCAACCGGCGGCCGAGCGAACTACGGGGAGCGGGGAGGGTGAGCAGAGAGGGGAGAAAGGGGACAGCGGGAGAGCGCAGCGCACACCCGGGCAGGGGAGCCGCCGGGAGCCGGGGCAGGCAGCGGCACCGGGGAACGGACTCTCGGGGAGGCTCGGCGGTGTGCACCGGTACTCACAGCTGGGCGATGGCGCCCTGGGAGATGACGGCGTTGTCGGAGAAGTAGGGGATCATCGCTCCCCGCCGCGGCGGCCGCCTTGCCCCGCGGCATCGGCACCGCCGCTCTGCCCCGCGCCCGCCGCGCCGCCCCCACCGCGCAGGCGCGGCCCGAGGGCGGGGCCAAGGCAAGCTCCGCCCCCATCGCCACGCCCACTCCCGCGCACGTGGCGGCGCGGGGCTGCGGGGACAGGGAGGGGACGGGCGGGATGGCGACACGCGGGGTGGCGACACGCGGGACCGGGACTGGCGCATCACGGACAGGCGCATCACAGACTGGCGGATCACGGACACGCGGACGGGCCGCCCCGCTCAGGGGCCGCGGTTCAGCTGCCGGTTCCCCCGGGATGGGGCACAGCGCCGCGCACGGTGCGCCCGGTTTTTCCTTTTCCCTTCCGTTTTCGCTTCCCCTTCCCTTTTTCCCCCCCCAGATCTAGGGCAGCGAAGCTGCACGCCCCGAAACCAGGTTTGATGCAGCACATCAAACGATGTTTTGCAAAAGGCAGGCAGCGACAACTCGTGTGCTTAGGAAACGACCTTAATTTCTCTCCTGCAGAAGACGGGGGGAAGAGTTCTTGGCAGTAACTTTCACATGAAGAGACGCGACAACTTGCTTTCTGCCAAAGGAGAAGAGAAGCAGCTGCCTTTCAGTGCTGTTTAATCTTTAGCTCCATCGCCCCTCGAGAAAAGGAAGAAAGGAAGTTATTTAGAACAAAAGTCTTGTCCTCTGGCTGCTGGGAATTCAGATGTTACAGTGCAAGGGAAACTTAATACAGTTTTCCACTGGGGAGAGCCAGGGGCAGCTCGATCCCACCCTGCACTGCCCATCCCAGATCGGCATTCTCCAGCCCTTACACCCAGCGAGCAGCACGGGCTAACAACCGAGGAGCCTTGGAAGCAATTCCCATAGGAATGCATGACTTCCCAGCACAGAGGAACACGATATAGCAGCCTTAAGTCATCTGCTGTGCGTGGCACATGCCCAGCAAGGAGGCACAAGTGAGCTGGCAGGGGAAGATGTGAGTTTAAACACATCTACTTGTTAATGACATCTGCCCAAGAGTAAAAAATACCAAGGCATCAACTGCAGAGCTGCCCCTGTGATCTGGCAGCAGAGCTGGAAGCCAAAAGCTCCATCAGCTTCATTTCCAATTATTAACTAAAACTTTCAGAGAAGCAGAGAGGGGTTGAAAAAACCGTCACAGTGTGATGACAACTGCCTCAGGTCTTGATAGGAGACTTGACAGAAGCAAGAAGACACTTGTCTGAAAGGTCTGGACCATCCCCACTTCAGGGACAGATAGAGAAAAGGGCAAAGCCATGGAATTTGTGATTCTGCAAGTTTTGCTTGGATATTGTTTGGTTGCATTAATTTAAGCAATGTCATCCTATATAGCCAAGAGCTCAGCTCTGGTAATAGTGCCTCACAGCTGTAAAGAAAATGCAGCGCCAGCTTGCTGCAATGCCAAAAAAACCCCATTTTGTTAGGCAGAAATGAAGTCAGTTGCAAGAAGCAATGGAAAAATCGGGACATTAAGAAATGGAGGGTAACTCAATCCTTCCAGAGGTCAAGAGACTGGCAGAACCTCATATTCAGTAGTAACACATACCATACATTCACAGACTGAAAAACAAGCCCAGAACTTCTGTTCTATTCTAATTAATAACTTAAGGGCTTTATTCAAGCATTGTAGAAGACTAAATGTACTTAGATACTGTCCAGACACGTCAGATTTCTTACACTCAACCAACATTACAAGGCAAGCCCTTAAAAGCTGCTGAAAACAAGTGCAGTGATTAACTACGAGCAGCTACTCATAACATATGGATGATAGATTTGTAAATGAATTAGCCCTGGATTAATACAATCACGCACTGCATCTCCATGTGCCAGGGAACTAAATGATGACAGAAATATCCTACTTTTTTTCTTTTCAAACCTTAAGAGAACAGAAGTAGGAAATCCTCAAATAAGTTCATACCTTGAAATCTGCACTAATAAAAGCTATTTGAACCTGGGTTTGTTGCTATAAAGACTGAAACTCCAGCCTCAGCCTGGCACTGCCTTCAGGTACATGTTAGTGACATTAGCATTTCAGGTCCCACTGTCCATTTGTACACTCAGAGAATCATTAAGGTTGGAAAAAACCTCCAGGATCAAGTCAAATCTTTGATCCATCACCACCTTGTCAACTAAATGACAGCACTAAATGCTGTGTTATTTTCGTATTTTGCTTTTTAACATTGGACTTAAGGAACAACTCTATTTCTTTGTCAGAGTTTCACCCTATGTTTAGACATGAGTAAAAGTTTAGATCCAGTAACTCCATCTCTCAGCACACAAGAGCAAGGAGAAAGAAGGAGATGCATGAGATAGAGTTTAAGCAGCAGGTCACAAGACAGTCAAGAAACTACTCCTGGCTGGAAGCAGGTGCACTCTGCTGGGACAAATACACCAAGAACTTAAAGTGCACAAAATTACAGTGATGACAGGCAGCAGCCTAAATCACCGCCGTGCCGCAACAGAGCATGTGAGCAGAGCCATTCATCACTGCCTGACAAGATGTAAATACGCCTGTCTGGGGTCTCAAGTGCTGCCCAGCCCAGTGCACGAAATTGTATTTTGCTGCAGGAAAAAGGGCACTGCTTGTCCGAGTTCTCCTCGGCATTTCACACTCCCCAGGAGGTCACGGGATCAGCAGGATCCTGTTTAACCTTTGAACACCACACAAACTAATAAACTGGAGTTATATCAGCAGGTGAAACACCCTGTAAAAACACCCATCCCAAAATCTTTGCTATGCTAAGGCAGCAGCTAGAACCAGTTATGGAAGCACAATGGGAAAAAAAATAAGATAAAGAGTGTTAAGGACATCTGGGCAGGCACTTCAGGAGGAGGGAGAGGAAGGAATGCCACCAGAATGGTCTCTGGAAAGAGGTTTAAGGGGGTGGAAGGAGAACATGCATGCACAAATCTCTGGTATTGACTTGTAGCACTCAGTCTGGCAGACAAGGCTGACAACATATTGTCTATTCATACAGTCATTATTTTCCTCGGTGTCTGCACTGCAAAGCTGCACAATCACAGCAGGTTGCATCAGTACCTTCAGCTGCCTCACTTTCTGGTGAATTTTAGCATGTTTTGGTCTTGCAGTGATGTAACAGAGTAATTTTGTGTCCTGCACAGGGCTAGCACTTGTTAATGGGCTTCTCCTTGTACAGCCCAAGCCTCTGTGCACAAGTCACCATGAAGTGCTCCAGTCAGGCTTGGCACTGGCATGCCCAGATTTGACACCTGCAGGAGGCATGCTCAGAGCTGGACACCCAGTCCTGTCAGTGCACACAGTCCACATGCAAACAGGGCATTCATCAAGCTTCTGTTTCCATCCAAGATCAACAGCTTCAGGCTGAATTGCTGCCTCTTGTCAGACCACACAAAGGTGTGGGTGTCATCGTGTTCCACCCACTCCTATCCCACAGGGGCTTGCTAAGTGTCTGCTCACGTGTTAACATGATTAAATCTGGAGCATGATTGTCTTATTAGGCATCTTCAATTCCTAGTCTACACGAAGGGGGACCTGGTGACCTCTTTTTATTTTAGAGTAAACCTACCGACAAGATTTTCTCTGGTCCTCTCAGTTCTCTCTTTTTGAAGAGTTCTAATGAACACAATATATGGTCATAGTCTTTCTACCTCCAGTGGGTGTTGGGTATTAAATCTGTTTGGACTGAAGTCCAGGTACTCTCCAAAAGCAAGGAATGTTCTCTTCCTACAAATATGGAAAGTACTACAGCTGTGGCATGAGTCATGTTCAAGGTAAAGGGGACAGTGGGACACTGTCACATATAGGTATTTTTCCCTCAATCATTATTATCAGTGTCACAGATAAGGAAATGCAGAACCCAGACCCATACTTTCAGGGGATTTAAAAAAAACCCTTGTGAAGCTGCTGTGTTAGACAAACAAACCTCCCCCCTCACCCCCATCACATCCTCTCCCTGCTGAGCGATGTGCCACGGCCGTGCCTGCTCAGCCACCTTTACTGCACATGTGGAAAGTTTGCTCTTTACTGTTCAACAGCTGTTTCCGGTGATATTTATGAAAAGTCACAGAATTTTGAAAACAACACGTCCCTGCCCACAGCCGAGCACGGGAGTCTCGCACAGGCACCGCCAGGGAGCAGAGGTAGCAAGTTCATTTCCGTGTGCAGAGGGGGGGGCCAAGTCCTTTGTTTTTCTCACCGGCAGCTACACTCAATCTTTGCCCACAAAGGCAGCTGTCTCAGCATCAGCTCTGATAGGAGAAGGCAGCTAAGGGGTAGCCTTGAAAAAGCTGGTGCCACAGTGAGCTCTTTGAGGGCCAAAGGACCTGTGTACCTTGCTTTTTTGGTGGGAAGTCGGTTAAGTCATCCTTTTGCTGTGAGGATGTGTGGCTTTAGGCACTGAACAAAGCCCACAGATGAGTCTGAGTGGATTACAAGCCCAAATAGATGATTTATCTGGAAAGAGCCTTAAATAAGTGCAGCAAACCTGTAAATAGGTAGAGATCGACTGGCTGAGAGCAGCACCTCCTGCACTCAGAAGAGAAGCAGATCTGTCAAAAGCCTTCTGGATATTTTTAGCACGGGAAACGAAGCCTTCTGCATTCTGCAGCCCAATTTATCAGGAAAACATGAAGCAATTTCAGTAGCAGCGATCATAAACAAGCCAATGCACGCAGGGCAGAACGAGATAGAGTACAGTACAGACAAAAAGCTTTCCCAGTGATTAACAGACATACCACCCACCAAGGCAGGGCTTACATACACCAGCTGTATTACACACAGCCAGGGAAACTTTACCAAGTAATTATAAAGGAGCCCATATCTAGTTTAAAAAAAAAAAAAAAAAAAAAAAAAAAAAAGGCAGGGGGAGGCTGGAACAGGGAAAGCACGCAAAACTGTACTTTAATCCTGAAGAACCAGTCAGAACAGGAAGCCAGATTCTAAATTTGGTTATTTAAGCTGTCAAAGAGTATTTCTGTTTCCAGTTCTTGAGCAAAGAAATCAGACAAGTACAAGGGTAGGGAGATAAGCATCACTGAAAGAACAAACCCCTGCTTTTAAAGCTCTTTGGTCAGCTGCCCATCATGATCGATGATTAGGCTGCCTAGTTGAGAATTCAACACCTATTTTGCAATATTATCAGTTCATTAAACCCTTCCCTCACCAGCCCCACATCCAATCATTTTTTACTTTACTTATCATTAAATCTTAGAGGGTCTGACACAAAGATGTCAATGCTCAATTACACCCTTTTTACAGAGCCTGAAGCAAAGATGACTGAAGGGACCCGAGCAGGAAAAAGGACACAAGCAGCAATGTCTGGTCTCAATAAGCAACATCAGTGTAGGTAATGTGTTATTTCAGGGACCTGTAGAAAAGAAAGATCTAAATACTCCCAACTGTCAAACCCTCCACTCCCCCAATTTTATAAAGGAATGTTTTTGATGCAAAGATACCAAACAGCTGAATGGCAATGAGTCCAGAAACCCTGGCTCAGATTATCAAAATACATTTAAGCGTCTGAAATCCACAAAATGCTGAAAACTCTTGAGGATTCATATTTAACTGTGAAGTCTTGTGAAGGTGTCCTACCAGGAAAGGGGCCAGGAAAGGGAATTTCAGAGTTTCCCTTTCTATTCCTCTAGCTTAGAGCACGTGGTTCATGCTCAGCAGGAGACAGAAGCATGTATGGAATCCTTAAGGCACCTCCTGGTCAGCCCCTCTACAAACCTCTGAAGGAGCACAAGTGCATGGGAGCAGCTGTTCTGGACTCTAGACCCATTTGGTAGCTGAAGGATCTGACCCACCTTCATTCCTTTTAGTTCCCAGTTTGTCCTTGACCTGTTCCTCATACTCCTCTGTTCACACGCTTAGAATGACAAATTCAAAACCACTTTTCATAAGCATTCAGATTTTGAGCGAGCTCCCTGTGTCTACCTGGTAATTTGGCAGCACAGTGATATTACTCTGCTTGATCCTTCAGCCTGAAGATCACACCTGAAATCATCTCACACATTATTGTGATCCACAGGTATGTAATCGGACTGGACTGAACATGTTGCAACCACAAACACAGACCTTGCAGTGAACTAGCCCTGCAGACACCTGTTACTAATCTAATAAACCCAAATTTTACTGCCAGTTCAATACTTTTGCTCACAGTTTTGTGATAAAAGAGCTGGTAATTCAAAAATGATGGCCACTGTAATGAACTGTGGCCCCCCAGAACTTTTTCTGGTGGTCAGCAGAGCTGGCAAAGGACCAGAACTGTTCTTTATCTCAGTATTACACTCTCCCCAAGCAGCTGTAGTAAATGCCACAGAGAGGCTGAGCTGTCGCTGAAAGGAAAGACAGAAAGATGAATTCAGGAAACACATTCTAGAGATAAGGTTCATACTACAAGAGCTTAGTAATCTCCGGCATGGATAAACACACGTTTTCCTGTACACCGCACACACAGTCCCTTCTTACTCAAGATCTGGAGTTAACAAACTGTCTTGCACACCCATTAAAGACCCAGCTACTGTTCAAGTACCAGCACAGTAAACGTTTGGCAGCTGCAGCAGCAAGCAAAGGCAGCACAAGGGAGATTGAGTCGGCAGAGCTCTCAGCGCATGGCTTTTGGAAGTGCCTCTTGTAACACCAGATAGGGATAACCAGGAGCCTGCCCCAGGAGCACCAAATGGTGATGATACACATCTCCAGAAGTCACAGCAGTCACAGGATACTGCAAATGCACACAACTCAGCGTGGAGTGCGAATGAGCCTTTGGAAGTGCAGTCAGTTCAGTATCACAGTTACCCCCCTCTTTCTCACAGGGGCTAACACACATCTTACAAGGGGTCTCAGTTTAAAAATCAAACAGGTTGGCTTACAATTTATTGAGCTGCTGCCCTGTAGAAGGAAGAACATGCACCTATTTCACTTACTGTTTGAGAAACAATTTTTATGCTGCTATAAACCATCAGCTCCTGCATCAGACTGTGGTCTTCCGCTCCTAAAACAAAGGTATTTACTCACAGCTTGAGACCTTGAGGCATCTTGGCACATCCAACGGTTATCATGGCAATAATCTGATTTGCTTTCCTTCCCAGTTCACTCCTGGAAGGAACTATTTTGACTAAAAAAAAACAAACCAGAAGGTAACCATACTTGTGGTGCAAAAGGTGTGGGTTTTTTTTTTTTCTTTTTAAAATATAATTTAACACCACACTCTCGCCCCCCCCTTGAAGAGAGGAGGACAAGCACTTTCTGAGAACATTTTCAGGTAACAAGCCTCAGATTTCAAGCAGGATGTAATCACTTCCTGTGGCACCTGAAGGGAACGACAGGCTCCTCAGCTTTACCTGAGCAAATGGACTTCAGTCTGACCCGCTGCCAGGCCATAAAAGTTCAAAGAATCCCTCTGAAGTCTCCAGCAGCCTCGCTAGGCAATACAGCTCACCCAATTTTATATGCAGCATTACTGAGCAGCCTCAAACGCTGCATTTCAGCAACCAGAGCCGTTTCAAGCCACACAGAAGTGGTAAAATCATGATAGCGTGGAAATAGAGGCACCATTTAAAACACAAAACCCAAAAAGCAAACGGCAGATCCCGACAGCAAATCCAACACAGCTGCAGTGCTGCTGCTGCCCCGGGCCCCGGAGATGTCGTTCGTCAGCAAAACAAAGATGCTGAATCCTTGCAACCTTGGCACAGAGCACACAAAACCTCAATGTCAATACCTCAGCGGGTGTAAACACAACTCAGAGCTCAACACGTGCATTTTAGGTAAATTTGAACAACCTCGGGATGCTGCAAGAAGCTCGTTAACACAGATGCTCCATTAAGGATGTATTCAGCGTGGCAGCAGCATGTCTGGGGACAGGAGAGATGTGCAGGCCAGTTAGTTCCACAGCCTCCAGACAGCCTAATAAAAATGTCAGAACACAGCTATGAAGGTAATAAATGTAATAAATAGATTGTTCAGGACATCTGCTTATGCAGCACCGTCCTGGTCCCATTAGCCAAGAGTGACAAGGACTGGCTTGATCAGGGACTCCAGAATAAGAACCTGGATTTGTGTCAGGGCTTTGGGGGTCTCAGCTGGACACAGAGACTCCCCTGGGCTTCCCCCAGAGCAGGGCTTGGGTGTGACAAAAAATATTCCAGAAGCCAAGCTAGTTTTCACCTATTTGTTCAGCCTCAGATATTCACAGCATTAATTTCCTGGGGTTTTTAGTAATGGATAGAAATCTTTATAGAAATTAGGTCCATGTTCACTATACCTTGTACTTTCCTCAGTAAGAAAACAAATCATTTCTCTTTGCATCAACACAAAAGTTTGACAGGAAATACCATTTCAAGCACCTTCCAAGGATGATTGCAGAGCACACAGGAACTCTCTTTCTGTACTCTGATAGCTCTTTCCATCTTTTGGAGAAAAGCCTTAAGTAGATCCTGCTAATTCCCAAAGCAGAAAGCACTCCATGATGGTGCTGGCGAGTGCAGACTTGTCAGGACATTTGACTGCTCTGTAGAGCAGGTTTAAGTTTAAACAACATTTTCAAACAGTTCTCCCTTGTCTGTGAGAGCCAGGCCAGGCAATCACAGGCCTCTCTGGTGTTAGATCTTAAAAAGCACAGGTCAATAAACAGACAGATCATTTTGTTTAAGTATGATGATCTTGATGTGATTAACTGCAAGTTTAAGCTTCTGTTTGGGACTTATTTCTCTGCCTCTTTGGAGGACATTTTAGACTGCTGCTCTTTGTAGCCTCTGCTCAACAAACACTGTCACTCCTGCTGTCCTGCTGCCACGCTTTCCTGCATGTTCCCCCTCACCTCAATATATATCCCATACCTCATCAGGGAGGGAAGATAAACAGCAGAAACCTAACACAAGAAACTATCTAGATTTTGCTAACCACAGGATTAGCAGTGCTGTTGAGCTGGATCTGAGTGTAACATTTCTTCTGAGACAGCAATCCCCAGGCTGTGCAGAGACATGGGGACACAGGAATGGAAATGAAAGCTCTACCCAATGACTGTCAACTGCAAAAATATTCTGACATCAAACAAGTCCATGTGCTCATGCTTAGGTCTTCACTAACTCCCTTGCAAGCATTAACACCTCTGTGCACTAAGATCCTATTTAATAACCTTTGAAAAGTTATTTTATGAATGCAAACACACTTTTAGTCCTACCACAGGAGTACTCCTGGCTTCAGTGTCCAGTTAACAGGATGAGTTTGGACATGCCTGCTGCCTGACACGCTGAGGTAGCATGTGAACACATTTTCCGTGACCGCAGGAGACAAAAGGTCTCCTCGTCAGAAGAATTTTACAAACAGCAAAAAAAAAAATCCCACCCCAAACACTGACCACTGACTGTAGCTGCAGCCAGGCCACCTGAATGAAGCCTCAGGAGAACTGGGCCCTGCCCAGGCAGGCAGTGAGGAATGTCAGGCTGCTGCAGAGCACTACCTTAGTGACACTGCAGCTGAAAAATCACCTTTCCTTTTAAGCCAAACTCAATCTGTAGCCTTTTTACTGTCTGGATTTTTAGTATCTGCTACTTGCTATGTTCCTGTGAAAACTGGGGATTTGATATACTCAGGAGCTGTTTATGGACATCTGCTGCTCTTCCACAGCAGGACTCAGGTTCGCTATTTACGCCACTTGACTCTATTATTTTTATCCTACTGTAATCAAAAACATTTAACACCCACCCCCTCGTTTTCCCCCAGAGGGAGCTTGGTTTAAGTTAGCTTTGTGACCCCAGTAACAGGATCACCACATCAACAGCAGGTTATCATTTCCTGCCCCAGGAAGTTATTTCAAACGTATTTTAAAAATGCTCGTTTCAGACCTAACCTACAATTGTTGCTAAGTGCCCACAACAATTAAATACCTCCCATCCCTTCCAATACATTATGTATACTGAGATCAAGTCATGAGCTGATCTTGTGACTGCTGGAAGGCCAAGAGTGAAATGAAAAATCGGAGTTTAGCTGAGTTCAATTCAAGCCTTCGGGAATTGTGCTTTCCAGCTTTCCTCTCACTCATGAAAGCTGTAAAATGAACCAAGAGCAATCCTTAAATCATCATTTTGGGCTAGAAGACTGAAGTAAACAGGGCAGTCACCTTCCCTCAGCCACAGAATCACAGAATTACAGTGAAATCATGGGAATGTGCAACCAGGACAGCTATTTCTTTTGCAGATTCATCCAACTGGCCCCAAGACATAAAGCCCAGACCTTGTTCAGGTATATTAAACACTAGATATTATGGCTTCTACTGCTACCTACTCACACAAACAACATGAAGCAAATAACTGTAACAGTCAGAGAGCTCATAAAGGGAGAACCATTTCACCTTCACTTCCCCTTTACTCCCTCTGGAGAGAATCTTAAGCCTTTCACAAAACCTGACTGCAACATTTTAAGCCAAGAGAGTGCTCCCGCCATTGGTGAAGTCACCCGATATGTACAATTTTTGCTTTTATTAAGTTCAGCTGAAATAATTCTTTTGATGGCTTAGAGGAAAGGAAACAAAGCTTACAAGACCCCAAGAAGTCTTACCCTTCAGACTATACCTACATTATAAAAATCACCATTAATACTCGTCAGTGTTCAATCAGCTGAGTTTCAATGTTTTTTAGCAAGTAACATTTACAAAAAGAAGTTCTTCCTGGAGCAACTGAAATCAGCATTTACAAGAGGTGAACACCTCCCTGCAAAACAATCCCAAATAAACAACAAAAAAATCCCTGCAAATTCTCAGTGTTCTCCTAATTCTGGAGCATAAGTTTGACTACCTGCATCAGCAGCAAATATCCACACATCCACTGAACATGCCATTTAAGCAGCAGGTGCCTGTATGGATCAGGATCACCTTTGATGGCAACAGGGACTTTTTAACCAGAGAAAAAGAGTTTTTTAGTCTGGTTATGCGTCTCAGAACACTCTGATGGTGGATTAAATCCTGAGAAGCAACACAGGACACTGGAGGGAGCTACAGAAACAGCAGTTTGGAGAATATATTCTCTGACATCTTTGCCAACTGTCCCCCATATATATTTTTTAGTGTGCACTCTGACTTTTTCCATTCCCTGCTGCAGCAACGCTTTTAGTGGGAGCATCATTCAGGCCACAGTTAAACCCATTTTTCAGTCAAGCTCACACAAGACAGTTGTGCAACATCAACAACAGGCAGAAAGTGATGCGTGCTTGCAGGACATGCCAGAGGAACAACAAAAGCCCTGTGGAATATTCCACACAGGAAGGCATCCTCGAGGACTCTTGTGAGCCTCGAGCGACAATCTTACCTTCTAGGCTGGGACCGGCATTCTTCTTCCCCACTGTCTGCCTCCTGCATACATAAAAAAGGAGAAAAACATTAATATGTTTTACAATATGCAGAAAGCAAAGGTTTGCATTTAATTTGATTGTGTAAGGCAAGGGGAGCTCTCCCTGCTCCTGCATGCAGCTGTCACTAGAGAGGAACTCACTTTCTGCTCAGCTGTCACTTCATGTTCTCTCAAAAGCCTTTTAAAAACTCAACGTTACAGGAATTTTTGCCCCTGCAGGATTTTGCATGCTTTTGCACAGACTTCCAGTGACCCCTGCCAAACAAGGCAGGCCAGGAGCCAAACACATAGTTCACTTCTGGGCAAAAATCTCTGGGTTTTTATTACCTTTATGGAGATCATATTAATTCACAGTCCAGTGTCAGCAATCAAGTGTAAAAATCCACAAAACCAGCAAGTAATAAACCTGGTGAACAGGACTAGGTGAGAACAGATATGACTAGAAAGGAGAAATTTGACATATTACTCTGCTTTAGATGAGATATTAATATGCACAGTCTCTAATGTGCTGTGGAATTTTACTAGGCCTACCTACTACAGCCCAAAGCAATACCTCAGCAGAGAGATCTCAGCAATTAATTCTGCTTCACAGTACATTTACATACACCCTGCCAGGCACTGGAGATGGGGTACAGGATCTGTTTTATTAGTGAGATCTTACTATGCTTGTGCAGCTCTGCAGAGAAAAAGCACTTTGAAACATACCAAGGGTTTGTCAGGACAGAGGCATCCCATGAAAACCACAGTTCAGACAGAGGAAGGGAAAAGATAATTTCATTCCTGGTTGCTCTGGGCTTCCCTCCTGCAGGTCTCCTTTTGAGTGGTGGTTTCAAGCCACAACCAGCAAGGTGGCTGCAAGAGACCTGTGCCCCTCTGAGAGTGTTTCTCACAAGGATGACACTGGATGTGCAGTGACACAGTGACAGTGCTCTCCTTCCCAGCACTGCCCCTGGCCCAGACTCCTCTGCTATAGGCTCCAGTGATGTTCTCCCATAAACAATTCCAGGTGAGACTGCACAGCCCTTCTGAACTCTTTTGAACTACACTCTTTGTGCTTACTGGGTGCAAAGGTCCAATTTAGCTCACTTGTTAATCAGAATAAAATGCAGGCACTCCTGCTGGATATTCTCTCTTATTTCAATGATCTGAATCTGTGATATATGAGAATAACTAGAAAGTGCTGCTTGCTACTGGTCTTCTATTTCTAAGAACAGGACTAGAACACCACTTCACCACAAAGTCATTCACTTTGCACCACAGTCAGTCAGCCACCACTGCACCACAAAGTCATTGGAGCCACCTGCAACCACAAATTCAAGCTAAAACCTGCAGACCATCTACAACAAACAAGAGCTGGCAGGAATACCATCTACCCATCATACCTGAGAATTGGCTCAGCAACTCGATAAGGGAGGCAGCATTCCTGACCCTTTCAAGATGAAAACACCGATGAACTCCACAGTCAACAGCAAAGGAGCTGTTGCATCATTCAGAGGGTGCAGATGAAGAGCAGCTATGGGAGCAGCAGCAGCTTTTTAAGACCAGGGAGCAAAGTCCTTGAAGATGTGTAATCCTAATTACTAGCATTTCTCAGGAGAGTGTATTTTCATTTCTCACCCCAGCACTGGGTGAGAGCATAAACTCTGATTGAGCTCCCTGTGGGTTTACAAGAAGGTGACTTAGGGGGGCAAGAGGAAGAGGTCAGATGGGAGAGAAAGATGCTTCATTGTATGCAGGATTGCTAAAGACATGATGGAGTTTTTGAATAAAAAGTGTGTATTTAGCTAGAGAACAAGTTCCTCAAACTCCACAGTAAGACAAAACAACTGAAAGAGCACTTGAGGTCTCTTTTGCACTGCTCAGGAACTCATGCTATGCAAACATTTTTAGTATTATAATGAACGGCCGTTTCTACCTGCCAAGAAAAATCCTTGTCACAGCAATTGGCAAGCCTTGTGTGCCACAGCCAAAAGTCCCACAAATGACAGTAGAAGATCCTGAAATATGTAGATCATTATCTTAGCTCCCCTCCAAATTCAACCCTCAAGAGCTCAGTGTGGAGGAGGCCAGACATGGTCCAATTAATCATCATCTGTCTCTGCTGAAGCTCTTGCATTTCTTTGATATGAGACATAAATGCAGCAGGTTTGTCTGAGGAGCACATTTACTCAGAATATAACTGACTATGAAAACAGAACTGTCGACAAGTGTGATTAGAGCAAGAGACCCATCGCCAGTACCTGGGATGCTGTCTGGAACAAAACTAACCTTCAGCAGCCTCCTCCTCTTACCAGCAACTCTGACCAGCCTGCAGCCTACTCCTTCCCTGGACCTCATGTTTTGTCCTGGATTTACAGAGTGGTCAGATTCAGGTATCTGAACCATCTCCACCCAATCCACTGTCTCCTCTGCAAATGCATCCATGATAACGTGGACAGAGTGCATGAAAGAAGATGCAGCCAACGCTCCCGTATTTCACATATCCCAGCCCAAGTCCCTGCGGCCATTCCCGCTGTGCTCTGGTCACTGTAAAGTCCTTCACCAACAAAACATCCCCCAAATCCCAGCGACTGGAGCCCAAGCGGCTGCAATGATGTTTCTTCCCGCTAGAGGGGAGGGCAGGACAGGGATGTGGCCGCTCAGGTGCCGCTCCGGGGACAAAACGGCTCCAGGGGGACACGGCTCCGGCGCTGACACCACCCCTAAAACCAGCACCTTCACGCTTTCTCGCCTTTTTCAGCGTATTTCCAAAGGTGGAGAAGTACTGCTGCCAGTAGGGCAATTCATCAGCCAAAGATGCGGATCAAACATTCCTTTCTAAGGACATCTTGAGAAGGAACATGCTCGGACAGCATCCTTGGGTAGTGACCCCAGCCATTTGGAGGGGTGACCTGTGACACCACCCCAGCTTTCACAGCCGCCTTTGCACAGGTGGTGGCAAAAACCTTGCATGCTGCCCCAGCCCCGGGTTTCCCATGCCCTGCAGCCCCCGTGATGTGAGCACAGCGACAGACCCCAGAGATGGCAGCTTCCACAAACGCTCCTTGGAGATTCCTGATGCTGGACTGCTCCAGCCTCAAGCCAGCCTCCTCCACCAGCCCGCACGGAGGAGGAAGCTGAGCAGTACTGATGAGCTCCAGAGGGAGTCATGCCCTGCTTTCCTTGACCAGAAACAGAGGCCTCAGGGGAAATGGAAGGAATGAGTCGCATAGCTCTAAACTAGGCCACGATATTAAACGCAGTTTAAAGCGAAAGATGAAAAATTCCATCTCTGCTCCTTTCAGGCCATGTAGGACAGAATATGCAAAACATTAATCCTGTTTGTGCTTTGATCCACTGCCAACTATCTGTCATCACAAGGGCAAGGGAGAGGAGAGAAATTTTGGAGTGCTGTTCTTTTCTATACAATGGGAGTCACTCCATGTCATGCAAACAATTCTGCTCTTATAAATCTCCTTTTTGCAGACTGATGTAATGATAAACAAGATTCAATCTTCACTCTTACGTACAGGGACTGGAGCTGCCTGCCTGGATTTAACGTTAGGAACATCACAGCAAGTTCTTGTACTGTAAGATATGATTATTAGCCTAAGTCATGCGCCTAATAATCACTACATTTCTATTAACCAAGGAACATTTCACACAGACTACACCCTAAAAATATATCTTTCAAAGCATAAAAGAATTTCCATTTAATAACTGCTGGCTACGTATGGTTTTATGCCAACATACCTGACTGTATAGACAATGCCTGGGAAGTGTTTTTATCAGGAGTGGTCACAGCCAGCAATATCAAGAGAGCCCCAACAACTAAGACAGTTTGCACCACATAAGTCAACATTTTGCTTGTAGCTGTGAGATGACCACTTCAGACATTATAGAACTTCTCTCCCTTTACCCATTTTCTAAATCTTGACTTATTTATACAACAGAAAATTAGTTAACATAGATCCCCCAAATCCACAGCAACATTCAGATGTATCCATGCCATCAGAGGGGCTTTTCATTTAACATGGTCAAACCTCCACCATGTGGACAGCTCTGGACTCAGTCTCAAAGGAGGTGCTACAAAGCAAAAAACTGTAATTAAATGAGCAGTCTCCTAGCTCCCTGCCTACATCCCATCCAGTTGTTCAGACACACACTAAGTGCCTCTGAGCCGAACATGACCTTTGCTGGGAAGAAGGCAGCTGCTTCAGTCAAATCAGGGGCTGTGCATCCAGGCACTGATCCAGTTGTTAAACCATGCAAATGCTCCTTTCACAGCATCCACCAGTGTCCCAGCCTCCCTTTGTTTGGGCTCCAGCCACACAGAGCACTGCACACTTCTCCATACGGGAGCTCTCCTCATGTGCCAGCAAATATTAAGCAAGTCAGTACAAAAGCCACCCTCCCACAACTATTTCCCAACGCATGGATAACCCAGTCTGGTCAAGTCTTGCAGAGGGTGCCACTGCTGCAGCCACAGCCTCTCTCTGAATGCAACACAAGGCACAGAGAGATAAGAGCATCCACTGGACAATCAGATTCCTTAGGGCTCAACTCAACTCCTGACACAGACATGTGGTGACGGTGGAGATGCCCTGGAGTTCCCAACATCTGCACAAAACTGGCACCAGATGCCCAAAGAAGCAACTCAGTAGAGCCTTATGAAGTCCAAGGGATCAGGATCTGTGCATGAACATCACACAGAACTGAAGCTCAGTGCTTTCCAAGATTAAATATTTGACAGATTCCTGTTCAACAGCAGACCCTGCACAAAGCTGGTCCAATCAATAATCTCAAATCATCTGCTGGAACAAAGCAAGACAAATGTTTGAGTCGCACTGCCAAATATCTATTACACATTTCTGTAGCAGAGGGACTTTCCTGCAGTAGACTGAGTTGTATCAATCTCTTAAATAAACTGTGTGAGCAAAAAGCCCACACATGCTGCATTTGCAGTATGACTGAAGTGCCAGCAACAACAGTGCATGGGAAAATGAAACAAGGGCTGACTCCAAAACCTGGGTTGATAAAATGTTCCCTTCTTTCTTGCAAGAAGCCCAAGACTACACATAATTCACCAGGCAGAGCTTCTGGAGGTTGAGGGGAAATGCACAACCATAAGAGGTACCATTTCCAGTCTGACCATGTCTAGTAGCAGTTTGGTACTGAAAAGGGTGATTTGACTACCAAAAAAATGGGCAGCCAGAGCCTGCAAATTCCACAGCTGCAACATGGAGAGCAAAAACAAACAAAAATCTGCAGCAGTTTGTGTGAACCAATTTACTCGGTGTATTTTGGAAGCCATCAATGTGGCAGCAATGTGTGAGTACCCACTAGTAGAGGATAGATCTCAAAGTTGAACTGAAAACCAGTTCACTTCAGAGTCGCTCAGTCTCTGGAGATGGTTAACCTTAACCATAAATAAAAATTATGGAACTAATTAATAAAGTCACCTAGCATGCTCTAGAGAGGAAGCTCATTGCTACTTTTTGAAATTCTCACATTTGCCATCAAACACGTTTTAAAACAGAGGCTGCTACCAGGAAGCCTTTAAGTTTGACATAAAAGTTCTTCAAAAAGCTGAGCTGAGCTAACGAGGCCACAAACGGGAAAGGGGAGACCTGCACTGTGTTTTGCATAGTGTTTTTACCTCTCCAGAGCCATAGGAATAAAGGATAAACAAGCATTTCTCCAGCTGTTGCTCTCCCACCCCTCACTATTTGCATGAAATGTTTTGAATGAACGCTGTTTTCCTCCTCACATTTCTTCTGGATTTGAGGTTCCACATAAACAGCAGCTTTCTGCAGCCAAGTGTTCATTCAGAGGTTGGCATTCCTTCCGGATTGTTTTCTGTATCACTTTTCTATGTCAGTAATTGGTGTATTTAGGTCAAAGACATTGTGCTCCTGCTTGGCAGAGAGAAAAAAACAAGTTCCTTATCAAAGCTTTCATCTTCCCGCTGGAGCAAAGAGATTTATGCAAACCTTGTTTAGATTAGCACTCACTAAAAACTGCAGAATTAAAACTCAGACACTTCAAGACAAAAATTACAAGCCTTCAACTGGTACAACAAGAGTTAGGATGAGAAATACAGTGTGACACAGCCGGCTACACTACACCACAAGAACAGATTAAAAAGCAGATTACTGTCAACTGAATTTCTGCAGTGAAATCAGCCTGCCTGATTGGGAATACAACAGCTTTTGCCTTAATCAGAGACCCACCTAAGAGGGAGCAAAAAAACCCCCATAAATTGTAGATACATATTCACTTTAAATATCCCTACACTAAAAGTGTGTATTAATATAACTTCTCTCTCTAAAACTATAGTAGCACATCATCTCTAGCCACTTAGAAACACTAAGGAAAAAACCCAGCAGAATTATTTTCTCCCTGAATAGACCTCCCCTGACTTTCAGAAGGACTTTCAGCATTGTGCAAATATGACAGAAAAGACAGGTATTTAATGTAATTATGATGCTTTACTGGATTTAATGCCTGCCAGAACCCTAAAGGTACCTGCTTAATCTCCTTTTAGGCAAAGTTAATGACACTGTCCTCTGGAAATCTTAGAATCTAGGAGCATTTGTTTCCCTAGAACGATAACAAATGCTTATGGTGATGGGCCAAGTGGGAGAGGACTCACTGCTGTATAAACACAGGCAGTGGAACTTCAGTTTTCATACTGGGAACTGCTGCTGACGTCAAGGGTATGGTTTGACTAAGACCAAATCAAAGATAGGCATGTGTACACTGGTGAATCTCAGGGCAGGGCTTCTACCCAACCAACAGTCTGTGATTAAAATGAAATCCCAGCTCCACAGGTTACCACAACGAGCAGCCGTTCATTATCCACTCATGCAGGCTGACACATTTACATGCATGGAATTGTCCCTCTGCAATTATGCAGGATGGACATTCACACCTCAGACCCTCTCCCGTCACTACCTGTTAAAACACAGACCTTATTCAACCTCCCAATGCCCTCCAGAGCTTCCAGAGCAGCCCTGGCCATGCACCTCCTCACCCACAGGGCTGACATCTTCACCTCAGAAGCTGGGCCAGTTTCCAGCTGGAGAGAGAGAGACTCTCCTCAACTGCTGCATTAAAGAAGTGGCAGCTAGAATTAAACAAGATTGAGAGAGCCTGAAAAACAAACTGGCTAATGAACCATATGCAGGGAAGTTGGAGACCTGGAAGTGCAGCTGATAATCTTTTATCATCCATGAGCAATGGGAAAGCATTAGAAGGAAAAAGGACATAGATCACACACAGCCGATGCACCACACCAGCTTCTGGGTTAAATTACTTTCCCACTGACACGAACAAACATTTTAAAGTGTTTTTAAAAGAGGAAAATATTTGGTTTTCACTCATGCTGAAAGGTTATTTTAGGAGGTGGAGGGTGGAAGGAAGGGAGGTACATAGCAAAGGGAAGGGTCTTTGTCTTGCAATCAGCCATCTTCCTGTTAGCATCTAGTTTACCTTGGTGCACACTCATTTGTATCCCTGCAGCAGTTATCTCCATTAAAAATCAGGGTGTTATTCTAGGGCTCTGATCAAATTGTAACTCCAAAGCTCTGACTTTTTCCAGAATGTATAGTAGGGTCACTAAAACAATACTGATCCACCTGCAACATACTCAAAATATATTATTCCCATAATGGAACAAGAATAGAGCTATTTGGATACCACTCCTCCTTCTGTGTCCATAAAATGAAGCTGTGCCAGCACAGCCCTCTTGTTAAAAGTCTAATTCCTGGTCAGCAGCAGCATAACCAGGCACAGGTTTTTCATTCTGACAGCTTGCCTCAAACTCCACGGATGGAAGCACACGCAGCCAGCTCTGAGACACATTTCAGCTGCACCTTCACCCCATGCCAGCTCGTAGAGCCCAGGGGCTGCCTGCAACACAAAAGCATCCTTCTCTCTGCCAGGATGCTACAGGAGACTCTCACCCACTCAGCTCCTCCGAGATCCAATCCCTGCAAGTCCCTGTAAAATCTCCTCTTGACGTAAGGAACACACAACGCAGAGAATTAGGAGCAGTGCAGAAATCTTCGTGACCTACCCAAAATAAAAGCACCAGCAGCCAAGCCACTCAGGGCCCTTGGCATATTGCATCAATAATTAAGAGTAGATTTTCTCGATGGAAGATATTCTCAAAGGGGGAAGTTATTAAACACTTATGAAGATGAAATAAAGACTCTAAAAAGGGAGCAGAGCAACACTCAGTCTTTTCAAATTCCACAATGCTCGACCTTTAAAAAGCAGAGAGGAAATCATTAATATTTCAAATTCCTTACATTGCTTAACTTGAATCGGTGTTCAACGGTATAATTACGAGTTGCAAATTATTACCTAGCATTTGTGAGAAAAATAACAAAAAAAAAAAAGGGGTATCCAAGCAACTACATTGTACAGCGTGTCTGGATGCAGCAGCATCTGCGTTGGCACTCACAGGCTGCTATTGCGTAACCCTGGATTCAAGCAGGAGCACAGCCGGGGAGGCTCTGCTCTATTGCAGTGACATATCTAGAACAGAAGTGGCTTGGTAGAGCTTTAACAGCAGGAGTTTAGACTCTAGATCAGAAGAGGAATTGGCAGCAAAGTCCCTTCACCTCTAGCCTCCGTTTGGGTAAGGAAAAACCCCCAAGTGTTTTCAGGCAAAACTTCAAAAGGAATTGCAGGGACAGCTTTCTGTGCATGCAGGACACAAAGCAGAGTCTGTGGAGAGCAGAGGGAAAGGAACGCCTGAAGATATTCCCTGGCAAGACACTGCAGAGAGAATCACAAGGTACAGAGCGTACTCCTTGTTCACATCCACCGTCCCCGGGGTGCACAACAGTCTCCCGGCTGCCCCACTTCTGGCAGGGGACCACTGCTGCTAGAACTGGGACGTAACAGTTATAAACTACTCAGAATCACTCAATTCTTCACCAATACACCCAGGTATTAGTCTCATATGGTTGGAATTAAAGCCAGAGCAATTTTCTTGCCCTACACGAGCTGGTTTATAGGCTCTTGTACGCTGTTTCTCTATAATAGAGTTCTGCCTACACTCTTCCAGCACTCCATGCCTACAGCACCAGGAGATCCAAGGGTATAAGGAGTTTCTGAGGGACCAAAAGCAAGGAACCAAATATAACACCTCAATGGCAGCTGAAGAAAAAAAAAAGAAAAAGGAAAATGAAGCTAGGGAGTAGAACAGGGTTTTCTGGATGAGTCAAATACTAGCAGAACAATGTTGCATAACGAGTGCCCCTTGACTTTTGTTATTTCTCCCAGCCAGCTCCTCCAAAAATCTATTTGTTATTGTTTATTTGGGTATCAGTCCAAATTGCTGTGGGAGGAGAGAAAAGGAGGATATGCTGTCAAGCTATTAATTCTAGCACTGTAGTCATTTAGCACTCTCCCACTATTAACGAATCAGTGTCCTGTTTACTGCAACACTCTCTAGAGCCTGAAAGTTAAATACAAAACCAGATGTTAATTAGCCTCTTGCAAAAGTGACTCCAGCACTGTTTCTCCTCAGCCAGGATGAATTCTGCCTTTGCTTATTTACCCACTGCTCAGTCCAGACCAGCAGTGTCGTGTCACGTCTCTCTGGAGCAGGCAGGAGCCAGGGAAGCAGGCGCCCAGTGAGCAGCACACAGCTGGGAGCATCACTCCTGAAATTTAAGCCTCTGCGAAACATTATATTGCAATAAAGGCCAGGCTGTGTCAAAAGCCGGGAGCAACTGTGGCCACCATCCATCCTCCTGTTCTCCCAGGACAGAAGTTACTCTTCTACACGAGTGCATCAGTTACAGGAGAAAAGCTGTACTAAAGCAGAATGCAGGGTTATGTTTGGTTATTTCCCCCCTCTCAGGAAGGGAGCACCACTGGCAGTGGGTACAGCCTGACCTGTCAAAGGGACACACTTCCATACAGTCACTTGCCCTCACTCTGTGCCAAACCTGGCTGTTCCCTGGGACAGGAATGGCTGAGGCAGAATCCCACTGTCCAGAACAGCCTTTAACAGAAGGACAGAAACACAGTGCCAAAGGCAAAGGAACCACATTACTCTTGGCACAAGCCTGGATTTGCCTGACCCCAGGAAGTTCAATGGATGTATCAGATTTGCAGCCCTGTGGTACTTGTCTGTATAATCCCAGCCTCCTTTGTGCCATCTGTTTCCCCTTCGGCAGACTGGCCATTAGAGACTCTATGCTAAAACTCGTGTCTCCTTAGTAACAGGTTTTTGTTGATCTCTCCCGCGCCTCCAAATCTTTCTATCAATCCGGTAATCTAGCAGGATTTTCCCTGCAGGGGATACGTAACAGCATCAGTGGAAAAAAAAATATATGGGACAACAGAAACATTTTAAGGCAAGGGTAGAAGGTGTAAAAGGGGAGTGCACGAAGCTACAAGAGTTACAAGGCTATGGAAACCAGATGTTCTCATTATATTGGAGCAAGCCACCAACATGCCTTCTGAGTGCCAGGTCTGAGATCTCATCTAAGCACTCAGTGCTTCACTAGTTTTTTTCTCAAAAGGTTGCCAATTATGAACAATTTCCAATTAATACACAAGTCTTCAGAGAAAACACCCTAAACACACCCTGCAGCCCTAATACCATCTCCTCCAAAATCTCAAGGGTAAAAACACTGCCAATCTCAACGCTGTGCAGGTGAGGAAGGACTGCATTCCCAGTTTATAGAGACTGGCTCTCTTACTGCAGATTTTAAGTCGTTGATTGCTGGCTGCTTTTGGTTCCTTAATCCCTAAATCCCCACACTCTCTTCTTGAGGTTAATCCAGTTAAAACTCTCCCTTTGGCTAGTGCCTTGCGTAAATAACCACCTGAAGAGCAGAGCTGCAGAAGCCAATGCTCAGAGCATGGCACTTCCCAGAACTCCATCCCACTGCAAGAGACAGCATAAAATTCTTGCTGCTGCCTATGCCAGAAAAGGAAATCAAGATTAGCTAGGTAAGGGCAAAAGGCACTCCTTATGGATTGCCTAAATCAGCAGGAATCAATCATCCAGTCCAATCTAAATCCCCTAGTTGCTTTCTGCCTTAGGATAACTAGAAACAGGTTTATGCTACACGAAGATAAAGCAGCCTTAAACCACAGTAAGCCCTCATGTGAAAACCTCCCTTTTTTGGGAGGAAAGGAGAACTTGCCTTTGAGGTCAGCTCTAAATGAGCTACAATTATAGCCATATAGGCCATGCGGGATTTGGAAAAGCAACACGGATCAGCGAAAGAAAATCACCTCTGCAGACTCTGCCTGGCTGGTCTGGCCCAGGCAGCTCCCTTGGCACTGAGCCCGTGGGCAGGAGGGCAAAGGCAGCACTAGGACAAGGAGCCAGCCCTCACCCTCAGCTCTCAGCCTGCCAGGGGAGGCCAGTGCCCTACACAGTCCAGCACGTGCAGACCACGAGGACAGTCTCACTACGCACAAAACATCAACAGTCTGACCCAGCAAAGATGTGTATTTGCTCAGCAGAAAAACAAAAACACACCCAGTGAAGGCACAAAGGAATCCCAAGAAGAATCTTGCCCACTCCCTCCTATAGTGCAGAGAAAGCCAGGACAAGTGGGTGAGTGAAAGGGTGCCCTTTTCTGACAGGTGAGACCCTACACACTTCCAGGGGAACTTGTCCCCTGGGAGAGAACCCTGTGTAATGTGGCACCATCCCCTGGGCAGGTAGAGAGCAGGTTCAAGAGAAATCCTTAAGCTGGGACAGGTTTTAGGTCAGTGACATGACAGGCCACATGGATCCTGGCCCTGCAGCCCCCACGTATATGTGTGTGTCTTATTCTCATTGTGAAGCTGGGCCAGACGCTCTGGGGCAGCAGGCACTGCCTGCCAGAGTCAAAACACTGCACAGGGGCTCCCTGGTGCTTGCCAAGCTCTCCAAGCCATGCACTGGAGCCAGGACTCTGACCATAAGCTCTTTGTGTTCCTGGTCATTCACAACCAAGAGACAGAGAAATCTGGTTTTGAGGACTGTTTATCAGCCTAGTGCTTCCAAGATCCTCAGTCTTGAGAGCAGAGAAAATGAACAGCCCCCTCATCTTGCTGCCTAACCAGAGACAGCAAGCAGGACATGCATTCTGCCTCCCAGGGTAAAGCAGTCACACTGAGGTGAGGTGTGTGGGTAAGAGGACAAAGCAAGGAGCCTGCACAGCTCTGCACTGCAGCATGTTACAAACTCCATTCACATGGACATGGAAAGCTGCCGCTCAGTCTCTGGTGCATAGTTAAATGCTCATTCTGAATGGCCGATTAGTCAGAAGTGGAATGTTTCTGCATTCACGGAGGAGCTATTTTGAGATTACATTATGCTTTCTGCTTCCATTAATAGGTACAAATAAAAAAAAAGGAAAGGCGTTACACCCAGCAATGCATTTGTCTCAGACTCGAGTGCTGCATGTCCAAAGTCCCAGCGCCAACACAGGAAAGTTGATGAGTTCTGTTATTGACAGGCCACATTCTTCTTCACAGCTCCAGAGATCACCCAGTCATCAGGCTTGCCAAATCTTGATGGAACAAGTCACATCTCTGTGTTCACTGGCCACCTCCGCAGCCAGCCTGTCAACCTGCATCTTCTAGGGCTGTGTTAAACCTCTGTGGAAGTCACCAAACTGAAAGAAGTTAAACCACACTAGAGCAGCATCTCACGTGTCCTGCAGCTCTGGAGGAGGCTGACCCAGATATTCTCATTCCAGACACCACTTTCCCTGCTCGTGTTGCTCCCCAGCACTGCCTTCACTCAGCCATAACCAGTGCACATCTATACCCCTCCAGTGCCTCTGGATCCCCTTCCAGGCCCTGGAGGACTACATATTTGACAAGCTGAAAGTTTACAGGAACTCACTTTGGAGCAAATCAAGAACTCTCAGGTTTTTTAAGCTAACAAAACTCAAATCACTAAATGCCGTCGAGCTTTCATGAAAAACAAAGGCAGTTTTAGGGAAAATACAAATTTACATTTGGCCAAGACCGACCCCTCCCAATCTTTCCTGCATGTGTTAGGAATGCAGCTGTACCCTTAATATTCACACACAGTCATCCATCAACTCCTACATTCAGATTTGTTTCTTCCACCCTCTCCAAGCCTGGACTGCGGTATCAGGGTTTGATCAGTGTGGTTTTCTGAGAGGGGAAAACAAAAATTATATTTTGGAATATAATTCCAAAAATCAATAATCTTAACACAGGGCAGATTGAGTAGAGTCAGTTTTCTGTCAATAGTTTTGCTTTCACTAACAGGTTTATTCAGATCATTTTGAAGATCAAAACCACAGAATCCAACAGGTACAGGTATAATAAATCTCATTAAAACCAGAGCAGGTCAGCCCTCTGATGAACTTAAGCTGTAGATCCTTCTAATGCTCTTGAAGAAAGCTTGGGTGACCAGCCAAACGAGGATTCCCTCAGCTCACAAATCCACATCTTCTGAGCCAAGTGGAAATACTGTATGAGCTAAGGAAAACAGAGTTTTGTGTGTGGGTTGGTTTTTTTTAAAACAATGTGAAGAGCAAGCAAAAAGTCTCAAATTATGCAGCAAAAATAAGAGAGTCAGAGCTGAAAATAAAATCCGACTTGGAGGAAAAAAGGTGATATAAAAACATTGTATTAAACCAAAGTTACTTTGATGTTGGATTCAAATCTAAAGAAATGCTTAGCCCACGCAGACATAAAAACTACCCAAAAACCCTAATAGTATGAGAATGGTATAGAGTACAGCTCTGCTGAAACATGATTTACACAAATGCAGAGGGGGGAATGCAGAGGACTGAACAGCAACACATACACATATATGTATGGAGGTGTATATGTATGTATAAAACAGCATTGCATGGTGTCAGGAAAATAAATAGAAGGATGCCCAAATGCTGCAAAGTACTGCTTATAACAAACCTAATATGAATTCTGACCTTGTGAGTCCTCAGTCCTGGGAAGGCTCCACTTCCACAGGACATAGGCATCACAGGCAAGCAGTGGGACAAGGAGCTGGAGGCTCACTGAAAGCACTTTTACTGCTCCAAAATTTTGGCCATTGTGGAGAAACAGTGAATTCTTGGCACAAATATGGTCATTTCAACTTTGTTCATTTTACTGCAGTAATAAAGATATTGGTTTACAGATGCCACAACTGATATATGCAAAAAATGTGGATCAGAAAGAGAGTTTCTAACTTTCTCAGTTAAAGCACACCCACCCACCACGGATTAAAAAAATCTCTTCCCCCAAGATGTCAAGGTATTTCTTTTACCAAAGCACTGGGTTTTCCTGGATTTTAACAAGGATAGTAAGAGAAAAAAAACAACTTCTAATGCAGAAAACATTTCTGTGAAACTATGGAAGAGGCAGAAAATCCTGGATTGCATTTAACTAGGGAACAAGGTCACAAATTAAGCAGTCTGAGAATTTCTGGTAGCTTAGCCCTGAATTAGTTCCCCATTTTTTTTTTCCTCCCAACCCCCTCAACTACTTAGCTCAAAATGCAAGACCAACAAGAACACATGATACAGCCTGCATTGGTACGGGCAAATACATGGTTGAAGTCACAGGAGCACATTCTTCAGGGCTCATGAACCATCACATGACAAACATCACAAGAAGTCAATTTGCTAAACTCAATTTAAACTTGAAGAAGTTAATAATAATAATAAAACCCACAATGGGAATGTCTCTTAGAAAAGGAGAAGCTGCACTTGAAAAGAGAGCTACAAAAAACAAAGCTAAGATCAGTTCTCATGTTATTTGAAACTTTTGATTTCTAGTGCGACACATGCAAGCCAGTATTGCTTATAAGCCCCTGATAAATACTTGTAATTATATAGCTTATAGCAAATAAAAAAGCTGGCCAGCAGCCAGCGAAGACCTTATAAATAAGCCTCTCACAAACACACAAATACTGAATTTAATTGCAAAGACTTGAGGTAAACCTTTTCTGATTCTACATGCCTGAAAACCAGCAGCCTGTTCATTTGCTAAAAAGCTTAGAGGTATGAGTGACTTCTTTTTCAACAAGAGGACATGCAAGGCACAATCATCCTTAGCAGTCACAAAGTATTGACAGCTATTCAGAACACACACAAGCTCTGTTTCCAGCTCCAAGCAGACAAATGGAATTAAAAGCAGAATTGCCTCTTAACAAGATGTCATTGTACAAACTGATGCTCATACATTACCTGTATTGATTTCTGTAATAGAACAAAGGAACTTGTTTTTTAATTTCGTAAGAGCCATTTCAGTTGGAAAAGTCTCGAAGCTATACTATCATTTTATCCTGATAATTTAATTAGGGATTGGTCCAATTCTAATGCTCAACATTCAGGGATCCTGAAGGCTCTTAACTGTTTAAAAAGGTTGCAGTGATCTGCAAGGCAACCATCAAACAGATCACTGTAGACTCATCCTTGGGATTAAGTCATCTCTATTTGTGAGCCCTTATGTGATGATCTGTTACAGAGCGTAAGTACTGCATGAAAGCCTCTTCAAGGCCTTCACCACCATCTGTGAATTACATTATTAACAATGGTATGAACTTCCTAAGAGCATCTGGTTCTCTCCCCACCCCCTTCTCAAATCACTGGAAAAGAGCTCTTCAGTATCAAAACAGGCACAGGCAAAGCTGTTTTCCTCTTTTCCATGCTTCCCTACCACCTCCCACCCTCGAACAGCAGAGGATAGATGGGGCTCAGCTCAACATTTCCACGCCCTGAATGTTTTCTGCACAACCCTTGTTATTGTTAAATAAAGATGGACTAAAACAACTGCATGATGTGTGTACCACAGGCATTTTACTGGGAAAAGCGGAAGTTTATTCCATCGTTTTGCAAAGGCAGCATCTGAAGTATGCTGAGAACTGTGCTGAGGCACAACGGGGACTGCACAGTCCCACCCCAGGACTCGCTTCCCACCAGCACAATTCCTGGCATTAACCAAAACCAGCCAGCAGCCACTCAGCCAGCTTGAACAGTTACTGCTGTAGCAATAACTTTCTAGATACAAACAACTATTTTGTCATCCCAATTCTTCTCCCACCGAGGATGTTTCAGAAGTTTATTCTGAAATCATGCCAGTTTCTTGTAAACAAGAAGGAGGAAGAAGCAGCAGCGCCCAGGACATTGGAGCACAGTCTCCACTGAACTTTGCACAGAGTTCACATCAGCCAGCCTCCTTGGCTGCTCTAAGGGATCATTTACTCTTGCCGGAACAGTCTTCCTATCTTGTTTTCTACTGCTTGTTCTTCAAACCCAGCTTCTCCTCTTGCTCTATAAGTCGGGCTTCTCGTTGCCTCAACTTTCTGTGCTCATCAGCAGCAGTTTTTCCATTCTGTTTTGCACAATACTGTTCTTTAGTTGCACAACAGTTTGCAATTCAGGCATCGTTACAGCACACAGCATCTTCCTGTCTTAAATTAGCAGCAGTGTTTCTTGAAAGAAAAGAGCAACATTATGGGCAGCTCCATAAAGATTTGTATTCAGAGGGAAACAGCATCCAAAACTAACAATCCTGCAATGTGCAGTAACAGGCAGAAAATACTGGGTGGGGGGAGGAAGACAGAACTGTTTCTGCACAAATGCACAGGAACCCTTATTCTAACAAACTGTTTCTCTTATGTCCATGTTTCAAATAAATAAATAATCAGACACATGTTGAGGTGCTTGGACAGCTGCATCTAGACTGTGCTACTACTGTAATTAAAGGTAAATACAAAATTTCTTCAAGTTTATAAAATAATATGCAAGTATTTGGGGTCACCATCAGTCCACTGCTGCCCGAATCCACACTCTTGTAAGAGGAAGTCTGTAGCTACTGCTGACCTCAAGCTACAGGAGGGGAGGAAGCCTCCAGGGCTGCTCTCCTGGGGTTTTTCTTTCATTATGGTCACTCAGCTTTGGAGTCAGGCAGGTCAGGATGAAGATGGACCACTACCCCAACTCCTGGGAAAAGACATGGCTGTGTTTTTACACAGCCAATTAAAAAAGGGAACCGTAAGAAAATTAGGCAGGTTTTATGAGTGGCTTTAGATGGATGGCTTGACAACAGAATCTTATTTCCTACAGCTTATTGCGAGGGGTGTAGGGAGAAGAAAAGTGAAGAAACTGGCAAGTCTTAGAGCAAATTAGTGGCAATCAGAGATAGGCTCTGCCAAGCCCAGGTCTCATCATACAGTGGGAGCACAGCATCCTATCAAGAGGATCTTTATAACATTGGTAACTGGTAGCAACAACTCAAATTGGAATTAATTCCCATCTTTCAAACAGTACGTAGAGGTGACCATGTAATCAAATTAATTAATATTTTGCTAAATCAGTGCATTGAATATTACCCGATGAGCTCATTTTTGGAGGCAGTTCAACGCCTCACTTCTAGGACTGATGTCAGTGTCACATGCTTGGAGAGGATCAGTCTGCAGCTGGATATTTTAAAGCCTTCTATTAGGAGCACAGAAAAGTCAGCGGATTTCAACAGCATCAACTAATGAATTTTTGTTTTATCACAACAATTTAGTCACCAGACCCCACTGTCAATATCTCTGTGAGAATATCAGGCCATTTGAGACACTTCAAGTCACTAGACGGAAACTGAAGAGTGCAGCAATGGAGTTGTTTCAACAGAGAAAGTTGTGTTTCAACAAAAAAGGAAACCAACAGAAAGACAAGGAAACAGGAAACTGATTCTGACTGGCTCCTGATAAAATAATTAACCTTTGAGAAACTAAACCCAGCAGCTGTAAAAATACATAAACAAACAAACAGTAGCAGAGCAAAGGGTGTTGAGCATCAGTAGCACAAACGCTTCAGGCAGCAACATTCAACCCTGAGTTCAAATCCCATTCACTCACAGACCGACTGTGATGTCATCTTTTATTCTGACATAATGCAGGATGTCACTGAAGTTCAGTGGCAAGTGTTCATGCAGGATCTGTGAAGTCTCCGCACTTTGATGCTCGCTGCTTGCACTTTGTACCAACAAGCAGGAACAGATTTGCATTACACAAATAAGCAGTGTCTTTATTGTGCAACCGCATGCGACTTTTTTGGAGAAAAACAATGCTCAAATACAAGGAGTGCTGTGTGCATCAGGCTGCAGAGTGGGTGGCAGTGATGTTGTCAGAAAGCTCTCGGCACTGCTTACCTCCACACCCATTGACTTCAGCAGAAGGCTACATACGAAAAGTCTCTGAAGATGAAGCTGAAGTGTTCCCTAACCCATGGCGCTGTCCATACACTATACTTAAAAAAGAGACAAAACAAAAACCACAGAAGTGAAGCAGCACGAAATTGCAGGGTTTGGGTTTTTACTTTTTAAAGACTCTTGCAGTCCCTGTTCCAGTTAAGAAATCAGACTATACACCCATCAGTTGTGAGCAAGCCCTTCCCCACACTGCCTGAGCCTTTGCCATGTCTGGAGCGTAGGATGAGAACCGTGGTGTTTTACTGCATGCTTCCAGTGCTCCCAGAAGACCTTGGATGAAGGTGCCTTAAAGTTCCATGGTCAGCTCAGCTATTAAATTGTTCAGTGAGATTGCCTATGTTAGTCAAGGGCTCTACCAAACCCCACAGCCCTCACATGCAACACATGACACAGCCCATTTTGAAAAGCTCTGTGAACTTCTCTCCACAAAGCTCACAAACTCTGCATCTGTTTCACGGACAGTTCCGTCTACCCTTGCCGAGGCTACAGATTTCATTGTAACAGTTTTAGGAACAGGAGAGGCAAAGGCAGGATGCCCTAAACCTCCATGAATGTGAAGCCCCATATAGGGGATTGCATAGCAAGGATCAGCTCAGGTCCCTGCAGAAGAGCTGGCAGAATTATCAGGTATTTGAACTTCAGCGCGTGACAGACCCTCCTTGCACTCTGTGAACTTATAGGTGGATAAATGGGTTTGGTGCATAGGCTGCAGATGGGGTCAGGGAAGGTTTCTATAACCAAGACAAACTCACAGTATTCTTAGCCGTTAACTCCCAGAGGCATGTGACTATTTTCAGATTGTAGCTTTTAGCCTGGTTGAAGAAAGAAGAGACTAAAGGAAATAAAATGAGAGCGAATGTCTTGCTGAACCCCTAGCAGCTAAATAAGAGCTTGGACATGTAAGGATCTTGTTAAGATGAGGCTTATAAATTCAGTGTATCTCAAAGGTTTTAAAGTGAGCAGAATGCATCCTTCATTCCAAACTGTCTCATCTGCAGCCAGAATTCCTCCACACAGAATTCCATTTTTTTCCAGAGGTTTGAAGCTATTTGGCTTTATATGAAGCTCAGACCAGCCTGCACATTTCTCTCTCTCCCTTTTTAAAAAAATTTTAGACTTAATGTAGCATGTACTCTCAGAAAGGTTTACAATGCAGCCTTTTGTAGTTAACTTGCTCCAAGCTGGGCCACTGCCAGGTTGTTATCAATGACATTTTAAGGCAGATGAATGAAGTTCTTATTATGGTGACAAGCAGAATTGTGATATGGCACATGCATACACTGAAAGAAGAGAGCTTGCTATTAGTTTGTCAGGTTAATAAATAAATAGCGATTTCATGAATAAAAGCCTTTTATTAGGAAACAAATGAACAAAATTAATATTTATAAAGCTTTAGTGGTTTAGAGCACCCTTTAAAATAAGATTACTCATTTCAGTCACAGCCACCATCATGGATTAGAGATTCTTGAACACAGCTTCCCCTCCTAATTCTCTTATCATAGCAGTGCAAGGCAGAAAGCAGAGCTCTGCCTTCTGAACTGTTCAGGCCAGACTCAGTTTGAGATTGACAATATTGAAGGCCCATGACAGCAAACACTTCTGTTACGTCTCCAGGACTGCAGCTAAAGACTGCACCTGTTGGAAGAACTGTTGGTTCCTTATCACAGCAGGAAGTTCTCACGTTTTACACAGCATGCTTCCCCACCACACAGAGCTCTGAACCTGTGCCAAGCCACGAAGAGCAACACTACACGTTACACAAACTATCAGCACTCAGCCAGGAAATCGCTCCCCATCTGCCCCCAGAAAAGAGTCTGCAGTAATACCCTGCTAATATCTCTTCAGGGTACTTCACCATTTCCCACAGCATTTGCACACAATGTTCACCACCAAAGTGAAGTTAAGGAAGGGTGAATTATGTCCAGAATGTTGTCCTTTACAGCGAGCAAATGAAATTCCAACACGCACAGATCGCTTCTCCCCTCAAGATATCTTTGCCATGCACTCCTTTTGGCTCAAGGCGCTCTGTGCTCATCTGTCCTAAAATCAAACTTGCAAGTTTCAATTTTAAACAAGCTGCGTAATTTTGGTTTGGGTTTTGTGGGGCTGTTTGTAGGGAGGAAGCAGTTTAGTTTTGGTTTTGTTGGGTTTTTTATTAATTTATTTTTTAAATGGGGCACTTCTCAAATTCAGGACTGAGATGCGAGCAAGTGCTTAAGCTTAAAAATTGATTTTGGCTCATGCCATCTTCTCCTCAGCTACTAAAAAAACATTGTCAAACTTTTCCCTTCTCCTCAAGGCAAAGTCAAGTTTGAACTTTCTCAGTCATACGAGAACCAGATAGAAACTGCCCCAAAATAACCATCTCAGCAATGTACGGTCAAGATGAACAGATCTAAGTTAAACAGAGCTTCCTCCCCACAAGAGCAGTTTCTGCTCTATGTGTAAAGGAGAAAAATTCTACTTCAAGGACCAGCAGTGTGGGTTGCAGAAGCGTGTGGCACAGTTGTTATCTTTGCAGCATGAAGCACAAATTGAAACCAGGGATCTGTAAAGCCTATGTGAAAAACATTCATTTCACCCACTGAGACTATGCAAACTCTATTCCAGTCATACTATAAATGTTAACTAGTAGTACCTCCCTTGCCTTAAAGTTCCTATAAATCTGCCCAACTTTTGGGAAGGGGGTTGAAAATACAGTCTGCTCATATTGGTTTTCCCTGATAATCTCTTATTTGAGATTCAGGAGCAGAGCAGAAGCTACACAGAAGGACAATTCCCTCCCAGCACTGAGGCAGCCACACAGCGAAGTGCTGAGGGATGCAGTGGCAGGCAAACACTAAAAGCAGGAGATAATATATTAATATTTGATTCCCATGTGCAACTGTACTGACAAGTTTATGCAATATTAAAGTCAACCTACACTACAGGGGTAGCTGCTGTCTCAAGATTCATTAAGAGGTGGAATTCAGGCTTACACATTCTATTAACTGCTGCAGAACCAAAATACTACCAAGGAGGAAGAAACACCACAAAGAACAAAAAAGTCAATGTTGTCCTGTTTCACTTCACTTTTTGAAGTCACAAGTTTGCAAACTCCCAGTAAAAAAACTCACTAGATGTTACAAAAGAAAAATATTTGTTCAGAAAGTGAATTAAATAGTTGTCAACCATTCTGCAATGTTGAAAACCAAAGGGGAGGGCTGTCATTTCAAGGTTTGCACTTCACTCAGGAAGACAATATGGCACCTAGGTAGTTGTTTCCTACCACATGTTGAAGCACTGTATTTAAATACAGTGGTTGCAGCATCTCTGAAGAACATGCCCAGAGCTGTTTGTCTTTAAACTATTTAAAACTGTTGAGGAGGACTGCGGAAAGGAAAAAAAACCCAGAAAGACAACAACAGAAATAAAGAACAATAAAAAAAGAATCAATCCTTATTCCAGAAACACCTTTATCTCGTCACCTAGCATTTCCTCTTGTACCTAGGTTTAGCTCCTGTCTGTAGGTCAGAGAGCTGAGTCACTTCCCTGCCTGCCCCACAGCTACGCATGAGCTAAATTTTCAGTGTGACACCCTGTTTCCTATTGAAGATGTTCCAGAACTCGGGACTCCTGCAAGAGAACAGCAGGCTCCAAAGGATACCTCCTACTGTACAAGAAGCTCACAGACATCAGCTGACTCTCTGCAGTCCATTCAGTAGCTTCAGAGACCTGTGGGAAACTCCATTTTTAGACTGACTGAGCCAAAGGGTTGGTCCTGCACCGCTCAGAAGACTCAGACTACCTCTAACTACCAACCAGCTCTCCTTTGGAAAGCAAAGCGTTTTACACATGCAAGGCACATGCCCTATCCCTCCCTCTCATCATCATCGTGCAGAAAGGGTAGAGATTAAAAGCCTGACATGTTTTGTTTCTGGGTTTTTTTCTGAAGAATCCTAATGTACACATTTCTCAGATGTCAGCTGTTGAAACTAAACCAAGCCAGTTGAACAAGTCTTAGAAGTTCTTGCTGCAATTTTAAATATGATGGTTCTGTACATCAAAACAGAAGGGATGTGGTAGCAGCCAGTGAGGATAGGACAGCCACGGTTCCCTAGGACAGGACCGGCTTTCCACATTACTTTTTTTGATATTTAATTCAGTTACAACTCCTGAGACAACATCTCTGGAATTTACTTCTCCAAGATCTCCTGTGCTTCTCCACTGGCAGAGCAGTGGAAAGCTCAAGCATCCAAGCCACCTCCTGAGCTCTGGTATGAGCTCAGTACAGGGACAGCATGATCTGTGACAAAACACTTCTTTCAAAACAGGTCAGATGAAATATTCTAATGTCTTTGATTACAATACAAGAAGTTTACACTGTGGCCTTAGGTTCCCCAGCAATTTCACCCTGCAACAGCCCACCCGATACAGTAACTTCATTATTTCCAAGAAGCTCCAGTTGAGGAGTCCCTTGAGAGGAGGAGGAGGAGGCCCAGTGCACCCAAAAGCAGGGAGTAGCCACAAGCACAACGCGTTTCAGCGAGTGCCACGGCCGTTCCATTTACCGGGGCCATAAGGAGTTCACGTCACAGGGCATTTGCCAGGAGTTTCATGATCGCTGGCATGCACAGCAAGGGTGCGTCTCACCATGGAAGCAACAAGCTGTTAAACTGCGTGACTCATCTCGCAGCAACGTTTTCTGCCTTCCGAGAGGAGAGCAGCCTGCAATGAGCAACGCTGATAAGATGCATATTCAGAGGAATTCTATTTGGGCAAAAAGCTATTGACACATTCAAACCCGTATATACAGAAGCCTGCCCAAATGCTGACTAAAACACACAAACACACACACTGAACTACTGTAGTATTGAGATAAGACATTTTGCAGATGCTCGGGTTGACAGTAATTTAATCAATTTATATGGCCCAACTCAGAAATGCAAAAATGGCTTTCAGCCCTAATAATTTTTCATCCCTTTAAACAGAGTGCTCTGGAGGAACAGCTTCCACCTAAAAGGTAAGAAATAGCATCTGCCTTGTTTAAATCACTGACTACTTCCAGTGGGTATAACCTCTTTCTTCCCCTGCTTCCAAGATTGCCCTTTTATGCAAAAGATATGAGCTTCATTGTCACTACCTAATAGTCAAATTAAAAGGACGCTCAGGCAAATGGCACTGAGAGATTTCTTTAATTCAGAGGCTGAACTAAACAACTGGAACACCTGGAACAGACAGCTGACCAGCCTAAGTGCTCGAGTGGCAGGGCCAGTTCATGTGAAGGCAGCACCGGTCACAAACCAGCAGCTCGGTTTGTACTTCTTGCTAATGGCATCAGCAAGAATCAAACACGAGGACTGCAAAGCCTGCAAACAGCCCCTCGCTTCAGCTGGTCCTGGGAGGATGTGGTTTGTTGTGACTGAAGAATGAAACCTTGAGCTGCAGGCTGTGATCAGGGAGCAGCTACACTGAGCTAAGCTGCCCAAAGGCTATTTTTTTTTCTTTTTCATTTCCCAAGACAGAAGAGTTGCAGCGTTAGATCTTTCAGGATTTTTTCCAGTAACTGGAAATCCTCAGGCACTACCCCTGCATAAAGGCAGCTCCCTTACACTAAAATATTTCCAGCAGACTGCTTTGTGGATGGCAGTCTCCACTCAAAATAGCATTTTCCACTTAAATAAATGTGTCATTGGCTCCCAGAATGGCTGTAGATGCTACTGTACCCTGCCCTTTTCAACTTATTTTCATTTCTTAAACAGGAAGAATCAATATTGGTCAGATAATGACTCATTACAGCATCACAAGCTATTTGCATTTTCAAATTACAAGCTCCTCTTCAAAACAGAAGGATTTATGTGCCAGTGGAACTAAAGAGGTGAGAACTGAAATCAAGCTATCATTGAGATATGCTATTTTAAGGGAGTTAGATCCCTTAAAAAAGAAGATAAGGATTTTTTCATACACACTGCAAGTTTTAAGAACGTTTCTCTATGGTTCCTAGTGAGCTCCAATTCCACTGTCATCATCCTACTTCTCAGCTGCAAATACTGTTCTCACCTCTAAGGGGACCTAGCACTTCATGCAGATCCTAGAAAAGCCTGGTAAATGTGTATACAACAGGCAGCAGATATTCCAGAGAAGGACAGGTCTTTTGTCACAGTTTAACCATCAAATTGCTTTAGGAACAGGAGAGTCTCATCACACATAAATGCATTTAAACACACAAAAATCATCTGTGCTCCAACAGCCTAGTCTTGTCCAGCTGGACAGGAATCATCTTTTAACAACACAGCATTGCACCCAGCAAGAGGTGGAGGCCTCCTGGTTCCCTCACAGGGCTTTCAGCAGGAGAATTTTGAAAGGCAGCAAGGAAGTTACAGATCACCTCACTGAAGCAGTTTTATGTCCCAAATGGCAACAGCTGGCACCAGAGAAAACAGGTACCTGTAGGGTACTACAAGCATTGCCTAAAGCAGGAATCAGCTCATTCTTTTGGGCCACTGCCTCCAAAATTTTCAGTTTTCAGAATGAGCTCTGGCTGTACCTGAAAGACATCAGCTGGAGAAAACCAAGAAACAACAGATGATCTTTAATGATCAGATGTTAAGAGCATCTTTAAATATTAGGCATTCCTAAGTCTACTAAATATTTCACAAGAAGCTTCTGATCTCCTGGCTACATTGTAGTTTCCTCCAAAAATCAACTCCCCATAACCCTTGATAGCAGCAACTATCAAGATCTTATTAAAAAAAAGGAAAATAGAAAAATAAGTTCTATGTGAGACAGACTGGACTTATCAATGATTAAGTAAACTCACAATTACCACATTGTTAAACAGCAATTACAGGAGAGGGGTAGAGAAATGTTATATTTAGCCTCCCCATAAAGAAGTGGGGAAAATATTTCCTGTAGGTTCTACCAACAAGGAGCTTCCAAGCACAACATGACAGACACTCCCACATTTTCAGAACTCTACTTCCTGCTCAAGCTGTTCTCCTGGGATCAAGGAGGGGAAGTCCAATGGTTTAGGTTTTGATTTGCTTTAGCATATTTTTTTCCCAAACTGTGCATTTTAGAACAATATATACATAGCATATCCTCTCTTTTTGGGTCAGTCGGTCCCTTCCAATAAAAGCATATTGTCTCCCTGAGGGTAGGGAAGACAAGTGAACTGTGAGAGCAGCCAGGACCAGATTGCCTGCCCAGCTTCTTCACTCCTCAGGAAAGAGATATAATAAACAAAAGGAAAATAGCACTTTCCAGAAATCACAGATACAATTTTTTTGTAACTGTGCATAAAAATACTTTAAAAGGCCAAGTTTCAATAGATTATTTCCCAATACAGGTAATTATCAGCCAACAACTGCCTTGAACAACAGTGCATCAGCACCAAGGACCTCATGGTATCTTTGTGTTTCACTGTAGCACAGTCCTGTCTGCCACCACTTTCTGCTACCATGGCACATCAGAAGAACTGTTCTGCTGTAAGGATTGAAGATTGCAGTCTTATTTCTCAAGAGTGACTGCATAACCAAAGGCCAAAACAAACAGCAAAAGTCTGGACAGACAATTAAAGGAATTTTACAAGTCATCAAGCAACCAGAGGGCTGTAAATGTATAATCAACACTTTGCATGAACTACCCTGAAATGAATGCTCATGAGATGCTCTGTGGCAATGAGAACAAGATAAAAACCTATAAATAAAAGCCATCCAATTTCAGAGTGATTCAGATCAGCTATTCCCCTGAATCCGTAAGAGCCAATTATAACAGTTTATAGGGCATACTTAATGCAAAAAATTCAGTTTGAGGACACCAATTTCACCCTTTCTCCTTGTCTGAGAAGTTTATCTCTGAAGTAAAAAGACATCAAGCAATTTAAAGAGAATCCATTTCTGTCCTCAAAATTCTTAGTGCCCTGGAAACAGAATTAGACATAGCCATATGCCTCCACACTGACATGTTTCTCCCTTACCCACAAGTTGAAACAGCAAAGTTCCAGCAGTTACCAGACAGTTTTCACTCAGAAACAGCATGTTCCACACTGCAGGACAGACCCTTACACTTCTCATAAAATTGTTCAACAAGAAGAGCTTTCATTTAAAGAGCTAACTTGGAGATGGTTCACCAGGCTGTGTAGAAGGAAGCTACCACCAGTTTACAACAGATTGGTTGAAATAATTCAACTTAGAACTGAAAGAATCAAGTCCTCCTGCTGAAGTTGAGAGGATCTGTGAGAATGGCAAGTGTGCCTCACAGGACCAACGCCTTCCTAAGGACTAAGAACGTGTCTGCCATGCTCACAAACCCTCAGCAGCCGAGGAAAGAGAATCATCTGAAATGATACCAAAGTTTCAATTAAATAACAAGAAGTTTGTGTCAGAGGAGGAACACACACGAGCTCTGACAGAAGGATGGAGAAAACACCCACCACAGTTATCTGAGAGGCTAAAAGGGCAGCCAAACCCTGAAGCGTGGATAGGAAGTTGCAACAGGAAATGCAGAAGTGTTCAAACAATAGCAGTTAAGACTGTGATGAAAATCAAGTCCATTTTATACTGCAAGAGAAGTCTGAGAAAGTAGAAGTAATTATTGAGGACCAAAAGCAGGCCAGGAATATGTCACACACTTATTTCTGCATAGGGCACCAAGGCTATAAAAACACCACTGGCAGAGAATACACCTCCCTATCATGGCATGGGAGAAAGAGAATAGATACATAAGCCTAAGGCTGCATCCTCTGGATTTATCAGGCTCCACAGGGAGTTGTTTTCATAGTTAAAAACTAAGTAGTATCCAAATATGAGCATGGTTTCAATTTAATTTAATTGGCTGGGAAACAGCCTGGCTGTTCCAGATGGAAAAGCTTTAGAGAACACAACTAATTACTCTTACATATATAAAATATTTAACAAAGGGAAGGTCTATGCACCCAAGTGGGAGAAAGAAGGAAGATGCATCCAAATGGGAGAAAGAAGGAAGGTGCCAAGAGAGACCCATCCATTCTCACTAGATGTATTCAATGCTATAAATGTATGGAAAAACGAATAGTAGAAAGGGTAGAGAAGTCAGAGGGGGAAGAAATCTCTCAAGTAATGCAGCACATTAATATTTATAGCAGGTAAGTATAGGTGAAATTAATCTGTGTTGCTAAGTAAACATACCTTAGGAGAGACATGGGAATGAGAGAGGGGGAAAAAAAAGAGGTAAGTGTTCTGACAGCTAAAATGTTGTCGGGGCAGGCAGGACCTGTCAAGTAGCTGATCTGGTTTCAGAAGAGGTTACCTAACACAAGAAGAAATATTTTCAGCGTAGTTGGCTTTTTCATTCCCCCCCACTGAGGATGGAAGCAACTGGGATTTCAACTATTCTCTTCCTCCAAACATTGGCAAATCAGGCATAACAGCAGTGTGATAATGCATGAGGTTTTTTAAGGATAAATGCTAACTTAGAACGAAGCGTACAGAAGCGAAAGCAAAGCTATTTTCGTTCTCCATCCTTGACTACATTAGAAACGGCACATAGGGGGTAGGCAGCAGCGTAAGGGGTTAACATGCAGGGATTTATAACACAGAAGCACAAACAACAAACAAAACAACAGCCTGTCCCAAGTTTAAGGAGCATGGAAAGGCAGAAGCCTTCAGAGCCGCCTGCCCAGCCCAGGGCAGCGATGGGAACATCTGTCCTACTGCACATCTCACTCACAGATTTGGAATCTGGCCCTGCAGTGTCTTGACACAGCCCTGTGAAGATTATGTGCACCGTTGGGAGAAAAGGGGCAGAAAACCACCTTAGTTGCCCGCAGAGGCAGAGCAGGGCGCTGGGGATACCCAGAGGATGCTGTCAGATGAGATCAGCTGAGCACGGCCGGAGCCCCAACCATGTCAGCTCGCTTCCACACACGCTTCCCGCCTCTCCCAGCGCATACAATGAGCACAGAACAAACCGGGTGGATTTATGCAGACAGCCCCGCGCCGCCCCATCCTTCACACGGGGCTGGGTGTGACGGGGACCCTGCGGTACCTCGAGGGAGCTGCCCTGCCCCAGCCCGGGCCTGCTGAGGGGCACCGGGACCCCCGCCCGCCCCCCCGGCTGTCACCAGGCCAGAGCCCAGGGGTGTGTGAGCCCCGCTCCCGAGCACGGCGGGCCCGCATCGCCCCCGGCCCTGCATCGCCCCCGGCCCTCGGCCCGGACACCGGCGGCACCGGGGCGTGAGGCGGAGGGGTGGAGCGCATGCGCAGCGCGCCGGACCCCCAACGGCCGCCGAGCGCCGCGCTGCCCTCAGCGCCCGCCGGGACTCACCGAGGCGCAGGGGCTGGAGGTGGCGCTGGGGGTAGGCGAGCGCTGCACCGTAACCAGAGCCATCGAGGCGCGGCGGGGCCCCCCGTCCGGCCGTCCGGCGGGGGCCTCACTCCATGGCGGGGACAGGGGAGCGGAGCGGAGGTGGCGCGGCGGCGGCGGCCGCAGGGGGCGGCAGCGGCAGCAGCTCCGCGCGCGCCCGCGGCCTCTCGCCGACTGAGGCGCGGCGGGGCCGGGCCGGCCGGGCACAATGAGGCGCCAGCGCGCACGCGCCGGCTGTCAGCGCGCGCGCGGCGCCGCCCCCTGGCGGCCGAGCCGCGTTAACCCCCGCGGCGCCGGCGGCTCCTGAGGGTCCGTGAGCCCCCAGCCCCGGTCCGTGAGGGGGCCGCGATGGGCCGGAGGGTCCCGGCATCCTCACCCCTGTCCGTGAGGGGGCTGCGATGGGCAGAGGGGCTGGGCATCCTCACCCCTATCCCTGAGGGGACTGCGATGGGCAGAGGGGCTGGACATCCTCACCCCTATCCCTGAGGGGACTGCGATGGGCCGGAGGGTCCCGGCATCCTCACTCTGGTCCGTGAGGGAGCTGTGATGGGCAGGAAGGTACTGGAATCCTCACCCCTCTCCCTGAGGGGGCTGCGATGGGCAAGGGGGCTGCAGCATCCTCACCCCGGTCCGTGAGGGAGCTGGGGTGCTCCGGCATTCTCCCCCCGGTCGCTGAAGGGGTTTCAGCCTCGCCCCCCGGGTCCCTCAGCCCCAGAGGGGACACATTAACTTCTACTAATGTGTGTCAACAGGGCACCCTAATGTGCCTCCTAGCTGGTGATGGTTTGTGGAATCCCATCCCGCTGGGAGCCCTGACAGTGGGTATGGCACCCACAGGTGAAAGCTGGCATTAATGGTCACATAATGTAGCTTTTCTTTGCATTAGGGAGCAATAGTAGCTCCATAATGAAAGAAGCATGTAGTACCTCTTCATACACCAATGCACAAGCCCAAAAGCCAAAAGATGAGTCTAATGAGTACAATTTAAGCATCCAAACATTCCCAGATGCAGAACTGTTTGTTGTTTGGGGGCCTCAAACAAAGGGTCATGTGCTATTAAACTTCATTTCCTTTGCAGTTTCAGCCTGGTGCCACCAAATTCATGGGAAGGCGGTAATTTGGATCAAGAATCCACCAAATTCATAGGAAGGAGGTAACTGGGATCAAGCATTGTCTTGGGCATCAAATGACAAACATTACATATGATAACCTGAAGGTGTTCTAAACGTTAAACAGAGTGAAGTCTTTGTCATGAGTGTGTATCAACTCATAGATTCCTTTTAAGCACACAGCTGATGCTGCTTTGATCTGCTCCTCAGGCTGACAGCACTTGCCCTTGTAAATTTAAGCACTGGAGAAGCCACACAGTCGCTCTTTAGGTTATTCCCCAATTAAAATAATGATCAGGGAAGCTCCTATAGCTGGGCTTGGCTGCAATGGAGAAGTCAGGCTCGCTAATGGAGCATTTTGCCTCCTGGTGGACAGGCGAGGATGGACGACAGGGACAGAGGACAGGCTCTGTAAACTCGACTAAACTGAGTTTACAGAGTGGGCTGCCCAGCTAGCCAGGGTCTTGAACATGCAAATGTAAGGCTGCTTCAAGGCTCATAGCTCATGTTCAGATACGTCTGCATTGATACAGAGGATTGATGGAAGACTAAGGTTCCCAGAGTGTTGTAGCAGTTTCCTCACCTGAGACTGGTGTTTCATTCTGGATTTTGGTCAAGCCATGCAGGGATTACTATCAAGAAATTATTATTTTAACCAGGTTCCCAAGCAGACTTTTGTGTAATTTTCATATACCCTGTAGATCTTCCAGTTATTTGAACGGCAAACACTTTTAAAAACCTTTACCACAGGTAAACAATGGAGTTGTTATCTACAGTTCACTAAAAGTCCGACATATCAGTTATTAGCTACAACAACCACAGATTGTGATAGTTCTCCAGCATCTAGAAAGGTATAATTTCCATGTGCAGTGTTTTTTCAGCAGCATAATTTAAATGTGGAGGAGGAAGCTTTAAGGCAGATGTATTGGGATTGAAAAGAGCAATTAGAGGGCAGGCTGTGGTCACAGCATCAGGGTTGGTACAAAAAACAGACTGGAAGTCTGTGGCCTTACTCTTTCCTGTGCTGGCAGCACTGTGGTCAGCACCTGCTGCTTCAGCCCAGAGTAGCATTTAAAAGAAGTGGAGCTGTACATGAGCTGGTTTTGTACACATTTCCAAAACTGACTATTTAATATACTGCAAACATTTCCCTGGCTAACACAACTTATTATTACTACATGTTAGGGCTTTTATTGCATAATCTTGGCATCAGCTGCAAAAGACAACAGAGTGCTCCCAAAATGTATCTTACACAGAAAACCAGAAAAAGATAGAAGAGGCAATTCCAGCAAAACATCTGTGATGACATATTCAGCCCATTATTTTGTCAACAGTGCAAGTATTTGGTGGCATAATAAAAGGATACACTTTGCTTAGCAAAAACATTAAGGGATAACAGCCAAGTTAGATAGGGTGCAATTAAAGGTTTGCTTAACCCACGGGATTCCACTTCCAGAAAAATAAAAATAGAGCTGTTTTGATCCATCCTTCTAAGTTCTAGTTGTATATTCTTGGTTGGGGGTTGAAAGAAATCCCTTTTAGGAAAGGGAGAGTAGTTTTTTTAATTTATGTTTCATACTGGAAAAGTTTTGTAAGTTAATCATAATAGCAACAGAATTCTGAACTGCAAAGGGGAAAAACCAAGCCCACCTGGGAGAAGAGATAACAGGAATTAATCATGTGCAAACTGCTTTGAGGAAAAAGTGCACAATCCAGTTTAAAGCCTCATTTTAAATTACTCCTGTGCACTAATTTTCTGCTTCATTTTGTTAACATAATTGACGCTAGACTTCAACACATCTTGGAAATGCACTGCAATGAACATAATTCCTTCTGATATGTTTTTCCAAATAAATAGCAAAGAAATGATTATTTATTACAGTGTGTTTTTCACATGAAAGTTGACCTCCTCTATTTCAAGGTTTTTTACAGGCTGTCCCATGAAATGGAGACTAATACTGTGCTAGAGGGCAGCTGTTCCAATGACAAATACCATAGATAAAATCACAGTTCAGTTTTCCTGCAGGTAGGCAATCCAAAGATTTTGCCACTTCCAGTACAAAATATAAAGAAAGAAACAGCATTAGATAAACCTCATTTCCTGGCAGAAATTGCCATAAGTTTCTCAGTTGGAAGTCCTGCCTAACCCAAGGGAATTGCTGAACAGACACCTGATTTACATGTGTTTAAATGAGTGCAGAATGCCTGTTGTAGATGTGTTTGTTTATTCCCTTCTCCTTTCTCTGTCATATTATCCTTCAAAGAATATAGGAGAAATTATGAAAGGGGATTCATCAAATTCTTTTACATTCAGGTTTTAAAGCAGTCTGGCAAAATGGCACTGTGCACTCCCCCTCGTTAGTGCTTTGTGTGCCTTTCCTGCAAGGCTGCTTCAAAGCAACACCAGAAAGCAAGCCTGAAAATGTTTAAATTGAGTTTGTAATTAATTTCTTTTTATGTCTTAGATCCTCACATCTGGTTAATACAGTCCTCCTTTCAGCTGGTAATGGACTTGAGGCAATTCTGGACTTTGTTCTGAACCTTGAATCTGAAGGTAACCTGTCACTGGGCACCTGTGGCTTCTATTTCTGCCCTTAATGTTCTCTGTTGCTATTCATAGTTCTTTTTTGGTTTTATTTTATTTTCAGTCATGTGATGCAATGTTCTAAGTTCAGTACAGAAGAGTCTGTTGGGCTGTGCCAAAGCCAAAAGACTACCTACAGCAATTCTGATCGCGGAAAGACATAGCAACCTTTGGGATTATTGCTTAGCAACTGCAAACACACAGAGGAGTAAAACTCACAGCCCAGCTCCACAGCAGGTCTGAGAAATCCCTAATTCACTTCAAGATTTTTAATGGTTGAGAACAGATGGGCATATATTAAATCCCTGTTGATTTGCAAAGCCACTTTGAATGCAGGAGGAGTAAGATCTGTTTTGATACCTGCTCCAAAGGTAAGAAAAACAGTTCTTCAAAGCTTCAGAAAGCAAAAGAGAAGGTGTTTTTAAATTTTAATTTTATTGAAAAGATCATGTATGAAAAGGGTGTTGGTCTCTTTGTGATTGATGAGATAAATGTGCTCTATGAAACACATCAGAGAAAGGCAAAAGTATTTCTGAGCAACAGAATGTCAAAGAGATTGGACTTTGTTTTTGTAAGGACTTTTATAATGCAACATCCCCAAAATATTTACCTAAACAAACTTTAGTCCTTCCTGACTTTATCCCCCCATCAAAATACTCTGACAGAATAACAATGAAACCATAAGAATATTATTTATGAGCAGATTTGAGTTTTTTATGGAAAACACAGGGATAATACTTTTGTGCCTGCAGGGATTCCAGCATGAATATTTTTCTCACAGAAAAGGAGCCAGGGAAGTGGCATCCTACTAAATAATGGAAAGCTTATCTTGCCTTCAGCTTGAACAAAGGCTTACAGGAAACTTTATATCACACTTCAAATTTCCTAGGTGTTTCTAGAGCTTGCCTCTGTGCTCCATGCTCACTGTTATTTGGGCTCCACTTGGGAATGCCAGAGGCCCTGAGAGCTCTCTATATTATTGTAGAATCATAGACTCATAGAATGGCTAAGTTTGGCAAAGACCTCCAGGATCATTGAGTCCAACCTTTGACCAAACACCACGTTGTCAACCTGACCAGAGCACTGAGTGCCATGTCCAGTTGTTTCTTGAACACTTCCAATGCCTGATCACCCTTTCAGTGGAGAAATTCTCCCTTATGGACAAACTCTCAACTGATGCAAAACAGCACTGAAGGTGATGAGCCAATGGAGTCTTACCCAAACTGGAGCTGTGTCTCTGTAATCCTCAACAAATTCCAAGTTTCAGGTCCTGATTCTAGCACTCCTTTGTTGTTTATTTGAGCAGTTATGTGGTGTTTGTATGTTCTTACATACTCTCTTAGTCTTCTTCATCTGTGCTGCATTAAAGCACTGGGCACCGCTCTCCATGCTCTGCTTCCATTCCTGGAGTTACATGGATGCCCTGGAACTGAGACAGAACAGTCACACTGGTTGTTTTATGTTTTGTTTTGTTCAGAGACATAGAGATCCTTTATAAACATTTACTAATCCTCAAAACCATCTTAACAAAAGGTTGAGAGCAGTGTAGAAAATATATTCATCATCTTTCAGATTCAGCCACCTCATAAAGCAGAGTGCAGTTGTCACTTTAACATTGCACAGAAACTGCAGAGGGTTTCATAAAGGATGTTTAAAAAATAACATAAGTATTTGAAACTACAAGAATGGTTTATTTTGGCACAACAAAGCTAGCTGATTTGGAATGTGACCAGAACACTTGGTTAACACCCTGCTTTGAACCAAGGAGTCTGGTTTTACAGCTTATTGGAAGGAGCTCACCTAAGCAAGGAACAATTCAACAGGGTGGACAAGTTTCCCTTTCTACCATTGTAAGTCCAGACTCCTTTCCAGCTCATGTCCTTTGGTGGCAAAACCAACTAGCAACCTAAACCCCTCTGTGTGGGTCAGGCAGACAGCTTGAGCCAGAAATCCATCCCATTCCCAGCAGGTAATCACCTTTGGAAAATAATTACTAGAAGATGCCAACAAGCCCATTGAGAAAACAATCCTAGATATTTAATGCTGTGAAGCATCCCACCTATCCAGGCAGTATTTGTACTCCAGTAGTGGTAATGAACCAGAAGGTCAACATTTTCATAATTACATTTGTGTGCCAGGTGGGCTGTAGATCACATTTATGCATTTTCTGGAAGGCTGAACTCACTTCAGAACAGCTACAAATGCTTAAACAGGAAGAGCAATGCATATCAAAAGCAGTGGTATTGCTATGGATACTGAAAGGCCTCAGTGAAAAGCACTTTTAAATAAAAACTTGGTAAGGGTAGTGTGGCAACAATTTCAGAGTGGAGTTTCCTCTCTACTTTGGAAAGGTGATAGATTATTTTTTAATATCACCCTCCCCTTGCTGTTGTTTAACACTGAACTGGGGGGGGTTGCAGCACATTGCTGATTTTTCATGCTTTGAATCAAGTAGTAGCCAGTCTTCTGCTCCATTCTGTGTGTATAAATCCCATTGCAGATGCAGACAGTTATGCATGGAGGCATACAGAACATTTTTCCAATTGTGCCTTGTGAGCAGCTCAGTTTCTTCCTGATATTTCACAGAATGAGCATTTTGAGCAGTGAAGTTCTTGAAATTGTAAAGGGATTATTTTTTTACAGAATAATCTACAACATAAAGTGCTTGTGAACAACTTAATTACAGAGTTCATGGTATGAGTTTCCCCTTTCTGTAGAAGCTCTGCTGACCCATGCACCTGTGTCCTTGTTACCTTAACAAAATGTCCAGAGGAAACAGTAGTTGCCAAAGGTGAAGTTAAGTAGCTTGTGGGACAAGCTTCCTCACTGTTCTTGACAGCCTCAGAAAAGATGAAGCAGAGGAAACATGTAGAGGAATCTTGCTCCTGGGTATCTGGCATTTTCCATTACTTGCTTCCTTTGTCTCATATCCACTGAATTTCCTGGAGGCAGTGAATAATAAATAGAAATAATGTACTGGGGGTAAGAGGATTCCACTGGTTGGACTGGAGGACAAGTTCCAAGCACTGTTCACCACTTGGTTTCTGAGTCTCTAAGTGACCTGGAATTAATCACTCCCCTTTTGTGTCTCAGTTTCTTCTCCCCTAAGAAAGGAACACACTAATTTAGTTGCTCTGTCTCTAAGGGCTGTTGTGATACATAATTAATCTTTATAAATAATTTACTGGTCTTTGAAATAAAGGGTCTGCATTTATTTAAGAGTACAAAGCAGAAGTAACAGAATAAAAAAAGGAATGTAGAAAAAATATTAGTTAATGCCTAACAATAGACTCTATTCCTGTGTCACCTGTTAGGGCACTGCTGCATCTTTTGGCATTATATAACAACTGCTTTTTTTTCTGTGTCACAGTGATTGAAGTCTGGCTGCTCAGCCATAAGAATCAGCCCAGCCTGCAGGTTTACAAGATCCCCAACTTGGATATAAGGACAGGACTGCAACAGAGATGGAAAGCAATCAGGGGAATGATGAACTACCATGTCCTAGTAACTACACTTCGTGGAAAGAGTGTTTTCATGAAAAGGTACAGCAAAGGTGTCTGAGATTGCAGGAGACAAAGGTGAGGATGGTTCATGCACAAAAGGCAAAAGAAGAAAAGGTGCAGAGGAGGGAACCTGGTGACTGGCTGGCCAGAGAGTGGTACAATGAGGACAAGGAGACAATCGACACTCGCATCTATTTGCTTGACAAACTCCTTCCTACATTAATCCCAGCAGTAGAAAGTCTGTTAATGGAAGTGGAAAGAAAGCATGTGCTTGTATCAGATCAAGAACCAACCAGTTTTGACCCCATTAATTATCTTGGAGAACATCTGATGAGACATAACCCTCAGTATAGTGTTCCTCCAAAACCAGGCCCGTACCTGAGAGAAATGGAGGTGGTCTCAGAGGAGCTAAAATCTTTAAAGCAAGATACAACATCACAGAGGTGAGAGCACTGACAGTGGGGCTGGTCACGAGGCCAGAGCTGGTGTCTTGGTTTCTGTTTTACAAAAGGAATGGTGTCACTGCAGTCTGGCTGGCAGACTGCTGAGCAAAACACGCCTTGTGGAGTGCAGTGCCAGGGATGGTATTTGTCTCATAAAAACTTGAGAAGCAGGACAAATGCCAGAACATGTCACACAAAATGGAACACTAGTTATTCCTGTTTAAGGCAATATTTTGCCCTTCAGAAGGATGTAATTCTGCCTTAGACTCTATCTTAATTACACATGTGCAATGCAAACTGCTTCCAAACTGGTCTAGCTCAGTGAGAGCAGCTCTTTGGGACAGGTGTTAGTATCAAAGTTCAGAATATTTCTTCTCTAGTCTTCCAAACTTAATAAAAATATTTTTTCCCCTCCTTCAGGATGATTTCTCTTGACCAAACCAACAATATTGTCCTGGCACATTGCAGAAACTCCTTCTCCTGGGGTTTTTATTCAGGCTTTCCTTTTAGATTCTGTTTTCCCCTTAAAGTTGAAACTGATTTGTATTTTGTACTCTTGCTTGTTTCTAGGCTGTTTGCTTTCGTATAATACTTAATGAATATTGGAAGGGTGTTCCATGGCACCTTATAATATGCTAAGGTTAGAATGTGGGAGCATTAGGTGAACAATAATGCTTTATTTTCATTGCTCTACTCAGGAAAATATAGATGTGAACTTTTCAGTTCACAGATGATCTAGAGGTGATTTTGATTAATGTCAAAATTACTCATTCACTACTAGATCACTCTATACTGTATCTGTGTTTGTAGAATAATGACTTCTATTTGAATGACTGTCTCTCTATTTGCATAAATAGTGCATACAGCTTGAAAATTGGTTTCACTGTCAGGAACTAGGGAAGTAAAATGTTGACATGCCTTATGCATAAACCCTAAATGAAGATAATTGAATTTCCCAGTATTATAATGCTTAAAAGGATATGTTAAATCTCTCTATCTGAGCTTCTGTCTCCACATTTCCATTAAACATGCTATTGCAGTTTGTAAGAACATGTCTGGTGTGAATACAACAAAGCAGTGTGAGAAGTGAATTTCATACAGTCACCGGTAAAATAATTTCAGCTTTATTTTCTATTTTTTAAATGTTGATCCACTGAAACAAATGAGCTGGGGAAACATCTCTTTCAGTGAGTTTTCACTCAAGCCCAGGCTGTTCTGGGGGGATGTTTAGGATGTCAGCCTTGACACACCTTCGCTTTGGGGACTGTTTCACCATTCATATTGCTTTACAGGACTATATCTCAGTTCTATTTTGAAAAAATAATTGAATTAAAATACATAAAATTTCCTGGAGGTTTGGGTCAGGCTTTTGTTTGGTTCTGGTTTATACTCTTGGCTTTCATTGTGAATCAGAGCTTATTTCTGGAGAGGACCAATTTTCCTGTTGAATGCAAAATGTTGACCACCCATGACCTGTTATCTTGACCTCAGCTGTTAAGCCCATCTTTACAATTGGAGACAGGTTCTCAATTTGTAGCTCTCAGAGCTGGTTCAAAGGGAATGACTATCAAGACTTACAGCAATAAATATCTTCATAGACAGCATTGCCAGAGGGGCTCTGTAATCACGGCTGTAGCAGGTTTTGCATATCCACTGGTAGTAGTATCATGGGATTTGCATTCACAGCAGCTCAGGATTTACATATTTGTGATGGCTGTATTGTGGGATTTACATGGAATTCTTAAATCACAGCAACAGAGGATTTTACCAACACCACACCAGCAGTGAGATTCCCCATGTGAGTCACTGGCTTTCCAAACAGGAAAGAAGTGTTACCAGAGCAATGCCAGTCTGTGCTCAATGTCTCTCACATAAGCACTAGAAAGGTGAGGAATAAAATTCTGGCCCAAATGAAGGTCCTGGGAGTCTTGGCATTACATTTGGGAAAGGCAGGATTCATCACAGGTTCCCATCTAACACTTATCCATCCTCAGTGAGCTCTCTTGGACTTCCTCCAGTTTCTCCTTAACTGCCACCTGACTAGGAGTCAAGACAGGAAGGAGAACAGATGGGAGAAATTCCTTATGCACATGGACTGATACCTGAAACGGAGCCTTTGTCCAGGGATGGGAGCCCTTCAGGCTGAGTCACCCATCCCTGTGTGGGAGGCAGGCAGCTCTCTTCCTGAGGAAACATGTTTGGTTCTGCAGGGAGAATTCACCTTGCTGCCACCTCATCTTTTCTGGAAATGTCTGATCTGAAATGAGCTCACTTTGCAATGGGTGCCTGGTGCTTTTATCCCTGTTTTGCCATTATTGTCTGAGGGGGAAGTGTTTTGTCCCACCCTGGGGCACCTGGCAAAGGATGTACCTGCTCAGTGTTTTAGGACCCTAGAAATGAATGCAAAACTGTAGCCCAGTGCAGATGCAGCACAGAATGTAACTTGCACTGGACACTGCCCAAATCAATCACCAGAGCTCCTTGGCAGCTCCGAGCACAGCCCAGGCTCTGCTTCCAGCTTACAGACAGATCCAGAGGAGGAATTACCTCTGCAAATGGTCTGGTTTTCTCTTTCTGCCTGCAGCACACACTGAAGAAAAATCTGTTAGTCCACTTAGGTTGGTACCTGCTGCATTCCTTTTCTTCTCTGGCTCTGGGAAGGTGTGAGAAGATGGGAAAGTATTTTACCCTTCCCCTGCTATCAAAGTGCCTGAGGCTGAGCTGCCTCAGCAGCACTTGTGCAATGCCCACCACTGGTAAAGGAATCAAATGATTCATTAAGAAACCTCTGTGATAAATGGTTGTGAAGAACAAGTACCCTGTGATAAAACAGACTGTGATCAAAGTGTATTGCTGTGACATGTAAAACAAGTCTTTCTGTTCATTAAAGAAAATATTGATGGGTTATAATTTCTAGGATGATCCAAGAGGAACAGGATAGAGCAGGGACAGGATCAGCCCATTTCACGACATGTGAAACACAGGGAGCAGCAATTGTTAGCTAAAGTATAGTTTTTGGAATTCTCAGGTTAAAAAGAGGAGCAACTCCCCCTTCTCTGAGTAACTGCAGAGAATGTGGAGGCCACAAAGATGAGCAGCTGCCTCAGTGCAGAGAGATTCCAGCAGCCTCCAGGAACAGAAGCTGTTCTTTCCATATGAGCTGATCCTTTGGCTTTAAGCATTTTGACCTTCCTAAAGGCTTTCATTTTTTCCCATTTCATAAATTAACAAAGTGAAAATCAAAGCAGATGAATTTAGGATCAATTTTATTTAGTTCTTTTGTTGCGTGAAATGAAGAATTGGGAAAAACATGGCTGGGTGATTAGAAAAGCAAAGAAAACAAAAGAAGGAAGAAAGGGAGCTACAGTCCAAACCTGCAAACTCTATGTGTTCAAAATGATGGAGAGGCTGAGGTATTATCCCTGTCCTAAGGCAGTGAGGGCTCTATTGTGTGAGGCTGCTTCAGAAATTTCATTGAACATTGTTCTTTGCCAGTGAAGTGCTTGTGTGAAAAGGTACTTGGGTTTGGAGACAATGAAGACTGATGCAATTTTGTTGGTAAATCAACTGTAGCAAAATTATGCACCTGTCTTCCTGCTAGAATTGAAAGGAACTTGAAGGACATCTACACAATAAATGATGAATCTCGTTATAAATGTGAAGGTAAAATGTCTTGCTGTTGAAATTACACAAAACTAGGAGAGCTGCACAGATGATTTTCCATTAAATGTCTTCCACGCAGACAGGAATTTCAGCAAAAAGTTACTTCCTTTTGTTTTGTTCTTTAGGGTAGGCTTAGTCAATCTTAAGTATGTTTATGATGGTACCTTTCTAATCCATATTCCCATGTCCTACAGGCTAGTCAAGATGAGGGCTGAGGCAAAGAACAAATGGGAGGCAAGAGAGGAAATTGAAAGAAAGAAGGCTGAGGAGACAGCAAGGAGAAAGGAGGTGTTGGCAGCTCTGTTCAAGGAGTGGTCAGTGGATGGCACTCACAAAATCCCAGCAGCACTGGTAACTAGGGGAGATCCTGCTGTGCTTGTTCCAGACAGGAGGGGAAGGACATTTGTGCCCTGGCATGGCAGCATGGGGCACAAGGATGGGTGATGGCTCTGCCACCACAGGGTCAGGGGACAGGGCGTTTTCCACAAATCTTACCTATGTGTAAGACCCATGACTGGCCTGTATGTCTGATTATTCTGGGTGATTATTTTAGTAATTGCCTCCTGTTGTCTGCATGACAGGCCTATGACTATTACCTTGATTTTTAGGTTCAGAGTACCTTGAGGTCTTTTCCGGATGTCACTGATTCTATTCCTGAAGAAATGAGAGAAGGCAAGTTTTCAATGTGTCTTCCTTAGCTTTATTGTTGTGATCTGAATTCTGATGTGAACCGTGAGCAAACAGCAAATGGATGGCAATGGAGCAAACAGCAAATGGAAGAAGAATCTCTAAGGGTAGTTACATCAGGGTATGAGCCACAAATCTTTAGATAGATTGAAAACCACCATGCAATTCATTAATATGATCATGAAAAGTATAGAAAAAGTTTAAAAAACCTTTCAGGGAGGTAGAAAGACCTGATGCAGGTCCCTTCCACTTGCATCATTTATTAGCCAAATATTGCCATGTGCTTATTGCTATTTTTAAGAATCACTCTACCAAACCCCTCCTTCACCTGCCACATCAGTGTTTGTCTCATGGGAGGTCTTGGAAATACTGGCATACTGGGAGGTATGGAACAAGGCAGGATCAACAAAATTAAAGTCTGATAGCGTTAAGTTATGACCTGTAACGGTTTCAGGGGAAATGCTGAGGTTTACCTAATGCTCCAGCCAATAGCCCATCTCACAGAGCCATTCACTTGGCCAGTCCCACGCATCCAGTGACACACAGCCCAGGGCCTCTGTACCAGAGCACTCAGCTCAGAAAGATTTCCATAATTTCTGTCCACTTTATATAGCTCACACTTGACCTCCCCAGATGATGATAATTGAATAGAGCCAGGAACATTGAACTGGCAACACACGCCTGCTGCCAGACCTTTTTGCATCAAGAGCCTATAATGATCATCAGTGATAACAAATGTGCCTTTGCTGATTTGGGATGATAAACAGGGCACTCCAGAGAGTGTTTCTGCTTGCAGCTGGAGTCACCTCTGCCTGGAGCTCACCCTTGCTCAGCCCTGTCTGTATTACAGAATTGTTCCTCTGAGTAATCATCCAATATTGGTAGGACATTGTGTAACTGCCAAACGCAGCCCCTGTGTTCCTGCTGTGGAGCTCTGGTTCTCCAGAGCAAACACACCCTGGGACATGAGATTGTGAAGGAATTTCCTGCCCAGATATTTGGTCTCCAGATGCTGAGGGTGCTCTCTGTACTATTTCACTAAGAGGCTCCATTTCTTAATTTATTTCATTTAATAGTGTTCAATATACATTAACGGAACATTACACACTGTTTTATAGTTTAATAAAGATAATGTACAGTTTAGAAATGTCTTAACCAGCAAGAGATAAATGCATTCTATGATGAATTTTCTCATTACTCCTGATATATTTAGAAGAAAGAACAGAAAAATAATGCCTACAGAAATAGCATATCTGTGCTCAAAGAACTCATTCAGAAACCTGTATAGATGTTTGATGGCTCTTCTCAGTTCCATTATAGCAATCCAGAGGCTGACCAAAACATACTTTTGAATATCATCATCAGTAAAAATATTCCCATATTCTTGAGAAAATTACTATGATTTTCAGATTCCACTTTTGCAAAGCAGAATCCATGTCTCCAGACTTCTAAGGCAGTTTTATCTGTTTGTTAAATGAAAAATCATTTCCTCCCTCACATAATTAGTTGTAAGTACTGTTAAAATCACGGCAATTTGCACCAACTTATGTCAAGAATAAATATGACTCTACAGTTCTGAATAGCTAAATGCAGATTCTCAGCAAGAGAAATGCAAGCAGATTTAGATGGTCTCTGTATAATCAGATGCTTCAGCTACTGTGGGATAACCTCAAATAAATGTCATCCAACATGGAAAGAAAGTTAATGTAACAGCATGATGTACAAAAATATGTGTACAATATGCAAAATCCCAACTGTTGCTTTCTAAACCAATATCCCTTCATTTTTTTACTAGCAACCCATGACAGGAAGCTGGAAATCTTAAACACATTGGAAAAAACAGTAGGACTAAATAAGTTCACAAAGGTGAGAAATGAAATAAGAGCATCTGGTTCAGAATGGGGAGTTTATCACAAAGTATCAGCATTTTCCCTGGTGACAGCCCAGAGAAGTAAGTGAAGGGCTTTCCTTCTCCAGTATCTCTAGGTAACTAGTAAATGGCCAGGTAACTGGACATTTCAATTCTTCCATACTCTGCTGTCACAAAACTTCCATCCTGGCCAGCTGGAATGTTTTGCTTTCCTCGGAGCTGCAGCCTGTGCTGCTCTTTGGGAAGTTACTCAGGTGTTTAGGACACCCCTCCACATCCCTTTCTAGAATGTCAAAGCCCTGAATCACTTGTGAATTCAGACTTTGCTTGGCTGCTCACAGGAGGTTTGGTGTTCCACTATAGCCATTAGCCTGAGGTGATTAGAAACATGCTCACAGTATTGTTATTTGTGACTAAGTTTCATTAACCAGAGAAGAACCAAACCATGAGGAACTAGGATGAGAAGTTTTACCACTTTTGCCCTGCACTATCACTGGTCTGAACCATAAACAAACTGCAACAAGTCTCATAAATATTGGTGAAGCATAACCAAGTAGTTTTAAACTCAAAAGCTGTCATTGGGAAACATCAGAAGCATGGTTTTAACTCATCAAAATCATAAATGTAGTTGGAAGTTTCACCCCATTACTCTGCTGTTCCTCAAGCTGAAAACAACCAAATTGGTTCAAACTGTATTTATTGAAAACTGTCCAGGCCAAGGCTTTGCCAGCCATTTCTACCTGCAACAGAGCTGGATTTTATGGCTGGGTAATTAAACCTGTGAAAAGGGGTGTTTAGAATAGGAATAATGGCAGATCCTCATTGCAGCAGTGCTAGTGGGTGCTGTTATAATAATTAAAACCAGAGTATAAAGCAGCTGTGCAGAGACTAATTCCAAGCAACCATGTGTGATTTTTGTGCCTTCTTCCCTCTCAGGAGACTCACATGTTTGGTATTTTGCACAGAGATGCATTTTTATGGTAACTTGTTGAAGGTTTTTCTAAGCATGAAATGAGATATTTTTGAATTTAACCTCAGAATTATTGCATCTAATTAAGAAGACTATTGTGGATAATGAGAGCCCAGAGAATTGCTTTTGTCACTGCAATGAAGCATCAGTCCATAACCCCTATGGTACATATATATAATCACTGAACGAATTCATGCTCCATTAGCATTAGAAAACTGTTTAAAATATAGTTTGTGTACTCTTTATTTTAACTCAATTAAAGATATGACAACAGAGATCAGAAGCACAAGAGACATGGATTGTCAGGCTGTCTGATTTGCCAGGAATGTTCTCCCAGAACATATTCTCTGATGCTTTTTCCAGTCCAGTTTTAATTGAATCAAATGATGAGGCTTTCATCACTTCCCTTGAGAACTGTTCCATCATCAGGATGGGGCTGCTTCTAATCCTCAGCTACAATTTACCTTTGTTCACCCCTTTCCATCATCCACTGAACCCAGAAAGAGGTTCTTTCTCCACGCTGGTCATGGCTCTTTCCCAGGTGGAAAGCATTGCTTTTAATGGACCTTAAAATTAAACAGTATATCTTTTTCTTCCTTGAATTCAGTGTATCTTTGGGTTGCTTAAAGGCTGTTAGAAACTCAGCAGAGAGACCTCACACATCATTGTTGTTGGGGTTTGGGGGTTGTTTTTTCAGAAATGCAGAACAGTGGCTGTTATATTTTTACATTCTTAGTGACAACCTCGTGGGGCCTTTTATATGAAAAGCATTTAAATAGCAGAGAGCAGCCCTTAAAAGTTTCTTTCACAGGCTTTGTGCTTTAACATACAGAACCCCCAGCAGTCTGGGACAAAGCTATTGACACCAAGGGAAATGCTCACATTGCCTTTGCAGAGTCAGAATCAGGCTTTAAAGGTGAGATTATTTTCCATGATTGCATGTGGCTTTCTCAATTTCTAGTGAGATCAGTAGGAACAAGAAGCACAGATCCATTGTTCTTGATAATGGGTTCACAAACTACACCAAGGTCTCTGGATAGCAAGAAAGAGGTGTACCAGCTTTCTTTGGGGAGGTGTCAAAATCTCTTGGTTAACAACAAATAAATATATGTTAATTATGTGTACAGTCATTTACACATCAGCTAAGAAAAGCTTAAGACTGTGAGGGTGCTTCCTGCCCACATGGCACTTGTAAACAGTGTCCTGTGAAGCTGCTAGACAACAGTATTAGTGCAGGAGCCTTTGGATGTGTCATCAAGGTGACATCCAAAACAACAAGCTGCTTGTCCAACCTGCCTCATCCCAACAGCCTTTAAGGTTCCTCTGTCACAGGGCTCCAGGTTGTAATAACCCCAAGAAGCTCGTGGATACTCATAGCCTCAGATGTGCAACCTTATCTCCAACCTACATTCTCTTTTTATGCTGGAATGAAGAAAAAACTTACATTGCATTAGGAGCTCTGCTTTCCTACCAGCCACCCCTCAGGCCATTGCTCTTTTTTCCTGCTCTTTCTCTCTTTCTACTTGTCCCATATACTTGGAAATTCTGCAATACAGACATGAATAATAATAACATATATTAATATTTCAGCTGGTTAATGCCTGTGTGGCATTTCAACAAGTCCAAGATGTTTTAGCACTTATGTCAGGTATCCATACTCTAAAAATGGGATAATGGGAAACGTTTTGTGGTTTGGAAATTCCTCCTTTTAACTCTATGGGCTCCCTGTTAGTGTGGCTGGCTCCAGAAACCTGCTATAATAATTCAGCACAGGCTCTGGGATTGTGGTTTGTTCTGATGGCCATTATTATTTATGTCATGCACACCACATTTTTAGAACCATATTGCTTTTGCTCATAAAAGCCACATGGCTATAAATCCAAAGTGTTAAAGTGTCTCTAAGGCTGGAACGTAAAATCAATCTCAAGTCAGTAGTATTCCCAGTGTCAGAGGACTTAGGTGACAGCAGCCTCATTTTCAAAAGGATCTTTCAGTTTTTTATTGTGTCCAACTGGTCCTCTAAACACTGAAATTGTAGGCAATGCTCTTTTGTGGCATTTGAGATTTGAGTGACTGTCAGTTCTGCAAAATGTAATGGCTCAAAAGGCCTCCTTGGGAGTAAAGTCAGGAATACTAAGTACTGCAGCAAACCGTGGAGAACTTAAATCCTCCACAAGAAAATTGAGCTTAAGCCAGAATATTTCATAGGAGGGATCTGATCCAGCATCTCTAAACCACTGAGCATGATAAGTGACCTCTGGACCAGGAAAGGAACTGTTCAGGATGCATTTCTGCAGTGTCCCAGGCTTGTTTGGAGAATATTGTTTGTTCTGAAGGGAAGAATGAAGTAGGCACCAAGTCTGTGTTATGTTGGCAGATTAAATTACAAATTCCTAAATATTTCATTGCACACAATAAATTTTTAGGAGTTCAACTAAAGGTGAAAATGCTTGAAGAAAACTAACCATGTCCACTACTGCTTTCTCTCCATAGCTTGTCCTTTCCTACACTGAACATGTTTCAAGTGACCAGTTCCAAGAAATCACGGAATATCTCTATCAGTGTGCTGAGGACTTCCAAGAAGCAACAAAACATGATTCACAGAGGGAAATTTTTATTGCCCTCTTCCAATATTGTGATTATGAAAAGGTAGGCAAAGCAGCTCTGAGCCTAATGTGGGCATACTTCCAGTTTGGTATTTCTCTGGGTCACTGCTTGCTTTTTCTTTTTCTCAACTCTAGATACTCTCTTTGTGCTTACTCAGCAGTATTTTAGAGGATAATAGATGCTGCACTGTCATCAAATTCATAGTTCTTGGACACAGAAACATCCAATAGCCTCTTAACTGATGGCTAATTAGAGACTGAATTACCTAAACTGATGACTTGAGACTGAAGTTTGATGATTCTGGAGAAGAAATTAACCATGGCCTTTAATTCTAAAAAATTACCTGTTTCCACAGCACACTCAGAGTATTTGACTGCTCATTTATCTATTCAGCCACATTTCAGCAAAAATAATCTGATGTAGATTGACTTTAACAAATGTGCACATTACTTCAGTAATTACATATATCTCATTAATTATGTTGCTTTATAGATCTTAAAGGCTTCTATCAATATATCTCATAGTTAAAATTTAAAATGCAAAATAATCCACCTTTACAGCTTCTCTGAGAACAGTACTGTGAACTTCAGCCTCAGTTTATGGACAGGAAATTAAAATACAGTAAGTCAGTTACACAGCTGGAAATGAAACTCAAAAGCCATAATTTGGTTTTCAGCAGCTCTAAACTCTATCTGTCATCCTCTCAGTACACCTGCACCCCCATTAAAAAGCAAACAAAAAAGTGCTAGACTTATTAGAAAACCACTAAATAGTAGGAACAGAAGAATCAATGGCATTAACTATTGCTAAAAACTTGGGCTTCATCCCTAAAGTATGGTACTTGTTATGAGCAGCCTCAGTTTGCCAGTTGCTGGCTACTGCAGAGCAAGCAGTTGCCCTAATCTTAGTTTTCTCCCCTATATAAATTATATATTCCACTCAGCATTCCTCCAGTGATGCTTGCAGCGCCTACCCGGAGTGAACTGTGCTCTACAATGTCATGCTAATAGTGTCATTACTGCCAGGAGAAAGGAATTACAGAGCTCGTTTCAACACCAATAGTGTGTTTTAGAGAATAGCAGGCAAGCTGCTATTTCAGGGATGAGGGAAGAAATGTGTCTGCTTCCCAGCTAGGAGACATTTCACTTTCCTAAGGCTTTTCAAGAAGGACTGTGATGGATCCTCCTGGCTACAGTGATGTGTAAACCTGAGTCCTGTCTTTGCCATGCATTTCCAAGGGATCCCTTCTTTCCTTTCATGTCTTAATGTGACTTTCTTCCTATTATTTCTGTGGCAGTAATCACCATGTCCATGCTACTAATCCCAGTGGAATCTCAGAGGCAAAGAGCCAAAAATACTAACACAACAGGAGTGAGCAGCTATCAGCAATGACGCCACTGCTGCTGAAAAAAACTGATCAGAGCACAGAGCTGTGGTTTCCAGGCTCTGAGGTAGCCTTGCCCTGCAAATTGAGTTCACTAAAGTGTTGTGTGGGCCATGCAGCTCTTTTAAACCTGGCCTGGTTTCTTTTGTGAAGTTCTACTGTACCCACAGGGGAGATAAAAATGCAAACTAACCCAAGGATTTGTACCACTTGAATGTGATCCATTACCTGTAGAACCCATTCTGCAAAGCACAGCAAAGCAGTTGTTTCAGTTCCTAATTTCCATTTGTTTGGTAGCAGGCAGTTATTCCAGTCTGCATGGTAAGTGTGGCTGGCTGCCTCAATGAGCTGCAATTAGGGCCAGGGAGCTGAGAAAGCAGTGTTTAAATTACAGTCAAATTAGAAGGTATCCACATGGTCATTATTATGATTTCAAATGCATGCATCCAGAAGGATGGCAGCTCAGTGAGGACAGCCTGGACTATACACTGGAGCAGAAACTTCCCAAGACAATCCCAGAACACAGCAAAGTGACTCACTGCTATAAGGCCCCAAAAGGCAATGGTTCTGTGAATTTTATGCTTATTGTCTCTGTGTTCACTTTTATCAGTTTCTTTTATAACTATGCATTAATTTCCAGAGGTGTTTCAAACCCGGGATTTTTAAATTAAATTGAACTGAGCCAGAGATTAGTTTTCAAGCTAATGAAGTTTGAGACACTCCTGATTATCTTTCTTGCAGTACAGCCACAACAAAGTCTGCTTTCTCATGACCTTTTCTGAGCGTCTGTTCTTCCCTCTTGCTCACTAACAAGCTCTTTGTAGGGTTCAGGATACACACATCACATTTCCAGAAAAACAATTGAGTGGTTAAACACTGACCTATCCCTGATTAAATGGCAAGTCTGGTTTAGTCTGTGTTGCCAAAGGAATTACTCATAGGTCACAGAACATTGCTGAAAACAGCTGAGAATCATCACCTGCCAATATCTAGGTGACACAAAAATGAGGTCAACGTGTTACAATTCCCTGGGCACTGAAGCTGCCCCGAGTTTTGGGCGGCTGTGCAAACACAGATGGCTCCCTGTTGTGGAGGGGGAGGCTGTACCTGTCCTGCTCACAAGGTGCAGCACGAAGGGCAGATGGGCAGGAATCTGTCATCAGCCTCCCCAGTCACACACCAAGTGCAAAGAAAAGTCACCTTTTCTACTAAATTTAGGAACTCAGAAAAATAGCACAGCTGGGGAGAGGAGTTGGAAATGGTTTCTTGTAGTGCTTCTCTCTTCTGTAGATGGCTGGGCTGTGACATGTTCCTCCCGGGGTAAGCTGTAAGGAAAAGAGTCCTGAAATAACAGGGACCTCTGCTAAAATGGCAAATCTGTGTAAATTGTAAATGTTTAAGTAAGTCAATAAATCCCTATTAATATTTGACAATTTCAGCTATTTTACCAATTTTTATATATTTATATATTTTATATAAAATAAAAGTTTTGGATCCAAAAAACTCTCCATGATTGTGAGTTATCTGAACCCTCCAATTATATTATTTTAAAATGACAAAAAAGTAACTGAATCCCAGAACAGCATCCTTATTTTCTTTTTAATAATACTTCATTCATTGATTCCCTTTTTAATAAAGTAACATTATGCATTAGTACTGCAAAGTTCAAGGACCAGCAGATGATTGTGACAAGTAACAGCTGAGGAAATTTGAATGGAAAATTAAGTGTGTGTAATGGAAATACTGAATGGAGAATCCAAATATTCCACAGTGATCTGGTAACATCTTCAAAAACATGTTCTGTGTCTGTGCATCTCCTAAACAGATCAGAACCTGATCTGATATATTCAACTGAAAGACAAACAGCAAGAAGAAATGTTTGCACAGGGGTGTGCAAGGTATTTGTATGTTAATGTCAGAATATACTGGGAATAAGGACCTACATCTTGTAAGTTTAGGGACAGAATTCTGTGATGACATTTGTTGTTCCAAACCCACCCATGGCTGAAATTCAACCCTAATTTCCAGCATTTTTTTAACAGCAGGAATTAAGTTACCAGACTCTGAAACACTAAAATTGGACCAGATGGCTTCTTACATTTCAGTTCTGTTCCTTTCTTCAGAATTGGCAAAAAAACTTTCAGTTGCCTGTAAAGGAAGGTGCTGCAGTACCAGCAAATGTGATGTGTTCACTTAGTTCCAGCATTAACTTCACCAGTAGGCGAGATGTGTATCTCTGAATTTCCAAATCCTCTGTTTTAAACTATTGGTGACATTCATTGCAGTTTCAGGTTATAAACAATGCAGTCATCTTGAGCTAATTTCCCGAAAAGAACAGCAAAGTTCTTCCTTTATTTCTTTAGTCTAAGGGCAGGCAAAGTTCTCAAGTAATTAAAAGCCTGGTGAATCTTACATTTTGCAGTTTTTAATCTAAGAACAAAATGTGAAAAGGAAATCAATCATTCAGATGGAAAGCTACTCACGACAAATAATGAACTTAAGTAAATCTGTTTCCTAATTAACTACTTTATTTTACTAATGGGAGGGAGATTACAAAGGTGGCAGGACTTAAATAATGACAACAGGAATACATCATAAAATGGAAAAGTTGCAATCGTTTAGGTTTGCTTTACTTTTTAAACCCCACAATTTCCTGATTGGAAATGACCCATTTCATTGCCTTTTCCTGGGTTTATCGTCTGTGTACACTCACCCTGAGCAACAAGGATTTAATAAACTCTGCACCTTCCTCTGCACTGCAACTGCTGATACCTCTCTCACCTCTGTGGTCAAATGTCTATGAATTTTTAAAGGAAATTAGGAGGTTGTCATAATAGCTCAGAGTTTTGGACTAATTATGTTTCCAGGCAGTTGCCAATACATCACACTTCAAAGGAGATGATGGGGCACAAAACCAAACTACAATGAGCACTCACTAAGGTAATACAGCACAGTCCATAATACATGAAAATTCTTCCATGGTACTGTAAGGCAATCAGTATCTGTCCTGAGAGCATGAAATGTTGAAGCTTTGATCTTTACACGGAGATCTCTTTTGGCAGAACAGTTACAATTATCTCACTGTAATTTGTCAAGGACACGGAAGAGGAAGAGCCTGCAAAGTAATATGTGTGGGGAGTTCCAGCTCAGCCCAGAGTAGAAATTTTTGCCTCTGTGAAATAAATTAACTTCTTTGAAATTTGTAGTGATTTTCTGGTAATGGATAATTATCAGTCACAGGTAATTCTTGGCTAATGCTGCCCTTGTAATGCTGCAAATGTTGATGTAAGTCACAAGAACCACAAGAAAAACCCAATAATTGTAATCTTTTTGTCTAGGTTGGTGTCTTGGATAGAGAAAAAATACTGGCCCTGCTGAGAGACTTCTATGACAGAAGCCTTGTGACTGGCAAGGGGAAATTCTGGAACCCCAGAGAGTGTGAGCACATGGGATGTTTCTGTTGTGGTTGAAACAGTGGGAGTCCACACAAGGTTGGATGGTTTAGATATGTTTTATAAGTGTTAACAGAACTGAACAGAGCCTCAAAATGGGCCCAAATTAATGCTGTGACCTATACACCATAATTTGCAAACATGTTTTGCAAACTGTGATGCAATGTTCAGAAATGTTTCAGCATCCAAAGGTTTTCCTTCCTGCAAAATTCTGAAGTACTTTTTGGGAAATTGAATTAAAGAGAGACTGTTTCTGAAGCAATTCTTCTTTCTTACTGGGCAGTATTAGAAGTTAATTTTGTGTTTGCACTAAAATACCTCCAGGCACACAGAAAGATAAAGAAAAAATGCAGGGAATCATCTGCATGAAAGTAAAATATTTTAAAGATATTGGACATTAATTAATTGCTGAGATCAAATGCAAGGCGAATTACATCTCTCAGTGTAGAGAACGATGAAACATTTCTTTCAAAAGAAGAGGTGTAATACATAGGCAGAAGTGCAAATCTCTGCAGGCAAAGACATTATTCTGAAATTTTGTGTTCCTGAGATGTGTGTTGGCAGAAGATACTTTCTGGTAGTTTGTATTTGCTTGGCAGAACCTTTTTTCTTTAAACTTTCTTATGCAATACTAGAGACCATAAAACCAGTGCAAACAATCAGATCACCGATATTTTTTCTATTTTAGGGCCAATAATTCAGCTGGAAGATATTGATCTTATGGGTTTCTGGGGAGGCCTTGCTGACCAGGAAGTTTGTGAGGGAGAGATTTTAGGAAATCTAGAAAGAACTGATAGCATGAGCACCAGTGTTACAGAAGGAGTTGTTGAAAAAGCAGGCATGAGTGAAGCTGAGCCTGGGACTGCAGACAGACAGGATGAAGCTCTCCCAGGATCAGACAAGGATGTGCAGGATAAGGACCTTCTACATGACCAGGGTAAAGGTAAAAGTGTTCTCCTTTGTTCTGACAGCCCTTAATATTTCAATGTATATATTTGGACTAGTTTAACTATGGAGTGTTTTAAATCCATTTCAAAACCATATGAGTGACTTCTGAGTAGAGAAGACCATAAGCTTTGCTATCTTCTCAGCATGGTGTTTTCTGCCAGAGCTTATTCCTCTCACAGGATGGCAGGTGAGTCACTTTGCTGATGTTCTGTATTCAAAGCACTGAGCAGACACTTTAATTCAAGTAGGGACTTTGTGAAGCAGCAGCATTTTTGTAATAAGGAGAAACTTTATGTTCTGTTTCACTCTGTAATATTGCTATGGCAAGACAGGAACTCGCACATTAAATCTAGAAATTACTTAAATAGTTTTTAGGCTGTAACTGCCTATAGAGAGATGTGCTATGAGATCATCTAACAGGGACCTTTTATTTTAATCTCTCACTGAGTTTCCAAAGGATGATCATACTTCACTGTCTACAAAGGCCCTTATTCTAGGAAGGCTGTGATCAGACAACTGTGTGTTTCAAAGAGGTATTTTCTTAAACATCCTAGAAGGGCAAACCTCTTTGCTAGCACTCTGTGAACACACGTCTCACAGTTTAGAACACTGAAAGGACTGGGTCCACATTGTCTGAACAATTTAGTGACAGACTTATTGCATAAAGGGTTGTAAAGCTGGTGGTACAGCTCCCTGGTACCTACAGCTTTCTGTGGTAACTTCCAGTGCACAGCACTACTCTGTCATTCAGTCAGTCCCTGGATGTGCATCCTGTTTGTTTGGGATATGCAGTTCCTCAATGAGGTCTTTGTCTCAGACAGCCCCCTGCTGAGTAACAGCAATTCCAGCTCACCTGTAGTCAGGGTTTGACCTGGCTGTACAATGGCATCCATGCCAGACTGGATCTGAAGAGCTACTATTAGAACAGTATAAGCAGATTAAGGCCTTTACTCAGCATGGAGTCAGTCTGTATTCAGCCGTAATTTCCCTGGATAGGAAGTGCAGGATTGAGGACTGGTGTTGATAGCTGCCATGTGGTTGGCTTTAGGGCAGCATTTGGTTTCCTGTGACACACTGTGCTTTCTGCCTTTCAGACTCAGGTCCCAGCATGGCAGGGATTCAGAACCTTCAGGATTCTAAGAGCTCCTTTGCTGCAAGCTGCATCACCCTGCCACATTTTGTACAGCTCATGGACAATTTTGTTGGTGAAGACATTCCTCTGCCTACTTTGAAGAGGCTTACTGCATTTATCAAAAAAGAATACAAACAGACAGAAGAGGAAAAAATGAAACAACTAGAAAAAGTAAATATTGATAAGTTTTGCTGATCCCACGTCCAAACAAAAACCAAGCAAATGCCTAAAGACACTTAACAAAGTCAACTGTTAATCTCATGCTGGCAGAGCTCTCCACTTTACAGCCTTGCATCCTCTATTTCTTCAGGAGACCTTTTACCCCTTTGTTTTCATACTGATGAAAACAAAGCCCTCCCTAGCCCTCAGCTCTGGGAGCGATGACAGACTCATCCTGTATGAGGTTGTCTGTCCGTCCTAGAGCCGGACTCAGTGAGACAACAGTTGATAGTTAATTGAGAAAGAGCCCAAAACATTCCATTCTGCTTATTCACCTTTATAATAGCCAAGAGCCTCATCTCTAACCTACTGCATTGTCATGTACACAGGAGGTTGTGGATGTTTGGGGAGGATTTTAAAACAAGTGTGTTTGGGTTTGCTATGTTCATGGCTGGATGTGAATGTGCACAAGCTTCTTTATGTTTAAGTTACAAGGTGCTCTTGCCATGTGTTAAAAAACCATATGCCTCTTCCTCATGCCCAGCATCAGGGTGCCTCATATCACTTCAGCTCTGTTTTGTGGTGCATTTTTCTAGCTGCATTATCCTCAGACCTCTTTCTGGTTTCTCTCTGTGCTGCTGACCTAATTTGGATGAGATATTGGATCTGACGGCTCCACAGTCCTCACTGAACACAGCACACACTGCCAGTATTTTGGCCTTTGAGAGAATTCCACTCCAGCCAGTTATGCCTCTACGGTGGGTGTAGAGGACAAATGGTAACATGTATTTGCTTAGAGCCTACACACTTCAGGGCAGCACAGGCAGAATAACAGTGTACAGAAATATGAACTGTCACATCTCTGGCTGTCACTAACAAGGCTGTGGTTAGTTCTTGCTGGGGAGACATTTGTATTCTGGGAAACTTGTACTTACCTGAGCTGACCTCACCTTAAATCCAGCACAGGCTTCATTTGTTCACTGTGAAATAACTCTGCTGTGCCTGGTAAACTGAACTGTCACCTGTGTTTAGTGTTTCTAAGTATTTCCCAGGTTTAATGATTCATCTCCAGGTCTGAGCCATGTATGTACAGATTTGGTCTGGCCTATAGGAATGATGTGATTTGCACACCAGTGTAGTGTATGTCCACACTTGTGTAGTGTCCAGCATCAGTGTCCAGGAGTTACCAAATCAGCATCTGTGGCCAGGACTTACCAAACATCAATTGTTCCTCTGTTGCAGATTCACCGCATGTCTCAGATGGCCCAAAGGAAACAGCTTTTGGAGGCTCTTTTTGGAAAGTGGGACAGCAATGCATGTGGGTCTCTGGACCTGGAAGAGGTGGTTGCTGCTCTGAGCACATTCGAGGGAGGCATGGGAAAAGTGGCCTTGATGAAGGGTAAGGAGACATCTCTGCTCTGTGACAACAACACAGGAAGCCTTCAACCATTCACTGACAGGGCTAATGAGGTTGTTGCAAGCACTAGTTTGGTTTTGCAAGCAGTCATAAGCATACACAGTATGAGGTGTAAAATGGAAAAGAGCAGTTACCCAGACCTACTCATTAATGCATTGCTCCATCCCCTCCTCCTGTGCAAGATTCCCAGGCAGAGATGTAGCCCAATGTTTTCATGACACTGGGATGTGTTGAAAAATTATTTCAGCTGTAACATGCAATGTATATATGTGATATGGCAGTGAAAAAACACTCATAAAGCCTGAGGACACTTTTGCACTTCTAGTCTAGTCCATCTGTGTTATCCAGCTACTTTTAATAGCTGGAAACAGCTATTCGGATGCATTTTACTGTGCTTCCTGCAGGAATGTACCTCATAGGAGAGAACAGCTTTCCTTATGGGTCTCAAATAGCCTGTAGTTATCCACACTGTTGCACAACTCTCATGAATTACAGAGCAACTCCCAGTCTCACTTCTCTGTTGGTTTATTTCACTGAATAAACTTAGCAAATTTGGTCCTTGATAGAATAGACTTGGGTCCAGCAGAAGTGCTGCAGGTTCACCTGAACCTGTCTGGCAGCCTCATGCATATTAACATGTGGGCATAAGGTGCTCTGAAACACTGTATTAGCAATTAAGAACATGTCTGCATGTGTGCTTGGGTGGAGAGGACTGTTTTTTTCATCTCCATGCTCGTCTTCATGCTGCTTGTTCTGCTGCAAATCACTAAAAATGGCTCACTTTGGCAACCACCAAAATCTCTTTTATCCTTTAGCTCACCGGAGGCAGCTGGTGGGGTGGGGAGCACACCAGCATGTCACAGTTAATCATCTCCAGGCTGTCCAGCCAGGAGAAACTGGCAGTTTACTGCTCTCTTGTATTCAAAGCATGCCAGAACATACCATGGAAATATGGAAGGACACAGTCCCTTCCATGAAGGGCTCATAAACTAAAGGACAAATAAATAGAAAGGGAGCATAGTAAAATCAATACCACCTACCAGCAACACAAAACTATTTCTAGCAGCCTCAACCTAACCTCTCAAGGATGTTGAACAAGCAGGTTTGGGGGAAGGGTTCACAGACATTGCACTTCTCCTTGAAACACAGAGTAAAAAGTGAGTATTTGATTTTCCTTGCAAGGGAAAAGTATAACATTAGATATAATGGGGAAAATAATTCATTATGCTGTGGCTCAGTAGTGAAGGAAGTGATCATTAAATTTAATGTGTATTTCTTTCTTCATGCCTTTCTTCAAAGAGAAGAGGAAGTGGAGGTGAAAATCCAAACATTTAATACCATCAAAACATTCTCCATCCTAGTCCTGTCAGAAAATCAGAAATTAAATTAGAATACTGAATGTTCCTTAGATGATGCACTGGATACGACAGCATTAACAGTCAGCTCCACCATGACTGGGGCCAGTTAGTACTTGCTACTTCTACAGCTAAAATCAATGATAATGAGCATAGAATTATTTGGATTGGAAGGGACCTGTAAAGGTCACCTAGTCCAATCCCCTGTCACGAGCATGGACATCTTCAGGTCCAACAGGATTTGAAAACAGGATGCAGAAGAAACGATGGAAGCGTCAGTCACAGAGATCCCGTGCATGCCAGGCATCCTGCGCGTTCCTCAGGCTGTGCAAGAGCACCCCCGTGAGCCCAGAGCCGGGGCTGGGCAGAGCCTGCGCAGCGCTGGGACAGCTCTTGACAGACTGGCTGCGGAGTTAACCAACCCCTGGAGGGAAACCAGGGCTGTGCGGGGTTCTTTCTCATAGGAGGGAAAGCAGGCGTCTAGAAAAAAGGTGCATCCAGTCTGGAAACTGGAGATTACCATTGACACAACTTCCATTTAGGAGTTAGCTGAAAGAAACCTAGAATGATGGACTGGATGGACTTCACCCAAAGCCAGTTTAGGTCTCAATTCATATTTTGCAAAACTGATTAATCAATTAGATTTACCCTGCCTTATTTTCTATTTTTTTTCTTCTAGCAAAGAAACACCTTTGCTCCCGATACCCACAGCTCAGTAGAGTGGGAAAGCTATCCCCGAAGGCATTCCAGACTTTCCTTGAGTTAATTGCTTCTGAGTTCACTGACACTGAGGATGAAACTATTGATAACTTGGTGAAATTCCTGACCACAAGTGTGGAACAAAGGGACAGCGAGAGCTTGCAAAGCTCAGCCAGGAGGAAATGGCTGCAGGATATTCAGCAAGTGGCTGAGACCAGCGGAACAAGCATGGAACCAATGTACAAAGCAGTGTTTAAGGCCCTCTCCCAGGTAGGCATCCTTGCTCTGACAGTACAGAACGAATCTCATGGACACTTCTGTCTCACTTATGGAAGAGCTGACTCAGATCCCTAGCTGTAGGTTTGGAGCTTCTGAAATGAAGCACATCAGAGTCAGTTTGAGACAAAGATGGTTAATTTGTAGTGGAAATAGTTTCATTTTTAACTGGCAACTTTAGCTGTTTGTCCTCAGCAATGAAGCCCTCCTCAAAGCCAAACTTCTCTCAGAGTAGCTGAAGTGTTCTTACAATATTATCTAGGTTTGTAAATGTGACAACTCTGGCACTTGTTTGGCTTTTTTTCTTAAGGAAATATCCTATTGGAGGAGAAATCCATAGGACTTTTACTTAGGCACAGATTATAGTTAGGGATTATTTTTCTATTTACTCCTCCCCATTAGCAACAGGAAAAAGGAAATCAGTTTCCCTTGCCAATCAAAATACCACAGAGTGCACCAGGCAGACACAGCCACAGCAGAGACACAGCCACATCATGGGGTTGGTGACACACAAACTCAGTGACCCAGAGCAGCATCTCAGCAAAAACGAGACAAGTGCTAAGTCCATGAAATAAGTGCCAGTGGCTAATGTACAGCCTGTAATGGGAAACATTTGGTTGCTAGGACATGGAAGCCCATGGGGATAACAAGAGGATCAGTGCATATATTGCCCTTCTGGAAAAGAGCCAGCTCTCCCCAGAGCAGGGACAGGTTCTCCTGCGCTATGTGGCTTGTACTGCAGACGATGCTCCCTATGTCCTAAACCAGGTACTGCACAGAGACATGAAAGGAGTAAGGTAAGAAAAGCTGCAAATAACTGTTCCTTTTCCTCAAAACTGTGTGGAATGTACAGGGCAGTGTTTGGGATGCACTGGAAACTGAGGTTGATGGAGTACTCCAGAGAGGAAATCTCCCAAGAGACTGCTGTGGAATGATCTAATATCCTATACATTCCTTATACTCCGCATGGTCTGCTTAGAACTGCTCTGCTTGGGATTTCAATCCTTTCCTTGGGGAGATAAGTTCACAGTCTAATAAATCTCATCCTTTAGCAAATGTCTGTGGCATTGGGCCTACATTTTCTTCTTTAAAAATTAATTCCCTTACACCAGTTTATATCCACAGGATATTTTTGAGAACAATGCCTTTCCTTCCCTAGTGTTTATGCTATAAACAGCTTTCATGCTTCTTCACTTGTCATTTCCAAAAACCAGACACATTTGTCTCTTTAAACATTGCTGCTTCTAACCTATTAAATGTAACAAATGCTGCTTGCTTCTGTATTCCTTTTCATTCCATTCATTAGTTGATGTTTTTAAAATGCCCTAAGGATGAAAAGTGCGTATGGGATGCAAGTGGTAAATGTGGTATTGCTGCATGTGGTCATTGTATGGAGCTCACACCTTCCTTCTCTGATCAAAAAACAGGGAGAGGTGAAAGCTGCAGCATTTACTGTTTCACTAAAGGTTTTCTGTTCCTCCTGACAAACCTCCTCATAAGTTTCTTTTTCAGCTTTGCAGCCGTTGATCAGGGAGAGCCAATCCATGTTCCAAGAGTTCAGCTCCATGGAAATATTCACTTTTGGAACTCTGACCGCCCTGTGGAGGAGAGGAAAGGTTCGTTCCTGGTGCTGCCCCTGCGTGATGCTCGTTGGAGAGTTTTTGGCATTCTAGGACTTGACACTCTTCAGGACCAGTGTGAGAAATCCATCTTTCTGACCCATGAGATCACTTTCTATGAGGTGGGCACCATCAGAAAGCAGTTTGTTACTCTGACCTGCAAAACACTTGTGAATTTTACATGTTTGTTCTGAGTAAATGTAAGATGTACAATTAAAAAATATCTGTGGGTCCTGTTATGTAATATATGGTGTAAGTGGTGTAAGAAGAGTACCTTATCAGTATCCTGCTGATTAGAATCTTATCTGAAATTGATTATGAGGTATCACTTGATCAAAAATTTATTTAATCTTCTCTGTAATGGGAAGTTAATTGACCTTTTGTGCAAAGTCCAAAGATAGCAGTTTTTATTTCCTGAAGCTCTCAATCTCATATTTGTTTTCATTTCTGTAAAATGACGTGAAACCTTACTTTTTACGTGGTGGAATAATTGTAAGCACAGCCATCTGGATTTCTTTGGGATGGTCTTTGGGATCAGCCTGACTGTGGATGCATCATCTGGACAGCAGGGAGCGCAGCAAGCCAACCTTACCAGTCCACTTGACTATTTCCACTAAAAATCAGCTCTGTCTGGTTAAGGATTTGGCCGTGACTGGGTGCTCAGTACTTCAGAGCTTTATTTGATAAGGGACATTTCACAGTCACTTTTCCGCTTTACAAATTCTGATTAAAGCAATTTGTTATAACATGAGAATTCCCCCAGCTCTTTTCTCCCAAATCATGTGGAATTGTCTGGCTCACTTGGAGGTTTCTGCTTTCACAGGGAGTTTGCCATGCATTCAGCAAAGCCTACCACCACATCTGCACGCGGCAAAATGTCCTACAAGTGGCTGTCACTGCTCTGGACTGGCTGTATCCCAGAACACTCAGCATCCACACTGCCACAGTGTATCTGGTGGTACCTGGCAAAGACAAGGTACTGCAGAGAAAAGGTCTGTAATTGTCAGGGGCTGAAAGGCTGCTTTAGAGAGGACTTGCCATCTCCAGCTGCCTGTGTTTTCCCAGTGGTTTTATCATTAAAACTGAAGCCTGCCTGAGATTCTTGTGCCTGCCTGTGCAACAAAAAGGCTACAAAGGTAGAGAGGGAAGATTCCCTCTGTAAAGGAGACTTCTCTTCATTCTTTTCACCCTCCCACATAAAGGAACTAAAGAGACCTGCTAGTATAACCCTTTCTCCAAAGGAAAAGGGAATATTCTCCTACTTCAGTGCTCACTGCTGCATAGCAACCAACAGAGCAAAACCCCACACCCATCCATCCATCCATCCATAGCTTTGCTGTCTGGGGCTTCCACAAATGGAAATGCTCCTCTTTGGAGATTCTCTGCATGTCAAAATTACGGTATTTTATAGGGACAAGGGAATGTTCCAGCTAATGTATTAGCTCTTTGTTCTGAACTTATGTCAGCAGCCAAGATGGAAATAAAGCTCAGGAAGTGACTGGTTCCCAATTAGCCAGCTTGTAAAGGCAGCCCTGCTCTGTGCAGGTCATGTTCCAGTTGTTCAGCAGGCACTTGGGCCCTGGGAAGCTTGTCGCTTCATGTACCAGTGAGTTAAGAAGATGAAAAGTGTATGCAATATTTAGGACTGATCCCATGTCATCCCAAAGTCTGTATGACATCTGCTGCAGCCATAATTCAGCTGCTTCCTCTGATAAGCACGGTTTATGTTGTCAGTGTTCTGTTGTCATTCCAGGCTTGGCCCTGTTCCCTTGTTAGCTGCCTGATAGCCAGGTCACTCACTCCCCTCTGTGCTTTTCATGTGTCAAGGCACACTGACACAAACATGACATGAGAAAGGACTGCAAGAGGATGGGAAAAAGAATGGAAACCTCTAGGCCTGTGGGTGTTCCTCAGCATGGAGCCTGGGGTTGATTAAATAGTCTGGCTGAGGGAGGTCCAGGGCACATTCTTCATGTATCTCTGGGAATAAAATTAGGCATTGTTGGGAGATGTCTTTAAACCATCCCGTTGCTCTTGTATGTACATAGGAGTTTCCTAAAAGAAAAAAAATACATTTTCTCCCTCTCCAAGCTTCAAAATATCTGTTCCTTTCTTGGATGCAGCTGAACCTCTCCTTTCTCTTTGGCAGAACCATGGTTTGTGCAAGATGATCACTACAGATAATACAGGAAAAAAGGAAGTCCATAGCTCTCCTGTTGTTCTCCTCAGAGGGGAAAACCTCCTCAGGTAAGCTCCAGCACCTGCAATGGGACTGCTGCCCTCTGCTCCTTGACTCAGGCTGCTTAAGGCTGACCCACATTACGTGAAGCCCCTCGTGGTGCAGCCCTGAGAGTCTGGCTGCAGTTCTCTCATTATCAAGGCTTCTGGTGCATATGCACATGGCACTGAACTGTGAAGGGGTGAGGAGTATTTTCTCTTTGACTGTAAGCTGCAAAAGCGTAACTCCTGACTTAATGCTTACCAGCTGAGCTGCCAAGGTTTGCAGGATTACAGCCTACACTGAACTGTTTTGCTCTTTAGAATAATCAGTATTTTTTCCTGGCCATATTAGCCTCATTTCCTTCAATTCTCTGTTTCCTTCCACTGCCAAGATCCTCGCAGACTTGTCTTTTAAGCGTATCATCCTTGTTGTCAAAGTTGCTTGAACAGCCATTTGCTGTTCCAGCAGCTGTTTTTACTTTTTATAAAACTCTCTAGAACAAACGTCAGTGCAGTTAGAAACAGCAAACTGCTTTTAAAGCAAGTTTTGATAATTTCTCATGATTTTCAGCAATCACCTTGGCTAAGCAATATTGTGTTCCCAATGCTATTTTTTCCTTTGTGTACACGCCTTGAATGATACTTAGAGCTGTGCAGATTTCAGTTCAAGGAAACAAACTATGATTTAGTAACGTAATACCTTTATTTTAACAAGAGACAAATGGGATTTTATTTACATATGCTAAGCAAATCACCAAAACAAACCAGGATGGTAAAGCCTAACACATTTCATTTCAGGGATTACCTGTTCAAGTGCACAGACAGTTCAGAGGTCGCTCTCACTTCTGTCTATGGAGAACACCACATTGCAGTGCCTCTCCATGACCTGTCAAGAGAAACTCTTGGCATATTTGATATCAGCATCGGACAGCACAAGAAATTACCACCTCAGGAACAGAAAGACCTGCAGAAAATGCTAAAGATGACCCAAGCTGCCTGCTCAGAGATCCTGCAGAGGTCTCTGGAGGAAACAGAACCAACACATGTGCTGGGTAGTGTGCATACAGACATGAGATAGGTTTTCGGGGTGAAATTAGGAATCTCAGTAAAACTATATTTAAAGTATCCTTTCTACAAGTATGGGAAGAGAAATACAAATCCTTGGTATATATAAACTACTCCCAAGCAGGTCTCAGTGCTTAGCAGAGTAGTGTTAAACAGAATGGTCAGATTTTAACTCTGGCTCACAGGGTACTTTATGCTGAAATCAAACATGTGAAGCAGGAGCCTTGTTGCCCTCAGGGATCTAGCACACAGACTGCAAGTCAAAAATGTAAGTCTTGAGTAGCAGATGTTTTTGAGCAGCTTCTTGAGAGGTTTGTTTTTGATTGCAGAGGCAGAACACATGGCATATGTGAGGCATGCAGGGATTCTGTTCCACCGGTTCATGCTGCAGGAGCTGCGTCAGTGTATCCAGAAATTCCATGCTGGGAGCTTTGCTGGAATAAAGAGCCATGCAGAACCCCCAGCTCTGGTACATGATGTAGTTAAGGCTGTGCTGTTGCTTTTGCATCCAGACTGGAAGGGCTCAGAGGAGATTGAGAGCTGGAGTCAGTGTAAAATGGTGAGAATTCAAATTCTTGAGAATTTGTTTTCTGTTCTTCCTCCTCCAAGAAGATACAGTGGAATTTGCCACGGGGGAAATGGCAGTGAAATAATTCATTACCTATAGATTTCCTGTATGTTTCTCAGCCATCTTTCATTCTGTAAGCTTTTCACAAACACCCTAATCTTTTTGTTCTCTGCATTGCAGAAACTTGATGACAGTTTGATTCGGCAGATTTATTGCTTTGATCCAACTGCTTCATCTGTGCAAGTTCAAGCAGAGCTGGTGCTGGACCTCATCAGTGGTAAATATCATAAACTCATTGTGAGGTTACCAGGCACAGCTCAACAATGAAACCATGTCAATGGCAACATTCAGCTGAGTGCTTTTAAGGGCCTTTCTTCAGAAATTACCTTTAATTTTACAACAGATTTAACAACAGATAAAGGGTCCTAAATATCTGCAGTCTTTTTTGGTCAACAGAAATCAACCTGTTAAATTTAGACTCAAAATTCACTGCCTTCAGGAAAGGGGAGCAGGTCACCTTTGAAACCTTCCAGAACAAGTGATCTCATTGTAAACCTCCTGATAAGCAGGAAGAATGAGCGTTCTTTTGGCAAGTAATATGTAAAGACATATGAAGAATGATGGTTCTTTTGGCAAGCAAATCTACTTCAGACCTCTGTGCCCTGCCCTAGGGACTGACCCAGCTCCAAACAGGAACACACAGCCTGAACCCTCCTCTTCGTAAACACCATCTGCCAAGTGCTTAATGTACTCATGGGCCATAGACAGGAGCTGTTTTTCAGTCTGTCTTTCTCTCCTTTAATGAACATGGGCTTTTTTTGGTGCCAGAGCAGTCAAGAGGCTGTTATTGCTATTTGCAATATCTCTGCTAAAGAAATTACTTGTTCTTGTTGAGATCTCTCTCTTCATGATCTAATACCAGTCTGAGAGGCCTGTTAAAAACCAAACATGGACAAGAGTTATTACTTTAGCTGGGGATATTTATCAACAATACCCTGCCTGCTGATAAAGTGTAAACACTTGAGGCAGTCGTAGCTTGTTTTCATGTGTTCTCCTCATATATATTAAGTTAAGTCTCTGGAAAGAACAAAGCAGGCCTAGAGAATTAATTTCTCCTACAGTTAGGGATCCAGGTTTAATTAGGTTTTAAAAGTGTAGCTTTGGCAAGCTGCTGCTATCCTAGGAAAGGTTGGTTTCCTAAGATGGAACCTTTCCTGAGAGAGCTGTGCAGGTATAACTCACAGTTACGGGAATTTCTTTAAAATGAGCATCAGGTAATGTCCATATGTTCCATATCTGTATGCTGTAATATAGAACAGAGCACAAAACAACCTGCACAAAACAATAGCTTTAAGGACAGAGCAACTTTTATAGCATGGTTTTGTAGTGACTTTTAGTAGCATTTAGTTAAAGCTTTGAAGGGTATTACTCTTAAAACAAACATAAGTTTGGATCAAAAGACCCCACTTTTCTCATTGCATTTTTAATTATCAAATATTTAGCATTAAAATATAGGAGAGCACTTTGTACAACGGGGCATCCACCATAAAACAAGATAAATTATAATAGAAAGTTAACACTTGACAGGTCACCGTCATGATAAAGCTGTGTGTTTTTCATATCTTCACCATTCCTGGAATTTCTGGACTCAGGGAAAACTGATGAGGGGATGATCTTCTGTTCTTGTGGCAACACTGCCCATGGTTTTGACTTTCCCTGCTGTATTTACAGCTGTTTTCTTGGGATTTTTTTGTTCCAGGTGTCCCTCAAGCAGCAGAGTGGCAGCAGGACTCTGCTCCAGCTGAATACCTGCACCAGTGGCTTCAAACCTGCCTGGCGCTCACAGAGATCACAAAGAGCCACCAACACTGAAGAAAACCATCCTTAGCCCCTTTTGGCAACTAGTTCTAGTGTGCCTCCATTAAATATCCTAATTTCTCATCTAACCCTAGTGATTCTGGTGTCTAACATATTTTATGAAATTAAGTGTTGGATTTCTATTTTTTATGCATAGCCTCTAGTATATGTTGTTAAGACGGCTGAAATCTGCTAGAGATTAATAGTTAAGATGATAGGGAGTCTGTTAAGGATTATCAAGAAAAAAGCAATAGAAACATTAAATGAAAGAATTTTGCCAGTATAGCTACTGAATTTTAAAGGACTAATTAAAGTTTTGGGGTTTTAATTAATTCTGACAGGAAAAAGAGAAGCAGGGACATCTTTATGGCTCCCAAGGTGCAATGCTTATTAATGATACAGCAAAAAATTTCAAGGTTCAGTCACCTTCAATGACTTTTTAGGAGTAATTTTAAATAAAGGTTGTTAATCAGCATTTTGTAACGTTCTTCTGAACACACTGCAGAAAAGCCCAACACTATTAATATAACACAAAAAGCTTTCTTATTGGGAGAAAGCATGAGATTACAGCAACTGCACCGTCTGCAGCGAGATTTCATCTTTCCAATAACATCCCTTTTGGCAGAATCACGTTTTTTAATAACATTTTGGGAAATTAAACTCTTCTTTCAGTCTTCAGCGAGTAACAAGCGACATGTCAGTGATGGCTGGGGGGACACTGTGGCTCCTGAGCCACAGCCCAGGTGCCACCGAATCTGCGGGCAAAACAAAAACCCTCCAACAACATTTTTAATGTTAGAGAGTCAAGGCATTACTTTATTATCTGGTCAGGATGTTGTTCTGGCCAGGATGTACCACAGAAATCATCTCATCCACACACAGCCCGGCTGTGCAGAGAGAATCATTCCATTATACATGGCTTTTACACAAATTCTCAGGTATTTTATACAGTAAAAATACATAGGAAAGTATTGGGTCAGTGTTCATTGGTTTAAAGTTGAGCAAACCCCCATTATTCAGTTTCCCATTGGATCTGAATCTCCTCGCCTTTGATGTTAATTAGATATTTCATTCTTCAGTTTTTCTTATCAGTCCTTTCTGGGCCAGGATGTCTTCACTCTTGCTGGAGGTGCTCTGGGGTTTTAGACAGCCACTGATGTCCTGCTGATGTTCTGCTGATAGCTCTGTATCTTTGGGTTATTTTATCTTTGGGTAATTTTATCTTTATCTTTATCTTTATCTTTATCTTTATCTTTATCTATCTTTATCATCTTTATCTTTATCTTTAGGTAACTCCCAGTCTGTAGATATGCTGAGTCCACCAGACCTCACCTGGTAGAACAACGCCCTGGAAAGAAACCTAAAATTTCTTTTCCTGGGGTAAAGATAAGCAGAACTTTTTGACTAAAGTTACACAAAATTTTTAAACTGGTATCTTTTCTGACACAGGGAGCGGCGATCACGAGGAGCGCCTTAGGGGCTTCTCCCCCTCAGGAACCTTTCCTCCCTCAGAAACCCTTCCTCCACCCCTCAGGGACCTTTCCCCCTCAGGAACCTTTCCCGCCAGTGCCCTGAGGCGCCCCCGGCTCCCCTCGCCCCTCCCCTCAGGCAGCGCCCGCCATTGCCCTTCCCTCATCAGCACTTTTGCGCCTGCACAACGAGTCGTTAAAAAAAATGCCCCGCCCCCTCCAGCCCCCTCCGCCCGCTCTCCCCTTCCCTCCCCGAGCGGGACCGCGGCGCGGTGCCCTGGTGGTCTTCGGGGCGGGCGGGAAAAGTGTGCGGTGAGCACTCGGCCGTGAGGAATCTGCGGCCGCGGAACGGCAGCGGCAGCGCGGAGGAGGCGGTCGGGCAAGATGGCGGCGCTGGGCAAGCAGTGAGTGCCAGAGAGGCCGGGGCGGGAGGGCCCTGCTGGGCAGCGGGCAAGGGGGAAGCTTGGGGCCAGCGCTGAGAGCGGGGAAAGCGCTGGGAAAACCCTTGTTCAGGGACTCGCTTGCCCCAGGTGTCCGCCGCGCTGTTGGTCTGAATTTAAAACCGTGTTTATTAAAAAACAAACAGAACTCAAACAGCGGGTAGGCGCTTGAGGGCGGGGCGGCGTTGCCCGGGGGTGTTTTGCACTCTTGTTTAGGAGAATCTCCTCAGTGTTCCCTCACTCTTAGCCGCTCTCCCACCCCCTAGCACCAGGCCCGGCGGCTCCTGCTCGGCGGTGTTGCCAGGGGGTGTTTTTCACTCTTATTTAGGAGAATTTCTTCAGTGTTTCCTCACTCTGAGCCGCTCTCCCACCCCCTAGCACCAGGCCCGGCGGCTCCTGCTCGGGGCTCAGGGCTCAAGGAAGCAAATAGCGGTCACAGGGATGCTGTGGTGCCCCCAGAACTGGGTGTTCAGTTCAGCCATACCCGCTGTGTCCAACTGGTGACTCAGTGATGGTCTCAGGAAAAGACACCAAAAGGAAGTGGGTTTAGCGCAGAGATGGACTTTGTCAGCTGAAGAGTTGTCTGTATGGTTAAACAATCTCTGCGTGGTGGCATAATCTGACTGTAAATCTTGTCCTTTGCCATGGTACTTGTGGTTTACATCGCCAGCAAAACAACTGAAATTACTGCACCGCAAACGTAGCCACAGAATAGTGCATGGTATAGACTAAGGCTAAATCCCTTCAGGTTAAACGGCAATTTATTACTTCTCTGAGAGATAACTCTTTGAGAACTCTGGACTAAAGGGTTTGGTGCCCTAATTTAGGACAACCATTGCATCCAGAAACTTCGCATGGCAAAAGACAGCAGTAGCTCTGGGAGAAGCTGGCAGGTGTGCTCTGCTGCAAAGGCTGCTCACATATAACTTTGATATATTATGTTGATCTTTTGCTTCAGAAATGGTGAATGGCAAATATTTGGTTTGGAATGTGCTATGTTGTAAGTGATGCTAAAGGTAATTTTTTTTCCCTCTCTAGATATGGGCTTATTATGCCCAAAAAATTGCCACAGAAAAATCTTGTTTCAAAGAAGCTCTCAGTATTCGCAGACGAGTCAGATGAAGAGGTCAGTTCAACAATTTTCTTCTGAAATTTGCTGCATATTCTGCTAATTTATTTGTGTCCAGCACTTAAAGGGTGCAGCAGGTTTTGGCAGTGTCATTAGGGTATGTGTCATCATTTTGGATTTGGGTGTGAAATATGATCTGTGTTTTCTTTAGTACACATTAGATGGAAATGATGAGTTGTTTGTTACTTTCAGTCAACTCTTTCAGAAGTTCAGCACATGTGACAACCTGTTTGCAAGAGTTAACTGTAGCTTGTAAAGAGATTTGTTGGCTGTCACTGGTGAATGCCTGAAATTAGAACAACCAGTAGTAATCAACAGGCCTTACTCAGATACTAGCTTTAAAGTGTAGTAGTTAAGTGTGTTTTATCCTTTAGCTCATTCCACCCAAATTTGATGCAATCGATATTATGATGTGTATACTGTGAAAAAAGCAAAGCTGTAAAACCTTGAAGTTCTAAAGCATAAGAAGACGTACGATATTGTGTGACAGTGTTCTTTTCCATAATCTTTTTTTATTTTTAAGTGTTATGTTCAAAATATTTGCTCTCTACCTGCCTCAGCAGAGGGCGCTGTGCACTGCATAAATCCCACCTGGATGTTGATATTTATAATCCGTGTTACAGAGATGTTCTTTCTTCCCTAGAGCTTCACTTGAGCTTGTTTCACCTAGAGCATGCTCTTGTGTGGTTGAGAAAAGCAATGCTAGTAGAGCATCAAATAATTTTGGTCAGTTTCTGACTCACCAAAGTAGTTATTTTTAAAATGTATTTTTATTTTAATGAACTAGCAGCTGTTAATTTTATGTCACAGAAAGGCTGAATTTAGCAATTCTTAGCTCCTGCATACTTGGTTCCATTACAGAATCCAGTGTTGCTGTTGAAGGTGTCTGAGCTCCTGTTTTACAGGGCATGAAAGGACTGAGAGCCTTCCTAGTGATATCCACTCAACCCTCAACATGAAACTGCCTCAGTGCAGCTCACAGGAAACAGGAATGTGTTTTGAATCCCATCTCTTTCCTCACTTAGCTGTGATCTCAGAGGTGCTTCCCTCCACTGTGGCTACAGAGAGAGGCTTTCTTTTAGATACAGCTAATGGAGATGTTAGTGGATCCACTCTTCTCAATGGCAGGAACACTTTCCCTTTTAGATGGGATTTAGTGTCTTTCTCTGCATAAAGGATCTAACCCCACATTTTCCAGATCCCAGGAGTAAGCTTCATTTAATCTGTTGTGATTAAACATTATGTGGTAGGTCTGGGAACCTTCCTGAGTATAGGGGCTGTCTTGTATTTTGTCACTTCTTCATTTTCTCTTAATATCTAAACATTGAAACGAAAGAAAGAATGCTAATAAATCTGGTAAAAATAATATATGATACTGACTGCCAACTTTTAGCTCAACAGCTCAAGTATCTTCCCTTTCAGAAAAGCTGACGGATTCACTGTCAGTCTGTTATAAAAGCTCTTAAAAGTTGTGCTCATCAGTATGGTACATACCGAGCAAAAAGAATAATCTCATAACTGCCTTTATCAAAGAAGATTGTTTTTTTTTTTTAAAAAATCAGAACTACTTTATTAGTTCAGTAATAATTTCAGGGCTTTTCAAGATAAGGAGCAGTATTTGGGAGGGGTTTCATTTCCTGTCTGCTGTCTTATCAGTCAGAACTACATCTCAAATGTCTGGAGATTGTGTATTTTTAACTGAACTCTAATAATGTTTGTGCTGGGAAATTTGCACACCTGACTTGGTGTGTGATTATATATTAGATACCAAACTTTTGCTCTGGTTTTTTTAAACATTACTATGCATTTTTCACTCAGATTTTGCCTCTACCCTTGCTGAAGGAATTTGGATTTTTTTTTTCCTGTGGCTGAGTACATTAATGGATGTTAGTTGCTGAAGATGATCTTTGTGTTAGTTCATAAGAAACCGAGCATCTGGGATGGAAATTTTCTTGAAATACAGTGTAGACTGGGAAAAGGTGACTTGTCAGTCTGTGTTATGTTCATTGTTCCATTTTACCTTTGCGGTTTAGTTGAAATTATCTCTGTGGTACAGCAGATAAAATTTCTGTTTCTTGATTGCACCAGAATTACCCAGTGTACGTTTCTGTACCATTCCAATCTTTCAAAACTGATTTGTTGCTACAGGATGAAAAGTATGGCTAAAAAAATAACTGTCCATAGACCTCAGTTGGTGGTAAATTTGGGAGAGAGATTATGGAGCCAATGTGGATAGTTCTGTGAATAGATCAGCTGGATTTGGTGGGTTTTTTAGCGACCACCTAAAAGATAAATGGAATGTTTAAGCAGGCAGAAGCTGAAAATAAGCAGAAAATGATATCTTGTTGTAGGCTCAGATTTTTGGTTTTGCCTACAGATCCTTCCATTCCCTTTGCAACTTTGCAAAGAGCTGTATGACTAAAAGGGTTTTTCTGAGTAATTCATGTTGGTGCTGACCAGATTTCATGCAACAGTTTCCATGCAAAGTAAGACTAAGTAGAGTAAAGGCGCTCCTAGAAAAGAGTTTTCTGAGAAGGGGGATGTGGAAAGGAGCAGCTCAAGAGGATGTGTGTAAAATCAAGAATAATTCAGAGAAGGAAGGTGATGCTGCCATTTCTCATAAAATAAGCAGCAGGTTATGTTGTGGAATCACCAAGTAACTGGTTTAATCTAAATAGAAGGAAGATATGTAATTGAGGTGTGGAATTCCCTGCCACAGGATGCTGTGGCATGGCCAAAAATATAAATTGATTCAGAAATGGCTTAGTCAAATTAAGGTATGCTCTTGGTGTTCAACAATGGTTCAGGTGCATCCTCCAGTTCAGGAAGCCCTTGATCTAGTTTCTGGAAACTAGGAAGGAGCTCTGAGGAAAGCTAATTCTGTGTACATGACTTGTTTTTTATGTTGATTCTCATGATCTTCTGCTAGTAGTCATGACTCATGTTGCATGTGAATTGAGAGGAATCTGTTGCCTGATGTGATTTTTATTTTTCTCCTCCATGAAGATTGGAGTCTCATGTGCAGGTTGTAGTTGGATAGTACAGGTCTTTAAGGATACTCCTGAAGTTTTCAGTCCTAAATCCATGTACGTGAGGGTGTAAGTAACTCATTTTGGAGTGAGAAGGAGGCAAGAAATGGAATGAACCATGAGATATGTTAGCAGGTTGGGGTGATGTATTGCTTTAAAAAAAAAAATAACCTTTTAATTCGTGTACAAGCTCTCTTCCATGGCCTGGTAGCAGTGGTAGACTGGAGAGCCTAATTTCTGAGAGTTCCTTGATTTGCATGCACTCTATGTCCTTTCACAGGATCGGGTTAAAAAGTTTTCTCCTTACAGAAAATATTGAACTATAAGCTTTGTGCTTCAGAAGAATAGCTTGACTAGAGGGAAGGAGAAAGCATGAGACAGATTGCTGAGTTTATAGGGCCTTTAATAAATGGGCAGTTGATAAGTGAAAACAATACAAAGGGACGGGAAGTTCTCATCTGTCAGAGCTCACAGCACAACAGGAAATTGTCCACCATAAACCATTGGGGAAGGTGTTTGTTTTCTGTAAACTTAGTGCCACTCTAGAGAAATGGCAGATGGACTTCTTTACCATCATATGTCCAATAATGAGGATTATGTATTACTTTAGTGTTTACCTGATCTTTGTAGATCAGTTCATTTATTTCGTGTAGGCAGACAAGGAGAACATTTTAAGCAGTGTTTCAGCTATTTTGGTGAAATAAAGCTTAGTGTGTAAATGTAAATGCAGGATCTGTTTTGTCTTTCACTGAGCCCCTGTTTTCTGGAATAGTGCAAGGGAGATTCTTCACTGTTGAGGTACCTTTCTGTTAAACCACTGTAAGAGTTTCCCATAGAGGAAACCTTAGTGATGACCCTCAATATGTCAAACTGGGTAAAGGGACAGACATGGGTGAGAATTTGTGATTTCAGTCTTTCCCAGTGCTGAGGAGGAGCTGGGTGCTCAGCACAGGGCCAGTGTCTGCTCACACAGCACTGCCCACCTGCCAAATCAAGCACCTCTGAGGAGAGGAGAGGAGAGAGAGAGACAGAGTGCACAGAGTCACGTATAATGAAACTCCATCCTGGCACAGCTTGTTCCCTGTTTCTGCAATTAACCAGTGAAAAGAAAAAGATTTGCACTGTTTACAGTCTGTCCTGTAGAAAATTGTGGAAAAGCACTTGGTGTTTTTCCTTGTTGACACATCTGTTAAAGTTTTAATAGGATAAGAAAGAGGGGTCATGACATGTTATTATTTTATTTTAAACATCAAATGAATTTAAAAGCCATCATGTTCAGGGGATCTGTTTGAATTTAGATGGTGCTAATTCTGTTTGATTTCAGAAGATCTTAGCCCCTGCAGCCAAGCTCCCTGCTAGTTGGTTTTAATTTTTAAATTTTATTAAGAACGAATTACAGAATCTCTTTGCCTTTTTAAAATGAGACACAGAGCATGTATTAGTCAAAGCTGCAAAACTTGGGAAGCTGCCAAAATGCAAAAGGATTTTTCCTTCCTATTTCTGCTTTTTAAGATTAAGAGATACTTAATTACATAAACAAGGATACAAGTCCTGCCATTATAGTGGATCTGTTTAATAAACTCTACTATCTATTGGCTGAGAAAAGATAGATATAGAGTTTAGGTCAAAACTAATTAAAAGAAAAAAGTAAATAAAATGCAAAGCGTTTTTGTACAAGACAGTATGAATAGAAAACATATTTTCACTGGGGATCTGTTTCTTCTTAGGAAAGATTAGTATTGCTATTTTCTAGCATATTCATCTTGAGAAAATAAACAGTAACATTTGAAGTACATGCTGTTTAGCTGTGTTCTTATTTCTGAAAATGCACAACTAATGATACAGATCAGTCTTGAAATAAATACCAAATCCTTTCAGAGTTTTGGTTTTTACTATGAATACAGTTTTTCTTTTTTCATGTGATTGTTAGTACGAATCTCTGCTTGTGACTGCTACATCTCTAATGTACATGCAGGAATAATTTTGTGAATCACACCTGTCTGTAATTGGACTGTTATATAGTTGTTTGTTAGAACAGCATAAAAATAATATTATCTGTGTCAATGTAATTAATTTTGTTTCTGCAATGCTTCCTTTCTACAGCCAACTGTTGGGGAAAGTCTTCAGAAAGAAGCATTGAAAAAACAAGCAATGAAACAGGTAAGGGACTGGTTTCAATTTACTCTCAATGTTCTGTTGGGTAGGTTTAGCCTATAGATCTGTTTAAATTGCGATATAGGAATGAAATATTTGCAAATAGTAAAGATTTCATTATTATTATTTTAATGTCTTTTCTTCACCTCCTCCCTTTTTTCTTTTAGACAAAATTGGAGATTCAGAAGGCTTTAGAAGAAGATGCTACAGTGTATGAATATGACAGTATTTATGATGAAATGCAGCAGAAGAAGAAAGAAAGCAGTGCCAAATTGTTAGCTGGAAATGATGACAAAAAGGTCAATACCTGAGAATGTATCCTGTCTGTCCAACTCTGTCTGCTTGGGGTAACCATGACTGGTTAACTTGTAAACTTCAAAGCATTGCTGAATTATCCTGACAAGTGATACTTTCATTTACATTCTATTTTATCTGAAGGCTCTTGTCAGGTTCTGCGGGTATATAAAGGAGCTTCCTACTCCTTAAAAGAAGGGCAGGGCTGTTACAGTACAGACAACAGAGGGATGAAAAATCAGAAAACATTTATTTTCATTTAGAGTAAAAATCCTCCTAGTCAGAGCTGGGATGACTGTTTTGATTTAATACAGCAACCTCTTGGCACTGGGAAACGTGCCATGTTAGGGATCTGAAAGGCAATGGCAGTTTATTGCAGATAGCTATCAATCAGGGAGAACACATTAGAGTAGCTCCTGACAATTTTCTTCCATTACCAACTTAATTCAACATCTCCATCAATCCCAATTTGTGTTTTCTCAGCCACCTCAATTACCTTGCAGCACAGTAACTTTTTTCCTCCTACTTCAGCCCAGATATATCCACAATATCCTCAAAGCAGCTGAGATTAGAAAGAAGGAACAAGAAAGAAGAATGGAAAGAAAAATTCAGAAAGAGCGTGAAATGGAAGGAGGAGAGTTTGCACACAAAGAGGCTTTTGTGACTTCAGCCTACAAGAAGAAGCTGCAAGAAAGAGCTGAGGAGGAGGAGAGAGAAAGAAGAGAATCAGCTCTTGAGGGTGAGATTCACAGTGAAATAATTGCCCTGAAAAAGAAGTAGGGCCTTATGCATGATTTACAACGTGTTCATCTGGTGGTTCCTCTCTGAGGCTTGAGATAATTAATATCAAAGAGGGCCAGATTAGCAGATCCTGAATCAGATCCATCTTGGTCTGTTAATTTCCTTTGTACATGTTACAATTAGGAGAGAGGAAGCTCCTCTGTGTGTGTGTGAGTGCTATTTGGGTTGGTACTTCTTAATTTTTGAGGGAGGGTCAGTTATTGAAAGAAGACTGGTAAGCCTGGGGTACAATGATGTTTCTAGTCCTCACCTCAGGATCTGAGTAGATGTAAAGCACAGGATATAGGATCATAGGAAAAATTGGGGTGAAGTGGACCTCTGAAGGTCATCTGTTCCAGCTTCCTGCTCCAAGCAGGTCAGATCAGGTTACTCTGAGCTTTTTCCACTTGGGGTTTGAAAACCTCCAGGATGGAGATTGCAGTCTTGGTGGTGTCTACCAGTTGGGAGTTGTGTGTGATGAGTGTTTGTGGCACAGTAAATCAAACCTCTCTCTCTCTTTCTCTCAGCATACCTGGATGTGACCAAACAGAGGGATCTCAGTGGATTCTACAGACATCTTTTAAACCAGAGCGTGGGGGAAGAAGAGATGCCTAAATGCAGCTTCCGTGAAGCCAGGTAGGATGTGATTCCAACAGGGTTCCAAGTATAAAAACCAGCATCTGGCTGTTTGTGATTCCATACTCAGTGGAGGATTAGACAGAGAGCACTGAAACAGTGGTAAGGTAAACTGGTTATTTTATACAGCTGATTAACTGAATTATTTGGTAAATAACTAATGATCATCAGTGACACAGAAATGAAACAAGCAGGACAGGGACACTGTCTGAAAAGTATCAAGAGGGCAGTCATGCTTGTAATCCTGCTTGGTATTATTCTAACCTACATTTTCTTTGATTAACATAATATTTAGCAATATGTTTTAAGTTACACATTTTGAATCACGAAGACAAGAGGTAAAATAATGAGCATAGCAGTAAGTCATAGGAAGTGAATATGCTATGAATTTCCTGTAAAGAATGTGAGTCTTTTAACTTTGTACTTACTCCACATTTAGTGGCATAAAAACTAAATTTGAGTGTTGACACTGTGGTAAAAGGAAATGAATCAAATATATAGGAAATCCAGTGGAAATAGTGGGTAAACATGATGAAGGGGATGTTTCTTGTATGCAGCAACTGATCATTTGGCACAATTAACTCAGGTTAAGCCTAGTTTGATGGAGGTTTTAAGTATGGGTGTCACTTGTTAAGTGCTTGCCATCACAAAGAAAATGCAGCTTTCATCAGGAGATCTTCAAGGTATGAGATTGGATTATTAGAAAGAAAATTCTTAGCATAAATGAAGAAAGTAACCACTGAAGTTACTCAGCTGTCTGAAATAAGGGAGTTCTCCATGAAGTCTTCAGGATGATGTGATTTTGTACTGTGTAGAGAGCATTTAAAATTATGGTTTCTTAATCTTGGAAATTAAGGAAATTTCTTTTAGTGGCACATAAAATCAATTCAGCAGAAACAAGTAGTCCTGTGGATGGTGCTCCCAGCAAGGCTTTCAAATAAAAAGCCTTAGGTGGATATTTTAATTTTATTCTTTCTTACGGTGGTACAACCGGATGCAGAGAGAAAACAGCTCCATTATTTCATCTCATAATTGTCCCTAAAGTGATCCACCTTTGAGTTGCATTACTAAGTAAATTACCAAACTTTTCAGTGTAATTTTTAGTCCTTATTCATAGGCTGTCCATGCCCTCAAGCATTCAGCAGACATAGACTCTAACTGGTGGTGTGCTGACTCATGAGAGTGTCCCACTGGCTGTTACTGGAGCTGTGTGATTAAATGGAAGAGACGTGGCTTGTGTGAACGTGTATTTCCTCATCAGCCAGAAGACAATGACAAAACATAACCCCCTCCATGGGTCAGCATTTTGCATTTAAAAACATTTTAGCTATTAAAAGTTACTAATTGCTGCCTAGCCACAAGTGAGATCTTCAGAAATACTGGATTAAAAAAACCCATGTTCCTGCCTCTGTCAACAATACACACAACCTTCTTCTTCTCTGGAAAATTATTTGATGTGAATAGAGGACAAAACACATAAGCAAACTTGTAACTTGCCAACAGGCTTACACAGGAGCACAAATCAGTGTCATTTTCCTTAGATGGAGGCTGCTCATACTTAACCACTGTCACTCCTTTAGATAAATTCCTCAGCTCACATTCAACCAGTGAACCAGATATGGATACTGTGTGTTGGATTCCTGAAACCTGAGCCACAGGCAGATTTGCTTTCTTAGACTTTCCAGCAGCATCTTTTGCCTAAGTCCTGACCAGAAGTCAGTTTGTGGAAAAGTTCAAGATCTTAGGTGTTTTAATGTTGTTTTTCTTTTCTAACATAAAAAATATAGGATAAAGGAAGAAAAACCTGACAGTCAGGATGAGCCCAACGAGAAGAACAAATGCCCGTCGGAAAGACAAAGAGTGAAGCCCTCTAAGACAGAGAATAATCCAGATGCTGATACCGACTTAGAAACTGATAGCAGTGATGATGAAAAGAGACACAAACATAGTAAAGTAGATTCGAAAAAGAAGAAAAGAAGGGGGAGCTCTGTGAGCAGTGAAGAGGAGGCTAAACATCACAAAAGCCAGAGGCATTCCAGGTCACCAAGCTCATCCAGTGTGGAGGAAGAGCCACGCACCAAAGCCCAAGCAAGTCATCCTGCAAAGAGGGGAGAGAGCAGGTCAAGCAGAAGGGGAAATGATGAGCAGTACTGGGAAAAGGATTATGAGAGGAGTAGGACCCATGAAAAGGATCATCAAAGGGAAAGGGAAGAGCGACATAGGCATGGGGATCACACTAGTAAAGATCACTACAGGAGGAGGGAAGATCAAGATGATAAACAAAGGGGGAAGGAGAGAAAGGAGAGGGAGGGACATGGCAGAGAATGGAGGAGGGCAAAGGAGAGAGAGGAGAAGGGCTCAGAGAAGGAACGAGAGAAAGAAAGAATAAGAAATGATAAAGACAGATATAATGACAGAGAGAAGGAGAGGGGAGAGAAATACAGAGAAAGGGAAGATCATGCAAAGGAGAGGAGAGAGAAATATGGAAGTGATGAAAAGAAGTATAGAGAGAGGAGGGGAAGTACTCCTACATCTTTAGACAAAGATGGAGAGACTGATCTGGGAAAAGAGAGAAAGGGAAAAGACAGAGAGGTAGATGAGAAGGGAAGCTCCAGCTCTGGAGGTTTGTCTGAGCAGAAACGTAAAGCTGGAGAAGAAGGGGACAAAGAGGAGAAAGAACAAGCACAGAAAGCCCCTGAGAGCCTGAGCAAATTTGCCAAAAGGAGCAATGAGGAGACAGTGATGTCAGCGCGGGATCGGTACCTGGCCCGGCAGATGGCTCGGGTCAGCACCAAACCTTACATCGAGAAGGAGGAGGATTGATGTCCCTGGACTGGCCACAAACACCTGGGCTGTCAACCATGAGGGCCACTTCATTTGTACAGAGAAATTATCCTGGTTATTTATTCCTGGTTTCCTTCCAGAAATTGTGTGTCCCTTAAGAGAACAAGTTTTGGAAGGGATTATGGGGTCTCTTGACACACACCCTTAGTCTGTTTGTACATTGAAATATTAAATGTGGGTGACTGTCCTCCTTGCCCTTCAGTACCATGTCCTTGGTACCTGAAGATTTCGGACAGACCTGGGAGTGTTAATTTAATGTGAGAATATGTCCCCCTGCTCCTTTCAGAAGCCAAAACAGTGAGCTCTGCTGAAACAAAGGTGTTCTCAGCTCTTGGAAGACTCATTGTTGCCCACTGGTGCTCTCAAAAATGGGAAGCAGACCTGTAAAAATGGGTGAAAAAGCAGGAAAAACAGCCTGAATAATGATCTAGGAGATTTCTGTATGTAGTGTGGAGTTTTGTAAGCTATATGCATATTGAGATACAAATTTTGTATTATGTGTGGGCGTTGGTCTGGGGACCTGATGTACAGAAACAGTTAATAAAGTGTAAGATACATCTTGGATCTAATGTGTGGGATATTTTACTGCATCTTTTTTGCATGGAATAAGGTAGATTAGTCTTTACATGTATTATGGTTGTATCTGTCTGTTAAATGATATTTTAGATTTGTCAGTCTTGTGTTCAAAGGTTCATATTCAAGAATAAAGTTACCTTCAGACTAGGTAAGTAGGATGTCTGACAGCGACCATAGCTTTTAGAATACATTTTCAACACTTTAAATTGTTTCTTTCACTTTGTTTTGTAGTAAGTTAATTACTTTTATGCTAGAGTAAGGTGAACTTATATGTTGAAAAAAACAGGTTTTGAGATTGGTGTTTCCCTAATAATTTGTTCAGCAGACTTACTAATGAGACAAAATGTGAGTAAAATTAAATGCAAATGCTGCCACTTTACACAGGCTTGGAATGAGTTTTATATGTCAGCTAATCAAGCAGTTAAGCACATACTCCAGTGAGGAGCAGTTTGGTTTTGCTGTTCTGTGTAAACAAGTGTAATGAGCTTTGGTTCTTCTGTTGGAATGGAATGAAAGAGTGGTTAGAGTGGGCCAGAGTTCAAACACTGAAGGGAATCCTCTGCTTTTTGTCAGAGGCTTTGTTGGCATTGTAAACTGGACTAGATATTCTGCTTTTCCTTAGAATTGAGATTTTTATCTTTGCTCTTCCCAGAAGAGAGGCACAAGAGACGTCTGCAGATGGTTTATGAATATTAAATTTATTACAATAACAGTTTACAGTACAAGGCACATACTGATGACTTACAATCAGCTTGCAACACTTGTAACTAAACAGCTGCATAAATTAATACAGGTGCATCATGTACAAGTTGGAGGGAATACTTAGTTCTGTACAGCTAAAACTCCAGTTTAATTCTCTTTAAAAGGCAAAGATGGTCCTAATTTAACAGTTTCATAACTTCCTTTTCACTGTTCAGAACAGAGGGTAGGATATACTCATGATGAGTGGAACATGAGCTGAAGAGAAGGAATTTTTTTGCCTCGAAACACTTTGTAACTGCAGTGCACCTCAATTGTTATCAATATTTTTGATACAAAACCAGTGTTTAAGGTATGGCTACTTGCTGAGCTACCTGATAAATATTGGTTTCAGATGGGTATGTAAAATGGAAAAAAAAAATTGTATAAATAAATAAATTTCTCAATATTTCAACCACTCAGCTAAATAGAAATACTGAACTTACCATAATAAGATATTCAAACCAGTACACCGTGTAACAAAAAAGTAATGAGGACTAAACTGCCTTTCAAGTTCAGCTTTTATAGAATGAAAACACGGATGTATTTTATCTCTGTATTATTCAGGAAAAGAAAAGCCTTTTAAATCTACATTGCTTTTTGTATCTTCAAATAATTCTAAGAATTTTCATCCTCTTTCAGTATCTCAGGGCTCAGAGCACATTGTTCTCACGTTTCAGCTGTTGCAGGGCTTGTGTTACTATCAGGGCTTCCTGGCTGACTTAATTCACTAAAAAATGTGGCATTTCTTGGGAAGTCTCTCTGAAACCACCCAGAGTGACAATATCTGTCCTACATCCGTGTCTTAAAATACATTTTTTTGTTGGCTGAACCCCTGTCTGAAGAAGGAAGAAACTGGGTAGGGTTTTCTCCTTTATTTCCCACACTTTGCTGTTGGATACATACAAATACCTCATTCATCTTGCATTGACGTTTCATGCGTATTTTTTCAGTAAATTAGAATTTAATTTTTGGAAGTAGGTTTCAAATATACTTGAGGCATCAGCTACAAAACTATTTCTCATCAGTAACTGTCCAGTAAGACATCTATTATGTTTTTCTAGTGGCAATTAAAGAACATAATTCCCTTTTTAAAAATAGTTGAGGAGTCTGTAGTTCTGAAAGAACAGTCCTTGTCCCTTGTAAGTTATTTCCATATTGGAAGCTGGGCTTGAGACTTAAATGAACTCAAAAGTCATTAGCCAAAGTGGAAAAGGAAGTGGAAGAGGCCTTTCTCCCACATAAGGGGAAAAACCTTGGCAAAGATGCTGAAAATGTTTTCAGAAGGCAAACACACGATCCCTGCTTTCCTCTCACCTGGCAAGTGCTTCATACCCAGGTAAACTCAGCAGGTTCCTTAATTCCCCTGCTCTGGAACCTTGGCAAGTTTAGCAATGTTACCTTAGTATGCCATGGGATGCAAAAGAGACTTTTATCCTCTATTTTTTAATTTTCATCATAATCTATGTGCCATAGAGTAAAAATACAATGCAAGTTTTTAGGTGAATGATGCCTGCTTGGGTTTATCTGCACATCCACTGCAGCAGAACTCATGTCCTCTGAGGGACAGGGGAGGTGCAGCCAGACTGAGGGGCAGCTGCATTTGGGGACATTTGTGTGCATGTCATGTAAAGAGCTTAGGATGTACATGGAAGGTAGTTTGTGTGTCAGTGCCTTGAAACTGAATAGAAATAATTCTAATGAGAATCAATCCTGTTGAACTCTACACAACTTCTTGCTAAGAAAAAAAATCCTCTCCTTTTCTTCTTCAGCATGAAAACCCAGTGCACTCTGTCTGCCTCACTACCCTCTCCCTCTGTCTACCCCACTACAAACCTAGGGAACTTCCTATTTTTACTTTCCTAGTTCATAAACCCCTGCGTTACTCGAGTAATGTATGGCTATCAGAAATATTTGTGCATTTTCCCATGTAGTTGAAGCAATTAGAGAACCTTAGAAGCGAATACGACATTGCCCGGTACGAACGATCACATGGAGGGAGATACAGGAGCACTGCCACGGACTGGGGGTCTACACCTAATCCTGCCTTGCCTTGCTCGTCCTGGAGGGGCTGCTGCAGGCACTCGGTGCCACTCCTGGAGCAGGGATGTTCCCTCGTGTTCCGGAGGGAGTTCTCAGTTCAGCCTGCTTGGAAGTGCACTGAAGTAGATGTCATTGAATTGCTTGGGTAAATCGCTTGGAGGCATCACCTTTCTGAACGTTGTCAGTGATGCAGCCTCCGTGGAAAACTCCGTTTGTTGTCTCAGCTGGAAGGGTGATTCTCTGGGGGGAGAGGGTGGGGAAAGTGACATTTTATGCTCCTCTTCCCTCCCCCAGAACCAGGTTAGCTTATACTGCGTTCATGCGGATGTCTCCAAAAGGAATTTCTGTAGCTGTTTCTGGAGTAATGCTTTTCAGAATACGCTGTTGGAAAGAAATCAGTATTAGAAATTGATAAATTTTGGAGGCAATACATAACATGACAGTGCATTCAAAAAGAGATATATTATAAAGTATGACTTGGCTTTGAGTTACACCTCCTGAACTTCAGAATGTTTCAGGCCTCTATGAGCACTATGGAGATGTAAAGTGCTATAGAAGTACACAGCAGGATTTTTAATTTGTCATATAATTAGAATCAAAGCTTGGCAGATGTCATATTAATGCTTTAGGACTTTGCTGTTTACGTGGATACCCTGAGCCAACTAAACACATTCTTTATGAACTGGTATTTGAACTTAAATGAAGTCCCAGTATTGGCATTACAGGCTGCCACAGATTTATGGCAGAGAAATCTTACTAAATGTGGGAGAGAAAAACAGCTTTCTTATAGATACACCCCAGGGAACCAGCCTTTAACTCCCTCATATGCTTGACTGGGGGATTTGAGTGTCTGGGGTGAATTTCAGGAAGAGTCTTCACTTCTGCAGAGCTTAAAAAATTATTTGATAAAACATTTTCTAAGAATTTGTCAGTGGCCTCAGTAAGACCTGAGGAAACTGGTGAGAATAAAAAAAATCTACTCATTCTTAGGAATCACCTACTTCCTAACAGTCAAACAGAAGCAACAGAGCATCAGGGATACCTCCTTAAGTGTTCCTGGGGTGACAACCAACCGATAGACCATGTAGATGGGAATGAAGATGATGGAGGAGGTTCCTATGCAGTAACCCACAACTGTGGTCCAGTAGGGATAGTCATAATCAAAAAGCCTCAGCTCAGGAGGGTGGGACAGAAAGCTGCAAGTGACGAACTGAAAGAGAAAAAGGAGGAAGTGTGAATATGTGGATTTTGATGGCACACGCTTTGGGGAACTCTGTGTTTCAGGGTGATATTGAAATAAATAAAAAATTAGTGGGACTCAAGATTAAAAATATGTTGATGCTGAAGAAAATCCTAAATTACATTAGTATGGATTTAAAACAAAAAATCAACAACAAATCAGAAGACAAAGACCAAAAGGATGCTTCCCAAAGGAGATGCTCTCCACACTACACTGCTCTCTGTCAGTACAAGAAAAGGATGAAATATCAGCTCAGTTAATGCTGATGGATCATTTTCCTGAGGATATCATTCATGACTGAAAAGTTTCTTAGGAAGCACATACTTTTAGTTGAATATTACAGAAATATTATTTGTGACTGTCCTTGGAAGGATCTCTGTTTTTTCCAGGGTATCATCAGAAGCTCAGGATTATGAGCAAAACTTCCATACAGAAATGACATCCTGCATCCTGGGCTTTCCTTATTTTAGGTTAGTTGCCATAGGGAATACAAATAGCTCTGCCTGGTAACCACATCCCCAGAGCTCTGTGCCTCTCTGTTTGTTTTGCTGGTTTAGGATCACAAAGAGCACAGTAGTATAAACATTACTGTGGAGTGACGTTTTATTTATAGACTATTCTTTCTAGGGGTAATAAAATGAAAGTCTGTTAATTACGCCCTGATCATTACAAGTGTTTTGAATTCACTCTGTAGGTCTTAAATCTACATTCTGTGCTTCATAAACTCCATTCTGACCTGCTCTGCTCCCACTAAGGCCAGCCAGAATAAAAGATAGCGTGAACTAATTTTGAATCAGGAAATGAACACTTTATGTTCAAATGTTATTGATAATACTGCCAAGCCAAACATTGGGACAGTATTTCCAATTCTGAATTATAGATTTATAATGGTTGTAATCAGCTGCTGTAAATTTTAAGTGGAGTATTCTATAGTTGTCAGTCAGCAGTTGCTGAGACAGTGTATTTACTTATCTTGGTTTTCCTCCTCTGACAGTATGTTTCATCAGCTTTTATTGCTTCATTTTGCTGAGGTAAACATAAAGCAACAAAACAAATCTGTTTAGCAGAGGGCAGGGGAGGGAGTTACTCAAAACCCAGACTTGTAAAGCTAACTCAATGACAAAAATCCTTAAAATTGTGATTTAGTAACAAGGTCTTGCAGCATTGTATTGGGTTTTTCACTAATTGAGCCTTTTTGGTTTAATAAAAATTGTTACTAAAGAGCTTCACAAGGGAATTCTGGAATTAAGCATTTAGAAGTCCAAGGAGCTGCATTGTTCAGTGGTAATTTTCTTGTGCTGGAAAGAAAAAGCTCTAAAGAAAACTCACCAGAAGGAAGAGGGGACTAATTGCAACCCAGCAAACTCTCCAGTACCAGCCTGGGGCAGAGCCCAGCATTTCTTTCACATCGTTGCAAAACTGGGTGATGCCTGTGGAGACAAGTGGGAGCAGAGGGATGACAGCAGATCTAAGTTGTTCTTAAGTAGGTGCTCAACGCTTTTTTATGCCCAGCAAGTAAATTCAGAGTCCATCACAAAAGACTATGTTGTTCCTATAACTCTTAATTATATTAAATCCTTCATTATTCTGAATTATTGCTCCCGTTACTTTTAGATGTAATTGTCAGAGAGCAATTAATACTAAATCTCAGTGGTTTAATTATTAGTGAGTTTGTAAAAAGCTTTTGTAAACTTTTTCTGGAGAAGTGGGTGATCTTGTGTGCAGAAACCGAGGCAGTGTGAGCTGCAGGGGCTCAGGAGTTTGGGTCAGGGGTGTTAGTCAGTACCATAGAACCAGGACACAGCCACTGCTTCCAGGAACACCACGGTCAGGACAGCTGGACCTGTGGCATATTCTTCAAACAGCTTCACCACATATGCTCCTCCCTGGAAAAGAGATCAAATTGTCAGCCTTCCCAGGATCCAGGGGTGGGAATCCTGCACTGCTGCTGTTTGTTACTGCCTTTGGCTGGAGCAGAGCAGTCACAAGTGGGAAATTCACCCAGTTCTGTCACTTTGTGGCTGTTCCTGCCAGGGAAATCCTACTGATCTGCTCACTCTCTGTGGACATCCCTCACCACGGGGCTGCCATGCAGAGAAGCTAAAAATCTGCTGGCAGTTCTGGCTGGATTTTAGTGAACGAATGGGATTTTACAGGATGGCTTTTTGCATGCCTTCTGTGGTGCCCTCTTCTTTCTCCAACAGGGATTATAGCTACTGAACAGGAAATAAGTAAAGTGTTACTTTGCCTTCTTTCCATTTGGGATCTAGAACCATGAAGGAGGAGACCTCTTGCAGAGGAACTCATCATCCTTGTACAGCAAACACTTCACATGAGAAGGAAGTTACACATAAATGAGCAAGTGAAGCAAAACATGACAGGAAAGCCAAGTATTTCTTTCCTTTTCCCTTGTGATCATTACACTCATTATTCAAAAATTGCTTGGTGTGAGAATGAAATCCACAAGCCCCAAGGGAACTATTTGGTTTGACTAATGATGATTTCTGCCCTGAAACAATGAGGAAGATCCAGGAAATCCATTACTAGATTTTCTTTTTAATTCAAGATACATTTTAAACATTGGGGAGATTATAATAACTATTCATGTTATTTTTAAACATGGAACTTTTGGGAACAAGAAGTAAACCACATTAAAAATGTGGCTAGTTGTCTGGTGACTGATGTAGCAGTTGAGCAGCATCATCCTTTATGATGTGCAGCACATCATGAGTTGCAGCAGGATCATTTTGCAACCTATTTCCTAATGAAATACTGCTCACATTTATTCCAAGTAATAGATTTCTAATGCATAAAGAAAACAGGCTGGAGATTCAATCTGATTTCTCGAAACTCTTCAAAAATTACTACCCTCTCCAAGGTGCCATTTGCAGGAAACTGTCAGTGAGGGAGGCTCAGGGTGGGTGAAATACTCACAAATGTCAGGGTTGCCAGCGACCCCAAAAAGCAAACGATGATCAGACCAAGGACAAACAATTCCCTGCGTTTGCCCCAGACGTGTGGGAATTCATCCAGAACTCCAGTGATCACTCCCTCTAGTCCTGCAAACTGAAAAGCATGGAAAAATCACTGGAAAATAGAGGGCAGTGTTAGCTGCTTAAAAGCATGTTTCAGCGCCTAAAGGAGCATTGAAACACTCGCACTTTGTTTGGCTGTAGAGCTGGTGTGGGGTTTTTTGACAAGTCTTTCCTCATAACTTTTTTATACTCTTTGAGGTGGGGATTTAGTCCTCAGGTATCTGTGGGAATGGCAGTCCTGTGTTAGAGACACCAGGATGTGGAGAAGTGGGAGGTGGTTCAGTAGGACCAAGACTGTGAAACCATCTGAGTTCAGCCTTGCTGGAAGGAGCTGATTCTCCATCTGTAAAACCAGACTCACATGGCAGTTGGTTTTTTTTATATGTCCAGTTGCCACCTTTTAAATCCAATTTGTGTGAAAAACCTCCAAATTTTCATAATTGCTTTGTAAGTTTACAAGTGAGAAAGGAGCCTGGAAGGCTGCATTCAACCAGGAGTGTGTGAATCAAATTCTTTGCTTGTGTTTCCACATCTTACTGTCACAGCATGACAGTGACAAATCATTCAATTATATTTAAACCTATTTAGATAAAAATTGGAGTAATAGTTGCTGTTTTACAGAAGGCACCTGGAGCTGCCAATCCTGCTGCAAACCCCTCAGTGACATTGCAGTGTTTGTAGTTCTATTTCTGTGGGGTTAAGGTTGTACCCCAAGGATCCCAGACCCCAACAGTCTCCCACACTGGCTACTCACCGTGCTGTCTAATCCCAGCGTGAGCAGCATCAGGAAGAAGATGATGGCAAAGAAGGTGGAAGCAGGCATGTTTGCAATGGCCTCTGCATACGTGATGAAGAGCAGGCTGGGTCCTGGATCAGAGAGTTGGGATCATTGTTAGCCAACACTATTGTGGAAGGACAGGCTGGTGCATGATGACTCCCAGGGGAAAACTCTCCTTCCAGGCTGTTTTGCCACATGCAGTTACCACCACATCTGTGAAACTGCAGTCTGACTTTTATGTGTTGTATTCATGGGCTAATTTTTAGCTGCACTGTGTAACAGTGCCTTTATAAAGTCAGTATCCTGAATAATATACAAAATATTTCTCATCATTTGGGCTGCTCTCAATCTAGAAGATAATACACAAATACATTCTATCTTAGAAACAGTTTGAGATGTGTATAAAACATTAACCTACCAGTGTCTTTGGCAACCTCTGACACATCTTCATTCCTCATCTCAGCCATGTATCCCAGCACAGTGAAGATGACAAATCCAGACACAAAGCTGGTCAAGCAGTTCACAGTGCTGGTGACCAGAGCATCTCTGCAACAGAAGACCTAACTCACATCAGGGAATCTGCATCTGCTAGAAGGGGTAGTTTACAACTTCTTGGTCTACAGTTTAGACAGACTCCTAGAAAAACTAGGGGAATACAAGAGAAAAACAAGCAGCAGATTTGAAAGAAAGAGGAGAAAACCCAACAACCCACAAACTACTTTTTCTTCTCAAATCCAAACAGATGCTGTAACATCAGACTGACACTGGATTGAATGCTGACTGGATCCTGGTGTTTTAAAAGAATAGGAATTACTATGTGAATATTAAGGAATTGAGAATTTTATTTTACAAGTTAGAAATAGAATTTTTTTAAGGTAACAAGGAAACAACTGTAAACTGCCTTTCTGCTCAAGACTATAAAATCATTTCCCAACTGACTACTCAGATTAAATAATTACAATGTGGTGGTTTGGTGGGGGTTTAGTCCATTTTGTTGTGGCAGATTTCTACTCCTTATACCCCTTGCTGTAATTGATAAAAATGATCTCTCTTTAAAGCAGGCATAATAGAAAAGGACTGCTTTAGATTGCAGGTTCTTGCAGTAAGGATTTCTGTTCTGTTACACTTCTGTCTGATTTCTATGTACACAGACAATTCAATGCCTTTCACCAGCACCCTGTTTCTTTTCATAAATACCCATAGTTACATTTTTAAACTCGATTTTACTTATAGAATAAGGTAGAACTCACTGGTAGCAGTTGTTGTGGAATTTGTTGTAGCTGGCATAAGCCAACAGGACCCCAAAACCTGGTCCCAGGGAGAAAAAAATCTGAGCTGCTGCATCCACCCAAACCTGAAAAATATTGAAGGCCAAGAAGAAAATGACATGAAAGAGATTGAATGAGTTTGGTGTGTGCAGAATATCACTTAGACCTACAAAAGGGTGTTTCACCAGTCTGCCTATGTCCTAGTCCTGCTCTAAGAGACACAAAAGAGATGTTGAAATATGAATGTTTATTGTAGATCTGTGAGAAGTTGTAAGTATCCTCTCTAACTTTCATGGTCCTTATTTTATGTCTTTATGCTGTTGTGGCAGTTGCACTTCTGACAGCATCTTTGATTGATTCAGTGAGTTGCCTGTAATCAGCTTAACACAAGTTTTGCAGTGTGTAAAGAACTTTCTGTCCATGATTTTGCAGTCTTCCAAATCTTCCCCCAAACTCTGTGTGCTGTGGAATAGTCCTGTGTTTGGCAATGGGTCCTCCAGGCTGTGTAGACTTCTCCTAGATTTATGGAAATACATTTGACAGTGTGGATGCAGTTCTGGTTCTTAGGGCTCAATTCAGCTTTGTTGTAGCTGTGACAGATGCAAGTGTGATGATCTTGTTATGAAAAGCATGTTGTACTTGAAAAGTGGCCACAGCCCTAATGAGTAATGTTCTAAAGTACAATATCAGCTCTCTTTCTGAAGGTGAAAGTCCTCATTCATTTATTCTCTTTTGATTGAAACATGGAGTTCATTACAACTCATTTCTAATATTCTCTGCCATCGTGTGAGGCCATCCTGTATCATCCAGACAGAGCTCTGTCATCACCCAGCATACAGATTGCAATCTGCTGTCCTCACTCCAGATACATCCAATACAATATCAATGCCCCTTATTGCTTTTTCAGAAGATGTGGTTCCTTATTGGAGATGCTGCTTTATCAGAGACTGGTGTCTTTTCATTTCCTTTTCATTCAAAACTCTCCATATCAGCTGGGCAGCAGCAGACTTGCAAACACTGGAATTTTTTAATCTTCGTGTTTGTAGTATTTATTGCTTTGGGGTTTTTCCATCACCCTCCTCACCAGACACTTTCACAGGCAGTGAAGGAAGCACAGCCTTGAAGCCTGATGGATTACTTGTCATCCCACAGAGTTCAAGGCTGGATCAGATACTAGAGGGCCTGGGGTTTGCTAGTTAGCTCAGTTTGTCCTCATTCCTGCTTTCCTTTCAAACTTTGGTGGTGTATGCAGGCCTGACTGATTTATTCCTCCTCCAGAGGCACTTATGTTAGTTACTGGGTCAGGGTTTAGTTGGTGTCCATGGGCTCATCTGCCAAAGCTTGTTACAGGATGGAGAGAGGAGGTTTCTGCTCCACTAACCTGCACAATTTAAATAAGGGCAGCTGTGGACACTGTAGGACTCTGCTGATCCCCTTAAGCCAAAAAACTGCAGCTCCACCACTTGTTAGGGTTTAATAAATTCAGTTTGCTCAGTGTGACTCTTGTAGGGGAAGGATTTTGTTGCAGTGTAAGAGCATTGATAGCTTCTCACTCAGAGTCAGCCTGGTCACCATTTTCCTGGTGAAAAAGTGTTTGGTCACTTACTTTCTTCTAACCCCATCACTCATTCTATTCAACCACTGTATGGGTAGTCTGCAGTTAGTTCAAGCTAAATTGAGGGTGGACTCTAGTATTTAAAATCCTTTATAATTACGGAAAAAGCATGGAGTCAGGCTTTTAAATCCATGCTAAGACATCTGTTGAATCATGCTCTATGTATCTATGCTGATACACACACTGACAGGCTGAAAGCAAATATCTATACTTTTATAATGGTTTTTACCTCTGTGGCCAGGAGTTTCTGCCAGTCAGGTTTCAAGTAGTAGAGGACACCTCTCCAAGCCCCAGGTAGTGTGGCACCTCTCACTAGCAGGATGAAGAGGATGATGTAAGGGAATGTGGCAGTCACCCAAACCACCTGTGAGGGAACATGGTGGGAGAGCATTTGCCGTGAGTAGAAAGTTAACAGGGATAATGAGAATTAGTTAATCATATTATATCTCTTAGCATTTACAGCATCTTCACTTGAGCTTCTCTGCAGGTCTGTAAACAAGCAGTTTGCACATCTGTCCCCTTTCCCTGGCAGGGTTGTTCCTGCCCAGAGAACAACTTATTGTCCTTTTTTACGTGGAAAAGCAGTCACTGTACAGCAAGTGCTTCCCAAATAAATCAGCCCATAATCCCTGCCACGAAAACAACCTGAGATAATTCCCTGTCACTTAACTGCCTCATTTAGAACTGCTTCTACGCTGTACTGTACCAAGTTGATGTGTCTTGCTTTTGCATCACCTTGCCAGATGTTTTGACCCCTTTCCAGATGCTGAAGTACACAATGGTGAAGATTAACAACAAGCAGAGGGTCAGTTGCCAGCTAATCCCCCCCAGGTCATCCAGCCCATCAGACCTGTGCACCTGCAGAACTTGGCGGCTGCAAGAGGGAAGAAACACACAGAACAGGTATTTTTTAACAAATGCTTACATTAAGAGTGCATTTAACAGCCCCATACTGTGGTCTGAGCATTACTAGGAATCCTGAGGCCTTGATAAGCAGCCTTCAAAGAAATTACATTTTGGATATATTTTATTTTAATTAAAATTTTTACGTTAATGGCACACCAGTGATGATAAGTGAGGGCTGGCAGCATTTGGAAAGCTCCTAAAACACAGAGCACCCCCCAAGCTTACATCCACCTGCAAGAATTCAGAGATTTGAAGAGAGTACCATCAACAATCAGCCCTGCTGCCCTCTGAGGAAAACCTTGCTGGTATTCCAGCAGTCTGGCTAACACCACCATCCTCACTTACATGCACTTACGTATAAAATTCTTCTGCAGGGGAGATGGAGTGCAGGGTCCAGCTGACATTGTCCTTGCTGAAGTAGTTGGTGCAGTTTCCCGTGTTCCAGGGGTTTGTGCAGCTGGTCCATGGCAGCTCCGCCGTGAAGGAGGAGATGAGGTAGTAAAAAGCCCAAGCCATGATGGTGTTGTAGTAGGAAGCTACGTAAAGATCTATGATACAGATGGCAAAGCCGATTCCTGGCGAGGCAGGAGATAATTGCATTCAGTCAGTGCAAGTTTGGGGCCAAAAAAAAAAGAAAATAAATTGGTTATCACGTCAACTGACATTAGTAGCTCTCTGAAGCAGCTCTGCAGGGGGAACACACACCCTCACAAGTGTTTACAACACTAGAATTTCTTGTGACTTCAGAAATACTCTGATTCCAGTAAAGCATCCTTAATCAAGACAGAGCATGTTTATAGAGAGGGGTTTTCCATGTGTTCCTAAATTCCTGCGATTTAGAAATAGGCCTCTTGCAGTCTCAGTAAATAAAAGGACAAAACCAGAGTTATAATACTGGGAACAAGAATAAATGAGCATATAGAACAGCTCCTTCTATTCTTTATATTTTTAGGCTTGGTCAGCCTCTATCTAATCAATCTGAGTTGCATACTCTACATGTATACAAGAGTACACACGTGCAGGTGTGCATGGATTCTTAGGAAAGCTTTCTTTTTAAAGCCAAAATCTTATGTAGAACAAGCCTTACTTGGTTTTATGAGACTCTCTTCCTTTTTACCCTGAAATTTCACCTTAATAGGAAAATTTTCCAATGATTCAGAAAGTTCTGTTTCCCTTTGTTACCTTTGAATATAGGACATATTTTTCTCCAAATGGAAATACACCCATTCCTGTGGTATTGTCCTAGTGCTAATTCCATGTAGAAGAGAGGAATCCCTCCAAAGATGGCCATGATTGTGTAAGGAATGAGGAATGCTCCTGCAGGAGAGAAACAGATGATTGTAACTCTTCACAGACTCCTCTTCCAACAGTACCAGCACTCCATAAACAAGAATTCCTTTTATCCCACAGGGAAAATGCCTATCCCTTCCCTACCCAATACACCACTGAGTTACAATGGGATTTCCTCTATGGGTAACTACTTAGCAGTGTGAACAAGAAGCAACACTCAGGCCAAACTTCTCACATTTCTGTAATGCAGAATTCACCATGACTCCACTGGCTGCAGTAAGTACAGCTGTGAGATGGGCTGCTGATAAAATAATTAATTTCTCCGGTAAAATACCTTTGTTACATCGGAGAGACAAAAGTCCTTTTCAAGATCTCCTTGATTAGATTTTAGATTTATATTTTGACCCTTATGTCAGTGAGTCAACCACCTCTTCATGAGTTGGTTTAGACATGTTGGTTTATCATATTTTAAAATACCCCATGGGAAAGGGATTGAGTCTTCCCTTTTGGGGTGTAGGTCTGCACCTATCTGGCTCTCAGCTTCTGGTTGTGCTGAGTTTTTAAATCTTGCTAAATAGCTTTCCTGTCATTATCTTATCCCAACATTTAGGTTTTTCAGTTTGCTTGAAAAGTAAATAATTTCTCCCTGGTCATTCATTATATATGATACTTTAAAAGTCACTAAACCATCCATTTATAAACCAAGAAATTCAGCATTAAGGAACAATGAACAGGCATGGGCACTGACCTCCTCCATTTTGATAGCAGATATAGGGAAATCTCCACACATTTCCCAGATCCACTGCGTATCCAATGACAGAGAGCAGAAAGTCAATTTTTTTACTCCAGGTCTCTCTGTCCTCCAGCTCCATCAGCTGCTGCTGAGCTTCAGCCCCACAGGTGGTGGACGTGGTGGTGGTGGTGGTGGTGGCTGCTGGGGCTGTGCCCTGGGCATCCTCCACCTCTGCACTGTGGGGAACTGAACTCTGAACCCCGGAATAGCCATTGGAGATCTGAGCTGCCTCCCCTTTGTCCCCCTGGCTGGGGTGGACTTTGTTGCCCTCCTCCCCCAGCCGCAGGGCAGATTTAGGGTTCCTGACCAGAAGTCCGTTCTCTTTACAGTCTTCTCCTTTGCTACAGTCTGAGGCATCTTTCTTGGAAGTCAGTGGCTCAGTCTCATTGCTTGTGGCCTTTTTTTCCATTTTTGGTGAGATTTGTTCTGGTCACTTGCAGAGAGGCAGCAGCACGGGGTCCCCTCGTGGTTTGTCTTCACACACCTTTACTCCCAGCACTTCTAGAATTCCTCTTCCATACTTAAATCCATCAGATTGAAGGCACAAGCACCATCTAAGAAATGGAAAAGAGTTGAAAATGCATTACAGGCTTTACTGGTCCTGGTAACTTTTCAAGTTAGAGCCAGCAGATTCTGTGATTAAAATACAAAAGTAATTAACCATCACAGCATGCAATGTGAATCATGGAGCAGATAATCTGGGATTTTGTCCAGAGAAAGGAAGGAAGAAATCATCCTCTTTGACAGCAGAACCCGGTGTACCTGGATTACACCCTCTCAGGAGGATCTGCTGGACTTTGTGCATTGCTGGACACCTCACTCACAGTCACAGTCCTGCTGTCTTCTGGTGTCACGTTCTCCCTCTGAGCACTGTTGGACTCTCAGTTTGCAAACTGAGGGCAGAGTTTAGTGTGGCTTTAATTCTCATTTTCCTAAGTTCATCCTGTGACTCATCCACTCATCTTGTGGCAATTTCTAGGTTCACCCGGTATGAAGGGGAAAGAATTAATTAAACAAATATGAGATAACCATGGATATAAAAATTACATTTCATTACCATCTTTCCTCAGAAATCCCACAGTGTCTGCTCTGTTTAGCAGCAGACATAGAAGTCTTAAATGAAACTTTTAGAGAAGTATTTAAATCTCAGTGGTTTTGCATCAACTAACTTTCGAGACTCAGTCAACACTAATAACAAGAAGAAAAAAATCAAAAACTTCAGTCTGATTTTTTTGATTAAGAACTAACATGTGAGTCTAAAGGACAAAACCTGTCCCCAGTTTTATCTGACTTGCTGAGCAAATAAAAGCATCTTTCATTCTGTTTGGATCTGCTGACACTGTGGTTCCAGCCCTGGGAAGGGTGGTGGGCACTATTCCACTGCCAGCAAAAAAACCAGGCACTGGGAGGATCTCTCTTATCTGTCCTCTTCATATGTGCTAAAAACAGAATCCAAGGGAGATAAACCATCCTGCAATGAAATATAACACAATTAACTTTTCCTTCGGAACAGAGAGAACAGAGAAAGAGTTGTGATTCAGCAGGTCATGTTTTGTTTTCTGCTGACCTGTTCAGGTAATGTAAATATCAAGCTGCCCTTACCCAGCAAAACTTTGGAACAGGAGCTGATCCCCTGTGCTGTAAATTCCCCAGGGCAGTAATCCTGCTTTATAGCTGGCAGAGTCACACAATCTACACCGTGCCACCACAGATTAAATTATTACTATTACACCCAATTTTTCCTTTTCAAAACATTTAATCACAGTAACTGTCATTGTCACATCCTAGAAGAAAAATAAGCATTATTTCACTCTTAACTGCAGGAAAAACTAAAGCAGAGAAGGGATATGATTTGCATATTTCTAGGATTTGCTGATTATCAGAGCTATTAAAACTCAAGTTTTTCCCAGCTTTCAACTTTTTGCAAAGACAGTTTGTTAAAACTCTTCTAAACATTTCTCAGTGCAAGCAGAAAGAGAAGGAAAGTTATCGAGCTCCAGAGCAAACAGGAGGATGTTCTCAAGATAAAAATCACTTGAAGATGTTGTTTATAACTCTCAGAAATCTTTAGTTCTCCAGGCTTACATTCTGTCTCTACCTAAATAATCTCCTTTCCATCATACAGCAAGCAGTGCATCATTAATATGAATTCTTGCAAGAGCAAATACTTCTCTGCCATCAGTTCATCACCCATGAAGATTGAAACATCTTCAGAGTTCCAGAGGAAAACACCAGAGCAAAGAACAGGAGGTTCTGTTTTACCTGCAGGACTACAAATCCTGAATGCCTTTGGAGTCCAAAACCTTCCAAATGTCCCAAAGGAGGTTATGGAGATGGAAACAATCCTACCACCCCTGGTAGAAATCCAAGAAAAGGCCACAGCCAATCCTCCCCTTGTATAGAGCATGGTAAATACCAGGTGGGAATATGGAAAAGTAACCTGAGCCCTTCTGGACTTTACACCTCTCACCCATAAATAGGAATGCAGTAAAGGATGTTGATTTAACTGTATTATCTCATGGGACTGGTTTTTCCATACCTGAGGCTTAGACTCTCACTGTATTTGTAGAACACTTTATTTCTGCACATTTTTCAGTGCTTTCTTTACTGAGGGCAGGTCAATGAGTGTATTGTTGATTTCCAAGATCTGTGACAACCAGGATCATTGTCCATCCAGACCTAAGCTCCTTCTCCTGGTCTTCTGCAGACCAGAAGGGGGGAAAAATCACATTATTTGAAATATCTCTGCAGAATTTTCAGTAGTTCGAGCCCCAAATATGCAAAATTTACTTGTGGATTTTTAGGGGCTTCAGCTGAAATTTGAGCTATTTCTTTCTGAAAAGGGAATTACAGCTCACCAGCTGTCCTGGGAAGTCTCTGGAGTGACAGAGGCCATGGCAACACAGTGGAGTTCACAGGGGCATAGTTGGCACATGAAAGCAGAACAGTTACAGATTATTTCATTACACTGTAAAAAATTGTGGGAGAATGTACTTTTTTCTTTGCTTTGTTACAAATCAAGAAAATAAAATATCTGAAGGCACTGTGACCACTAGAAAGACTGTAAAGAGCTGCAGAACTAGTGCTCTTGGGGTTAGGAAATATGCTTGGACACTTGGGAAGATATCCAGAGGAAAATGACCCTAAGAGTGAAGGATTTTGCCCACCTCAGCCTCCACTTTTCTGCCCAGATCCCTAATTCAGGTGCTTGAATGATGACAGCAAGGACCCCAGAAATAACAGTTTTATTACCAGTTTTGTTACCAAAGGTCTCTCTTACATAACTGCACCTTGGCTCCTTATCACCCCTAAGGAGCTGCAGGAGAAAAAGGCAAGATAAAAAAGGGAAGAAGGCAGAGATCTGTGCTTTCGTTTCCTTTTGATCTGTGTTTGCTGGACGTGACTTTGCTCCTCTGGGAGGCCCTGAGCAGGGCTTGTTCTGAAGGGCAGCTCCATCCAGCAGCACGTGGAATGTGCCAGCCCTGGGAATGTCACCCTCCCTGAGCAAAGAGTGACTAAAGGGGAGTGACCCTGGAGCACCCAGCGTGGCCTCCACAGCTTTGTTGAAAACACTTGGATGGATAATTGAACACACGTGTTCCCACACGCTTGGCCACAGCCACCAACACACTTCACATCAGCTAAATATCAATTAAATTATATTTATTTATCTCCCACACAGAGCCAGACTTGAACTGGCACTGTGGATGTAAAATCCCCGCGTGTTCCTTGATGCACAAATTCAGGGTTTTCGCTTCCACCAGAGCAATCCTGGAGGAGCATCCCTGCCCTGGGATTCCTCCTGCCCAACTGATGGAGCATCTCCAGTTTATTTCTGGAGGCTCGCAGTGACCTCTCGTGGCAGTGTGGGAATCCCTCGCCTTTCTCGCTCTGCCACACAGTAAACAAGTCTTCCCAGCACAACAACAAAGTGATTTTCCTGCTCTCGGCAGCTCGCTGGGCTACAGCTGCATTCCTGCAGGAAAATTTTAGGTACCACCTTCCCTCCCGCTGCTCCTCCATCCGCCCTGCTGCAGCCCCTCACATGCAGGCACTTGCAGGGAATTGAGGCACTTTGAACCTCTAGAAGAAGAGTCAGCCAAGGGTGTTGGCAAACAGAATCAAGCGCTGGGATGATCCCTGTTAACTTGACCTAAATCTCACTTTTATCAAAAAGTATTTAAGGTGGTTAAAGTTACAGCTGCCTGACTCACATGACACCTTGCAGCTCGCACAGGCAGTTGTGCATAAATGGAAAGAGTCCAAGGACATGACTTTTATCTCAAATATCAAGCAAGAAGTTTGTATGACAAGATAGAAATTATTCATCCCAGGCAGGAGCAGGCTGTGCTGTTTACCTGGACCTGTTTTCACCTCTGAGCCACAAAAGAGCCATGAGCCAGAGAGGCTTTGTATTTTTCTTCTGAGTTTACACAGTTCAGTAGCAACCCTTAAATCAAAGTATTACGGAATAGATGTCCCCATACTGTGAGGACTTGTTTAAAAAAATTTTTCAGTCAATTAAACTGCATTGCACTCAATTACGATGAATTTTACCTGTTGTGTGTCATACATGAGAATTGGATTTTGATAAAGAGTGATCAAAACCCACCGAAATGCAGTGAATTGTAGCAGGTCTGATCCCAGTGCCACTGATGCTAAATGTTATTGGATGGGGTACTTTGGCACAGCACTGTAACCTGGCAGTATTTTAGAGGAAGCTTGCAGCATGCAGGTGACAAAATAGACCCTTTATGTGAGTATTTGCAGGGCTCCAAGGGCTCACTCACATTCCTGCTAAAGCAGAGTGAACTCAGCAAGTCGTGCTGGTGAGACAAAGGCCCTCCTGGGAGAGGGAAAAGCTGCTTCCCAAAGAATGGCACAAGGAGAGGGCTCTCTCCAGTTAACTCCTGTATTCCCAGATAAGGATAAATATACATAAGATGGGAAAAGAGTGCTTTTGAAAGCAGCAGCTTTGGGGAAATACAAACTTGCACTGGGAGTTTTATGTCATAATCTTGTCCATGTTTCAGTCTGAAATTAAAAAGTCATCAGGAAAGAGAGATTTTTACCTTCAAAATTCTGTTGAGAAGACTGACGCTGTACTGTAGTGGGAATGCTGCCAAATTGGTGTCAGTCATTTAAAGAACAGGGAGGAGGGGAAATGCATTTTTTTGGCTGGAGAGTGTCTGTGTGTAGTGCAAGGAAACAGATAAGCTTGGAGGGAATGATATTGCTTTTGTATTCTTCCTCAAATTATTTATATCAACTTGAAGGAAGAGTTGTAACACAGCAAACATCACTAAATAAATGGAGCACCATCCCTTAGTAACAGATGATGTTTCTCTGAAGGAGATTTGTTAATGGCTATGTCCAAATTACAGCCCTTAATTCAGGCTCCAAGTTCTACTCAAGTTCTTTGTGAAACATTTATCCCACAGGCAGGGGTCATTGTGTTCTATCAGTTCTGTAAGATACAGAGCTGCAAACACACAGGTTGGGAAAAGAGTTCAAACATGAGCATCAGAAAGGAGATCAGGGCACAGAATTAATATTTCTTTAGGCTCTGCTGCTAATGAAAACTCAGCAGTTTATATTTCCATGGAGGGAAGCAGGAAAGAAGTAAAACACACTGGACATTTCCATGTGTGGGAAAAATTTAGGGGGTTTATTAAGTTCCAGTTTGGGGGAAGTTTTTCTTAATTTAACCATCTGAAATTCATCACACCCTGTCCAATTAGGAAACGGTCACAACAGTCACTTGCTATATGAGAAGTTTGCAAAGTATTCTCCAAGAAAATTATGATCAATTCACCATCAAAATCACCAGAAGATGCAGCCCAAGTGCTTGAGCCCTTCCCTGGTAAATGTCTGAAAACCCACATTAAAAAAATGCCACAACATTTGCAAGAATCCACATCCATTAAATGCATAATCCCTATTCCCCCAGGCTTTCTTAACATATCAAAACATGTTTTCCTTGCCTATTTCTATATTCAGTTACATTGCATTCCTTAATTAAACTCCACATTTCTCAGCAAACTAACCCAGTTGGTTTCAGTAAACATGATGGACTATAAATACATAGGACATGCTCTTCAGATTTATTACTTGCAATAAATCAGTCCTATTGAGTTCAATAATTTACTGTGCTGGAACCATTTACCTTTTAAAATATAACTTAATATGGTTAATAAAACTCACTTCACCCTTTAAAATAAATAACAGCCTAAATTGCCTGGTTGGTTTTTTTTTTCCTTCAGATTCTGCTGCTTTCCTTCATTTTTCCTTATAGTTTAGTGCTTTTTTGTAAACAAATAACTTTACATCTGTAATGGAGTTATGTGGGCTGCCAAAACTCTTAATTTTAGATTGTCAGAACATGTTCTGCTACAGGCATTTGACTCCCTACATTCATAACTGCTGGACAAGTGCCTGAACGTGACAGAGTAGAGCATGTAACAGCAGAAAAGAAATAAAAGGTACTAAAAGTTTTAAAAACCCAAAGAAAACTAAAACTAAAATCAATGCATCCTTTTTGCCCCCAAAGCTTTGCTAGATCCACAATGTTTTAGAAATTTTCAGAGACCTTAAGGCTGATTTAAAAACAAACAAAACCTAGAGAACAGATTTTAGCCTGTCATCAGTATTTCAGATTTTATAACTGAAGTGGAAAGAGGCAACGAGGGGGGAAAGTTAATGCAACTCCAGTGTCTGCTGCTGCAGGGGGTCAGCTCTGAGCAGCAGCTGTCTCTGAGTCTGTCTGAATTTCATAAAAGCACTTCAGACATCGCTGTGTTAAAGACAAAATCATAAAGTACCTGTGTTTGGGGTTGGTCTGAAGCTCTTCCCTTTGGGTGATCCAAGCTCGAGTCCTCTTCACCCTCATTTACTGCAGCCTGGGGAGCTCAGCCTGTGGGCAACTCAGCATCCTGGGGAGGTTTTTGTACACCAGTCCCCCTCACATGGTCTGATTTCCAGATAATCTGCTGCCAAAGAGCTCTTTAAGAATTTTTTGCGTCACTTTAGTCAAATAAACTTTATGTTTCACCAGGGCTGCAGCTCAGTTTTCCTCCTAGAGGTGGGTGGCTACATTTGCCTGCTCTGATCCGTTCGGGCAAGCAGGATCCAATGGAGGCAGAGGCAGAAGGAAGGGAAGCTTTCCTGGTAAGGGACAGTTTTGCTGGATGCTGTGACAGCTGTAAAGAACAGGATGGGGATGAGGATGGACACGAAAAAATTTTGGGCGAGTCAGTGAATTACAAATTTATAGGTGGGTCTGTAGATTACAGGAGGATAGGAAGGACTGGGATATTATCACGATAAAAGGGCTTGGAAGGAATAATTTCTACTGCTGAATATCTGCATTATTTTAATAAAGAAATAAGGTTTAGTTTTGTTTTAAAGATTGAAGCACGAATTCTTTGCAGGCATTTTGCTGCCTCAATAAGCTCAACAAGTAATTTCCTTTCTTCCTACTACTATTTCAAATACCTCACTCCACTTCTGACTTATTTTTTCTCCAGTGTTTTTCATTCGGGGTTTCTTGATTCCTGCACTTCACGACTTGTTTATAAAAAGCCATAAATCACAGGTCAATGCCATGGTTTAGGTGGCAGATTTAGGCAGGGGAAAAAAAGTGGGAAAGCAGAATAGGGGCAAATCAGAGTAGCTGATTCTTTGAGCAGCAGCAGCAGCTTTGCTGCAAGCAGTTACCAGTTTTCAGAGTCTTGTTCCAAACAATTGAAAAGAAAATAAACTGAGAACTGAAGAGCTGAGGGCTGTAATTTGCACTTTCCTCTGTTGTCCCTGGTCCCTGACAGAGCAGCAGCTGGGCAGGGTGAGGCACCTGCACCATCTCAAGGAGAGCTCAGGCATTGCAGTTACACACACGAGGGACATGTATTAAAATCATTTTTGTTTCCCATTAACTCCCCTAGGCACTATGCTAAGGCTGTTTTGTCAAATTGAGCTTTTTGCCTGCACTTGCTTTAGAAATTCATTCATCTTTTAGTGCCAAAAGCAGTATCTACCTCCTATCTGCCATGCTGGATTGCCCTCCTGTGCCCTGCTTTCCAAAATAATCAGAATTGGACATGTTAACCTCCACTTCACTGCAGACAGGAAAACCCCCACAAGTTTATGTCCTTGTGTGTAATGTTCCTCCACAGCCTTCCCTCTGTTTTGTCCTATTCCAGAGGGTTGAGGTCAAAGCACAGTGATTTAATGTGTAAATATCCAGCTGTGGATCTGACCCTGTGCTCTGGAGAACAGGATTTTTTCTTTTCTGGGAGGATGGATGGCACAAGGAATCTGCACTTTCCTTTTCCATACAGATTTCCAGCTCACTACTGCTGGGAGACTGAAAGGTTTTCCAAACTCAGTTTTCCTACTCTCTTGCAAGAAATAAATTCACTCTCTGAGAGCCCCTCTGCTCTTTGCATAATTATATCTTGGATTTTTAACAATTTTAGAGGGATTATCTGAGGTTTTTCTCTCTCTCTGCCTCATCTTAGAGTAAGTTCTTCTATGCCTTATCCTGGCCTTTTTGTTAAGCTTTTTTTTTCCCCCATTAATGTCTTCCACAGCAGTTGTTGGGTTTTGGTTTTGTTTTGTTGGGTTTTATTTTTGTTTTTAATTTCTTGCCAAATAGTCTGGACCCTTTGGGACATCATAGAAATAAGAGACTGGAGATTTCCAGGCAAAACCCTCAACTTTACGACACCTTATTTATTTCACAAGTGAAAAACTTTGAGGTGCTGAACTGAGCCAGCTCCAGAATCTCATGAAATCTGTGCATTGGTGGGGAAAATCCTGGTGATTTAGGGAAAGAAAAAGGAAGAAAATGGACTTTACACAAGACATTTTTCCACAGATGAAGCAGCTGCAGATTCCAGCACAAGGATGGAATCATGACTCAAATGACCTCATAACAGTAGTACCAACTGTACTATGAGATCAGTAATAGCTCTGCAAGTGTCTCTGATTCACTGCCAATAAAAGAATTGGAACAATTTTCCAAATAACACAAACCAAACAGATCCTGCAATATTTGTTTGTTCCCATCTTTTCTTAGTTAGCAATCAGATACTTTTAGAAGCTATTAAAATTGGCTTTGAGATAAAAGAAACTCTGATTGCCCTTCCCTGCTATTTTCCACACTGACAGTGCTGGGATGCACATCTGGGAGTTGCATGGGTTTTGGAGAGGTTTTGCTGTTTCCACTACAACTGTTTTAAGAGCACATTCCAATGGAGAAATCTGATTCCTAGAACCCACAAACTGCCACTACACATAACCTCTCCTCAGTTTCTTCATTAGGAATTGTTATTTTCTGCCATCTGATTAAATCTGAGAGAGCTGCTTTCATAAAATTATCTGTCAGTATTTGCCACCTGTCAGGGGAACTGTCTTTGAATTCTCACATGGTTTTGTTGACAAACTGGAAAAGAAAATTGTTCAGCTGGTTCTTCAACAATCCAAAGGTTTAGGCTTTGCAAATGAGATTACAGATATATATAGGTATATATAAACTAAGGGACAAATCAGAATTGAAATACAGAGAGCATAAATTGTTTTTTTATTCTAACCATAGCATCATTTTAGCAGTTGTATGTTAATTTTTTCAGTCTAGATTTACAGTTCGTAAGACTCAGAGCTTTCTTTGCTGAGTGACAACCTGCAGCAAGCCAAGCTCATTCCCACACTATTTCCATTCCAGTCCTTGGAAAGAGTTTAATTCCTTATCATCTCTGAACCATTTCCTAAGACCTGACAGGGGTTAAGTGGCCTGTTCCTCCATCACCCTTGCTGGAGAAGTGCTGCAACAATTCCCTGGGAACAATCCCTGGGCTCTGAACTCTCTCCCACACACCTGGGAAGAGACTGAGACAGCAAGAGATGGATTGCAAGAGCCTGCAGGTACCAATCCTTGCCAATGTTTCCATGGCTGTTCTCCCACAGGCTGAGGAATATCCATCCCAAGGCAGTGCGAGCTTGGTCTTGGTGGCTCCAGCACAAACCTTGGAACATTTTCTTCAACTGCCCTCAGAGTCCTCACAGTGAAAAAAACAGCTCTCACCTTGGCATTCTGCATTCCCCCTCCCCTTCCCAATTCAACCTTGGAAAGAACTTATAAAATTGCAGGGCATAAAGGCAGAAGTGTTGCTGCCAGATTGGCTTCATTCCCCATAACGTGTTTTAGCCATGTGGATTTTCTGTGCTTTTTTGGAGGAAAGGAGAAAAACACATTACTATTGTGTAAAGCGTACAGGGAAATATCCGGGCAAGAACTGGGGAGATAAGCACCTGCTGGACAATACTTTTAAATACTGAGACTAACAAAAACTGGCTTGCAATCAGTTTTGAGTTCAGCAAACTCAATCCTCATCAGTGTTACCACCAGCAACAAAAATGTCAGTTCAACTTTAGGAGGAAAGTTAATTCTTCCTGGCTGGTATCACACTCTTAGATAGCACAGAGGAAAAAGAAGAACTGGTCTTAAAGTTGTAAATGGAAAGATCTTGAAGGACTAAAATTACTGACCTTTTGGAAGAGGAAAAAGCCCCCAAAACAACACATGCATTACTCATAATGAAAATATTGTGCATAACACAGCTTTCCAAGAGATCTGGCTCTGTGTCAGAGCCACCAGGGAGTACAAGAACTGTTTGCTTGCCTTCGCTCAAGTGACAGCATGAGGTGGAGATTGTGCTGAGACCCCAAAAGAGTCCCTGGAGGATCATCTGGTCCATCCCCCTACCCCAAGGAGGATCAGTTCCAGTGCCATTTATGCCATTTCTGTACCCTGTGGTGAAAGCTCTGTAATGGAGGCACCACACCCTCACTGCAGGTCACCAACACCTTCCCATTTCTCCATCTCTTTCAGAACAGAAACCAAAACTGTCCCAGTCACTTTAGAAAGTGTTTATTCAAAAGCTTCATAGCACCATCTTGTTTTTTAAAACAACCAAATAAAATGCAGCAATTAAAACGTTGGTTTTTCTGTTGAGCATGACACTAACTTCACCTGTGAACATATTTATGGTTGTTCTTGCTAAAATAACTGAAAAATAGCGCTCCTGTGCACACAGACATAGCACTGGACCTTGGGGAGTTATCCAGTCCCAGCTCAATCATGGAAGAATAAAACCAAGTGGAACTGGATACCTCATGGAAACAGTTTCCCTTCCCCAATTCTGCTGGAAGAGAAAATTTTCTAAAGGTCATTTTTAGCAGTTTCAAATCGTATGTCCCCTCCAAAACTTCAGCAAAACTAAAAATGTAAATATATAAAATGATTTTGGGAGTTCTTTTATAGGACACGTCAGACCATAATTGATTAATTGTCTCAATATGCTTGCTCTAACAATCATCTAACTATTAATTCTAAAGGGCCCTTAATGCCCATTTTTTCTAGGGAAATCACCGCTCAAAATAATTTTACTACATTACTACGCTGATTCGCATTAAAAATTTAAGGTAAAATCAAACTGCCATTGACAGCACTTATCATATGCTTTCATTCTGAGGTTTTGTTTTTTTTCCTTTTCCCTTTTGAGTTTTGGGGCAGCCTGTCTGAGAGCTTGGATCAGTGAAGCGCTATTTCCCAAGGATCCTTAACTTACATTTCAGGAATAAGGACCAGCCGAGGGCTCGGTCACGTTATCATTTGGCTATGGCTTCCGACCACTGGAATTCTCTATTGCAGCTACTTCTGATGACCATGAGGAGGCAAATGCTCTGTGCTTCACTTGGCTAAAGCCCCCATGGGGTCCCAGGCTGGCAGAACAATGGGCTCCTGCTGCATCACGGCCAGGATCTCCTCGGGCACGTGCTTCTTGTCCACCACCACCTCGTACACGTACTCAGAGAACCAGTCATCCGTCATGATCAGGTAGCCTGGGGGGAAACAGAGAGTCTCAGCACAGATCCACTGCAGAAAAGCAGGCACAGACAAGTCTCACCTGGGAATGATGCATTGAACAGGGTCTGGGCACGCTGGTTATCTCTCAAAACACACAGAAAAATATCTCAAGGAAGGTAACACAGGCTAACAGGATGTACTTTGTGTGCACTGAAAGGCCACGAGGAAAAACAAGACCCTGAATATCTATAATTTATGTTTGCTCTGTCAAAATAGGCATTGAGAATACTCAAGGGAATTACAAAGCCTTAAAGGCATTTAAGGCAGAATGTAAAATTATTTGAATCTCTTTGAGGCATTAGAATTTTCCAATTCCAATAGATGAATATCAATCTGTTTGAAGCAAACTTAGTTGGTTTAGTTTTTGCAGTCACTGCTTTCCACAAAGCCATTTACATCACACTTAGGCTAAACTAAATCTTAACTTTCTCCCTTAATATAAAAATTACAGTGAACACCCTTTGAACTGGGAGTGAGGGAAATCACTTTAGAGGTTTTAGCAGAGAGCTTCCATTGGAAACAAGCTATTCCAGGTGAACTGAAAATACGAGTGGCTGGGAGAAAGGAAGCATTTAGCAGACAGATGAGAAGGCGTTATGTAATAAAGTTCCTCGTGTCCTTATACAGTATCATCACACAATCAAATGAAACAAGAAAATGTCCAAAGAATATGGACAATAAATGCATCTATCTACACCATCTTGTTTCTAAAGCAAGAGATCAGATAATCCCCATAAATTAAAACCCCTATCAACTGTAACCTGAGCTAGAAGCCATTTTGGAAACACTGCCAAAGGGAGCTGCCTTGATTATCCTCTCTTCAGGATATGAGTTCTTGGGACACACAAAAACCTCTCACTCCCAAGAGCCAACAAGTAATTGCACCCTGAGAGGATTAATGAACTCTGCCTCTGACATCCTGTCCCTCGGAGCCGATTGGGATCGCGGCGTCTGAGCGAGGAGGAAGCGCCGAGCACGGCTTGGGAACATGCAAATAACTCAGGTCACTCTCTGGGGAGGCCTGGGCAGTGCAGACCCCTATAAACACATCCTACAGACACCTGGGAAGCCCCTGAAAGTCCCCAGGGGACCTTGTAGAAGCCACATTGTGTTTGTGCTGTGACTCCTGCTCAGGGAGAGCAGCACTTTTGGGATGAGAGATGCACAAACAGACACTGGGTGCCCACAGTTCAATCCTTGAAATGCCTTCCTGCATGAGAGCAACAGCCAAGACAAGAGATAAAAAGCCCAAAGGGAGTTGATTTCTAGCTGGAGATGTATCCTAAAAAAGCTCTTTTCATGCCAAAACAAGCAGATGGACCCCTCTCCACAGTGTGATTTAGTATTCCCCTCTTGCTGTGCTTTTAAAAAAAGATATCCGATGGGATAAGCTGGGTTCAAAGTTAGGTAATAATGTCCTGTGTGTCTCCAGAACAAAGGAGTACTCAGAATAATTAAACTTGCCTGTGTGGCTGAAAAAGTGCCAATAAAACAGAAAGGAAATATTTGACTGGGAAGTGACTTTTTTACCTCAGAAAACAAGCAATGTTTGTCAGCAGCTGTGTTCATTCCTTGAGGAGAAACACACAGGGTTCCAATGCAAAGCTGCAAAATGCAAAGCTGGGCTGCTTCACAGGGATTCCCTTTCTCCAGGACAAGCACTACCACAAGATTTCAGTTCTGCTCACTCTGGAGTGTGAACAGATAACTGACTCCATCCCATAATTCCCAAACCAGGAGTCCCAATCCTTCCAGTCTTGCTCCATTCCAGTTAGGGGAACAGGTGGCACCTTGGACTGTACTTGGAGCAACAGGGGACTCCATATGAAAAATACTGTTCTTTCCACCCCAGAAAAGTCATTTATTTGCTCATTGTTTGACTCAAGTCCAGTCTCTGGTGTTTTGTTGCACACTGGACCCTTGATCACCCTGGCCAAGAAATTTTGGGAGCTGGGGCTTACTTGTATCCCCCACACCCAACTGGGCCTCAGCTGGGATGTGCCAAGTCTAACATCATTCTTGGCTGACTCTTCACTGATGTGGATTCTGGTTTCTTGTGCTGGACTTACCCAAGCATAGCTTCCCAATGCCTAATCAAGGCAGATAAGATAAAAATCTTAACTCTTATCACAGTGAGACACAGACTCAGTGGCACAGCATTACAGCTCAGAGAACTTCTGAGTCCTCACCCTCCTACACCAGCTACTACTGAAGAGTGAAAAAACCAGGGCAGGAAGAAGAAGCCCTGTCAAGTTGAGTCACAGTCCCTGAAGGGATCTAAATGATGTGTAGATGTGACATTTGGGGACATGGTGCCATGGGGACTTGGCAGTACTGGGTAACAGCTGCATTCTTTTGGACCTTAAAAGGTCTTTTCCAACCTAAATGATTCTGTGACTCTTAGTTACCTCTTCTAGTGCTTGGGAAGGAGCCCTGGAGGACATTTCCAATTGCCTTTTGCTCCAGAGCAGCTTGTTTGTTCATACCCAAAATGAAAACCATTCAGGGATTCACCTCCCTGAAAAAAGGCAGAGTGAAATAGTCAAGCTTCCTACTTCTGATGGGATTTTCTTTCAAGGCACTTTTCCAGGCAACTCCCTAAGCAAAACAAAGTACAGTCAGGGAGCAAGACTTTCCAGAGACTGAGGTGTCCCCTGGTACAAAGCAGATAAGGGACAGTGACTCACCCTGCAGAGGTCACACAGATGGGCATGGGGTTTATTCAAGTCACTCTGAAGTCCTATTTTATTTCAAAGGAACAACCAGCTCCTCTTAAATGACTCTAGAACTCATTCTTGAAAAGTGAGTGTATTTGGATGCTGCAGCACAGAAGTGCCACTGCTCAGTCCCAGCCCAGCAGGTACCACTTGCAGCAGTGTCAGGGTTCAGCTGCTGCCCTGTGCTTTTGATGTCACCTCAGTATTGACTGGGGTTTTTTACTTAATCCAGCATTCAGAGGACATTTTACCACTGTCATATTGCTGACCCTTGAAGGCTGAATGTCAACAGTTTCATTGCTTTGTCAAGACTGAAGGTTTTTATTGGAATACTTTGCTGTGAATGGATACAGTTAACTCAGAACAGACTCCACTGCAAGATGAAGAGGCCACAACATAAATTAAGACACTTTTCCAAGAATATTCTATGTTTTCCTCAATGCTGTTCATGTTATAAAAAAGCTTATAAATAAGACCACATCCTAAACCAGTTCTCCAAAAATAGTCTATTCCCAGAAGAAAACCAAGACATCCTGGGAAAGTTCTGTCATAGCAAATCTTACAAGCACAACACTTGGGATTAATGTGCAGCAGAAAAATGTGGCCAGCAAGGACTGTTATTCCCTGGCACACACAGTCTGGCCTGGCACACTCACCACTGAGCCCACATCCGGCCTGTCTCATATAGGAGATGACAAAAATCATGGAGTTCCCCTCCACTCCATGTAGGAAAAGCTGACTGACCTTGGCAGGGCAGAACAGCAATGCCCTCACACCACTCAAAGGGCTGGGGAGGTCAGAGCTGCCCCTCAGACCAGCAGAGAAACACCCTGTGGTCATTCCCAGTTTCCATGAGCAGGGAAGCAACTGGAAGAAGTTTCCTAAACCACCTCCAAGCTCTGACTCAGGGCTGTGTCCACACTGTGTCCACACTGCTGCCAAGTGCCACTCCAGGGCCCTGCCACAGCCCTCAGAGCCTTCCCAAAGTGTCCCAGCAGTGCAGCTTCAACAGCAAAACAAGCTCATGTGGAACCCTCAACACAAGCAGAACAGCAAAGCAAGGCCTGGATTTTGTGTCCCAGTGCTTGTCACACCAGTGAGGAACATTGCAGGGAGGCTGCATGCCGTGGCTTTGGCACAGCTTCCAAAAGACAACCAGAATTAGGATTTTTAAAATTTTTTTCCACAGCCAGCTGTTGGAATTAGAACAGTTTACACTGCAGCTGTTCACAGCACAAGCTGGGACCAGCCATGCCCTCATTTCCTCATGTACAAAATCAGTAAGCAAAGCCTTGCAGTGATTGATAAACAGTGCTTTAAAAGAAAACAAAACCCACTTCAGTTTCACACATGGCTCAGGAAGGTTATTCAATACCACCAGCCACAGCCAGCATGAGGCCCATGTGCAGTGTACAGATTAAAGTTTAGCTGTTACCAAAAGCTTTAGTACATTTAAAAATGGGGCAGTAAAGCCTTTATTTCTCCTTTTGTACTAGAAAGAAAAAGCATTCCTATACAGTGCAGTCCTTGGAAGTGATCCTATTTTATTGATACTGCCAAACTTTTATCTATTGTGCTTTTCTGAACAGATTGGTTACACACCCACAGGAATTCTTGGTATCTCACAGGACAAGTGCTACCATGTTTTTGGACTCATGCTACCAGATTTCCCACACTTGTCTTCTGCAGCAAAGGATTATGAGCAACAAAACAGCCAAGGTTCTGAGCAGTGTGACAGAGGGAGAGCAAACTCCTGCAGCTGCTGGGGTTTTTGGCAAGGATAATGGCTGGGAATTTACTCGGGATCAACAGCAAGCTGATATCAAGGCTTAAGAATATCAGCAGCTTCCCAGAAATAAACTGAACAACCTTAAAAAATTGATAATGAAGGAATTAAACTTTGATAAAATATGAGCTTTTGATTAAGTCTATCAGTATCTTCCCATGCCTTCCATACACAAAACACTTTGGTTATTGGATTGTCCCTTCCACATACTACATTCAGCTTTCTGTTCCCATGACTATAAATTACCTTTATTGCCACGGTCTTCACCCCAGGAGTTTTCCACTCTCCATTTTTCAAATGCATCTTCTTGCCCATCCTGTAACAAAACAAGTCCATGTCATTCAGTAGAGAAAGAGAAGCCAGAACTGAGCAGCCAACCCTGCCACATCCAAATCCAGCACCAGGAAAACACAGAGCTCCACTCCCAACAGGCCACAGGCACTGGAAAGTCCCGATGGTTTCTTGCTAATGGCTGGAGAAATGCCATTTTCTACAATGCTCATCTACCTACTTAGATAAAATATGAGGAAATGTGGTCAAGAAGAGAGACTGCAATCAGTATTTTATCAGGAAACTGAAATGTAACTAAATTCTAATTGGGACTTCACTGACACAGAATTTAAGCTGCTGTCCCCCTATGCCCCATCAGGGCATGGGGGAAATTGAACACAGGAATTACCATTACAAAAATTTTCCTTGTTTTTCAGTTAGATATTTAGAGAAGTGTTCATGCAATCTGATACACAATGGAAGCATTAGGAGCTCAGAATTCAGAAAACAGGAAAAAATTAAATTGAGTTGTAAAAAGTAACTTGGAACATTCTTATGACTCAGCAGTTCCACCTCAAGTCTCAAAACTCCACAGCTCAGGCAAACTTGTTCAGTGCTGTGCAAGCTGTAATTTCTCAAGCCAAGGTCAAGCTGGACAGGAAGAGATCACTTCAAAGAAACTTTAATAATGACAACTTCTAGAAATAAATGGAAACATCAACTTTGCAGATAACCCTGAGTTGTAAGTTTTTACACAGCTCTTTTTACTTCATTGTGTGTTTTGTTATGGTGCCAGAAGCAGATCTAGCTGTGGATTCATCTCAGCCTGCTGTTTGCCACAGAGCTATGTTGGACACCACTTCCCTTCCCTAATTAGAGGTCAGAGAGATCACATGCCAGGGAGCTGCAGGAGGTTAACCCTATTGCAAAGTGCCTCCTACCAGCTTTTTAACAGGAGTTTCAGGCTCTAGGACAGACTGGACTAACCATGCAGTGGTTGTCCAATAAAAATTTGTGGGTAAAAGGGAAGAAGTCCCTTGACATGTCTAAAATTCTTCCCACCCTGTTAAATATTTATACGTCTGAACACTCAGACACAAACAACACAAAGGGAATAAACAACCAGGCCTGGTGCACCAGGGGGTTGTGGCACACTCTGAGTGAGCCCAGGACACAAAGAAGCTGCCAGGATATTCCAACACATGCCTGCCAGCACCAGAACTCCAAGAGGGAGACTCTACCTTCTCGGTGACAGCTGTCAGGACCATGGCATGGGTCATCATGGATTCTCCAAAGATCAGCCGTTCTGCTTTGTTCATGTTCTTGATGGAGACACCAAACACCAGCTCATGATTAAATCTATCAGAAAGCCAAATAAGCCATATCAAAAAAGGATGCAAGGAGAGTTTTGACTAAGTCAGGGAATCAGGAGACTGCCCTGTGCCAGGACCGTGCACAGGCACACCAGTTCAGCCAATTTTAATGTTAGAATAAATGCAAAGACTGAGCCCTTTAAGAGCTTCTCTCACGAGCTATTAGACAATTTATATAAGAATATTTAACAACTACTTGTACTGCATCTTCAAAGGATTCAGATTTAACTAACAAGTGAAAAAAAATTCTGTTGCTGCTGAATCAAATATACACTTTTGGAGTATATAATCTGAAGTATGTACAGATTAGTTCCTTAAGCAGCTAAAGGACTCTTCATGTCCCCACTGAGTATCCCAAATGGCATTCTGGTTTGATTCTCTACTCACATATTCAGGTCATTGATTCCCAGCTTGCCATAGAAGTGCTTTGCCACATCACAGCCAAACCACACAGCCTGCAAAGACAAGGAAAGGTCACATCTGAGCCAAATCCCAGGAATTTTACATGGCATGTGCTGCACTTTGCCATCCACAAAGACAGACCAAACCCACCTCGCCATCCTTAATAGATGCTGCAGCCAATTTCTTCAAGACCTCCACAGGCTGGTTGTTGTAGAGAGTTTTCCTCCCTCCAGCCATGTTGCCCAGGTACTCCACTGTGTAGAGCCTGTTGTAGGGATTCTGGGGCCGAGGATCATTCACTAGACAAATCTGCCAAAAACCAAGATGTCATAAAATAAGGGGCAACACAACTGAAATCTTCGATGAGTGAATCTAGAAGGGTTTCAGGGAATGGCTTTTGTCCCAGCCAAATGTCTGCCCTATTAGCAAACAAGCCACTTGGCTGAAATAAGAGGTTTTTTAAGGTTGTGATTGTTGGGGTTTTTTGTTTTGTTTCACAAGTTCACCTCGTAACTGTGGCAGAGCAGCTCTGCATGTTATTCCTTCTCTAATGTCTGCCTTATGACATATTACAACTGATTAGATCATTGCATATTTTATCATTACAAAACCATCGTGGAACTGCAACACCAGATCGCAGATAATTAAAGGGTAGAGCACAAACAGCACAACAGGGACAATAAACACAGAGCCAACTCCTTGGGCAAGCAGTGCCCATCCCATGTGCTGCAGCTACAGGGGGGACAGACACTGGTAACAGCAGAAAACAAGTGGTTTAGCAGCAAAAACAGTCTTGGAAAGCTTTCAGCCTCACCAACCTTGTCCTCCATGTTGAAGTAAGGCTTCACATGCTCATTGTAGAACTGCACTGGGGTCATGGGGCCATATTTGTGGTAGTTCTTCTCCTTATCCCGGAACTCCCAGCAGAAAGTCTCCGGAGGGGTGCCCAGGCAAGTGCTCACTATTCTGAATACCTGCCCAGAGAAGCAAACAGCTGTGAGCCTGCTGGAACATGCAGGTTTGCCTCTCCTACCTCAGCAATGCCACTGCAGGATGGATTGCTCTGTGTGAGAACCAGCTGGAGAAACGGGATCTTAACGGTCACCTTTGAACACATGAATAAACACACATCTATTGTTTGCATTCAGCTCTTGAAATCTGGGTGTTTCAGCAGTTCAAAACCAATCTGGAAGGAAAATCATCAGCTTCTCTCTACACTCTCACTCTGTGTTCTCAGGTAAACCACCAGGCAAAATAGAAGCTTACAAATTCCAGGTTATCCTAGGAATGCAGCAGCCAAAACAAAAACCAGGACACTGCCCAGTTTCATTACAACATTTCATAAGTAATTCTGAAACTCCTCCAACACCGCAAGAGAAACTTTATGAAATTGGTTCTTGAAAGGCTTGAGCATTCAGCATCACTTGTTCCACCAGGTGGTTTGCCCTATGCAGAGACAAACCAGACCTTTTAACATGGGCAACTTATCCCAGTGTTTCCCCTGCACTAATTCCTTTTTTACTGTAATGTTCATTTGGATTGCAAGGATGGGCCTTTGCTTCTTTTCAAAAGCCCAGAATAATCTCCTCATCTGTTTTAATACATTTAACAATATCTCTGTTTAGGGCTGAGCTGGCAGGTTATGCAATTCAATTCCAGCTCCCTGCCTGCTGCCTGTGACATCCTTTGCAGCTGGCAGCTATCTTTGGATTTTTAGCACAAAAAGTTGACCAGATTTCAAGTCATCAGCCTCCCTGTAAATAAGAATATGAAACTGCACTTCACTTTCTCACAGGGCTTATCAGAAAATGTGCCAACACTGACAGTGTAACCACATGAGTGTCTTTAGAGATACTGAGCAGGACCTGCCACAGGTACTCTGGGGACAGGGAATTTAATCACAGTTAAACAGGTTTGAATCTGTTTTATTTCAGCTGACACTGAGCTTCAGCTCTGTCCACGTCTTGAGCACAAGACATGTCTCCTCCTTGCAAGGACTATCAGGTTATTGAACATAAGAGGAGAGGGAATCAAATCTCAGCTGCACCTTCTGCGCTGGGATGCAGCTCCTGGTCTGTGCCAGCTGTCCCAGCCTGGCAGTCTTCACACTTTCCACAGGAAAAGTAGACAATACCTTTCCCAAAGCTGATTTAACTCTTTCTGGAGCTGGCTGAGCTCATCCTAAGGCTCCACAAGAACTGGCTTTATGTTAGTGTGCTCTTTGTGCTGACAGCAAAAGGAGTGCAATGTTCATGCCAAGTTGTTCTTGCTTCAAGCAATTTAAAAAAACAAGTGAAAAGATTAATTACAGGTTGAAACGAGGGTGTGGGCATAAGGCTTCTACTGTAGGAACTCACACATTTCTCAATAAATATGGTAAAGAGCAAATGTAAACCCCTGAACTACTATAAATATTTAATTTTGCACAGACTGCACAAAAGGTACCATTTGCTGTGGCTACACCCACATTACCTCAGATAACCACAAGTGCTGAGAGATGAGGCCGTGAACACAAAATTCGCAAGAAAAATGCCTAAAAGGAGAGCAGCAACCACATGGGCTCCAGCCAGAGGAAGGAAAATGATGGAGACAGAAGTCTCCATGAACAGAGGCACTGGAGCCTGGGATTGGCCTCCCTCAATTGTTTCACCACCACACCCAACACAGGCCCTCTTTTCATATCTCACAAGCCTCCTCTAGCAATAAATAAAATAAGCATATTTAAACTGAAAGGTGACTTACATTACCCTAGTGACAACTAGAACCAAGATAAGGCAAAGATATAGTGACTTGTGCTAAACCCCAAAATGAATGAGGAGGGGAAAAGGAGGACACTCCTGATAAGGAAGAGTCTACAAAGGAGAACAGTAAAGGAAGAAAAATTCTATTGCATGAACTGCACTGATTTCAACTTCTGACCTGTTGTGCACTGGTTTGATAAGAATGTTTGTACAGTTCTGGAGTGAATATTTAATCCTGTGTTCCAGGACAACTGCCCCATTTCAGCTTGAGCGCTGCTCCCAGCAGGAGCAAACCAAGATTTGCTATGCAAATAAAACCTCCCAGAACAAAACCAAGCTCTGCTTTGCCACAAAAATACAGAGGAAATACCACTCACATACATCTAAATACATGCAAACCACATTTACTACTGCAGGAGAAAATGCTGTGCTAACATCAGAGAATTAAGCACAACCTTTCACACTACAGACAAACTGCAATCAGATAATAACCTTTAAAATCAGTTCCAGGATCTCTAGTCAGAGGACAAGAGGCTCTAAATAAATGAAGAACCATTTAGCAGTGAACTGTGTGTCACTGCCCTAAGAATGACCATCTCTAGGAAGCTTTTGATGTCTGCTGTAGAATCCCCCAGGGGCTTTTGGACACACGCTGGATGTAAGTTATATTAATTCACCTTTGAACTAAGTGCTGACTGGCAACATTCTGGGCTAGGCTCAAAGCACAGCATTCTGTCCATCTTAAGGCATGAATTACACAACAGTTTTGATGAAACCCAAGGAACACAAATCAGTTTTCTTCTTTTAACCTAACCTTAAAATTAGATAAAAAGATTCCTCTAAAGACATACATTTAAGCACTGGGTCTCTTGGCACTGTATGTTGGAGAAATAAATATGAACTTTTTCTAAGTGCATACACTTGGTCACACTAAAACAGCCTCAAGCTTAAGTTATTTTTAGCAGTTTAAGAATCATGTATGAGCAGCACAGAATGAGAAAAATTACATGGGTCAGTGTGAGCAGGAGGAGGTTTAGGCACTACAAACACACTGACAGTGATTGAGCCAATTTACAGCCAAAAACATGCTGCAATTCATTCCTCTGCTGCCCTGCAGGATCAGACCTCAGCTGGACTCAGCCTCGTGCAGACATCTCCCTTCTGTGGTTCTTTTCTGCTCTCTTGTGGGGAATCCTTGCACAACACTTGTGCTGCAAGATTTGCATTCAAAGCCATCAGAATGCAAATTTCAACCTTTCCTGTTATTTATAAGAGCCTGATCAGCCACTGTTTTGATCTCTCAAGAGACAAAATGCTGCTTTTCCTACAGCAAGAGGCAGATGTCTGTAAAATATCATCATTCTGAAATCTACGGATTCAAAATATTTGTCTGGAAGGATTAGAAAAACTCAGGAGGTAAGCAATAAGACACTGCAGAAAAAAATTCGCTTGAACAGCTCCAAGAACACTTCGTTAAGCAACAAGAGGCACTTGTTTTGGCTGATCCAATAGCTACAGAACAAAAGTAAGAAATCTCATCCATTCCAGCCCTGTGTTCCAAGATTCGTGTCACAGCAGTTTATTTACCTCTTCTATCATCATGTCCATGGCAGCACAAATTTCTCCTTTGCTTCCTCCACTTTCCACCATATTTCTTAGCCTCAAACAGTATTCTCTCATCTGTTTAAAGAGAAAGTCACTTTATTACAAAGGGTATGAAAGATGTCACCTCATCAGCTTCAGGACTTCCTATCTGGTTGTTTCAAGCACCTGTTTTCGTCTTCATAACATGTTTTCAAAATGAAAATACCTTTCAGAAGGCTTCATTAGAGATTGATTCATTCAAAAATAACAAGATAATTGAATGCTTTTAAAGTAAAATATCACCAAAAATTAACAAATAGTCACAATTCAGTTACCATTTTCCAACCACTGATGTGAGGCTTGCAGCCATTAAGCTCTTAAGGCTTGCTTGCCTTCTCTCAGTCCCATAAGTGATGCCACAACATCCACACACACCAGCACCTCTGTGACTCACAGAACACACTTTCTTCACACTGTCACATTTATTTTGCAATTCTAATGCATAATTGATCTCTTGGTTGATGAAAAGAAAGGGGCATTTCCCCACTGCATGCACAGCTGCAGTCAGAGCAGCACAAGCTTCCCATTAGTGTCACCATCCATCAGGCCAGGAACAGTGATGGGGCTCCCTCAGGACCAGCTGCTCTGCCATGCTCAGGACTAGGACAACATTAACAACATTTAATATATCTAAGCTCATTCCACCACATATTTTGCATTTTTTATGTGGATTTCAGCAGGCAGTTTTCCCTGAGCATGCAGCATATGAACTGGAAAAAAATAAAGCAAACTGTAAAAAATGTTTTAATTGCCTTTTTCATCTAGCTACCTACACCAGCATCTTCCCAGGCGAATTCATTTCTGCAGTTCAGGGAGGGAGTTAACACCTTCCTTCAGACAAAGCTGTGCACTTCTATACTGAAAGCTGATTTTTAAGAGGCAGTGTTTTTAAAACACATTTTCCCCCATCTTTTTCATCAAATTTGGCAGTCATCTCCAGAAACCTTGGCACACAGGGAGATCAGATATTGAAAGGGTGGAAAAAATACACCTAGACACCATGTGCTGGTTTTGCAGAAACAGATTTAAGCAGCCACATATCAAGAACTAACTTCTTTGGAAATCTGAGGATTAGGAATAACTGCTACTAAAACCACATAAGGTACTTTCAAGCTACTGAAGCCTGGCAATAGACATCTTCCATGATCTCACCCTCCTGCTCCATGTTTCAAGGTTAACATCAGACTTTGCTGAGACTTTAGGCTGCTTGTAAATAAATTTAAGTGCTGAGATGCACTTAACACTTTGGTCAATAAGATAAGGTGGTTAGGAACATTTGAAGCAGGTTCTTTTCCATCCCCTCCCCTAACTTATATCATCTAAATCAATTTTACCTTATGATTCAGGATCTCATTCATCCTTCTAGTAGCCTCTGTGGTATGAGACTCTGGGAAGTATTTCTTGGGGATAACACCATACTTTTCTAAATGAAATAAAACTAGAGGTTAACAAATGGCTTTTTCACACAATGGATGCTTATACTTCTGCTTATACCCATGTAAAAGACAAAGTGAGTTTGGGTTTTTGCAGAGATTATAAGGGAAAGTCTCTTATTTAAAGGTTACAAGGACCCAAAATTTACATTTTAATTTGACTGAATCTTGACCTCTGATCAGCATTCCACAGGGATCCCAGAATGTGGAATCCCTGAACTGCTCAGTATCATTTAACTCAACACTTAAAAGTTCTGAATTAATTAGTGCTTTAGGAAGTCCTGTTCACCATAAAAAAAAACCAAACCTTGATTGCTTTAAAATTAATCTCCTGAAATTCATTGTAAAGAACTGGGCCTCCTATGAATCACTCCATGTAGTTTATCTAAGGTTAGAATTGACTTCCCACTCTCCTTTCCTTCTCAACATTTACAAAACACCAGCAGCAGCTCAATTGTTTCCTACATCACAGTACCACTCACAGATCTCACCATGCAAGGCTCTGGATGTAACAGCAGCAGCCAAAATCTCTGCCCTGATTAAGTATTTATAGCAATGGGAGGAGGAAAAAAGGAACCTCCAGGCTTCAAAGAAACAAATTCCTTTTGTGATTCTAAATTTGTATTATTGGCTTGTTGATTTACAAAGGTGTCACTTTGTTTCACAACACAAATGAAAGCAAGTGCTGGTGTAATTAAGTATCTCTAGCAGCTTAGGATCCCATTTCTGCTGGATCTTTGTAAGACCAGCACTGCCACATTCCACATCAATTCCCTCTGACTGATCTTTCTACCAACTTCAGGCTGCAATTCCAAGTAGTTTTGCTCCTGCTTTGTAGACACACCCAGTTCTAGCAAGGGTTTGTTCCTCACCATGTGCCCTAAAAATTGTGTACATGGATATAAATAAATGAGGCTGATGACTGGAGTAAAACAGAACTGAACCCTTTTACTAAATGAAAAGTCTGGGTTAAGTGGTTATTTCTGTTGATCTTCTGAGCTTTTATCATCAGCAGCAATATGCAAAAGAAATGCCAGACAAGATTTAAGCCTAATATTTATAATTTGGCCCAAAAAAGGTATTTGATTTTAAAAAATATAGTAGTTAATGGCATCATGTGCCTTAGCCAATTCTCAGGTCTCTAACTCCACTTCTTATTCTATTCCATTCCCCATCTCTCAAACCAGGCTGCAGTTTCAGGAAGGGCTCCTAGTCACCAAGTCTCTCACCAATAATGTTAACCAACATATCCCACTGTCCACCATCATTCGTGGGGTTGGAGAGCAGGAATTGCACCAGTCTTCCTTCCACTGGCTCCTTTTTCTGAGCTGTTTCCACAAAGGCATTTAAAAAGTAGTAACAACGCTCAACCTGAAACACACAGATAACAAAAAAAACACTCTTTTAAGTCTAACATATCATGCATTAATTAATTGCTGAGCATTCAGTTCTTTGCAAGTACAGAACAGATGAAGCTACTTTCTGCTCATCCAATGAAGTCCTCATTTTCCCCTCCAGTGTTCCAGGGGCTACCCTATAAAATTCTTTGTTACAGACCAAATATTTAGAAGTGAGTTAGCACAGAGCTGGAGGGTAGAGGAACAGGAAATGTGAAGCAGAAGTTATGCAATGAAGCCTGGCCCAAACTAGTACTAGATTTGCTTGATTTCCCTTAAGGGGAAAAGAAGGCACACAGCTCACCCATCAGGTCACAAGCACAACTGAAACCTCAGAGCTACAGTCATGTTTCCCCTGAACCTCCAACAAGTAATTTCTGAAACATACAGAACTCTTGGAAAAAAAAATGTGTTTACTATTCCAAATCATCAACATCTTGACACCTTTCTTCTTAAGCTGGAAGTCCCACTTTGCTCAACCTGCATTTAAAACACATTTTTAAAGCACTTTGGAAGTTTCTTCTCATATATGTGAGAACAATCCAGCCTAAAAAGTTCTGTCCCAACAGTTACACCTGATTGCATAAGCAAACCTGCACGACTGTACCTTATCCCAGAAAAAGAGATAGGACTGGCTGAACTCAAACTCTTCAATGTTGTATTTCTTCATGAAAGGAAGACGCATTGCGTTGAGGCAGGAAAAGATCCAGCATCTCCCTGAGAGATCAAAGGAACACGAATTAAACTGGAACGCCTGTGCTCAAGAGCTGCACAACCATTTCTTTTGCCACGAGATTCATGACACAGTTCTGCCTCGAGCCTTTGGCTGGGATTCTACAACACCAAAAAGCTCTGAACGAGTTCTGAAATCTTCTTCCGAGAGCTCAGGTCTCAATTACACCACACAGAAAGGAAAAGAGGTAAAACGCTGCAAGTTTAAAGTCTGTTATTAACTCAGGAGGATGCTGCAGGATTGAACTTTGCTCCGAAGCACAGACAAAGGACTCTGGAATAGCCGCCACTCCCGAGAGCACAGTCAGCGTTACAAGTCATCCCCCCAACGCCGCCCCTGGCCGCCCTTACCGGAGTTCTTCTGGTTGGTGACGGGCTTGCCCTCGGCGGGCACGGCGTGCTGGAACACCTGCACGGTGTCCTGCACCACCTGCCGCTGCAGGCACACCTCCAGCGGGTCGTTGCATGTCGCCACGTTCTGGGCCAGCAGGAACTGCGGCTCGGAGCGCAGCCGCCGGCTGAAGGCGACAGCCTTCTCGGTGCTCAGCCCTGCGGGACACCGCGGCTCGGTCACCTCCGACAGCCCCCAGCCCGGTAACACACACACACATCCCCTCCCATCCAGCGGGAGCTAACGGTGAGGCTGCCGCCCCCTCCCTACCATCGCTATCCCTGCCCCGAGCCCCGCTGAGGGCCGAAAATGCCCCGCTCCCCCGGGAATTACCATCCCACCCCGCCAACCCACTGCTGAGGTAGCCACGAGTCTCTTCCCTCACCCGTACCCCAGTAAGGGCCGGTAACCCCTCCCCACGCCAGTACTTTCCCTCCCGGTAAGGCCCGGTAACCCCCTCCCCACGCCGGTACTTTCCCTCCCCCGACCCACTGCTGAGGTAACGACGAGCCCCCCCATCCCCGCCATGCACGAGATGCCCCCCACCCCATCGCCCCCCGGTAATCTCCCCCCCCCCCCCCCCCCAATCGCTGAGGCCCCGCCGTGCCCCCCTCCCCTCCCCTCCCGGCCAGGCCGCCCGGCCCCTCACCGCGCGCGTTCATGGCGGCACCGGCAGCACGGTCCCGCGCGGGCCCCAGGCGGAAGCGGCTCTTATAGCGCCGGCACCGGAAGCCGGAAGAGGGGCCCGGGGCCGCGGCCGGGGGCGAGGAGGGGGGCGAGCGGCGACGGGAGGGAGGGCGGACGGCGAGAGGCGAGGGACATGCTTAGTGCGGGGGAGCTGGTGGGGCGGCCCTTCACGGAGATCCTGCACACGGAGATCCTGCACACTGAGCCCTCACGGCGATCCCTCGTACTGACCCCTCACACAGACCCTTCATACAGACCCTTCCCAGTGAGCCCTCACGCCGATCCCTGACAACGACCCCTCACAGTGACCCCTCACACAGACCCTCCATACTGGCCCCTCACGCGGACCCCTCACCCACCCCTCACACATCCCTCCCCCAGCGACCCCTCACACCGATCCGTGACAACGACCCCTCTCACCGGCCCCTCACACATTCCCCACACGGAACCCTCACACGGATCCCTCACACATCCCCCTCAGACCGGCCCCTCACAACCGCGGCTCCAGAACATTCCACAGTGCCTCCAGAACATTCCACAGTGCCTCCAGAACATTCCACAGTGCCTCCAGAACATTCCAGAGTCCGAGGCCTCCCCGCCCTGAGGAGCGGCGGCACCAGGGGCTGTGTGTGACACCGGCTAGGCCCTGCAGGGCTGGTGTCACCCCTGGGTCAGTGACATCCAGCCGGAGCATCCCCACCCCGCTGTCCCCGGCTCTTGCCCCACGGTGTCACCCCCTGCGCTGCCGCAGATTAACGGGAGGGTCTGGAAAGGTCTCCACGCTGGCGATGTTGAGGCTGAGTGCCCAGGAGCATGAGGTGGCACTGCTATGGCACCTTGAGGGACCTCCCTGAGCTCTGGTCAGTCAAGGACACGCTCTGGATCACACTCCAGATGAGGCTGCGGAATCTTCCTCCTGAGGAACGCCCTGCTCCTCTGAGAGGAGTGCTGGTGCATCACAGTCTCAAATTGATTTACAACACGCAGTGTTTATTGACAGTGTTAGCAATGGGCTGTTCCAAGGCTAATTGAGGCCTCACCAGCTTGCCAGGACCTTGAGAAAAGTGCTTGAGTGGCACATTGGTTGGGGGAAGGGATGGATGGAGAGGTTTTCCACTCATCACGACACTGGAGCAATCACACTGGAACTTCACTGAGTGTCACTGAGCTCTTGGGGCTGCCCCAAACCCTGGGATTTGTCTCAGCCACGGAGACAGGAGGTGCAGCAGCAGTGCTGAGTGCCAGGCAGCTTTTGCCCTGGCAACAGAAGCTGAGATGCCCATAGGATCACTGGAAAGAGGCAGGAAATTGGGTGGCCACCACCCCAGCACCCTGTGGAATGGCACTGCAGGACAGAAAGCAGCTGTCAGCTCAACACCTCGCTTTATTTGTGTGCATCAGCATCACAATCCAGTAGAGATTCCTCTGTAGACTCATCCATAACCCACATGCCTGACTGCATGTGCATTCCGTGTTGGAAAAAGCATGGAAGGCAAGACATCATCTCACACAGCCCATTCCCCTCAATGGTGCTCTAAGGAAGGAATCCTAGTGACCAGTTCTAACAGTTCTGACACTAAGCAGCAACTTATAATCAACAGATGCAAAAAACCACATATGTTTTGAAAAGGATGTATAAACTTGACCCCAAAAAACTTGTTTCGGTGCTTTATCTCATCATCTCACACAAGGGCTTTGGCTGACCACTAGAAGTGATGTTTTCTGGATGTTCTTTACCTGCAGCAAAATGAACAGAAGAAATGAAAAATCACCTCCTAGGAAGAAAAAACACAGGTAAGTTGGATTCATCTGGGCTGTGTTCAGCTCCAGAAAACTGTCTGGATATGGGGATATGACATTAGGGTTCTTTCCCCTCCAGTGGTTATACAAAGGGGTAAGGGAATTACACAAAATTCCCTGGGGTGGCCAGGGAAGGGCTGGATTTGTGTGTGTCCTGTCATGTTTCCAGGAACCCCACACCACAGGAGGTGTGGGCTGATGTTCACCAGCCAGAGCAAGGACTGGGTGGGTTTATCATGCTGAGTGCCCTTTTCCAGGTTCTGCCAATTTTAAAGAAGGAATTCTTTTGGAATAAGTGTGAATAAGCAGTCAAATACTTACAGAGATGTTTCTCTTGGTTTCTTGAAGCACTGAAAAGAAAGAAACAGTCTTGTTATCTTTCACATTTCCTGGCCATGAGCATATTGTTGCAAATATTGCAAGTACATAATGCCTTCCACATGAAATATCTAATACTTGATTTATCTACTGGTAATTCTAGAGCAAAAGGTAGTTTGTAGCAGTTTTCTAACAGTGAAAAGCAACATTACAAAATAGAATAGAAAAAGTAGAGAAAACCAGGGCATTGCAGCAAACAATACTATTTTTTCCTATTAAACTAAAGCTTTCCATACCTTAAAAAATGTATCCTTTCGAGCCACAATTCCAAAAAGTACCGTGATTGTCATCACCACAACAGCAGTAATAACAGCCTCCTTGGGAAAAACAGGTTTTTTATCTGTCAAGAAAGAGGAGGTTGGATATGTGAGAGATGAGTGCAGTCACATAACCCAGAACATTTCACAGGACCGTGGAAAGACATATTTCTTTTCCCACAGCTGTCACTGCTGATTTAACTGTTGCTCTCTCTGATGTCTGCAGATTGACTCTGTGTTAGTCTCCTGGAAAGAAGGGAGCTGAGCCTGTATTTTAGTGAGCTGAAGAAGAAATGAAACATCAGTTCCTGAAGAAGATTCCCCAGGCACTGTTATGCTCAGTAAGGATGTCCAGAGGTACCACTGACACAGGTAACATTGCTTCCCTCCCTCTGCCAGGAAGGCAGAAAGGAAAGGGGCCTGGACAGAGGTGGGAAATAGGTGCCTGGTGGGTCACCTCACTTAATGTCACCTGTCTGAGCACCCAGCCCCTATGGTCACTTCTGGAGCACAACTTCTCTTGCTTTAAGCAGCTCTTTGGGCATGACAGAATACTGTGGTCATAGCAAGACACTTCAAGTAAGACCTGAGGTGCTTTAAACCACACTTGAGTGTGCCCTGTCAGCGTGGGAAGAGTGACAGTAGGACGAGCCTGCCCTGGGTCACACTTGCCAAATGCCTTTGAATAACAGGTAGAGCAGGAGAGGCCCTTCCTGGTGCTGTGGTCCCAGGTAAAGGTGCAGGGAGAGCTCCTTGCTGTTGCTGTGCCCTCAGAAATCCATGCAGGGGATTTACCACACTCTACTTACACTTACTAACATAAACGGATTGTTGTCATTATAAAAGAGAACAGAGAGTTATTTGTAAAGCTTATTGTTTTGACAGCAGCCTTGTTACCTTCAACTATGAGGTGGAAATCCTTTGTCCCTTTTCCCAGGGGTGATTCCACCATGCAGGTGTATGTCCCATTGTCAGACTTCTGTACTTTTTTGATGGAGAGCCGAAAGACCTCACTGGTCTGGTACACCTCGTGACGACTTTGCTGCAGGGTCAAGTTCTGGTTGTCCTTATACCAGGTGGTTTGGGCTTGAGGGTTGGATTTGGAGTTGCAGGTCAGGGTAACATCTTTGTCTTCTTCCACGTGGAGGGTTTCCTCTCCACTCAGCTGGGGAGGAACTATTCACAGGAGTTCAATAGGTCATTAATAATGCTGCTCATAGAATAACAGAACCATTTAGGTTGGAAAAGCCTTCTCAAATTGAGTCCAACCATTAACCCAGCACTGCGAGGGCCACCACTAAACCACATCCCCATGTGCCACATTTACACATCTTTTCAATCCCTGCAGGGATGGTGGGCAGTCTGGGCAGCCTGTGCCAGGGCTTGATGACCCTTTTGGTAAAGGAATTTTCCCTAATATCCGATCTAAGCCTCCTCTGGCACAACTTGAGGCCATTTCCTCTAGTCACTTGTTACTTGGGAGAAGAGACTGACCCCACCTTGCTCCAATCTCTTTTCAGGAGCCTGTAGAATGCCCACCATTTAACACAAAATGAGTTCCCTTTACTTGTGCTCCTTGTTCAGTGATCTAACATGTCACAGTAGTGCAGCCTTTCCTGATCCCTGGGAATGAGGAGGGCAGTCAGTGGCAGAGACTGTGACTCCTGTATTTCCTCTGCCCTGACTTGTATCCTTGGGAAATAATCTAGGTGGAGGCAGGGACATATCCATGACATCTTTCTTAAGGGCCCACCCACTCCTATAAAAGAGGCCTTAGATCAGGCCATAAGCACCACTGTGGGAAGGGTGTGTCTTATCACGTGAGTTATCTCCTCCTAAACGCATTTTTTCTTGGTGAAGGCAGCGTACAAGGGTGCAAAACACCGCCCAGACAGAGCTGCTCAGCCCATGACTCCATCCCACACAGAAATCCACCACGGGGACTCACACTGGACATCCAGGATCACAGACACCTGCACAGACTTGTCCCTTGCCAGCTTGCACGTGAAGGTCACTCCGTTGTCAGACTCCTTGACTGGGGATATGCAGATGTTGCTGATGTTCACTTTATTCCCATCTTTCAGACCCACCTGCCCATCTCCCCGGTACCAGAGCAGCTCCTCAGCCTGGCTGCTGTTTTGTACATGGCACGAGAGGGAGATGGGGGGGCCAAGCTGTGTAGACAGAGTGAAGTCAGCAGCATGGTTATTTACAGACAGTTCCACACCTGCAGAGGAAGGAGGATGAGAACATTAAGCATCCTGAGCCATATCCTTCCCACAAAACTGCCCTGCTCACTTCTCCAGGCCTCAGCCTTGGAGGAGGGACTGAGACTTTCAGGTTTCAAAGAAGTCTGAAGGTCCCTGTCTGAAGGTATTTATTCCCAGGTGGCCAAAGCTATCATACTTCTCACTGCTTAGAGCAGGTTTGGAAATGGTGGCCTCACCATCCCCATGCAGCTGCTGCAATAATTCTGGAAAACACCGAGGTTTCCCCATTTCCTTTGCTACTCTCAAAATCAGAGGCCAGTTTTCAGACAGTCCTCTGGGGATGACCTCCAGAACACTCAAAAGCTGGGATGCTGCTGTGGCACATCACCCAGCCCTGGGCAGTTTCAACAGTTGGTGTGATGGGGGTTGGACAAAGCCATGAGGGATTTTTTCCATTGCTTACCTGTGGCCACACATGCCAAAAATGAAATGGCAAGGACGGGCATTCCATAGGGGACAGCGAGGCTGTGTCTCTGCACCATCTCGGAGGGGCCCAGCTGGCTCTGTTGGAGAGAGGATCACAGCACTGCTGCCTCTGCTCAGGGCTCGCAGGGGTTAATCCCTGCTGCCATCAGACACCCTGGGGAGAGCCCTCACAGCGGGGACAGGGTCACCAGGGAATAAACTGAGTCGATTGTTGCAGGGCATTTTCCAGTTCAGAGCAGATTCAAGGGGGTTTTATGTCTCTAATCTCCATTACATGAGTTTGTTGTCTCCAATCTCTTGTCAGTCAGGGGAACTCGTCTCTGGATCGGGTAGTGCTGGACTTACCTTGGGAAGAGTCTCTGGAGAGGCTGCTTCTGCTGAGAAATGCACAGTTCTTCCCCTTCCTTATTTATAGGGCCTGAATTTTAATATTTTATGGTGGTTCAGTAAGAAGTGAGTCCATAAAATGGGTTCAAGGCCTCGTTCAATTCCTGGATTTCTGAGCTCCCAGACACCGAAGAAAAGTATTTGCTGGGCTCCGCTGGCTTTTTTATGAGACTTGCTGAGGCAATGAGTAACTAATGAGAGAGTTCCTGCATCAGCCATAAAGACTTTCAGCCAAAAATAATACCTTTTCTTTCAGCTTTCTGGGTGTTCACAACACTGTTTCAAGCCACAGGGATTTTATCCTAGATTATTCTAGAGCAGGAGTAGGCTCTGTTTTGTCCCTTTCTGCCCAAACTGCGTTGCCATGTCCTCCTTTGAGTGGAAAATGAGAAAATGCCCTGATTCAGACTTTGAACTGCATGTTGGCAGAGGAGAGAGCAGACACTGTCCTGCCCACCAGTGTGTACCCCCATGCTGCTCCTGAGCTTAGGTCAGCCCTGGGCACCTCCAGCAGAGAGCAAGGGGGTCTGTCCCAGCTGTCCTCACTGCTGGGACAGCTGTGCCTGGGCTGTGTGTGCCCAGAGCACAGCTGAAGCACTTGGCTACGTGGAAATCTGAAATTGCTGCTTGTACCTCAGCAGGGTGACAGTGACGTGACTGCAAAGCACGGGGTCCTCGCAGCCTCTGAACGTGTTGTCACTGCTGCCAGTGTCCCTGCAGGCACATCACTCATCAGGAATGGGCTAAGCAGAGCCATAAAGTGCATTTCATGAGCAGGAGGAGTCTGGGATGTGTCCTTGGCGTTTCCTTCTGCTGCAGACACTGTGTCCCAGCTCAGTGGCACAGAGGTGGGCAGGGAGGGCTCCTGCTCTGGGGCTGCCTGCACACACAGCACAGGAGCACACAGCACTGGTTATTTGTGGGGCTGTTGCAAACAAGGCTCACCTTTGAGCATTTCTTAATATAACTCTTTCTGTGTTTATTGGTTTACCCTTAAAAACTAACAGGGAGTCATTCTCAGTTAAAAAAGTGTTTGTGTACAGAAGTCCCTTAAAGAGAAAGTTCTCAGTCTCCCTTCTAGAAACTGTCCTGTCCTTGTAGTATTCAACTAAATGTTGGCTTACGGTTCAGGACAAACTTCAGTCCAAATTCTCTTCCTAGGAGTAAAGTGATCTTGGTGGTTTGGAATTAAGCTGAGTTGAAACAGAGAGGGATTCAAAGGAATGGACTGGGAAACAGCTCATGTGCTCCCACCACAACATAAGGCAAAGGCCAGAGAGTGCAGAGATCTGTGCTCCATCTGGTCACTGCACTGCAGTGATTGACACTCTGGAGAAGGAGGTGTTTGGGGTAAGTGAGGATGTATAGAAGGAAAGTATGGAGCTTGGGAGTATTTCTTTTAATGTAGAAATGAGAGTAAGGGAAAAGATTGTCAGACAGCAGATGTTCTGTGGGGGGTTGTCATGATGTGCAGCCCAGCACCAACTGGGATCTGAGTAGAATTCTGTCCCAGCAGGTCCGTGACAGGCAGTGAGGTGAGCTCAGGTTCACCTGGAGCAATGGCAGTGTCCTCTTTTCCAATGGGCTTCGGGATCTGCTCAAGGAAGAGGGACTAGAAAATCAAGGTGTTACCTGGCCAGAGGCACTGCAAGGCAGCTGTATAGACCTGGTAAGAATTACTTTTGCAATGGCTTTTTACAGCTTTTCTTTTTATACAGGGTGTAATTAATCTTGTGGGTGTCTAATTACTGAGGTCTAGAGTTTTGTGGGTTGCGTTCTCCACCTTTCCATTACATTTTGGAGAGACGTAAACCTCATGCTCCAGAATGTAAAGCAGCCACTAATGACTCAGACTGGGAGGAACCTCTTGAGGGAGGCAGGTACTCTGTAAATCTCCACAGCAAAGGATCCAACCCTCACATTGGAGGTACTTGGATCTGCACTGCCAAGGCTGGATCAGACAGACCATGAAGTCAGAGTAATCTACCACACCGGTTCCTGCTTGTCATCCTTATGGCAACGCTGGACCAACAAACCCAGAATAAGACTGTCGTTAAATATGACTCTGAACAGCCTCAAAGGAATTAATTAATAAGCACCAGTCTATTCCTGGGTGTAACACAAGCTTTAGAAACTTGAGAAGAGAAGATTTAGAACATGGTAGAGATTGAGCAGTTTTTTTTCCATCGGGTCCCCTAACCTCCAATTTCAAACTTCCCAGCAGTTTGAGTTCTGCGTGGATCTCCTCAGTGCCTGCAGGGGAGGGAGCACAATTCCTAATCCTCCACACTCTCACTGGCAGATGATATCTTGAATTATATCCAGCAGAGTTGTGAGGCCTGATAGTTGCTTCTGGAGTCGGGGGCATGGCAGGATCTGCACAGACATGTGGAAACCCAGGATGGTATCTATGGTTTTGTCAAGCAAACAAAGGCTGTAACATGGAGCTGTAATCCTGCTCCAGAAAACATGTTTCTGCAATAGTGCCTGAGGCTCTGCTCCAAGGCTGCTCCCGTCTTCCTACTCCTTGTGGTTCCCCACTCCTAATCCCTTCTTAATATGTGGTGCTACGTATTTTGCAACATTTCCATTGTTGGAGGATGACTGTAACACCCAAACCCACTGCCTCTCCTTGCCAAATAACTGGGATGGAAAACGAGGCTGTCAGGGAATGCTGCTTGAACTTACTCAGCACTCCTCTTCTCTCCCACAAAACCTATTTTTCCCAAGTATAAAGATTTTGGAGATGCCCTGATTTCTCCCAGCTTCGACCCGTCATATTACCCACTGTGAGATGGACAGAGTTCAAGTATTTTTTTCATAAATTTATTAGTAAATCTATTTCCTGATGATCCTTATATAAAGGTCACATGCTGTGCCACTGAATGCAGAGGGATGATGACTGAACTTTATCCTTGGGAAGGAATAAGAATAGTTAAAGTAGCACTAAACCAGTGAATATTGTGAAATTTGAAATTTAAATGAAAAATAGGCATTAATGAAGAAACAGATCCTGGGATCAATAAAGTGGAAGAGAAGTCCTCAGGAAGGTGAGGTTCCAGCACAAGTGTTGGACGTGGATGCCACCTGCTGGGTACCCACCCACGGAAGCTGGCGGGGAGCAAAGTCACCTGGGAGCGCTGGAAACCGGATGAGATCCCCGTGATCACCTTGGCAGAAGCTCAGAGGCAGTAAATCCTGTAGAAGGCTGAAGCTACACTGAATAGCTCTGCCAAAACCCCTGGGCTCAGAGGAGAAGGAGGCATCTCTGACGTGGTAAATCCACCGGTGTTTTTTATCTGTGCTATGGGAAGTGCCCTGCGGAGTCTGTGCTCCTGCTGATGCAATAAGGAAACTTGTCCTGGGGTTTTACTGATACATATTGCTACACTCATGTTCTTTTCTCAGAAGTGTGAGTAAAAGAGGCTCGGAGAACCTCAGTCATCACTTCAAACACTTGCTCCTGCATCTTTTAAACTCTCCCTGAAGTGAGTGCAAGGAACTTCCATGTTCCAGGAAGGAAGTTCAGCCTTGAATCAGGAACATCGAGGCACTTGTCAGTGTTTCCTGTGCTGAGAAGAAAGCAATGCAGTAGGCACAGCTTCTGCTGCCAGCACTCTTTCCTGGCTGCTCTGGGTCACACCTAGCACTGGTGGCACCAATCATGACCAAAGGCAGCGCATTAGTGTGGCCTCTGCTATCCTACTCTGAGGAATATGGTGCCAAATAAAAGGAAATGTGACAGCAACTTGACATTAAATTAGCAATAGAGGTCCCCTGCACAAGATAAAAGTGACTTATCTGTATGAAATTCCACCTAAATGTTGGCCGTTGTAGTTTCCCATCCATGGAGTCCTGGCTGGCAGCTTGCAGCTGTCACACTTGGCAGCACTCAGGGAAATCAATACTGTTATTCTTTGCTTCCTGTTGTCCACTCATGAAACTCCATTTCCTACCTGACTGAACCAGTTTTCCAGGTGGGCTCCTGCCTCAGCCAGGGGTCAGGCTGTATCATAGCAGTGATTATCTGCAAGGTTTCCATGACTTTGTTCATTTTATGGACAGAAAGTGCCTCTGGAACCAGTGGGCTGGACTTTTTTCCTATTTTCATCTTTGAAATAAAAATGACTATGGAGGATGCTAAACTTGGTGCCTGTTTCATGCTGGTGGTCAGTACAGGACATTCCCTAGCAGAATTCCCAGATCTGCTTCTCTTTCAAGACTGTATTCTGCTGTGGCTGCTCTACAGCCTGGACCTCAGATATTTTTGTCTACCTAGGAACTTTCATCACCAGTGGGATTTCTTGGAAGTGCTCTGCTGGAAAACCAAGTGCTGATTTGATCTTGTGAAGTGCTGCCAAACAATATTAGCAGTTTTAACTTCCCTGCTGTGGGGTCATCCCTCATACCCTCTGCGAGGAATCTGCAAAGACTGAGCTGCTCCATCTTTCCAATTCATAGGGAACCATTTGCTCCCAATCTTCAGGAAAAAAATAATATTCCTGCTCCATGGTTGGAAGCACTGTGAAGTGTGGTGAGGCAAAAGCCACAGCTCCTGAGTAACCATCTTTTTAAGTGCCACAGCACTGGCACAAAGAAGAGATGAGGAGAAAGAGGAAGGAGAGGAAGAGGAAAGGGAGGAGGAAGAGAAGGAGGTGGCAGACGAGTTCCCAGCCTGCGGATTTGCTCACCCAGGGATGTGGAAGTCAGAGCTCTTCTCGGTTGGCCCAAGGAAATGTGAAGGGTTTGTTGTTACTGGCTGCTGAGCAAATGAGCTGGTGAGTCATCAGCCTTTGCCACATGCTGCTTTTACAATTGGCCTGTGGGAGTTCCAGACAACTGGGCTTTTATCAGCTAAAAAGGGAAATGAGCTCAGTTACTCTCAGTAAATCCAGAGCAATTTATTTGTAGACTGAGGACTTAAAGCTATATAGTGGTGATCATTTCCAAGACAGCCAAATTCCCTCTTGACATTCCTTCTCCCTTTTGGTTTAAGAACATCCTAATGACCAAGGTCTTTTGGCTTTTCCAGTTTAATTTGATCTGGGGCATCTTTTTGATGGATAACCTATTTCCTGCTTGTTCCTCTTCTAATGATCATGCAGCGCAGATGAGCCCCAAGAAAGAGAAGCCAATTTACTCTCCCTTTCCTCGGGGCCCTTCTGATGCTGTACCATGCTTGGCTCACACACGAGTTTGCATCATCTGATCTCTTGCGTAAAGGATTCCAGAATGCAGTGAGATGAAGGAGTCATACCACTGATGGTTTCCCTGAAAATCAGTTTTATGTGCTAGACTTGGGACTTGTGTCTCCAACAGGAAATGCCAGAGCTGGGAAGCAGATGTGTACTTGAGATACTATTGAAAAGTTAAACAGGAATTGACAGGAATCTGCTGTCAGAGATGGAAACTTTCATTGCTTTGTGGATTGCAAGGTGATTTTTGCAGAGTAAGGCATCCTGCCTTTAGTCCTTATCATCTCACCTGCCTCACAAAGGGAATTAGATGGAGGAAACCCCGAAGTACTATTTATATCTCTTCTGAGGCCCATGGTCCTGCAGTCACTCGCAGCACAGGCACGTGCAATGCAAACATCTTTGTTAGAATGTCTTTAATCCCCAGAGGTCCGATCTGAGCAGGCAGCTCGCTCAGGGCTGGCCACATGCGCTTCCCGCCAGGAAAACGGAGGCACTAGGAGCAACACCCGTGACCCACAGCTTGTCACCGTGCCCAGGCAAAGGCCACCCCGTCCTTCCTCCCCAGGTCCTGGTTTGTGTTTCGCCTTTATCCGTTGGAGACGAGGGGCCTGTCGTGACCGCTCCGAGGCACCGGGGCATCACCCGGTGCTGCTGTTTGTCCCCCTGTGCGCAATAACTCCGTGTTGGGTTATTCACCTCTCCCGCAGCGGTGAGCGGCGTGGAGCGGCTCTGCAGGGGCGTTCGGGAGAGCAAACAGCGAGCGAGGGGAGTCAGAGGCCGCGATATCCCGAGGGAGGTCAGAAACCCCTCTGCCCTCGGAACCTCCTCCGCGGGAAGCGCGAGTGACCCCGCTCCGCTCCCGCTGAGCCCCGCCGCGGGGCCAGGCCCGGGGCAGCGCCGGGGCCCGCAGGGGGCGCCACGGGGCACGGCAACACCCGCCACTGGTGACGTAACGCTCCCGCCGCATCTCATTGGTCCTTCACCTCATTGCCCGGGCGGCTCCTCCCCCCAGGCCGTCTCTGATTGGCGGATGCGGGAGCAGGTCCCGCCCCCCGGGGCAGCGCCACCGCCCCCTCCGCCGGGACCCGGAGCGGCGCGGCGGGACCGGGGCGTGCGCGGGGCCATGGCGAGCGCCGAGCGGGGGCTCCGGGCGATCCCGGCGCTGCTGCCGCTCCTCTGCGCGCTGCTGCTGCCGCCGCTGCCCTCTCTGCAGAGCTCGGCCCGCGCCCCCCACATCAAGAAAGCGGAGGCGGCGGCGGCGGCGCCCGGCGAGGCGCTGCGGTACCTGCACTCGGCCGAGCTAGGCGAGGCGCTGCGGGCGCTGGCGGCCGCGGCCCCCCCGGGCCTGGTGCGGCTCTTCAGCATCGGGCAGTCGGTGGAGGAGCGGCCGCTGTGGGTGCTGCGCCTGACGGCCGGGCTGGGCCCCGAGCGCCCCGACGAGCCGCCCGGCGGCGCGGCCCTGCCCGGGCGGCCGCAGGTGAAGCTGGTGGGGAACATGCATGGGGACGAGCCGCTGGCGCGGCCGCTGCTGCTGCGCCTGGCCTGGGAGCTGGTGCTGGGCTGGGCCGGCGGCGACGAGCGCATCGTCCGCCTGCTCAACACCACCGACCTGTACCTGCTGCCCAGCCTCAACCCCGACGGCTTCGAGCGCGCCCGCGAAGGCGACTGCGGCGGCGGCGGCGCCGAGGGCGGGCGGGAGAACAGCCGCGGCCGCGACCTCAACCGCAGCTTCCCCGACCAGTTCGGGGACGCCGAGCCCAATCTGGAGCCCGTGCCGGAGGTGCAGGCGCTCATTGACTGGATGCGCCGCAACAGGTGAGTGCTGCCCGGGCCCCCCTGCTCGGCGCGCCGCTCCGGGGAATGGGAGACACTCGGCTTAGCTCCCCGGCGTGCCAGCCAGCTTGCAGCCCTTCCCGGTGCTTCCCAGCAGGGCTTGGGGGGAAGGAGAGGTAATTTCCCCACCTCTTTATCCCCAGCCTGCCTCTCTGTGTCGGCCCTTCGTTGCAGCCAGGACCATTTTGCGCTGGGGAGAGCATTTGGTGGCCGCAGTTTTTGTGCACCAGCCAAGGAGCTGTACCAGCCCCGCAGGGCACAGCCTGTGCCCTGCACACACCCAGACGTTCTGGCCTCCGTGGCCATCTGCATGTCTCCCATCTCCCCGAGCTTGTGGCTGGAAGCTTCTTGCCTACTTCGCCACGAGCTTGTTAGTGGGTCTTGTTGGTGGTGCTGATAATGCTCTCTCCACAAGCTATGGGATGGTGGAAAAATTTGGGGCTAAGTGTGCAGCTGGTCTGTGTATGGCCATGTTAACAAAGTTCTGTCGTGCAGGGCTTCTCCTCATCTTTGTGTTCCATGGAAAATTCTCTGGATTTAGAAATAATGTTCTATGCAGTAGCATTTCCAAAGACAGGCCCTGTTTCTGTAGCTGCCTTCCCCGTCTTTTCAATTGAAGCACGTGGGACTGAGCCTCGAGTATCCATGCTGACCTGTTTGGCTCTCCCCATCCTAAGGGGTAGCACAGTGGGAAGCTGCTGTGCCCGGAGTGGGGCAGCCCAGGAGGGGAGATGGAGCCTTTAAAGCCCAGCTCTGGTTTGGGGGTGTGGGGCAGCCCCAGGAAGTGCAGTGCCCAGCTGGGCAGTAATTCTTCATTTGCCATGTGTTCTTCAGAGAACTGTGTAAGGCCCAGACCACAAAGGTCAGTGCAGCCAACCATGGGAAGTTCTGCAGGGAAGAAAACAGGAATGTAGAGGGTGATCGGATAGGATGTTCTTGATATAACTTTGAAAACACCTTGAGCTTTTTATTTTATTTCTTTCTCTGAGGACGTGAGGTGGGATTTGCTGTCAGCCAGGGTAAATCAGGAAAAACGTGATGCTTTGTGTGTCCCTCTGCCTGGCAGCACCAGTTAATACTGGTGTAATTGTTAGCCTGACATATCTGCTGATAGAAAAATGAATGGGTAAACAGAACTGTTTGATTAAAAAGGGAGATAGTAGGTGTAATGCAATTTGTGTGTGCTATTTTAAGCAAGATAAAGGTATTGGTCACATTACCTCTGCTTGGAAACCAAATCCCATTTGAGCAAATGCACAGGAGAGCTCTTTTTCCCATCAGAGCTGTGTTTGGTGGGAAGAGGAAGAACAGAGACAATTACCTTTGGGATTTATTAAAATGCTTCTGCTGCCTGTGATCAAACTGAAGGGGGATGCAGGGCGTGCTGTATTTTCTGGCTTGGGATTTTAACAGCTCTGTTTCACATTCTGTTGCACATACCAGGTGTACTCAGAGCTTGATGAAGAGCTGTGTACATTGCTTTTGTACACAGGGCACTGCTTGTCTGTCACCAAGTTTGGGGACTCAGGCTGCAGCTAGAAACTTGTTCCACCTCCAGAAATTCCAGATGCCAGTTTGGGGAACCACTCAGCCAATTCTGAGAGTTGGATTATTGCAAAAATCTGCAGATTTCCCCACTGTGCTCCACTTGGATGCTGTTCAGTCCCTGTGACAGCGCTGCTCGCTGTGTTGGAGGCTGGAACACATCTCCCAGGATAGGGTGTCATGTCCAACAGTAGCTGACTCTGTGTCAGACAAGTGTGTGTCTGTTAATGTAACCTTGGTGTAGCTGCAGCTCCAGGTGAGCTCCCTGCACAAGGCTGATGGAGCAGAGTCCAATTGCTTCCACTTCCAGTGTGTGCATTTTGCCTCATTTATCCCAAATCATTTGGTAGTTCCTAAGACCATGGTTTTGGTGGGAAATCAGCAGAATAAGTGGTTGGGTGGCTGTAGCCAACTTTCTGTTGAAATGTTTCCAGTCTGACTCTGCCTCCCTTTCCTCCCCACCCCCAGGTTTCTGCTCTCTGGCAATCTCCATGGTGGCTCTGTGGTGGCAAGCTACCCCTACGATGACTCTCCCACGCACAGGCCCACAGGAGTCTACAGCAAATCAGCTGATGATGAGGTCTTCAAATATTTGGCAAAAGCTTATGCATCACACCACCCCATCATGAGAACTGGCCAGCCCAACTGCCCTGGAGAGGAGGGAGAGACCTTCCCAGATGGCATCACAAATGGTGCTCAGTGGTACGACGTAGAAGGTAAGCTGTGCTCACCTAAGAACTCACATCCCAACCAGTGGTGATTATCACAGAGGAAAGGCCCGTGGGTTAAGTGGTATTTTTAGCTTTGAATGTGTTCTAGTAGCTTGATATGAAGAGAGATGGCATCATGGGAATACCAGCTGATGAGTAACAGCTTGGGAGGTGTTTGTAGGGAAGAGATCACAGCAAGCTGGAGGATTCTTCCTGACCCTGTTAGGTGGTGGAGAGTTGTCCTGCACGTGGGAGGCTTCATGTGCCAAATGAACTCTCATTGGGTCTCTTGATGGCTGCTAAATTTTGATACAGAAAAGAGGATATGATTGCCAGTTTTCTGTGAGATCTTTTAACCTCTGAATTTGTAATTTTGTGATTATAGAATAGCCTGCTGTAAAACTCTGTAAAATTTAGATATGTGGTCTAAGCGAACCAAGGTGTTCTTGCTGGGAGTGAGGTCAGCAGGAACTTCTGTGGTGAGAACACAACAAAAAAGTTGCAGAAATTATCTCAATAAGTTGTTTTGCATTGCTGTACCCAGACTGCTGTGCTTTCCCTCGTGCTGTGGCTGAAGGATGATGGCAGAAGTGCTGAGCAAGCAGTGACAGCCAAGGTTGTTTATCCTTCAGAGCTTACAGCTTAATGATTTCTAGTAAGACAGTGTCTTTCTGAAACATGGGCTTTGGAGCAGAGTCCTGTGTTAATCCTGCATCCAGCTTGCTTGGGAAGGTGGGAGTGGGATCCATTATTGAGCCTGAACAGATTACCTCTGCTGGATGAGGAAGGCTTGATTTTTAGCAGAGGCTGAATCATTCCCCAGGATTTCACTGGGCAAGTAAGGTGCTGTGTTCAAATAAGATGGGGTTTGATCTCTTTCTCTACCAGCTGTCTCCTTCCCTCTACCCTGCTGAGCACACCAGCCCTGGTGTTTGCTGGCTCAAGGTTCATTCTGCTGCTGTGAGAAGTCCAGCAGGAGGAAAGTTTGTGTAATCTGGTGACTTGGCTTATGAGGGAACAGGATATCCTGGATGATCTGTGCTGCTTTGTATCGGCAAACACTTCAGTTGGGAGGTTTCTTAACTGCAGCTCTGAGGTTTTCTGTCCATGTAATGAAGTGGGATGGGTGTACTCTGAAGGGAAGGTTACTCCAGGGCTTTGGGCCTGTGTTCCCCTGACCCCTGAGAGCAGCATTTTTCTCCACAGGGTCGGCTTTTTCATCCTCCTGCTTGGCTGTGAGGCAGCTGGTTGGTGGCTGTGGCACTGATGTGTGAACCTTTCAGGCTGCCTTTGCCAGCAGGGCAAAGAAATGGCACCGTTTTCCTTTCACAGGAAATAAAAGGTGTGAACTGCAGACCAGATTGCTCTGTTCTGCAATTGCTGTGGTTTATATCATATGCAATAGCCTCCAGCACCCAGTCTGCAGAAATAAACCCTTTCTCTGTGACAAGCCACAGTCTCGGGCTCAGCACTGATGGCTGTAGGCGACTCATGGGCAGAGATTACTGGGAGGATGCACTGATGTGGACTCTTAGAGTGGAACATTGCTGAGAGTGACAGCAGCCCTTGGAGCAGCTCCCCCAGAGCCAAGGAATTCATGTAAAATGTAACCCGGGGAGAGCAGGGGTGAACTGACCAATACCACACAAGTAATTTGATGTTGTGTCAATTTACCCCTTCGGGGTTGTAGGTTTTAATGTTTATTTTTAGTAAGGGATGAAGAGCAGGCAGGGGGGAGTCAGTTGTAAGTGGTGTGACAGAAGCAGCAAAACCATCACAGTGGCTGTTTTGAGTCATCCAAGCTGCTCAGCTCTGTGCCAAGGACTGCAGAGGCTCATGCTTGGATCAGGAGGCCTTTCCCAATGAGTGCAGAATTGAAATGTGTGGTGAAATGAGGCTGGAGAAGTCCCAGTCCCTGAGCTGAGCTCTAGAGGTAGATAACCAGAGCTCACGGTTCTGTGAGCAGTGTGGGGCACACGCTCGTGGCCTCCAGATCAGGTTGTGCCAGGAGAGGCTCCTGCAAGCTCCAAGTGAACTAAAGCCAGGAAAAACAAAGAAATGAGAACATAGCGTTTCAACAGGTGGAAATTTTCCTGCCACATTTTATCATGTGAAATCAAACATGCTAGAGAGCAAACTGCCACGGGATTCATTGTCCCACAGTTACCAGTTCAATTTTATGCTGGTGCCAGACTCCATTAACTTCCATTTGAGTTTGCAAACAGCCTGTTACATGTGTTAAATTGAGGTGGCAAGTACAAACCATGAGAGTAATTGCTAAGGTCAAGTGTGCACAGAGAAAGATGGATCTCTGCCAGACAGCTGAATTTGGCTCCTGCATTCCAGCTGCTGTAGATAAGCATGTTGGTGACTGGGATGCTTTTTAGAGGCTATCTCTGGTGTCCATGCTCTTTCTCTTCCTTTTTAACCTTTGAGGGGTTCAACTACCGAGTGTCTGGCTCAGATCAAGTGAATACATGCAAGGTTGGGCTGGGGTATGGAAAGCAGTTGAGAAACTGCTCTAGTCTTATCTGCGGGCAGGATGTGCTCTGCCTTTGTGTTGTTAAGACATCCAGATCAGAAACTAAATTCAGCATGAGCATATTTTGTGGGCAGCCTTGGAAGGTTTTTTCTTATGTAAAGTCCCTTCCTGAAAGTTATTTTCTTGCTAGTTTGACTCTGTGATGTCCAGGCATTGAGATGTTTCTGGTGTCTACCAGAAGGCACTTCTCAGGTCAAAAGTGGGTTTAGGTTACCTGTGTGCTTACTGGGTTGTTTTGACTGTGGTTGCCCGCCAGCTTTTAGTGGCATCCAGCTCAGAGCAGTTCAAATGAGTGCTGAGAGCAGCGTGGCATCACTGTGGTGGCCTCTGTTTCCTGGGCATGGCAGAAGGCACTTGCACAGAGTGAGTTCTCACAGAAGCTCTCAGCCATGTCTTTCTGGGGATGTGCACAGTTGGCTGCATTTATGTGTTTGTATTTTCATAAAAGTCTTGCTGTAATTATTTTTCTTCTTGAGAAAAGTATTGGCTTGATAGTTTGAATGTCTGACAGCTCTTTTCACATCTGTCATGAGCTGCTGGGCAGTGCTGTGCTGGTGGAGTTCTTGGGAGGACTCTGCCCTTCCTGAGAAAAGGCTGCTGGGCTGGGCTGCTCTGGGTCATGCAGCTGCTGCAGTTGGAGGCCCAAACCTCACCTCCTCTGAGTTTTAATGGTTGCAGACTAATGGACCAGAACATACCTCTGCCTGCTTGGTGCTGCTGGTGGTGCTCACTCGATCTCATGCTATGAGACAATCAGTTCTGAGCAGAGTCAGCAACTTGTGCCATGTACTGAATCATGTCTCCAGCTTGCTTGGTGCCATCTGCTCTCTCTGCAGAACAGACACGATGGATTTTCTGCTTTAACTTAGCTGCAGGTTCCTTATCTGCTGATGTCTGCTCCAGTGAGAGCTGGAATTAGTTTTCAGCATAGTGCAGTTTGAAAATAGAGCGAGTCCTTCTTGGCTGGCCTAGCAGACTTCTCCTGGCATGTGGAGTATTTATGGTATCTGGATCCTCAGACTTGACTCTAGAGAGCTGCATTCTCCTGGTTTGAGCTTGGCAGGGAGCAGAGGCCCCCCTGTCAGCATGAGCTCTGCAGTGTTTGTGCTGCAGAAGGTCTGGGATCCCTGCCTGAAGTGCAGTCCTGATGCTCAGGGAGTGGGTCAGAGCAGGAGAGAGGTTTATTCTGAGCATTTTTGTGACCTGCTGCCATCCAGGGGCTGACTTGCTGTGCCAGTAAGCTGCTCATTTTCCCTGTGCTTTCCTCACTGATAAAATAGGTTTGGTGCTGAAACTTTTTGCAGCGTGGGCTGACACCCTGTGATTAAAATGCTGAAGTAAATCCAACAGATTATCCCACATATTACCCAAAGAGAGTAGAAGCCCTGTAGTCTGGCAGTTTTCTACCTCAGGTGTGTATTTTCTGCTCTGCTCCATGAATGTAGTGCCCTGCTAATGGCAGGCTGAATACAGGTCTCTCTTCACCCTTCTGGGTCCCTGCATAGCCAGGGGAGACTGTGCAGATGGTATGTGGGAAAATACGTAATTCCATGTGCTGTAAAAATAACTGTCCTGTTCTGCAACAGAGCCATGTGAAGGCCAAATATGTGCAGTGGATACAATCCAAATAATCAAGTATGCAGTGGACTACTTTCTCCAAGAGACAGTTTCACCAGAATTGATGTAGCAAGCTCTAATTTAGTCTGTTGCTGCTCTATTATGGGTGAGCATCTGTCCTAAATTTGCTTGAATGGCAGATGAAGCACTAAATATGTTTCATAATGGCTCTGGTTTACGTATGGATGTTTTCAAATGCATTAACGTCCTGCTAGGAGCAGATGGTTATGGGCTGGCAAATCGTTTCACTCGACGTGGTGTTTACTGGTGAGAGAGCAGCCTGCTGTGCATGGCTGTTCTGAGGGTGGTAACAGGAGCTGAATGAGGCTGAGAGTGGAATTGGACTCACAGCCCTTGTTTCTCTAACCCCTCGAACTGAGTTTGACAGCTTTCTAACTCTCAAACACTTTCTGGTCCCCCATGCTGGACAGGAAAGTCTCTTTCCTGTTTTGATGTCAGCCCGTGCACAAGCTGCAGTGCTCTCCTTCTGGCTGCAAGTGACATGTGATTTGTTACAATGAAAGCTCCCTGTTCCCTTAGCAGCACACTCCCAGGAGAACTGAGAGGAACTGGGACATCTTTGTTGTGATACCATCCCACACATCTTCCCAGGGGCCTGTTCTAAATCCTGCTTTATGCTGTCAGTCCATCCCTGCTTTACCCAACTGCAGTGGGGCTGTTGAGTTCAGAGCAGTGGTCCCAGACCTTTTGTGTTTCACAGACGTGGTGGTTTTGGAATGTCCTTTTTACTCTTGACTGCTCCCAGTAATGTTTAGAGGGCTGAACATTCGCAGTCTTTGTCAGCATGCTCAAGTCTGGGCTCCAGATCATGAGTGTTGATACCTGCAGTCCTCAGGTCCTGATGGAAGGATTCAGTCCTGTTTGAGGAACAGGTTTGCTTGCTGAGGGTTGGATGTAAACTTCAGCAAATGGGGTCAGGACATTTACTGGGACAAGGTGACCTTTTTTGTAGCAGTGTCTGTGGTTTCTCTGAAGGGCAAGAACAGTAAGATGAGCTTAATACTGGGAAACAGCTCTGTGCACTCCTGTTTCCTCATGCTCACTGAGGTTTGGCTGTTTTAGCACTAAGCTAGCAAACTGTCTCCTGGTGTTTCAACATCCTTAAATTGATTGGAAGCGTGGGAGGAGGTTGATGACTTGGTCAAGAACAAATTTCTCAGACTTTCTTCAGGTGAACCTTTCTCAGGTACAGACGTTTGGATAAGGAATTCTAAGAAAAGAGAGCTAAGGAAGTAGAAAAGGGGAAGCATTGCTCTCATCCTGTCTAGAGTTTTGCTAAGAGGCTTTTGGGGCAATAGTTGTGTGTTCCTTGCAACTGATTTCAGTGTGCAGATTTGAGCTGCCACTTCCCAAGTTGAAAGTCTGGTGTGTTCTTTCGTATCAGAGGCCTCAAGCTCATTTTGAGTGAAGTAACTTCGCTTGCAGGCAGACTTCACAAATCTGAAAGAAGCTTAGAGTGCTCAGGGAAGGACTTGGCAGCTGGAATGTTCAAAGTCTGGTGTGCCTGCCCTGGCACACTGGGTTTGTCATGTCTGGAAATGTAAGATGAACCTGTATGAATTTCCAAGAACTGTGCTGACAAGTTCAGCTGACGAGGCCAAAGGGACTGTCACTTTGAGCTAGCTGTGGCTGATTTGAATGGCCCAGTGTTCCAGTTATGGCATAGGCTGTCATCATAATGTGACCTGACTTTTCACCTTAGGCTGCTCGCTCTGGAGCAGCATCCTGGGGAGATCCTGAAGGACAATGAGAAATAGCATCCTGTGGTGGGATGTGTGTGCATTGCTCCTGGGACATGTCTCTGCCTCCTTTTTCTCAGGTGGGATGCAGGATTACAACTACGTGTGGGCCAACTGCTTTGAGATCACATTGGAGCTGTCCTGCTGCAAATACCCACCGACTTCTGAGCTTCCAAAGGAGTGGGAGAACAACCGGGAATCTCTCCTGGCTTTCATTGAGAAGGTAGTGAGGGCTGTGGGGGTGTGGGGGTGGCAGCTGTGAAACCTGTGTGTCCATGGTGGGCTGGGAGCACCGTGTTCAGGTGCCCTCATGGCTTTGTTTGCTTGTGAGGTAACACAGCTGCTGCCTTAGGACACAGCTCCCCTGGTGTGCCCTGTCTTTAGCCAGACCCTTGTAATGTTTTCCTCAGGTCCACATTGGTGTGAAGGGCTTTGTGAGGGATGCAATCACTGGAGTTGGCCTGGACAGTGCGACTGTTGCTGTTGCCGGTATTGCTCATAACATCACCACGGGCAAGTTTGGTGATTTCCACCGGCTGCTGGTGCCTGGGACCTACAACGTGACTGCTTTTGTGATGGGGTAATGTCTCTGTGGCAGCCTGTGCCCACGCTGCTAACTGCTCCTGTTCCTTCTCTTGAATCCTCCCCCAAAACACCTTGTGTATTTAAGGGGCTTGGCTGGAAGCTGCAGCAGTAAATGGTTCCAGCTCAGAGCTGCAGCTGTGTTTGCTCCTGCAGTGGGGTGCTGTTGAATGCACAGAATTCCTGTCAAGTTTTGTTTGACTGTTTGTATCAAACTGCATCTTACTTTTGTGCAAAAGGAGGAAGTGGAGTAGGGTCACCCCAGTAAGAGTTTGTGTTGTCCCAAGCCTGGGCGTGAATGTGTAACTTGCCCTTAGCTAGTTCTGTGATACAACTGGGGCTTCTTCCCTGCTGAGCCTGCAAAAACGTGCAGGAACAGCAGTGGAGCTGGATTTGGTGGCAGTGGGATGAGTCCCATCAGCTTGGTCCCTGTGAATCTCTCACAGTCATTAACATCCCAGTGCATTCAGGCTGGGGGGAGTAGGCTGGATTGATGGAGGGACTGCAGAGAATTGTGGCCTCTGTTCTGCAGAGCCTTCTTGCTGAAGCCAGTTGTTTTTTTCCACAGTTACACCCCAGTGACCAAAGAGAACATCGAGGTGAAGGAGGGAGATGCAACAGAAGTGAACTTCTCCTTGCAGCCAACTGTAATGCCTCCAGCTCCTAATGCCACCCAGCTCACAGCAGTGTCTGCTCCTGTCACTAGCATCACCCCCACCTCTGTGCAGGCAGAAGCCCCAAATCCAACCTCTGTCCATCAACCCATCCAGCCCATGGACTTTCGCCACCACCACTTCTCGGACATGGAGATCTTCCTGCGGCGCTACGCCAACGAGTATCCCAACATCACCCGCCTCTACTCCGTGGGCAAGTCCGTGGAGCTGCGGGAGCTCTACGTCATGGAGATCTCAGACAACCCTGGTGTCCACGAAGCAGGTGATGGGGGAAATCCTTTTTAGGGAGGAATAAATGCAAGTGACAGATCCTTTACACTGGGAGAGCAGGTAGAGGAAAAAGGAGTGTAGAACTGGCATCTTTCTTGAGCTGCTCCTTGTAATATTCTTTATCGAAAGTGCAAGTGCAATGGGTGGCACTGTGTTAAAGAGCATTGCTGCGGACATCTGTGCTGATCATGGTGCTATGGGGAAGAAGGAGCAAGAGGCTTCCTTGAGACATTGTTCTTTTTGAAGTTGTGGGAGCAGAAGTGTGAGTTTTAGGTAAATGTCCTCCAGCAAAGCCTGCAAGAGCAATGCTTAGGGTGGTGAGATGTCTCCAAGCTGTAACATAGTGGTTATAATTGCCTCTGTGGTGTGACCATGTGTCTGCAGGTGAGCCAGAGTTCAAGTACATTGGCAACATGCACGGGAATGAAGTTGTGGGGCGAGAGCTTCTCCTGAACCTCATCGAGTACCTCTGCAAGAACTTTGGCACAGATCCTGAAGTGACTGACTTGGTCCAGAGCACACGGATCCACATCATGCCATCTATGAACCCTGATGGCTATGAGAAGTCCCAGGAAGGTATTACAGTCTGTGCTGAAATAACCTGTGGGGTTTCTAGCTCTCAGAACAAGCCTTTGGGTTTATGGAATCCCTGGGAAATCTGGAAATCCAGAGCCAGGAGTGCTCTCCACACAGGGAGGCTGGGAAAGGGACTTGGTGTGTGCTGTGGGATGAGTGGGTGGACCCTGATTGATGGATGCTGCAAGCTGTTGGGGATAGCTCCAGCAGTGCTATGAGCTGCCACTGTTTGGGTTCCCTTATGGTTTGTGGCTAATCCAGGGCTTGTTAAAAAAAAAAAAGATATTTCTGTGACACAGCTTTTGCTGTGCTTTGGTCCATTCTCAGTAAATGCAGTGTCGGAGCCAGGCTGTCTGCAGAACACTTGTCCAAGGAAAACATAGACTTTTATCATGAGGTTGAGACTGGCAAAAACATCCTTCAGCGAAGTGTTAGAACTACATGGCTCTTGCAGATTGGCAGAACCGAGACTGTCCAGAATCACTTTCTGGAAGCAGAGCTCTGCTTGAGTTTAACAAAGAACTTGTCTGGCTGGTTTGAGAAGGTGAGCTCTGAGGTTTCTGTGGTCGCGACATCCGGCTGCAGAGATTGTTCATGGTTCAGTGCCTTTCTGCTGGTCTGACTGCCCTGAGAGCCTGAGCAAACACCCACTGAAAGGCCCCCAGCACTGCTGCACAGAGCAGGCCACTCTCTGAGGAGGGCCTGGGTGCCCCTTTTGGGTACAGGGAGCCAGCACTGCTGTGCTCTGCTCTCTTCACTAATTGATACTTGTAAACTCTGTAATAAGAAGCTGAAGCCTCTTCACAGGGCATGAGCTTGAACTTGTGTTTGATTTTCAGGAGACAAAGGAGGTACTGTTGGCAGAAACAACAGCAACAACTATGACCTGAACAGGAACTTTCCAGATCAGTTTGTCCACGTGACAGACCCCCTCCAGCCAGAAACTCGTGCTGTCATGGGCTGGCTAAAGTCTTACCCATTTGTGCTCTCAGCAAACCTGCATGGAGGTACCATATCCAAACCAAGCTCCTTCCTCTGCTGGGCTTTGTGGGATGGGAATTTGCAGGGATGTCTCCACAGTGTTCTAGGTGTGCACTGAGGAGCTCTCGTGCTGCAAGATGGAGCAGAAACTGGAAACAGAGGGTGAAAACCCTGTCCTCAAACATGTTTGTAGGGAGTTGAGGCAGCTGCTGGGAAGATCCAAACCACTTCTCTGAAGGGAGCATGTGGGAGATGAGGATGGACTCTCTTGTCAGCAATTGCTCAGCAGATGGTCTGGGAATGGGATACAGAGCTGTGGCTGTTAAAGGCTTCACAGCGTTTATAACGTGAATGCAATCCTGAGGGTTCCCTGCCTTGAATCACATGGCGGAACTACGAAATTTGCAGTAATTTAATTACGCTTTTGGAGTGATCTAAATTAAGTCTGTGTATTACAGCTTACTCCCTAGACAGCTTTGTCTGCTGGCTTGTAGCTGTGGTAACTTGCAGGTGGATGCTTTGTTGCCAGCGTGTTTGGTTTGTAGTGCAGAAGTATCATGTGTGGGTGTGAGGGGGCTGGCAGGTCTCCAGCTGTAGTGTTGTCTGGGGTTTCATGGTGCTATTAGTACAGCTTCCTTGGGAAAACCTTCAGCAACAAACTCCAGAAGGCTGAAAAACTGTATCATTTGGGTCAAAAGCACCATGCAGGTTCTAGGAAATTCCTCCCCTTACTTCCACTTCTCTGTGAAAGCAATTATTACGTGGTTTTGCTCAGCCCTTCTTCATATAAGAGCCAAAGCTTTGATGTTGTCGTGGCTTTGGTTCTCCTTCCCAATGAGGTGTGGCGTTATCTCTTCCTGTGCTTCTGTCTCTTTTATCCACTGAGCTTAATGCTTTGTTTAATGCCAAGTCTTGAGAAACAGAAGACTTGGCACTTGCTGGGGAAAAATTGCCCCTATTATGCTGGGAAAGCACACAAGTATGAGCCAAAGCTTGTTTTGCCTGCAGGTTCTCTGGTGGTTAATTACCCCTTCGATGACGATGAGCAAGGAATAGCCATATACAGTAAATCTCCAGATGATGCTGTGTTCCAGAAGCTGGCACTTGCCTACTCCAAGGTAAAGCTCTAACAGGAAAATGGGCACATCCTGCTGGGTTAACTCCTGGGAAACTCCTCTTCAGCTTCCAGGGAGCCTCCTGAGCAGCTGGTAGAGGTGGGTGGAGGCACTGTGGGTGAGCCCCTGGTGTTGCAGGCACAGCAGAAAGGTCCTACTGGAGGCTCTTATTCCATGAGGGATGCTCAGCACTCTGTCTGCAGGCAGTGAGGGAGGAGAGCTCTGTGCAGGCACTTTTAAGGCTGGTGGAAAATGCTGTTCACTCGCTGGGAGGAGAGCAAGGATATCTCTGGGCTGGGATTGGGTGTGGATGCAGCAATACAGACACACATCTGTGTTTGGTAACCCTGAGTGTGTGACTAAGGGTAGAACAAGAGTGCCTGTGGCTGGGGAGTGCAGACTCACCTTCACATGTTGCATCTTGTTTTTTAGGAAAATGCAAAGATGTATCAGGGAAGCCCTTGTAAGGATATGTACCCCACTGAGTACTTCCCTCATGGCATCACTAACGGGGCTCAGTGGTACAATGTTCCAGGTAAAGTATACCTTAAATCTCCTGCACTGATTGTCTTCAAGTTAATGCATGTGCAGCTTAAATAATTTAGTCTGATCAGTCTGGAATTCTGCATTGGTCAGCTCAGATTAATGTGACTCAGGTTTCTTTTATAACCTCTTAAATAATGTACCCAGATAAAGTTATTCCTAGGGGAAGGAATTTATAGTGTAGCTTCTCTGGCTATTAGCAAGACGGTTTCATAAAATTTTACAGCACTTTATTAGCATGAAAGGTATTTACAAGAAGGAAGGTTATTTGTCTGCTCTTTTGGCATCCCTTTGAAGCTTGAGTCCTGCCCTGTGTAAAAGCCTTCTCCCTTCAAGATTGTACTTCATTTTTCTCTACTATCTGATTTTTTTTTTTTTTTTTTTTTTTTTTTGAGCTGTGGTACTTCAGAAGTCAAAACTTCTTTTACATTCTTGTTGTAGGTGGAATGCAAGACTGGAATTACTTACATACAAACTGCTTTGAAGTGACCATTGAGCTGGGCTGTGTGAAATACCCAAGAGCTGAGGAGCTGCCCAAGTACTGGGCACAGAACCGACAGTCACTGCTGCAGTTCATGAAACAGGTGAGATGCTTTGACCTCAGGGAGTTGTGTCAGCTGCCTCTGGGGTTTGCTTTAGACAAGCCAGAATGAACAGGGTGATCAGCAAATGTTGCTTCCTGGCCAGACTGGGTACCTGCTCTGCAGAAATCACCACCATCAGAACCTGTCTCAACTACTCTCTCTTCTTAACATAGCAAAAATCTGTATGGAAATAGCATCCAGAGGATTCAGGTGGGGGCTTTTTATGTACCACTACCTTGGGTTTCCCTAGGAATGTGTCTTATATTCTGTTCCTATCAGAGCAGGGCTGGTGCTGCACACCTGGGGTGTGCAAACAAAGGTGTGGAGCAGCGAGCTCTGTGCTGACACACTGAGCCAAACAATTGCTCATTGTACTCATCAGGTGATCTTTGTCCACGCCAGCTGCTGGCCAGTCTAACCTGAACCCTTTTGGGACATCTTGCTCCTCTGGGAATGCTGAAAATGTGAGGGCTGGCACTCAGCAGAGCTCCTTTGTGCAGGTTCACACAGGTGTCTGGGGCTTTGTGCTGGATGCTGTGGACAGGAGGGGCATCCTCAATGCCACCATCAGCGTGGCTGACATCAACCACCCGGTGACCACCTACAAGGATGGAGACTTCTGGCGCCTCCTGGTCCCAGGGACGTACAAAATCACAGCGTCTGCCCGAGGGTGAGCAAGCCCCAGCACGAGGAGCAAACAGCTGCATGGCTGACTTCCCACTCAGGAATATTCCATCACCTCTGCCTGCCTACAGCACACGTAGGCATGGGCGTTTCTCTTGCCCTCTGGCCTGTGTGGAGATAGCAGCGTGAGGCTGCTGTGATGTCAGACTGCTCACCTGGCACTGGTGTACAATCCCAGTTGTCCCTTGTTAGGAGTGGATAACTTGGTGTCTTTAGAGGAAACTCTTTTCCAGACAGCTGCCTATAGAAGTTACTTCATCACTTCAATGCTGCCAAAATTCTGTGTTAAAGCAGCCTGACTTGTTGTCTTGCCAGTCTGCCACGTAACCCTGTAACACCTGAGCCAAGAGCAGCTCAATGCCATGTTGGGCCCTGAGCTGTTCCCTGTCCTTCTGCCATTCCCATGTCCCTTTGAACTGTTCTAGCTTCTCATTCCTATGCTTCTCACAGTGGGCAGGGAAGCAGTAGCAGTCCTATGTGTGTGTGTAGTCTGGAATAAGGGTGGCTTCTTGTGCAAGATTCCAAATGCCTGATGTTTTGTTGTACCTTCTTTTCCCTGGGCAGGTATGATCCAGTCACTAAGATGGTGGAAATTGGCAGCACAGGTGGAGTGCAGGTCAACTTCACTCTTTCACGGACAGATGGCAAAGTGGAGGAGGGGAAGGTGCTGGTCTTAAACACCCCAGACACCAGCAACCCCAACGAGAAGGAGTTTGAGACCCTGATCAAAGATCTGTCTGCTGAGAATGGTCTGGAGCGGCTCCTGCTCACCTCCTCCAGGGATGTGGCTCCGTACCGATACCGACCCTACAAGGACCTCTCCGAGTTCCTCCGAGGCCTCTACCTGAACTACCCTCACATCACAAATCTCACCAGGTGAAAACAAAGCAGCAGCCTCTGGGCTAGGGATGCTGTGTAGTTGTTAGCCATGAACACAGTGCAGAGATGGGGAGCTCCCTGAAATCAAGTGAAATCCCTATGTGTAAGGACATGGTGGAACAGCAGTGGCTGCAGGGCCTCATGGGTGCATCCATGTGCTTTTTCCTTAGCTCCCCAGGAGTGCCTGGGACTGGCAGTATTCCCAGCACTGATATCCCAGACTTCTGCCGATATCTCTGCTCTGTACTATTTTGTCTGTTCTTCCAAATCCTTTCTGACATCCACCCTGCTGAAGAGTCCAGGCAAAAATGATCCGATTTGACTTACAAATCTCAGATGGCCTTTTTTCATTGTCTGCCTCCAGATTTTATTTCAGCAGTGCAAGACACTTTTGTGTGATCTTGCCCCGGGCCAAGGTCTCTGCCCTCCTGCAGAAGACCAGCTGCTGCCATCCTCTGCTTTCCTTTGTGACCTGTAGCGCTTACCCTCTGTCAGCTTTAGAAAGCACAAATCCCTTTGTCCCAGGGCCTCATTTGCTTGTTGTAACCAGGCACAATGTGCTCATGTGCTGTCCCTGCTGGTGCCAAGGCTGCTCTGCTGATCTGTAGCCTCTATTGTCCCTGCAGTTGCATCAGCCCTGAGCCTGTTCCCTGCTTTCCCTGCATTCAGTTTGCCAACTTAATGGCATGGCTGTAACAACAGCTCCTGCATTACTGGAAACAGGCCTCTTTTGTCCTGCTTTATAAATTAGTTTGATGTCCAGATGTATCCTGCTCTGGAGGAAAAATAGGAACAAAACAAAAACCATCACTGACAGCAGAGAGGATCCAGCAGTTCCACGTTTATCGTGATTTCCAGGCTGTATGGCGTGTTGGGTCCTGTGCATCTGGACCTGGATGCACTCTTAGCCGGATGCTAGTGTTCAAATTGATGTTCAGAGTGAATTCTGTTCAGTGCTGCTGAGAATCTGCCCTCAAGGTGTTGGCTGTGTTAGCTTTGCAGCCTTCCGGTAGAGGCTGGCAGCAGTTCCTTTCCACACCAGGATTTCTCCATGAGCTCAGGTTAGAGTTGCAGCTCTGTTCCTGAGCTGACACTCCCATTTCCCCTCTCTTGGCAGTTTGGGTCAGAGTGTTGAGTTCCGCCAGATCTGGTCCCTTGAAATCTCCAACAAGCCCAACGAGTCTGAGCCTGAGGAGCCCAAGATCCGCTTTGTTGCTGGTATTCATGGAAATGCTCCCGTTGGGACAGAGCTGCTCCTGACTCTGGCAGAATTTCTTTGCATGAACTACAAGAAGAACGCTGCTGTTACAAAGGTGAGAGGCCGATCAAAAGACCTCCTTAGAGCCTTCCAGCTGTATCCTGAGATGACTGGGAGAGATTCCTTTTGCCAAAACTGGCTCGGGGCTTGCGGTGATTCCATGTGCGATCCATGGGCTGAGTGGGAGCCTCAAACTGCAGCTCCTAGGTGAAGATCCAGGGAAATGAGCCCCACTAATTGCACTTTGTGTTGTTTCTCCTCTTGCTCAGCTGATTGACCGGACACGGATTGTGATTGTGCCTTCCCTGAACCCTGACGGACGCGAGATCGCGCAGGAGAGAGGCTGCACCTCCACGATAGGGCAGACCAATGCTCATGGCAGAGATCTGGACACAGATTTCACAAGTAAAGCAGCTGTAAACAAGTAATTTTAGTTACAAATGGTTGAGTGGAGTCACTTGGTTACAGGGTCTGCCTGTAAGGCAGTGCTTCAGGCAGTACAGGTGCTGGGAAGCTTCCAAAGCTCAGATCCCCATTACAGACAGCAATTTGCAGTCTCCTGTGTGCAAGAAACAAAGCAGAGTTATTTAGGAATGGGAGAGGTCAGATAATACCTGATGTATTTTTACTCTTAATGGATTTCTTTCATCTCTGGAAAAATGCCCTCTGTTCATGCTCCCCAGAAACAGTCTCCTTTTTTCATGCTTTTCTGGTTTCCATGTAACTGTATCCATAGCACTGTATCAGCCCACCCTTCCTGAGGAGGAAGTGTTCTCTGTCCAAGTTTGGCTGGGATCATCCCAACTCCTTCCTTAAGAAAATGTCAATTCTGTGATATTGTTAGGAGCAAGCATGTGTGAAATACCCTCTTCAACAGAAAATAGCTTGGGGAAATTGTGATGTTGAGCATTTGTTTAGCTTTGAAGATGAATCCCCCCCATGGATAGTGTGTACTGGGTGTTTTACTTCATCAGTCAGGTCTGTCTGCTGAGATCTAACAGATGCCTTTTCATACATGCAGCAGACCTAATTTCAGACATAAAGGATGTAATTCTGGCCTCTCAAACAGCAGAAGAAACTGTTCTCAGTTCCCTTTTCTATTTGTTGTTCTGATTTACAGGCAATTACACCAGGTACTCAGCAGCACGAGAGCCTGAGACCAAAGCCATCATGGAGAACTTGATACTGAAGCAGGATTTCAGCCTTTCTGTTGCTCTGGATGGAGGATCTCTGCTTGTCACTTACCCCTATGACAAGCCAACACAGTCAGGTGTGACCAACTGCCTGGTTCCCCTCGGGCTGTCTCTGCAGAGGTTCATGTGACCATGTGCTGTAAGAGCTTTTTGTGCTCGTGGTGTTCTGTAGCCTCCTTTGTGTTCAGCCCTTTGTATGTGCAGTTGACAGTCTGTAAGTAAAGCTATAAAACCTCCCAGGGTTCAGCTAGCGATCAGAACATTTACAATTTCTATGCCTACAACAGTATTTCAACTTTTCTTCTGCCAGAGCCAGTGTAAAGTCTGCTTTTTATACTGCCCCTCATTGTTAGAGGAAATAGGAATGCTCCTGAAACAATGCGTGTCACTGTTTAGTACAGTATCATGGGGTTAAATTGGGAATCTGCCCCTGCTGGGAAAGAGAGTTTTGTGCTCAAAGTATCACCTTTCTCTTTGCAGTGGAGAACAAAGAAACACTAAAGCATTTGGCATCTCTATATGCAAACAACCACCCAGTGATGCATTTGGGCCAGCCAGGCTGTCCAAATAAGTCAGGTATGTTTGGTTGAATCCTTTAACCCCCATCAGCTCGTGGCAGACTCTGCTGGGGCAGCTCTGCCTGATAACTGTGTTTTTGCTCTCACAGATGAGAATATTCCTGGTGGTGTGATCCGTGGCTCGGAATGGCACAGTCACCTGGGAAGTATGAAGGTACTGCTGCATGGCACAAGGCTTTTCATCTCTCCTAAACAGCCAATCAAAAGCATATTTGCTCTGATGTCTGGGCAAAACTTCCCCACCTCCAGCTGCACTTTGCAAAGCTTTTTTAATACCTCTTTTCCTGTAACTGTGGTTTGGTTTTTTGCAGGATTTCAGTGTGACATTTGGTCATTGTCCTGAGATCACTGTTTATACCGGCTGCTGCTACTTCCCCAGTGCTGGACAGCTTCCTGGCCTGTGGGCTGACCACAGGAAATCTCTCCTTAGCATGCTTGTGGAGGTGAGCTGCAGTGTGTGGGAGGAAATTCTGGCCAGGAGTGAAGTGGTGGGGAAGGGGGAGAGGAAGAGAACAGCATGGAGAGTCTTTGCGGTTTTGTTGGTGCTCTGTAATTACAGATGTTCATAATTTAGACTGTATGAGGAATGGATTGACCAGAGGCAGCAAGTGACCAGGGCACATGTTGACGCAAGAGTTAAATGTCTGTGGTGTGTTGTATGGCAGTGTTGAGCACTGTTATTTATTGTGGGCTCTGTTTTAGGGGGAAAATAGATCCCATTTTAGTTACAAACGCGCCGTAAGTTTGGATCTGAACATGATGTGTTTGAAATGCTTTATTTCAGGTCCATAAGGGACTGCATGGGATTGTCCAAGACAAGAGTGGCAGGGCAATTTCTAAAGCTACCATTGTTCTGAATGAAGGCTTGAGGGTCTACACTAAAGAAGGTGGCTATTTCCACGTGCTCCTGGCTCCAGGTTTTCACAGCATTGATGCAATAGCCAGTGGGTACCAGCAGAAACATGTCAAGGTATGTAATCTCTGAATATCTCCATGTTGGAGATATTTCCCCCATTCCCTGTCAAAAAAAACTTCCCTGTTTTGGGCTCTGCCTGGTTGTGCCTGTGCTCAGCTGCTGATTATGTGCCATCAGGAGCTGTTTTCTGCCTTGACAGAGTCGATGGAGAACAAGTTCCCAGCACAGCAGGGTTGTTTTGGGAGTACCTTTTACTTTCTATGGCACTTTTCTTTGACCAGGGCAGGACCAGGCAGATGAGAAGTGTCTCTCTTGTCTGGATCCCCAAGCTCTGAGATGATCTAATCTCTCATGTCTTTCTGCAGGTCTTTGTACGTGATGATGCACCTAGCTCTGTGTTTATAATATTTGACACAGAAAACAGGATTTTTGGACTGCCAAGGGAGCTGGTTATAACTGTTGCAGGTACAGTGATGCTGTTTATCAAAGCTTTGAGCTTTGCTTTCTGTACCAGTTCATGCTGACAGTGACCTTCCACTGAACTGGGAAAGCAGCCTTAAGCCATCTCCTGCTTTCCCTTCTGATCACATTCTTATCCTTGCAAACTCATCCAACAGCCTTTGATTCTGTGTGATAAGAGGGAGAGAGGAAGCAGAGTGTGTTGCAGGGATTTGAAGGGTCCCAAATTTACTTTGAGGTGTCTGGAATGGGGAGAGCTTATGTGTATAGCTGGGAGCTAGGAGGTAAAAAAAGGAAAAATCTTTTCCAAGGTTTTTTTGGGTGGTTTGTGTAGCACCAGGTAAGCATTACGAGATTATTTTATTTTGTCAAGGTGGCGGCTGCTGGGGAGAGGGAGGGTGTGGGGGAGTTTAGACCCAGTGGTCTGTAGAGGACTTCAGTGATAATCTCCTAAATTGCAAGCACAGAAAATGGTGTCCTGTTCTGGGAGCAGCTCTCCTGTCCTCCATGTCCTCAGAGGAAGGAACAGGGTCCCAGTGAGGTGAAGAAATTGGTTGTGACTGCAGGAGGAAGGAGAGATGCTGGCAAGCCTGGAAGCCTCTGGCATGGGGGAACATGGCAGTAACTTCAGTGTCCTCTCTCTGGCAGGTGCCAGCATGTCTGCCCTGGTGCTCACAGCCTGCATCATCTGGTGTGTCTGCTCCATTAAGTCCAACAGACACAAGGATGGCTTCCACCGCCTCCGGCAGCACCACGACGACTACGAGGACGAAATCCGCATGATGTCCACTGGCTCCAAGAAATCCCTCCTGAGCCACGAATTCCAGGATGAGACAGACACTGAAGAAGAAACACTGTACTCCAGCAAACACTGACACCTCCTGGGCAGGAAGGGAGGTTCCCATGGACCAGACCCGGTGGTGGGGGGCGATCCCTGTGGTTCATTTTTGAAGTGTTAGCTTCAGGATGTGTCCTCCTGAGGGGTGGGTGGCAGCTCCCTGCTTCCCTCTGTTTGCTCTGTTCCTGTGTACAGGCACTCAGTGGGTGTTGGAGGCTGTTCCTGACATAAGGACATGGTTTGTTACATTTTTTGGGTCAAGATCTGGAGGTTCATATGACGTGGTTTGAAAAGGCAGCTTTAACAGGGCGGCCAGCAGAGCTCTTAGCATTTCCCCAGCATCTCAGCACAGGTAGCAGATGGTGGGGAAGTGCCCCAAGACCTGCATGGAGTTGAGATCACAACACTCCAAAAAAGGTTTCTCAACTTGTTTTGATTTCATATTTTCCACTACATGCTTTGGGAAAGCCAGATCCTTCTCTTGACTCCACATTCTGCAGAGCAGCCCTCAGAAAAAGCCCCCCTCCAAAAAACAGCCTTTGATTCTCAGCTGTTTCCTTTGAACTTCTCCCAGCTTGGGTTGCTGTGGCCTGCTGTGATCTGCAGTGGTTGTGGAGCACCTCTAATGTATCACTAGTTTCAGGGAGTGACTTGGCATCCTGAAGGTTGAGGGAGATGACATCGTTTTGACATGAGCTGGAGAAAGTCAGAGCTTCAGTGAACTCTGACAGAGCTCCACTGCCTGCCAGCTCTTCTGTGCTGCTGTTCTGACTTCTGGGGAGCAAAGAAACTTTATCCCCTTCACCCTGGTTGTGTTTTGTTTGTGTAGTAGGCTTGGCTTCCGGGTCTCATGTTCATGTTCCAGTAGCTCAGTGTCTGAAAGAGCAGCTGAAGGTTGTTCTAAGCAAATGGATTCACTACTCTGTAGAAAACCTGATCAGTTTTGCTCAAATCCACTGCTATTCAGGAGGAAACAGTGAAATCTGACCACTGAGCATTATTGGAGCAGCAGGGAGAGGTCATGAGAGTATCCATGGCCCAACTTTGGTGCTAAATTTTGAAGAAAACCTGCACCATTTGCCACTGTCCACCTAGTACCATTTAATCACTGAACTTTAGTGATGGCAGGCAGCCAATTTCCTGCTGGCTTGGCTCTGTTCTGCTCCTGCAGTATCCCTGGAGTGTGGAGCAGGAGCTCCGCCTGTGTGTGTGGCTGCAGCTGTGCTGCAAGGACTGAGGAAGGGCTGAACTGTGCTGTGGGAGAAGGGAAAAGCAGCCAAATTCTGTTGTGTAGCACTTGGCAGGAGGTTGGAAAGAGGAGCTGCAGCACAGATCCCCAGTGACACATGGGATTTGTGGGGAATAGAAGGGATGTCCAGAAGGAAAGGATGGTTGAAATGTTTGATTTCCAAAGCCTTTATGTATCTCTGATGTTCCTGTGCTTTCTGCAGAAGCAGGAGGCTGGGGTTAGAATAGGCACTTACTTTCTTGCTGCTCTTTTTCTTTTTTAATTCTTGCCCCACTGACCTGATTTCTGGGGTGCAGAAGCCTCAGGCCTCGAGTTTGCCCTGAGCTGCTCTGTCCTCCAGAGGCCTGGGGATGTCCATTGGTGAAACCTGCACATGGTGTCTGTTGGGGGGTGTTTGTGCCCAAAAATACAATGGGGTCTGCTCTGCAGGACTCTGACCTGGCCTTTTTGGGGGAACAGCCCCTTTGAAGGCTCTTGGGCCGTGTCACCCGGGGAAGAAGCTGTTCTTCACCTCTACCTGTGGAAATGCCCTTCCAGAGCCATGGCTGTGCTGCCATGGTCATCATCTCAGCTGGTTCTATGCAGGGACAGAGAGAACCCTCAGAAACCAGTGTACCTCCTTCCCTGTTCCACGGGGAATTCTGTTGCAAGAAACACAAGGCGTGGCTGGGAGGTGTGCTGGGAACAGGGAGAAGAGGCTGAGCATTCCCCATGCTCCTGTCCCACATTTGGTGTGAAAGAACTGCTCTGGTTGCCTTGTGCAGGAGCCATGAACATCTCATTGTGCTGAGCAGGGGATGGGGTTTGGTCCCTTTTTGTCCCTTTTCCACGTGTCACGGGCTGCAGGACACCAGCACACAGTAGCATTAACCCTGCCTCATCTCTGAACTGTTCCTCCTTCAACAAGAGACACGTAGGTTTTATTTAAAGTCGAGTTTGCAAGTGGCTCTTAGGGCTCTATTTGGGCTTTGTTTGCTCTGGCAGCAGGTGATGGACAGAGCTGGTCCTGCTTTGTCCCTGTAGCAATAAGTCCTGTTAGGAACCGGCCCTTTCCCTCAGTGCATTTCGGAATTAGCCGGCAGTTGGTTTGTATATTTCAGGTGAGTGGGTTCGAGATGTTTTGCAAACGTGTGAGACTTTTCTACGCAGCAGGACCAAGGTGGGTGCGTGGCTTGCTCCGTGCTCGGAGCTTCGCAAGCACTGGGGCTGCTCCTGGCCACTTTGGGAAGGCAGGAGCGGCTCCCGCTGCCCTCGGTCCGTCCGTCCGTCCATCCGGGCTCCGGGCCGAGGAGCCGACCCGCCCGGGCGCCGTCCCTGTCGCTGTCGCTCCGTGCACTTGTGCCTTCAAATGTACATTTTCAAAGGGACTTGAATCGCCGTTTCCTGGCAGCGGGAGGGGAGGGGGCGGTGCGGGGCTGGGCCTGGCTCTGCCCTCAGCCGCCGCCTGTTTTTTACCTGTATACCGAGATCAATAATCTGTATAAAACTATTTTGATGTCCACGTGCGTTCTCTCGTTCTTCCTTATAACGGCGCGGGGGGCGCTCGGCGGGCGGGACTGCGGAGCGGGAGAGTGGGACGGGGGAGCGGAGTCGGGGTCGGGGGAGGAATACTGGGATTGGGATGGGGCCGGGGAAGCAGGATTGGGATGGAGATTGGGGTCGGGTTTGGGGTTATTGGGGTCGACGCTGGGGAAGCGGGATGGGGATCGGGACTGGAGGCGGCGCTGCCCCGCCCGACCGCTGCGCGGCGCTGCCGTAGGAGGCCCGCCCGTCCCGGCCTGCCCCGCTCCCCGCGGCCGCTCTGCCCCGCCCGGCCCGCGCTGACGTTGGACAACAAAGATGGCGGCGGGGAGCAGCAACTACTGGGAAGGCGAGTGGGGCGGGGGGCGGCGAGCATGGGGCGGCTGCGCCCCGCGGGGCTCCCTCAGGGCCCGGCCCGGGCACGGCGGGGCGGAACCGCCGCCTGGGCGCCTCTGCTCTCTCCCGGCGGCCCGGCGGGAGCGGGCGGTGCCGGCCTGTCAGCCATGAGGCGCCGGTGGCTGCTGAGCCCGCGGCGGGGCGGACCCTCAGGGGCTGGGGGTGAGGGGCTCTGGGTGTCCGGCCGTGCCCTGCGAGCGGCCTGGCGGCTCCCCCACCCGTGAGGGGCTCCCCTCTCCCGTGGGTTTCTCTTCTGGGCGAACGGGAGCCCCGAGGCTCGGGGTGGCTGACTCTCCCCGCCCCGTGCAGATCTCAGGAAGCAGGCGAGGCAGCTGGAGAACGAGCTGGACCTGAAGCTGGTCTCCTTCAGCAAGCTCTGCACCAGCTACAGCAGCACCCGAGACGGAAGGCGCGACAGGTATAGGTACTACTATCCCGTTTCTTTATGTTTTAAGCGCTGTCTGTGCTGCTCGGGGCGGTTTTACCGTTTGCTGGTCCCACCTGTGGCTCTTGTGCTTGAGCTTTTTCCAGCACTTTTTGCTGCTGGTGTTGCTCTTGGTGTGATGTTGGCTTGTGAGGCAGGGAGGGCTGTGGGTGACAAGTCACTGGGGAAAGCTGGATGTAAACTTCATGCTCATTACACTGGCTTATTTCCCGGTTTTTCTGGTACTAGACTAACACGAGGTTTTTAGGGATTTTGATATTAGGGGAATTTAACTTTACACCTCCCAGGTGGGCTGGTGTGTTGTTTGTAATCCCAGTTTTAAGGGAACTGGAGCACTGAGCAGCTGTGCAGGGAGCAAGCACTCTCTTTGAAAGGGGTAGCTGTTTCTTCCTGACTTTCTCCTGAGATACACGGAGTGACAATCACAGGTCCACAGAATGGTTTGGTTGGAAGGGACCTCAAAGATCATCTCATTCCAACCCCAGTGCCATGAACGGGGACAATGTTAATGAGAATAATGAGAGCTGCACATAGGTTTTATATGTGTGTATGTAGACATGGTCTGTGTGTATATACATGGGTAGTTTCTGTTTGCTTTACTCACATTCATAATTGACTGAAGAATTGAAGTGGTAAAACTCTTCAAGTCTTTCTATCTTGTGAGCCAAAGGTGAGCTCTTCCCTGCAGTTCCACAGCAGGAATTATCAGCCTCTCTGTCCATTTGCAACCTTTTCTTTGCTTAGTAACTGTATCAGTTGTGAGTGTTGATACTGTAGGTATGTGTGTTGATATTTTTTCTATTTTATTTAATTTAATAACTGAATCCATTTTGAACTTCTCCCTGAATTTCTTGTTCTGGAAGCCTGAGAACACCTCAGTAAGGATCATGTTACTCTTGAATAGTCCTGGTTTCACTTTTGTTTCTGTCTTTCTCCTGTTACTTGCTATGTAATCTAATTGTCTTAATTATTTTTGCTGTCCTGTGCCAAAATTACTTCTCTCACTCAAATTAAGGCACATAACCAAAGCTATGAGTAGTCTCTGAGGGGTGTTAGTTGCCACAGTTCTGCAGGCTGGTCTGAGATGTGACTTTTTCTTGTGGTTTCAGTTTATCTTAAAAAGCAGATAGAGAAGGTGTGTGAGACTAATTGTGATAAATGGTGTGGTTTGTGTTGCTCTGTAGGACACTGATTGCTTAATAGGTCAGAGGGTTGGCCTAACACTCTGTTATTAAAGTGTAATTATGTTGCTGCAGTAACATGCTAACAGTGCAGTGCTCCCTTCCAGTAAATAAATGAATCAAACTTAAAAGTTGGGGAGAGAAAGTCACTGGTAGCAGACAGGTGTGTGGTGTCAGGCATTTCTTCCAGGGTGAGGTTGTATTTCATGCAGGTGATACTGTGTCATCCGTTCAGATAGGAGTTAAAGGCATGTAGAATAAGAAAATGTAATTTTTCTGAGTTTACTTCATCTCTAGGAAACCTGGGTATAGAGGAGCTTTCCAACCCCTGCCGCTGGTGTTTCCTTATTTCTGGCATTCATGAAATGGTGCAACCTTTCAGTGACTGCTCCTCCTTCCTCCCTTAGCTCTGACACAACTCCTCTATTAAATGGATCAAGCCAGGACAGAATGTTTGAGACCATGGCTGTGGAGATTGAGCAACTTCTGGGAAAGGTAACTCGAGTCACTTTGGGTTTATTTCAGCATTTAGGCAATGCCACAGTCCTGATTTCTGTGATGGAGTGTGGGTGTTAGACAAGGTGTGCATGTCTAGCTGGCTCCTTCAGCTTGTGCACTGTAGTTTTCCTGCAAGAATAAGCCATTTGATGTTTTCTGGGCTGTTTCTCCTTCCTGTAGCTGACTGGGATAAATGACAAGATGGCAGAGTACACCAACAGTGCAGGAGTGCCATCGCTGAATGCAGCACTGATGCACACACTGCAGCGCCACAGGGACATCCTGCAGGTAACACAAGGGCCTCCTCCCTGCCTTTATGTTCTTCCTTTTGTTAAAATTATTATTATTATCCATGCTGATATCACAGCTTGCTGGAGTGTCTTACCAGCAGGTGTAAATGCCACTGATTCCATCTCACTTTCCTTCTCTCCAGGCACCTCCTGAACTCTGAGCTGAAAAAATTGTGCTTTTTGTGATGTATTGGTGACTAGGACTTAGCTAAGAAAGAACAATAAAGGGTGCTGCCTTATGTGGGTGGGTTTTTATAGAAAAAGGGGGAAGTGCTGTAATGAATTACCTTGTCTGTGTGGTTTGTCACGTAGCAATGTGCAAGGGAACATCACACTTCAGAAAATGTAATTGTAAAACCTTCTAAGCTTCTCAAGGGAGATGAAAGAAACGTGATGGGTAAAGCTACTAGTCAGTGCTATAAATTAACCATGTTTCAGACTAGTGATGTTTTCATGGCATAGTAGTGTTAAAATGCATATTTTATTTGGCTGGTCACGTACAGTCTGATTTCTGTTTGGTATCTGTGCAATTAATACACAGTGTAAAAAGCAATAGCATTTGTATGAATGGTTACAGTGGTTTTGGTGCACACCAGCTGCCAGTTAGATTGGGGTTTGAGAAGTAACAGCTGCCTGAAATGGTTTAAAATGTAAAATTGCAACTTTAAAAGTAATCTTCACTGTTCAGAAAAGACTTGTTTTTTAAATCTGGTGTAATAACAAAATAAACCCAAGAATATCTTCACCACCCTAAAGCAGTAGGTTTTATTAGGGCTTCTGATGGGAAATTCCAACACAAGCTAATACATCAGAAAAGTGAGGCTATCTGAAACTGGGAAAAGGAATTACAGTGGATTTCCCTGCACAACTGTAGCTGCAGTCATCAGATTTAGCAACTCGTGTAACAGCAGTGAGTTTTAAAAGTACTTTGCATTAGCTTCCAGCATTTTTGCTGTTAAATTCATAAGCCAATCTTGCACTTTGTGTTAGAGAGGAGCCAACAGTTTAAAAGGTGGTTGGACATTCTGTGGGTGTGCTGTGTTGTTCAATTGATCTCAGCACCCTAATTTTGGAATAACTGTTTATTATTACAGGATTATACACATGAATTCCACAAAACCAAAGCAAACTTCTTGGCAATACGAGAAAGGGAGAATCTGTTGGGATCAGTACGGAAAGATATCGAGTAAGTTATGTTTGCTACAGCAAAGGTGTGGGACTGTCCTTGGAGGGAGAAGGTGGAAAACCTTCTGCAGGAGAATGCTTGGCATGGCTCACTTGTCTGTGCTGTGAATAAAGCAAAAGAAGCTCCTTGAATTCACAATTCTTATTTAGGTTTTGTTCTGTTGGATTTTTAGATCATACAAAAGCGGGTCTGGCGTGAACAACAGGAGAACAGAATTATTCCTGAAGGAACATGAACACCTGCGGAAGTAAGTGTTGTTTCTTACTTGCTTGTGTTGGAAGTGCCTAACTTTTCAGGGGGAAACATTCTGGATTTCATGCAGCTGGTTAAACATTTATGGCTTGTGCTGAGTGTGAACTGTGTGGGGTAGATAATAATAGTCATGGTAGTGTCAGTGATTTGGGCTTTGGGATCTTGTCAGGGACAGTTTTGTATTGTCTTCAGGGAATTTTGCAAGTCAGTTGTGACTCAGACCTCCTCCTCCCTAGGGAGTAGATGCCTTTCACACTGACTGGGATAAAGTTTAAGAAATGAAACAGAAACTCCCATGATTTGGCTGGGTTTTCCCCCTTTTTTTTTTGTCAGTCAGACAGAGAAGAATCTTTTTTCCTTTTGTCTCTACCGCATGTCTACAAAAGGTGGTTGGTGGAAGAGACTAATTCCAAAATTACCTGAGCACTTAAATATTTGCAAATTGACTCTAGTTAACCAGATAACAAGCAAAATAGAAAGCACTTTGTTCTCATTCCTGCTGCAGAGAGGGCATTAAGTTCTGAGTAGCTGCTTTGTGAGTCCCTGTTCAGCAAAAGCAGTACAGCTGAGAGAAAAGAACTGGAGGGTTTGTGGTTTTTAGAGAGTCAGGAGGTAGCTCTGATCTTCCTGCCTCTCTCCTTGCCTGTAGCTGTGCTAAACCTCAGGCTCACACGAGAGGGCAGGCTTGCATTTAAAAAAACAAATAAATAAAAAATTACCTGTGGCTTTCTTATATTTGGACCTATAGCCTGAACTGCACAAAAAGCTTTTCCAGGAAATGAAAACCATTTTTTTTAAAATTGTGGCTTATTACCACTTCATCCTCAGTTTTCTTTAATATCCTTAAAACTTAGAAATTAGCTGATTTAAGGCTTTAATTATGACTTTTGTTAAGCATGATCTTGAAATAGAATGGTTAAATATTTCTGGAGTTGTAAAATACCCTTCTAAGAAACTGATATTACCCTGAATGCATTATTTTGAAAAGTTTGCCAAAATTAAGAGAGGAAAACTTAAACCATATTGTAAATGTTATCTGGCAGATGTCTTCAGAATTTTTAGCCTAACATTTCCTGAGGCAATTATTATTTTGATCTTTTAAACATGCTAAACTCTCCAGTATGTTTATAGTATGTTTGCATATTTAAAATGCATGAAAAATAAAATTAAGGCAGTTTTAGAAAAAATTAAACCATCTGGGTGATTATCTGAAAATTTTAAGACTTGAAAAAAATACCCACCACAACACTGAGAAAAAGAAAAGAAGAAACAAGTATGAGTTGGGGATCTTTAGTAAAAAGACCAAAACTAATCACAGAATACTCTGCAAGGTGGAGATAACTGTAAGGACTGTGAAGAAATCCAGTGTAGAAACAGAAGACAACATTGGCAAGAAATCAAAGCTTGCAAAACTTTTGAATTGAGAATCAGTAAGCTCAGAAAAAGACACTGGCAGAGGAAATTATTAGAGAGTTTCAACATATTTGTCTTCAGAGGAAGCAGTTAATGAGCTATTCATGCCAAAAAGCCGTAAAAGCTAAGAAAAGGTCCCAAGAAATCACCAGGAGCTGGCAAATTACACCAAACATGCTCCTAGGATAAACTGACAAGCTTTGTGTGAGTCATGATGCTGAATATTTGCAGTGCAGTAAATCCTGGTGCCAGACTAATTGACAGGAGTAGATGATGACTGTATTTACTCAAAGACACAGGAGTAAAAATCCAAATGTTTTCAGTGGAGTGAAATCTATGAAAAGAGCTTGAAAAACAGACACATGAACATAAAGTTTACAATATATTATTACATTCTGCAAAGCAGTGTAATAATGCTACAGGAATTATGTATTCATATCAAATACTGGAGCATTCACTTGGTCTTGACCTTGCTTAATTTATGATTTTAAGTGCTTTTCTCTATTAGATATTTATTGCATGATCTGATAACAGAATGTGTGAGCTGTTGCCCCACTGCAGAGTGCCAGACTCTTCTGTCAGCCCTTTTCTTTATGCACAGCCATGTGAGACAGGATAAACAAAAAACTGGGGTTTTCCATGAATGCTCTTCAAAAAGCTGCAGGGTGGGATTTTTCTGGGGTTTCTCACTGGGGAGGAAGAGGAGAGACAGGAAGTTCTTTTTGATTTTTGCCTAATTCTGCCACTTGCATTTTTGTGTCACATTGTGAACACCACGAAGAAGATTCTCTGTCTTGATGTTATATATGTAGGTAATCCCAAAAAAGGAGAGGAGGTGAAAAATCTGTGAGTACAAAATGCTGATGAATAAAAGGTTCCAACATACATTAGGCACAAAGGGAATGACAGGGCAGCTGTGCAAACCCTGGCTGTGCCTGGCTTTCCATTAAGCCATGAGGATCCTGGATCCATTTGGCCTCTCTTTCCCAGGGTGGGGCTGGCTGCTGTGTCGGTTCTGCTGGCAGGAGAGGGATTTCCACTTTGGGATCCCAGTGGAGCTGGGGCAGCCCTGGGCAGGGGGCACAGGGAGCCCTGTGCTGCCACACCCCACAGCAGGGAGGGAGAGACAAAACGTGTGGTGTTCTTCTCCCTTCAAAAGCTTCTCTGCTGCCCAGTCCATTTCATAAATCAGCTCATTGTGAGTTCTGTTGGGAAAGGAGGTTTGTGTAGAAGTTCTGCTGGCTGTGGATAGGAGGCATGAAGTTTCCAAGTCACTCAATTTCCTGTCTGAGTTCTATACAGGTAATTCAAGAATAGCTTTACGTACTGCTGGAGAGATCAACAGTAACACCTAATGTTTTTAATAAAAAAATTACCCCCTGCTAATTAAAATAAGGCTGGCAGACAGATCTTGTTGAATATTGATGCCCTGTTAATATTTTTACCTTATACCTCAGATTTCTTGGCATGTCAGATGCTTAAGGAAATACCCAGTCTACAGTGATCATGTTTGCTGTTCATTTTTGAGAGCTTGTTTTCTTGGGTCTCTGCCATTCCCTAAAGGTATTTCATCTTCTCTGTTTGTGTGCTTTTGGCCAGGGGTGAAAACAAGTCATCCTTTTTCTTCTAGTACAGTTTTCCATCTAAAGAAAACAATTTTGATGAATAGATCTAGCTTAGCATTTTAAATGCTGCTCTGAAAAGTGCTGCCTCAGAGGAAACAATTCTGTCACTTTACCCTGAGAAATTCTGCAGTTATTGATGAGTTATAGTCTAAGTCAGCAAAGAAGGAACTGGTGTGCTTGATTGAATTTGCAATATTGTGTGTGTATGCAAGTGAAAATTCCCCTTGTGTTGGTACTTGTGCTCTGAGTGTTACCAGGTGATACTGATGAGTTTGGGTAAAAATTGATGAAGTTTTCAGAAGTTTAGATTGAAAAAGCAGATGTTGTTACTTGCAATGAGTTCCATGTAAAACTAGGTGAAAACAGACCAATTCTGTCATTGTGGGGCAACTGTGTAATTATTACTTTATTACTCAGCTCCAGCACTCAAAAATTAGTCATTTATCCCTTTCTAAAAGAAGTGGCTGGTGGTGAAGCAGGTGCCTGTGTGGTGCAGATATCATTAGCTGTGTTTTTAATTGTTATCAGGTGACTGCATGTTTCTGGTGAGTGTTGCTATGCAGCCTGTGGATCCATCCAGTAAAAATTTTAAAAAATCCTCTTAGTTGGAGTCTCATGTGTGAGTGATGTAGGTAGATGAAGTGAACCAGCTGCAAGTGTTCAGACACCCCTGCATGTCTTAAAATGTTTGAAACTGGCACAGAGAGGGTCAGGAAGCCAGAGCAGGTGAGCAAAAAACTTTCTGAAGGAGGAAAAAGAGGAGAGCAAACAAATCAGAGGGATGTGTGCTGCATGGGAAAGAGAAAAGGGGAATAAGTGAGCAAAAGAAATAATGGGAACCTGCAGCAGTTGTGTAATGGTGCTATTAATAATACATACCTGGGATGATTAGGAGAAATTAATGTTTGTGCAGTACTTCATGTATGTGAAGTACTCTGGAGTACTAAATATTTTTACTACTTTCATTATGGCATTTTGTTATCAGCAGAACTATTTCAAGTTTCCTGCTGTTGTTTGGGCAGAAGTGGACACATTCAGTAGAGAATAATTGCCGGGAAAACTGCTTCCAAACTTTGTTGGTGATACAGGCAAGATCTTAATGGAGTGACTTGCTGACTGTTTTTCCTCTAAATATTGTCTTTCCTTACAAATTTTCACTCCAGCACTGATTTGCAGAGAGAAATCAGCTCAACGAGATGCACAGACACCTTTCAGGCTTTTTGATTACAGGTGACTTGATCTTTTGGGAAAAAGCTGCCAGTTTTCTACCTTAATAGAATTTCTTTTTCTATTGCTGTCCCTGTTGTCTGTTCTGCATGCCCTGATTTCCATTCACTGTGCTGTTGCTGCTCAGGCTCCTGTGGATTTCAGAGGAACTTCAGTGTTGGATTAAGACCAGAGAAGTGCTGCTGCCTCCCCTCCCATCCCATCCCCTCCCTTGTCTCCAATTGCAGGGGAGGACATGCAGATGCCTGGGCAGTAACTGCTCCAGCTGACACAGAATTCACCACTGTTTCTCCTTCATCTTCTCTTGGAAACAGAGAGAATGCAGGAAAAAACAGCAAATTCACCAATTCCTTTTTCCATCCCAAGGTGGTTGGGGAAGCAGCAGGGAGGGAGGAATGTGATGAGCCTCTTCCCTGGGTGCCTGCTGCCTGCCTGCTCTGCAGCCTCAGAACTGCTGAGCTCCACTGTAGTCTGGCCCAGTAAGGGCTTTTTTTTTTTTTTTTTTTAATTACCAAACTTGCCTCTTAATTAAACTTATTTTTTGTTCATGACAGAGCAGAATGCGGCGGTCTTGTTGTTCCGTTCTCTTAATTTGAATGCAGGTTTTAACTGAAGCAGCACTTGGTAATGAATAATCTTTGCTCTGTAGCATCTATGAACAAAACCCAAAACCCTGGGAGGACAGAGGAGCTCTCCAAGGCTGTGCTTTGGAGGGTTTGCCCTGGATCTGGTGCTGTTTGGGTGCAGAGCTGCTGTGCAGGGCTGGTGAAGGGCTGCAGCACTTAGCCCATTGAACTGGAAGTTGCAGTACGAGGAGGGATTGGGGAATGTAGGTTAAAACATCTCTCTGCTGGCCATTAATTGCAAGAGCTCTGGCAGTGGTGTGCCACTGTTTTCCCAAACACCATTGGCTTGTTTGCTTTGTTTCTGGATTAAGGAATTTGAGAAATTGCTGCATTAAAAGTGTCTGCCATGCCAGGATGGCTGTGGTAATTACCTTAGTGCCTTTCCAGTGGATAACTCAGACTTTTGGGGCAAGGCTGTGTGCTCTGTCTGAGCAGCAGCACAAAGAAAATGGTTTTCAAAGAAGGGATTTGAGCAAAGGAGGATTTTTGGTGTTGCAAAAGCTTACTTAGGGATGCACAACAGCTTGTCCTGTAATCCTGTTTCAAAATACAATTCTAGTCTGTCTTTCTGCTCTGTCTCCTATTGCTGCAGAGTTTTCTTGATTGCATCAGTGATTCTTTCCTTTAGCCTTATCTCTGTCTGGGATTGAATGGGTTTTATCTCCAAGCCTGCTGGCAGAACCTCTGTCTCCTGAACTCTCATGGCAGAGGGACACAAGGCCACTCTGGAAGTGGCTGGATCAGCTTCCCCTGTCACAGTCCCAGACTGAATATGACATTTGTGCATATCAGATACTCGACTGCAGCACCAGACTGAGCATAACTTGCTGTTTTCTTCTTATAATTGTAAATACTGTTCAGAGATGGAGACAGTTCTTGTCTTCTGGAAGAGGAGAAACTTCACTATGACTGTATGAGCAAGTTATTGAAGTAGCTTAATGAGAATTTGGGGAGGTTCAAAGCTTCCAGGCAAGGAAGGAAGATACTCTCTTGGGTATTATTATTATTTATAAATAACTTAATAAAAGATCATGAAAATCAGCCAAGCAATTAAGGATTTAAGGTTTGGGGATTTTTTTTGTCTAAAAATAGCTTGAACTTCATTAGGGTAAAATCAACTATTTCTTTTAATCTTCCTGTGCTGTATTTAGGACTTGAAAAAACAAACCTACCCCAAAACACTAAACTAAAGAATCTATGTCTCAATGTTTATTTGCATGCTTTCCTGATAGTTGGATTGCTTTAACAATAATTTCCCTGGCACTGATGACTGTTGACATTTTAATACCACACTATGTCTAAAATGATGGGAATATCAGATGAAAAAAACCCATCAAACCCACCACACACAGTGCAAAACTTAGTTTGTGATTTTCCTTTTTAACTTCCAGTACAAACTGAATTATCCAGCTGACAAAGGATGCAGCCACACATTGAGCATTAAGAGCTTCAGATTCATGGTTTGCTTTTAATCTGTATTAAAAGTGAAGGTTTATGGATGAAATGCCCTGTAACCCAGGGAAAGTGGCTATGGAAACTCTTGTAGGTTTTAATGAATGTCTGCAGAAACTAAAGAGCAAACCCTCACAGAGTGAAAGATTACCTGAATATATAATTGGAAAAAAAAGTGGTTGGGACTAAAACTCTGCTTTGGTTCTCAGTTCTGGGTTTCCCCTTAGAAACAGCACTTTGTTCTTAGTTTGGGGAAAGGGATGGATATAAAGCCACACTTCAAACTTCAGGGCTCTGTGGTTTCTTCTGAAGTTTTTTGCTCCTTTCAGACATAAACAAGTCGGTGATGCATGTTTTATTTGTTTTTAGCTTTCCTTTCAACACTGTTTCTTAACTAGGACAGCTTCCCCCCTCCAAGGTCTGTATTGAAATTAGGGCTTTCATGAGTGCTGAAATCCTTCCTCCACGGGTTGGTTCTGAAAAGCAGGTGCAGCTTTTCGACAAAATCAACAATTGGGGAGTTTTGTAGAATTTCTTTTGTGCAATCTGAGAATCACTTTTATTATTCTAATGCTGCATGTCATTTTTTTTTGTCAGTGTGGCTGTGCACTTCATTATTCTTTAGGGCCAGAAGTGCTTGCTCATTATTTGCTACTGGATCCTCCAGTAAAAACAAGCTGTGGAACTCAATTTGTTGTGTATGGATATGTTAAATAGTGATTATTTCCATTTTCTCATATAGAAAGTGTATCTCTGGAAAGTTACCGCAGTACTGCATAAATGTCATTCTTGAGTTTTGTTTTATTTAATTTCAGCCTCTCCTAATGCATCGGAATTAGGTTCTCCTCATTCTTGGCTGCTGAATGGTTGCTGTGCAGATATCTTCGTGTTCTATCAAATCCATGATGCTAAGCAGAGCTAGATCCAAATTCCCCTTAAAGCATCCCTATTTTAGCCTAATAGTAAGAGTTCTGTTTAGAACTTTTCAAGGACCCTAGTTCTGTTGTGATTTGAAAGGTGCAGAGTGTTTTCCTCTCACTTGAGAGATTTGTTTATATCAAGCATAGTTCTGGAAGACTGCATCTTGTTCAGTCTCAAATCAAAAGACAGCCCTAAGAACACTGGGAAATTGGGTCACAAGAAAAATACTGAGATCTTTACCCATTAATGAATTGCATCCTGCATTTGGCTTGTGGATGGTTTGAATGTTGTGTGCACTTTACATTTTGAACCACAAGTGTTTGTTATCTTGCATAGTTAACTGTGCAGCTTTCAGAATCATTTTTTGAAACTTAATAAGCAGGCAGGTAGAGAGTTGTAAATCAGGTACCTCAGCCAAGTCCTGGATGAAAGCCACAGAGGTTCTCCCAAAAAACCCTCAAAACCACAGCAAGTGAAAATGCAGTTAGGGAGCAGAACACGTGTCTGTCAAGGTGGATTTTAGGGTTTCATACTATATTAAAGTTAATTTGTCATCCTAGGGATACCTCTCGCTTCATTTCTGTGTTAGCCTGACTAGAAATTAAAAAGATATTAATTACGAAGTTGTTCGTGTGGTGGGGCTCTTCTAGAATACATTCCCCCTTGTGCTCTCTTCTCTTGGTTACTTAGGAATATGTGAATAGCAGAACAGTTCTCTAGCTTTGCCAAGCTTTAGTCAAAAAACACTGAGCTAGAAAAGTGATCCAATCTATTTTGTTACAGCACAGATTACAAACAGCTTGTGTTTGTTGTAAGCTGAGCATCTCTCGTGTCTGTGTGTGTGCCCAACAAATCAGCCGTGACAGGTTATCCTGGGAGAGCTCCATTTTAGTCAGGTCAGTGTCAGGTATCACAGCTTGTGTTGCTTGGTTTTGAGGCTTTTTCCCTTTAGTTAAAGGTCCCATCTATATTGTGTTTTAAACCAGAGGAAGTAATGCAGGCAGCCCTGCCACTGACTGCTGGCTCTGCGTGGAGATGTAAAAATTGAGGAAATGCCGATAGAGTCCATTAGGAAGTTACTGGAATTGTTCTGACAGTTGTGGTTGCTGATAATGACTTACAGTAAGGCCTGCCCTCCTCAGTTCATTTCACTTCGTTCCTATGGGTAATATGGGAGGGTCAGTCTCTCCAGGAACTTCCCCAAGCATGATTTGAGGCCTCATTTCATGGCTGGTGGTGCCATCCTGGCCCTGGCTGTGTGCTCACCCTGCTGCTGCACTTCATTTAGGAGCTGTTCTCATGTTTTAAATTTTTACCTGCATTCCTTGGGTAAACTGAACGCTGCAGGTTATGGAGAAGGCTCTTATTCCCTTATAGATTTGCTTTTATAGGAAGAAGTATTGCTGCTGCTCACCCTCTTGAGGCTCTCAGGCACTTTCCCCAGTCATCTGTGTGCCAAAGAGCTTTCTTGGCTAACTCCCCTTTCAGAGAAACAGTTTTTTCACTCTTGATGATTCCCAGACAACTCCATGGAGTTCAGTGGAGGTGCAGGCTCCTTTGGAAATCCAGGAGAAAGAAACAACCAGTTGGTGTTCTCAGACCTGTGAAGGTGGATCCGTGTTCTGAGGAAGAAAATCCCTTGATACTTAATTGCCTCCTTTAAACTGAGTTAGAACAACTAATCTTTTTATTGGTAATCTTGCACATGTAGATGTGTTTACAGGTGTTAGACAGCTGCAAAGAAAGTGCTTTTCTTAGTGTATCTGAATCCAAGTTGCTGGAATTGAGGAGCTGTTGAGGTTTTTACTTAGTGATGTAGCTAGAAGTCAATTTTTTAGCTGAATTTGTGTTACAGGATTGCAGTTGGAGGGAGTAGGTTTCACCAGATTATTTTCCTGGAAACCTTTGGCAGATTCTTCCCTACAGTGAAAAGGATGCCTTCTGTGTATTTTTTTCCTCATGTATGATTTCCTTCCATCTGGAAAGAAATTCAGCACCAGACAATGTTGGTTTACTCTTGCCTAGAGCGATGGATTCTGTTCCAGTGCCTTTCATTCTAGATTTAACAAATTGCTTGCATTGATTAAAAGCAACATGATATTGTGCTTTTTTCTTCTCCAGTTTTGCAAAGATTCCTCATTCTTATTGGAAGTGATTTCTGAGCATCAGACTCCCCTGTGCAGTGATGTGCAGAAAAAAGCTTTTTTAGGTGTTCAGAGTTTGTAGGTGTGATGATGTTGAGCAAATTTATACATTGATCAATGTTCATGTTTATGCTGGGTTTTATGCTTGATTGTTGCCTTCTGCAACAGACAATGTGAAAACATTGCATTTCCTTAGCATCCAGATTTGTGCTTGAATTAACACTCAAAGAAAACCCACAAAAGGGAGCAGTTTGTGTCAGTATTGGAACCTTTCTCTGCTTTCAGAGTGGTTTCTCTGGGAAAACTGTTCATCCCTGAAAATGCCTTTTTTGCCTGTTTTGTCTTTGGTTTTGGCCAGCCAGTTTTTCCTCATGCTTCGTGCTTCATAGTCAAATATATTGGTCTTAGTCAATAATTGGACTTAGACACCATTTTTTGTCTTCTTTAGCCACTTTGAACCTAAATTGAATCCAACTTGAGACAAGTCTTACAAAATCGGGAATATGCTGTTATCACAGGGAGAAAAAGAAAAAGTGTTCTGCTTTACATTATTCTACTTAAGTTTTTAAAGAGCTTAATGATCTTATGAATTTTTTATCTTATAAAGAACGTTGATGGCAAGCAGGAAGAAATGAGTTGGAGCTGGGTTTTTTGTGTATGTGCACAGTGTTTCTTTCCTCATTATTCTGTTATTATGGTGGTGGAAATAACTGAGTGTATTAGTCAGATTTGCCTCATCATAACCTGTAGATTTGTATTAGAGTGTGTTTTGCAGGATTTGCATTCCTGGAAGCTCCACATTGCCTGGTGATCCAGGGCTGTGAAAATATGAAAGATTTATTGGAGGCAGTTTGAGAGAGCAGAGACTTAGTGATTGATCTTGCAGTTAGAGAAAGAACAAAGTGAAATTATTATTTCTGTCGTTATTCTTTATGAAAGGAAGAAAATAGTTACCAAGTGCTATATTAGTTTATTCTACAGGGTTTTCCCTTTTAAATTATTCTATGTGATAATATTGCCCTTAATTTCATCTGAAGGGTTTAAATGAGTTGTGTGCAGATGAATTTTACTGCTCTGCCTTGGTCCTCTGACAAGTGCTTGGTTTGGGTATCTGCAGCAAAATCTATGGATATGGGAGAAGCTCAGTCCTCAGCTAAGTATTCATCTATATTAATGAATTTTATTTAAATAAAACACAGACACAGAGATTTGCCTTTAAAAACAAAGAACATAAAAGGCTTTCTTTTAGTTGTAAAAGCCTGATGTGATGGGCAGGACTATTTTCTGTCTTGGAGGCATATTTCACTTAATTTCTCCTTCAGATTAATTTACCTGTCTGCATATTTAAAAGACAAGCTGTGCAATCTTCTGCAGACAGAGGCCTGGTGATTTCATATGCATGGCTGCTGCTGTTGGGTTTGTGCCATTCCTTACAGGAGGTGATTGCCTCAGCATCTTCCAGCCTTTCTTTCCTGGAGTATTTTTAAATGGCTTTGTCTGGACAGGTGAAAATGCAGAGCTTATTGAAACAGATGGCAAGTCAGATTAATAGTGCCCACAACCATCTTTTGCTTGGATGTTCATGAGGAAATGTCCACTGGATTTGTTGTCTTTGCTTGGACAGCAGAAGAACAAAGTCGATAGATTTTAATTTAAGAGCCTCTTTTTGTAGTGTTTTGAATAGGTAAGTTAAGCACAATTGCCTCGTTCAATGTTATTTTTTTATTCTGGCAAACGATTGAAATGAACATTATTTTTAATTGTGAGAACAGCTTCTATTCGTGGAGAACAGGTTATTAATAGTCAGAGATCTGCAAACTTCCCTTGAGTCTCTGAGCCCTGTTGTACTTTGTGTTCTTGATCTTCCTTAAATCTGACTTATTTTTATGGTTATGAGCTGTAAAATGAATGAAACAGATGCTCCTGTTTGGGTGTCACTGCGAGTGAACTTTACAATCTGTATTTGCCAAGGAATCCAAATCTGCACATCAGAATCCCTGAAATGTTCCTGCTCACACTGCCTGCCTTTATCAGAATGTCAAGAAATGAATATCATAGCCATTTCCTGTAGAGTTTGCTCACCTTGCAAGGAGAGATGAGCTTGGAAATCCTCTCAAGAGCTGAATCTTCTTGGGGTGTGAAGAACCCACTGGAAGTTGTTTTTGGTAAATCTGTGCTTCCTTTAGTCTGCCCTTACCTTCACATCTTTATTCTGAAGAAAATTCCTGTGCATCTCATCCTTTTAAATAGCTGAGGTGACTCCACATAAGTTGAGAAACATTGATATTGAGGCTTCAGATGCTTGGTAAATACCTTGAGTTGGCATTTGCAGCTCCTGCCTGTGTGTGTTGGTGTTGAGAAGTGGTTATTACTGGTTTATACGTTTTTATTGCCTTCTGTCATCGTTTTAAAGGTAGCCACATTTCCAGGGTTTATTTTTGTATGTGTATAAACATACGTACACGTATAAAAATAATGCAGTATAATTTACTTTGAAGCTTTTAAATAACTTTTTGTGCTTATGTCTCTGACTAAGTAATAAAACTGCCCAACTACAGCTTTCTCTAACATAAAAAGCAGTGAGTGTCTCTGCTGCTAACTGGCAAGCCTAATTTTTTTGCTCTAAAAGCCTTGGGGAGCATCCTAGTTCACTTGAGGTCTGTAAAAGTGTTCAGCTTCTCTGTCATCTTCAGTTCATCAACATTAAAATACTGTAATTTCATCAGTTAAATGGACAAAAAGCTGGTAATGATTGTTCTAAGGCAGGTTTTTAACAGGGCTGTACTAGCAACATTTTCTCCCATAGAATTTTTTAAAGTGTAACCTATTTCCAGCAAGGTTTTTGATACTTTTTCATTGATAAATTTAAAAAAAAAATCAAACCTTTTAAAAAATGATTCATTCTTATGCATTTCTCTTGCTTTTCAGGCTGTTTTCTAATGGTTTTGCAGTTTATTCTTATTATGCCCTGCCCACATAACACACTTGTCTGTTGGAGACTATCTATGAAAGGCACATTCTCAGCTGGATTGTGTATCTTGGAGACTCAGCGATAACAGATATCTTTAATGCATTACTTTTCTGTTCTGCCTGCCTTGGGGACATTGGGAGATGCTGTGAGACTGCTCCCATCCTTCTGAGTGCACAGCTAGGGTGTTTTCCTTCTCTCTGCCAGTATAATAAATACCAAACAGTGAATAAAACTAGTTTTTGCTTAAACCAACGTGTTTGCAACTGATGTAAATCTCAGAGAGCGTAGCTGTTTGCTGCCCCAGTTGAGTTCCTGGCAGCTTAAAATTGAGCAAAATATTTTTAGTGCTCTGTTCTGTGTCTATATTTCATCCATGGACAGCCTGAAATAGCAACCTTCATGTTTTCACTCCTCTTCAGAGGCAAACAGAGTCACTCAGTTTGCCTGTCCCCCTCCCCGAGCAGGTTACGCACACATTCACTCACTGCCCAGCGTGTTCCTTCACTGCACCCCCAGCTGGAGCTCTGGGGGGAGATCTCCAGAATTTCTGTGGGAAGAAGAAAAGTTCCAAATCAGGCAGCTCTGAGTCAGAGGCAGAGCTGTGCTGTGCCGGGGGCTGGTGGTACCTTCCCTTCCCGAGTGGCAAAACACTTGGAATGAGCAGGGAGGAGGATGGAGTCGGCCGTGCCCTTTTGGTGTCTCTTCGTTTGGAAGCAATAAATTCTGATTTCATGCTGGAAGCAGCAGCCAGTACAGCATAAAACTACTTTTCAGTCAGGTTGATTTTCTCCTCAAACTGCGTTTTTTTGCAGTTATTCTGCAAGAATTTGTATGAACCTGTGGGGTAAATGGAGCAGTTGTAGGGATGCATAGTTATTCCTGCACTGTGGGAAGCCGGAATGCAGTCACCTATTCTGTGTCAGAGTTACACTGGAGATATTGATTGCTGTAATGAGAATGTTTTCCTGGCATTTCACAACTGGCTGCAAAGCAGTGATTAAAACCCTGTGTGAAAGTTGAGTACAGAAAAGGAGAAATAGCTGCAGTCTTCATGGATCTTGTTACTCCCTTTAATGGTGCATGTCCGGTTTTTAAATGAAATATCCTCTCTGGTGGTGTGTTTTAGGCTGCTCTTTTCCCAGGGATGCTGCACAGAAACTGGATCAATGTGTGGCAGGGAGGGCAGGGGCACGTGGGCTCTCTCTGACACATGGTGTGTGTTGTGTTCCTGTAAGTTCAGTTCTCATCCAGCTGGTGTTGCCACAGCAGGAATTTGCCTCATTACCCAGCATAAACCAGTGTTGGGGAGCTAACCCTGAACAGGGTTCTGAGATGGACCCAAATCTCAGCTTTTTAGTCACTGATGACATTTTTGGAAGGGGTGGGCAGGATTAAAAAGCAATGAAGTCAGGTACTCCTTTCTCTAATACTCCTTTCCAAACTCTGCTCCATAAATCATGGTGCCAATTCCCCTTTTATGTCTTCTCAGTGCTTTATGTGTTTTCCTGAGCAGCTGCTCTTGCTACACTTAGGAAATGCTGCTCCAGAGGATACTACAGTGCATCTTCTCCAAAGTCTATATAAACCAAATCTGTGGAGTAGCAAAAACATGACAACATCCAGAAATAAAACATTCTCAGGGGAAATTTATTAAGATGATGATGGCAATGATTGATTAGTGATCTAAAGTAGTACTACTTAGTGCTTGTTGCTTTTTTTAACTTGGGTTTTTTTTCTTTTGGCTTTCAGCTCAGATCGACTGATAGAAGAAACAATAAGGTAGGAATGAATGTAAAAATTTTCATTATTTTCCGTACAATCAGCATTTCCATTAAATTGTGTCTAAATATATCACTCACTATATTTATATAACTATATTGTTTCCAGCTCCTTGGCAGGATTACAGTGAATTGCTGGTGGGTTAGGGTTGGGTTTTTTCTATTCAGTATTGACATGAGTGTTACTTAAATATTTTATTCAGCCTAGCTTAGAAAATTTGGGTTTCTGTTCAAAGGTGAATCACCTTTGGAGCAGAGTGAATCTCAAGTTGAGCCTGTTGAGGGCCATTCCAGTAGTCAAGATGTTTCGTGCTCTGGTTGTTGCCAAAAATGTTCTACAGGTTTTTGGTTCAAAAAGAGCTTGTTTAGCAACTACATTGAGTAGGAAACGTAAACCTACTAATATCTGAGTCAAATTCTGCCTCTGCTGAAACCAGGGTGAATTTTATGTTGGACTCTTTTTTCTTGTGGTCCCCAGTAATTGCAGTTATTTGGGTGTGACGTTAACTGATGGTAAATCCTGCTGCCTTCGAAGTGAGTTTACCAGATGGGAGTTTACCCAGCTGATCAATTGCTTTATCTGTTGTAACCCAAATAAAAGAGAGAATTGTGCAGGAGAAGCTGTTTGAGGACAGATTCCTTGAGATGTAATTAGCTGATTCTGTCTACTCTACTGCTCTGTCTTCCAGGTTTACATCTGCTGCAGTTCATTACTCATTTTTTAATTAAGCAACTCTTGAAATCACGTTTTGTTTCCTTCACACTTCACACTTTTATTTCCTTAGGGGTTGTTACCGAGCAGTGATTCCAAACACTGGAAAGCATATTTTTGTGCATGCAGAGGCTTTTGTTGACAAGCTACAGCCTCTAATTGTGAGCCCCTTGCTCTGATTTTCTGTCAGGGAGAGAGCTGAGGAGTCTGACTCTTCCTCTGCGTGGTCTTCACAGAGCAAACATCCGTGCCAGGGAATAAATGGGCACCTAAGCTGAAATGATTCGGTAACTAAAGCAATGAGTAGGGCTGTCACTCCAGATGTGTCGTTATTACTAAACTTTTAATCAATTTTTTAAATGAATTACGTGACGTGGGGCTCTTACTGCAGCATATTTCTCTCCAGAAGCGAGTGGGATGTGATACTTTGTACTGCAGCTCTTTTGGAACAGCGTTCACTTCTCTTGGCCAGATTTAAATATAAGCAGAGATTTTGCTTAATATGTTTGGAGTTCTCAGGTTTTCATTTTCAAACATTATCACTTCTCCAAAATAGCAGACCATTTTATTTCTTGTTTTCCAACAACTTGTGGTTTTATGTTGGCTCAGTTGGAATATTTTTTATAGTTTTGCATGAACAGTGTGACAAGTTCTTAGGATTTTATTGTAATACTGTTTCTGAGGGCTGACCTGTCACTGTCTGTATATTAATGGATTGGACTGGAGCCAGACCAAAGCCATAGATTTCATTTTTTAAAAAATCATCTCTTTATGTAATGGGGCTATTTCTTTAGGTAGTAATTAGGATTTAATGAAAGGGAAAAAACTCAGCTGCACTGAGTGTTGACTTTTCAGAATGGAAAGGCATGAGCTACGTTTTGAGAATTCTCATTTCATGACCACCTTGCCAGAGTGTCCAGGCAAAATCAATCATTTCTGGGGAAATGTTTCTCCTGTTTTCAGCTTAGGCTTCATCAAAAGACACAAAAAATTTGCAAGGTTGTGTGTGCAGGTATGCATTGATGCACGCCCATATGTGTATATTTAGAGATACAAATATAGAAATGTATCTCCAGACAAAGAATAAGTGATGTAATCAGAATTTTTACCAATTTAAAACTGGAGCTTTCATTTCTATGCACAGTCACAGAGTCCATTCCCTTAATCATAGACCTTGTCATGAATTTCAATGAGCAAGTATGATTCATGGCATGCAAAATGAAGCAGAAGTTCCAGTAATATGCGAATTATTTGATTTTTAATAACACAACTTGTTTCTGTAGAGTTTTGTTTTAGTTCTCCAGCAGTGTAGATCTGACTGATGTGTCTCAATGGGTGAAGCCAGGAGTTGATTTTTTGGTACATTTCCCTCAGTGACGCTGGATGGATGTGGCTGCAGCGTGGGGTGAAATTACAACAGCTTCAACATTTATTTAAGTCAAAACTCTTTGCTTCCAAGTCAAACCAGCATTAAAAGTGTATCTCTGCATGTTAGACTTATCCAACTGGGATAATGCCTGCAAGTGTTTATTACCCTGGGGTTTTCATGCCAGTGAAAACAGCAAACTAAGTACAAATATCAGCTGGGTTTGCTTTGGAGGGAAATTTGGCCATTCTCATGCCCATGGCTCTACTGAACAATCAAGGGCAAATTTGGGATGGGGGAGAAATTTGGAGGGAATATGTCTGCAAGCACAGGAATTTGAGATCTCCTGCTGATCTGGGGAAGAGATAGGAGGGTGTTTTATGGCTCTGACCTTGGGCTCAGCTAGGAGAGTTTTCCCCAGCAGTGCAGCAATGTTGAGCATTGTACTTGAGCAGGGCTTTAATATTAAATTCAGAGAGCAGGCCAGATACCATCTGGTTTTAGAAACTTGGTTAACACCCAGCTCTGGTAGTTCCAGCCAGTGCAGCACTGAGAATAGTTCATGCTGGTTTCCAAGTGAAACCTTGAATTGGGGTCATCTCTGTTCCAGTAAGAAATGTTTCATCTTTTTATCGGAAACATCGCGCAGGAATTCCGAAACATCAGAACCAGGTCGTGGTGATCTGGGGGATTTGTGCTGGGGAGTGACTAAATGGGGCCAATATTGTGAATGGGAAGAATGTGATTAATTTTTTAAAATATGCATTTGTCAGCGAGGCAATGGCAACAGCAAGTCAATGAACATATGTTAGGGATGGGAATGAAACCAAAACTGTGTAATGAAGGATATGAGGAAGCTGCAGTGCTCAAGATGCAAGACCAAGCCCTGGACTGATCCCCAGGAACTCTGTTTTCTGCTGCTTCTTAAATTTAATAATCTCATTTACTAATCTAAAGGCTTAGACAAACCAGCTCAAGGTTTGAGTAATCAAATTACACGTGAACAACATTGCTTTTTACTTGAATTTTGATTTGTTAATAGGAGCTGGAATCCAGTTAAACTCTTGTTCATGAATATCACAATTACATTTCATTACTAGACCGTATCATATTAAAAACGGTAATTACTCCAGGTTTTTTTTTCCTTCAGAGCTCTTCAGTAAAACTCAGCCCTTTGAGCTAAATTCTTGAAAATACTGGATAAAAAACATGAAAATGGTTTAAATATTGTAATACATAAACTTAACCCCTTACATCCTGCCTTTTTATATGGAATGGACAGCTTCACTCCTCAGATGTTAAAGCAGGAACCTTGTGTTCTGTGATAATCTGGAATAATTATTTCCAAAGGCATTTTGGAGGTGGCTCAGAAGCACTTTATATACTGGCAATCATCTTGTGTTTTCACTTCTGTAAATGAATGGATGTCTTAATGAGTCATTGGATGCATCTTACAAAAATGGGGCTTAATTCAGGAGTGCTTTGAGAGACAACTGTATTAAAACCTCATCTGGACAAACACCAAGTCAGTGTGGGGGTGGGAGATAATCTGTAGGTTACTGAGCAAACTTTCCTGTGTGCAGATAGGAAATACTATTTTTTTCTAACTTGATGCTTAGTAATTCAGAATTCTCTGAGTGTTCTTCTTAATAGCAAACTTGTAGTGGGTTTGTGAGTTTGTTGTTTTTTACTTTAGAGGACTAAAATACCTGTATTGAAAATTTGTATGTCTGTATCAGGTAAAAGCAGCATTTCCCATTTTCCTATCTGTTTGCTGAAATCACAGCTTTAGTTTCCTTTTATTATATTTACCTGTTGTGTTGTATTGTTCCACTTTTATTCCTCCAGAACATTTCCCCTCCATATTTAAGGCTCACAAACTCATCCAAGAACTTGTTTTAATCATTGTTATTCCTGTAAATGAAGTCAACAGCAGTAGAGGTGGCTTTTCTGAGTTATTATCCAGCTTTGTTGTATTTATGCTCTGCTTTATGTGTTTTTGAAACACATGCCAACAAGACGAGCAAGTATTTGCCATACTTTTCTTTCTCAGGCACTGTGTCTTCAGAGCCCAGATTTTGTCATCTGAGCAATTCTTTATAATCGTCATTTAATATCTTATTTTTAAGAGCACAGTTGTTTTTTTTTCCTGACCTCCAAAACATATTAAATTTGAAAAGGGAAATTGTGTTTTATGTTCACCTGTATTGTGGTCTTATATTTGGATAAAACACAGCTTAGGCATGTATTAGTAAAGAAACAAAGAAAATGGAAACTTAAATACCATGAGGGATATTCTTAATTAGGTCCAAATTTCACAAATTGATTTTATCTGTGCTGTGACGGTTGCATCACTTGGGATGAAACAAACTTCTAAATTTAAAACTTAGCTATGAGAGTGTAATTCTTATGTTACTTATAAGGTAATACCAGTTTTCACTAGGGCTGGAGGAGAAAAGTCAAACCCTGCCTGTTTCAAGAAATCTCAGTCTTTCCCACTGTTAACAGCTTATATAAAACTGAAATCATTTAACTGCAAACGATAGAGATTAATGGAAGAATTGTGGTTTCATTCATGTTGCTTCACCTCATTCATTGTCCTCTGAAGAAGCCTTGCCTGCTTGTTCTCCTCTTGTGTGAGCTGTGGATTATTCTTAGCACCAACAACTTGATCCTCTTTCTTTCCCCCAGCATTGCCATGGCAACTAAAGAAAATATGACTTCGCAGAGAGGGATGTTGAAGTCAATACAAAGCAAGATGAATACCTTGGCAAGTATCCTTTTTCCTAAAAATTTGTGCTGCTGGTGCACAAGAAGAGTTATGGTACAATTTTTCACTCTGCCGTTTGGGGGATCAGCAGTGTCAGTGTAACTGTGTTGTCATCAGTGACAAACAGGCCAGGTTCTTATCAGTCTCACTTGATAATCTGACTGAAGCATTAATGGTAAATGTGGTGAATAAGTTGGTTTTGGTCAAATTTGGGCACTGCAGATAAACAAACGTAATTTAATTTTCAGATAGAGATCTGCAACAGCATTTCATGGCCTTCCCTGCTGTATGTTTCTGTAGAAGTATAATTCCATTTCAGTTCCTGCTTTTTGCTTTCAAAAAAGCTGAAGTTCATCACTGCTTGCTGTGGTTTACAGCTAAAAGCAGTCAGGGCCTGAAGTATCCTCTAGTGTGTCACACTCTTGTAGATGTTAATTAAGGTTTTGGCTTGTTGGTTTCTGTGCATATTCTGTCTCAAGGCTAAAAACTGTACCACGTTGTCAATTCTGGCATGTTTGTGGTTTTCCTATTTTCTCAAATGCCTTTGGTTGTTCCCTTCACCAGTAACAGAATCCCACTGAAGAAATTCCATAGATGTTTTATACAAGTGCCCCATTTTTTTCCCCGTTCTCATTTAAACACAATTAGTAAAAGTAACTAAGCCTCGCATACTGGGGATTAAAATGCTGGCAGTTTAGGTGATCAGGTGGTGAATTCTGTGTAAATGTGGACTCTGGGCTGTTCCCTTTTCTCTGCTGGTCTGTAATTAGTGAAATGCAGTTGTAATCCTCCCTATCCATCAGGTTTTACTGCTCTGCTTTCTCCAGCTTGGGAGTAGCTCTGCCTTTCTTGCAGTGTTGCATTTCCCCATCCAGGCTTTGGGGCTCGTTGGTGAATTCACTGTTTGCTGCTATGACCTTGACTCCAACTCCTCCCAGACCGTTTTCCAGCAGTGAACAGCCTGATCCAAAGGATCAACCTCCGGAAACGACGGGATTCCCTCATTCTGGGTGGCGTGATTGGCGTCTGCACCATCCTACTGCTGTTGTACGCTTTCCATTGATGGATGTTTCCCCCCCTGGACTCTGCTAAAACTCATCACCACCCTCCCTCCTCCCAGCCAAGGAAAAGTGAGTGGGGGAAGAGTCAGACTTCCACAGCCTGCTCGTCGTGGCTGGGGCTGTCAGCATGATGTCTGAGATGGTAGACTCTGACACTGGGCTTGGGCTGAAGCTGCAGTGTTTCTCCTCTTCCTTTGGGTTAAATTTGCTGGGATTTGTTTGTCTTTAATTCCCTTTCTCACCTCTTGCAAGGTAAGTGCCCATGGGATGCTTAACCAGGACTGGGGGAACAGTTCCAGTGCTCAGCAGGTTTGGTGCTGGTGAGTGGGAAAGGATTAAGTTTGCCTTGGGTGGAAGCTCAGCAGGAAGGCTTTTCCCTCTAACCCCAGCCCTGTACTGAATTTCACCCTGTGAGAGGAATATTGCAGCTTTAAGCCTTCAGGTTGCTTTACTACTAAATACACGTTCTGTAATTCTTTTTAACTCCTGGTTGAGATTCTAGTTATTTCTGCATAATTCGTGCTGTGAAAACTGTGCTTCACACAAATTCCTCGAAGTTAGCAAAAGAAAAAAAAAAAAAAAAAAGAGGGTCCTGTTCACTTTTTGCACAGAATATGAATAAAATACCCTCTGAGGGAGATCATAAGATTTCTTGTGGCTTTAAAGGGACTGACAAAGTCCTCCTGTGTAAAAAGGGAGCACAGTGTCCCAGCAGCTGTTTACTCAAGTGTTCAGTCATCTGAAAAGTGACCAAACATGAATTCACCTGAAGGAATCTTTTGGGTGCAAATACTTGGATTTTGGCTGGCATCATAAAGATCTTTATAGGGACACGATAAGCAGTTTACAAAGTCTATACTGTAATTTAGGTGAAGTTATTCTGGTAGTGCAGTAAGAAGGATATGATCTAAATTGTTGATTGGAAATGAAAATGATGATGGTTATACCTGAGGCAAAGGTGTCTACATCAAAGGTTTTGGACATAACTCCTCCTAGTAAAGAGCTGAACGTATAAATAGTGAAACAAGTATAATTTAACATTATCTGGCAGGGGAAAAACACCTTTTTTTGGTCCAGACAGGCAAAAAGAACCCTGTTGTGTTTGTTTCTCTAAACAAAGCTGACATCTGCAGTGCCTGTGATATTGCAGATTCCCAGATTACGGATTTTTCTGCTCTTTCAACAGCACTTTTCCATCTGTCATATCATAACCCAATAAATTCAAGCCTTGGCACTGAAATACCTTTCTGAGAACTTGATTAACTCTTTTCACAATCCACTTACAGTGTTCCTAATAGATTCCATGTATTCCATCACCCACAAATCTCACACAGTCCCCAGGTTCTCCTCTGGAACAGAGTCCAGCGGGACAGACACAATTTTTTACTTCATTTTATAGTGTCTGTGAGTTGGAGGGAATAGAGACTTGTGCCTGTGTAGTGTGCAAACCCACACTGTTACACCCAAAATGTCTGGATTTAAAGGCTTCTTTGTAGACTTAATAACTGTCTGCTAAAAAGTCAACAAAGGCTTCTAATCAGCCATCCTGCCTTTGGGATTTGGAGGCATTTGGAATTAATACGTGTAAAACTGTGGGGCTTGTATTTTAAATAAAGGGTGATTATTTGGTTGATTTGGGAAACGTTCCCATTTGGAGATGAAGTGTTTATTAAAGGGGTTTATGAAAAAGCTTGATGGATAAAGGAGGGTTATTAATGGATCTGTGTGTTGGGAGATCAAACTTCTTCTCCCTGTTGCCTTTTCTTTGATTCCTCATCCACCCTAAGCAACCCTGATCAGCACTCATGCATCTGTTTAGGATTTGTAGGATTTGGTTGCTCTATAGTTGGCAATATAAGATCTGCAGTACCGTAAATAAATTCATTTATTTAATCTTATAACAAGTCTTTTTATTGGACTTAACTGATTATTTGGTGCATATATTTAATCTTACTGTGAAAAAGCTGCTATGGAAAATATATAGATTATAATAAATATGTAAACATAATTGATTTTTCATGTTATGGAGGAACTGATATATTTTAGTATAAAATAATGGAAATATGCTGAATTATCTCTGATAAAGCTTTACTGGAAATGGTTTCAGTGTTGGCAGCCCCTCCATGGTTTTTGTTTGTGTTGGTTTTGAGTCAGTTTTGTGTTGAAAAATACATTTAATTATCTTTGGAGCTTTCCCTTCATCATCATCTGGCAGAGTGAGCGGGTGTTGTGCTGTGCTCCCTGGAGGGCTGTGTTTGCATCTGGCCCAGGGAAAAGCTTCCAAATTCAGGAGAATCATCTCTAATAACTCATCTCTAACAACCTGGACCTGTGGTCAGAACAACGGACTGGAAAATGAAACCAGTGGATTGTAGTATTCTGCCTCAAATCCCAAAATACAGGTTTGTGTCTCTCCTGTTGCTAAATGTGTTCTCTCCCTTTTTCATTCTGTGTGGTTCCTCCTGCTCCAGGGAAAAAAGACGTGGTTAAAGAATTCTCATTCCTGCAATTCCTGCCAAAGTGGCGGTTTGCTAGCTCAACCAGACAGAACTGTGCTGAGAAAATTATTGCTGAGCATTGAATGAAGGGGGGAAATCCATGATCTATTTCTACAGGGCACATTTTCACACACACACAGACACTCTTTTTAAATTTCCACTTCATTCTTCCTACTAGATAAGCAGCTTCTTCTAGCCTGGCCAAGCACTGGAACACAAAGGATCGTGTTGGTGACATTGATGCCACACTTCACATGGGTGGGAATATTTTTATAGCTGTTCTTTAGGCTATTTTTTACATGTTTATCTGATCTTCAGTCTCTGGTTGCTGCAGCAGAGCAATGGCATGTGGGCAACACCCAGAGCTGGGTGTCCACAGCTGCAGCTTCTCCCCAGGGCAGTGCCAGGGATTTAACCAGGCACTGTTCTGCTGCTGGAAAGATGAATTTGCCCTTCCTGGGAAGCCACAACATATTTTTTTCTTAACCAGTATTGATTTCAGGAGTTTTGCATATCAAAGTGAGGTATAAATTCCTGCTGGATTCATGAGACTGAGTAATCAACCATAATTTTCATTTGTAGTTTAGAATTCCCTTTTGTTGAGTGGTCTTAAGATTAGCGTGAGGAGAGTCAGTTCCTTGCTGGGTGTTGAAAATGAAGGAGCAAAAGTAGATTTTTAGGTGATGTGAAAGTGTCAGAAGAATTGTCCACAGCTGTTCCTGCAGGGCTGTGTCCCCTGAGGTGCTGCTTTCCCAGAACTGCTGCACAGGGAGCCAAGGCTGCTCCACCACTTCTGATGGTTCAGCTCAGTTAGTCACGACTAAATGAGAGTTGTAACTCTCTAAATGTAGCAACTTGTTTCCCAAGATCACTTCAGGCATCACCTTGTCCTGTTTTTACTGGTTTTTGTCCCAAAGCTTTCATTTGAGACAGGAAGGAGAGCTAACAGCTGTCAGTGCTGGAGGAGGAAATGATTCTGAAACTCCTTAAAACAGAATTGGATTATGAAATGTGCAGGACAGGAGACTGCAGTGAGAGACACACTGAGCCAAAACTAGGTGACATCTGCAATCCCCTCTGTGTCCTGTATTCTCCTGTCACTGCACATTTGAACCAGGGGTGATATTTTAGCTCTGACTCCAGAAGCAGCTGCTGGTCTGTGTGGTACTGAGGAAAGCAGTTAAATAAACACTCTACACCCAAAACAAAGCCCTTTCTCACAAAACATCCCAGACCTTGTAAATGAGTTTCTGATTGCACTTTCTGATTTTTTTTTTCTTTTCATATGCGTTCTTGGAACTTCTATTGTAACTGTAATTATTTTTTGTTCTCACCTATTGTGCATTCTCTGTATGTATAAAAACAAAGGCTTTGATATGTAATTTAATAATAAATTAGAATTCTAAGCAAGTTGCTTGGTTCTTTCCCCCCTTGACAACCTTTGCCTACCTAACCCTCAGGGAAGATGTAGAAAAGATTCATCTCACCACTCTGGAATTGTCCCTGAACATACAAATCAGTGTGTTCTCTGGTTTTATATCAAATATCAGATGGGATGTGTTCCTCCTGTGCACTCCTGGACTCATCTCCTACCTGGGAGGGGCTGATTATAGTCGTGGTGGTTTTGCCTGCTGTTCTTTGACAGGTGGAACGAGGATGGTTTTCTTTAGAGGTAAGTACTTGTTAGAAAGGAAAATCTCTGTGAATTCCTGTCTTCAGGACAGGTAGGAGTGTGTCACTCTATGTGACAGGGTGGTCTGCTCCACCTCCCTCCTCAGGTGCTCCAGCCAGGCAGTGTTGTGCCTGAAGGATCCACCTGCACCTGGAGCTTGTGCAATCAATGCTAAATGTTTGAATGCCACTCCAGATTTATTTTCTCAGCCGAGCAGAGCTGCCTGGCAGTGTGATGCCTGTCTGTGTTGCATGAGGCTGGCAGTGAAGAGAGGGATTTCTCCTCGCAGAGCTGTCGTGCTGTGCCTGTAAATGCTGCTTTAAAGCAGACGTACATCCCTGTATCCTTAATGCCTGCTAAATATTCAGGAGTGACCAGATGCTTTCCCAGGGGAAGGCTTTGACTGTATGTCTCAAGCTAAAGGAGAAACTTCAAAAAAAAACTTTTGAAAATGGAAAGGCAGTTCTGGTTGCAGATAGTGGGAAGTGCAGTGAGTTTTTCCAGTTGCAGCGCTGGTAATAAGTGGTGCATAAAATTCCATCTTCGTTTGGATTAGAAAATAAATTATTAATGGCACTGAATCCTTTTTTCCAGCTCCCTGTACAGTCAATAATTCATAGTGGCACAGGCATAGGATATATATTTTTAACCATCCGCCTCCCAGAGTACTCTTGTTCATATTGAGAAGTGCTGTCCTTCCTGACAGGCTCCGGCGCACTGGGTGTTCCTGCATTATGCATGAGCCAAGCTCTGCTCCCTCAGCCTCAGTGCCATTCCACCAGCAGATTTCCTGCTGAAAGGGAGCCGAGCAAACCATTAGAAATTCACACAGAGACACACAGGAGTGTCTTTGTTTCCTCCCTTTCACTGAGCGTGGGCGGTGTGCAGTGCCGTGAACTTGATTTTTGAGTGTTTTAATAGAAAACCTCAATGTTTACAGTTGCTATTCCCATTTCCTGAATGCCAGCCTTTCATCCACCATCTCCAGGTAGCAAAGCTGTGCTGCCAACACCCGTGCCTTGGCAGCTGGGCTGTGCTCATTAAGCACTCGGAGCCTGCTGTCGCCTTCATCTTCCCCTTCTTCCCAAGCTGCTGGAGCGTGTGCCGCAGCTCTGCCCTGCTCCATCCTCGCCTGTCGCAGCCCTTGCCGTGTTCTTTGTTCCTAATGGGACCCTGAGGCTTTGCTAACCCAGATTCCAGAGCGCTGCGAGTGAGGCGGGAGAAGCCTGGCTGGGAATCGGAGCCTCTGCACCCCTGAAACAGCATTTGCCGTTCTCTGCTTGTGGGTTATTTCCTGGCTGGCTGGATTTTGGCACCCTGAGGACCCTCTGCCAGCCGGTGGTGTGATTTTGAGAGGTCTCCTGCAATCGTGGCTGGTCAGATCTTTTATCTTGCGTTGCTTTGTCTGCTCGCTGCACTGCCCATTCAATTCTCCTCCCTTCCTTCCCTGGTGTTTGGCTTCACGTAGACATTTCAAACACATGAATTTATTTTTTGTTTCATTATTTTCCTTTTTCAAAAATCCATCCTGACTTTGAAGTCCAGAAGGGTTGTTTGGGGTGACTTGAAGCCTATCAATCAAAGCCACAGCTGAAGGAAATTCACTGATAACCACTCTGGTGCAGGAGCACAGCATGGGGTTCTCCCAAAAATGCTGTAAACAGGTAGGGTTTAGGTGTTTTATTTCTTTTCTTATCTCCCTCGCCCATACCCATCCCTCTGATGCAGAGTTCTTGGAAGTGGGGACAATATTCTTCCTCTTTTGTCTTCCTAAAGCTTCACTGAAAATAGAATCTCCTCTCTGCAGGTTGCAAAGCCCCATTGAGCTGCCAGCTGTACAGTGGAAACTTCCCCAAGATGTTTGCTGGTCCCTGTGCCTGGGCATGTCATCTGCTACAGAGCCCTCTGATTCCAGACCTGTGCTGAGCTGGCTTCTTCCAGGGTAAAATGCTGCTGAAACACCAGATTTTTAAGGGAACCTTTTCTGAAGACTCTGCAGGATGCTCGGGAATGTTGCAGGTGTAAAAAGAAATCGTGAGTAGCTGGGAAAGTGCTGATCAGGTGGCCCTGTCAGGTCCAGCTTTAACACACAAACCACCATTTGTCACATTAAAAAGCAACTGGACCATGCAAGGACTTTGTCCCCACTGGAGATGGGTGGGAACCTGGTGGGGGATCCTGTAAATGTCCCCAAATTTCAGTGTCAGGGGAGGCTGGACTGATACAGGGTCTTGTTCAGCCTTGGTGTGGGGCAACACCCAAGTGCAGGAGGGGATATGTGGATATTTCCCTGCTGTGCTATAAATGCAGCTCCCTCTAGGTCAGGCATGTATCACCAGTGCTAAATTTACTTCAAAATATTACTGAGGTGGGGAGGTTTGTGACTCAGGTCTATAAAAGCATGCACTGCTTATGTAAAGAAATGTTTGGAAGAGGCAGGAGGGGGCTTGGGCTCCATCAGGGACTATTCCTTGTAGGTCTTTGTGCTGGAGAGCAACTGCACCTTCAGCTTGTGTCTGTTCCATGCAGCAGGATCAGCTGGCCAGCTCTTCCCGTGTTTCCAAACATTTCAGGAAATGTAAATAATTTCCAAGCCTGCACTCTGGCTTAGATGAAATTGTTTTAGAATAAAAACCCAACAAACAAGGGGGGATAATAAATTCTTGTAATATTTCAGGGTGACTTCAGATCAAGTTTAGTCATGGTGTCCCTGGGAGGGGAAAGGAGGAATAGGAGGGATTCTGCCACGGGAATTGTGGTATTTGGATCATTTCCGTTCATTCAGGTCCGTGTGTCTGTTTGGTCTTGGAAAAGCTGAGTTCCTGGAGTCAGCTTTGCCAAGGCAGACAGACATGTTGGCCATCCAGCACCTCCACCGGCATCCTCAGCTCTAACCACAACCACATCCCAGGGGAATGAGCCTCTCCCACTCTTCCTCAGGAAATTCTATTCCTCAACTCAGCAGCCAAGGTCCTTCTGCACTTGTGTTGCCCCTGGGAGGTGAGTGCTGGAGTTCTGGGCAGGGGAGGAAGAGCTGTTAACTCGTTTTTGGGGACAATTCAGCTTATACCCACTCTGTTTTGCAGTCAGACATCAAGGTAAAAACAGCATTGCTTTAGAGACAGGAGGTCCTTTTGTTTTATTGCTGTTTGTTGGGTACCTGGGCCAGCTGCTTGCATGAGGAGTGAGTGCAGGGTGTGAGGAATTGGCTTGTTTTTCTGCCCATCTGGAGCTGATGAAATGATCCATCTGCACTGATCCTCGCTGGGAAGGAGGATAAAACACAGGTTTTATGAAATTGTACCTGAGATCAAACAATTGGAAGAAAACGCTTTGGAATGTGCAGCCTGTAATTAAACATTTCCAGGGGGCAGCGAGGTGCAGCGAGCTCAGCAGAAAGGAGGCATTTTGCTGGGAAGTCTTTGCTTTGTTTCACGCTGTGTGCTATTAAAGCAAACAACTTCACAAGCTTCAGAAGCACTGGCAGCTCTTGACCAAGAATAGCATCTCACATCACAGCTAAGCTGGAAACAATGAGGGCCAGCAGTCGTCAGTTGGTTGGGTTTTTTTAGCCCATAAACGAGGTAGCTGAGCTCATGGAGAAATCCCCATTTCTCTATTTTAGGTGTTCTAAGATGTTTCATCTTCTGCAGGATCCAGCAATAACCACCAGAAAGCAAAAGTCATGTAAAGCAGATCTGCTGGTGCAATTCCCACTTACCTGGGCTTGCCAGGCTCTCCTCCAACACACAAATCCTAAATCCTCACCACCTAACCCAAGTTTGTGCAAAGTCTATCAAACATGTCTTGTCTGACTAAAAAATTCCTCTGAGATGTGATAGAAACATCCACCATGTGGGATCATTTGGAAAATAGGAAGACAGAGCCTTTCAGCATCCTCACAAAGACAAACTCATTTTTCCTCTGCCCTTTTATTGATGTCTACCAGCAGTGTGTTTGGTGAGCTGCTTCCAATTTTGAAGATGTCCACAATGCACCCAAATGTCATATTTTTTAAATCTCTGCAGCTAAGAAGCTGTTCTGTGAGCAGGGAGAATTTGGGGTGAAATCTATTATTTTTGGCCCAGTGCTGGGTCTGCATCTCTGCACACCAGAGCCAGGATGTTGGTGTGCTGCTCATCACAAGGTCTCTCTGCAGCCCTGAGCTCTCCTGCTCTTCTGCTGCTGCTCCTGTGGCTGCTGAGCCCAGGGCTCCATCACCTCCCAAATGACTTCCTGAGAGGCTTTGAGAGATCCCAAGGAATCCCTGAGCTGCTCACTCTCGACAGCAGCCAGCATTAGGAGCCAGAGAGAAAATGGAAATGTTCTCCCTGTGCTTTTAATCCGTAGCTCCCGACTGGAGCAAAGTCACGGAAACCAGTTGAGGAGCTGGTGGCCAACTTTTTGTCCTCTGCCTGAACCCCAAACTCATGCAAATTCATCCGTGGAGACAAACACTGGGAGATGAAGGGAGAGCCCCTCGTGTTGCGCAGAGAGCGTACGCAACGTGGAAATTGGATGTAAACCTCTCGCTGTTCCGCCGTGAATCTATTATACATGAGCCCATCAGAGCAGCGTATTAATAAAACAGGAGCTAAAGCACTTGGCACTGCCTTGTCTTTAGCGAAACATCAGAGGCAGGGCTGGCGGCGGCGGCCTTTGAAGTCTGGGATTGCATCTGCCCGGCTGCCTGTGACATGGTCAGGATGCTCCGGGGGGAATCTCGCCACTGAAGGGGAATCTCTTCATGGTGTGGGGGTTTTTGTGGGATTCAAATCATCCTCCTCCTCCTCCTCCTCCAGGACAAAGCCATTGCTTTTTTCTCTGCTCAGTCTTCTGGCTTGCTGAATTCTTTAAATTCTTTGCTTTAAAGCAGATTCAGACATCCTGTGCTGGGATGGAAATGGCATCTGCTCCTTCAAGGTTCTCCCACCAAGACTTCTCCATCCCTTTTGTTGCTCACAGGTGCCACCAACCACAGCCCTCTTTGCTTTGCTGAATAACGGGGAATAAATGACACTGGACTTTCTAAACATCTACATTTTGTGTCTCCATCAGGACAAATAAATGTGATTCTTCTGCCCTGTAATCCTGGTTGTGTTGCCAAAGCCCTTGTGCAGACAGTGATGCCTCTGGCTCTGCTGGGTGAGCAGAGGCGCTGGAGGATGCTGTGCCTGAATAACACAGGTTTTGTGCAAAGCCTTGGTGCAAAAAGCTGTAGTGTGGTGTAAACTTGGACCTGTGTGGCTGTGAGTAATTAACCCTGGCTGATTAAACCCCTCAGAGGTTTGAGCAGCTGCTGTCTCATCCCTGAAGCTGAACATCAAGAGCACTGATCTAGGTGGTGTTACAAGGAGAGGGTGTTTAGGAGAAAGAACCAGCAGATCTAGTTAGAATTGCAGTTTTCAAAGCAACAGGGAATGGAGACACCAAAGAGACAGGCTTAATTTGTTAAAAATGCCCAAGTGAGCTGCAGAACTGGGGAGGGGGATGCTGCAGTGTGAGAGAAGGGCTGTGGGATAAACAGGAAGGCTGAGCACAGTGCTGGTGTGTTGGAGGATCTGGAGCAGCTCAGTCTCACTGGGGAATGCTTGGAGCCTGATAACCTTAGGGACACATGCAGTGTTGAGCCTGGCTTATCAGGGCTGGGCTTTGTGCTGAGGGCAGCAGCTGATCTAGAAGAACTAATTCCTGCTCCTTTGATTGCTCGTGAGGATAACAATTCTGCTTTTCATGAACTCACAAACGTTTAATCTCCATCCTCTCTGGCTTTGGGTACCTGTGGGGTTTTCCTGTTTATTCATTTTTCAATCCACAAAACCTTACAACTTGGATCCTTAAGGAAGGCAAAGAGGTGTTTGTCAGAATGCAAATTACAGACAGACCAAAGATTGTCACAGCCAGCCTTCCAGTCTGGTTGGGAAAACTCCTGGGAAGGCTGCAAGGCAGTGTTTTTGGTAAAACCAGCATGAGGCTGAGCTGTCTGCACCTCTCCCTGCTCTGACTTGTGCTGTTTTCTTTACTCTTTGCCTGTACATATTATTTGCAACCCACTGCACCCAAAATACCAACTGGTTGCTCTCAGAGTGTGAAGCAATCACTGAATGAGTAGCTTGGGTAATTTTTTTTTCCTCGTTTAGACAGAAGAAACCAGTTCAGCTTTGACCATGCATGTTACATTTTAATTTTTTTTTTCTCATGCCAAGAAATACAAAGAAAGTATATAAGATATACCATACCATCCTGCAGAAAAAGAAACATTTGTCAGCAAAGAGAAGCACCCAGCTGCAATCCCTGGTGTGTTCATGCTGTGTGTGAACTGTGGCTCTCCCAGTGGGGTGATGGACTCTGCACTTCCATGCCAAGGATCAGGTCCTGGCAGCTTCTAACAAGGGCTCCCAGGTGGTATCAGGGTTGCCTTGGTGAATCCTGCACACGTTCCCTTTCTGATGTTTCTTATCCTGGATGGGTATTTATAGGTTTGAATTTTGCTACCTACTGGTGTCAGCAAATGCTTTACAAATATTCCCACTTTGAAAAGGCTGCTTTCCCCCCACACCCCCTTGGCTTGTGCCCAAGCAGGGGAGTTTTTCAGTCCAAACCTAACTGGTTTTTGCCAAAAATCAAAGGATGTATACTGAAAGAAAAACGAGCTTAAATCTGAATTATTTCAGCTTTGACAGCGCAACCCTGGCTGTGGTTCTGTGACAAATAACAAAGCGACAGGGCAAGGCTGGGGCCAGCCCAGTGGGTGCCTTTCTGCAGCCTCTCCCTGGGCTCAGAACGAATGGAAATGGAGATTTAATTTTATAGAAAAGGCAGGATCTGCTCCCCTTGTCTACATGGAGAAGCCTGTGTGGGGAAGGTCAGTGCCATGAGCCTGCAGGGAGTTGGGCCAGAGGTTCCCTGCCCTTCTCTAAATCATCCCAGGGGAGCCCAGAGATGAGATGGCACTGCAGCAAGACCTGTCCGGGGTAAAGGAGAGGCAGGAGGTGGGAGGGAAGAGCTGTGGGACTCAGGGATGCTCCTGGGGTGGGAATGTTGAGGGGACAGTGTGGTAAAACTGGCACAGAGGGGCAGAGAGAGGGGTGAGCTGGAACGGCGTGAAAAATCACCCAGAAAAAGCAAACCCCTCCTTAACACAGCGAACTTTGAAATCCTTTTGTGGCTTTCTTTGCTCCCCTCGTGCTCAGAGCCCTTTGGTCCCTGCAGGCATCACCCAGCGTGCTGCTGTGACACAGTGACTTGTGCCAGACCTTTGCTGACCCTCGGGCAATGCACCCTGAGAGAGCTGCGGCAAAACTGAGCCAGTCTGTGCAGCTTAAAGCTTCAACCCAGCCTTGATACACCCAGCAGCCTTTCTGTGCCACCCCACAGAGCCCAGCTGTGCCCCAAATCCTGCCAGAGGGACAGCAGTGCCAGGGAGGTGCCACCAGCCCCGTGCTCTGCTCAGAGCTCCTTCCCCAGCAGTGCAATCCATGTATTTACATCCCACCAGGACCTCACGCTTGTCGATCGTCACTCCTACTCCAGCTCACATTTAGAGACATTTCCCACCTTCTCCATCCCTTCAGTGAGCTCTCCTCCTACCAGCTCAGCTCTCCTGCCAGGTAGGGCTGGATTGGCTCTGTGCTCTCACCTTTCCTTCACCAGGGGGGAGAAGCTGGCCAGACCCCGAGGATTTTGTGACTGTTTTAGTTGCAAACATGGAAAAATCTGATGTGTGAACTCAGAGGAGGCTGCAGCAGGTGGGAAAGAGCTGGGGGTAAGAAATGGGGCTCTTTGGTGGGGATGGAGAGGGCATCATCCCCTGGGTGGTGGGGAGAGCTAAGTGGCAAAGCCTTTGCAGAATAAGCTGCAAAATCTGTGGAGAAGGGATTTTCTGGATGTCCCTGAGGAGTTTATTCCTCCAGGACTGGTCAGGTTACAAGCAGAGGAAGTATTTTGTCAGGGATAACTGTAGAGGCTTTCCTCTGGATTTAAATGCAGGATAAGGTAAAAAGCTGAGTTCAAGAGTGCAGTGCAATCTTCCTAACCAGGGGGATTTCAGAATGAAAGGGATTCAAGATTTTCTTTTTTATTATATTTAATAGTGAGGTGAGAAGCATCACCTGAGCTGCCCAATGAGACAGGAAACACAAACCCCAACTGGGAGAACACAACAAATCATCACCATGGGGTTTTTTGGGGAAATCTTCTGCCTTCTCCTGCATCCAGGGGAATCCTGGTACCTCCACTGCTCTGTGCTGCCCTGGCTTGGGAATTCTCCTGGCAAGGACCACTGCAGCAGCCTCACAGAGCCCCCTCCCTCTGGCTGCAGGGATCCCATTTGGAACCACAGTGGGGTAGAGTTTGCCTAGATCCCTTTGAAAAAACCAGATTTCAAGGAAAGCTGTGCTCACACATGGTTCTGTGCAGGAGGAGGAAGGAAAGGGGGTTGATCTGGGAGCTGCTCAGCCCCTGAGCATTTGCCATCCCTGCAATTAGGGCAGCAATGAGAACCCACCTCGTGCAGGGTTTGATCCTGTGGATGCAGGGAAGTGCCTTAGATGAAAGGCTTTATATAATGATAAAAGAGCATTTAAATTCCTACTTAATAAACGCTTGGCTCTCTCAAGTCCCGTAACTCCCTACAGCACTTTTCCCTGAAAAAGGACTCTTCCTGCCCAAGGAGGAGCTTCCTGGGCTCTCTCTTCCCAAAAGCTGAATTCCAGCAGCTCAAGGGGCAAAGGGCAGGAGATGTAGGGACAGGCAGCACTGCCATTAAGTAGCTCAAAAAAAAAACCCCACATGCTCCCCAGCAAGCAGCTTTTGGGTCCAAGAGTTAAAGAAGGAAATATTTGGGGGATTTGATGGGATTTCAGCAGCCATAAGGTGAAAGTTTGGACATCCAAGGGAAGGTTTCTGAAGGGCTCAGGAGGAAGAGATGCAGTGCCTGGGCAGAGGATGGAGCTGCCACCCAGCAGTGCTCAGCAGTCCCTGTTTGCTGAACTCACAAAAGACAAATTGCAAAAGAAAAGTTGCAGATTTGGTCCATTTGAGATGCCAGTGGTTTGTGATGAAGTGCTGGCAGAGGGGATGGGAATGGAGCCCGAGAAAGTGCTGTAGTGATGTGCTATTGCTGTGAGTCCCTGGAATCCCTTCTAGTGGAGAGAAAAACGTTGACAGCGTGTCTGGGGGATTTGGCTTTCTCACCCCCTGGATTCAAGCAACGTCTAGAGGAAAAACCCACTTTAGAGAGGAGCAATCAGAAAGGTGAGAGGAGAATTTTCACAGCGCTGCCTGTGGCTTTGCACATTAGTTACTACAGAGTAACTACAGCGTGGATTTGCCGTTCACCCCTACCCTGTGCTCACCCCTGTGCCCACTCGCAGCCCAGGGAAGGAGTCAGTGCCAAGCAGTTACCATGTTGTGAAGTTCCTTATGGTGTGTGGTGGATTCTCCATGTAGACAAGCCCCTGGCAGCATTGAATTTGGTCTAAATTTGGGGTGTTTTTCAGGAGGTTGATGTTAGGGAGCAGAAGTGCCACGTTTCTCAGTCAGTCTGGGGTTTTAGGTTGCAGGTTGTCAGCTGGAGACAACAGAAAGGCCGAGGAGTGCAGCTCTTGGTCGTGTGTCCCCAAAGTTTGGATCAAAGAGCCTCAGGGAACAGGGAGAGCCAATGGACGTGGCCAGAAGTCACAGAGCCTGACTAAAACAACAGGCAATGGAACTTTGCATAGTCTGGGAGGGCAGGTGGAGGGCCAAGCCCAGGAATTCTGGGGTGAGCAGGGAGGAGAAGGGCTGGGGCTGGATGGAGCCTCGAGGAGGGGTTGGTTGGATCCTACAGGAATGGGACATCCCAAAGGGGTGTGGAAGACGTGGCAGGGCCTGTGGTACCTACAGACAGAGTGGGAGGGAGCAAAGTCTGTTTTCTTGTTGCGTTAAATACAAAACATTAAAAAATAATACAACAACTGACCCCAGACAGCTCCGGGGACGCTGGAGATTTTCAGAGCTGCAGAAGAGCTGTGTGAGGGATGCAAGGAGAGAAGCAGGGGTCTAAAACTCCTCCATGCCCCTGAAAATCTCCTGGAAAGCCCTAAGCTGAAGCCCCAAAGGGTCAGGGAGACGAGCACTGGCAGTGGCGGGGGCTGGATCACGCTGAAGCCTCTGCGTGGTGGCATTGCTGTGACATCAGGGTGTGAGAGGGTAGGATGGGCTCTCCGTGCCTTGGTGCTGCTGCTGGGCATTCACCAGGCTCTGGTCTCGGTGGCATGGGTGTTATCCTCCCTTTGGGTGCACAGAGAAATGTGTGGGTTCACAGGGAAAGCCTTATTTTGCCTTCCTTTAAAAAGCCCTCCGTGGGTTTGGGGGTGAGGAGGAGCCTGGGGTTCTCATGCAGCAACATCCTGCTCTGCCAGCTCTGCCCTAAGTGATAAAAGAGCTCGTAGGAACAGACATGGAGAACATTCCCAAAGGCATGCAAATGGTCATTGTCTCTTTTTTTTTTTTTTTTCATCAAAAATACAAAAGCACCCACCACATCCTCCAGCTTTGGCGGCTGCGTTTCGCTGGGAGCAGAGCCTTGGTCCTGCTGCAGCTCTGCTCTCCCTCCTCCTCCTCCTCCTCCTCCGTGGAACAGCTCTCAGCTCCTGATGGCAGTTTGAGCTTTGTTTTGTTGTTTTGTTGTTTGTTTGTTTGTTTGTTTTTGTAGAGACAGAGAATTTGACGATTTAAAAACCAACAACCCCCCAAAAATCCAGTGACTTGTGCCAAAATTCTCAGGAGGACTCCTCCAAACATCCCCTTCTCGCCTTGTAAATTTCTCTTCCAAAACAAGCTTCGCTCTTCAGACTCTCTCCTCCTCTTGCACTTTAGTTGTCTCCCCACTCCGTGAGTTCTACTGGAGGGGAATGAGGTAGTGGATTTCCCCCTTCTCCTCTCCACTTGGCCTCTCCCATTCCTTCTCAGGGTGATTTTTATCCCATCCCTCGCACAGGCTCATTCCCAAGAGGCGGTGAATTGAAGCATGCGTTCCTTCCGACGGCGCTCCAGAGCAGGCTGTCTAGGGCTGCCCACCTACACTGTGACAATTTTTTGTTTTGTTGCAAGGCTGAAAGTAAAAACCCCAAAAGGAAAGTTGTCTTCCTCCTCTTCAAGGTTGTTTGCATGCTGAAACGTCTTCTAGGAAACTGGAAAAGAAAGAGAGGCTTAGGGAAGCTTCCAGGAGTCAACAGATGTTTGCTGTATGCTCCTGGATTGGGCTTTGGGTGGTTCTGAGGTTCCTGTTTGCCTGAGCTGTGCTGGTCATGCTGGTTTGGTGGGTTGGGCTGCATTTGGGAGGTTCCTAAGACATTTTGGGATTGTGTTTCTGGGTGGGTTGATTTGTGTCCTGAAAACTTTCTGTTTTTAGAGCACTCCACTCTTCTAAACCCACCACAGGACCCTTCACCAGGGAGAGTTTGTGTGGTCAGCAGGGCACTTTGGACAGCACAGGGAGGGCTTTCCATGCTGGTCATTGTGTGTTTCTGCTGGAAGGAGCCCTTTCTTTGAGGGGTTTTTCATGTTTGTGTGGTGATGGTCCAACCAGCCTGGAGTCACTGCCCTCCCAGCTGGGCTGGGAATGGGGTGGGGTGGATGGGGCAGGTCTGTCCTGTCCCCTGGGGGCTGGGGGAAGGAGAAGGAAGCTTTACCTCTGACGCTGAGTGAAATGTAGAGCACGATGATGATGGTCCCCAGCACGATGGAGACGATGCTGAGCAGCCTGGCCATGCGTCCGAGCCGCCGGGCTCCGTCCGTGTCCCCTTGCTGGCCACTGTTCCTCGACTGGGGAGACACAGACAGAGGCCCTGAGAGAGCCAGCAGCTCGGGGGTGACTCCCTGCCTCTACAGCCCCAACCTGAGAGTTCTGCATGCACAGGGATGATTCAGGGCATCTGAACCCCTTCAATGAGCCCAGAGGGGAAAGGGGTGAGACTGGGGCTCCCCAGGACCTTGCCTGGTGCCTGGCAGGGCAGGGAGGGTGATGCTGTGGCCTGAGTGATCTTCAGTGCCATCTCTGCTCCATCCCTGACCCCCTGGGCAAGGAGAGCCTCACCAGAAACCATCCTGCACAGAGCATCACAAACTTCCAGCCTGAGTGATTAAACAAGGCCCCATCTCCTTTCCCGCTCCTCTAATGGGCAATCATTTGGTCCCCAAGTGAAAAACACTGGAAGTAGAGGATTCCTGCTGAGAGAAAAGCCTCCTGATCCTGCTGGAAAGGGCATGCTGGGCGTCCTGCCCTTGGCTGAGGGAGCACCCAGCACTTAGCAGGAGGGCAGGAGCTGTGGTGGAATTACTCACCGTGCGTCAGCATTTGCTGCCTGTGCGGCAGAACTGCCACCAGCCTGGCTCTTCGGAAAGGAAAACCTTCCCAAATTCATGCAGTGCCCTTCTGCCTCCCACAAAACCCATTGGGAAAGGGGTTTGGACGGAGGAAAAGTGGATAAGGGGTTTTAAGGCCCGTTGGTGATGTTTTCACCTGGTTGGGAGGGTTTGGAGTGAGGGGAAAGAGAAGCAAGGTAGGGTAGGGGGAGAAGGGAGCCCAGAATCCTTGATCCAGTGGGGGAGTTGGGCAAAACTCCTCTGAATTTCACTGGGAATGGGGTTTTATTGATGTTTTAACTGCTTTGAAGAAGATCTTCCTCCTTTAGAGCTGCTTTTAAGTATTTAACACTTTAACATGGGTTAAAGGCTCCTTCCCCTGGCCCATCCATCCCCAGCCATGCTGCCTTGGAGGAAAAGAGGGGGATCTGGGGCAGGCTGTGGGGCAGCAACTCCCTCAGCCCTGTGCTGTGTGGCAGCTCCTCCCTTTGGAGCGTGGCTGCCAAATCTGGGGAAATCTGAGTTAAAAAAAAACCCCAGGTGTGCTAGTTAAAAAGAGTTAAAGGTGAAAGTGGCTTAAAGCGACGCCACTTTCATTCCAAAAAATGTGTATGTCAGAAATAACTGTGCTGGAAAGGATCCCCTGCCACATGCTAAAAAAATAAATAAATAAGAGCAGGAAGGCCTAGTCCAGCATTAACCATGGAACATCAGTGAGAATCTGAACAAATACTTGATATTGCTGTCCCATTTCCCATTCATCCTGCTTTAATTCCACTGCCTGTGACTGGAACATCCCCAGCCCAGGCTGGGCACAGGCAGCTGCTCCATAGGAAAAATGCAGCTTTGGAGGTTTCCATGCACTCCTTTTAGTTTGTTTCACCACATAAAAAACACAGCACAGTCCCAGATTGCTGGTGGCTGCTTCCACTGCACCCCTGCAAGTGTCCTGCTCCTCTCACGAGCCACCCTGGGCATCACTGTCCCCACCAGTGCCATCAGGAGAGCTCAGGACCTTCTTCCTCCTGGTCTCAACAGCAGGTTTGCCAGACCCGCTCGGGAAGCGATGGGATGCAGCCAAGAGCTATTTTCATCCCAGAACAGGAGGTGACAAAATGAAGCCTCATGGGTTGGTGGTGAGAGATGGGGAGGATGCAGGAGCCCAGGGATCGACAGGATCCCAGCCCTGCTCCCTGACAGCTCCAGCTCTGGGGAGATGGTTTTTCAGCCTCTGGTTTTTGTGACAAGTGTAATATTTTGGCAGGGTGTGGGTCAGGTTGCAGTGAAATACGCAGTTTTAGTTTTCTTCTAGGGGGAATATATAGGCTAAGGGATTCAATATATTTATCACTATAGCTTCTGGAAGTGTTTACTGCTCATTTCTCCTGAACAATTATGAGAAACACATCAGCATTGGCATGGGGTGTTTAGCAAGCATTTGGTACTGTACATATATTATTCATCGGTGTGGAACGGTTTGATTATAGCTCTCTAGTATCACTAATCCCGTGTTTTGCTTTCCACATAAAAACATTAACATCTTGTTTATTAATCGAGGCTCACCAAGGCAGAACATCTCAGAAAGGCTGGAGGGCTCCGGGGGAGTGAGTCACTGTGTGAGTGCCAAGGGACTCCCTGGTACAGCCCAGAGCTGGAAAATCTGCAGGCCCTGGGGAGTGGGTGCTGTTCTGCAGCACCCGTGGGCCAGGTAAGTCTGGGTGACTCAGGAGTTATTAATTTTACCTGTTTCCAACTGCTATCTGTTCCAGTTATTGCTCAAAATGGGTTTTTTCCCCTAAGTGGCCTTGTTGTAAATGAAGGCAATTACTTTCCTGCCTTGGTCCTGAGGATGGAGAAGACAAATCATTGCATCTTCTTTCCTGCAATCTTTCCCAGTTTATGAACTGCCTTTGGATGCTCTCTGCTGCCTTCCACCAATTACTCAGAATAAATCATTAATCCTCGACACTCGGTGTTTTTGTTGAAGGAAACATTCCAAGAGAGGTATAAGTCAGCTCCAGAGTCAGACAGATGACTGTGGCATTTAAAATGGGTAGGGATAGCCTGACTTCTGCCACATCTTTTGGGAATGACAGAACTTGTTTTGGATACCAAGTGCTGCGCAGAACTGCCCGTGGTGTCACTATATGGTGGCTCTGGCTGGATTTTTTCACTTCCCTTCATGAGTTTGGAGATTTGTACTCTGGTAGGTGACTCCTCTGCTTCTTGCCCTGATGCTGCACTTTGGTGGGAAGGGGAAGAGATTCACAGCAGGAATGCAGGGGGTGTGAGTTGTACCCAGCCCTGCAATCCCATGAGCTGGGCACCATGGGGTGGACACACCACCCTTGTGTCCACCAGTCCCACTCCCTCTCTTGGGGAGTGACCTGAACCCCTCAGAGCAGCCAGAGCACCACTTGGTGAGGAAAACACATCCAAGAGTCAGTGGAGAAGCCTCCAGGTAACTCATTTCCATGAGACCAACATTAGCAGGAACACGCTGGAGACTAGAGCAGGGTTTTTTTCCACCTCTGGCCATAGGCCTTGCTGGGATCTGAGAGCAGCTTTTGAAAAATGATTTATGAGACACTAAACTCAAAAGCATTCATTTACTTTCCTCTCTGGACGCTGCTTATTACCCAGAAAAGAAAAGCTTTCATGTGCAAAAGCTTTGACTCAGGAAAGAAAAGCACAGTTGCAGAGCTAAAGGAATGTCAGCACATTGTGGAAAGGTCCTCCTGCTCCCCCAGGCGCTGGGAATCACAAAAACCTGGTTCCTGCTCAGATTTGTGCATGATCTGGCACACCTGGGCTTTACTCTGTGAGAAGATTTAAGCCTGTGGGAGCCTTGGGAGTCACTGGGAGCTCAATTCCTCCCTGCTGCAAGCAGGTGAAACATCAACCTGTGCTCTGAGAGATGTTCCTGCTGGCAGGAGGAGCCAGCCAGATGTTTCCTGGTTCCCCAGGGAGGAAGGAAGGATCACTCCTCATCCTGCTCTGCTGGTGCCGTGCAGAGGTCCCTGGCTGGCAGGTGGGTGTGTGGAGGGGGTGATGGTGCAGGGCCAGGACTAACAGAGGCTGTAATGAATTAATTAAACCACAGGACAGGCAGTGCAGGGCTGCTGTGAAGGGGCCAGAGGATGTGCACTGCCTACTAATGTGCCACAAACCTCGTCCTGGAGAAAAAGCTCAGCTGAGTGCATCTTCTGCCTCCCCTTCCCTGGCCCTGGTCAGTGCTGCCAATGGCCTTGGAAGCAGAGAGCAGCCAAATAATCTCACTGCCTTGCTGGGTGTGACAGCCACCACACCCCATCCCTCTCTGCCTGGCAGGATTAACCAACTCCTCCTCTTCTCTCTCTCTTTATTCTACTCCATGGGGCTCGTGTGGCCCAAGGCACATCCCCACCACCCTGGAGGCTCTGACGCCTGCAAGGGACAGTGTGAGGATCTATTTTGCATGAAGGCTAATGTGGCTGGAAAATCCCCGTGAGAGACCTTGTTTATTACCATGGATATGCAATACCCAGCTGCTTTCCCTCTCCTTGCAGTGCAAAGCCAAACAAGGCTGGCTGGCTTCCCTGTATGCTGCCTAAACAGGCTCTGCCACACAACTGTACTACGCAGATGACAGCTGGCACTGGCAGAAACGATGATTCCTCCTCAAAATGGAAATTGGTCTCTCTAGAGGGCTTTTTGTGGCAAGCGCCTGTCCCTGCCTTCAAGTTGTTGGTGCTTTTGGGGGAAGTGCTGGCTGCAGGTGCCCCTCAGTGTATTTCTGTGTGGTAGGCAGGTAATCGAGCTGATTTTCAATGAGAAGATTTTCCTTTGTTGCAAATCAAAGGCATAGAAGGTGCTGGGTGTGTTCAAGAGAGCAGCATCTGATGGGGAAGGGGGTGGCTCTGCCTGTAGGGCTGTGCTGACTGAGCCACCTGTACCCGAGATGGGTGGGAGGCCAGCTGGCTTCATTCTCCCCTGCTCGGCTCTTGGTGTATTTGTTGAGCTGTGGGGGATGTTCCATGGAGAAAAATTGCTTCTCCAGGGCAACTGAAAGAGCTGCAGGTGCAGCTGTCCCTTTGAAGTGCCTGAGGCCAGGCACCAGCCTCCAGCCAGGGTCTCCCCAGTGCTGCAGGGCTGGGCTAGGAGGGGCGGGGGGAGATCCCTTGTCAGTGCTTTGCCTCGCAGCTCCTTCCCGGGGAAGCCCGGCGAGTCGTTCTGGACCGCTGCCTGGGGCAGGGACCGCGCATCGCATCCCGGAGCCACCGCGCTTCTAGGAGCCCTGCCCTGGAATCCCACCCTCCTCTCCATCTCCAGCCCGCCGCATCTCCATCTCCATCCCGCCGCCTCCTTTTCCACCTCCATCTCCATCCCGCCGCCTCCCCGCTCGCTGCCCCGGGCTCGGCGCCGCTCCCCGCCCGCCTCCGCCCGCCCGCGCTGCCCGGAGCCGCACCGGAGCTCGCTGCGGGAGCCGAGCAGGGCGGCACAGCCCGGCCGAGCGCTGCGGGAGCGGCGCGGGCTGCTCCCGCCCCGCCGCGCCCCGCTGCCGGTGCAGCACCGCGGACAGCTCCGGGGCGGCCGTCGGGGCGGCGGCGGGGGGAGCGGCGGGCGAGCCGGGCGGGTCCGTGCGGCCGGCGGGTCCCGCACTCACCATGATGGAGAAGACGAGGCCCACGATGTTGAGGGGCCAGACGGGGCAGAAGCAGGAGAAGATGGCGAGCACCAGGTAGTCCCGCGGGCGGCCCTGCTCCGGGGCCGCCGTGCTGGTGGCCGTGGAGGAGGCTCTGCCCAGGCTCAGCCGGGACGGCGACAGCGGCGGCGCCTCCAGGTGCCCGACCGACACCGACTTGTAGCCGAGCCCGTGCCCGTTGCGCTCCGTCTCGCCGGGCAGGGCTGCCGTGAAGGATTTGGAGCCGCGGAGGCCCTTCTCCTCCCGGCCCTCTGTCGCCGACAGCAGCTTCTCGGTCTCCTGCAAGCGGGTGGGCAGCGTGGTGCCCGAGCCCGTGCCCGAGCCCGGGCCGGCGCCCCCGGGCGCGGTGCCGGTGCTGGCCATGGCCCGGCGGAGCGCGCTCCGGCAGCGCCCCGCCGCCGCCGCTCTGCGCTCGGGGCCCGCCGCCCCGCGGGAGGCCGAGCCGGAGGAGGGGCCAGCCCGGCTCGGCCCCCGGGGCAGGATCGGGGCCGCGGACCGCCCCCGGGGTGTCCCCCGTCCCCCCTCCGCTCACCCCCTTCCCGCGCTCGGCCTCCGCCCGACCCGCTGCGTGCGGCGCCGCGGCCCCCGGGGATGCTGGCGGGGATGCGGCGGGGCGGAGCGGAGCGGTGGGAGAGCCGGGGAGTCCCCGCCGCCTTCAGCCCGGCCCAGCCCAGGGCTTTGTCCCGCCCCGCCGAGCCCCCGCTCTTCCCGGGGGCTCCCGCGGGCTCGGCTCCGCTGCAGCGGTACGTGAGAGCTCAGCCCCGACCGGGCTCCGCCCGTGCCGACGGTACCCGGGGCCGCCTGCAGCCCCGGAGGTGCGGAGGTGCCGAAGGTAGCGCCGTGCGGGGTACACACAGCCCTGCTGTCCCTGCGTCCCTCCTGGCTGGCAGCCTTTCCCCGGGCAGCTGGGGGACATGCGACACGGCGCAGAGCCGCGAGCCCCTCATGGCTGTGAGAACGGCTGGAGCTGCCCCGGGTCAGGGCAGGGCTGGCGGGGGGGTGACAGTGTCCGGGCAGTGTGTGAGTGCCCGGTGGCACCTCTGGCTGCAGCTGCTCTGGGAAAACATCGTCCCCGGCGCAGGGTTGGGGAGGCACTGGGCAGGCTGTGCTGAGCTCGTCCTGCCCTTACTGCGCCTGGGTGACAGTGGAGTCACCACAGCTGGGGACAGGGACACCAGATGGGTGACATACTGCATCCCTACACGGGACCTGCGAAGCAGAAAGGGTGCTGGTGCAGTGTGAGTTACATCCTCTCCACCCTTGGGAGCAGGGACGCTGTGAGAGGCAGGAGGGAGGGCTGGAAAACCCTCAGAGCCTGGATGCTTGGCAAAGATGGATGTTTTCCACCCGTTCTGTATTACGCTTCAGTTCCAAATATGCCAGGGGTTTCCCTGGCAGTGAGTGCCATCTACGGGGCACACCCAGCACCTTCTGCCTCCCCGAGAGGTGCCCGAAGAGCCTGCTGCCAGCCGGGACCAGCTGCCCTGTCCTGCCCAGCCTTATCCCATCCTGCAGCCTCCAAACAGAACTAGGACTGGTGTGTTGTGAGTGTGGATCTGAGAGCAGTGGGGTGACCCTGCTCCTGGGGGTCTCACGGGGTTTTGCCTCCCCCCTGCTCCTGCCTCTGCGACCATCTGTTTCCATCTGCCTCACGTTGTCTGACCAGCAAAGCTGGTGTGGGAAAAACATGGAGATGCAAATTTGGGAGGAGAGAGGGGTTCCTGCCGGAGTTAGGGTGTCGCTTAAACCTTCTTTAAATGCTGGTGTTGCTGGGCTCTCCCTTGCTCTGTGATGGCTGCTGACAGGACAGAGCAGAGCCATGCACTGCTCCAGGGACAGCCAGAGCAGGGAGAGCCACCCAGAGCAGGGGTGCCGTAGGGAGAAGCAGGATTCCTCCACTGGACGTGGCTGCAAGGTGCCACCATTCCTGGCAAGGGGAACACCTGTCAGGCTGAAGCCAGGGCGCCTCACACCATCAGCACTTTAAAGAGGCTCCTTTGCTGAGCAAAGAGCTCTCTCTCCTGGCTGCCACCAGCTTTCCTCTGCTCCTGGCCCAGCTCCCTTGTCCCACCAGGGATTAAGAAGGGAGGAGGAGATCCTGGAGCAGCAGAAGGTTGGGATGGATGTTCCAGCATGTGCTCCCTGGCAGAAAGAGAGCTCAGGCTGCCCTTGGTATGCTGGTAGCACTGGGGCTGGAGGAGCTCTGTAGGGCTCAGCACTGCAGGAATCACACAGTGTGTTTTGCCCTGTCAAAAAATCTGCCAGTTGTGGTGTGTGTGGCTGTAAATCCCTACCTGATTCCTGCAGCAATTCCAGTTTGCTGAGCCTTGGGTAGAAGGGAGCCCTCACAGCTGCTCCAGGCTCTCTAAGCCAGAGGGAAGGGACAAAAGGGACCTTTTCAGTAAAATTCCCCCTTCCTCCCCTCCACGGGAGTTGGCCGGGAGCGCGCTATCGGTCTGTCCCAACAGAGCCACTTCCCTGGGATCAGAAGGAAGCCGCAATCGGATGGGTGGGTTTTATGAAAGCCGACATCTGTCTCCCCTCCCGGCCTCGCAAATCTGCCAGGCACAAACGTCTGTACCAATGAGCTTAGCGTCAAAAGTCCCAGGGCACTAACCTTTCCCCGCTCCTGCTCCCCTCCTTCACCGGAGGCAGCCAGAGCCACCAGCCAGCCGGGGGCTTTAGCGTGATCCCCACGGCCCATCTGTCCATCCCACACATATTAACAGCCTGGTGTCGGGTTTGTAAGTCGTGTTTTCTCGCAGAGCAAGCAAGAGAGAATAAATAACAGCGGCAATCAGCAGCAGTGAGACCTCGCGACAAGAAACACAGAGCTGGCACTTCCAGAGGACTTCCCACCTTCCCCAGTTTTCCCGCAGAGGGGAGAGCCGCAGCAGGATCCTGTACAGCGTGTCGGGGGTTCGCTGAGCTCGCCAGCATCGCAGCTGAGCTCTGCATCCTGCAGCTCTTCTCTCTCTCTCCCAGCAGTCCCTTCCCGCTCCCCGCATTGTCCCACGGATCCTTTACCTTCCCGGCACCGTCCTGCCACCCCAGCCCCGCAGGTCAGTGGATGGGGAGGCACTGCTGGTGTCCCCAGCCCTGGCAATAGCCCAGCTGCCAGGGGACAGCCCCGGCCAGCGGGTCCTGCAGGCTGCCCGTGCCTCGCTGCTGGCCGGTGGTGCCCCGGAGCGCGGGGGGGAGAATCCCGCCGGAGCAACAGGCGGAGCTGGGCGCGGGGCGATTCTCCTTCGGGCTCTCGTAGCGACGGATCTGCCTCTGAGGGGAAATCGCAGCGCACAGAGGGGATGGAAGGCACCGTGTAGCTGCAGAACCGGGCTGCCGCGGGAGCTGGGCGCTGCCGCCCTTCACCCCGAGCTCCTGCGCAGGGACCCCGGCCCGGGAGCGGCACTCGGAGTGGGGACAGGGCCAGCAGCACCCGCCGCCGTGCAGGGACAGGGACAGAGCCGTGATCCTGTTGATGGCTCGCCGGAGGGTGGCGATTTTAGAAAGCCTTTTGCCCCCGAGGTCGTGCTTTAGGGCCAGCCGCAGGGCGTTGAAGGCTTGGTTGTAGTCCAGAATCCTCTTACGCTCTCTGACGTTGGCAGCCATCCTCCTGGCCTTGGAGCGCACCGGCCTGCTCCTCTTCCTCACCTTCATCCCTTCAGGGTCCTCCGGGCTGGCATCTGCTCCCCTGCCTTGGGAGACCCACAAACCCTGCCTGTAGCACGCCTGGGGTGCATCCCCCGCTTCCAGCTCCTCCTCCGAGCTGTCGGGCTCTGGCCCCGCGCCTTTCCCCGTGGCTACTCCGGACATGGCCGCGGCGAGGGGGAGCGGGAGAGGTGCGGCTGTGCTCCTGCCTCCTGGGAGGTGTGGGTGACACTCCTCCGGGGATAGGCAGCCGCCCCTAAAAACCTTCAGCAGGGCTCGTCACGTGGCTGCCCCGACCCTCCTCACCTGCCTCAGGTGAGGCACAGGGAGAATCCTGCCTGCTCCCTGCTCTGAGCATGAAGCACCAGTGCTGGGGAGCGCAGAGCTTGTGGGGGGATGCACCCCAGGGGAAGCACTTCCACCAAGCACAGGTTGCAGGGATTGCTTTAGTGTCTGCTAAGGATTTGGGCACTGCAGGAGTTCCCCCGTGCTGCTCTGCCCTCTCCTCAGCTGGTGGCTCAGCCTGGACCAGGTCATGCCTGGGTTTTACACGGTGCCATGAGGCAGAGCCCTGTGGGGCATCAGCACCCTGGCTCTTCATTGCCCCTGCTCATGTGTGCTGCAGCATTCCTGTTATTTCCCAGCTCAGGGAAGACATGAAATTATGACATTGCTGCGGTGAGCAGCAAGCTTGTGCCTGGGTGCAGGAGAAGGCACAGTTAGCCCTGTACCAGGGAGCTGGGATCATCCATGGGCACAGCGGTGGGTGGGTGCCTGAGCAGGAGCAGACCCCGGGAGCAGGAATGTGCAGGGCTTGGCACGCCTCTGCCCTGCGGAGCAGGAAGCAGGAATGTGGCAGGGGGGACTGGGGCAGGTGATAAAAGAGCTAAAGTGCTACCTGCCTTCCTGTCCCTTCCCAGCAGCCTGGGGGCAGAGCTGTCTGGGCTGGAGCTCCCGGGCCTGCCCGGCACTTAACTGGGGAAGGCGATGCTGAAAGCTGTTCCTTGTTTCCTGAATCCCCGAGCTGGTGGGATGAGGGACCTGCCAGGTGCAGCAGGTCCGGAGGCCATGGGCAGGGCAGGGTCCCCAGCCTGAGCAGTGGGGGACAGCCACGTGTGTTTGCCCATCATCTCATTAGCGAGCCGTTGCTAAATGCCTTCCTGTGCGAGGGGTAATGCTTTGAAAAATAGCCCAGGAGTGGGTCTGACAAATTGTTGGGGTGTCTGGTGCAAAAGCAGAGCCCCAGGAGGATATGCCCCCCACCCCATCCATCCCTTCCTGATCTGATCACCGCAGCTCATGTTTGATCAATAACCACAATTAGCGGGGGGTTATTTGTCTATTGCCTTTCTCCTCTCCTGGCTCTTTGAAGCCAGAGCTAATTTAGGTGCCTCTGCTCCAGGAACCCAATAAATCAGGAGCCAGGGCCTCGGGGACAGGGAGGATGAGGCAGCATGACTTCAAAGGGAGGTGAAGCTTGCAAATATTTTTGAGCACTCACCTGTGCTCACTATGACCCTCTTGTTCTCCCCAGCATCCTTCTCACCTCCCAGTCTCACTCTGCCAGGAATGGATTCTCCCCAACCACTGAATTACCCAAGGAGCTCAGCTCGGGAGCCAGGGGATTTTTGGAATGCTTGAATGCCAGCAGGACACAGATGTCAGACCCACTTAGAGACGTGCCTGTCTAAAACCCAGCTAAGCAGGACAGATCTGCCACGGGGATGTTTTTGCTGGTGTTGGAGGTCAGGAGGTGCAGTCCAGAGCAGGCACGGAGGTGGCTGAGCTGGGCACAAAGCCAGCCCAGCTGGGTGACGCCTGCTCAGGGACAGAGGCAGCAGCCCCAAAGCTGCCCCATCCTGCCTGCAGCCCCCAGGAGCTCCAAGGGAAGCCAGGGGCTCCCAGCATCTCGGCTCTGGCTGCAGGGATCCAGCCCCAGCTCTCGGAAGCGGGCAAGGCCAGACCGTAAATCACGGGGCATCTGATGCCACCTGCCACCTGTAATTAGCACATCCCGCTGGGCCATCCCCACCTCGTCCTGGGCGCTTCCTCCCGAGGTGCCCATTACAGGTTGGGAGGTCAGCAGGAACGCCCACCCAGGCCCTGCTCCCCCGGTCCCTGCTGATTTATCACCGTGTGCTGGAGAGATTTATGGGCTGAGATGGGGAGCCAGAAACGTGTTGTGAGGCTCTGCCGGGCCCGTCTGCCTGACAGATGATGAAAGAGCTGTAATTATCTGTCGCCACACATATATCAGGCCATTCATGGCACTCCCCAGCCTCCAAAAAGTTCCCCAGGGACTCCCCACCTCCCAGCCTGTGTCACTCTGGACTGGAGCACTGCTGAATGCTGGGCACCAGTCCATCCTGGGCAGCATTGTCACAGCTCTCATGGGTCCCACAGCCCAAAGGTGTGTTTGGCTGTCTTCATTCCTCACACTCAGCTCCTGCAGAGAGCCCTGGGTTGGCTGTGACATCCATCCAGCACCCTCAAACGGCTGGCACTTCCAGGTGAGAGCTGCTGGGCCGTTTGGGAGCACAGCCTTCACTGGAAGTGGAACTCTGATGGAGTGAAGAAGCAGCAGACATGGCCTGGGGGGCAATGCCCAGCTCCTGGCATGTCCCAGCACCATCCATCCTCCTTGGGAAGGCTGCACCAGGAGGCATGGATGTGCCAGAGCAAGGCAAGGGAGCCTGCGGCAGGGAAGGATGAGAGCCAGGGAGAGGCATGCGGGGAGGTGCCCATTCCTGGAGAGGAGGGGAAGGAGGAGGTGGCTGTTGCGACACTGCCTGTGCCCGCGGGTAAATAAATAGGGCGCTTTGTTCCTGCTGGGGCACGACCAGGTGGCACAAGGGACACGGGCTGGTGAGTCATCCATCCCCAGCCAGCCATCCTGCAGGGAAAGGCTCTGAGAGGCCGTGGAGGCGCCTGCGGGTGAGGTTTTGTGCTCCAGCTTCTCATGGCATAAGGGAACAGCCCTGCCCAGGGCACGAGTTGGGAAGCCACATCCTGTGCGGTGGGAGTGAGCATGGGATGTGCTGCCCTTGCTGCTTAAGCACAGCACGTGTGACAGGCAGTGGGCAAGAGGTTTACCTGGCCCTTCACGGAATCACAGTCATTCCAGTTGGGAAAGCCCTCTGACTGAATCCAAACGTTAACCCAGCACTGCCTTGTTACCAATAAACCGCTGAGTGCCACATCCACTTTTTTTTTTTTTTTTTTTTAACATTTCCATCGCTTTCCTGAGCAGCCTGTTCCAACATCTCAGCATCCTTTCCGTGAAGGCATTTTTCCTAATATCCAATTAAAGCCTTGAGGCCATTTCCTCTTGTCCTGTCCCTTGTTACTTGGGAGTAGAGACCAATTCCCACATGGTTACTCCTTTCAGGGAGCTGCAGGCCTTTGCTGCCCACCAGAGCAGCCTGTGCCTGCTGCTCCATCTGCCGGGAATGGCTCATCCTCCTGAGACCAACAGGGCCGGCAGAGCTTCACAGGCCAGGGGATGAGGATGGGACAGACAGAGCTCCACACTGACAGCCAGGGCACATGGTGGCTGGGGAAAGGCAGCTCGGTGGTGGCACAGGAGACACCCCATGGCACAGGAGCCTTCAAGGCTGGGTTGTTCCCGGCTCGGGGATCTCCCGCGGCTCGTGGGATGGATTCTGGCAGTAGTTATCGTGTTGTTACTGCCCTGAGCTGCCGACACCAGGCACTCTCTCACCCGCATCCCCTCGGGGAGACCCGGGCGCGGTAGGACCGAGGGTCGGAGAAGGGGGGCACAGCCTCACCCCGCCGCTCTCCCCATCCCACCGCACATCTGCCGGTACCCCGGGGCTCTCCCTCAGCCACTCCCCGCCCGCTCCCGCCGCGGGCCGCAGCCGGGGCCGAGCCGGGAGGCGGTGGCAGCGCTGCCCCCGCCCCGGCGGGGCCGTGCCGTGCCGAGCCGAGGCGGGGCGGGCCGGGGGCGGGCACCGACGTCAGGCCCCGCGGCGGTGGCGGGGGGCGGAAGGCGCCGTGCCGGGGGTGGGGGGAGAGCCGGGCGAGCCGGCTGCGGGGCGGGGGATGGCGGCGGGCGAGGCGGCCCGGGCGGACTTCGCGCGGCACTGGCAGGCGCAGTTCCCGGGGGAGCCGGAGCCCCGCATGGAGCTGGGCTCGGTGCGGGCCATGGAGCGGGAGCTGGAGCGCTGCCGCCGCCACCTGCGCCGCCTGCAGCGGGCGCTGGCCGAGGAGCGCTTCAAGGTGGGCTACCTGGAGGCGGCCCTGGCCCGAGCCCCCCCGCCGCCGCCGCCCGCCGCCCCCCGCCCCGCCGGCAGCTCCCCGGAGGGCGGCAGCGCCGGCAGCTCGGACGCGGAGGACGCTTCCTCGGCAGGTGGGTGAGGGGGGAGCTGTCCCCACCCCGCGCCCCAGGGGACGAGGGTGTCCCCGCTCCCCGCGCCGTCCCCGCCGCACGGTCAAGGGCGAATGTGGCGCCGCACGGCCGAGGGCATCCCCCCCCCAGCCCTGCCGTGCCGTGCCGTGCCCGTGGCCCCATGCCGTGCCACGGGGAAAGGCAATCCCAACCCCTGTGCCATCCCTGCTACACAGTTGGTGCTCCCCGTGCTGTGACTCGGCATGGGAACCCCAGGGTGTCCCCATCACTCAGCCAGGAGGACCCCATGTTGTCACATAGTGAAGGATGCTCCTTTTGCCATCCCATCAAGCAGCTAATGCCACCCCCAGCCCTGGTGCTGTCCCTGTCCTTGGGGCACTAAAGTCACCCCAAGCCCCTGTCTCCTCCCTGTCCCACTTTCAAGGACATCCCATGCCAAGGCCCCATCCTTGGGTGTGCCAGGAGGGAGGGTGGCTGGCCGGTCCCCTGCAGCTGGCTCTTGGTGATGTGCCAGTGGCCCACGAGGCACCCCTGGGGCTGGCACGCTGCTGAGGAGTCACTTCCTCCCGGTGTGACCTGGCTGTTCCTGGCTCTTGGGAACACCTCTGCTCAGGTGACACCCTGTGACCTCCCGTGGGGAAGTCCTGGAGGCGCTGAAGCAGAAGCATGCCGGGGTGGTGACATGTCCCAGGGCGTTTTTCTAGGTGGATTGAGGACAGTGTTATTTCACAAGTGCCTGCCTGTTTGGTGGCACTGAAGGCACAGCCAGCTAGTGCTGTCAGCCGTCACACTGTCCTACTTCCAGCGGCCTGGAAGTTGTTATTGCATCAGCATTAAACCCGCTTCAAACACAGTCCTGGCAGCTAGGGAATGTCACTTTTAATGCTGCTAATTCTGCAGCTGACTTGAGTTAATTTTGTTCTTGCTTGATTGTTTGGGGTGGTGGATTTCCCCCAAGGCTGTATCGTGCTGGTTTAAGATAGCCTGGAGAGCAAGTGCTCTGATGTCAAATTGTGCTTAATATTTAGTTCATTTATATTTATTGCATTAGTCTGCAGTGCTGGGGCACAGCTCGGTTTCCACTTCACCTTCCTGGGCTGTCTGGAGGTGAAATGTCCAAAGTACAAGGCTGCTCTCAGTGTTGTCACCATGCTGCGCTGGGCTGCAAGTGTGTTTGTCCCACTGTGGGAGCCTGTGCCCAGCCCTGCAGCCAGGACCAAGGACATTTAGAATTCTGCCTTCAAAGAACTGCTCCAGCCCCTCTCCAGCTCTCATCAGCAGGCACAGGCTGTCGTTCCTGGAGAGCTGCTGAAGTGGCTTGAGTGCATTGGAGCGACCAAACACAAATCCTTCTGATTTACACTCAGACCTGCGCTTTATTTATACCTGGGTTGTGCTGCTGGATATTTCCAAAGCCAGGATGGTGCAAGGCTGCTCTCAGCCTGGGAAATGTTGTTAAAGGGGCTTCTCTGAAGTGCAGCACTAGCCCCTGAAGGTTCTGGCTTCGTAACTTGGAGGGGTCCAGCCCTGCACCACCCTTTGAGACCTTTGCAGCTGGTGGGGGTGAATCTTTTGGCAAGACTTTGAAGTCCAAAGTTGCATCTGCTGTGGTTAAATGAGGCCTCTTCCTTCTCCTCTTCCTCTAAATGGGTCTTCCTCAGGGTCAGCAGCTCCAGCACTCATCAGAGGAGGAAGCATCCCCTCTGCCAAGCGCCTGGCTCCTTGCCCCGTGACATGGCTGGGCTCTGCCTTGCCCTGAGCCTGTCCTGAGCCTTTCCCAGGCATCAGCACTTTTCTTTGTTGGGTGTTCTAAGGGCCCCTGTGTGCACTGACTGCGCTGACATTTAAAAGCAGAATTTGAGAGTGCAGTAAGACGTGTGTGGTCGTTGTCCAGATCCCCCTTTCACGGACAGTTGGTTAACCTGGTGCTCCTGTTGTTTTATTCTCACTTCTCTGTGTTTCAGATATAATTGAAAACTCTTGATTGTGGTGCTTGTTTGCTTTTCCTGCCAGCACTCTGGTGGTGTGTAACCTGGTTAGTGCTGCTCTGCCTGGGTCCCTCAGTGTTTTAATGTGAATTTTGGAGCTTAGTGGTGCTGTGGCTGTGGCTGAACGCAGCTGTATCACCACACCCTATGGAAGCACTCTGTGGAGAGCAAGTGAAGGAGTGTTGAATATCGTCTTTATGGGAATTACCGGGGAAATACAGTGTTTTCCTTTAAGTAGCTTGTGATTAATCTGATTTAAAGCGAGGAAATCTGCAAGATGCCCCTGTCTGCGGCTATTGCATGAGAGCAGCGCGTGTGACAGCCAGATACACCATCCTGGCATCTGAGATAACGCCTGTGCCAGCTCACCCGGGACCAACAGAGTCTGAGCGTCAGCGAGCAGATGGCTAAAATCGAAGCGTGGCAAGGACTGAAATTCCCTTCATCTTGGCCGTCACCTGTCCCTGTGGCTAAACACACAGCTGGCCTCGCAGCTGAGTATGCGCCGTGCCGGGGCGCTGCTCGGGCTGGGTGCTGCTTCCATCTCCTCCCGTTTGCTGTGGCAGGGATGAAGGGCTGGAGGTTGGTAGCAGCCAGGAGAGGGTGAGCCGAGCAGGAGGTGGTGCTGCTGGCCGAGAGGAGGACGCGGTGATGCTCGGCGGAGATGCTCTGTGCCCGGCAGCCAGGTAGCGCAGGGGTGGAACTCGCTCGGTGCTGCGTTTCCTCGCTTTGTCCTTGGGATGTGGAGAAGGAGGCTGGCTTTGCCATGGAGCTGAAGCTCCTCTGGAAGGCTGTGGATTTCGGGAGCCCCTGACCCACCCTGTGCAGCGCCCTACACCCCAGAAATGTGAGCTCTGGAGTGGGGAGCGCTGGCATAGCTGGAATAGTCCGTGATGGCGTGGGCTGGTGGATCTGGTTACGGCAGGATGCTGCGGCTGCGAGATGTGCTGTAAGTGAATCCCCAGCCCTCTGCCTAGCTGGAATTACAGTTTCTCTCAAGGAAAGATTCTGGAATCACGTGAGCTCCTCTCCTCGCTCTGCTGCACTGGTACCTTGGGAAATGGGAAGGGAGATGCCGGCAGCTGAGGGGTCCTGCCTCGGAGGGCGGTGAGCGCAGAAGGCTGGCAGTGTCAGGGTGTGCATCAGAAGGCTGAGATGGGGAAAGGGCCCTGGGGCATCTGAAGTTCCTGGGGCATTGGCCACCTCGTCCCTGCATGCCCAGATGGGGGCTGGATTGCCGTGGGTGCCATGCTGGGGGCTCCTGGCATGATTTGTGTAAAACCAGGGCTTCTTCTTGCTACTTCATCCCTGCTTTCAGTACTGCTGCTGATACTGCAAAAGTGGCACCTCTGTCTGTCCCAGAAAAACTCCCTGCAGCTATGGAGGTGGTGGGGCAGCTCTGTCCTGCTGCTCCAAGCCATCCTTGGACGCTGCTGGTTCCTCATCCCTTTCTTGGAATATTCCCTAAAACCTCAGCAAAAGGAGAATGGAGAATAGTGAGCAAAGTCCAGAGTTTGTCCCTAGTGCATCTCTTTCTGCCTGGGGTAGGTCAGGGTGTGCAGGAGGTGAAGGAATGGTGATTCCACAGCCCAAGGAAGGTGAAATGTTGCATGGTCTGTGCATCCATCTCCCCTCCTTTAGCACCAGGATGGGATCTTGGTGCCAAAGCAGGGAGGTGCAGTGGTGGGAATTGTGTCTCCCCAGAGCCCATCTCCCACCTCTTTGTCCTCACACTTATTTTTTTCAAATTTTTACATATTTGTCATATTTCCCCATCATTAGAAAGCGCTTGTTTGGCTCTGAAGAGGCTGGAAGTTCCTCTTCTGCCCAGGGCAGGCCAGGCAGAGTCTCAATGTTTAATTTTAACTGCTCAGGCGAGGACAAAACCGCAGCGTGTGTGTGTGCGTGCGCCTGCTGGGGACCTTTGAACTGTCTCCATCTGCTCTGGGGCCCGACAGCTTTTTGGGAGGTGGTTTCTCTCCACAAACCCCCCTGATGGCATTGTGACAGCAGCCCCTGTGTGACGTGGGGCTGCTTCCTCAGAGTGTGGTGCTGCAGGGATGGCGCTGGGAGATGGGGACTGCAGGGTTAACTCTGGGACAGGTTGTCAGTGTTGAAGAAGAACATAAATAAATGCAAAGCTTGTGAGGCTAAAAAGCCTTTGGGTAGAAGAGTTGATGTTTAAAGCTTGGGGATGAGCACTTCAGCACGGAGGTGGCCCCAGGCTCAGTGAGCAGTGGCCAGTTGTGGGCGATCAGTAGCCCCAGGTAGAAGCAACGGCAGCAGCAGGGCAGGCAAGAAACCCTCATTAGAGTGGCTGGAAAGAGCCAGAAGTGCCCTGCGGGGCCTGAATACATTTGCATCCTAAGTCTATTGAAATCTGGTTGGGGTTTGTTTTGTTTCTATTTCCCTGGGAAGACACTTCTGTGCAGCGGGGCTCTTTGTTCCCCGGGTTCCTCCTCCCCTCCTGCCCAGCCATGCTGCCACTTGGGATCCCAGTGGATGGCTCTGCTCTGTCTCCTGCTGGATGCTGTCTGCTGTGGCCAACCCTGCAGCCCTGATCACAGGGAGAATCTTTCCTCTGTGCTGGCAGGGAATTCATATTCCCTTGGATCAGAGAGAGGAGCTGGGTTAGCCAGGACAGCTTGCTAAGTGTTCATCCATCCCAGGAATGGACCCCTTGGTTCATGGCATTGCTGGGTTTTTCCTCCACTGAGGTCACCTGGAGCAGGGGCTGAGAGCCAGCCCGAGGGAACACACAGAACTCAGCCCGTCCCCAAGAGACATCTTCAAGCAGGCTTGGCTTTCCCACCCCAAATTACTTTATCAGTGTTTGCTAAGCAGGATAATTGGCATATGTGGATCAGTAGCAGCAGCACTTCTTGGCTCCCTCGGCGGTAGTCGGAGCGGAGCCTGGCCAGCCTGAGCAGAATCCCAGAGGACTCCTGCAGATCTGCCTCCAGATAAGTCCCAGCTGTAAAGTTCAGGGATTGTTTGAAGATCTGGCAGATAGGGAGACCTTTGTGCCGGGACAGGGCTTTCTGCCACGGACGGTTTTTGTTCCATGGGCGGTTTTTGTTCTGAGGCTGCGAATCAACACCTCCTCCTTCCACTCGGCAGCTCCTGCTCTGGGAAGCAAACCTGGCCCAGTCACCTCAGCACCTAGGCTGGGAGGGAGAGGAGTAGCTGGGGGCTGTGGCAGATACAGCCACGGCCACCTCCCTCTTGGAAGAGAATCACGATGCAATAGCTGGCTCAGGCCTTCACCTGAAGTTAAAGGCTTTTTCTGACCACCTTTTGTTCCTTCTCCATCTGGTATTTGGAGAGGCAGTGCTGCTGTGGCTGAGTCTCTGTCCTCCTGCCCACTCTGGCACCCTGCCTGGCACTGCCCCGAGGGCAGGATGCTCGAAGTGACTGCCCTGTGCTTCAGGCACCTCTCAGCCATGGCCCAGTGAGTGCAGCTCGGCACAGACCTCAGGCTTTCCATTCCACAGGGAGGTGATCCTGGGAGAGAAGTTTAGTGCTGGACTGAGGACCTGCTGTGCTCGTTGGCGGGGAGGCTGGAAACATTTTCATTTATTCCTCTCTTCCCTCTCTGCAACCTCTGGCAAGGGGAGAGAGAGCTGCTGCTCTCAGGGAGAGCCTGGACCTCCTGGAGAGCCTGGTTCCTCCTGGAGACTCCTCCTCACTGGAGGAGCTGGCAAAGCCAGGCTCTCCTCTGGCATCTCCCAGACTCTGCAGCCCTGGCCGTGTTCCTGCCATGGCTTCAGGACTTCCCCTCTCCCAAACCAATGCACTGGCTGCTCTTTTAGTCCTTAGCTTCTTCAGCCACTTGCACGGTGCTCCCCAACCTACCTCTCCCATTCCTCTCTTCCAGTGGAAGAACACCCCCAGTTCTGGAGGTGCAGGTGGCTCTGGAGCTGCTGTCTGGTCGCTGCCAGCCCTTGATGATGCCCATCACTAGCCCTGGGTGCCACCACCAGCCCCTGCCCAGCCCTGGGCAAGCACTGGGGCTCCTGCAGCTCCTGTGGCTGGGACTGGAGGACTCTTGCACAAGAGCCCAGAAATAGCGATGCGTGGGCTGGCGGGCAGGGGCTGGGCAGATGCCAGGCAGACAGCCAGACACCAGGCAGGCTGTGCAGGGCTGGCTGGTGCTGGGGAGGAACTGTGGAACTCAGCTCTCGGCTCTTGCCGCAGGGATGCTCCCAGCTGGAGCTGGGGGTGGTTGGCGGGGGTTGAGAACATGGTTTGCATCTCCTCACCCAGGACTGGTCTCTGTCACCGAGGGCTGATGGGTGCCAGGGTGTGGGTGAGTGCTCCCCCCAGCCATGGGGAGAAGAGGAAGGTTCAGCTGTTTTGCAGGTTTTGAGGTTTTATTGTTGTTGTTGTTTTTGCGAAGGTGAAGAGAATACGAAAACCAAACTAAAAATACAGCCCAGCGGTTTGGTGGGGCTGGCTGGTGTGGGCTGGGCGAGGGCACCTGCCTGGTGCCCTGGTGGTGCTGGCCCTGGTTTGGGCTTCCAGGGACACTTGCCCAGCTGTGGGATACTTGCCTGCCTGGTCTTCCTGGCCACAGCACTGCCAGGACCTGCTGTGTGGTGGCAGGCTGGGGGTGACCAGCTGGCAGAGGGCTCCAGGAGGTCTGGCACCTCATCCAAGTGCTCAGCTCATGCCCTGTGCTAGATAAAGAGGCAGATGTGCAAAGGAGGCGTGGAGAGGCTGATGCTGAGGGTGGGAATAGCCAGGAAGTGTATCTGGCTGGGGGAAGCGTGTGGAAAAACCTCTGCTTGTGTGCAGGGAGCTGTGCATGGAAAAACAGCTGCAGCCATGGTGCTGAGGATGAGCAGCTGCATCTGGTGCTGGTGCTGGTGTGGGTGCTGCTGCGGGGCTCCCCAAGGCATCAGCACAGTGTGGTTTCCTGCCATGAACAAGGTTGATGCTCTCAGCTGAACCACTGTCACCTTCCTGGCAGGGCCTTGTGCTCTGGGGGGCTGGGGGGAGCAAAACAGGTTTGCTGTGGTGCATGGAGGAAAATCTCCATCAGAACCTTTAAGGGACAAAGCGAGGACATGCTCAGCTTGAGCTAAAGCAGGAGTGAATGGGAGAGTTGGTGAGGGATGGACAGTGGCAAAGATTGTCACATCGTGGCCACCCTTGGGCAGGGCTGGCAGTGCCTGTGGTGGTGTCTTGGGGACAAAGGGAGTGTTGGCTCCCCAAAACACCTGGGAGTGGGGCAGGGGAAGGGTGGGAAATGGCAGCTGTAGGGCTGCACTCTGTGCCACTGACTCAGCTCCGGTGACTCACAGCCCGTGGGCGCAGGGGGCTGAGGATGAGGGTCTTGGCAGGCAGGGCTGTGCCAGGGGCACCAGTGGCTCCTCATCCTGGCTGCCAGGTGCCAATGGCTCTGTGTGCTCCAGCCATGATGAACCACAGCATTTGCATTGCTGCGCTCCCCCAAAATGCTGCATCCAAGCCTGTCGTGGCATCCCTGCGAGCAGCAATCAGGTGGTGGCAGTGCCCTGGCAGTGTCCCCTCAGCTCTCCCACCCGCGTCCTGGCACTTCATGCTCCGATGGCTCCACCTTCCCCGTGTGCCCGACAGAGCATTATCCCTCCTGCCCGGCTCCCATCTGGCCCCGGTGCCCGGTCCAGGCCCTTCTCCACTCCCTGACCCCGCGGCAGGATGCGGCTGGGGCACTGGCAGGGATGCTGCCCGCACTGCCGGGACGGGGCAGCGGTGCCGGCACAGGCTGAACCAGGCACTCTCTGCACTTGAACGCTTGGCTGGCGCCCTGACATATTGGGGTTGATGACTCTGGCACTTCGTATTTCCTTTGGCTACACGCAGCTGGGGAGGGCGGTTTAACCCCTGCCTGCCCACGTCCCGCTCTGTCGCCCCCAGTTGTATGGGGCAGGGCTGCTGCCGGCCCCTGGAGGCCATGCTTCCCAGAACCAGGGGGAGCAGGGCTGGGAAGAGCTTGTGTCCTTCAGCCCTAGTGGCTCGAGGGGCTGCAGAGTGCTGTGGAATGGACACGGCGTCGCCAGGTCACAGCAAGGAGATGACACTCTGGTGGAAGGGGTGATGGAGCCTTTCTCCCCGCTCTCCTTGGGGTTGCCTGGGGGGCAGCCGCATACTCTGCTGTGCCACCACCATCCCCTCCTCGTCCTCTTCGTCCTCCTCCTCGCCGATCCCCAGACCCCTGCGGAGGGTCGGCGTGGCTGCGTGCGGGGGGACGCTGAGCTCGGCTCCCCCCGGCGAGGCAGGGGCGGGAGGCGGGACGTGCTGCCATTGCCAGGCGGCACCTCCTTCCCCGGGCACCCTTGGCAGAAGCGCGGCCGTGTGCCCGGGCAGGCGGCTGTGTCCGGCTCTGCCATCCAGCCCCCGCCGGGGCCCGCGGCCCCCCGCCTCCCGCCCTCGCCCGCCGCCTTTGTTGTGAGATGAGAGAGGGCTGAGCGCCGGCACAGCCCTCCGAGCATGGAGCCGCTGAGCCACCGCGGCCTGCCTCGCCTCTCCTGGATCGACACCCTCTACAGCAGTACGTGGCCTGGGCTGGCGGGGGGGCGAGGGGGGCGAGGGGCCGGGTCCCCCCTACCTGTTGTGTAACGCTGCGTCGCGCTGGGCAGGGATGCTGGGCAGGGATGCTGTGCCGGGGAGCCTGGGCTGGGGGTCCCGGCTGAGCCGAGCCCGGGCAGGGTGCTGGCGGTGCTGGCAGGGGGTTGTGCTCCTCTCCGTGAGCATCCCGCATGCCCTGGTGGCAGGACGGCGCTGGCCGGAATGGGTCCGGCATCCCCCAGGCTCTGGGGACCTGCCGCCCGCTCCGGGGCTGCGTGAGCCGGGTGGGTGGCGGTGGCGGTGTCCCCAGCGCCGTGGGGCTGGCTGAGGCTGGAGCAGCCTGACAGCTGGCACTGCCCGCAGGGGGCTTTGGGGATGGCGGTGCGTTTTGCCCCGGGTGGCACTGCCGTCCCTGCGTGGCGGTGGCAAGGCTCCTCTCCCTCGCTCAGCCGTGATTTTCGCAGCGAGCTCCAGGCGCCGTGCCGAGGGTGCTGTGGCAACGCGGTGTCGGTGCCGGGGGCTGGCAGCCGGCGGGGCCGGGGGCGTCCTGCAGCAGCCTGGGGGGGCGAATCCCCCATCCCACGGACGGGCAGCGGGGAGGAATGAACCCCGGAGCCGTGCCGCTCCCGGTCCCGCGGCGGCTGGCTCAGCGGCGGCTACGGCAGCCAGGGATGTGGCCGGGGGATGAGTGGCTCGGTCACAGGGTCCCCGTTGTTATTTTGGGGGAGCGTTGAGCTGCGTGGGCAGCGCGGGGTTTGGGGTGCAGTGTTGAGCTCGGAGCCTGGTGCCGGTGGGGCAGCGAGGTTTGCGCGGGTGCGTGGGAAGGTGGGATGTTCCAGAGCATGCTCCATGCACGGATCTGGCATCTGTCATGCCCTAGAGGGAGCAGGGGCCGCCAAGGGGCACGTTGCGTAGGGCTGAGCCCCCTCCCCAAGTTTTCCAGCCCGAATCCTCCGATGTCCTCAGCCAGAGGCCACGTCCAGCAGTGCCGGGGTCGGGGGTGGCTGTGCAGCTGTTTGGGCTGCAGCCCAGGGGACACATCCAGCCCCAGCCTCTGCATCTTCCTTCCCAGCCACGGCATCTCTGCACAGCCACGGCTCTGCCATCCCAAATCCTGCTCCAGCTGCCCTCCCTGAGGTGTGGGAGAGGCTGCTTGGCATGCCCACGTTTTGGGGGATGCAGGGCAGGGTCCAGCCTTCATCACACTGGGCAAAGCAGCGATGGTGAGGAGGAGATGCCGTTTGTGTTGAGCCACCCTTCCGCGGGGGCCGGCGGAGGCAGGTCCGAGGCCAGCTCACACATCTGTGTTGTCATGGTGAATTCTCACCCAGGCACAGGGAAACCATGGCGCTTCCCCAAAATCTCCCAGGCTCTGTGTGGATGCTGGGCTTCTCCTGGAAGTGGGATGGAATGGCTGAGTGTTGGGATGTGCCAGCACACCGACAGGGTGTCTGGGAATAGCGTGTGTCCAGCTGGAAATGCCACCCTGAGCTGCTGTGACTGTGCTGCCTCTGTCTGGGCTGGGCAGGAGCCAGCTGCTGCTCTTGGCTGAGCTCCCTCTTGGGGACCATCGTGCTGGCATTAGCCTGGGTCAGCCTGGGAAGACGTGGCAAAGCAGAAACATTTTCCTGGGGAAAAGAATCCCTCATGGGCATGTGTTCCTGGCCTTGTCACCCTGCTGGGTCCATGTGCCAGCCCACAGGGCCTCTGCCCTGATGGGTGTCAGCATCCCTGGGGTGTCAGCATCCCTTGGTGCAGTGTGGGCTGGGATCCAGCTCAGGGCCCCAGGGCTGTGTGCAGGGTCAGGGCTTGGAGGCTGTTTCAGGTCACGGTGTCCTTGCCCCCCAGAGTGGCTCCCCTGGGCCAGGCTTCCTCCCTCCCCTCGGTCTCCATGCCTGGGGTGCAGCAGGAGGATTTTCACTGCTGCTAAAAATCAGGAGCAAAAATAGCACTGGGTTTTGGCACGGGCACAGAACAGGCTGCAGGGGCAATGCAGCTGTGGGGGAGGAGGGAGGGAGGCGCTGGGTTTGGGCTGCCTGGGTGCCACGAGCACCCCACAGGCAGGGAGATGCAGGGGACAACCTCTCAGTGTCCTCTCGCCCATCAGTGTCTCCCTTGCCTGTCCTGGCTGCTTGGTGGTGCCTGATTCCCTCCCTGTAGCATCTTCTGAGGGTGCTGGGGAGCTTCCTCTGCCCAAGCTGCCTAGCTGAGAGCCCCACAAATGCTGCACAGCCATGGGTGGCACAGCTGGAGCCGTGGGGACATGGCTCTGTCCTGTTGGCAGCACAGGGTTCCTCTCCCTGGGTGCCTCTTGGGGCACTGCCTGTCGATCTCATCCCCAGCTGTGGTCTGGGACTGGGATGTAGATCTGCTCCACCTGGTAGCAGCAGGAGCCAGGTGATCCCTGCATCCCTGCAGGCCAATCCCTTCCCTCTTCATGCCAACTTCTTCCCTGCACTGCTGCTGGTATCACCTCACAGGGTTCCCAGCTGCCTCATTAATGCTGTGTTCCTCATTACCTGGCTAATGAGCCACCAGGGTTCCCAGGACTCCCACGGTGACAGTGCCACTCTGGGTGTCCCTGTGGTTAAGCCTGGAGCTGCAGACCTTGGCCTCGGTGGAGGGAAGGTGGTGGAGCCTGGTGGCCTCTGAGCTGGTGGGGACAATCAGCCTTGGCTCCTCTCTGCTGCTTTGGCTCCCCCTTAGACCCCACCTGGTGGGAAAAGGTGCTTGGGTGAGAGGTTTGGGTTTGTCTGGGGCATTTCCAGCCTGGGGACAGTCCCTGGCTGAGGGGAGCTGTGTGGAGTGGGTGTCCCAGGCAGGTGGCCATCATGGGGGACACCAGTGCTAATGAGCCTTATGCTGCCATGCTCCTGGGTGGTGCTGGAAGCATCCCAGCTGGGACCTGTCAAAGACAGGAGAGATAATGGACATCCTACAGGACAGCTTAGAGCCAGGGATCCTGTTTTTGTGGAAGCTGAGGACCAGGGGTGTTATGGGCCCCTCTTCTCTGCCCATCCAGTCCTGAGTTGGATGTGGACTGTGGTGGCTTGCTGAGGATGCCCCCACAGCCTCTGAGGGATGGTAATTGGCTAATTGCTAAAGAAGTTAGGTCTAAGAGGGGCTGTGGTGTCCTGGCAGAGCTGGGGTGCATCTGGCCCATGTCACAGCTCTCCTCCAACACCCCTCAGGTGCAGGATGGGACATCCCATCCCTTCCCCCTGGCACTGGCAGAGCTCCTGGCCTGAGTGTGCTTTGCAGCACTCTTTGATTTAAAGACTTATCCACTTTCCCTAAGAAGCAGGATGTAATATTAATGTGCTGAGCAGTGTTGGTGGGAGCCAGGGGAGTCCTTGTCCAGGATGGCAGGGCCGTGGGGACATGAAGTGGCAGCGGTGTGGGGTTTGGTCTGGGATGGCTGCTCCATCCCCAGTGCACCCCATTTTGGCCAGATTATCAGCTGGGGTCTCAGCTGGGGTCTCCCCAGTGTCTGTGCCCAGGAAGCCTGTGGGGATGTGGTTTCCAGGGATCCACGGGGCTGCTGGATGGGAGGGGAGTGCAGGGCTGCTGTGGGATCAGGGTCGTGTTGGATGAGCCCCCTGCTCTCTGGGAGCTGCCGAGGGGGTCCTGGCTGCAGGCACGGGGTGAGGGGTGCTGGCTGCACCCCATGGCCGCCCCTGCCGCAGCCGGGCTCCCTTCCCCCTCCCCTTTGTCAGCATCTCGGGGCTGCTGCAGCCACCTCTTCCCGCCGCCACCGAGCCGCTGCCGTTCCCATGGTAACAGGTTGGGATGTACCCCGGTCCCCCGCTGCGCCCCAGGGACCCACTGCAGACCCTGGAGCCCAACTCTCCCTCCCTCTTGGGGCTCTGGCTCCCCGAAATGGCTTCCCCTGGGTCACGGGTGATGGGGGTGTGTGGGTCAGCGTGGGGCACCCAAAAATAGGTGCTGTTCTGGCGGGTGAGAGCCTCATCCTGCGCTGGGGAATGCAGGAATGCAGCTCCCTTGGGTCCCCCATCGTGGGCCGAGCTGCCGAGCTGCCGTGGAGCCCTTCTGCCAGAGAGGGAGGTGGCAGTGCCCCCCGTGCTGTGGTCCAGGCATCCTGGCACTCATTCCCACGCTCCGAGGAGTGTGGGCATGGGGAAGAGGGGAGGACGGCGGCTGGGGCTGCCAGCCCAGCTCAGCTCTCCCCGGGGGATGGCACAGAGATGGTGGCCGGCGGGCAGGCAGGGCAGAGCCACTTGCATGGGGCTGGAGCGTCTGGCAGAGCAGCTGTCCCCGCGCAGATGAGGCCGTCGGCCTCTCGGTTCCGTTAATTATTCAAATATAGGGAAGTGTGTCGAGCAGAGGATGCCTGCGGGGCCGAGGATGCTCGCTGCGATGTGATGTCTTCTTGCCCGCTTGGCTGAGCAGGCAGCGAGGCTCTGGGGACAGGCACGTGTGTCCGGGAGTGGCCCTGGGACGCGGGGTCAGCTGCCCGCGGGTGACCACAGGCTGGGCAGGGTGGCTGTGGTGTCACACGGTGACATCTCCGCTGCCTGCTGCTCACTGCCGCCCTTCTCTTACCCCGGCAGACTTCAACTATGGTGCGGACGAGTACGACGCCGAGGGCAACGAGGAGCCCAAGGCGCTGCCGGAGGGCTCGGAAACCATGCCCTACATCGATGAGTCGCCCACCATGTCCCCCCAGCTCAGCGCCCGCGGCCAGGAGAGCGGGGATGGTGTGTCGCCCACGCCCACCGATGGCCTTGGCACAGGGGTAGGTGCTGGGGGCGCGGGGCTCTGCACGGGGGGGGGGTGGTCGGGGGAGGTCGGGGCTCTGGGTGTCCGTGGTGTTTGGGGTGCTCTGGTGCTGCTGTGACCTGGCGCATTGTGCATCCCAATTTCTGCCGGCCGTGGCGCTCTGGGCGCCGGGGAGCAGCAGTTCGGGGGATGCCATGCCTGGGGGACACGCTGTGTCCCTGCCCCGCCGCGCCGTGCCGGTGGCAGAGCCGGGAGGGGATGGGCTGGCCGGAGATGGGGGTCCCGCGGCGGCAGCTTGCTGGAAGCGGGGGGTTCCCGGGGTCCCCATCTCCGGCAGCCCTTGGGGACAGGGCGCAGCGGCTCCGCCGGAGTGCCGGCTCCATCTAGTGGCACTCGGGGACCAGTCACCAGCAGGGGTGGGGACACAAAGTGCCCCCCTCTCGCTCTGGACAGCTTCGATGTAACCCCTGCTCTTCCGAACGCATCCCTGGAAAGCCCTTCGGTTTTCCCGGGGTGTTACACAGGAGGGATGCCCGGAGAGCTGCGGGGCGGGATCCAAAGGGGAAAAAAGTGGGTTTTTTTCCGGAATGAAAGTTTCCATAAAGCCCGAGAGCGATGAGGTCTAGGGATATGCCTTGGCCCCTCGGGGTTGGTGCAGGGAGCAACCGCACGGCCCCAGGCTGGGGGATCGGCCAGCGCTGCCGCTGCCCGGGCTGGGAAAAGTGAAGTTTTATTTTTGTCGTGGAAAGAGTTAAGCTCCTGACCCGGATGCTGAGGCAGACGAGGGAGAGGTGTGGCTTCCTCCCCGGGGTCGTCCTGCGCGGCATCGTAATCCCGGCACCCAGCGCCCCTGGGGAGGCAGAGGGGTGTCCCTGAGGGCTGCTGGGGCACGCTGGGTCTGGGCACAGGCAGGAATGTTGACTTGGTTGTCACTGACAGGATTGGGAAGTGTTGGAACTCGGTGCCAGCTCTGCCTCCATGTCTCTATCTGGAGCTGCTTGTGCTGGGGCTTGGCAGAGCAGCCTCTGACACCAGCACTGTGTGTCCAGCCTTGTCAGGGCCACAGGCTTGTGCTTGTGTGGCTGGTGGCACAGAGGACCAGGTTCACCCCACTGCTCTCCTCCAGTGAGGCAGGACTGGTGTCACTGCCTTTGAGAGGGCTGGAGGAGGTTTCTGGTGGAGCAGCTGGTCTTGCAAGCTCCTGGGGCAACTGTAACCACATCTGGGGCCCGTCTGGGTGCAGACACATCTTAACCCTCCCTCTCCCACCTGGGAAACACGAGGCCGTGGTGTGGAGTGGTGTCCCAGCCCCTGCTGCTGGCTTTGGCACTGTGGGTAGCATTCTTCTGGACAGGGAGCATTCCCCACTCTGGGGACCTGGCCGTGTTGGGCAAAGGCTGAGCTGTGACATGGACACAGGACTGGACACAATCTCTGGAAAGTCCCTGTGTGTGTGTCATGCCCACATCTCACAGCAGGAGTCTGTTGCAGAGAGGAGAGATGGCTCCTGTGGGCAGAGCACATGCAGCCACTGCTTCCCCTTTTGCTTCTGAGGAGCCTGGGGGAAACTGCTGGAGCAGCTCTTGCGTTAGTGTCCCCTCCTCCAGCCTGCTCTTGTCCCGTTTGCCAAGGCCCACAGTGTCCCTCACAGGCGTCACAGCACTGCTGGTGTCCCCATGTCCTGGCTGCCCTGGTGGTCAGGCTGGGGCAGCGGTGAGGTGCCAGCTGGTCCCTGAGGGATGTGGGGCAGATATGTGTGAACACACACAGCTGTGTGACACTGCCCCAAGTCCCCTCTGGGACAGGGAGAGGTCTGGTACCCTCTGGGGGTGCAGAGCCATGTCCCCCTGTGGGCCCTGGTGATGCTGCTGCCCTCCAAGGTCACTTCTCGCTGGTGCAATCCCCATGGTCCAACTCTCTGCCTTCCCACGGGACAGGGATCCAGGGGGCCACGGCAGAGGGGATGCTCCCCCATCCCGCGGGGGTCCCGGCAGGGGATTCCTCCCCGCGGGTCTGGCCGGACACACGTCGCTAAACCCGGCTGGGGAAGGCGGCAGCCTCTCGCCCTAGCCTTGACCACAGTCGGGCTCCGGCGGCGGAGCAGCCCCACCTCCAGCGCCGAGAGAGCATTTCCTGTAGGAGCGCGCAGGGCGGAGCGGCGGGGCCGGCTGGGGCGCAGGGCGCGGGCAGCAGCCCCTGCACCGCCCGGGCCCCTGCACCGCCCCGGCCCCGAGCCGAGCCGAGCCGAGCCGAGCCGGCCCGCAGCGACAGCCGGGCTGGCCCTGTGCTCGCCGCGCTGCCGAGCCCGGAGCCCCGCCGCCGCCGCTCAGCAGCCGCGCCGGGAGCGCCCGGGCCGCCCGGGACTGGGAGGCCGGAGCTGGGTCAGGCTGGAGCACCGGGGATCCCATAATGGCTCCTTTCATCCCGCGGTGGTGGCTGGCGGCCAGAGCTGAGTCAGCCTGGGACGGCTCGGCCGCGTGAGCCCCTCGCCTGGAGCCTTGTGGGGTCCCCTGTGCGCCCCGCTGCCCGGCCGGCCATGGAGGAGGAAGAGGAGGCCATAGGGTACCTGGATAAAGTGCTGGAGGATGAAGATGACTCTGAGCCAGGCACCCCCACCAGCCCCGTGTCTCCGTTTTCGGCCGGCGAGAAGGTGGGCAGCGGGGGGACCCTGCTCCCGTGCTGGGCAGAGGGTGTGGGACAAGGGGCGTCTCGCTGCTGCTGGTGATGTCCAGGTGCTGGGACAGCTCCTGGAGCGATGCGGTGGGTGCTGGCAGGGGGCAGAGCTGGGGGCAGCGGGAGCATCACTGCGGCCCCATCACTCCCCCAGGACTGCTGGTGGCCAGGGGCATGGGGTGTGGAGGGTTCAGAGTGGGGTGACCACCCAGCTGTCCTCCAAGGGGGCAGTAAGGCCACACGTGCTGCTCGGTGGGGGCTGTCTGGCTCAGCAGAGCTGGCACCGGATGCTCAGGAAGGAGCTGGTTTCACACTCTGCCCCACTCTTGGCCAACCAGAAACTCCTAAACAGTCCCAAAACGGAGCTGGGGGGGCAGACCTGGGGAGACCCCTGTGCTGACAGGTGCAGCTCAGCGTCCTTCTCATGCCCACCCTGCCGGGGTGCCTGGGTGCTGGAAGAGGGCTCTGGCCCTGCTCTCCCTGGGGTCTCCTGCACGGGGCAGTTGCAGTGCCCTGATTCAGAGTCACTACTGTGGGTCACAGGGGTCCAGTTGACATTGTCCCCATGGGGTGTGCAGGCCCCGGGCGTGGGTGGGCCTCTTATCTCCTGAGCTCCTGCGTAGGGCCCAGGCTGGGGGAAGCAGGAAGAGCCCGTGACTAATCTGTGGCAAAGAGCCCACGAGCTCCCAGTGAATAAAACTGGCCCCCCCGCGCACCCTCCTGCCGCGCTGGTCGCCGTGGCCCAGCCTTAATGGGGCAGCCTGGCAGGGTGGACACCCTGGTTGTCACAGCAGCTCCCAGGGCTGGCTGATGGACGCTAGAGTGGGGCAGGGAGGTGCTGATCCACAGCCATGCCTGCCCTGGGGCTGTGTTCCACCAGGTGTTTGCAGCTGCCACCTCCCCTGGCACAACAGTCAGGGCTGGCATGGGCAGAGGTGAGACAGGACCAATGTCCTCCCCAAACCATCCTGAATGGCTCATGGCCCACAGTGATGCCCCCATGGCTCTGCTTGGCGCCTGTCTGGGTGGCAAAGCCAGGTCCTCAAGTGTGGTTTTTAAGGGGAGAGGCCAAGGCATGACCAAGGATGGTCCAGGGGTGGGGTGTCCATGCCTGGGCACTGCCAGAGCCTCGCTAAGGAGTCCCCCAGCCTGGCCATCTCCCTGCCATGGGGGTCACACCATGGGAGCATCAGTGCTGCAGCAGACCTGGGCACTCAGACCTGCCCCAGTGCCACTGCTGGGGTGGCACTTTGCTAGGGAAACCTCAGCCGAGGGACAGGGTGGTGCTGCGTCACGTGGCAGCACCATCCAGCGCCAAGCATGATTTCACTGGGCGTCTCTGGACTCTGCCCTGGGAGAGTCCTGCCATGCTGTACGCCATCCTGGAGCACTGCCAGCGGCGCCGGGCTCGTGGCCAGCCGGGAGCAGGGAGGGGAGAGAAGCCAGCACAGCTCGTGGCTTTCCCAGCTGGCTCCAGACGGGCTCCGCTGCCCATCGGGCGCTTGCCACGGAGCTTCCCTGGCACTGGCAGGGACATGTGCCCGCATGGGGATGGGTTGGTGGGATGAGGGGTCTCCTCCTGTGCCACTTGCTGGCTCAGCCAGGCTCCTTGCTGTGTTCTGCAGGGCGAACGGGATGCTGGCAAAGGCCTGGAGATGCGGAAGCTGGTGCTCTCTGGTTTCCTGGCCAGCGAGGAGATCTACATCAACCAGCTGGAGGCCCTCTTGTTGGTGAGCACAGCCCCCAGAGTGGATACCCCCTCCAGGGATGGATGGATGGATGGATGGATGGATGGATGGAGTGAGTAATTTTTTCCTGGACAGCTTCCCCCCGGCAGGTCGGCCTGGGTGGGAGCGAAGCTCCAGAAGCCACACCAGAGCCAGCTTTGCTCTGTCCTGGCTATCCCCATCTCACCTCCCCCTGCTGCCCATGTCCCTTTTGGGGACATATTTATAGCCCTGCTTCCTCTTGTGGACTTGTTGACCTTCATGGCGAGACACTGTTGCACAACACAGGGTCATCACTGTCATGGGGAAGTCCAGGGATGCACGAGCCTGGAGTGTCCCTTGGTCCAGCTGCCAGCCTTGGTCCACCTGTCCTGGGCAGCTCTCACTGCCAGCTCAGATCCTTCTCATCCCCAGCGTTCCCCTCTTAGCCCTCATCTCAAACACTCTCCCTTCCTCGGCAGCCCATGAAGCCCCTGAAAGCCACGGCCACCACGTCGCAGCCTGTCCTCACCCTCCAGCAGATTGAGACGATTTTCTACAAGATCCAGGATATCTATGAGATCCACAAGGAGTTCTATGACAGCCTGTGCCCGAAGGTGCAGCAGTGGGACAGCAACGTCACCATGGGCCACCTCTTCCAGAAGCTGGTATGCGCCTTCCCTGAGTCTTGCTTCACTTGGAAGAGGAGAAGGGCTGGAGCTGTGATGAGTTTGGAGTTGTGATGCAAGCAGGGGCTGTTCCTGTGGGTGCCTTGACCACGCTGGGGAGAGGAGGAGGAGAGGGCAGGTTGAAGTGCTGTAGCTTCAGCTTCCGCTGTCCAGGCAGTTGTTATCTCTCCGCTGGATTTTGGAGGTTTATGGAGGCAACAGGGCTGAGCAGCAACTCCACCATCAGCCAAGCATGTGACCCCCGGCTGGCTGTGGTCTGGCAGAGGGTCCTGCCAGGAGGGGACAGCTCTGGGCAGTGTCTCTTGGGTGCTGTGGGGGGCTTCAGCACCCTGCTGGTGCCCAGCTAACCCCCACTCCCCACAGGCTAGCCAGCTGGGGGTCTACAAGGCCTTTGTGGATAACTACAAAATCGCACTGGAGACGGCAGAGAAGTGCAGCCAGAGCAACTATCAGTTCCAGAAGATCTCAGAGGTGAGCTGGGATGGGGCTGTGCCAGTGGGACAGGGCTGTCCCAGCACAGGGCACAGAACAGTGTCCTTGTAGCTAAGCTGGCCACATCTGCCCCATGGAGATGCTCTCCCTGCCCTGGGGACTCGCAGGGACTGTCCCCAAGGGCTGGGCCACTGGTGGCTGTGCTGGTGGTCTTTGGGCATTGCAGGAGTTTGTCTCCCACCTTGTGCAAGCCTAGGTTGGGCTCAGCCTGTGCTGTCACCACCCAATCCAGTGTCGGTGGTGCTGAGCACCTGTGGCTCATCTCCTGCTGCCTGCATCTCCATGCCTGGATCTCCTACAGAAATAGGGACCTCCATGGCTGCAGTCTGGCGTCCCTTGTCCCTCCAGCCCACGAGCAAGCAGGGCTGTGCAGCTCGCTGACATCCCCACCGTGTCCCAGCTGCTGGGCACAGCCAGAGCTGCTCCCAGCCAGGCAGCATCCACCCAGCACCCACCTGTAGCCTCCAGCATGGCCAGGCTGGGGCCGGGGGGAGATATCAGGGTGCAGGGAGGGTGGGGGGCACCCCATGTCCTTGAGTGGTGACCTTGCCCCCCACGGGCTGCGCTGATGGGCCTTTCCCTCCCTAGGAGCTGAAGGTGAAGGGCCCCAAGGACTCGAAGGAGAGCCACACGTCCGTCACCATGGAGGGTACGGCGGGCGTGGGGAGGGGGACACAGCCTTTGGTGGATGAATTGCTGAGCCCTTTGTGTGCGCGGAGCCGGCGGGGAGGGGGTCGCGGTTCTTTAGGATGCTGGGGGCGTGCGGCAGCCCCCCAGCCCCTGCCCACCGCTCCTCCCCGCCGCGGCTGTGCCGGGAGCTGTGCGGAGGGGCCGGTGCCGTGCCGTGCCGTGCCGTGCCGTGCCGTGCCGTGCCGCAGCCGGGCTGAGCTGCTGCCGGGCGGCAGCGATGGCTGCGTGGAGACGGGGCTGCCATGGAAATCCTCGTCATTGTCCGGCTCTGCTGTAACTGCACCTATGGTGAGGCGAGCGGGGCGGCCCCGCATTGGGGTGCCGCTGGGGGGTGATGCCGCGGGGCTGCCTGTCTTTGCCGGGGGGTGGAGGCTGCGTCGTGCTCTGCAGGCTGAAGTTGGGAGCGTCTTTGTTCCAGGCTCGATTGAATCATCTTGGCTCCGGCACACGCAGCCACGCGCTCGCTGTCCCCGCCGGGCAGGGGCTCGTGCCGGCGGTGGGACACAGGGAGCTGGGCTGGGGGACTCCTCTGCCGGGGCTGTGTCGGGTGGGTGGTGATGGGGAGGGGTCCCCGTTTGCCTGCTGGAGGCTGTGAGCACCGTGGGGCTGGAATGTCCATCTGTCCGTGGCTGGGGGGAGAGGCACCGGGCATCCCTGCCTGCTGCTGCCCCTGGGTTCCAGGCTGGTGGGACTGTGTAGACAAGGAGCCTGCTGCTCCCCCGTTGTGATGGGACAGCCCCTGCCAGGGCTCCCCGGAGCTTTGCATGTGCCTATAGGGATGGCAGCAGGAGGGTCCATCCTTCCTGTGGGTCTAGGATGGTGGAAAAGGGGGTACACTCTGCCTGTCACCCTTTATCCCAGAGCTGTCACAGGGAGCAGGGCTCTTGTTTTACCCTCTGGCACAGAGTTGTGGGGGTACAGCCTCTGCTTAGGGTTCAGGCTGACATCCTCAGCTCCTGGGCAGAGACCCCCTGCTCACCCTCTGCCATGAGGCAGCACTCTGGGATAAAGGGGATGAGAACCCATAGCTCAGCCCAGGGTGAGCAGGTGGCACCTTTTCTCCTCTCCCACGGCCCGAAACCTGGCCCCTCTCAGCCCTTGCAGTTTGGGGAAGTGCTCCAAAGTGAAGGGAAAACCCAGAGGCATCAGCCTGGCTGTAAGCAGCCTGGGGAGACATGACTGTGGCCAGGCATGGGGAACAGCACTGTGAGTGGGCTCTGTGCCTTTGCCTGCCCAAAGAGTTGGGGAGGAGAAGGGAAGTGGAATTTCAGTGGAAGTGTCTGCTTCCACTGAAATGTGCCTCTGGAAGAGCCTCCGGGGCTGTTTTCCTGCTGGGAGGGTGTGTGGCAGGAGAAAGGAGAAAGGGGTTGTCTGTCCCCCATGTGTGAAGCAGCTCTGCCCCCCTGCCCTGGCTGGGGCCTCACGTGCAGTCACAGGGGGCTGTGGGGAGGGACTTGGGGCAGTGATGTTGGGACAATGCCTTGGCCCTGGTGTTTTGTGTCAGTGGGGGTTTTGCTGCTGCTGGAGCAGCCTGGGTCCCCTTTGCACCCAGGGCTGGCTGGGGTGGTGGAGAGGTGGGTACAGGGTGTCCCGTGGGGTGGCAGGGCCTGCTGAGGGCAGGGCAGGGACAGGACCCACCACTGAGCCAAAAGGGAAACTGAAAAAGTTGCTGGGGTTGACGAGCGGCTCTTCCGCTCCACAGCCACTGCACAGCGAGTGTGGGTGCAGCTCTCCCGGGGAGGCCCTGCCCTCCAGAGGGCTGTCCCCATCCTGTGGTGGCACAGTCATGGTGGGACATCCCATCCCGCAGTCAGAGTGGTGTTCAGCACCCGCCAGCACACACCAGCCTGGCTGTGGTTCCTCGTGTCCCCAGCACAGCAGGACACGGGGCAGTGGCACTGGTGGCTCCCCGCTGCTCCTGGCAGTACCATGATGCTCCTGCCTGCTGGCTCTGTGCAGAACAGACCCCAGATGCTCTCCCAGAGCTCTGTGCAGACCACAGGGGCTCTCTGGACTCCCCTCCTTGCCCCCGTGGGATGCAGTGCTGGCTCTGACAGGTGGGAGAAGGGCCAGAGCTGCAGCCAGGGGTGGCTGCTGACACCTTGTCTCTCCCCTCAGCGCTGCTGTACAAACCCATCGACCGTGTGACACGGAGCACCCTCGTCCTGCATGTGAGTGTGATGCCAGTCCTGGGGAGGGTGTGGGGGGCTCTGTCTCTGCTGCTCCTGGGGATCTGCAGCTGTGAGTAGTGCTGCTGAGGTCTCTCCAGGGTGGGTGCTTTCGAGCTGCTCAGCTGTGTCTGTCTCCATCCAGGACCTTCTCAAGCACACCCCAGCTGACCACCCTGACTACCCACTGCTCCAGGACGCCCTCCGCATCTCACAGAACTTCCTGTCCAGCATCAATGAGGACATCGACCCCCGGAGGACAGCAGTCACCACCCCCAAGGGCGAGGTGAGCCCGTGGACTGGGCAGTGGCTGGGCACAGGGTGAGGGCTGAGCTCTCTGCCAGCCCCTGGCTGGTGTCTCTGCCCTGAGGAGCTCCACGGTGCCTGGATTGGAGTTGGATTCCTCCAGATACGGTTCTGGGCACATGGTTAGGCCTCTACCTGGTCCTTGCTGCTTTCTGGTGCCCTACCAAACACAGGGGACATGGACTTTCCCAAGCTTCTGGTGTCTGAGCCAGAGACAGAGACAGGATTGCCAGCCTTTCCCTGTGAATCTTTGGCCTTTGCTCCCTGCCCTGTCTCATGGCAGCTCCTCTGCCCCACAGACCCGGCAGCTTGTCAAGGATGGCTTCCTGGTGGAGCTGTCGGAGGGCTCACGGAAGCTGCGGCACGTCTTCCTCTTCACCGACGTGCTGCTCTGTGCCAAGCTGAAGAAGACAGCAGTGGGGTAAGGAGGGTGCTGGGCACGGGGTGAATGTGTCACAACCCTCCTGTCCTCCGGTGGCCTGGGAGGGGGGTCAGGGGTCATTCAGTATCTGTGCTGTCTGCAGGAAGCACCAGCAGTACGACTGCAAGTGGTATGTGCCCCTGGCTGATCTGGTGTTCCCCTCGCCGGAGGAGTCAGAGCACTGCCCGCAGGTCCATGTCATCCCCGACCACGAGCTGGAGGACATGAAGATGAAGATTTCAGCCATCAAGAGCGAGGTGCAGAAGGAGGTGAGAGAAGGGTGTGGGACCTGCTGTCGGGGTGGATGCCCTGCTCTGGATCAGGGATGGGACATGGGGGACTGGGGCACCTGTGAAAGGTCCTGTCTGCTCCCCATCTGCAGAAAGCCAACAAGGGGCAGAGCCGTGCCATCGAGCGCCTCAAGAAGAAGATGTTTGAGAATGAATTCTGGCTGCTCCTCAACTCACCTGCCATTCCCTTCCGCATCCACAACCGCAACGGGAAGGTGAGGAGGGTGGGGGCTGGGGCTGGGGCTGGGGCTGGGGCTGGGGCAAGGCTCAGTCCTGTCTGCATGCAGCCTGCCCCCTCTCTTACACTTCCCTCTCTCTTACAGAGCTACCTCTTCCTGCTCTCCTCCGACTACGAGCGGTCTGAGTGGAGGGAGGCCATCCAGAGGCTGCAGAAAAAGGGTAAGTTTGGGACTGCCAAGGCCCACCTGGGGCTCCTGGCCCCTCCAGGGGCTACAGGGAGATCCCATAGGATCCCAGACTGGTGCTCTTTAGTCTCCATGACCAGCAGTGGCTCTGTCTCTCTGAAACTTCTGTCCTTTTCCAGACCTCCAAGCCTTTGTCCTGAGCTCGGTGGAGCTGCAGGTTCTCACAGGATCCTGCTTCAAGCTCCGCACTGTCCACAACATCCCTGTCACCAGCAACAAGGACGGTGAGTGACCACTGGGCTGGGTCCTGCTTTGCTCGGGATGATGCCGGGCAGGAGCTGTGGGGTCCCTGGTCTGGAGCAGGGACCCTGCTGTGCAGGGGACAGCTTCCCACCAGGTGGCACTGCTGGAGCAGTGTCGGGCTCGCAGCAGCACAATCTCGGCTGCAGCACAGAGCTGCGTTTGGGCTCTCCCCAGCATCCCCATGGGCTGGGCAGGACCAGTGTCCCAGGGTGAGACCCAGCCAGCGCCACTGGGAACCTCCCTCAGGGCTGTCCAGCAGCAGGAGAGCTTGGGGTGTCTGTCAGTGGGGGATACAGAGCTCAGGGATGTCCCTCCATGGGTTTGGGGGCATTTGGGTGTCACTGTAGGCACCTTGTGCTTGCTGTGGCAAAGGTGGCAAAGGCCACCTTGGGGATGGCCACCTCCAGACCTTGACACAGCCTCTGCTCTCCTGCTGCAGATGATGAGTCCCCAGGGCTCTATGGGTTCCTCCACGTCATTGTCCACTCTGCCAAGGGCTTCAAGCAGTCAGCCAGTAAGTGTGGGTGCCCCCCTGCTCAGAGGGGCTGGTGGGCTCAGAAGAGTTGGGGTCCAGCACGTGGCCCCACTCTGCCCGCAGTGGTCCCCTGGGAGATGGTGGGGATGCTCCTGAGGTGCTGAGTGGTGTCTGCTCCCCCAGACCTCTACTGCACGCTGGAGGTGGATTCCTTTGGCTACTTTGTCAGCAAAGCCAAGACCAGGGTGTTCCGGGACACCACGGAGCCGCAGTGGAATGAGGTGAGGGAGGGTGGAATGCAGGGAGGGGGCTGTGCTCCCCATTTCCCTTCAAGCCCAGTTTTGGAGCTGCTCTGGGCTGCTGGGGTTGAGCCACTCTGCCTCCACACCACAGGAGTTTGAAATCGAGCTGGAGGGCTCCCAGTCCCTGCGCATCCTGTGCTATGAGAAGTGCTATGACAAGACCAAACTCAACAAGGACAACAACGAAATTGTGGACAAGATCATGGGCAAGGGGCAGATCCAGGTATGCACTGAGGCTTTTTGAGCATCCTCTCACCAAAAAGTGGACCCCTTAGGGCCCAGCATCTGGACTGGGAGGGTTGTCCTGGAGTGATGCCTGGAATGGGCAGCTCTTCTTTTGGGAGTAGGGTTCAGCAATTGTGGGGTTGAAGGCAGTGAGGTGGGTAGGCATCAGGCACGGAGGGTGATGGTCTTGGGGCACAGGGGCTTCAGGAAAAGTGACAAAAGGGACAAAGTGAGAGGGGCCCTGTCGTGGTGGCCAAGCCAGAACTACCCCACAGAGGTGCATCCAGCCCCAGCTGGGCTGGAAGTGTTTCCGTTCCACTGCTCTCCATGCTGTGGCCCCAGGGGGCTGCAGGGAGGGGTTGGCAGCTGCCCCAGGGAGGGCTCTGCATGTGCAGCCCCCTGTCCCTCCTGTGTCCCCCTCTGCCACCATCTGCCTTCCCTGTGTCTCCATCAGCTGCTGTTATGGCAACAGGGGTTTCCAGGGCAACGGCTGAGCCACCTCTGATTGGCGGTTGCCAGGCAGGGAGGATGGAGGCCTGGGCTGCCCCGAGATGCTCCCAGGTGAGCAGGACCAGGAGGATGGAGTGGGGGGCAGGCAGCCCCCAGACCCCACATTCCCTCAGCACCCACCTTGGCCAGGCTGCAGGGAAGGCCACGGCAGGGGGACACAGTTTGGGATGGGGCTGTCCCTGTGTTTTCCTGGTGAGCACCCCAGCTTGGCTGCCTTCCTGGCTGTGCTGGGGACAGTGTCACGCCTGGGACACAGCCCTCCACCCAGGGCCACTTCAAAGGGCCCATCACGGCTGCCTGCTCCGTGGGAAAGCAACTGAGGGCAGGTCCCAGGGGAGCAGAGAGCAGCAGGGAAATGCTGCTGGGAAGGGGATGCTGTGGGGAAGCAGCGCTGGAGGGGCACAGGGTGGGAGGTGAGGGCTCAGCTTCACCAGTGGATTGTTCATACCTGAAATCACCCATCTGCTGTCCTCTCCCCCAGGAAACAGTGGTGTGGGGGTGGCACTGGGCCAAGTGGGAAGGCCAGGGCAGGGAAGGGGCTCGGTGTCCCGTGGGGATCAGTCCAGCTGCGCTTTCGGAAATAGCCTGGATCAACAAACATGAGTCATGCTGGGAGATGCGGGGGTCGGGACAGGGACAGCACAGCCCGTACCCGCTGTGCAAAAGTTGTGGGGGAAGAAAGGAAGAGGAGAAGGCCCTGGGGCTGCTTATCCCAAGGAGGACCTGGATGGATGAAACAGTGTCAGGGTTGGGGCTGTCCTGCCATCACCCAGAGCCACAGCTCAGCCTCTGCCCCAGGGGTGGGGTGAATGATGGGGCAGGGATGGGGCAGGATGGCTGAAGCAGGATGGGCAATGCTGTTGTGGGTTGTAGTCAAGCCCCAGAGCTACCCCCTTGCCTTCTCCCTGAGCTCTTCAGGCAGAGATGCTGCCCTGGATGGTCTCTGGACTCATCACGAGCCACTGCTGGTTCCACATAGCAGCACTGGTGGTGGTTTGGGGGCTGCCAGGACGGCTGAACACCCCCAGCAGCCAGTGCTGTGCCCACTGCCCAGCTCTAATCTGGCCCCAGACACATGGGTTGGCCACAAAAGCAGCTTAACAGCATCATGGACTGGTGGAGTGGGTGGTGTGTGAGGGGCTGCTGCAGCCCTCTGTGGAGGCAACAGGGACCTCCTGAGGCTGGGGAGATGCCAAGGGCAGGAGTCACATCCTGGCAGCACACAGGACATGGCTGTGTCCATGGAGGGGCTGGAGGTGGCATCAACCTCCTCTCAAGCATTGAGCTCTGAGGGGTCTGCAGGGTGGTGAGGGTTGGACTGCTGTCCCAAGCCCTGTCCCTGTGGCTGGCAGAGGGTGGGCACCCTGTGTGTGCCACTGGCTGCTCAGTGGAAAGGTGCGACTCCTGGTTGGCATTAACCCTGTTTTGTTGTGATTAACCCCATTTTCTAAGGCTGGAAAGGTAGGAAAATGTGCTCGGGGTAGGGCTGCCATGCTTAGCTTGTGTCCCCACGAGGGTCTTGTGTCCCCTGTGCTGCAGGGCTCAGCCTGAGCTGTCCCAGTTGCTCCCAGCAGCTGGGCTGTGTCTGCTGGGTGCTGGCAGGAGTGCGTGGTGCTGTGCCAGGATGGCAGGCGGATGTTTTGGTGGGCAAAGCAGGCTGCAACTGCTTGTGCCCAAATTGCAGAGGGCAGAGGCTGGATCTGGCTCACGTGCCCTGGGGCACACCGGGAGACAGACCCTGGGAGCATGAAGAGGGTCTCAGGATCCCCTTGCTCAGCCCCTTTGATGCACAGAGGGGATGTGGCTGTTGAAGCAGAGCCTGTGTTGTCATGGGCATGGTGCCTGCTGTACCCTCAGGGAATAGCTGTCTGTCCCCTTCTCTGGGCTGCCAGAGGCTCTGGCGGGGGAGATTTGTGGTGTTGGGGCACCCCAGACCTGTAGGGAGCCATAGGTGACCCATATGGACTCCAGGGCCTGCTGAGGGATGGACTGGGGGGCAATGCAAGTTCCCCCAAGCCTGCACCTTGCCATGTCCCTGTGAGAAGCAGCAGGCAGGGACCCTTCCAGGGCTCCCCTGCCACATCACCCCCCGGCAGTGGGGCTGACGAGGGCCAGGGTACACAGAGGGGACATGGGCGTCCCCAGCTGTCCCTGGGCATGACAGTAAACCCTAAAAACCTCATCCCTGTGCCCCTCGCTGAGAGCAGCAGAGCCAGCCCGGCTCCTGCGCGGAGCCAGGAATGCTGCAGCCGCCAGCGGCAGTGCCCCGGGGGCCGCGGCTGCCGCCGGCGCTGCGAGGCGGATAACGGCAGAGGGATAACAGCGGATAACGACGGATAACGGCGGCGGGCAGCCCGGGCAGCCCCCCCCAGCGCTCCCGAGCGGCGGCGGGCGGCAGGGCGAGAGTTAAACGCGTGGGGGCCGCCGGGGGGGGGGCTGCCTTTGAGTCACTTCCTCGCAGGGGGAGGGAGGTTTTTGGGGCTGCCTCGCCGCCTCGCCAGCCTGGCTCACACCCTGAAGATGAGCCCTGCCCGCTCGCCGCCCCGCCGCCCCAGCAGGGCTCCCCTGGCCGGCCCTCGCTGACCTCTCCCCGCCGGCAGAAGGGATGCGAGTGCGGTGCTAACGCAGCCCCGGGGACGCTCCCGGCCACCCTCGTGTCGCCTGGCCGGAGCCGAAGCCGTAGTCGCGATGACGGAGGTGTTGGTGCAGCCGGAGGGCAGCCCCGGCCCCGGGGGCGAGCAGCAGCCGGAGCGCGGCGTGGAGGAGCCCGAGGGCAAGCGAGCCCCGAACACGGGCGCCCGGCTATGGGGCAGGGTGCGCAGCAAACTGCTCCGGCAGAAGGTGCTCTCGGGTGCGGGGGGTGGCTGCAGGGGACAGCGGTGGGCTCTGGGATGGCTCCGCCGGGCTCTGCTCTGCGTGGCGACCTTGGCTTGTTGGCGGGTGGTTTTGTGGGGTCGGGGGCTCTGATACGGGGGCTGTGTTGTTTGTGTGGAGAGTGAGCGCTGTGGGGTCTGTGCACGGAGGCTGTTTGGGTGCTTTGGGAGCTCTTCAATGCAGTTGGCAGCCTGCGAGGTGTTTGTTTTCCTCTTTCCCTCTCCCTCCGTGTGCTGGCAGGGTCAGGGAAGCTGAGCTGTTTGCACAGGGGGGTCCTGCAGAGGCAGGGCAGGGAACCTCCTGCCCAGCCCTGGAGCTTGCCCAGGAGGCAGTGATGCTTCTGGGCTGACCAGGGCTGGGTTCCTGGGGTGCCACAGCACCCCATCCCTGCGTCCCCCCTCTTGCAACCCGGGGCCATGCAGGCTTTGCCCAGCTGTGTGACAGCCACATCAGCCAGTGCTGCCCGTCTTTGTGGGAGCACAGAGTGCAGGGATGTGCGACAGAGGTGACAAAGGAGGGGGACAGCACCCTTGCAGGTGGTCCCAAAATCCCCATGGGGGTCTCCGGGGGTTTCCCTCGGCGGAGTCCCCCTGCACAGGGATCTGCTGGCTGGGGGCTCAGCCGTGGCTGTGGGCAGGAGCAGCCTGGGCCCGTGGGGGTTCTGTTTGGCAGCAGCGGGGCTGCGTGTGACGCAGCGGCATTAACCTCGATTCTGTGCCGCCGCCGCTCCGCACAGGGGATTAAGGGGCAGCGAGGGCTCTGTGGGGAGGCTGCCCGGCGGCTGTTGCTGGGTCAAAACACGAAGGGGTTTCATTTCCTGTGCCCATTGCAGCTGCTGGCTTGCCGGGAGCCCTGGGGCTGCAGGGCAGGATGTGGCCCCAGCAGGTCTGTGCGTGGTCCTGCTGGGCTGTGAGTGCTGCTGCTGCTCCTCGGGTTGCTCTCAGTCAGAGTTATTGCTTTTTTGGGGGGCTGTGCTTTGCCACTGGCAGTGTTTGCTGGTGTGGGGGCTGCTCTGTCCCGTGGTGCTGGGGGACTCAGGGGATGTCTGTTCCCTGGCATGGAGGTCTGGTGAGGGACCTGCTGGCCAGGGCAGCCACAGGAGGCCGGGCTGGGGAGTGTGTGGGTGCCACATTGATGGGAAGCAATGCTGGCTGTAGCAGCTTCCTCTGGGATCCTGCTCCCCGGGGCCCTGGCAGAGATGACCTCGCTGATTGAGTCACCAGATTGCTCCCAATTGCTTCACCCAGGCTGACAGTTGGGTGATCTCATGGGCCTGAGATGTGAGGAAGGGACATGCCCAGCCTGACAGCCCCTGCCCCACCACAGCATCCCAGCGCTCGGGGCCCTGGGGAGCCACTGAGGTTTTGGAGCTCTCCCAGCTCCTCACCTTGGAGCTCTGAGCAGCCAGCACCACCTGGCTCTGTCACAGTGCCACGACCTGGAGGTGTCTTGAGGACAAAATTCCAGAATGTGACCTCATCACCTCGAGTCTGGAGTTGCCCCATGGACAAGACAAGCAGTAGGAGGGCAGTGGGGTCAGTGCCAGCAGGACCTCCCCAGGACACACAAAGTGCTGCAGGGCTGCCAGGATGTTCATTGCCTTTCCTTCACAACTTGGGGCCTTGTTCTACAAGCAAACCCTTGCAGATAATTTGGGAAACCAGGATGATGGCACATCCCTGTGGCAACAAACAGAGGGTGTTTCACCTCACCATGGATGAGAGCGGCACTGCAGCAGATGCTGGCCTGGGCATGGATACCACCATGGCTGAGAGTCCCTGGGATGCAGGAGGGAGCAGCCTGGAGAGGTGCTGCAGACCTGGCTGAGACATTTCCCCAGGCACAGGCTGGTGTTTGAAGCCATCTGACCTTCCAAAGAGGAGCTGACATCTCATCCTGCGCAGTGCTGGCATAGAGACTGTTCCCAGGGCTCCCAGCCCAGGAGTTCCCCAATGACCTGGGATGTCCCTGCACCCTGCTGGAGCAAGGCAGCTCCCTTTGGAGGAGAAGGAGATGGTGGTGGTAGCTGAGATGGGGTGGTTGCCAGCGCTGTGTGGGCAGGAGCTCTGGCTCTGTGGGTGGATGCTCCCGTCCATCCTCCCACGCCTGGAGATGAAGCGTTGGACGCGGCTTTGCTTAAACCAGGGAGTGGCAGCATCGTGTGCTGCTGCTGCTGCTGCAGGGGGTGCTGGCCAGGAGGATTAGAGAGCACCAGGGCCACAGCCAGTGGCCCAGGGGTTCACAGGGACCTGCCCCAGCTGCAAAGGGGCTCAGGCCCATGGTGCCAGCAGAACTAGCCCAAATTTGGGCCCTGCTGGCTGCTGTGGGGGGCTATGTGGGATGATTCTGCCCACTCAGGGGGAAGGGGCTGCAGGGAAGTGGCATGCTCAGGGTAAGGTCTGCAGCACTGGCGGCAGCCAACCTGGATTTTATTAAAGCTTTCTTGAGAGCTCTGCTAAAGCCCTTCCAGATGTGAGCTGCCAGGGCCATCGGAGCCAGAGGGACCTGAGGAATGGGGAAGGCATATGTGGTAGCTGCAGTTAAAACTGAATTGCAGAGCAGGGAGGCTCCTGACCTGGCTGGGGGAGAAGAGGCTTTGCTGCTGCTGCCATGAGTGAGACAGGGATGTGTGGGGAAAAGGGATGAAAGTCCCTGGGACAGGTGGCTGCAGCGGCTGCATGGCAGTGCCACAGGGGATGCAGTGCTGGAGGGGAACACAAAGGAGCTGGAGCAGCAGGACTGGGCTTGGCTGTGGTCTGGCTGCAGTCTCGTGATCCCAGTGTCCAGACCTGCTGCAGAGTCCCATGGGAGCCCAGGGCAGCTGCAGCCTTCCTTCTCCTCCTCCCTCTCTCCAGCAGCTGCAGGGCTGGCACAGAGGAAGCAGCGTGGCACTCGCTGGGCTCTTCCATATGCTGGGCTGGAGCACTGGGAAGGGCTCTGTGTCAGGAGCCATTGCTGGAGACAGCAGCATTTCTGCCTTGCTGGACACCACAGTTTTCCCGTGGCTGAGGAGCTGCTTGGGCTCACTGTGACACAGGGCTGGGCATATGGCAGTGCCACCCTTCTGGCTGTGTGCCAGGAGCCAGGGCAGCTCGAGCCTGTCCTTGGGACTGTGGGGTCTTGGTGTGCAAGAAGGGACGTGAGGGTCTCCAAAGTGCCCCACACCATGACCTGCAATGACTTCATGGGCAGGGAAACAGCAGCTCTGTGGCTGGAGCAGCAGCTCTGGACATCTTTACACTCGCCCAGAGCATCTCCTGACCCAGCAGCTGCAGGAAACTCCCATGTCCTTGCGGAGTGACCCCGCGTGCCCGGCGCAAGTGTGGCCTGGCAGCTGCGTGTCCCCAGCCCTGGAAGTCCCCACCAGCTCCCACATCCCATCCCCTTCCCCAAGGGGACATTAGTGCCGGGCTCTGCCCCGCTGCCCGCCCCGTGCATTACAGGGATCGATGGGGCTGGATCAATACAATCAGCTGGGGACCAAAAAGCCCCAAAAGGCAGCTGCACCCGCCTGTTCCCAGCCCTGGGGCCCGGAACCCACCGCGGCACGTGCCGGGGCCTTGGGAATGCCAGCACCTCTCCGCGGCACCCGGGCGCCGGGGCAGCGTCACCAAGTCCCCTGCTAGCCCCAAAGCCAGAAATAGCAGAGCCTGTCATTCCCAGGGGTTATAAATAGCCTTGGCTATGGGGAGATGTTGTTTTTCTGCATGGAAAACGCTGGCCTAGTTCTGTTTCATCAATCTGCCGCCAGAAATAGTCCTAATTTCTTGGAAGTTTCTTGCTTCCCGGGTGTGGGTTAAAGCACTGCCTCGCAGGGGCTCTGGGGACAGGGCAGGACAGGGGGGCTGAGCCCACCTGGCTTCAGGGCACAGCCAGAGGGACCCTGGACCCCAGAGGGGAACCTCTCCATCTCCAGTCATGAGCAGCATCTTGCCCAGGATAAGCCTGTCCTGTGCCCTACACCATCTGCAGATCAGGGGCTTTGGGGGCCACCAGGTTGGGATGATAGGGGGGCTGGCATGGGGCTGTGTCCCCACAAAGCTCACAGACCATCTCTCCCCACAGCTGGACCCACAAGCCGTGCAGACGAAAAACTGGCATATGGATGTGATTGAGATGAATGGGGTAAGTGGGGCTGGGGGACCCACAGCCCCTCGCTGTGAATGCAGCCCCTTCTGGCCTTCATGGCAGCCAGGACTCAACCCCTGTCTCCCACAGATCAAGGTGGAGTTCTCCATGAAATTCACAAGCAGGGACATGAGCCTGAAGAGGACCCCATCCAAAAAGCAGACGGGTGTCTTCGGGGTCAAAATCAGCGTTGTGACAAAGTAAATGCAGGGCTGTGGGGGCTGATCTGCTCTGGTCCCTGTGGGGTTGCACTGTGTCCCCTTGCTCCCACCACCACCGGGGAGCTTGGCCTTTGCTCTCTGCTGGGGACTTGCCCGTTCCCTTTGCCATTCCCATCCTTCCCACCTGCATGCCTATCCAGCCCCTGGTCCAGGGTTTGCAGGGCTGGGCTGGCTGCCACTGCTTCCCCTGGGACTCTTTGCTGATGGCTCTGCTTCCCGAGCTAGGCGCGAGCGCTCCAAGGTGCCTTACATCGTGCGCCAGTGCATCGAGGAGGTGGAGAAGAGGGGCATCGAAGAGGTTGGCATCTACAGGATCTCTGGAGTGGCCACTGACATCCAGGCGTTGAAAGCTGTCTTTGATGCGAGTGAGTGTCCTGGGGGACGTTGGTGTTTTCATGGGAGGGTGCACAGGCACCGAGGTCCCCAGTGCTCTGCAAGCCCAGGGTGTGGATATTGCATGTGTGCCAGATGTGCTGCTGTGCCTAGGGAGTGGCTGGGGTTGACAAGGGACAGAAACACCCAGAGATCTCAGCCCTGTTTGTGCCTCGATGCCTCTGAGCTGCCGCCACTCCTGGCTGGCTCCTGGGAGACACTGAGTCAGGGAAACGTTGCAAATGGATTTGGAAATCGTTCTGCGTCCTGTTGCCCAGCCAGGCGGGAACCACTGGGCTTCTCTCAGCCTCAGCCTGGCTAATGGGGCTGTGAACCCAGCAGTGCTGTCCCTGCCCTCCAGCTGGCAGCCTGGCTGGATAGCTGGAATGACACAGCAGGTGGAGACCCAGAGGGGAAGGAGGGCAGGAGGCCTCACATGTGGTTGTTCTTTGAACAGATAACAAGGACATCCTGGTGATGCTGAGTGACATGGACATCAATGCCATCGCTGGCACGCTGAAGCTGTACTTCCGTGAGCTGCCCGAGCCCCTCCTCACTGACAGACTCTACCCCGCCTTCATGGAGGGGATTGGTAAGGGCTTGGGGATGGGGAAGGGGTTGATGCCCAAACGTGGCTCTGTTTGGCATTGCCTGCTCTGGGATGGGACTCCCAAGGGTCCTTCCCAGCTCAGCCCACTCGGTCCTGGCTGTTCTTGCTGGTTCTAGGCCAGCTCAGGGCTCGTGGTGCTGTTCCCCAGTGCTCATGCACTGGCTGCCGGGAGGTATCTGGCCATGGGGGTCCTGCTGCTGCACCAGACCCTGCCCTGAGCCCTCTCCCTCCTTGCCTCCAGCCCTCTCGGATCCTGCTGCCAAGGAGAACTGCATGATGCACCTTCTCCGCTCGCTGCCTGACCCCAACCTCATCACCTTCCTCTTCCTGCTGGAGCACTTGAAAAGGTAATGGCTCAGGGGCTGCCTGGATCAGGTGGGAGGTGCAGGATGGGACCAAGGACCACCAGCCATTATACCAGCAGGGCCTGTGCTGTGCCTGGCCAGTGATCCAGGTCAGGTCTGCAGGGAGGACATGACCTCTGGAAACATGGAACTCTTGGCTGCTGCAGCCCGAGTGCAGCTGGCTGGATGAGCTCTGCAGGGAGCAGCCTCAGCACAGGACAGGAATCAATTGGGAGCTGTGCAGTGTCCCCTTTAGCAAGAAAACAGTGCTCTGTGTCCCTTCTCTCCAATCCAGCAGTAGCCCTTGGAAAATGAGGTGCAACAATCCGTGTCACCTGTCAGCAGCAGGTGGCCAAGAACCAGGGATAATCAGCTCTGTGGCGTGTCCCAGAGCTGCAGGTGACACCCTGTGTCACCTGTCCCAGGGTGAGTGCAGCAGTGTGTGGTCTGACAGGCTTTGTCTTGGCCCAGATGAGGCACATCTGATCCTGGGGACTCGTGGACTGGGGCTCTCTGGGGGCTCATAGCCTGTGGAAGGCACTGGGCTGTGGGAGGGCAGCACAGCAGCACACAAAGCTTGGCCAGAGCTTGAGGACTGGGGCTCACGGCTCATGTTACTTGCATCATGAAGCCTTTTTTTTTCCTCTGGTTTGGCTAAAACCAAACAGAAAAAGTGATTGATGCTGGGGGATGGAGAAGGAAAAATCCATTTCCATCCTGAGAACCGGGCACAGCCAGTTCCCACATCTGCTCCCCTGGCCAGGGCTCAAACGAGCAGCCTGTGCCGGGGAGCACAGCTGCCTCCTAACATGGCAATGTTGTGGTCCTGGTTCCCTTGATGCTGGCAGGGCTCCCACAGGGTTGTTGGGGCAGGGAGCCTCGAGGGGAGTGGGTGCAGGGGGCACGGGCTGGTGCAGAGCTCCCTATACCCTGCAGGCTCGGGAAGGGTGGAGGCCCTGCAGCTCATGAGCGAGTGACGGCTCGGTTGCTGCCACATCACACCCGGGGCTCCTGGCCAGGCCCGGCGGCTCCGGAGGAGGCCGTGAAGGGGGCAGAGCTCCCTGCCCTGCACCTGGGTTTTCTGAGAGCTGCAAAGGGCAGTGGAAAGCTGGAAGTGCCCCACTGGGACTGGGAGAAGGGAGAGCAGCCCTTGCCCCTCAATTCACCCCACTGCTGCCCCTCTCCTGAACAGTGTTAGGAGCTGACACTCCCTCTTTCCCCATACCCCACAGGGTGGCTGAAAAGGAGCCTATCAACAAAATGTCTCTCCACAATCTGGCCACGGTCTTTGGGCCAACACTGCTGAGACCCTCAGAGGGGGAGAGCAAGGCGCACCTCACCTTGGCCTCTGACATCTGGTCCCACGATGTGATGGCCCAGGTAAGAGCTGTGCTGGCAGTGTTGGGCTGGAATGGAGGGGTTCCCCTGCCTGTCTGGGTAGATTTGTTACTGTTTGCTGGATGGGACAAGCTGGGACGTGGCAGCTCTTCCCCTTTCTGGAGTAACACCCCCTCCATTTGCCTTCTGCAGGTCCAGGTTCTTCTCTACTACCTGCAGCATCCTCCCATCTCCTTCACCGAGCTGAAACGCAACACACTTTACTTCTCCACGGACGTGTAGCCTGCAGGCAGATGGCACCAGCTGCAAACACTCCCAGCTCCCTGCTGGGGGACACGGACTGGATCACAGCCCCCCAGGGAGACCAGCCCAGCCCAGGACGGTGCCGCCTGCAGCTCCTGTACAATCGTGTTCCAGTGGCCCGGTCCCACCAGGCACCAGGCCTCTCTGTAAAGTAGTAGTGTCTTACGTCCCTTCTTGTGTTCAAGAATTGTTTTTATGTATATTTGCTCAACGGAAGAGGTAGTGACTGACAAGGGCTGTGGACACAGGCTTCCCCCTTGGCTAGTTTTACTCCTGGACTCCTTTCCGCCCGCTCACTCCTACCAGGCACCCCTCGCCTGAAGCCTGCAGTGCCCCACGAGTGCCTGTTTGCTGCCCAGCTCCCCTGCCCACGCCTGCATGTGCAGCACCGGCTCGCTCAGAGGCCAGGAGCTCGTGGGCCTCCCTCCCCAGTGACGGTGACGACCAGCTCTGCTTTGGCTTGGCTGCCTGTGCAAACGTTGGACCCCGTGCCTGGATCCTGCTCCGGCCCGAGCAAACCTGCAACCACAGAGCAGAGGAGCAGGGTGCTGCTTCCTCCTCGCCACGGCTTTTCTGGGTGTTTTCAGGCCAGTCCCCTCTCCAGCCCCACTCCTGTGCTTTGCCTGTGTGTGTGTGGCGTGGCGGTTCCTCCCCTCACTGGATTTCGCCTCCAGGTAGCGTTTTGGGGTAACCCCTCACACAAGGCTGGAGCGAGAGGTGCTGTGCTGGTCTTGATCCACAGCAGGCTTAAGGGACAGCCAGGCAGGCAGGTAGGCTTCCTGAACCATGGGCTGACCCCATATTTGTGCTCCAGCACTGATGGGGTCCCAAATGTCCCCAGTCTGGAAATTTGGTGGGGAATAGGGTCCCTGCTGTACGCTTGTATCTGTGATAGTGAGGCTCTCACATCCGTGCCAGCCCAGCACTGCCACGAGCACTGCATGCACCCCATGGTAGAGCCTGCCAGGGCACCAGCATTCCTGCCACGGCCCTGGGGATGAGGAGGTTTTTGTTTCTCTCCTTGGCCTTCCTTGCTGCACTGGGCACATGGCAGCACATTGCCCTGCCTCGGTGGCAGCCTGGCTGCCAGAGGCAAGTGCTCTGCAGCAGCTGGATGGTCACCCAGCTTAGGAATAGAAGGATTGCAAGAGGAATGCCTTCATGGCCCTCATGACTGAAGGCAGAAGTGCTTCATTCTGTCCTTCTCCCAAAGTGGTTGCCACTGGATCAGCCATGCCCAGCCAGCTCAGGTCTGTATGTTAGTGGCTCCAGTTCTTGACCCCTCCCGAGCTGATGGCTGGAGTTGTCATGCCATGTCCCAAGGCAGGACAGTCTGCCCCAGTGCCCAGCTCCTGGGACATCCCCCACACTCCCACACAGGTGTTGGTACCTGTTGGGACACAAAACCTTTCGCTCTGTGAGCCGAGTCCATGTTCTTGTGGGAAATGCCCCCCCACCTCCCTGACTGCGCTGGCCCTGTGCTCTCCTGTGCCAAATGGAGATGGATGAGAAGTGACCAAGCGTGTCCCTCACAGCGGCGTTGCCTTTACCCTCCCAACTGATGGACTGTTCCAGGTAGAGCCCGGCCATTGATGCACCAGGTGTGTCCTCAGCCACCTCCCTGGGGCAGGCAGCACCTGCCAGCCCTGCACCAGCAAAGCAACCAAGGAGGGGAGGTCTCAGTCCCCCTCCAAAGGGCTCACACTCCAGACCCTGCTCCTCTTGACTACCAGCTAAACAGAAGGGAAACAGCATTGCAGAAAATAACCAGGCGTCTGTCTTGGCCCTGGACCCAGTAAGGAGGCCGAGCTTTAGATCTGACTGCACAACGGATCCCTGTGTGTGTCTGATTTGTTACATGTGTCCAAGTCTCTGTCCACCACACTGTCATTCCAGATGGAGACTCTGTACAGCCAAATCTCCCCCTGCGCGACAGTGGCTGGAGGCCCAGTCCCCACAGCCCAACACAACAGGCTGTGGCTGTCCCCATGACTGGCTTTTGCTTGTCCCTACAAGAAGGAAAAGAGGGGGGTGGACTCCTGCAGCTACAGGTAGAATAGAACTGTTAATTAATATTTGACTTTCAAAAGTTGTTAAGGATATATTTTTGTTTGTGTTCTGTTTCAATTTCTGTAGATTATAAACTTTAAATGGCTGTAAAACCTCGTGAGGAGAAAAAAAAATGTTAATAAAAATGCAAAGCCCTGATATTTGCACAAAAGAAGCCCTGTGGTGTTGCTGTTTGCACTAACTGATCACCTTGGCATCACAGCTTCTTCTCTTTCTGTCGTGGAATTCTTGCTAGTTGCACTTCAAGCCAGTGGTATAAGCACAGGCATTGTGCCAGACAATCTTTGAAGGAACTTCTTATGGTTTGGGCTACATCCTTGAATTTTGGAGGAAAAAAAACCTGGACTGTCTGGAGCCAGCCTGTTTAATCAGTCTAGAATTACTCAAGCTTAAAATTCAGCTGACTTGCACAGCTTCTGGCCTGAGGATACTGAACAGGCACAGCAAGGGACATCAGGAGATCTGGAAACCTCATCTGATAGATCACATGGTGCTATCTCCCCTCTTCTTTCCATGTGGGAATGGGAGGCAGTGTGCCTCCAAACTGACCACTGACCACCACATCAGCTAAAACACTCTGCCAGTATTGCTCTTCCAGGTAAACAAGGCCTGTCACTGTTCTGGGATGTCAAACTGGATGCAAAAGGAGGGAAGTGAGTGGGAGAACCCCTGTTAGGTGTCTACATTGCATCTGAAATCTCACTGCCTCAAAAGATAAAGGTGGGTGTTTACCTTTATGGAGTGGCTAAATGAAGGTTAAAAATGACCCTCTAGAGAACAGAGCTTGGTTAGAAGAGCAGGAGGGCAGACAGAACACAATTCAAACAGGCAGCACCTCCTTGAGCTAAAAACAGATGTTTTGGTTTCAGCACCAATGTTCTGCAGAAATAGCACTTCACTTCCCCCTGGGTAACAATGGGGCACTTGGAGGTGGCACAGGGACATGATGAGAAGCAGACTGTGTGCTGAGTGAGTGCCCAGTTATCTGTCAAACAGTGGCTACTCTCACAACTCCGCTTTCTAAGTCTCACCATCAAGCTGCTGGAACTAATGGGGTGAGCCTGGGGCAGTTAAAGCAGTAGCAAGATTGTTTGTACTCCCACAGTGAGGTTAAATCAGGCTAGCCAAGTGGCTACAGAGAATTATACTTCAGCAACAACCTCTTTTTTTTTTCCTTTAAACTGTTTTGTTCATCTGCCAGTAACCACACGGCTCTAAGGCTAAGGATTCCATTCTGCTTTTCCCTTTAAAACATGGTAAGGAAATCTGGCGCTCATCTCTGTACTTGAAATAAGACAAGTTGTACAGATGGTGGTTTGTCTTCAGATGGTATTTTAAGAAAAGCCTGGAACAAACTTATTTCTCCACAGGATCTTACCTCTCCCCATCAGAGTAGCAAGCTGAAAACTGGTGACTGTTAAACACTTGCAGCACCTTCACATATGTGGTAACCTAAATCAGTGCATTTCTCCTCGAAGATTGTCCTCCTGCCTTCTTTTGATGCTAGCAACACACTTAATCAAAATCAGCCCCAAAGGATGGAAAGAGCTCAGAGTCCAGGCGTGTTTCCTGGAAACTGACAGTCAGCTGATCCATCCTGGAGATGCTGCTCTGTGCCTGGCTCCATCCTCCCATGCTCCCACAAGGCTGCCTGGAGCAGCTCGCCAGGGCTCAGAGCCAGATTGCTGTTAGTCATTCAGAAAAGCAGCCAGCACCGCCCCGCTTGCACTGACCAGGACTCCAGGGGCAGTGGAAAGGTAAGCCTGATGGTTGTGCCGTGATGCAGGCTCTCAGCAGCAGCACTGGACAGGGAATGTTGCTCCCAAGGGATCTGGCTGTTACCGGAGATAGTAGTCGACTGCAGCGGAGAAAGCGGCGAATCCTCCGCAGCCGATCACCCCGGCCTTCAACCCAGCTGCAACACAAGGGTGGGAAACAATGAGGCAAAAAGGGAAAAATATTCTTCTTCCCAGTAACCCGTGCTGGCTCAAAGAGCAGCACTGGCAGGAGCACTGGCACTGCCACTGTCTGACGTACAACTCCTCAGCAGGGCCAGCAGGACTTGCTCTCTGGCTGCTGTGTTCCTCAGGCTCCCCCAGGGGACAGAAGAGAACCCTCCCATGGCCACTGCTGATTTCAATGTGCTCTGATCTGAGCCCCACAAGTGGCTTGGTGGGACAAAGGAGGGATAGGAAAAGCAGTCATTGCTGTGACAGCTCTAAGAGGATTAGGTCGAGGACAGACACAACAAGATCAATTAGAAGTACTTTCAAGAGCTTTGTTTTCTTTTATACTCCATGGACAGGTTTTTTTCTTAAGGAGAGGTGAGAGAAGTGTGATATTTCTGATGAGCAGAGCAGCTGTCTTCCTACTTGGGGATTTTCCCAGATGTTAGCACTAAAGGAAAGTCCCCACTAGTGCTGCTGTACTAAAACCCCAGCGCTCCTTCTCTTTTGCATGCAAATAGAATTGTCTGTTTGATTTGATAGCTGAGAGAGGAGGAAAGCATTTTACACATGGTGCAAAAGAACAGAGGAGAGTTCTTTAGTTCTAATTTCAAAGGAGGGTAATAGAGACAGTGATGTAGATGTGTAGAGCTCTGTTAACAAGAGCTTCTGAGCTGCTCTGTATTTTTGCCTCTCTCCTATGACACCACAGAAGAGTGTGGATGGCCACCACCATCTCCTGATTTTTCTTTCAAGTGAATTTTGCTGATTTTCCTCCAATCTCGCTGTCCTCTATCACCAACCCTTCCTTATCCACACTTATCCTTTGAGCTGACAGGAAAGCAAGAGTGCAGTTCTGCCAGTCTGGAGCACTCTCTCACGTTAGCTTCACCACAACCGCATGCAAAAAGGTCAGTAGTGTGTGTTTCACTAAGAACATTGTGTGCTGCATAACCAAATTGAAGTCTTATCACAGTTATCACAGAAACACTGCCCAGCAGGCACCACCAACCTCTGAAGCCGATGGCTCCTCCCGTGATGCAGCCACTGATAACACTGTTCTTCCAGTCTGACTTCCCACGATACTGTGGAATTAGAAATCAGAGTCAACAAGTAAATATGGAATGAACAGATCCATGCTAAGAGCAGGAAAGATTAAACGACCTTCCATCCCCTTCTCAGCTGAGGATGTTCTTCCCTCTGCTCTCAGCAGATGGCCCTGCACTCCCAAACTTGCAGGGCTGGGAGAGGAGGAAGGAGCAGGTAACTGGGAGAGGTAACACAAATCCATATGGTGCAATGCAGTGCTGTGGGAAGGATCCTCAGGTGAGCCAGCACAGCCTTGAGTTTAAAAGTGCAATAACTACATGAGAGCAGCTCCAAGTCTGGCCATGCAGCTGGTCCTTGGCATCAGTGAGAGCCACAGCACCTCCTGACAAAGACAGACTATTTCCATAGCCAGGACATGCTGGATTTTCACCAGTGCAGGGATCTCTTTGTTTTGCTCCATTGTGCAAGCAGATACACTTTTCTTCTAGACGAGTTAAGTAGTAATTGTGCCTTTCAATTAAAAGGCAGGACTCAAATTCATGACAGGGTAATTTGCCTATTTAAAAAAGCAGATGATAGATTTACCACTGAGCTGTGCAAGGGCATTTCTGGCTGCAGGGGCAAAATGAAAACAGGCCTGTTACTTAAGAACTTTCATCAAAGGATGCCCTTCTGCATATGGAATTTTTAGACACTCAAATTACCATGTTGCAACTCACAGTTTGATGTTTTACACAAGTACTTGTAGCTAGGGTTTAAAGAAGTAATGCCATACTTGCCAATACATTCAGAACGTAAACTGAAAAGGACTTTGCTATTGCAAAAGGGTTCTTCATTCTGTCAGACAACAGCAGCTCTGAAGACAGATCTCAAAGCTGAAAAGCTTTGCTGGCCAAGAAAGAACAAAGTAGCCTATTCCACTGCCCTATTGCAAAGGAGACATATGTACTTATGTGGATCTAGTTATTAAGTGTACAAGAAAACACTTCTTAATGGTTGAGAGGTTCTTACTCACAGATTCTACCACACACTCCGTGCAGGAGAACATGGCACCCACAATGGCAAAGTTCTTGGCGTAGGAGATGCCTCGCTGCCCCATGTCCTTGAGCACCTCTTTGGCCGTGGGAGTGCGATAGGGATCCTTGGGATCAAACCCCACGTTGGTGTCGATGCCAGCTGTGAAGACACCAAACGCACCTCCCAGCACAAACCCTGTAAAAGATAAACAGTATAAAGTGAATTTGGCTGGATTGGAGCAGCACATTCCCTCCAGGCAACGGGGTGGCTCTGCTCCCACTGTCTGTGAGCGCTGCACTGTGACAGGGGCAGGGCAGGAGCACGAGTTGGGTACAAGGGACACTTGGGACACCCTGTGCTGTGCTGAGCAAAGGCCATGAGCACCTGCGCCTCTCCAAGGAAGGCAGAGATCCCTCCCTGGGACACGCGACAGGCACTGGAGGAGGCTGAGGAGGAAAATCAAACACGGGGGCTGCAGCCTCTTCTCCATCCGCCCCTTTCCCGACGCCACAGGGACCCCGAACCACCCCACAGCCGCCTGCCCGTCCTTCCAGCCGCCGCACCTCCCACACACGCCAGCGCCGCCTTGAAGGGGCAGCTCTCCATGACCCGCTCCACCATCTTCTGCTCCTCGCTCTTGGGCGGGCAGGGGATGCCGCCGAGGGCGGCGGGGTCCCAGACGCGGGGCTGCCGCTTGTCGCCCACGAGGTGCTGCAGCAGGAGGCTGTACTGCAGCGGCGGCGGCGGCGGCGGCTCTGCCGGGGCTGAGGGCGGCGAGGCCGCCATGGTGAGCCTGGCCACCCACGGGTGCTCGGCGCCGCGTCCGGGACCGCGCGAGCCACCGCCGCGGGGGCGCACGGGAGTTGTAGTTCCGCGGCTGGAAGGAGCCGGCCGCACACCGCAGTGCACTGACTACACCTCCCAGCCTGCCCCGCGGCGACACGTTCGTTGAGAACTACCACTCCCGGCATGCCCTGCGGCGCGGCGGGCGGGATTGGCAGGCTAGGGCAGCCCGGGGACTACATTACCCGGCGTGCCGCGCGTTAGCCCCCTGGCGGCCGGTGCGGCCGGTGCAGGTGAGGTGAGGGCTCCGGCTGCGGAGCATCCCCGAGCGCGGCGGCGGCGGCGGCTGCAGGTGAGCGCGGGGAGCTGCGGGCAGCGCGGGGGGACCGGCCGGGCTGGGGAGGACCGGCAGCCTCTCCCGGGCCGTCCGCGAGCTGCGGGAGCGCTGAGGTGCCGCAGTGCGGGACCGAGTCCCTGTGTCCTGGCTGAGGTGCGAGGAGGGGGCGGGAAGCTCTGAGGTGTCGCGGTGTCGCCGCCGTGTCCCCGCATCCTCCCCACGGCTGTCTCCGGTGTCTGAGGGCAACAGGTCCCTCACGGGCGCTGGCTGTGCCCTCAGCGTCCCGGCAGAGCGCAGCCCGGCAGCCGCAGCCCCGCGGGGCTCTGAGGGCACGGCGAGCTCGGGCGGTTCGAGCCCTCAGCTCCGGCGGGAATGAGCAGCCAAGGCACCCGAGCCTGGCAAAGCTGTCCCTCTGTTGTCCCGCTCTGCCCCGGGCTGGGTGACACACCGGAGCACCAGGACATCCCCGGCTGGATTTTCCTTCTCGAGGAGAGCTTGGTCTCCTCTGGTGTAGAGCGGCAGTGTTACCTCAGGACGTGTGTGTGTCTCAGAAGGGCTCTGATATATCCACAATTAATTTTCCCGTCATAAAATGCAAACTTGGCGAATCATGCAGGAGCCTTGGCTCCGGGAGGCTTGTTTGGGGGTGAGGTGAGAAGTGTGGCTTTTCCCCTTGGTGAAAAAGGTGCAATGAGCATTATAAATCTTCTACATGCCTTGCTTGGATTGCTTTTTGCTTCACCTGTTTTACTTTTTTGTTGTTGTGGACTAGAACCAGTTTTCATCCTCACAAGTGATGATTGGTCTCCCTTAAAGATACCTTTCTTCCTATTTGATATTTTCCTGTTTGAATTTTATCCATTGGTTTTTTAAAGCCGTGAGAAACAGACATGTTGATTTCAATAGGATGCAGGGAATTATTGCATTTTAATAAGTGAGAGTTATTTAAAAGATTAAATAAATTATGCATTTATGGGTGTGAAATCTTCCTGATACCCCGAAACACAATTTTTAGAGGTCCCAAAGTAATCAATTTTCTTTCCTATTTTTGTCCTTTGCTGTCTGTCCTGCTTATGTCTTAGTGTAGGTAGGTTCAAATAACGATTTATTTGGATGGTTTTATCACTTCAAATACTTCATTAGACGAAGTTGAACAACTTTCCTCTAAATCCCACTGCCCTCTACTGGCTGCACCAGCAGGGCCCACCTGCCTGCTGCTATTCCCTCTTTTTTAATTTTTTCTTTTGTCCTTGAGGGTTTTTTAATGGGTTTTTTGGAGGGGTTGGGGTGTTTTCCCCCCTCCTTTTTTAAGTCAAAACCCGTGAAAAAGCATATTGTTAAAATCGACTACGGCAGGATCTTTACGAGGTAGGGGTGGTTGTTGGCAGGATGATCTCCCTAAGGAACCCTGAACTTAAGATTTCAATCTTCTCCTTGATCCAAAATAACCTTGCTGGGCTGATCTCGAAGTCACACAGCAAAACCTAATTTCCAAAGGCATAAAGGGAAAAAAAACCATGTATGTTCGATTGGGAATTTCAGCATTGAGAGTTTATGTGTATAGTTGAAATACTGCTTTGACTTTCTTTCCCCTATTCCTGAGTTTTGGAGAAAATGCTGGATTACTATTTTATTTGTAAACGAAGTATTTTAGCAAGCATTTTGTAAATATCATTCCATAAAATATATTTATTTTTAGATATTAATATGCAATTATATGTTATTTTCTCCCCTTAGGTGTTTAATAATTTTCTCCTTTCCCCATTCATGTTATTCCCTGTTCTACATACGAACAAATTCTTGCGCCTGAGTATTTGAATAATCTCATCTGCCCAAACAGATTTTTTTGTGTGGGTGAAATCAGACGGAGGATTAGGGATTTGAGAGGGAATATGAGAGTTCAACACATCTTTGATAATCAAGTTGTTCAAATGAAACTTTCAGCTGTTTCTTTTTCACAAGCCTGTCAACCCTCATTACTACAGTGTGCAGCCCATGCATCCAACCCTCTTCCTTCTCCAGTCCCTGAAGCTGCTTCATCCTGGAGCTGTTCAGCCCAGTACAAGAGCTTCGGTTATTTTTAATCTTGCCTAGTCCCTCGAAACGAAACATTTTGAATTCGGCTGAGTGTGACGGCAGCAGCGGGTGCAGATGATCCTGAGCTTTTGTGCTGCTCCGAGGAGCTCAGTGTGCGTTTCAGCAGAGGGCAGCACATGGTGACACTGAGTAATTGCGTTTCACTTGACCTTTACAGTGACTCAGTGACTCCCACACTTCAGTATTCTCCAGACAGGGTAAATCTTGGAAATAATGTGGGGCTTGTCAGAAATCCTGGTTTTGCATATGTCTTGGTTGTGGAGTTCCCAGGTTTTGAATAGTCTCTAGCTGTAATTATTGGCAGTGGTATTAAAAGATTAAAATAAGTTTTCATTGCCCTTAACTTTATTTTGTCAAACTGCCAGTTCCAGAGTCTTTCCTGAAGTTATCCAGTTGGGCAAGAAGTGACTGAAGATGCAAGTCAACAAGAATTAGATCAAATCCTTTATTTTTCACTCACTTCTACCTATGGACACCTTTTTCCCCTCACCAGAACTGTGATGTAGGGGAATGAGAGGAAGAGGAGATAAATTAGTGGATATTTTAATGAAAAAAAGAGCTTTCAATCCCCACAAGCAGCAGAAAGTGTGGCTGCTTTGCAGGTGGTCACATTGCTGAGCTCACCTGTTGTGTACAAAGAGGTTTCCAGTGGCTGCAAAAGAAAAGGTGCTGGGACCTGCTGGGCTTTGTTTCCACCCTATGGTATTCTCATCTATACATTAAATTTAATCCTTTCCTACTTGTCATTGAGCTTGTGAATGTAGTGTTTTGTCTTTTTTTCTTTCCAAGACTTTAGGTTTGAAAGCACACTGGAGAAGTGAAGTACTTTGTGAAATGGATCTGATTTCAGTGAAGGAAAGCTGCTTTAGCTTCTGTACTTTCCTTGGCCTTTGAGTTTAACCAATTTACTTCGTTGAGGGTACAGTTGTTGGTTTTTTTCTCTTCTAAGTGGAGAATACTGTCACTAGTATGGCAAACAGCTACAGTACTTAAAAAAAGGTTTGTTTATAGGTAGATGGCAAGTATTGGAGTTAAAACTCAAAAGGCATCCTGAGTCACTGTTTTTTCAATTTTTTTTTCTTTAGGTTAACATAAAATAGACTGCAAAGAGAGATCTTTGACTAAAATCTCCTTTTAGGATCAGCAGACTTGTTCCTTGTGACTGTGCTCTGTAACTCAGAGAGAAGGAACAGGATGTGGCTTTTCAAGATGAGTGTTTGATCCTGTCTGCTCTCTGTAACGTTTTAGATCTCAAAGTCTGTGTCCCTTTTGAAAGTAAGGTGGTTTCTTTGTGTTTGTTCCACTTCAGCAAGGTACTCCTTCTCCTCTTCACAGTTTGCCCAATATTACACATATTTTTGTTTTCACCTATGAAATTTGAAGTACAGTTGTGTGGTCTAAAAAAAGATCTGGGTAAAGTCTCAGGCATCATCATCTCCCAGGGCTTTCAGCTGTTGCTATAGAAGCCTAAATTCTCTTTGAGAGACCTTTCCAGTATAAAGAAGTTGATACCGCAGGAAAGTTGTCATGGAAATATGCAGCAAAAAGAGAAAGGAAATCTCAATTTGATGACTGTAACACAGGCTTAGCCAACTTGGTGAAGTGGCTCCCTATCTGGAGATCTGATTCTGCAGATTCTCTTTGTTGTGTTCCAGAGGACTGGGAAGCTGTGGACTAGAACCTAAAGAAATAAAGTATTTAACATTTATATGACCAAACATACCTCTTCAACTCGGAGAGCTTTATCCAGATCTGAGTTTCCAGGAGATTCCCAGCAGCCTGGTTCTAAGGGGGGATGAGCTGTGGTACAGCTATTTGTTATATATCTGCCAATGACCACTCTGAAAGGATTTATTGAACGACCCCTATTGAAATGAAGCTTTCAGAACCAATTTTTAAATGACAAACTAAAAATAGTTTATTCTGCAAGCTTCAGTGCCATTCCAAATTGGAACAGAAGCCCTTTTTGTCCAACTAAATGATGGGATAAGTAGATCCCTCCCCATAAATTTCTTACACCATCACCAAGCCTGGTTGGTTCCCCGTTTTTAAGCTTTTTGTGCCTCTCTTACTAAAGCTTCCTGATATCTAATAGATGTGATTATGAGTGAGCTGCCTTTAAATATCTATTACCAGTGTCACCATGGTAACTGCTGTAAGAGTTTCTTGCTGGTAAAAGGTTTCCAGCTCCCCAAGATACAGCAGGGCAAAATGCTTAGGCTGTTGTTTTCACGGTTTGAATGAGATCAAAGAGGACAAAATAACATATTTCTGATTTCTAATAGCAATGAATGTTAGTGGAACTGGAAGGAGTAAGATTGATTCTGGAGCCTGTCCTCAGATCAGGGAATAGAGGACAGTCACACAGGCAGGGACAGCCCAGGCTTTCCTTGGACAGACTCCTGCAGGAATGGGAAGATGTCACTCCCTCTGACTGAGCCAACACTTGGCCTTTCTTTCAATACTGTCAGCAAGTGACCTAATTAACCCTAATGAAGGATGCAAAACTGTGATATTCTGCCTGCCACAGGAGCAGGCAGAGTTGCTGAGTGAATTCAGCGTGGAGTAGAAAGAATTGAACTGGCTTGTGTGTTTTCTTCTTTCTTGGTTTTCTCAAACTGCTCCTTCTTTTTCCTCTAGGCCTTCAGCTGCTGTGCACCAGGGCAGTGGTGTTAGTTGGGCAATATTCAGAGTGACTTTCCTGCTATCCTGATTTCCAAATCTTCCCCTTCCCTTCTCTCACATCTGCTTTCCCAAGTTCCTGTTATGTGGCCAATCAATCCTTTGCTGTGTAATGACAGTTGTTTCTATAGGCTTCCACATGACAGAGTCATTAATGTCCCTCATGTAAACTCTGTCACCTCGGGGGGTTGTTTTGCTTTCATTTATTTATTTACCTATGGTAAACAGGTCACAATCTCCATAGGGCACTTCTTCCTTTTCGTGCAATCTGTTCTCTTGCTTCACTGCCCTCCTACTTTAATATCTGCTGGAGATTTTAAATTATCACTTGCTTTTATAGAAACATGGAAAGCTGAGCACCTATTCTTGCTGCTTTCCCACTCCGTTGCCTGTGCCTCCTGCTTTTGGCATTTAGGTCTTTTGGTAAGGGAGGCTTCTGGTCTGGTAATGAGCTGTTTGGCGTGGCTGTGCTGCACAAGAAAATGAGACCTGAGGAGAGGAGCAATTTGCTCTCCTGTCAGTGTTTGTGTGTGGGGACAACTGGCACAGCAGAGCCAGCACGAGTGGCACTGAGCACGTTTGATGGGAAGATTCTGCCTGCAGGATGAGCTCATGCTGGTGAAATGTTGATATTTGTCCTTACCTGCCTTGTAGGCAATGTGAGCCACATACCAAAATCTTTTTTTTGCTGAGCTTTCAGATGCTTTCAATTCATTTTAGTTACAAGGTTTATTGAGTGCCAGATTTGGTATGAAGGTTTAAAATCTGAAGTAATTGTGTTTGCCAACCAAGAGATCCATGGAAATAATTTCATAGGAAGTCTTGAAAGCAGAGCCTGGGTCTCAGAATGGAGTTTGCCTGCATTATACCATTTCTTAATGGTTCTTCTGTAGCACTGTGGTTAATGCTGGGAGGATCTCAGTGTTTGGGCACTTCAAATTTCAGCTGCATGGTTAAATTTCTCAGCTGATTTAAAAGTTTAAGCAGTAGCAAACATGTTTGTTCATACAAACTGTCTAGAAGAAAGGAATTGTTGAACTTTGATTTAGATTCTCCCTTTTTTCTGGATTTGATTACATAATCAAAGCCAAACTTCTGTGCTGAGTTTCTGGGTGACTGTATAAAAGTGTGGATGTCTTTTTCAAATCTGTGACTTATATGGGAATTAAAATTGATGGGCAGTGTAGACCCTTGCTAATTTGTGATATTTGGTTCAGTAATTTAAGTGCTTTCTTTCCTGACCTGTAAAATAGATAAGCTACTGCAATGATCAACTAATTCTGATCAAGTATCTGTAAAAGATGCAGAGAGGAAGGACAAGGTAGGAACTCCAAGGCATTGCTGTGTGGGGAATCAAACCTTGCCAAGAGCCTCTTCTCTGAAATCCTGATCTGCGTTAGAGGGCTTGTTCCTCTCCTGGGACTTGGACTCCTCGTGCTTCCTGAGTTCCCTGTGTGAATTTGTCCTAGTTTGGTTGCTGCTGGGCTCCCCGTGATGCTCCCTGTGGACCTGGGCAGATCCCACAGCTCTGCTGCTGCTCTGGCTGTCAGCACTTCTAGCATGAATCCTTCAGAAACAAAGCTGATACCTCAGGTCTTTCATTTGCATCCCCCTGAAACACACCGAGAAGTTCAAAGCAGTGGGACGTTGCTCGAGAATCCTGTTGGGGTTTTTAATTCTGAGGCAGCCTCCAGCACACATCTCCAGAGCTTAATTTTGCTGTGCAGCTCTGCATTGTCAGTGATTTAATGGAATGTTTTTCTGTTCAAGGCTCCTTGGAGTTTCTAACCTGTTGGAATTCCTTTCCCGTTAGGTGATAAAATGCCAGCTTTTCCAGCATGTGATCCCTCTGGGACAATAAGTAAAGGGAGCAAGTAGGGTTGTGCAGTATTTTGCCTGGGTAGGTAGTAAAAACTTGCTGTGCTACTTGAATATGGTAATTCTCTATGAATTGTTAATGAGTGCCACATTATAACCTATATATCAGAAAACTAACAGCGAGGAATAATAAAACAGAAATATATTCCCTTTCCCCTAAGTATTTCTTTCTTTTAATCACTGAAATTTTAAAAAATCAGTTAGTGAAAAAGAACAGTATAAGTTTTATCTTCCTCTTTCAGGGGAGAGCACTGAGTATTGCCTTTTTTGCATGTTTAGATTTATCCACATTTTGAATAGCAGGGTGACTGCAGGAAAGCTGCCCTTGGTTTGTTGCTATGTCTCTGCCTAAGGAAGTACAGACATTGGAAAATTTCAAACAGTAATACTCTTTGGATAAATGTGTGCAAAAGTGACTTTTTAAAAAGCATATGAGATATGATGAATATTCCTTCACTACATAGATTTCCTTTCTCATTTTGCCTTTTTCTGTGGGTTGGCTTTTTTATTTTTTAGATAAATGTGTGTTAACTCTTGAGTGTTCTACTCGGAAATGACAGAAATACTGAAAAATGCTGGCACATCTTACAGACTCTTACTTTTGAAACAGTTTCCTAATTCTATTTTTGACTGACTCAGTGGCTGTTCCCTTGGAAATTCTCAAGTTGTTGTCTGGTCTTCTGAAATTTTGGCAATAGGCACCAGAGGAAGCTGTTTTTCTTGTCTCCTATAGCACTCCACGTTCCATAAAACATTATCTGCCTTTTCCCCCCCAGTTTAATTATTCTATTCTCTTCCAACAACAAGCATTTTCTCCAGTTGCAGGTCAAAGCTGGTAGCCACAGGCTGAGCCCCTCAGGTGTTGAGTAGGAACATGAAACTGTGAGTAGTCTCTTAAGAACAGGGAAGGAAAAATAAATCCCAGTTCTCCAAGCCAGCACACACAGCTTGCTTGTGCTGGTGGAGCCTTTCTGGCAGCAGTTGCAGGAGTTTCATCCACCCATTTGCTCAGCAGCATCTTGTTGACTGAGCAGCAGTTGTTTTTGTCAAAATGGAAAGTGGTGCCCCATGATTCACTCTGCAAATGTCCACCAGTGGCGTGAACTTCCTGACATCTGCCCTGCAACTGAGAAAATAAAGAAGTTTGTATCAGTTATGTCCAAAAGGGAAGAAAGCACAGAGTAAATGCTGTCCCAAAGCCATGGCCTGGCTCCACTAATACCCACTGTCTGATGCAGACTTGCCTTTGTAATTACTTTGGGTTTTATAACTCCAGACAGCAATGTCCCAAGCCATATAGCTGAATTAGAGACTTGCTTTAAAAAGACATTGTTATGGACATAATAGCCTTGTTTATGGAATTTCTCTCCTTTGTAATTAAGATTGTTTCATGCACAAAAGCAGTTAAATATGGCATAAATATCTGTAAATGCAAAGATATTTTAAACTTTGTTCCTTGTGTGGGCCTTTTTTCCACACTATGCATTTGCTTCTCAAATGAGCTGTGCCACTCAAAATTCTGCTCTTTGCCCATTTCATTAAGTTCTTGTCCGTATTTGGTCTTGTGGAATTGTACCATTAATGCAGTTTGCAGCATAAAGCCTTTAAATTCCTCAAATGCAGTATTTTAAAGGTGTATTTATTGGTGATCTTGTTCTCTTATACCTTGTTGAGAAGTTGTGAGCGAGTGGATTGAGCAGAATGCAGGCAATATGTTCACTGTTATTTTGTCTGTCAACCAATTTTACCAGCTGGGTGAGAACCTGGCAGATACTTGAAAAAAGTTTATATTGCTACTTGAAATTGTTTTCTCACCCTGGCTGTGTGAAAGTAATTATGGTTAAGGCCTTGGCTTTCTTTGAGCCTGGCCAGCTCATTTTAGCTGTTTGTTTCTGGGCTGTTTTTTCATTAAACAGAAAGGCGATTTATCAATTCAGAAAGCTTTATGCTGCATAATTCTTTGGTTTAAGTAAAAAGAACAGATAATTATAGCCACAAGTGCTACCAGAAAACCTCTAAATAAACAAATAGACTGTCTGGTGTTGTTGGGTTTGGGGAAATTCTCCACCACTATTCCAGGCTGTCTCCCCAAGCTGAAGTATGTAAATGTTGTGACTGTCTCCTTACAGCCAAGCATTTCATTTTTAGCTTTTGGTCAAGTTATATTTATCAAATGTATCCAAAAGATATTTGAGAGTGAAATACAGTAGCTCATCTTGCTCCCCACTCCCTCATTTCAGTTCTTTCTCTTGGCTGAAGGACAGGAGAATTTATCAAGCTGCCAACACTGCTGTCCCTCTGAGCCCAAACAAACTCACCAGCAATGGCAGAGGGGCAGAATTCTGCAGTCCAAAAAGGGTTTGGTTTCTTCAGACAAAGAAGCTCCTCAGCAAGGTGTCTGCAGCCAATGTCCCTCCTGTTTGTGAGCTCAGGCTCCAGGCGCCTGCAGCTGTTTGCCCTGAGCCAGTGCTTTTGAGTGGCATCTGTTCAGTTTTGAAGGTGGTCCATGATCAGAGCAGAGGGAGTTGCAGTCTCGGTACCTAAGTGACCTCATTGCCTATGCATGCATCATGTGTGGGGTCACTTCCTCAGGGAGGAGGAACGCTGCATTCAGATCAAGTATCTACAGGAACTTCCTCCTTATCTGAGCTGTGAATAATCTCAAGAGCTCTAAATGCTAAATGTGTAAAAATACATAATGAGTAAGTTCTAACAGTGTATGTATCTTGTCCTTGGATATTGAAGGAAACTGCCAAGGGGGGCTGGATAGCAGGATTGGTACACTGTGGATGTTGGCAAACTTGGAATAGCACCTGACTGAAGGTTTAGGGGCTCTAATAATGTCTGCTTGAGACCTGCCAAACACAGAGCTTTATCATGTGCTAAATAAGCCATGGTGTGCTCTTTAGTCTTGTTGTGGTGTTTAAGATAAGGCAAGAGTTCGTTACCCTTAAGAATATCAGAAAGTTGGATCCCAGATCCATAATCTTCAGCGGAAATTTGGCTTGGACTGAGGTTTGGTTGCTCTGTGATAACAGTAGTGGTGCCAACACTGAACTGAAACATAAATTTACTCTTGGCATAATATCAGCTTCCTTCAGGCCCCTTTGGCACCTGGAGTAAGGAGCTCCAGAGAGTAGAGTAAGGTTAGACTATTCAGATCCAGCAATACTTTTTGGATGTTGTAAATCTTCCCTATTTGTCTACTAGAGGTGTCTGCTGTAGCATCATCATTGATTATGTACCACTGCTGGGAGGGAGTGCTGGGTTCACACTGCTGGGCGGGAGAATTCCTGATCTGTAGTCACAGTCTGAATGTCTTTGGTCGGAGACACCAGAGTGACCAGACCCTCTCTAGACAGAGCTGGACAAAAAGCCCTGTTCTAAACACCTTAATTTTCTGTTTGAAATTTTTTGCATCCCCTCTGTCTCCTTTAACTTGCTTTGAAATCTTTCCCTGTTTTAACTCGTTAAGACCTCTGGCCTTTTTCCTTCCTGTTTTCAAACATTAAATTCTTTTCAAAAATCTTAAGAAAGAGGAACATTCTCAAGCATTTGTTCGCTCTTGTCCCTTATTTGCTCTCTTCTAAATAAAGAACAGATTGACCCTTCTTGGGCAGCTCAAGTCACTCAGGACTGATTCTGGTTACTTTTGTAAAAGCTTCTGTCCTAATGCATCTTCCTTCCCTACATCCGCTTTCCCACTTTGTTGAAGCAATGATGGAGGCAAGGGAAATGTCATAAGGTGTCCTGGCTGTGATTGCTGGCACTCTGGGGGACGTATTATTGTGGAATATAAAAGCTTCTGAAAGCTGCTTCTATGTTTTCCTCTGAAAATGCCTTTTTTCTATGCCACCTCCTTGCCCTTTCTCTGTGGTATGTGCTGCATTGTTTTTGCTCGATTGGATCATCCAGACTAGTCTGGGGTTTACGCTCTGCCCAGTGTCCAGTCCTGCAGTTGGGGATGATGGGACTCTGAAAGAAACTCTTCTTCTGCTTTAAGGATTGAAGCTTCTCAGCGTTTCGGACGTAGGCTACAAATTGCTTTCTTGCATAAATCCTCCTTGCTTTGATGAAAATATAATATTTGTCATTCCCCTGAGTAAGCGAGTGTGCCTGTGTGTGTGTGCTGAATGCCGAGGCGCCGGTGGAGCCAGCTCGCTTCCGTATGTGAATCATTTCTCAAGCAGCTCTCTGTGTCTCTGCAATGTGGTTTTCCTCTCAGGGAAGCACTCAAGCCTTGAATTTTTAGTCTGGTTTGCACATGCTGTCAGAAGCTAGTGGGAGACACTTTGCTTTTTAACGCAGAAAAGAGGACAAGCTTTCACTGTAAGTATTTTATTATATTTAATTTTGTTTTTAAGGTGGGAACTGTATTATCTGTAGAAGGGTTCTTGGGTCAGTAATGTATAAATGGAGTGAATGAACCTGCTTTGCTCAACAGCACTTTTTTAATAGTATCTGAATGAAAAACTACATTGAATTAATTCTTTTAAAAAGTGTCGGGTAAACAATTCTGCATTAGCTGAAATCGGGCTGGGGGTTGGTTCTAAAAGCCATTACAACCGTGGAAAGAAATCCCCCCATGAGAGCTGGCTACTGTATTTTCCTTTTGCTCTGCTACATAGATTTAGTGACTGAAGGGTTGAAGCTGTTTCTGTTCCTGTTCCTGCTTTCTCCTCTGGCAATTTATGGTCGTTCCCCGACAGTTAAATGAAGAAGGAGCACAAGCAGAGTTTCCTCTGCTGCTGCATGTGCACATAGTCCCTCTGAGGAAGGGCAGAAGGGAACAAGCTGCTAAGCCAAGAGCTTTGGCAGCTCGTGTCCGTGGGAAGCAGGGCAAGCTCTGGGGGCACTCCAGCAGGTACCTTGTACAGCTCCACAGCACAGACCTGGTCAGATCCTCAGCAGGATCCTTTCATTACAGCACTTGGATTGTCGTCCTTAAAATTGTGTTGTGGATGAAGATTGGTCATAATAACAATTGTAATAATAACAGCATTTATAGAGCAGGTAATATGGCAAAGTTGTAGAGATGTTAATTAAGCCCTGTGTGTGTAGCAGTGAAGGATTAGTGGTAGAACTGGTTTGAAAAAATGGATTCTCTACCTTTTGCTCTTGTATACAGTTCTAGATGTCCCCTACTAATCCTTTCTGGTTTGCATGTTTCTTTTAAATGATAAAGTGTTCTCTGCCCCTGTAACCTCAGTAGGAGAGAGGATCCTTGATTTGCTGAAACACTGTTTATCTGCGCAATTTGACAGGTAACTACCGCAGGAATTCCTCACCCTAACATGCACATGGGTATGTGCTACCCCTGCCTTTTCTTGTGCAGTTCTAAACCAATTTAATGTTGTTTTGTAGCCCACCAAGGTGGGTCATTCAGCCCACGAGTGGCCCCCAAAGTCACAGCTGCAAAGTGTTGGTACTGTTGCTTAGGTCTGTTCTGTTCCTGTTCGTTATGAATATTTTTAAAATGCAGAAGTCCTCTGGTTTGTCCTGCAGCTTCGGAGTTATGTCCTCATCTTTGCAAAGAGCTCTTTCTGTCAGAAGTTCACACTGTCGCTCATAAATGCTCAGAAGTCCCCTGTTTATTAACTTCAAGTGAGCTGTTCTGCACTTTAATGGGAGACAAATATCTCCTTAAGGGATAGCCTCCAGGTCTCAATTATTTCTATGCGCTGTGATGGATGGAAAATGGGAGTCAGGGAAACATCCCAGCATGTGGCAATCTGTGAGGCTGCTTGCTTGCATGCTTCATGACAGATGTTGATTTATCTAATTTTTGCTTTTTTTTTTCTGTGGGGCTCCTCTCCAAGGCAAACGAATGAGTCCATCTTTGTAAATATCCTATTTAGTGAGCAATTATTATCCCATTTTTGTGAATGGAAAAACTAAGGCATAGGAAGATGCATGGCTGAGGGGTTATGAGGACTCTGTGCTGAAGCTGAGGATGGAATCAGGTGGAATTCCATGGAATGCTTTGCCTGTGGTATCATCCCTTCATGCTCTGAGGGGACAGGGAAGCTGCCAGTCTCTGTACCAGTATGTACCAGTCAGGATTACCATGTATCTACATGCTGTGCATCTCTGCTATTCCAAAAAACATGAACATTCCTTTTCTTTCTTGTAGCTGTATCTACCCTCTATGCTACAGAAAAATGTAATGACAGGTAATTATCAGGCAAACCGCTTGTAATTATTCTTAATTTCTTCAGCAATTATATAGCTCTTGCTCTATCTGAAATGAAGCCTCCTTTTCTTCTTTTTTGTGGGCTGGCAAAACATGAAGTGGCCATATGTGTCACTTGCTTTGTGTTGTATTCACTGGGACAGTAGTTCAAAGAACATGGATTAATGAACAATAGCTGCCTTGAAATGGTTCTAAAACATTTTTGTTCTCAACCTGCAATATACTGAACATGAGTTAAACCCATCTATTCAGGACAGAGTCATATTGGGGAAAGCCCAGAGTGACCTAATTCTTCATGATTATAACATGGTTGTAACTTCAAAAAGGGAGTTTGGAGCCAATGCATCATTTTTAGCCTTCCTGAGTCTTCCTGTGCATCCATCGGTAACACGATGTTTGTGATTCAGAATTGCCACAACATGTAGAAAACTGCAGCAAGGTTGGGATTTTTGTTTCCTTATCCTCATGTAAATCAGATCAGGGGTCTTAAGGAGGTAGCAGAGTTTCTCTTCTGAGCTGTGTAGTGGTGACTGGTTAGATAATCAGTGTGAGGAAGGAGGAGGAGGAGATGGAGAATCCATGTACAAACAGTGTAATTCAAACTACAGGAGGAGCATGTTCCCAGACATCTCCAAGTACAGCTTTGGCTTGGTTTTCCAGCATCAGTCACTGTGTTGGATGACAGCAAAGATATCTGTGTTTTCCTGTCTCATAAATGTCCAGTAGCATGGAACAAGGACAAGAGAAATGCAGCTAAACCAATTCCTGTCCATGTGCACACATGAGGGTTTTGTTGTGATTTCTGCATTTTTCTCGTGTGATCTAATGATGAGTGAAAGACTGACAAATCCAAAACTCCAGGGAGAGCTTCTTTGGAGGAGGGTGGGCAGAAGGTTTTGCACTGCTCTCCATGCCTGGAAAAGTCATCAGTAACTTTTAATGGTTGTTGTGGGAAGAGGGTTTGAACGATGTTGAGACACAGAGTTCTGCAGTTGCTGACCTGGCCTCTGGCAGCCTTGTTGGGATGGTTTTGGAGGCTGAGTTGATGGCTGGAAATCTGTCACGTGTGGCTGCTTGGAAATGTCCTTGCCTAGGCCATCTCTGATGTAGGTTAGACATCCTTAAGACCTTTTAGTACATTAGCATGCTACTTAATAAATACAATTTGTAGAGAATTATTGAAAACACACTGAGGAAATGTGAGCTGGTCACTTACCCCTGTAACCACAGATAAAGTAACTTTGTCTTTGGGAAGTTCAGGGGAGTTTCCAGTATCTGTTTCCATCTGACACCATGGGAGGAAGGAAAGGAATTGGCTCTGCAATTGTTGCTTTTAGAGTAGAGGTAGAGCCATGTCCCCTGGAAAGAAAATTCTCATCAAAATTCACATTGAAAGTGCTCTTTTGATGTTTAAGAGTTCTACAGAAGAACCATTAAAACAAAAATGCAAAGCAAGCTACAATCCAAAATAGTGACAAGATGGGTGACCTTGGGAATGTCTGTGTAATTTCTGTGTATTGTTCTGTATCTAAAATTTGACAGCAAAATCACTTGTATTCTACAGCTGCCTAGCTGTTCTATTATAGTACATTTTTCTTCACCCTTAGAAGTTGAAAAATAATAATACTAAAACCACGTTTGCTTGAGGCATGAATAAAACCAGCAGAATCTGCCCTGCTGTCTGGACATGAAAATTTCCAAGTGATGTCTTGTCTCCTGGTACTCTACCAGCAAACCACGAGAATTCAGCTGCAAATGAGGTTGGAAAGTGAGTCTGCTGAGGTAGACCAGAGGAAACTCTGAAGTGGTTGGGGTCAGGTTTATAATTGATTCTTTTTGGGCAACAAAAACAAGAGGAGCCTTAGATATGAGGTTTTGGGAAATGGGTATTTTTTTTGTCTGAGTTGTGTTTAGGTGGAAGCAGGTGGTCTGGCTTGGGGATTTTTTGTGGGCTTTTTCATCCAACTCTAATTAAAGCTGAGCTTTGCACCAGCAAGAATCCAGCAAGTGTCTGCTTGGAGGAGTGATGGAGGAAGGTTGCACTGAGAGCTTCAAATACATCAAAAACAAGGTAATGGAAATTAAAGAGAAGATGGATAGAAATACTACTGAGGTAAAAGGAGCAAATGCCTGAGGAAAGCTGCTAAAGGTGACCAAAGAGTAGAGTGTTTGTTTTTGTTAGCCGATCTTATTTCTAAATGGATTTTTATTCATGCCATCTATATCCAAGTTACCAATTACTGTATTTGGACTATCAGCTTCCCTGGTTTGATTCCTAATATCAGTTAAGAAATCAAGATGAGTCATATGGAAGCATCTGTCAAGCCCCAAAATTGTTGTTTAAAGTTAATTGATGTGAAAGGCAGAAAAGAATTCTATTTTAGCCCAGCTGTCTATCCTGCCATAGAGCTTCCTACGTGCCACTAGAAAATGCTTTACAGTTTACTGAACTTGTTAGATATTTCTATGTTCCAGTTGATAGTTTGTCTGAAAATAGCAGAAGTTGATTAGAAGGAAAATAGTATAAGCATGATGCAGATTTTACTAAAAAAGAAAAAAAGAAAAGAAAATCGTGCTTTGAATTCGTGAGTGTGTGTAATGAAGCTTCTGGAATAGTCTGACCTTTTGATGCAATGAAAAGTGACTGAATTACAGGAAAATGGCACTGGGGACTGTGGGGTTTAACCCACCCAAGTCACACTTGTGTCCTTTGAGAGCCTTAGCTGCAAAGTTGGGACTTCTGGCCTCCTTCTTCAGAACTGCTGGGCATTCCCAGGTCCTGATGAAGCTGCCATCTGGCACATTCCTCTCCAGATTCAGTAATGAGTTTTCATAATTCTTTATTTCATTCCTTTTCCCAGAGCAGCTTGTTGCATGACTCTGCTTTAATTTGACTGTCCTGCTGAGCAAGGAGTGTCACACACAGACATGGGCACTTAAATTGTGTAAAGTATGTGGGGTACAGATAATTTCCATCCCCCAACAGGGATTTTCCTGTGTAATTTCAGTTCTGCAGATACACAATTAAAAATTTTTAGCATAACTCCTAGGTTTCTTGACTGTGAAATAATATTGCCCATCATCAATCAAACCAACCTATCTATTCCTTTTAGTTATTCAGAATTAAAAAGTCTTTAATAGTCAGCAGGATGTTCATCCTAGAAGTTTATTCCACAGAAGTGGTGAATTTCTCCTTTGATCCACAGCCAAGTTTAAAGATCCTGGAGACCTGGTATTGTTTCTGCTGATGCTGACTGCCTGTGAGTTAGGCTAAATTCTTAATCCCGTTTTTCTAGCCATAAAATGGGAATCATTCTAGGCTGGTTCTAAAGGTTTTTATTAATGAATGCATGGGGACTGACTAATAAAGAAATGTCTGGGTTCTCAGCCTTTAATAAAACAGTAAAATTTCAAGTAAAATAGACTGCAAAATTTCTGCTAACTGCCAAAACAGTCCACATCAAAATATTCCAAATATCCTTTAAAAATACCAGTAAGGAAAGATGAACTGTATAGCATGGCCTGAATTTTAAAAGGCTGATGCCTGCAGGGAATTCTGAGGATTACTGAGAGAAAATGCTCTGTCAGGACCAGCTTTACATTTTGGGGAAACCTTCTGATTATCATTTGAAGCACCTGTTTCAGGGGAGAGGAGTATTCAGACACCACTTCAGAGTGTAAAAGATTTTTAAAAAAAAAAACCCAACCCCCTGAAATTTGGAAGTGCCTGGCAATAGAACCAATTTTGCTGCTCTGAAGCAACATCTTGCAATGAGCCCTCATTTATTTCAGCATGGGGTTGCTTCCTCGTGTTTTCAGAGTACAGCTCCAAGCAGGGTGTTACAGGGATTTAGTTGTGGCCAGCTAAGTGCCCTGCTCTGGCTGGTGCCAAAGAGAGACTTTTAATCTCAGGATGGCAGTAATTGTTTGCTTCCTAAAGAAAATTCCCTGTGAAATGTGAAAAAATGAAAAATAAAACCATAGAGCTCCAGGCATTGCTTAAGGCGAGTTATTTTCCCATGAGAGTGGACAGAAGCAGCTCTCTTCTGAAATTTATTGACACAGAATGGGTGTAAAATAAGTGATTTTTGTCAGTGCTGTTTGCAGAAACAGCTTGGTTGTGTCTCTTGTGGAAAGCTGCTCCTCTTTCAAGTCTCCCTGTAGGTAATCTAGAGATCAAATCAACCTCTCTGGGGTCCTTGTGGAAGGAAAGGCTGATATTTAGTTAAAATACAGTAGAGTTACTTCTAAGACAAGTAGATAAGAGCTGGATGTGATGTTTTTCATGCAATCTGCTATAAGCTATCCCAGTATATGCTGCTCTATGCCAGGATTAAAGAAACCTCCTTGCCAGTGTTGGGTGTCCTTATTGCTACCTGGCTGCAGACATTGGGGATATATCTAAGATATATTATATCTAAGAATATTTTGGTTCACTGCTACCATGAGCTCCTTCCATGAGCAAATTCCCTGCTGCTGAACTTCAGGGTTTTCCATTTTCCCAACTGCTCACAACTTCTGTGGAGCTTTTTTGTTTTGTTTGTTTTACTGTAATGCAAAAAATTTCATTTGGAGGAGGAGGAAAGTTGATGTTGACTTTGAGAATGGATTTTCTGCTCTCATCAAAGAGCAGCAGGACTTTTTTTCATTTCCACTTCTTTTTAAAGTAGTTTTATTTTGCAGTACTTCTAATAACTCAAATATGTGTCACCTACTTAGGAATGAAAGCAGCTTAGGATGTGTGCAACCTGGCTTGATCCTTTGAAGTACATATAAGGCTTGTGGAAAGTCTTGGAATCCCACTTCAGAGGTGGAAATCTTTATCTACAAGGCAAATTCAGGGTAGCCAAATACCTGAGAAATCTTAACTCCATCTTTTACAAATGCCAGTTCTCCTATAAATACTCAGAAAATTAATAATAAACACTAATAAATCCAGGTATTTCTTCTCAGTTTTAGTTTCATCTGTTTGGTGCAGTAAAATGTTATGGAATCCGCATGGCAAATAATTCAGCTCTCTTTACATGAAAAAGCCAGTTTGCCTTGGGCTACTGGCTGGATTTCTTGAGCTGTGGTTTGGATTTTTTTTTAAGTACCTCTTCCTTTTACTTCTAACATCGTGGTCTAATGAGCATATCACTCCACTGCAACTTTAAAATGTCATGGATGACTCAAAATTAAATTCTTTTGGATATCAGGAAAGCATCTGTACAGCTTAAGGCAGGAAAATGAGGTACAGTTATGAAGAAAACCAGAGGGTATAATAAAACAATGTGTGTGCAACCACTGGATCTGCAAAAAAACCAAAATCTGCATAATTTGGAGATCTAATCAGCAAGAGAGTTTGCATGTGTAGCTGCCTGTTCACCCATATAAATACAGTGAATGTTAAAAGCGTGTTAAAAGGATTAAGACCCTGTTAAAAGATAGGTTTTTAATATTGTAAAGCCCCAAAGCTTGCTAAGGTGGATGATGAACTGTGGGAATGCTAAATAATATTATCTATTGTAATATAGTTTACATCTCTGTCAGGGCTTTAAAACAGTGATCAGCATAATCATCACCAAAGACTCTTAATGAGATCAGTGGATGGCTCCACACTATGTGTGTTAAGAATTTTAATGGGGAAATGCCTATACTTAGCAACAACTACTAACTTTTTATTCCTTTATTTAGGAGCTGATAGGTTACTGCTGTGGAGAGAGTAGACAGCCCTCCCTGCAAGAGGCACCAAGGACAAATAGAGGGAATGTCACTTGCTGGCTTTGTTCTCTGTAGAACAGCAGCAGAGCACTTGACATTGCCTTTGCCTCCGTGCAGAAACACTCCCCGAACAGACTGTGGTGGCACCTGGAAGGTGCTGTCACTGTCAAATCCACCTTGGCCCCAGACAGATCTGTGTCCTGTGAGTTCAGTCGATGTTCTTATTTATGAATGTGAAATCAGGTACAATGCAAATTATCAGGTGTAAAATGTGACCAGAGCCCTTCTCCTGACTCAGCCAGGAATAAATTGCTTCGCTGTCTCTGTCAAAGTGTTGCTGTCCAGTTTCACTCCTCCTCTGTGAGAACACTGCTGAGGCACTGGGCTGATCCCTGGGGATATTCTGGTTACCTGTTTAACAGACAAGGAGCAAGTTACCCTCTGCCTGCACAAGGCTGATCCACAGCTACATCCTGTGTCTATTTTGGAAAATGAAGGAAAATATTGCTCATACTGAAGTGGGGGAGGACAGGAGATATCAGGCCACCTCCCCTGCCTCACATTCCTAGCCCAGCAGGCTGGTGAGACTTTGAAAAAATGTCCAAATAATTCTTTTATTCTGCTGGTGGTTTGGATTGGGCAATGACTGGTGAAAATGTATGGGTTTAGATCTCCAGGAGTTGAGGGAGCTGTTTAATTGGCAGTTGTCAGCCTACTGAGAGAAACAGGCTAGTTGTTCCTGCTGGCAGCTGAAATGTGTTCAGCTACGTCCAAAAAAAGGAATCACGTCTATTTGCTGGTTCCTGGCAGGATTTCTCGCTTGCATAAGCCTATCTCCATGGAATAGTGGATCTGAATCTTTGCTTGCAAGGAAGTTGATATTTTGTTTTTACTATGTTTTGTAAATCTTGGTATTGTGAAACGTCTTTTTTCCCTGTGGCAACATCAACTGCTGCTCCTCTACAAGACTCTGATAAGTTAAAGATATATTTTTCATCCATCTGAGGGAACTTGCTTCTCATGTGACATTTAAAGTGTTATGTCAGTTGAAGATGCTGGATCTAATGGTAAAATAAGTAATTTTCTTTTTATCCCAACATTGCTTTAAATTGCTGTGGACTTAACACTCTTCGTTAATTGTGCTTCAGCATTCACAGGTGTTCTGCTGTGCCTGAGAGAGGTTTTGGGACTTAGACAATCCCAAAAAAAGTTACTGTTCCTTCTGTGGTGTTTCATGTTACCAGTCAAGATGAAAAATACAAGTGGCTGTAGCCTGCTCTGAAGGTATCTCTGGGCTGAGTTTTGATGAATGTGAGAGAAGGAATCAAGTTTAGCATAACCTTTTCAGCCCTTTAAACTGGTGCCAGATGTCTCTGTTGTTCTCATTCAGGGCACATAAAGACGACTTGTATTTTGTATGAGTGTATTAAAAAAATAAACATTTTCTCTTTTTTGTTTTTTTTAGAGTCTGTAGACTGAGTTAATTGGGAGGAAAATGAAGAGTAGTGCCAGGCCTTGGAGTGCAATAGCAAAGCAAGGGAGCCATGGGGTTGACAGAGCAAAACCTCTTCCCACCACCTCCACAGGAATGAAGACATCCAAGTCCTCCACTTCCCTTGCCTTTGAATCTCGGCTCAGCAAGGTACTAATCCATGGAGATTGTTAAAGCATCCCAGCCTTGTTCCAGGTTAAAACTTTGGTTTAGTCCTGAAACTACTACACCTACTGTATGAAGTGTAGAGAGATGTTAATTGTGTTGCAAGTCAGACTAATGAACATTTTGGAAAGTATTTTGCATGCACTGGGGGAGACGCTGTATCTGTACACTCTGTAGGTGAGGGAATTGCCTAAACTTTGAAGATGGAGAAAAACAAATGGCAAATTCTTAGTTCAGCTGATAGTTACACATGTAAAGAAATTCAAAGAGATTTATTAATGAATTTCCAGCATTCCTGTGCTTCTCCCCTCAAGGCAAAATTATTGCAATGTAACAAATGCATTTTTATTAATCCTATCTTTCTATACAGATATATTTTAAAAATAGCAGAAACTTCTGTCCAAGTAGTGTTTTTAAGAAAACAGAATAATACACTTGAAATGCTGCTGCATCTGCACCCTTGCAGCTAGCAAACAGAAATAACCTGCTCATCCAAATCCAGACCAAGGCTGTAACAGTTTCCACTAATGAAGTTTAGTGAACAGTACGTAACAGGGTCCAGCATTTAGATCTCCTCTTGATTAAAACTTCATTAATTGTCACAGTTTTTCAAGCAAAGATTAATTTATTTTACTTCCTGAGTAGACTCCTAGATGCACTTACCAATAGGATATTTCAGTCTGGTGCTCCAGGCAGGTTGTGTGGCTGAGGCAGCATCTCTGAAGGAATGCTACTGAGGAGACTAATCAGGAAATCTGATATGATTGATTTGTTTAGTGTTAAATGTAGAGAGATTTCTTCCTAATGACAGCTAATACCTTCAAATTGTCATCCAGCTGCAAATGCAAAATCTTCAAAGTGGCTTCCTTGAAAAAGGGAGTAGAAAAGGCACTGTAGTTGCTGCTATAGGAAAGGACACATTGAAGAAATTACTTTAGAGAGACTGCAGAATTCTCTAAAGGTCAGAAAGTCAGGTTGTTCCATTCTCCTCCTAAGAGTGAGCTGACAAAACCTCTGCCAGAAGGCAAAACTCGTTGTTTGGTATCCTGGAGCACATCAACACTTCAGCTATTGAAACTTATGGGCTCACAGGCTCCAGGAAACCACAGACTCTGAGTCAGAGGAGGAGATGAAAGGGAGAAAGAATTAGAGTTGAAAGATTTCATTTTGCTTAAATGTTTCACATTCAGGAATCACTAAATAGGGTCAGTGCTCGTTGTGTGCTCTCTCTTCTCTTTACCCAGCAGTGGTTTTCAGCCTTGTGGTTCAGGGACCCCCTGGGTGTCACTGGACAACTTCAAAGGAAGTAGATTTTCACTTGAGAAAACACTTTAGGTGTCCACAAACTCAAAAGTAAGAAAAACTACTGCTCTAGGGAGACTCTCCAAAGCTTTGGTCTTAAAATACTTAAAGTATTTTTCCTGAAATTGGTTAGAGGCTGTTGTTAGAGGCACACAAATGGGAAATCAGCTGACCAAAGTTCTGAGATAAACTGCAACTTTTTTTGTGCTGAAGCAAGATAATTTCAGTGTTTCTCCTTGAATCTTACCTTCCTTGTGCTTATGTTCCATGGATTTCTTGAGTAGCCATTTAAGAATTGTGTCACCAGAGATTTCTTCCCAAAAAGTTGCCAGAGTTGCCCAGTAGACTCCTCCTGTAAACTATTTTTCCTTGCCTTTCAATTATTTGCATTTTTGAACAGTCTTTCCCATTTTCATTCTTCATTGTTGGAACAGTGTTACCTCTTAACCCACAAAAACCCATTTAACTTCACAAAAACCTAGAATGCAAAGCAAAGACAAAAACTGTGTAGTCCAGTTATCAAGGCGATATTCCCATGGGGTTACTTTATGGAAATGTTAATTTTCTCCAAAGAATCTTGCATTGTGAACTAACTGATGGGGAATATTGAGAGTCCTGATCTGCTTCCCCTCTGTGTTGCAGCTGAAGCGGGCGAGCAGCGAGGACATGCTCACAAAGCCTGGGGCAGCAGCAGCTTCAGGAGTCTCCAGGCTGAAGAAAACCATCACAACAGGAGCCATTTCTGAGCTTGCTGAGAGTCGGCTGAAGCCCAGCACAGGTAGGCACAAAGATTCCGGAGCACAGTCTGTGACCCGTGCTCCGAGTGTCACTTGGTTTGCCGAGGTCCCAGCGGAGTGTTCTCTATCCCCCTTGCAGCACAGCCATGCCTTTCCCCGCTGTCACAGTCACAGGGCGCTGTGCCTTGCATCCTACACCCCACGAGCCAGGGAAATGAAGTTCGAAGGGAGAAGCTGATGGTTTTAGGAGCCTGGGCAGCCCCAGCAGCCAGGCGGTGGCGCCGGTGGCCCGCGGCTGTCCCGGCTGCGGGTCCGGGCTGGCCGGGGGGAATTCAGCCCACCGTCTCCACCTCTCTAAATGGACAGCTTGCTTTTGAGGTTTTCACCATTTATCAATAGCGTTCTTTCTTCTCCCTCCACTGAATGAGCAGAGCGGTTTCCCCGCTGCTCCTGGGACACGGCAGAGGCGTGAGAACAAAGAGCCAGCCCTGTGCATCCTCATGTGCAGCTCCTGAGCTACCCCGGGGCAAGCTCTCCCCAGCAGCCTTAGCCCCATCAGCTTGTTCCCATAGCTTTCAAACCTAAGCCTGTTTCTAAAGGCAGCGACACCATCTGCATACCAAGGGCTTCAATGCAAACGCTCTGCTTTCCCCCAGGAGCTCAGCAAATGCTTGCTTTTGTCTGCTCCCTGGTGGCACTTCCAAGGGAATGTGAGCTCTTATTAAATTTGACCATGATCTCCCTATTTGTCACAGCCTCTGCAGGTTTTGGCTGTGTGACAGAACAATGCTACTAACCAGAGAGAGATTTCTGTTAAAAAACAACAACTTTCTATACCCCTGGAAAAAAAAAGATGTTTCTTGTAACAGCCCAAATGCTTCATAGTAACCCAAAGACAGATCCCATTCTGCTGTTAATCAGTGTGTAAATCCTCAAATTTAATAGTGACTAGCTGTATCCAAAGGAATTTGGGATTCACAAGCCAATAAAGAGGCATGATGCTTGGGAGGAGCCACGCAGGGAGAAGAAAACCTGTACAGATGATGCAGCACAGGATCCTGGGAATGCAGCCAGGGAAACAGCACTGCAGGGAGTCCAGAATGGAATACGTATGTCAGATACCAAAATACAAACACTGGAATAGAGAGCCCTCTTCTGCATGCAGCTATAATAACTGGGATTGGAGGAGGGAGAAGATTTATGATCATGACTGCTTTAAATACAAAGGCTGAAATTGTTTATGCAGGTCAAGTTACATCTGGGTATTGCTTTGCCACTTTAAATGACATCATTGGTTATAACCTCATATATTGCTTTGCATCAGCATTTGTAGAAGTATGAATGGGAATATTAATGCTAAATTAAAAGAGTACAAGTGTGTAGATAAACACTAAGCATATATGTGCTACCCCTCTAAAACTTTAACGTAGAGAGAACTGTCCCAGCTCTTATGGGGACTATTATAAGTGTGGATACAGAATCTTACATGTCTGTTTTTACAGTGGTTCCATAATCCAAGAGAGTGCTTGGAAATCCAGGTGTGTTCTGAGAATGTGTCGCTGGAAAGGGCTTGATCTTAGTGAGCAAGGTTACAAAGCTGAATGCTTTGTCACACTGCAAATAATACCAATAGTCCCACTAAAATAGTGTATTGTTGCTAAGAGAGCTAACAGTATGACAGAGGGCACAGCATGTTCCATGGAACATAAGTAGAACAGGAGAGAATGTTTTCAGCTGCTATATTTTATTACAATGGCATCCCAAACAGTCTGATTGTGATCAAGACGCAATGCTCACTGACTGTGGAGCTAATCCAAGTGAGAACATTCCAGTAGCTGGGAAATGCAGATGTTTGTGTACACAGCCAAATGTGTAAATCTAGAAACTTATTCTGAAACCACTTTCTTTGGTTTCTTTGATGGCCTTCATCTGTTCTGTGTTTTCTTTTCATGTCTTGACTGCAGGCATTATGTCTCCCCCTTGCTTGTGCTTTCTAGGTTGGGCTTTGTCTGTTACTCAAGTGAGTGATTTGATTATTTGACTGAAATGATATTCTATTAGTTCCAGCCACACTCTGGTGGTGCTCAGTTGGTATTATAGTCTTATGTGAGAGAAATTAAAGGAAAAAAAGCATGGAAATAAAAAAGCTTAGGTTTCTTTCTCCTTTGGGTGTGACTGTCCACCATTTGTGTGTTGACCTTGAGCAATAACACATGTGCCAAATGCTGCAGATAATAAATAACTGACCTCAAGATTGGTTGTTTAATAGAGTTGTTTCTGTGCTGCCCTTGGTGCAGTTTCAGTTATTTATTCCAGCCTTTTATTGATGGAGCTACCCCTGTCTGCCTTGTTGGGAGCTAACACAGTAAATCATAAACAGCTTCCAGGGGTATGAGGCCAATCCCATGTATCCATCCTTGGCAAGTGCAGTTGACCAAATGGAGCTGGAGAGTGATTCTGGCTGAAAGTTCTGTGCTGTGATATTTGGTTTTGTAACTCCTTGGCAGTTTTGAAATCCCAGGCAGTGGGAAATGATGCACAGGGAGAAATAAATGTCTTGTATTCAGCTTCCTTATCCACAGCGTAATGTCATCCCATGCACTGTGCTGAAGTAGCCATTTGGGTTTGTTAAAACCAAGCTTACAGAGCTCTGGCATTCTTTTTAGTGTCTCAGTAGGTGAAAAAGCTGGAAAAATGCAAAACAGGAGGAAGAGTTCACTAATATTGGAAAATACTGATGTTAATGCATGCAATTGCAAAGCCATCCAGTCTATGAAGATATATAGTAAATAAATTATTGTAAAATGTATGGAGAAGTTTATATATTCATGAGAAACTTGGACTCTCTTCTCTTAAGGTTCAGGATTGTAGGGAATCAATGACTTCAGATTCTGCTCCTTTGAGGTCTGCAAGCCAAATAACCTTAAAAAATGCAATTTCACAGAGAATTTCAAAGCTTCTTATGTGATCATATTCCTCTCAGGAAGAGCACTGCATGGCAGGACTGGTATGCAAATGGCAAGTTTGAGGTTCAGGCAGGTGAAATTACTTTCTCAATGGAGCCTGGAAGTCATTCCAAATCCTTGCTCTCAGTTCTGTCATTCAGTCCCTACAAACTCCCAGCTCAAGCACTTTCTGAAAACATCCCTGGAGGCTGTCTGGTTTAATCATGTTCCTGTGCTGCTTTGATGTGATTTCAGTGACAGCTGCTATTATCTGTCAGGTTGGGCAGGAACCAAAAAGAGGCTTATGCTGGACATTGGAAAGGAGAGAGAGCCAGGATGTGGGCATGGCACAGTCCAGTCATACATCATCCAAAAGCATGGAGAATATTTCAGCCATTCCCATTTCTCACAAATATATTGATTTTTATATCGAGTGCTGCCAGCTCCAATATGAGGTATCAGTTATCCTTGAAATGTAATTAAGAGATAGCTGTACTTTGTTTTCTCAGGCTGCTTCATCAGCTGATTTTTTATTGCTAAATAAATGCTAAATCTCCCTGGACAGCTTGATTTTTGCCTCAGAAACAATAGGAATCTGTCAACAACAATGCTATTATCACAGTGACAGTGGGATGTGTTACATCTTTGGAGGCTGGGAGAAGCCAAGATGCCAGCAGGACTGTGAGGGATGCCCTACAGTGTCACCCCCTGCTCCATCAAAAATTACTGTTAATTTTTTATGCATAAAATGGGAAAATCAATACTTGGCCTGAGTTTTCAGCCAAAACAACAAAAGCCTGTTGCTTTCTGTGTGTTCCTGCTGAGTTGATCCACATCCAAGGTTGGAGATGGTGCCAATCCAGGAGCACAGAGGAGGGAAGCTCAAAGATATTAAGAGTTTCAATTATCTCCTCAGCATCTCATGTTGAGGCTCTGAACTCTGCAGGTTACCTGGACAAAAGCTGCTAATCCCAGAATGGAACATTGCCAGCATTGGAAATGAAGCTGCTGTGCAGCACAGGCTGTTGTGATAAACTGAAAATGAAACAGGGAAACTAAAGTACTAAGAAATTTGGCATAATAGTGAAAGCAATAGAATAGCTTATATTCTGTTGTGGCACAGTTTGGGTTGAACAATCTTCAACTCCAATAAGGAGGGGCTGTGTTTGGATGAGTTTTTCTGTGATTTGTCATCCACATTCCTGTCTAATTGTCAGAATTAATGTCCCAATAACTAAATATGATACCTGTGTACCTTCAATTCCTTCCCAGTACTAGGAGAGCACATACCATGGCTCCATTCGTCCGTAATTGTTTGCTTTTCATGTAGTTTATGTGAAAAGAAAACTCTTGATTTGTCTCTAAAACAGTTGCTGGCAGCTTTTCTGTGTAGCTAGTGATGATACTCAGGAAAGAGAGGCTTTAACTAGATGAGCCCAACTGGCCTCTGCCAGGACTGGTGTTAGGGCTGGGAAAGCTTGAATATCACTGGTGAGACTTGTTCACCTGTGATGGATTTCAGAGGGGAGATTGGTGTATGGTTTTATTGCACATAGCACTCATTAGATATGCTTCTTTCCCAGCAAAATTGAAAATGTGGCATGCTAGAGGTTTCAGAGCTTCCTGTGTGTTCATAGAATTGTCATTTTCAGCTTGCTATTTGAGAGTAATATATGGATATCAGATTTACTGTCTTCTATCAGCTAACTTCTCTGCTTGGCGAGTGTTTGCCACCTTCTGATGTGGGGTAAAAATTTAGGTTAATGGTGAAGCTAATCCAGACCAGAAGCCTTCTCTCCATGGTCATTAAATTCAAGACAGTATTTTTAAAATAAAAGCTTTCTTAGGAAAAAAAAAAATCCTTGAAAGTAGTAGTTCATAAGATGCTAATGCCACCCAATTAGGACAGGAAAAAGGAAAGTGATTTCTTTTGAAGGACAGCTCTCTGACCTTGGGGCCCTTTTCCTCTGCCATACATCAGTTTTTGACAGCGCCTGCTTTTTGTGATCTGTCACATCAAAGCACTGCTATAGGTTTGGGAGAGGTTGCTGCACTTTGCATTTCAGGCTCGTTACTGTCTCATTTCTCTCGTGAACGATAGTGCCAAGTGTGAGGGACAGTAATGAGATCGGTATGTTCTGTTCCACCAGCCTTCCCTGCAACCAAATGGCTGAGCTCATCTGGGCTTTCCCAGCAACTGTAAATATGCTTCAAAACCTCATCTGGAAAGCCACTTGCATTTTGCTTCCCCTTCCAGGTATAAGACACAGCTCTTGCATAATTATTCTTTCTTACAAAGAAAGAGATTCCAGGTCCAGAAGTCGTATAAAAAGGAAAGGAAGACTCAAAATACTGCTTTGTCAGGCTGTCATTCAAATTGGCAAGAAGTGCTGCAGGAATTTAACATGCAAAGCAATGGAAATTTTACATTGCATTTACATCCACAGCTCTACACGCAGCTGGATATGCATATTGACATCTACACATCTCTATAAAGATCTGCAAGGATGTTTAACATATTGCTACAAATATGAACCTGAACCTTAACCTCCCTGACGTTCCTTAGCAGAATGTTTCCTCTGCGTGTGATATCCCCGGGTATCAAGTAGTCAGACTAAGTTTCAGCACCAGTTTAGAGGATTTCACACACTGTCCTCTAAAGGAAAAGCTCAAGATTTGAGGTAGATCAAATTTGGCATTCCAGATTTAGGTTATGGCTATTCCTTGTCAAGTTCCTCTTACTGCTTTTTACAAAGATCTTTTTCTCGTCCTAGCCTGCAAATACAGTCATTGATTGCTGATGCCTTTGCTGAAAATACTCTTGTATGATGTTTGTTGCTGTGTTGTTTTTCATATTCTTCAAAGTTTTGGTCTTTCCTTCTGTAAGCCATGGATAGTTCTGCATCCTGGAATGGCTGGGAATGGGGGCTGCTTCACATGACTGTTCTTCAGGCTTTTTTTTCCTCTTCGAGAACTCGGAGTGTGGTGAGACCAATGCATTTTAGAGGCTGTCTGGTAGGATTTCTGATACCTGATCCTGTTATGGATAACAGGCTTTTTGAGAGGCATTCACAGGCTGGCTGCAGTCATCTTGCATTATTAAACAAGTAGGAATTAACTTCTGCTGACAACACGGTCTGAAGAATGTACCTTTTTCAGTTTTCTTGCTGTCCTAATTTACTGCAGAATTTACATTTCCTGTGCTGAATCTCTATTAACACATTCTAAGATTCTTCATGCAACTTCTTGTTAAAACCACCTGTTTTAAACCCAGAAAAGGGACCCTTCTCTCTGTGTGTTCCCCTGAGAATGACTTTGTTGGCACATGTGAGCCCCTCTGGGACCTGAGCCAGTTAGGAGGATTCAGTGTGTGGTAGGGATACTGAAATGCTAAATCCTGAAGACTGTAATGACTTAACTTGTGAAGTAGTTGACAGTTAATTGGCTCAAGCCAACATATATAGGGAGGATTCATTACAGCTGTAAGGGAACTGTGGTGATCCCAAAAGCCTTGCTAGGGACACCTAAACAGAAAGGGGGAGCATGCCTGGATGTTCCAGGAATAACACAAATCTAGGATCTCAGTTTGTTTTCATTTCTTTTCAGGCTTCTTTGCTGCAGTTGTTCAGCAAAGTCAACACAACCTTGCTCTGACTACCTGCCCTAGGTTAATTATCAGCTTGCCTTCAGCTGGTTTGAAGAGAAATGATCCTTAACACAAATTCTCTGGGCCTAAATGCATTGCAGCCAGAATGCCTTGGCAGAGGGCCACTGTGTTTGCACTTAAGGAATGGGAGGGAGAAGGAAAGGAACGCAAAGCTGGCCTGGTCTGACAAGTATGCAGATCAAGGGAGGGCTTGGCATTCCTTGTAGTATTTTTTTTCACTTTTTTTTTTCCCCAGCAGCTTTTGGCTTACATTAGATTTTGAAACTGTAAAGTAAGAGGGGTGGGATTGACAGCTCCATCTCAGATGGGTTCCTGGAAGGCTGTAGTTCTGTGCCATGAGCTGTGACCTCACCAAATATCTTCACAACAAAAAAATTGTTTCTAGCATGGTTAAAAAAAGCTTTGCTTATCTGGATTTCAGCTCTAGATGTTATGTTCTTAATCCTTTGGGGTCCACTACTGGGCATGATACACAAATTCTATAGATTTATTTTCCTTGCTACTTATCTACTTGGTGCTTGTAAAATCATTAGTATAAATGGAAGAAGGAGAGTGTGATAGTGTGAGCTCTGCTGTACATGCTGCCCACGCTTAGGACCCATTCAGTTTAGTCCAGCATCAGCATCTGTAACTTGTTTAGACCTCAGCCTTCTAGAGGGACTGTCAGCTACCTGCAAATCTGAGATTTGGTGGCATCTTCACATTTGTTCCCATGAGCAGGGATTACAATTTGAACAGAAGTTACACTCATTCATTTGCTGTGTTGTGAGTAGGATGCAAAGTAAGGTTGTGCCTGGCAAGTAAGTCCTGTCATTTGACTAGAGAGTTGAAAGAATGATGTATGTCACACCTTCAGTAATTAATTCCCATTCTCACTATACAGTGAAAGGAGTGTTTGTGAGGTGTTATTGGCAGTTCAACAAAGTGCAAAGGGATGAGTCAAACCTCATGCCTAGGAAGAAACCAGCTAATCTGCTTTATTGAGATGAAATTCATTCATTCATTTTTATACCTTTATTACTGAAGAGGAAGGGAACGTAATCTAAAATGTTCAGATAACAAATAGGTGCCTAAAGATTTAGCCATGCATCTGCTGTCATTTGTTACCTAGTCCCTGTGTCATGCTTACTACTTTTTCTTTTTCCTCAGTTTTTGCTTCAAGCTCCACAAGCAGTAATCTCTTATCCATGCCTTCTGCTCAGGCTGTAGCTGTATTTAAAAATCCAATTTGTGCTTTACTTTTCACTATGGACCTGAGCTAGAAGTCTTTGGCCTGACATCATTCTCCCTATCATGGTGTTAGAATGTTCTGACTTATGTTTCGTGCCACTGTCAAAAATAACAGATTGGTTCTTCCAGTGCTGACTCCTCTGCAGTGCTCAGATTTCAGGTGTGTTTGCTCTGACTCAGTGATTAAATTTTATAATTACTCCAGGCTTGCACCAGTGCTGTTCTGGGACCTTGCTACACTATTCCCTTTTGTGATTACAGAAATAGAAAGCAGGTGATGAAGTAATAAATGCTCAGGATTTATCAGCCCAATAGGCTCTCTCAGCTAATGCAGCTCCTCAGGTCAGTCCTGTTGAAGAAAAGCAGAAATCACTCTTTAGTCTATAATGGAAGAAAATCTCTGTGGGAGATTAATTTCAACAGCAGTTGGAGGATGTTTGCATCTGTACCTTGGAAAGGGCAAGCTGAATACCCACCATAATAAGACACAAGACTTAAGAGATCATAAGATGACTTTTAGAGGAGGAATGAACTATCACTGATTCCTTTTTATAGAGCTTCAATGGCTTATTCATTAAACAAAGCGTTTTGTGTTTGACATGTCATAAGACAGACGTAGACAGGAGTTGTTTAATGTCAGCCAAATATAGACAGCTGTATGAAAACTTTTCACTTCACCCATAAAGTGTCAGAGGAAGAACAATGGAAAGCTTAAGACTGACAATGAACTCATCCTATTATACTGAAATGTTAGCAAAATTCTGTTTCTATCATATTGAATGGTCTCTAGATATTTTATTTGAAGTGATAGATTCACCATTACATAGATTAATTCTGTTTTATTTTCAGGCTGTTTTGAGCCTAGGAGACACATTAGTTTATTATTTCTGACTTTGTTTTTAACCCTCTTGTAAAAACCAAGATGATTCTGTTAATTATCCACATAATGGAAACTGATCACTGGAATCATTCAGCACCCTTGTTTCCCATGTACATCAGAGCTCTATGATTGAGAAGCATCTTGATTTCTTGGAAAGATGAGCTGTTGCCAGGCTCTGGGTGGGCATGTCTTATGCAGCTGCTCTTGCAGTGCCAGTCACAGGCAAAAATATTGATGATAGATATATGGTATGAAATCTGCTCCTGTTTGTGGCTGCAGGTCTAGATGCAGTAGTGGTTGTCGGGTTTGGTTGTTGTTTTATTAGTGCTTGCAAGAAACTAGCAGGAAGGGAAATTTGGAAATCACTGTGGTAGTTTTTTAGGAATAAAACATCACATCATTGCTTCAATGAATAGAAATAGATTTTAATAGTAAAATTAAATGGTGTATCCTGTATATTGTTTAAAATAATGGGGATGTGAACCTGCTGTGCTGTTCTCAGCACCAATGGAGGCTCACGGCAGCTGGGGATGCTCGGCTGACCCAGGAATAGCCCCAGAGGATATCAGAACAGATCTGATGGATGGGACTTGTCAGAAAGGGCTCATGCTCACAATCACGGTCAGGTTTGCAGAGGAGTCCAGTCTCCATTTCAGCATCCTTTGGGTATCTGTGTATCCACCAGATGCTGAGCATTTCTGAAATTGGCTCCCCTCATTTTTGTGACAGTTAAGAGCTGCCCTTGCCCAGGCATGTCAGTGCTGTGCTCAGCAGTGTAGCTAGATCTGTGGGCACGGTCTGTCTTCTCCATAGTAAGCATGCTTCGGCGGTTGGGAACTGGGGGAAAATTAATGTTATCTTTGCTTTAGAGACATTTGGCTGCTGAGATCTCTGCAGGGCGTCCCCTCTGCCCTCCTTCGCTCCCAGCTGCATTTCCGCGTTTTGCTCAGAAATATCCTGGCGTACCGCTGGACCGGGCTGTCTGCCATCCTCCCCTCTTCGCCACGGCTGCTTCAGGGCAGGGACGCTCGGCTCAAGCAGGTGTTGAAGCGTCTCTCCCGGCTCGGCGCCCCGGGACCGCAGCGGCTCCAGCGACACCGGGCGACACCGCGCCCCGGCCGGAGCCGCTGCAGTTCCCTCGGCGGCCGCTGGGTGTCCCGCGGCGCGCCGCCCGGCCGGCGCTGCCCCGCGCCGCTCGCTGCCTGCCCAGCCCGGCCCGCCGAGCGCGCGGTTGGAATGAGGGAGGAGGCAGAGCCGCAGCAGCCTCGGCGGGGGCCGCAGCGCGGCTCTGCCGCCCGCACCTAGCGAGCCGCTGCTGCCTCTCCCCGCCGGAGTTGGCCGCAGCGCGGAGCAGGGGCACAGGGAGAGGCGGGTCCGCGCTGGCACCGGGCATGAGCGGGGCGCCGGGGGCCTGAAGGAGCTCGGGAGGAGCCGGGCGGCCGGCGGAGATGGGCAACCAGCCGGGCAGAGCGGAGGAGCACGAGCAAGGTGTGTGGCGGCGGGCGGCGGGGATGGATGGCGGTGTGTTCGCGGGGGCTGAGCCCGGCGCCCCGCTGAGCCGGCACTGGGCTGTTGTCACAGCGAATGCCGGTGGCTTCCAGCCTGCTGGGGACACCGCTGCTGTTTGCCTTGTAAATGTTCTTTACTGCCGCTCCGTACCTGAGATCACAGCACCGTCCTCAGGGAGGCTTTTCTTTTCTCCCATGCAACAGAATGCCTGCAAGGGAGGCACCCTCTTCGCTGACAGATTTTTTTTTCTTTCTTTCTTTTTTTTTTTTTTGCATAGTCTGCATGATGCAGCTAAAAAGTTACAAAGCCGATATAGTGATGCACACAGAACTTGTCAGGGTCTGCAGCTTGGCTGTGTTAGCCTTTCACCATTGTTCGTGGCCTGAGGCCTGAAATTTTCCAGGCCTTAGAATTTAAAATGATGCCTTTGTGGAAGGTCTCCCACCATTGTCCTTTCAGAAGTGTAGTGCTCTGCATGTTAATCAGAAGCAGATTTCATAGAAAGCTGAGAGCTGGTATCAGGTAGATCGCATTCCCCGTGTGCCAAATGTCTGCACCGTACACCAGCACGGCTGCTAATTTGTTCCTGATGCCGTAGTGCTGCTTCGGTTGCCTTCTGATTTATTTTGCTTGTTTCTCAAGTGCTGAATGAGGGGGGAAGACCCGTAGGTCCACTGATTTCTGTTGTTTGTTTCTTAGTTTCTTTCTGAATTTAGAACCCTCTACACACATAAAACTGCATTCAGTTGTATTTCACAGCACTCTGTTTCTTGCTGTTGCCATGGGAATTTCATTCACAAAATCCCATTAAAGTTCTTATTGCTTGATCAGGGGTTTCTATGACTTCGGGTAGATGTGTAGGTATTGTTTTAAGTGCAAATACAAATGTACCTGACCTCTGGTATTGTTAGCCAAGTCTGCATTGCTGCTCAGGGCTCTCTCACAATAGACGTGCCAGCGAGTGCAGGAACAGCAGTGAGGTGTAGTGAGAACTCTCTAGCACTATGTTAATCACCAGGCTAATGAAGAACACAAAAGCTGCCAGTATCCACTCACCAGAAGAAATGCTGCCCTAAGGGAAAGTTAAACTTTAGGCTGGAAAGTATGGCTGCCTACATCCCCAGCCCCCGAAATCTGCTGGCCACTGTCAGCTAGCAAAGTTTTGCTGGAGCTAAACGTGTTATTTAGGAGGGATTGTGCTGATAATAAATTAAGGGTAATGGCCCGGGGAGATACACTTCTAACTTCTGATCAGTTGGAGCAAACAGACTCTGGTTTTGCAGTGCCATTTGAACAGCTTATTGCTATTAACACAGATGATAAATGAGTGTGCAGACCCCCTGTGGGTTTGAAAAATCTCTTTCATCCTTTGTTTTCTCTTGATTTTTTTTTTTTTTTTTTTTTTTTTTTTGACGGGGAAAGAGTTATACTTCTGTTGCACCTAAGCAGTCTTTAAACTATTCTCAGTTTTTAAGTGCAGGCTGTACTGGGTCTTGTTTTAATGTCCTCACTGTTAGTAAGGTATGAGTAGGACTGAAAACCAGTCTTTTGTACTGAACGACATGTTCAAAACTCTAATGTTTAACCATGAAAAGGTGTCAGGAACATTCCTACTGACAAAAAAAAAAATTCTGACAATGTATTCCTTATTGCGTGTGAGAGCTCTAGCTTTGGAACTTAGAGTTTGTGTTGGTTTTTGACAGCTAGGATGCAAAAACCTGCTTCTCACATTAGAATGTGATATACTGTAGTATCTCTGAGTTTTGTTTCTGCTTGAGTGAACTTAATTCAGATCTCATTCAGGAGCACCAACAACTTGAATAACTGTGGTACTCCTAAGGTTGTGTTTTGGAATAACCAGGATAAGCCCCAGGAATGGGTTGCCTTATTGATCTAGCTCATGAGCCAGCTTTAGCTACAGATAACCACACTGTGACTTGTTTCCCTGAGCTTCACATTCAGGGTCATCTTATTTATCTGCCTTTTTAGGAAACTTTATGGACATCTTATGTCTCATCTCTAAGTCCTTCACCCCAAACTTACCATCTTGGGGTACTGGGAAAAGCTTTGTTCTCCCTCTTGGTGTCAGTGGGCACTGAAGTCTTTAAAAATCTGATCCTGTTATGACATAGGTTATAATTGCAAGTAAAATACTTATTTTGACATATTTATGAGAGTAGAATGTACTTTAAGGGGTTTTCCTATTAAGTGTAAATTCTGGGTGGGCTGGTCAGTGCTGTCCAGGAACAGGAAGGAAATTATTGCCTCCAAGCTGAGCAGTTGAAAGTTAACACATTAATACAGGAGAATGAAAGAAATGGGACTGGCTGAGCAAGGGACTGTGGAGAGGGGAAGACAGAGGAAAGAAATCCACTGCTGGTGTCTGCTGGGAATGTTTTGAACAGAAGATAGGACTCTGAAACAGCCTGGTATCATCTCAAATTAATCTCCACCTTCCTAACAGTGTCTAACAAGGATTTGAGAGGATTGCCTGTAATAACGTTATCTTCTATAGGCTTTTCCTGGCTTCTGCTTTAAAACTTATTTTAAACAGCTTTTACAATCATTTGTAAGAACTTTGTGCTGTGTGACCCAAGTTTGCATCACTTGTTTGCCAAAACTCTGCTGCTTGCAAGTGGTAGGTTTTCCTGCCTGTACCCCAGGGCTCTGAATATTCATATTTTTAAAACCAGTGGAGGTTTCAGAATGAAAACACCTATAAATTGGTACAGAAAAATATGTGAAAGAACAGTGAATATTGCAGCAGTTTGTTCACAGAATTAGTTTTCTGCTTTTGAAGCTGGCTACCCAAGCTAAAGGAAACATTAATATATACAAACACAGGCCACAGCACCTGTGGAATAGCTGGAACATTTCCTGGGAGTTACATGGAAGAATCCAGTGTTATCCAGTGCTCCGTATTTATTGGGAGAAAGCTTTTCAAACATAGTTTGCCTTGGAAACACGGAGGCCTCCTGTTATTTCTGAACAGGAGCACTGACATTCTTTGACACTGGTTGACACGGTGATGGGGGGGTTGTTTATCCTCTAAACATCTGCAGGTGATGGATGATTAATATCTTTGGGAAGAGGTGGGAAAAAATGACTCAACGCTCGCAAGAACTTTCGTGAAAGAATCGCTTGAATGGGAAATGTGAACTTCTCTTGTTGGGACAAGGTGACGGGTGGGGTTATCCAAGGGTTAGGCTTTTTTTGGGATTGTGTTTATTTGTAAAACATGCTTACATGGCTTGGATGAGAATATCGAGTGTCAGTGCATGCCCTGAGTCAGTATTGATCTGTTTTCTTAAGTCTGTTTTGTCCTGGCCCAGGAGTGGCTTCATTTGAAGTTGGAGGAAGGGATTTTTTCAGTGTAAAACATAGGAGACTTTCAAGATAAATGGTATTGTAGAAATACATGTTCTTGTTGTTTCTGTTCTTTGTTTCCAGGGTGTGTAGCCAGATCTTTTCTGGGTGCTCTCTCTAGTCTCCCTCATCTCCCTTTCTCCCAAACATGGGAGCCGTTCATTTTAACTCTGTTGGATGTCAGAACACCATTTCTGCCAAGCAAGAGCTCAGGAGACCAGATGAGTTTAATGATGGTGTGGGGGGAAGGGAGGGAGGAGAGGGGGGCCAGCAAAGCTAATGAATCACATAACAGCTTTCATGGAAATACCGACAGCAAGTCATGTCCTCTTGGAGCTCGGGCAGCGAGCCATAGACCTTTTGTTCCCACTGGAGCCAACAAACCACAATTTGCTCTCCACTGGATAGTTTAATTCCTTAGTCACCTCTTCCTCCCACAAGTCATTCTTGCATGGGGGGTTTACAAATGCGCTCATTTTTCAGTGTAGTAACACACTGCTGATTAAACTGGTATTGAAGAAGTTTATTTTCCCCTGGAGGGTAATTTTTACTTGGCTTAAGCTTTTCTTCCAAGGCCAGTCAGGGCCAGCTCTGTTGATTGGTCTTGTGAGGTGACTTGACAGGACTGATGTGATTTAAATCATTTCAGAAGGACTGACAAACACATCAGTCAGTGTCAGTGAAATGGGAACAGCCAGAGACGGTCACAGTCTGGACTGACCTCTTAGAGGAATTTAGTCATGAGTGTGAGTAACTTACCTCTGGAATTATCTGTTTGAGACAGCATTAAGTGATAATCAGAGGTCCCCTGATTCCAAGTTGAAAGGCTAATGAATGCTGAATTAATGGAAGAGATCATCAATAAGTTCTCCTCCACTACAGGGCCTGCCCAGCAGTTTTTCACATTGCCTGGGAGGATGTGCTGAGTGGGAGTACTTTCTCCATGGGCAGGACAACCGCTTTTACAAGAAGAACTTTTAGGGCATGGCAGGCAGCAGGATGTGGTTTATGCATTTTGTTTTGTGTGAGATTAATTTCCATCAGCAAAACAAAGCCATTTTTGGATGAAGGCAGGGAACTTCTGGGAATCTTGCTGAATGAGCTGGTCAGCAAGATCTTGTCCTGCGGGTCCAGAGCTCTGGACTGTGCTTTTGCCCCAATGCTGGTGGTGTTTTAGGACCTACCAGTGGTAGATCTAACATGATAGTAAATGTAAAAGCTAATTGTTTTGATGATTGTTTCATCAGTTTAGTTAATGTGCTTGACAGCTGCAGAGTGGCAAGGAGACAGCCAGGGGATGGTTGTGATTGTGTTGGTTCTGACACAGTATTAAATGACTTGAAAGAGGGAGAAGGGGGAAAGAAGGGACTAATGCTGGCCTTGGAGAAAACGAGAAGCTTGCTTCTTCTTGAGGAGCCAAATATATCCCAAACAAGATCTTAGAGTTGTGGAGCTGGCCAAAGAAATCTGAGCAAGTATTGCCCCTTGGTCTTCCCACTGAAACCTGCCAGAGCCCTGGAGGTACTGAGGAGTTTATTCAGAAGCAGTCCTGTGTTCCAGACCTTCTACCAGTGTTTCAGCGAAGTAATCGATCTTATTTTTATCTCTTTTCAATTCCTTCCCAATTTTACTAATTTACTCTTCATAAAATCTGATTTCCACAGGGAACGTAGCTTTCAGAACAACATGAGATTGTAAAACTGAGGCAGAGTACTCCTCTGATTTCATTAGCATTGCATTGCTTGAGGAGAACTTAATTTGATTTGTCTGTGATTCTCACAAACTGACACTAGAAGATTGACAAATATTTTATATTTTCATTATTTACTGACACTTTCCCATTCTGTATCTCCAAGCAGATTGTTGAAGCATGATGATTGAAGATGATAAAAAACTGAGGATCTCTGGTGATGGTAATAGACACTGTTAGATTTTCCACACACCAACTTTTTTCTTCCTGTAATCCAAAGTAGGCATGTGTTTACAGATCTCTTTGGAATGTTCCATCTATTATATTCCATGCAATGTTTTTCCACAAGCATCAATAGATATGGATTGCATGTTCTGAGGCAGAGCACTCTGCCCTTGTGTGCTGTGTGATCATCAGTCTGTTCTCTCAGGCTGTAAATTACATCAGAGCTGCAGCTTCCTGCCCTTTTCATCAGGCTCTGTAGCACACAGCTAACAAGCTCTATAATTTTATCAACGACAGAAATTTACATTTGAAGTACTTGCAGGCAAATTTGATATTCATCACTGGAAAATATGCACTCTTGGGAAAGCAGAGGGCTAACATGAGTTTGCAGGGTTCAGTTCTGAGCATGTGTAGGGGATGTGTTGGCAGAAACAGGGATGTATATTTTCCATTTGTTACCAGCTCTGTAGGTTTTGTGTCTTGACTGGAATTTGTTCAGTTGCTTAGGAAAACTACTGGGGACTAAGCAAATGTGTCCATATCCCATGAGCAGAGTTATGTTCCTCTCACATCCTGTCCTGATGGATGCTTTGGTGCTAAGTGTTAGAAATCATTGCAACTCAGGCAAGTAAGAATTTTACCAGCAACTTCAATGAAATCATATTTATTAATGTATGGAATGAAAGTGGCTTTAGGGGCAGGGTGCAGTTAATCCTTTGATACATTTTACTCATGTTGGATTACTTTTCTTTATTCCCCAACTGAACTAAGAAATCCCAGCCTATAGTAAGGATAGAAAGCTGTTTTAATTAGTCTGAACAATGTAGAATGCAAAGCTGGCTTCTTCCCTGCATCTGGAAGATATTCTGTATTTTTCACACCCTAAAGGTCTTCTGTATTTTGCCATTGCAACATTTATACTGAAGATGTAGAAATCCTTGTGATACCAAATAATTATGCTCATATAGTGACTTTTATAGGGGTTGTTTCCACAAGGGTGTGGATAATGATAAATTTGTTGGCAAGAACTGAACTCTCTGAAAGATGGGAAAGACCTTCAGAAGCATAACTGAACACTTACTGTCATAGACAAAAATGGTTATGATTCCTGAAATAAACCAGAGGTAATTCCCTGTGCTCGTGCAGAACAGAACCAACTCAGCATGAGGTTCATTAGTCATAATTAACAGCTGGTAAGTGGGGATGAGACTGAGATTCCATGAACAGGAGTCATTCCAGGGACTGGTATTCTCTGCCCAGAGAAAGCTCCTCCAGAGTGCAATAGCCCTGGTGTTGTCCATCTGCAATAATGTAAGATAATTGCTAAATTGCAGCCTGTAGAGAACGTGTCGCATTTTACTTATTTAAGGCTAAATTGTCAAAATCCTTTGTTTTTTCAGAAAAGAAAAAGCATTAAAAATCCGTGAGCAAAGGGAAGTGGTTCTAAGTTTTGTTCCCCAGAGTGTGTAGTGCGAGCTGTAATGCTGGGAGGGGATAAAGTGGTGTTGTGTCCATCCCCATCTGGAAACATTCCTTTAAAGGAAGGAGCGTTCCAGAAAAGTGGTGCAATTCATTTAAATCTTCAAAGGCTTTTAAACCTTTGCCTAATGGAAGGCTGTGTGCTCGGTACAGCCTGTTTTCAGCTGACTAGAGCAGCATACAGAAATATTTCAAGTCAGGCCTCCTAAAGTCCATGGCAGTAATTTTGCTTGACCCAAAGCCATGGGTCCTAGGATTACAATCTATCTTGCCACGAGGTGGGAGGCACAAAGCTCTGTTTTTCCAGGCTTTTCCAGAGGCAAAGCTGATGAGGATGGAGGTGTCAGAAGGGAAGAACCCCTCTTTGAGGGGTTGAGGATATTTCCACAATAGTTATCTTCCAGATCTTGAGAAATGTTGCTTTCATAAAACCTTGTTGAGTTTGAAGAATGGACTAATCATGTTAGAAATTACTCTCAGCCTCCTCCACACATAGTTTCTTTGAGGCTGCTTGACTGTGGAAAATCTTTGACTGATCTTTTAATTAAAAGCTCCCTTTTTTTTTTAACCAAGGAGTCGAAGCTCTTCCTGCTTTGAAGTGGGCAATGTTTTATAGATAAACATCTCATTATGTTATGAGCTTTCTCCTCTCCCCTTCTGTCTCATTTCTTTTCTTGATGTGTCTCATCCTGTGTTGATAGTGGTAATGATTTCAGCCCAGTTCCCAGTATTGGCTGTTCCAGCTCCCTCAGCACTGTGCTGGGCAGAGCTGAAGCTCTGGGTGAGCTGTGGAGACTAAATCGGAGTCCTCTCCCCACCCCCTCACAGAAGCAGCCTGGAAATGACAATAAAACTGGGTTTATTATGTGGTCATCACATTTCAGTAAACAAAAGGCAGTTGTAACACCAATGCAATGCAAACTGGTTATTAAGCATTGAGCAAACAATTAAAAAAAAAGAATTCTAGCTTTTAAGTTCTGCCCTTTTGGGGAAGGAGCAGGAACCTCCTTTCATGTTTCCATTTTTGATCTCTTTCCCCTTCCCCCCCAGTCTTTCTGGATTAGCAGGGTTTGGGAATTCATGAGGAAAGAAGTTATTTTGGCTCGGTCAGCGCTGGCCTTTTGGCCGAGTGTGGGGCAGCATTCCTGAACTGAAGGGTTGGGATCATGGATTCCTCATACAAAGCACTCCACAGCAGGGCTTGCAGAGGCGTTTTCTGCTGCTCTTCTCCTCCGTGGTGGCTCTGCTCCCTCGGTGGGAAGGACAAGGAGTTAGAGCAGAATCCACCTTTAACAAAGCAAGCAAAGGGGTGATGAAGCCCCATGCAGGTATCTCTGTCAGTTCTACAATCAATCCATAGCATGGCCTTCTGAACAGTTAAACAGGTTGAGTAAATTACTGTTCTTACTGTGAAAATGTTGATATTAAGCATTTCCCCACTTAAAATCTGTGTTTGGTTATCCTTTGTGCTTACAGAGAGCTATCAGGTAGATTTTGGTGGTTAAGAGGAGTGATCCACAGCACCTGACTTGTCTGGAAGGAGCAGGGCTCTCACTTCTCCTTCCAACTGCACTCTTAGAGCAGGAGGTTTTAGGAAACTCCTTCATTAACTTCCAGCCACTGATCACATTCAGTTGTGACAACCACTGTGCATGGAGGAACACATCTACTTGCTACTCTATTGGTGATGGCCACTGTTAAGTGAGTTTGTATGGCTGGATTTAGGGTTGGTTAGTTTTGTTTGCTTTTTAATTTCCTGTACTGCTCAAAACACTCAACACTGGTATTTTATCCATTATAATTGTATTTTCCAGAAATGGAAGTACAGCTGCTTTATTACCACTGTTAACCCAGTAATGGCTGAGTGAAGAACTTCTGGGCTAGATTTGCTGGGAAGCTTCTCTCTGAGCTGGGGAGAATTATCTCCTTGTCTGCAAGCTAGAATCAAGGAAAACCCTGGGATTCTTACTCTAGCTAGTGGTCATTTATCTCAGGAATATTCCTAGTACAGCCATAGGAGTTGAAAAATTAGTTCTCTGCTTTATCTTGGAGCAAATCCTTGCTTTTTCTGCACAGTGAGTTCTGAGGGTTGTGTTTGTAACTCCAAAGATGTTCCCCATGGCAGTTCCTAAACACCTTCTGGACAGCAGAAGCCTCAGAATTAACAGGTGGGAAAACAAAGGAACTTACCAACTTACCAACCAGATCGAACAGAAAATCCCTCATTTCACTGAAACAGCAGTGATTTTGTCCCTCTTCGCAGAAAAATTCTCATTTATCTATATATCTATATTTTTCTCAAGGTTTTTTTAACAGTTGTTGTCTAAAAAACTACCAGAATAGAGTTTGGCTTAAAATTCATTTTGCTGTAGGTATGAGATGATTATACCTGACCCTGTCTTGTTTTTACAGGTGCATAGCCAGGAAATGTTCCAGAACAAACAAAATCAGGAAGTGTCATAGTACACAGAAATCCCAATAATTTTGGTGTGCTAATGTCACAAATATATAGAGTCAAGGTCCCCTTAAGGAATATAAAAATTATGTTTTTTTAAATAATGAGATGTGATAGTAGTGGAAACTATAAATTTTGCATTAAAACCAGCAAGTAGGAGTACTTTACCTTAAAAAGGGAAAATTCTCCATTTCTGTAATTTTGACCAGATTAATTTTGAGATAATACTACATATTGAAAGTTTCAGTAATTCTTTTGTGGGGGTAGACAAGGGGTGTAGCTTGTAGGTGACTAAAAGTTTTTGGCAGGCCCAGTGGCATTAACAGCTCCAAAAAAAGTAGTGTTGAGTTTACCATAGGGATATTCCAGCAAGTGTAGGATATAGAGTTTCCCTGAACATTTGCTTTGGATGGCTCCGTGTTTGTTATGCCAGGTTGCTGGGTACTCTAAAAATCCAGAGCAGCTCAGGGGTAGATTCCATCCCACTTGTGACCTGCAGCTGTGTTGGCAATGTTGGTTATTCCATGGGGGTTTTATCCCTCGTTTTGGGGGTGAATACAGAAAACCCTTGTGATTCTCATGGTGCCAGAGCTGTATGGAGCAGTGGAGCCCCTTGGATGTTTCTTGACTCTTGAGCAGATTGGAAAGGGAAGTTTGTATTTGTGGGAGCAAAGATTGGGCATGCACAGAGCAGTTCTTGCCTCCTCTCAGTTTGGCCAATGCACTTCCCAGATGTATCTTTGGTCCTTAGACTTGGGAGCCAAAGTTCCCTCTTACAGTACAGGCTGCACTGCTTTTGTACTTTTGGGTTTAAAACTTTATTCAAGACAGCCATATCCAGGCTTGAGTTTTCATTTGAAACGTAAAAAACTTCCAGGAAACTCGAGTAAACAGCACCAGAAATGTTCAGAGGAACTCTTTTGTGTGGACACTGGCAAGTCTCTCAGGGTAAAGAGATTTTAACTACTTTTGCTGTTATTCAGGGAGGAATTGTATGTGAACAGGCCCATAAAGAGCAGAGAAAGTCAGCTGAAATTCACAATGAGACTTTGTGAACAGGGTTTTGATCAGATCTCGTCTCATTTACCTTCTGAATGCGACCTTGTTTCCACTGTAATGGAATTGAGCTGTGACAAAGTGAACTTGAAATTCAGTTCTTGTAGCTGTGCTGAGCTTGGAACCACCAGATACTGAGTAGAGCTGATATTTTTCTATTTTCATTTTAACACTTTCCTGGAAGAGTTAAATATTACTTTCTGTGTAAGAACAAGATGACAGCATTATTGATCAGGTAAATCCAACAAGCTGAAAATAAAATGTCTGTGATCATTCCTTAATTGTGCAGCAGACATTTTCTCTTGTAAAACCACTATAAAACTTACTGGGGCCTTCTCTGGATTCTGAGTACTTGTTTAGATGCTAAAATTTGAACTAAAATAGAGATGCTTCAACCATAAGGTTGTCTCTACTATTGGGTTACATTCCTACCATGGGAGAGTCTCTTGTGGTGGCCACCCTTGAAAAGAATGTCCTATCAATAGTTCATCTGCAAATTTAAATTATTGACAAGTAGTTTTGTCATGACTTAATCTTTAAGCTACCAAAAGTGCCTTTTCTTGTGTGCTTTTTGCACTCCAGATATCTAGACTCATATTTCTAACTAAAAAAATCAGCCAACCTTTACCAAATGTTCAGCTCAAATATGAGGTGTCTCTGTAGTCTTAAATTAGGAATTACTCAGATCAAGATGCTTATTGCTGCTTTTTCTTTTTCTTTGCTAGTGCAGCTTTTTCAGTACTGTCATCTGGTGTTCCCTAATACTTTGTAATATAATTTTTATTTCTCTTTGGTCTCTCACTCTTTTCCTCCCTGTCAAATACCAGTACCTGAGTTGCTTTCCTACACTTGCCACAATGATTACATAGATGAAAATCTTTGCATTAAGCCTTTTAGCCTTTTTCCTCCTGTTGCATATTGTGCCTGTTTCACAGACAATGCAATCAGGGAGGCCAGACAGTCCAACAGGCCATTAAAATGATTCAGGAAAAAATTAATATTTTAACTACTTTTAGTCTGTGTTTGCTAAGTGAGTAAAAGGCCCTGTTTGAGCAGAAGCTTATATATATAATTAGTGCTGGATTATCAAAACCACGTTTGTTGTTCTGGAGCCATCTCCTTGTCTTTTTTTTAAAAGTTAGGTGGAGTACAAGTGAACCTTCCCAAAGAGTTGCTGACCTGTAAAGGTGTTGGCTCTGTGACTAACACTCTGCAAACAGACTGATTAATTCAGAAGAACCAGAGCTGGCCAAGCCTTGGTTTGCTCAGTTTGCTGCTGCATAAAGACCAGGTAGCAGAGAGCACTGTCTTTCTGTAGGACAACCCTAAAAGAGATGGGAAATGGTGTGCTCCTCTGAGTTTTTGAGGATTATCTGAAGGAATATCCAGTGCTGTTTTCATGGAAGAATGCTGACAGCGATCGTGTTCTGCTCATTCCCCTTGTGTATCAAGCAGATCAAGCCGTGATAGTTTGTCACAGTACAATAGCGTCATTCTTTATCTTGACTTTTGCCTAAGCCAGCGGTGGAACAGAAGTTTCAGCCATTTCACTCTCAAATATGAAGTTCTAAACAGTTTTGAAAATACCAGTAGGTGCTGGTTGGTGTCTCCTGCCACCTGTATCTCTTTGAAAGTCCAGCCTTTTGCATCCAGTCCCACTCCCATTTCAAGCCCCAGGCAGCTCTCAGGACTGATTCAGATCATCCTCATGGCTTGATTTAGTTGTGTGCATCCCTTCAGTATTTGTTACCAAGCTGTCTTACCGTTGGCATTCCCAGAGCTTTAAGGATGGGGGCATTAAGCAGAGTGGTAGAGATTTTGTCTCTGTAGGTTTTGTATGAAGTAGCCCAGCAGTGCAGGTAAGGGCTGCTGTTATATCTGCCCTACTTCTCAATGTTTGCTTTTCCTCATGCCACCGTGAAATGTGTCAGTGTGTTTCCTGTTAATTAGGATATCAGAAGATCTCTGGTCAGCAGGGAAGTTGTTTTTTTAACTGTTTCATTCGCTTTAAGCAAAGGGAAGAAAAAGGCAGGAGAAAATAAGGTGTTTCAATAAAACAGATGTGTGCTGAAACCTTTTATGAAAAAGTACTTTAAAGGACTCTGTGCTGTACAGTTATCATTTCCCGAAGGACATCCCTAGCTGACTCTTAATCAGTCTCAATATCAATCTCAGGATCAATGCTGGAACAGGGTGAAAGGGATCTGCCAAGTCCCCTGGGCTTTCAGTTAAGCTTTCAGGTCTTAGTGGCTTATCCGCTTTTGGAAAATGGATTTTAAACACCGAGTTAATTAGGTTCTTGAAAACTTTACTCTGAATTGACAAAAGAAGTCAGAAAACATGTCCAGGCTCCCTGTAACATGTGCTGCTTTATCATAGGGAGGCAACAGAGAGTGTGATGACTCCTAACTAATGCCACCTTTGTGACTTGGCTGTGACTAAATTCACATTGATGATGTCATGAATCCCATATTAATCCATTGTGTTAAATTGTTCATTGTGTAGCTGGAAATCAGCTAAAGGGTGCTTGGGTACTGGAGGAATTCTGAATGTGGCACAAAAAAAGCTGCTGTTATCTGCCTTCTAACATCAGTTTGTAAATCTGTGAAAGTCTGACTGTTCAGTTGAATGTCTGGTGGCCCCTTAGGTGTCCTCAGACATCCCTGTTGCTCTGTCTGCCTCTGGAGCAGGGGACCAATCTTTCACAGGTGCTGTCCGATCTTTCAGTGCAGTGAAGGTATTTTAAATGTACCTAAAGATCATCTGAAATGGCACTAAAAGCTGTATTTTGGTGTCCTAGACCAGTTATCATAAACCAGGTGGAATTAAGATGCTCCTGTGACCCAGGAGTGTTTTGCTGAGAAACTGGAAGTGGTGACAGGACCTTACCCAGGCAGGACTGAGCAAAGCACATCTCCCTGCCTTGCCTGGCTGTCGCTGTGTGTTCCTGGTGCTGCTCTGGATCCTCAGCACATCCTGGCAAAGTCTGAGGAAGAGCACTCCTGCCGAGTCCAGGATCTGCTGAAGTCACAGCCAGAGGATAAGTTGAAAGCCAGAATTGATAAGAAGGACATATTTCAGCTAAACCACAAGTGCTAGAGCACAGTAAGACTGTGTGGAGTAGTTTAATAATTCTTTCTGTTTGCTTTACAAGCGTAGGCTGTTAATAGTATTCCCTTTACTTAGCCATGGTGCTAAATCCTTCCAGCCCACTTGATTTATACTGAACTTTCCCTCAAGGAATCACTTTTCTATCTAAGGCTCAGGAGTTGTGTTCAGATGGTAAATTTTACTGAAAAATCTTGGCATGTGGGAGCAGAATTCCAGAACGACAGAAGAACACGTCTTCTGTTGCCAGGGAGGCTCTGAGTTAGCTCTTAATTTCTTGTTGCAGTCTCTTGTTTCACTGTCCTTTCTGAGGTGGATTTAGGGATGACAGACACGAGACAGTAAAATTGCTGATCTGTTGCAAGAGCAGGAGCTGGAATGAGAAAGCTGTAACAGCCCTGGTGGAGCAGCAGATCATCACGAGAGGACAAACTTGTCTGCAGGCAACAGTTTGCCTCTCTGAAATGTATGACTTGAACATTGCACAGTGCTATGAATAGCTCTCTTTTATTTCTTGTTAGTTATCCTGCCCTTGCAATTCAAATAAGGTATCCATTGTTTGAAAACATCACACCAAAGCTGCATCTGTCTCCATGCTTTAGTCTTACATGACTGAAATGCTTTGTGAGATGACTCGGTGATCTGTGCTTAAATTATATCGTGGGCTCTGCATGCAGGAGGCTTAGTACCTACTTAAACTATGGAACAATGAACTGCTGACGTGGAATTTTGAATATGTTGAAGGAGAAAATGTGTTTTTATTGTTGTTTGCTTAAGAGATGACAGGATTAAAATTGAGGAATAAGGTACTAAATGGAACATTCCCTGTTAACTCCACTGTGGAACAGCAGAAGGCTATGGCATTAACCTTTGGGTTATTAATATGTTGATGGAGGGGAGGATTAAGAAAAGGGCAGGTTGTGGGACACAAATGGGACAAAGGCCAGAGGCAAATAATTTTGTATTGACTCCAGTTCTAAAATATAGATTCAAGGCAGAAATTAGAACATTTTCAAAGGTGTTTCTGTAGTCAAATGTTGTCACTTCCCAAGTGAGATTATTCCTCTGCTCTGGGACTGGAGAAGCAGGTGTTTGAACTGTTAGTATAATTAGGGGTCAAGTAAAATAAATGTAAATTCAGGGATGGTGCTTTACTGCAGTGATATATGCTATCTCAGAGCACATGGAATGTAAAGGCAGATAAATGTATTGAATCTTCATTCCAACGTGTCATGCATGTCCCCCTGTGCTTGGTAAAATGTTTGTCTCCTGCTCCCCCTTACCCTGCTATCGCTGTAATTACATTGGCTGTACTGCCTGGATGTTACTTCTGAACAATCATGTGTGTTTCACCTTGGAGCATTGGGAAGTGTTCTCTTCAATTCCATAGTCCATTTTCTCCTGGTTATGGATGTTCTTGTGGAAGGTGCTGAGAGCTCAGATCAAAAATAGATCATAATGTGGAAAAACTGAAGAGCAATCCTGATCCTTCTGTGAAAAACGTTGTTGTGTTGAAAAATGGGATTAAAACGTCAGGAGATCATCTCAAGAGGTCACTTTTTATCTTATTAAAGTGATACTTTGGCTTTTGACACCAGTGGGAAGGCAGGGAGTGCTCCCTGGCAGCAAGTGGTGCATGGAAAGCTGCACAGCAGGGCATGAGCCATGGGCTCCTGGTCCTAATCCTAATTTAGTGTGACCTTGGGTGAGGTGTTTCATTTCTCTCTGCTTCCCTGTAACCTAAGCTTCATTATGTGTTTCAGAGGATTTGAGTTAAATAGCCGTTAATTTTGAAGCACTTGCAAAATTATAATCTCTATCGATTGTTACAGTTTAATGCCTCACACCTGAAAAGCACAGCTGAAAATGCAGAAGTTCTTACTGGGCACCCAGGTGAGGAACATGGTGATAAGGTGACCTCTACTGAGATTCAGGGCTGGTTGTTTTTCTCTTCCCTGCTCAAAGCCAGCAGCATTTGCCAGGCAGTGAAGTTCTGTGTGATTCCAGCCACTTAGAGCTGCAGCGTAAATCAGGGCTGTATTGGATTCAGCAGCCTGGGAGGCACGTGTCTGTCTGGAGTCTCCTACAGACCATCACCAGAGTGGGGGCCAGTTAATCAGGTCACCAGGGGGACTGGCACAGCCCTAAATGCTGTTCCTGCCTATGGAGCCTTGGGCTGTGGGGTTGGCACTCATTGGTAGCTGCTACACTGTTCAATTCCAAGGTCATTCACAGGGGGAGTTGTCCATAAAATAGCCTTTAAAGTAGTGTTTGTACTTGGTTTGGTGTTTTGTGATCAGCATATGCACTTAGAATTATTTTTTTTCCTGGGCTGCTTGTGACTTTTTTAATATTGTGTGGTGCTTGTGGAGAGTGGAGTGAGGAAAATATGTAAGTCTTTATACTCTGTGAAAAAAGCCCAGGTTGGTTAATGGTTATTGATGGATAGCAAATGCTTTGTGATTTATGACAGAACAAGTCAGCAGAGCGTGGAGTCTTGCAAAACACATGAGGCACATTGAGTAAGCTCAAAGCCTGCACTGGTAGGCAAACTGGTGGAGTACAGATAATCCCAGTTAAATATCATTAATTGTTATCCTTATGTATATGTCTTCCATTGCTCAGGATCATGTTGCAGTTGTCATCTGGTCATGATTAGAAGCATGCTGGCATTGCTACCACAAGTGCTGAGGATCTCCTAGGAAAAGCTGGCTTTCTTAGCCAAGCAATTTGTACTAATGTGTAATAGCCTCATTATTTCTTGTAATATACAGAATACCACCCACGGTTTATAGAATAATACTTAGTCATGTGCTGACCAGTTGACAGTCATGTTATTGCACTGGTTTGGGCATTTAAAAAACCAAAGTTGTTCAGCGCACTTGCTGTGTCATAAAATCTTGTGTTAAAGGTAGAAAACCCTTTCAGATTGAATAAAAGCCCAGGACATAGAGAAGGCTTTAAATCACCCCTTAGGCTCCATTCAGGAACATCTCTGCCCATTCATAATGTGGATTTTACATCTTAAATCTGTGGTATGGTTACAGCTTGTGTGTAAACTGCTTCTCTATGCTGGACACTTGTCCTGCTCCATGGTCAAGATGCATTCAAGTGCTGTCCCACCTGGGATTCACCTGTGCCTGAGCAGGATTGTGCTGAGTTGGGATTTCTCTGCTGGAAGTCACATTGCATCACAGTCCTTTCAGTTTTCCTCTCGTCCCTCATCTCCTGGTGTTGGCTGCATCAACACCACGAGCTTTGTTCATCTGCTGAGCTCACTCTGAATGTGTTTTACGGGTGCCAGATCCTGGCAGTTGGGTTGGGAATGGGATGAACCATGAGCTGAGGCCTCTGGCTCTGCCAGGCAGGAGAATTCCCATCTCCTCTTGCGTGGTGCTTTCCACCGGAGATCCCGGAGCTGTGCTGTCCCCTCCAGCTGTAGGTGACTGAATGAAGCTGTGTGGGCCTGGCTGTCCCTGTATCTCTTCCCAAAAACACTGGAGCCTTTGTCTCTGGCCTCACCGTGCCCCTGCCATGACAGAGCCTCTCTGTGCTCTCCTGCCAACGCTGCGCTGGGTTCAGGGGGCTTTTCTTCAGCTGCTCTTTGTCTCTGGGTGTTTATTGTGCTGCTGCAGAGTGTGTGTGTTTGGGGGGGGGAGGAGGAGGGGCTCCTGTTTGTGTGGGTTTTATAAACCCAGTGCATTCTTCAAAAGAGATGCTGAGCAAACGGGGTGGTGTTCATGTTAACCCTTCCGTGCCCTGTGTCACTGCAGCAGGAGAAGGCTGTGTGAGGGTTATGAGGTTGCTGTGTAAGGCAGGGAGTCTGCTCCCCCTTTGCTCTCAATGGCCTTTGATTTTCTGTGAATGCTGCACATGTGTGTCAGCAAAGAGCCTTCCGAATGTGGGGAGTTGGAATTCATTCTAGGATTTCCCCCGGAGTCCTTCTGGAACTTGTTTTTATGGCAAACACTGGCTCACTAGCCCTTTCTGTTTGCATAACTCACTCTTGCATCCTGTTTTTGTGGCTACATTGGACAACATCTCTTCATTAAGCCATATCCCCACACTTCATGGTCCTGTACTTTAGGGCTTTTCCTTTTGAATAAGATCCCGAAAGCAAGATTTTCTTAAATTCACAATGTTGTCACTTGCAGTGGCATGTCATACCTTCCCTTTGAACCAGCTTCTTTCTTTAACCAGCTTCCTACAACTTCCATGGTTCAGAAGTCTCTTATTGTTTCTTCTGTGCCTGGAGTCCTGTATTTCAAGAGAGCTTTGAAAGATGAAAATCAGCAAGTCATAGACTTTATTTCTCTTGTAATCACATAATGCTTTGCATTGTTGGTTGGTGGGGAAAAAACCCAACCAACAACCAAACAGAACAGCATCAATTCTCTAACCTCTTTTTGCTCTTCCATAAGAGGATGGGAATTTATAACATGGAAAATCTCTCGTCCATCTCTGCAAGAAGCTGCAGAATAACACAATTGTCTTAGTGTTGGAAGTGCCAGAAGAGTTTTATATTTCACTGAATCTGTGGTCAGCATAAATGTCTCAGTCCTCCTTTTATGATAATCTGCCTAAATAGAGTATAATGCAAATAGTTTTATGAGTGATAAAAAACTACATTTTTTTCAAAGACACTATCTTTTCTTAAGTTCCTGAACTTTTCCCCAGAAAAAGGGATTAGATTCTTAGGATTAGATTTAGCATTTTACAAAGTACTTGAATGTGAAGAACTTTTACTTTCAAATAATTAATACCCTTATATCTTTTTATCAGTATAATTAATTGGTGCATTCAGTATAATTAATTAATACATGAACATATAAATGTTCATGTATTGCAGCATTTACGTATGATGTTACTACACTGGGAAAAAGTTAAGCAGGCTGTGTTCCTTTGCAGGGGGTGGGAAAGGAAGAAGTGCAAAATAATCCAAGCCTTTGAAACATGAATCCACACAGTCAGTCATGACTAAACCTATTCAAACACTCAGGTGTTTTTTTCCAGCACTGCTCTAGGCTCCAGCATTGTTATTGTGAGACTTGTTTTCTTAATGCACTAACTCAAATTTACTTCATCCCTTGTTCCTCAAGGAACAGTTTCGGCCGCGAAGCGCACAGGGATCCCAGCACCTCGGGAATTGTCCTCATCCGTGTCCAGGGAGAGAGCTGTGCTGCGTGGCCAGGCCAACACCAGGAAAACACAGCCCAGCCCCACCTCTTCTGGTGCTCCAACTCCTACCAAACACGTGCGCCCCACCAGCAAGTCCAAGCAAGAGAATGAAAGTGGTGACAAGGCTGTTCTGGAATCTCAGGTTAAAGAACTCCTGGCAGAAGCAAAGACGAAAGATTCGGAAATTACCAAACTTCGTTGTGAGTTGAAGAAATGCAAAGAGAAAGGGTCACTTAATGCTGAGGGAATGGGTGCTTCCAACCAAAATTTAGAAACAGTATCACCTGTTGACATAGATCCATTAATAAGGACCCTTCAGGAAAAAAACAGGACTTTCGAAAAAGAGCTTGCTAGCCTGGGAGAAGAAAACCGTGCTTTGAAAGAGAAATTGCTTTATCTGGAGAACTCTCCAATCTCAGACACAACCACAAGCAGTGGAGGCGACAGCAGCCTCCCAACCCCAACCACCCAAGAGTCCAGTTTTGGGAGTCCATCCAAACATGTGTCGAGGGGTGAAGTGGAGGAGCACAGGCAGCATGTGAACGGGGGAGCTCTGCGCAATTCCGGTTCTTCCAGCAGCGATGTCACCAAAGCCTCCCTGTCGCCCGATGCATCCGACTTTGAACACATAGCAGATGTACCTTCCAGGCCAACATCCGCCAGCAGCAACCACTTCAAAGGCTCCAAGTGCTCCACTGCAGGAAGTTCTCCAAACAATATTAGCGACCTCTCTGTTGCATCTCTTACAGAGAGGATACAAAAGATGGAGGAGAATCACCACAGCACAGCAGAAGAACTGCAGGCCACTTTGCAGGAGCTGTCGGATCAACAGCAAATGGTGCAGGAGCTGACAACAGAAAATGAGAAGTTAGTGGAAGAGAAAGCTCTCCTTGAGACTTCCTTCCGTCAGCACAGAGATAGAGCTGAGCAGCTGAGCCAGGAAAATGAGAAACTCGTAACTCTTCTCCAAGAGCGATCCAAGAATGAAGCGCAGGAGGAGAAGGTCCTCGAACTGGAACAGAAATGTGCAGAAGTTCTTGAAAAAGCACAATTTGAAAGAGAGAAATTACTCAACATTCAGCAACAGTTAACCAGCAGCCTACGGAGCTTAGAAAGGGAGCATCAGGATGCCCAGCAGGTGATAAAAAGCCTGAGAGAAGAAAATGAGAAGCTGCTTAAACTTCTAGAAGTGGAACAGCAGAGCAACAGCACAGTGGCAAAAAGTCTGGAGGACTGCAAAATTGCCTTGGAAGGTCTGAAAATCGAGAATGGCTCTCTCAAAACTCAGCTGGAGAATGAGAAACAAAAAGCTGCAGAAATCAATGTGATGGGCTGTACCTCTGACAACTCTGAGGTGCAGGAGATGCTGAAAGTAGCCCATGCAGAAAAGGCTCAGTTAGAAGCCTCTTGCACTGAGCTAAAACAAGAGCTGCTGAAGGCAAACAGTGAGCTGAAGCACATTCAGGGGCTGCTGTCTAAGGTAAAGCAGTAACAGCTCTAAAATAAAGTGGTTGTTTCTGTCCTTCCATAAGTAGATTGATCTTTACATGGTTGTTGAGCCATTGATTATAAGTTTCCAGGATTTAAATTGCATGAATTAGCTTTGAATAGAAGCTGGGGTTATATGATACTGTCTCAGTTTCTGCTGCTATATCCATATTTTCTCAGAAATAACTATTAACATAGCTGTGTTTATAAATTCAAAACTATTTTGTCCTAATAGCCTCTCTAGAATTTACTCTTTTAGTAAACAGAGTTGTGTCTATCAAAGCTGAAGCAAAGAACAGATCAATAAAAAATTACTTTGATACTGTGAGAACAAATAGTGTAAATCACTTGCTAATCAGATGGAGAGAAGGGCATAAATAGTTATCTGTGAATATTAAATTCTGAATAATGAATCATGATTAATTAGCAGTGAAATATAGGTGTCATTGGTCATAAGAACACAAGGACGTGAGTTAATGCTCAGAGAAGCTGAGTTGCAGCAACATGGCTAATGTTGCACAGTCAAGCCCCAGATGAGATAATTTTCATAAAACAAATATTTTTACAAGAGAAAGAAATACTCTGTTTCAGGATAGGTAAAGTAATGGAAAAAAAAATCAGAATCATTTTCCTCTACCTCATTTGTAAGTTCATAGCTTTGCTCTAAACAAGCTTAAGCAAGTTACTGTCCCTGTTTTCTGTGTCATCCTGGATGTTCAGAAGATCTGCAGTGTGAGGCATCGTGCAACAACTGTTAATAAAGCACAAGCAGTGATTATTATGTCCCATTACTGCAGAAGGAGTGAGAGTGTGCAGCCTTTCCTATATGGGGAAAGGGATCATGAGAAGAATGATAAAACTGGCTGCGGAGGGAGAGAGCATTGCCAAAAAGCACCTCCATAGTTTGAGTGATTTAGAAAATCCAGATGTCCTTTCAGTTAAAATAGGTGACCACAGCAAACTAGTGGAGGAAGCTCCCAAGTGCTTTCTGGAGCTGCAGTCCATGAAGAATAAATGAAAAACTGCTGAGTGCTCAGACTGTGTACCAAACTTTTTATTGCTTGGTTTGGAAACCACAGATTTCCTTCTTTTTACTCTTCCCATCCCTCAAATTAAGCTGTTCTGAATCACTGGCTATTTGTGACACCCAAACAAGACCACAGGCTTCTGTAAGGCTGCCCTTCAGTGAGGCTGTGCCAGTGCTGCTCACTGAATTGGCTGCCTGCACCTTTTCCAGAACTTGCTCATACTCAGAGAGCTCCCCCCAAACCTGGAAGCATTGATCAGTGGGCCTCAGCCAACAAACTGAAGTGCAGCAGATTCCCCCTTCAGTAATTCCAGATGTCCCAAATCCAGAAATACACTTAACTGCAGTAGCTGGCTCTGCTGTGTGTGTTTTCACAGTCCATTGAAAATGCACATGGTAAAAGCAGCACATTTTTAATGTGGATGAACTGATCATCATCGTGGCCCTAAGGCAGTGATATCACTTTCATGATGTGATGCAGAAATAGATGTGGAGCTTTCTGGGAATAGAATTCCTCTGCATTCATTAACTGCAGAGATTGGCTTGGAATTGTGGTCATCATATAGAAAATTCCATTTCCTTTGCAGCATCTTGTATTATCTTTATTGCCAGGAAGGAAAACTGACATTCATAGCTCATCTCTGCTTCCTGAGACTCTCATTGGCATTGAAACTCAGTGTGCACAATGCTTAGAGCACTGATTCAGTTCTTAAATCCATGAAGTACCCAGTAAAGTCTCTAATGACTGAGATCTCCTAAGAAATATGGACAAACTTGCAGCTTTCTTTCCTCCCTCCTAGGCTGAGAATGAGTATGGTCAGCTGAAGGAGGTGTGTGACCGACAGGCTGAGCAGCTGAGCAGAACCAGCCAGAAGCTGCAGGAGAAGACATCAGAGAATGAAGCAGATATCAAAAACCTGAAAGAGACCATTTTCGAGTTGGAAGACCAGGTGGAACAGCATCGTGCTATAAAACTCCACAACAACCAGCTCATCATTGATCTAGAAAGTAGGTGAAACTTAAAAAAACATTTAAATTAACTTATTTGGGGTGCTCAGTTATGGCTGCAACAGGGAGGAGGAGGAGGAGGCCTGTCCTTTACAAATATTCCAATTTTGGCTATTCCCTTCTGCTCGTGCACAAAAGTACTATTTTAACAGATAGTGCTATAGATGTAATTTTAGAGACAGTCTCCAAGCCTCATTCTTCAGTGAAGGAGCTATTGCACATTCTAGAAATTTAAATTATTGGTCTTTTAAAGAGCTTTTAGGGAAAAGCACTGGGAAGAACATTAAAGTTGAGGTTGCTGTGGATGGGGAGCTGCCACCTGGTGGAACCAGTGGCTGTTCCACACATCAGTGATCCCTTGGGATGTGTGTGCTGAGTAAGTGAATGCACGTGGGATGCTCTAAATTTCAGTCTGGTTTAATACCTGAAAATAACAGTGTATTTTGGAGATGTTTGAGTAACAGATCTGTTGGTTCTATTCCTGATCATTGACAGTGTCTTAATTCAGTTCAGTCTATTTTAGTGGCATTACCAGAATCAGCTGCTCTGCCCTCCCATTTTCACTTTCATGTTCCCCTTACATGTTTAATAATCTTTTCACATTTTTTTTCATTCCTAGATAAAGCAATGAAGCTGGAAGAACAAAAACAAGATACAGAGAAGCAACTGAAGGCTCTGACTAAACAGATGAAGGTAAGGTTTAAGATCCAAGACAAAGCTAAGCTGAGCTTTTATAGCAATACTGGATTTGAGAGAGGCATTATGTTTTCCTAGAAAAAGTATAGAAGTCCCTTCTGCATCCTGTCAGTCTCCATTCCCTTCACTTTGTACTTCTTGACAATATTGGAGTGGAGAGCTTAATATCAGTTTCTTTGGCAATACTTTTAGTGCTATAAAGAAGCACGTGTTTAGTTTGACCTCAGCACCACCTTAAAATTGTGCTGAAATCCCAATCACTTTTTGATCACTGCAACAGAGATCAATAACTAAGTGCTCAGCTAGAGTGGGTACAGTTTGACAGCAATTTGGGGTTCTAATTGCTCTTTGCAGGAGGACACAGAGGAGTGGAGGCGTTTCCAGGCTGACCTGCAGACTGCAGTGGTTGTAGCCAACGACATTAAGTGTGAAGCTCAGCAAGAGCTCCGTGTGGTCAAGAGGAAGCTGCAGGAGGAGGAGGAGAAGAGTGCCAGACTGCAGAAGGAGCTGGATGAAGTGAAGGGCAGCACCAGGTTGGTTGGTTCCCATTTACCAGGGCCAAGACTTGATCTCTGTGCCTGCTAACACGCATGCAAACAGTGCTTTGTCAGTAACTATTCACTGGCTTGGATGTGCATCTTGTCTGTTTGTAACTCTTCCAGCAGATTTTGTTGTCTCTTATTCTAAGATATTTCTGTTCTTTTTCTTTTTGGCAATCTATTTCTATCAACTAGGCCGTGAAAGTTTTAATCAGTAAATATTAAGTAGTAACAATTGCCAATATCCTCTAATAGCTTTATTCTCAATATGGTGTTGCTTTCACAACTGTGCAGCTGTATTAAACCATCTGTGGAAAGAGGGGTTGGATACAGATATTCCATGGGACATCCAAAAGTGAACTTCTTAACCTGAGGGAAGTCAGAGAAGAAAGACAAAGTAACTTGAGCAGTCATCTGTTCATCAGAAATGGGTGTCAAATTAGTTCTGCTCCTCTAGATTTTGGTATATAATCTCTCTCCTAGTAGATTCATGGCCATTGGCAGAATGGCCACGGGAACATGGTGAATCCTTTCATTTCTTTCAGGTGAAGTCCAGCTCTACATTGTACTTATTTGTTAAGTTTTCCATTCAGGCGTTTCCACAGCAGCTGTACAGTAGATGGGACTGAAAACATGGGAGAGCTTTTTTGTGGAGGTGTATGAATCAGAATTCCTGGATTGAACAAACAGAAAAACTTATTTTCAGAAAATAAAGGAATGTTTTTAGGCTCCAGTTTCATTATCAGAGTCCCAAGTGGATGCAAAGAAAAGCTATTACAGACTATGTACTCAGACAAAATGATTACCAGACAGTACTTACATTCTGGGCTCTGTTTCCCTTCCTAATTTGTTCTTAATGAAATTTCTCTTGTTGAAAGCAGGGTTCCTGTATGAGGATGGGGACTCATATTCTTATAGTTTCTTTCTGTATTATTTTGGTTTTTAAGATGTATTTGATAGTACTTAAAGTGAATAGAATATGACCTGCTAATTTGCAAACTGGAATATTTATCTTCCATCTATTAAGAACATTATCAGCTCTTTGGAATAAGACGCCTGAGCTGCAAATACTCCTTTTTAAATTGGAGCCCATGAATCCATACAGATGTAGTTCCAGGAGATGTTCAGACGTGTTTAATGAAGTCAGTTTTGGTTTTTGTGTCTCCCTCTGTGTCACACACACATGGATGTGTCTGTCTCTGTGTCATGTTGACTCTGTGTGTAGCTTGCTTTGAGTATTGCCTTGGTCCTGGAGCCAGATATGCTGTCTGTAGCAGGCAATATTGATTCTCTTTCAAAGACAGGTAATGAAAGCAAATTTTGCATCTGTCAGGGTAATTAATTTGACTCTCAGAGTTTGCAAAATGTCTGTACTGAGTGGTATGGGAAATATAATGACGCCTATGGAAGTCACTGTCTAAACACACCAGTGGTCAGCAGCTAAGCACTGGAATTTTAAAACTCTACTGACCTATGAAACAAATTCCTGAAGTCGCCAAAGCTCCTGCTGGGAGCCAGTTCTACACTCCCAGATATTTTTGCATTCCTGAGGTCTCTGTCTTCCCCAGCACCTCAGCTTCTTTCACCCAGGAAATTCTGGGGATATTCTCATCGTCACTTTTGTCATCTTTCACAAATGCCACTGCTCAGAATCAGCAGTAGATTCTGGTACCTGTGGTGTTTTTAATGTGTGCTCAGCACTGGTGGAAAGAGTTTGTAGCATAATACTTTAACAGAGTCTATAAAGTATTCCTTGTGTTTGCTAATGCTGAGCAGCTGCACACTCAGCTGAATGTCTGATGGTCCTTAGTGAAAGTTTCCTGTCTGATTTTTAAGCTCTCATTGGAAAATGTACCTTCCAAAGAGCTTGCTGCTCAAAGGTTTTTGGCAAAATCTCAGCCATCTCTTGAGGGTCATTAGACTCCACCTCATAAATTCATTTTGAAGCCAATTTATCTCCTACGACATCCTGCCATTTTAATGTTTGCCTGTGGCTGCCTGAGTTCCTGCCTCCAAGTTTGATTTCACCGTTACGTTCTTCTAATCAGACAAAAAGTCATTTTTGGTTTAGGAACAGCCAAAGAACTTGCAGAAAAAATCCTGATGAGGTCATCAGAGTTCATCTGAATGAAGGTAAGAGCCTCCCAAAGGCATCTTTAACACAGATAAAATGTCTAATTCTATGACTAAGAATGTTGGGGGGAGGTTGGACAAACATCAACCAAATGGAATAAGGGAAAAAGGAGTTAACTTGTCCCAAGTTAGTACTGGTTGAAACTACAAATGGATTAACCCGTGCTTCAGGCAGTCTTCTATGATGTTTTACATCCTAATTGATGTTATTTCTCTGCAGTAAAATGCAAAAGCTTACAATCCACTGTTGTGTAATTATCTCCTCACAGGTAGTGGAAATTGAAGTTAAATAGTCTCCATCCTTGGAGGTTTTCAAGACCAGACAGGATAAGATTCTGAGTAAAAGTTTCAAGGTCTTGCTTTGACTCTTTGCCTTCAAATTGTCAAAGTTACTTTGGCACTAAAACATTATGTACCTTGAACCAAGAACGTGGAGGGAAGACAGTTGGGCCAGGAGTAGTACTTACAGAAATTAAATCTGTCATTAAATGAGCGACTTCTTAGAATAACAAAAATTAACCAGATCTTCAAACGGAAGCCTAAACTGAAGGTTGTGATGCATCCCACTAATTTGCTTCTGTTTTTCCTCCTAAAGTCTCAAAAGCCACAGCATGGCAGTGTCACATGCTTTTCTCCTGGAAATGAGCTTGTAGTCTGTGTATTAAACCCTGCTGTCAGTCTGTATGTGCTGATGTGCTGCTCATTCGTGCCTGTGTTTGCAGCTGTTCTGTCTCACAGAGGTTTGGTAGTTCACTCTGCTCTCACTCACAGCAAGCGAAGGAGAATGGCAGAGCAGGGGCCTCAAAGCAGGGGCCTCAAAGCAGTGTTTGTTTGCTCAGTTTGCTCCTCAGAGTTGTTTGGTGCGGGGGTTTTGGGTTTGTTAGGGAGTTTTGGTGGTTATTTTTTTTTACGCTGGATGAGATTATTCCATCCCCTTTAGTGTAAGGACCCTGGAACAGGAATTCTGGCTGAGGTAGAGCAACTGAATGTGTTCATGTACCCCTTTATAATGAATAGACTGAAATGACCAGAGCAGAGGAGAGCCAGGAACACTACCATCCCTGTTCTAAATTGATTGCCTGGCTTTTAATACTTAATTTCTTCCTATCTGAGCAACATAGATTGTTTTTATTTTGTATTCTTGTTGCTCATCACACCTCAAAGCCAAGTTTGTGGAGTGTTAAGGCACTCCTTTAACTGTTCTAGCACCACCACTGGCATTTCCCCCGTCCCTTTTTTTTAGAGGTGGTGGGGTGATGTAAAATAGAGAGCTGTACCTCAGGGTGGGCATTGGTGTGACTTTTCATAACCTCCATGACTGCTCTCTGTCTCTCCATAGGTGCCTGATCTCTACCAGCTAACACAGCCCTGAAAGGAGGCACAGCCAGGCCTGTGAGACACTGCAGGACTTGCCTTCAACTCCCAGCTGAAAAAGGGAAGTTTTAATTCAAGAAAGCGCCTCTGTTTTTTTTTTTTATTACCCTGCAAAATTCAAGTTTATTGCAAAGTGTGAATGCTCAGGTCCACCTCTTCCCCATGGGCAAGAGCCTCTCTTTGTTTCAGAAGGCTTCTCTCTTCAGAAGACACCAGGAGGCAGAAGAAGTTCTGAATTATTCTAAATCCAGCTAAGCCCTAAGAAGTAATCACAGAGATTTGGGGATCTGCAATAACTGAGAGCTTTTTTTTGGAGGGATGGGGCTATTTTCCTCGAAACAGACATTCAAACGTACCATTTAAAGCTTAAGCAAAAATTAAACTGAGTGTGTATGTCTGATTTGTAAAATTTAATGGGCATATACATGAGTTCTCCATACATTATTATATTCTATGATCTATCCCTGTGTGTCTGAATACATACAAGAGTACAGATGGTTTGTACAGACACACAAACTTGGTGATAGGTCACTGAAATCCAGCAGGAAAATTGAGTAGAAATACGGAGTTACCCAGTCTCAGCTGCTCTGCTGGTTTGATTTTCACTCCTGCATTGACAAGGCACTCGCCACTGGGTGGCACGGCCGACCCGGTGGTGTTTTGAAGGGACAACCACGGAGCATGTCCTGCTGTGACCTTCCCAGAGAAAATTCCCTGCGAGGTTGGTCCTCCTGTAAGAACTGCAGATGTAGAGATCAGAAGGAAAAGAAATGAACATATCAAGCCCCCAGTAAACCCCCTCTCAGTAAGGACTCGTTCTCATGCCTTTAACTCAGGTCAAGTGTATGATGATCAGGGAGAACTTGAAGTTCAGCTCTGCGACTGGAGACACCTGGAGAGAGCTTTCCATGGATGCTGAGGAAAAACTCAGAGATCACCATCTCTACCAGGAGATTCTCACGATTTGTTCCAGGACTGGAATTTTGTGTTTTGGCTCTGGGATTTCTGTCCTTTTCTTCTGGATGTGAAGACCCAGCAAGGGCCTGGTCTGGGAGCAGGCTGAGCTAGTGGAGAATTCCACAGGATGTCCTGGCTTTGGCATGGCCCCACCTTTGTGCCGTGCTACTGGAGTGTTTGCCTATATGCACACTTGTGTTGCCTTTCTTTGCTGTGCTGGCAGCTGTTGAATGTTAGTTTTTATGTTTCAGAAATACACATTGAAGTGCCAAATAAATGTTTAAGTGTTTGGAGTTGTCTGCTGCCTGCCCTTGGCCTCTCTTCTGTTCTGTGCATCAGTAGGTGTGTGTCTCTACTCTGTGTGCCTTGGAGTTCAGGAGGAGTCACAGTGACAGGAACTGTGTCAAAGACTAGACTGGGGAGTCATTATTTCTGAAAATGTGGTCCTGTGGTCTTAGGCCTTCTGTAACAAAGTCATTGGAGCAGTTTAGAGATTTTAGGAACAGAAGAAGGCTGAGTTTGCCAAAAATCTATACACACAGCACAAAAAAACTTGCACCTTGTTGTTAGTCAGTTGTCCACGTATTTCAAACCTAGAAAACAAGGAGACTCACTCTTGCCATTAGAGAAAAGCTCACTGCCTCTACTTCTCTCACCAGTGAATGAATGAAACTCAGCAGTGGTTTTGTGAAAGGGGCTGCATGTTTTAATTCCTTTGTGGCTCCTGTGCTCTGCTTCTTCCTGGAGCTGCTCTACTTCAGCCAGCTGCACGTGCAGCATTTATCTGTGTGAACCATTCATTCTTGTTTCCAGGAAAGCATACAGGAGTTGGTGACATTTTGTTCAAATCCCTCATTTTCGTAGCAGAGCTTGTGTAGTTCTCTTGAGTGGCCTAAGCTGTGCTGATCTGAATAAATTCTGTACATATGGAGGAGTAATTTTGGGTTTGAATTTATGGCTTGTCATTAATCTTTCTACTTTGTGCTCTATACTGTCATCCTGAATTAGCTTGCTACTGCAAGTTAAGCTCTTGCTCTTCTGCTTCTCTGTTAAGAAGCCTATCTCTGTACACACACATGCATCCCCTTATCCAGATTGTTCTTTTTTTGAGTTGGAAAGTGCTCACCAATTTCATCTCTCTGTTGCTTGTTACCTGGCCAGTGTGGTTTTACTTGAAGCAAGTGGCTCTCAGCACTTTTATTCCTACCTTCTCTGCCAAGGTTTGTAGCATGGGAGGCCTCAGTTTTCTGTTGTGATTGTGTTTAATCAAGGAGGTTGTTTCAGGCTGCCTATTACAAATATACAGATGGAAAATTACAGGAAGGATCCTTAAAAAAAATGAAACTGGTTGTAGCTCCAGCGCTTGAATCTCTATATGGACAAAATAATGGCAGGTGAATTCTCCATGGATTCTTGTGTGGCACAGGGGCTGCTCTAGTTACTCTAACTTTATTTACCATGTTTGTATCCTTTTGCAGGCTAGACTGAAAGGATAATAAATTGCACTGGGTGGTTTGGTATCTTGAGGTAGAAATTCATCCTTCCTCCATACTTTGGTGGAAGCAGGACTCCTTTAGCTTTTGTGGTTTGTGGAGCTCAGGTGCAGGTGCTGTCACCTATTGATTTGTTGTTTCTGCTTTATGAACCACAGAACAAAAAGTCAAGGCTGGAACTTATAGTTAGCAAAACACTGTCTCCCTCAGAGCTCAGTGAATCTCATCCAATCTGCCTTTCCTCCTTACTGGATTAAATGAGAATGGAACTGAAATGGCTTTTTCTCCAGCCATCTGCCTCTGCAGGCTCCCCTGGCACACAAGGAGCTTCAATGAATTAGCAAAGAAATAGCAAATGGCTGCTTAAAGACAGCACCTCCTTAAGCTCTGCCAGAAATAGAAACTTGAGTCACTCTTATTCTCTTATTCATTGACACCCTTTAGCCTCTTTCATTTTCTGATGGCTAACGGGAAAGGAAAAGGTTCTGACTTCTGTTTTTAGCTCACAGAAGTTGTTCAACCTCACAGGCACTTTCTGGATGGAGTCCTCCAGCCACCTTATGAAATAATTTCTGGTTTTGTGTTCATGTAGTTCTTGCTGTGTAGCGTACATGTGTAAATACAGGGAGATGTGGTGGTAGCTCAGATAGCTCAGAAGCTCATGTGCAGGTTCTGAGCAGGAAAGGAAGGTACAAATAATATCTTTTTACATGACTAGACTTTATTTGCTTGCAGCTTTCCTACACTAAAGCTAGGTAATTGCACTCCAAGTGTACCTAAGAAATACAGGTAAGTCTCTAAACAATATAATGTAAAATACTTGACCAGAAGCAACTTTCAGTGTATGATTATATTTGCTGTTTAACACAGCTGTGGGCTTTCCTGTGTGAATTCCTCTAAGTGCAGCACCTAATCTTGACTTCAGAATTTCTTTTCAAAGGAATAACTTATTTATCCTTCCTGTTAAAATATGAAACCTTTTCTGTTTGCTTTGTCTGTCTTCATTCCAGCCATTGGATTTTGGCCTTCTTGTGTCTACTAAGATGAAGCACTTAACAGTGTTATTCCCCATATACCTGCTTATGGATAGTGATTGAGGGTTCATTTATTCAGCAGATGTCTGTGTTGATAAGTTGTAAGTGTTGAGTTTTTACTCTGAAGTGGATTTTATTTTTGGTTACTTTCCTCATTATAAACTGAGAACCACAGTAGTCCCTTGGCCCCTGTGCTGTATTGAAAGCCCATCTTCAGGTAATTACTGATGATTACTCAAAAGTCTCATCAAATTGCTGTTTTTTTCTTTTCTGTGAAAACCCTCCTTCCTGTGTGAGGATGGGAAATGAGTTTGTCAGACTCAGTGATTTAGTGTTTGCCAGGCACTGCAAGAAAAGCACCCAGATATTTTGAGGTGTGGTCCATGTTCTGGGCATTGCAGTATAACCTGCACATTGTTGGATTTGCCTCACTGCATATGAAGACCTTTAATCTCTGCTTGCACTTCCTGTTACCCCTGACTTTGATGTGGTTTGTGCTTTGCAGGCTGACAGCTGAAGAGGTGGAATCTCTGGAGACAGACACAGCCAACCGCTGGCAAGGGATTTGCCTCAGCAGAGCATCTCCCACACCTCCTGAATCTGCAGCCACAGTGAAGTCACTGATAAAGTCATTTGACTTGGGATGCTCAGGTATTTGAACATTGTGTTTTGTAGTAAAAAAATTTGCTGGCAGTGAGCAGGCTCTGCTTCTTGCTTCTGAGTGGGTATTTTGTCAGTGCTTGGTGTATAAATATGGAATGTCACTACACCATGGTTCCCTGGTCTGACAAGAGAGTGACTGTTGGGTTTGAAATCCAGATGTTTTAATCTTTTTTCCTTGCAGGTAGCAGTGGACAAAATATCCCAGTTCACAAGGTGCCCAGGAGCCCTCTCAGTGGAATTCCAGTGAGGACAGCCCCAGCAGCTGCTGTTTCCCCAATGCAGGTACCAGGAGTTCTTTCTGTCCTTGTGGATTCAATAGAGGTGAACACAGTGCTGGCTCCAGCATCTGCTGACAGGGGGAAGGGGAAACTCATCTGTTTGTTTGCTGTGGAACATCAAGTGCTGTGGTCCTAACAAAAAGGATCAAAGTGAGTTTGTCTTGACTTCAGCTGAGAGGTCTCAGTGGACGGATGTGAACTCTGTGGAATACAGTTCTGAACTTTGATCACCATGGACCAGAAAAGAGGTTTCAGTTATTGAGAGTGAGATACAAGAAACATTCCACTAGACCAGGGAGCTGGCATGTGAGTTGGGTGACGTGGGATTAAAGATTCCAAAATGTGTGCTCCCAGTTATCCAGGAAGGTCTGGGAACTTTGTATTAATGCCTTATGATGGGATATTAATGTTGAAAACTGTTGCTGGGGCTGCAGAGACAAGAATCCTTCTGACATATGACTCAGGGTGTTGAGAACAGAGTCAGGGCTAGGAGCAGGCATCCTTACTTATGGTTTGTGGCACTAAATTGTGTTTGGCAAGAGAAAAATCATGCAAATAGAAGTGTGAAATAGTCCAGGAGCAAATGTATTACCAGATAAAAATATTATCCCTTTGTCCTTCTATTTTTCACAGTTACTTATTTGGCTCTAGGTCCAGCTGATAACCTGCTGAGGGGTTTCTGTGTCCCTCCATGTGCTTTGTGATCTTGAGAAAGCAGAAACATCTTTCTGCTCACCTATTTCAGCATGATAACCAGTACTTCTTTAATTACCTTTTGCACCTTTGTTTCACAGAGGCATTCTGTCTATAACAATGCCAAGCCAGCCAGCAAGGGCATTGCCAGACATGCAGATCTGTCAGACCTCCCTCTTGCAGGTAAGTTGTGGTAAATGTGCAGAAAATGCCTCTTTTTGTTAGTTAAACTTCTTTACTGTTGGCCTCTCCCTGGGCCATTTTTCCTCTTCTGCATGGTCAGAGGAAACATGGAAAGTGCCTCTAGTGGCTTTGTTTTAGAGAGCTTATTAATTTTGTAGTGCTTCTATTCCCATCTTGATCATAATTAAAAAATAGCTGATTTATTGTGGTTTGCCAACACAAACTTGCCTTCTTTATTCCAAAGTATCCGTGGCACCTCTTTAATCCACGCCATGGAACTGGAGAGGGTTGGATTTTGTTCAACATGTATGTCTCTGGAACAAGTCCAAAGCACTGTCTTTTGAGGGTTTATTTGTTTTTAAATTGAGCTTCATTTGAAATACATCAAACATTTCAGATACCGATGTGACTGTTTTAGGAGCAGTCATATTTGGGCTGGAAATAGTTTGTTTTGAGAGTTCTCGAGAGATGAGTTTGTTTTCATTTCACACTTTGCTTTTGTTCTCTTGTCATTTAATATTCTTTTCTACCGGTGTTTGTTTCCCATTTTCTCTAGGGCCCTTTATTTTGATTATCTGGTCCTGAATGCAATTGTTGCATTGCAATCGAAGCTAGCAACAACAGATTCTTGAATTTTTAAGGACGGATGAAATATTATATTCCTGTAGTGAGACAAAAAAAAAAAAAAAACAGCCACAACTTGTTGATTGGTAGATTGGATTTTCTGCAATAGTTTGCTAACACAGGAGAGAAATTAGAACCTGTCTTCATTTTTAGACTCTTCAGATCTTCTGGCAAGTCTCCTCTTCTACCACTCAGAGATGGAGAACAGGAAAACAGGTTATAGGGTGGATGGCAGCATAAACAAGTGACATCTTGGGTGTCTTACTGGGTTCTCCTGCAGAAGGAAATGCTAAGCAAGCAGAAGTGTCTGCTTCTGTCCAGGGGAAGGGACAGAGTTTATTTACTTGTATCAGTTGGTTTCCAGGAAGTCTTGGATGAGTGTATAGATCCCAAACACAACATAAGACCTTTTTAATCTCTATCAGTTTACTGTAGAGTGAAACGATCTATCAGCTGTGTAATATAATGCCAGTGCTTAACAATAAATATCCCACTCCAGGCCATAGATAATTTCTGTTATTACCCATGGAGAGTTGTTCTGTGAAAATCTGTTAAAATCAACAGATACTTTATAAGCCACAGTATGGTAAAAATTTATGGTTGCTTATCTAACAAGTTCCTGTATTTACAGCTTCTCTTTGTACCTGGATTTAATTTAGTTCCAATAATCCATAGCAAAGGCTTACTCACTGTAAAGTTGTAATAGCTCTGGTTCCAATCTAAATAATCCTGGAAGGCAGTTGATCCAAGCCCTATGCAAACAACACTGAATCAAAAATTATCCCCAAGGAAATTCAGAGTGAAGTAGTCTCCCTAATGAAAATCTTCTGGCTGATTCCATCTGACCAGTGTCACAGCAGGGTTCTGTGATGTCCCTAATATGACCCAAATGTTACATAGTTGGAGAGGAGCATGGATTGCTTCACCCAGCGCTGGTCTTTGGCTCTGATCTTTGAGAGTCAGAGTTTTACTGGCTCCATCTGGACCTTGTAGCACCCAGAATTAAGTCAAATGAAGCTGAAGCTGAGATAAGAAGGAATTCACATCTCAGTGATATGTCACTAATTGATAATTATTATAGGGAGGTGACTGAAAAAGAGGAGAAAAAGTTATGTTCACATTCAATTAATTTCTGATAATGTGATGTGCAGTCCTGTGTTGTTACATCACCTGATGTACTGATATGCAGTGATTTGGTTCCTGTGATCTCTTTGGCTTCTTTTCTTAAAGCTACCAATGTTGGATTCTGTGGCTACTAATAGTGTTGATTTTTCTTTTATATACATGTAAAAATATGTATCATAAATACATAATGTGTAAGAAAAATACAGATGCATCTGCTGTGAATGTATTGAACCTTCCCAAAGTTCTGTCAGAGAGGATGCCAGATATCACATGGAATAAGTGCCTTTTTCTGCTGCCTTGAGCTGGGTTATGTTCAGGAGAAAAGAGGCTTTCTTGTTACAAGTCTGCAAATGGCAGAAAATAAATTATTGCAGTAGGGCTGCTCAGTCATCTGCTGAAGATATCTGGTGCTCAGCTTTTGAACCTTTAGGACTGTAGATTTTGGTATTTCCCTTCATTCACCTGAGGCCCCTACCCCCCAGCAGGAGTATCAATCACAGGAAACCAGGCAGCCTGGAGTGCTGAAATCATCAAAGCCATTCCTTGTTGTGATCACCTCTAATCTGCTCAAGGTTTCCTAGCCCCATGTGTGTTTAATGAACAAATGAGTACATTTGTTTAGAATCAAAACAACAGACTACATATTGTGTGCTGGGGTGGCAGGACAGTGATTAATCAAATTCCTCAGGCTGCAAACTGACAGCTTTTTTTCTTTTTAAATTCCCACAGACCTTCTGAAGGGGAGGAATGAGGAGCTGAAACCAGACCATTACCTCCGCAAAAGCCCCTCCCTGGAGTCCCTGAGCAAACCCCCAATGGCCTTCAGCAGCAGGATGCTTTCCTCTACCCCCAGCTGCTTGAAACCCCAAAGCAAACTCAGGTACCAGCCCAGTTTCCTGGGAAAAACAGCAAAGACCAACAGCATTCCCTGCACCAAAATAAATACTGTAATCTGGAGCACCCTGTCTCCAGAGCAGGCTCTTCTGCCTGGTCTTTTGGGATCACCAGGCTTTGTCAGATCCAGATATCAAATTCAGATTGTAATGATCATTTATCTGTAAGATGAGAAATGAGGAAATGGGGATAGCAAGCTTTCAGGAGCCACTGAGCTGTACACAAGAATTCCATCACATGTACATGTGATCAGCCCTCATTATCGTACTGGAATTGTCATGTTGTGGTGAGCTAAAACCAAAAGCTCCCAGAGCTGAAGGAAATTGGGCACATAATTTTCTTCTCTCTTGAGAAAAAACATTTTGCTCTGATCTCTACCATTATTTCCACCAGTAGAAGCTGTAGAGTGGAGACATTGTGGGTATTTTGATTGTTGGCCTTTAGCTGTCCTCAGCTTTCACAGTTTCCATTTTATTCAAGAACCCATTCTGCAGCAGCTCAGCTGTGTGGGAATTTGCTGCTTCAGATTCTTTAGACAGTTTCTATCAATTTTACACCCTAAATCCTAGTTTTCAATATATAAAACAAAAGAGTTTACTTGAAAATTGTGTAAGTAAAGCTGATGGAAATAGCAAAAATTCTGGGTTTAACACACACCAATGGATATCCACAGGCTCTGTTTTTTCAGCTCTTTGTGTGCAGTGATACCACCTGAATTTGTCTTGTGTAAAAAATATAGAATGCAAGCTCCAAAAGCTGTTTCAGTTTGGTTTATATTTATGTCCTGTGCTGCTTTGTCACAAAGATATTATTTAGACACTAGTAAAAATTGAGATATTTCAACTGTATTTATTGTCTTCTCCCTTCTTCCCTGGTTTAGTGTGGAGAGAAAGGACCCCCTGGCAGCCCTGGCTCGGGAGTATGGTGGTTCCAAGAGGAATGCTTTGTTGAAATGGTGCCAAAAGAAGACTGAAGGTTACCAGGTAAGGCAATAGGTACATTTTTACTTAAATCTGAAGAGTAATAATCACTTTCCTATAGGTATGCAGTAAGCAATGTCACTTAAAAGAAATATGAATATTACAGTAGGTTGATTTTTGCATGTGTACTTCTATGGGATGTTTCCATCCTCTTCCTTCAGGTTTCTTTCTTATCTGGCTCATGTTGCTGTGCAGTTTAGTTAGGCCTTTGGTTCTGCAAGGAAGGCAGTCACAGACAAAATTTCATCCTGTGATACATGCTGGGTGTGCAGGATAGCCTTGGTTTGGTGTAATGTTGGGATTTTTCTTTCTTAAGAATAATATTGTTTGTTACTTGGAGCAGAAGACAAAAGCAGTTATCACCACATGATGTGCACCCTGGAGCAAGTCTCTATTAAAAGCAGAGTCCATCTTTTAAAGTCAATAATAAAATATTTTTTTTTCTTCACAACCAGCTCTTTATGGAGCATCAGCTGCAGGAATTTGGAAGAGAAGACAGTAGCTTTCCTTTCAGTCATTTCTTAGCACTGATGTGTTCACCAGGCTTGCAGCAATTTCCCAGGACAGGTATTGGAGACAGCTCTTGACTTTAGACACATATTAGGGAGAGTAAAGCCAGAGTTAGTGTTTAGCCTCCAGTTCTGTGAAACTGCCTCAAAGGCTACAGAGCTGTCCCCTGAAATGGTGTGTTCTGTGCTGTGCTGATTTATTTTATATCTCATCTACTAAAGTTCTCCTGGGCTTGGATTTGAAGGTGTGTGGGAACATTCCCACACAGTCAGCAGAAAACAATTAATGACAACTTAAATACAACTTTTCCAAGTCTAACTTCTGTCAAGCCAGCAAACCCTTCTTTCAAGTAACACTTTCTCCTGGCAGTTTTTCTTTTTTGCTTGAAATGGCACCTATGATGAGCTTCCTCCATTCTCTTAAAACAATTTAACTCAGATGAGAAGTTTTCTCTGAGCATCAACCTGTAGGGTTTTTTCACTGATTTACACCCAAGTTGGACTAAACGTATCGCTTTTGGAAGTTATGTGTGACTTTGCAAATACAGAGGCCTGTCTTGGTTCTGCAGGTACCAGCCTGGCACCAACAGTGATTTGCTGGGTGATGGAATAGAACTGGAGTTTTGTTTTCCTGTGGAGCTCACTGTGTCTGGGATAGGCCACCCAGGAGAGATGCAGGGCAATCCAGGGCTATTTGTTTTTCCTTTGGTATTAGTCTCTGGAGGAAAGTATGTCCATGCTTTGGAGGACAGTGGAAGTCTTGGCTTTAAATCTGGCTGCTGAGCTGTTGTTGTTACATGACCGCCCAGCTGATATTTCAGAAAAAGCTTTGTTGTTTTGGTTCCTGCTCTGCTCTGGGGACACTCCTATTCTGTTCTGTCCTTACTGCTTCTAAAGCAGCAGAATGAGTTTTCAGCAGTTTGTGAGAACAAACTCTGTGTAATCTAGGAAAGTCTCAGTTCAGACTGGTGGGGACCTTACTCACCCAGAGTGTAGGTGTGACATCTCAGGGCAGATATTAAAGTCAAATGGACCAAAGCACAATAACAGCATGGATTAATGGTGAGAATTTTACCTCTCTTATCTTTACTGTTTTCTTCAGAGGCATTCTCTGTTGGACATTCTTCCTGAGCTTCTCATTCCCATTGCACTCTTTGCTGTGCATTCAGTACCTCATCATGAACTTGCTTTTCCCAGACCCTTGCACTCCCATGATAAGGCTGATGTTAAGCTCCACAGGGAGTTTTTATCATTCTTGAGCACAAGAAATGGAGTAAAGAACGTCATCCTCCTTCCTGCCTCAGCCACTGCAAGGGTGGGATGAGGTAATGAACTCCACAGAGCAAAACCCCGATGACGTGCATGACTCCTTTTCCAGAGATAACATCCTTGTCTGTGAGGCATCATCTGTGCAAATTCCTGGATAATCTCTCATGTAATTTCTCACATGAAGCCCAGAACCAGGGAGAAGTCTGGATGCAAACTTGTTTTCAGCCCTGTGACACGGTAGAATGAGAGAATAACAACTTGCTGCTTGGCTGCCTAACTTCTGTTTGCAGTGGCAAAATGTGTGATAGTTCCTCATCTGAGCTGGGGGAGAAGAGGGGAATTCCTTTCTGTTTAAATTATGATTTCATAGAGCAGTATGAGCAAAATGCATTAGAATAACTGATAGCAGCTACTGCCTCTCTCCCAGATTCCCTGAGGAAAACTGGATTAGTGACCTGGGAAGGTATCTGGGGATGAGACATAGGGGATCAGCACACAAGACTCCACTTTTTAAATGCTTTAATTCATACAAAACTTATGCTGTAGATAGAAATTGTCATCCTGCTCCTGGCAAATATAGAATCATTTAGTTTAAGATCAAGTCCAGTCATAAACTATCCTTGCATGGACTACAGTGGGAACATTCCCTGGCTTTGAACTTCAGTGTGTTCCCCAGGAGGCAATCTCATAAAACAAACCAGGGACACTTGGGGGAGTTGGGAGAAGAGCAACACAAATTAGTAGTGGCCTGGAGGGTTTTGTTTGCTTTTTAAAAAAAATTCCATGAGTTTACAGTAACTGAGGGAAAATGTGAGAAAATGTTTCTGTAATTGGCTATGTCAATTCTAACATCCTTATTTAAACAGTGATTTGATAGCAAAAAGACATGCATACTAAGGAGAAAGAGTATTTAGAACACACAAACAATCACTGGAGTGAAAATAAAGTGGAAGTTCAGTTTAACGGTTAGGAGAAAAGAACGTGAAAGTGGCATTGCATAAACTGGGGCATGATTGTCACATTATTTCAGTTGTCGTGTTTGGTGCCCAGATGAATGTTATCTGGCATTTTGGCCCTTGATTCTGAGTAACTGTGCAGGGGAAGTGCTAAAAAAGTCTCAGTAATAACAAGAATTGTGGTGAAATCAGGCTTTGAGCTCAATGTCTTTGTGCAGAACTTCCTTGTGGAAAATCTCCAGCTTAAAAAACATAAGTTTAATGTGTGGTTCCCTTTAAGAGTTATGCACTGGCACAGGATCTCTTTTGCCAGCCATACCCAGGCTGTTCCTTCTGCCTCTCTGAGTTCGTTGACATCATGGTGTGTAATGTAGGGCCATGAGGTGACCAGACTTGAGAAATGCTTTTGTGGCTCTGAAACTCATTTACCACAAGTCCTTTAAACCACAGAGCCTGCTGAGAGTAATCTATTTGTGTTAAAATAACTTTTTCTCTGTTGTCTTGTGGGTTTTTTCATCTATTTAAAAAGATGATACATCCTAGCAGCAGCGTGGAGTAGGAATTGGGTGCCTCTTTTCTAACAGGCTCAGTTCCTGTGAGCTGAAACTCCTGGAAGCTGCCGAGAGTCGTTCTTGTTGCATTATCACCTCCCATAATCATGTCATTAGTGACTGTGGTGTCATTTAAGTGCCCTGATTCTCTTTGCTCTCTGTGGAGACCATTTGTCAAGGGGCCAAACCTCTCTAGATTAAAGTCTATTGCTATTCACAGATGTATTGTGAAAACACAGAACTTTAAGAGGCACTTAACCCATGGTCATTAGAATTGAGGATTATTGTTTCTGCCACACACTCTCTCTCCAGAGAGGAGAAGGAATTGCTGCCATGTTAATGAATATGGTTTGCTTAAAAGAGCAATTTTCATGCTCTTTTCAACCACTACACACCCTTCCTGTGGCACAGAGAGAAAGAGGATCTGAGACCATCTCTTTTTTCCAATGCATATTCGTGGTTATTCTTTTGTTCCAAGTTATGTTTGGTTTAACAGAACCTATTTGGGATCCACCACTTGTTGAAGATCCACCATCTCTTAAAGTAAGGCTGTGTGGTTGTTTTAGGTAGAAGAATGCTAAATAGGAGGAGACAAAGAATGTCTTAGAACTGATAAAGGGAAACAGCAGCTGTACCTCTGAAAATGCTTGTATTTTGTGTATTTTGACCTGTGCTTTCAAGCCATTGCATTATATCACCTCCCTGGCTATGGCAGTGTTAGTGCACCAGGTATGGATAAAGGCAGCTCTTACTGGAGCAGAGATACAAAAGCTTAGGGAGGAAAATAAAGCTGTTGCAGTATTTGCTGTTTGTCAAGTAATTATAGCAAGAGACTGCTCTACTGGTGGTTTGGCAGTGGATATCATATAAAGCTCTTTATCCTTTTGTGTTCAGTTTAAACTCAGACTAATACCAGAGTTTTGTTTACGAATTTGTGGCTTTCTTTTTCTCACAGGAATTCGCATTCCTTTTCTTTTTATGCTAGGCAGCATTTCCTCCAAACCCTCCTTGTTCTCAAGCCCTATTCCATGCTGTTAGCCCCTGCTTTTTCTGCTGCTTTTTTTTTGCCTGGTTTGCTGGCTGGATGAGATCCAGCATGGATTAAGTGTGACCCAAAGCTGCACAAAGATGGACATAACATATTCCCTTTGGTCATGGGGTCATGGGGCCGTTCTCCTTTGGGAGATGGACTCTGCTGGGACACACAACCAGGATGCAATTTTGGGACTGCTGATGCATCCAGCAGGTGCATTCCTAAGGCTGCACTTTGTAAGGACCTGTTTTGTAGAAGATCCAAAAGCTCCTTCATGGCCAGTTGTACTTTACACCTCCATGTTTGAAGGTTTCTTCCTTATTCTTCCTTATTCTGGCTATATTTAGAAACAACAAGTCTGTTACTTCTCTGTACGTCATTAATGTGAGGAGGTGACATTATCTGTCTGCTTAAGCATTAATCTTTTTTAATTGTCAGCTGAGCACTTTGCTTCACATGCATCATCTTGGACTGCAGAGAGTGAACAGAGCTGTGTAAATAATGTTTTAAAAAAAAAAAAAAAAGCTACCAGAGTCCTCAGGGTTGGTGCTCAGGCTGGCAGTTCCAGCTAAGTTGATTCTTTACCAGAATTAGAGCTGAATGGGACAAAACCCAGGATCAACCTTCTGAATCTGGTCAGAATGTAATTCCTGGGACTTGGCTCAGTCAAACAGTTCCTTTGACACCAGTATAATGGAGCTTAGTTTTAAAGCCTTGAGAATCCCAGCACAGCTGTGCCCTCTCCTAAGGAAATACAGAAGAGAACCCAGTTGTTTCTTAATCACCAGATGTGCATTTTCTACATCCCATTTTGTGTTTGTGTCAACAAATAGCCTGAAACGGTTTCAGTACCTTTCCAAATTGTATCAATCTCTCGCTCAGGTTTTCATTCTGAGCAGCATTCATGGCAGAGTCTCTATTCTGAGGAGGGCTGGGAAGATTTCCCTTCTGCCACACTGACCTGTGTGCCTGAGATCAGAGGCTGCTGGCCAGAGCCTGCTGAGCCAGCAGGAAAAAGCACTGAGTCACACCAGTAAGGCAGCCACATTCACTCTGGTGAACAATGACATGTCCCCTGAAGTCCCAGCACCAGCCTTTCTGTTCTGAGAGGCTGCACAAGCTCACTGAGAGCTCTGTGTCCCCAGCACTTGTTGCATTTTGACATTTAGAAGCAGGATATATGAGCGATGGGTTTTGCCCAGGAAGTTATTAGTATATTCTGTGAGCTTCTGAGAAGTGGATGAAATTTCTGGCTCACTCAGTGTTTCTCTGATCTTTCATGAAGGGGAGGATGTTGACTTTTCCTATCTGTACAGAAGTTGAAAGGAGTTTTGCTAATAGCTCTTGAGATAGGAGAGATTATCCTGTGCTTAAATTAAATTAAAATCGACAGTACATTGGTGAGGAATTTTGCTCCCAAGTCTCCTATGGACCATCTTTGTGACCTTGATAGTCTTACATTATGGCATTGCCTTGATCTCCCTAGTAATTAAAATATAGATCACAGAATCATATAATTGGACTTAAACTTCAGTAATATTTGGAACGATGCACTGATAAAAAGGGCAATCTTGAGAGTTTTTAATTCATGAAAATACAGGTGGAAAATATCAACATATTTCCATTTTTTTCCAGAATCAGAGACTGCTGTCCAGAGCCCGCTGAGCTTATTTTCCTAAATAAAAGTACTTATGGCTGAATGTGTACATGCAGTTACTCTGTATGTCCCAGCTGGACCCAGGGTTGGTGTCAGGAATGAAAATGCAGCAGCCAGATCATGGCATGTTGGCAATAACCAGGTTGATCAGCAATGTGCAAACCCCTTGTCAGCGATGCCAGTGCACAAACGTGCTTCCCCAGGGGAGCCAAATCACTTGAGCCAAGCTCTACCATTTTTTTCACATAGAAGGCTTTATCCTGTAAACAAATACAAGTCTCTTACTTGGAGGGATAAAATAAAAGCAGCTCTCTCATGCGTAGCTTTCTATCCTGCTGGGTAATTTTTAAAATAGCATTTACATTCTGTCCATCCCAAAGTCCAAGACACTTCCCCTGTGTTGCCTGGATGCACTGACAATCAGTGAAAACACTGAATTGATTGGTCACCAGCTGGAGCAGCTCCAAACTGGGAATTTAACTGGCAGCCAGCTGGGCCCTCAGTAACCTTTGCTGGTGGGACCTCTCCCCACCTTGTTTCCATCCTCTATCCTGAGCCTGCTGCAGTCTGCAGCCTGCCCCTCCACCCAGGAATTCCAGAACATGCCTAATCTCTGAATTCTCAATACACATAATTAGAAAGAGCTGTGGGAGCTGCCAGCATGGTCATTAGCAATTCTGCACCAGGGCTCCAGGCAGGAAGTAGCTGTGCTGCTGTCTTGGACACAGAGTGGAGCTAATTCCTCCCCTCCTCTCTCCCTCCCCTCTTCCCCAGAGTATCTGTGTGGTCCTTGGAGCTGTGCTGCTGCATCTTCACTCCTGCAGCCTTGGGAATGAAGGGGCACAGCCCAGTCTGTTTCTTCTCTGTGGCATTCAGCAGGGGTGTCATTTATGGAGGTGGTGGGAAAAGTGATGGAAGTGGCAATTGTGTGGCAAGCAGGGAGTTGCCTTTCAGCAAATGAGCATAACAAGGGTAATTCAGGCTGAGGAGCAGAAGGGATGTGCAGAGCAAAACCAGGAACTCATCAGTATCTAATGGGATTATTTCAAGAGAGAGAACTCCTTAGTCCCTGGTCGCACTGTGTAATGCACCTCTGCCTCTCCAGACAGAACTGACTCTTGCTCTCCCTTCTCACGGAATGTGGCTGGTGGAAATTACTGAAATACCAGTCACACTTGATAAATACCTTTTGTCACCATTACCTCATCTCTGAAATGACCCAGACACATCCATAAAATTGCATCTGCTTAGACCAGCTCTCATTTGGTCCTGTATGTTTGGGTAACAAACAACCAGCTCCCTGTGAACTCAGTTTTATACGTTATCTCTCTCTCTCTTGTGCAAAGCAATAAATTAAGACCCAAATTGAAGAATATGTACAAACTCCTGTAACTTTACTAACCTTTAGTGAGACCTTTGAAGCAGGTGAGTTTCAGTAATGAGGATGTTGTCATGGGGTTATTTACATTCAAAACAACTCAGATTATTTGCAGGGAAGGGTTCAATTTCATCCACTGTGTGTTACATGCTATGCCAGCAGCTACTCTCAGCTCTTGTTCACTAGAACTTGTTTTCATTATAAGAAGTCAGTCTTTATATGTAAAAATGCAAATACAAGGAGCAATAGACCTGAAGGCACAAACAGAGGCTGTTTGGCTCCTTAGGCAGGTTGGTTACTCATTGTGTGGTTGCAGGGATGGTTTCAGTGTCAGTAGGATCTTGCCTTGCAAGCAAACGAAATGGGAAGTTACATAATTAATTACTTTATCATTATTACCTAAAACGTCTCCCATTTGCCACTACTTTCGGTTTTTATTCTCATGAAAACTTCAGCTATTTCAGCACCACCTCTCTCTTGTAACCACAACACCAGAATTTTAGAGAGGTTCTGAACCACAGGAGGAAAGAGCTGAGTTTGAAGAGTGCACAGATCATTTTAGAATGGCTTTACACTTTACTCTGAATGATCTCTGTAGGACAACTCCTGTCCACATGAGCTTGTTTTAAACACAGAATGTTAGAGAGCATCATTCCACCTATTCTTGCCAGTCTTCCTCAGGTAGGAAAGTTAATATAAGAAAATAGGATCTGCCTGACTTTTTGGTATCTCTGGCTTTTGAGACTGAAATAGTTCAGTGCTGAAACATCTTCATGTAGGATGCATAATACCCTTTTAAAATTTCCTCTATTTAAATGTCTCTGCTCCATGTGAATTCTGTAGCAAATTGATGTTTGATGGCTTTTGCAAAAAAAAAAAAAACCAGCTATAAATCCTCTAATATCTTGTCTTTGGTAAAGGGCTCATTTATTCACACTTATGAAGCAAATGATGAATGGTAAACCCAAAGCAGCACCTGTGGCAGCAGTGGAGGAAGGAGCAAACAGAACCTAGAAATGTGATGGGAAGTGGAGATTCTTTATGAAAAGAAATGTAGTAAATGGGATAACTTTTAAAGAGCTGGCATCAGTTCTTTTAGAGTTCATAGTGCTATTAGTACATGATTTAACTGCATTTTCAGAGAGCATTTTGTGATCTGAGCTCTGCTGTTTAATACACATGCAATCAGCAATAAGATGCATGGCTTACTGACAGGCTGGGAGGAGCATTAGAAATATGGATTATGGGATAGAAACACAAAGTTTCAAAGAAATTTAAAGCAATTTTAATGGAGACTGCAGTTGCCTGGGCCATTTGAACCAGGGATATTAATACAGCCTGGAGGATAGGAGGTCACCTGGCTTCCTTCCCAGTCTTGGCTACCCACTTAATCTTGATAAAATACACAGTATTGCTGTTCCACAAGTTACTTTGGATTTTTTTTTTAATCAAAAAGCATTATTTTATTCTGTATTCCATTTAAGAGGAAAAAGTTTGCTGGGAGAATTCAGAAAGGTTCCTGGTAGTAGATGGATTAAATGTGACATGCAAATCACTTTAGACTTGCAGCTTCCCATTGAAAATAGCTGTGTGCAATTGTCCAAGTCATCTGGGTTCGTCCTGTAATTACAGAAGAATCCAGGCAGCCTTTAATTGCAGGCATTCATGCCTTTCATCCCTGTTAACTGGACCTGACCACACTTCTAATTCACCCGTATTTCCAGTAGATTGCCCAGATGTTTTATATCTTTGCTGGAGCATTGCTGATGAACTGGAGTGTTTTGTTTGTTCAGAAGCCTTGGTCGTGCTAAAAGGAGCCATTCTCCACTTGTGTTGCTTCCTAGGAAGTGTTTAGAACTTGCCCACTCAGCCTGAAGCTTCCTTTGAATAGAACCTCTTTAGCTGCACCCTGTAAACATGGCCCCAACCAATTAGGGTGTAATAAATCAAATTAGATCTGCAGTTTCGTGCAACTGTTGTTAAAGATAGGTAGGTTTAGGTCATTTTTGGAATTGTACCTTTCAAGCTACCTTGATCCATTTTGCATTAGAAGGGTCAGAGTTCAGATGTGCAGAGCTGTGGCTCCTGTTCACACTTGTGTTTAAATATATCCACATCTAACCACTGAGCTGTTCAAGAGGAGTTGAGGAGTCTGGGCAGATGAGCTGGAGGGACAGCAGGAAGCTCAGCCACTTGAGGGAGAGCTGCTATTAAAAGCAGTGCAATTCCCTTTTATTTATCCAATATATTTATTTTAAAGTACTTCTGTTTATATTCTGCATGGACTGAACCTCCATAATCAGCCACTCTGGCATTCCTGGTGTACCATTCCATACCAGGGACTTGGGAGAGGCAGGAGGGGATGTTGGATGCTGTGGGAAGAATGATGCTTAGGTTGTTTTTGTTCCAGGCTAGCTTCAAGCTGATTCATGTCTGTAATTGATAATTCTGGGTCTCAGGGAGAAAATTATGACTCAGAGAGCCATTGCTGTGGGCACAGTAACATGTGCATAGTGGGAATATCTTGTATCAGGATTTTAACGTACTCAGACTGTAATGAAGAGCACATGATGTCATTGTTGCTTTTTGCTTGGAGTCAAAGATCAAGTGAAATCTAATGGGGTGGTGGTTTTTTCCTCAGACAAACAAGGAGTTGTTTTTAGTGAGAACAGATCACACAGATTTCCCTGGGTGTCTTTACTGGGGCTCTGTTATCTGCAGGCAGAGGTCCTGTTCCTGGGATGGGGGGCTAAGGTTAATCACTTCCAGGTGTTTTGTGTCTTTTAGGCTTGACCTGACACTAATATCCTAGACTGTACATTTGCTCTCAAAATAACAGTGCCTGGATTATTTTTTTTATTATTATTTTACTTTAATGTTCATAGAAACAAACCATACTGAGAACTTTGGTACTTTGAAAGCTGTGCTCCCTGGTGTGCTTCCAGATCCCAATCTCTTAACATTCTCAGTGCATGGAGAGGAGTTTACTCATGAGCTTGAAGAGAATGAACTGTTTTCACTGGTAGGTGACACTGCAGGTGTGCTGAGGTTCCAGTGATCACAGGATGTACTGTGGCTATACAATGGCAATTTTTTTCTCCCTTCCTGGTGAATGCTGCAGGATTGATCTGAGTCCAAATGCACAGTTTGAGCTGAGTCCCTGCTCCATTTTCAGATTTCTCCCTGTATTCATTCTGATTCTGCATCTTCCTCCCCAGTGGAGCCATCCTTTCTAGGTGTCTCATGAGAAGCCTCATGCAGCTTTTCAGAGTTTTTCAGAGCACAGGGTGGGGGTTCTGCTGTGAGAACCCTGGGACACAGGAATCACCCTCCTGCAGTTTGGAATTGTGAATTAACAACCAGCATGGACACAAATAGCTCCCATATATTCAGGGACTGTGTGCTGAGGAATAGGGAGAGAGGTGTGGCAGCAAGACTGAGACGGGCTCTGCTGCCAAAATAATCAAGAGAAGGGAATAGTTTCCGAGGTGTTCATTCCCTGAATTGTTTTCCTTTTTTTTTTTATATGGCTTCAGGGGAGCCAGAGATCTTCCCAGAAATCAGAGTTGTCTCTATTTTGACTTAATTCCTCTTGGTGTGGTGGAGTGGGGAGGTATTACAAATAAAGCTGCAGTGTAGCAAAACACAGATCACTTTACATTTACCATGTCCTTGTATCCCAAATTGAAAAGCATCTAACACAGAAGCCAAGATGAAGAGCCAGAGAGAGGGGTTTATTCTGTGTTTGAAATGGAAATGCATTTGTTTAGAGAAAAAAACCAAAATTCATTTGTGCTTGTTAGATGTAAAAATGAAACTAAGTGGACTTGAGTATGGGTAGGTATTTTTTATTGTATTGTGAACTGAACCGTTGAGCTGAACCTTTGAACATTTGTTTTGAGTTTGTGTTTAGGACAAAAATTAAGATTTGAGTTCCTTTTGGCTGTTGATTGTGGCAAACCACTTGGCAGTAGATTTCATCTGTGGTTCAAATGTGGTCAGCAGAACTCCATCGTTGAACTTTTGCTTGTTTGTAAGACTTAGATACAAAAGTTACTGAGAATGACTGGCTGGATAATGCTGTTGGGAAGGTGAGGATTTTTGGACCTTGTTCTGATTGCTGTAGACATTAGCACTTCTTATCTGTAGATACTGTGATTTGGGAAGAGGAGAGGAGTTTTAGGTGTATTTAAAATTGCAAAGGTAAGTAAAATTATTAAACTGATGCTGGGATAGTGAAATGCTGTGTGAAGGAGCAGTTTTGTATCTCACTTGTCTCATAATAGCATCATGAAAATGAGGATAGATATAATGTTCCCACACAAACAAGCCTTGCCTTTTTGTCTAGTCCTGTTGCTTAACTAAAGCTCTGTTTGTTCCTGTTTCCATGGCCTTTGGCAGAGGGGAGGAACAACCTCCATTTTCCATTTCTATCCTACAGTATAAAATGAGAATATTGGCATTTGATGATAGGCTATTTGCTGATAAAACATATTGGCCTCAGTAAAAACACTTCTGTAACTTGGCAGTCAGTCCTTTCCCACTAACTGCAGATTGATAAAGGAACTTGTTTGTGTGAAACTTCAAGAAAGCAGAATAATCCAGCTTCAACCAATTCCATACACATAAAGTTGGATTTCCATGGTGCAACTTCATGGAATAGGCAGTGCCAAGGCAGCTTTCAGAGCAAAATTATTTTTTTTTCTTGGGATGGTGTTCAGCCAGTGCCTCATTTTTGTATTATCTCCACTGACAGATGTTAATAGAGCACAGTACAGCTTGGCTGGTGCAGTGTGGGGATGTCAGCTGCTTTCTGAGCCCATTAGAGTTGTAGATTTATTACAGCCAAAGTAACCTGAAATATTCTGTACTGCTTCAATTCGAGTCATGTTTGGTTATGGACATTTATTACTAATTTGAAATCATGTCTGACTGGACAAAGTCCAGGTTGGACAACTAATCAGTGAGGCATCAGAAGCAAAGAGCACATGGTGAAATAATTCCTGTCTGGGTTTTAGTGTGTCTGCATCAACTGTTGTACCAGAGACGCAGTAAAAGCCTTATCTTCGGGGAAAGTCTTGAAAGAAACAGGAAATAGCTAAACAAAGAAAATGAAGGGGCAGGGAGTGTGAACTGAAGCTGAGCACACAGGAAGTTTGGCTGCTGAGAAGGGCTTGAGGTGACTCCACACCTTCTGTAGTGTGGGAGATGCTGCAGCTCCATCATGTCCTGGAGCCTCCCTGCTCCAGCAGCTCTTGCTCTTCTGAGCTGTAGCAGTTCAGTGTTTTGGTTTTAGCTGCTATTTGGAGCTACAGCTGATACTACAGCAGCAGAACTTAGCCCTGAGAATTCCTTAGTGTGCTGGTATGGCCAGGCAGTGCAGACAGGAGCCTTAGAAAGGTCACTTTGTTCACAGGAGCAGAACTAGGCCATGAGCCTGTTTTAAGTTCAGCTTTCCCCCAAGAGAACATACCTGGGAAGAACCCTGAGTGCACTCTGTAGCCCCAGAAATTTTTGTGTTTTAAAGGTGTCCTCTGCAGATGGGCTGACTTTAAAATACCATTTTCTGTTTCTGTAGTCTCTGTAACCCACATTAAACACACAGCTCTGGACCTCAGCTGTCACAAGGAGAGAACCTGGGCTTGCTCTGTGCACCTCAGTGCAACCTTTTTTTTTTTTTGTCATGTAGCACTGCTGAGGGATGGTTCATGTTTTCTCTTACAGAATATTGATATTACCAACTTCAGCAGCAGCTGGAGTGATGGGCTGGCCTTCTGTGCTCTCCTGCACACGTATTTGCCTGCACATATTCCTTACCAGGAGCTCAACAGCCAGGACAAAGTAAGTTGTGTTGAACCTTCTCCTACACCATTTGCAGAATTCACAGAATGAATGAAAAGGGGAAGGAAACCAACAGTGAACACCCAGAGAGAAATGCAGGGACTGCTGGGTGGAGTCAGTGACAAATTGGCTGAATCCAGGGAGTGCTGCAAATAAACACAACAGTATTTATTAAAATAGGAATTATATTATATACTTTATATTATTACTTAACGCTTCTTCAGAAACCTTTCACTCAGTAAAGACAGAACTTCAGTGGGTTTTTTCCCAGTTGTAACCCGTTTCACCAGAACCTGTTTGTCAAAAACAGAGGGTGTCACTTGGGCAGAAGTAGATGTAGAATTAGATTCAGAATTAGATTCAGAAGTACATTCAAAGACAAAGAACTTGTGAGGGTGCCTTACTAATCCAAAAAAGAGTCTGTATGCAAATATGGAATGTAGTGGCTTAGTTTTCAAATACACCTGCTCATTTAAACTTACTGATTACCCAGATACAAGGAAAGGTTCAGGAATATTGCTTTGATGTTAATCCTTTTGGACTTTCATTTCTACAGAAGAGAAATCTGCTGTTGGCATTTCAAGCTGCTGAAAGTGTGGGCATCAAACCCAGTCTGGTGAGTAACATTTTAGCAAGGGAACTTTTGCTGCACACACCATTCCAGCACCTTTCCTTGTTGCCATGTGGCCACTCAGTGACCTTGCACTCAAAGTGTCACAGGGTGCTGGGGAAGGCTGCACCACCACCAGCAAGTTCATGGTGTTAGGAGAACTTCCAGAAAGAATTTGTAGAATCACAGAATTTATATAATTTGAAGGAGCTTTTCAAGGTCATCCAGTATTAAAATGAGGTCATGGATTATGTCCTTCTCTTGGATGCCAGCTCCAGGTTATTCAGTTTTATGGACAGACTTGCATGTTACACCACTTTGTTTCCCTTTAAGAAGCAGAAGGATAATTTTTTAGCTAAACTGTTCCAAAAACCTTTTCCAAAATTACCTATATGACATGGGAGAGATAAGTTTAATATGAAGGGAAAAGTGTTATGGGGTTCATGATCTAAATACGGAAGAAAAGAAGCATCAACTTAATTTAAGTTATATAGGGAGCTGATCTTTGATTGGAGATGGAAGAAATCTTTTAGTTTGCAGAATGCAGTAACAAATTACAGAATTGCTCTTGGCCTGTGATCATTCCAATGGCCCTTTAAGGGGCTCTGGAGTGGCAGCAGCAGTGTTCAGTGGGCTCAGCTCCCCAGAGGAGCTGTGGTGGTGCTGAGTGTGATGCTGTGTCCCCTGCAGGAGCTCAGCGAGATGATGTACACGGAGCGGCCCGACTGGCAGAGCGTGATGCAGTACGTGGCCCAGATTTACAAGTACTTTGAGACCTGAGCTGCAGAGCAAGAGGTGGACAGAAGTGGGGAAGAGAACAAAGAATGCTACAGATGCACTCGATCACTTTAAAAACCCGCTTGCTCCTCTTCCACAACCAACCTAAGCTCTTAGTGTGAAAGGAAGCTCTTCCGTAGTTTTGATTCCATCTGGGACTGTAGCCAGATAAATCCCTGTTGTCCATCTTTGCAAACCAAATCCGTTGGTAAGTTTACTCCCACGTGGAAATTGCAAAGCGTTTTCAAGCACACATGGGATATTTCTGAAGAGGATCCCTTGGGCTAACAGTGTTTGCCTCGACAGGAGACCTGCTACACAGTGAAGTTCTAAGTCAATGTGGACTATGCTGGCACTCAAGGGAGGCTGGGAGATTAATATTAATACAAAAGCTCACAAAAATGCTCTTCTTGCCAAAACATGCTTAACTCATCCCAAGTACATGTTGTTTTCTTGCCTCCATATATTTTACAAAACACCTTGACAGATGCACTTAAGTTGTAGAACCTTAACCTGAATTACTCTCACACATGTGACCCAATAACTGCACTAATTTAGTCATAGCATAACTAGCAGGATGGTAACAGGATCATTTGTAACTCAGAAACCACACTCTGTTCATCACCAGTTAGTGAAATAACTCTGAAAGATCCTGCTAGGTGCTGGGACTTCATTTCAGCTCGAACAGAAGTAATCTCTTTGAGGAAAAATAGGTTTATTACTCCAACTTCATTACTTGATTACTCCGGGAAGCCAGAGCTCGGTTTCCCGGCTGACTGTGCAGGCACAGTTATCACAGGAACATTGCAAATGCAATTTAATAGCTTTAGTCTGGAAGGTGCCAGTAATCAGGTGAGCAATACAGTGACATCTCAGTAGCTCATATTTTTTGTGGATTGAGTGGAGCAACTTCTTTCTTCTGTGTTGCTCCTGTCTGGTCAGCACAGCTATGTCATTGCTGCCTAGAGGCAGGAATCTAGAGACAGCCTGTGCCCTGTGCCATGAAGTACAGTCTGTAGGGCACTGCTACATGCTTGGAGATGATGTTATCCTGTAAAGGAACACAGTCATATATCAGTACCAGTGGAAGTTGCAACTTCACTCCACAAATTACAAACAATGTAACTGGAACCCTTCTCTGTGTCTCGGAAATCAGGCGCCAGAGAGCAGCTCCCCACCTCAGTAATACTGTTAGGGAAATGTCTGAAAGATACTGTTAAATGTCCATTATTCTGTTTCTCCTATTTCACCTGATGAAGTTAATTTTTGTGTTTGTCTCCAAGGATGGCAGGATCCAGCAGGCTGCTGGATTTGTTCTAGGAGCAGGTCTGGGAGAGCATGTAAAGGCTGCCTGGCTGCTTTAGGATGTGCTGGTAGAAGAAGGTTGATATTTAGCTACTGTTTTTAACCGTGATGCTTTGTGGACATTAGTCCTAGGGAGCTAGGGACTCTTTTACAAATAACACTAGTGCTCACTGCTCCTACCTCCTGGAAAAAGGTTCATGAAATGGAAACAAGAGATTTCACAGAATTAAATTGGTTTTAGGCTTTCAAGGGCTTTGCACGTGGCTGATCTCAGCTTCTGGCGTCCCCATAGTGCTTTGTTGTTTGATTTTACTTTGTAATGCAATTTAATTAATAAACAATCTATTTCAGACTTTGGTTTATCTCACAGCAAAATACAGGATTTGGGAATAGATGGCAGAGCCTAGGGTCAGGGAGTGCATTGAACAGAAGGGACACTGGAGGAAGGCAGTGTGTGCCTGTTCCATAGGAGAAAAGCATCACTTGCTCTTAGTTTTAGTCTGAAATTTATTCTAATCCATTGCCTCTGGGAAAGTCCAATTCCAGTCTTTGGAGAGGCTGTGTGATAAAAATGGACAGTGGAGTGCACTGACAGTGCCCTAGCACTCTGAGTGTCATCCTATACTGTGAGAAAGCAGCTGTAAATGCCTTGCAGGGGAATCCTTTCTAGATGGAGTTCACTCTCCAGGATTTCTCAGCACACTCTGCTGTCAGTAGAGAACCCAGGATGAGTTGCTCTCCATGTTCTCAAATACAGGATAAGATGGGAGAGGAAAACTCTGCTGAGCAGAGTTCCTTGAGGCACTTACCCTGCACAGCTCTGTTGCCTCGTGGATGCAGCAGCTCTTTTTCCCTGGAGGTGTCCCTTGGCAGGGATCCCAATTCTTTCCAAAGGGCTGTAGTTCAAAGCTGTAGTGAAGTCAGCACAGAAAATTCCATATTCCTCAGTGGGCTTTGGATCAGGCACTTGCAGGGATGAGAAAAACTGTTTTAATTCCCAGTGTCTGGTAAACATCTCAGAGTAAATGATGTCAAAAGAAAGGGAATCTTAACCCTGGGGTCACAGGAAGTGTGTCCCATGTGGCTCAGTGTGCCCTGGATGTGTGTTGTCTCCTGTGTCAGCATCCTCTGCTCCAAGGGCTCTTCTGACACAGCTCTGTCTCTCCAAGGCTCCCTTTACCCTTACAGACCATTCTGTGGGATCCAACAGTTGGGGTTTTTTCTGAATTATTTGTGCAAAGCAACGTTTCTGTCATCTTTTTGCAGCTTGCTCTCCCATACCCCCCAGTAGCATACACCAGACACTAATTCTACCCAATTCTAGTGGTATATTCTTACATTGTTTTACTTAGCTAAGAGTTAGAATACAGAGCTGTAGTAGGGAAGAAGATACTCAGTTTTGATTTTTCTTCAATGTTATTGTTCAGTCCTCAAACCTGCAAAGCATCTCATTTTGAGAAGCTATACTTTGAGAGATGGCTTTCCAGATTATTTTTTGAAATTAAGGATATTGTTTATTTGTTCATTTAACTGTTACAATATTGTGGGGGTTTTTCTTCCTTTTAAACCTTGCACAGTTACATTTCTAGAGCTGGATTTTCACAAGTTGCTGTTGTTTTTTCACACTGCCTTAAAATTTCAGTATGAATTTAGGCTTGTCCTACACAAGATGCTGCAGACTGGCCTGGTTTTCAGAGACTCTACAGGCCCTTGTAGGACATCTCAAATCTGAGCTGCAGAATTCAAGTTCAAGCTGCCTTTAAAGTTAGGAAGTTTAATTAAGGTAAGCAAGAGGGTATGTGGATAGTCTTTATAGAAGTTCTGAGAATTCTCTGAAAATGTCCTGGATGTGATGGTATGACATGGATGGTGTTGAGCAGCACAGATACTGTTGGAACAGTAGGTTTGCCTAAACTGCCTAAATCCTCTCTGACTTTGCCTCTTAGGAGTAATGGATCTTACCCTGGTGCAGGCAGACAAATCTCTTCTCGTGTCAGCATCATGCTCCCTGAATTGTCACTCACAGGCACCACCTGCAGTTGCCTCTGGGTGTACCTGGGGAGTCTGTGGGGCTGCAGGGAACCAAAGAGCTGATTTGGGATGAGCATGTGAGAAGAATGGTTAGGAAGGGGGTTTTAGTGACATTCCATGGAGGGATGTGGCAGTGTGGGACTGTTGTGCTGTGGTGTCAGAGAGGAAAGGAGATTCAAGTGTGGGAGGTACAGTCTGGCTCCTGGAATTTCAGGTGAGACAGAGGAGGTACAGATTGTTTCATGGCTTGGGAAGGTACAGAGGTGTGAGGAGTGAGCCCAGAGTCAGCCCTGTGAGAAGGTTTTCTAGAAGGGCTGAGGAGCTGTTTCAGAAAGTTCCTGGTGAGACTGAGGGAGAGCCCAGTGTGTGAGGAGAGGGACAGGGGACAGACACACCTGGGCCTCTGTGACAGCAAAGGACATAGGAGACTGTCAGCTTGAGGGGTGTTCCTCCTAAGAGTGCAGCCCGGGGGGATCTCAGAACACGAGGAGAGGACACAGCACAGAGTTTGCTGCCTTTGCCAGCCTCCCCTTCCTGTGCCAGTGCAAAGGGTATGAAGATGTCATAGTTCTTCCTGCACTGCAGCTAGGCAGCCATGCTAAGCAGAGGGATTTGGGGCTTATGCAAGGTCCTTTTGAGTTTTGGCAGTTTTCTTTTTGTGATTTGAAGTTGGTTTTTACAGGTTTTCTCTCTGGTTTTGTACGTGCAGCCAGTCCTGTGCAAGTTTTCTGTCCAAACCAGTGCACGCAGGCAGAATGATTGGTTCTTCCCAGTTTGATTCCTGACCTGGAACTCCTCAAAAATCCACCCTTTTGCTTCCCTGACTTTTCCCCTTCCTTGGCAATGGCCACACGAGCCTGGGCTTGTTGGTTTGTTCCTCCCTCCCTCCCTCATCCTGCTGCACTGGGGGTACCAGCAGGAAGGATCTGACTGGGCCAGCTCTTTGCAAAGCTGAGCCTTGTGCATCTGATCACAGGCAGGGTCTGTATGGGATGAGATTATGCATTTTCCTGTCAGAAGAGGGCTTTTGCCTAAAAAGACTCAGGGCATGGAGCGTTAAGACATTTTTAAACCCAGCAATAAGTTCTACTATGCTCAGCTGTGTTGGTTTGTACCAACTCCAGTGCCATTGACGCTCACTCACCGACACAGTGCAGAACCAGCTTCTCACTGAACTGCAAGTAACTCTTTTTTCTCAACTGATGGTCTCTCCATTTTTGACTTGCACGTGTGCCAAGTCCCATTGGACAGTGCTGGACACAATGTTTTTATTGACTGTTGGTCCAGGATTGAGTTTGTCATATGGGATGATCACCTCTGACAGTTTTAGCTTTTCCTGTTGGGTACAGGTGTTACATCGTAACCTAATTTATACAAAGAGCACATTAGAATGTACATACTAAGCATTGCAGATTTGGACATGCTAATATTTAAATATTAACATTATTAAAATGTATGATGCAAAAATCTGTGTAATATTTCTAATAAATCTTTTTCTGTTTCTGAGGTTTGTTGAAATGTTTCCGTTACCTACATACAATACAAAATCCCAAATCCTGGAAGTATTCGAGGCAAATTTGGACCCTGAGCAATCTGGTCTAGTGGAAGATGAGATGAGTTACAGCTCCTGGAGTTCAGAGCACCTGGAAGGCAGTGACAGGACATTGCAGAGGGTGAGCAGTGTGTGCACAGTGCCAGAGGTCCCCTGGAGTCTGCTCCTGCCACATCCCCCTCTTCCCACAGAGCTTTCAAAGTGCTGAGATCAAATTGCAGAACAATCAAACTGCTGAGTCAGCAAAGAAAAGAAGGTGGTTAAAGAAAAGGGCATTTAAATCTCTTCAAGCCTCTCAGGTGTGTTGGTGTCCAGCTGGGGAGGTGAAACCCTACGGGGAGAAGTTGGCATTTCCGTAATCCAAACTCCTTTGCCTTTCCACACCTAAGCATTGTGTTTCAGCCCTGGATTTTTAGTGCTGGGCATTAAGTGATGCTCCCTGGCTCTGCTGTCTGTTTTCAGAATACACTCCTGACACTTTGATTAATTTGTGGGGAAATCTGGATTTTCTGTGGAGATTGCCAGTGAGCAATATTCATGCATATGTTTGGTTCAGCAAGAGACTGAAAATGGAAGTTGAGTCCAATATTTTCTGGGGATGATTTGTGGGTGGTTGGAGGTGGGGTGAGATGACAAGATCCAGACCTGCTTCGTGGCTCAGTGTGCTTTTAGTGCCAGGTGACTCCTGATGCCTGGAGAATGTGGATTGGCATGGAAAGAATAATTCCCTTCCTGACTGGTGAAAGACAGAACCCATAACAGATGGAAGAGAAGCATAAGCAATGTGAGTAGAATAAAGAGTCCTCCAGATGGGCTGCAAAGGTCAGAGCCAGATGGCTGAAGCCTCACAGAGTTGTTCAGAATTTGATACTGGAATGGATCAGGACCCTGGAGTAAATGTCACCTGGGAGAGTCAGATGATGATGGGGCAGTCACTGGTTTTATTGAGCATAACAGGAAGGAAGTGGAGCTGTAAAATGCCAGCGTGAGTAAACATTATTCACCTATCCAGAAAGTGAGCTGCTGTCCCCTCTTAAGCACACAGCAATGACTGAGGCTTCATCCTCACCCCACTGCAAGAGTTTAAGCTGGTTAAAGAGAAAGTAACAAGATTAAGAGAATTAACATGGGAGCAAATGCCTTTCCTAACCTGCTCCACACAAACAGCTGCACACCTTCTGTGCAAAGCTCTGTATTACCACTTCTCTTGGCTTAAAAGAAGTAATTTATAGCCGTTCAAACCCTTGTTCCACCTTGATGTGCTGTAACTTTTGCCTCCTCAGTCAGCTCATCCTTTTTCTCACAGGAAGCCACTCCCAGGCTCTAATCATGGAGACAAAGGAACTCCCCAGGTGAGCGATTATTCAGGACATTCCCAACATTCTCCCAACAGGATCGAGCTCCTGGGAAGTGAGGCTGCAACCATGACTCTGCTTGTTTTTTTTCAGTTCTAAAACATCTGTTATTTTCCTTGCCCAAATTTAAACTACAGTCAGGGCAGGTCCAGTGAAAGCCGTGAGTGAAAGTGTTCTGTCCAGGCAACCCGAACGTGTCTGAATAAAAATAATTTATTAAAAATAATCTCTGCACTGCTCAGCCAATTGCACTGCCAGGGCCCTGGAGAGCCCTTCTGGGAAGGGAAAGTTCTGTCTCTGGCTTGCAGAGGGGTTAATAATATTAATAGTAAATAATAATATGCCATGGGATAGTGCAAGCCAGTTCTTCCCTTCAGCTGTGCCATTGCTTTCAGAGGAACTGAGCTCTTTCTGCTAGAGTCTTCCAAAAATGGAAACCACATTAACCAAGCTCTTGGGCTTTAACAGCACCAGGTTTACTTTTGCCAGTGGCTGTGGAGCCTGGAGAAAACAAAAACCTCATCTCTGTGATGGAGCAATCCAACAGGGGCTGTGTAATAACGATACTGGGGTTCAGGCAGGTTTTGAGTGCAAATTCAGCATTTGCTGGCAGCTGCCTGTGGACAGGAAGGCTGGACCTGCCGCTGCATTTGCTCATTTGAATTCTTGTGTGTATTCTGTAGTTTCCCTTCACCACAGCTAAGCTGCTCTTTAACCCCTGGGTGACCTGCCTGACCTTGCTTGTGAAAGAGGCCTGATTTGGGGGGATCAAGGGTGAGTTTCAGAGCTCTGGCTGGGACCTAGAACACCACAGGTTTCTGTCTTAAGTCCTCTGACAGCCACAGATAATCTCAATGATAGTAATAACAGGTATTTATAAATCATGAGTTCATCTTGTACAGAGCAAGCAGGCTGAGGGATTTGAATTAAATCTTGTTTTTCTCTAATATTGCAGCACAATTCTATATTCAGAGCGATTGTGTTGCACCAGTTCAGGTCCTTTCATTGAATTCATTTTAGCTCCAAATGTCACATCGGTGCATGAACTTGAATAGCTTTAAAGGCTTGGGGATGAGGACACATTTCCCTGATGTCAGGGCTTGGCAGGGAGCAGAGTCACTTCTCCTCCTGCTGTGAAGTGTTGATTGGGAGTGGAGAGGACACTCAGCAAGTCCTGAGGGTATGAACTCGTGAAGGTTCTGCCCAGGAAGCAGCTCAGCTCTGAATGAAGCAATCACAGGTTGTTTGAATTGCAGAGGGCATCAGTGCTTGTCCAGCTCACCGGGGCTGATGTTGGCCTGGAAACACAATGCTTCCTATTGATTTCTCAGGAAAATTGGCTGTACCAGCTCCACCAGCATAAAGGAGACACTTGGCCCAGTCCCACGGGGAGCCCTGTGCAGAGCTCAGCACCTGTGGGGCTTGAGCAGCAGCTTTGCCTACAAATCCTGCTGGAAGAGACTTTTCATCCCAGAAGCTGGTTAGTGCACAAAATCAAACACAAAGAGAAGTGAAAAATTTCTTCAAAATGTTGTTCTAATATCTTGGCCTCCACTCAGCCAAAATCCTTCCTTTTTAATTCCACTGCTTTGGTGGAACTGTTTATGGTTTATTTTTTTCAGTCTTGTGGTGATGTCTTTTTTTCCTAATGAAACAATTCACGAAGAATTCACACACCTGCATTGTTGTGAGATCAGTTCTTGCAGATAATTTAAAGCACCAGTTTAAGATTCCAGGATAATACACACATATTATCTGGCAATGGCCCTGGGGACTAGGAAAATCCAAGTTTGTTCATCTGTGGTTTACGACCTTAACGTAGTTTTTCTGTTTTGTTTTCCAAGGGTTTTGCAGGATGATTGAAATCTCCAGTATGGAAATAGCTTTCCCTGGAATTTCACCCTTTACTTTCCCAGTCTCTTCCAGCAGAATGCCTGCAGCCATACAGCTACAAACCTCACCTTGGGATACTTCTCATCATTTAATTCAGAGCTCATCAAGAGCCCTTGATGTGCTAATGCTCAGCACAATGTGGGCAATAAACATGCAGAGGTGTCACTGCTTGCATAACCAAGTTATCCAAAAACATCATTCCTTTCACCTGCCTTGGGCAGCCTGTTCAGTTCAGCCTATACTCTGGCAGCATCATTTTGAAGATGGTTTTTGTACCTGCTGTGTGGTTTAGGATTTGTATTCTGTCTTAGGAATCCTTTCTTGGAGTCAGGTTTAGGACAAGCTGTGTCTTGTCTTGCAAAACAGCTCAGAAGGACCAGTGGAGACTTGAGTGGGAATGAAGATGGGGCTCAGGAGGCAGTGCCAGCTCTGTCTCTCGTGATTTCCCATTCTCCCTTTTCATGGGCAGTTTTGGGGTAGAGCTGTCCTCCGTGGCAAGGGATGGATGGCAGCTGCTTTGATTGTAAAGCCACCAGTGCTGGGCTAATGCCCTCCACCACCCAAGAGCCAGTTCTGCCCACTGCTGCAGCACTCACAGCTCCATGCTGGGCTGCCTAAGCCAATATGAGGGATGTGCCTGTAGCAGCAGCAAGACTGATGAACTTTTTGTCTGGCCTCCCCCTATTTTTGCTAGCCAGAAGATGACAGTGTCCCTTTGCAGCAGAGACCCTCCCATTGCAGTGCTTATTCTCTAACTCTGTGGGCTTTGTGAGCAAAAATTGTTGTAGAGGTTTCTGTTGGCAAATCTGGCTGTGGGACCAGCAAGAACATCTCGGCTCTCACTATCTCAAGAACTTTTCTTTGTGTTCAGAGCTTTGTCCCCGTGGGCTGGCTGGGCCCCTGGCTGGGCGTGTGTGCAGGGATGTGTGTTAGTGGGGCTCCTCTCCAGCTCTTTGTGGCTGCGCCAAGCGCACTGGAGGTGTGAAGGCAGAGGTTGCTCGGGAAGTCCTCGGTGCAGCCCGAGCCTGCGCGGAGACCTCGCTCAGGAGAGATCACAGGAGCTGCAGGAAGAGCTCAGCCTCCAAAGCGGCAGCTCCGCTCCCCCGGGACGGCAGCGACAGAAGGAACAGCACGTACGAGGCTGGAGGGCTCGGCCAAGCCGCGGGGACAGGGGCTGTGGCCACTCCAGGGTGCTGCTCCCATCTCCCTCGGCAGCGCCATTCATAACGTGGGATCTGTTTCAATCGGTTTCCCTCGGAACAAAGGAGCCTGAGCAGTTCTTGCACTTGAAAGCAGCGGATCGGGGCTGCTGCTGTTCCCTACGTGAGTGTTGGGAGGCGAATCCCGGGAGGGAAATGGAATCCAGGAAAATAATAGTAGTGGTGATTCATCTGTCTCTGACATCTGAGCGTGCAGCAGTGCTCCGGTGCTGCCATGTTGCTGTTGCACTCCAATTCTTGAATGGATTCATCATCCATCAGGCTGCTGGCTCTGGGCTGAGTTTACCTCGAGGGTTGTGTGATTTCCTTGCTCCTTTACAGATTCCAGAACATAAATCTGCACCTTCTCACCTGTGGATCCCCTGAGCCCCAGGAGCTGCAGGATTTCAGAACATTCAGGTTGTCACAAGGCAGCAGGTTCAGTTGGTGTTTCACGGTGGGCTGTGCCATGCCAGGTATGTTCAGAGGGCTCAAAGAGCACAGCTGGAGGGCAGGATCTGGGAATGGGCTCATCCTGTTCTTCCTGCCAGCAGGATTTAACCACGTTTGGTGCAGCAGAGCTGAGCACACTTGTCCTTGGCTCCCCTTGCAGGAGTTGTATTGGGAGTAAAGTCAGTTGCACCAGTTAATGCCAGAATAAACCACTGGACCTTGGCACAGGCTCTGCTGTGCTGGAGAGCCATGAATCTCCCTGTAATGCAAAATCCACAATATTCAGTGCCTTACTACCTGTCTCACAGAGACCTTGCCCAAACAACCTATTAATCAGAACCTGAAATAATGGTTTCTCTGTCTGTGTCTGACTTGATAGACCACAATTTCCCCACGCTCAGCCTGTAATAAGTGCTTCCATGATCACAAAAGCAGATCTTTCTCTAATAAAGTATATCCACTGCAGAAAATTAATTCTGGATTTGCTGAGGTGCTGTAAAGCAGCAGAAGGTGGCTGTTGGCACATGTTCCTGCACTAGGAAAACAATGTAAAAACCCCAATGTAAATCCATTGCTTTGGGGGGAAAAGTGCTTTTCCACGACAGTTTACATGATTATAACAGGCTGTGCACGAGGGAAGCTGCAGTCATCCCAAAATAATAAATAAACCAAACCAGTGTGGGCAAGTTCAGGATCCAGCAAGCACTGATGGAGCAGCCAGACCTGGGGCTGTGAGCCTTGAGCTCACCTCAAACTCTGCTGCTCCTTTCAGGGCACTTCCAGGCAAACACTGAGGTTTGAATCCCAGGAATTGTGGGCTTCTCTGTTAATTCCATCATGAGAATTGGTCCTTCCTTGTTACTGCAGAGTGCTTGAGGATCCAAAGTGCCCAGGTGCTGTGGGAGGGCAAAGGGCAGTGATGCTCCTACCCCTGGCACAGCTTTCCTTCAGCATCCTGGTCAGCCTTAAGCACTCTGCTCCTGAGATATGCAACTTGATAAAAATTACTTTGTTCTATATAAATTAAGAGTCTGCCTTTGTATTTCTCTGACCCAAAGCATTGCTGGTCAACAGGAGTATTTCCATTTGCATTACACCCATAGGAATAATTTAAATTGTATTTTTTCCATGTGTTTTTTGCTCTGATTTAACTCTGGATCCTCAGAAAGCATTCCTTTCCATAGGATTTACTTTCCAACTTTGTTCAAAAAAAATCAATGGCATTTTCTTTTACTTTCTGTTTACTACAGAAATGTTTATTTTCTTTCATTGTTTGGATTTTTTTCCACTTGTTGTCCTGGATTATTCAGTGCTGCTGGATGCTTCAGCAGTGGCGTGAAGTTCAAACTCTCTTCTGTGTTTTGATGGTGAACACAGTAGAAAGCCTGAAACCTCTGATGAAAAGGTAACCAGTTATTAAATTAGATTTATCTTCACATTCCCTGCTGGTTTAAGATCCACCAGAGCCGACAACCCCTTTCTTTGGTGATTGCATCAGGTATAATATTCTTAAGCTCCTTAGACCGAAACTCAACCACTTCAGCCCTGTGAGTAACAGCATTTGCTAATCCGTGGTATTTTGCCATTCCTTACATTAGGAAATGCCCCGCTGTGCGATAACCATCCCCAGACCGAGCGCTGCCAGGATTTTGTGAAATCTCTTACTTTTGGTCAGCGCTCTGCCGGTGGCGATTTTTTTCCATGTGGCAACTCCGGTGTGCCTGAGCAGCGGCAGCATCCGCAGCCCCCGAGTTTGGGGACACAGACTGTTGATTCCGAGTTGCACAAAGGGGTGCCCAAAGGCTCGGGGGAGCCGTGCGGGGCCGGGCGCTGCGGGGCGCGGTGCCGGTGCTGCCCGGTCCCGGCCAATGGCTCCGCGCCGCGCTCTCCCCGCCCCGCTCGCCCCATGTGCAGAAATAGCCCCGCCGCCGCCGGCAGCGGCTTTTCCGCGGGGAGCGGGCGGCAGCGGCGGAGCATCCCGGGCCGAGCAGCCCCGATGGCCCCGCGGCGGGCGGCCGGCGGGCGCTGAGCGGGAGCCGCGGATGCCGGGCGGGGAGCGGGCGGAGCGGGCAGCGGGCAGCTCGCCGCGCCCCTCCGGCCCCCCAGCGCCAAGGGGAGCCCGGACATGGGAGCTCGGCTGCCCCGGGGCGTGTTGGTACCTGCGGGAGATCGCCCGCTGGAAAGTCCCTTCTTCCCATGAGCAGCGCCTGCTCCTCGCTCCGGGCTCTCGCCATGGACACTATGAAAACCACCTACATCGTGCTGGAGCTCATCATCGCCGTGCTCTCCATCGCTGGCAACGTGCTGGTCTGCTGGGCTGTGGCCATCAACAGCACCTTGAAGAACGCCACCAACTATTTCCTGGTGTCGCTGGCCGTGGCTGACATCGCCGTGGGGTTGTTGGCCATCCCTTTCGCCATCACCATCAGCATTGGCTTCCAGGTGGATTTTCACAGCTGCCTCTTCTTCGCCTGCTTCGTGCTGGTGCTGACACAAAGCTCCATTTTCAGCTTGCTGGCGGTGGCCATCGACAGGTACCTGGCTATTAAGATCCCACTGAGGTAAGAGGCTGGAGAGGGAGCAGGCAGCCACATTCCCTGACAGCCTGGGCTCTGATCTTCCAGCTCTTAGCTTGCAGGAACTTCTGGTCCCTAGTGCTGCCCCAAAAGCTTTGCTGCCCACAGGTGATGAAAATACCAGAGGTTTTACACTCACTCGCTGCAGGACTGGGATCAGTGTCTCACCTCTTGCTTCAAAATGCACCTGGAAGTTCAGTTTCTTGAGGATGTTTGTCTTGGGAGGGTCAGTGGCTTCTCGAGGGGGCCATGCAGTGATGTAATGCTGTGTTTGGGGTAGTTGTAGCTCATCTATGTAGGTATTTATACAGCCTGCTTTATTGTGGTGTCCAGGCATCTCCCAGGTAATTAACTACAGGAGCTCTTTTCTCATTCCTGCTGTGAAAGGAGAAGAGGGAAACAGAAAAGATTCACACATCAGATTTTAGCGTTTTCAGTCTCATCCAAGTGCAGCATCCAAGACAGGAGTTGGTTTCCTTCTAATTCATGGGAATTGAATTAAAATGGGGAAAACTGTATGGAATATAACTCACAGGCACCTCACTAATGAGCTGCTGCAGCAGCTTCCTTAAGCTGAAGTGCACCAAACCCCCGGCTTTGCATTATGAACGACCTGAGTTTGTCGGCCTCAGTCTCCTTCACATCTCATTTGTCCTTCCCTGAGAATAAGACATTGATGGAGCCCCCTGGGAGTGCAGGACAGCTCCAGGGACTGGCCAGGAGCAGAGGCTGGGGGGAAGCAGGGCAGATGTTGCACAGGGACCTCAGCTGAACTCTGGAAAGCTGCAGCTTTCCTGGATTCTGCTTGTCCCTGGCATCTCCCTTGCACAAGCAATGAAGTCACCCTAAAACGACTTAAAAAAATCCCCTTTCACCCTGTTCTGGCACCTTGCATCTGAGACCTCCCATGGGTTGAGCAAATATTAATTAGTCATCGGGCAGAGGTGGAAAAGTGTGGCTGTGTGTCATCGGAGCACGGCGCGTGGAAATTCCGGGGGATGTCGCGCAAGCCAGAGCAGACCTGCAGCAGAGCAGGGACAGGGACAGGGTGCTGCCAGCACCCCTCAGCCTGCCTCTGACCCTCCCAGCCGCCCAGCCAGGCTCACAGACCCTCCCTGGCTCCAGAAAATGCTTTGGTGCCTCTTCCATCTGTTCTTTTGGGGCTTTCCCGGGATGGGGGAGGAGCAGCAGCAGCAGCTACAGAAGCAAGTCAGATTTTCTAAGTTTCGGTTTAATCACACCCCTGGCCACGAGCTGTCAGGCACTGCTGTAACTCTATTTTTGTACCACAAGCACTTTCTGCAGCTGAGGAAACTGTTGTGAGGGGTTTTGCTCCACTGAGATCCGGGGGGAAGTAGAGGATCAGAAATGCTCTGAGGGGATCGTTCTTCTGCTTGCAGAAGGGAAATGCTTTGCCAACTGACAAACCAGGCAGTATTTCCTCCACTCTTTTTCCCCTGATTCTGGTCTCGAGCAGGTTTGCTCAGCTCTCCATGAGGGCAGTTCATCCCAGGGCAGTTTTGCCTCGCTTTGGGATTCTTTCCCAGCTTCTCTTTCCTCACCCCATCTCATGCCAAATCTTTTATTCCATCTGCACAAACATCTTTATTCCTATGAGTGCTTTCAGCCTGGACAACAAATGGAGACCAAGGAGTCCCATCCTGGCCTGGCTGAAGTGTGAAATTTGGATTAAACTCCACCTGGGCATTGAGGCCCATTTCACTGCTCTCAGGAGGGACCAGCAAGTAAAAAACTCCTTTCAAAGGAGGGGATTCTCCCTCTGAGGAGAGCAGGACAATGGACAAGCTACTGCCTTGGTGACAGGGGATTTAGGGACTGACACTGAAAGGCTGATTTTAGCAGTACAGCCAAGATCAAAAGGAGATAGAGGAGGTTATAAAACTACACAGGCAAACCCCTTCTCTCCTGCAGCAGGGTTTCCCCAGCAGGGCTTGGGTAGAGTTTTCTCATCAGCATCGTTATTCCTGGGATGCTCCCCAGTGCTGCTGGCAGGGAGGGGAGAGGAACTTCTCCCACCCTCCTCTCTGCACAGAAGCACATGCCATGTCTGGGAGCAGGGTTGTGCTGTGGGAATGGGAACCTGGTCATCAATTTCTAGGAACAGAGACTGTAGGAAAAGCTTTTCTCATTAAAACACTCTTTCTGGAGGTCAGTGCAGAGGCTGATAGCAGGCCATGAAGTATTAAATGTTTAAGAAAATTATTTGTGCCCAGCCCTGTCCAGCAATCACAATAAATAACGTGGTTGTTGCAGAGCAGATGAGTGTCCCTGTCACATCCAGTGCTCCATCAGCTCCCTGTGGAAACCTCGGCAGGGACATTTAGGACTGGCTGTACCACATTATTTAATACCCTTTCAGAGCTGTTTGAGAGGCTGGGCAGGCTGTGGGCTGGGGTGCACAGCAGAGCTTTGCATTACAGCCAGGCTAATAATGGATTTTTCAGCTCTGTGGCTGAACCAAAAAATCCCAGGGGGAAGAGGAAAATTGTTTCAGTGAAACTGGAACAGAGATGTTAGGAGGTTTCAGTGAAACAAAGTGATCCTGACCAACCTGACAGATTTTGGGTTGAGTTGCCCAACCCTTCCGATGGGGCTGTGCTGCTGTTTGAGGTCAAGACCTCCTCACTGGGGAAGGAACTGACAACTTCTCATCTGGAGAATTGCAGAACAAAAATCTTATTTTAAAAATGGTGGTTTAGAACCCTCCCTCTTCTGGCTAAAAATATTTGCTGAATTTGACCAGAAGCCATGAATTCTTTCTGTCCCTCGAAACTTGTATTTTGTTCTTGTTTGCTTTTGATGAATTCACTGTTTGTGGAGAAGCCCCCACCCACGCTGCCCATTCTGTGCAGCTGCAGCTCCAAGCCCTTCCCTGTCTCCCTTCTCCCTTGGCCATCACCAGGATGCAGCTCCTTGCCCTTGGACATGCTGTGTCCCTGCCTCTCTTCCCACACCCTCCTGGACCCTGCTGCCTCTGTGTGCTCATCCCTGTGCCCAGGGCTCCATCCCAGCTCTCCTTTGCCAGCCTGACCCCCTCAGAAGCTCAATATTTAATATCCAAGCCAGGGAATCAAGCATCTCTCAGCAGCAGCAGCAGCAAATCCATCCTGCAGAGAGCACTTGGCACAGAGGGTTTTGCTCTCTGGCTTCCTCCAGGGCTGGATTTCACCCCACAGTCCCAGAGCTGGGAGCCAAAGAAGATTTGTAGGTGGAATAAAACAGTTTCCTTTTATTTGCATTAACCCAAATCCTTTGGCCTGGCTGAGAACTGTAGGTAGGGATGGATGCCTGGAACAAATGTGTCAGGAGTTAGGGAGGGAGGAGAGAATCTGTAGAGAGCAAAGGGAGAGTGAAACACTGAATAGCATCAGGCTGTCCACTGGTAACTCCTGCAGGACAGTGAATGTGCTGCTGCTGCCTTGCAAACGTCCCAGCTGGGACCTGCTGAGGGAAAATATCCCAAGTTCCCTGTGATTTGAGCTGATCTGCTGCTTGTCCTTCCCCCCTGGATTTAATTCTCTCCCATCTTCAACTTTGTCCCTAGCAGAAGTGCAGGACTGATGTTCCAGGGAAGCTTTGCCGTGACCTGGAGCAGGGTATCCATGGCCACATCCTGTCCCTTCCTGCACCTCTCTGAGTCCTTGCTGCCCCTCTGCAGCCAGAGGATCCCTGTATGGATTCACAGTCTGTTAATGGGACTGGGATCTGTTAATGGTGCTGCCCTGATCTGCCTCTGCTCCTGCCAGGAGCTGCTGTCCCCCTTATCTTTGACATGAGGAAGGCAACAGTGCTGCTCTTTCCTGCTGTCCTCCTGGGACAGATTAAATTTGGATTGTTGCTGCTTTTTCCTCATCCTTTCCAGAGGTGGCTTGGCTGATGTTGTGGCTCTGCCTGCCCTCCCTGCTGCTGCAGAGGGCTTCCCTCTGTGCTCCCCAGCAAAGAATTGCTCTCAGATCCCTTTCCACTCCCAGCTAGTCACTCAGCAAAGCAAACTGGTGGGGTTTGGTATCAAGTGGGAGGGCTGGAGCCACTGGGGAGCAGAGAAAACCTCCTTGCTCTTCACCTGCCACTCTGTCATCACCAGCCAGAACTGCAGCTGCTCATCCTCCTTGTGTCCTTGCCTCATTTCCCTAGTCCTTGCACTTCATCTGCACTCCCAGGTGTGTCCTGCTGCTCCTCTCACCCTGTCCTGATTCCTGATTCCTGCTTCCAGAGCCTTCCCATCCATCAGGATGCTGTGCCTGGCCTTGGTTATCACTCACTGAGTTATAAACTTCAAGTGCCACAAGTTTGGGCAGGAGCAAGGGCAGGAGGGCTGGGGTGTTCTCTTGAGCAATGGAGCTGTCACATTTTAGGGAAGTTTGTGTCAGCCAAGCTGGACTCAGGGGACTTGCAGAGGTCCCAAAAGGCTGCCACTCACTCCAGGCTTCAGATGCAGCCAAAACACAATAACAAAATCAGAAAAAATCACATGTGCCCTCATGGCAATAAAGTGGAGAAGGGAAATCACAGCTATTTTTAGTTGTGAGCAGCCTGGTTTCCTTAAAATGCATGTCCCAGATTTTTATATCTTTCCCACACCTCCTAGGCCACTTCCCTCCCAAAAAAACAAAAGTCCTGACAGGAAAAGGAATTGTCTTTGGGACCTCTGCCCTGACACAGCTCCTGCAGAAGCTGAGGGACAGCAGGGATGCTGGGCAGCATCAGGGATGTCAGGGTTGGTTCCAGGCTGTTGGCTGAGGACACTGATCTCCAGGCTGAGCCACAACCCAGACCTTTGGATTTAGGAGTTTTTTTCCATTTTGGCCAGCTCAGTCTGTAAGAATACAGGTTAATTTTAAGATTTAAAAAAAAAAAAAAAAAAGGCAGCTTTTGAAATCTGGCAAAATTTTGCTCCAGAAGATCTTTTGGCCTCTCCTTGCAAAAAATACACAAAACCAAAATGTTTTGGCAGAAAATGTTTTATTTCAGAGTAGCAAGTTAACTTTGTTAATTATTGAGCTGTTGCTTGGAATTTTTATGAATTTGCTGTTTGTCAGAGCAACGAGCACAGAGCCAGCACAGAACAGAGTCTTTCAGGAGTGTTCTGCCCCAGGCAGTGACCATGCGGGGTTTGGGGACTCCTCTTACTGTATTTGATCTGCAAGATGCCAGGAATTAGTGACTCCAGCTGTGCCTACAGATGTGTCAGTCCTCTCCCCGCCCCATCAGCTCTCAGGCTTGGAGAAGTGACTAGGTTTAGGGAATTTGTGCACGCCAAAGAGAGGATTAACTCCTAATCCAATGGATGACATCAGGCCTGAGAATGAGCCACAAATAACCTGGGAGTGCAGCAGAGGGGGTGTGTCCCTTGTGTCCCTCTGTGTGTGTCCTGCTCTTACAGCCTTCGGTGCCATGTGGGCAGTGGTGGCACTGTCACCACAGCTGCTGGGCACACTGGGGACAAGGGACAGAGCACAGTCCCTGCAGGAGCTGTGGGAGCAGCTCTCAGCCATGCCCCCCTTCCCAGTGCTCAAACCTTCCACGGATGTGGTCCTTGTGCTGCAGTGGCACAGCTGGCACAGGGGCTGGGTGCTCTGTCACAGCTGGCAGTGCCCAGGCCGGGAGGAGAGGACAGGATGGGCTCCTGGAGCTGCTGGAATAGGCTGGGATGAGGCACAGGTGGGCTCAGTGCTGACCCTGCCAGATCCCCCAGCCCCTGGTGAGGTTGCCAGGACTCTGCAGTGAGGGCAGGTGAGCAGCAGCTTGCTGGGGCTGGCAGATGGAAAGGCAGCAGTTTGGAAACTTTGGGGGAGGAGTTTAGCACCCATTTCATTGCACAGAGAGAGATCCAGCAGAGATCTGCCATCTCCCAGCCTCATCTGTTATCAGGGCGAGCAGGGCACAGGGAGGGGCAGTGCTCAGCGCTGCTCTGGACACACACAGGATCACAGCCCAACAGCTGCCTCTCAATCGCAGTCCCTATCTCACCTCTGCCAGCCCCCTGGGGCTGCACAGCGAGCTCTGACCCTCGGGGAGCTTTGGAATGACAACAATGCTCAGCCCCAGGCCCCAGCAGGCAGATAACGCTGCGCTGCAGAGCCCTGGGGGAGGAAGGGTGGTGCTGAGGAGGAGCTCAGGGAGAGTGTGGGGTTTGTGTTCTGTGGGACTCAGGAACACCTCATGGAGCACAGAGTGCTGCTGTCACACCAGTATCACACACTCCTGCCGGCACAGGGACGTTTTAGGGCAGCTGATAGGGGGTTTTTTGCTGCTGTTTGGATGTCGGGGGATGCTGGAGTGTGAGAGCAGCGTGCGGGGGAATTGAGCTCATTTCCTTCCTGTGCTCCGGGGCTCTGCTCGCCTCTGTTCGCCCCAGCCCGCTCAAACCCCCGGGCTCTGAGTTCAACTTTCAGTCACATTTTCTCACCCTGCCAGGCGAGCGAGCAGAGCCAGGCACCGAGATATCACATCAAAGCCCTCGGGGCTGCGAGAGGCGGGAGAGAGGCGCTCACACCTCGCCGGTGCTGCCCGCGTTCAACAAGCGCTGTGAGCTCCTCCCAGCTCTGCTCCTCGCAGCATCCTCAGCTGCAGTTCCCCGCGTTAATCCCCCAGATTACCCAGCCATGTGCCATATGTAGGTTTTAGCCTAATCCCGCGCTGTCCTGCGTTCCTCCTTCCCACATTCCTGCACACCCTTTGGCTGCTCGCTGTCCTCGGGGCTCTGCGGGGATGAACTGCGCTGAGGCAGGAGCTGCGGGCTGCTCTCCTCTCCCAGCTCGCTGTCCCCACCCCGGCCAAGGAGGCGCTCACAGCGGGGATAAACACAGATTTGGATATCTCAGATTTTAAACCCGCAGGTGTTTGACAGCCCCGGCTCGAGGCTGGGGACACGGGGAGCCAGGGGAGGGAAGGTTCCTCTCCACCCGCCCGGCTCATGCCAAGAGGAATCCCCAGGGCTGGCTGTTAAACCCAGCCGGGTTTTGTCTATTTTTCCTGCCTCTTGACCCGTGCGCTCACCTGAGCCGGGGCTGGCGGGGTGACAGTGGGACAGTCCCCGCCCAGCGGAAGGCCGGGAGTGCTGCTGCTGTCCCCGCGCACAATAGGGACAGATGCGGGAGGAAGTGATTTGTCTGGCCGGGACAGGGACACTCGCAGATGTCCTGCTTCCCCAGCTGATAGCGTAACCATGATCAGATCTCTTGCCGCCAACTCCTTCCTGGTTAAACAGCACGGCTTTTTCTTTTTATTTCTTTTTTTTCGCCCTCCTCTCTAGGGTGCAATTTATGATTAATTTAAAATGTCCTGCCAGGTTATCACATCAATGATGTGATCACCATTCCGTGGCTGTGCATGGAGCTCAGTGGCAGCAACGGTGCTTATTTTGTTACAACTCAAAAAAAATTTTTTTTTAAAAAGCACAAGATGCAAAGTACAGCTGTGAGAAGGTGACAAGGACACAATGCTTGGCAGCCAAGCTGCTCTCACCCCTTGTGAATGGAGGTGTCTCTGTACTTCCCTTCACACTTAAAATAGAAATACATAAATTGTGTGCTTGCTTGTAGCAGAGCACCTGCCTGGTCCGAGTTCTGCAAGCTCCATGTGCTCATCTCCTTGCATCCAGCAGCCTGGGCACGGGACAGAGTGGGCAGGGAGCAGGGAAGCACCAGTCCCAGGATCCCTCTGCACAAGCCATCTGTGAGTTTGGGGTTTAAGCTCTGAAATTTTTCATCGGAGGCTGATGTTGCTCTGGAGGCAGTGGGAGAACCAACCCAAAGTCCTTGAGCACCCTCTGCCCTGGCACAGTGACATGGATGGACAGGAGGGTGGCTGTGTGGCACCACAAGGCTTTGATCTATCCATCCTTCTTGGGACAGGCAGCATCCTACCCTGTTCTGCTCTCTGAGATCAATCATGTGGGAATAACAGCCCCATTCCAGAGTGTTTCCTCCAGGCTGCTGCTGGTTCTGCCCCAAGTCCATCACCCCAAATTCTGAATTTCTCCTGCTGTGCTTTCCTTGTGTGACAGAGCTCAGGGGCAGCAGGGCTGGGGTGACCTCCCTGAGTGCAGGGGCTGGTGGCAGATGCCAGGGACGTGCAGGACATGACTCAGTTCCTGCCTTTTGGGAGCCAAACTCCTGCCCGGGAGAGGCTGGGCTGGCAGCGTGTCCCGCTCTGTGCCAGCTGTGCTTAGCACCAGCCTGGGCCACTTGGCTGCTTCCCAGCCCCAGGAAATAGCAGGAGAAATGCAAAAAAACCCCAAACCATCCTGCTGACTGCCTGGAGAGCACAGCGAGCCTTCCTGCTCACTCCTTTTGGTGTTTGCTCTCCCAGGAAAACTCTGGATTTTGGAGGGGCCACAGGGGATACCTGCTGTGGGAATGCCACCAGGAGCAGGGGACACCTTGTCCAGCCTCAGTGGCAGGGCTGTGGAGCCTTTGTGTCCCCTTTGGCTCAAGGGAACAGCAGGAACAGGCCCAGCTGCCCACAGGGACACTTGGCAAGAGCAGCTGAGCTCTCCTGAAAGCAGTGACCTCCTGCAGTGCTTGGGACATTGGTGGCCAAGGCAGAGCTCCATCCATCAGGACAGAAACCTGACTCAGCCCATGATGGCATCAGGGCTCCCATGTGTCCACTGGGTGGGATTGGGATAATTAAAGCCTCCGTGGTGATTGCACCAGTAAAGAGGCTTTGCCTGGAGGTGTAAAAGGAACTAATGCATTGCCAGGTTATTTAATCCCAATAAATCATTTTAAAATATTCAGCTGTTATTTACATTAAAGCAACATTTGATGCCTCGGGGCAGAAACGCAGAGGTGATTCAATATTTGTTATACATTAGTTGAGCAGACTTAGGTGAGTAAATTTACTTTAATAGGTTTTTTTTTTTTTTGCTAATAATATTAAGCCTAAAAGAGAATGAAGGAGGGGTTTTCTGGAGAATTCTGAGCCGTAAAAATCTGTTGGTTCCTCACTGTCTGACCATGTTTTATAGAGACTAGGGAAGAGCTCGTGAAATTCTTCATACCTAGACTTGATGACAGTCATTAATTTCTTTTTTTAAGCCTGTGCTTGTGTTCACTTAAAGGGCAATACAGGCAGCCTCCCACCAAATAAGTGTATTAAGGCAATAACAAGGTAATTAATGAACACTTCTAGGATATCAGGCTATTCCAAATTTCACCTTGGGCTCTTCTGGCAGGCCACAGCAATGACCATCATCAGTGCCTGCCATCAGCTGAATGGAGAGATGGTGGGAGGGATTTGCAATGCAAATTCTGGGGAAATGAAGAGCTAACCTGAGCAGGGCAGTTGTTCCCTGTGAATAACCATCTCCACCTCTCCCTGGGCCTCCAGCCCTCCCCATGGCTCAGCTCTGGCCCTTGCAGACTGGGAACCCAGAATGCTTTTACATCTCCTCTCAGAAGATACAAAAATGCACGTGCCATGATCGGCTGCAGCTCCGCTGGGAGCGCTGGGAAGAGCGAGCAGCTCTAAAATAAACAGGCCACCAGTACAGCCACTGGAACATTAAGTGGCTTTTGACTGGTCTTGTAAACCTTCAAGCCAAGCCTAATCTTTGCAGAAGAGTTCAGGAGAAGAGCAGATGGAAGAAGCCTTATTTGGGGTCAAATGTTTCCAGCAAGAGGCAGCACCGAATGTCACCAGCCTGGGATCTGGGCATGGCCACAGAGGCTCCTCCTGCTCCTGAGCACACAAAGCTCTCCACTCTTTCTGTTTCTGAGCCATGGGCCCTTTGGCATTTTCCAGTCTCACCATGGTCATTTTTGGGATGGAGCAACTGGAGAGATCCTCTCAGCACATCAAGCACGAGCCACAGAGCCACCATTTTCCCTTTCCACGTGCAGAGCTGAGGGTCACAGCAGCTCCTGGTGCCTCTGCAGCCCTGACTGACCTTGGCCATTGCTGGAGCTCAGGACTCAGACTTTGCCATGAGATTGGATTTCTGTGGGCTTGCTCAAACCTCAATGATTTCAGGTCCCACAACCCCAGAACAGCTCCAACTTCTGAAAACTTAATGGGGGCTTTCAAAGGCAACAGACTTGACCTTACTGATGCCCTGTTTGAGAACTTCTCATCTTCTGAAGTATTGAAACTTAGTAATAATGAGAGAAAAATTCAGGAGAAGCCCCTCAGTGGCTGGAGCTGCCCTTTAGACATCAACCCATGGATCATGTTGACAATTCAGCAGTGCCCAAATGTGGCTGCTGCTCCTGCATCCTCCCAGCCAGCCCAGGTCGTGCCTGAAGAAGAAACTGAGGGCTCCCCCAGCTCCTCTTTGCCCCCCAGCTGGTGCTGGCAGACCCCCACTTTCCCCTCCTGCCTCTGCTCAGCTCACATGGAGGCAATGCAGTGATTCACAGGCACAGCTGCAGTTCTGTGGGAATAAAACCCTCCCCTGCCTCACGGGCCGGAAGAAAATCAGAACAAACGTTCTTAGGAAAGGAGGAGCAGGGTAGCCAAGCCAGAGTAAACAAGCACAGAGAGAAGGGTGTGGGAAGGAGGGACGTGTGTCAGCCAGCAGATTCTGACTGGCTGTGGACAGGACAGGAATGGGTTTCTCATGTTGTCTTCTGGCACTCACTGGTTCCTCCTATCTCCAGAGTGATCTGACTGATGCTTTGATTTTGGCTCCTGCTCTGGTTGCACCCAATCAGACTTTTGGCTTCTGCTGCTTTAGGTTCCAGCTCTGCTTGTGTCTCTGAGCAGCTGAGGGCTGGAGGGGCCGTGGAGGGACTCAGTGGGGTGAGGAAGGTGTGGGGAAGCACAAAGCTCAGCACTGCACTCACTTGTCCCTGGGCCACAAGCAGAGCTTCTCATAACCTTGTGGGACTGCAGCCTGGAATTGAGCACCAGCATTGCCCTAGCTCCTCGGGGTCAGCCCAGGGGTTGGTGTGGCCCAGCAGCTGCCCCAACGTGCCCAGCAGTGGCTGCTCAGAGCCAGAGTGCATCAGCCACAGAGGGAGCCTCCCCTGTCCGTGCCCTCCTGGCAGTTGGTGGTTTATGATCACGCAATGATAGAGCCTTTTTTAAGACTCCAAGTCCTTTCCCTCCCCTTGCAGGGGGTTTGTGGGCTGGGGCAGTGCCTGGCGCCTCTCAGGAATAGTAAATGAGTCACCTCCCCAAATCACTTGTGTGGGTGGAGAGCACAGGTGAGATTTTTACCCCTCAGGTGATCACAGAGGTGAGGCCCCCGCGTGGGTGTGGGTGTGGCTTTTGTCTCATTAGCCAAAACACTGATGGCTTTCACTGCAGGGAAGTCACCAGTGCTCATTTTTGTAACATCTCTTGTGGTTTTGTCCCTGGGAACTGCAGGTACAACAGCCTGGTGACCGGCAAGCGGGCGAGGGGACTCATCGCCGTGCTGTGGCTCCTGTCCTTTGGGATTGGACTGACCCCACTTATGGGCTGGAACAAAGCCATGAGCGGCTGTCCCAACGCCACCAACGAGACAGGGGCCAACCCTGGGACAGAGCACCACGGCTGCTTCATCTCGTGCCTCTTTGAGAACGTGGTGACCATGAGCTACATGGTCTACTTCAACTTCTTCGGCTGCGTGCTGCTCCCGCTCGTCATCATGCTGGGGATCTACATCAAGATATTCATGGTGGCCTGCAAGCAGCTGCACCAGATCGAGCTGATGGGCAACTCCAGGACCACCCTGCAGAAGGAGGTGCATGCAGCCAAGTCTCTGGCCATCATTGTGGGATTTTTTGCCTTCTGCTGGCTGCCGCTGCACATCTTGAACTGCATCACTCACTTCCACGAGGAGTTCTCCAGATCCAAGCCCGAGTGGGTGATGTATGTGGCCATCATCCTCTCCCACGCCAACTCTGTCATCAACCCCATCATCTACGCCTACAGGATCAGGGATTTCCGCTACACCTTCCGCAAGATCCTTTCCAAGATCCTCTGCAAGGCCGACGACTTCCCCAAGTGCCCCAGTGACAACAACCAGCACTTGACTGTCATCAACATCGACTCCCCGATGGCCTCGGTGACTGTATGACCCTGTCCCTCCTGCCCCCTGGGTCCCCAGCCTGTCCCTGGCACTGCCCTTCCCTGTGGGAACAGTCCCAGCGAGCTCCGACAGGAGTGCTCACAGATGACCACTATGCAGTTGTGCAGCTGTGTTTTTATTTTTATTTTTGTAATTAACGTAGTGCCTCGTAGAGGAGTGACCTGAGCGGGGACACTGAGTGCAGCTCACCCTCCTCTGTAACCCCAGGGGGTGTGAGAGCTGTGATCCTGTCGTGTTTCCTTTCCAGGTGTTTCCTTTCCAGGTTGGACACTGACTGGGGAAGACTCACCTGCTGGGGGGGTGTTTCCCCAATTGTGCTGCTCATGTCAAGTCATAGGATCTTTATTTTAATTATTATTATTATTTTTTTTTTTTTAATATTTTTATTCATTTAGGAGTAATAATTTTGTGTCTGTTTTTTGAGTTGTTCTCTTAAGTCCATACTTGACAGCACTTTGGTAATACCTTAATTATTCCATCAATTGTTTGATGCAGCTTGTATTCTCCGATGGGAAAAAGTCTTACTTAGCCCAGTTGCTGGTGTGAAACTGAATCACTGAATCTGTATTCCAGGCACTGAGGGGAGGCAGCGACTGTGTGGATGGGAAAACCAGGTCAGAACTGGCCAGCCCAGCATGGAAACCCTACTTACTGAAAGATTTGAGAAAAGCCTTGACCAGGGTTTTAGAGCAGAGGTTTTATTGCCTTTAAATCACTTGGGTGCACAGGATGGTGCAGCCCAGTGCTTCAGGTTTGCTTCCAGATCTGTCCTCAGCTATCAAAATGCAGGAGGCAGAAGTGCCCCGATGGTCTTGGCTCATCTGAACCAGAGCCACTGAGGTCAGTGTCACTCTGCCTGGGGACATGAGCTCTACAATTAGGCTTTTGCTCCCAGGTCAAAATTTGGCAGCCTTGCAGTGCTTCTAGAAGTACAGATTTTAGCTGTGAGAGCTGGAGTTCACCTGATTGCTAAAGCTTGGTCTGGCCAGGGCTCCTCTGCAGCCCTGTAAGCCCCTGAAGCTGTGAATGCCTTTTTTTTCCCCCCAATAGTAATTTTTATATTCTTATTTTTTCTAATGCTGGCCTGCATCAGTAACAAAAAAAGAGACCAGAAGGGAGCTATTGTGTGTGAGAATCTAGAATGCCCTGGCTTGTGAGCCAATTTTGGCCAAGCTCTCTGGGGAAGAAGTTCACCTTGCAGGTTGTCACTCTGAGTGAGGCCAAAGCCCACTCAACAGCAGAGAACTCTTAATTACACTGCAGGTTAATAACTCTGCCACCACAGCTCAGTAATTACTGCACCAATCCAATATAACTGTGGTATACGTATATGTAACAGTCAATATAACTGTGATATCCCAAACTAGGCAAAGGCAGAGACAACAGTGCATTAATTTGGGAAGAACAAGGTGATGGTGGAGCAGAGATGCAGCTGCTCTTGACTAGCTCAGACCTGCCACCACCTTGCTGTGGGGAGGTCCCTGCTCCCTCTGAGGCACTCAGTGCCAGCAGCATCACCACGCAACTGGTGAGAAGCTGGAGTGCAAGAATTAAAGTATTAAACACACTTTTTGGCAGTAACTCGTGCAGGGAGGCAGGGAGAGGCAGCAAGGCTTCTAGAGCCAGGCTGCAGGGAAGGAAGTTTAAACACAGCCAGTTCCTGAAGAAAAGGGCCAGTGGATAAACTGTGATGCCTGGAGCAGTTTGTCCCTGAAAAATTGTACTTGAATCACACAGAAATCAACTTTATATCTTTTAAACTGTGTTGCACTAAAAGGGGGGTAGTACAAGACCCCAGGAGTTTCATTTCTCTGGCATATATAATGACAAATACAGTGTAAAATCAGTTGAAAAGCTGATCTGAAGAAATCTTGTTCCTGCAGCATTCCCTCTGCCAGCTGGCAAGACCTGCAGGCAGCAGCTGCAGGAATGACTTTGGGCCCACCATGCACAGGGAATGGTTCACTGGGAGTGCTGGATTTCACTGCCCTTGCAGCAGCTCAGCTGTGAGAGCCAGCCCCAAACCTGGGTGAAATCACCAGTGAGCTCTCAATGGCTTTGTCCATGTTTATGCAATGTCCAAATTTAGCTACAGCTCAGTGTATCTCCAATATGGGCATTCCCAACAAGAGCTTGAGTAGTTCAAGTCCCTGTCCCAAGTGCTTCTCCTTTAACAGCTCCATTCAGCTTTGCTGCATCTGCCTTGGTCAGGGTCCAGCTGACACAAGGAGCCACCTCCTGCCATTTGGGCAGGGCCTGACTCTCTCCTCCGTTCATTCCTTCCCTTCTGTGTTATCTTTGGCTGTGTTCCTCCTGTTAATCACGGCTGGAAACAAGCAGGGTTTCACCTGCAGGTCTGGCAGTGTTGCCAAGTGGTTGCAAGCCACATTTATCCTCACAACAAAAGATGTAATCTCTCCCTCTGGCTGGCTGAATACGACCCAAACTCTCACAGCACCAACAGAGTGAAGCTCTCAGTGCTGTCACACCAAAAGAGAAGGTCCAGAACACTTGTCCACATGAGAGCTTCCACTGCAGCTCAGCATCCACCACTGCTCCTTTCCTACACCTCTCATGAGCCAGAATTCCTGCACATGGATGTGGTGCATCCTTAGTTCAGCTGTGCCATTGGGTTGTCAGGCATTAACTCTGGCCCAGGTCATGGTCACTAGGCACAGGATGTGCCTTTGTGGATCCATGCCAAAGACATTTCAAGGCCAAATAAAAATAGGACACCTCCCTTGCCACCCTCAATAAAAAGCTCTGAAGGTTTCTATAAAAATGTGAAATAAAAATGGCAGAAGAACTTTCTGTAGTGAGTGCAGCTGTGGCCATTCAGCTGTCACTGCTCAGTGTCTGATGTACATAGATGGATGTGTTTTCCTCATGTTGCTCAGATTTTGTATTTGCAGTAACTGTTATTTACATACAAAATGCTTAATTTACCACCCACACAACCTGGCTCAGCCTGTGCCCCGTTATTTCTCGTGGTTGATGCGTTCACATGGTGTAGGATATGAGGCCACACATGACATGGGATGCACATGTTTGGGAGGACAGAGCATGGACAGGGAATCACAGCTGGAAGGAGTTGGTTCCCAGCCCAGGGCTGGTGTGTGGACAGGGAAGCAGCCTTGAAGTCAAAGTGCCTGAAAATGGTCGATTTAAAGCACAGCAACCACAATGATGCTTCCAAGGATCCTGTGACAGTGGAAGCACAGAGTTGTCACAGTCTCAGGGTGCTGAGGGGTCCCTGCTCTAGGTTTTGCCACTGGTGAATCACAAATTGCTCTTAGCTGCCACCTGCAAAGAGCTCTGTAATTTGTGGATCACTGCTGGCCTGTTTGCATCCCCACATCACAATTATTACAGATTAATTCAAACATCTTCAGAAATCCCAAGAACAGCATAAATCAATTAAACTGAAGTCAACACAGGCTTCTTAACACTTATTAATTAATTTATCAGTGCCAGGCTGCTAATTAATGTCATGCCTGGCTGCAGAACAGGAAGAAATCTACCAGCCACAATGAGCATTTGACACCCTCGTAGACAGTAAAAATATCAGCTACACAGCCAGGAGTGATCCAAATCCTTCATCCATCATCCTCTTCCTCAGCCAGTAGGATGTTTGCGAGTTGCTCCTCAGACACAGACAGTTCCTGGCAGGCTCCCATGGCCTGGCTGAGGTAGACAGCCAGGATGTGTTTGCACTGCAAAGTTAACAGCAGGAGCATAGCAGGGATGTCAGGCTCTGTCTGGAGCAGGAATCCATCCTCTCCAAAATGTGTTCAATGAAGTGCTCAGCCCTCCCAGGAACAAGACTCCCTCCTGGCACGCCCAGCCCTGGCACAGGTGGTGCTCAGTGTCCCCAGTTCTGCCACCAGGACAGTGCAAGACAGGGACCTGGCACACAGATCCTGGCACTCTCCCCACACTGCAGACACCCTGCTTTCCCCTGAGCCTTCCTCACCCCATCAGCCACACCACGGGGCAGTACATTAGTGGCAGAACTTGTCAATTACAAATCTCTTGACAGTCAGAACAGTAATGCGTAATTAACAACAAAAGCCCCTCCTAGGCCTGGATGGACCCAAACCTGGGGCTCTCAGAGGCAATTACACTGTGTCAGGCTCAGCCTGTGTGGCCAGCTCCATACTCGTTTTTGTTTGGAAATTTCAGGTTCGAGAAGCAGAGCAGAGCCTTGTCCCCAGTCTGAGAACTCACCAGAAGGCTCTCACTCTTCTGCAGCACAGAAAACCCAAAAGCAGGACACGTGCAGAAGTGGCAGGAGCTGTAGCAGGTGTAGAGTTTGCCTGAGCTTCCAAGGACCTGCAACAAAGGAGATGAGGAGTCAGAGGCAGGATTCCCTTTAATTTCTCTGACTCAGACTGGGTCTGGACTGACCCAGCAGTGACCAGGAGGTGTCACAGTACAGAAGTGTCCCCAAACACTGCAGTGACTGCACCTAAGCTTGAAGCTCCTCAGGTTTCCCATGATCTCTACAAGCTTCTCTCCCTGCAGGTGAGGAAGCATCCTGTACTGTGCTTTTTGGAGATCCCAGCTCCAGGGACTTGTCTGCTGCTAAGGGACCAGGAAAGAGGCCATGGCAGCACTCCCTGATCTCCCAGGACAGGTGGAGAGGACAAAGCCTCTCTTGTCACAAAGCCCAGGTGTGAATCCAGAGCCATCACGGACCTGGGCACAGGAGGAGAGCAGCACTGAGCACTTGCAGGGAGGCCTTTCCTTTTCCAACCACTGCAAGCTGTTCTGCTCCCAAACCCAGCTGCAGCTACTGGAATCCAGATTTGCCTGAGTAAACAAAGCTGAAGTCTCCAGAGAAGCCTCCCTGCTCCATCTCTGCTTTGGGAACAGCACTGCCTGCTTTTCCCACATGCTGCTCCCTGCAAGGCTGGTACTGAGGCACATTCCAGCTGCACCAGGGGCACGGGGTGCAGCAAACAGGTGAGGGAAGCATTTATTTCCATCATGGAGTAATCTGTGAGCTGCTGGAGCTGACTGCAGGATATAGGAAAGCCAACCTATAGATTGTTATTTCTCTTTTGGTTTCTTCAAGACCAGAAAATTGCTTTTAGAAAACTACTTTAAGAGCCCAAGCGGTGGCAAGGGAAGGATCTGCAGGAGCAGAACAAAGCTGCACTTGCAAGGGGAGCCTTCCCTTGTCCCCTGGAGCTCTCCCTGCACCCTTTGCCCAACAGGAAACATTCAGAAGTTTAGGCTCTCCTACAGAAGTGCCAATGCCTCAAAGTCCCCCTCACTCCTAGCAGATCCAGGACACAACACTCACATTCCCATTTCTTTTTCAGTCTGGCCTTTACCCTGGGTCCTCCTTTCACTGCAGGCTGAGTTTGTTTCACTTGTGATAAGTTTGTTTTCCTCTAGCCCCTTTGATTGTTTTTTCCAAGATGAAGTATTCCGATGGTGCCTTTCCTTCAGAAGTGTTTTCCTTTGAGGAGGGGGGGAAGCCACAGACAGACACCGCCAGATTTGGGCTGAGTTCAGTGTTCCCCCATCCTGACCCAGATGGCAAGAACACAGCTTCTGCCTAATAAGGCAAAATCTAAAATCCAAAGACTGGGAGAAAAAGGTGCCTCTGTTCCTGGTCAGCTGCAGCCCAGCCAGGCACTGGGGTGCTCTCCTGGCCCTGAGGTGAGATTTCCTTCTTGGCTGCTCAATGAGGAAAAATCCCCCTGGAGGTGTCCCTGGCAGCCTGTGGGGCAAAGGAGGGTCAGCTGAGGCACCAGCACAGGGACAGACAGGCAGCACCACAGCCTGTGCCAGGGCTTGCTGCTCAAACCCCTCGTGGTGGGGCATCTGCCACACAGTTCTAGGAAATGAATGAAAAAAGACATAATAAAAAAGAAGAAGCCAATAAAAGTGCAGGATGTGAGCAGTGCAAGTGCCAGCTGGCAGGGCTAAAGCACTGCCTCTGCCCTGCTTCACTTCCAAATCTCAGCATTTCTGCCACTTGGACAGAGCTAAAGGGTGCCCCAAATGCTGCCTGGTCACCACTGTGCCCTTCTGCCTCATCCAGCACAGCTCCACCATCCCTGCAGCAGGTAGGATTTATCCCTGGCCTGGGCTGACAAGGCTTGGCTTCAGTCTGCAGCAGGGCAGGTACTATCCAAGCTCTCTTGGGATAATTTCAACTCTGAGGCATTCAGCCCTTGGACTCTCCAGCAGTGCTACTCTGTTAAACAGCAAGGGCATTAATGCCCAGGCATTAAGAGACAAATCACAGCTTTCATTTGTCTGAGGGCTCTTTCTTCTCCCATCTCAGCTCCTGAGGGCAAGAGCTGCCTACACTACAGGGCCTGTCTGAGCAGAGCCTTCCTCCCCTGAAGCAGGACCTGAGATGTGCTGGGTGATATGGAATTATCAACAGCCTAGATTTGGCTATAATGACCCAAAGGAGTTTCACAACAGAACCAGCCCCCATGGCCTCAAAGAGTTCTTCAGACCCAGCTGCAAGTGGAAGCAGTACTTCACATTCCAGCTCGACCACATCTGGGTGCAAATGGCAGGGCTGACTTTCTGGGGGATAATTAAAAGGGATGATTGTGCAGTGTCCAGGCAGCCATGGATGCCCCTCTCCCCAGGAGCCACAGCTGGGGTACATTTTACACATTTCTACACCACACAGGAATGAAGAGCCAATGACTCCAGTGCGTTGTCCTCACCCAGGGCTTCAGTTTCTAGACCCCCAATCGTGTTCCTGTCACTGCTCCAGCCAGTGGCCTCAGGGGAGACTCTGCTCTTTGTCTTTGCATCTCAAACAGCTGTGATGAGGAAGAATTTCACAATGGGACCAACCTCACACCCCCGGAGAAAATATCTCCTCAGATTCCTCTGTTAATGAACTCATCAGTGTGGCCTTAATCAGCAATCAAGCTCCACTGAAGAGGAATGCAGCTGGAGGCACACAGGAACCTGCTTCCTGTAGGTTTGTCCTGCATTAACTCCTGGTGACCAGGGGCTCCTTCTCCACAGGGAAACCAGAGGCTCCCTCTCCCTGCAGAGGCAGGAGAGCAATCCTGACACTTGTTCCTTACCAGTGTGCACCAGCTGAGCCCATTATTAATATCAGGAGATATTAACTGAAGCCCAGCAAAGCTCGCCTTAGCCTGCATGGCCTGAGAAAGCTCTGCAAGGAGAATGTGACTGTTCTCTGCCCAGGGGCACTTGCAGACAGGCAACAGTAAAAAAGGAAAAGCCTTGGAGCATTCAATTAATCAGCAAGGCAGCTGCTGTCTAAGGGTGCTGGAAGCTTCTTAGGCTTTACCAAACATCCACAGGCAAGCCCTCAACTGGAATCCAAGGCTGTGTTCTTGAGCCCTGGGTATGATTCATGTCCCTCTGGAGGGGCCTGCATCCTCTCCATGGCCCCAGAAGTGATAAAGGCTCCATGTGCAAACCAAGCAATGCAAGCTCTGAACACGTGAGAGAGAAGGGTTTGTGCCATTAGCCAGGCCTGACGTCACAGCTTTCCTCTCACCCTACTCGACCCCAAAACATCTCAGCACGTCCTCAGTGGAGAAGTTCCTTTGCAGAGAGGATACTTGGAAATGTTCCTCTTGGCTGCTGCAACAGTGAGCAGAGACATTTCCCCTCCTCTGGTGTGTGAAAAGCACAGAGCCAGGCCCAGTCCTGGAGGGGCTGTGCTACCTGAGGGGGTCTGGGGTGCTGAGGAGAAGGAGTTGGATGCTTCTTGACCAAAATCTTATGGGCACAAGCTCCCAATGCTTCGCCAGGGCACAGCAGGGTCTCTCCAATTCTGTGAGCCAAGGGCTGGATGCAGTTGGTCAATGGCTCCCAGCATGGACAGATTGTCCCAAAACTGATGCCACCAGTGCTGGGAGACCACAGAACAGGGAATTGTGCACAGCACAGAAAGGTGAGAACAAAGTGTCAATCACTCCTCACCTGATTCCCACCCTGTGCTGTAACTGATCTTAGGGCTGAGGTGAGCTCTTCTCCCCAAAATGCCATTTCATGGAGACGTTTCTGTGATTCACAGACTTGGCTAAGTGAACCAGAATGAAACCCACGGGTTTGGCCTGCATTGCTTCCTCCCAGGCAGCAGGATCCCCTGCCAAGCAGGGGTCAAGAGGTTTGGAGCTCAACAGGGAGAGAAACTCAGCGATGGCAGATAACACTGAGCTGTGTACAACTGGTCAAGAGGAAGAACTTCCTTTGCTGGATAGGTTGAGAGTAATAAAGCAAAATTAGCAATCCCTGGAAAACTTCCTCCTGACTGTGATGCCCACAAACACATAAATTGTATCTGGCTGGCTGGGAGCCACAAAGAAAATGGTACTGAACTGTGCTGCTCTGATTGTAGCCCATGGCTGCTGCTCTCCAGTGTCACTTCAGGAGTTCTCTTTGTGTTCATCCATGCTCTGCAAGTCAGGAAAATGCTGGCTCAAATGCCAGCTGGAAACCATCAGAAAGCAAGAGCAAAGAGGAGCATGTACCTGGTACAGAGTCCTTCCACTGGGGGATCTGACTTGGGTGACAGAACGCTGATCCACCAAATCCAGAGCTGGGACTGCACATGGGCCAAAAATGAACTTCAGCCTGGAAGAGAACGTGTCTGTAGTTAGGGCACAGCACAAAGGGAGACCATGTGGCTTAGCCTCAGTGAGCCCTGTGGAGCCCAGAAGGTGTAAGACATTTTTCCTTGTTGCAGTAACTGAAGATGTCCCCTGAGCACAAAAGGCACCAACAGGGATTTTAGTGGAGCACGTGGAGCCAGACTTGCCAGTGCAAAAGGGAAAAGGGACTCATGCTCTGGGACACTTTAACTACACATCCAGGCTGTCCTGGATGTGTTGCCCTGGATCAGTTAGTCCTGAATCCCACCTCCAGGCATGGAGCACACATCTCCTTGGAGAGAGAGCAAGGATGAGACATAGTTCCTGGAGCAGTAGGAACTGGAGCTCCTTCCTCATCCCTTGGAAATCCGTTCAAACCCTGGGGAATGAGTGAGTAATTTTGTAGTGAACACATCTTGATCACAGTCACAACTGAGGGATGAATTATCCTTTCTCTACCCACCAAACTGCATCAGGAGGAAGCTGGAGAACAGCAGGGAATTACTTAAGACACTCCACTGCACATGGAGACACCAGATAGCATCAGTTTTACATCTGTAACAGCTACGAGCAGGGCTTGGAGACAGCCAAGTTATTCCAGATAAACACCCAGGGGCAGCACGTGCCTTATGTCCCTCCACTCTCCCTAAAAACTTTTTCCCTTTCCTGCTGGGCAGGACACATACAGGGATTTATGGATGAGGGAGTGCCTGGGATGGGGATCACTGTACATCTTGCAAGAGGGATTTTACCTCCTGCTGGTGCAGGGGTACGTGATAAGGTGTATGTTAAATACAGACATCTGCACCTTCAGCCTATTGTCCAGACAGCTCATGGGCCTCAAAGTCATTCTAGCCCTGTGAATGCAGCTGCTCTCAGTGTCTACAAGGAGCTCAGGGGCAACTCAGTTAACTTTTCAGACCTTTCATGCACTGAGAAAAATCTGTGTAGTCTAGATTGGTTCCAAGGGTAAACAACAAGGAAATCAGCAGTGATGAAAAGATAGCACAGAGCAAGAGCAGCAGACCGAGAGAAAGGGGAAAGTTTCCAAGCCCAGGGAGGACACAGCAAGGCTGAGTCAAGCTCATTGATAAGCAGCCAAGCAGACAGACAGATTCCAGGAAGACTAAAACTTGCACAAACTCAAGGCAGAAAGGGGTTGGCTCCATCTGAGGGCTGCGAGGAGGTGGGTGGGGAACGCTTAACGTAAGACATTCCTTAAGGATTAGGTTTGGGACTATAAGGGGGCTGAGTCCAGTGAGTTTCAGGAACTCTTTCAAATTTAGGGAATTCTTGTCTTGTGTGTATAATTTGATCAGTTCAACGGGGAAATGCCCACAGGAAGTTCAAGGACTTTGGAGATTTGGAAATTAAATCAGAATACTTCTGAGCTGCTGGTTGCAGGGAATTGATGGAAATCTGGCTGCCAAGAGTTACCACCCAACCATTATTAAACTTAACAAGGGACTTTCTTTCCTCTTTTCTTTAATGGTGAGAAAGAAACAAAAGCTTTCAGGAGGTTTGTCAAATCTAATTCCACCCTTCAAAGGCCACTGTGGTCCCAGGAGAGGGAGGCAGCACACCTTGCACGAGTGTTATGTCAGATAATTCTAACACAAGGCCATTAAGGCCTGGAGGGTTCCTGGTGATCTCATCCTCTGACAGGCAGGAACACAAGGTTAAAGATGAATCTGAAAAGTCTCTTTCACCTTGACATGCCTTTTCTCCACCTTCAACACCAACTGGTGAGGGCTGAAGTTGTGAAACTTGGATCCCTTAGGTCACTGCTTGGGAATGACTGAAGTAATCAGGAGCTTCAAGGGTGACAAAGCTCATCTGAGACTTCTAAACAGAAGAAAACTCTCAATCTTCAAGAGAACAATTCCCTTGTGCAGGGTGATGATAAGAACACCTCTCCCTCTCTATCACACGTGCCCATGACTCAAACAGCAGCAGTGACCTCAGGGTGCTCACAGTGATAGGAAGGCAGAGGGATGAATCACCCTGGAACAGTTCATTGTCACAGCAAACTCCAGATCTGAGGCTGGACTCAGAGCTCAGGTTAAATAGCCTGGGTTTAAATACGAGCAAGTCATCACAGGAGATTCAGTGGTACAGAGATAATTTCATGAATCTCTGGAAAAAAGCCCTTCAGAACCTTCATTTCCACTACCACCAAACCCACACAGCATTTAGGTGTTTCAGCAGCACTTCAAGCACAGGAGAAAACCAGAAGCCTCATGATGAAAGGCGACACAACCAAGTGTCCTTCAGCAGGACACTGGGGCAGGACCTGGAGCAGAAGACACTCACCCCAGGAGAAGATCATCAGGCACTGCAACAGAAAGGAAAGAAAATGTGATTTTGCAGAATTTCACATCATAGGGGAGTCAGTGTCACCCCAAGGCACCCCCAGAGGCCACACAGGACTGTAGGGCTCTCATCATCCTCTCCAGCCACCAAAAAAACAAGGAACAGCAAAATGATCTGTGAAGGCAGTGCTAAGGCACTTACCCAGTACAGCAATCACAACCACAGGGATTAATTTTTAAAAGAAATGCAGAAGCCCAAATGTACTTTCTTTTATGACCTCCTACCTTTAAAAGTACACAACAAAAGGCATGAAGCCTCACCATCTTACTCTGTCACTTTAAGAAGCTGGTTAAAAATATATATATTATTTTCCCTGAAACTCTTGGCATGAGTTGAGAACTCTGGCATCACAGCTTTAAAAATGTTGTTCTTTTCCCAGCACAGTCTTGCAGGGCGCCACTGGTTTATGGCTTTTAATACAGCCCACTGAAACACCATGTCTTCATTTATTGGAACTTCTTGTGAAAATGGAAAGTTACACTGAGGCAGAGCAGTGTGTTTATTGTAGCTAACAGCTCAGGCTCTGCTTGTCCACTCTGATCTTTGTGTTATCACCCAGGGGACACAGTGTACTGTGTCTCCAAATCCCACTGGAAGATCTGGATTTTTGACTTTAAAGTCCTTTTGTTCCAACAATTCAAAACGCTGTGACTTGCACTGTTGGTTTGAATTTTTCAGCTTTATTTGGATTTAATTCTGCAAAGGGATCAATAAGTTTGTCTCCACAGCTCTGTCTCAGGGTGTGCTTTAGTACCATTCTGGTACTTTAAGAAGCACATCTTTAAAGGAATGTGAGCTTTTTTTTTTTTTTTTTTGCTTAGCTTACTACAGGATTTATAAAGCTCTTTTAAAAGTCACATGTAGATTTTGGATCTACTCTAACCTGACAGGAGCCATACTGCAAGGGTGCCAAAAAGCTGTCACTGGAGTCACTCTGACAGTTTAGACATTAAGTTTCTGCCCATTCCTCACTCCCACGTAGTGCTCAGACAGATTTATCTGAACTCTTATTTGTTTGGGGTTTGTGCAGCTAAAAATATTCCTTCAACAGGCACTTTCCTTAGGAAGAGCCACTCTGTGCAGCTCATCCTGTAAACACAAACATTCATATTCTCTTAGCACAGGTCACAGGTAATTGTTCTTAACTAGCTGCTGGAACTGGCCAGGATTTCACTGCTGGCTTGTGCTAATTTCACTGAAGCACTGGGAAGCTGTTCCTCGCCCTGGGATCACCAGCACACTCCCTCTGCCGGTCAGTCAGGCAACCGGTTTGGGAAATTTCCCTTTCCGGCACTAGTTTTGGGATTGGTGAGTCTATAAACCCATCAGTGCAGAGGGCACAGCGAAATTCCTGCCCAGAGGCATTAATTTATCACCCCTCAAGTGTGACCCTGCACACCAGAAGCTCTAAGAAGCAGCATTACCTCTAAGTCTCACATTCAGAAAAAGTGTCCAAACTGGTCTGATTTTTTAATTTGACTTCGAGAAGGGGCTGCTCCTCGTTATCTGTGCTTCACAAACAGGGACAAAAACGTGAAGGCCACCTTTGAGACAACAGGGTTTGGTTAAAAAGGGAAGGCAATGACCCTCGTGGCTCGCTGGGGGTCTGACAGACCCCATTCCTGCCTGCTGGGATCCTTCACATACCGTGTGAGGTCTCCTGAAAAGCCTTTTTGATCTCCCTCAAAAGCTCTTCTGCTACTGCAGGCAAGGTGCTACTGTCCATCCCACTGGCACTGGGCTCAGCCCTGGAAAGGAGACAGGACGGGAGACAGTGGGAGATCATTAGGGTCCCCATGGATATGTGCAGCGGCAGGGTTTATGTGGGCAGCGCTGCATTCCAACCCAGCAGCCAGGCCGAGGAACAGCGTCCTCAGCAACTTGTACAGTGTGGTTTTTCCACGTTCTGTAAACGCGGGATTCCTCACAAACACGCGGGGCTGAGACCCCAAAACACAGGAAGGGGCTGATCACTGCACAGGGGAGATGTTCCTCCTGTCCAGGCAGCATTTCCTGGGTGTCAGTTCCTGCCCGTTCCTCCTGTGCCACTGCCGTGTCACCCTCTGTCGCTATTCCCACCCACGGCTGAGGTGTTCCCTCATGAGGGATGAGCTCCCCACAGCCCAGCTCCCTCAGCCTTTCCTGCTCACAGGGAAGCTCCAGCCCCTCGCTCATCTGTGCCCCGCGCTGTCCCCGCCGCGGGCTCTCGGTGTCCGCCGTGCCCTGCGTTGCCCGCGGTGGGCAGGGCGGGCCGAGGGCCGCGCTCCGCTCCCGGCCGCGCTCCCAGTCCCTTCCCGCCGGGAGCAGCTCCGCTCCCGCCTCAGCTCCCGGGCCCCCCCCGGGGGGGCCCCCCCCCCCCCCCCCCAACCCGCGGTGACGTCACGCGCGGCGCGCGCTCTTAAAGGGCCCGCTCGGGATGGCGGCGGCGCTGCCGCGGGCTCTGTCCCGGCTGTGGCCCCGGCGCTGCCCCGCCCTGCCCCGGGCCGCCTGGGCTGCGGGACACCGGGGACACCGCGGGGACGCCGGCAGCGCGGGGCTGGCGCGGGCGCGCTGGGCACGGCCGGCCGGCGCTGCGCTGGCCTTCCTGGGAGGTGAGAGGGGCGGCGGGCAGCGCGATCCGCGCCCCGTGCGCCGGGCACCCACCGGCCTGTCCCCGCAGGGTTCTCCCTCTTCCCGCGGGACGCCGAGGAGGAGGAGGGCGAGGACGCCATCATCCTGCTGCTGAAGCGAGCCAAGGTGAGGCGCGGGGCCGTGCGGGCGGGCGGGGCGCGGCGGTGACATGCCCCGGTGACATTTCCCGGTGCCCGGAGGTGACATGGCCCGGTGTCCCCGCAGCTGAGCGCCATGAAGGGCGAGCTGGCCGAGGCCGATAAGCTCCTGCACCAAGCCCTGCGGCGAGCGCACCAGGACGAGAACAGGCAGGCCATCATCTACACCTACAGCTTGGTGAGCAGCGGCGCTTGGGCACAGCGAGAGGGAGAAGGAAAAACAACTGAGGCCTGTCCTCAGTGCCTTGATGGAGCTTCAGCACTGTGTGTCTCTTCCAGATGGGGAACGTGGCCCTGATGCAGGGACAGCTGGACAATGTGAGTAACTCTGGTTTTTCCGTCTGAATTTGTAGAGGTTGACATCGTGTGCATGGTCTCGAAGGTGTGGGGTGCTGGCACAGGTGCAGACTGAGAGCAGAGATCTCCCAGTGCAAAGCAGAATGATCCACCTCAGGACCCATGAGCACATCAGGTTCAGGAAGATGGTCTCACAGATAAATTTTGAGCTCCAACACTATGTGCAAGGGAAGAAATACTTCCTACTGTGAAATGCTGCACCTGAACAGAGAGATGGCTGCTCCAAGGAGAATCTGGGAAAGGCCTGGCTGCTGCAGCAGTGCTCCAGAAAATAACTGAAAGTACCCACTGGTTCAGTACCACTGGGGTCTGGTCAGCCTTTCTCTTCTAACTGGTCTTGGTGTAGTACAAATGTGACAAATTTGAGGCAGGTCCCTCCACGTAGTCTGCCTCTGTTTTGTTTTAAATGCCATAATTCCTGAATATCCTCTTCAAAATTCTCATTTCAGGCAGAAAAACTCTACAAAGCAACTATGAGCTATATGCTTGCAGGGGACACAAAGGAGGTATGTTCAGAGAAAGGTTCCCAGTGGTGCCAAATTCTGTTTCCTGTGCTGTAATGCCTCTTCCTGGAAATTGGCAATACTGTAATAGGTGGCAGCTCTGGAGGCACCAAGATGGGGATTTTTAAGGTCTAAACTCTCTGACCAAGTAATGTTGCTGTTGGGGAGATACAAGAAGAGTAACAGTTGCACTGTGTGTCCTCCTGGCAGGATGACAACGCCATCCTTGAGATGTCCCTCAAGCTGGCCAGTATCTATGCTGCTCAAAAACAGTGAGTCCTCAGCAAGAGGTGTCTTCTGCTTTCATCTCAGCTTTGCAGTGGTGGGGTGGCCAAGCAGAGGCTCTTTAATGAGGGATTGAAGGTGTTCACATGTATCTCTTCAGGGATGGGAAGAGCTTTGCTTTGCACTTTGCAGGGACAAATTAGCTGTAGCTGGCTACCAGTTCTGCATCCTGACCTTAGAGGAGAAGATTGCCAAGCAAAAGGACTTGCCTGAGGATGTCTTATCAGGTGGGCAGCCTTGTCTGCCAAAGGCTTCTCATTTTTCTCCATTTCCCTGTCCTTGATGATGTTTCTGTATTGCTGTCTTCATGTCAATCCATTGTTTTCACACTGCCTGAGTTTCCTGCTCTGGTAGGATGGAGGCTCATGCTTGATCCTGTGGCAGTGATCACTTCTCTCCTCTCTGCAGCTGAAGAAAAGGCCAACACCCAGCTCCTGCTTGGGATGAGCCTGGACTCCTATGCCCGCTACCTCCTGAGCATCAAGGAGCTCCCAGCAGCCCAAAAAATGTATGAGAAGGCTCTGCAGATATCAAATGATGTTCAGGGAGAGGCTCATCCACAGGTGATTTGCACAGCAGTAGCTGGACACTAGGGAAGGAAAGGCTGATCTCTAGGGAATGAGGCAGCCTTAGAGCAGATCTGCTGCCATCAGACATGCCCAGCACCAAATGAGGCTGTTTTCCTGCCAGGAAGGATGAGCATGCAAATACAGAAATACAAAACACTTCCTTACTGAAAGCTCTGGGAAATGCTGCTTTCACTAGTGTGACAGGGAACAAATGTGGTGCTTCTGCTGCCCCAGACTGCTCCACAAGCTTCCCTTTCCCTCCTGGTGCAGAGTGTGGTGCTGATGAATGACCTGGCGACAGTGCTGGACGCTCGGGGACACTATGAGGAGGCACACACCTATGTCAGGAGGGCAGCAGAGCTGGCAAGGGACACTCAGCACCCCGAGGAGCACATGGTGCTCAGCAACCTGGCAGCAATCCTGATGCACAAAGGTCAGTGAATAAATGCCCAGAGATCTGTATTGTAGGGCTGAACTATAGTTTTGGGTTTAATTTTAGTTTAAGCAGTGGGTGTGACTTTGAATTGCCTTCACAAACTGAATTCAGCTGCTGACCCTAAAGGTTGCCAGGGGTCTTGTTTCCCATGGCCTGTTTGTACAGTAACTGGTTCCACAAGGACAGAATATATGCATGAGATTTGTTTCTGTGAGATTTTAATGCTGAAGCAGCACTGTGTCCCATCATCAGCGCTGCTCTCAAGCCGTTATAGCTGGCAACCAGTCAAGATGTTTTCTGAACCTCCCTAGATCTTGATGTGTTCTAAGTATTCCTTGTCCTTTGGACATGATCAGCTTCAGGAGGAGGCTCTCAAAATGGGTGATGGAACTGGGTAGCCAGGCCTCTTTTCCTTCTTGCTACAGAAGACTTCCTGCAAGCAAGAAAAGTGTATAAAGAAGCTCTCAAGCAGGCACAGCAGAAGGGAGATGCTGCTTCTGTCCAGCATATCCAGCGAGAACTAGCTGAGCTGGCCAAGAGGAGAAAGGGCTCCAAATAAGTTTGGCCATGGAGTCCAACCTTGAGGTGGCTGAAGGAGCAAAGGTTGGTCAGCACAGGCAGCCTGGGACCAGCTTGGTGCAGTTCTCCAGAGAAACAGCCATGAGGAGTTTCAGGACTGCTTAAGAGGAAGGGCTGCTACTGCCTAGCAGCCCAAAATAAAGTGTGAAATCTTAACTGTGAATTTGTGGTGTAGTCTGTGGTTTGACTGACCTACTCTGCTAAGTGATTTAATTTTGGCTGCCTAAGTGCAACTCTGGCCTGGCATTAATACCTTTGAGTTAGTCAAGGAGGAGTAGTTTGCTATTCCTCACTACTCACAGAAGTGTTCAGTTTCAAAACATGGCTGTCCTATAGCAAATCAGGAAAAGGAACAGGCAGGAATTGTCTCTTTACATGTTGAGCAGCACAACAGGGGCTACACTTTCACCAGTTCAGCCTCTTTGAATTTCAGTAGATCATTTCCCAGGCTGTACCTGCACTGCAGCAGAGCTGGAGCTCCCTGTCCTGGTCCAACAGGTTGCCTGAAGATCAAGTGTATTTCTTCATTTAGCATCCAAAGATAGAACTTGTCCTCGCAGAGGGGTGAGGCTGTTACCACAACAGAGCTGTTGTCAGAAATAAAACTCTTGGCTCCCTTAGGCCAGTGCAGAGCACACAGAGTGCCAAAGCTTCCTCCTCTCTTGGATAGGTCAGTGCTAGAATGCTGAGGCTTCCTGTTGGAAAAGATGGTGTGCACAAACCCAGCTTTGTCAGCTACATGCCTTCATGAATCGAGTATGAACAGCTGCTTTAGACAACAGAATTTCTCAATTCTGCCCTGCCAGAAAGCCTGATGTTAAAGAAAAAGGAGAATTAAACCAGCAATTACCAAATCCATGTTTAGTTAAGAAGTAAAATGAACTAATTCTGTCACTAACCAAACATAATTTTAACCTCTCAGCTGTCAGAACTTCAGCTGGCTGGTACAACCCTCAGTGTAATTACATCATTATTAATTTACTTACAGTAGCAGCTCCATCTCTGCTGAACTTTGAGCTAAGAGGAGGAGGCACACAGGTTTTCTAGAGCAGAAGTTCATTGAAGCTGGAAAACCTCAAGCACGTACACAGCTTTGTTCTCAGCAAGCTAGAAAGCAAAAACATGGCTGTACTGACAGAAAGGCTCTGGCACATTAGAGCCAACCTTCCCTGAAGTGCTGGGTTTGGGGTTTGAAGTGGCAGAGCTTGGAGGGCAGCAGTGTTACCTGGGAACCCTGCAGCACCCCTGGGAGCTGGGTCTTGCCTGATGCTGCAAAACAAGAGGGAGACACAGGAAAAGCAAGTGGAGAACTGTTCCCCTTTATTGATTGGTCTGAATCCAGAAGTCACTGTCTAGTGAAGACATTGTGTGGAAATTATGATGCATGGGTTTTTCAAGTCTTAAATGATTTCATATCAGAATCACGAACCATATCAAGATGAAAGCATTGTGAAAGCGCTGATCAGAAATCAGGTAAAAATTTGTAGTAAACTACACTTTGTAAACATGACTTACAAACACCTTCCTGTTTGAAACAGGGCAGATGTAATTCCATACTTGAAGATTACTGGAATTGTGGTAAACCCTAACTTAGGCTCTGGAGAGGTTTTTACACTGGAGAAGTTAAAACTCGGATAACAAACATAAAAAGCAGCAACATTTTATGTGCAAATGCCACTCAAGCTGTATCTCAGGAGATAGTGACTATCCTACTTTGGATATCTTGCTGCTGCTGCAGCAGTAACATGAAGCTTTGCAATGAACATGCTATACTTACTGTACAGGTAGCAAAGACATTTGTCTGTACATGCCTCTTTCACATTGTATTTGTTACACTAAGAAAGTGAGAACAGGTGAGTTTAAGAATGGAACTTAACTCTCCACTCCAAATTTAAATCTACAAAAAGGGCAGATCAACTCGTTTTCCAGTATATGTTGCTGTGGGAACAAAAGAGAAAGTTAAAATAATGAGCACAGGTCTACAAACAGGATGAAAACTTCACTGCTTCAAGCCAGAAGGGTAAAGGAGGGGAGGATGAGAGAAATCTTTCTCAGAGAAAGACTGCAAGGAGATTTAAGACTGCCAACGGATCTACTCTGGTGCAGTGTTTAAAAAAAGTAGCAAAATAGTTCTGTATTTTCAACAGTGTCAAGTTTCCAAATGAGTTCCTTTGGAATTTTGCTTCCCACACTTGGGGCAAAAAAGGCTTTCCTTAAAGGACTGAAAATAAATTTGCTACTGATAAATAGTTCTGTGCTTCTTCCTGTTTGTAAGAGGACCATGACAGTCCCTCCATAGATGCAGAGCTCACACGACTCAAGGTTACACACTGCATTACACCTTCCATACAATGCATCACAAATACAGCGGCAAAATCCAAAATATTTTTCACTGGAAAATAACTCCAAGGCAAAGACTCTGTTGATCAATGAGATGCAAAAGCAGTTTGGAATCTGACAGACCACACCACCCCCCAGCTCAGTGCTATCTGTGAATCAGTCCTTCCACCCCGGAAGATTTGAATTCTCTTCCTGAGGTCAGTGCAGCATAAAATAAAGATGCTTTTGGAGATGGATGTCAGGACACCCTGTGAAATTACTGCCCAGATGGATGTGTACATGAGCTACAAGCATACCATAGCAAGCATTGAGAGCTGAATGATTAAGGAGACTCTCCTAGTACCATACACAGTTTAAAAATAAAAATCACCCTAACAAGTATTGCACACTTCAGGAGTTAAGCCAAGCATTTGTAAGGAATTCCACCAAAAGCTTGCTTAGAGGGACAGGGACTGGGATGCCGACTTCAAAATAATTATTACATAAAGATTTTAAAATCAGATTGGAGGAAGGTAAAAATCACAGTACCTATTTCAAACTGGTTGTAACAGAAGCCAAGTAGTTGACTCGTGTGTTGCTCAATTATTCTATAAAAGCACTTTGTTTTATTTAAACTTGGGATGTAGAGGTTTTTCTTCTTAAAGGATTTATCAACCCACCCAGAGCCTCTGTTCAGAAAAGTCATTTGCTGTGGTTAAATACGACAGTAAAATTTAGTAGCCTGTTTTGACTGCATACAATGCAGAAACAGAGAACACTAAGAATAGGCTTTTAGGGCACAGTTAAAATTCCCAGTGTGCATAACAGTGAGGTATGCCTCCAGAAGCTGTTCTTTTTTTGTTTCTTTAACCTTTTAAAAATGAACCATAACATACCCATGCAATAATATTTCTGCAGTGTTTGCTAAATAAAACCAACTGCACCAAAAATTTACCATGTGGCAGAATTTAAAATTCCGAAGAAATATATCATCTTATTCCAGTGAACCGGAGTATGTTAATGTACAGAATTCACTAAGGGGTCAGTCTTAAAAATCAACATTTTCACAAGAGCTTGAACACCACTGAGAAAGTGTGTCTAGGGAAAAAAAAAATTATATAAAAGCACAATGCCTGCAGGAAGTGGCATGGCATTAAATGGGCAATGATGGTTGGGAGGCTGGGGTTCTGGTTAGGCTAGGCTGAGGGGGAGGCTAGGGTTATGAAGAGTATTCTACACTGGAGAAAATGCTTAAAAAAAATTACAAAATGACCCCCAAAGTTTAGGCAATGATTTGAACATAAGTACACCAGATACTATAGCAAGGGAAAAAACACTGCAAAAAGTACTCTCTATTTACAGAAGAATGATTTAAAAGACATTATGGTTTTCTTTACAAATAGATGTAGAGCAGGAATAGTCCACATTTTTAAAAACTCTTTACATATTTATCTTTAGTAAGTCAACCTTCTCGACCACGATCCTCCAACACACAGCCTGTGCAGAAGGCATTTCACGGACTCTCCAGCAATTCTTCATTGTGTGGCCCTTGGTCTCTTGGAAAGTCTCTGTGGGCACAAGTCAAAAATAGATTTCTTTTTTTGACCCGCAAATTAAAAAAAAAAAATAATCTGCATAGTTCAGTCATCACTGTCAGACAGAGTCTCATATTGTGCTGAAAGCAGTGGTGCAGGCTCTCTCTCCCAGATCCTGTTCTGTGGGTGAGTGGTTGCTTGGCTCATGGACGGGGGGGCACAGGCGATGGAGGTCGGGGGGGTGCTGCTCAGCATCCTCATGGTCAGAGGGTTGTAGGGAAACTGGGTGGAACCTGCAGCAAAAGGCAAAAACATGAGCTGTTCTCAGAGATCTGTGCTGGCTGGGGTTGTGACAACTGGCAGAAAATCAGTTTCCAAAATCCCCACATGCTGGAAACTTCTAGCCAATATCCAGCATTGCAGAACAATATCTGAGCTCTCTGCAAATACCTTTGTAAGAACCCCATTCCTCACCTGTTGATGAAGGCCTGTCTTCCCAGGCCCACACTGGAGTCTGTCTGTGGTAGTCCCCTTCTGAATGTACAGATGAGACAGAAGAAGGTCTTTCAGTTCCCAAATATCCCTGCCCAGGAATTGGAGACTTTGACTTCCTACTGTTTGATTTGCCGATGAGCTTCTGCTTGCTGACTGCCCCACCTGGGAACAGAAGGGACAGATTTCACCAACCACATTTTATCCTCTGTGTCTTTGTTTCTATAAATTATCAGGCAGCACTGAGAACCTTCATGTATCCAACACACCCTGTTCTCCTTTTCCTGTTCCATCAGTGCTGTCACAGGCTCCTGGAAAAGCCAGGACAATAAATACAAATACCACTTCCATAGGAAAGACAGTGATTTTCATGGACACCAAATTTATTCAAACCTTTGACTAATTAATTTTAATTAAGGCTCTGGGATATTTGGGAGTTGCAATACCTGAATTTGGAGATGGATTGGCTTCTTCCCTCCGTGTCTCATTAGTCGCTGGTACTGCAGCGCCGGAGCTGCCCGGAGCCACCGCGAGAGGTTGGGACATCACAACCCCGTGCTCCTCACTCTTGTCATCAAAGTTTCCCATCAGTGCTTTCCTAATAATGTCTTCCAGACCCAGATTACTGGCAGGATCTGCAAAGGAGTGACCCCTAGAACTGACTGCACCTAGGAGAGAAAACCCAGAGAAAAGTGGGAAGGGAGGCAAAAAATGCATCTCCAAGAAATTACAAAGGGATGTGGGAAAAGATTTGGTCATTTTCCTTTTCCTTACAGTGCAGGAAACAAATTTTCATGTAGGATGTTAGCTTTTAAATTTCCACCCTTTTCCTCTTTTACTGGACTCCCCGAAGAGTAAAAATTTAAGATATTTAAGACATTACATTTTTCTGAAACATGTACTGTTTCTTTTATTGAAGAACTTACCTGAGGTAGTGACTGCTGGCAAATTGAATATTTCAGTCCCTGGCTGAGCAGTTGCTGCAATTAAAACACAACATTTCATTGAGTTTTTCAGTACTGATGATCACTAAGTGATCACTAGTAGCCCTACTGCACAAGAAAAAAAGCAAAAATACAGTTCTGGTATCATATTCCACCATGTCAGTGTTCATTACTGAAACTATATTAAAATGTCATTTAACAGATAATCTTAAGGGCTGAGCAAACACAAACCATTTAGTTTCAAGACATCTTTCCAAATAGGAAAATGTGTAGTATTGATACAAAGCAAATTACAGACACGGTTAGAATAATGTCAGGTTTTAACAACTCTCATTAATTATGTGGTTTTCATCTCTTAAACTAAGTATTAAAAAGATGTGGCAGCCTTACATACAAGATTTAAAAAAAAAAAAAAATCAACAATCTTCTAGTTCCATGGTCATAAATTATTATATGTGTTTCATATCCATAGATTTATATTAATTTGCATTATATGATCATATTTAGGTCAGGACATCTGCAGGTAGAAGTCACATAAAGCTTAAGCTGGAAGAATTGGGTGAAAAGGCAAGTCCTGCATACCCATGTCAGAGTCACCTCCACCAGATGAGTTCAGCTTTCGAAATATCTCCTGTTTCTTGGATTTTACCATTGGTGAAGTGTTCTCAAGTTTGGTGAAAAACGAAGGCAGGTAACTGATACTGCCTGGAGAGCGAGAGTCAGTCCTGCCAAGACCAACACGTGTCAAAGAGACAGAACTTGTAAGATGTACATTTAAATCTTCCCAAAAGCAGTCAGGCAGAAACCACTTACAGTCATTAAAACATTGGGGGCTCAATAATAACTGAATTTGCTTAAGCAGCAGCAATCTAAGAAATATGCTTTAATTAAAAAAACCAAGCAACTCACACTTAAATTAAAAAATAAAAAAGTCTCAATTTTCTAGCCCAAGATCCTTGTATTCCTAAAAAGTGCAAGATCCTCATGCCGTGTTCCTGAAAATCCCTTTGCATCTACCTAACATCCATCATGGACTGTAACAGCCCTGCAGCAACTGCAGAGTGGAGAGGGAAAAAACCCAAGAAAATCAGAATCAATTTTACCAGCATGAGCCTTAAATAAATACTTTGGGTACTCTTCCTTCCTCAGCAGGGCAACTACAGGAGCACCCACTCCAAAGTGCATCTCCTGTGAAGTTTTATGGTGCAGATCTGGCAGACTGGGACAGGACTGCCTGATCCATGGACTCCCCACCTTCACTCCTCATGAAAATTAAGCTCCTTAGCCCTGTGATTCAAGTGATTAGCTGCTCCAGCATCATGAGTGCTGGAAGCCTTGGTTGCTCCCCTCTCCACCAGGACAGTATCCAGGAATCCAATCCAATCAGGCAGGAGAAGACTGAACAATTTAATAAAAATCGTAGAAAATGGAACTTTCTCAAAACTCACTTCAATTTTACAGAACTGGCAACCACGAGGAGTTTCACTCCAACATGTTCTCTCAGATGTGACACAGAACACTCTGCTTGCACCAAGAAACTTAAGACAGAGCACCAACATGTGACCTTTCACTCAGCCTTCCCAAAGCACCCCCCAAATAGCAAGTTTTGGATGTTAGTGCAGAAGGATCAACAGTGATTAACAACTTGCCTGTGGCACCAGAGGAAGGTCACTTGAACAGCTCTTTAATAAAGACACTTTTTGCAGCACAGAGATTCAAAACAATGTTTTTAAAAGTCACTTTTACACCTACCTCTGTTCAGTAGGCTCAGTTCTTTGGGAAAGCAAAAGAACATTTTCCTGTTTCTCATGTACAACTGGGACCTGAGGTGGCGAGATTGGCTCGTAGGGCTCTGAAGGGACATGACTCCTCTCTGGAGATTTTCCAGGCCTACAGCACAATTCAAAGACAGATAGTTACCCTAAATGCATGTACAGCAGTAGTTAATTCATGTAATTTTCCAGTTCCTACATAACTACTTCTGTGTAGTTATATATTACATGCTTTAGTAAACTTGGATCCCAAAAAGATGACTATGAATTGTCCGTAACTATGTTTTGTTATTGTAAGTTTGGTAAGTTTTGTTTGTCTGGTAAGTTTTAAGTAATTAAACATTTTCATCCCTGTAAAGAATGGAAATTAAGCAGAAGTAGCAAGGGGAAAACAGTTATGTTATGGAGCCCAAATATTGGCAAAACAGTAGGGGACAGACTTTGCCTAAAAATACGACCAAAAGGCACCTTTACTTCCAATCTACACCAAGATTACTGCACTATTTTATATCAATATCCTATCTGGGCATCCATTAAACTTGCAGTTAGACTGAATGCATGCATTACCTTCCCCTGGCCTTGTCAGAGAGGTTCTCAGGGGACACTCTGGCCCCTGGTCGCTGGTGGTGCACAGGCTGTGACTGTGACTCAGGGCTGTAGCGGTTTGAGGTCTTTGCCCGGCCAGAAACAGGAGCTGGAGCAGGGGTGGAATTCTGGAATGTAGTGGTGGGAGGCTGCAAAGAGGCCTGAGAAGCTGCTTGGTTTCTAGCAAAGTCTTGTGTGATAATTTGCTGGATGTCACCAAAACAAAACAGAAAAGAGATCTTGGTTAGACATTGGCCACAGTGTAGGTATTCATGAACTAGATGAGACTGATGGTAGCAAATGAGATTATAAACTCAGATACAATATTTTATAATACCCTCAAATAAAACTCATAATTCTAGAATTATGGGTTCCATATTCTAGGTTCCAAAACAGGTATTTTTATAATCAAACCACAATTTTCACATGGGAAAAGAGGCAAGTAAATAAACCTACACAGATGTGATCAGCAAGGGTGATGAGCCGATGGGTCCTGGGCACATGTGCCATCCCCTCTGCCTGGGAAGAGGGAGGTGGAGGTTGTTGGGGTGAGGGGGGCTCCTGTTGTGTCCTGTAGCGGTGAATGGGGCCCTCATATGGCCTGTTGGGGTCAGCTGGTTGGAAAAGAAAAGGTCAGCCTGTTAAGCTTCAAGGTTTGAAACTTCTGTGCTGACAAATCTAAAAAAACTATCTACATATGCAAATATTCTCACAGTTAAACTTACTCTCTGCCGGGCTTGGTTTGGGTGTCTCTTGTTGATAGGGTTGTAGCTTTTCTTGAGCAGGTACAGGTGAATTTGCAGGGCTGATCACCTCAATGGCATCTCCAGGAGCTTCATACCGGTGTGAGGATACTGAGTATCAAGCACAGGTTGTGGAATAGGATGTAAATATGACAGAAAATTTTTGTTGCCTATATGTAGCAACACTGGTGCTTCCATTAAAATGGCACCCTGAATGAAAGTCAAAAACACTGTTGCCTTCTCATGATAACCACAGTGATACAAATACTTCCATGAAACAGTGTTCCAACATAAACCAAGTAATTTTCAGTTTCCTGACTTCTGATAAGGTTACTCTTACAATCCTGCATTTCATGCTGTAGCATGGAATCTGAATAAAGCAAACAACTCTGATTTTGCAAGAGTCACTATATGCAAAACCTGTATTTGTCTATCAAGTGTTTCTGCTTTACAGAGCTGAATATTTAATCATTAAACATCTGAATCATTTCACATCTTATTTCCCTAAAAGGCTAAGACAGACAGCAAAGAAGTAGAGAGTTACTAAGATACGTACAACTACTGGAAGAATCTGAACTTTGAGAGCCCCTATCTCGAGCATCCTTGTCTGAAGCAATCTGGCGAGTGATGATCACATCTATGAAGTTAGCAGCAGTAATTGTGGTCTTTCCTCGAGTTCTCAGCTCTTCCTCGTACCTGGATTTAGGAGGAGGTCCTTTCTCTTTACCAGCCTCTGAATAGACTACTGATGAAGTCTGTCCCTGGGACTTGCCACCAGAGTAATTTGCAGATGTATAGGGGCACTGCACAGGCCTCTTTTCTACCTCCAGGGTCTTCTGCTCCATCTGCTGCTGGTCAGTCACCACAGCTGACCGCCGTCCCATGTTCTCTTCTATCCTGGTTCCTTCGTGCTTGTTCTCCTTTGCTTTGGCAACTTCCATCTGAGGAGCAGAAGCTGCAGCATCCACGAGTGCTGCCAGAGCATCAGCAGCAGTGTTGTAACGGGAAGCTGGTAAGCCTTGAGTGATAGAGGGTGCTCCGGGGGTGAGCTGCCTGTGGGCAATCATTGAATAGCCTCAGTTACATCACATGGAAAGAAGAACTAGAGCCAGATCATGCAAACAGTCAAGCAAAGCTTTTCTGACAGCAATTTCTGTCTAAAATATACTGGTAGAAATGCTCTGATAAATCCAAGAGCAGTTATATAGTGGAATATCCTTAACCCTAAATGCACCTTTTAATAATAATCTCAAGTATTAGAACAGATATCCCTACAACAGTAACTTGTAAAACATACATGATACGTAGCTGAGCAGCAGGATCCAAAGGTGTGATCACACTTGTCCCATTGGTTCCTTGGAAAATACTTGGCCTTTGCTGCAGGATGTTTTCCTGGCTTCTGACAGAGGGGGACGGGGACCGGACATATCCATGGCTGCCAGGTCTGCCAGGCTGCTCTGCACCTGCAGGACACAGAGTGGAACAAAAAAAATAAATGATTACTCTTAAAAAATTGCAGCACTACATATGAGTGCTGTCTCCTCCACATCCCTTCCCAGTTGCCTCCACCACTCTGGATGCAATGGTATGTATAAAGATTTAAATCTGTTTACAATGGTCTACATGACATGCAAGCTGTGCCAGAGACCACTGGGATTTAGTCCTTTTTAGGTGCTACACTGCTTGGAGAGAAAGTTCAAGAAGTTGCAGAAGTTACAATTATGACCAGAACTGCTCAACAACAGGAAGCTGCCTGAGGAGCAGAATAAAAGCAAACTGTAAACTGTATCTGCTAACAGTGACTGCATAAAATGAGCAGCTACAGTCTATAAGAGAAGTGATCCAGGTGTTTCCATGGGCACTCACCTGGTCGGAGATAAAGTTCAGAAGGGACTGAGGTGATTCTTTCCCTCTCTCGCTCTCGTTCTCTTTCCCGCTCTCGTTCACGTTCCCTCTCCCTTTCCCGTTCCTTCTCCCTTTCCCTTTCCCGTTCCCTTTCAGCATTTGCAGCTGCAGAAGCTGCCAGGTGTGTGGGGTGTCCTGGAAGGTCCACCATGTGAAATAAGGGAGCAAAAAAATATACTTAAGTGAAGCATAATAATGCAAACACTTGCTAATATATTCTGCCCTCCACTTACAGAAAAATTTCCTAAATATATTTTCATTTCACTCAAGACTATCCACTTATTTAGGAAGACAAACGTTTAATATATAGTGACAGTGGAAGGCTCAACAGCCTTTTAGTAAAGGTGATTCTATACAGTTAGAAACTGGACAGCTTATAGACCCCAAATCCACCCTTCAACACATCTAAAAGGAGGTTACTGAATTGTAATCAAATTACTACAAATAAAGACCTGACAGAATGAGGCAAATTCAGAATTTGACAGTGCTCCTACTGTAACTATACAGGACATCATCAAAAACCCTTTGCTATCCAAGTGAGAGGTGCATGCAAAAAGCATCTCCTGAGAAAACATCAAAACATGGCATTAATGAGAGCTGAATAAAGATGGTCAATTATCTCAGCACATCAGACAATTAGAGATATCACCAAGCCACGTGAACTCTTACCTGGTGACAGAGAAGCAGGATTGTAAGGCCTGGGAGGGAAGGTGAGCTGGGTGCCAGGGATATATGTGATTCTCTCCATGGGTGGGGTGCTTGTTCCTCCAGGATGAGGCACTAAGATAGTGGGAGCCATATTGTTCAGGTCAATAATTCCTGTCAGGAGATGACACACGTGAGAATGGTCACTCCAGGGCATGGTCTGCATTTTTTATGTTCTCTTCATTGGTGACAGTCAGCAGTGAATGTTTAGTGGAGAAAATGTAAGAGCAAGGCAAGTGTAGAACTATACTCCAGCTGGTTATACTCTCTTAGATCTGGCAATCAGCCATTTAGGAACACACTAAGTCAGAATTTGCATTTGCAACACTCCCTTTAACTGCCCTTTGGAAAAATGCACTTCATCTCTACTCAATATTCCCATCTTTTAGCAATTTTGGGTGTTACCCAAAAAACAGAACAATCAGCATAATTTTACAACATTACACTTTTAGATGTTGCTTTTATATTCTTTTTGAAGAAGCTGTCATTTTAATATAATTCTTCTTCCTGAAGTTTGACAATGAGCTAAATAAGGTTCTGACCATCAATTTAAATGAGCATAAAACAATCTGGCTCTTGAACACTAGTAACTCTCAGAGCCTTCTCCTTAAAAATATCGATTATAGAGGTGGTTTTCCTTTCTATCCACAAAAGGCACTTTGCAAATGAGTTGTCAGACATCCACAATCACTACAGGATGAACACATTTACACACACAGCCTTGCATGTATGCATCCAAACCACAGCTGGCAAAGCCAAAACACACTTTTAAGAGCATCACAGAAAGACAGCCAGGCCCACCTCGTGCTCCTGCATAAGGGAGAGCTAAAGTTTGCTCCCTGGGGGACAATCCCCTGGTGACATCAGGCCGAAGGTTCACTTGCATCTGCTGGGAGGTGATGTAGTCGTTGAGGATGGTCTGGCGCGTGTTCTCCATGGCGTACAGCTGGTACTGGCTGGGGTAGCCTGGCGTGGGGGACAGCTGCCTTTGGAACAGGTAAGCAGCAGCAGCTGGGGGGAAAGAAGGGAGAAGGGGGCATTTAGGAAGCAGGATGATTCTGGATCAAATCAAACTTTCAGGTGTTTGTAAAGCTGCAATGAGAGGTGCTGTCAAGTCTCTCTAGCTGGTGCTAAATGAGTATAAATAGCATTTTAATTGTGATGTTTTATTGAATTTTTACACTGTGTGTAGACTGAAAGAGCTAAACAATCCAGATTGGAGATGATTTTAATAAAAGTATAAATTCTGAAATTCTGAAAATGTAAAAGGCTGAAATACCTAATGAAGGTAGAAAATACCCCACAGAAGTAGACTGATGGATATGTTAAAAGGAAGTCTACTGTATTTCATATCACAAGGGAAAACCTGATAATCCCTCAGTGAGAACGAATCACAGTCCTGAACAGAGGACCTATACAGAATATATGTCTATATATAATTATACTCTTCTAGCCTCTTCCACATCCTTCTTTGCATAGCTTTCCTGAAAGCTTTTAATACATTTCACAAATACTTGCCTAAAAATGGTGCCTGAACTTTTTAACAAAACAGAAGCAAGTTGGCAGCTCTGAAGGGAGGTTACAGCATTATACGAGACTATTTTACTAGGCTGCCTGGTTAGATATTAAACCCCCACTAAACTGAAATCAAACCACAACAATACATATATTTATAACCTTATAAATGGTATTTGGCCATCGATAATTGCCTAATAAGGTATCCTTTCTGCGCATCAAAGTACACAGTATTTCTAAAACTAAAAATAGCCAACATGAATGTATTTACCAGGATCCAAAGCCCTGTGAAATGGCATAGCAGGATCTAAATGAGGAGGGAGGTGACCCCTATAGACTTCAGGAGTTGCTCCTCTGTGGTGAGGGTCAAAAGGACTGTGAGCCACTACAGGATCGACCCCTGGGACTGGAGATTTTGCTGGCACACTCTCCCTCTGTGTTGGAGTGAGTGTGTTCTTCCTTTCATGATTTGCTGGCTTCCCAGAAGATATTCCAGCTAAAAGCAATGAAAAACCCCAAATTAACAAAATGCCTATTTTTCTATTGAAGATTTAACTGTAAAAATACATTGGGTCCCAAGGAACTTTCTCAATGACTGCAATCTGACACAACAAAGCACAGAGAACATTTTGTATCACAAAATACTTTTGCTGAAAGAACTACATTTTAAATCTAAGATTGCTTATACTTCACTGTATCATCTTCCTCATCCTGAGTTAGACACCTCTAATTCAGGATTAGCTTCCGCCCTTAAAACATTATCCTTATAGGTACCACCTTCAACGTGATGCATAATCAAATGCAAATTGAGACAGAATTGCCTTCCCTGTTACATTACAGCAGATTTTCATTTTCTTATTTCAACTAATAGCTTGCAGCATTCTAAAATTCACTCTAGCCAACTTCCAAATTGAGACAAGCCATTAGAATAAAAGAAAGAATGGAGTGCATAAACATTAAAATAATAAAACTTTGTCTTACTGTTGATAGGAATGACATACCCTCACTAACTCTATTCATCATAGGTGAACTCCTGGACATTGGACTCTGATAGTTCACAGGTGTTCTCCGAGCATTTGTATCATCATAAATCCCAGGGCTCAGCTGTGATTTGGGAGTTTCATGAAGAGTTGACCTGAGAACAGAGGGACCAGAGCTGACTACTGACGTGTGACGGGACCGCACGGCATCCCCGGTCTTCACATCTTCATATTTTCCTCGCTCCACCACCTTCACGTTTTCTGGCACCATTTCCAGCTGAGGCATTCCCCGGGGCAGCTTGCTTGGTCCAGTGATTAAAGATTTTACATTGTGTTTGATGGCAGACTGGCCAGAGTTGCTTTCATATTTTATGGGTGTGCCCTGAAGAGGAGAAAAAGTTCAGGTTAAGGTCACCTTGTGGTAAAAAAATTCCCATAGCCTCACCTGATTCACTGCTGAGTCTGTAACTGTGTGAGTGTGACAGTGATTTTTGTATTTACCTGAGATATGGAGCCTTCTATGATTGGCCTGGCTGTCTGCACCATTTCAGGAGTCTTGCGACTCTCTTGGCTTAGCAGGTCCTGCCTTGGGATCTCATGGATGGATCGACCCATTTCCTTTATGGTGGTGACCCCATCGTATGGTTTCCCCTTGGTGATGGCTCCTTCAAACGTCCTGATGGGAGGTGACTCCCTCTTGATCTGCTTGGGGTATTTCAAACCTTCTTCAAAGCTTTCAGCTGTTGCTCTTGGTGTGCCTTTTGTAGAAAGAAAGGGTCGCATGAGTGGTATTAATAGCTGCTAAATCTCTTTTTTTCATAAGCAGAGTAACTAACTACATATCATAAGGGTGGAACTTTGGTTTGCTGTAGTCTACGGTAAGACACTCTGAAGTCTAAAAAAAATCATTACAAAAACAATACTGAACAAATATTCAATATATTACTGAAAACATCCCAGCTTGTTTCAGATGCTGAAATAAAAGAATCTGCACAGTTGTTGGTGTTCATTTAAAAAAAGAAGTGCTAATTACCAAGTATTCATATTAAAAAGTCTGTTTTCCAATAAGAAATAAAATGCTGTGTTTACAGACAAACTTTGAACACAGCATATCAGAAAGCTGCTGATTTATGCTCTGAAAACATGTTCTATAAAATAAGCTCCACCTTTAACACAGCTCCCACAGTTAGTAACAGCTTTAAGGTTCAGAAATCCAGATTTTTGAGGATTAATTAATGATCCCTTTCTAAACCTGCAACACCTCACCTTGCATTATAGAGCCAGACAAGACTGTTCTCTCCTTTAGTTCAGCGTGTGGGCTACCCCGAGGCAGCGCTCGGCAGATCAAACCTGGAAATTAAAATGAAGGTAATTTAGAGAATTAAACAAGTGTTAAAAAACTCCCAGCCTCCAAACCAACAAACCCCCTCCTTCTTACACATGAGAGATGGTATCTGTATCATTGCAGTGCCCAGAGAGCCAAGCCTCACTAAGTCAGGCATTGCAGCAACATGTCATAAACACCTCCTGCCCTAAAAAAATAATCTTTTGGTTCAAGTACTTGTGCTATTGCATAGTTGCAAGTTTTAACATATTTAGAAAACAGGAGGTGTTTTTTATAATTAAGCTTAACCTTTGTTTCAGAAGTAGTCACTGCTTTTCTCACACTTCACTTTCCTTGCCTAGAAAGAAAAGTGTTCACGGTGGGAAGTGGAACAAAAAGAAAAAAAACCCCAAAAATATAACTTTGGCATCCTCCAAATTATCAAAGTTCATATTGAATCATTGGGGAACAGTGGAATTTACTGTTCCTACAGTAAGAATCTAAACCAAGCCCTCAACACACTCATAATTTTACAGTTTGAAGACAGAAAATGTGTCAGTGATGAGACAAAGCAAAAAAGTACCAGAGCAGCTTCTCAGATGCCAAAAGAGCCCAAAGATGAGCGAAATGCATCAGCAGCTTAGAGGCAATACTGAATTTCTGTGTACAGCCTGCAAACCTCTTATTCACACTGTTCCGTCTGATGAACATGTCCACAAAATAGCCTCTAAGGGCTCCCCGAAGATGGGACAAAATGCACTCAAGGAGCAAGACTGCATGGTTGAGGCAGGAAACATTTTCTTGCGTTTGTATTTTTACAAAACAATCAGAAAAGTTATATAATGACCTGGCTTGACCTCTGCAGGCTTTGTTTGATTACAGTTTATTAAAACACAACAGCACTAGGGATGCCCTGAAGCAGGATCCTGCAGTTCAAAGAGGTTTACTGCAGGAATGCAAAAGGTCAGGGCAGTGTGACACCAATATTTAACTAAAGGGTGTGGCAGAGTCTGTGCTGGTGTGACCCTGTGTTTGAACTTGACAGGACCAGCTGGGACCATGAAGAGCCAGGGATATGTGTGAGATGTGCTGAGAGGAGGAAGTGCCACCTGAAGTAGCTGCAGTTGTGGTAACACCAGCAAAACAGAAAAGGGATCTACTCCAATCCTATTTCCAGCACACTTTAACTGCAGTGTTATTGCATGGATTTGATCAGTAATGTGATTTAAATTGAACTTCTCTGTTAGTCTGCACCATAAAATAACTCTAAATACTCTTACATCAATGCAAAAGATTTGGATAAAAGATAAAACACCTGGGAAGAAGCTGTTTTTACCTTCCAGTGGTGCAGATCCTGGAGACTCCCTCAGTGACATCCCTTGCTTTATATTTCCTTCCATTGTATCGTAAGTTCTCTTTAAACCAATTTCATGAGCAGTTCTTGGGCTCCTTGTTCCTTCACGGACATTTTTAATAGCTGGCAAATGTACAAGAGTGTGGTCAGGCAATGTGGACAATAAAAAAAGACACATGAATATTACATTAATGAGACCACAGGTCATTAATATTTAACATAACTAAAATATAATATTGAAATATTAAATATCAATCTTTAAAAGATCCTTTACAGTTTGTCAAAAATGTATTTGTTCCATTACTCACTCATCAGTATTTCAACTGAAGTTTAAAGTTACATGATACATTTATTTTTACTTTAATATAGGTCATTTTAAACTTGGTTATTTAACCTTTCACAATAAAAACATTCCATGACAAACAGGAAATAAATGGCAAAGAAATAGTTTAACTACACTTTAAACACAAACATCCGCTTGGAAGCAGAAACACTTCAGCTATGGATTATCAAAGCAGAACCTGACTTTGACCAGGTAGAATATACAAATACTCACCATCATAAGATAAAATATGCCCACTTTTGCCTTCATAAATGACATGGCCCTTGGCTGAAGCCTCCTCTCTGCACTTCTCTGGGCTGCTGTCCTCTGTGGCCAGGCGGGTGATGGTTCCCTTCAGCAGGGCGTCGGCGGCGATGCCGGACTGGGACAGAGCTGGGGTACCCTGTGTTCAAACCCACCACATCAATAAACTCACATGTGCTGAGTCACGACAGAACAGGGAGTAGGGAAGGGAAAGTAAAACAAAACCAAAAGAACTTTTTAGGTCTGTAAAACCAACTGCTTTATCAGCAGTATGGCTTGAACTTCTGCCTCTGTTATAGACACTTAACATAAATATGAGTAAGGTTACTTCTGCTACCTTGTTAAAAAATACAGGAAGAAGAATAGGAAGGACAAGATTACCAGTCTATTTCACAACCTGGAACATTTGCCCTATAAATACCATTTGGGAGAAGATAACATATACCATAAGGTGCCCCATCTGATTGGATTGAAAGTTCTTTTTACAAAGCAGTTCTTACCCTGTGATAATTATTTACTTTTTCAGATATGCAAATACATTCACAGTGATAGTTTGAAGATGCTGTTTTGCTACAGCCTTCCCAGCAAAAGGCAAAATACCTGAGTTATGGAGCCTCTCAAAGAAGGAATGGTCTCAACTGAAACTTTATTGGTTGGAGTTCCTCGTGTTATACTTCCCTCCTGTATTGTTGTGGTACCTGATTTGAAATAATTAGGCACCCTGATTAATAAGATGAGAAAAAAATCCACTCCATTTGAAATACTTAAAAACTCCAGTGAGAACTGTTAGTTTACACTAAAATAGAGGGGAAATTTCAGTTTAACAGCAGGTATTCGAGACAGTTAGGCTACTTTCTCTTTTAACATAGTCTTTTACAGACTCTAAGTATTTCACAGCATTAATTCATGGTAGTTAACTTATTTTCTTTTGATGTATTTGCTCTAGTCAGCAACTTTATTTTGAAACTGGCATGTCTTGTAACAAATACTTTTAAGTGAGCCATGCAGACAGCAGGAGCCAGCTAGAAATACACATGCCTTGGAAAACAGGGAACAGATTAAACCTATAATCTTATGATACTTATATAATCACAGAATACTTTAAAATAACACTTCAGCAGTTAATTCTCTTGGTTTTCTCAGGCTCTGACAAGAGTTTCTTAATCTGTGTGCCTTCCTTTACCTCGCACCACACTTTCATGTTGTGCCCTGACCAGCAATCCTTCAGGTTGGGAATTCTGGCTTCTGGGTGAGAATTCTTCTTGTTTGATATAGGGCAGGGAAGCTAGTGAGAAGAAAAAAAGGTTGAGGTTTTTTAATTTTCTTTAATTATGAATCATTAAATAGTCTGTATAAAACATGTCAGCTTTTCTTTCCTTACCAGATTTGGCTGACTCCTGCTGCCTTGGCAGTCCAAGAGATATAGAACCCACTGATGGCTTTGCAGTTTCTTGGGCATAGGAAGCTTGACTGTGGGATGTTAAATAAGTGCCAGGTGTTCCCTGAAACAACAAATACATGTTAATTCTTGTTTCTAGAATGAAGATTCACATCTCTCTTGAAAGGAGAATGCTAAAACTACTATGATCCCATCTGGAAATGCTACAGTGTCCCAAAGCACAGAGCAGCAGGAGTGGAGTGTCACTGGTAGTTTGGAGATGCAGCTCACCTAAACTGGATATCCATGCCCTTAAATGTGACTAACTGCCACATGTTCTATTTTCTAAAGCTCCTGTAATCCTGGACTTTTAAAAGTGGCATGTACAGGTAGGTCTTAAGGGTTAATGCTGTGACTCCAGTACCAGAAGTTGAAGGTTGAGAAAGGGCAAAATAGAATGATATAACACAGATTTTCAAATAATAATTCTCTTACTTGTGAGATCGAGCCTCCCATGATGAAGGAAGGTTTTTCTGATGGCACACTGGTTTTGGAGGATGGAATGAGTGGTGGTGGTGGTCTGGTGGGTCTGGTTGTGGGCAGGCGAACTCCTTCGGGAATATTGGTTATCACCTGGTGAGGGGCTGGCTGGAGAACTTGAGGGGAAAAATTGTACATTAAGCATTGCAGTGCAAACGGAAGTAGCACAGTTCAGATGCAACAATAAAGAACAAAATACAGCCTCACTGGGCTAGAAGAACACCAAGCACCTCTTCATATGCACACACAGAAAATGATTTTTCTTCTGTTAATTCACAAAGTGTTTAGAGAATAATTTGATCCTCCAAATCTTTACCTGGAGGGACACTGTAGCGAGCTGCATTCATCTCAGGCTGGGGAGAGGCTTTATTGACTTCTCTTGGCGATAACCTGTATGGTGATGCTGACCTTGTGGCTTGATTTTGCACTTGTGCTTCCTGTTCTATTCTCTTGACCTCAGCATAAGGCATATAGGCCACTGGTTTTCCTGGGAAGGTTGAAGGTATCAGAAAGAGAAGAACCCTGGGTTAGAAACTGGAGTCAAAAGGTCCAATTCACAGTAGTTTTAACAAAGGGCTTATTCCACTGCCAGATGTACCCATCAGGTACAAATGTTTCAATTACAAAGAAATATTAAAGTTAATCTGTCCCACCAAACTTTTCTGCTCTATTTCAGTGCTCAATGTTCATGTATGAGTACAGTTAGAAGGAATATTTTACTGCATGGAGTACATACTCCCACCTTCACCTTAAGCTTCTGGAAGGGCTCCCCTAGGATAGAGTCATGTGCTCCTCTCACCTGCATGCTCTGTAGGAACAATTTATTTTTGGGTTTGACCCAAATGGAACCAGTTTTCTGCCTTTATATAAACGGGCTACAAGGCAGCTCTTCAACAGTGAGTGCAGCAGAGTGCACAGGTTCCTTCCAGCAAGGAGTAGCTCATTATCAGTTCATCATCACACCAAACTTCCACTCTCCAATGAGGCAGCAGTGTAACACAGGGGGTTATCCCATCCCAGGGATGGGAACACTCACCTTCCCACTCCACACTGGGGCTCTTGGAGGTGCCACAGGGGCTCACAGCACTCCGATATTCCATGTCCAGCTGCTCCTGGCGCTGGCGCTGCTCCTCCAGCAGGGCTGACTCGTGCATGGCTTTGATGTGCCGCTGGTAGAGTGCATAGCCACTCACTGGGGTGCCCACGGGGACAGAGCAGGGGCTGCAGGAAACCTGGGGACAGACAGGGGACAGTGGCAGGGACACTCTCACAGGCACTTCCTGGAGGAATTGTGGAGCTCAACTCCTCCCTGCAGTCTGGGTGTTCCAAAAGGTCCACACCATGCTATTGGGTTTATACTCAGTTTTACTTAACCTACATTCCCCCTGAAAAATACAGCAATAAAGCAAATTATATTTTTCTTCATTTGTGTAATGATTTTTTCCTGCTTTAGTGTTGTGACTAGATTTAGGGGTAACAAACTCTTCTTCAAAGAGAACTGAAAACTGCCCATACCATAGGTGGGATGACAGCAGCTCGGTGGTGAAGCTGTTGCAGGTCCATCTGCCCTTGCTTTATTGTGGATGATACCAGAATTGACCCAGTGGGATTTAATAGTGAGGGCTTTGACTCTCTGCTGAAGATACTGGAAAAAGAGACAGAAGGCAAAAATATCACCAAAAGGACCAAGATTACACACCTTAAAAAAATTCACAGGTAAAACTCTTAACTTCAAAACAACCCAACACATTTATCAGACTGGACAAATAGCTGAAAAGTCAGAATTATGCTGTGTTTTGTCCCACAGCACATCTGGTAGAAGAGGCAACAGATCCTGCTGTATTTTCATAATACACAGAAATATCAAAATATGAGCTCAGAATCTCCCACATCAACAATTTATGTATGCAGTACTCCATCAAGTAAACCTTTATAAACAGTGCTTTGGAAAAACACAATGGATAGGAAGGACTACATGTATTTAGTGGACAGAAAATAAACAGTAGTCTACAACAGAATAATTTCAAATGAGGGGCTAAGACATTTGCGGAAAGACGATTTTTAAAGAGGCAAGAGAGTGCAGAAACACCATCACCTGAACTCTTCTAAAGCCCACATGCACTCCATGACACTGGATACTTTTGACATTTAAACATCTATCCCTGGTACTGTGTGTATATGAAACCACTGAGGGGGAGGGGGGCATTGGCTGGGGTGACACAGGAACTGCACCAACAGAACACTGAAAAGACTTCAAATACCCTCAGTGGTGTCAGCCATTCCCAAAAGAGAACCAGTTCCAAAGACAGGCAGCATTATCCATTTAAAGCCCTACTCACCCCTGTCTGTCAGGTTCTCCATCAACTTCCTCATCAGCACTACAGGTGGCACTGGAATCATTGTCGGAATGGGATTCTTGTCTGGCTGTAGTAACTTGCTGGGACAGACTATAATCCATTTCCTCTGGTTCTGACTTCTCCTTGGGCTTCTCCATCTCTCTCTCTTTGGTATCACTCTCTATTTTCACTTGAACATTCTCTGGTAGCCTCATTTCAGTCTCTACAGGTTCTACTTTGGTATGAACTGGAAGAGTGATCACAGGCTTAGCTTCAGCTGGAAGGCTTCTACTGTCCACCTCCATAGGCTCTTCTGCCTCAGTGTTTATTTCTTCCTTGACCTGTGGCTCAGGGTTCTGAGTTTCAGCTGTTGATACACTTTGGGCTGTTAAGGAGGGAGATGTGCTGGTTGCAGGTTTAACAGATTCCTGCTCTGCTGGGGCCTCAGTGGTTACTTTTGGAGCAGCAGTCTCAGATGGAGTTTCTTCACTTGGTTTAGCAGGTTCTGCTGGAGTTGGAGATGGTGCACTTTCTGTATCAGAACTATTTTCAGCACCTGGGGAAAAAATGTTTTGCCATGAAGGTTCAACATTAATGAGATCTGACAAATTGGGTGCAATAAGGATCCATCAGTTTCAACCAACCCATCTGCAAAACAATTCATTTTGACTTATTATAGAAATGGACAATTTGCTGAATTACACACACGTACTGCAACTAAAAAATACCACCTACTGAAAAAATGACACTTAGTCATATTCTCTCATTCATTTTTTATGAATTCTATTGCCTTTTGCTCCACAAAAGACCAGCCAAGACTGACTGATGTTGAGTGTCTATAAATTAGCAGTTGCAACCAACAAATATATATTAAAAAAAACACAACACAGAAAGCACCATGTGAATTTGCTTCTCTGAAGCGTTACTGAGACTATCAACTACCAAAGGTTACATGTATTTGATTCAACTTGTTTCAACACTCTAGATGACAGCATAATCAAAGCATCTCAAAATACTAAGCAGTAACATCTTTAGGCTGCTAAATTCTAAAAATGCTTCATCCCCTCCAGCAAGTTCAAATTGCTGAAATCCAACTGAAAGCATTTGAGCATTTCCACCGTGAAGTGGAACACAGCTTTCTGAGCATATAATTACCACAAAATTTAGGTTCCTTTCTGTGCACACACAAGTTGCCTTCCCAGAAAAGTTACCTTCACTGTCTTCTGGGTTTTCTTCTTCATTAGATGCTTCAATGTCTTCATCCTCCTGAGCTGACACAGTCGAAGCCACACTCTCACACTGTGACACATCTCGCTCCTCTCGAGGTCTTCGTGAAGACTGGGAAAGACACAGCATTGACAATGCACTGAAAATTATTGCCTTTTACATATATTCTCATTTACCAATCTGAGGTTGAAATGAACAGAGAACCTCTGTTTAGCACAGTCATTCAGAAGGGGCACTCTTTCAACTTCAGGCCAACTTTTGCTGCTCCTGATCAAAAATAACTTTGGGAACAAACCATGGCATATTTGGGGGACAAAAGAACATCTGCAGCAAAAAGACCACTTAGCACTGCAGTTTAGAGGATTTCAACACACAGCATTCTACTTTAAATGCCCCCAAACTTTCAGTTCCTGGACTTCTACCACCTCTCCTGCTCTGTTTGGTAAGGTCAGTGATTGCTGTGTTTCAAGGAGCTGTTCTACATCTGTAGTTGCTCATATAATGATGAGAAACGTGGCTTTCAGAGCACTGAAGAACTCTTCAGGCTCAAGTGTTTTACCTGGTACAAAGCCTTCTATTGCATTTTAAAGCAAGAAGTGGTCATTGTCACAGGTCAGTGAGCACCAGCCACCCTTTCTAGGAGATTTATGTCACAACACAAAAACAAGTGGAAAAGGAAATGAGTGGGGGATTGCAAATCAGCCTTAGTAAAGTGTGATGGATGACTTCAGAAAGATACAAGTCTTCCCATACAAAATATTCAATGCCCACAGCACTCACCTTCTGTTTGTGCTGTTGGAGGAGACTGTCCAGGTTGTGTCTCCTTTTGTAGTTGAAGTAGAAGTTCTTACACTGAGCTTCACTTTTCGTCCCAACCATTTTGGCAATTGCTGCCCAGTTTCGCCCGTGTTCCACTAGACCTGGTCAAACATAAAAGAACCCATATTTACCATGATCAATAACTCAGCTATCCAAACCCCAATAAATGCAACACCAATGCCTATGGGAAGGTAAGACAGAGAAATCCTGCTTTCCAAATAGTTAAGTATCCAGAAGGAAGTCAAAAGCTTTACAAGGTTTACCTTTCTTAGCAACTTCCATCTCTTCTTCTGTCCAGCGGGATGTCTCCACAGGCTCTGTAGAAGCTGAAAGAGAAACAAAGACACTGAGCACAGGAAAGACCAGGATTCATTATCATGGCACCAATTATGCATCCCACAGCCAAGAAATCTATTTAACTGATGGCTTGCTCAGGTCACTGGGGATGCTGCTCTTGTCAGAGAGAAGCAGTCAATCTCCATTAAACCAAGTTAGAGATACAGAAGGAAGCACCACAATTCTCAGCAGAGAAAACTGTCCAAAACTATTCTGTCTACAAAACTATGATTAATTGTCTGTCAAGGAAGATTTGTAAGTAACTTAGGTGTATTTATCACTAAAATTTTATTTAAAATGTCAGTAATTGCCATCAAACACTAAAAGCAGCAACCCAACAGTTCAATGCTGTCTCACTGCTATGGAAGGGACTGGAATGGTTATTTATTGGTTAGTGGGTGTCAAGAACTCTATTGCTCCTGTGTTTACTGAGTCTCCAACTGGATAAATGGACAAAAAGAAAACAAAAAAAAAAACCACTAAGTAAAAGCAAGCAGAAAACTAAGTATGATTCAGTGCAAAGTACTTTTCATTCACTCCTCTGGATTTTGTATCATCCTGTGTTAAATTTCTGAACAGCACTGAGCTGCATCAGCCTCCATTTCCTTTCCATAAAATCTGCCATTACACACAGCGTATAACCCAGACCCTGCAAAAGCTTCCATTAACAAACAACAAAAGTAGGACACTATAAAATATCTGATCCACTGAATAGCTATTTTGGATTTTCCAGAAAACCCTGCAAAAATGTTTTAAAAATAAAACAAAAGCAAAACCCACTATTGCTTCAGCTTTATAAAAATCCACTGCTTACAAAACCCCTATGTATCAATGGAGCAAGAATGTTTATCACAATCTCTATTGTTTACAATTATACAAGAACTGATGTTCCCACTTATTCTGCTCTTTATAGTCAGAATATCTGAGTAATAACTCTTATTACCAGCTCTAGAATAGCAGCTGCCTGGAACTACCCAGCTGAAGCATGAGGAGCAACAAATTTTGCCACAGCAGAGCATCGCAAGAAAAAAAAAACCAACCTGCCCTGCCATCCTGGATAATTATTTACCAGCCACAAGATATTCTGGTATTTCTGCACCACCACAAATTAGGTCAGCCTTTTCCAAAATACACTCAGAGACTGCGTTGTCTTTTATAACCATACAAGCCAAGACAGTAACGATTTATTTTAAAAAAAGCCTCTTGCCATCTAATGCAGAAACAACAACAACTTGCCAAGATCTATTTCAGCTTATGAAACTCCCTGAAGTACTCAAATATCAGGCCAATTATTTAACAACATCCTCTGTGAGCTACAGAGTGAATCTGTGTCACAGGCACCTGGATCTCTGCAGACCCATCATTAACCTGCACAGCGAGACAAGGTGTTGTCATAGAAGGGTTGAACTGCCTTTTCTCCCTTCACATCATTCTAACAGTCTAACTGCACATACACTATTCATGAAGTTATACTTGTGAAGTTTAACAGTTCCACACTGTCATAAAATTATAAGCAGGGCTAAGAATAAAAACAGAATATTAAACAGGAAAAAAGAAGTGCAGTGCATGCCTGGAAAACAGCCCTGTGTCACTTAGGAGTCCTGTAAATGCTACTCACAAGGTTCTGGTGGGGGTGGCAGAGGTGGTGGTGGTTCCTCAGTGGCTGCAGCTGCAGCAGCATTTGCTTGTGCAGCTTCATTTGTCATTGATCTGGTGATTCTGCCCTTACGTCGACCTTGGCTGTTGGCAGTTTTTCGGCCCCGAGGAGCTGCCTGCTCCCTTTCTTCTGTTTCCTCTGGTGCAACTTCAGTTTTGTCCTTTTCTTTGGTATTCTCTCTGGGAGTAGGTAAAATATAATTCAGTCACGTTCAGAGAGCCATTGTCTCTGAATGTGAAACTGAGATATTCCCAAATGTCAATGTACAAAACAACCCCAAACCCCACAACCATAAAACCCAAAAGACACCTTTAGCGAAACAGAATTCACTTATTGCCCACAACTTCCAGTTGCTAGAGAGTAACACAGATACAAGATATTGTCATCTTCAAAGAAAATATGAACACTGTGATAGAACATATGAGAAAAGCCCACACCACCAAGATGTGGAAATCATTACATGTGCAAAAAAATCATCCCACTGCCTTTCCACCAGTTTAATTAGCAAGACAGAGAAATTTGTATGTCCAAAAAAAAGTGTTTAATAAAAAAACCCCAACCTAAACAGAAATAGCTTTCAGTCCAGATTTCACTGTCAGCTAATACAAATTCTGATCTTTGCAAAAAAGTGCATTCTAGGGTGAATCAATGCATTTCAGGATGTATAGACTTACTTAGACTCCTCCTTCTCATCCTTCTCCTCCTCATCTTTCTTTTCCTCCTCTTTTTTCTCTGATTTGTCTGATTTTTCCTCTTCTACCTTTTCTTCTACCTTTTCTTCTTGAGAAGGACGAGCAATCTGTTGCTGAAACGAAATGGGATTTAGATGATAACTTGATCACACAAAGGTGCAGCTACTTGTCCTCAGAGCAGCACAAACACTGATGCTGCCTTACCTCCCATTTGATAATATTTTAAGTTCCAGGCACTGCACCGTGGTCAGCATAAGAATATAATATCTCTGCCTTATAGCTTATAAATTCCATGGAAGTACAGGAGGTTTCTGCAGCATGAGCATGGAGGTAATTGTGTAAAATCACATATTGGCTGCTGTGTGCCCCACTAAAAATGAACAGCTACGTTTTGAAAGTGCTTAGGGAGGTCTGACCCACATAGTAAGGGTGCTGCTCCTCTCAAATTTTATTTTTAACTTCGTGCATTTTATAGTGAAACATGATCTTACAACTGGGGAGCACGAGGTCTTGTAGCATGAAAATTATGGCCAACTCTTAGTCTACACTCTCAAAACTGTTCTTAGTATTTAAGAAATATCGTTTAACAAAACATGGGTTGGGAATTTTAAATTTACATTTCCAGTGAGTTTACAGAAAGAATTATTTAAAAAAACCCCAGAAAAACAACAAAAACTCTTTTCTCTACTGAGATGACAATTTTATAAGCACAGTAAGCATGGTGCTTGTATCAAACAGATACCCAGAGTACACTTGGCAATTCATGGAAAGACAAGGACAGAGAACTACAAGACAAGGATAGAGAACTACAAGATTGCTATTCTAGCACTTCATGAACTCGGAGTTTACAGTCTACTGATAAAATCCTCAAAATAGGCTTTTCTGTTTCACAGAGGAAGCAACCTCCCTGTGAGTGCAGCAGCAGGTGTCACTGTTTCACTAACAAAACTGAGGCTGGAAATAAGTCACAAAACTGACTTGGTTTTGACATTTTAATAATGTGAACTGGAGCAGAAACCACAAACAATAACCACTATAATCTTGTTGCAAATTATTAGCAATTAAGGTGCTGGTTATTGATTATGCAAAGACTTCCTTCAAGCAAGGTGTCAGAGACATGGTAAGATAAATTATTTCCATTGTGCTAGATAGATTGACTTGAAAAGCGTAGAGTTAAAACTGCATTAAAAAAAATTTTTAAATTATTTTACATCTAATCTATTTACAAAACAGTTGCTGAAAATCCTGTTCTTACCTGGCCAACTTAACATCAGATGGTTCTCTGTTTCCCAGTAACTTTATTTAAGGTGCATAATCAATGCATAAACACAAACCTTAAAGGAGTCGAAGCCTCGGTCAGCGACGTTCCTGCACATTCATCTGCTGATTAAAACTTTGCCAGTCCACACAAGGGGATGGGCTTGAACTCAGGGCACCACTCGAAAGGACAAAACCCACCCCAGCAGCGACATCACAGAGCTCTTTAGCAGAGGCTGCCTGACCCAGCAACGTGTTTATTCCAGGAAATTGTGTCATTCTGCCACTTAAGCTGCCTGCAGCAGTGCTGCCCCTCTCACACAGCACCTCCTAATCTCCCCGGAGTCACCAGAGGTGATCCCTGTCACACAGACGCAGCGAATTTCTGCCCGCTCACATCACTGCCTCCCACCTGCTGCCCAGCCACACACACTGCAGGAACACAGCCAGCACTGACCACTGCTGGGCTACCAAACTGAATTTAAAACTCCGCTTAAAGAAACCTGCTTTCAGTGAGTTGAGGAATTCTCTGTAATCCTAGAATCACTGGATGGTTTGGTTTTGAAGGGACTTTAAAGAACATCTCATTCCAAACCTCCTGCCATGGGCAGGACACCTCCCACCAGACCAGGTTGCTCCAAGCCCCATCCTGAACACTTCCAGGGATAAGGAAGTGAAAGCATCATACAGCCATGGCTTTCTCTCAACTCTTGACAAACTTGCTCTACATTTGACAAGCTTTGGTTTAAGATGTGCTTGTTCAGTCACCTCTGTGACATTCTGGAACAGTTTAAGCAGCATTTTATAAAAAGTCCTTTTTAGACCTATTTTAGGACAAACACACATCAGAATTTTATTAGCCTTGCATCTCTTCACTTCACATCCCTGATCCAGCACTCAGCTTCTCCCAAGTCAAAGCCCCCACACTGAAACCTGAGCCAAGTTGTGCTCACTGCATTCTCTGAAGGACTTCAACATCGTTACCGTGATTAATATCTCCTCCACTGCAATACTCCACTTGCTTGCCTTCTAATTTACAAAAATATATGAACTATTAAGAGTTTAAGCTGAAGCACCTGTTATTGGCCTAAGCCCATCCTGGAGCACCTCATAAATCTTACATGACTCATGTTTGCCAATCAGCAAGAAAGTTTCAAGTTGCTACTGAGAGATAGGAAAAATATCAGCTTCAAACAAAGCTGGGGCATGGGAGGAGGAAAGGGGTGAGTTGCTTTCTGCAACTGCAAGATAAAAGTTCTGGCAAGCCAGGCAGTTCAACCCTCTCAAGTTCTTTTTTACTAGCTGTTATAGATGTTGTTAATTAATCATTAATAAAATTATAAACACAAATATGATTTTTGGCACCATGTAGTTCCTTAGTATTAACACACTAACTGCAATACTTCTGTATTTAAACTTCCAGAAGTGGTAAAATTTCCCTTTCAGAGTGCTGAGAGTATTTCCTTGAGTTGGCAAGTCCAGCTCAACCCTCTCCAGAGCTAAAAACTTGGCACTTACTTGCATCCTTAACAGAGCACACATTAAGCCTGGCCAGCAGTTGCCCAGAGTTTAGGGATCTGCTGTAGCACTTAATGTGGATCAACAACCAGCAATTAAGAAGTACAACTCTGCTAAAATTCCAAGAGCAAGTAATCTGAGCTGAACAAACCTTCAGTGTTCCAACTGATGTATTCAGTTACTCCCATAAAAATCAGCACTCACAGGAGCAGTCACAAAGTCAGGCAGAGCACCTTGAGCTCAGCTCACCAAGCAACTCCATGCCCTCGTGTCTAAGGCTGGAATTAAAATCTTTCTGGTCTATACTCATTATCCAAGGAAAGCAACCATTTGTGGATTGAAAAGTCCACCCAAATTTTGAATTCTGCCAGTTCCAATATCCCCGAGTTTAATAATGTGGAAAAGACATTTAAATCTACAGTAATGACCTTCTAAATATCTCAAGATCTCCAGTTCTGCTGCACTACAGCTGAGCCGGTTCTGTCTCCTCACCCTTTAGAACAGCACCCAGCAAAGTTATCCCTCAACATGTGACACTTCCTATGATCACACCAACCTCATTTTATAATGGCACAAGAAACTGAGCCACTGCAAACAGCAGCACTACCTGTGCTAAGTGACCACAGTGATTGTCAACATTTGGACAATCCTGTTGATTTTCATCTTCTTTGCATTTGCCACACATCCAAATGCAATCCTTCCCCATCACTACTCCAACAATACCCTTCTCCTATTAAAAAAACATTATTAGGCTCAGAAAACTTTCAGTATTTGTGTATTTCAGTGCAATACTTATCGCATTTACAGTTTTGCAGAGCAGCCTTCTGCAGTCCCAAAGTTTCAGGGTTATTTTGTTTTTCAATACCCACATTAACCCTGGTAGCCCAGCACATGTATTTATATGCTTTTGGTACATAAAATGCTGCTCTTTTCCTCTCCAAAGACATCCAAAGGAACATCTCCTGAATCAGCAGAATTTTTTTATTCCCATGCATTAAACTGGTCTCTTTCTCCTCGCTCTGAAGTTCCAGTTTGACTTTGAGCCTGACCACCAAATAAAGATCACTATTAATTTCTGCTCTTTGACAAACACTGACATTATAAACTGATTATATATTTTCCACTGCAAGTCACATGCTAAACCTAATTTCTCTTGGCTCCAACATAGGATTTAATGATGGATTCAACCTCAGTGTCTGTGGTGGGTTCTCAAAGAAAATGAATTGTCATATGAAAACAAGTAATAAATGTGCAAAGGAAGAAGATATTTCACAGAATTAAAACCAAACTAACCAACAATACCTTTGAGGTCAGGATCACTTAAATTTTAAAAGGGTAAGAATGCAATAAAGGAAAAATAATTGTTTCTCCTCCTTGCATATAATATGTTGTTATATCAGACAATGAAACAGTTGTAAATATGAAGCAATAAAATAACAATAGCCAAGTGATGAATAAATTCAAGATACCTGGTTTCTTCCTCTGCGTTTACCATAATTCCTTCGCACAAGGGCTTTATAATTTTCATTTTTCTTGGTCAAATAATAATATAATACACAGTCGGGAACATTCTAAAGTGAAAAAGCAGGAAAAAGTAGGGTTTACTCCTATTGAAAAAACAAGATTTTAGTTCTTAGTTTTTCTTAACACTTAAAACTATCCAGCCCCCAGATTAAAATAAAAAAGCTTCTATTTATTACAAGAGGTGTACATATTCAAGGATCCTTAATCTCCAGTACTTCTCACACCAATTCTGCAAAACCAAGTTCTAAAGACTAAAATTAACTCCAAAGACTGAGCTGGCAGTAGGATCCCCCTGATTTGGAAGGTGGTGGGAAGCTTTCTCTGGATTAGCTCTGCCTCTGCTCAGCAGAGGCAATGATGTTCTTATCCTTGCAGAGGTAGTTAAAGCTTACCTGCTTCAACCAGAAAATATCCAAAGTAAATGAGGTGCCATTGTCTTTTATCCCTGCCAATAGTGTCATTTCAATAATTTCTGTTGGCACACACTGATTGTGTTACTGATCAAGTATTACAAAATCCTGCCAAAGCAATAACTTTTTTGGACTTAATTTTTTTTTTCCATAAAGAGAAAATGATGCTAGGGTAAGTGACTTACATTTGGAAAGTTAGAGATCCCACCCTAGGCTCTATTTATATTAAAAAATGTCTTACCTTTCGTTCCAAGTAGGAAGCAATTAGACCAAAGTTCTTGGGATGTTGGACAAACCTTTTACAAATCAGAAATGTAACAGTTTAACAACATAATCCATGATCAAACAAGCAAAGCAATCTTGCAAACAAACTGTTCCCTCAGCAAGCCTTTCATCTGAATGACTGAAATTAGCCTAAAAAGCCCAGTTTTCAAACTGTGCAAATTCAGAACTAAGCATTTAAAATTGCCTGATAAATTTATGATCTGATAAAATGAGATCATATCTCTACTCATTTTACTAAAGTAACTACAGGAACTAAAGTACTTCTGAGAGAATTTTATATGTAAGGACTAAATGCATGTGAGCATACTCATCTGAAGAATAAGTCTAAAATTTTTGCAATATTTATTAGAGCCAACTAAGAACATTATCAAAAATCATTGCACAAAAGCCTCATCATTCCTGATTTAGCTTTGAGGGGCTGGGCATTTAACTGTCACTTCAATGTAATAAAAAGAAAAGATAAGAAAGGCCATTACTTTTCCTTAAAAATCTCTTTCTCGTGGTCTGTCCAGACGTTCATGAACTGCCTGTCTTTATAAACTTTCATGGGATCCTCCATCAGACCATTCATGTTAATGAACTTCACCCGTCTCTGTTCTGCATCAAACATCATGGGAGGGATGACAGAGAGCTGACGCATTTGCTTCTCGTTATTCTACAGGCACAGAACAAAAGGAAAAGTAAAGAACACACAAAATGCTGCTACTGATGGTCACAGCTCTCGAATTACACAGCTCTTAAAGCTCCACATTCACAGTCGGCTTGGAACTTCTTTTTGTTCACATTTTAACTCTTGCAGAAGTTGTTGGTATCACAGTGAACATTTAGTCAGCTAAAGGAAACAGTGTGACAATTGATGAGAAACCAAAATGATGCAGGGTTTGAGAAAAGGAAGGGTTTTCACACGTTTGTTACAGATGTAAAAAACTAGGTTGCAGCGAGCCTGCAATGAACAGCCACATGAGAAAAATCTAGGGCAGATACAATTAGAAAGCAAAACCCTCAAAAGGAAAGTATTTCTAAGACCTGCTACAAGCCACACTTCACACAGATTCTTTTAAAGAGAGAAGAGCTTTCTCTTATCAAAGAAACAAACTCTCTACAAGAGACCTTTCACTGCCAATGAAAGGGTATTTGCTGGCTGTGCTTCTACAGCAAAGTACAACCACCAGCCTCACCTCCTGCTCAGAGAGTCCATCGATGATTTCTGAAATCTCATGTTCACTTCTTGCAATGGTTGCTGAAAGGCCAGCCCCTCTTTGGCCAACTCTGGGGTTAGGGGAAAACAGAAGGAGAAAGGATAAAGTAGGAATTAACTCTATCTGTAGGTTTTGCACACCACAACAACATTCAAAATTCCTTATAATGCTGGTACCAGTCTCTCAAATCAGTTAGGACTGGTATTTCTTAAATAGTGTCAGAGCACAAACTCTGTCATGTCCTGCCTGGTTTTACAGTGAATTTTCAAAGCTCAGCAGGAAGGGCAAAAAAAAAAAAAAGGTGTTAACACCAACTTCACTGCAAAGTCGGTGCTTCAGATAAATGAATGTGCTTCTGCTGAGCATGAGAAATGTTCATCAGTGGCAGAGAAATCATCACCCTAATTAGTACAACTGATACACCTCGCAGGAGCCTGTTGGGGTTTTTTTAAGAAAACCACACTGAATTTGCCTCCTATCAATTTGGTCAAGTTACTAATACAGCACTGAGACTTGTTACAGCAAAAGAAAATTTTCCACTTTTGAATTGATGGGGAGACCTGTAATTTGGAAGAATTTTTCAGCTTGTGGTCTTTACCCTTAGAAACATCATATTAATATACTACAGCATGTGGGTCAAAAAGCATTTTAGAAGTAAAAATCACCACTAAATGGAGAGACAAAAGACCTCAAAGATTTTACTGAATTAATCAATTTGCACCAAGTCTGAGGGAAAAAACCCCTTAGTATTTACATAGCAGCAGTATTACAACACAGCTATAGACAAAGAGGCCATTACATCAAAGAATGTAAATATAATGTAAAGAGACGGTCCCTTCCCAAGTAGTTTTCAATTCCAAAGACATTATATGTTCTTAAAGTGAAAACTTCTTATGCACAGGAATGCTGTTTCCATACTAACAGTTTACCCTCTTCTTTTTTTGATTCCACAAAATCTTGCAACCTTCACAGTATATTGCAAACTCTCTGCTTTGCCCATGTTTTATGAGATAAGGTGATGTAGAGAGATGGTTACCAGAGATGAGATTAAATCTTTATGGGGCTGGAACTCTCAAAGGTGTATTGAAATGATTTCGAACATCAGACAAACAGATTTCAACACAACTGAATCAAACTTGACCTAATTCTAATTTAAATCCTATCTATCTACCTACAGTTCTGCAAGGTGAACTCTCAAATGAATTGCACTTCACTCCTTTTAAGACTCCTTGGAGTTTCCATCTAACAAATGTCTGATAGATTAAAATTAAGTAATAGGGAATTAATTGTCGCACCTTGAATATTTTAAAATGCAAAAATGTCTGGAATAAAATTACCTGGCAAGTACAACAAAAGATCAGTCAAATTGTTAATTAAGAAGACAAATGGTTTTTAAGTGGGAGCTAATGAATACAGGGATCATGAAACATAGGAGTAACACAGACACCCAGTGACAGAAAAATACCAGTATAAATTAGGGTGTAAGCCCAAAATGAACAGGCTCCAATTATCTTCAGACCAACTCCACAAACCCCTTTTTGAGCAGCTTAACTCTCATCTCACTGACACCACAATTTAACCAGCCTTTGCTAATTGGCCCTTTCTCAGTGTTTCTTTTGGAAAATACGGGGTTTGATGGCAGACCTAAAAAAGCAGATGGGAAAGGAACCACATGCACATCACCACAGCAGCCTGAGAGGACACCAAGGGATGAGGCTGTAATACCTTTGGAATCTTTCCTGCTGTTCTCTCTGCTTCCGGATTTCTGGAAACTGTTTCTCATAGTACTCCCGGGTTTTGCTCTCCTTGGCTTTCCTGCGTGGATTATTTTCTATCCTGTCTACTTTCTTCTCCCATGCCTCCATCAGCTGATCATAACGTTGACAGATTTTCTGTTCCTGTTAAAATTCCAAAAGTAAACCTTGAACTAAGCCAAATACACCAAATGATCAGTACAAGTCACATGGAATGCACAGATTTTTCCTGCTCTAGTCCCTTCCATTTTGAAGATGACTTATACCAAATTTCCAGCACAGTGAAGGTGAGGAAGTGGATATAAAAATGTAGGTTTTGAATATTACACACTATTTCTTTGCTTTACTGATCCCAGTGCTATTTGGTAATTAACACTACTGCCTTCCAGAAATATCCCATTTTCTGGTACTACACTTGTTTTAGCTTAAGGTCTAATTTTTCTAATCCATAGGATTTACACTACACACTTGGGAATGCAAGACCATGGTCCAGACAGAAAACCAGCCACATGCTCCTTTTAGAAAATCATGGTGGTCTTACCCGTTGTTTTCTTGCATGGTTCCTCCTTTTAAAGAATAGGATCAGCTTTTTCCTCATCACCTGGTTTCTGGAGAACAAAATTGGGGGGAAAAAGTGAACTACATAAGAATCAGGCACTTCAAAACTACTCAACAAAACCCATCTCAATCCTAGATGCCAGATCTTTATAATGAATAACAGTTTCAGGGTAAAAAATAGGGAAAATTCCCAATGAAGTCTAGATACAAAAAATACTGTATTTTTTCAGAGAGAAGATTCTTGAAGATGGCTGGAATAAGCAATTGAGACACAAAAGGTTCCAATTTCAAGGCAGGTGCTCTCCTTTACCACAAGAGAGATAATATGCTAAAATGAGAAAATTTGGTTTAAGCTATTATGCTTTTAGGGGGAAAAAAGCCTTTGCAATTCAGCTGTAAAGTCAAGAGTTTTCCAATATATTATTCAAGAAATAAGTACTTAGGAATTGCTATATGAATCTATTTGATTGAGTGGAGCAAGAATTACTTTTTTTAAGAGAAGTTTTTAAAGGACAGCCAACTTAAGTTTTACGATATATTTTTTCTTTAAATGAAGTTGGAAAGTCAGAGCTTCCCTCTGCCTTCAACACACATAATGCATGTCTTGCAGAACTGTTTTACAACAAAAAAATCAGAAAGTTACATGGACTGCAAGCTTTCAATTATGGTTAATACTCACACATCCTATTTGGAAATGACAGCAGTGAAAAATGTCATGTTTATGTCCAGATCCCCTGACTAGCACAATGAACAGGATATTAAAGCACTCACGTTTTGATGTTTTCATGGTAGACCTTGGTGTCTGATGGTTGGTTGTAAAGTGGCTGCAATTTTGGATGAGAAAGGAACACTTAGCACTTTGCAATGCATGGAACTCTAAAAGTGTATGCAACACATTTAACAATATTTTAGTATCCTGACAACAGTGCACTCCATCAGAGCTGAAGGGACTACAAGATGTTCGGCACAAGGTATAGATTTCATTACTTAAAATTAGATTATAACTACTTATGTATGTAACAGTACTTCATTTCTTCATATTTCAAACTGTTCTCTTAAATAGATTCAAATCAATTTTAAAAATCACACTTAGGTGGCCAATGAACTCACTCAAGTCCCAACTCACCAGTGCATTTTAACACACATTTCTTCTATACATAACCAAAGAACTACAGCTATTCAGCACAACTGAATTAAAGTAACTGGCAACACAGGAAATAGAACAAAAGATAAAAAACCAGAATTCCACAACTTACCAATTCAACTTTTGGACCAAGACCTTCAAAAATCTTGTGAGCTTCTTCTGCTTTTTTCTGCAAATAAGATTTTTTTGGTATAGTCTGAGTAAATCCTCTGAAGTTCATGTCAAATGTGGATCTGAACTCTATGTTCTCTGCTAAACCCCTGCATGACCACACAAGATCCTTCTTAACCTACTTCTGCAATGTTGCCTCAGCAAAGAAAGAAACCTGGACTTGAATTGTGCAGTTACAACTCTGATCTCTGAGTCTGGAAGCTGATAGAGCATAAAAGCAGAAACAGACCTCTGCAGTTCAAAAAACCCAACATTTAATAAGTAATACAGGAATTAATTATAAAGTGGAAGAAATGTGCCCATAAAATGACGTATAGTTAGCTTTGAAAATGGAGTTAAAGGACTAAAATTCCTCCAATTGCCAAATCTGTGAGGGCAAATCCATGTGTACATATACACACACAGTGTGTCAAAGGTCCTTCATTCACACTAAGTGAAGACCATGAAATAATTCTGACTTCTCCTTGCATGGAATGCTTGGGACACAGTTCTATTGTACAAAATCTGTGTATTGTTTTGCAGGTATTTTTACCTCCTCAAATTAAAAAAAAAAATATATATATTGTAATAGAATTTAGCTGCTCCTCCAAACTACAGAATAAAATTGGGAAATTAAACAAACATATACCACTCTCACTGAAGATCACAATACTTTCAAAACCCCCAGATATCTGATTCCCTAATCTCAAACTACCATGGGAAAAAAAAAGGCAGGAAGCGTTTTTGCTATTACTGTTGGCAACATCACTGAGCTCCTGACTTTTCTCACCACTTAAACAGCACAAGCTCATAATGCACCAATATATTACTACTTCATATCTGTAAATTTATAAAAATCTTAAATGCCAGAAGTCAGTTTATAAAGAAGGCACAAAATCCTACAGAATATGCAGTTTTTTCCCTTCAGCTCATTTTAAAGTAGAGTCTTCAGCCAAGTTTGTCAGCTCATGTGAGATAGAATTCAATATAAATTTCTGAGGCATTTTTCATATCACACACTTAAAAATACATAGATGCATGTGTGTATGTTTATATACACCTATAATCCATGCATCTCAGCACAAGGGTCTAAGGATGAGACCCACAGCTGCTTCCCTATCCTGCTTACAAGATAGAAGGAAGATTCTTGTGATCAAGAAAAAAAATGTCATGCAAGTGCCTTTCATTTAAGGAACCACAAGAAATAGCAAAAGAGGGGTGGGCAAATCAGAGAAACAGAAGCAAAATTTGCCCCAGGGAAGTAAATAAGACCTAATGAATGTCAGCACTGTGGGTCAGTGAGAGTCACCCTGGCGAGGTGCAGGGGACACTCACCCGATTCTCATCGTAAATAATCTGGACAATACTGCGGTGCTTCTGCTCCACGGGAGGAGGGGACACAGGCCTCTCTGGCTCGGGAGGCTTAGCAGCTTCTTCTTCGAGTTGTTGCTAAGAGACCGAAGAAAGAAAATCAGCCATCCATGTTCCCCCCACCAGTAATTAGTCACCAGAGATAAAATACGCAGCTGATCAGTCAGCACTGCCTCTTATTTTGCTTTTTCACTGGCAAGGAATGAATGAAATTGTTTTAATGCCCGCAGGGACAATAACAAGACTATTTTTTGTACTATTGGTAACCCAAATTACCTGTTTACAAGACTCACCTGCCTTGAATCAGACTTGTTTCAGCTTGACAGTTAAAGCCAATGTCAATTACTTTGTAATTTATAATTATTAACTTTAAACAAAAGTATCCACTTTGGAGAACAGTCACATCAGAGCTGCCTTGTCTCATGGGAAATAAACCACAGAGCTGTCTTTCTGCACTGTAGATGTTCAAGTGTCACCATTACTGCTGTCTTATGGTTTCAAAAGGTACAAAAGTCCTTCTAACACTCCACAGAGAACATCATTCTAAAGGTACTTCAGAGCAAAAATAAACCACTCCACATGCATTAAAGTTCCAAGATGGTTGCAATACCAAACAAGCAAAAAAAAATACCAAAAGCAAAAAAGCCACCCTGTAATCCTTTCCTAGCCACTACACTGCTGTGATTTACTTTCACATCAAATAAATCTGGTTCAGTGATACCTTCATTTTTTAAATATCCTTCACTCATGCCTGCCACAAACATACAGCAAAGAACTTCTGACACCAGGGATGCATCCTGCCTTACAGGGATATGCTATGCTGCTGTGCAAGAATTCAAACCCTAAAATTTTAGCAGAATGTCCTAAGAAATGGGCTCAAATATTGCAACAACAGTTTTGTAGTTTTTTGTAAGTCAAATCACATACAAATATGCACAAATGAACCTTCACAGCTGAGATGCATAGTACTTGCTGATTTTGTGGAAAAGTGAACAGAGAGATAAGCATCACTGACACACACACAGGTATTCAGTGACATCCTTTTTTGTTTTTCTGCTGGAGGTCACTTTACAGGTCATTAAAATTCAGACGTAATTAAATGCTTCCAGACCATAAAAACACACAACTCCTATCCTGGACCTACAAGTTAGTAAATCCTACAGTGTAACTCTCATTTCCTCCAGAGTTCCACCTAAAACAGAGGAAAGCTGGCACTTTCTCTATCTGGATCTTTTAAAGTCAGAAAAGGAAAAGGAAACAAGGACTTTTTTTTTGTCAATGACTAACAGATGCCTCGATTGAAGGGTGGGTTTACTTGGCCACAGCAGCTACTGGGAAAGCAACAACTTCTGCCAGCAAACACTTCCTTTGCTTCCAATGGCTGAAGTGCAGTTCTCTGATGCAAAGCATAGCCAGGACCATACCAAAAAAAAAAAAAAAAAAAAAGTGGTATTTCCTCCTTTATTTCTCTGCACTCTATGTTTATTCACACCCCCTCCTACTACACTTTCCCCCAAGGCTGACCTTAGCATCAGATGTTAGGATCTCTTGCCCTTGGGAAAGGAGATTATCCAGGGACTTTTGTACAAGCTCTGGTTTTGGAGATGCATGCAAGGGGTTCTCCCCTTGCACAGACTGCGAAAGAAGAAAGATGATCCTCCCCTCAGCCAGCAAGCAGCTCTGAAGCTGAAATTACAGTCACAGTGCCCTTGTTTCACAGCAGTTTCAAATATAAACCCATCTACTGCTGCCATTCCTATGTGGCTTTCTCCTAGTTTCAAAAATGTTCAAAACTATGTGATGGCCAACTTATTTAAAATAAAATCATACACACAACCTTCCATTTTGAACTTCTTCACCTAGATCATGTAACCAAAGAATTCACCACCACCAAATGAAGTTTTTCCACACCTTTTTCATTGGCACAAAACAAGAGCAGTGCCTGCTATGCTTACTTGCTTCTTCTTCAGTTTCAGGATTTGCTGTTCCACTTTCGCAATTTCACGATCTACACGGTCCATACTCTGTATCAATTCTTCCTTTGACAGCTTGGAAGGTGAAGCATTTTGGTCCTCCCCACAAGGCTGACCAGAAATTGGAGAAGATGGTCCCTCATGCTTTCCTCCAAAAGCTGGGTCCTTCCATGGGGACAGGAGATCGGGGGGAGATAGAGAGAAATCAGTCATAACATGGGAAGGAGTGCTCAGTAACCAAACACCCAGGAATTAACAATGATTTCCAGTTATCTGTATCTCTGTCAAGAGGCCAAGTTGAAGTTTTAATAATGCTCTAAATGTTTTAGAATTAACTGACAGCCTGTTTATGATACTGTAATTTCAGAGTTCATCTTTTAAAAAAGCCCCACACTGCAGTATTTACCTTGAAAGCAAAATATGATCAAAACGTCTCCTTTTTAAAAATACATCTTCATAAATGTAAACAGTAACTTTTACTTTTAAAGAAAGGGTTACTTGAGAGCCACTCCTCAATACTCTGCACCTATACTGAAAAGGATGTTCTTGAAGATAATCATGACCAGCCTGATAAAGCACATCTGGAGTTAGTTGTAGTTACAAATGTGAAGTTCTCTTGAATTTAGCTCTAATATTCAGTATCTACAATAGAAAATACCTACCCCAAACTAGCTTGTCCTAGATTTAGCCAAAATGAGACAGTGACAAGTATAATTAGTGTTATGTAAATAAGCAGATTCATTTCAAAAGCTTAAAAGGGAAAAGGGGGTGGAAGGAAGTACTTTGACTATTCGGTACCAATGTTAATTACAGGAAAAAATGGACTTGCATGCCAGCAGCTTTCAATTGAAAACCAGAAATATTTCATGCACCACGCTATAATCATTTTACAACTAAAGTTTGAGTGACTTAAGAGAGTAGTGGCAACTCAGAATTCCAGTCTATTTACTCTGTTTGAGTCAGACTGTATAAGAGAGTAACACTGACTCACAATCACAGCTTCTGATAATGTGTACAAGTAAATTTTTGGGATTAAAGAAAGAGCCTAAACAAATTTAAAAATTACCTAACAGAAAAAAAATTTATTATCTCACTGCAACACAGAAACTTAGTCCTTCAGCATTGTAACAGAAAATGGCTTTACCTTCTTAATATCTGCAGATCTCAAGCCCTCCTGCAGAGGATGTACTAAAGGCAAGACAGTGGCTGCACTGACACGCTGGAAATGGGAATCAGACACTTGTTCAAGACGGGGTCGCTTAGATTCCAGTGAATCATGATCTGTCTGAGATGGACCTGGATGAAACTGCTGTTCATATCCAGTTCTCCTTTCCTGAGGCCTATACAGAAGAGATAAACTATTTAAATATACATTTTCAATACAAGAAAAATACTTGGTGCTCCTCGACCCTTTTCTATCATAAAGGAGATTCAATTTGGTGAAGCTCCTTCTAAACAGTGAAGTAGAAAAATGTTTTTAAGTATGACCTTCAAAAATACAACAGTTAAAATCCATTGGAAAAGAGAAAGAGAACTTGAATCTTATATTAAAGGCACTCCTATCATTACAAACCCTTAAAGAAACTCAGCACTGCTACAAGGATATTGTTCAAATCAAAGGTCTGATTCAAATTATAAACACACAGAAAAATTCATGAGGAAAACACAGTACTATATTTCACTGAAGACGGCCACAACAGCTCCATTATTTAATTTTTGCAGTGAAATAATTTTTAAATATACACAGAACACATGAGATGAGCCATGAGTCTGTTTGGAACTTGATCTCTACTAAAATGCAACTCCATGACAGAAGCAGTCATTGATTCAATCCATGAGTCATTTAAAGACTCCTCCTGCTAAGAAAAATGCTCAAGAACAGTTATCACTTACTGCTTCACAGTGCAGTGCACAGGATGTCCATAAAAGACCCTCATATGCTTCAACATCTTCCTATGAAGTGCCACTGAAGAGATGACAGCAGCAGTTTCCTGCAGTTTGCCAGAACTATCAAATAAGCTTTTACAAATTTACAGTCTGGGGGGGGTGTGATTTACTACTGCTATAAACTCAATTTTGAGAACTCTAAAAGCTGTTGTGAGTCTCACCAGTAAAACAGAGCCTTACTGACATTTTGCTGACACAAGATGAAGGCAATATGGAAGCCCCAGATTTCACTATCATCAAGTTATTTCTGGGAATATCCTAATGAGATTTTAAGCCAGACCAGTATTTACATAACATTCATCATGGGTATTTGTTCAGAACCAGATCGGTCAGTTATAGCCAAAATAAACCTCCAGCAGTAATCCTGCATATAAAGTTGCTCCGAGCAGATATATTCACTAAGAGTCCAAGGCAAAAAAAAGGCTTTTACAGGCAGTGAGTGCAAGAAAAGAAAAGGTTGTTACAGGCACTAACACTTGCTCACAACTGTATACCAGCAGACTAATACACTAAATTGAGTGCATAAACCATATTTTAATCTCCCCCCTAAACAGAAGCATGTTCCTGCTAACTTACTACAATCCAGTTAATACTATTCTGATCTGTAGTAGGTTTTTAACCTCTAAATTTGATGTTCAGCGAACATTCAATGTTCTTCAAATGAATGGTTGATGCTCTGTGAAAACCTTCTTGTACCAGCAATGATGACGCACATTGAACATCCCTCAGCATCCCCCACGCAGTGACCCATTTCACCAGGAAGGAAGATATTGGCAAACTGGAAGTAAGCCCCAACATCTGATTCACTGCTGCTGTCCACTATCCTCAGGTAACCCCAGGGCAGCTGCATGCACAAGACTGGTGTTCACACCCCTCCAGCTCAGCCTCCTCACCTGTCAGAGCCCGGGTGGAACTCGGAGAGCAGGGAGGGCCTGCGCCGGAGCTGCTGCTGCTGTTGCTGCTGCTGCTGCAGGAGCTGCGTGGCCTGACTGACCTCCAGGTGAGACGAGCGATAATCGGGAACGGCAAATTCCTGCGGGAAACACCTCTCGTGTTAACAGCAGCAAAGGTAGAGACAGCATCAAAAGCATTCAGTGATCGTGAGCATTTCCACCTTCAAAGCCTTATTCCAGCTTAAAAAATAACATTTGAAAATGGCAGTTCTAAGATTTAAATGAACTTTAAAGAGACTAAATATTTATTCTAGGAATTCCACCTGAGTTATTAACAACTTCTAACAAAACACAAGTGAGTCAGCAGCAGATGAATATCCTTTAAAAAATATCCTTTAAAATCAGTGTTGCGCATCCAACTGCAAAGTGGTAAAACAAGAGCAACCTCGAGGCAATTTCTTTTGTGATCACCTCAAGACATTTTTATATCAGACACTATTAATCAGAACTAAGAGTCACACAGGGTGCATCTTCCAGTTGATACAATTTACAATCCAAGTGAGGTACAAGACTATTTATTTGTATACGTGTCATCAACCACTTGCTTTTAAAAATTATATGCAGCTGGCACTAAACTGAAGAGAAGCTCTGCAAGACATGTAATAGATCATTACCCAAGAGATTTAGTTTTCATAAATTAGCTAAAAATAAACACAGAGCAAATCAAAAATCCTTGATTTTTGAATTCTTTTGCTAACATGGAAGTAGAAGAAAACATCCAAAGTATCTGCAGCAAGAGGAGAATTTCATTCAAATGAGGGAAACTTGAACTGTTGTAAAGCCAACAGCTGGTCCTGCACACCCCACCACACCACAGAGCACAGGATGGCAGAATAAATGCTTGGCAGAAGGGACCAAGCAGGATATCCTTAGAAATCCTTTACTCCCATCTTGGCCAGCAGAACTCAGCTGGAAGCGCTTCTACAACTGCTTCAGAAAAAAAAATCAGTGTAACACACACTTTTACAAATTCTCCACCTTGCACACAGTTCTGACAAGTGCCACATTTAACTTATAGTGATTCTAGCCCAATACTGCAACAAAAGTTTAGGAACAATCCCTACTGAATTTATTCAAACCATGAGACACCAATACTAAAACCAGGAAGTTTATATTAATAAATATAAATCTGTGGAGAAGATACAGAATTATAAAACTCAGTTTTCTGTCCAGAAAAAAAAAAAAAAAAAAGGTAAAAAAGGAGACCAATACGTAATCCTGAAGAAGCAAAATGCAGTGCAAGGAGGGCAAAACAAAAGAGAAGAAGCCATCCCACAAGTATTTATCTAAGCAGACTGGCAGCAGCTCTCCCCAGCGGGGCTCATGGATGTATTTTCAAACGCAACCGGCTTGTGGCACCTTAGCTTAGAAACCAAAAATAATCCCCTTTTGGTACGGCAAACAGCTGAAGTGCAGCCTGGCTGAGCCCCAGGCTCCGGGGCGTCCCCCTTACCTGCTGGTGGCGGGTGCTGGGGAAGGTGTACTGCACAGAGTGGGGCGGGTAGCGGCTCTGCTCCGTGCTGAAAGCTCCTTGGTTCGGAGGGTAGCCTGAACTTGACATTATCAGGGAAGGAGTCTCCACAAAGCTGTGAGATCAGGCCCAGCAAGCAATCATGTTTCTAGGAAACCGCCTAAAGGGAAAAAGATCGCTGATAAGCACTGAAGTACCAGATGTACTCACAATACATTACAGCCATAGTCACCTAAGCATAACAACCATTACCAGTAAAAGCTTTTTCCTGATGTATTTATTTAATAGGTTACTCCAGTCTGAAACATGTTAACGGGTCTTAAATGGGCTCAGAATGAGACGTGTCAGCATTGTCTACACAAAGATTTGAGGATTATGTTGTTGGAATACTTTTTTAATATACATTGTTTTACCAGTTACCAGTTGAGTTAGAAGAATTTCGAAAGAAAAGTAGGTCACTTTAAATATATGTTAAAGAGGTTATAATAGTCTAATAGCTGCAGTCTGCATTTACAGCAGGTTTCCTTAGCACAACACGAAGTTCACTTTCATTTCTTCTTCCAAGTTTTCGGATTCCATGAACTGTTGCTGACTTTCAGATTCAGGTAGTCTTAGGGCTGCTGCACTCAATGTCACCTACAGTCCATTAAATCCCAGTGTATTAGTCAGGCCCTGAATGCCATCACCATCCAACAGCAGCTTAACTGAAGTAGTCAGTAAAAAAGGCACTCACAAAGCAGAAAACCAGCTCAGCTTCAAATGCCAGCATAGTTTGGCTCCTACAGGATGCCAGAAACTGAATATACTACAAAGCCTTAAAACAATCCTGCTTAGTTGACAGTCAATGACTGCTTTGCCTCCATTGCATTCTCCAGCTGAAGATGAAGAGCAAACACTGAACTGCAAACTGACTGGGGAAAGATTTCAAATACTGCAAAAATCCAGACACGTTTCCATGTCAAAGTCTGAGCACGCCTGAGACTGGGTATAGTTTCAGCTGCTAAAAATCCAAATAAACTGATTAAACCCTGCACCCCCATCAGTGCTTTGAGCAGGTAAATGATGGCTCTAAGCAAAAAAGTAGGACACAAATACATTTTAAACAGAAAATATTTCTCTCTGATAGCTCAAAAGATGTAATCCTTGGAGCCTATGTATTAAATACAGAATTCTATCAGATGTGGAGCAAATTCTCAATCTGTTGCCCAGAGCCCAGCAGACATATCAGACCTTCAAATAAAGTAACTGTTGATCCCTGCCTCAATGGCTACATTTCAAAGCACATTAATCCACAGCCTTTCACAAACGTCACCTGTAAAGTTATACTTCTGAACTGCATTTTCCATTAACAGTCAATAGACAAAACCAGCTCAGCAAAGTGCAAGCTATACAAACAGATCTTAAAGAATATCTGACACATTTTATCATTCCTGTTCTGGTCAAGGGATTTTCACTCCTTAACTCTCCATCAAACAAAGCTTTATACATGTTGGACAACCAGAATAATGAGACAAATTGAGATGTACCTCTTAAACCTGATTTTCAGCTATGAAAAATCAAAGAAAAAACAACAGTTTCTCTTCCAAAGCAATAGGACAGCTCACTAGTAGTGTGCTTTATAGTACCTATACATCTATTATAGTACCTATAATTCATATCCAAGTGACAAGCTCTAACAAAATTCTTCACCATTAACATTTATTGTACTTCATCATTCACAGTGCATTCATTAGACTACAGCTTTACCTACTATGTGATGGTCTAATGGGTCTGAGTCATATGATTTCCATTTAATCAAGGTGCAGAGTCAGAAAGGCAGCAGAGAGCTATGCCTGAGCACTCCAACATACCCCTAAAGCCCAGCCAAAAGAAAACCTCTGATTTTCCTTTCTTACATGGACTTTCACAGGAATTAAAGCCATGGCACATAGCTGTCAGCTCAAGCCAATGTTTACTGATGTGATAACTACTCCTGCCACGGCTGGTGCACATTCATCATTAAATGAACTGTCTCCATGGTATAAAGATGCTCAAAGGCTTTAAGGTTACAAAAGTACAAATCTAAGTTTGATGAATTGCTGATGCCCCAACCTGTGCTCCCTAAGGAGCTTCATGTGCATAGATCTGAAGAACCTGGGGATGCAGAGGGGATCAGGAGAGCAACCACTTGAAAATCACACACAAATATAAGCCAACTACTGCATGATTCAAGGTCCTTTCTCCTTTCTCTCTGTCAAGTTACATCTACTCCTTATTTTCTCCATATTCAGTCAAACCCACAAGTTGATCATTAACCCAGGTGCTGAAAGTTCAAGTCACGCTCACTTTCTATGATGCTATAAAAGCTATTTCTCCATTCACAAGGACTTCAGAAATGGACATGTTAGCATTCCTGTACAGAGTGTTAGGTTTGTGTTCATCTTGAAATCTTTCACAACCAACTGCAGTGAGAGGGCCTGACCATCTCTCCAGATTCTGCACTGGACTTGGAAAGATGAGAGAGAGGGCATGGAGCACAAGAATGTACATCCTGCATCCATCCAAAAATGCCAGCTTAAACCCCCTCATAACCCACAAGTTTTACATAATACACAGGAAAACATTGATTCTGATGACTTTCCTACTGAAAACTGCAAGTGTGATCATGTTCATAGTGGAATTTTTTTTAAAAAGGTGAACAAAGAAAAGTTGCCAACAGAGGAAGGCAACAAGGAGCATCAGAGAGTATAATCATGGTCAATATGAAAGGTGAGAAACACAGAGAGGAAAATAAGAAAACATGAAGTTATCAGCAGTGAGGGATCATTCTTCCTCCTCCCCATGGGAACTGGCACAGCAACAGCAGAGCTAAGGGGGTAACAGTCGAGGAAATCACATGGTCACATATTGGCAATTACAAGGTGTGGAGGGAACTAAAGGATGGGGATCCTGCATGAGATCTCATTTCTTTGAAGGCAAAAATCAACCCTGAAGTACAACATGTAAAATGACACTGAAGAACAACATTCCCTCCCACTAAGCCTCCTTTTCCTGTTACAGACACATCCACATGCCTGCACACTCTCCTGAACTGACCCCTCTATGTGCCCTGCAGACCCCCCTTATCTGCCAGGCTCCTACAGCATGAGCTTGTTTATCCTCTCTGCTGGGAGGCAGGAGGGATTTTTTCCCAATTTTTGCCAGTAGAATTACCAGCAATATCCTGCTCATCTCTCCCTGTCTTACTACCTTAATTCTGCAATTGTGGATGTAAGTGCTTGACTTCAACTATTATTTCTCTGCAGGCAACCTTCCGACCTGTCAGCCAAAAGCATCTGCCTCTCTCTCTTCAGCATCTGCTCAGACCTTTGCAGCAGACACAGATTATTCTTCATCAATCCAGCTCCTGGTCAGTGAGGGCAGTGCCAGCCTCCTGCTGTAACCTCTCCGATTTCCATAGGTCCAGATGATGTTTAAATACAGCCATCCTTTTGCATAAAACTGTCACTGTGTGTGCAGACTGTAAACAACCTCATCCGGGCTTTCCTCCCTGCTCTATCCTTTCATTAGTCATGACAAACCTCATCTTGCTCTACCCAAATCCAACCAGAATCCTCCTTTAAAGTTCCTCACTGTTTATTAACTCTCTCTGCCTCTCTGATTCTTGCTGGATCTCCCTCCTCTGCCAGAACAGTGGCTGCTCATCTTCATTTTCAGCATCCCTGACAAACTACACCATCAGAAATCAGCTTCCAACTCTGCTCAGTCAACGACAGCAAGATTCTATTTTTCACATGAGTATTTTCATACCTTTTCATATTATTCTGCAAATTTCACAGGTTAAATATAAAAACATTTAAAAGAGCTGTTACAGACTTTGGAATTCTGCCTCATGTCTCACAAAAATAAAGTTAGGTCATGAATACTTTCATACAGCTGCCAACCAGGCTGTCAAAGTGTCTGTCTCTCCAAATACTGACAATTAGAATGGGCAGAGAATGAAATATTTCTTGTTTTGCAGTTCAAAACACAGACATTGTGCTATAATGTCCCATTTCACTGACATTCCCAGATGGGGAAACCCAGAGTAGCATCAAATGCCTAACACTAAAAAAAAAAAAAAAATTTTACATTACATATAGAACAAAGAATTAAAAAAAAAAAAAGCAGTTAAGTCTGAAGATATTGAAGGGAGAAAAAGCAACAACAAGAGTAATGGATTCAGGAACTGTGATGAGATACTTGGCCTTGTGTTAATTTGAGCTTCTTGGGCAAGGAAACGATTTAACAATGTTTATTTCTAAGGTACGATGATATTTCTCTCTTTGGCCAGCTCAAACTACTGAACAGATCCAATTCAGAATTCCCTTAAAATCTACTGTTCACACTTACATTCACCATATGCAGGGAATTTTGAGTAAGTTAGAAATAATTTGGAACTGAATATCATAACGGCAACAATCACAGCGTAATTTCAGCGTGATCTCCAGAACTCAAAATGTTTCAGAAGCAGAAGTGCAAACTATCTTCAGCAGACATGTGGGAAAATGAGTCACAGAAAGGTTAAAAAATCTATCAAAGACTCCCCAGGAAATAGTCAAAGTCTGAATCAGAAATAAGACTTGAGTCTTGCAGCACTTTGAAGGCACTGCCTCAGTAAAGCGGTTCTTCACTTGGAAAAACACAGCAGGTTAAAAACTGGGACTATTTTTAGCAGGGCAGTTCCCCAAACCCCTTCACCACATGGCCACCCAGACGTGAGCCAGCTGTCCCAGGGCAGGGCAGTCACCTGCTGCCACTTGCTGGGATATCCTCTCTCCAACTCTTACCTTCATGGATAAAAGACCAATCTCCTGGGTTAACTCAATTTTCCTTCAGCTATCCAAAACAAGCTGACATTTCTGCATTTAGAGTAATTTTCGTGCCATCTTGAAGTGCTTAACCAACATTTGCTAATTAAATTTCACATCCTTTTGGGAATTTTCCTCATCTTGTTTTTGAGCAAACTAAGTGTGATATAAAGAGTGCAAAGAATGAGATTACAGTCTAACTCAAGTTGGGGGATTTTGTTTTTAAATCAGCAGCTTTAGGAAATTGAGCTCTGATGTAACTGACCCATGGCAGAGCAAGGGAGGCTCTGCCTTGCACATGAGATCCACAATGAATCACAAAATTAATTCAGGGATATTTATTCAAAGTTTACTCTGGCGAGAAAATGAAGAGTGAAGGGAGTGTTTCAGCAGCTGGTTCGAAAGGCTTTATCCAAAGCACGATAACAATACTTGTGAATAATTATTTCTGTGATTTCACTTCATAAAATGGTAATGAAACTACCTCATGGAAAAAACCAAAATCAGGCTATTTTTATCAACCAACCTATTAAACCACTGTAACCAGATTTCATGAATTACAGACTCTTCAAGACACAACTCACATAAAACAATACAAAATTATTAGAGTCACCTAAGTAAAACTCTGCAGTGTATTGCTAGATTTGCAAAACGAATCTTCCTAGTAGTATTTTTGTTTTTACCAGATAATCATTAACCTGCTCAAACACTCAAACAAAAACATCAACTTTGCATCCTGGCGATGTGCCATACACCAGAAAATGCTAACATGTCCATTCCTGACAGATCGCTAAAAACACCTTAATGCATCCAACATCCATAGAAAAAGTTGTTTATTCAAACTCCTGGACACAGTACAAGGCTAGGTATCATCTCCCATCTGAAATCCCACTGCTCAGAACATTAACAGTAGGGCTGCAAGCTCAGACTGACTTGGCAGTGTAGAAAGTCTTCACTAAAAAAGCACCAGACAATTCTAGAGCAGTCATTAGTCCTTCAGTCACTCCTCAGTGTCCACTTATCAGCAAAGTCATATGACAGTTATTCAGATGGCAAAATACAGTGACAAAGAAAAGAAGTTGGGGTTCAAACTGATCTTTGTCAGCCCTTAAGTCTGACTACAAAATCCTGCAAAGTATTGTGGGGTGGGATGGTGAGATACAAAATCAATAGAGAGGACAATCCTAAAAGATAGATTTTCATCCAAGAACATACCAGAAGGTTGATGCCCGAGCAGATTTAAGATAATGCTGTACTTTAAAACTGAACTGAAGGACGTGGATTCCAGCTACAATATCCAAGCTTACAGATGTATGAAAATCTGTTGAGCATCCCCTCCAAAAGATGAAAAATTCTTTGTGTGCTACAAGCAAAAAAATGTTCAAAGGTCAACACTAAAATTAAAGACAAGTTGACTAATGGTAATTTAAATATGTTTCAGAATACTGTGCTTCCCATTTCTGCAGAACACAGGCATCACCCTCAAAGCTCAGGGCCTCTTCCACACTTTCTAATCTTTTTTTCACTCAGTTTTATGCTGCAGAATACTCAAAAACTTGTAGTCAAAGCACATGGACATATGCTACTGGAATGAATAGAAACAATGAATGTATTTTCTCCAAGTTGAGAACAACTAACTACTGAATTTTCCATGACAATTCCACATGTGCAAATGCCTTCTCTTCTTCTGTGACAGACAGAACCATAAATTCCCAAATACACCATAAATTCCCAAGAACTTTAATGTCATGCAGTTGCACTCCCTCTACTCACAAGGTTATTGATGGAAAAATCATTATTTCTATCTCTGCTAGAAATACAGTAAAAAAGTTACATCTCTAAGGCTGTGTTTTACTACCAACACTGAACAACATTCTCTCCATTAATTATTAATATAATATAAATCAAGCAATGGGAGTATTTGAAAAATAGATGCTAAGAAAAGGCCAAACATCTCAATTCAACCCTTTACACACCCTGAAATTTCCATCAGTGAACAATACAATTTTATTCCTAAACATCCAAAGCATTAACTCACAATGCTGTACAGTGCCTGACATATTCTCCATGGCACATGACAAACTTCAATTTAGCCAATTACAGACAAGTTAAGGAGCATTACAGCTGTCAATTCAAGATGTCACATTGAGTCTGTACTAGGAAGACATTTCCATTTCCATCATGGGAGCCAAAAAATTAAAATAGGTTTTTATACTCCATATTTTAATAGGAAAAGATTCCCCCTTCACAGGTTACGAGCTACTTAAAATACTTCAAGTAATAGTTTTTGAACATTAAATATTAAGTAAGTATTAAAGACTCATTCAAAGTAGTTTCTGTTGCTATTCCAAAGGTGAAAATTGGATGTATCCTTATACATGTAATTTACACCCCAACTCTTGCCATATCTCAGGATCACATTGTTATGCTTCATCTTTAAATAACAGTTTCTCACTCTCTCTCTCTCTCCTGCTACAAATACAAATAGAATTTGTGCTCTACCAAAACGGGGTTGATCAAATTCAGCTGACAAGATACTCTTCTCCTGGAAATTCTATTTTAATCCCTCCTGTAATTTATGATCTTGAAGAAAATCTGCTAATACATAATCTCAGGACCCAGGCCATGCACAACTTTGCTGCATTATATGGGGGAACATAACAGGAAAAACTAAGATCACATTAACATTTTGGGAATTTTCTGATCAATTACCCACTTGACTTACCAAAAAAAAATATATAGAGGGATGCTGAGCACATCCATTTCCAATAAGAGTCCATATTTCCACCATCGGCTCACCATTTACCATGTAACAGCCTGGGATACACAGAACCCCTGAGGGAGGAAACCTCCTCCTGGATTTTCATGGAGGAACAGCTCTTACACCCTGCCATGGAGCCTATCCAGCTCTCTTCTGCCAAGGAGGGTCACAATAACACCAAAACCAGCCAAAAGAGGTAGGAGGAAGTCCTCCCTTCAGAAATGGAAATTAAGGATGTAGACATTTCCTTGACTAAAAATACCACGGAGCGATGACTTAAACTGAGACGGGTACAAACATTACAGGGTTTTCTGGTTTTAAAAGTATGTCATAGAAACAAAGATAGCTTCTTTCCTAAAGACATTTTCCAAGGAACACCAGATTCCCGGTTATCCCAATATGGCAAATAGCACGCAGTTAATGCAGACCACAAAAAAATTTCATGAGCCAAAGAACCCAAATCTCTAGAACTGAATGTCCAAAGCAAACCCTACAAAGCCCAAACACTGCCCCGAAAGGGACTCTCATTCCCAAGGGGAGACAGTTTTTTTCTGAGGTGACTCCAGCAGTTCCCAAATCCCAGCCATCTCCCTCACCCCTTTTTCAAGAGCCCTATCCCTGCCACAGGGGTAATTCCACTGGTTCTGAAACATCAACTGGAGCATTCAAACTTCACCCTGAAAACTGGAAAGTGAAAAAGAAACCAACCCAGGCATCCTCTGCACCAGTCTGCAGCAGGCAAGAGACTCAAGGGATGCTGCACAAAACCACACTGATAAGAACTGCAAAAAACCTTCCTCAGCAACTCATCCTCACTCATGAGTCTGTCCAACAGCTCACTGAGGTTTGCTCCAATTCACCTTTTTTCTCACATTTCATCTATGACTTAGAAACACCCATACCTCAAACTTCATATGCATCACACACTATGCATAAAATATTCTCCCAAAACAGCAACTTTTCTTCTCCTTTTTTGGACTGAAAGTGTAGACAGTTTAAGAACACCTCCTGCACAAGAATTTATTCCTCCACTGTTAATCCATCTGCAGGTAAAACTGCTTTTGACATCACCTAATATCCAAGAAATTCTGTGGTCACAGTTTTAAGTTTCCAGCATCTTCTTGTAGTTCATTGACTATCAAAAGTGCACCTATAGTGACAGCTTTCAAAAACAGCTTTGGTTTGGAAAAGGAAATATAACTTGACTAATCCATACTGATTAAATCCACAAACTATGATGGATTGTAAGAGAAAACACTTACAAAGAAAGGGTCAGGGCAAACCAAGTATCAGCCTCATAATTCCCCTCAGCTGACTGGATTCAGATAAAATCAAGTCTAGATTTTAACTAAAATATATGAAAGGTTAAAATAACATTTTTTAAACTGTATCTATGAGCAATGCCTCGGTCCATTCTGATACTCCACAGGAAATGCACCAGGGCCTTCTAGAAACAAAGTTTATTGTTACTACATTTATGATTACATGTAAGATACTCTATTTCACAGGAAATGCAACAATATATAAAGATATAACTCAAATTGGGACTCACACAAAAGCCTCCAAGTCACAGAAAAAGGCATAGAATGGAAGAGATCTTGAACTACGAATAGTATAAATAATCCTTTAGAACTGGAGTAAAACAAATTAAAAATAACACAACTTCAAGGTTTTAGATATGTTTCAGTCTGATCTTTGAGACCATAATGTAACACCAACACACAAATAATAGCTATAATGGAACAGGTAAGTGACCCCATTTATTACAACAGGTTCTGGGAATAACATACCAAGAAAACGAAACCATAATCAGTGTAAACTGATTATATATTATTATACATGAGAATTCCCACCTTCCAGATACCCCTTCTGTCAATCCAGCATTTCAGACACCATAAAAAACAGAACAAGAGTTGAAAAATAAGACCCTGATGAGACAAAACTCCATAGGCAATTTTTTAATTTAAACTAATTAATCTTTTTCCCCCCCAAGAATACTCCTGAAGTGAAGAGTGCAGCTGATCTGAAATCATATACCTGCCTCGTTTGCTGAACAGCACTTGAACTTGCCATGAACTTCTATGTTAACTCTCTAACACTGACAAACAGGACAGGAATCAGTTGGTTTCGTAGCTGATTTATATTCACATTTGTTAGACGTGTTCCCTGAAACGTGAACGCATTTTAATCCCTTCAGGAGAGCATTTGCTTCTGCAGGCAGCCCCGGGCTGTGCCCAGGAAGCCCAGCAGAGGTTTCACAGGGAGTGTGTGCTCTGTGCCCCACAGCCAGGGAATGCTCTGGGCTGTTTTCAGCTCGGGAGGGGACAGGAGCCCTCTGACATCATGAGGACATAAAAGAGAATTACCCAAACGCCCTTTCCCTGCAGCACAAGGCACAAGTGAATGCGTGACACTAGAGGAGTACTAAAAAAAAACATATTACTTTAAGCATATTTTACACTTAGCATCATCCTTTTTCATTTATAAGTGTCCTTTGCCTCAACATCTCTGTGACTGTATTTTCATTTTCAGTTTTACCCAACAGCAGTCACTCAACGTGCACAGAATTTTTAAGTCCTGACTAACAGTTTGTCCAGGTAATCTGTCTGCATTAAAAATTCATTTCTACATTTTTTACTGCTGGAAATTATAATAGGAATTTTCAGAGATGGCTGATGCATCTTTATACCAATGAAGTATCTTAATTTTGCAATAACCTTTGCAATCATAAGCAGGTGAAGTCACTGACTTCCAAACCACACAGACCAACATCTTCCTTGAGCCTGAAGAAAAAAGGAACACTTATCAAATCAGTCTGGGAGGGGCAACATTACGAGTGGTTTAGACGTGGAGCTGGGCAAGGACATGGGAATATCTCTTAGGATACTGGGACGAAACACAGTTCCAAGGTAAGACTGAGCCCTCTGTCTCACACAACTCAGAGCTGAGCCCCAGCAGGCCCAGGCTGTGATTTAACAGATGGTGGGAGAGCACTGAATGAGCATGGAAGGGAAAGGGAACCTCCCAGAAGTTCATTACTAGATGGAGAATCACTGAAGGAGAGAGTAACCGAAATGGAAGATACATTCAGCACTATCCTGGCTATTTGCATAATTTAGAAGTATCACAGAGTAAATATTTACAGACAGCAGTCCAGCATAGGTCAGAATTTTTATCTGGACCAGTTAGAGTAGGGAGGGAAGGTACCATGTACAGTTAATAGCCCAACATTGAAACACTGATTCAGATTTGACTAAAGAACATAAATGACTTGAAGAGTTCAAGACTGGCATCCAGGAAACGTTTGTTTGCATTATGAAACCACTGTCTGGTTACAAGTCTGTTCTTAAGATTGTTCTGTGTTGCACTGCACCTGCCTGAGGAATAGATCCATTCCACCTTCAACAATTGTTAAAATCTTGAATGTAAAATCTTAAATGTAAGTCACTGCACACACTAGAACTTCAAATAATATTTTCAATCATGCAAGATAACCTTCATTAAAACCATTTTGTAGGCAAAAGGCCATATGGAGGAATAAAACATTTCACCAAAACTTTGATTGAGAGCTTTGAAAGAATATAAATTTCTTATTTATAAGAAACATTGTTCTCTACTACAGGAGATTTTTTTTCAGTTGCTTTCATGCATTTAACAGCAGCTGAAGCAGAGGCAGCTTCCGTTCCCTGCAAGCATCTCTCATTCAGGCTATAACTGAGAAATGAAAGAACTCAGAAGATGCAGTCAGAGGAGCACAAGAACTGGGGAAGGGAACTGAGGGGGAAACTGGAAAGCAGCTTGAGGGTCTCTCCCTGCTTTTACCACAGTTTTTGGGAGACTTTTCTAAGTCCTTTCAGATCACAATGAAAATCATATCTGACCCAAAAGGGCAACTAGAATGAGTGATTATAGAAGACAAAGTATATTCAAAACAAAACAGCAGCAGCACAGTGTAGCAAAATGAATATACTCTGATTCTGTGCATGTACTTTCAATCTGGAGAGTTACTTTTAATTGATGGGTGCAATGATTAACATGCTAGAGAAAAGCACCACTTGTGGAAGCAAACACTTGTAACATCCTCTCCACACATTAAAAAAACCAACATTATAACTCTAAGAAAGAAGATTCCAAAATGCTCCTCTTTCCCATATTTTAGCAACAAGTTCAGGTATTTTAGTAACCAACGTCGAACAGTGTATTTCAAACAGGCAAATTACCCTGCACATAAATCACAAAAGAACTCTTTTTCCTCAGCAGCCCATACCATATCAGAAAGAAAAGCGATGTAAAGAAAAAATTAACCACGCTTTCGCAAAAAGGGTCACTGCAGTTGGCTTCTTTCCCCTGAACTTTTGAATCCCTGGGCTGAGCACGAAGGTCTTTCATCCCCCAACACAAGACACCAGATCTCAGCTAACTAGAAATCCACTTCAAATATTACAGACTTCCTTTCCAAATGTCAAGGTTGTTTAGTTAATCAGGAATAACAACATTCTGCGGAATAAAATTCCAGTGCAAAACTGCAGCAGAGCTGCACGGTCCTCGTGTGCAGTGACATAACTGTGTCCACTTCTTCATGCACTTACACTGTGCCTGAAGTGCCTCTCACCACCACAGTTTTTGTTATAATAGCACCGGTTTTTGCCTCTCAAACCTACTGCCTAGGATAAGAATCCCTATCTGAGCTCTAGCAGTTCATAACTATAGTGCTGTACCAAAAATTAATAAAAGAATACTGTCACAAAAATCACATCATCAGGACTAGACATTCCCATTATAATAAGTTGCCTTAGGTTACAACAATATTTATAGTCATGAAAAGGTAACAGTCTTGTTAAAACCATATCTGTGAAACACGAAGCAGCAGGTTTTGGACAACATATTGTTCACAATATCTACTTGCTTACTCGAGCCTAACACTGACAGTTCACACATCCACCTCGAACCCTGCCTAACTGCAACCAACTGGATACCCCCAGGTTTTCCAAGCACACAAAAATCAGCAAGCACGAAGCTCTTTACCATCAAGTCAGAACAATTCTAGCAAAAGCCACTTCCATTGTGCCCTGCAGCAGCCCGGAGATGACAGAAGCCGGGGATGTTTACAGGTCCCACATGAATAATTCAGCGTCAGCATCACCAACAACTCGGCACTGACAGCGGCCGCGATGCTCCCCCGGCACGGAGCTCCGGCCGCAGCACATCCTCAGCAACCAACGCCGAGCCTCCGAGGGGACGATTTTGAAGAACTGACCTTTTTTTTTTTTTAAATTTTTTTTTTTTAAACTTGCACTTCGCCTGCCCGCAGCGCGAGGATGATCACCTAGCAGAGCGATGCTCTGGGATTTCTGCACAAAGTTCCCGGCGAGGGCGAGTTCCCCGCGCCCCGCCATCCCCCTGCACCCTCAGCGGCAATGGGGGAAAGCCCCGCGGGCACCGGGCACTCCCGCCCCTGATCCGCCCACTCCCCGCGCCCCCGGCCGCTGCCCCACGAGCCCCCCCGGCCCCAGCGCCCTCCCCCCGGAGACCACAGGGCTCCGTCCCCGTGAGGAGGGAGGAGGACGGGATGGCCGGGCCCCCGCCTCTTCCCCCTCCTCCCCCTCCTCCTCCTCCTCCTCACGGCGGAGGCGCTCGGCCCGCTGCCCCCCGCGCCTCCCCGCCGGGCTCCCCGCGCTTACCGAGGCGCGGCGCGGGGGCGGCCCGGGCGGCGGGTGCCGGCGGGTCCCGGCGGGGCTGGGCGGGCGCGGCGTCTCACCTCACCCTCAGCGCCGCCGCCGCCGCCATCTTGCCTCCCCTCCCCCGGCCCCGCGCGCTCCGCCCCCTCCCGCCAGGTCCTGCCAGATAGAGAACAAGCCGCAGCGCCGCGGCTCCGTACCTTTCACCGGTTAAGGTGGCTCTCCCCGTCCTCCCGCTGCCCCGAAGAGTAGTGATGCGCAGGCAGGAACGACCCTAGGAAATCCGTCTAAGAGCGCGGCAGTTGGAGGGCAGAGTGCTATGCCCCTTCCAGGACCGCTGGCCGGTGCGGCGGGGAGGGGCTCCTTCCCCCTCCCGCTGAGGGCCGGGGGGGCGCGGCCGCCATGAGGCGAGCGGGGCTCGGCCCGTGAGGAGCCCGTGAGGGTTACCGGCGCTGCCGCGGGCCGGCCGCGGGCTGGGAGCGCGGGGGAGCCCCGCCGGACCGATATAAATTGAGAATAACCCGTAACGGGCCCGCGCTGATGGACGCGGCCTCGGGAGTCCCTCACGGCACGGTCGCCCGCAGCCCGGCCGGTCCCGCAGGGCTCTTCCCGCCCCGGCCGCGGTGCCTCCCGCGCTGTCCCTGAGGCCGAGCGACAAATGACTTCCGAAAATGTGAGAGAGGTTTAATTCTCGTTAACTGTCTGTTCATTCCTCCCCCGGAATGAGGGGTGTGTGATTTGTTCCCTGCGTTCTCAGGAGTTTCAAATCCGCACGGCGTTGGACGTGCAAATGTGGAACTCAGGCTGTGCTAGAATCACAAAAGAATCTCTGATTGTTATTATTACTTACCACTAGGCAAGGATAAATTGCCTCATTGTCACAATTTCCATTAAACGGAGCAGTCGTGCCCACATTTGCAGGTCGGATGCCCACACAATTACTGGTTGTGACTGAAAAAGCTGGGGCTCACCCTGTGGCAAACAGCATCGCTCACAAAACACATGTTGCACTAAGGGTTGTGTTATTACACTAGTTAAAAGTGCCACGCTAGGGTGACACGGCACATCTCCAGGCTGATGTTTGCAGTCTAATCCCAACATAAACTCTCGCTTGGAAGTTAAATGTGTCTAAATAAGAGCCAGGGAAGGCCAGTCAGGCATACACCTGGTGAGGTCTGAGCTGCTCTTCTGAATTGTTCTCACCATTTATACTTTAGCCCACCCAACTCCCACACTCCACTACTGCTCTGTACCCTTGTGTTCCATATTGCCTGTTTGTCTGGAAAAGTGAAGTATCCAAGCCATCGTGCATCTGATTGACTGCTTTATGTTTATTTTAATGCTTCCTGTTTCCTTCTGCAGCTTTCTCCAGCCGTTGACTTTGCTTCTAAACCATATTCAAAAGTTTCTTGCCTTAAAACCGCACGTGGGATAGTCCAAAGAATGTGTCTGAAAATAAGCTGCTCCTGCCCTGCTTTTGAGCTTCCCCTTAACCCATAGCTCTCCCACGGTAGGGGTAAAAGGTACCGCACTCTGGAAAGCTCAACTTTTGTCACTGTTAATCACTACTGAGGTACCAGCAGGGTCAGGAGGTACGTCTTTAGCCAGAGGAACAGCCCGTGTTCAGTGCTCACCCTCAGCAGGTCTGAGCAGGGCAGGCTCCTGCTCCTCACGGGCGGCAGTACCGCGACACGCTTCCCGCGAAGCCCTGGGGCGGCAGAAGCAGGACCCATTTCCCGGGTGCCCCAGAGCACCCCAGCCTAGCCGCATCTCTCCGGCAGCGGCGCAGCCCCGTTTCCGCGGCAGCGGCCGAGCGGCTCCGCCCCGAGGCGGGGACGGCAGGGGAGGGCCGTGGGAGCGGGGGAACCTTTCGTGCCCCGGAACCTTGCTGCCGAGGCTCGCGTTTCCTGGCGGCGCGGCGGCGGCGCGGGGCGGTCGCCATGGCAGCGGGCCGGTGGTGCTGGGGGACGCCGGCGGCGCTCGCGCTGCCGCCGCTGCTGCTGCTGCTGCTGCTGCTCGGGGGCGCGCGCCTCCTGCGCCGGGGGCGCGCGCGCGCGGCGGCCCGCGTGGCCGCGCGGGGCGGGCGCGCGCTGGTGGTGACGGCGCACCCCGATGACGAGGCGATGTTCTTCGCCCCCGCCCTGCTCGGCCTGCGCGGCGCCGGGGCATCCCCCGCCGTGCTCTGCTGCTCCGCAGGTGAGCGGGGACCACCCACGCGCCCACCCGCCCCCGGGGCGCGGGAAGGCCGCCGGGACGTCTCTCCACGCGTGCGGCCTCGCGCGGTGACGCGGGGCGGAAGGTCCCCGGCTGTGGGGAAACTGAGGCACGGTGCGGCCGTCGCCCGTCCTTCCCCGTGCCTCGCTTCCCCTCTCCTTTACGAGAGCATGTCGTGACAGAACAGAGCGGAGCGTGTTCAAATTGAGAGCTGCAGCGCTGAGGCACTTCCAGACTGTGTGGCAGTTGCCAGTGGGGTGTAGAAGGTGCTGTCTAGCACTCTGTGTAATTCTGTCGTCTTGCAGAAGCCTTTTTGGATGATCCAGTTTTAATGTCATGATCCATTCACTGTAACACATCTAAAAGTAGCAGCTGCATTACAATCCGATCATGGAACAATAGCCCGGAAGGGAATGTGAGGCTGTGTTGTCCATCAGTTGACCTGGAGGCAGCAGTGATGTGTCTTCATTTGCTGCAGACAAATGTTTGTTCTCCACAATGTCCGGGGAGGTGCCTCAGCGTGTGGGGTCTGTGTCAGCGCTGCTTTAGCTTTTCCTCAAATCACTTTTTCCTGAGTCACTGGTGTAATTTAAGCTTGTTTGTTTATTTTTTTCGTGTCTGACAGGAACATGGAAATCAGCATATCCCTTTGTAACAGCCTCTTACTTATTTTGGGACTGTTATCTGCCTCTTCTGCCTTATCTTCTCCAGACTAAACAACCTGATTTCTTGCAATCTTTCCTCATAGGTCATTTTTTGTAAACCTCTGATCATTCTCATCACTCTCCTTTGGACTCTTCTTGTTGGTTCACATAATTTTTTGAAGTGCAGTGAAAGCAGCAGTCCTGCTGAGGCTGAATAAAGTGGAAGGATTCTTACAGGCTCTACTGTTTGCCCAAAACAAGAATTTTTCACAGCACTTTTGCGTTCTTCTCGTGATCTGCTAAAACTCCAGATTGTTCTGCAGAACTGACACCTGATCAGTTATTCCACTGTTCAGAATTTTGTGCATTAGAAACGACCTCATTTAAATTGATCTTTCAGACCATGATGCTGTACCAAAATTCTTACCTGAGGGCTGCTTACCTTTGGGAAAAAAACCCTCTGTGCCTTTTGCAGCTCCAGCCGGTTCACTGCCAACTTTTGTGTCACTTCCAAAGCTTTCTGTCCTGACAGACCATCTAGGTGAGAAGACAGGGATTGAACATTGCTGAAGTGCAGTGGTGTGGTGGCTTCACTGGTAGCTCTGCACCTCCTATTGAAGATTTAGTGCAGAGCTTTCATTGTCTCTGCTGAGGAACAAAGTTCTGTGGATCATATTTGGCTTTTCCTCAGCTATGGGGAGATTACTGAAGTGCAACTCTGCCATTTCAGTTTCGGGGGACTTACACACTGCTGCTGTTAGACAACTTCCAAAGAAGTGTTGTGTTTCTGTTTATTTTGCTGAATTCTCTTTTTTCTTTACTCCTGATTCAGTGACATGACACACAGAGTGTGCTTGACGTTTCCTTCTAGGTTCTCTCACTTATAAGGGAATGAGCAGCCCATGTAGGGGAGAGCACCTTTATGAGCTAATAGAGTTTTATTTTAAAAACCTCCTATTAGTCTTGTGGGTGATTCAGATGGTTCATCCTCTCATTGTTTGAGTGATTGATGATGACAAGTGAGTTGATCAAAGTCACTGCAAATTGTTAACACTGAGACAAAATCATTACTTAAAAACCATTGTACTTGCAGTTTTCAGTTATCAATCAATTTGACTTAGAAATGAGTTAGAATTACAGCACAGTGAAAAAAAAATCAGTCTTTGACACACTGAATAATCTTAGATTAAATTAATAACTCAGCCTAAATGTGCTTTGCTCTCTGTAGTAGCTGGCTCTATTGTGAGTGCTCCATGGATGAGGTCCAGCAGCATCAGCTATTCAGCTGGTTTTACCCTCAACAGCTGCCCATTTTTTCCTGTAAGCATTTACATATTGCTGATGTCCTGACACATCTGTCAAGCTGTGCAACTGTCCCTTTGACTTCACTAGAAGTCAGGTATTTTGAGAGCAGTAGTGCTGTTTGGATAAAGCATCACCTGCAGTCAGCTATGACTCTGCATTGCAGCAAAATGTGTTGTTAATGGCCTGGTAAAAATCGGTCTGAAATGAACTCTCTTGTACTCATTGAGTCCTTCTAGAGAAGTTGCACACTTCAGTTCATTCTGATGGAGCTGCAACTTGCAATCCAAGGTTCATCCCACAGCCAGTCATTGTCAGTCTCCCAAAGTCATTCACTCACAGGCTGTGGGAAGAGGCTTTTGTTTTTTCTAGTTACTCTTTCCCTCTTTGAAAATTTTACAAAGCCTGCTAGTGATGGCTCAGATTGCAACACTGCTCGAGAGAAATGCTAGATTTAGATGACTCACACCCACAACAATAAAAAGTTCTAGTGTAATTCAAGACAGCTGTCTACAGACTTGAATCACGCATTAATACTCAAATGTATTTTTTAAATTTTATTGCTTCAAAGTTAAAATTGAGTTGCAAGTATTGCCCTGCACAGAGCAACATTCTGGAAGGGGTATCACAGCTCTGGCAGGGACTTTGCATGGCTGATGCCAAGAAAAAATAAGGAAATGTCAGGGCAAGATGAGAAGAAAATAATTCAGTGAAGAAGGAGGCAGTGTTTTAAGATAATGAATCCCATTTCCCTGTTAGCTGTTGATCTCTGTTACAACTTTTCCTAACCTCCTTATCTCGATTAGGTTTTCTGTCTTTTTGTTCTGTAAGTTCTTTGCCATCTTGCCATATTAGTTCTGCCTGAGCTTCCTCTGTGAATGGAATGAGGAAGAGGATACTGGACTGTTTGGACCCCTTGATCTGAACCTAAACTAAGGTGATGTTGCTTTGTTTGTTATTTTCAGGCAATTATTACAATCAAGGCGAGATTCGTAAGAAAGAGCTGGAACAGAGTTGTTGTGTCCTGGGGATTCCTGCTTCTGATGTCACAGTCATTGATCACAGGTAACTGGTTTTCAGTTCCAGCAGAATTCCACTGCAGTTTTAAATGGGAATGAAGTTCACTTTAATGTTCAGTAAAGCTGACTGTGTCATTCTAAAAAGCCTTGAGGAATCTCAAGAACGACAATATTAGATAATTTTGTTAATTCTTCACATAAATCTAATTAATGCAAAAGACAATTCAAGTGTATAATGGGGATTAATTCCTTGGTGAAGCTCTCTTCATACAGCATTTAGAATAATGATAACCACATATGATGGAGTCTGGCAGGGTGTGATTGGACAGGATCATCACATTTTGTTGTGTAACAACTTTTTGCAGTGTCAGACAGACAGTTACAAATTCTCTGAATTGCCTGGGGCAGGTTTGTCTGTAGGTGGTCTTTGCAGGATTAGTGTGGAATTCTTTTATATTTATAATCTGATTTAGTCCTGGCTAGAGACAAAAGTGAATTGCAGTACTAAAGACAGTCCACAATAACATGACAGTAAGATTCTTGAAAATAAAGCCATGCAAAATTTGTTTTTCTAAGGTGTGGTGTTGTTTTCTTTAGCTGAGTGTAGCTGCAGAGGTAGGTGACAAGGCTAACATTTCTCTGTGCAGGAATTCTCTTCTGGGAAGATGATTTAACACTTTGAATCAGTGAAACTTGGAACTAACATTGTAAAGGCCTCTCAAATTGCCCAATCACGGTCTGTTTGTAGGAGCTGAATGAGATACTGATTGCTAGGAAACATGATACAAGTGGTTGTTTCACTTGTAAACAGCTATCACACAGCCTGTAAAGAATATTTCTGTTTATGAAGAAATAATAGCAACATATTGATTTAAAGCCACTCCAGCTAGAAGAGTCAGAGTTGAAAAAAAATCTGGCTCCAGGCAGGCCTTTTTCCCATGAACATATTTTCCCTTGAGCTAAGGCAACAGAAACCACAGTCCAGAATATGAATCTTTTTGAGTTCTTTGCTTTTTTTAGCTTTAGGTTTCTCTCCAAGTTTTCAGCTTACTGAGGAAAACAGCCTAGGAGTTGTTTTTCCTTTGGAATGAAAAGAGATGTTTCCGTTCACTTCTTATGAGCTGGCTTTGGATAACTGCAAGTTTTGTAGTACAAGCAGATGACAATGCCCAAAACATTCTGGGGAGGAATAAGGAAAAAGCTGCTAAGCTTTGCTAAGCATGAACTCTGCTCAATGAACCATCTTTTGAAGTTAACAGGGCCCAGAAGCCACTTGGCCTTTTATCCTCTAACACAATATGAGGTTGGTTAGTGTGTGATGCAAGTTCTGATACTGCTCAGTCACCACACACACACACAGAGCCCAGAGAGCTGCTTTTTGCAGGTAAATCTTTGGTTTGCTCACCTGTGGTAGGAAGCTGAGGGCCATTTCAGAGAAGTATCTTGGATGATGCCTCTTTCTTACCTTCATTATTAGTATTGCACTCATTTCTGTGAGTAATGACTGATCTGTGATTTCTCCCAGTGAATGCAATGCCTGAAATGACAGATCCATCCCATTGCCCAGAGCTGGGCTGGAATGTGCCCAAGAAACAGGCTCAGATTTGAGGTCTTTATCTCTGAGTTAGATTGCTGTGAGATAACCATCACATCCTTCAACTTTGTTGTGCATTCAGGGAGTAAATGAAGTGAAGTTCTTGATGAATTTTGCTCCGAGCTTGTTTACACAGCGAAGTTAAGTGTGTTTACAGTGCATTATTCACTGTGCCATAACTCACCATATGGATGCTCTTTATGAAAAAAACATCTGTGGGTCAGGTGTTAGCAAACTGGAAGAGGATCAGGATTAATTTCTAGATCACACTGAATTTTTAGTGTAGCTAATTTTTACATGCTGTTTTCCAGAGGTTTAGACAAAACACTGGAACTCTGGGTTCTTGAAACTTACTCAAAGTTCTTGAATTCCTTAAGGTCAGTAGTTTTCCTGTGTCTCTTAAGAGTTATGTAATTTACAGATTATACAAAAATATTTGCTGGTATGGCATTATGTGAAACGTGCTAAAGTAATACATCATGTACTTTATATACATATTGCAATGTAAATTCATGCCTACAGAATACAGCTCAGGAGGCTGTTCCTCCTTAGCATTTTGTCTTCTGTAGGCACTGTTTGAGATCAGAGCCCTTTGGCTTTTTTGTTCCCTCCTGAACTCTTCAGAAGATAATTTGCCATCAATGTAAAGAAGGAACACATTGCTCTGGGAGAGCTGCTGGCCTGCTGCCCATCTACCATTGCTTACACAAATACTGCATGCTTTACATTAGCCAAGCTGCAGCTTTGTGTTTTGGTAAGGAAAGCCCAAAGGATTGCAAGGTCTGGATCTGCTCCAGCCATTGTAGTGTGGAGCTGAGTCATGCTGCTTCCTCTTTCTTTGTGTGATCTACAAGTGAGTGAGTAGAATTTTCAAGATGTAAAAGGGGAAATAGATTTGCAAAGCCAGGTGATTGACTTGCTCTGTCATCTTGCTGGGCAGGCAGCTATAAAATCAACATGACATTTGGAATTGTGTGTGAACTCGTGAAGAGAAAGCCTCAGTCAGTCAGCCTATAATGAAGTCTGTGCTAAAGACCAAATCCTTATTAAGCTGTGCATTAAACAATTACTCTCTCAAGTATATCCAGGATTCCCATCAGGACCAGCTCAGTCTCTGTCACACAACTGCTTTGCACTGATCCTTCAGGAGCTGTGCTTGATGCTGTCATTTTGTTTGTTATCTCAGTTAAAAACAACTCAAATATAGCTCCAAACTGTACTGGCATTTCAGCCTTAGAGGTTTGAGGTCCATACAAACCTCCTGCAGAAAGGTTCTTAACTGTATGGTACATGTCCAGGAGTGGGAAGGGCAGGAATGTCTGAGCATGCAGATGTGTTCCAGACTAGTTTAGATTTGACTCTTCCAGCTTGTGACTAGCAAGGTCAGGCACCAGATTTGCAGGGGTGTCCCCTGAGCTGCCATGTCATTATCATAGCTCCAACACTACACCAACCAGCTGGTTTTTTGGGCAGAAAAGTTTCACAATCCACTTTTGTTACCTTTCCCACACACTTGGAGTAGCTCAGCTCAGAACTTGGACTTGTATTGTTCAAAGTTAATTTCTGGACTGTTATTCCTGCTGCTGGGTAAGGGAGGAGAAACAAAGGAATGAGTTCTGAAATGCATGTAAGATAAAAGTCACTTCATTAATTATATAAATGTTAATGTATACTCTGCACTTTTGGTATATTTTTAATATGTGCTTCAACAGTAGATTTTCTTTTAAGTTAAGCTCCCAGTAACACTGGGCACATCTGCCAATGCTCTGGCTGTCTATTAGTCTGAAACACTGCACATAAACAGGAGACGATTTCTGAGCTGCTTTCACTTTTTGAAGAGAAGCAGATAAAAGGAAGCCCAAATTATTCTTTTTCTTCTAATGTGTGTTTTGGGTTCATGGAAAGATAAATATCAGATGTTTTACTGCAGATTCTGAAGCTTTTGTGCACAGTTGTTCTGGACAGAAAGTAAAACTGAGTATTTGCATCTTTAATATGACAGAAAATATTTGGCCCAAGTTTGCACTGCAAAGAAAATAATAGCTGAGATCTGTGTAAACTGGAAAATTTTCCATTCACAGTCCGGCGCTTACGGCAAACAATGTTACATCTCTTTCCAAGTTTCCATGGAAATTGCACTCCCTTTGCTTTTTTATTATTATTTCACTGAAGTCCAAAAGGGCTCTGATCAGACACTGCACAGGAGAGAGGACATCTGCCCATGAACAATCACAGGCTATTTTTGTGAGGCTGCAGAGAGGCTCAAAATCTCTTTTTTTCACATTTTTATGTAATAATTCTGTGTTGTTGGACTCGGTTTTTCCTCCTATAAGACAAATAGGCTTTATTGCACTTCCTCATATTTAACTTCTAACAAACTTCCTTCCATGACCTCTCCATGACAGAGAAATGAGTCTGTAAGGTCATGGGAAAAATATATCCTTAAGTAAATAGTGTGTGTGTCTGGTTGTGATGATCACAAAGATAGAAAAACACTCAGGCCCTTCAGAGAATGAAGTATGTAACTGGAAATCTGAGCCTTTTTTATTAGAATTTAGAAACACAGTCATTAAGTCCATCCCATTGATCCAGTTTGGATTTGCTGTCCTTGGATGATTTATTGATGGGAATGTGCTGAGTGCACGGAGCTGTGGGATTCTTAAAAAATGTATTTATCTTACTTATTAAGTGTTTCTATCACAAAGGTGATATTATTCCCTAATATTTCTCCTTTCCTGTTCTCATTTTTCATAATTTGGGATCAGTATTTAATAGTTTTAATTCTGCTGAAGTAATTGTGGTAATGAGTTACATTTTGTCTTCCTAAGTTCCCTGGGGTATTATAGTTTGACATTTTATTTTATTGCTAATTCTAAAAAGCTGATCTGTGTGCTGATTAAAATTGCTGCCATGCTTTATTCTGGAAGAGCTGCATATTTCAGGAGTGAGTGATGGGATTCTCTTAATCTTCCTTATCCCAGCAATGCTGTAAATGCCTTTATTTTTTTGCAGAATTTTCTTTAATTAAGAATGACATCTGTGGGACCAGAAATCTTACATGTAAATTGATCACATGCTCAGTGTGTATTGCAGGGAAATCAACCTACATCTCTTGAATCAGCCAAACCTACTCAAAATCATCCTGAACACTAACAAGCTTCACCACGGCAATAAGGCACTTTGTCAGTCAGGTGGGGACCTTGATATTTATCAATCTGTAGACAAATTTCACTTCTGTTTGGTATAATTCTGGAAATGTAACTAGTTTTGGGTTTTTTTCTGAGAAGACGATAAACTATTTGGCCACCTATTTTTATTTGCATTTCTAAATAGATAATTTTTTCAAAATGCTTTCCCACCTGGCAGCTCCTGCTGACATTTTAGGACCTCAGAACACTTTATAAAAAGGCTTATATCAAAGTCTGCCTTCAGGCATCTGCTTTTATAAATGTTGCTCTATGCAATAATTTAAGAGGAAATTCTTCTGGGGATTGAGCTGTCTCACAGCCCTCCAGGAAAGCTGCTTTCTGAAACAAAGGCTTGTATTTCACTAAGTTAGGTTTAGCTATTTTGTCCTCAGTTAGATATTTTTGTCAATGAGGAAATCTGCCCTTTTGCTTTCCTGGGGCTTCCATGGACCTGGTCCTTTCTCAGCTTTCCAGCAGGATGAACTTTTTTGCTGTCCACAGAGAGGGAAGAGTCTGTGGTGAAAGGGAAGATGATCCTTTCAGTGCCAGAGGGCCACATCCCCTGGATCCCCTCAGCAGGGCAATGGGCAATGGGCAATGGGCAATGGTACCTCTGAAAACACTCAAGGATTCTCCCTCAAATGTCAACAGAGAGCTGTCACAGTAAAGTCACAGCAGGGATTGATTTAGGGGAAGAGCCTGGCCAGAGAAGCCAAGGGCTCTGAATAAATGCAGGGGGAAATGAAGGAGTGCAGCTAGAGGACAAAATGTTTTATGGAAATCAAATCAAAATACTCTGCATTGAAATTTATACTTTTAATGCTCAAGATGATTTTAGCAGAATAAAAACTATGAAATACTGATCTCAAGACATGAAAGATGAGAAGAGGGATCCCTGCCATCCTCTGAAGCTGGTGAAAGTTTGATTTGACTTAAAAACCATCAGCACTCCTAAACTGATGGTAAGAAAAGAAATAAAGCTGTGATAATGGCTGTGTTTCAGGAGTCTGGGAAAACTGGCTGGGGCTGAAGATAGGGATATGCAGGAGAACAGGAAAATGCATTAGAAGTATTTTCTTTTGTTCTTTCTTAGTTCATTCAGAACTGCCTTTTACTGTTCTTTCATGAATGATTTTTAAAAGTCCTCCACATACATTAAAGACAGGCATCATCTCTGGAGCAAAGAAAGCTCCAAGGAGCCATCCTGGATTTGCAGATGGTTCTTGTCCCAGCTTTGCTCTCTCCTTGGAGCATAGATTTGCTGGCTGGGAGCCATTCTGTCACTGAAACACTTGTGTCCAAGCAGAAGGAAGTGTCTTTGGGTTTGCTAGTTTCCTGTTAAAACATTTTGAGTGGACTTTCTTCACAGCTCTAGGAAGCTATAGAAAGATACAGTGTTTAGATTAAAGCTATTTTCAACAGTTTTACCCAGGAGTCCCCTTTTAAACACAGCAAACTCCAACAACCTCTTTATTTTGCTGGTTACACAAGGAACAATTCAGTGTGTTTTGCCAACACTGACCCTGAGGAACTAATGGAGAATGACAGGCGTTTTCCCTTTGCTCCTGAAGGTTCCCTGCTTTGATAGCCCAGCAACATCTCTGTTAGTTCCTTTATTTGAACTTGCAGCTGCAAAGCCTTGCTGGTAATTATAGGCAGACCTAGGTCTTTTTCAGAGAAAATGCTTAACTCTTTCCCTTAAAGAGTAACAATTATATCAAATAGTCACAGCAATTAATCAAAGAGGAGGAGCAAGCAGAAAAAAATCTAGCAGGGATTCAGTTTAAGCTTTTGAATCTCTGCATTCTTCCAAGCTTACTCAGGGAAAATATATTCTTATTTTTGCTGGGAATGCTCTTAAAAGCCTTCTCACAATAATGGATCGGGCGTTAATGCCTCGATCACAGGAACTGTGTGGTTTCTTTGTGGATTCTCATAATCTTCTTTTAATTGTAGCTACAGTAGAAAATGTGAGTGCCTCAGTTAAAGTAAAGCTGTGAGATCTGAGGCTGTGACATGCTTTGGAAACATCCTGTTGTATCTGCAATGGACTTGCATTTTCTGCACGTCAGGTAATTACTGGAAAACAGAGAAAGGGATTTTCAGTCTCTCTTGGACAAACTCCCCTTTGGGAACCAATCTAAAGAATTTCAGTTACATCAATTCCAGTGAGGGATAACCATTGACTTCAGCACGCCCAGGAATTGTCACTGAAAGAGTCAACAAGAGAAGACAAAGTCTTGTATAAAAAAAAAAAAGTCGGTATGGGGAAAGTTGGAAAGGGAACTGTACAATGGGTCTTGTGTAAAATGTGTTTTCTCTTAATGACCTTCCAGTTCAGATTGGCTCTGTTTACATACAAATCAAAAGCTGGTTTGTCTTTCTGCCAGCACAGCAAAGCTCAGTCTGGGATCTGAGTATCCAGCTGTGTCTTTTGCCTCTGACATCCTCCCAGTAATAAAAGTTGTGTGGCTGGGATTTGGCTGGAATTGCAGATGATGTGTGAGCCAGAACCAAGTTCAGCCTTCTTTTCCTCTGCAAGACAATGGAAGTTAAACTTGTTTGTGTCAATAAAAAAAGCATATACAACTCCTCTCCCCTCAGGGACCAGATTTGATGAATAAGATGCTCTTTTTCCATCATCACATTTCTAACTCTGACCAATGTTTGTAGTAAGTCTGTGGGAACTCATATTTTGTCTTCCTCATATCCAAGGTGGAGCAGAAGCTTTTGTGGAGTTTCCCTGTGAAGATACAACATCCAGAGAACAGATACAGTTGCAACAACCTTTGTAGTATTCCCTAATCCAGGTTCTTTGTTCACTTTCAAACAGCCCTGCAGGGTACAGTATATTAAGTGCTGTCTTTGCTCTGTAAGCCTGAAAGCTTCCCTGCAGACTGACAAAGTGACAGAGACAGGAACCTCTTCCCAGGTGAAGTGGCATTGCTGACATGCCTTGTAGTTGTCACTTTCTTGTTTCCTTCTTTTCTCAAATGCTGTTGGAGGAAACTCTGGAGTAGTTCCAGGTCCTGGGTACTGTCTGGATGGAGGCAAAGTTCTCTCAGTTCATACAGGAGCAATGAGTGACTAAATTATTTGGTGCAGGGTCTTTCTTACATCAACTGAAAGCTCTGGCTGCAGTCAGCAATTTCACTTGCAGTTGCACATTGGTCGCCTCATTGTTAAAAGGCCACTTGTAAAGCTCCATAGCAGTTGTTTATCTCCACTCTTCTCTGAATAAAACCCTCTTTGACATGACTGAAAACTCCTCCAGTTGACAGTGTCAGTGTGAGCCAGCAAAGATGCTCTCACCAGTCTGGAATCTGAGGCTCCCCAAGTGCTCCTACCTGACTGCAGTGGGTTCTGCTCTGCAGCAGCATGATCCAGAGCTGCCTTTGGAAGCATCCTGCAGCCAAAGAATTCCCATTTGTACTTTCTTGGCTGAGTTTGTTGTGACATGCCCTGTTATTTTTGCATTCTGGGTCCATTCTGAAGCTCCCCCAGGCATCCCTTCAAATGAAACATTGCATCACTGAGGAAGTGAAGCCATTACGAGTGAACACTTTCGCCAGACACTTGGAGCAAACACAATCAACTCTCATCTTCCAGAAACGGACTTGCAAGTTGACATTGCAAAATTTGGGAGGAACAATGGTCCTTTCTTGAGTGGTTTGATGCAACTTTTCAGAAAGCAGAGCTGTGCTGTTGTTTTTTTGCCACATCATGAATGAAGATTTTATATTTGCATAGAAGAAATGTTACCAAACAAAGCAGTTGCAGGATGGAGATTCACACTTCAAAATCTTTTTGAAGGATGAGAAATTTTAAGTTCTTCTGAATGCTGCTAAGTTCTCTGACCTTCTCTGTCTTTCTTTCATCCTGCAATAACCCTCCCTTTTTGCAATTGCTGTTTACATGCTATTCTCATGGTGTGAGATGCTGTGTGAGTGTTGAGGATCATTATTAGAGGTTTCCTTGCTAGTCAAAGGGTTAATTTTGAGATCTGATTTAGGTTTGGCACAGGAGGAGGGGAGACAGAGGATTTTGTTCTGCAGGAAACTAGGTCAGCAGGTTTTTATTATCGTACTCACAGCCCAATGTGGTTTGCATTTAGGAATGAACTCAGCTGACATCAGGGATGGTCTGTTTCCCCTTCCCAGGACACAGCCTCAGCCAGTGCTCCATACATTACAGCTTTCCCAAATGGAATGCAAGGGAATACTCAGCTGAAGAAGCTCAGGCCATTGTGAGTTTGTCAGTCATCTTTCTAGAGCTGTCTGTCAGGAGTGCTCAGGGACACAAAATGAGGTCCAAGATGTTTTGGAGAGGAGGAGCAATAGTGTTGGAATATTTTGAGTCACTGAAAGGCATCGGAATCACAGAGAGCTCAGTTGTTTTTACACCCCATCACTGATGATTGTTCTTACAGCCTGTGGCATTGTTTGTTTTTTGTTTGGATCTGGTCAGATTCTGATCTTGGTCCTGCTGGTGTAAATTTGGAGTAATTCCCTTGCTTTCTGTGAAGATCCTGCTGTGTGTGGCTGAGTTCACTGTGTGGGCCTGCAGATAACCTTTAGGTGGGGAGTTTCCATTATAACTTTTGGACCATCATGACTGATGAAAGATCTGAATAATCCAGAACCTTTGTCACATCTTCCAGCTTTCTTGGCTGTATTTCCCGTTGTGTATTCTCTTCCCAGGCAGCTGAGAATACCTGTCTGTTCTTCACCTCTGCCTGTTGAAGACCAAATTGTGGCAGATATCATCTATATAGGACAGATCAGACTGCCTTTCTTTACAGATTATTTTGACTCTCCAGAATGATGAAAATCCGAGTAGTTATAACTTAAAAAAATATTCTACATTGTTGTGATTGTAAGGATCAGATGAGAGTGGTGGAGCTTAAAGAGATTTAAGGTGGATCTTAAAAAGACATTACCAAAAGATTGGTAATGCCTAGGAAAATTTCTGAGTAATAGGATTTAAAGCTGAGCATCTATTTCCAGTTTTATGCTCTTGTTGTTTTATAGACTTTAATGTGAGTTAATGGCTTTTCAGCATAATAAAACCATCTAATTCTGTCCCGTTCTACTCTTTATTCCATTCTGGCATCAAGAAACCCAGACATTTTTGCAAACCAAGTTTGGCTTTTAAGGCTGAACAAGGAAAATACAGGCAATACTGAGAAGAACAGACAGCAGTAGGTTGCCAGCAATTCCTGGAAATAATGGAGTTTCACAACCATTGCCTGCAGATTGGACATTTAAGGAGGAAAAATATCCTTGTGGCTTCCATGGATAGAATAATGAGAATGCAAAGTCTGTTGAGAAGGTTTATTATGGTAAAAATTTAAATGCCATTCTTGGGTTTAAACCAAAGAGCAGCATATCAAATGCCTCAGAATGATGACTGCACAGAAATAACACAGGTCAGAAAATTGCATATGGTCTCTCCTGGATTGCTTTTAATGCTGTGGTAGCCTATACATTTTAATTGTCCAATTTTGAATCTCTGTAAAACAGTTTCAGCTGCAATAAATGTGCTCACAGAATCATCTTTTGAAATAAGAACATGTTAAAGAGGGATGAAAAAAGGAGGTGTTTCTGCAATACCCCATTGTGACTGAGAGCCAAGAAAACGCCAGCGTGTGTCAGAATGAGAGGCAGTGACAGGACTTGTAGCAGGCAGACACGTCCACACAATAAACAGCAGAGCTGAGGCAGCATTCTCCAAATTGCCTCCTGCATAATGAAATAGAGGAGTTGTGGCAGAATCTCCACAGCTTCATTCAGCTTTGGCAAATTATTTCATTCAAATTCGGGAACTCGGGAAATGTCATTGTGCTGCTGGAAGGCTTGGGTTGTGTTTCCTATTCCGAAATTGAACTAAGTTCAATTGAGCTCTGAGCTCAAGAAATGAGAGATGAAAAGGCTCTCTCTCTCCTGCAGTGGCTCTCAAGAATGTATATTATATCTCCTGAGGCTGTCAGCCGTGTGAGGCTTTCAGGATGTGACTCATAGGATAAATAAGTTTGGTCATTCTTGCTGTGAATAGAAAAAGGTAAAACCTTGTATTTTTATAAAAGCTTTTTCTTCCCTACAAGAGTTCAGAAACCATCCCCAGTTGTTAACATGCTGGAGCTGTCACTGAAAATCCAGTAGCTTCAGGGTTGAACAGAACTGTTAATAGAGCTCAGCAATGCCATGTGTGTGAAACGTGTGCTGCTGAATATTTGTGCTCTTTCAAATGGATGAAGTCGAGTTTCCAGGCTGCAAAGGAGGGTGGTAATGCAGAGGAGCAGCTCATGTGTGTCAGCACAGGAGCAGATGCTGGCAGGAGACTGGGGGATAAACAGATGCCGAGTAATGCTGGTGCACGGAATAAGCTGTTTGTGCCCGTTTGGGAGCTCTCTGCAGAGAGGATGCAGCCTGCAGATTTAAGTAGGTTATGATGTTCTCCCCTATGGCTGGGGCTGGAGGCTTGTCCAGTTAACTGCAGAGTGTCACTTTGTGGTACAAACATCAAAAAAATCATCTTTCAGAGAGCAGTGGCTTCATATGGGTGCATTCCTTTTTTGTTTTTCAATGTAACCCTATCTTTACCAATTAAAGTAACTATTTAATGGTTAGAATATGATCTCTGAGCTATGAGCACAGATCCTGTTTATCCCTTTTGTGGGATAAAATATATTTAGCCTTGCTGGATTTGTAGTTATTATTCCTTTTTTGTGTTTTACGTGGTAATTAACCCTCTCCTTTGATAGCTGTTTACAGCTGGGAACAGGCTGACAAGAACAGTGCTCTTTGTTCTGCAGTAAGCAGGGAGCTGTGCCAGGTATCCTGTGTCTGTTTCCCAAACTCAGGTAACCTTCTCCTGGTGCAATCCCAGTACCAGGAGAGAGGGAACAGCAATATCCCTAACATGGCTGCTCACTGCCAATCTTTTCAGAGAATGGGAATCAACTGATGGATTTTATTGACAATTTATTACAGGCAAAAGGAGCCAGACTGGAAGTACTGGTGACTAGCAGACAAAGGCCCCTCACAGTAACTCTCACACCAGGGTGTGTTTGTGTTCTTCATCATTCCTGCAAGTTGATTGCTTGTATCTGCAAGAAGATTACTGCCCAGTGTAATACAACTTCTGGCCTCTTTCCTTGGACACCAATAAGAAGATTAATTAGAACTGGGCTAAAAATGTATTATTTAAGGGAGATATATTTTTGCTGTGCTGCCTCATCTCTTATTCCATCCCAATCCATTCCACATTGTGCTTAGAGTCCTCATGCAGCTTCTGCTGTTCAGTGCCTTCTGTACCTACAAGGAGGTAAGGAAGGACTTTTTGTCTCCATTCTTATACATCCTTATTCCAGGAGAATGTGTGAGTTCTGGCAAGAGCAGTCTGAGCCAGCACAGGATGTTTGATAGAGGAACATTCAACACCCCCTCCTGCAGTGGCTCACTGTGGGGCCACAGCTCACAGGTGCTCTCTGCTTCCACAGCAGCTCTAAGACTGAAGTGATTTCCAGCCAGGCTTGGCAGTTGGACTTTCCCAGTGATCTGTATAAACCAGAAGTGTCTTGGGAGGTTTCCCAGTTGCACCATCCTGCTTTTGGTGTTTACAGCTACAGTAACTAACTTCTGACATTTATACCCAGCTGGTGCTCTGCTTGCTGAGCTCGGTGCCTGTTTGCACATGGGGCCTTCTGATAAGGCAGGCATTTGACCTTTCTATTCTTAACCCATTAACATTTAGAAGAGTTGCTCTCCTCACCTCTGAGGCTGTGTTCCTCCCCCTCCCCCCAATACCCCTGTTCCTGCCAGATAAGATTACTCCTGGGTTATATATTGATCTAAAAGCAGAGTGCCAAATGCAGCCCACACCAGTTCAAGGGCAAACACTGAACCCGTGTGAGTGAGTCCACATGCTCAGCTCAGTCGTGGGAAGGAGATGACCAGAGGCTCTTTTTGCCCTCTCAGCAGAACCTGGGACAAGCACAGGGATCTCAGTTCATTGTACTGCTGAAATGACCACTGTGGCTGCAGTAGGACCAGCTCAGCTTACTGATGCTGCACCTTTTTGTGCTCTCTCCTCTTCTCCCTCTGCACGGGAACACATGAATGGGTTGAAGTGATCCTTATCCAGGATTATCACATACTCATTTGCTTGAGGCAGTGTATTCAGGAATCTGAATGTGCAAATGAGAGCCAAGATTCCCTTGTTTCAAGCCAAGCCCAGCTCAAGGAATGTTCCACTGTGTCACTTGGACAAAATCTCTTCACCTGTGCATATGTATTTCCCAGTTTTTGAATATCAGACAGGACTAAGGAGCTGTTATTGCCTCTTCAGGTGTTGCTTGAGAGTCTCTTGTTCAATATTGTGGTATAAAAGCTAGATATTGGCATTTGGAAAATACTTGGGAAGCTGCCACCAGAATGATGAAAGAAGTAGGAAATAGGCCTAATAATGGATGTGAAAAATGCTTGAGCTATTTGCTTTATCCATGAGATGACTTGATGGTCATACAGAAGGACCAGCATGGGGAAGGGATTTGGTGGGTGGGGTCTGTTAAACTGTTATACAGCATTTTGTGTGAGAATAATGCCCACAGTGGTCCTGCTGGCTTTAAAAGTCTATGACATTGATAATAAGTACAAGCAATCACAAGAATTAATTAGCTGGCAAGCCTGATTTTCCCCTGTAAAACCAAAAGCCACTGGAGCAGCGTGGATCAAAATTTATTGTAATTATTAATATTTTATTATGTTACATTACATGGTTTAAAATAAAACATTGTGATTTAATGTGCATTTATGACCATCTGTACTAAGAACTGAGCTCCATATAGTCTTAACATGATAACTTACATGAAATTAAAGAGGCAGGCACTGTGCTTCTTCCTGCCACTGTTCAAGAGAAAGTAAAACCACAGAATCGATGGAGTCCTCTCACTCAGCACTAGACTATTTTAGAATGAGAGACTCCTTTTTAGTTGTCATGTCAGACACTCAGTAATTCAGAGCTGAGAAGCTCATTCAAAACTGAAGGAGGAAATCCTTTTTCATCTTGTGGTCCGTGCATAAAAATAGCTGTGAAAGTCTGTTCTACTAATTTTTTAGATGCCTGAAGAGCATGTGTGATCCAAAACCAACTGCTTTATCTCCTTAGCTACAGTTAATATTATCTTTGTTTACTGCATGTGTTAGTTTTTAATACTGTGTTTTGATAAGCTTTTCCATGTATTTCTAGAAATTCTAATATAATTTACCCGGTTGTTAGGAAACAATTCTTGAATACTGTTATGATTTGGATCTCCAGCTTCCATCTCAACTCAAAATTGCACAAACCATGACTAAAAGTTCATTTAGTGAGGAAAAACGCGTCACTCCATGCCTGTTAATACAACAAACTGGAGAAATTAAATTCTATCCTTAGAGAGAGAGAGTTGTTTTAGAAAGAACTAAACCACTTATTTAAAATGGGTGCATTGAAATCCACCTGTCCTGGGCTTGGGAATGCTCCTACCAGTGCTTAGGGTCCTGATTTACAGGGCTGTTCTCCTTTATTTTTTTCCCATTTCAAGTATTCCATGAAGTAAATTTTTTATCAGTGACTCAGAGCAAAAGAAAATTTCAGATTTCTCTGATAAGATATTAGATGTCTGGGCAAGCCTTCAACTGAAAATGGTTTTTTGGCTTATCCTGCATACTGTACTTGCTGAGATGGGAGTGTGTGAGCCTCTAGTTATGATTAAAACAGCAGAAGCATGAACATAGGAAGCAATGAAATATTATGTAGGAGAAGATTCATAATTTTTGAGACTTTGTTTAAAGAAAGCCCAGCTGTGGGAGCAGATACCTACTGAATCAATCATTGTCTAAGCCACAGATGACCAGAAAATTAATTAAACAGAAAGAAAATGAAGAGGTATTAGAAAAATAAACATGCAGAACTTAATGTTTAAACAATGTTGCCCAGACTAGTTTGGCCTGAAAGTGATCTGCATTAACAGTGATTTATTTGGGGATGTTTAACCCTCAGGATGTACATTCAGGAGATTGCTCAGTGGTTTCAGTGACTGGATTGCTCCAGTTTGTTTCTGCTGCAGACTCAGGAAACAGAATTTCTGCCATTGACTGCAGCTGTGCCAGGATTTTCCTGAGGGTGTGGGATGGATGAGGCTGTGGGATGGATGAGGGTGGGAGCTGCTCAATGCTGATGCAGCAAGACTGCTTTTCTCACAAGAGCTAATTATCTCTGCACCTCCCTTCTTTGAGAGCTTTATGCATATTCTGTGTGGTCTTATGTGTCTGAGACATGCTCAGAAAATGTTCATTTAGATGTTGATGTTGTGTTAGCCACAGGTGACCAGAGCAGTAAAATACTTGAAAATACTCAAACTTGGAGAAAAGCACCAGGGTCAAGGTATTTTCTAACAGCTCAATACAATTTCATTTAGTAATACCTAATAAACTTCCCTGGCTTCCTGGCCTATTTACAGTCCTTGTCCTTACCCCTAATCCATTTCAGAAGTTGTGTTTCCATTTTGACTCAGGGATTGCCCAGCAGGACATTTGTCTTAGCACACAGGGACAGCTGTGTTGACAGTCTCAGTGGCCTCGGGGCATTATAGGCTCTCTGTAATCAGATGAGACCTGTACATGCTTCAGTGCCTTGCAGTGAACTGAAACAACCTTTGTCTGCTTGGGATGATGAAGGGAGTGGCAGTCATTTTGTGAGACCTTCTAAAGGATACTTAAACTGCAAAACCAAGTGAAGGTGCAGGAGTCAGCTTTACTGCAGCAGTTCAGACAGGAAGAAAAAGGATGGTTTGGTGTTGGAAAAGTACATACAAGAAGTGCAGAGGATTCAGAATTAACTTGTAAAATTATGTTGAATTATTTTTTATATAATGTCTGTTCCCTAGATCCCTATCCACTGTTGTCTGTTGTACATTTTCTGAAACGTTTCTTTTTCTTCCTTTGTACTGTGTGACAGAGGTAAATATGCAACTCTATTTGAGGAATTCTCAGAGTTACTGGTAGCAACAGTAGGTAAAAGTTAGACAGAAATGGCGTTTTCAACTGCTGGCACACCATTTAAAATGCACTTTGCATAGCAATGACCAAATCCCTGTTGAACACTGGCCAGGAGAATCCATCAGTGTGTTTTATTCATGTGGTGTGACAGTGCAGTTAACTCAAGTCTGTATTGATTCTGTTTATTTCAATTTAGAGAATATCTCCACTGAGCATTCCATGTAATTATTATACAGACAAGGAGCAACATCTAGAGCTGACAGCCAAGCATATAAATACAAATCTCTTGCAAAACATTCTGTCATGCTGCTTCTGCAAGGAGAACAGGTCAGACTTAAACAGAAGCAGATTCTGCTGTCAAGATTTTTGCTGAAATTGCCTTTCCTCCAGCTCTGTTATGATTATATCAGGGCACCATTTGTTTCAGTCTCTCAGATGATCTCCAAAGCTTCATTATTGTGCAGAGGGAGAGAAATAACAGGGTTTCAACGCTCTGAGTAGGTAAAACATGCACTTTACATTGTAACTAACAGACTGTCAGTAAAACCCCCAATATTGACACAGTGTAAATAGGGGTTTATAACCTGCTGCTTCCTGAGATCCCAGGGAGTGGGTAGGTGCTGAACATACACAGATCCATGGTACAGAGTGCGCAGTAAATGTCTGTAGGTGACTTGGTTGTCCCAGGGAGGTGCACAATCAGAATTGTTTGAATGCTTAGGCAGGCTAAAGGTTGTGAACGTGAGACACGAGCTTGAGGAAGTCCATTCAGGGAGGGAACCTACAGTAATTAGCTCTGCCACTTGTTGCAGTTGTTTCCTTCTTAGGATGATTAAGTCACACTGATCTGGTCAACCCAGGTCAACCACAATGTTCCCAAGACAACGAAGTAAACTGGTCACTGCCCTGGAGTGTTGCACAGCCCATGGAATGTCTCACAGATCCCTTCTCCAGCTTTGTCCTGATGGTGGAAAAGTGCTGTGGTGGGACACAACCTCAGTTCCTTGTACAAACCAACTCTTCCTACAGCTGGAGTGTTGTTCAGGGCTCCTCAGCAGCAACAACCAAGATGGATGAGATACTCAAAACTGGACACACTCCATCCCATAACAGTGTCCTATTGAAACATCTCTCTGTAACAGTCTCAGTTCCTGCCTGCCAAGAATTTGCTTAATATCTACTGTTAGACTGGAAGGGGTGGGGGAAGGAGAGCCCTTGCTGTCATTATAAAGGAAAAGGAAAAAAAAGTCTAATCAAATAAGTCCCTGTAGTTCATTTCCTCTTACGAGCTCTGTGCTCTGTAATTATATTACCAAAGAAGTCTTTCTTCTCTGAGTTCACGTGAAACTTTAATGGTTTTATTCCCCTTGGCCCTAGTTCAATCAGTATACATGAAATTACAAAGTTTTTCCGTTCTGGTATAAGACTGAATTAGAAGGTGGTGGGTGTGGTACTTCAAATTACAGCAAACTACTAAAAAGAATCAATTCCTTAAAGGACATTTGGTAGGTTGGGAATACATTTAACATAACCCCACTACCAAGTAGGAATTTTGTTTAAGAGAACCCAGCCTACCAACAAAGAGTGCCAGCAATGGAGAAACATACAGCAACTATTAATAGAACAAGATGTTCTGTTAGCAGGTAAGTAGTGCTGGCAAGTTGTTAAACACATATTTAGGTATTTTCATATAATGAGTAAAACATTGTAAAAGATACTAGTATCTCAAAGTAGTGGGATGGATTTTACTAGTTTGCTCATGGAGTTTTACTGTTGCTCATGTTGGAGGTACTGAATCCCATTTTGAGCACTTTAAATAATTTGTTCTGAAGGAAATGCTGTTCAGATGATGCAACACCGGCTTTTTAAAAAGGAGAAAACAGAACTTGATGAAGCAAATAGGAAGTGAATTTTTCATTTGTCACGTATTCACCTTTTTCCTGATGTGCACTAGATTAGCAAATGTGGGTGGGGTTTTATAATTTCAGTTTTATTGCATCAGGAAGAAGGGAAATGAACACTTTCTGGTACATCGTTGAGCATCTTTTGCCTCTTGTAACTTCTTCAATCCATTTCAGTTAAAATGAAAAAAGTATTTTTACTGCAGTGCAGGAAACTGAAATATCTTTTTAGAAACTGAAGTAGGATTTGGGGTGAATATTTTGTTATCTGATCCTTCTGAGCCAAGTGAAGCATTAAATGAAAACATTTTGATTACAGTTCCATGCCAAGTCATGCCCCCTCTTCTAACCAGTCACATATTAACTCTATGTCATTGTACCTGCAAACTCCTTGTACAGTAATTTCAGGACTTTCTCATTTCAGTGCTGCAGTTTATTTCTCTGCAATTGCCATCTGCACTGACATAATTCATTACATATCCTCCCCTCCGTGGACATACATTCTACATTCTTTATATGTGATTGTAAGCATAACAAATCTTGTTTGAGTTCCATGCCATTTTTCTTCTTTAATTGTTAATAATTAACTGAATTTTGTTAAATGTAAAGTGCTCGGTCTCTTTTAAGATGAAGGATGGATGTTTTCCTATCAACCAGTTTTTAACTCCAAGCACTGAAAAGTCTGACGAACAATGCTTGGAAGAAGCAAATTTTGTTCCTATTTTTGGGGTATAAAATAGCAGGCGATAAAAGGGGGCAATTCAGAATTGAAGTTGGTTGAATTCTTCATTAAGTCCATTCTACTTCTTGTCATTACATTGCATCAGCAAGATTTAAACCCTTCATTTTGGAGAAGGGTCACATCTGTAATAAATTATGGTCTCCCTTATTTAAACAGTAGCATTGTTATAAATATTTTCTTCCTGTATTTCTGTTTCATAAGCCAAATACTCAGCATTTCTCTTCTTGTAAGTAGCCACACGAGGGGCTGCCAAGGCTGGTTTATCATTTGCCTTGGGAAAGGCATTGTATAATATTTCAGGATAAAACATTTGCAGGCAGAGGTTTGACCCGTGGGGGAGAGAGGTGAGGGGTTTGCAGGATTGGTGCCAAGAGACTGAGGCTTGAAGAACTCCCACAGCTGCTCTTACCAGTGAGGGTCAGAGAACTGCAACAAGCCTCTTCCTGCAGAAATGAGAATGAGCCACTGATTTAAACTGAAATTTGTGAGTGTTAAGGTTTTTAACCAGAGCTAACAAATTTCCTTTCTAGTTATTTTTAATGAAACTTTTATGTTTGGATGTAGGGATAACTGGATGAACCTGTCCAAAGGCAGTTCTGATATCAAGGCACTGTTTTCCAGTGCTGGATCTGCAGGGCCCATTCTTTTTAAAATGAACCTGTCATCACAGCAAAGAAGAGAAATCCACACAACCTCTTACTGAGAATAACAAGGTTTTACTGGTGAATACAGTATTTTAGGGCAAGACATGATTTTTCTCCTAAAAGGAAGAGCAGCCAAGAGTCACCTAGAGCTCTGTCATAGCAGAGCACAATTAGGTGATGCAGAGGTCAACACTCTGGCCCCTGGCAAGTTTTGGGGGGGTATATTTAAGCAGCTCCTTTGGTGTTGGTGTATCATTTGCAACTGTAAATGTGTTTTCTGCTCAATCCAAGAGCCCAGGAATACAAGAGGCTCTGCAGAGCACCAGTAAGAGGCCTGTTGAAAAATGGATTGTTGTTTGCCCCAGGCAGTGAAACATATTCCTGGAGTGTGTGTGTGGGTGCTGCAGCGCTGAGCTGGAGCTCAGGGCTCTGTTCCAGCCTCTGCCCCTGACTCAGCTCTGGTGCCTCGGGCTCTAGAGAGAGTTACCTGAGCTCTTCATTCTCTCATTAGAAAATGTGGAGGTTATTACTTGCTCACTTCCCCATACCAGCCTCACAGGGGTGTGAGTTAATGAACATCTGTTAATGTGTGGAAATAAATGCTGTGAAAGTGCCAGAGCAGTAGCAGCATTCACACAGTGATGTCTGCAGATTGGGAATCCACAGCTTTTTCCTACAGGATTGTGCTGTACAACTAAATCGCCGTTTTAGCAAGGCACCTGAGGAGCACAGCATCCTTGTCTGCAAATCCTGGTACTTGTAAGTGTTCCCAAGCCCAGGGCTGGGATGGTTCTGTGCCACTCTGGGAGCTCTGTGCAACCTCGTGTAACCCAGGTACGTGCAGCTCATAGCACACAGCTCTTGATGGGTGTTATGTGCCCAGCTCCAGTTCATTATCCTCACTCATCTGCCACTCATTAAGGAAAAAAAATAAATAAAGATACTGTTGTCTGCAAAAATCGGATTTGTTACCCGGTGTGCAGCAAGCCAATAATGGCACACTCGAGACAGACATTGATTATTTATTTCAGAGCTGTGAAAGCCTCGATGCCTGGTGGAATTCCACAATCAACTATCAAAACCTTTTACTATTTATACATTTTAGCAAACAAAGGAATTTTTACACATTCCACATTTTGCACCAATACAGTTCCCTTCTTTCAAGCTTCTTGATTTCCCTGTCCCCTCGCTGGATGCCTTGCTGGGTTGATGTTGGGATGAACCCTTCCTTTCTCTGGAGCCCCCACTCTCAAGAGTTAATCGCTGCCAGCCTTTGGCAGTGCCGGCCGGTCCTAGAAATCCGGCTGGCTGCTGGAGCGGCTGCCAGGAGCCTCCCTCGGGCCGTCATGTGAGCAGTGTAAACAGCCCGGCCGGGCGAGTGGGCGGCTCGGCGCTCGCCAGTGGGGCAGAGTTCACTTGTGCGGCGGGGTCACTGCCGAGCGCCGCGGGTTGCCATAGCGAGCCATTGCATAACGCTGGCAGCGGCCCCGGCCACCGAGGCCTCCTTCTGCTCCGTTGGTTCATTGTTGCCGAGGCCCACTTTGCTGTCGCAAATGGAGTTTCAGTCATAGCTCTTGGCTGGGCTGCTGTGGAAGGTTTTGCTGGGAGCAGGGAGGGAGAGGAGGTTGCTCGTGGAACGCTGTAATTGGGGCATTCGCGTTGCAAGACGCTGCCTGCAGGAGGGTTGTTTGCATGAGCAGGAGCTTTGCATGTCAGTAAATTAAGATAGGTGTCTAACTTCCTGATACACTGTCTTCTAAGAGGAACTCATCTGATGTAGTACTGAAATTTGCACCCAGCTAGAGAGCTCAGGGCATCAGAACCTCAGTGGTTGAGACATGGGTGCTGCAGGACTGCAAGAAGTAATCATTGCATAGATCAAATGGATTGCAGGAGTCTGTGGGAGGCTGGGAAGTCAGGAAATTTTTTTGGATGGAATTGGTAGAGGGAAGCTGGAACATTGCAACATGGGAAGCTGCATTTGGAATCAGGCCACCATCCTCTGGAGATCTCTGCTGAAGTTGCATCTGCATTTGCATAAGTTTTGGCATGAGAAATCAATGCACATGAAGTAACTATTTTATGCTTTCCCTTTCTAGATGATTAATTAAAGTGGCTGAAGGATTGATTTGGCTACAAGCTGTCTCCTGAGGTTTCTGGCTGTAGTATTTTTGTTTTGTGGAATAGACCAAGGTCTATCTCTTCAGTCACAGCGATTATGCTTTTGGCTCTCCTGCTCTGTGAGGGTCTGGCCACTGAGTTAGTGGCAAAGTCCTGTTTGACTTCCCTGGGCCAGAATCAGAACTGCAGTTTTGTCTGTACAGTGTGGTGTATCTATCATTGCAAGAGACGGGTCACCAGGTTTATTTGGCATATGAAGGTTGTGGTACTTCAGTCATTTGCCTCTGAAACATTTTGCTGGCTGCTGTGAGAGACTTTTTGTTCCTTCCCCTTGGGTTTGTACTCTTTCCTCTGTGAAGTCCTGGGCAAGTTAGGACGCATGTGTGACCTTTGTGTGGCAGAACTGCAGTGCAAACCTAGCTAAGAACAACAGGATATTGTCTTCTACCTGTGCTCTTACAGCTCTTCTGCCAGGAGAGTGAGACCTCCTGCCCCAGTTTGAAATTGGACATGGCTTCTTGGTGTATGGGTTAACACACCCTGTCCCAAGCTCTGTCCTGCTGAGCTCTTCTCTTTTTCAAAGCATTTTACAAAACAAAATAAAGTAAGGGAGGAGTGAAATCCTGTGGTCTGCTCTTCAGAGAGTCCTGGTTTTGCTGGTGATTTGTATTTCAGTCTTAAAACATCAGTTGTGATTATGGGATTGCTGGGCTTTTTGTTCTCAGTCAGGACAACTTAGACTGTCAGGGCCCAGATGAATTCCAAGGCTCTATGGCAAAGCCAACAATAATAATGGGGAAGTGAACATGGCTGTGAGCTATTCTGGGATCTGCCTGATCACTTCATATGGGCCTAGGGATGCTCATTCCTTACAGTGCAGATGGTGCTTGGGGAGAAATATGGTCTGAGTTCTTCTCCTGTATGTCCGAAATATCAGAGTGTCCAGAGGCATCCCCAAGTGGTACATAATGGAGCCCAGGGAGTTAGGTGTTAGTAGAGACCTTTTTTTGGAATCAGGTCAGTCTATCCCTCCTCTGGGAGATGGCACAGACAAGAGCAGATGCTTTTGGGAGTGTGGACCAAAATTCCCAAAGGTCACCAGCTGCTGTAGTCCATATCTTCTCTTCAGGCTTCCCACTGAGCATTTCCATCCATCTTCCTGGCCTTGGGAAGGTGCTGAACTGAAATGCTGCTGCTTTGCCCAGCAGTTGTGCTTCAAGGTCCCAGACAGCAGCATGTTTGAAGATGTTTCTTATTAGAGATCTACAGATGAAATTGCCAGGTGTTGCCAATAGATCTGTTACTTTTCACTAGTTTAGGGCAAATACCAGAAATGCACTTTGCTAACACTCAGGAGAACTCAGTTGGTGTATTCTTGTTTTCCTGAACTAGGCAGGGACTTCAATGCTTCAAGGTGTCCAGTGGGTGACACACCCAGCCCCTGTCACATGCTTTGGCAAACGGGGTCTCCATTGTTGGGATAACATTTGGCCCAAATGTCTCAGCTTTCTTATGTGCTCCGGAGACCCTGGGGAATTTTAAACTTTAAATATTGCCATGTTTTCTGCTAAAAAGGACAGGTTCCAAGGAGTATTCCTGGTATTTGCAGTAGAAATCAAAACAGTTTGTGATTACTTGATTTGGGAGCCCAATCACTGTTTGGCAGCAGCCCCTAAGGAAGTCCTGGCTGCTTGGAAGTCCTGAAATGTTATCCTTGTTGCAGAGTTCCTCAGCTCCAAATGGACAGAACTGTCCACCATACTCATAATTTTTGAGTTTTATGCAGTATTTTGTATATTTTGGGCCAGACAAGATGTTGAACTTGATTCAATACCCCATGGGAAGACAATGCAAGGTCTGTGGAGTTCCCAGTACCCAGGATTGCTGAGACACATGTTTTAGACTTCCATCCAGAAATTAGAGAACAGACATAACAGTTTTCTTAGAAGGATCCCAAACTTCTTTACATAGGGGTAAACATGTAAGTATTCCCATTTCAGTGGTGTGAAGAGCAAAAGATATGAATGCTATGACTAAATATAAATTCAGTAATAATTTAGTTGAATTTTGTTTCCTGTCTTACCCAGCAGGGCCTGATGCCCTCTCCAAACCAGTTTTTTTAAGTTACTTTTTAAAATTAGCTTTAGCCATTGTAGCTTCTATGCATTTCTGGTCTTGAAAGGAGCCATCAATTGTTTTTGTTTGAAGACATTGAATATGAACTTGTTCCTGCAGAGCTTTGTGCTGTAATTTATCAACAAGGCGCTGAGGCACAGACGTCAAATGAATACCAGATTTCAAATTATGATAAGCAATTGTGTCATCTCTGTGAATAGACATCAGTCTCTGCTGAGAAATCATCAATAATTCATTTTAAAAAATAAATGAGCACAGGGCCATTTGGATAGGTCTTTGCAAACAACCAGTCCTGTGTTCTGTCATAATTGCTTTGAATTGAAACCCAAAGGATGCTTATTTCTCAAAGAGAAACACATGATCATGCCCAAGTCAAAAAATGTGTGCCCTCAAGATCTAATGACCATTTACCTTTGGGGAGAATGGAGGAGATTGGAGTGTCACCTGCCAGAGGTGTGCTGGGTTTGCCAGTGGCTCAGTGGGGAACATGCAGAGCTCTCCCAGAGTATTTTATTGTTAATATTCCAGTCATTAATATCTTCCCCACTTCCTTTACCCTCTACCTACACCAAACCCTAAGATTATTATTTCCAATCTTAAAATACAACTCTCAGAATAATTTGTGTTTCTTTACTATGAGGAGGGGGAGGATGCTGCTGGTGTAAAAATTTCTTGCGCTTCCCTGCTGTAGGAGGCTTTTCATTTGACAGTTGGCATCCTGCTCGAGTCCATTTCTCTCCCAAATTGTAGGTTGTTACATTCCAATAAGCACACAGCATCTGTTCTCTGTAGAACATGATGTTGCAAGATGCTGATCATTTATCTAAGTGGGCTATTTTCAATTGAATCAGAGATGTACATGCAGCCTAACAGCAATAATTCCCCCCTGTCTGTAATTGCCCATTATAGGAAGAGAAATTTATAAATAGTTATAAAAGTCAGGATTTAGAGGCTCTGCTTCAAGACCTAGGGCTAGCCGGTCTTAGCTTATCTTAGCATAATCTCAAAAATAAAAATTCTCTGCTCTACTTTGGAGAGCATGAAATAATTTCTGTTTACACAGTTTTTTCAATTACCTTGATGCTGTGATATAAAGGTCACCGATTGCCTCTAGTCATCACATGGCTTTTTCACTAATTGTGCACTCACGTCATTTTGTTCTGTGGGATCTTTTGCTTCTTGATCCAGTTTCATTGCCCAGATGTTCATTTCATACAGTTATAACTTTATACAAAGGGCATCCTCTGTTCCAGCAAACACATTGTGGTCGTTGTTCCCAGCTGGGAACCTTGTGCACAGCAGCTCACCTGCTTCCACCATCAGCCCACCGACCTTTGGGCTGATTTAATGTAAAATCAGTCACTGGCAATAAGGAGGAGAAGTTATGCAAAAATATTTCCTGGTCCCTAGTCTTGGACTGATTGAGGTTTATGTTGCAGGATAAAGAGGCAATAAGAAGTGGGAAAGCTCTTTCATCCTGACCCTTTTGGTGGGTAGTGGGATGGAAAATCACATCAGCAGCTTGCAAGTTTTGCTCTGGTGTCTTGGAATGCATACATGGAGACCTAAACATCTCCAAGAAGTCACTCTATTGCCCATTCCCTTCTCTATTGCCCACTCCCTATAAAATCCACCCAAAAAGGTTTCATGTCAGGGCAGAGAGGTCCCTGCTGGTCCCCATGGGGTGGCTCTCAGGTAACCAGAGGCCCCAGGATCTGGGGATTTCCCAGCTCACAGATTTCCTCAGGGTCGGATCTCAAGGTTATCCCATAGCCCATTTGCTGTTTGTGGAGCCACGTGGACATCACACAGACCAGCTGTTTGGTTTAACTTAACCTTTAGAGCAGTCATGGGAGCTTAGTTCATGAGCAGAATAAATTACACGGAAGGCTTCAAGAGAGGATTGTCCATCTGAATGCACTGGCTGCTGCTGAAAGGTCTGTGGAAGATGAGCAGTGGAAAATTGGACAGGGATTGAGCAGTCTATCATGTAAGAAGGGTATAACTTGGCAACATATATCTGTGAAGGTTTTTAAATCTCTGCCTTGGCCAGAAGTGACCTTCCAAATGACAGGGATCTGGTCATCTTTAGCCCAAACGTTCCTAGAAAGACGACCCTACACAAGTGTGCTGGCTGCTGGCAGGGCCAGCAGTGCTGGCAAAGTGCACTGTGCTCTAACAGCCAGGCTGAGGTGGGAGAGGAGCACCAGCCCAGGGCAGGCAGAGGAGGAGGCCTGGAGAGAAGCTGGCACCAGGCAGTGATTTTTGACATCTCTCATTCTCAGCTGTAAGGCTGCTGGGCAAAACCTGCACGAGGTGGGATGGTGGCTTAATGTGCTGATGTGATCTGCTGTGGGCTCTTGTAGCTCCCCAGAAGGGCCAGAATGTCCAGGACATACACTGCATCCTTCCTGTGCAAACCTTGGGATGGGGAACTGCAGGTGCCAGTGTCTGCTCTGCTCAGCCTGGCAGAGAGAAAAGCAAGGGAGTGAGATGGAGACAACCAGGGGTCCTGTCTGGTTCTTGCTGCTGTCAGTGGATGGATAAATAGGAAGGTGAAGGGAATTTGTTTCCTGAATAGGAAGGTGCAGGGTTTTGTTTTCTGAACACGATGTTTCCCGTGACTGCTCCTGCTGAAATCAGTGAGCACAGACAGGCCCTTCTCCACACTGCAGCAACTGCAGCACCATAATTCTCCATTTGCCTCTCCTGAGGCTATAGATCCCCTGGCACAGCTGTAAATTCCCTGTACAGTGCACACCATGGCTTTCACTGAAAATTGCTGGGAAACAGCTCTTCTGGAGCCTTATCCCATTAAATTTTTTTTTTCTTCTTCTTCTATGCATCTCCCCATTTTCCCTACATCCAAGCAGCCACCTGCATTCCGTATCAGACACGTGGAATCCCATGAACATCCCTTCCAGACCATAATAGTTTGATGGAAATATGGCCAAGTGCCCAAACCCCTCTGCCCTTCCCACAGTCCCCTCCAGCAGCATGACCTGGGAGGCCTCCGGTGCAGGATTTATGTCTTGATCTGTGGCAGTGACTGACAGCAGCAGCAAGGAGCTCTCTGGGGCAGAGGACAGGGAGGGAGGGTGGGGAACGGTGTCTCCTGGGAAGAGCTCCAGTCTGCTCCAGGGAATGTGCTAATTTTCACTCCTTTATAGTCCTTTATCTCAGCCCTTCGACCTTGAGCTCACAGGCATTATCAGCCTCAGCCAGAAAGGCAGCGTGGAGTTAACCACTGAAATGCTGAATGTTTCTTATCCAAAGTCCTGAAGGTAAAAGCACAATGAATGCAGCTTATTTTGATAGCGCAGCACGTTAGGGGACTGTTCAGGTTTGGTGAGAACCTATTTATGATATTAGGAAAAAGATTCCTTTTCATATATGATTCTGTGAGCAGTTTTCAAAGTTTGATGTCCCTTCAGAATTCCCTGGGCATGTAGAGGCCTCCTGTAAACCTGTGCTGTGTGCATGGCTGCACACTGTATGGACTCAATTTTCTTCATCACCTTTTCATCCTTATTGTACCCAATGACTGATATCTAGAACACAGGCAGAAAATTACTGGTCTCGTGCTTTCTGTGGGTCCCTACTATCATGGGAACACATTTCCAACTTCATAAAGTATTATACAAACTCATGCCATAAAAGAAAATCACTTCCTGGAGCAGTCTAGATGAATGTATTTACTGCCAGTTCTGGTGCTGACTTCTTTGTGTGACTCTGGGTTTGTCATTTAACTGACAACCTGTAAGTTTTTGTGTTTGCAGAATGAGCTGGGAATATTTTCATGGGTCATCGTGGCTATTAATGAGTTAGGAATGTGCTTCTGTGCACGTGTCTCTTGTTTGGCAAGATCAGCTTCTCTTCTGTACCTGACAAATATGATGCAAGAAGAATATTTCCTTTTCCTTGCTGGGAGTGAGTGGTCTCTCTGTAACCAGCAGTAACTGGGTAGAAGCAGAATTTTTGGTAGAATATTCCTGCTTAATCAGTTCAGTGTTGATGGAGTTAATTTGCTCATGCCTTCAGATTGTTTTGTTTCCAGGGATTCTAAACCGTTGCCTCCAGCTGTTCATTTCCATTGACGAGGATGATCTTTATCTGTCTAAACTAGTTAAAACCTGCTCCACTACCCAGCAGCCTTTTTGGAGACAGCCCAATAAAGCTGAGTGCAGTGGCTATGACACCAAAGCCTCCTGGACATCATAAATTCCAAGCCCTACTTTTTTTTCCTGACCTCTCACTGTTGGAGCACCCTTCCTGTTTTAATGGGACTCTTCACTTCCTCCATTTAACCCCTGTCCAAAAAGGGGAATGATATTTGCACTGTATGTGATCAGTGTAAGAATCCCTGTTAGACTAATTTACTTCTTTAATATTATCAGATTAAGCCTTGACAGACCTCGAAGGTATCATTCAAACAACTGAAGCACTGTTAGACTTGCACTTGGACTCTGCTCAGTGTGTGTTGCTTGGGACTTTTAGGTGAATCATATTTTAAAATGTGCTCAGTTTAAGGCTTGTTGTGACATGCTGGGACTTGTCATACCTTCAGGGTCACCAGGGCCACTTCCTCCTCAGACAGGAGATGTGTGTGAGCAGATGAGATGCAGGTTTGTTAAGCTGATGAGACAGCCACCAGATGTACCAGGGAATCTTTCCAATGGTGAAATTCAGGTGGCTGGTGTACATCGGGCAGAGATGCTGTTTGTACCAGAGGGAATTGCCAACAACACAAAATTTTCTGTTGCTGTAGTACTGCTACAGGGACCAGAGCTCCAATGTGTTCCCTGGGGTGGGTACTCCTTCCCTTGTATTGGGGTTTCTAATTCACATTATTTGGGACTGAGCTGAACAGGAACACAAAACACAACAGGATAAAACTAATGGTCAGTTTGGACATCAGGCTCTTCCTTCCACTCCAACTACTGTTAACAGCAGTGGGAAAATTTGTGGCCAGAAGATCTCTGGTGAAGACTCAGGCTGAGCTTTATTTTGGAATGTGCCAAGGAGACATTTTCCGGTTGTTTTGTTGCAGATGTTGCCGTCCCTGCAGTCTGGGGAGTGAGCAAGGTCTGAGCAGTGTTGGGATGTAGCTCCTGTTCTCTGCTGCAAACAGCTGGATCAGTTCAGTTCCAGGCCCCTGTGTCTGTGGGAGAATGCTGTGTAGTCATTTTGCTGCTGAACCACCTCACAGCAATTATCAGACTTCCAGAGGAGGAAGAAAGGTCTGAGAAAAAGACCAGTTTAACATGTCATTACTGGGCTTTAGCAGCTGTGTGTTATCCTATTGTTACTAATAACCTTTGCAACTTTGTGAGCAATGTTTTCTTGGCATCATTCAAACATAATGACTGGGGGGTCACATTCAGCTCTCAGTTGTGTAAATATGGAATGTTCTCTTGGCTGTCTGGTGCTATTTTGCATTTGGCTCATGCTCCCTGGCCCTAGAATCCTGCAATCCAAAATACCCAGGCAGGGAGTTCAGTCACAGTATGCTCTGCATACCAGCTGGGTATGCAAAGCACAAAATAAACACATGAACAACTACTATCAAATCCAAGCCATATAATTACAACTCTACTGTCCTCTGGTTGTAGTTAATGGATTATTCCTGACTAAATGAGAGCAGGAGTTTGCTTGGTACTTGCCCAATGTAGTTCACTGTTAGATTACAACTGGGAAGTCTTTCAGAAAAATGTGTTTTTAAAGGAGTTTAAAATTTGATTGGGATGAGTCAAGAAAAAGAATTTACAAAATAGATGTTGATTGAAGTGAAGCAGTCACAAAGTCTGCCTTAATGGTAAGAGGAAAGGGAGACTTTGGCAAATCCATGAGGAGGGTGTTGGAACTGCTGTTTCCAGGCTTGTAAGACTTTTAGGTAAGGTTCATTGGTTTTGTATGGTAAATAAAGTTATCTTGATTTCATTCTGTGATTAAGAGGATCTCTCTTTTCCAGCATGGTCTTTACAAAGTTCTCAGCAGTGGAGTGACTGATTGCCCTTCTCATTTTCAGGGATCTTCCGGATAATCCTGCTGTGGAATGGGACACACAGCTCCTTGCTACCCTTGTCCTAGAGCACATAGAAGCCAAGAACATCAACCTGGTAATGTGACACTTTGTGCAGCACAGGCAATTGCCACACTACTTCTCAGTGAGTGTTCTGGGCTTTCCCTTTCCCTGTGGAAGCTTTCTTTGGAGTCTCTAAGGTTAGGATGTATCTTCTCCCTGGGGAGCTTTGCTTCTCAGTGAGAAATGAACAGTGGAGGAATTTTGCTTTTCTAACTCTTCAAATGGTTTCTATATGTTAAAGTCTGTTGTGATGGAGGGAGCCCATCTGGGGTTTAGACTTGGGTCTAGGCTTAGATTTGAAGCCCATTGGCAGATGTGTGTTAGAGAGTTCGATTAGCAGGGTTATAGGTCAGGATTGAAGAATATTAAACTGGGGAGATTTCCTGGCACTGGTATAGTTTGGGGTTTTTTTCCCACAGAACAGGAATAAGGGCCTAAGCATGGAAAAGGTTGTGTTCTGTTCTTCTCTGTTGAACCCTGCTTTGATCAGGCACGGCACTGTCACACACTGATTAGCAGCAAAATCACAAAACTCTCAAAGCCTTTCAGCACTTCACAAAACGAGAAACCACATCTCCTGTGGCATGAAAGCCCCACGAGCACAAAACCAGCATCATGCATCCAACTTTGTATTGATTCTGAGGCTAATTTTCCATGAAATTCATTGCTGTGCACAGAGACAAATGCAGTTTTCCTGGACTCCTTTTGTGCCTTTTGGCCCTGTGAATAGATAGGTTTTAATCTAATCTGAAAGCTTCAAACACAGGAGGATTTGTATTGCATGTTTGTGGCTCTCAGGGGCACTGGGACAAGTGCACCAAAATCCCAGAAGAAATTCTGAAAACACCAGAACTCCTCTGGATGGTTAGGAAGAATTAGATCTTTGCCTCAGGGAGAATTAAACTCCAGCTGTTTGTGCTGGGGGAGGTTGGAATCAGCCACTAACAGAGCTGAGCTGAGCACTGAAATGTGGGATTTGCAGAGCAGGAAACATTCCCAGGCATGGTGCTGTGGCCCTGTGAGGATGGGAGCTCCCTGCATTCCCATCAGCTCTTCCCTGAGCAGCACCAAGGACAAATCACTGCAGCAGGACACAGCAGCAGTACCAAGGGAACTGAAGCAGCTTCTCAGGGCTGCTGGAAATGTTCATTCTTTGAAGTGTCCCAAGCAATCACACAGGTCTCAGGTGTTTGCTGTAATACCATTCATTGCCAACAACAGCAAAAGAAGCACCTAATTGCCTTTGTTAAACATCCTGCAATTTAAAACTTCAGAGCTTGCTATCTGTGACATCTCTGCTGTCCTAAACCAACGGCCTTGTCTGGAAAGGTAGACTGAGTCCATTTCTCATTAATGTTGAAATTGATAAAATTGGCTGGACGTGTTAAAAGAGCCTTGAAAAAACAAAAAATTAACAGGGTTTCAGACCAACTCAGTGGAGTCAACATGACTGGAAGATGTGTGTTATTTTAGCTCTCCCAGTGGGAAAACTTTCCCCAGTTCTCCCAGTAGTTACAGCATCAACAGTGTTATCTTTATTTACAGAACATGCTGTGTATCATCTGGCAGTGGAGCAAGGGCTGCAATTCCAGCATGTCTGAAAGGAAGGATTGCAAGGCAATGAGTCCCACCATGTTCTGCATTGTTTGCTTCCATTGCATGGTTACTCATTTGCTCAATTGCCCTGGAAGTCCAGGAGTAGCTCAATTTTTTTGGGAGCTGCAGGGACATATTTCATCCAAGCTCTACATTAAATAGTGCAGACACAGAAATTAATGGTTGGTGTACTCAAAGCCAAAACGAATTTATAGACTTTTTGGAAATTATTTCCTGCTTGCTGGATTTACAAGCAAAAGCCAGTGTTGGAGGGAGAGGCAGCCAAGGCTACTCTGTCTTGATCCAGATTAGAAAGTGTTTGGTGTGCAAAAAGAGAAGTTAGATAGTATTGTGTGAGCCCCAGGCAGGCTCTTGTTGCTCCTAAATCAGACACAAAAGACATCTCCAAACTCAGAAGAGGCTCAAAGGGAGTTTGAATCTCACTGGCCTCTGTGAGTGTAAGGAGTGATGCTTGGGGAAAGGCAGTGAGAAATGGGGTTGTTTGGTGTGGCATTTTAAGGGATGGCCCTTGTTAAAAAGCAGAGACCTTTGTGTCCCCACAGCAGATGTATACTGATTTTGAAGCATTGCATGACACCAGAGGGAGGATGGACACCTTCAGCTTTGAGGGCTGGTGTGGAGAGGGACCATGGACTCCAGACCTCTCAGGAGTTTTCTCTTCTGCTGGTAATTGAGTAATTTCCTCTGTGCTCTCCCCTCTCCGGAAGGAATTTCTGGACCTGTTTGTCTTGGCTGCTGCTCTGGCTTCCACCAGTGAAAGCTTCATTTCCTGAATACCAAGGTCACCCAGAAGAAAAACCAGCAACAGCAGCAGCTCCCATTTCAGAACAGGTGTGGGGAGGGAACTCCCTCTTGCCCTAAAGATTTCATTGAGCAATAATTTCCACATGAAGTATATTTACTATCACAGCCTTTTGCTCCCAGAACTGGCTAAGCCTGTTTTTAACCCAGACACTTTCAAGATGTTCAGGTTTTCTCATCCTGGCCTGATTGTTTGCTTGATTTCATCATCAGCCTGGTTCAGGTTAGGAGTTAAAAGCCAGCACAGTGGGAGCTGCACTGTGTGGAAGGAGCAAATGCTCCCGTGTGAAAATACCTTCAGCATGTGAGAAAGAAATTCAAATTCCTTATCAATGAAATGAATCCCTGAAGCCAGAGGGATTGATTTACATGTGATTGCTGCCTGCTCTAAGTCATGAACAGCGCAGTGGTGCTTTGGAATCAGAGCCCTGTTAGACATATATGGATATTTAGATGATATATGATATATTTAGGGTGGGATATCCCTGCTGTCCCAGAGCCAGATGTGTGCTGAGAGGGATCAGATAAAGGGAATGCCACCGTGGCCAAGTCACTGTGCAGATACCTTGGGAATTGTACTTAAAAATTCCTTTATTTGAGGAGACAGGCAATTCAGGTGTAAATGTTCTAACAGTAAATTGGACAACAGCAATTGAAAATGAGCTCTGTGTAGTCTCTTCAGCTGGTTCAGATGTTACATAAGCTCAGCAGCTTCTATTTCAAAACTGATGTGGAGAAGAAAAGCCTCCAAAGGTGATTCTGAACAGATGATTCCCATGTCAAGAATATTTCCTAACCCAGCCTTGTGCTCCCACAGTTGGCCTGAGCCAGTTTTGTGAAAACAATGATTAGTTTATTTAGTCTGCTCACTGTAGTCTCTTATCTCAGTCTTCTGGTTTGTTCTCTTGTAACCTCCACAGAAGGAAAAATGTGTGTTTTGGCTTGCCTGGGGTTTTTAGCTTGATTTCCTTAGGAAACAGGAATAATGCAATTGTATTTATATGTATGTGCACATGCATGTTTCAAAAGACTTTAGAGCCCATTGGCTAATTTCAACCACATTTGACGGCAGGGTACTACTCTTAAAAATGTTCTGTTTGTACAGGTTACATGAAAATCAGGGACCAGGCAGAAGAGACAAACCCTCTCTCTCTCCCCCCATTTATTAAAAAGGTTTAATGCAAGTCCAGCCCTTATCAGACTCACACTGTTATTCACCTGAATAGGAATTTATTCTGCCTGCAGTGAGTGGGGTATGTTGTCATCTTAGGAAAGTGCCACTCTAGGTAGGAGTGACTTCAGAGCATGTTTTTTCTTATCTGCAAAGTACAGGGTGCTGTGTTCATTCCCTGTGCTGAATTTCATAATTTCCCAGATGAGCTCTTCCAAAAGCTGATATCCATAGGGAGGGCTCAGCACCCTGCAGAGCTCTCAGGCAGCGCTGATGGAAAAGTAGAAAGTCTAACTGTGGACTCTGTCCAGGGTGGGTGGGTTTATAAGCAGGCTTGTCTGAGAGTTTGTGGGTTTTTAAATATTTTCTATCACTGCCTTTGTGTTTCCTCTCCCTCGTTACTCAAAATCCTGTGTCTAAGAGAGCCTCTCCTGATGGAGGGTGGAGGAGCAAGTTGTGAGACGGGCAAGGTGGCTTTTGATCTTCCCTTGATCTCTAACCCAGTGCTCCAGGCCCTGCATATAAAACAGATTTTGGGATGGGAGGTGCAGTGAGTGAGCAAGGCTGTAGCATTTCCTTCCCTGAAGAGAGAACAAGCTGGCAAACAAGCTGGCAAGGAAGCAAACGTTGCCTGAAACGTGGGAGTTGATGATTTCTTCCTGGTCCCAGAGAAGGGAGCTGGGGAGAGCTCTGCTGCTGGGCCTCTCCCAGAGCAAACACTGAGCTTTGCACTGTGCAGGGACTGTCACCTTCACCACCTGGAAAGAGGATGGGCACACATTCCCTGTCCACTCTGTACTCTGTGCTGCCAGTTTGGCTGCTTGGTTGGAAGTGGGAACCTTTAAGTACCCAGTGCACAACCCCACGGAGTGAGTGAGTCCCCAGGGTGATTCTTCACCCCTACATATTGTTGGTGGGTGTGAGGGCAGGGAGCCAGGGCTGTTCTGTGCTCTGGACAGTGACTGGTCAGTGCTGTGTTCACACATTACTTCTGCATTTTGGAGTTCCCATTTCTCCCTGCAAAGAATCAATTAATACTCTGATCTCATTCAGCGAAAAGCCTGATTTGGTTGCACAGAAGTGCAGTCAGCTGATTATTTTAAAAGGCTTGTTCTCCTATCAGATTATTTTATCACTGTGTTATTCTGTGGTGAAGCCTCATCACAGCCAGGACAGTCATATGTGCTTGTGTGGCTCTTGCTGCAGCAATGTCCTGATTCACAGCACAGCAAGCTATAGCTTCACCCTGTCATCCACAGGCACTGTAGGATGTTCTCAGATCCAGGAGAGAGTGATTCATAGAGCTGGACCTCTCGGGTCAGGAACACATTTGCAACAGATCACTTTGAAAGTGACCTTTTGCCCTAGTAATAAGTAACAAGTGCATCCTGCCAGTGGGGACACGATCTTTGTCATCTTTCTGTTGTTCAAGCTGTTAGACTGTGTAGTCATCTAGTTCCAGAGTGGCTTGTTTGTTTAGTTGTGTTTCTGTGGCATGAGGAGTTCACACACAAGGCCTCATTGTGCAACACATAAACAACTCATTAGACACAGCGGGCTGGGGCAGTGCTGTGTGAGATGTCAAACTTGGGGACTGCACAGGCTCCTCCTCCCTGTCCTAAATGCTTCTTGTTGTGTGGTTTTCTTGCAGGTGGTGACATTTGATGCGGGAGGAGTGAGTGGCCATGCCAACCACATCTCTCTTTACACTGCTCTAAGGTACAGTGTCTGCACACCTCTCTGGGTGTCTCCCATGGGTGCTACAGGGTGAACGTGGTGCTGGTGTGCAGGCAGAACCAAAGGCAGTGTTGACTTCACTGCTCCAACTGAGTGCCAGGCTGTGGGACACCACGCTGTCTGGAGAAACTGCCACAGCTCTGGAAATAATCTACAGCATCTTTTAGTGTTCCATCAGCTGGTACTTTGTCAGTCTCCCTTTCACTGGGCCCTCTTTGCTCTTGCTGTCCTTGATCCCACTAAAATATGCCACAGATCACTTTGTACTTCTGCTTTGAGGAGAGGTGCCTGAGCTGGTGCCAGGTGGGTTTTGGAAAGTTCTGCACCACTGTTTCAGAGGATGTTGCCATCTTGCCCACGTATCTGAATTTACCTCCCTGACCCAAAGACTTCACTCTTTCACTGGAGCTTGCCCCTATTTTCCCTCTTAGGAAGTGTGAATTAGGTCCTTCATCATTTTATTCCGTACCTTATGGGACCCTCTGTGTCCATGCCGTGATGTGGTGAGATTGCTAGACAAAAATCCCTCTGCTAAAATCACTCAAATTTTGCTGGTAAGACAGCCACTGGATTTTACTTTAACCCTCTGCTCATTCAGACCTCACTGTGCCCTAGAGAGATCTCCTCCAGAGCTGCCCCTGCCTTTCCCAGGCATGGGAAGAACTCTTTGCAAGTATAGCTTGTATTTATAGCACCCATTTGTTTTCTGAATCATCCGTGCAATTCAAATAAACAAATTCTTCTGGCTCTCCTTGCTTACAACATCACAGTGATTCGCCTTTCTCACTTGCCTAGAGAAAGCTGCAGTGCCACAGAATCCATACTGGGACCTCCAGCTCCTCTGGGAAGATGCTGAGAGCTTTGATGGCTGGAATTCAGAGTTAGAGGGGATCGTGGCTTTTCCCAGCAACTTCTGAAACAGCCTAACAGAGGAGAGGGGGTGGAGTGAAAGCAAACAGTGTCTTTGTTTGGGCTGAGTGGGGAGGTGGTTCCAGGCACAGTTTGTATGAGTGAGCAGAGGTTGAGCAGAGGCTGATGACTGAGGGGCAGAGGTTGATGACCAGTGCTCACACCATTGGCACAGAGGGACTAGAGAGCTTCCAGCTGCCTGGACCTCTGTTTGCTCAGTCAATTGCTAAATGACCTACAAAGGGGAATGAAAGGCAGGTTGTTAGGTGTCCTCCTACATCTTGAAGAGATCACGGGTAAATAAGCTAGCAGCTGAGTTATATAAGAGAAATGCAAGGAAAACTGTTGATTTTGATCCCAGTGTTACTGTTGTCTTACTTTGTGCCTGTGCAGAAATCACTTTCCCACCTTCATGCTTTAGGTTTCCCATGTGTGCAGAGGGGATTTAACCCTCTCCTTGTCCCAGAGCATGTTAGCAGGAAATGCTAACATTGTCTACAATTCCCTTGAACTCAGAGCTTTGCATTGTCTGGGCTGATGAGATCCGTGCTGATAGGGACACCAGAGCACGAGCAATTCTCATTAACTAAGGGCTGGTTTGTGTCTTGTCTCCCTTCCAGTCCTGAATCAGCAGAATTAATCATGGTAGCCCCATCATCTGCATGTGGCAGGAGTGACACTGTGGCTGCTGAAAGGTTAAGTTTATTTTTAGTGGCTCGCTTGCCCTCATTATTTTTCAGTTTGTGTTATGGAGGAAGTAGAGCGTGACTGTATCACTCCTGACTCTCAGTGCCCTGATGAGTTCTCACATGTTGGCCAGTACAGGCAGCACTGGGAGCACAAACTGAGGCTTCTCCTGTCCCCCTGTGCCAGCAGAGCTCTGCAGAGCAGCAGTGGCTGCCCCTGGGGCCCCAGTGCTACATGGCAAGAGAAAGGCAAATGACCTCTCCCCTCCAGGTATCATCTGCAATGTATTTATTAGCCATCTTTAAACAAGTCCTGCAGGGTTCTGCCTTCACTGTGAAAAGTGGAAGGAAGGATGGAGCAGAGGGCTGGTGCAGTGTTCCTCAGCTCTTTTGGATGATCCCAGTCTCTGGGAGACAAGCTTGTGCCCACTTCCCATGAGATTACTCTCTGCAAGAGCAGGGGTAGAACAGGCTGACCCCTTCCACAGCTCCTTGCTTCAGGAGGTACAAATTATTGAACAGCTTCAAGGAATAAAACCATTCAGGAAGTGGTCATAGCTAAGCAGATGCTCAGTATTGTCTGCTAAGGGCATAAATATTCTTTCCAGTGTCTGGAACAGAGGTTATGTTCAAAGGAGCAGGAACTACTCAGAAGAAATGAGCTCTTTCCCTTGCAGCAGCCTTCTTCCTGACAGCTTGCAGGAGTCCAGCTGCTGCTGTGTGCCTGCCTGGCCTTCAGATCTGGGAGGAACTGGGAAATGCCAAGGTTCGAGGGTGGATTTGTTCTTCTGCAAGGGAAAAATAAGAAAAAACAGGATGGGAGAGGAACACAAATTGCTATTTGATTTCTCTCTCCCCTGGGAGTATTTCAGTTCTGGCTTCCAGACGGACAAAAAACCCAACCCAAATCCAAGAAAAACCCACTGCAGCAAAGCAGGGAGAACTGGAAGCAATCTTCTGTAGCTTGATTTGGCAACATCATTCTCCCTTATCCTCCAAAACAGGAGCTTTCCCTGTGGCCAAGGGAGGTTGGATCCTTTCCACTCATCCACAAGGTAGAGCAGGTCTTGAGTGACATCCAGGTCACTTTATTCGCCCCTCAGCATTGGCCAGTCACTAGGCTTGGTGGTAATAAGCTTGGTAAATATTGTGTACAAGAATATTGGAGACCCTCTCTTTCCTGCACTCTGAAATGACAGTGTCTACACTGAGATCATATGTAATATCAAGGTGGTTTAGTTTTGCATGACTCACTGTGCATTGTGATTTTAACAACTCCTCTTGCCCAGGAGCCTGGCAAATGGGGGGCTGTAGGGTTTGTTGTTTGCTTGCTTAGGATGGAGAGGAATCATCTTTGTGAGGAGGAGGAAGGACTGTACCACTTGTTTTCTTCAATGAGCTATCAAATCCATTTCATCCCAGCTAGAACAGAAAAGAATAGTCTTGTCTGCTTAGGGCAGAGCAAACTGAGTGGAAAATAGGAGCTGCTATATTTAACCACTGTGCATTATGTTGTTATAGCAACTGCATCCATAAAACTTCTATCAATGATGCCATATAAAAAGCTACATCAAGGAATCATTAGCTGAGCCTATTCTTGTCAATTCCATTTGGAAAAACACCTCTCAGTCCTGCAGGATGTTTTTTAACATTCACCAGCTCTGTGCCAGGTTGGAAATGAGGCTGTGCAGAGATAATATTTGGGAGCTTTATCACTCAGCAGTTGATTAGGATGCAGCCTGAGTGCCACCAGTGCCTTGTTGCACTTCCATGTCCCAGCCTGGCCATTGAATTCCCCATTCCTGAATGCCATGGACATTGTGCAGAAGGGCTGCACTGAGGCTCCCTGGAAGAGGAGGGTTGGTTAAATGCCAGTTGCAAATCTTTGTATGGAAACAATGAGCAGAGCAGTGTCCAGCCAATCCCACTTGCTGGGTGCCATTCTCCGAGGCCACCAACTGCATCACACCCAACAAAGCACAGTTCTGTCTCTGTTGAGTTTCCAAGGCCAGGCCTTAAAAAAAACATCTTTTGCCACTGCCCCATGTGTGAGTACAGAGTGCCTGAGCAGTGTTGTACAAATTGTTGCTCCATGGTGTAGTTCAGGGTGCATGGAAATGGAGCCAGAAAGTCCAGTTAGGGAGGGAGGAGGCGTTCCAGAGAGCAAACATCCAACATCTGGCAAGTATATCCTTCTAATGTCTCTGGGATTCCTAGGAGACTGCCTGTTCTTCCTCCTTCACATCTGTTTCATCAGATTAATTGGGCAGATTAGAGGCTGGGATTCTGAACGGAGCCCAAACGCAGCTTTAAGACATCCATTCTTTGCCATGTTCTTCAAAATTGTATTTCCCCAGTGCTCCACAGCAGCCAGCAGTCAGTTCAGAGACGGGTTTTGCCTCTGGCTTGGGAAACTATTTGGAGAGTGAAGTCATTGAATTCAATGAACAGCTTCTCATCAAACAGAACATCACCAAAACTGTAACACACCCACCCAGGCATGAGCCCCAGAGGAGTTCTGTTCTCCCCAGGACTGAGGTTTCAGCTCCATCTTGGCTTGTCCTTTCTTGGAACAGACTGGGAGGTTTTACTGATCAGTGCCTAGGATCTGACATAGGAGCTGACCCACTCACACCTTTCCTGGAGGATGGCTGAGTAAAGACAGGGAATTTGGGAGCAAACTCAGTCCTGCAGTTTGCAGAGTGAGGGCATCGGACCATTTCAGTGTTTCTGCTGAGCAGATGGAGCTGATGGCTGCAGACAGCAATAGCCTTCAAAGCAGCTGGGCCTTGAGGGAGGAGCTGGGGCTGAGTTCTTGCAGGGCAGAAATGGTTGGAGCCTTTGGATATCTCATGGCCTTCCCAAATTCTTCTGCAGAGTTTCACATGTGGATCTGAACCTACCACAGGCATAACACAGAGGGTGCAGGGAGAGGTGCCCTGTAATCACCAGCCTCTGGCACTTGGGGAGTGGGTGGGAACAAGCCACCTTAGGTCACTTTGTGTATAAAAAGAATTATAAAAAGTCTCTTCGGGGAAAAAAAAACACCCACATGGAAAAATCTCCTGAAAAAGAGCCTGTTTGTGTTTTACTTTTTGAGATTTTATGCCAAACTCTTTCAATTCACCCAAACCACAGCAAGTCCAATCTGTAAAACAACATTCCCAAAATGGCAACAACTGAGAGCTGCAACCTCTCCCCTACTTGGAAGTGTCCCATGGAGACACTCCAGCAGGGTGGAGATGGGAGCGAGACGGTGGATTTGGGAGAGGATTGGCTCATTTTGTGAACGTGTGCAGGAGGTAGAGCTTTGTGTTTCTCTCTCTCTCTGCAACCACAGAGAAATACAAATGAGCAAGGCTGCAATTCCTCTGCACACAGAGCTGGGTGGAGCCCATTCCCAGAGCTCTGAACTGAGCCTTGCTGAGAACTGAAGCATTTGGATTGGGACAAAAAGGATGAGGAGAGATGCCATTTCTTCACGTCTGTTCTTCCAGATGAGTGACAGCTCTGCTGGCAGCAGCTTTGGGGACTTTTCAGTAACCAAACACAGTTTGTGTCTCCCTGAACCTTTATACAAGCACAAACTCCTTAATTTGCTGCTGAATCAAACTTTTCTTCCCTGCTGAAGATGCTCCCTGCTCCTGCTGAAACGTTTCCATATGAGCTGGATCTCTCACTCCTGTTTCTAGTGACAGGAATGGTTATTATTAGTTCCCTCTTGCAGCAGCTCAGTGCTTTGAAGGTGCCTCTATGGCAGAGCAGTACATCCAGAACAGACACTGGGCTTTCAGAGAGTTTGCCAAATTTCACAACCACTCACTGCTTTATCTCTCCAAGCTTGCTCTAAAAGGTTCCCACCCTGCTAACTGTACCAAGTGCTGAATCACTTTTCTGGGTGGCCAGATTCCACTTGTGGGGGAAGAAACTTCTGGCAGAAGAGCAGTGCAGATATTAATGGAGATACTTAAATTACAAGGGAACATTTAACAATCTTTGTCAGAGCAGTAAGACTTGAATGGTGGGGTAGAAGGTGGCCAAGTCAATATCCCAAGGCCATTGTTTGGTAGGACATGGCATTGCTTTGGCTCTGGAGCAGAGGAGACCAGTGGCAGGAGAATCTGTTTAAGGCAAATGTTTTCTGATTGCTGTTTGAGTTCTGTCATGACCTGCATTTCTGGCTTGACTTTTGCTTTGTACTGCATTGGGTATTCATCACTTCGTGCTTCCTATTTTGTCTAGGCCTGTGTAGCTAATCCTTTTCCTTGAACTTAACCAATAGCCAGAGATAATCCTAGTTTGAAAGTGACTGGAGAAACACAGCAGTTTACATATAATGCATGTTTTATCCTGGTTGATTTACACATGAACTGGCACATTGTCCTTTGTTAGATACACCACTATAAGGTGATAACAATCTCTTTAAATATTACACAGGGTTAAATAACTTTTTTTTTATTGTTATTTCCTTTCTCCTTTTGGCAAATGTTCCATTGTTTGGATTTCTTTTTCTCCTGGAAGAGCAGGCTGGGTGTGGGACAGCCCTGAGTGCCATCTGCTGGAGACCTGCTGCTTCCCAGCTCTGCCGTGGGCCAAATCCAGGCGATGCAGATGGGAATGTCAGCACAAGTGCTCCAAAGCCATGAGCAGGAAAAACAAGAGAATTAAAAAAGGAATTGAAGTTAACACCCTCTGATGCCTTCACCCTCTCAGGGTCATTTGCTTATACCTCTTGATGGAAGTGCCATCACCATTCACATCTTTCATACTGGTCTTCTCATTCTGTTTTGCTACAGAGACTTCCCAGGACCAAGTCATGAAGGGGTCAAAGTCTTGGTGAGCAAAAAGCCAGAGCAGCTTCTCAGATGTCCCAGTGCCAGCCTGGGTTAGAAAAAAATGAGCTGGTGCCCAAATAGGAGCAGACAATGAGACAATGCCCCTGGCCAGCAGAGCCTCCTGGGCTTTAAACAGCCAGTGCTCCCAGAGGTGGACAGCCTTTGGCAGCCTCTTGTGTTTCCCTTGGGAAGTCTGAGAGTGAATTTGAACAATGGAGATTATTTGTGATGTGGAGCAGCCAGGATGAGGAAAGGAATGGCAGAATAGTGTGGGGAATGAGGCTTAGCCCTGCCTGAGGGGCATCCAGTGTTGGCTCCTGAAGTTTCTCACAAGATTGGCCATTGTCAATGTGTGTGTGCTAGGGGAAAAGGGTTGGTTTAGTGTGCAGAGTTTATACCTGTAAAATCAGGCTTTGAATAACTCCACTCTCTTCTTTCACAGGCACCTGCATTCAGAGGGGAAGCTACCTGAAGGTAGGTGTGCATCACCTCACAGCCTTTACATCAATGTTGTGTCCAGGGTTCCAGCTGCCCAGCTCACCCATACACTGAAATCTGCAGTGGCACAACAAATTGTAGGCAGTGGCTTCTTTCACCTGTAAACGAGCAAGAATCTCTGAGAAATTCTCTGTACAAGTAGGGAAAGGAAAGAAACAAAGCACAGGAGCAGTTTGCTCCTGACCCCCTTTTCTAGAGTAGAGCTGCAGCCCTTATCTCTAGCAAACAGTGCCTGCCCAGGGACAAATGTGTGGATCTCATTTAGGCACAAAGCTGTCACTCAGCTGCTTGGACAGAGCATAGGAAGGTGGCTTAGCCAGGCCCACCCAGTCAACCTCCTGCTCTCTCAGCAGCCATCCAGGCTGTGTTCCTTTAATGCTAATTCCCAAATCATTGTAGGATTTGAATGAGTCACAGCAAATCAGTTTTAATTCTCTGCTAGCAGGAAGTTGCAGACCTAATGAGAGAGCATGAGCCAAGATGGCAGAATGCCCTTAAGCTGAGTTCTGACTCTAGTCCCTTCAATTCCCCAGTTTATGAAAGAGGAGTATTAGTGCCAGCTTCTTTCCTAGGACCTCTTCTTTGTTCAGCCTTGAGATGCAGCAGAGCCCTGTGTGCTGTGTGCAGCACAAAGGACAAGGACCTGCAGTGGTTGATGTCACTGCTGGCTGTCAGACCCCATCTACACTGAGCCACTTTCATGTGCTGCTCATGCAGGTTTGTGAGATTCACTCTGGTCCTGAATATGGGCTGTGCCTCCAATCCGTTCAGGTTTGAAACAGACCCACATATAGAGAACATTTCCATTTCTCCAGCAGCATCAAGAGGCTGCTGGAGCTCTGTGCAAGCCTTGCTGCTCTGATTACATCACATCTGACATGACCTACAAACACCAAAGGAACGGGGAGCTCCCATGCTGCTGCTTACGCTAAGCCTTTCCAAATATAGTTCCAGTCTCATTGAAATTCCCAGTATTTATAATTTGATCTGGCAGGCGTGCAGGGCTGTGCATCAGAGGGGCTTAATGAAACAAGAGTGATGCTGGGATTGAGGCTGTCTGGATGGAGCTGAAAGGCATGTTCAGGCCATGGAAAAGTGCTGCGTTGCTGTTGGTAAGAGGGAACTGTTTGTGGGTGAGCCTGTGTAAGCCCATGTGATCAGGGAATCCACAGAAAATCTCCCTGCAAATGCAAAAGCCAGCTAAGCCTTGCTTTGCCTCACTGATATGCAAATGAGCACCCTAAATATCCTGCTTTGCTTTCTAATGCCTTTAGCCAGCATAAACACAACAGGCTTTTTATAATCTGTAATCAAGTTCTCCAGCCCAGGCACAAGCACTTGTTTCAAGAAGCCAAGACAACTGCTGGATGTGCTTCCAGCTCTGCCATTGGCCCCTTCCAGCTATATCCACTGCTCTTCCAACAGAACTGTGTTTCCTTCCATCAGGAGCAGTGCAGATCTGCAGCACACAGTGCTCACTCAGGAGCTCCTCATTCTAAGCATCTTTGCTGCCTAAGTGATTTGGAAGCAGCAAGCCTGAGCAGGCTGCAGGCTTCACACACTTCTATTCTCAGCCTAATCCATGAGCTATATTGATCCTGCCCTTTCTGCCAACCTGGAGAGGTTGCATTACACTGCTAATCCCATCCTGCCCAGGTCACAGGCACTACAGGCTCTGTAAAGCTTCACCTGCTGGTGTCACAGGAGCAGATCCTCAATGGCAGCACTGCTCTCACCCTGCTTGGCAGGGAGCAGCCTGTTTCTCTGAACCCTTTTCCATCTCCCCCTGGAGTGTACATTCCTTCCCTGCTTCATTTCATCTCACATTCCCATGCAGAGCAGGCTTTGCTGTCAGCACATGGAAATCCTGGTGGGATCACTGACACAGAAGGCTCTGAGTGTCCTTCTTTTTGGGGAGCTGAATGCCACCACTTTGCCTGATCTGACCGAGGAGGGCCCAGCAGGTCAGACCCATCCACATTGAAATCACTTGCCATGGTTTTGAGTGCTTATTGCTGAGCTTTGAGGGGAAAATGGGTGTAATTGCTGCATGAATTAATATTTCTCAGAGAAAGAAATTGAGGAAAGGGAGCACATTTGGTTAACACAGCAGCCCAGGCTTCAGAGAACAGTGCTGGATAACCCCATGCCAGACCTCTCATCCCATCATTGGGAGTAGGAATTGATGTGGCACTGCCAGAGTCCATTAAAACCATCCAAGAAAGGAAAGATCCATTGTCCTGTGTTCAAAAAGCAAACAGGTGGTCAGTGGGAATGCTGACAAGAGCAGCACAGTACAAATTCTTTCCTCTGAAGCTACCCCAGCAGCAGCCCAGAGGATCTCTGCAGAGAAAGGGGAAGAGTGGTCCCCCTGCTCATGGCACATCAGAACTTTCCTTCCAAGTTTGATGTTTGGAAACAAGAAATGTCTCCAGTGGGAGTAAAAGAAGTCTCAGGGCACTTCTGAGCGACGGCAGCACTTGTCCCTGCAGAACATCCTGTGGGATAACAACTGCAGCTGATGGCAGCTGAGCAGCTCTGCCTGTGCCTTGTCCCGGTGGGCTGTGAGCGGGACAGGGGCTCAGGTTCGCGGTCAGGAAGTGTCGCGGGCCATGCCTGTCGCACAGTCCCCACATTCCCGCACGTCCCAGGGCTGTGCCGGGCGCTCCGCATTGCCCAGCTGCTGCTCCCGGCACCTTGCGGGGCTGGGGGCTGAGGCTGCGGCAGGGCGGCGCTGGGGACACGGCAGTGGGGACACGGCAGTGGCACGGCGGGGACAGGAGGCGCTGAGGGCAGCGGTGGCAGAAGGGCTCCGCAGTCCCGCTCTCCCGGTCCGTCCCGCGGCCGGCGGACGCCGCCACCTCCCGGCGGCTCCCGAGCACCGCCCGCCGCTTCCAGCGCGGATTTGCCCGGCACAGCACGGGCTGTCAGCGTCCGGCCAGATGGAAGTGTTAGTGGTTGCCCTTGAGTGCTCTACCCTTGCCCACAGCAGGAGAAAATCACTCCTGCGAATGCTCTGTCCGACCTGCCGGGGACAGTCATGTCCCGATGTCCTGTGTCCCCTTCAATGGCAGGGGAGCATGGCCCTGGAGCCCTCTGTGATACTGAAATAAGGAGTTACCAGTTTTGCTTTGGGGGGTGGGAGAGGCTGTTGAAAAGTTGGAACAACTTGGAGAAAAAAAAAAGAAAGAAAGGAATTGAAAGATCCTGGAGGTGTGCTGGAGGGAGTCCATGAGAGCTGTGTTGTCTCTTGTGTGTAATTTCACTGTTTCAGGGCTCATTGAAGGAAATCTCATTGCAAATTGAATTGCATCTCTGAACACCTGTGTAAACTGTGACTTTGGCCTCTTCTGTCGAACTTTAATACAATGTGGGAAGTGTGGAACATAATCACAGCAGCTTCCAAGCCCAGGAAATCCCAAAGCAGCTCCCTTGAGAGCTGCAGGCTCTTAATGGGACCATCAGTAGCTCTGAACTCATCAGTGAAGACAATTTAGCCATAGTAAAAAAAAAAATAGCAATTAACTTTTGAGTTCAAGGGGATCTTTCAAACAGAAAAAAACCCCTTCAACATCAGAATCTTTAAACATGTTACCTTCATCTTCTTCATCACAAACATCTGAACAATGAATTCAGGAACTCTGTTAAAGTGTAACTTCCTGCCTGAGTTAATATTTGATTGCTGAGGCTTGTAAATATTTATTCTGTAGCTAAGAATTGGAGTAGAAAGATGAAATTTCATTTTGGTAGCTGAACCAGAAACTACTGTTTTAAAATTCCATTATATGATACAGTGCCAGCATTCAGAGAATCATCTGCACTTTTTTTTTTTTGAGCCATAGTATGTAGGAATTTAAATTATAAGCAGAAAAAAAAACCCCACCCAGTTTTTGGGGTATTCCTATACAGAGTAAGAGTCAATACAAATGGTTATAGATGTGCACTGGGCACAAATAAATCCTGGTAGAAGCATCAGAAGTTGCCCCCCTTTTACACAAAAAAAAAGACTCCCAAGGCCAGCAGCACAGGGAAGCTGCAAAGACCTGCTGGGCCTGGAGAAGAGGGCACCTTACAAGAATGCTGTTGTTTTGAAATATTTATCCTCTTTCTCTATGTAGGGTGCCGTGTGCTCGTGCTTGAATCAGTAAATCTCTTCAGGAAATACATTTCCTTCCTGGATGTCCTCATTTCCTGCCTCCTGCCCAGGGATGCACTCTTCATCCTCACAGAGGAGGAGACTGAACAAGCCAAGGTGAGATGTGTGGCACCTGCTTGACCTGTTTGAGTGGCTCATCATCATTGTGAACACTTTAGTCAGAAGGGTCACATTCCCAGGGAATGCCAGAAGTAGTTGTATCCACGGGTTATAAATGTCACTAAGGAATGTCTGCAGTGATCTGTAAAACACAAATGGACAGGCCAGGTTACCTCATGTGCTGCATGACAGGACAGGGCTGAGCAGATCTGCAGCTCAGAGATCTCCAGGAGTCACAGGGCACTGAGTTTAACACTGTCTCCAGGATGTAGGATGTATTTCAAAGGATGCCTTTCAAAGGAAACTGGATCCAACATAATACTCTGAACATGTGAGTGGCCTGTCAAAGACTGGTGTGATTGCATGCCAGGAACAGCATCCTTGGATCACAGCTCTAACTAAAAATGGAGACAGCCTGTGAACTTGTGGTCCAAAGCTCTTCACAAGTTTCCTTCACTGTATATTTTAAAACTATTTTGCTGCATGAGATCACTTAGCCCACAGTTCTCTGTATCAGAATCTGATTAGCTTCCCTTCCATAGCTTGAAAGTATTTACCCAGCAAACAGTGCTGTTAATTCACAAACTACAGACTTTTCCTGCTTCTGAGGCTGCTAAAAGATGGAGTTACTTACGGAAACCTCTTGGATAAAGGTGGTCATTCAGTATTCCCATGTATTTTTGTTTCTAAAGTCTGACATTTCTAGGCTGGTGCCTATAAATAGACTCAGTTTCAGCTGGCAGTGTGGTCAGAAGGAATACACAGAGATGTTCCCAGACACACCTATCAGGCTCCTGCTTCCCCAGCAGGTGAACACTCAGAGATATCACGTGGGGAGGAGGAGTTCGAAGTGGCACATAAACTGTCTCAGCACCAGTGTGCAGCTGATAGTGTCCTTTCTAGCAGGACCCTCTGAACATCAGGCAGCACAACCCCAGACTCAGGGGCAGACAGGCCTCTCCTGCCCTCCAGACCTGCAGCTTAGGCAGCCTCCCACCTCCTACTGCTTCTCCCTGCTCACTGAAAACAGGCTGTCCTAGAAATGGGCACTGACCCTCGCAGCAGGAGTAGGAAAGTGCCCTCACATCAGCTCTGGAAGGTTCCTGTAACGCTCTCTCCACTGTTTTGTCTCCTAGAGAGCCATGAGGTGCCACCGCAGCCAACTCCTCTGGTTCCGCCAGCTCTACGTGCTCTTCTCTCGTTACCTGGTGGTCAATTCACTGCGCCTGCTGTGACAGGACATCACTCACAGCTCCAGGATCAGGACTCAAGAAAACTCCTCTTAGGTGCTCAACAGGATGGGGTGCTCTTTTGTGTAGCATTCCCCACACTACAAAACCCAGGCTGGGTGAACTTCCTTCTGAATATCTTGTTGCCTGATACATTGAGAATAGGGTTAACAACTGCTCTATTTTCTCACTGTAGAAGTTTAAATAAAATGAGAAATTTGGATTAACTTTAATTGGGAGTCAAGCCCAGGAGGATTCTGCATCAGAGAAGATATGGCACAAACTGTTTCCCCAAGAAGATACAGCTGCAAGGACTGCTTGGCAACTCAGTGCTTTTGTAAAATCCAGGTATCAGAGGTAACTTTTCAAAGATCATGCTATCTCCACAGATACCACAGCCACAAGACCTTTGTTATTCAATCAGAACTTGAAAAAGCCAAAGCTTTTGAATAAAGCATCAGAAATGATGCAATTTTTTCTAATAGCACTGATATTTGCTGCTGCTTCTTTTATACACATTGTGTTGCAGCCTCCACCTTCAGAGTATCTCTCCTGAAATAGAGCTCTTCTTCTTGATTCAGAACAGGGCTTGAGATCAACTCACAAGAGTCTCAGCAGGACACAGGAATTAGGTGCAAGAGACCCAGACTCTAACAAGCTCCTTTGCATTGTGATTTAAACTTTAGCACAGCTAAAGGCAAAGGGCCAAACTAGCAACACTGGAGTGGTTTACAGAGCAGAGGCAGTTTGAAAACTGAGCATCACAAAGCAGTGAGACAATCAGCATAGAAATGTTTATTTAAGAAACAGAGAACAGATAACAGTAATGTAGAGATTGATTTCACCAACCATCACCCAGGAAACCCCAGACTGCAGTTCCATGGCAGTGCTCCAAAGGCTGCTGGGAAGCTGTGTCAGGGTTTTGACATATCTCTGATGGTCTTATGTTCACTCACTGCTTTCTCCCATTCCTTGCCATTGATATCCTCTGTGATAATGGTCTGCACAGTGCCATCATCCAGACAGTGGGGAGCTATTCCTGAAGAAAGACAGAGTACATAGAAACCTGCTTTTCATAAAATGTGCAAGATACCTGCACCACTCAGTGGATGGGGCATCTCAGAGAATAGTAACTGCTGTAACGCTGAGGAACTTGGATGAAAATCCTGTCACAGGCAGAAGCTCACACATTATAGGTAAGACTGTTTCTTATGGAGGAGCTACAGGGTCAGACTGCAGTTCCACATGTTTAGCACTTTAAGAACAAACATGCTGCTTACTGCTGTCATCCAATGGAGTCTTTATCCAAGATTTGCTTGGTAGTTAACTCTGGTTAGCACAGCTTACTTTGTACCTACCATAACCATCGGGGTTAGAACGAGGAGTATAAAAGCTCTGAACACCACAGGTCTTGCAGAACGTGTGCTGGGCACGGTGTGTGTTGAAGGTGTATGTTGTCAAATTGTCAGCCCCCTAAGCAAAGGAAAAGCAGTATAAGTCTTGCAGAGAAATAGATGGATTCATTACTTTGGGCCTGTAGCTGAGAAATGAACAATTTAAAATGTCACCTTCCTGTCTTGAGATACAGAGTTGTGCATTCATGCTTTCCTGAATCCCCTTTTTGTATGTACACATGTCCATAACAGTCAGGCCTGAGAAATGCAAGAGCTCTAAATAAGATGCACTAACACACCCACACCAGACAGCTTAAAATTCAGCCATTGCCCCCAGCCAGCCAAACTTAGGATGGAAAATTGGTTGTTCTTGGCTCTTTGAGGATAACACTGCTTGTGCTCATGGCCATGCTCTTATTGTGTTCTTACTCTACCTTCAGCAGCTTGAAACGCGACGCTGGCACAATGAAGTGTCTGTTCTGTTTCTTTGTGCAAATGCTGCAACTGTAAAAGAAAAAGCAGACCTTTCTAGAAGAAGTGGACAGGTTGTAGGGCAGCAATCGGACCTCTTGGCATCAGAAATTCCACTGACAGCTCGAATGGCTCAGAGGTAAGTGGCAAAAGTGGATTTGTGGTGTCATTAATGTTTGGCTGAGCACACTCATGGAACAGACTGACCCTACACAGGTACCCCAATAAGGTATTCTCACACAACACTTGAGGGCAAACTCTAGCCCTGAGAAATCCACTTAATGGTTCAGAGCACACTTGGCCAATTTTGCCAACATTCATTACCTTGCAAACAAGAAAGTAAAGTTCAAAAGTTCACCCATGAGCTAGAAGCAAACTAATTGCAGGCAAAGAAGGATCACTACTGAAATCAGAGAGTGTTTTAGTTTGAGGCACATGTGGTCAGAGCTGTAATGTCACTTGAGAAGAACAAGTTAAAAAAAGACACCAATGTGCTTTGAGCCCACTGCATGAGAGGAAACAGACAGCAGATGGCTGAGCACCTGGACTTATTATATCTCTCCTGACACTTTCTGGGTGAGCCTGGCTGTGAGACATGAAGTCCTGCCCAAAGCAGCAGGACCAACACTGATCTCATATTGGATCAGGACATAATTAGGGGTAAACCCTGTGGAAACAGCTCAGAGGGTGTTCTGTAGCTGTCTCATCCTTTAGCTCTAAGGTTGGAAAAGCAGGTGAGATGATATTAATCTCTGGGAACAGGGAGCAAAGCAACTCACTTGCAGTTAAACACGTGCAGATCTGCCGAAGCCCAGACCTCAAAGCGGACAGCTCCACAGTGACAGCCTCCTGTGTGCTTCACCAACCCCCTGTATTCACTGCACAGAGAGACAACAGAGCTTTGGGGATCATCGTCTCATTTTTTTGGCCAAGAGAACAGTAAGGCTATATACAACATTATTCAGTTCTGTCTTGAGCTGTTGCAGGGCACCAAGAAATGTATCCACTCAAATGTATTTAATAACACATGTCAGAGTGAGGTAGAGGATGGCTTTTGTCCTCTGCAGCAATTGTTTTTGTGGTTTAATTAGAATGGTGAAAAGGAAAGTACAGCACCAGTTTGAGGACACTCCACTCTGTACCACAGTCCAGGTCACAGTCCATACACAACCCTACACAGAAACCAGGGCTATCACCTCAAGACAACCTGTTTGGAACTGAGAACTGAATTCCCCCACAATTTTCCCCATAGTTCCTCCAACACCACTAATATTCCTCCATTTAAAAGCTGAGGAAAAGCAGAGATAAGCAGATTCTACGTAAAATTCAAAATGTCTTTTATTTAGGGTTAGAATTGCAGAGGAACTTTATGATCAAGGAATTTCTGAGCCTGTGCTTCTCCCTCTCCCCGAGCCGCCTCCACAGCAGCTGGGCAGTCACCGTGCGGGTCAATCGCAAAATGCAAAGGAAAAACATTTTTCTCCCAGATTCTGCCTCCCACGGACGGTTTCTGATGTGCCGTGCTCTGCACAGAGCGAGCACAGGAAATGGGTGGAGGTTTAGAAGCTGATCCTCGCGGAGCCCCCAAGGGCATTTTTGATGGGAGAGCCGTAAAACACGGGAAGCTTCGGCACAGAAAGCCCCTTTTTTCCGCGGAGCGTGCACCCTCTCGCCATCCCACCCCCGGCCCCCCTTCTCGGCAGCCGCCGGGAGCCGCCGTGCAGATGCCGCCCGGGGAACGATGCTATTAACGGGACTGGGGCAGGAGCGCCGCGCAGCCGCCCGGCCAGGTTACTCACTAAGCGTCCAGCAGCAGCCGCGCCGCCTCCTCGCAACTCAGCCGGTGCCGCTCCTGGAAGGCGGCCCAGCGCCCGCTCTGCGCCCCCAGATCGATGGCGCCGGGCCCGGGGGCCTCCGCCTTGGCTCGGGCCGGGCCTCCCCCCGCATTCCTGCCCCGGGCCCGGCGCGTCCCAGCCGCGGCCGCGCTGCCCCTCCGGGAGCGCCGAGCGCCGCCCGCCGCGCCGCGCCCCATGCGCCGCCTCCGCCAGGGCCGCCGGGGGGCGCTGCAGCGGCGCGCTGGGCACGGGGGGCGGAACGGGGAACGGCGGCACGGCGGCGCGGGGATGGGGGCGGAACGGGGAACGGGCAGCGGGGAAATCTGTGACTAATAGCTAAACGAAACCTCTCCGAGCGCTGCTTGAGAGCTCTCGGCCTTCCGTGTTAGCTGGGGAAGAGACCGATCGCAGCTCGCCGCACCCTCTTGTATGGGAGTTGTGCAGAGGCACAAGGTCCCCCGAGGTCCCTTTTCTGAGCCCCCCAGCTCCCTCAGCTGCTCGTGGTGCTCCAGCCCCTTCCCCAGCTCCGTTCCCTTCTCTGGACACGTTCCAGCCCCTTCTGTACAGAGCTGAGCCCCTCCAGCCCCCGTGTACTTCTTGTGCTGGGCCCAAAACTGACCCCAGGATTGCAGGTGTGGCCCCAGCAGTGTCCAGCACAGGGGACAGTCACTGTCCTGGTCCTGCTGGGCACGCTGTGGCATTGGAACAGGCTGCCGAAGGATGTGGTTGAGTCACCAGCCCTGGAAGTGTTCAAGAAACTACTGGATGTGGCACTTGGGGATGTGGTTTAGTGGTGAATTTGGCAGTGCTGGGTTAACAGTTGTGCTTGATGATCTTAAAGGTTTTTTCCAACCATAAGGATTCTATGACTTTATGATTCCAGGGCTGAAGCCAGGCATGCCAGTTATCCACAGGCATGAGCCTGAGGTTTTCCCTCTCATTCTGAACACGATGCCTCACATATTCAAGGATGTGAAGGTGCTCAGCAGACCTGAGGTGTGCTGAAGTGTTTCATGTCTCTGCTATGAACAGCCCTCATTTAGACACAACATCACTGTGACAACACTGCCGTGATCAGGATGTGCCTTTGGAAGTCTGTTTAGGCCTTCCTGAGCTTTGAAGTCATTGTGGCAGCCTTGCAGAAAAATGGCTTCTAACAGGATTCCCACTGGACAGCTGTTCACTAATTGTGTTACCAAAGTCTTGAAAATAAGAGAATACATACCTTAAAAAGCAAAAACACCCAACCAAACCAAACAACCAAAAAAACTCCACAATCCCAAAACAATCAACCAAATAAACAACAACCAAAAACCCCTAGGACAATGTGAAATCACTGCTCTAGTGGTAAATAGGCAGGTTATTCTTGAACACCAAAATCCAGTGCTGTTTCTCAAGTAAAACTATCAACACAGGGAAAAGTACAAAACTTGGAGGTGTCCAAGTCACATTTGGTTGGGGAAAAAAATAATCACTCCAAGGACAAATCTTTTTGCCCAGTGTTGCAGTGCTGGAAACTTCTTTTGTTTGACTTGTGATCAAGAATTTGTAGTCAACAGGACTTAATGTTTTGCTCTTTCCAAGAAGGGAAACTGGGAAAGATGTAAACAAGTGAGCTGAGAGGCAAAGAGGCACCAAAGGGTCCTGTCTCAGCCAGGAATAGGGCAAAGCAACAGGATAGTGATTAATAAACATCCATCAGCACTCTGGTCTGGAAAAGAGCTTTAAAAAGGTGTGACTCCAGTGTTCAGGCTGCCTCCTGAGATGGCACATGCCAGGATTTGCATAAAAACCCTGTGGCTCAGCATCTCTTCTCCGATGATAGGAAAGGGCACTGAGTTACAATTTCCTGTTATCCCTGCTGTGAACCTCTGCTCTGGTTACTCATTCTGATGGAACCACGATAATACACCCTGCGTGACAAATTCATCTGGAGCTCCTGTGGCCTGAGCCACTCCCAGACCTTTAGTCAAACCAGATTATATTTCAGTCACTTTATATTTTGGGAGGAAAAAGTCACTGAGGTGAAACTGGGAAGGCACTGAAACTGACCCTGTGCTGGTTGCTGCAGGGATTCATCTCCCCATGGCCATGGCCATGGCCAGCAGCACTGACAGGTTTCAACCTACATGGTCCTGTCCTAAAAACACTGAACTCAACACACTGAAAGCCAGAGTGTACTTTAGGAGCTCATTTTAGGAGCTCATTAGTGATCATTTCACAAAAATGACCCTTTCTGTAAGACAGGAGCCACCAGCACTTTTTACACCCTCAAAAAGCAGTTCCAGGAGAAAACTGGAGTGAGTTTGTCCATGTAATATCTGCAAATCTGTCACTCTCAGTGCCTCTCCACAATTAGCTCAGTTTATTTTAAATGTAGAAGCTGTTTTGAGAAGCTAAATTCTGCTCCCCTGTGATGTTTCAGGATAAAGAACTGGAGGACAAAAATGGAAGTGCTAAATGCAGATTGGTTTCCTAAGGCCACAGTAAAGAAATTGTTTCTCTTTTTAAATTCGTTTCATATTTTATTACAAAAGACTCAGCACAAAACTGAGTCTCACATAAATAATCATTCCAAGAACCTTACAGTGGAACTCTGGATGATGATAAATATCCCAGGCAGTCTGAGCTGAAAGCCCTAAATTTCAGTGATCACACACTGTATTGTCAGTGTACCTGGGCAGCACCTTCTCAGTGCCCAGAGAGTTAACAGCTCTCATTTCACTGCTTCCAAAGCTGATGCAATGTTTGCCAGGCTTTAGGAGAGGCCAACAGCTTGATGAAAAATGCATTTGCTGTTAAGCTTGTGAGGCAAAATGGAAAAGGAAGAATTCTCCAGAGAGATGATGGGATGGACAAGAGGAAAAGTCCAGTAAATTACAGTTGGTTCTGTGTAGGTGTCTTGTGATACTCAAAGGCCAACAGCAGCTGACGTGTTCAGTTAAAGTACAAAGGGGTTTTTCTGTGCCATCTCAGCTCTGCTTGTATAACAATGACTCAGCTCTGCAGCCCTGGCTCACAGCCAGCATTGAAATTCTGCCTGTAAGAGCTTTTTTTATCCCCAAAGCAGCACTGAAAGCAGCTACATGTTTGTGGGTGAAAGAGAATTAGGAACTGTGGATGTTTTTTTTTTACATTTAAGAAGTAGGGAACCAGGAGTTGTGTACAGCTGACAACATACTTAAAAAACCTGAGGTGGTTAAAAATATGTGGTTTGTTTAGGGGAGAAAAATGTCAGTGCTTGGATTTTAGTCTTCCTGTGGTGGAGGGGGAAGCATTCTGGACGTTTTCCTCACCGTCAAAGGACCCGAGCTGGATCTGAAAACAAAATGCAGGAGGTGACACCCCTGGGCTGTTCAGGACGGCCTTGACGGTGTTTGTTTTTGTTCGCTGTTACAGAGGTTCTGTTGAACATACTAACAATGATTAACAGCGTTACTGGACTTATTTCTTCTGCCTGCCTGTTTTCCAAGGCATTTCTTTGCTGTCGCGCTGAAAAACCTCACCCCAGAAAGCTAAATGTGCTCAGAGGCAGCAGAGAGGAGGTGAACAAAGAGCTCCCTCCCTGCACTGCAGCTTGGATCGAATCCAAAACATTCCCGGGCAGGAGGCAGAGCGGAGAGATGCAGACAAGGGAGCTTTAGAACAGACCTAGTTATTAGTTGGTGCTTTCACTGGCACAAGATGCAGACACAAACCTGTGATTTCAGCCCAGTGTGGCTTTGAGAAATGTCCTTTGCATGTCTCCTTCCAGCAGAGCACAGGCAGTTGTCACATGTCCCTCTGGGTCATCCAGACCTTCAGAGAGAGACCTGCCCAGGCTTGTTTATCGTGGCAGCACAGATCTGAAAGCTGAATCCCATGTGTCCTACAAAGTTAAAATATGCTTTAGACAAACAGGGAGACAGAGGAGTATCACTCATTTTCCTCTTTTTACTACCAATCTGTTTTTCTTAAAATTTGTTTTTCTTCTTTCAGTTCCTGAAGTTGGTTGCTTCTTAAAAACGTTGTTTAGTGAAGGTATTTTTAGCATAAGGCTATAAAAACAAAACTGAGGGAGTTGTCTTTTTTTGGTAATCTCATAATATCACAGTCAATCTCCCAGTACTTTGAATTATGACTCACTATTTGTGCAACCCTCGAGGCTGGCAGCACAGGGACAAGCAGTGACATGCCACTAGTCTGTTTGTCTCGTGGATGGAACTGCAGCCAAGCCTGGGCCTTATTGCACTGGTACAGGCTTGGGGAGACAAAGTTTATCTCCTCAACTGTAAATAAGTAAATATAACTATGCTGTGTCATACACAGTGAGAGGTGTGACTAATGTTATGCGATAGGAATATATATGTATTTCTTTTTCCCTGTGGAAAAAAGCCTTATTTTTGTCTGAACAAAGAACAGTAACTGGACTTGCCACACAGCCTGACTGTCCCAAGCTAAACCTGGTAGCTAAAGATAAACAGATTGCCTCAGTCCACATTGCTCATATAAAAGTGACACCTTGTTGCTAGGACATTAGCCTACATAAAAAACAGACCCAGCTTGTGTTCCAGAATGTACAGATTCCTTGGAAACATTTCCCTGACCCCAGATCCTTCTCTCCTGAAAGTAGGTTGCTCTGTACTACTGCCCAGTGACCTACTTCTGAAAAGAAATGTGTGTTCCCAACTGCAGGCCCCATGCCCTGGCAAAGGCTGGAGCCACCTGTGCAGTCAGAACAGTCACAAGATACAGATTTCTGGGTTTTTCAGCTTTGCATTTATTTATATACAGTCCAGAGTCAGCTGCTCGATGGTTTTTATTCACCAAAAGCTACCATAGGGCGAGTGGAATGTTTGTTAAATACATGGGCTTTGTGCAGCCCAAAAAGCTCACACATCACAGGATTTTGCCACGTTTAGGAAAAAACCAAGGGAGGACTCCTGTGTTTTCTGGTTTACTTAGAAAGGAAAAAAAATATTACAGAATTACTCCTTCTCCATCTACAGGGACATTAAACAGAGAAATATGCACCCTAAAATCCTTAATGCAACTCTAATGTGCTCAAACACTGCCCATTAATCTCCAGTTTTACAGATGTGACCTTTCACATTGGTAAATATTAGTTACTCGTGGCCTTTCCTTGGGGAGCAGTGCCTGGGATGTGCAGCAGGCACAGGGCAGCCTTGGAGCAAACCCTGGCACGACCAAACAAAACCCATGCTGGAAACACTGAGCAGAACTGGCAGCACAAAGCAAACAAATGGGATATTGCCCAACTCTGCCTTTTGTCCTAAATTTATGTAGCCAAATAATATTTCCAAGGTTGGCTATTGCCACGGAGCTTTCTGAACATTCCAGTTACCATTTTCCCCTCTTCCTGTTTCCACACTGAAAGCAGTTATTGTTAGGATGATTTATTTCCTTTTTACTGTTAGGAGAAAGGAAAGCAAAAGGGGTTTTTTTGTTGCGGTGAGGGTTTTGTATTTTTTTATGGGTTTGAGGGTTTTTTAGGGGGAAATAGAGCAGCTCTGTACTGAGTCTTTGCAGTCACCCACGTGCTGATGCTTTGTGAGTGGAGGATTTAACAAGGTCATCTGTCTTTTCTGAAGGAGCAGCAGATAAAGCTGCAAAAATAACCACATAAAAACCATCTTGGATTTTGTGCAACCCAGTTTTAACACGATACGCGTTCAGAGACAGTCTGAAAGGTATAATGAAGCTTAATTAACCCGAGGCACGTTTCCACAGCAGTTCACAGAAGGTAGCTGCCCCATACCCCATCAAAGCTTCCTGTTCTGGAGGCGAGTAAACAACCATTTGAATTTCAAATGTCAGCATTTCATCACAGGGCTTGTTTTGCAGCCTCACATTAGAGAATTAACTCGTCAGCCAGCTCCAACCAGTTCCACAGGCAGCTGGGGAACCGGGCCGCGTGACTGGGCTAACTCGTGTGACGCACCAGGAGCCACCAATGCTCCTGAATTAGGCTGTTTTCCCAACTTTGCTAACTCAGGCCTGCTTTTCCCAGCTTTTCCTCTCGGCCTGACAGGCCAGGAGCAGCCCTGCAGCCTGATCCAGGCGTTCCCATGGAGCTTCAGCCATCCTGGGGAAGAGGCTGGTCAGAGGCCCAGTGGGGCATAAAACACTGGCACCAAGGGTCATCTCGCTGGTTTTGGGGTGCTTCTCCCCCAGTTGGTGCCAGGCTCGTTCCTCAGCACTGCTGGGGTTCAGGCAGGGGCTGGAGAAGCCGCAGTATGGTCCCTGTCCCCATCCGCAACCCCAATCCCCCCGTGACCCCTGTCCCCTCACGGCCTGCCCCCCCGCCAGCCCAAATCTGCCCCGCCAGGCGCCTCCCCCCAGCAACAGCGTGACCTCACCGCGCACCAATCAGCGCCGAGCAGCGCCGAACCTTCCAGAGCTTTGCCTGCCCCCGCCCGCCCCGCCTTTCGCTAACTGACCCTCAGAGCAGCCAATCAGCGCCCGCGCTGCGCCGCACCCCGCCAATCACCGGCGGACTTTCGGCTCTTCTTACGAATGCTAGACGCAGCGCTACGGTGAAAAACGGCCCAGATCCATCCGCGCCCTCGGAAATTTGCCGATTTTTAAGGGTATGATCGCCCTCACTGAAAGTCTGGGACTCCTTTGCGCGAGGAAGAGGGAATCGAGCGGGGAGAAGGTGAGTATTTTCCAGAACAGCGACCTTTTCCTGGGGACTACTTTGGAAGGCGGAAGGACACGTCAGATTGGTGGGCGGGGACTGTGTGGCCAAGAGGCCGATAAATAGGGGTGAGTGTGCGTCACTCGCCAGATCCCAGGTCGAGAGCCAAGGGATATTTTACCCCTGATCATCGCTCAGGGCCGCAGACGTGAGTGCGCTGAGGGGAATTGGGAGTGCGGGGCGGGGGGGAAGACGGGCTGGGTGTTCTGGGCAGCACCGCACCGGGCGGCGTGGGCGCTGCTGGCCTGTTGGCGGGGGGGTTGTGGAGAGAGCGGGCGGCAGAGTTGCGCGGCATGGTGTGGCGCTCTGAACCGCGTCGGTGAGAGCTGAGGAGGGGGGTGTAAATCAGAATAATCGCTGTGCGGGGAGGCGGTTCGTTCCGGGGAAGATGGCGCGGGCTGAGCCCTCCTTCCCGGAAGGCGGCTGTGAGTCACTACCGGGGCGGGGAGCGGCGGCGCTGCCGCAGGGCGGGTCTGTGGGGCGGGCTGAGGGCTCTGCCTGCCGCAGTGCGGGGGGGCTGGGGGCTCCATTGCCGCATCGCTGCCCTCAGGGGGCTTTGGGGCCTCCGGTGCTGCCCTGCGGGGGGAGAATGTGAGGGGGATCGGGGTGCTCCGGTGCCGCAGTGCTGCACTGCGGGGATGGAGGCGGGGGAGGTCTGGGAGTCCTTCAGTGAGAGGAATCGGTTAAAAAAACTGAGCAGACAGTGCCTCAAAACTATGTTTGAGTTAGTCACGCTGGAAAAAATTTTTTTTCCATTTTCTCTACAGCCACGGTAAAAGTTCTTAACATGTGGGAAATAGCAACAGTAATCGCTTTGTTTAGGATTTAGTAAATACTTTACTTGACTAAATGGCTATAGTTGAAATACTTGTGTGTCTTGGCAGGTCAACATGCAGATCTTTGTGAAGACCCTGACTGGCAAAACTATCACCCTTGAGGTTGAGCCCAGCGACACAATTGAAAATGTGAAGGCCAAGATCCAGGACAAGGAGGGAATTCCTCCTGACCAGCAGAGGCTCATTTTCGCTGGCAAGCAGCTGGAAGACGGGCGCACCCTGTCCGACTACAACATCCAGAAAGAATCCACCCTGCATCTCGTGCTGCGCCTCAGGGGTGGAATGCAGATCTTTGTGAAAACCCTGACTGGCAAGACCATCACCCTGGAAGTCGAGCCCAGTGATACCATCGAGAATGTGAAGGCCAAAATCCAGGACAAGGAAGGCATTCCCCCCGACCAGCAGAGGTTGATCTTTGCCGGCAAGCAGCTGGAAGACGGGCGCACCCTGTCTGACTACAACATCCAGAAAGAGTCCACTCTGCACTTGGTGCTGCGCCTGAGAGGTGGGATGCAGATCTTTGTGAAAACCCTGACTGGCAAGACCATCACTCTTGAGGTTGAACCCAGTGATACCATCGAGAACGTCAAGGCCAAGATCCAGGACAAGGAAGGCATTCCCCCTGACCAGCAGAGGTTGATCTTTGCTGGCAAGCAGCTGGAAGACGGGCGCACCCTGTCTGACTACAACATCCAGAAAGAATCCACCCTGCACCTGGTGCTGCGCCTGAGAGGTGGGATGCAGATCTTTGTGAAGACCCTGACTGGCAAGACCATCACCCTGGAAGTTGAGCCCAGCGACACCATTGAAAATGTGAAGGCCAAAATCCAGGACAAGGAAGGCATTCCCCCTGACCAGCAGAGGTTGATCTTTGCTGGGAAGCAGCTGGAAGACGGGCGCACTCTCTCTGATTATAACATCCAGAAGGAATCCACTCTGCACCTGGTGCTGCGCCTGAGAGGTGGGATGCAGATCTTTGTGAAGACCCTGACTGGCAAGACCATCACTCTCGAGGTTGAGCCCAGTGACACCATTGAGAACGTCAAGGCCAAGATCCAGGACAAGGAAGGCATTCCCCCCGACCAGCAGAGGCTCATTTTCGCTGGCAAGCAGCTGGAAGACGGGCGCACCCTGTCTGACTACAACATCCAGAAAGAATCCACCCTGCACCTGGTGCTGCGCCTGAGAGGTGGGATGCAGATCTTTGTGAAAACCCTGACTGGCAAGACCATCACCCTGGAAGTCGAGCCCAGTGATACCATCGAGAACGTGAAGGCCAAAATCCAGGACAAGGAAGGCATTCCCCCTGACCAGCAGAGGCTGATCTTTGCTGGCAAGCAGCTGGAAGATGGGCGCACTCTCTCCGATTATAACATCCAGAAAGAATCCACTCTGCACCTGGTGCTGCGTCTCAGGGGTGGCTGTTAAGTTCTTGTGCATCTTGCTTGACACCAGGGTTGCCAGTGGCACTTGTGTTTGCACTGTAGTTCTTCAATGTCTTAATATTAAGTTAATGCAAGGTTAATGCAAGCTTGAGTAACTGCTGAACAACTGTCTGTTGAAATGCTAATAAAGTTTTCTGTTGCACATTACACCCTGTAGTCTGTCTCAGTTCAAGCAAGTAAAACTGGTGTATTAAGTGAAATGCTTTGGCTTCTTTCTGTGGCAGTTTAAGCCTCTTCGCGTGTGTAATGAGGACCAACCTTGTGGTTAAAATGGATCTGGATTAAAATCTTAATGAAGTGCTAATACCATGTTGTTTCTTCTTCCTAGAGTTTAGCAGCAGTGTTTCCAGGTGGGATATAAAGACCCCACAAAAGGGCTTGCTCATTGCAGTGGGATGGGTTTTGCTGCAAGTTGTGAACTTGGGAGTGTGTTTAAGTTGTCCCTGCTGATTCTGAGGGTGGGTGTGAGGGGTTCCAGTGCCTGACACTGTTTTGAAGGGACTCTTTGTGGGTGAGGGGTGTTTTGGATGTGGGACATGGTCTGGGGGAGGACTGGTAGCAGTGGGAATTGAGTGGTGGGTGGGAAGGTGCCCCTCACTGCCTCTAGTGAAACTTAAAAATGGTTACAGGTGAGTGAGCAGTAAAGGATCTGCCAGATTTGCTAAGTTCTATACAGCCATTCAGTGCCAAAAAGGGAGGGAGTTCACACTGAAGACTGGGTTGTCTCTTTTTTTTTTTTTTTTTGGGGGGGGTGGGTTAAGGAAACTCAAAGAGGTGGGGTTGGGCTGGGTTAGTTCAACTGCCCTGGTGGGGTCTTCAGAGGGAGGTGTAATATCCATGTGCCCTTCCCTAGATTCCAAGGCTGCCTGTCATTGTCTTCACCTGTTGAGTTCTGGCAGCTGCTCATCTTGAAATGGGACTCCTGGCCCCATCCAAGTGCACAGAGTCTCTGCTGCTCCACCTCACTTTTCCCCCCCAAAATCTGTTAAGCACCCTCTTGGTCCATTTCCTTTTTTCTACTGTAGTGCTGCTGGTAAACTTAATTTCTGTTTAATTTCATCACTGAGCATCTATGGTAAGTGTTGCACTTAATAGGAGATTAAGCCCAAAAAGTTGCTGTATTCATAGAAAACTGCACACTGGAACTAACGTCAGTGGGGGTTACATTCATAATTGGATTTTTGATTGTGTAGGAACATAGCCTACTTCCCTGTCTGCTGAGCTGGCAGAAATACAAAGTTCTGTAAACATTTGCTGTCTGCCTTGAGAGAGACTTCCCTTGGTTTGAGTTTCCCTGTGATTGCTGCTTGGATTTTATGCCTTTTGCAGTTTAACCACCTGCCAGGGTGCCTAGAGAGGCTGTGCAGCACCTTCCTGTGAGGTACTGAAAGGTCATGGATAAGAACCATGGAAATGGTTCTGAGCAACTGTGTAGCCCTGGTTGAGCAGGGGACAGCACAGGGTGACCTCCAAATGTCCCTTCCAGCCCCAACCATTCCCTGCCTCTCTGGGTGACTTTAGCCCTGCTCTGTGTTCAGCCCTGTCTGAAGTCCCTGAGCAGTTCATATCCCACAGGAGACAAAGCACTGAATCAACTGACATTCCTTACCTTTCTGCTGGGGTTTGGGATGCCCTACAGGAACAGGGAGCTGGGGAGGTGGCAGGAGGGCTCTGCACACACCCTCCTGTTCACTCTTTTTTTGCCAAAGCAGTGTTGAGCCACAGCCTCCACTGCTAGCTGGGGTGTTGTGTGTGTCGATGGTCCAGAGCTGCACATGGAGCCTGCTGCTGTCTCCTGAGGTGTGAGCAGTGGGAAAAAGGGGAATATTCAGGCATTCTGTGGTTGTGGGGAACACTCAGGCCTGGCTGAGGCAGCTGTGGCTGATTGTGTGACACTGAGTGTCCCTGGGCTGTCATGAGTGGGAAGAGATGACTGCAGGGATTTGATGATTGATGATCTTAAAATACGCTCTTTTTTATTCTTAGAATATGGTGGTAGCTCAAACGTCTGCTTAGAGATGGCTATTCATAGCTAAAATAAGAATTCAACAGGTTTTAGCCAGAATCTCTGTGCTATTAAAATAATCTTAATGCTCCTATAATTATAACAGATTCTGGAGACATCTTTTAATCAGGCTGTAGTCTGAGTTTTGTACCTGGCCTTTAATTTTTTTTCTTACTGCTTCAGTTAATTTCTAGTCTGTTCTCTCTTAAAAAAAAAAAAAAAACAACAACCACAAACAAAAAGAAAAACCAGCCAAGATTTCAGGGGTTTTGTCTTCAAAAAAATTACTTACACCTATAAGAGGAGAAATTAAATAACCTGTTAGGGTGGGTTTTGGATACATTTGGTATTTTCTCCTTTAGCAACTGCCCCAAAACTTAATCCTATAGGGCAAGTGAGAGTTAAGGCAGATAAACATTGGGAATAAACCCCTCAGTATTTCTGCAGCCTTGCCCACAGTAACAAAGGCTGCTTTCTAAGATCCTTGGCTGCCCAATTTGGCTGTTCCAAAAGCAGCAGGAATTCAGATCGACTCGGTGGCCACAGGATGTCACTGTTCCTCCACGAGTGGGTTATTTTCAATCTGCTGCTGGATTTCCTATTTTGCTGCTCTTTGATTGTCAGCAGAGCATTCCTACAGGCTGTGATCCTACAGAAAGGGATACATCAAGTAGAAAGATACTTCCATTTTAGGAATAGCAGAGCTGTATGGTTCCTTCAAAGGCCTGAGAAGAATATAGATTGCAGCCCTTATATGTTATGATAGGACTTGCAGTTCCAGAAATACTGTCATGTAGATTAATTGGGTTCCCTGGGCTATCAGACAAGTTCTGACAAGGGATTATATTTAAGAATATTTATGTTTCAGATTGGGCACTGGCTGGTGTCTCTAGAGGTACAGATTTCCATCTGTAACTAAGAAATGAAGCTACTAAAATTCATCACTTCAGTGTGGCTTTTACATAACGGTTATGTGGGAAAAAAAAGTCAGGCCTTGGAAAAACACTTGATATTTTACCAAGTGTGAAAGCACACCTTCAAAAGAAAAAAGGTTTTTCTTTTGCTGGCCTACCTGTTGTATTTGAGAAAATTTTAATTGTCCACCCTTGCACGTTACTACAGGCTTCCCTCCTCCTGTGAAGATGATTTTGAGCTGCTACACCTGAGAATGGTCACAGATCAATCCTGTAGCTAAATTACAGACACATGTAAGTGACTTTGAACTTCTCTCTACAGCACACTGAAAACATGGTATTAATGATAAGACTATTATGCTTTTCAGTATTTGGTAAAAATCGGAACTTAGGTGAACACAGAATATTTATTTCAGGAAATGTGCTTTTTTCCATTTTTTCTGAACACCTTCATCCTCATGCTTCCTTTTGCCTCCTGCTTAAGCAGTTTCCAGTCGTTGCTTTTTCTGCTGTGAATTACTCATCTATAATCTCTAATTATGAAGATATTTGATAATATTAATAAATTAAAAACACTTGATTTGAAATTTCACTTAGCAGTTTCACTTCTCTCTTCCCAGATTTCCACATAAATCCTGTCAGGATAAACTCAGGCACATTTCATGAGTAAAATAAACAGTTGTGAGATTCCTTCATGTTCCTCCACATAAAAGCCTCAAAAAACCAGAGGAAAATTCAGTTTGACAGACAGGTACAATGAAATTTCTGCTTTTATTCTCCCTGCCCTGTGTTTCTGTGTTCCCCAGCAGCTCCGTGGTTCTGTTTGGCTGTTGTGACCTCTCAGCTGGCAGGGATTCCTTTCCCAGCAAACTGCACATTCCCCTTCTCCCTGCAAGCTATTAAAAGCAGATGTGCAGAGAGAGCTCTGTTATGATGCACTCCTGTGGGCTGATTTCATTCTTTGGCTGGAGTGGTGGGATGCCTCCCAGGAAAGCTGGAGAAGAAGCCCTAGAGGATTTAAATCCATAAGTCTGAGCTAAACTCCTGGGCCTGTTTATTTACTGTTGATATCACGGTAAATGAAGTGTAACACAGCTAAAGCAAACTGAGCTAAATCAGAGCAAGGCTGGAATGAGGGAGGGGCTGGAGAGATTGGATCTGATCTTGCATTTATCTGTTTGTTCTTTCTAGGCTGTTCTGTGGGTCTTAATAAATCATTAAGAAACCATCATGGAAAGAAAAGACAGCTCTGTATATTTCCTGGACCAGCTTCATTTTGAAACATGGGAATCTGGAGAAATAAACTTGAAATCTCCTGCAAAACCATGAGGAGGAAAAGGCACTGTGCCATTTAATTGGTGTATTTATAGGGAGGTCGTCTCACAGGCTGCATCTGACTCAAAGTGGAAGCCATCTGGGAATATTTCTGTGGGTGATGAGCACATTCCAGGGAAGAGTCACAGCATCCTGCAGTCCTGTGGGATGAGGATTGCTTCAGGCTCTGCTTTGGCTCAGGGTAGGTTTGGAAGAAGGAAGTCACAGCCAGAGTTCAGTGTGTCATGGTGTGACACCCCTCCCTCTGTTTTTGGGCAAATGGTTAACAGCACTTCTGGGATTTGTCCTGGAATGTGCCTCTGCTATCGAGGTGTTGGTTGGAAGAGTTCTTCACTATTTTGTTCATCAATAATGTTCTCTAGTTGAACTCTAGATCACATGAATGGCTTTGTAAAGCATCAGGAGTACAGGTGAGAATCACTGGAGCAGCATTCCTTTGGGGAAGGTTGTCCAGGCAGTGGGTGTTGGGTGTTGTCCTGTGGGAAATGATCCTGCTGCCTCCTCTGGCCTTCAGGAGAGGGGGAGGAAGAGCTAAAACTCGAGGTGTGGGCTGATGTCCTCTGTTTCCCAGGGCTCCTGCTTTGTGAGGGGAAAGTGAAGCAGTTTTGGGGTGTGTGTGAGCCCAAGGACAGTCAGGAGAAGCCTCTCCCGGATCTGGCACTCCTTAGGAGAACCCACCCCTTAAGGAAAGGGCTCTAGAGGCAAATCAAGTAACCAGTAGCCTGAGTGCTTGGGAACTGGAGCTGCTTTGTGCAGTCCCTGTGCTCGTGAAGAGCAGCTGACCCTGCACTTTGTGGGTTCCCTTTATTTTCTCACTCAGTTTGTGTAACTGGGGCTCTGCAGTCCTGTGGGCAGACCTGGCTTCCCACACACAGTTTGCCCTCAGCTGTTCCCAGGCACTTCTGCTTGTCCTGGGGCTGCCTGGGGGAGCCTTGTGACAGCCTCGGGGGGCTGTGGTTGGAAAGCACGAGGCGTTTCCTCCCCGTGTGCAGGCAGGGGTTAAGCATTCTGAATTTGCAATAGGCAGCCAGCTTTCCCATATAAGAGCACTGCACTCATTGGCTCTCCCCTTCACTGAGAAATCTATCTAGTCATTTCCTGTGCAAGCCCTCCTTCACTTTGCAAAAAGCCATACAGTTGGGTAAATAGCAGGAATCTTGGGTTCTCCTTTCTCACAGGCAGCTTGGATTCTCTCATGGACCACCAGCAACCAGGAGCTGAACACTGTGCCATTAACAGGCTGCTAAAATGAGCATGGGCTTCTCTGCAGGAGGGGAGGACTCTCACCCATGGATGCAAATAATTTTGGGTCTGCCTTCATGCTAATTAACACTTCTTGGTACTTCACTTGGTGTCTGCTGGGAGGTTATTTCTGCTCTGACGGATCCGTTGGGGCTCCTTGTCAGAGCAGTTCTTGGGTGGAGCTTGCAGCAACTTCTGGTAAGTGCTGTGCTCTTCTGACAGCAGGGCTTGGTGCTGCGCTGCTCAAAATGGCTTGGGGAGGTCTCAGAGAGGAAGAACTCAGTTCTTGAGAAGTGGAAGTTGAGCTGTCACGCAGAGAGTGCTCCCTGTGCTTCCCAGGGATGCACAAAGTGGGTGGATATATCACAGGGTCCTTTTTTGTAGGACTGTTTTGCTCTTGCTTTTAACCCAGACGCTCTGTCTGTGCAAGACTGACAGTAAATAACTCTCTTGAGTGCTGTGGAGAGATGGAAACTGCAGCTGAGAGATGATTTTGGGGAGAGGAAGACAGAAAAGCACAAGCAAACTGTTATGGAAGTACAAATATCCTTCTAAAGGCTTCGGCAAATGTACCAGTAAGTGTTTTGGGGAGGGAAGTAAGTCTGAAATGGGATTAAAGGCTGAGTGCAGAGGAATGTTTGTCATTAGAGTGCAGACTAAACTGAGTGGCTGAATTATCATAACGGTTTGTCTCGAAATCAGCTGTGAGCAGCATAAAGATGTTTTGTGGCGGTTTTTTGCCTAGACCTGTTTTTCTTCACACCCTAGCCTGAGCCAAAATGCTTATGCTGTGTCCGTTTACCTCTTTGCCTGTGCAGGCTATGGAGTCTGGCTGTAGTCCCAGCAAGGGAGATTTCTCTTCAGAGGAAACCTGTTAACCATTTGGAGAGAGTGCATGGGAATAAGGAGGAGTTACTAACAAAAGCTCTGCTGCAGGTTGGTAATTGTGGATATTTAATTGCTGCCTCACAAACTGAGTGAATCTGTTTGACTTCAGTGTGCCTTGGGTGTGGTCTGAGATGTAACTAGACAGAGATGAAGAGAGGTCTCCAAAGAGTCAAAAAGAGGGAAGGGGGCTGGCTGGGAGCTGTGCTGGGTGCTGATGCTCTCTGTGCAGCAAATCTGGTCGGGCTGTGCTCTGTGCAGGCTCCCAGGGCTGTGAGTGTCCACAGAGCAGGGGGAGTGTTTGCCTGAGCTGTGGAGCTGGGAGCTCAAATTCTGTGCTTCCATGGATAGCCAGCAGCTCCAAATGCTGGGGAGATGGCACTCATTTTGCCCCAGGATGAAATGTCAGAATGCCTGGGGGGAACACAGTTTGTGCAGGTGTTTTCCCTGTATAAACAGCCTAAAGCTTCCCAGCAGGGAATGTGAGCACACTTATCACTGTTCCAAAGAAGGCCTACAGTGAACCTTTATCTTTTTGGCCACTTGGTGACCAGCCTGTGCTGTTGCACTGAGACAAGAACAATGATCACAGACTCCTAAAGAGCCACTTTCCTTGCCTTTTATGTCAGGAGCCTGTGCTGCTGCCAACAGGTGAGGTCATCTCACACACGGGGTTCAGATGTGCTGCAGACAAGTTGCCTGTGCTTCATGAACTGCTTTTGAACTTCTCCTCTACTGGAACCTAGTTGAAGGTCCTGATCTTTTATTCAAATATTCCTTCTGTGCAGAGTTTTACCAAATTTCCCTCTCAGGAAATCCATGGTCAACCTGGGAATTTCCCTTGTGTCGCACCGAACGCCTTTGGGGTTTGTGAAGGAATTGTGTTGATTCTCCCCATCCCTCACAGGTTTAGTGCCCCAGCAGGGAACATCTTTGTGGATCTGCAGGACCATCTCTCCTGGCCATGGATAAGTTCACAAACGGGCAGCCAGGCCCAACTCAGAGGAACAGGCTCATAGGATTGCTAGAAACTGATGACAGCATCCAGGAAGACAAACCTGCACCGAGTAAAAAGGAAGAAAGGTCAGGACATGGAAGGAAAGGACAGCCACAACCCTTGGAGACACCTTATCAGAAGGAGAGCAGTGACTTTGCCCCTAAAATCAAGGTTAATCTGAACTATCGGCCCGGACTTGTCAGCAAGTGAGTAACTTTTGGGTGTTTGACCAATTTGGGTTGTGATCCAGGTGATCCACAGTGATCCTGGCTGGTGGCAGCCTATGGATTTTCTAAAAGTGGCAATGTATTAACATTACAGGCAGCTGGTGGGAGGTAATTAACAGCAGGAAGTGGATGTGTCAGGGCTCTCCTGCACTGGAAGGTGCCCATGTGTGTGGGGTGTGCTGGGTGTGTTTTGGGTTGGTCTGAACTCCAGTCAGCCACGTTGGGTGTCAGAGCAGCTTCACAGGGATCCCTGCACAGCTGAGCTGCTGCTGCCAGGCAGGGCAGTGAACCAACCCACAGAGAGCTCCCTCCATGTGATGGGCCTGACTCTGGTCCTGCAGCTATCTTGGGCTTCTCTCTCTCTGCTCTGGCTGTGTGCCAGGGCTGCACATCAGCCTGGATCTGGGAACAGCTCCAGCTGATGGAAAGAGCAGCCACTTAGGAGAATTCTGGGAAATAACTGTCTCTATTTTTCCCTCGACTCAAAAATAAAATACTGGAGCTTTTTTCCCCAACAAACTCCTCTCTGTCTCCCTCCTTTCCACTGTCCCAGCAGAACTCGTGGCACACTCTTGTCCCTGCTCTCCACAACTTCCTAACACTTTGCATTTGTCCTGCAGCCAGAAGGACCCAAATCGCTTTGACAGGGATCGGCTGTTCAGCGCCGTGGTGAGGGGCAGCCCCGAGGCACTGGATGGTTTGCTGGAGTACTTGAGGAGGAACTCCAAATTCCTCACCAATTCTGAATACACAGGTAGATTTCTGCTCGTGGAATTTTGTGGGATACAGGGAACACTTGTCAGTGTAGGAGGGGAGCAGGTGAAAACCTGCTCGTGGTTCTTTGCTTTCTCCAGCCCTCTGTCTTCTTTTATTTTCACTATGTCCAGCTGAGGATGGAGCATGCTATTAATTAAATATATCCTACTACTAAAAATACTGATAAAAACCTTTCAAAGGATGATTGTATTTAATCCTAGAGAGATAAGTCTCGAATCAAATAATACAGCTGTGTGCAAAGCACACACACACCCCATTCAATACTCTCTCCCTACTAGATGCAAAGACTGGGAAGACCTGCTTAATGAAAGCCCTGCTGAACTTGAAAAATGGCAAGAATGACACAATCCCAGTCTTGCTGGAAATAGACCAAAAGATGCAGAATCCCAGGCCACTTGTCAATGTGTCATGCTCTGACTGCTTCTACAGAGGTAAGGATTCTGTGAGATGTGCAGGAACAAGGAAGAGGAGGGGAACTGGAGCTCCTGCAGCACTGCAGCCCCAGGGTTCTGTCACAGCCCACTCACCTTCTAGTTCTGATTCTGGTGCTGCATTTTCTTCATACCCTCCTTGGTCTGTAAAACAGAAATGATACATGTTTAATAACCCAAGAAATGAGACAATTTGCTTGGGAAAGTACAAAAAGGACTTGTAAAAATGAAAAAAGAAGTGGTCTATCATTGTTCAATGAGTTCTGCTGTTTGGGCTTTGATCAGCAGCGTAGCCATGTATGTGTGTGGTTGTCTGAATCCTCTCATGGCTGCTAGGGATCTCAATGCCAGGCAGGGGGAATTGCCTGCTCTGGTGTTGAATTTCTGGTGGTTTTGAGGCTTGTTGGAAGCCCTCAGCTGCCAGCCAGCCCTGCCCAGCCCTGAGGCTGCAGCTGCTGTGCAGAACACCAGCAGTCTCTGGTGCCATCCCATCCTGTCCTCTCTGACAGTGGCACAGAGTGACGTTTGCTCTTTCCTCAGGCCAGACAGCCCTGCACATTGCCATAGAGAAAAGGAGCCTTGATATGGTCAGACTGTTGGTGGAGAATGGAGCTGATGTCCATGCCAGAGCCCATGGTGAATTCTTCAGGAAAAAGAAAGAAGGAGTTTACTTTTATTTTGGTGAGTCAGTGTGGAATATGTTCCTTTGGGGTTTTTATTGCCCTGCTGTATGTGATGCCACTAATTCTAGTTGGGTTTGCCCCTCTGTGCATGAGTTGCCATCTCCAGGGTCCTTTAATCAAGCTCTGGACTTATTTGAATGGCAGGATCCTTTCACATCTGGGGTGCCCATTGAGCATTTCCATCATCTTTGGGTTTATGTGTTTAATCCTGTCTGAATGGCTTCAGACAAAAACCAGTCCTTGGTTAGTTTGGATTTGAGAGATTAGTTTGAGATCTGGGAAAGTGTTTCAGCTGCCCCCAGAAACAGAGTACTTGTTTATAATAAAACCCTTTCTGAATCTAGAAACACTGAGAAAGAACTTGTTCTGTGTTTCAGTGGTAAAACTCTAAGCTAAATATAATTTTCTAGGATTGCTTTTGTAAATTCTTTTTCCCCCCTTTCTGCTTCCCTCCCAAATGCTGTGTCCAAATCTCTTCAGGTGAACTCCCCCTCTCCTTGGCTGCTTGTACCAACCAGCTTGACGTGGTGGACTATCTCCTGACCAACCCCCACCAGAAAGCCAGGCTGCAGGAGCAGGACACCCAGGGCAACACAGTCCTGCACGCCCTGGTGATGATTGCAGATGACACTGAGGAGAACACCAAGTTTGTGAGCACAACTTATGTGGAAATCCTGAAGGCAGGAGTGAAGCTCGACCCGACGTGCAAACTGGAGGAGATAGTGAATTATGATGGATTAAACCCTCTGCAGCTTGCTGCCAAGACAGGCAAAGTGGAGGTAGAGACGAGCAGAGGGGAGCCCTGGGGTTGCTGAGGCAGCAGGGAGAGTGTGACACACACCCTCGGTGTGCAGGGGGTTTGGCGTTGGAGCAGCTTGGACACTGCTGACAGGGGCAGTGCCACAGGTGACAATAAAGGAGGCCACCTCCGAGCCACTTCAGTGTGTCCTGCAGAGCCTCAGCTGCTGCTGCTGCTGTCCCTGCCCTGTCCCTGTTCCCTGAACTGAAACTATTTCCACTCCTGGTGGAGCCAGATGTCATTGATCCCCTGCTTTCAGCCAGATCCAGGTGTTTGATGAGGCACACATCGAGCTGTGCTGCACAGGGAGGTGCTTTGGGTACATCATGCCCTTCTGCACCTTCCTCAGGTGACCATTGTCCTGTCTGTGTCAGATCTTCAGGCACATCATCCAGAGGGAGATCAAGGACCCTGTGTACAGACACCTGTCCCGCAAGTTCACCGAGTGGACCTACGGCCCCATCCACGTGTCCCTCTACGACCTGTCCTCCTTGGACAGCTTCGAGGAGAACTCTGTGCTGGAGATCCTGGCCTACAGCAGTGACACCCCGGTGAGGCTCTCACCAACCCAATTTTTTTCTGAATTTGGTATGGTGGTGTTGTATAATTACGCAAATAATTTCAAGTGAATGTGGGCTTTCAGGTGATAGTATCTCTGGAAAAGAAATTCTTCATGGGAATGTTTGCGGATTTTATTATTCAGCGTGGTTGGCGTGGCTCAGATCATCCATAATTTGAGGGAAATTTTGATCCTTTGGTTGTCCTAAGCCTTGGTTTGTCCAAATACCTTGATGCAGTGACTTCTATGCAATGGTTGATACCTTTCATACTGAAAAGCCTGACTGAATAACCCCTTAATGACTCCCCAGTTGGAGCCACGAAGCTCCAGCCCTTAAAAAGACAATCTCCTGATGAATTCACATTCCTGTTGATACAGGTGCATTTTTGTTGCTTTTTGCCCCACAGAATCGATACAAGATGGTGGTTTTGGAGCCACTGAACAAACTGCTCCAGCAAAAATGGGAAACATTTGCTTCCAAGAGATTCTACTTCAGTTTTGTCTCCTACTTGTCATTCATGATCATCTTTACAGCCATTGCATACTATCAGCCCTTAAGGGTAAAGGTAGGTCCAATCTTTTTATCTGAAAGACCTGAATGGATGGAGCAGAATTTTAAAGTTGTGAGTGGTTATCACTGCTCTGCCTGTCTTCACTGCTTTGGGTGTTTTTGGTTTTCTCTTGCAGCCTTCCTTTCCAGTGGAGTTCACAGCTGGAGGCTTCCTGTGGGTCTCTGGACTGATCATTATCTTGTTAGGAGGCATTTATCTGATCTTTGCTCAGGTAGGGGGATCTCCTGCCTGGTTTTACTGTGACACAGGGAAGAAAAAGGAAACTATCCAGTGATGTTTCAGGAAAATATCCAGGCATGGAGGCAGCAGATTCAGATCAGGATGTGCAGGAGGGAATCCTGCTCTGATATACTCAGTGTGATCTGGCAGTGCCAGGGGCAGCCCAAGCCAGGTTGCTGGGCAAGGGGAATCATAGTTCCACAAACAGCAAATAATTCTGAGAGACTTCTGTGATTTATGCTATTAAAATGCATCCCTGGCATTTAATGCAGGCTATTAATAAAGACATTGGGCTGAGCCATGATTCAGCCCTTGTTTATCCTTGCCCTTTATAAATAAAGCCTTTTTTCATCTGGGAGGGATGAAATTGGGGATCTTGAAGATGAAAGCAGGAGCATATGGAGCAAAGCTTGCCCCTGAGCAAAAGTCTATGCTGGGCAGGGCTTCCTCTCTCCCCTGGGCTGGTTTTGATGAATGGCCCTGCTTGTGCTGAATGATGGATTGATTTTCCTCTCCCAGAGCCTGTACCTGCGGAGGAGACGTCAGTCCCTGAAGACCATGTGCTCTGACAGCTGCATCGAGATCCTGATGTATGTCCTGCAGGGGTTTGGCACAATCTCAGCTTGGAATTGCTGCTGTGTGTGCAGCTGAGTTGCCCTAACATTGCTGCAGAGCTGGAAACAGTGATCCTCTGCCACTCTTTCCACCCCTGCTGCCTTCACCTACTGCTGCTGCTTGTCTTAAGCCTCTGTCTTGTCCTTGTAGCCTCAAATGTCTTTGCTTTTCATTACAAGGGGCCTTTTTGTTGAGCTGAGTCCCTGTCACTTCCTTTTGTCTGTCTCCAGCTTCATCCAGGCCTTCTCCCTGCTGCTGTCAGCAGTGCTGTATGGAGCCAGCTCAGAGAACTACGTGGCAGTGATGGTGTTCTCCCTGCTCTTGGGGTGGGTGAACACCCTGTACTACACCCGGGGCTTCCAGCGCACTGGCATCTACAGTGTCATGATCCAGAAGGTCAGTGCTGGGGCAAAACCTCTGCAGGAGAAGGTTTTGGGGTGTGAGGAGCTGGAATTGATGTCCTGAGGAAGTACAGATATTGCAGAAGGAGATTAGATCAGTGTCTTTAATCACAATTGCAGCAAACCACTTGTTTGCCATCGCTGAACATTGCAGGTGACAGCAGCTGACACTTGGTTGTCACAAACCAACTCCCAGCTAGCACTGAAAACCAGTCTGAGTTCCCTGGAACTGCTCAGCTTGACCTGAGAAGTGTTTCCAGATCTGTAGAGAAATCTGGGACTAGAAGGGAAAAGCAGAAGTGAAATGAGGTGCCAGGGAAGAATTCTGGTCACCACTCATGTAAAGCCCATGGAGATGGAAAGGAGAGGGATGTGTGTGTTGAAACAATTTGGAAACAGCCATGCTGGGGAGCCAACAAGATATTTATTTATTTCAAAGATCTATTCATACAAGTATAGCAACAAATAAGTTCATAGTGCTGTCAGACTAAGCTGTCAATGACATTATTTACCTGTGGAAGTAATTTAACGTATATTAGTAGTTTCTAAAACTGGATGAAAGGTGGAACACTTGCTGTCAGTGTTGTTCCTGGGGCTTGGTTTGTGATGTGTAACTACAGAGGATCACCCTGGTGATTTCATGTGAGATAAGGAACAGCACTTCCCCTGATTTGTGTTTCAGACCATCATGAGAGACCTGCTGCGTTTCCTCTTGGTTTATATGATCTTCCTGTTTGGCTTTGCTGCAGGTGAGCCCTCTCTGTGTCACACTGTGGTTTGGGCTGCAAGAAGCAGTTTCCCGAGGACTCACGTTGTGTTTTTCCCCCAGCTCTGGTCACCCTGATGGGTGATGCCCCCTCAGTGTCCCAGAACAAGTCCCTGGCTCACCTGGAGAGCCCCAGCAGCCACGCCATGTACGGAGGGCTGCTCAGTGTCTCCCTGGAGCTCTTCAAGATCACCATCGGCATGGGCGACCTGGATTTCCAGGAGCACGCCAGGTTCAGATACTTTGTCATGCTGCTGCTGCTGCTGTTTGTGATCCTCACCTACATCCTGCTGCTCAACATGCTGATTGCCCTCATGAGTGAGACTGTCACTGATATCTCTGGCTACAGCAAGAGTGTCTGGAAGCTGCAGGTGAGGCGCAGAGTTCTGCTGGGGTCTCAGAATCAGAGGTGGCAGTGCCTGTCTGTCCTAAGCTCAGCTGTTAATGTGCCTTTTAGATAAATGTGTCACTCTGGGGGTACATAATTTTTAGGTGTGTTTACAGCTCTCTTTGCATGATCCACGTGCACAGGGAGCTTGAGGCAGCAAGTGGTACCTTTAGGAGCACTTTGGGGTTGGGTTCCACAGTGATCCTCTAAATCCAAGTAATTCTGACTGGGGAAGATTTAATTAAAAGGCTGGGCTGGGTTCTGCTGGTGCCCTGGTTTCTCTCTGACGTGGGTTTTGTTCTTCCAGAGGGCTATTGCTATTCTAGAAATAGAGAAGGCCTGGCTGTGGCGCCAGGGTGGGAAGAGGAGATCTGGCTGCTTCATGTCAGTGGGGCTCAATAAGAAAGATGAGAGGTGGTGTTTCAGGTAAGACAGATGCACCATTCCCCCTTACACTCCAGCTTGGCAGTTGGGTCACAGCCTGGTAACCCTGGGCCACCACAGGGAATTTCAGCACTGACTCAACCACACATTTCTGGGTACACTCAAATTTGTGGGTGATTGCCAGGCTGGAGGTTTGAGAGCTGATTGACCCTCCAGCATTGTCACCTTTGTATTAAAAACATTCCCTGAACTGAAGAATTTTAAAACAAACAGACCAGGGGACAACATGCAGGGGGAGAAGATATTTTACCTCGTGGAGCTTAGATTACAGAAGATCTTTGCTCAAAGAAAAGCTCTCTAAGGTGCTGTTGGCTGCAGCCAAACCATTAGGGTGGTATTGGCAGGATCAGCTGGGCTGGGATGCTGCAGGACAGAGATCTGGCTTGAAATGCTGCATTCCAGGCATCAGTGTCTTGTTGCATTTTGTCTCTCCAGAGTAGAGGAAATTAAATGGACAGATTGGGCAAAGGATGTGGGAGTGCTGAAGGAAGACCCTGGAAACACCAGTGATTCAGAAATAAATCCAGAAGGTAAATTAAATCATGAAGAAAGGTCTGCAGTATCTTTTTAGCTTCCTGCTCAGCAACTACTCTTGGCAGGTTGTTATGGCTTTGGCAACAGAATTTCAGGCAGGCCAACTTGAAATCGCTTCCTCACAACCCAGTGAGCAGCATCAATTGTGAGCTGAGAAAATAAAGATTTAGTGTAGGTCTGGACCTGACCAGAGTTTGGGAACAAGCTGAGGATGAAGGAGATACCATTCCTACTGAGCTCTGGGAGAAATGGGCAGGAAATGCTGCTGGGGAAAAGCAAGGGCTGCTCTTCCTTTTGGCTCAGTAGCCCAAACCCATGATGCTTTTCCTAGGAAAGGTAAAATTCAGGCCCATTCATCCTGCACACGTTAAAATCACAGAGCTTTTAGGGCATGAATATGAACATTAACTCTGGGAGTATTGTCAGAATCTGCCTGAGGTAATTCTGTTTGCTTCCCTTGGTAGACCTGGGAGGAAACTCTGTGGAAAACAGAGTTTTCTCTAGAAAGATCTTGTTCATCCTGGCAGAGCCTGGGCAGAAGCTCCAGTGTAGATTTTTTCCTGGGTGCCAGTTTTCCGGGACTAGGGAGGTTGCAGTGCTTAAAACATTCTGTGCTGTGTGTTGGGTGTTCCCTGAACCTGCACCCTTCTGAACCTGGGTCCCTTTGTCAGCTTCCTGCTGATGAAGGGCTGTCCTTGTGTCCCCTGCTGCAGAGACAAGGTCCTGGAAACGGCCAGCACAGAAACCTCCCCGAGCAGCTGCCTCAGAGGAGCAATCCCTGCTGCAGCCACAGCCTCCAGCCACAGAGATGGTGCCTCTGCAGGGACAAGCCAGACAGCTCTAACAGGTTTTCTGAATTGCAACCTTGCTTCCATCTTCAAAGGAGTAGTTCTTCCTTTAGCAGCTGGAAGAATTGAAGGCATTGACAGTATTAAAGTGCATTTCGTGGAGGACTGTGGTTCAGCCTGTGGCTTTAAATATTGTCATGCACTTTAATGATTCATTTCCTCTGAAGAAACTCTTTTTACTCGACTTTCTCTGCCTGACACTTTCTTATTACTATGTGTAAAGATCCAATAGAGAGCAAGCTCCTGGGGCAGTGGGGAATGTTCTCTGGGAAGGCAGAGCTCTGAGCTGTGCAGGGATAATGCTCATGGAATGACCTAGCTGAGAATGGCTCAGCCTCTTCTTCTGTCACAAGGAACTGCACTGAAGTGCTTTGGAATAAAGAGTGTTGTAGAGTCATAAAAAACTGCTCAGGGTGGAGTTGTTGTGTTCTGTGCAAAGCACTGTTGGTGTGAGATGGGAGTGGACAAACCCTCACCCTGCCCTGGGTCTGTGGCAGCACCTGCAGAGCTCCGTGGTGACTCCACATCAGGATTCCCATTTGACCCTTTCAGAATTAAATTCTCTGCAATGATGTGGATTTCCTGGACCTAAATCTTCACATGGTGGATTTCTGGGACCTCTGTTTTTCCCAGGTTGCTTTGTCTCTGCAGCAAACAGCAGCAGGATTGCTGCTTGTGGCCCCTGAGAGATTGAGGGGCCAACACTTTTCGTGTGGTTTTTGCTTCCTGTGACTCTTGATGAGCATCCTGTCTTGCTGCAAATGTTTGCAAGGACCTCATCACTTTTTGTGACATGCACCCTGCCTCAGGCAGGAGGGACAGCCTGCTGTAAACTCTGTGGAAAAGAGATAAAAATGAGCTGTCTCACTTTTCACTCTATTTAACAGTAATAATATGTAATATTTCTGTAAACAATACAGCAAGTGTACTTAATTGAAAATGTTCATCTTTGGATATGTTTTTAGCCTTTCAGCCTTTCTCAGAAAGGGAGAGAAGGTATTATAAGTGTGGACTGTAAGGTTTTATCAGATTCCTGATTGCTGCTGTGTGAGTTAACTCTTCTTTTTCATGGCCTCATGTCAGTTGGTGCAGCCACATCTGAGCATTGAGCACTGGTGCTGCACTGGATGCATCTTCCAATCCAGGGAAAGGTTGGTGAGAATCCCAGGAAAGATGCAAACCACAAATGTTGGAAATACCTTTCCTTCTGTAAGATAAACTATGCAACCTGAGCTCTCTGTCTCAATTCCACTCTGAGAGAGTGAGGCTTGGAGGTTTTTCTTTTGGAGATCATCATCATAATCCTCTTTGCATGCGACTGGCAGCAAAATTTTGTTTTAAAATTTCTTTCCTGCACTTCAATGGGTTCTTCTCCCAGTGGTGGGCAATTACCCCTCCAGCCTCACTGCATTGAGGCTTTAAGTGAGAACTGCCTTTTCTTGCTCCAGCTTCTGTTGTTTTCTTGCTTTGTGAAGCCTTCAGCTGCTTTTTCCATCTATGGCTTTGTCCTAAGTGTTCCCAAGATTTGGCAAGGTGCTCATTTTGCACGGAAGGCTCGTCTGGCATATGATAAATCTATCGCTGTGCTTGGTGCTTTGCTGTGGTCTGAGATTCTAAAGAAATGCAGGATCAGATCTGCCATCCCTGCCTGGAATCTTGATAAATTGACCTTGCTGGTGCTTTGGGGAAGCTGTGGGCACTGACAGCTTTCAGCATCACCTTCCTCTTCAGGCACTCCTTAAACCTGCTTCTCTTTTTAAGATTGCACTTTCATTTATCTTTTGATCTGCATCCAAATATCCTGCTGTGAGGCAGGGCTTTGGCATTCCCAGAGCTTCCCAGTCCCACCACAGCCCAGCAGTCTCGTGGATGAAGGATGATGGGCAGCAGCCCCAACAGGATTTTGGGGTTCACTCTTAACAGCTGACAATGTGTTGTCAGGAAACACTTCAGTCATTTACACAAGAACTTACCAACAGATGAGCTGTGCTCTCCCTTCTCCCTCTGGTGCCAGGGACCCCCTGCATGAGAACCCCTTCCTGGGCAGATGGGGAGGCTTTGCAGGGCTCTGACAAAACAGAAAGAAACCTTTCTCAAATGGCAGTGGAGGAACAGCTGCAGTTTCCTTCCTCTGTCTGAACCACAGAGGCTCTGGAGGCCAAGCCATGCCATCACAAGACAGCAGCAGCTCTCAGTGCTTCTCAAATGCTTTAAGGATGCTCAAACCCTCTGGATGTGCTTTGGTCAGAGTTCCTTGGCTCCTGGCAGAGTGTGAGATGAACGTTGGGCATCCAAACTTCTCCTTTAGCCCAGCACATTTTGCCTGGTCATTGCTCCCAGTGCCTTCTGTGCAAGGCTCCAAGTGCTTTCCCCCTCAGAGAGCTCCATCTCACAGCTTATCTGTGCAATTTCCCTGAAAGAAACTCCATGTCTGGTGTGTGTGCTTCCCAATTCCCCTTAAGGCCATTTTCCTCAGGGGCAGAGGTGGAATCAAGCCTTCCTTGTTCCTCAGATCCTTTGCACATTTTGGGGTTTTTCCCCATTTTTCCAAAGCCTGCTCCGAAGCAGGAGCCAGCAGGAGGATCAGTATCCACGAGCTGATTCCCTCTCTCTTCATCTCCCTGTGACCCCACTTGCAACTGAACATACTTTCCATTGCCTCTGGAGCTCACAGAGGGAGCCTTTGAAATGTGACAGCCCCAGGGCCCCGACAAAGACCAGATGCTTTCTGTAAGTCCCAGGAGCTGCCCAGGGCTGGCTCTGAAAAGCTGCAGCTGGTGGATTTTGCAGCTGGACTCTTCCTGGGGCTGCATCTCTGTTTTGGGCTTTGCTGTGTTTAGGAAATTTCATTTCTTGCTCTGGGACTAAAAGAAAAATTATATTGGGGTGGGGGAAAAAGCATTTGTAAAGAAAATTTCCACTTTGCAACCTCGTATCTGCTTCAGCAGCACAAAAATAAAATAATAATAAAAAAAAGGTGGGTCCAGACAGGACCAGGCTAAGGCTCAGAAAGATGTGACTGTGGCTGCCTTGTGGGTGGAACAGAATTGTTGCTAAATCTGAGTACAAGAAGGATTTTTTTTTTTGCTTCCTCTTTTGCCATGATCCTTTTTTCACTTCAGATTTGAGAGATGTGGAGGTTACAGCATTTCTGGACTGTGAGGATTGTTGTCAAATGTTAAACACACAGAGGAAGAGAGCTGTGGAGGCAGCTACAAAGTGCCCATGGGATTTGTTGCATTCTTTTCTGAGAATTCTTGGAAAAATTAAGCTTTCTGGCCAAGGAGAGCTGGGCAGAAGAGCTATTTCCAGTTGACAGTGTTGGTTTTGCTGGTGCTTACATCTCCAACACACAAGTCAGGGACTCCATCATTGCAGAAAAAAACAATTCTACTCTTTTGGAGTTCTCTGGATTCAAATCTTGGTCCATCAGGACAAGAATGAATCCTCAGAGTGCCAGAGGCAATTTCCTTCTGTTCACCCCTTCCAGCTCGCAGTGTTTTACCCCTGCAGCAAATACATAGGAAGGAATCATGAAATTTGGAAAAAGACTGGGGAAAAAAATCAGCAAACTGGGCTGTGCTGTATTTCTGTCCCACTCTCATGGGTCCCAGGGAGGGAGGTCACCAGCTGTGCTATTCCTTTTTCCGCTGTCAGACTGTTGAATAATGATTTTGTTGCTGCTAAACTGGTTACAGGATCTGTCCCTGAGGATGGCTGGAATAAAATAAATAATAGGAAACGATCCACATATAAGTAGATATGTGATGTTTTGTTCTAAAAATTGCCCTTACTGCTGCAAAGGACACTAATTCTCCGAAGCTATATATAGAGAATTCCAGCGAAAGGGCTGCTTGTCTCTTTCTGGAGCACAGGTTGGGTCTTATTTGGGATCTGAGCTCTGCCCCTGGATGTGAAGGCTGATGGGCTGACAGATGTTCTCGTGGCTGCAGCTCCGTTTGATCCTGGCTGAGGGGAGAAGGGTTTACGTCCATCGCCTGGAGACAGAGGTGAAAACACTGGCAGCGTAAACTCTCCATGTTGGGGATTTTCCAACCATGCCTAAGTAGTGACAAATAAAACATTCCTGCTTTGTGCTCCCTGCTGGATGTGCTCTCCCTGTATGGTAGAGGACTGTGCAGCCAGGGCTCCTGGCTTAGGCATTAGAAAATCAGAGAGAAATAAAGAAATCAAATTATTCTGTCCCTAAGGTGTGCATTTATCCCAGCATGATCAAATCCTGATTTTTCTGCCTGTGTGCAGGAATTTGTTGGTGCAGCTCTGCCAGGCACTTCCGTGCAACACACATGTGTTTGGGGAGTTGCTAAAACTTTGCTTCTGGGAGTTTTGTGGCCCTAAAGGATCTGTGACCCGATATCCAGGATAAAAGTAAATTATGTCATTTTGGACAGCCCAGCAGGAAAGGCTTTGGTGCACTGCTGGGATTTGCTCAGGGTGGTTGGGAGCAGAAAGCAGCAGCCTGGGCACATCAGGATTCCCACAACAAGCACCCTCTCGTGGCTTATTCCTGTCACAGGGTGAGGACAGCAGTGGGTTCAGTTGCTGGTAATTTAAGCAAAGATTGTGCAGTAACATTTATTTTATATTTTTTAAATGCAAGAGCTACTCATGCTACGTTTGCTATAAATCTTTCTCTGATGTTTTTTAGGCTGGTTCATTCACCTTGAGAAGCCACTTCAATGTGCAGGTGACCTCTCCTTAGGACAATCTCTGATCATGGTTTAATTTCCCTGATGGGCTCCAGGACATTACAGGATCTCTGGAGGACGTGATTGTGCTCTGGTAGGTAATAAATGTTATTTTTTAGTATGCTGGGGAAATGCTTCAAAGACAAATATAGAATCTGTGTTCCATGCAATGTGTCATTACTCTATTTTTAATTCAGCATCAGAGGGACATTAAAAAAAATCTTTCCCAGTGCTAGAAATTATCTAAAATACAAACCCTTCAGTCCAAGTTGCAAAGGCTTTTGCCTTTGTATGTCTAAAGCTTTGAACAAGTATGAGATAGTGAACATAAATTAACACAGATGTAGGGCTGATAAGACCTTGATGTCTGCAGTTCAGCACAGATAATTTAGGTTATTTAGACAAGAAATAATCTATTTACAAACTGTCCCTCATTTTCAATCAGACTCCTGGCAGCTGAGTGACCCGTGGGGTTCATAAAGGCTGAGGCAGGGCAGATGGATTTGATTTTCTCCTTGCATTTTGTATTTGAAAACAAATTCTAGATAAAGAATTGGATAGATAATGTGTTTATCTAATGGAAACATAAATACCATGTTTAATTCTCAAGCTCTGCCCATATTGGTGTATTTTGGCTGTCTGCTCCTTCAGGCTCTTGGGATTTTGTGTGTTCTGAACATTCCCAGCAGAAACTGGAACTTCTGTAAATAGGCCAGCCTGGTCCAGGTGACACACCATGGAAACACTGTGCAGTTCTTGTTCTTGCTGCCAGGCTTCCTTAAAACGTTTTTTCCTGTAACATTTCAGCTCCAAAATTTGTATTTGATTCTGTTCCTTATCTGTTCTTTGCTGACTAACTCAAGACCAGCTGTCCCCTGTCTCTCCAGCATGAGATTCAACCCTGAGAGAATCCTAATTTTCCAAAACAACAGCATAGTTGCAGCAAAATTGTGTTTTGATACAATCTGAGAATTCCCAGTGCCTTGGCAAGGTAAAAACTGGGAATTCTGGTCAAGTTGAAACATGTTGCTGCTTTAGTAGCAATTAGGAGTCTTTAGCACAATTAAATATTTAATTAGGTGTTCATAAAGCAGAGGACAACAGAAGGGAGGACAACATTCAGCCCTGAGCAGTAATGAACACTAATGACTGTAGCTGCAGTGCCCTCAGGAATTCTGATGTTGATGGTACATTTATTTCCTAAGAATAATTCATGAGATTCTGGAGTGTTGGTCAGCATTGTTTAGTACTTATGCACACAACATCTATTTGTTAATTATCATTGAACTTCTCCAGAAACATCAGCCACGGACAGGAGGCATTTATTGGTGAGTAGAAAAAGGAAGAAATCTCATCTCTACAAAGCTGTGTCCCTAAGCTGGCACAGCATGTGAATATATTTATTCAAGGAAAGCTTCCCATCACTGGAAAAAAATATTATTGTCCTGTGGCAATCCAGGGAAAAACAACTGGAGTTTCTTTAACAAGACCTTGTCCCCAGTGAAGACTTTTCATGTTGTTGCTTATAAACCTTTTCCTGGGAGCTGAACTCATCACTGGAGGATCTTTTAGCTTTAATTCTCCATTGAGGTCATGGAAATTTGGTTTTCAGAGGATGTATGTGTGCATGTGAAGATATTCTGAATCTGCTACCTTAGGAAAATCAGGAGTGTTTAATGTGACCTGATCTGTGTTTGCTTTCAGTGCCCTCACAAGGGCTGCAGCAACAGACCATCTGCACTGAGTCACAGGAGTTGTACTCTCCACATTTGGCATTTAGAGTTCATATAAAATGTCATCTTTGTGCAGAAGGCATTTTCTGCAAACCCTCAGTGGTGTTTGACTTTGCCTGCAATTCATCCTTTCCATAACATCACATTCATACAGTGCTTTATCTCTGTGGCTATCCCAGGAAATCTCAGAGCACAGAGCAAGGTTTGAAAAACTATAATCATCCTAAAAATCCCAGTTCTGGAATTTTATTATGAACAGATGAGCAGCACAGCACTACAGCAAAGAGCTGCTCAGTTCACATCAAACAGGAGGCATCACTTCATTGTGAAAATCCACCCTGGAGATTGACTGAGGAGCTGATCAAGTGGAGCAGTGTTGAAAGTCAACCTTGAATGATAAAATGCTACATAAAACATGGAGGTGTCTGCCTTTGATACTGAAAAGGAAGCATTTTTCCTACACACCCTGAAGAATATTAAATAATTAATTTGGCTGTTGCATTATCCTGTGTGTGAAAGCATTTGGAGGGAGTAATTCCTCCAAATTCCAAGAACCAGGACGGTCTCTTTAAATAAAGACCCTTTTTCTGTCTGCTCCTAGGAAGGAATCAGTGGGGACCACACTGAAGTGACCATGACAGACAGTGGAGATGACTCTGTGTGACAGCTCTGGCCCTGAACTACCCCAAAAATCGACATTTTAGGAAGGTACCAGTTGAGGTGAGTTTGTAGAACAGCCCCACAGCTCTCAGCAAACTGCTGAGAGGAAACCCAGCACAGCCACCAAGTAATTTACAACCTAAACAAACCCTGCAATGAGCTCCAGGGAAGGGAAGGAGCATTTCACTTGTTAAGAGGAGAGCCTAAATACTGGATTTATCTGATTTAAGACTCCCAAGCTTTTATTGGGCTATTTGTACCTAATTTGTTTTATGGGAGCAGTCCCAGGCTGAGTTGAATTTCCCAGTCTGTTTTTATTCAGCTCTAAGGAGAATTCCTGCTCCCTTGGCAGCCTCCTCTCCTGCTGGGCACCGTGGCCAACCAGCACCATTAACTGCTGCAGTCTGGAAATGCAGAATTGGGCAGAAATTGCTATTTTCCCTTTTCCATGCCTCGGAATGATACTCTGAGTCACTGCTCTTCATCCTCTCTCTCTGCACTGAGGCCAGAGCTGCTCCTCCTCATTCAGCTCAGGTGCAGCTTCTCAAGTCAAGAGAGAATTTTCATATTCCTGCACTTAGTGTCTCGTTGTTTCCAGAAGGGAATGAGCAAAAAAGACATGTTTTAACAATATCCTGGTAAATTACAGAGTATTCACAGTGTGATCTGTATTTTAGCTGTCTTTTCCATCAAAATTGGCAAAAATTTCAGAGATTTGGCACTTAGATTAATATCACCAAGTGAGTGTTGCTATCTTCACCACAAAATCCACAGTGACCTGGAAACACCAGAATTCCTACCTGGAATCCATCTGACTTTCCAGTGACACAAAACTGGGCTTGTTCTTTTCAGCCTCCTACAGCCTTTGGTTCCATGTGAAAAATCTTTCCCTCCCTTAGGATAATTTTAGCTTTGCTCAAACTTCCTTATTTCAAAGATGGAGCACCCTGTAGGGCTCTAATTTAGGTGTAGTGTGTATTAAGAAACTTGTGTTTTCTGAAGGGGCAAACTGGGTTCTGGCATCCTCCTTCCTCAGCAGGGAGAACAGATCTTTAAAAATGTAAAATCCAGCTCTGTTCCAAGTAAAGCTTTCACTCAGATGAAAACATATGTTCAGGGCATTTCACTTGATTAGGGGAAATTTACTATTCCAATTCCTTTTTTGTCACCATCCTCCCATTAAAATTTATGAGGGCTGATTAGTACACAGTATTTTTTCTGTATTTTTTTTTAATCAGAGAGCATCTTTAAAAAGGAAATGAGGGCTCAACTCTGGCAGCTGCACTTCCTTGCATGCACAGTTTAAGGCAAAGGTTTCTATATTAATCTAATGTCCAGTTTTATGGGGAGTAGAAGCTTTACATTTTGATTAATGAAAATGACTACCTGTTCACAAATCAGCAAATTGGTTTGCAGGGAAACATCCCAAGGTTTCAGCTTTCAGAACCTCCAGCATTACTGCACCATGTCCCCCTGGGGCTGTCACCTCTCCTGGCTTTAATTCTGCCACTGTCCCTCCCTCCTGCACAGCCAAAATCAGCTCTCAAACCACAGAAACAAAAGACCAAGACAGGCAAAATATAACGTGGTTTCATCCATCCGTTTTTTTTTTCTTTAAAGCACAAATGGAATTAGCAAAAGTGTGACTGAAGAACACTCCTTGATGTCAGATAAGCATTCACTGCAGGCCTTACCAAGTGGGCTTTAAGAATATTCAATTATAGTGCATTACTTTATTCAATTAGAGGGAAAAAAGGGTTGAGAGGATGGCTGGGAAGATTCCAGCACAATTTCCATCTTCATAATTTGAAGCACTGCAGATTTTCAGGTCACTTTGTGCAGTGTCTGGAAGGTAGAACAATAAAACCATCCCAGGGTCTCCTTGTTGGCTTTGTAAAAAGGAGACTTCAAGAGAGAGTCAGATGCATCTTTGAGATGCACATATTAGACATTTAATTATTAGATTGCATTGACAGCATTCCAGCTGTAAAGAATTTGATGATGCTGTCTCTTAATTTCCTAATGCATCTGCATAATTTAATTCACTTTTCACTTTAGTTCGATTTATTGCTCTCTTTAGCCCAGTTTCTTTAATAAACATGAATGTTAGCAAAGGACTTCTTGAAAACAGGGAATTGGGATTTAATGTAAGGAGAGCTTCCAGTTAAGGGCAGCTGGTCCAGCTGCAGGCAGGACTAAATAACATTTATTACCTTGTGCATTTTCTTCTGCAGAAAAATGGAGAAATGGCTTCAGTGCTACCACCAGGTTACAGATTTGAGTTCCTATGAGAGTACAAGGTCATAACCATCCAAAAAATCAGGAACACAGGTACTTGGTCCTGTTTTTTCACAATCAGATATCTCTTCCTTGGTTCTTAAAAAAAAGGGGGAAAAAAACAGATTAGTGCAGATTAATAGGTTTAAAACCCTTTACAGAAACTTCACATATTTACATTTTGTACTATCATTCCAGGTACATTTTGTACTATCATTCCAGGTACAAATTTTGCCAAAATTAAATCAAAGGGTGGGTTTTTCACTCTTGTCTTCAGTGAGCCAAATATATTTACCCTTGTCCTCACTGTCCAGAACGAAAGGTTTTTTTCCTTTAAAAAAAGAATTTTTAAGAAAGACAATACAGTAAGAAAAGAACTTTTAATAATCTAAGGCTAAAATGGTAAAAAAAGTATGTGAAGTTCAGTGCATTGAGCCTGAAGAAGTCTTTTTTCCCCTCCTTTCTCCAAAGTCAGCTCTGTTTTCTCCCCTCCATCATCCCTCAAAAACAGTAGATATGGAAACAGAGCAGGAGACACTGGGGGGGATTTTTTAAAATGTTTTTGATATTTGCATTATACACACTGGGAACCAATCATCACACTTCATTGTGCCAACTCATACAAAAAGCAGAGGAGAAAGGCAGCTCCAGTGGCTTAGTCCCTGGACTCCTGCTCACTGGAAGAGGCAGCTGTGGTGCAAAACATCAAGGGCAGACCCAAAGGTCAGCACTTCCTTGTGGAACTTGTTGAGCTGCATCTTTATTTTCTTCAGGGAAGTAGTTGATGCTTTTGTCTTGTAGCTCATGGCTTTCAGAAGTTTATCTGCCAAGTAGTGCAGCCAGAGGACATTGCTGTGAGGGTGATAGTCAGTCCAGCTGTTGGAGTTCTCCTCTTTCATCTGCCTGTAGATGTCAAACTGGTAGTCCCCAGCGCCTTGGAAGAGCTCCTCATCCGTGGAAAGGTCACAGAACACAGTTAATCCATCCTTCTCCAGCCGGGACAGGGTGTAGTCGATGATGTTGACTTGCATCCCTGCAGTGGGGATGCTGTGTGTTTCCCCATTCAGCACATAGTGCAGTTCTTTCTCATCTGTGTGTTTGACCAGCACGTTCCCCCAGTGCAGATCCCTGTGCTCGAAGTGCAGCTCCTGCTCTGCCACCGCCAGGGACGCAGTGACCTGCTGCAAAATGCTTCTGGCTGTTCCCAGCGAGGAGAAGCTGCTTCTCATGTGCTCCAAGTCCCTGCCTCCAAACTCAAACTCCAGAATCATGAAGAGCTGCTGGTCCCCAAAAAGTCTGGCCGGTCGTTTTCTGATCCGGTTTCTTTGTGGAATTTGTCCCAGGCTTCCAGGAGATACCTGGGATAGGCTCCTTGGACACAGTGCACAGAGTACAGGCTGATGAACCCCACAGTTCTGTTCACAGACCCCTCAGACAGAAGACTCAGTTCTTTTGAAATTATAACCTCAGGCAGAATCTCCCCAAAGCTCTTCTGAGTTTCACCATTTACTTTTTCAGTCCCCTCAATGGGAATTATTTTTAAGGCCACAGGTCCTCTCTCGCTGTCAATCTGGAACACCTCTCCAAACACCCCTTCTCCAATTTTCTTGCAATCTTTCATCTTATCTAAAGGAATGCATTCCTCAAAAGCAATTGGTCCTTCCTGGTTGCATTCCCCAAACACCTTCTCTGCGTCTGTAAGCAGCAGCTCCAGGACAGAAGAGGAATCCCTGGGAGCCAGCAGGACCATGGAGGAAGCAAACCAGGAGCAGCCCTGAGCTTTACCAGCAGACAGGCTGGCTTGGTACCCTGAAAGCTGGGATTTCCCTGAAGGGGTACACAGGATGCTGCTGCCAAAACTCTCATCTGTGGTCACTTTCTTCTTTTTATGGAAGGACAGAGATGCTCGAACTCTAGCCCAGGAATAAGAGCTATTGTGAATTGAATAGTCATTGCCTCTTACATCTACAGACATCTCCAGAGCACTCTTCTGAGCTCGTTTTTGCCTTGCCTGGGGTCTGAAAAAGGAGTTACTGGGCTGCTGCTGTCTCTTGTTCTTGTGCCTTTTTGGCCGGAGCCTCGTGTGCTTGCCCCAGCGGCTGGCACTGAAGCCACTGACACAGGCCTTCCTGCAGGTGCTGCCCTCCCCAGGGACACCCTTGGTCCTTTTGTGTTTGTTCTCCAAGATTCCTTGGCGGCCCACGGGAGATGCTGGCAGCTGGCAGGCAGGTTGAACATCAGTCTGTGTGTTGAGCTTCATGCTCTTCAACCTCATCGGCACTTCCAGAGGGTCCAGGACCACCACTGGCACAAGCTGACACTCCTTGGCTATGTCTCTGTGACAGCTCGAGCTTCTTTTTGCCGAATCTCTCGTGAGATGAGGTGGAACCTCACAGGGTTCCTCACAAGTGCCACTGCCACAGGGTGCAGGGAGCTGTGGCTCACCCTCAATGGGCGACAGTGCTGTCTCGGGAGTGCTTGGGGCTTTTTGTGCGGATCGGGGAGCTTGTGCCCGGCAGGATCCCCGCACCGACGACCTCAGCCCAGGGCGGGAGCCCCGCAGCCCCGGCTCGGGCTCACGGCTCCCAGCCGCGCCTTCCGGTCGGAACCACTCGGGCACGTCCTCCCCAGCGCCCAGCAGCGACGGGCGCTGCCCGGAGCATGCCTCGGGCGAGCTGTGGGGCAGCCGGTGCGGCGGGGGAGCATCCTCCAGCGCCGAGCCACTCTCGATGGTGGTGCTGAGCAGCAGCGAGCTGAGCAGCACGGCCGGGCCGCGGCGGCGGCGGGGCGGGGGCTGTCGCCGAGCCCCGAGGCGCTGTCGGCGGTGGAGCTGAGCAGGACGAGCGGCCCGAGGGCGGGCGGGGCGGCGCTGCGGGGCGGCCGGGCCCATTGCGGGGTGCTGCACAGCAGCGGCCGCCGCGCCGCGCACAGCGGGCCCTGCCGGCGGCACCGCCAGCCGCGAGGAGGGGACGGCGACGAGGAGAGCGACGGCGGCGACCCCCGGGGCTCCTCTCTCCGGCCCTGGGGCTTTTTGCCCCGGCTCCGCTTCTCCTTCCCCGCCGGTTCCCGGTTCTCTTTCCCCCGGCCCCGGTTCTCCTTCCCAGCCGGTTCCCGGTTCTCCTTCCCTCGACGCCGGGTCACCTTCCCCGCCGGTTCCCAGCTCTCCTCCCCGGCCGGCTCCCGGTTCTCCTTCTTGCGGTTCCGCAGCCGCCTGGCCCCGGCGGGGCGCTTTCCCAGAGCCCGCGGGCGGCACTCACCGGGCGGCGAGAAGTCGGGGTCGTCCGAGGGGTTGGAGAGGGCGCTGGAGGCGGAGAGGGCGCTGGAGGCGGCTGAGGCCGCGCTGGAGGTGGTGGAGCTGAAGAGCCGCTTGCGGTCCTGCGGCGGCGAGATCCATCGCTCGGGCGGCGGCAGCGGGCGCAGGTAGCCGGCGCGGCGCGAGTAGGTGCGGAGCAGGCGCGGCTGCAGCGGCATGGCGGGCCGGGCGGGCCGAGCCCTGTGAGGGGAGCCGGCCCTGTGAGGGAGCCCGCCGCCGGCCGTTCGAACGGGTATCGCGAGAGCGCGCGAGAGCGCCGCGGCACCGCCCACACGGGGGCGTGGTTTGTTGCAGGACACGCCCCACCGGCCACGCCCACCGCCCGGTGTCGCTCCCGGCTGTCCCCAAGTGTCCCCAAGTGTCCCCAAGTGTCCCCAAGTGTCCCCAAGGTGCTGGCACCGGCTGGTGCTGTGCCACAGCCGCCCCGTTGCGTTTCAGAGCCCCCGGGACGGGCTCTGACACGTCACTGTGACAGCAGGATTAATAGCTTTACACCTGTATTTTACACCTGTGTTCTGTACCTGTGCGTGCGGTACGCATGTAGATGTGTACACGCGTGGTATATCTGTGTGCAGAACGTGTCACCTCGCTGGGAGGCTGGGGGGACACTGGCACACGTTGCCCGCGCTGGCTGTGGATTTTCAAAGCCAGGCTGGATAAAACCTTGAGCAACCTGGGATGGTGAGAGGTGTCCCTGCACACGGCAGGGGGGTTGGAAATAGATGATCTACCCTTCCAACCCCAACATTCTGTGATTCTGTGTATTCGTGTGTTCTATACAGGTGTAAAAATACAGTGTATCTTACCTGTATTCAGCTGCCGTTCCCTGCACTGCAGAGGATTCTCTGCTTCACTGTGTGCTGCTATTTGCTGAGCCCGCAGAGCCAGAGGGATGTTTTGTTCATGCCGGTGTCTCAGGAGGCACTCAGGGCTCAGCAGAGATGCTGCAGCTCTCCTGCTCCCTCCAGGAGTTGCTCCCTGCGGAATGACACTTGGAGCCCTCCAGGCTTTGGTGTCAGTGTCACAGCTGTGACTCAGGGACACAGCTTGGTGGCAGCACAGCACTGGGTGGTTCTGACAATCCGAGCCAGGGGTTGCTGAAAAGCAGCTGTTTTGTTCCTTGTATTCCTGTATTGGTTTGAAAACAAACCGGTGGGAGAGCACAAGTCAAAATTAAAATACATAGGGAAAATTAAAAATAAGCGAAATAACACAAGGAAAAGCGGTGACAGAATCAGATACAACCTGACAGCCGGTTAGGGTGGGGATAGCAGTCCTAGTGAAGGTGATCCTGTGAAGGTCTGGTCTCCGGCTGAAGGTCAGTGGTAGCTCTTGTCCTCTGGTCACTCACCAGACAGGGCTAGCCCAGGCACTTCCAAGGCCAGGTTATATCCAGGTGGGAATGCTTGGCACCTCCCTCCTGGGCAGAGCATCCCACAATAGGGTGAGATAATTCCATGAGTCATGCGGTGGGTCCTTAATGGCTAATTAACAGTTATCCGGGGTGGGTCATTAGCAGGTGATAACAGCTAACGACCCACAGCTGGTGGGAATAGCATACTTAACTATATCCCTATATTGTATTTATTCCTATATCGTTACCTGGGACAATTCCTTTTCCCGTTGTTCTTAAAAAGCAGAACTGTTCTGCTGATCGCTGGAAAAATCGGGGTGAAATCACCTTCAACAGAGAACTCTACCTGGGACTAAAAGGAGAAAACCACAACACTGAGGTGTGAGGATCACACGGGCAGCTTGGTCCTTCCCTTGGAGCAGCAACAAGTGAGAAATCCAGATGGTTTTGCTGAGTCTAGAGAAGCAATCAAGTCCCAGAGTTAAATTCTGGACCTTTTGTTCTGCCACTGAATTTAGTTAAATCAGGTTTTGACTAGGACAGAAGCAGAGGGAGGATATTTGCTATTTCAGAGCAGAAATTTTTTAGGGTTCTCTGTGGAACTCTTGTACTGATGCAGCTAAAGCAGAGACCTCCTGTTCTTTCAGGGATCTCATCGTGAATACTCTCCTTTCTCTACTGAACACAGGGAAATCTTTAATTCTTTAATCTGAGAGATTGACACTGGTGATTTACCAGCTGCAGGTTATCAGGAATTGCAGTTTGGAGGGCTTGGGGGGAGAGGATGACTGGCCAGACCTTGTGTTCCTCCAGTGAAATGATCTCAGCCCCTCTTTGTGGATTCCAGAGAAGGTCAAGGATGGACACTTGGTAGTGTTCCTTTCTCTGTCCCCCTATTTGTGTGATTGTTTTATTTATTTCTGTCACATTTGGCTGATCATAAACTCCCACAGATCTAATGTGTGTTTATAGACAGCAGCAGATTAGACAAAGATTTCTCATTCAGACCTCTAGAAGACAAAAGAGTTCCTGTCTCCTTTGGCTTAACCAATATTGCCTTGTGGAAAAACAACAAACAATCTCTCTCTCCTTTGTTTTTCTCGTTTCTTCTCTGAATTAAGTTCCCTTCATTACTTGGATGCCTTTTGTTGTCCCTTACGGCTCTCAAGGAGGCCAGTCCTTGCAGTGGGTAATGCTATTTTCCTTTTCAGATGTTTTTTCTCAAATGCATTACAGGGTTCTGTGACTTGTAATTTCCGGCGAGTGCCATCGACCATTTAATTCTTTGCAATGCCTGCAGCAGATGCCAAACACATTTGCACTAATTGGATGGCACTTAAGGGATTAGTCAAGACTGCCAAGACTCAGCTCATCCAAACCACAGCTGGCTTTTTGTGCTGTTTCCATGGGAGCCTTGCCGGCTCTGCTTCTAAATTTATTTGCAAGCTCCATTTTAAATAAACCCCCCTGTGCAGAAGCCTCGTGGCCTGGCTGTGTGGCCCTGATTTGGGTGCAGTTGTGGCATCTCCCTGAATGCCAGAAGGTTTGCAAATGCCTCTTTTAGGGTCAGGAACCACCTGCTCCCAGCCAGGTGAAGGGGTTTTGGTGGCCAGAGGAGCTGCTGCAGATCTCCCAGAGCTGTCAGGATGGTTCATGACCTTTCTGCCTCATGCAAAGGTGGCAGAGGGTTTGCAGAGCCACAACTTCTCAGTTTCATCACCTCCTCACTTAGCCAGATTTGCATTTCTTCACAGTTTTGTGCTTCCCACGGGAAGACAGCACATGTTTGGTGATGCTGCTTTAATTAGGGCTGACACCAGCTGCTCATGGCTTTCTCCCACACCAGGAAAATTCCCAAACCTTGCCTTTCCCTCAGCACGTTCAGAAGCTGCCAGGTTCGTGTGTAGAACTGTGGGAATGCAGTGACCTGGAGGTTTGCAGGAGAAAGTGAATTCAGCTCATCAGGAGAAGGCCATTAGTAGTTCTTCATCATTAAGTTCAGGGCACTGACATGATGGCATCAGAGATGAGCCATGGAGTGCTTTTCTGAGCTCCAGGGCCTGTTGGGGCAGCTTTATTTGGAGGGTAATTGAATTGCAGCTCTAAAGAGACATTTCCTGTCCCTTATTACAGCAGGGTGAATGAGCTGAGGGATGCTGCAGTGCCACAAACAGATTGCTTTGCCTCCCCAAAGCTTGGCTAAACTGGCTCCAGTTGGTCTGTGCAGCACAGCTGGGACACATCAGCCTCTTGCAGGCTGAGGGGGCTGCTCAGGAGGCTTTTTTCTCTGGGGCTGATATCTGAGCAGGAGGTGGAGGTGACATCTGTGTTTACCTGTGGCTGGAAGGAGTTAGCAGTTGGTAATTCCAGGGAGGAAAGGGTGGAGCCCTCGTTCTAGGCTTTCCAGCTGTTTCCATGAGGAAGGTGAAGGAAGGGGGTGAAGGTTTCTCCTCAGCACTTGCAGCAAGGTAAGATCTGGCAGAGGTATCAAGCCAGGACCAATTTCATGTCTTTGTGTTACCAAAGAAGTAAATACTGATCTGTTGGGTACATTCCAGAGCAGGGTTTCACCTTTAAATCAGTGGTTAATGTGAAAACACATTTTATTAAACCCCTTCAGCCTTCAGGCTTTGATTTGATGTTCTTCTCTTATTTCCCAGTGATGCTTTTATTGTCTTTATTGACTTTAGAAGGTGAATTCATTGCAGCACAGTACTGTTGGTCCAACTATCCTTGCACTCAGTCTCTTAGCAGCATTTTAGTGCACTTTTATTCATTTGTGTTACCTGATTCAGTGCCAGCTCTCCCACGGAACAGGGCATGATGGGTTGCTTTCATTAGATGTGCAGTATTTTTCCTTCTTCTCTGCTCCTCTTCCTCAAGCACTTTCCCTTCTTGGGTAGGGGGAGAGGAGTGGATAAATGTTCCAGCTAATAATAACAACACTCCTGCTCTCTGTGTAGGAGCTTCAGGACTTGGGAGGAGCATGGAACACAGACAGAGGCTGAAAATGGCTCTGCTGGAAATGGAGAAATGGAAAACAGAATATATTCTGCAGCTTCAGCACTCTCCCATTTCCCTTCTCCTCCCACAGACAGTTCTGGATGCTCCTGGGGATAGTGACAGCAAGACTCTGCCCACAAGTTCCCTTTCCATGTGAGCAGCTGTTGTGGTCAGGAGGGCAAAAAGAGGCTGATTTACCCTGCTAAGTCCCAGCAGGATTACAAGAGAAGCTGCACAGAGCAGTTTTCACCGTGGGCTGCACACATTTCTTGGTTCTTGCATCCAAACCCATCACCTTCTGAGAGCAGCTCATGCCTGATGTTGGTTTCCACGTGCATGAACTGTGGTTTAAGAGCAACTTCCTCTCTCAACTTGTTTGACTCCTCACCTTGTGGTTTTGTAGATGTTGACTTATGATAGTGTGACAAGAAACCATTAATGTCTCCAGAGCTGACCTCTGCCTTTTCTCCCTTCATTTCCTTGCCAAATCCCCTATTTCCTCCCCTTCTCTCTGCTATTTCAGGAGCTGCTCTGGCGCCTGTTTTGGAGAGATGATGGATCTGCATCACTCAGGCATTTGCTGCAGGAGCATTTCAGCATTTCTGAGTCAGCCTTGGGGAGCTGATGGGTTCTGTAGTGCTTGGCAGCAGGGAGGATGGCAGGGTGGGGATCACAGGGACAGTCAGTGCCTGTGGGTGATCATTTGGCACTGGAAATGAACAGGACAAGTACCTAAAACCTAAAACAGGCACTGCAGCAATCACTGGTGAATCACCACTGTCCTGGCCAGGGCTGGCTGACACTGTCAGGAAAGCACGTACTCTGTTTGGGTGAAATTTAAAGATATTATTGGGCTGAGCTTGAAATCTTGCCATGGCACAGCCTCAGGTGTGACCTTGCTGTCACCTTGCTGCCCCTGAATCAGGGCAGGGGGTGGAAGTTGAATTTTCACTGTCCTTTTAGGTGGCATTTAAAGGCTGAGATCAGCTCAGCACTGACAGGTGGAGGAAAAGTAGATGAGGAGCAGTCTGGTTAGACAGGATATCCTAGGAGTATGTGTGAATTATGAGAAGGCAATTACTGTCAGCAGTGTGAGGAATTAAGTACAGGTGTGACATGGCAGGAATGGGGGAAAAAAAAAAGAAAAAGGAGGAGTTTCAATCCTAGAGGAGAAATCCTCCCTGGGAGAATTTCCAGACTGAGCAAACAGCCCTCATGGGAATGGAGCAGAAGTGTAGTTTTTTTTAATGGGAAATTCAAAGTGTTGAATTCAAAAAGGGAAATACCTGCAGAGATTCAGCCTCAGTCCCTTGAGAAGGACTAAGAGACACTACATTATTTTTATCTTTAACTGATGACAACTAGGCTTCGTTGGGTTATTTACTCCCCTGCTGGGAACAAAACTGCTTTCATTTGAACCCCCACAGATACTTTGACAAACACAGTGGTAGACCTGATTTTCAGGCCACGAAAAAACCCCAGGGTTGTGAAAACCAGGTGATAAAAACAATATCTGTAAGAGCATGCTACAAAGCACCAGCTAAATTGTTTTTGCAGCTCAATACAGGCTGAACTTTTGCAGCAACAGCATTGTCAGCAAAAATTTGGCTTGTGCTAAGCAGTATTCAAACATTCTGGGGCACATTTTATACAAATGGAAACTTTTTATTCCAAAACAGCCATTGCAACTGTGCTTCTACTCGATGCCTGCAAAACCCCAAGAAAGTATCAGTTCTACATTCTCTGTGTTTTTTCATTTCAGTGATCAAATGTGGTTTACATCTTCAGGTCACACCTTGTGCAGAACACTTCTCACTCTAAGGGACTTTTTTTTTTTCCCCTAACCTGTGTGAATCCTTTCTCAGATTAATTGACCTGGAAAATAATTACAAAAGCTCAGAGCAGAGCTACTCTGGCAGCCACCAGGTTACAAGGAGGCCACAGGCAGATTTGTGTTCTACTTTTGCAGGTGCTGGAGAAAGGTTTCTCTCCCTTTGCAGAGGAGCTCTAGGGATGGCTCTGGGATAAGGCACAAAATGAGTGTTTTATTCCATATGACACTGATTTGAGATTCTCTTGTGATTTGGAGGAATTTCATTACAGACCAGCTCCATCTGTTTTAATTTGGTGTGGAATTTAAGGAGGACAAAGGACAAAATTTTCATAAAAGCCTGAGATGGTGAGAATTATTTTTCTAGGGAAGGGGGTTGTGCAGGGCAGTGGCTTAATTGTTCTGGCTAATAGAAATTAAAGGCGATAAAGGAGCAGTATAAAGTAAAGTATAAAGCAGATAAAGTAACTGTTAATGGTAAACAAAGGTCAATTACAGGAAATTATATTCCTCCAAATGAATTTAGCCATTACTGGCTCCCTGTGTAATCCATTGCTGCAGTTAGCTGGAGAGCAAAGGCAGCTGCTGTGTCACTGGACTGGCAATGGCTTTGTGCTGTTGGTCCCTAATGCCCCAGGGTGGATTTGGGGAGCTCCAGGAGCATCATGAAACTGAGATTTGGAGCTTTCACTGTATGGGGTAAGGTGAGACAGGTCTGGCTGGGAACATTTTTGCTTCCTGAACCAAACCCAGGCTGCTGATCCTGTTCCCTGTGCTTGTTTCTCCAGGTCCAGTTCCTGGAAATCATTGACTGATCCATAAGCAGATGCAGAATTTATTTACTGGTTTCCTAATTTGGGTTTTGGTGGGAAGATGTGGTAGCCAGGCAGGTATTTTGGGTGACTGTCAAGGACCTCAGTTCTCATTGCTCATGAGAACGTTTAAAAAATCAAAAATTTTACCCAAAGTGTTGTCATCCTGTAAAGGCTGAAGAAAGGCTTCAATCATTAAGAAATTGTGAGAAACTATCACTGTGACCTCTTGAATGCTGCAGCTGAGCTCTTCTCTCTGGTGACAGTGACAGGACCTGAGGGGACAGCATGTGTCAGGGGAGAATAAGGTGGATATTAGGAAAAGGTTCCTCACCCAGAGGGTGTTTGGGCACTGAACAGCTCCCCAGGGAATGCTCACAGCCTGACAGAGCTCCAGGAGTGTTTGGACAATGCTCACAGGCACAGGGTGGGATTTTGGGGTGTCTGTGCAGAACCAGGAGTTGGGCTGGATGATCCTTGTGGGTTCCTTCCAGCTCAGCATATTCTGCAACTGTGTGACTTCCCACTGCAAGATATTTCATTCTACACATTTTCTGGGGGAAACAATCAAACCTGGGGACAAAACTGAGTGGGGAGAGGGACTTTCCCAAGGGCTGAATCAGCTGGAAAGCAGCTCAGGAAGGATCTGACTTTAGTGCAGCTGCTGAGTTCTGCCTGAGCTGCTGCCGGAGAGCAGCGCAGGGAGGAGGGAGGAGGAGATCAGGGCTGGTGGCTCAGGTTTCCCGGCGCTGCACGTGTGGGTGGTGCGAGCTGTGCCTGCTCCAGCCACCGAGCCGGCCGGGAGCATGGGGCAGGTGGCTTGGAAGGCTTTGTTTCTGTCTCTTTTCGATTATAAAACGGAGAAATACGTCATTGCAAAGAACAAGAAGGTCGGGATCCTCTACCGAGTGGTGCAGCTCTCCATCCTGGCTTACCTGGTGGGGTAAGAATCACCCTCTGCTTCATGTTTTGCTGTGATAAAGATGAGTTTTGCTGTGATAAAGGTGAATTAGGGTACTCTGCACGCGGTGACAGTCTGCTGTGCCTCCTGATTTTAATGCAGATAATTAGACAGGTTTCTACAGCTGCATGGTGTAATGTCTAATAGATGATATCTGATTTTTCACCTGCTGGGAATCACTAAATTCTGCTCTACCTTTCAGCTTAAGGTCGGATTAAAAATAGACCCAGTGACTATGGCTTTGTGCTGCATTATTTATGCCTTTATTTCTATATTCTGTGGGAATGGTGCCAAACCTGAACACCCCACTCACCAGGAACAACGAGCATTAATGGCCACGGTGCTGAGCCTTGGGCACACCTGGGGTTGTCTGCACAGCACCACGACCTGCTCAGGAATAGATTCAGGAACAGATAGGAGGGAAGCAAGCAGAAAGGGAGAGATTTCTTAGCTGGAGTGGGCTGCAGCAGCCAGGGTTGTGGGGGCTGAGGCAGCGGGAATGTCGGCTGCCTTGCATTCATTTTGGAGCAGGGAGAGTTGGCTCTGGAATGGCTGGAGCACTCTCTGGAAAGGCCCAGTTCTGCAAGAGGCTGGGCATACTGGTGTGGAATGGGCACAGGGATGGTCCCTGCAGGCTCAGACCTGGAATTATCCAGCCTGTGCCGTTGCTTGCTGAGCTCCTGAGGCTTTTCAGAAGGCAATGCCTATGTCTGTCCCCTCACTGGCTGTGCTTCTGGGTCCCTTCACCTCGTGTTGCCACTGATTAAATATAGCAGAGTCACTTCTACGTGCTGGGTGTATTTATAGAAAGCTGTGCAGTCCCTGAGCCTGCTCCAGTGAAGCCTCAGCAGTCTGGCATGGAGAGGCTGCTGAAGGAAAAACCCTGTGGATAACATTGCTGAGGACACATCCTCTGTCCAAGGGGGTTCAGCATGGCCAGGGGCTGTGGGTGGATAAGAAATGGGTATTTTCCTCCCTTGGCACTGTCACTGATGGTCCCTGCAGTGACTCCTCTGTGGCTGCTCCTGTCCAAAGGCTGCCTTGGGGGTCACCAAACCCCTCTGGGTTATTTCGTGGATGCAGCTGCCATTTCTTCATTGATTCACTGCGGAAAATGCAGGGGTTTATTTAGAGCCCTCCTGGGAGAGAAAATCAATGTTCTCAGGAAAACAGGAAAGTAGGGAACTTTCTGGGGTGGGGAATGTTCATGTGCAGGTTTGTCACACGTGGCAGGTGCAGAGCTGTGACTGCCAGTGCTGCTCAGCCCCTTCCCTGCCCTGTGTGCAGGAGAGCCCTGCAGAGGGGAGCTGTGCCTCAGGGACAGCCTCTGTCCCTCTGCCAGCACCTGCCCCATCACACTGCCTTACAAAAGACTGTAAGTATCCAGCTGAGAATATTCCCTGCAGGTTTCTGTTAGGGATACCAAACTCACCTGCAGAGGTTGAATCTCCCCAGCCATGGTCTGTTGCTGACTGGCAGCCCAAATGCTGGTGCTGAAATGAGAGTTCTGTGCTTGTCAAACCAACCACACTCTCCCCTGCAACCTGAAAAGTTTGAATCGTTTTTCATGTGAGAAATACACAGCCCTGCTCTTCCTTCCTTTTTCTGAGGTTGCTGAGTGTAGCACTGAGGGAGGTGTGAGGCTTTGGTTTTTTTACCTCATGACCTGTTTTGACACATTTCCCCACTGTGCACAAGCACAGCTTGTGTCCAAGAGCTGATTCTTTATTCGAGGTAGCAGTTGCAGAGGGTTTGGAGCCATTGGCATGTTTTGATTTGACCTTGCTGTGACTCTTCTCTGACACCTTCCCTGCCTGCCCCTAACGCTGCTGTGTTCACACAGGTGGGTGTTTGTTGTCAAGAAAGGCTACCAGGACACAGACACGTCCCTGCAGAGCTCTGTCATCACCAAGCTGAAAGGGGTGGCCTTCACCAACACCTCGGAGCTGGGGGAGAGGCTGTGGGATGTTGCAGACTATGTCATCCCTCCCCAGGTTGGCATCACCCCCTGCTCCTTTCTCTGCCACTGTGGGTGCTGGATTGATCTGTCCAGGTCTTCTTTGAGTTAGCAGGAGCTGGGATACAAGAAAGTAATACTGGGAGGGGTTTACTGTTGTGAGGTTTTTATTTGGGGTGCTCTGCCTCCCCCCAGGACCGTGGGCTGGCTCTCGTGGTTGTGTGAGCACCCACAGCATGAGGGAGCTCAGCCAAACATCCACACAAAGGGTCATGTTGTGTCTCAGCCTGAAAAGCCTCTGGAGAGAGGGGGATTGTTCTCTTCTGCAGAGAGCTGCATCCTCCTTGGGACAAGGACTTTAAAAATAAACCAAATTTTCTACCTCTTTGTTTATTGCAGGGTGAAAATGTCTTCTTTGTCATGACAAATCTGATTGTGACCCTAAACCAGAGACAAGACACATGTCCTGAGGTAGGAGGAACTGAGCCCCTTGACCCCCAGACCCCTCCAAAACCGGGGGTAAGAACTGACAGAGGACACTTCTGGAGCAACAAAGAAAGGAAGGATGAAAGACAAGTGGTTTTTTCCTGCAGTGTAATACCTCCGTTGGGAAATTACTGTAAACCTGGGAGGCTCAGCTGTCTTAATTTCCAGAGGCACTGATCATGTAGAGCCTTCCTGACTTTAGGTGGTGTTGGATTTCTGCCCAGCTGGAGATGAGACCAGGCAGGGTTAGAAAAGGCCATGGGAAAATAACTTTGAGGTGACTTGGGGTAGTTATGGGTAGAGGAGACTTTTTTGGAGCCCCAACTTTATGGTTTAGATCCAAGGTATGGTTATCTTAAATCACAGTGGCCTCCTGCCTGGTTTTGGTGAGTACCAATATTGGTTTTTTCCAGTCTGTCCCTCTCCAGACTGAGCAGAACCCAAAATCAGGACAGTGTGGCTGAATTCTGGTGCTGCTGGTGGTGGGATATGTTTGCAGGACCCCCAGTTCCCACTTGAGCTGCGTGCTTTTAGTGCTCACACAGGGAATTCACGCCACGTCAGCAGCACTTTCTCACCCCTCTGGCTCTGGTGTCCTCTTAATTGAGTCCTTTTCCACTTTGCAGAGTGCCAGCATTCCTGATGCCCTGTGTGACAAGGACACTGACTGCCTGGAAGGGGAAGCAGTGGTGGCTGGCAATGGTAAGGGAAGGGTTCCTCTCTGTGCTGTGTCTGGTGTCCCTCAGAGGGCTCAGCCTGGTCACACCCCCTGATTTCTGTTTCTACAGAGCACCAAGGCCTTTTTCCCTTTCCTCTCTTTTATGAAGATCCTTGCCTTGCTCACAACTCTGTGATGGCTGGGCTGGGGCACCCCGGGCTGCCCAGAGACACAACAAGAGGGTGTTTGTTCCAGCTGAGAGGCCCTTTCACAGCTTGGAGGAGAGGGAAAATCCTCTATTTTCATGTGCCCTGTAGGCAAGGAGAGGAGGTGGCTGCTGGGTGTGACCTTTTCTGTGATGTCTGCTCGCAGGAGTTAAGACTGGCCGTTGTTTGAAAGACAGGGACAGCACCAGAGGCACTTGTGAGATCCTGGCCTGGTGCCCAGTGGAGAAAAGATCCAAGCCCAAGTAGGTTTCCTGTTTCCAAGCTTGAGTTGCTTGGCTTGTGTGTCACTCAGGGCAGTTCCTGTGTCCCCTCTGCTTGGGTGCTTGCTCCAGTGGTGGCTGTTCAGTGAAGAGGGAGCTCTGCAAGGCTCTCCTGGCAGGATTGGCCCTCTACTCCCCCTGCTTGGCTCCCTGGCTGTTCCAAGTTCTCAAGGTGTCCCCTGAACCTGCATGTTCCTCACCAACCCCTTGCTGGCCCTGTGGGGGAAGTGGCACAGCTGGCCTGGTGCCATCCAACCTTTTGGATGGAGCTGCTTCTAAAATGGCAATTCAGGGTTCAGCACTGTGGGCAGGGGATGAATGTGAGACAGAGAACAAACCCTTCTCTTCCAGGAAACCTCTTCTGGCCAGCGCAGAAAACTTCACTGTTTACATCAAGAACTCCATTCGCTTCCCCAAGTTTAAGTTCTCCAAGTAAGTGCACAGGTTCCTGGGCTGCTTCTGCTCAGCAGATATTCCCTCTCTTCATGAAGTGCCTGGGCAAGGCTGGGAAAAATGCAAATTTAAAAATATTTGTTCACCTTTGCTGCAACACGAACAAACTAAAGCAGTGTGGAAAGGTGCATGTTCTGGCTCTTCTCCCATGCTCAGATAAGCATTTCTAGCATCCTCTTGTTTTCCCTTGAGAAAATCAGGTGGCTCTGGAGCAGTCTGGCAACCATGTGAGCCCAGATTCAGCTGGCCAAGTCTAGCCTGGAAGTAATTTTTTGGGGGACAGACTGCTTTCCCCAGGCCAGCAGCAGAGCCACTCTCAGGGTGACAAGGCTGGTGTGATCAGAAGGTGTTGGAGAAGCCTTGTCTCTGCAGTCCTAGTGGAGGCTGTGGGGAGACAAGGTGGATTTCTCCTATTTCCTACATGCAGGATGAATGTGCTGGCAACTGACAACGAGTCCTACCTGAAGACCTGTCGGTACAGCCAGGAGCATCCCTACTGCCCCATCTTTGTGCTGGGGAACATCGTCCGCTGGGCTGGGGGCAACTTCCAGGAAATGGCCTCGGAGGTAGGAGTGTCCCTCAGGCTTGTGTGTCTTCCCAGCTGCTCACTGGGAGGCCATGAGGAGAATCACTGCCCAGGGAACTGCCTCCTGTCCAGGCTGCACTGCAGAGGTGCCAGGGCTTGAAGCCAAGCTGGTCCAATTTATCCTGACCCCAGGGAATGGGAGTCTTCTAAAAGAGCTGGTTGGGTCACTTATCTGTTATTCAGGGCTGCCCAAACTGCAGTTTCTGCCCAAACTGCTGTTCTGCCAGCAGGGATTCTTTGTTTAATTTCAACATTACTACAGCATTGGTTTAAACTCAGAACTCTGGAACTCCACCCTTCCATGAAATATCATCATCTCCACTGAAGCATGTTACAGCCACTTAAATGAATGAAATCAGAGTTCTGGGATGAGAATCTTCGGGGTACCAGCACAGGGGGAAATGGGGTTGTGGAGTAATGATGGGATTAATGTCACACACCAGAACTCAGCCCAAACCTGTGCCCCTGTCTGTGACCAGAACTGCAGCTGCTCCTGTCCCTGGGGAAAACCTGCCCAAGGGTCTGAGAAATTTGAAGACACTTTAACTGAACTAAGCTTAAACAACTCACCCTGTCTCTCTCTTTTAAGGGTGGTGTGATAGGAATTCAGATTGAATGGAACTGTGATCTTGATAAAGCCCCTTCTGAATGTAATCCTCACTATTCTTTTAGCCGGCTGGATAACAAGTCTGCAGAATCGTCCATCTCTTCTGGGTACAACTTCAGGTGGGTACAGAGGAGGGCACAGTGTGGGACCAGAGCTGGGCTGGGCTGCTTGGGCTTGCAGGTTGGCAGTGGAGTGGCACCAGCCTGTGCCAGGCACTGCCCCAGCCAAGCACAGAGTGCTGCAGAGGAGGGAGGGAGGGAAGGAATCATGCTTCTGGCAGGGTAAAGCTGGTTTTGATAAGGGAATAGATCTGTTTGGAGAGATTTGTGAATTCAGAGGGGCAGATGGAGTTAAACCCAACGTTGCTGTATTCCAGGTTTGCCAAGTATTACCGGGATGCTGCAGGGGTTGACTACCGGACACTCATTAAGGCATATGGAATCCGCTTTGATGTCATGGTCAATGGCAAGGTGAGGATCCAGACCAGAGTGTCCTAGGGCCTCCAGAGAAAGAAGGTGGGGACATTTCTCAGTGGGAAGGCAGCTCTGGGGTGAGGACAGCCTCTCTGGCTTGCTGGAGGAAAGGGGTTTTCCCACTTACCCATGTGGAACTAACCCTGTGTAAGAGAGGCGATCACCTGGAGTGAGGCTGAGGCTGCACCTCTTCTGCTTCTGCTTCATGTAAAGCCCAACGTGCCCCAGAGACTCGTTTTCCAAGTGTAAGCACTGCAGAAAAAAAGAAGCCTAATCCAGGGATGATGCAAGCTCAGAAATGCAGCCAGAGACAGTCAGATCTGAGACACACAAGACCTTCAGCCTCCAAGATTGTTCATAACCCCATGGTTATGTCTGTGAACAACACACACCCACAGGCAGCAGCAGCTTCCCCTGGGTAGTACCACACCCTTGAGTTCGTTTTGTGCGTTGTGTTTTTATGACCTTTTTTCTTCCAGGCAGGGAAATTTAACATCATTCCCACCATTATCAATATCAGCTCGGGGCTGGCACTCATGGGAGCTGTAAGTGACTGTTTTGTCTTGAAGTAGCCCCAGGGTTGATGAGGGGTTGATGGGTTGACAAATGGGGTGAAAATGGGACGGGGTGTTTAAATCTTCTCCAGCAGAGTCTTTACTACTCAGACTACTCAGCCAGGTGTATGTCTGTGTCCTGTCTTAAAGGCATTAGTAATGTACCTGGCAGTCTAAACACCCCCACAGGGGGTATAGAATACATAAACCCCAGAAAATGCATGGAGAATGAAGGAAAATACAGCTTCTGCAAGTTATTCTTTAATTAGTGTTTATTGCTAACGAGATCAGAGGACTTCCTCTTCTGTTTCAAACATAAAACACAAGTTCTTTTGTTTTGCAGGGAGCTTTCTTTTGTGACCTGGTGCTGCTTTATCTCATCAAGAAGAGTAACTTTTATCGAGGCAAAAAGTATGAGGAAGTAAAGTAAGTGGGCTTGGCTTTGTGTTAAAAATCATGGCTTATTGTAATGAGTGACAGAAATTAAAGGAGATACAGGAGTCAATCACTGTTAACGGCAAATGAAGGCCAATTCCAGGGAAATATATTCCTCCAAATTATTTTGGCCAAGTTATTGGCTTCCTCTGCAATTCATTGCTGCAGTGAGCTGGAGAGCAAAGGCAGCTGCTGTGTCATGGTTGGACTGGCAATGGCTTTGTGCTGTTGGTCCCTAATGACAGAGGATGCAATTGGAGCAGCTCCAAGAGCCTCATGAAACTGAGTTCTGGAGCTTTCACTGTATGGAGGCACCTTTGGGGTAAGGTGAGACAGGCCTGGCTGGGAACATTTTTGCTTCTTGAGCCAAACCCAGGCTGCTGATCCTGTCCCCTGTGTTGTTTCCCCAGGTCCAGTTCCAGGAAGTCCTTGTCAAGCCCTACGCTGAATGGGAATCAGAGCCCAGACCAGCTCGGTGGGCTCTAGGCACAGCAATGGCTCTGCCAGCTGCTCTTGTGCTCCAGGAAAACCACAGAGGTGTGGAATCACACCAGCACTGGGGGTGGACATACCCCAGATCAGGCCTGCTATTATCAGGATTCCCAGAGGAAGAAACCTCCTACAAAAACTGCCCTTCTTCCCTGAGGTTTCTCTAGCATCCTGAGCTTGCAACAGTGTCATCACTACGGATTTATAAAAGGATTTTTATAAAAGGACAAAGAAGGCACCAAATGAATGTTTTTATATCTACTGATAGATGTATCTGTACTTATGCCAATAGCCAGCGTTGTCCTGTGGCTGTGCTTTGCTTCCACGTGTGGAAAAGCTGTGATGGGAACGACCACTGGCACTTTGGGAAGGGCTGAGGCTGAAATCCACCCTGTTTCCTGCTCTGCTGCCTCGGCAGCCACCACTTCCAGCTCGTGCCTGTGTGATGTGACATCAGGTGTGAAGCAGCAGGACTGCTCTGGTCGGGAAGGGCAGGGAAATGTGGCACTGGAGCAGCTCAGGGGCTGTGACCCTGCAGGGCCTGAGGCTGGGGGGGGACACTCACTCTTATGGGGGGTTAATGCACTGAAAAGCAATGTGGCCCTGGAAGCAGCTGCACAGGGCTGGGTTTAGGTTCTGCCTTCTTTGTTCAGTGCCTGGTTTCATTTGCTCAGGATTGTCCTTCCTGATTTCTTGTGGTGGGCAGATCTGGATGGGACACTCAATGCTTGTTTCTCACAGTACCCTGGGCTGTGCTGCAGATTGAAAAGGGCAGCTCTGACAGTGACAGGCTTTGCCAGCTTCTTCCAAATACAACAACGGCAGGAAAATTTAAAAGACATCAAAAATTTAAAAGACATCAAAACCAGTAACTTCCAGGAAATACAAGTGCTTCTTGTTTCTCAGTAATCTGTCTCTCTGCAGCCCAGTTTGTCAATTTATGCTCATGTGGGGATGTAACTCATCTCAGAAAAGGGCTCTGGAATATCATTGTATTCTGTAAATGCTGCCCCATCACCACTGACTGGGAGTTGTAGTGATGAAGATTAAATGAAGTTTCTGTGCACTCTTTGAATACCAAAATCTAAAGGGCTCCTGCTGCAGTATCTGAGCATGGCCTTCAGGGAGCTGCTGCCATCGAGTGTCTGCACAAATGGCACCAGAAACTGCAACCACCTCTGCTCTAACTTCCTCGAGGTGGTTCCTCTGAAGTACAGGCTCATTCTAAGTTAAAATTCACCTCTGTTAGCAGTGGCAAACTCTGAACCCAGCCACTGATAGCAAACCCCACCCAGTCTAGTTCACTGCCTCTGCTTCTGTGCATTGAGTCAAAAATGTGGCTGGAAAATAGAATTAAACAGTGGAGTCAATTTAGGATAAGCTGTGTACTTCTGGTGCTCTGATCTTGTCTAAAACCTCCTCTCCATGTCAGAAGTCTCCCCTCTAGGCAAACACAAGTCCCCAAGTGTGGAACTGCACAGGAGTTACCACTACAGCAGCCCAGGCTCTTGACTGTCAGGGTTTAACTCTTGTTGAGTAATTTAATTTCTAGATGGTGAAACAGATGGTGAACGTCCCACATGACATCAAGGCCTGGCACAACTCCTGGCGAGCAAGCAGCTCATCCTTACGTGCAAAGCTGACTGTGCTCTGCTGAAACCATTGTTTTAACTTGACAAAACATCCTCTTGTTGGAGGACCAAAGCTATTTCCTGAACCCAAGCATTCAGGCCTCCCAGATTCCCTAGAATGTTTCCTTTCTTTATACTGTGTAACACAATTCCTACAACCCCTGCTGTTAATAAAACATAACCAGATTCCTTCTCAGGAGCTTGTTTCTTGAGTTTGACTTTTTTTCCTCCTTGTGTTTAATGTACAGCAATAAAATGTGTCACTTTAGGCCAATGCTCCCTGAGACTGTTCTGTACAGTGTTTTTTCAGGTCACACCACCTTCTCTCTGTGACATAGTGATGTAAGCAAGTCAATGAATCACTGTTTGTAGGAACAGGGCTATAGGAAAGGTATTACCTGGGTTGTGGGTGATGGAATTTTCCTCTTAAGTGACTTTTCTGATGACCAGTGACAAGCAGCTGTGACAGTGTCATTTACTGATAGCAATTGTGGATGAGAATGGTTGCATGTACATTTCTGTACCAAACCTTTACGTACGTTTAATTACATTATCTTCTTGCGTAAATGGATTATTTTTAAGTAATTTAATTATTTCAGAGTGCTGTGTTACATACTGCTCCATCAATATTTGTGTGTACGGACAGGCAGCAAATCCAGAGGGAACTGTAACTGTTGTAGCCAAAACACAAATGCTGCAAGGGATTATATGAACCAAACCCCACAGCCATGCCTGCTCTTAGGGACAGAAATTACCCCTTAACACAGAAACAAATACAGGAGGCATCCAAGCGGTGCTTCACATTCAGTTTAATTAGAACAGTGCTACTGATTAATTTGTACTTGGACATAATTTACCAACAGCATTAACGACACGAGCCATGGACAACAGTTTGGAAGGTGAGCTGGCCTACTGTGTAGTGACTTTTGGCAACAGTCCTCCCGCTCCGCTAGCCGCGGAGCTGCTCAGTACACGTGGACCATTCCGTACAGGAAAGTCCAGAACAGCACGTAGGTGAAGAGCCCTCCCACCAGCCCCCCGGTGAACAGAGGCCTCCGCGACTTAAAGTACTTGTTCCACCGCCGCCCGGCCTTCAGCACCAGCAGCACGGAGAGCAGGACGGAGGCCAGGAAGTAGAAGATGAAGCCGTGCAGGCCGGTGAGGCCGAGGATCCCCGCCGTGGCGCCCGACAGCGCGGACACCGAGGTGCGGCAATAGTCCAGGATGGCCGCGTTGCCCCGCACCGCCGCCTCGCTGATGAACTGCGGCCCCTCGCGCTTGGCCACCACGGCGGCCATGGCTCCCGGCCGGGCTCGGGCAGCTCCTCGCTCGCACCGACACTGCTGAAGCAAACGCACGCTGTACCGGCCCGCCCGCCCTCAGGCCGCCGGGACAGCGGACCGCCCCGCGGCCCTCCCGCCCGGCTCCCCCTTCCTCCATACCTCTCATCCACGGCGGCGCGCAGCCCCGCCGCTCCGTCAGGCCTCGCAGCGCGCCAAGGCACCCCGCACAGCGCCCGTCACCGCGGGCCGCCCGCCGGGCCCGGCCTGCCCCGACCGCGCCGCCGGCACCGCCCGCCCGCCATCTTGCCGCGGGGGCCGACGGGACGCGGCCGCGCGGGCGGGGCGGCTCCGGATTGGCTGGCGGGGAGCGGGGGCGGGGCGGGGCCGGGCCGGGCGCTTTTGTTCGGGCGGCGGAGCGGCGGGAGGGGCGGACATGGCGTTCGTGCCGGGCCAGCCGGTCACCGCCGTGGTGGTGAGCGGGGCGGGAGGGGAGCACACCGGGCCGGCCCGTCACCGCTGTTGGCGGGGTACCGTGCCGGGCGCTGCCGGAGGGGATGGCGAGCGGGATGCGGCGGTGCCCGGGAGCGCCCTGCGCGCTGTCAGCGGGCGGAGGTGCCCGGCGGGGCGGAGGTGCTGCCCCGGGGCAGCTCCGGTGCGCGGGGGCGGGGAGGAGCCGCCGGAGGGTGCGGGACGGGACGGGGACACGGGTGGCGGTGGCGGTGCCGCCCGGCAGTGCCCTACGGGCTGGCAGAGGGCGGAGGGTGCGGCCGCTCGGTCCGCAGCGCCGCCGGCCCCGCTTGCCGCCCCGGCGGCCGCTCCCTGCCGCCTCTCCCCGCCGCGGGGCTGTCAGATCCACCGGCGAGCTCGGCCAACCCCGCCGCCCGTCCGCGATACCGGGTGGGAGAACCGCGGGGAAGATCCGCCGGGCGGAGGGAGCGATCCCCGCCCAGGGCTGCTCGGGCGGTGGTTGAGGAAACAGCGAGCGAGCCCCGCCGGGACGAGCGTTCTCCGGTACCGGGAGCTTGCGGCAGCCAAGCTCGGCGCGGTGCCCTCTCTGCGAGGGCAGGGGAAGGATAAGCACCTGCTTGTCTGGGTGGGGTTTAGGAAGCAGAGCTTTTAAAGTGAGTTAAGTGCTTCAATCAACACAGTGCGAGTGAGGGATTGTGTGCTTTCTCCTGGCTGGAGTGCTAAAGGGGATTGTGCTTGGGTGTAGTGCCCCAGCTAACAGCCCTGGGGATGCTGTGCTGCTGTGCCCAGGGAGTTCGGAATTTAGTGAGGAACTTCAGGGTGTGTGTGACAGGGCTGTGTGAGGAGAATCACAGAATGGTTTAGGTTAGAAGGGACCTTTGAAGGTCATCTCGTTCACCCCCCTGCACGGAGCAAGAACATCTTTCACTAGATAGGACAAAGCACCTTTTGAGGGGTTACTGTGTCCATTAAGAAATGTGGATTTTCACCCTGGCTCGGGAATTGCACCAGCTGGCATTTCTACAATGCTGACATAATGCACAAAGCTTGTCAGATGCCTTGTGCATCGGGCAGTGAGGAAGCTGCCCCTGGGTTACAAAAGTGTGTGGATAAGTTATCCCGAAAAAGAACCATCCTAATAATAGGTTGTTATTTCTGCTGATAGGACTAGCAGGAACATAAGGCATGTGGATAACGAGCAAGATGAGGCTGGTCATGAGTGACTGCTGGTTTATGAAGGCATGAGTCATGTTTAAAGAGACCTGCTCTGGTTCCAGTGTTGTTCCCTTCTATCCCTGGGCAGGCAAGAAAGCTCTGAGTAATTGAGGTGCTGGGCTGTGTTGTGGGATCTCTGTGAAAGACAGTCTAACTGGATCTGAAGTATTTGTGTCTGAAATGCACTTGAAATTTCTTCCAGTTATCACAATACTCAGCTATTTGATCTCTTTTTTTTTTTTGCAGCAAAGAATTGAAATACATAAGCTTCGTCAAGGTGACAATTTGATTCTGGGATTCAGCATTGGGGGTGGCATTGATCAGGACCCTACTCAGAATCCTTTCTCTGAAGACAAGACTGACAAGGTCAGATACTCTTTTTCAGTAGCAACTCCCTCTCCCAAAGGCTGAGATACCCAACTCAGCATCTGCCCTCTGTGCTCTACCACAGCCACTGCAGTTACTCTGTTGCCCCATTATCACTTGCAGGCTGAGGTTGTTTAAGTGACTTTTTCTGTTTTCTGACATTGCACAAGCCTGTTTTTAACTAAAATCTCATCGTACACTACAAAGTTTTTTGGGGTTTTTTTTTTCATTTACAGTCAAATGGCCCTTGAGTACTTAATGCTGCCATATTTAGTAAATGAACACATAATTTTTTCCCAGGGTATCTATGTAACAAGGGTGACAGAGGGAGGCCCAGCAGAAGTTGCAGGACTCCAGATTGGAGATAAGATCATGCAGGTAAGCACCAAGATAAGACAGTACTGATGCAGTACCAGCTGCACACTGCAGAGAAGCCTCTGCTGGGGGAAATAATCCTCTGGGTACTTTTCAGGACAGTTTGTGGGGTTCATAAATAAATTGAGCTGTGGCACAAGCATATCTACCACATGGTTCTGATAGAACAGTTACAGGACACCTCTGAGTCCCTGCACCTGCCTCATTTCACGTTTGTTTGGGTTTTTTTCCAGGTGAATGGCTGGGATATGACAATGGTGACCCATGACCAGGCCAGGAAGAGGCTGACCAAAAGGAATGAGGAGGTGGTACGGCTGCTGGTGACCAGGCAGTCCCTGCAGAAGGCTGTGCAGCAATCCATGATGTCCTAATCCATCATCCAGCTGGGGAAGGGGTGGGGAGGGAGATGTATAGAGTGGTTATCAAAGAAAGAAGCCAATACTAGACTGGAAAAGGTTGTCTGGAAGGAGTGCATGTTCCTACCTGTGGTAAACACTACTTTTTTGTTTTAACTTCTGGTGTAACTGGCAGTAGTAAACCAATACTCCCCTCAGCAGAGTGCTTCTTAAAGTCTGCCCTGCAGGTACATGGCAAGACTTTTGTAATCATGGCTTTCAGGGCAGGACAGACCCAAGTTATCTAAGAGCAACTGGAAAAGCCTTAACTTGGACAGGATTCTTCTGTAGCACAAAAGCCTCCTATTTTAGGGGGAACTGTGGTTTCTGCTATGGGAGACCAGAGGGTTTGCTGTGCCTAAGCTTTTAGAATTGAGCTGTCCTGTCCCCCCTGCTATCAAATTGAAGTGCCAGAGTTAAGAGTTGCACTGTGCTGTGGGGAGGAGCACTGTACTAATTCCACACTGTGTGCAAGATATAGAGTGGCTGAAGGGTTTGGGGCATTACAGTTTCCTGCAAAAATTCCCTGTACAAAGCAGCCTCTTCAGGCAAGAAATAACTGAGTGACACAAAAATGTTAGATCAATGCCTGTGAAGTACACTACAACTTCATGGACACTACAGTTCAACCTGACAGGCAAAGTAAAACCTGAATTTTCCTTGTTTCCAAGTAATTTGTAACATCAGATGAATGAAGTTTAAAGGAATATGGAGCAGGAAACAAAACAATGTTCCTGAACTTAGCACAAATGCTGCTTGTAGCTGTAGAGTTTTCAGTTTTCCATTCCACTTCTATCAGACTTGAAATGGGAGGGATTTTGGTTTGTCTTTTAGAAGATTTTGCTTAAATCACTGATTTATTGGATGGAAGAGATGAATATGCCAGTAATTTGCAGAAGTGCCTCTTGACCAAATTTAAACTTCTAGTAGGATACTAAGTGGTTTAAATCAACATGCCACAGGACTGAAGAGTCTTGCTGCAACACTAAGTCCATGATCGATCATCCTGTGGTTTGTTAGCCAGTTAGCTTTACAATGATCCAAAAACTGGAGTTTTTAATCCTCTTCAGTTGATCTATACATATCTATACTTTCCTTAAGCAGCCTTCAGGTAAGCTGTTGTAAATAGAGCATGAGGAGGTGGCAGACTAACTTATTCAGTACATTACTGCTGTGCCATGTACGTTGTGATTGATGCATCTCAGATTGTTCTGTGCACACCAGCAGATGCCTGCTTACCAATTTTATATCTCTGGAATTACTACAATCCTGCTTTGGAATTTTGTAACTTAAGGATTCAGTGGTAAATTTTAAGTCTTTCAAGTTGGAGTTATTTTTGTTACTATAAAGATACACTGCTATTTGTACTGCTTTTTTTCACTTGATTTTACACACAATAAAACAAAGTTGGTTTTCCTGAGCTGTTTCTGCTTATGTTTTAGAGTGCCACATCACTTGGGTGCCTCCAGCTGAGACCTTTTTTTGGCTCAGAGTAGATTGTGGACTTACTGAGGTTAGTAAGGTCTGGTTTCACTGGGGTGGAGCTGTCAAACCTCACCTGGCCTCTAATTTTCCTTAGGTTAACACCTAAAAACATTAGGTTTTAAGCATTCAAGTATTTTTCAGGTACAAATGCATAGATTCCCTTCTAATTCCTGTCTTAGCACCTTTGAAGAGCTTTCAGTGAAATAAGAATACAGTTTTTGTTTATTAAATTCATTTTTTAATAAAGAGTTCAAATTCTAACATCTGTGCATTTGTTACAAACCTCATTACTGTGATGTACCACCCTGGCCAGCCTGAGTGGTGGTGTACTGTGAGCTGTCTGGGAAAGGTCAGCAGCAGCACTTGGATCCACAGACAGTCTTCAGTCATTATTTCAAGATATTAAGTGGTTGCTTAAATGTGATCTGAGATGTTTGGAAGACAGAACTCTGCTCTTTGTGCTTCACCTTGAATGAGAAAGACATCACTCTGGTCTTTCTCTTCCCTGTGGTTGGTGAAAGAAGAGCCATGTGTTGCTTGGACAGGTCCCCCTGAGCTGTGTGTGCAGCTTCAACAGGCACAAGTCTCCCATGTGCAATTGAGAGCTTGCTGTCCTTAAGGCATCTGGCAATCAGTGCTTGGCAAGGCAACAGTTTGTGTTCCATCCCAGAGAGGATCAAGTCATAACAGAGATCAGAATGAGTATTCCTGGCAGCTGGCAGTAAGAATCTTGAAAGCCCTCATACAGGATAGGGACAAGGTCAGTTTAAAGTTTTGGTCTCCACAGGTGATGTTTGTTATTCACAAGGTTCATACCCTCGTCTCCTGTAAAGGCAGTAGTGCTGGACCATGAAAACAATGTCAAAGATGATGGAGAAGACACCCAGGCCAAACTTGGTTGGATCTCCAAAGATTAACTTCCACTCATCTGTCAAACACAAAATTAGAGGTAAGTTTGACTTTAGAGAAGTTCATGTCTATTACCCAGACTGCTTAGACACACCTAGGACTGACTGCAGTGCACACCTTATGCAAAGCTAATTAATAACTGTTCCTGTGGTTTCTTCAGAATAGCTTCTTCATTTTATATCTTGAGGGAATATGGACAGATTCTTTATTCTTTCTGTAAGAACAGCTCCCCACAGCACAGAAACATCATTTTTCTGAGATAACCTACTGGTTTATATCTGCTTTGTAGTGGGATCTCCCACCCCATGAAGAAAGGCTCTAACACCTCAGTTCCAGGCTTACCATTGTTGTATGACTGCAAAAACATCTGGAGAAGGCTGAAGCTTCCCCCAGTGAAGTCCAGTAATACATTTCCAATACTCCATCCCACAGTACTCTTCCGACGGAAATTCATGTAAGCCTGAGAGTGTGACAACAAACCAGTCAATGTGTCAGGCACAGGCATTTGGGATTAATTTTAAAGCAGCTTTCAGTACAATTCTGCTGCTTTTGTAATTATTAATAAATAATTATTGGTGGTTTAGTCTGTTCAGACTTGCAAGACCACACACTGCAGGCCTAGGGTGGTAAGGATGTGGCATCCAAGCAGAATAGTTCAGATTTACCTGTGGGAAATATTTTATCAGTGTAACTGCTAACTTAATGTAGGAGAAGCAGAACAAGAACTGCAGCCATGTCATCTCCTCAGCTGCAGCAAGGAACAGTGTTGTGAAGGTGAAGATCCATGCAAGTGCCAGTAGTCCAACAACAACTTTGGATACTTTCTGCCCTGCTCTCTGGAATAGAAACACAGATATATTTTGGCTTGGTCACACATCCCTGGACACAAAGATACAGTTTGCTCAGGACTGTGCAAGATTACAGTCCAAACCTGTTTTACCAGTTAGGCTGGTACCACAGGAGAACTTTAAAATTAAGCAAGTGCTACAGCAATCAGCTGGAGGTCTGCAAGAGCTGAAGAGTAATATTCATATCAATCATTCAAAACACTGTTGTCCCTGAGCAAAGTGGGAACAGTATTCTTGAGTATTTAAGGTGCATAATCTGTAACAATCTCCAAAATTTAACCTGATGAGATCAAGAGTTCCTGTATGTGCAAAAAGCTGATAATGCCATTATGGTAAAAGATTTAAGGTTGCTTTTTAATTCTTCACTTGAAAAGTCTATTGCACCTGGCAACGATGACAGATGGGCTGTTACAGTTTTAGGTTTAGCACGACCAAAGGAAAAACCCAGAGAGAAAGAGTTACCATCTAGAGAAAATTGGCTTGTTCTGATGAGAGGCTTTTACAAAGAAAATTAAACAAAGAACCACCTGCCTGGAACAATCAATAGGATTAAATAAGAACCACCTGACTGTAACAACCAGTCTCACTTGAAAAAGTGTGAATTCTAAAAGGGCATTTACAGCTGTTTTAGCAGAGAAGAAGTTGAAAAAAGCTGCGAGTTTGAATTGCAGGGAGTCTCCAAGATGATGTCCTAGCTCGAAGAATGCTCCAAGCAGCAAGGAAACAGCAAAGCATTTGTGCTGTGAAGAGCTGTAATCTATGTGCTGGCTAGAAATCTGTTTATGAACTCCATGAACTTGGCTGTTTGCCTCTGTTGAGTCCCTAAGGAGTTCACTTATAATCTCAGAACATCCACAAGGCTGAAGCAGATAAGGTTAGGGGAGGTGCTGCTAGCTCAGGGAAGATGAAGGCCACTTGACTGTGAAGCCTGGCTTCTGGAAAGCACAGGGAAGAGGATTTTGGAGCCCAAAAGCACAGGGAGGAGGATTTTGGAGCCCAAAAGGAGCGGGGAGATGCCCGGCAGAGGGAGCTCTGGCAGAGCCCAGAGGTGTGCCCAGCACCCAGACCTACCTCATAAATGCAGCACTGAATGATGGTGAGGAGAGTCAGGGCTACTGCGTGGAGACTGAAGAAAACATCGTTGATGGCCACAGGGTTCACCCCGCTGGGATAACTGACCAGGAATTCCTCCTAAAGATAAGAGAAAGCAAAACCAGCCACGTGTCTTCACTCCCCTCTGCACATAGCCAGCCCCCAGTAAGTGTTAAATCATGCTCACCTTAATCAAAGGAATCCAGAAGAGCCCAACATTAAACACGCTGTATGCTATAAAGCCAGTAAGGTTTAATGCTATAAAGTCAAAGCTTAGTCCAACAACACTAGAGAAGAGGAAAGAAAAAAAAAATAGAGAAACATGCATTAGAGTGTTACAGGCAGTTCCAGGGACAACTTGACCCTGGAATGTACTGATTTTTGTAGTGATGTAAGCAAAAGCTTTAGGCATCATGACAACACAACACTGTGAGCTGTTCATCATTGCCAGATCAAATTATTTCATTTTCATACATGATAATATTTATACTTAAAATCACTTAGTTCAAGGAGAGCTGGCCTAATGATGACACTACAAGGAGGTGTCTGAGAAACAGCTCTCGAGGCTGGTTATCTTTGAAAGTGATCATCACAGTTGGCTCAGCCAGATGATTTACAACATGACACCAAAAGGAATGGGGAAGTATCTTCTATCACAAATTCATACTGGATGCCAAATCTTAGGATCAGGTGTCTGTAACACGCACTTAGTTCCCCTCTAACCTGCATGTATAAAAGCTCACTGGGGCTGCAATTATTCAGACCCTACCTTTGCCTTTTCCCCATCTTTCCATGGGTGATTCCCAATAACAAAGATGGATTTAACTGAAATTATGAACATGATTTGCAGAAGTGCTTTAGTGATTTGCAAACACATCTTAGGCCCCTTTACCTTTTCCGCCGCCAGTTCTCAAAGAGTTGAGGATAAAAGGAGATGGACCAGGCAATGAAATAGATCCAGCCAATCACTTCATCAGCATATCTCACTATGATGCTATGGATCACATGAAATTGAATCCTAGGTCTGATGGGCAATGCAAAAATAATGAGTTAATTCACACATTTTTCAGGAGATTTTATCTTGTTCTGCTTTGAGAGAGGAAATAGTCTAGGTGTTGAGACAAGACAGTAAAGATTCAGGTGGCTTCACCTGAGTTGCTCCCCTTTTCTTTAGCAACCCTTTTATGTCTGGGACATCTCCCACTTCTACTTCCTTTTTGCCTGAGTCTTTCCCTCCCATCCTTTTACCACAGGAATGTTCCCAAAGATCACCTTGTGCCTATGGCTTCTACTCTGTCAGCACAAGGTCTGTTAGGCAAGAGCAGAGCTGCACTTCTCACGCCTCATGATTGTGCTGCCCTGTGAGCCTTCCACGTGCTCACCTCTGCCTTGGCCTTGAGTCTCAAAAGCAGAAGCAAAACAGGGAAGTAAAAGAGGAGCATCTTGTTGCTCAGTAATGTCTGGGCCACAAGCAGATACAATCCAGCTTTCTCCATCTTGCTAGGCTTTTCCTAGGAGGGAGAACTGGCATCTGTGGGAAGAGGGTTCCCCTAACTGATGCACCCCAGGAACTCCAGAACAAATCCTGCACAGGAAGAACAGTATCCCACTGGACACTGACAGCCAAATGCTTCCCAGATCAGAAAAGCTGACATGTCATTTTCATGCTTTTGGGAGGCACTATTAAAACCAGACTCAGGAGCCATGAGAAGTCAGTCATCTTGTAATTAAACATAAGATACCAAGACACCATTCTGCTTTCATGCCCTCTACTTATCTGAATACCTAAGGATTTGCTGGAGGGTCACCACATCCTCCAAACTGCATCCACCCACTTAGCTCCAAGGAGGGAATAGTTATCCCAAAGTTTAGGAAGCTACAGGATAGTAAGTGGAACAAGAAAACAGGTCTCTCACCTAGTTATGTTGGAATTATTGGCATAAAGGTATACTGTTACTTGTCCCACATCATCTGCTTTCACTTGAAAGTCTGCTTTACTGTGACCTGCAGGGAACTGTACCTGCAGGGCAAAGTGGAAGGAAGAAAGAGGAGTTGCATCAATAATAGCAGGAGCTTTTTGCAATAAGTCACAAGTCTGTTCTGTCACTTACCTCATCAGGCAGTTCAATGATGGTGCTGTTCTTTGAGGAGTGTGTAATATTAAGAGTTATCACCAGTGTCTCGTTTAGTGGAGCCCTGGGAAGGTACAAAAAACAAGTTAGGCTGGTGCCTGAGTTCAGAGGTTGCTTTAGGGCTGCAGGGGAGCATCTGCTGAATCCTCTCAGCAATGAGCAGCCCACACAATTTTTAGGAAGGAAGGAACTGTAAATTCACTTATGGAGGACAGCCCGTGTTCCAAAGGGAAAGTAAAGCTCCAACAATGATTTTACCTCAGAGAGATAGTGACGTTTGTTGAACTTCCACTTTCTAAAGAAACCACTTCAGGGACTGACAACACAATGACTCCATCTGGGGAGGAAGAAAATACCCACAGAAATCTCAATTACTATGAACAGCTCCTTCAGGACAACCACCTACTTCTTTTTTGTGCCATAGACATTTTACCCATTGGTCTCTGCAGCATCAGATCAACCAGGTTAGCACACATGATAAACAGCAAAAGGACTACAGCTTATTTCAAGGCAACCAAACAACTTAAAAGGAGAAGTAAATAACTGTCACTTGAACATGTTGCAAGGAAGTAATTTAAATGCTTGAAGTGCAACAAAAGTTCATGCCAAGAGAAGGTTATAGGGTACTGCAAACCCACCTTGTTTCTTGATGTGATCCTAGTGAGCTAGGAGTCATAAATGCCAAAAGTTTACTATAAAATTGTTTCTTGGGCCACAAATTTAAACCAGGTACCCAGATGTCCAATGGAATGTACATTTACAGAAACAGAGAGAGAAACAGGTTGCACAGGTTGATTAGACACTTCTTCTGTTGTCACATATTTACAGAGTGTTCTTAAGAAATTAAATGCAGCGGAGCTCCCCAGTTCATCACTGATTGCACCCCAGGCAGCATTCAAACTGCAGAAGTGATTTTGGAGCATGAGGTGCACAGCAGTATCTCAGTATAGTCTAGGAGCACAAGAAGCCGAAGTAGCGTGTGAGAGAAGAGCCGATGGGAAGCGTGGCACAGATAGATATCCCTGGATAGATGTAAAGGATAACTGGAGAGCTGCCCTCTTCCTTCTCTCACCGGTCAGGAGCCCTGTGGGCCCAAGCTGGGCTGATCAAACACTCACCGCCAGGCCCCAGCAGCGCGAACGAGAGGCTCAGCAGGGCGGGGAGCAGATATCGCGTCCTCATGGTGGAAAAGCTGCAGGGAAAGCGGGGAGAAGCTTCGCTCAGCACCCACACGGCCACACAGCCCATCCCCTCCGCTGGCCGCCGCGGCAAACGGCTCTCACCACAGCACCACGACCCCAGCCCGGCCGAGGGACCCTCAGCACCCCTCTGAGGGCACCGATCCCCCGGTCCTTCTATCTGCCCAGCCTCCCCGGGCACATCTTTACCTCAGCGCTGCTCCCGTGACGGACCCGCGCCACTCCAACGCGCGGGACTACAAATCTCGGCAGCCCCCGCGCCCCCGCCAGCCCCTTGCCGCTGGCGGCGCGCCGCGGTGCACGCTGGGACTTGTAGTCCAGCCGCCCTCCCCACAGCAACCCCGGCGGAGCAGGGCACCCGGTGCTTTGGAACGCGCCGCTGCTGAGGCGGCGGTACCGGGGAGCGGGCGGGAACCCACCTCCTTCAGTGCCCAGCGCCGGTCCGGCAGTTCTTCCCTTTTCAGCTCTCACGTGAGGCGATCGCCTCTGGACTCCCCGCCCAGCGCCCACCACGCCGCCGCGGCCGGCCCCCGGGGCCATCTTGGGTGTGGCGGTGCGAGTTTGTGAGGGGAGCAGGGCTGTGCGGGGGACAGAGCGAGCTCGGCGCCGCGGTGGTTTGGTTTTGATAAAAAGTATGGCTTAAAGCTGCGTGGGTCAGCGGGGAGCGCTGGGGAAGGGGCGGTTTGTCACAGTCAAGGTGGAGGGGTAGTGGCCAGGGAGCGCTGAGGGGAGGGACACACCTTCAGCCTGAGGGCGAAGTCCGGGTCACTCTCCTGCCCTATCCCTGGCAAACCACACTGCGGGTGCCCACGGCTTGTGGGGCACAAGGAGCTCTGCGGTGCTCAGCATGGTGGGTGTTGGTCCGCCTATCTGGGCCGGGCAAGGTGACAGCCATCCCCTCATGGCCGGGCCTGGCACCACCTGGGTGCTGGGCATTGACCTGGGCACGACGTCGGTGAAGGTGACCCTGGTGACAGGGACGGAGCGAGGCCTGGCGGTGACCCAGAGCTGCTCCAGGGAGACGCGGGCATACAGCGATAGCCTGGGAGCTGCACCGCAGGTAAGGGCTGGCAGGGAAATTGCGGGAAACCCGCCTTGCCTTGTAGTGGCTGGGTTGTTTGGCACATTGGGCAGACTCCAGCGGCTTGCCTGGATTGTTTGTATGGCTAGATTGGCGTCAAAAAGCAGAATTTAAACAACCCCTGCTCACTGTTCAAGCAAGTCAAGTACAGCTACTTGATCTATGAAAGACCCAGGTTTTGAAAAGTTGACTAAGACAATCTAAAGCTATTCACCCATGAACCACCACCTTGTCTTTGACACTCCCAGTCAGGAAACAGCAGCCACTTGCCAACTGGAAGGGTATTTTATTTTGCACTTCAGTGTGGGGTGGAATCATAACTGGAAATTCCCCGTGGAAATAACCAGGAACATGTACTCCTGTTAAAGATCTTTACATCCATTGTGTTGGTCAGTCTAAAAAAGAAAGAAGAATCATGAAAAATATGCATAACTTCTGATATCAAAGAGGCCAATCCTCCTTTCTGCAGCCAGTTTATGCAGGCAAAAGTACCTATGTACAAAGTTCACATTAATTTGTAGACTCTGTCTGAATAGTTTTGTTTGTAATCTTCATGCTGGTCTGTCACAAAGTAACCTGAACCTTTGAAGGTGTGAAAGCTCCTCCTGGGGAACAGTTGGGTCAGTTTGCTAGGTGGTTCTAGGAGTAGAATATCCAGAAATGAAATATCAGCATCATCAAAATTAACAGTAGACAGGGAGGAGCTTTAAGAAGATGTAGGGGAGACAGCACATCAGCCAGATCACATGGATAATTGTCTTTGTGAGGAAAATGAAGAGCAATAGATTAGGTGAACAAATGAAAGCATGTAGTCAGTGGTAATGGATTTTTTTAAAGTTATGGTTGAGTGTGGTAATTTAGGAAATTAAGAATTATTTGGCCTTCAGTTTAAGAGGCTCAACTTGCTAGCATTGATTTTTAGTTTTTGTGGGTTTGTGGGTTTTTGTGCATTTTTTTTCTTTTTACAGTTTAGTAGTGAATATTACTCTAATAAATGCTATTGAACTAAATGAATTCTACCCTTCACTTCTGACTAAAGCAGCCTTGTTTAATAAATACACTGAGTGAATCCTAATGGCTTCATGCTCAGGACAATGCTTTGTGATTGCAGGGGATGGAGCAGAATGTCCAGAAAATCATAAGTGCATTGAATGAATGCCTTGCTGCTCTGCCTCAGCAGCAGCTTCAGCAAGTCACCCACATTGGTATTACAGGACAAATGCATGGGGTTGTGTTTTGGAAAAGTGATAAAGGTAACATTCATTCTTTAACATTCCTGTTCAGAATATTACGATGCAGAAAATTAAATTTTAACAGTGAAATGATTCTATGATTAAACTGCTGCATCACTGTGGTCTGTTGTAAAATTAAGATCTCTTACGGGGAATTTTGCTTTTTTTACTGGAATTTTGGCTACTTACTATAGTTAATGATAAATGATTTAGCCTAATGATATCCCTGCAGAGTCAGCACAGTTATTAATATAAAGAAGGAATAGCATATTTGTGGCTTGTTAATTGTTTTTCCATCGTATGCTATCTGCTGCCATTTTAATTTCTGCATCATGTGAATAAATTGCAGGGGGATTTTATTCACCTCAGAAAACCCTCACCTAAATGCTGTCTGGCATCTCAGTAACTTTCTGGGGTTTTCCCCCCCAAATCCCAACACTTTTTCTTCCCTAGCAATTCACAGACTGTCATGTTGCCTTCATTTTGCTGCTTACGCTTCTTGCTTTGTTGCTTAGTAGGAGCTGAGAAAGGACTGTGGTCATGATTGTGGATGCTCAGCTGCTTGCCAAGACCTCAGAAACAAAATCAGCTGCAGTGAGGTAGTCATGTGGGGCTTCATTGTGCAAATACCCAGATAATCCTCATGATAGTGAGGATGTTTGAAGAATCCAGGCCTTGGATTGCCAGCCCTGTGAGATAGGGATGGATTACCTTCTTGGTCTAAAGCCTTATAAACCTGCTGAAGTCTAAGGCTTCCAGAGTGTGGTTCCATGGCTTCTTTCTCTTAACCCTGTAATGTGCTCATCTGGACAATTCTACAAGTCTTATTATAACAAGAGTTATGCAGATTAACTAAAGATTTATTGTAAACCACAGAGTAGATTTCCCAGAAGTGCTGGTCAGAAGTTGTCAAGGTCTTAATTGCTTGAAGAGGCACTGGACTATTCATTACTGACTGTAATTTTACATTAAATACTAAAAGTGATTAGAAAGAAAGAAATCCAAAGGCTGATGGACTGACGGAACTGTTGTTGCTTTCCAGTTGTCCCAGGAGCTGCATAACAAAGTCTTGTGGATTCATAAGCACAGATTCTTATGTCATATTGCTAAATATTTTATGTACTGAAGCCACATGCCACTTTAGTTTCATTTCTATCAAGTGAAAGAGGGTGTTTGCTCTCATTTGTTTTGAGTGGACTAAGTGAATCCAGGAGCTTTGGGACACAAATAAAAATTTTAATGGCATCCTTTAGGGTTCAATTTATGATTAATAATGTTTCTTAGAATCCATTTAAAACTAGAAAAGCAAACCAATTGGAAATTCAGTTCAAAAAGATTTGATAGAATGGGGAATTGAGGGAATAAGAAAAAGTATGTGTTTTGTTTTGCATGTTTCTCACGGCACCTCCCAGCTTTCAGACTGCTGTTTACTGTGTGAATGCAACTCCCAATCCCTGTACCAGCCCAAGAATTACTCCTTTTAGCCACATTTGTGCAAGTCAGGCAGCTGAGTCTCTTCTCTGACCTGCAGGACAAGTGGCACAGCACAGTTTGAAACTGCTCCCTGGCCAAAACCCGAGTTTGCCTCAGTTCCAGAGTGAGTGGGCTGTCCTGTCCGTGCATTGTGTCCAGGGATGGCCTGGGAGAGGTCAGAGCTGTGCCCTGGAATGTGCTGGCAAACAGTGCTGGAGCCCAGCCTCCCCTCTTCAGTGAAAGAATGTGAAGGTTTCCTCAGAGGTGTGGTGTTCTTTGCTTGAAAGGAACATGCTGGTCAGGGGAAACTGAATTAAACCCTGTCCTACCTTTGGTGAAGCTTTGTTGTAGTACATGAGGGTTTTTACTCTTTAGTACTTTGCACTTTAGTCCATTGCTTAATACAGATCCAGGTTTCTTGTTGCTTTGGCTCCAAAGGTGATGCAGCTTTGTGCTCTTTATCCTGGGCAATTCTTTACTAATTCAGCATTCTCCAGGTGGTGATGTGGCACAGCCCAGCTGAAGTTTTTGTGTGAGAGCTGCCATGTCAACTCCTTAACTCCCATAGCAGGACTGTGGTTAGAGTTTTTTTTGTGGCTCACCTGTTATTTAAGTTGTATCTTTAATATCCCTCCTCAAGAGAAAGAAGGTTTTGGTTACCATTCTCCATTTAAGCAAAGGATGATTTGTATTATGACATTATCTAGGGCTGAAAACTCTGAGTAATTTGAGATTCTTCTGGCTTTGTTACCAATGCATTTAACATATTATCAAGAGTGTCCAGAAATGAGGAATGCTAAGCATACTATGCTGCAGGGATTCACTGGACTTCTTGGATTCTGTTTTGTTTGCAGGCTGCAAGTGGACAGAGAGTGGCACAGGCCCTGTCTTTGAACCAGACAAGGTCAGTCACCTGGTCACTTGGCAGGATGGCCGCTGCAGCCCCACCTTCCTCTCTTCTCTTCCTCTGCCACAGTCACATGTGAGCTTGGCTACAGGACTTGGATGTGCCACAGTGTACTGGTATTTAAAGAACAGGTACATTGTTTCTCAAAAAGGCTCTTTCTCATCTTGAATTTATGTGACAATTAGTATTCCTGTAGCATGTTAGTGCTGCTACAGGCTGAGGGGCTACATTCCTGTGTAATCATAATCTTAATTAAGTAGTCAAAGAATATTTAAAATGGCGGTGTTTAATATAAATGATATTCAATTGAGCATGCAAGAGTCTCTGACCTCATAAAAATACTACAGATCTCTAATAAAAAGAAAAGCTTATGACCATATAGGAACAGAAGCCTTAAAGTATCATAGAATAATTCTAGTCTGTCATGCTGATCAGAGGAGCTCTGCTAATGCAGTTTGAACACTGTCATTTTGTCTTGTGCTGCTTTGTGGAAAGTACAGACATGCCTAAAACAGTAACAGGATTGCTTGGTCTGGTTGCTGCCAGATGCTGAAATGAAGAGTCTCTAATTTCAGTTCCTTCCTTCCTCAGACACTGAGACAGATCCTCACGAGGTGACACAAGTGCTCTGCTTTTGTGTGGCATGTTTGCAGAGGATATAATTTTTAACTTACGACTTGGCATCAGCAAGATCTTCATTTTCATCTTTCTCAAAGAGCCAGTCTCTTCCTCTGTAATGAGTTTGGGTTCAATAAATGGGGAAAAATGTATTAGATCATGTTTTTTTCTAGCAAATATGGAGCATGGTGTGATCTTACTTTAGAGCTGCCTAACTCATGAGCCCAGCTGCTTTGTTTTGCTTTACCAGTGGGAATTTCACTGGAGCAAATGCTCCAGAAAATGCATTTTAGAGAATGCTCCAGAATTAACAAAGTGCTATTTTTTCTCATGCAAACAATCACTACTTCCCTGGTAACTTGCAGTGCTGTGCTTTTGAACGTAGAAAACTCATTCCTTAAAGCTGCTCTCTCTCCAGCTTCCATCTGGAATTAAATATTGCTGCAGCTCGGAAAACAAATTCCATTTAAAAAACCAAACCAACAAAATGCAAGTAGATCACTGAGGTGGCTGTTTAATTTTTAGATGGGACCACATATCTGAGATTCCCTGTAGCAATGGAAGTTGTCTTGCTCTCACTGCCTTAAAGCAAAAACCTCTCACTGTTTTTGTTTTTCAAATGTCTTGTCTAAAAGTCCAGATTTTCTGAAAGCTTACGATGCAAGTGGCACTATCCAGGACTACGTGGTTGCCATGTTGTGTGACCTGAAGAAGCCACTCATGTCTGTCCAGAATGCTGCCAGCTGGGGATATTTTAACTGCAGGAACAACAGCTGGAATACTGACATGTAAGTGCTAAAATTCAGAGGGGTTTGTGCACTGCTTGTGTCAGGCAGTGTGAGCACCTCTGTGGGCCCTGAGTGTTGATGTGCTACAGATGAAAAGGGATTGAAAGTCACTCATAATCAATAGAGGCCTGAACTGAAGAGCTATTGAGAGTTTGCTCTGGCTTGCTCTGTTTAAATCTGGTCCAATGATTTTAGAAATACCTTTCAACAGCAGAGCTGAGAGATTCAGCAGTGACACCACACTGTTCTCTCCGTTTCTGTGGTGGGATGGGGTGGGGAAGTGCAGCCAACAGTGTCACCTCTGCAATGGTAAACAGTTACCCCTCTCTAGTTCTTTGAACTGAACTTCAAAACTGCTAAGACTTACTTGTGGGAATAGTTGAGCTGTTAAGCTACAGGAAATCTGAGAGAGAATCAGTTTATTTATTTACTTATTTCTTGTAATGATTTGCTCTTTCAGGGCTAAATGCTAAGGCCTTATATATTTCAGGGCTTAGGTTAGGCCAGGACTCCAAGGTGAAAGATCTTCTCATCAAGGTATGAAAGAGTGACAGAAATTTGCATTTTGCTGACTGAAGTTTTACTAATGTGGTGGTGTTGCTGTAGCACCCACAGCTGATTGTGTGAGGAGTTTGTTGGACTTAACACTTTGTGATTTGGTTGTAGCCACTAATTGCATGACAATGTAAGTTCTTTGACACTTAGCTGCATTTTTTGCTGGTTTTGGGATTGTCCCTTTACCCAGGACCTGCTTGTCGATGTGACATCAGTAGGTTAAACTTGCTGAACATGTACTGTATAATCTCAGGTACTCAGATTGCATAGAAAGGATATATATACATATTTATTCTTCCAGATTGGTTTACCCAGCCCGCTGGACTGGAATGCTGCCCCTGTCCAAGACAAAGCTTTCTGAATAGGTGAAAGCATCCATAAATCCAGCAGCCACAAATGTGTGGCCAGGTTCATCTGTGCCTTCAAAGAGTTTTGTGTCGTAATACCAATTCCCAAACACATTCCCAAACTGCATTCCTCCAGTAATGTTGTTCTGCTTCCAGACTGAAAAAATCCGGCTTTCCTGTTCACTTGCTTCCAGAGGTGGGAGAACCTGGCAGCATTGCAGGCAGCACAACCTGTGCCTGGCATGGAATACCCAAAGGTGCAAAAGTAGGAATTGCTCTGGGAGATTTCCAGTGCTCTGTTTATTCCTGTCTGACTGAGAGGACTGATGCAGGTATGGTCATTTTGGTGTCTAGTTTGGTATTCTCATTGTCGTCCTTCAGGGTAGTTTAGTAAAACACTGATTATTTTCTTTTTTTCCTTTTTTCCTGTGTTTTAGTTCTTAATCTCAGTACCTCTGCTCAGCTGACTGTCTCAATGCCCCTGGGCTTCCAGCCTCCAGAGGCACCAGATTCTTCCTCAGCTGTCACTTATTTTCCCTACTTCAATGGCGACTACTTGGCAGTGGCAGCATCACTTAATGGAGGGAATGTGCTTGCGACATTTGTGGGAATGGTGGCACAGTGGACACAAGAGCTGGGTAAGTCATTTCAAGGAGAGTTGAAGATTAAAACTGAGATTGATCATCGAGGTAAAAGGAAGCTGAGGCAAAGGAACAAGCCTAGAGCTGTTCCATCATGCCATAAAGGGAACAAGGATGGAACTCCTGGGTGATGCTTCCCAGATCTCTGGAATTTCCTGCTGAAGCTTTTGAACATGCTGGGACAGTCATGCTTGGACTCCACATTCACATTGCCTCTAGGTCTTCTATTGTTTCAAGGACAGAATTATTTTGTGCAAATTGATTTTCAAAAGGCAAGGTTGGCAGATTTGAGGACAACAACCTCTAATTTTGTGTGACTGCAGTCCAGAGGAATTCTTTTGGTGCATATTTTGCAGCACTCTAATGGATTTTAAGACTCAAACTCATGGAATATCTTCTAAGTGCTTTAAGTGTGGCATTCAGAGTTTTTTTAGCAATCCCTTGGGTTTTGCCCTACAGAAGTAAGCTCTGAAATAGTTCTTTCAGTAATTACTCAAGTAAGTACCCCTTCAGATCAGTAACATGATATTTCCCATCTGCAGGACTTCAGGTCCAGGAATCTGCCATCTACCCAAGGATAATCCAAGCAGCCTTGGCCCAAAAGCACATCCAACTCTCAATCCACCCGACCATATTTGGAGAGAGACACCTTCCTGAGCTGTTGGCATCAGTGACCAATATTGGTGGCTCTGAGCTGTCCCTGGGCCATGTCACCAGAGCCCTGTGCCGTGGCATTGTGGAGAACCTCTGCTCCATGCTACCTGTGCAGCACCTGGTGGAGATGGGGGTGAGGAGGATCCTGGGCAGTGGGAGTGCCCTTGCCAGGAATGAGGTGCTGAGGCAGGAAGTGGAAAGGATTTTTCCATTCCCTGTGGTTTACGGGAAGGATGTGGATGCTGCTGTGGGGGCAGCTATGGTGATGTTTCATAGTAAATAAAGTCATTATTTGGAATGGCCTGAGATGCAGCTTCTGTTTTTTTCCTGACTGAACAGTGGTTTTTTCACTTTATCCAACAGGCACTCTCACTCGTTACAGAGGGACAAAACCCCTCCATTTAATGTCTGCTTCTCCTGCACATTTTGTTGCTCTGTCATTGCCATTTGTGAAATGAGAAGTAATTATCACATTAAATTTATCTGAGTGACTGGGAAAGATCCATTAACTTTCAGCATAAAAAGACAATTCTTGTGAGGCTCATTTTCCTGGTAGGAAATATGTTGGTAAGGATTGGGAGAGATGAGTTGTTGTCTGTAACTTAGGCTGATGCTTATGTGCATTCCCTTAAAATTTCCAAATTTTTATCCCCTGTGTTATGCTCTTAGAATTTCTTTATTGTCCTAGTCTTTATTTTAATGTTAAAACATTTAGTTTTCTAAATGTTTTAACATTTGTAAGTGTCTACACGTACGTTTTTTTTTCTCAAATGACATTGAGAAGCAAGTAAGATGTTTCATGTTATCTGGATACAGTTTCATTCCTAGGAAACATGTGTTTCCACTGGAATATGGACATGGATTCCTATTTTGCTCATTAGCAACATCAGGACTGACATTTTTATGGTGAGAAAGCTGTGCCGAGTTTTGAGATTTTAGTTACAGAGATGGCTTAATTTCCACTCCATGTCCTGTTAAGGGAAGTGCTGGCATATTCCAGAGAAAATGAAGACTAGATTAAAGGTGTTGGAAAAAGTCTGAATCTGTTACTTGTTGTTTTCCCTCTTTCATTTATGACAGATATAATTTTTATCAGCAGATCTGCTTTCATTTTTATTGAATAACAGGAAAGAGCTGGTGATGCTGTTGCATCAAAAGCCTTTGGAGCATCTTGGATGCTGCTGAGGTACTTCCTATTGGTTATCTATATTTATGCATTAATAAATAGGCTTGTTACTCTGAGTACCACAGGGTGTTCTAAGGAGCATAATTAGTTTGCTATTAAATAGTAAAATATATAATCCTTTTATACATCCATGCAAGACTAGAGCGACAGCTACCTTTTGCAAAACAAAAGACAGATAATTTCACTGAATAATTTAATCATCTTCTCAAAACCTCAGGAAGTTTGGGGAAGTTCCAGCCTAACATCTACAGCCTGATGCCTCTGGAAAAGCTGTTTCTCTAGACTGGTTTTTGTCAGATCTTATGTCAATTATATGTTTAACATTATATTACACAGCTCTGAATTTTTAAGGTTGTTAGATCCATTCTGGACTAGATAATTTTTTTTTTCCTAATGACATTAGTATTTAGAAGCTGTTTTATATATATACATATATATATATACACATACACACACGTAATTAAAATATAGGAGGAATGTGGAACAACAAAAAGGCTTTAGGACTTTCTGTCATTGGTTGTTCCTCAATTCTGCTCTGAATCAGCTTATCTTTAAAATATTTATCTTTAAATCAGCCACTGAAGAAAGGTGTCCAGAAAGGTGACTGTGGCATATTTTACAAAGTTTTGTGAATTGAATTGAAACTCTGACCCCCAGAAACAATTGCTGTCTGGTGGTTTGGGTGGTTTTTTTTGCAAACTTGAGTGTATTTATGAAGAGGAAATCTGGAGAAGAATATCCATTACTAAATGCAATTAAAGGGGAGGGAAAAACAACAGCAACTTAGTGCAATTCTTGTAAAGAGCTTTGCTAAACCTCTGGGAATAGAAGCCACTGATGCTTCTGGTTCCAGAATTGTTCTTAATTATCTTATTGCTCTATTCTCTGTTTTTCCAGTGAACTTCCCTTGGTTCTAAAAATCATTACATTTTGCAGACAAATGAAGTGGAGAAGCAACTCTGAGGGCTTTTCAGTCCAGGCACCGTGGAGGAGGAATAGCTGGCACTAAATTCGTGTAGATCAGTGGGTGTTTACTGAAACTGGACTATTTTTCAGAAGACAGGATTTTTGTCAATATTTGTAAGTTCTGCATGTATATTTGAATAGCATGGTGATTAGTTATTTTTAAACTCTCTGTTATTTATTCTAAGTTGTGATGCGGCAAGGCATTCTATCAAAAATATTTCTTTATTTATTGTATCCAACTTCTGTGTATCTGGGTTTCAAAGAGTTCAAATATGTTGTGCATTTTTTAAACTAGATAATAGTTACTGTTTTTTTAAATAAGCCTTCCACAGATTTGCGAAGTTTATTTCCATTGCAAATTCATACTCACGAGGAAATGCAGTTTTGTCTTCATTATCAAGTATATTACCAACAGGGTTTAGAAAGGAAAGCACATATAATGTGGGTTTGAGCAATTGGCAGAGAGACAGGATTGAGCCCGTTCTGCACATTTTAATATTATATTTATTCTGTGGAAAATAAGTGATTCTGTTTTCCATAGCCATCTCACTGATGTTTTTGGTTCAATCTGCATGAGTTTAAATAAGACGAAAAATTTAAATGATACATTACTATATTCCCACTGTATCTTTTCCTGGTTTTTATATAACTGTTTTTACTCCTTTTTCACGGAAGTAATTGCTCTACTGTAATTTTAGTTCCTATTCCAAATGGAAATATTTTTATTTCTTATTTATAGGACAATTAAGTTAGTTAATAAGATAGTACGTTATTCTTTCAGAGTGAGTCTAAGGACACAAAGAACTTGAAAGGTGAGCAAGTTAAATTGCAGTCATTAGTATTTTGTGCTATGCTGGTTTGCTTCCAGTGGCCCTAAAAGTACAAGCTTGCAAATTGATATTTTCTTTACATGTATATTATATACATGTACAAAATTAGAGAAAATGCAAATGACAAAATTTTCTTTCCTGTCCTACTTTCACAGAAAAATGTGAGCCTCGATGTAAATATGAACTGTTCCCATAGAACTGAAAATCCAACTTTAATGTACAATGTTTGCAGACAACCCTCAGAATGTTTCTCTTGTGGAGAGAAACAACCTTGAAGCATGTTTACGATGTTGTTTTCACACTGACTGTACAGAAAAGATTACTGACCGCTCTAATGTGGTTTATAATTTGAGACTTTTTAAAGATTTAGTGACATTCCTGTGCTCAAGGCTGTAAGATTTCCAAGCAATGTAGGATTTCAGAGTATGTCTCTAAGCCAGCTGTGCAGCAGTTCAGCTATGGTGAGTTCCTGTCTCCACTGCTGGAGTTCCAGGATATTTTGCATTCAGTGGCACGAAGACAAAATTTGTCTGATTAAAACAGTTTGATAAGAAACCAAGCAAAAAAAAGCAGCCTGCTCTACCTTCAGTGGAGTGTGTTGTCTGTGAGGGTGGTGAGGCCCTGGCACAGGCTGCCCAGAGAAGCTGTGGCTGCCCCTGGATCCCTGGAAGTGTCCAAGGCCGGGTTGGATGGGGTTTGGAGCAGCCTGGAATAGCGGGACATGTCCCTGCCCATGGCAGGGGTGGAACAATGTGAGCTTTAAGGTCTCTTCCCCTCCAAAGCATTCTCTGATTCTGTGTGTGTTGCTTGTGTCAGGTTCTGTGTGGTTGTGAATCAGCCAAGATCAGCCGTGTGGTGATACAGTCACATCTTATCTGTGGAAACCTCTCCCTCTCTGCTTCCGTGCCTCATGTTTGAGGTGACACTCATCTCTCGTGGATCACACACTCCCCTTTCCATCAGACACTACCATAATTCTGGCAAAGCCCTTAAGGGATAATGTTCCTGGGTGCAGGAAGCCCTCTGTGCTCAGCATCCTGGAGATCAGGATATGGCACAACCAGAGCTTTTTCCACATGCCTGATAGAATCATGAGAATGGTTTGTGGCACAAACCAGTCAGCAAGTAGAGCAGAAAAGCAGAGATTTTTGGGGTTTGAGATTGTTCAGGCTTTACTGGAGGAGGATGAGGCACTGGTTTTAAGCAGAAGCAATCAGCTCTGCAGTGAGATGGACAGAAAGCTCTGGCATGCTCTGGTTTGCTTTCTCCATCCTGGAATGAGTAAGAGCAGTGGGAACAGGAACAAATGGGATAGAGGTAATGACCTACTAAACTGCTCTGACTGTGGGCACAGTGAATATGTGTCCATCTGCCTCATTTCTAGGATGAGAGCAACCAATCCACTCCCTGCTGTTTCTGGAAAACATTCCTAGGCAAAAGGGGACTCACAGCCCTGTAAAGTGCTGACTTGAGGTGTTTGTGTCCTTCCTCACAGACTGCTGGCTCATCATGTCTTCCATTCTTGGGAAGATGAAGAAATTTGGCAGTTTTGACATGGAGGAATCTGAAGTGACAGATGAGCACACGGATAGGGAGGACTCTGTCGAGGAAACCCCTGACAACCCCCAGGCCCCACTCAGCACCAAGGTGCAGCCACCCAAAAGCAACATCTTCGCAAGACGGGGCCGCTTTGTGATGGGGGACAGTGACAAGGACATGGCTCCCATGGACTCCTTTTACCAGATGGATCACCTGATGGCACCTTCTGTCATCAAATTCCATGTGAATTTGGAGAGGGGGAAGCTTCACAAGTAAGTTTGCCTTGTAAGATTTGGTGGTAATGAATAGTTTGATGACTGCAGGCTGTATTTCTCACACATTTGTTCTCTCCACTTGAGCCTGACCATTTTTTCAGTTTCACTATTTTCTGTGCCAAATTAAGGAGTGTTGCAATTGAAAGTGACAATAACTGTTGTCTCTTCAAAAATTCAGTCCATGGATATTATGCCCAAAATTGTCAGTAGGCCTTAATTCGCTTGCTTGAGGCTGCTCAGTGAATGGACATGGCTCAGAGTGAGAACAAGGGATTGCCTGGCTCCAGGCCTGAAGTTACACTGCCAAATTTCAATGCCTCTTTCAAGTCTTGTTCTCAGCTTTTCAGCAACAGAATCATAATTTTATCAGGAGAGTTGCTTGCAGGCTTTGTTGATGTTGTAGTCCTTGCAGATCCATCTATTCTAATCTGCAGTGTTTACTGCTTCATCCAAGCAAATGAAAACCAGTATTCTGGTAGTTTATCAAGAGCCTGCTAAATATCTGATTTTAACTAACTGACAGTTCCCCTTTTTAGGCTCCTATCTACAGATTCCATCACAGGCTGTTCAGAAAAAGCTTTCAAATTTTATGACCGTAGAAGGATCTTTGATGCTGTAGCCCAAGGCAACACAAAGGACCTCAGTGACCTGCTACTCTACCTTAATAGAACCTTCAAGCATCTCACAGATGAGGAGTTCAAAGGTACCCTTTAGTGTCACATACCTTGAGTTGCCCTCTTCTTCTTCCAGTAGTGCTCCTGAGATGAAAACAAAAAAAGATATAATTATGTTACATGTCTGCAGGAGGTCCTTTAATGACCCTATTGATTGGGCAACATATTGATTGTAAGGTTAAAGGAGCTGAAATTTTATGTGAAACACTAAATGAAGTTTCTTGTCTTCTGAAAAGAACCTCATTAATTCCTGCTTGCCTGGGTATAGATGGTAGGTTTGTAATCACTTCTATATACTTGCAATTTTTTTGTGTTATAGAGCCTGAAACTGGGAAAACCTGTTTACTGAAAGCCATGCTGAATCTACATGATGGGAAAAATGATACCATTCCCTTGCTGCTGGATATTGCAAGGAAAACTGGAACTCTGAAAGAGTTTGTTAATGCAGAGTATACTGACAACTACTACAAGGGTAAGAGAAACAGCTGCTGCAGTGAGTGCTCAGGGTGCTCAGGCTGAAATGGGGTCAGGCAGGGCTCTCAAAGTCTTGTGAATGAGGCCTTATGCACCCCAAAGTTCCAGTGTGTGATTAAAAATGTGGGCATTTGTGCTGGGGCTGTGTCCTGTTAGGTGCATTATTCTGCCATTTTTTGGGTACAGTGATTTAATGACTTGCATTTGCTGTTTGTGTGGGTTTTTTACCTGTTCAGTTCTAGAGCTTTTTAGCCTGCAGAGCTCTCAGTTTCACCGTCTTACATGGAGCTGAGGGAATTGCAGTGTTGAAAGCTCTCAGTCTGTACTAAATGCTGAAGATTTCTGTCTGATGAGTGTCTCTGTAGGCCAGACTGCTCTTCACATTGCCATCGAGAGGAGGAACATGTACCTGGTGAAGCTCCTGGTCCAGAATGGAGCAGATGTTCATGCCAGAGCCTGTGGGGAGTTCTTCAGGAAAATCAAAGGGAAATCTGGCTTTTATTTTGGTAGGAGTCAGCACAGTATGGGCTTTATTGATTGAGTTGTCCTAGCAGCATCCCAAGTGCAAGCTGTTAAATAATCCTGTTTATGTGGGGCTGGAGGCTCAGAAGTACCAGATGGGCTGTTCCACCTTTGGGCCAAATATTTCCTCCCAAAGACTGAGCTTATAAAGAAACACAGTTGGTAGCTGATGGTGTTCAGTGTGAGCTTGGTGTTAGCTTTCCTTTGTTCTCTGAGCACTCTATCCTTTGTAACCTTCTGCTCCTGTTCTGTCAGGGTTTTCTAAGCAGCTGTGTTTCTGTGATGCAGTTAAACCAAAGAAAACATCTTCTAATAGCTATCTCAAGAGTGGGTGCTGTTTCAGACAGAGAAATTCATCTGTTCTCATAGTGAAGATGAAAACAATGTGTTATTTCTGTTTATGCACCTCTAGTACTGGGCTTTCTGACCACTCCTCATTGCTTGCCATAGGGGAGCTGCCTTTGTCCCTGGCTGCCTGTACCAACCAGCTCTGCATTGTGAAATTCCTCCTGGAGAATCCCTACCAGGCAGCCAACATCGCTGCTGAGGACTCCATGGGCAACATGGTCCTGCACACGCTGGTGGAGATTGCAGATAACACCAAGGATAACACCAAATTTGTAACCAAAATGTATAATAACATACTGATCCTCGGTGCCAAAATCAATCCCATCCTCAAGCTGGAAGAGCTCACCAACAAGAAGGGGCTGACTCCATTGACACTGGCAGCCAAAACAGGGAAGATAGGGGTAAGTGAGCAAAGGTGTTTGACTGTTCTATTGTTGCATCACATTATAGAGAGAAGGTGTGAAATATTTATACAGGCTGGATTTTAGGATTTTATTATTGGGGCCTTTTAGTTAAGAAGAACTGATGCTGCAGTTTAACTGCACAGTCCTTAGAAGCCACAGAGTACAAGTGTGTCTGTGCCCAGCTGATGTTATTCACACCTCACTGGTATGCAAGGCAGCCCCAGAGCAAACAGAAAGTGAGCTCTGGTATCATCTGAACCACTGGATCTCTTAATTTTGACTGGCTGATATAACTCATCTTCCAGCAGTCCCCATTCAAAGTGACTCGTCCTCAGAGATGTTACACATCTCTGCTTTTCTCTTGCAGTTTTGGAACAGACAATGCCAATACCTCTTGTAAGAGGTATTTATATTTCTCATCTCCCAGCACACAGTGAGGAAATTAACTGTGTTTATTTCAGACTGTGATCTCTGCTCCAGTGGTTTGGCTTCAGCTCAGTTGAACTAGGGAGAAATTACCCTTCCTGTCTTGTGGAGAGGCTAAGGAATGAGAAGTCCATTAGCACTGAAACGTTGGTTGTATTGTTCTTTTGCAATTAGATTTTCGCTTACATCCTCAGACGAGAGATCAAAGACCCTGAGTGCAGACACTTGTCCAGGAAGTTCACTGAATGGGCCTATGGACCTGTCCACTCCTCCCTTTATGACCTGTCCTGTATAGACACCTGTGAGAAAAATTCTGTGCTTGAGATCCTTGCCTACAGCAGTGAGACACCAGTGAGTACTGCACCTCCTTGGTCAGGGGAGAGCTTCATGTTCCACATAGAACAATTTTTGCCTCATTTCTCTGAAACAGCAACCTCCCACCCTGAGTTTAAGGGAACCAGAGGGATCATTTGCTGAAGATTTGTATAATGTGGGTTTTTTCAAAGTCCAGTACATACTGGTCCCAGCAAAATTCTCTTTTTTCTCCTGCTCAGAACCGTCACGAGATGCTGCTGGTGGAACCCCTTAACAGGCTGCTGCAAGACAAGTGGGACCGGTTTGTCAAGCACTTATTTTACTTCAACTTCTTTGTCTATACCATGCACATCACCATCCTCACTGCAGCTGCTTACTACAGACCTGTGCAGAAGAATGAAAAGGTACATTGCTCATGTCATATGTCAGGGGAACCACCCATTGTATGGCATCCCAAATTTGCCTCCCATTTAAATGTGTGCTCCTAACACCAGAATTTTCCTCTCTCCTGAAAGCAGGAGAGAGATTTTGACCCTGCTTGTTTCCCAGTCTTGCCCCCTTGCTGTAGCACATTCAGAAAATTGAACTGCTCCCCCAGATATGGAGTTGCTTACAGCTGCTGGCAAGGCCAGGTCTTTCCTGTCTACAGTTCTGATGAACATATCTATTTTGCTGTCTTCTACAGCCTCCCTTCACCTTTGGTTACAGCACTGGGGAATATTTTCGAGTAACTGGAGAGATCCTGAGTGTACTGGGAGGCCTCTATTTTTTTCTCAGAGGGGTAAGATACTTGAAAACTTCCCTTTTGCTGTTTGGGTAGGTGTAGGAGAGAATCAAATAAGCTTTTCCTATTCATTAGCATTGGCTGCTAAAATAATCCATGTTTTAGTCAAGAGCTACAAATCATTTTCCTTGACCTGGTGTTACTGGAAGGTCCTCCCTAGATCTTACACCAGTGTTGGTTTTGAGCTGTTTTTTGAGCTGTGAGATGCTTTATGGGTACCAGCTCCCTGCTACAGTGGTCACTGCTTAGTTGATTCATTCACAGTAGTTAATATTTCCTTGATGCAAACCTGGTCTTTGTTTCCTTTTCAGATCCAGTATTTCGTGCAGAGGCGCCCATCACTCAAGACACTGATAGTTGATGGCTACAGTGAGGTTCTTTTGTAAGCTCCAATATCTTTGATTGCATCTCAGCCTGAAACAGATGAATGTGTGGGATCTGTAGCTTAGGCTGAAGCCACCTGTGATATGTAGATGCTCTGATTCCCTGGGTCTTTACAACAGAGTTGCCAGTGCATATCATTAAACAAAAGGGTCTGGATCAGTGACCTCCAGTGGAGGTAAAGCAGATTAAATGTCTAAATGTTTAGTGACTGTGCCATGCAGCAGAGTTAGGAATAGATCTGGTTGGATTTATGCATTGTTTATGCAGAAATCCTCCCATTGCTAAGGGAGCTTTGCCTCTCAAGGGCCCTTTTTGCTCCCAACTGGAGAATGCCTTGTTCTGCTGGCCACCCCATGGGCTCTTCTGTTCCTAGCACCTGTGGCCAGCTCAGCCCTCTGCATTCACACCACGCTTGTCTTCCAGCTTTGTCCACTCCCTGCTCCTCCTGAGCTCTGTGGTGCTGTACTTCTGTGGCCAGGAGCTGTACGTGGCTTCCATGGTGTTCTCCCTGGCCCTGGGCTGGGCCAACATGCTCTACTACACCCGTGGCTTCCAGCAGATGGGAATTTACTCCGTCATGATCGCCAAGGTCAGTGCAGGGAACAGCAGAGTGCTCAGAGCTGCCAACAGCCTCATTTCCAGGACACACCTGGCCATATCTACCTCTCATATGACTCTGCTGTCCTTTGTTATTAGTTTCTGAGTGAACAGATAAAATTTAAGTGATGTAGAAAAACCTCCTGCTCCTCATCCATATGTTTTATAGCAGTCTTGATAGGATGATGATGATTATTATTATTTTTATTACCTGCCGTGCTTCAAAGTAACTACAGTTGGATAAGCATGGATGAAAGGAGACTGGGAACAGTGCAGACTGCTCTGGTGTGAAATCACCCAGCTTTCTACCAGCTGGAAATTTCTCTAGATATAGTTAAAATGTTGCCAAACAGAGCAATTAGCTAAGAGGCAGTAGCTGGCTAATAAACGTCTCTGTGATGTAGCCAGCCAGCCCAAGAGGGGAAGAAAGATGCAACTGTCTTTATGTGGTTTGTACTCACAAAGAGGAAAATGTTCCCATGTGTATGTGTTGCATTTGTGTGTAAATTGTTGCATGAATAACAGAAAAATGTTTTCTGTATTAAAGTTTATTATCTGAGCAGGATAAACAACAGTTTAATGCATCAACAGCCAGTTCACAGCAAATGCCTACTTGAGCTAAAGCAGTATTTTCTAGCAATTTTTGTTGCAGTTTACATTCAAGTTTTAAAATATTTTCATCTGTTTCCATGTTACAGATGATCCTTAGAGATTTATGTCGCTTCATGTTTGTGTATCTTGTATTCCTCTTGGGATTTTCTACAGGTAATACTCCACTTGGAGTTACTTTTTGTTACCTTAAAGAATCTCAGAAAATTTTATTTTTCCAGTTGGTCAGACTTGTTGTTCCCAACTGAAAACTAACAAATTAACTTAATAAAAAAAATCTCTTCAGCATAACAGTTATCTATTGTAATTTCATACAGCTTTTCATCCCTGGGTGGCAAAGCTGAATGGAAAAACAGTCATCCTGTTCTGTGTGTGGAAAACAGGGAGCACCCACTGAGAGGGTGTCAGTTATGGGGAATATTTTATTGGGCAATTTCCCTGGGTCAATGTACCGTGTAGGGAACGTGTGTCACCTTTCTGCTCATTTTCATTGCTTGCAATGAAATTCTGATCTCAAACAGTGTTTTCATCCTGTGAATGTGATTTTTCTTTTGCCACAGCTGTGGTGACTTTAATTGAAGATGACAATGAGGGGCAGGAGACAAATATCTCTGACTATGCCCGATGCTGCCACGTGAAACGAGGCCGCACCTCCTACAACAGCCTCTACTACACCTGCCTGGAGCTCTTCAAGTTCACCATTGGCATGGGGGACCTGGAGTTCACAGAGAACTACAGGTTCAAGTCTGTGTTTGTCATCCTTCTGGTTCTCTATGTCATCCTCACCTACATCCTCCTGCTCAACATGCTCATTGCGCTGATGGGGGAGACTGTCAACAAAATTGCACAGGAGAGCAAGAGCATCTGGAAACTCCAGGTATGTTGGTTCTGTGAGGCTGCTGTCTGAAAAAAACGGTGTGGGGAATGATAAAATATTTCAGAGAGAGGATCTTTAGGAACTGACATGTTTTTAAATAACATTTCACTGCTTCTTTCTGATTCACCTGAGCAGCTCCTTAAAAAAAAGTGTATTAGTTCCTTTTCCATGCATATTTGATGTTTTGCCTAAGCAGATGTTTCCAGTGTTCCACAGATGTTCAGAATTTAAAAAAGTATTTTTGTAATAAGACAAAATTATGTGGGCTTTGTCTGATGGAAAATCCTGATCAGACTATGAACAGAGGGATTATGCAAGGGGAAAATCTTTATCAGAATCAGTTTTTGTTTGAGGTAAGAAAGGGAACTTCATGGTTTTAGTCACAGGGCAGTAATTCCGTATTTTCAGTGACATATTAACAGAGGCTGATGTTGCAGAGTTACAGTGTCTGCTCTGAGATGTTGGCAATGATAAAAGCTCAGGGTTTTTAAAACAAAGGCAGAATTCAGGATTTGTTTGACTTTGACCAGCTGCCTCTCAGTGCTCTGCTTTCTTTTATCTGGCAGAGAGCCATCACAATCCTGGATATTGAGAACAGCTACTTGAACTGTTTGAGGCACTCATTCCGGTCTGGGAAACAAGTCCTGGTGGGGATCACACCTGATGGCCAAGATGATTACAGATGGTGCTTTAGGTAACCTGTTTGTTTGTGTATCAAGCCAAGAATCTTTTGTAGGCAAACAACTTGAAGGTATCTGGGTGTGGGAAGCAGAACTCCCCCTGGAGGACTCTGGAAAGCAGATCACTAACAGTGTCTGTAATGGTCAGTTTAACCTGGTTTTGGGCACAAATCTGAGGCTTGACAGGTAGCAGTTTGTGATATGAACTGACCCTGGAGTTGTCTGGTGATCCTTAGAATAGAAATTGGGTTTCTTGTCTCCCCAGGGTTGATGAAGTGAACTGGTCCACGTGGAACACTAATCTGGGCATAATCAACGAAGACCCTGGCTACTCTGGGGACCTCAGACGAAATCCCAGCTTCTCTATTAAGCCTGGCAGAGGTGAGGCTTTCAGGGACCTAAATCCTGCTGTGGGCTGCACTCTGGTGATAGCAGCAGCATGGATTAATTGTGAAATGCAAAGGATGAAATGGGCTCATTGCTTACAGTTTGACTCTCTGGAATAAAACCAAGGAGCTGCTTTGGAGACCCCAAGCCCTACAGGTTGGGAGTTCAGCATCCAGAACCAAAGCATTTAACTGTGCAATCAAGAAAAGCACAAAGTCCTTTCTTGCTGCTTCTTTCTTCTTCTTTCATCAGCTTCCTATTCAAACCATTTGTATATTTTCTTCTCTTTCTGAGGAGGCAAAGAAAATTAACCATTCTTTTAATTTTTAGTTTCAGGGAGACATTGGAAAACATTGGTTCCACTTTTAAAAGATGGAGAGAAGAGGAGAGAAGAGACTCACAAGCTGCCAGAAGAAGTCAAATTAAAACCTGTTTTGGAACCTTATTTTGAGCCAGAAGATTCTGAGGTGTTGAAAGAGTCAATTCCAAAGTCAGTCTAATTCTGGTTGCCTCACAAGCAGGACAATAGAGCACTTCATTGACAAGAACAGGGACTTTTGGAAAAAGGTCAGAGGACTTAGGGAATTACCATGTGCAAGGATTCACTGAGTATGCTGAATAAACCACTTGTTGTTTAAGCTCATGTCTTCATGGTTATTTTAAAAATAACCTTCTGTCTGCTTTCAGAGTCTCTTGTATTAAATTATTTTTGTGAGCATGCACAGGCCCTGATTTTGTGGCTTTGCTGCCTCAAAAACCAACCAACAGAATTATTATGACACTGGAAAAGCACTCATAAAAGAGCAGGGAAAATCACCAAGGGCCCAGAGAGATGTTCCTGTGGGGAAAGTTTCTTGGAAAGGAGATAAATAAATGGGGACATGGAAAGAATACAAAATCATGAATGATCTAAAGATGTTATTCTTTTCTCATAACACAAGAACAAATATTCTCTGAAATTTCAAAGGTTGAATGGTCAAAATCAATGAAATAAATGTTTCTCTTACACTGTCTGAGTAAACTCCAGAAATTCACAGTTATTTTACTGAAGCTAAAAGCTTAACAAGATCCCAAATTTGACATTTATTTAGATAACAGATGAACTTTGCACAAAGTAAGAGATAGTGGTTATAGAGAATATATGTTTCAAAGGTCAGATGTATAATAATGTACAACAATAATAATCTTGAAATTAGAAAGCTTTTGTTCTTGACTTTGACAGCAACAGAGAAAAAAATCTGGTGCTGAAAATCCATCTGGCTGGATTTACAAGGAGAATCAGGAAAAATACCTGAGAGAGAAAACAGGCAGCTGTTCTGAAAATACAGATGGGAGCCTTGGAAAGAGAGGAAAGAATAGGAGGAACTTTGTCATCTTCTTGAAAAGTGACTGAGCATAGAGAAACTAAGGACAAGAAAATTTGTCTTACAGACAGCAGTTCATATTTCAGTGTTGGACCTGTGCAGCTGTGCTGGGCAAGAAAAGGTAAATGGTTTTACCTTCTTTCCTTGTATCCTTAAAGAGCACACAGTTAACAGCCTTTAACACCCTCTCAGTGCACACACAAGTATTCCTGAGGCAGCAAGGTGTTTAACCGGGGCTGTCAGCTGTTCCTGAGGTTCCACCTGAAGTACAGATAGTTTTCATCAATAAATCCTACAATTTTTCTGCATTTAATAAAATACTGGAACATTCACTGCTTTTGAAGAGAAGCAGTCGATGTGTTTGCATTCAGACTGCCCTGTGAGATGAAATCTTGGCTTGTGGGACCTCACTTTTTTTACTGGGGTCAGGATTTCTCACTGTGGTCCTTTCTCATGGGGCACTACAGAATGTATTTCAAGGAAATCTTCAAACATCCAGCTGCTTTATTTGAAATAGTAGCACCATCTAGAGGACTAATAATTCTTGTTTCTTTGGTTAACATCACTCAGGACAAATGTAATTTTATTTTCACAGAGTTTGTAGGGTAAAACCAGAGAAACTTGCCAAAGGATTTGAAAGAATTGCTTGAAAAAAGTCACAATTTGAACTGGAAATAATCAGAATTTAATGTCTCTGATGGACAAGAAACCACAGAAGATGTTTAAAGTAGGTGTGTTCAGTTTCATACCCTTACAAAGCTGTATCTCTAAACCCTTGGTAGCAGTCTCTACATTCCTCTCAAGGCTTCATTATGCTCCACACTGAATGTGGCAAGAGCCAATCCACATGTAAAACAAGCACAGCTAAGTAGGCCAGACAAGCTGAGACAGTGAAATAATTTATTATTAAAATTAAGAATAAACATAGAAAGGAGCTGACCAGAAAAACAGTTGATTGTCTCCATGCCTTTGGAGCAGCCAGGGCAAATTTGTGCTTGGAGGGACACGAGGATTATGATATAGCTGGAAAGTATTAATGAAATTTCTGTTTTCCCTGGGAGGGATCCATTTTTCATGGAGATCTAATTTATTGCTTCAAGTCCACCCTGATTTATATCAAGTGCCTGTCCAGAAAGATCAGCTGCCCTGGGTAACCTGGACACATTCTACACCTCTGCCTTCCTGTCCCTTCCTGCTCCAACAAGGTCACAAAGACTGTAGAGGACCTCTTAATGAAAACCAGAAATGCTGAAATTCAGGCTGAAAACATACATCAGAATAATGCCGTGGTTAAGAATGTAAATGCCCTATATTTGTGGGTTAGGGTGGTGCTGGTGGGGTTTTTGGTTGCATTTCTGAAATCCCTTAATCTTTCCTGGGAAGCAAACAAAATTATCCCTCTTTTCTAGAGGGAGTTACTACCAACGTCTCAGAATTTCCAGCTATATCATCACTTCAGTTTCTGCAATGGGCACAGATTTATTTCCCACAGATGAGGAGGTTCAGCTTGGCAGTGACTCCAATTCAGGAAGTATTTGTTCTTTGGGAATAGCTCTGCCAGGACCAGAACATTTCTGTTTCTGCTGCTGACACCTCCACTGAGGAGGAGCGTGGCCTTGCAGTAAATTATCTTTACTCAGGTTGTTTTGTGGAGGTTCTGCTCACCTTGACATATTTTGCAGGTCTTGAAAAAGTCTTTTAGTTTGAAGTTTGTATCATTATTTCACCCTGAACAGGGTTAGAGACAGAACATGGCTCCTGTGCTCTTCTTTGAGGCTTGCAGGTGGTAAAAATCTGTCCTCTCACAGTTATTAATTACATTAATTTGTGTCCACACTTAATATGAGATGATCAGGTTGGACAACTGCACATAAATATACATATATATATAACCCCCAGCTCCCAATAACCACAGTGGAACTGGAGCAAGAGAAATGGAGGGTGTTGCTGTGTTCACCTCCCATCTGAGGGTGACAGCTGTAATTAGCAATGACTGCAGAGGTGTGTGGGATGGAGATGGCAGGAAGGGGTGAGCTGGGCTGCACTTCCTGGGAGGTGAAGATGGACCCATGGACATGTGGAAAAACAAAACCATGATCTCAGTCTTGACAGCATTTCCATACCTGAGAGTGGTGGAGTCAGCCATGAAAACTGAGCTCTTGTGCCTTTCAAACTCCACTAATTCCTGAGTTAGTAGAGAAAAATACACATCCTGTGTGAAAACCTTGGAGCCACACAGGCTGCTGTTCATGCATGCCCTCTGCCACAGCTGCCTTGAAGTCTGAATATCCCTTGTCCTAATTAAACAGCAGTGTTAATCCCTTCTGAGGCAGCTCATGGGCAGTTTTTAGTGGGGTCCAGGGCAGAGCAGGGCCCACAAGAGGGCTCCCACACCATGTGTAGGGTGGCTGCTGGTCCCCCTGGCTTGGGGACAGCCTCTCTCCCTCTGAAGCCACTGTCTTGCTTTGCTGCCTCTGATCAAATTAATCACACAGAATCAGATTTATCTTTGCTAGGTGCAGCACAGACACCCTGGGTCTTCTTGATGTGGTTCTAGGGCTCTGAAGTGCTTTCCATCACCCACACCATGCAGGCTGGGCTTACTTCTCACTCTGGAATAGTTTGCACAGAGAAAATACGGACCCAGTTTCTCCTGTTAATCTTCTCAGATGTTAATATTCAAAATACATGGTGGGAAGCACTTATTTCTCTGGGAAGGAGGAGAAATCAACCAGCTGAGCTCACTGGACTTCTCCCTCCCTGCTGTGTTTGGGGTGCTGTGGCTGAGCTCCCTCTCCATTAGTAACGCTCCCCATTTCCGTGTGCAGGGGATGAGTGGGCATGAGGAGACGCCGACATTCACAGGATCGTCGAGGTTTTTCAGACTCCATCATCCCCCAGAGCTGTGTTCCTCAGTCATGGCTATAATCAGCCTCTAACATCAACATTTTAGTCACCTGAATGTTGGTATGAAAAGTGGAATTGCCGTGTCAGGCAGCGGGAGCAGCTCCCAATTACAGGAACTGAAGGAAGTGTCCAACTCACTCAGCCAGAAAGAGCAGTTTCCAGCCATGTCACCAAGTCAAAGTCATTCCTTCCCAAGCTGACATAAGAGGTTTAGCCCAGGCAGTTCCTCTTCTTCCAAAGGAGAATGTGGATAATGAACCACCCGGGGAAAAGGGATCCTCAGTTCCTGTTAGTCAGAGCAGGAAAGCCTGGAGTGTTCAACTGGCAAAGAGGAAGACACAAGGAACACAACATTCCTCGTTACCAGACACAGGAGAGAGGAGTTTGGGGCTGGAAATAGGTAAAGCTCTCACAAGAGGATGATTTGCAAGGACAAATAGAAACTTTTTTTTTAAAAATAAGCACTAAATAACTGAAAATTGAAGCGTTGAGAGAAGATGATGATTTGCATAATAAAAGAGGTTTTCATTAGAATAATGGGTTGAAACTGAGGCAGGGAAAATGTATCCTGAAACGATGCTGGGGCACAATATGTGTCTGCCCAAAGAACTTCCCTTTGGAATCAGTGGAAGTTTCAAACACCAGCCTATGGAAGCAGATGTGTCCAGTGTATCCTGTCTGCAGCAATGAGGGAACTGCAGGTTTTAGAGCTCTTGTTTTGGGGAAACAAAGTATCTGAGGGTTTGTTTCAACTGGTAGATGTTCACCTTCGCTTCTGCTTCATTTGTTTTCCAGGAAAACCTTGACAAATAGTGGAAGGACCTTGCAGGGTCTTAATTTTGTTATAGTTCCTGAGCATCTCATATGCTGCTACAGCTGATGCAAAGTTTAGCTCTCAGTTTAAGACCTGATAGTGGGTGAATTTTTGTTCCAGTCATAGTTTTTACAAGTCTGAACAGATCTTTGGAGAGGGAACGGAAATGAACCATTCCTTTGATTTCGATGGATGAGATAAATAAAAGTATTCCCATTCTAAAGAGGGAGGTTTGATGTTTTTAAAAATCAAATGACCGAACTATTAATTCAACCTGAAATCATTACAACATGAAAGTTCCTCCCCAGTTTTGGTGCTCACCCTCCAAAAACTATTTGAGTCAAACAGTGGCAGCACAAACTTGAGCCAAAAAAAAAAAAAAAAAAAGCAGCATTTAGGTGGGGCCAAGCTTTCCTCACAGTGTATTCCTTGAGGCATTTTCATGTTGCTTCACTCCCCTGTGCTGCTCGGCGTTACCAGAAACTCTGCACCACAACTGAGGATTCACAAACTCACCCTGAAGTAGCTGGAGAACAACGCTGACCTAGTTGGGAATGTGAGGCTCAGCAGCCAGGAGAGGTCTGTGCTTTGGGAGATCTCTCTGAGGTGTGATGTGTCACACTAGAGACTTGGTTTCCTCCTGGGTCACTGAACCAAGAGCCAGTAACAGGAAAAGGTGGTCTTAAAACTGGTTTTTAAATTGGGTTTATTTTTGCCTCCAAAGGTTTTTTTCCCCTGTGAGACTCTTCTCTGCCTGTGCACAGCCTGTGACCCTCAGCACCAGCAGCAGGACATCATCCCAGGACAGGGACAAGGAGCAGCAGCCACCACCCTGCACATCTGTACAGTGAGGGCTGGCAAAGGGCTTTGTGAGTTTGGGCTGTTATTTTTTGCCTCAGGAGTGGCAGGGGACACTAAGAACTGCACAAATGCAGGAAAAGACACTGGAAAAAAGTAACAAATCCATTCTTCCCATTGCTGATTATTATCTCATGCTTAGGTAGTCCTGAAACTGTGCCGAGAGAAGGGATAACTATGACCTGAAGTCAAATATCAATGCCACTCATATAAAGTGGATTTTTACTGCACTTATTTCAACTTCATCATTACAGAGCCCATCCCTGCATAGGGAATTGGCCAAAGATGTAGGAATTAGGGAGATTTAGGTGGAAGTGAGCTCTCTGTCAGGTGAGGAGAGGGTATAATAAGGGAGCAAGAGAGGGAGCTGTGGTTTTTTTTGGCTGGGGGGAGTAGGTAAAAGCTGAGATATAGGATCAGGCTTTGCTCTGCTCTTCTGTTCTCTTGTGTATCTCTTAATGTGAGCCCTGGCTGTGATTCAGCATGGTAGTACTCAAATGGAGAATAAAAACATTCATTTTCCCAGGCTCAGCTGTAGAAGGGAAGGCAACAGCAGAGACAGACTGAGGAGTGTCATGAGTGGAGCTCCTCACTGTGCTGAGCAGAACTCTCAGGGGCAGCAGCTGGAGAGCTGCCTGAATTGGGTCCAGAAAATTTGGATGAATAGGAAATAATTGGGATAATAATTCTTTTGCCCAAGCAAAAAGAATAAACTGTACAGTGACACAGTTGCAGGGAATATACTTGTGATGGAGGCTCCAGCAACCCTTCTCCATCCTCTTGTGCATGGGACTGTTTTTTCATGGCAGGGAACTTGGAGAATCAACTCTCCAGGCATGTGTGCTATGCAAATATACATCACAGCATTGCTAAAGAGGCTAACTTGTCCCTGCAGTCCAGACTGCACCAACTGGTAAGTGATATCCCAGTGTTTTCCTGGAATGACTTTCCACAAGGCTGTCTCCTGGTAGGTGATAGTCACACACTTACAGGCTAATTCATTTTCCTGTTGCTCAGCTGCATAAAGCAACCTCTTATCTTGTAATTTATGAGCATAACATATAAATATTTGCAAGTGCTACTCAGTTGTGTGGAGTGGTGTGAAAAGCTTTTTGTGTAGCAGCACACAGAGGTGAAACCAGGACAAGTTTAACTCCAAGGGGAGGGGTGAGGAAAGCATAGTGAAAAATCATGGAAGACTCCTGTGAATCAATTAAACACTATGCTAAGGGAAATTAGGCTGCTACTGGTATGCTCAATGTTTTAATTCTCAAAGTTTGGATTGTTTTTAAGGAGCTTGGGGAGCGGGATGATGAAAATAAGTAATTTACAATTATTCTTGCTGTTATCCAATGTTAAAAATGCATTTAGATAATGGCTTTTCCCCTTAGTGACTCTGTTGAGATACTGAAAATCACAGAATTGAGTACAAAATCTGAATAACTTCTAATGTGAGTTTGCCTGGGATGGTGTCATGTATCAGCAGAAGAGCAAATGCAGCTCTGACTCGCTGATGTCAGATGGCAGATTTCCAAATGCTCCTTCCCTCCCATCTGGGGCTTCCTCTATCTTGTTCATTTTAGTTTCTACTGAGTCTAACACTTGCTAGCAAAACAAACTAATGCCACATAGGGCCTTCTGCTGCTTATTTGTGCTGCACAGACTGTCCAAAGCTAAAGTTTTCAAGTAATTTTTAGTAAGAGATGCATGTTATTAATATTCTTGACCTTTATGGCATCTCTTCAGTAGCTGAAGCAGCTGGAGACTGCTATAAAACTCTATAAAATGATCATGGTCATGACAGAGCCTCTTGCAAAACCCTCTACCGCTCCTGGAAAATGCTGGCCTTGTCAAAAACATCAGGGTGGAGCAGGGAACATAAAGGCTGAGCAGGTTAATGATTAAAACGGGAGGAAAATGTTTGCACAGATGTGACACTGTAGCTCTGTCTCTCATTTCCTGGCTCTTGAGTCTGTCCTTAGCAGCAGCTCAGCTCAGCTCCTTGCAGCAGCCATGTGGTGTCTGTTTTCAGGGAGATCAGCCAGAAACAGGCAGGGCCCCTGCTCCCTAAATCTGAGAGCTGCAAAGGCCACACTGAGGTTCAGTGAATCAGGGCTGTCCTCAAAGTGCAAAGAAAAGCTGTTAGCACAGAGCAGGCAGGATGGAGTGGAGCTGCTGTGTGTGAGCTGCTAACAGCTCCTGCAGTCTCTGCACCTTTCCATGGGCAGGTTGGGAGCAGGGCTCTGCCTCTCTTGCTGTAGCTTGTCCCAGTTTTTCCTCTTTGGATAACTGCCACTGCATTATAAATAGACCTTGCTGCTAGGTCCTGTGTTCTGCTAAACCACACAGATCTGGGTGCTTTCAGATATAGCTGCTTTCTGAGTTCAAAGTCCTGCTTGCTGCCAAACTCATTTTCTCTCCTTAGCGAAAGGATTTCTATTGCTGTGCTTGATCAGAGGTAAAGCAAGTCCTCAAATGCACCTTCACCCAGATTTCATTGGCTTAGCCTGTTTCCATCCCCAGAGTGACTTCAATTAAACAGTTTCTGGCAGTTTGTGTTGAGAACCAAGCTGGTGCTCTCCCAGGCAGGATGGAAGGGCAGCATCCAGTCCTTATTCCAGGTTGTTACACCAGCAGCTAAAAGACCATCAAAGCAGTTCACTCTGGGTTGTCACATTTTAGCTTAGGCACAGGCATTTGGCAAGATGTGAACAGCATTTCCTGCCACAGGGCTTGGAATAGAACATGAATTTGTGTGAGGTAGAGCTGGATGTGTGCTCAGCACATCCAAGCAAAGGGATTCCCAATGCCAAATCCAACCAGCCTGGACACAGCCCCTTTCCCCACGCAGCTCCTGGGAAGCTGATTCATTACCAGGAACTGTGCAGTGCTCCTGGCATTTCACACAAGATCTGAGGCAAATGTAATACCCAGCAGACCTGTTTCTAAAGATACTTCATGAACAGGAGGAGCTTACCTGCAATTTGTCGATGTATTTTAGTGCCATAGTCTTTGGATTAAAATGTCTGCACCTATGCTGTAGTATCCAAAGATATTTTGGTTTTATTGCCAAATTTTTTAACTACCTCCTACCACAAAAACTCACCTGAACTTGAATTTTTTTCTTTGTCTACAGTTGAAAAAACATTCCTGTTTTGCTGCTTACATAGTTCCCCTTGAACTCCCATCTAATAATTAAGTCAGGACCAGCAGCTGTAAATACACCTTGCAAAGTCATACAAGTTTTTAACATTCTATTTCTGATGATAATGCAAAGACTCTATTAAAAGAGCAGAGGAACTTATGGTCACTCCTGTGGAATGTCCCAGACCAGAATTCTGCATTCACCATTGCTCAACAGCTCCAAAGTAGCAAAGCTGGAAAACACTGTGAAATGCTGAAAATGTCCCAAATGCTGAAAAATTCCCTGTCACAGGGATGTGAAACCCAACTGGTTGTGTTCCCACAGCCTCTATGGGGACATATTAATGAGAAACTACTACAGGCAGAGAACAATTTAAACATGCCCCCTACATTTTCACTGACATTGCAGTGAAAGCATAAGATTTTCTAATGTAGTTTGTAATTTTTCAAAGCAACACCAAAATTTTTTGCTTGCTGGAGCACCTAGGATCATTTCCCTGTTTCTGCCTTCTGAGCAGCTCCACGCTATATATTAAACTGAGCATGACATAAAGGGTGTAATTTACAACCCAAATTCAAGTGCATAACCATTTTCCTTTGAAAAGAGCATGTAAAGTGAAGGAGCAGTGATCTTCTGAGATACTCCACCGCTGTCATGAAGTCATCTGTGAGCAACTCAGCTTTAGTAATCCCTCAGTGTGTAATTATTGCGTGTGTGTCATCCCACTTTGGCAGCTGGGAAGTAAAGAGTTGTTGTCTGGCCAGTTTCTCCCTGCTCCCTAATTTCAGATGGAGCAAACCCCGTATGGCCGCAGCTCCTCGGCGCTTCCCCAGCTCTGCTTCCCAGCTGAGCGCACCGGATGCCTGGAGCAGGGTGGTTTTGTGTTTTTAGGGTAGTCTGGAGCCTGAAAGTGGTTTTACTGCTTTGGCAGATGAGTTTTGGATGTTGGCAGAGGGGCACTGCTTTGATCTTCGCCGCCCAGATCTGTCCGTGCTGGCATGGAGGTGTCGTGAGCAGGGTGAGTGCTCGGGGAGCTCTGGGGGTGTTTGGGGTGTGATGCTTCTGGACAGAGGGAAATCTTCCAGAGACAAAGATGAAACCCATCCTCCACATGGAGAATGTTTTTCTGTTGTGCTTGTTTCTGTTTTTCTGGTTTGGAAATCTCTCCCCTGAGCTGTGCCACGCTAATTCCTTGGGCATTCAGGAGTGAAAAAGGATAGGCCAATTTTAATTTGTATTTGTCAGCCTGGAACACTGTTGCACTTCCTAATTCCTGTGCTGAGGGGATCCAAAATATGATGTCATACAACCTAAACTTTACAGAATCACAGAATCAGCTAGGCTGGAAAAGACCTTTGAGATTGAGTCCTACCTAATATATTCATCTTCCACCAAAAGTTTCAGCTGCTGTGGTGACCATTGTAAGTAAAAGCCCTTGCCTAGCAGAGGCTTAAATTTTATTTCGACTCACTTAAATTTCTTCCTTTTATTTAATTCAAAAAGAGGCAGGTAAATAATCTCAAAGCACTTTTCCCTCAGTGAAAAATGTTGCTTTTCAGAGGTTTTAAAACCTTCTGTTAGGAAAAACCTTCATAGGAAGGTAAAAATTTCTCACCAAGAACAGTTTTGATAGTGCCTGATGTCTACTGATGCCCCTCAAAAGTTCGAAAATCTTACAGAAAGATGAAACTCTCTATCAAGTGCAACTTCCTGCTGATAGGTCTCCTAATAACGCAGAAAAGTCAGAATGAAGTTTTATCAGCTTTCCCCTCAGGGAGGGGATTTATTTTTTATGAGCCAATAAGAATTAGGTCGTAGGTGCTGGAAAGTGTCATGGTCTGTGAGGAGGCAGTGAATGAAACAGCTCTTGCTAGTCACTTCCCCTCCTGTGCCCCCAGGGAAGAGGAGACCTTTGTGCCCCAATATCACAGCTGAGCGTTCCTTCTGATTTCTATGATTCTCTCTTTAGCCACATCCTGTGAACTGTTACTGAGATATAAAGATATAGATATGTATGATTTTTCTTGTTCTCAGATAAGCAGGTGAGTCTGTGATAGTGTTTCAAGTGCCACTTGCTGTAGGAATGGCACAATCCCATTCACCATCACAGATTAATGTCCTTTTCTTATCCCCAGTGTGCTGGAGGTCAGATACCAAGCCCTCAATGTTCTCAGATCCCCTTCAAAGTCATTCTTAATACTATAAATCAATGCAATGTTTTTGTCTTGCTGCCCACTTCAAACAAGCCACTTCTCTGGTGGCCTGTAAGTAACAATTAACAAGATGATGGGGGTAGAAAATAGTCACAACCAAAGACAACACTCTGTATCAGGTTACAAGCTGCACTACTTAGATCTGACACTTTTCAGGCTGTTGCACTATTTTTTCTCTATCTGTCATAGATGACAGAAAATGATAATGCACTGGAAGCTGCTCATGAAAGCTCAGCTTAGTTTTCATCTTAGCACACAATTAATCATGATTAAAACTGAAACAGATGCTACCTCAGCATTGTAACAAGGTACTTCTGCTGTTGTGCCTGCAGTTATTTACTTGGGCAGACTGAGATCTCCTTTTAAATAGACTTTTTGGCTGGGATACACTCACATCTCTGTGCTTTTGAAAGCATAGTCCCTCTATACTTAAGGAAATCTGTCCTCTTTTTCCTTCCCAAATTGCTTCATTACATCACTGATGGTCCTTCATCATCCAATGCAACTCCAGTGCTATCTTTGATAATTTCCCACCTCTCCTCAGAGGTGCAGCCTGTTCTTGAGTCATTGCTAAAATCTCTCCTGACAGCAAATGGAGCTTGGAGCTGCTTCGCTTGCAGGAAGGTGTTGCCATCTCTGAGCAGCTCCAGCATCACTCACAAATGTGAGGCTCTTCCCTGTGTGCCTTAGAAATTCAACCTTTATTTCTCTAGCTCCTCATTCCACTCTGCCACCCCTGTGACTTCACACAGCTCCCAGCTGTGCCCTTCTCCACTTGGCAACTCTTAGTTGGCTTTTGGACTTTTCCATCTGTTCCCAACTCTTCCTTTGAAGTCACTTCTTTTGTGTATCTATTTCATGTCCATCACCACCATATTCTGGTCCCCTTATATTTGATTTATGTCAAGTATCCCATTTGCCTCTTCCTCAGGACAGGAAGTATCTTTGCCCACACACTGCTTTGTATTCTTTAAGTACTTGGAAAGAAGTAAATAGCAGAATTATTTATGAACTAAGCAAGACAACAGTCATTTATTTTAGCTGTGTTTAGACTAAATGTTTATCAGTGTATTCACTGACACAACCTGTGTCTGGGGACTATGTGAGTGGCATTTCCAGGGGCACAGACAAACCCCCTCTTCTCTCCACTGTGTAATCTCCAAGTTCAGCTCTTCTGTGCATTTACTAAAAGCTGTGGTGTACTTTGTATGCAAGTAAAAATATTTCCCTTTATAAATTATTTCTATGAAAGCTGTGATACGAATTCCAAGGGAATTCATCCAAACTAGGAATGTTTCCTAGTGTTGAACACACCTGCCAATGGTGGAAAACACAGAAAAAATTATTTTCATGCCTGTTTCTTAAGCCAACCTTTGCAAGGTAAAGAGTCCTTTCCAATGTTTCAAATTCCTATTCCATCCAGTGCCAAGAGATTGCAGCTGCACTTAGGAGTGTTTGGACCCTGTAAGTTCTCAGTTCTCTGTACTTGGGATTGAAAATTGCCATAATTAAACATTTGTTGTTTATGCATTAATAGACTTTCACTCAAATACCAATGTATTTGATATTCCTGGCTCCTCTCTCACACCAGGTGTCATGTCTTTTCAAACATTCTTCACAATCTGCTTTCTGTATCTTGATATTCCCATAATGAAGGAATCCTGGTGCTAAGGCACACTGACAGCACTGTGACAGGAGCAGAAAGTTTGTGTGTACGTTTGTCACATTAAGGAAAGTGGAGTAGGAGGGAGAAAATGTGTAGTTCATTTTGTTCAAGCTTGCAGGCAAATTATTTTTACCATTTGTCCTTGGGAATGGAGGGCACACCCCTGATTTCCTTGGGAATGGGTCCCTGACCTCATAAATCTTACTGGGTTTACCTTCAGTGAATTTTAATGTATCCTGAATTCACCTTCTTGCTTTCAAATTATCCTGGATGATTTAAAATGATGCCCTTGAGTATTAGATTGAGAAACAGGGAGAGAGTTATTCATTATTACTTACAGAATTCATGCTGTGGGTGTTCCTAGGCAAGTGACATGTATAAAGATCCTTTTGTGACATGTGCTGGTGGTCATTTCCATCCAGTAGAACCATGATTTTTTTTTTCTTTTTCCTGAACAAATGTTGGGAAATCACCAGGACACAATTCCTGGATGTTATCCATTTGATGGTTTAGCTGAGCTCAGCCTGTTCATCATGTTCAGAGTCTGCTGCTTCTGCTGATCAAATGCAGTATAAACTTTCAGGCATTTTTCTTTGTTCACTTCTGGAAACTTCCTTCATGTGTTGCCTCCTGCACAGATCTTCCTGGAATTTACCATTTTTCTGAAATTATCTTGGACAGGAGCAGACTACTCAGATTAACTGCAAAGATGCACGACTTGAGGGCTACTTATAAAAGTCATTGTGCTCCTTCTGTTTCTCTAAATAACACACACTGTCACTGTGACTGAAAGGCTCCCTTCACTTTAATTTAGGCTCACATTTATAGTTCTCCTGGTACCACTTTTAATGCCACTTTCCATAGACTGAAATTTAATGAGTCATGTGTATAACCCTCCAGCCTTGACAAATGAAATGGGGTCTGTGTGCTTAACATATGAAAAATGAGAATCTGTGGGGGAAAAAGGATCAATATTTGTGTGTTTACTGTAAACAGGCAATTTGGTCACTACACTTTCTTCAGGAACAGGAGTCAAGTAACTGGTATCTCTCTGCTTCAGAAACATGATTAAAGAGAACAACGAAATTGTTCCACTAATGGGCAAGAAAACAAATCCACCTGGAATTCCCCCTCCAAACCAGCAAGAGAAAAAGGTGACTGAAGGCACTCCCACAAAGAAAAGGTAGGACTGCAGCTCAGTCTAAACCACTAAAACTCCCTGCTTTATCTCCTTTAGGAGATCTTTGCACTGAAATACCCCCAACATCTTTGTTCTTGTTGCATTTAGGAGTGAGAGAGACAAAACCACACTTATGCTGATTAGAAATGGAAGAGTTAGGAAGACAGAGAATGTGGTTACCCTAATGGGACAAATATTTAACCCTCATCCCCAGAGAGGCTCATGCACCAGTGTTTAAAGTCAGTCTCACACCAGCTGGGCCTTCTGTACCCACTCCATGTACCTGTAAAACCTTACAAAAATGTGGTTCAGTGATGGTTAATGTTTCACATCAAATGATCTGTTTTTAAGAGATCACATGGAAGAGCACACCAGGTTTTGTGTAAGAGATGCTGGCCTGAAAAAAGGGAGCATTTCAAAGTTAGCCTCACATGGAAATATGACAGATTATGCAGAGGGTTGGGAGAGCAGGAGGTTTGAAAAATCCTATCACAAACAGAAACCTGGATTCACTCTATTTTTCATTATTCTGATTAACGAGGCTTCTTTGCTGTTCTATAAAATATTCACTTTCATTCATAATTTATATTAGAGAATTAATAGAGGGATTGAGGGTCTGTATTTAATATGAATGGGGAAATAAAAGCTGTAGTTCCTGCCTGATACTATGCTATTGAAGTCAACCAAGTTACTGCAGAGCGAGGATGAATTTTCATTCATAAACTTTTCACTCTGGATAATTACTGGTTATTATGGCAATTTCTGAAACTCTAAAGGCTGGGCAATTGTGGCTTTTCTGACATTTATAATTCTCAATAATCAGAGGAATCACTTTTCTCAGGGATGGTGCTATTAGTTATTTGAGATCCACTGCCTGGGTGGTCCAATTTGTCTTTTTGTCATTAAATTCAAAAACAGAAGCTCTTTGGTGGCACATGGGAGAGACAAGGTGTCTGAACAGCTCATGATACACCCAGCACTTCAAAAGGGGCAATTCCATGTTCTTGTAGTTACAAGAACACTGCCAAACCCAAGCCCTCAATTACTTAACTCATATCTCACATTCATTGTGGCCTCAGGAATAGTAACCTTGGGGTTTTTCCCACCTCTCAACCCAGAGCTCAGGGTGTGGCTGACAGCATTCCTGTAATGCACAGCACCAAGATCACGTGGATTTTAATGACATATTCTATTAATTATATGTTCCAATGCTGCTTTATCCTGTTCCTTCAAAACTCTCCTTCCAACTGCCCCACCAGCAGCTGCTGCACTGCCAGGGTGGCATTTCTCACTGTCAGAATGTGCTGGCAATAGTCACTGTCTTGAAAGACAGAAACATCCCCTTGTTGAAGGTCCTGGAATTCGGGTGGACAGCCAGTCTGTAATTAAGCACAGGAAATCCGAGGGGCAGGCGGGGAGGAGGCTGTCAGAGCCTGCTGATGGCTGTGGGCAGAGCACTTGGCCACATCAGCACCTGGCTATTTGATGGCACCCTGCTTTGCACGGTGGCTTTTGGGGTGTTTTCTCCCCCTGTGACATCCCCAGGTGACCCTCAAGGCAGGAGGGGTGAGGTCTGTCAGCCCCCAAAGAGTTCCTTTCCCAGCTGCTGCACAGCTTTTGGATGCCACAATGAACACCTGGATCCCCAATGAGATGAGCTAGATCATGCTATTTTTAGCAAATATCAGCAAGTTGTTCTGTAGTGCCCTAATAAGTCTCTGCTTTTTAGCATCAGTACAAGTATTTTACTTCAACAGGGTTCCTTGGGGAAGATGCAGTTAAAAAAAGAAATACCCTGTGGAATAAACCATAAATTGTAGGTGAATTGGAAAGGTTTTTCAGGTGACTACTGCAGCATTTTAGAAATGTAAGACTTTCTGAGCAACAGTCCCTGTGGGAATTGCTGCATTCACCACTGAAACTCCTGTGCCTGTGGTGAACTGTAGCAGTGTTTTAGTGAGATCCAGTAGTACCAAGCCATTGATTTTTGCCTCTCAACTCTGCAGGCTTTTAAAAGATTAAATCTTGCTGTTCTGTTCATGTTACCCTTTCTGTGTTGTTTCAAATTTTACTTCTTTTCACCATAAATATTTATATATATAATTAATATAATTATTTATAGGGAAAATAGTTAAATGGCATGCACTGACAAGCCAGAGGACACAATCAGTCCTGGCTGGTGGAAATGCCTGATGTCACTTAACCATGTGACCTTTCAAACTTTCTGATTTAATCTTTATCACAGCTGATGGGTTTGAAATGACCCATCCTGATGGCTCCTGGGTGGAGCAGATTAAATGGGACTGGGATGCAGCAGATTAAAAAAGCATTTGTGTGTAGCTGGGCAGTGACAGGAGCTGGATGCAAGGCTAGTTCAGAGATTGCTGCTTACACATATCAGGATCTGATGCCACGTGTTCCAAAAATATATCTTGGGAATTTTGCCCATCTGCCAGCATGAAAGATCTGGGCACACTGCTGGAGGTTGGGATCCCCTCAGGGGAAAGCAGATAAGCCTCTGCTCCAGCTCAGTTAGGTTTAATGCCAGGAGAGATAAATTGTCAAGCTTGCCCTTGGTAGTTCTTTTCTTGGTTGATGGTTGGGCTTGCCTTTGATCACTAATATTTTTTAAATGCACTGTCTTCAACAGTTCCCACTTTTTTCTGGAGATTGATGGTTTTGAAAGCAATGCAACTCCCAATAACACCTCCCCCCCTGTGTTTTCCAAACCGATGGATTCAAACATTCGCCCGTGGTAAGTTACAGATGCACAAGCAATGGTTCTGCTGCAAATATGTCCATTTTCTTCCCAGCAGTTTCTCCTTACTTTTCCTTGGACCTCAGTGCTAGGATTTCACATGATTTTTCACAGCTTTTTGGTCACTTCAAAGACAGAACTTCCTTGGAGATCTATCTTTGGTGTTATCTACTACTATTGTAGATAAATCAGGCCTCAGATTTGAATAAATATTAAATCAGTATTTTTTTTTCAATCTTAGCCTCTTAATAATGATAAATTAGATCAAACTCCATGCTCTCATTTGGGTGTTTCTGTGTGAAGACCACAGCTTAATTTGGCAAGCCCTGTTCCCAGCTGGCTGCTGACGTCTTCCCTCTATTGCTCATTAACAATCAAACATGGAAATGCTGAATCTGAAATATTTAAAGCAGCCATTTATGCTGAATGAATAAAGAAAAATTATGACTGGGGAGAATGCACTTAATTTAAAAAAAATATGTGGGGTGCTAACAGCCAATAATTATGAGTAAGGGAAATACATAAATCTGGCAGAAGCTCAGAATGGCCAAAGGTTTTTGTGTCTGATGGATGCCTGGTCAGCTTCTGGGAATTGGCTGACAGGCTGGTTTTGGTTTCAGAGGAGAGGTGTCCAAGTTTCTCTCTCATTCGGGAAGTGAGCTGCACATGTGCTTTGTCACCACATCACTCAGTTTTCAAGTGACAGATGGAATAAAAATGGACTCAGAGCTCCAGGATTATTTCAAAGGGAAGGGAATACCTGCCGTGCTGAACCCTTGCTTTGCTGTCCATGCATCTGCTTTGGCAATAATTAATAGCTCAGATTCCCTAAATTATTAACCTGAGCTATTTCATCCAATCTGAACCTTAGAGAAAACAAAAATACAAGTAAGAAACTAATTTATTCTAATTTTTCTAAGTCAGATCTGCTTTTAGGACTGTGTAGAAATTATGTACAGCACTTACAAAATACCAATGCCATCTAAATCCTTTAAATATATCCCCATAACATCTATTTAGGGTCCAGTCCTCAGTTTCTTTCATTCAAGTCAGCCACAAAACACTCCTGAGTTGCCTACAGTGTTCTGTGTAGTAAATCTTTAGGTAAATCACTTTCATTGTGGGCTTGCAGCCCACTCTCTGCTACTGATTTAGTACTTGTTTTGTGCCAGATGACAAATTAAGCATGTGAAAAGGAAGAATGTAAGCTTCAAGCATTCAGGATGATGCATAAAAAGCAGAGATCATTTAAAAAAAAAAAAGAAAAAGAAAAAGAAAAAGAAAAAAGGTTCCCACAGTTTCAGGATCTGTAGTGAAATAATAAAACACAAAGCAGATTGCTTTCCTAATGTGGTCTTTTAAAAATATAATAAAATCCTGTGAGTCTCTTCATTTTTAATCACTGGCTTTAAAATTCATGTGGGAGATAAAATGAAGGAATGAAAAGGCCATTGTCAAATTGGGCTAATTTAAGCTCTTGTGTAGATACTTTGTCCTAACACTGACTGTTTCTTCATGCAATTTGCCAAAAATCTCTGCTAATATCTTAGCACATGGGCTTCTCTGTTCTCTGTAGTGCATCTGGAAATGGGGAAGACATGGATTCCCCACAGTCTCTTCAGGATGATGCCACTGAGTACAGCCCAAACGTCGACAGTTGTGGGTGAGTGGAGACACAAATATTTCTCAGTATATTTCCAACTGATTAAGTCTGTGGTAAGGTAGATATTGCCTATTTTGCCTGCCATGTTTTAGAAAAAAGGTCATGTGTGTGCATGCATTCTGATTCTTTAATAATTAAATGTTGAAATAACTCTAATAGCTCAAATCTCATATTTAATGTGAGGATTCTTTATATATAATGTGTGTTTTATATATAGTGGCAACACAGGACCTACACACCACAATTAAGCACGGAGTATTTCTGCTTGGGGAAATATGAAATAATTCTTTTTCTAGAATAAATTATGCTCAGAAAGCAGTGTGAGATATGAGGTGAAAAACTCTCTTCTGCTGTGAGAGCATCAGGTAACCTCAGCACTGAAGTCAGGGGGCAGATCAAAGAAGTATTTCTTAGCCACTTTCTAGAAGAATGGATAAACTGGAAAAAACATAAAATACTTGAAAAATGTGCTGTTTTATTATAAACCCCCTCTCAGTAGCCACTTACCTGCAAATAAGCAATGTGAGAAATGTTCAGAGATATTCACGGAAGCAGGGTAAGTTCATGTAGTCTGGGGCAAGTAATTGTATTTGTTTTTCCCTCTTACAAACAAAATAAAATAAACCCCAATAAATGGAACCAGCAATTTCATGATGGTTTCTTCCAATTCAGTGCTAACACATCCCAAGGCCCTGAGCTGACAAGTGCCAGGAAGAAGCTGAAGAGGAATCTGTTCCGGGCAGTGTCCGAGGGGAATGTGGAGGAGCTGCAGCGGCTGCTGGCCGAGCTGAAGGAGAGATCAAGCGCCTGCACCAACCTGCCCGTGCCAGGTGAGCTCTGCAGGCACCTGGGGGAGGCTTGCCAGCTCTTCTGGCAGCTCAGGTGTAGTCTAAACCTGGGAAATATCCTTATTTCCCTGTGAATTTGGGAGTTACGGCACTGGAAAATAGGAGTTTTCCAACAGGAAAACTAAGGGCATTGGTTGCCTTGGTGCTCGAATGTAAAGTTAACAGGATGGAGTGGTGGTTTGCAAATAGTTTATGTTCATCTATATCCCTCAGGTTTCACCCCTAATGAACAGAATTTAATAAGTAACAATGATCTAATCTCAAAATTCACTCTTGTAGATTACCTGATGAAAAAGTTCACGGCTTCAGACACTGGCAAAACTTGTCTGATGAAAGCTCTGCTGAACATCAGTGAGAACACAAATGAGATAGTGAATATGCTCCTGTCCTTTGCAGAGGAAAATGGCATTTTGGAGAGATTTATCAATGCAGCCTACACAGAAGAGGCATATAAAGGTATTGCCATCTGATAGCAGTTTTAGGTCTATGGTTAAACGTACCATTCATAAAATAATGGTGGTTTAAATCCCTAAACCAACTTTTCTTCATTATCATTAGTGCTATCCATTGTGAGACATCATTTATGTTTCAGAGTGTGCTTGAGAGACTCAGTCCTAAATTCCTGTGTCTGTTTTTTCAGGCCAGACAGCTCTAAATATTGCCATTGAGAGGAGACAATATGAAATCACCCAGAGCCTCATAGAAAAAGGAGCTGATGTCAATGCTCATGCCCAGGGTATTTTCTTTAATCCCAAACACAAGCATGAAGGCTTTTACTTTGGTAAGTGGAATTGTGGTATTTCTGAAAAGGTTAAGGAGGAATACTCAAAACTTGCATAAAACAAGAGTTCAAGCCAGTACAATCAATATGTAAATATGCTTTCATATATTAAGATGCTTAACACAGTATTTTCTATTCTGATTTGAATGCTTGTAGTAAAAAATGACCACATGTTGCATTTTATGATTCTGTAGGTGAAACTGCACTGGCTTTAGCTGCATGTACCAACCAACCAGACATAATTGAACTGTTAATGGACAATGCCAGGACCAACATTTCCTCTCAGGATTCCAGAGGAAACAATATCCTCCATGCATTAGTTACTGTGGCAGAGGACTCCAAAACCCAGAATGACTTTGTAATCAGAATGTATGATATGATTCTGCTGAAAAGTAAAGACAGAAATCTGGAAACAACAAAGAATAAAGAGGGTTTGACACCACTGCAACTGGCTGCAAAAACTGGGAAATTAGAGGTGGGTGTGATTTCAGGAGCAGTTAAGAGAAACGTGGTGCTCTGACCCATCTCTTTCCAGGCTGGTTAAGCTGTTTTGTATCTGTATTTGATGAGCTATTTTTGTTCAAAACACAAATATTTCAATTGCAATTTTGTTTCTATGCTTCAAGGCTTCCCTGTAACTTTGCCCCGCTCTGTACAAACTGCACAAGCTGTTTAAAACCAGCCTTCTGCTGTACAGAAATTCTGCATTTACCACCAAACAATTTCAGAAAACTCACTAGAGCTTCTCTGTTATGCTGCAGTAGAATTTGATTTCGAGAAATCAACTGAATTGTAAAGAATTGGAAATGGGATTATTTAGAAAGTAATGAAGTTAAAGAAAGACATAATGAACACATGGGAAATTGTGCTTTCATCCTTTAGAAAAATATCTGACAGAAAATCTGAAGGCATTAAAAACACTACACTTATTTCTTAGAGGCTTTTTATCTCCAGCACCCCTCACTGAATAACACAATTACAAACACATTAAATTGCACAACTGTACAAAATGTGATAAGCAAGGTAAAAGGTGGGAGTTGGGGCAAGTATGTTCATGTGCTGCCTGCTTTCCCATGAACAACACAGCTGCTGACAAATGATCCTGTTCATATTTTAGATTCTGAAGTACATCCTGAGCAGAGAGATCAGAGAGAAGCCTCACAGGAGCCTGTCAAGAAAATTCACAGACTGGGCTTATGGTCCTGTTCAGTCTTCTCTGTATGATCTGACAGAACTGGATACCACTGCTGACAACTCAGTGCTGGAAATCATTGTCTATAATACAAATATTGGTGTAAGTTACCTCTTTTTCAAATACAGATGTATTTTTTCTAGCAGTAGCCCCATTTCAGATATCAGCCTATGCAGCCAACTGAATTGCTTGTAAACAGTAATTTTTGCTTCTCAGTTTTTGTATCAGTTTCCTTACAGGCAGCAAGTTGAAATATTTAATTTTTAAAAAAATTTTCCTTTTTTCTCATCAGAATCGTCATGAAATGCTGACTTTGGAGCCTCTGAATTCACTCCTGAGGATGAAATGGAAGAAATTTGCACGGCACATGTTTTTCATGTCCTGCTGTTTTTATTTCCTGTACAATGTAACATTAACTTTGGTTTCGTACCACAGGCCTAAAGTGGAAAATGAAGTGAGTACAGCAGCTAAATCTTACCAAATTTTACTGATTTAAAAGCCAATAGTATTTCCTGAATTGTATTTAAAATGCTAAAACAAGACCAGATATTGGAATAGTTGAGTGTAGAGAGACCAGGTTGTCCCATATTAGGGTGGAAACGTCAGATAATTGCATTTGCATTTTGTGGAAGTGACCCAAAATACAAATATATGATAAAAAGACAGGCTGTTAATTTCCTAAAGATGTGGAGAAGGTATTTTATTTTAAGAAAGAAACTTCTGATATTTCCAACATTGCTGTTAGGGGGCTGATTGTGTAAATACATGAAGAAAATTCTCACTGGAAGGGAAGAGACTGGGAACCCAGAGAGTTACAGGTGTGAGGGTTGCTGTTGCTTTGCCTTTTACCCTTCAGGGATGGAACTGAGATTTTCATTCTGGATCTTGCAGGCTCCTCCTTACCCACTTGCTCTGACCCGTGGGGTGGGGTGGCTGCAGTTGTCAGGACAGGTGATGGTGATGTTAGGAGCAATATTTTTAGCCATAAAAGAGGTAAGATATTTCTTTTTAGTAACAAATATGCAGCTAAATTTGTAAAGAACTTTTCTAAATTTGTGAATATGCTGTTGATGATATTGGCAATACATGTGGGGTGTCTTTGATATGTGTAATTTTTAAGTCTTTGGCACAATACATCACTTAATCAGAGTAGCCCTGGTTACAGATTTGAATACAGCTGTGACACAAATATGAGGGTGTTTTCTTTTCAAATTCTCAATGCAGAGATCTGATATTTGTATAGTATCATTATCAAATTATTGGCTTTAAGGACAATTGAATTGCAAATTGTAATGAAAAAAACCCCATGGTATAATTTTGCCATGTACTGTAAGTAATTAAAAACAGCAACTTAAATTATGCCAGAGATGTCAGAATTTTAACCTTTGGATTTACAGCCCTATAAAAAAATAATTCTAGAAGTTACCATGTCTTATCCATAGATGGATTATTTTAGAACACCAGTTATATTATTTTGAAAAACAGATTTTGAGGCCTGTTTTCTCTTCCAACCATGCCTGTTTTTCTGGATCTCTCTGCACAGAGTGTAGCCATCTTCCTGCTCAGGCCCTCAGACCTGCAGTCGATTCTCTCTGATGCTTGGTTCCACTTTGCATTGTAAGCCTGACATGCATATATATATATAATTTTTTTTTTATAATACTCTATATAAAGTCCTTCTCTATCTCAGGATCCCAGAGAATGTGCTCCTGTAGCAAATATTCACCATTTTCCTTGAAATTATCAGTGTTAGAGGGATGGATGCAATCTTACCTGCAGCTTTTCTGTAACACAAACTATTGGTTGCCCTGTCAGTAACAATACCAGGGTTGATGTGTAAAGAGTGGATTTTTCCCACCTGCCAATGTCTTCCCTGTTCTGGAAAATCTGTAATTGTTCTATCAATTCATTAAGATAAAGCTGCAATTAAATGGCTTCTAAGATATTATTAAGGTTTCTTAATTCTCTGTCAGCAAAATCTGCATTGACCAGTTGTTTTGGGGAGAATTGTTTACTTAAATTAAGCTTTAATAAATATAATCTACATGTTAATATACTTATACCACTTGCACTGACCTATTTTAACATTAAACTATAATGCCAATTTCATGGGGAGAATAAAAAGCAGCATGAAATTACAAATTAAACCTAAAGAGCAAAGAAATCTTGTTTTCATATTTTTCCACTCTGTTGTTGGTTTTGTGCTAGTAATTTCTCTTTTACGTATATGTTTGTTTTTTAACAGTTTTATACAAGCTTTGCTTGTGATCTTCTCTGTCTTTTTGTACTTGTTTTCCTACAAAGAACACCTGGTGTGTCTTGTTTTGGCAATGGCCCTTGGCTGGGCCAATATGCTCTATTTCACCAGAGGTTTCCAGTCCATGGGCATTTACAGTGTGATGATTCAAAAGGCAAGTTTTTCCTTTTGTTTTACCTGCCTTGTTATGATATTCAATTGTTTTACAATCCAAATCAAGTATATTCAGCCATTATATATATTTTGTAGATTGTTTTGAAATGTCTTATTTCCATTTTTTATGCATTATTTGAGCAGAACACACACTCTCACTAGTTTTTGTCTTAATATCGACATTAATGACATTAGATATGTGAGTAGCATGTGTTTTTTCAGCCAATGTAGTTCTGTAATTTAATTGCATCATAATCTGTAATGTCTGTATTGTACAGAGTTAGTCAGTCTCAGAGAACACAGCAGGCATGAGATAAAAATTCAGATCTTTGGGTATTTCAACCAAAGAAATTCAGATCTTTGGGTATTTCAACTCACTGAAAGCAAACTAATGCTTTAGTGTGTGCCTCACCTGTATCCCTGCAGAATTCATAAGCAGAAAACTAGTTCTGCATTTTAATTTCTGTCAACTATTCCATTCCATTTTCAGGTCATCCTGCAAGATGTGATAAAGTTTTTAGTTGTCTATATCGTGTTTTTGCTGGGATTTGGCGTAGGTAAATATTACTGGAGAAAAGCACTGATGCTCTGTGTGAGTAAAAATTTTAGCATTATTATGAATAAGAACCCTGTTTTCATGATGAGAGCTCACGTTGGGGTTTCTTCTGGATGTTAAGTTTAGATGTGAACAGATGAGTAATTTGGCTGGATTTTCATTTGGATGTGGGGCTCTTTCTGCTTCCTGGGACTCTCATCTGGCTGCTGTGTGTGGCTGGGCAGCTCTGGCTCTTTCAGGCAGTGCACTTGCAATTCTTTAGGATGAAATTCCCTGTATTCCTAAGCAATGATTGTGACTGAAATTTCCTTGTGCTTTCTTCTCAGCCCTTGCTGCACTGATTGAGACGTGCCAGGAGGGTGGGGAATGCCATTCCAACAGCAGCCTGGGACCTGTCCTGATGGATCTTTTCAAGCTCACCCTAGGGCTGGGTGACCTGGAGATCCAGCAAAACTCCAAGTACCCTGTGCTGTTTCTCCTGCTTCTCATAACTTTCGTTGTGTTGACTTTTGTTCTTCTCCTGAACATGCTGATTGCATTAATGGGAGAAACAGTGGAAGATATTTCTAAGGAGAGTGAGCACATCTGGAAACTCCAGGTTTGTTTGGGAGTTTGCTTGGTGGAGCACATCTGCTTGGGCTAAAATCCTCATGCTGATAGAACAGGTTGGGTGTTAACAATAATCCCCATTTGTGTTTGTGTGCAAATGGTGGAAATTAATAATTCCAGTGTTAGAGGATTGTAGTAACTTTGGAATTAACAATTATTCTAAAGGTGGTATCCTGGCTTGGATTTCCAACCCATGCACTGTCACACACCTTTATGACTTTCACTCCCCTGGATATGTCACCAGGGTGGTGTGTTTCACTATTTTCCCAGGAATCTGTGAATCCCACATTTGCACAAATAGTCAGTGCTGTGTTATTTGCTGTTGTTGGTGTTGGCTCTGGGTGGAGGCTTGACATGTGATAAACTGCTAACTCTGCATGCTGTGAAATCAGACCATGGTTAATCATACTCATGTTGCTATTTACTGTTAATAGAGAGCCAGGACTATTTTGGAATTTGAAAAGTTCCTGCCAAAATGTCTGAAGAAAAAGTTCCAACTGGGAGAACGGTGTAAAGTGGCTGAAAATGACACCAGGGTGTGTTTAAGGTAAAGCAAAAGCTACAATAATGTGCTATTAATTCTGTTCTCTGTATGCTGCTTCAAGGGTATTTCTCCTCAAAACCCTCTTAAAAATATTTCTATTACCTCTAAAAATTATGTTAGGTGCCCAAAATTTTTTTTTCAGTTGTGACCAGTTGTTTGAAAAGGGAAAATGTATAAATTTCTATGTAGACAATTTTTTTGGTAAGAAAGCAGATTTTCATCTTCATATGTTTTTACTGTAGAAGCATCAAATCTGCTTGCAGTAAATGTCACTTTATCATAATCTCCTTTGAATGTCAACTTAAAAGCAATCATAGTTGATTGGTAATTGATGATTACCATAGTAAAGAACTGTGCTGTTAAATGAAAAATACTTTAATATTTCAAGACTGTATGAACAATGTGTGAAATTATAAAGGAGTCTTAGTATTATTCTCACCTTCATATAGGGAATTAACACTGCAAAAGACATTTAGCTTTTTAGTCCCAGGTGGTAAAGCGTGGCAATTCCAGGAAGGAATAAAGGGAAAAAAGGGGAAATGCAGTGATGTAGCTGGGAAATAATGCATAATGATAACCCAATTTATATACAATGTAAACAGGATTAATGAAGTGAAATGGACCGAGTGGAAAACCCATGTTTCATTTATTAATGAAGATCCAGGACCAACAGGTACTGTGGAATTTCATGACACTGTATTTGTAGAATCTTCTCTTCTTAGAAGTGCTTTGAAACAGTTTTACACATTTAAAAATATTATACCATGCTCTTATATTAACCCACACATTATTGCTAGAGAAACTGATAGTTAATATGGCAGTGGTGTTAAATTACTTTTAAAGACTTGAAGAGAGGATTGGCTACAAACAAGTTTTGTAATAAATATATTGGATAACATAAATGTTGGCCAGGAAATCCAAGACATCCATCTGCTGCCAGGGCAGGAGTGTCCTGGAGAAATGAGCTCCCTCTGGGGTGAACAATTTCTGTAGAAGATATGGTAGTAAACTGACAGCTTGCTGTTTAAATAAATACATTTTTTAACAAAAAAAAAAGTGCAAAACTCTGATCTTGCCTATACAGTTTCTACCATATCCTGTTGTGTTTACAATGCATTTTTTTGCAGATCCAAGCAAAATTCAAGATAATTCAAGAACTAATAGCAAAAACACCCTGAATACGTTTGAAGAAATGGATGATTTGCCTGAAACTTCTGTATAGTTGTGCTGTGCTTGACACGTGGCTGTTCTGAAGGTGAAAAGCATCAGCAGTGGATGCTGAAAGCTTTGTGGCTGTTTTGGACAGCTGTAACCAGCTGGAACACAAACTTTCAGTGACACAGGCTGATGGCTTGATCCCATTTATCAGAGCAGCTGAGCTGAAATAAATGGGACAATTCCACTGGTTCAGTTCTGAGCCTCTCAAACTGTTGCTGTCCAAGTTTGCCTGATGCTCCTCAAACTTGGCTCAAGATGTTTAACTGGATGATAAAAAAAGGTCAAATGTGAGATATTTCTTCCTTTTGTGGAAAGTTAAGGTCACTGTGATCCCAATCTGCTGGTTTTTGGAATCTCTAACTCATGAGAAACTGATTTTGTACACTGAAAAAAAGGTTCAGTTCTTGTTGTGGAGAAAAGCAAAGCATTTCAGTTCTGAAGACCACTAAATGAAGTATGTTATTTGAAATAACCTTGTTCTGGGTACATTTGCAGCTTTTGCATTGACTGTCAGTGTTATTGGAGGCTTGATCCCACAAGTTGGAAAAAGCTTCTTCAGTTCCCAGTAGCTTTGCCTGATCTGTTTTCCTCTGTGCAACCCCCAGGGTGTAATGTGGAGTTTACTGCTGTTTATTTATTATTGTGTGTCTATGGATCCCCATCAAATAACAGGGCAGAAATATAATTCCCAATGGAGGATATTTCTGAGTTTGCTCCAGCCACATCTTTACTTTTCCTCCTTGGCTTTTCCATGCTGTTGCGTCTTGCTACATAAAAAGTTACCACATTGGAAGTTCTTCTGAATGAATTTTTGCATTCAACCACTTCAGGAAAACAAGAAGTCAGTATTTCATCCCAAGATAAACAAAACAAGTTCAATGCAATGCAATTCTAGGCTTTATGTTTTATTCAGAGGACTCTGTAATGCATTTCTGCAGCTCTTATTTCAATACCTGTGATGACCTGGTACTATGAAATATATTTTTAGTTTTCTATTTTGTGTGTATATACAAACATTTCTTTTGTGTACTTTTAAATTTCAATTAACATGTGATGTGTCTCCAGTGTCATGGCTTTTCATCAGGTCTATTCATGTGGTGCCTGTTTTAAAGGTGCTATTTTAGGTAAGACTCAGGGGAATTCAGTTCTGTGTTTGAATGATAATAAGAATTGCATTGGATTTTGCAGCTGTGGGCAAAATGATCCACAAGACTTTCTTAAGACAGAAGAGAGCATGAGGGAACACTCCAGTGGGAAGGATAAAGCAAAGATATTTACAGGGATGGTGAACGTGGGTCCTGCTGCCCAACCAGCCTCCTACAGACGCTGTGTCCTGAGTTTCCAACCATGGCCTGGATGGATGGGAAGCCAAAGGAAACTTCAGTTGTGTTCTTACAGGGCAGAGGAATTTGAGGGGAAGGACATTCCTGTGTACCCACTGACCATGTAACACCCCAGCATTGTTTGGCTTTCTCAGTAGCAGATGTGAGGATGAGAAGAAAAATTCCTGCGGTCTTGGAATCTTCCACCTCTGCTGGTTAATTTTGCACCGAAACTGCCAAGGAAGGACATTGCCTTAGGACTGCACAGGTCTGTTTGGATTCTTTTCAGTGCCAGTTTTTGTACAAAATGGGAAAATACCTCTTCACACATACTCAGGAAGCAGACTGAGCCACGGTGCTGTGGTCACTGCAAACACAGCGAGACCTCTGCGCTGTGCTAAGGTCACACTGAGCTGTGAAACAGGGAAGGCACAAAAACCCCTGAAACAATGTGCTGTGCCACTGTCCAGGTACAAAACTGTGAGGATAAACTCAGCAACAAGCTGGGGGCTGTTTCTGAAAGCTCTTACTGAGGAAATACCCTCCTTGTGTGGCCACAGAGCTCAGCCCCATCACACATCTCCTGTCTCCAGGCTCTTACCAAGGATGCTATGAATAATGACTAAAGCAGGTAATTCTGTGCTTTTTATACCATGTTTATTTAAATTAAGGAAATAAAGCTTGTAATTCAATAAACATTCTGTCCTGTTTTGGTTTTTTTTATTTATTTTATTGCCATAGGAGTTACACAAAGGCAAGGAAACAATACTTTAGTAGTAAATGAGGACAGTGTCACTTAAAAAATATATAATAATGGACAATTCACCTTTCAGTAAATAATTAATGTATCCTTATGTAAAGTTCTTAATGTTTATCACCAAATTGTCAAATACACTGAAAACAACTTTAGAAAATTAATTAAACCCCAATTTTCTTCTCTTTTAAAGATATTATGACAGACTTTGTCTCTACAGATACAGAACAAGTCTCCAAATCCTGAGAAGTCTGCTGACATTGAATTCTTCTTAATTTCCATTCTGAAATACTCAGGTATGGTTCGTGCACTGCTCTTCATCAAAACCAGAGTAATTGTCTAAATCTTGCCTTAAATCAGAAACAGCTTGAATTAATTGTGTAATACACTAAAATGAAATGTAAAGCTTTTTAGAGTGTATTTCTCTGAAGTCCTGTTTTTAGCTTGTTTTTATCTTTGTAAGTATGAAAAGAAAACAAACTCCAAGGCTTCCACTTCAGCACAGTGGAGGTTAGTCACAATGCAGATAATATAATTTATTATACACATTCTTGCTCTGTTTCTCTCTCCCCAGTTCTTCCTTTGTCTCACGTTTTGTGTGTTTACCTGAGGAATTAATTTCAAGGATCAACCCACAGTAAAAAGTGTTGGTTATTGAGGTTTGGGGTTATGAAGTAGAAAAGGTGTAATTTTGATATATAATGTAGTATTGTGGATGAGCTTCTTCATAAAAACTTCATAAAAATATTTATAAATTCTTTGCATCTATAGGAGTCTATTAGAACAATAAACAGGAGTCATAATCAGCATTATGACAATAGGTCTCAAAGTGCTCAGCAAGGTTAATTAAATTACAATTTAAAATTAGATTCTGCATTTATTTATCCCATGAGTTACTACTGAATGACCCTGGACTTCACAAAGAAACCCATTTTTTGCGTGAAAAATCTGTAATAAGCTCTTAAGAAGTGCTCTGGTCTGGGACTGATGACCTGAGGTGTTTTGCAGTGAGTTTAATTTTCTCTGTTTTTACAAAAGCTTGTTTCTTTTCGTAATATGCAGCTTCATTAATAAATGTTGGGTAGACTGTACAGTTCCCCTGATATGGAATTACTTCTCCATCAAGAGTCAAAAATAAAGGATCACCATTCTTCAGTGGCTGCCAGTCTTGATCCTTAGGGAAAGAAAATAAATAGAATATATTTACTTTTAAGTTTTTGTGTATTTTATGTGATTCCTGAGTTAATGCTAATTATGCTAATTTCTGCAGCTTATGGCAAAAGCTTTTAAAATAATTCCTTTTAATTTTAATATATAATTTTGGGTGTCTGCCCTTTGTTCTCAGGCTTGTAGAGAATTCACTGGTAAAGTGAACTACACTAATTTTAGAATTTAGAATTAGATTTATATTTAAAAATATAAGCTATCCCACTGTCTTTTTCTTTTTAGTGGTTTTAGATTTAATGATTCCCAAGACAGTTCCTGAAATAATGTCTGTATGACCTTAGTGAGAGAACTTGACCCTAGGGGAGGTCTAAAGTATTCAATAAAACCCATTGGCAATATTGGCATTTTAAATATTTATTACTAAAATATACAACAATGTAGCAAAAGCAACACAGGAATAAGCAGGAAATGTCACAAATGAAAACTATTCTAGAATTTACCTGCAGTTTAGGATGAATTATAGCAATAATTTCACCATTCTTATTCCTGGGATAATCTACTTTCTCCATTATTTTGAAAACCTCGATGGTACATGGGGGAAATTCCTTTCCTAGAAAGAATAAATGTAATTTAATGTCAAGATGAAAAACTGCCTGTTAAAAAGAACATTGCATTATTTATTCTCTACAGAATGGCTCAAATCATCAGGTTGTCCCCTCAAAGCCAAGTTGCAGAACGATGGTCCAGTCATGGATGTGGGCATGTGAAGTCCAAATCTAAATTTGCTACTGAAATGTAACTTTTCACTTTAAAAGACCTATTCTGTAGATGAAGAAATCAATGAAAGGTCTGTTTGCTAGTGTTGCACAGCACAGAGTGATATCAGTGGTATTTAATCTTTACTATTCCAGCACAATAACGGAAGTTCTGACATGCATAAATGCATTATTTTCCTTCTATTTCCAAAAAAAACCCTCCAAACCCACTGACAAAACACACTCTGAAAGATTTTTAAATATCTATTTTGTCAGAATGTATTTTAGACAGTGCACAGGTCTAACTTCAGTTTTAGAGAACAATTCTCCCCCCACCTTTTACCTATTTAATTGTAAAATGTTACAGCCTGACCCTTTTTTTTCAGTATTCTCCTGACATAGTTGACTGACATGATACAGGAGGCTATAAACTCTCATTACCTTCATTAAAAAGTCGCACAAAATCAAGGCCATGTTTAACAATCTTCCTCATTTTGTCCAAAACATCAGCTCTAGCAACACCTTGTGGCTGGGGCCCAACCTCAACACCTGTTTGGAGATGAGGGAGATTAATAATGTCACTTAATGTCACCATCAGACATCACATTCTTACACTGCACAGCAAAAATAGATGTCTGATAGGTCAGTGTTTAATGTTGAAGAGGGATTGTAAAGCACAGAATTATGTGGTTTTTTTAAGGCAAGCAAGTCCTTTTCACATACTATAAATATTTTCTGCAAAAAAATGGATTCATTGAGTTTAAGAATTTCCATCTGGCTCCTGTGTTTTGTAAGCCAGAACTCAGATTCTGTAAAGCAGAACTCTTTAGAAGAATGGATAATCACATACATTCAATTTGGTAAATATACTGTCACACAAACAGCTCCTGATGATCAGAGCACCCTGCATAAGGCAGAGAACTGAACACATCTGAAAACAGCCATATCTCAAAATCATTTATGGTGGGTTGAAGGAGTCTTTAGGTTTCATATTTACCAACAGGGTGTTTTGCCACAGATCGAGTTGTTGCATATTTCAGGCTGGGATGTTCAATCAGCAGAACAGGACAAGGTTCTGGAGCCAAAGCGTTCTGTGGAGATGGTTTAAAAACGCCTTTGTTATGCAAATGGTTTAAAATGTTGTGCCACAAAAGATTACTGATGCAGAAGCGATTTACACAATGTCTTCAATATGTTGCCTTTATTTCAGGGCCCTCAAGGAAGTAGGACATCTTTAGAAAATGCACAAAGCTGTGTTTGTTGGTGTCTGTTCCATTAACTGATGCCAGGCAACTCCACTGAACCAGAACTGAGCACAGTTCTAGTCTTGAACTGCCGGCAGAGAAAAAAATCTCCTCAGCACGGTTCCAAAACTGAGAATTGAAACACCATAAAGCAGATTTCAACTATTTTATTTGGGGTTAGACTCCAGTTCTCCTATGGGGATAGAGATTGTGAGTTAAGCCTTATTTTAATAATCTTTATTGGCATTTTTGCTAACTTCTTTCTTGATGACTGCCCACCATTACTCTTCATATAATTTTAGTCATAAGCTTTCTAGACCTTCAAATATTTTTATATGCATTTTAAATGAATATATGTAATTAGAAAAAAAAGAAGTTTAAAAAGACCTTGTTTCTAAGGAGAAAAAAAAAATTAAAATTCTACACCATTGGCCTAACCTGGATTCCATCAGTCATTGTCCAGGTCACCAGAATTCAGCCAATTATGCTTAAACCAGCACTTCTGCAAACCTCACTCTGGCAAAACTTATCAGCTTCAGGGACAGCAGAATCAAACAGCTTCTAAAGACACATCACTGATAAGGGAACATTTGTCATTATCTACTTCCATTATTTTTTACGTATCTTTATTTAATGAAATTAATGTTTAACTATTTAGCATGTGTGACCCAAATCTATCCAAGTTCCTGACAGATCACTGTGAAAGCAGATTAAACTGCATTAATTTTCATAGATGTTATTCTAAATATTCCTCTTTGCCCATCAGTCTTAATAATGCTCATTTTAATACATGAAGATATGATGAGTTTAAATCTGAATTACCTGATATTATCATCAAATTAATAATTGCCTCTGATTAAAAAAACCCATCCTATGAGTAATGAAATATTTTAAACAGTTTTGCAGAAGAAAAAATAGTATATTTAAAGAAACTACAAAATAATATATAGTAATACAACATTACAACTAATAATCTATTTTAATAGTTCATTTAAATTAGTTTTACCTTGATATAATGAACCATTTGAATTGTAAAGTCATCCCTGGAGTTTTCAAGAATAAGGGTACCACCCATGTTAGAAGTGGTGTTGTGAAGGTCAAAAATAAGGTCATAGGCATCATCACTACCTTTGGGACCAAATATATGATTGATTTCCTGAGCCCTTCTCACTTCATATGGAATATCTTCCACCACTGGCCTGCTGTTAATATCAGCACAAAGAAATTAGTAAGCTCATTCCATGGCTTTACAGTCAACAAAATATGTATTAGCCTTTTCTTTATATTTTAATTCAAAAATTGACTGGAGTTGAAATCACCTGTTTAATTACTAAACTTTAAATTGGCTGAATTTGTTGAAGAAAGGCAAGTATGATTGTCTTATAATTGTATTATTATTATGTGTCTTGTGCAGAAGGGTATTAGAATTATTTATCAAATTTTGGCTGGAAATTATTTCTTTTTCCTTACATCCCAAAATTTCCATCTATGCATAAAACTAAAAACTTATCTACAACATAGAGCACCTCCAAGACTGGAGACCATATTCAGACATCAGCCCATGATGTTTTGCCTTAGACATCACCCTCAAGGTTTTTTGTCACTTGTTTTATTTCTTGTGTCCTCATAACCTGATAAGACTTCTACAGTCTGTTCCTTTGAGCCTCCTGATTCTCAGGGAAGATTTTGTTACCTCAAATCTGCTTCTCCAAAGTTTTAATACTTGTAATTTCAGGTGACTCTGTATATCACATAATCCACCTTTGTATTCTTTAGTTGTCTCTTTGAAATTCAATGTTTCTTCACATAAGATTGTTAATTAATATTTTTTATTGAAGCCAATAGGACTTCCACCATTTCTTTCAATAGTATCAGGATTTCACTCTCCTTTTTCTTATTTTGTAAAATCATTTGTAATCTTGAAGGTTCTATACCTAAGGGACTAGGGGATTGTACTCTAAACATGAACTAGTGCTGTAATAGGACCAAGCAACTTCATAGGATTTACTGAGAGATATTAGTTAAAAAATGAAGGCAACCTGCAGGTGTCTTAATCCACTGTTTTCTCAAGTGTTCTGTGTTCAAAGCAGCAGAAAACAAACAAAACCACCTTCTTCTTGGTATGTTTTCCAAAGCAAACAATTAAAAGAATGGCCTCAATGCTTATGTGTTAACATCTGCTTATCTTAGATATAATAACAACAAAATTCTAAGATGAAAACCAGATGGAAAGACTCGTAAGGTAAGAATAACTGTGCCTGCAAAATACACAGAGTAAGTATTTCTGTGATGTTCACCTTTACTATTAAAATTTTTTTGAAACAGAATTATCTGGTTAGCAACTGTACTAAGAATGCTTATATAGCAAAGTACACCTCTGGAATAGATGTCTCAAAAGCACAGAAACATCAAATCCTATTAAAAATGTAAAATCAGTTACTATTTTACAGTAATTATAGATAATATTTCTTTTAAAATAATGAGTGGGTTAGATTATAGAGGTTTTTGGCTATTCTTTTGCCTTAGAATAGATTATTTCTAACTTCAAGTTTTTCTAATTTCAAGTTTTCACCTTTTACTGTACATAACTGGAATGAAACACACTTCCCTGATTTCTGTGCCATTCCTCCATATACTCAGATGTCCATGTTTAAATTGCTTTTATCTGCTATTTTTGTAAGTGTAATTGTATTCAGAAGAGCTCCAAAACTGAATTGCACAAGACATGAGAAATAATGACTTTCTGACTCTGAACGGTGATACTTGAATTCACACAAATGCAGCTCATCTAATCATAATTTAAAAAGCTGTTTAACATAATGTGTTGGTTTGAGATTCATTGTACCAGCAACAGAAGTGAATCTGTTAACACTCATGCAATTTGTTCTTTTTTGGGGTTAAAGGTCAGTAATTTCAGTTACGTGACTGCACTGCTAAAGTAGTCTGAGAACTTGCGTTTAACATTTTAATCTGGGAAGGATTAAGTTTTAAAAAGGAGAAAAGTAAAACAACAGAAAGCACAACTGCTCTTACCCAAGATTCTCGGGGTCAAAAACCCGGTTGAGATCACAGTCAATGTACCTGGTGCACCTCTCCACAGCTCTGGGGTTGGTGAGGAATGGTTTCACTTCCACTCCTGCTCTGTGGATCTCAGCCCCGTCCTGCTGCCAGTGCCTGACCAGGAGCACCCCGGATAATTCATTGCCGTGGGTGCCCCCGAAAATCCCAACTCGTCTCACCGGAGCCCACGGGGAACTCATGCTCTGCAGCAGCTCCGGCAGTGGCTGAGGGCAAAACACAGAAAAATGCTCAAGGAAAACTTTTGTCTCTGGGGGAAAAAAAAATCTTTCCAGTAGGAGGTTCTGTCTTCTGGTGAGGTCAGATGCAAAAGAAAGTGAATGAATTTCTCCCAACAGTTCTGGACTCTCGTTTTGAGGCGGGATTTTCCAACCTGACCCACCTCCCTCCCCAAGGAGCCTCCCCTTCAGTTTCCGTATTTAGTATCATCTCCAAGGCTGTTCATGGCACTGTTACAGAGTCCAAAAGTTAACTCTGGGCAGTCTTTATAATATATCATATGTAGGTAAATCCTCTACTAATGAACAGTATAAAAGGCTTTTTTTTTAACACTTAAATATCTCTGGCATTTTTGCACTGCAAACTAGGTGTAACAGGTATTCTCCTGTATGTTTGAAGTTACGTAAGTATTACATTATATAAGGGCAGAATGATTTAAAGTGAGCAAAATAAGAATCATGTCTTGGCTGTAGTCCAGCACACAATGCTGAAACATCAAGTATTTTCATCCAAAAAAAGCCAAGAATAGCTGAGTTCCTCAAAGCACGTCGTAGCTTGTACGACGTTTTTTTGTTTTAGAAATCCAAAGAGCAGTGATTAGAAGGAACATGAGCTGAAATTACAGTGCAATTTATCCACGGCTGACTGACCCAGAGTTTTGGCTCCAGTTCTATCTCGGGATCTGCTAACACAGACCTCTAACACATTGAAACAACTTTGCCAGGGACAACCCTCTAACTTCTGCAGTCTTTTATTAAAAAGGAAACAGATCTAGACTGGGATGGGACAATAGTTCTGTTCTCTCCCAATAAAACTTTAGTCAGCAACTTCTCTTCCATTTCCAAAAGCGTTCAAAAAGGCTTCTGAAGCTTAAGCCAGAGAGCAGCTGTAACTTCCATCCTGAGAATCAAAACATTTAGAATAAAAGGTCTTATTAACAGAAAAATATTGCTGTAAATGACAGAAGTATCTGCAATTGGTATCTGACATGATATAAACATAACAAATATTAGATTGCAAGAGAATAAAGAATGTTTATTGAACAATTCCTTTTTATTAGGATTATACTCCAGTAACTGAGAGAGTATTTGGCTAATGCCTGGGAGAGGCTTTATAAACCAGACTGACTGACAGTAGTCAAGTTCTGCCAGGAATATAATTTCTACAGAAGTTGCACTCTCTGTTTTGCTTTATACTTTCAGATTTGCTGAACCTTGCAACGACTTAATACAAAGAAACTGTTTACTTAAACACTCAACTGTATTACTCTGTACTTAGGAGCTGTCAGATATTTAATCAGAGTGAGTAATTTATTAAACAAAGCAGTAAAGTTGCATTTTACAGCACCGGACAGTCTGTACTGTCCTTTGACCCCTGTCTCTTCAGCAGTGGTGCCAGAATGATGAGTGACACAACTGCCCCAAAACACAACTCGCACTCTGAGTCTGGGTTTGCTCAATTTAAACACGGCAGCAGTTAGAAGAGGAAACAGCAAAATGCAAACATGCAGGGCTGGAACATATAGTTTATCTTTTATTGCTGCTGGCACTGTAATGGTTGTAATTCCTTCCAAAGCACTGAATGAAACACAGAGATCGCCTGTGTACTTACCTCACTTAACATGCAAGAAGTTTGTCTCCTAAGGAAAGCGTTTTTAGGACAGGGACAGTGAATTTCCAAACATGAGTTTAGGAATTAAATCCGTGGAAGCTTCTTTTATCCCCTTAGAGCAGTTCCCATCCAAATACTTTTAACTCCTGCTCTCCCAATTCCTGCCAATCTGAGGATGGAAATTCACATGGAAAACTTTTCACTCTTCAGGGTTAAACACTGGGAACTATCCCTTATTCCTGTGCTTTGCCAATACTCACACTCTGAAAAAGGCTGTGGGATATTTAGTTTATTAAGAACCCAGATTGGTTCGATGTGCTACATACAGATATTTGGGAGCACTTCTGAAAGCTTGGAATGCGTGCTGTGAGCTGGGAAATGTGTGCAGTCATAAAATTTAAGTGAAATGAAGCTTAGATATTAAAAGTTGTAAAGAGATGATAGATAGATAGATAGATAGATATAGATAGATAGATAGATGATAGATAGATAGATAGATAGATAGATAGATGATAGATAGATAGATAGATAGATAGATGGATGATGGATAGGTAGATGGATGGATGGATGGATGGATGGATGGATAGATAGACAGACAGATAGATAGATAGATGATAGATAAGCACACACACAAGAAGTGTAGCATGGCTCACCAAAGCCATCCAAGGCTGAAGGAAAAGGAGTACTAAAAGGATCTAATAGTGCCAAGCACTCAGATTTTGAACAAGAACCAGTCAGGAACCACACGGTTGAAGCCTGCCATGTATAAAAACCAGACTAGCGGCTGAAGAGACAAACAGCGTGAAGAATGCAGTTAGTTTTATTTACAGCCACGTTTGTGTCCACACGCTTGTAGAGATTGAACTCCTCTCCCGGGTTTCTCTGAGAGGGTGACACTGCACCAGCTCCTCCGGGGCGGAGGTAATTAACGAAATCCCACAAGGGATGTGATTAAAGGGTTCTGTTGTCTCCCGGCCGGGCCCGGCCGCTCCCACCATCCCCTCAGCGGCTGGGAACGGTACAGCGCCTTCCCACCATTTCCGCACCGCCTGAGGGGCGAGCGCGCGGCCGAGTGTCCGTTATTTTTGGCGGGCTTCGCCTCACGGCTGCCCCTCAGGGCTGGCCCTCAGCCCCGACCCTCACAGCTGCCCCTCAGAGCTGAACCTCACGGCTGACCCTGACCCTCACGGGTGACCCTCAGCCCCTTCCCTCAGGGCTGACCCTCAGGGCTGACCCTCACGAGCTGACCCTCAGCCCCTTCCCTCAGAGCTGCCCCTCAGCCCCGACCCTCAGGGCTGTCCCTCACGGCTGCCCCTCAGCCCAATCCCTCACGGTTGCCCCTCAGCCCCTTCCCTCACGGCTGACCCTCAGCCCAACCCTCACGGTTGCCCCTCAGCCCCTTCCCTCACGGCTGACCCTCAGCCCCGACCCTCAGCCCGGTAAGCGCTGCCCCTCAGCACGGCCCTGACCCTCAGCCCGCTCCCTCAGAGCCTACAATCTGCAAAGAGCACTTGCATTTTACGCATGCACCTGTGAATCTTTAAATTCACTACAGCTACTTCTATGTTTTAGGGCTTGTGTTTGAAATGATGCCAGGCACTGGGGCTGCCAGAGGTAAGAGAAATTGCCATAAAATCACATGAAATTTGGGGGCGTTTGCAGCGCTAATCAGTTTGCTTTGTTTGTCTGACTTCCATTCAGCCAATTTTGAGTGATCGATACATTACTGCCTGTTAAGATTCAGCAAGGAGATGAAAAGGAGTTTAGCTGACACTTCAACTCGCAGCACAGCAGGTATCAGCCCTTTTTCTGCCCTTCAGCCCTTCCTGTTCACACCTCATTATACTTTTATATATATATATATACACACACACGTAGTATTCATACAGGACATTCAGTATTTAACCCTATATCCCCAGTGGACTTGCAGGGTTAACTGTTTATTACAGCACAGGACAAAATTTTGGATGGATTCGGGACACTGGTCACTCAGGGAAAGGTTTCATTCACGGGAATATGTGCAGGACAGAGGGCTCAGAATATAAATTGGGTAAGGGAATGGCCTGTTATGTGTTTATGAAATGTAATTCCTGTGTGTAATGTAAAATAAGTAATTTTATTTACATGTTTTAAGTGTGGATTGTGTATCCTTTTGCTATTAATATTGTATTACTTAAATTTTAATTTTAGGTTGTCTGCCTGTACCGCTGTTCAATCAGAAAAAAAGAACTAGACAGCCCCTCACTTCAAATCCACTTAAAAATGAGCCAGGTACTGGTTCTGGGACTCGTAGTTATGACTTCTCTCCCACATCATTCGGTAAATAAGATATATTTTATTTTTTTACTGGCTTTAAATCCATATAAATCTTAATTTCCTGATTGTATTCTATGAAATCAGGCATTGTCTCTATCAAGAACTGTATGCATCCTTTATATCTATTTGTGAAAAGTTCATCGTGTCAAAATTGTCCTCCAGGAAATGTCTTTCTCCTCTATACAATTGAGCTTTTTATACTTTGTGCCTAGAGGGAGTTTGACTCTTTGTGTGATGGAGAATGAAGTAGCACTGGCATTTAAATAGAGTCTCTTGAAACTGACCTTTTGTTTTTGGTTAATTTCAATCAACATTCAAGTCCTGTGTTACAAGAAGAAACATTTGTAAGATGTCTTTCTTGTAGTTCAGAAAGGAACTTCTGTTCTTCAAATTGGGCTTGGAAAGAACAGTTCAGGATTCTGCTTTTAGTGCTTTCATTGGGTTTTACTCGTAATAAAGTAAAAAAGTTTTCTTGTAATAAAGTCTCTCTTACTAATAAGTCTAATGTTTGTAACTAAAGCATTGTCTAGAGAGGCAACCTACTTGTTAGAAGTTGTCTTATAATTGCAAATATCAAAGGATCACATTCCTTTTTTTACTTTTTCTTTCTCCTTCCTGTGTGAGCCTGTTTGTGGGACATTAGGCAGAGTAGGAGGCCTACACAGACTTATTACCCTTCAGTCTTTTCTGTTTTTATCCATATTCAATCCTTTGTCTTTTGAAAATTAGGGTGGGGAACTGCAAACCCAGAAGTACATGAACTGCAGAAAACAGTGAACAGTGGGTATGTAAGAAGCAGCTTATTTGTTGCTTTTTTGATTTTTACTTGGATTCTGATTGTTTCACAAACAATCCCATCTGTGTCTTACAATAAAGTTGCTGCTGTGTCACTGATATTTTAAACTTATCTTTGAAAGCTTTGAAAGCCAAACAGAACATCCAATGGCTCCTTCCCTTATGAAACCACCAAATGCATCAAAGTTTAATTTGGCAAATGCTGGAAAAAACTTGGCTGCCTGCAGGTTGGTGAAGCCTTTAATGTCTATTATCCTTCCTTTTTGTTCGTATGTGAAAATGCATCTGACATTTTCCCATATTCCTGTAGCATTCAGAGAAACCCTTTCCATATTACTCTCAAAGGAAACCTTGTTTATTTTATTTTAGAGTTAGGAAAATATGTGAATTTTGGGTCAGGAAAGATCCCTTACACAGGGCAGGATAATAGCTGAGCAGGGTTCTAAGGCCTGTTGAAGTTAGATGGATTTATGCACAGGTGTAATCACTGCCCTGTATATGGATAAATTTGGTGTATAGTCAAGTGCTTTGAGTCTGGATTTATTTAAATATAACACAACAACACATGGATTGCTTTTATCTACTTTAATTGCATATCTGAGTATTCAGAAGAGATACTGTGATACTGAATTGTGTCTGATACTGTATTGCTTGAACAGAAATGAGTACACTCCTTTAAGTAACACAGCAAATTCAAGATCTGATAATGGAACTACTCGAAAGTTTGAGAACTTTTCAAGCAGTTGGAAAACTGTCCAGCAGCAAAAGCATCCTGACAGTCGTAACCCATCTCAGCTCATCAGAACAGAAACCAGCCAAACATACACATCCAAAGGACAGTGGCCAGGAAAACCCAACACTGTGTCAAGAAGTCTGCAGAAACATAGTCCAGCATATACATTTAACTGCAATGTTCAGCAAAATAAAATGGATGATAACCAATTTGATTGTGTCCCAGAAGAGAAAAGTCAGGTAAAACTTGTGGGGAGAGTTAATAGGAAAGACACAGTGAAGAAAGCAGTAAAGAAAGAAAACTGATGGAAATGAGGTTTTCATTAGCCGAAGCTGCCTTGTAAACCCTAAAGTTTCTGAAAATTTAGAATTGAGATTTTCATACTATAATAACCTACAATCCACCATGTCCTCCAATGCAATTTGTTTTTATATTCTGAACAAATAATCTCATTTTAATGTAAATATTGCCTATTTAACATAATATATAAATGCCTATGTGCCTTTAAAATTGCAGGTGTGTATGTCTAACTTGAGCTTTTGTCTTCCTCTGAAAGGCAATTTCATCATCTCAAGTGAAAACGAAAATAAAACAGAATTCTTTGCGAATCCTGTCTGCAGTCATTCAAAGTGTGAAGCACTGGAGCCAATATGCTTATAAAACTGCACTGTTATTTGAAGTTCTAGGTAAGCATAATAGATTATAATAATATAATCTGATAATAGTGGTAGGGCAACAACAAGAGAGAATTTTATTAACTGCAGGCACTGTAGCTGAAATACTTAAACCCACAAAATACTGCCATGAACACCATCTAATTTTCCTTCCATTCAGCTACCAAAGGTGACTGAAATAGGTACAAGATTATTAATTCAGTCATCCTCCAACATTTAAGTTTTTTCATCCTGTTTCTTTCCTTTCCTTATTTTTATAATGTGTTAGAATAAATTTTCCTGTTTAGTAGGAATCTTCCACACAGTTTTACAGTAATTTTTTCTATAATTAATCTAGAAGTGATTAATTCTTGCTTAATGGTACAGGCACACTGGATTCTGCAGTCACACCTGGAAAATATGGGGCAAAGAACTTTCTTCTGAGAGATGGAAAGGAGACCCTGCCTTGTGTGTTTTATGAAATTGTGAGTATTTTGTGTCCACACATAACACAGACAGCACTAGCTCTGATCCTTTTTATGAATGCAATAATATGTTGTTATAAAAGCAGAAATTTGCTGTGTAGAAGGCAAGCTGGATGTTTATACCAAATTGTTCCTAAATTAGATCAATAGTCACTGTTTAGGCATCCTCAGACTTCTGTTTCAGCAAAAAAGGTGAGTTTAGCTTTTAAGTAGCTGATAACAGCAACAAAGCTGATGTCAATGCCTTCTGTTTGATGTAGTCTTCAGAAAGCAGCCACACAGAAAGCTTTTATGTTAGGTGATGTAATTGTTTTATGTGTTTATTATGCTTTGATGAAGGACCGTGAGCTTCCACGACTAATTAGAGGTCGAGTGCACAGGTGCATGGGAAACTATGATGCAAAAAGGAACATTTTCAAGTGCGTCTCTGTAAGACCAGCAACTGCTCAAGAACAGAACACTTTCCAAGACTTTGTTAAAATTGCAGATGTTGAGATGACAGCATATGTAAAAAATATGAATGAAATGTAAAAGTCAAAATGGTTGTCCAAACCCCAATTTTAACTAATCCTTACCCATAAAGGCTGGACATGCTAAAGCATTTACCAAAACTAGCAGTGAAAATCTGGTTAAGTAATTGAAAATATCACTGTGCTGTGTTATCCAACAAATGTTGTGTGGTATTCATTGGGTTCCAATTTATATGTTATCTAATTCATGTTTTCTTAAAAAAGTAAATAATCAGTATAATACCTGTATAAAGTAGTAACAGACCCTGAAGCTGTAGGAAGATTCCCAAGGACACAGAGGAAGTAGAAAAGAAAGAATTATTTTAACACAGAACTTCCTTGCCTTTGCTGTAGAAACATCTTTCATGAGGGATGGACCATGTCCATGTTTGTGTGCCTTTGCCTTCAAACATTAACTTTTGTAGGTTATTCCTGCTGTTTCTATTTCCTTTTCCCCTGTTCAGAAGCTTTGTAGCAGATCTCTTGGGAATTGCAAAACAAAAGAGTTGTCAAGAAAATAGCAAACATAGTATGGATTTTTTTATTCTTTTATTATACAGTGTTGGCAATTGGAAATTTAACATTTAAAATAATTGAAATATTGTATCCAACAAGTCAAATACAGAAAACAGTTAATATTCTAAAAAGGAGCCAGCTAGTCAACGCAGAAACACATTAATGGAAAATACAGCTTTTAGTTACACTTAAAAAATTATATATTTAGAATAAAACTTGAACCTGGTCCAGCAAATTGTAACAGGAAAACGCTTTTACACAGTTTAACGCACAGACAGTCTTTATTTAAAAAAGTGATCTGTCAGTGTGAGCACAGGTATTGTCAGCAACAGCCCCCTCATGTTCCAGTCTAAAGGGTGTGCTTTACTAACTGCTGGAAGAATCACTGGCATCATCAGCTCTACCTTCAGTGTAAAGCGGGTGCAGAGCATGGATGCTTCAAGGAGTTTTATCAATCCAGTTGTAGAGGTCATGTACAAATGTTTGATTCCCTTTAGATATTATAAAATGTTAAAGGAAGTTCCAAACGGAAGCATTAGCTTGATTTATAAAAGGTGCAGAATATTACAGGGTGCAGAGGCTGATGATTTGCACAGCAGAAGTTGAGCTTTAAGAAGTAAAGGATTTGGTACAGCAGTGTTGTAAATTGTAAGACTCTGCTGTAATAGTAATTCAAAACTGATTCCAGTCAAGTGATTGATGCTTCCAGTTCTGCACGTGTGCAACTTATGTTAATAAGTAATGACAGGAATAGGTTGTTTGTCTACTAGGTGTGTTATGGCTGTTAATAAAAATCTAAAATAGTTTTACTTTTCAGAAAGTGTTTAGATCTTTGCAAAAAAAGTTTCTACTTGACACTAACAAATCACTTTTTCTAGTGAAACATTAAGTGAACAGTTGTAAACATTACACAAAACAGAAAAAAACCCTACTCAATACAGTTTATACACACTACTCAACATTTTTCAGTTGTTGGGTGATTTTTTTCCTTGACTATATTGATCCTGTCTTGTATAATGGTTCTAGTGTAAAGGCACAGGTTGGTTAGGAAAGAAAAGCCTGCATCTCTGTCTCTCTACTTTGTGGTGATTATTTTCTTTTTGCATGTTGTTTGTTATTCCTCACTTTTCTGACTCTTACATGAAAATTATCAATCTCAGCCATTCATTTTAAAAAGTGTAAGACATTAAACACATTACTATACAGAAGTGAGTGAAATATATTCTTCTTACTTTAGGGCATTCCTTCAACCTATTTTGTTAAATATTTGGAAGATTTAATTTCTCAGTCCCTGTGAGCAAAAGTGCAGAGCACGCACGCTCTCTTTCTCAGCGTACTTAATTCTGCATTGGAATCTGTATTTTTAAAGAACTTGCTAAGTTTATGTGCAGAATTTGCTTTTAGAGTGCACAGAAATATAACAACAGGACAATTATTTTGGAAAACAATGCCACATTCCATTGAAGTTTAGAAGGGTGAGGAATGTAAACAAGACTGCAGAAGTCTTTGATGTATAGTAAAATAACACAGTGATTGTTCTATCTGTTTGCATTTTCTTATACATCCTCAACATGTCTCCGTCTATCCCTTCATGTACACCTTCCATTAAAAAAATAAAAAATTCAGGAATCAGTTGGACTCAGCTAAGTGAAGAATAATAAATTTGATCACCTGGTTTGTGCCAAAATACAAAACTAAGAAGTACAGCTCTGAATTAAATATAATCTATGTGATTTTTCTTTTTAATAAATAATAGAAAATAAAAGATGATAATAGAATCAGAATTAAATTTTTATTTTAAATGAAAAAACACAACAGTGGAGTGAGATTAGAACCCAATGTTTCTTTTGCTTAAGGCAATCAAGTGCACTTATTTCAATGCTTGATAGTAATGAATTCAGTGCTTTTGTGGAAATCAGACCTCACAAAATTCCCATACAGACTAATGAAATATGGCCATTTGCTAGTTCTGACACAGCATCAGATTTTTATTAGTCATGTTCAATAGCATTTCAGTTCACTTTTTTTTTTTTCCAAATGGACTCTTAATTGCAATGGAAATACTGGAATTAGTTCATCCTGGCTTGTATTATCACTACAGATAAGGGCCATCGGGCACAGACATTTTTGTAAACAGAGATTTTTCTTTTCGGCCTTAAACAACAAAACCCAAAATCTACAATTGTAATAGTTCAAAACATTTTGTTAAAGTCCACCTAGAATTATAATTTAAGAAATACAGAAAACAAATTCTTAGGATATTTTTTTCCTGTTGTTAAACTGTTAAATCATCATGAAGCCTTTGGAAGTACTTAGATCTCTCAGAAAAAAAATTTCAATTTTACCCAAGACTTCATGAAGATGTCTCTAAATCTTGGCAATTAGAGCAGAAGAAAAACTGTGCCCACAACTTACAATATGCAGGTGCTGCAAATACATATAGATTAAAAAGAAACTTTTTTCTTGTATACAATTCTTTTTAGCTATCAATCTTAATTTTAGGCTGTGGCTACTAGTAGGTGCTTTTTTTCACTAATCAAAATAATTGTAACAAAATATCATTATTGATTTTAAAGTTACTGGGTTCATAAAAGTTCTGGCCTTTAACAATATATCAAAAGTGAATTGAAGCTCTTAAGACTCACAATTTTGAGACACAAAAGAAACTGGGAGGTAGACAGATGTTTTGAGGATAAACTGATTTTTTTTGTCTAAGGCATTATGCCATTTATATGTTTAGAGCAGTGTAAGGGCTGCTGATTAATCCTGTTTCAATTCCAGAGTGTTCGCTGCTCATGCTTACGGAAGACTTTCAATGCACTTTTGGTCTTTGTCAATGTGACCTTCTCTTCCCCATCTCCTTTCCTCTCTTTAGCAATACAGCCAACTGGAAGTGCTATAATAATTTCTGCCCATTACTGTAGACAGGAATGTTCTGTTCTTAAACAGTAATAAAATACTATAAAATAGTAGGTATTGGAGTTGGAGATATGTGCTCTTTTGGTGCATATTTTGCAAAGAATGGTAAAAAGACAGACAACATGACCCCAACAATTGCCAGCATGTACCCCCATCCAATCTGGCAGTCTCCTGCATAGTAGATGTCTGAGTTCTCACAGAATCTCTTCACAGTAGCAGAGTTGAAACCAAAAGGGTAAACCAAAAGCCCAGAAGCCATTATGAACACTACAGAGGAGAAAAAAAAAATCACATTGATTATTATCAAACATTAATTCCTTTGGAAAAAATATTTTAGAAAGACAAATATATATATTATATTAAAAAAAATGGAAAAAGTCATAGCTTATAAAACCCCCTTGTGATTGGCAGATTATCTTCCTTTTCATAATTACCTCTTATGGACAGCAGTGGTGTGACAAGGCAGCAAGTTGGGATTTTTTTCATGAGAACTCTTGCCATTAAATAACTTCAGAAACGCTGTGATCCAAATTATGTAGCCATGTAAAAAGTAAGGTGGTTCAGATACAATGGAATCCAGAGGAGAAGAATTCCTAAGTTTGCAGATTCCAAACCAGCTTCACTTTCTTCTCAACAGCATTTTTGTGCTTGAGACAAACAATTACTTTGTTCTGCCAAATAGAAACTTTTAATGAAAGAGTTCAAATGTAGCTTTCCAGATTCTGCTGATGAGGTTCTGATAATGTGAGACTCATTAGTACAGACTCAAATTGTCTAAAACATCCTGCATTTGACCCATTGATGAAAAACGACATAATTTGTCTTGTTTTTGTTTATTTTATGTCTCTTGACATTGTAAAGCCAGGCTTGCCTCCTGCAATTACCCTGCATTGGCTTTTAATAGAACATCACAGATTTTAGTCTTTAAGGCATCCATGTCATAATTAAATATCAACTTATGCAGATAATTGAATCAACAGCAGAACCACTTTTCCAACTTTGAAAATAAAGGTATAAACCATGACTACGATAAAGATGCATTAAAATCTTCCAGGAACAACTCTTGGAGCCTAATTCTGCCCACATTGGAAGTGAAGAGGGGCTGAGCCAGGCTGATGTGAGGGCTTACACCATCTCTTGTTTGAGAGAACACTGAGAAACCATGTTTTCTTTATCCTTTCCACTAATCAATTACCTCTGTATTAAAAATATCTACTGTATTTTAAAAGGCTTTATTTTATATACTGAAAAAGAGGATGGAGCAGTCCCTTTTCCTCTCTTCCCATTTTTCCAGGACAGTGTTTTGTTCAAATTCAGGGTAGTGAGTCAAGAATAGCAGCAATCAGAATTAACAGTTATGTTTGAGCTGATAGATAATTCATAACCAGCAAACATCTAATGAAACATTAGGATTATAAAACAAACACTACATGCTATTCTCTGTGTCTGTAATTGCCTTTCAGGTAGGGCATGTGCATATTACTCCAATTATAATATTGGAGAGGCTTAATCTTAAAAGTATCCACTAAAAAAGGGTAATCACTCATTAATCTTTTTTAATTAAAAAAACCACTTTAATAAGCTTGAGGGCTAGATGAAGTCAAAAAGTTTAACACGCAGCCTGTAAAGTCCCTGAATAATTTGAATTAAACCTTTCCTTCTAGTCTAAATGGAACTGCTGAGTTAATCCCTTGTAGAAAACAATAAGATGAAGAAAATGGAAATTAAAATTTGAGAAATTGGAGCAGCAGCAACCTTGCCAGTCTGTTTCCTTCTGGGTATCTCATGTATGGGTACAAAGAGAAGCTGCCTGCCAAGAAGTGGAACTCTCTGAAAGCCAAGAGTTTCACCTGTTCCAACAACGACCCTCTTTCCTTTAAACCTCAGGAATACTTTTGCAGTGGTTGCTGTGGCCTTCCCCTCTTTCCAGGCATAACGTGGGTGAAGGTGCTGCAGGAGGCAGGAAGGGAAAGGTCCTTCCCAGCACAGCAGCATCCTGAGCCAGGCTCACAATTCCTGATCCTCGGGCAGATGCACCTGCTGGGGGTGCCCAGGGCAGGGGAGTTCACAGACCTGAGCTCTGCGCAACTGCTGGGTAATAGTTTCAAATTAAAACAGGATGGATTCAGAGTAGATATAAGGAAGAAATTTTTCATTATGAGTGTGGTAAAATACCAGCACAGGTTACCCTGAGAGGTGGTGGATGCCTCATCCCTGGAAGCATCCAAGGTCAGGTTGGGCAGGGCTCTGAGCAATCTCACCTAGTTGAGACATCCCTGCTCACTCCAGGGGGACCTTTACAGGTCCCTTCAAATGCAAAGTATTCCATGATTCTGTCATCTTGTTCAGTAAAGGTCACTGAGCTTCCCAAAAGATGAAAAGCAGCTAAGGGCCAGCACAGCCTGAGAGTGATGTGACATTCTTGCACACCCAGGAAAATTCATAGCGAAACATAGGAAACAACTCAAAAAAAGGGAGACATCTCCTACTGCTGTTGTAAACAGCAGTGAGAGTGTTCAACCACTGAGCTGTTCCACAAACTACACCCTGTGGATCCATGGACCTGTGCAGTTGCAGGTTCACTCTGACACAGCTGGGATATGGAACAAGGGGCTGCCCAAGAGCCTGTGGTGCACATGGGGGTGCTCAGCACAGCCCAGCTGCAACTCACACTGCTCCACTGCACGAGGAATCTTGAAATAGCCCTAGAGTGCAAAACCTTCTGTGAAATGTTGGAAAAGTGAGCCAGTTTTACTAGAAACAGCCACTGCTCTAAGCAAGAAGGAGGTCTAAAATTAAAATTTCAGTGTGTTCATATTTTCGAAGCCAAAATAGCATCTCATTCGGTGAAAAAAAATGCAGAATTGGAAATAATCCTTTTAGTCATAAAATACTTTCCTAACTGTTTTTCTGACACTGTCTCAACCCCTTGCTCTGCTTCACATATCTGTTCCATATATGTTTTCTTTTTGATTGGGTTACACGGAATTGTTTTAAAGGCTGTGTTTTACAGTGTTTTGATTACCACTCGGTGCTGATGTTGCATGTTGTGATTTAATGGAAGCAGCTTTATTTTTTTTCCAAGGCTAGAAATAATCTGTCACAGCTGAATGTATGTGTTCACGTATCAAACGGGCTAAAAAGTTACCCATGGTTTCATATCCTCAGGCATGTCATGGAATGACCTCATTATTCTCATTTAGGTGCCCTCTTTCTTACAAAGGCTCCGAATATTGAATAGCCCCGTTATTATCCGCAGAAGCCGAGCTTTCAGGCGTGGTGCTAATGACTGCTTAATGGTGCTGTCTGTCAGCAGCACAGTGAGCTGGGACAGCACACAAAGAAACAGTGGGGCTCCATTTAGGCTCCTCGTATAACACTTACTCCTCTGCACGGCTTCCCGACAACAAACATCACTTTAAAAGGTGTCAGAATACGGCAGTGAGTGCATCTCACTGTTCTGTGTGGTGTAATCCTGCTGTCACCCAAGGTGATGAGGCCAGACAACATATTTGGGTCTGTTCTGTGGCATGAAGGCTCTGGAGTGTGAGGGGACTTGCTGGTAAAATGCATAATTAAGTTCTTTTTTAACATGGCTTGGTTATTTGATTAATCGCCCATCAGCTATTAGCTCTGGTTAAAAAAAATGCTTTTTTTTGTTTATTATGTGCCACATAGGTGTTTGTTATTGCTGGGTCCTCCTCACCTGAGCTCTCTGCAGTAACTCAAAATCACATCTGATGGCAGAGCAGCCCAGAGACAAGGCCAAGCACATTGGTTTATCAGTAAGTCATATTTTATTTCTACTTTCTAATCCCAAACAGTTACAATCTCATCCTTGTCCTCTTTGCTTCTCTGGTGTCCTACAGCCAGATGGTAAATGGCAGTTTCTCCTCTGAAGGCTTTACTAGCCAAGGCCAATTTATCATTTTTAAAAAGTAGGTTTCTGAAATGGTTTATTTCTAAATAATATGACTTTAATAGGAATGTTATTTGAAAGGAGGACACTTCTTTTTAGGGAAAACAGGGCTTTTTGTAGGAAAAAAAATTGTAAATTTTTGGTGAAAATACTAAATCAATGGCACTTCTAGTCGGGGAAAATAGCATTTTCTGCTATTTTTAAATTAATAATATATAACTCTTTGTCATTGCAATGGTTTATTGATTTCATTAAGCCCCCGTAAAACTGTTTAATTATTTAAATCTATCACACCATTTTCAAGTTGGTTTTAAACCAAAGCAAAGCAATGCAGTTCTCTGGACTGTGTGCAGAGGGCACCAATGTACAACACTCTTAGATACCATGACAAAAAAAGACTGTTTCCATTCCACTTCTTTTGGCAAGACTGATGGAGTTTCCAACATATGAAACACAATAATTGAATAGTTTTCTGTATTGTGAAGCAGGAATGTTTAAACTTGGCTAAGCAGATGTTTATCCTTCCATACTAATGTTGAAATGGATGGAAATCCAAAGGTGGATCACGAATATAGAGAACAAAAAAAACCTATTTTATTTCATTGTGTTCATTGATATGTTTAGGTGATGTGTAGTAGTAAAATATGCTGTGTGCATGAATTCTCTTCCTGAAATTACCTGCTGTAAGAAGATTAGTTTGTCTTAGAAATTTAATTTGCTTACTTTAGGAGTGTATTATATTCCTGATACTGGTGACAATGATGGATTAATTGCAAGCTTGTAGGAAATATCAGACAATCATTGGAATTAGGGCTGAATCATAGGCAAGCCAAGGGTATTATTCCAACCCTATTACAGATTATCACAGTCTTATGTCTTCTTGGAAGATTTTTATTGACAGAGCTTAATCTACCAAAGCAATTTTCACTCATCTCATCAAGAACTTTCCTCTTACATATAATCCATTACCTCCCTTATTAAAGCTGGCAGTTCTTCTTATGCACAATCAGTTGACTTGGAATAACACGTTTCCTCTCAGGTTCATACATTTTATTAACCTAATAATTTTATTAGCTCCTCTCCAGCTTTTCTTTATGTTTATGTGATTTTACTTACATCATTTTAAATGTGAAAGCAGGTGCTGATCCCAAGCCATAGACAGCTAAACACCAAGCCAGAAATACAGGTAACAGGGAAAACCTGGCAGCCACTAACACAGCCAGACATCTTCAAAAAATCACCTCTTGTCCTACTGACCTGGCTACCTACATGAAATACTTCCCAGCACTCTTCCCAAGCAAATATTCTTGTAGCATGCCTGCAGGGTTTCTATATTTGGGGTATTTAGGATAAATTCCCTTGTACAAAAAGGAGGTACCAATATATCTCGTCTATATGTATCTCTTGAAGATGGTGCTAAGTAAGATCCAAGCTTTTTGTTAGTAATAGCTGCACATGGGTGTACAATAGAAACAAGATGGAATTTTAGGCTTATCCAAAAATTAGTGATTTCCTTTTGACTACTTCAGGAAAGGAGGAATTACCCAGAGTAATCCGGGGAGAGCTGGAATATATCTAAAATCAGCAGGCATTGTTTTAAATGCCTATCACTATAAATAAAATAAACAGGAAAGTGACCTCTCAAAGATAAAAGAAACAGACAAAATCCTACTGTTATAACAGCAGAACTTTGGAGGATGAGGCAAACAGGGACACTGTTAAATGCCATTCTGCTCTGCTGAACTCCTGGCAGGTGCATGTCAGGTACCTGGAGTTCAAACTCTTGGAAGCAGCCCTAGCAATTACTCCTTCCAAGGAAACCAAAGGGAAGAGCAGGGAAAAGGGATAATAATGCCCATATGCTTGGTATAAAGATGTAGCTGCCTTCCTTTGTAACTGAATAAAGAGCTGGAACTCCTAATAATGGCACAGCCACTTCTAACATATCACAGTTTAGCTCTTCTTTGTAAAGAATTACTCCACTGGCGTCATTTCAGTCAAACATGTTGTGATTTGAGGAGCTTCTATCAGTGCTGGACTGTTGCCAAAGAAGTAGATATAGCAGTTCCTTTTCTAGCTTTTCTAAATGGTGCAACTCACAAGTTAGCGCTTAGCAGCTGTAATATAAATGTAGTTATAACGAGAGCTGTGTAGCTTGTCAAACCCCTTTGTTGCTAACAAAGGCAATGGATTCATTTGTACAATATCTCCAAACTCTGTGTTTAAAGAAATGCTGAGTCTGTGACTCCAGTTCACAAGATAAGGAACTGCATCAGACATAGTAACTTGGATTTTTATATATGTACATAGATGCAAAATTATGGGGAAATATGTGTATGTCAAAGGTGGGCAATGTTTTCCATTTCAGTTTCTTTGGCTTTAGCTGAGGTAGAGTAGGAACACGCTAATTTAAATAAAGCTAGCACTGAGATAAGGGTGTCAATGCACCTTTTTTACACAAATCTTTTTAGTGCCACTTAAATACCCTGTTCAGGTTCTGTTGGCACAGCTCCCTCACTCAGGCCCTCATTCTACAAATAGCCTCTTTCAGAAATGTCTAACAATTGTAGGAATAGCTGAATCTATCTCAGTTATTAACTGCAGGGAGTGGAATCTGACTATCCAGACTTTGGAAAAGAAATTCTCTGAAGCCATCACAGAGGTAATTGGGCTTGGTAATTACTGCATTAGCTGCAAGTTTATTAAGGGCCACAAAAGGAAATGCCATCCTGGTGACCTTTGGAGGCTGCATTTCACAGCGTGTTTTCTACATGAGAACAAATGATGAAACTTGACTATTTCTGCCAAGTGAGTGGTAGCTATGGTGAAGATTTATAGCTGTAATCTGGTAATCTATGGGCCTAATCATACAGTTATAGAGTTGCGTGTCATTTACTCAAAAAGCCTGAAATGATCTAGCACTGTGTAGACTGTGGTGAAGGAGTGCATTTTGTCATCTGCAAGGTTAGGAGAAATACAGCCTCTTTAGCAGACTGTAAAAGAGAGACAAGAGCTAATGTTTCTCAAAATAGCAGCATGTTACACAAAATTTTACAAGAGTCAGAGAGCTAAGAAATGGGGACTGTCATTTGGAAACCATTATGATTTTCCTGTTCTGTACTGCTTCAGTAATTACATAGATTTCCTTTTTTTTTTTTTTTTTTTTGAAATTATTTAAGTCATGCTCACTTCATCTCTCACAGAGCGGCAAACACAGAAGCAGACTAATAATATAATATTGACATATTTAACTGTTGGATTCTTTAGCTGAGAGCAGCATGTTCAGAATGTATTGTGCCTATAATGTGCCTGTATTCCCTTATCTTTATGTCACATTTTATTCAACAGTTAGGAAGTGCTAATAAAAAGTGCATATTTCAGTTGTTCTATTTTAGGTAAACATAACATGGTACACATTTTCTAAGCAATGCACATTGGCTAACTGTGTAACTCCATTTCCACAAATAGAAATAAGGGTGGCAAACACTTTGCTTCTCTTCTTAATTAACCTATCCTTGCCAAAACTGGTATGTTCTTCAGCACAAGCAGGGAATGAAACTGATGACTGAAAATTTAAATTAATGCCTTTTCTTGTGATCTTTTGGCTGAGAGGAAGAGCAGCTTCCACCCACCATCTGATGCATTCCCTAGCAAGGATCAGTGTCAGCCTGGGTCTGTGTGCAGCTGGAAGGAGGGAGGGAACAGACACATTTATATTGTCTTTCCTTTGGAGCCAGCTCACCTGGGAAGGGGAGATGCTGCCCAGCCTGCAGCAGGTCTTGGCTCCTGCTCTGCCTGTCAAATCCAAGTTCTTAAATAGCTATTTAGAACAGGGGCTGAGGTCCAAAAGACAGGCAGTGATGTGTAGATCACCGGAGATGTCATGATTTGACATGACACATTTGCTCCCTTCTCCTCCCCACCTGCTCAGCCCACAGGTCGGTTTTAAATCAATCTTTTCACCTCTCCCAAGACTCACAATTTAAGCAGAGCAGACGCTGATGAAAACAGATTTATAATGAAGCTTGTGGCCATTAAATACCAGCCTTCCACCAGAGGTGACCTTATTGTAAAGCGTTGTACAGTGAATTTATTTTGACTTTGCCCACTCTCTACCTTGTCTCACACACTGGCAGCCGAGGCAGTGGTGGTGGGAGGTCTGAGAATAATGCCCACGTCTCACTTCATTACAGCTGCACTTCACATCCCAGCAGTCTTCAAGCCTCAGGGATGTCACATTCATTACCTCTTTCAGAGACATGTATTTTACATATATGGCTGAAAGGTGATTAGAATCCCTGACACAACAGCATTTTATCTGGAATGCAACCATGAAAAATACATGCCTGAAACAAAAAAGACATCCTACATCCTTCTCCTAATTGATTTAAGCTACAAAGATCAGCTTCAGTTTTCCCAGGGCACAGGGACTACCAGGAAGACACAAATTGCATGTTTTCAAATCTCCTCATAAAAACTGCTTGACAGGGGGTTGAAAGCAGAGTTTTCTTTTTCTCAGATGTCCTAGTCCTGTGAATGTCATCAGTCAGCAGAAGCTCACGTGCCACCACCTGATCATAAAGAACAGTTCTGTAACAACCCTCATTTCACGCTGCTGATTCCAGCCCACCGTAAATCAGCCACACCACGAGTAATGTTGGAAATAATTGTCTGCTCCAGAGCTCCCCTCTCTCCCAGCCCAGGTGCCACACAGCTGTAGCCATAAGTAGATCCTGTCCTGCTGAAGTGGGTTATAGCAGCACCTCCAGCAGTGATGCTCTCTGAGTGCCTTGAAGCTCTTTAATGCTGCACACTGGAGCAGTGCAGGTGTACCCATTCAGTGCTTTTCCTGCCCTTTAAAAACGTTATAAATGGAATCAGCTCTGGCTTGAACTAGATGCTCTCTGCAGATGGAAAATGGGATAGCAACTGCTACTTCACTGAGAGCTGCCTGGAAATGCAGCAGGTGATCCCAGGGCTGATCCTCAGGTGCTTGTTGCACTCTGATTCATCTTCTCCCACCCTAACACCCAGTTTTTTGTTTCCCTGAGCAGGGTTTGCTGGCACTGATGGCTGGCTGTGCACATGAATCAGCACAGCACACCTGATATTTTGACTCCAGCCATGTGTTTCTTAGCCAAGTCTTACACAGCAACTTTGAGTAATATCCTCTTAAAATGTGGTCAAAACTGTCCTGGGCTGGTTGTGCAGCCACCACTCAGTTAACAGCAAACAGATCTAACCTTAAAGAATCCCAGCCACATCTCACACAAGAGGTTGATTTAGTCCAAAGCTGCTGGAAAAAAAGTAGTGAAAGAAAAAAACCCAGCTGAGTTCTGAGGCAGAGCTACCTAGGTTAGAAAAGTCATGTAGAAATCCAGAGTGGTGATGGAAATGCTCCAAATTACCACTTAAATACAAGTGAATTGGGGTATCTGATCCTTCTTATCAGGTTGGCCCAGCTGCACAATTTCCCATCTCCAATTATACCAAAAGGCCCACACTTCCTCCTTCATTAATGCATTTGAAGGATTTAATGAATTACTTCATCAGGTTAATAAATCCCTTCAATAATTTTATTACACTTTGATACAATTATTCAAGTGGTGCATCTAACAAATGATCATCATTTATATTTCTTGACAAAATATCTTAGTTAATAAATTTGGACCATGAAATCCAAAATGCATAAATAAACCTTGGGGACAATTGAATGTCTGTGTGAAAGAGGGTTTTTTCCTATCTCTGATTAAGGTTGCATTGCAAATCCTCTGTCTCTTGTGCAAGTAACTCCAGGCTAAGGAGAACTGCAGGAGGTTGGTGCCTCCTGGCAATGTCCTGCTTCCCACTGAGTGCTTAGGGGAGTCCAGCTGCTGCAGCACATGTGCCACTGGACACAACCCATATTAATTTGCTCTAGCACTCTCTGAGGTTTAAAATCCAGCTTCATAAAGGCTGTTCCATTCCTTGAGGCTAAGATCTTTGGCTAGTTTTGATCAGGTGCAGTGGCACCGTCAGAAATTAGCATTCTATTCTGGAAATTATTTTAAAACTGAATTGAATTGGTTGCCATGCCATTTGTTTTTCCTGTGGCATCATAGTAAATGACATCATCAACAAAATAACCTTAGGGGCAAGGGTGTTTTCAGAATCTTAACCTCTGAATAGCCAGCAGTATTACAGCTTCCTATTACCAGATTAATAATATTTATGGTAGGTAGACTGCAAGAATGGGACCATACTATTTATTTACTTACACTTGAAAGCCACCTCTGGCAAGAACAAATTTCCCATTAATCACCACCTTATCTCTGTAAAAAAGAGTTACTCTCAAGGACATCTGTATTATTCCCATTGTTTTATTAATACAAGAATAGCTCTGCTGTGGATTTTTTTGACATTGAACTTTATTTATTTTCTAGATTTTCTTTTTTAAGGGGAGCTGAAATGCTTATATAAACATTGAACTTCCTTAATAAATGAACTACTTAAGACCCCAACAGCAGTGATAAGATCCCAATATTTCCCTGAATATATTTTTATGTAAAGAAACTGCAAATCAGTATCTTTCTTCTCTTTTTTATCAGCTGAAGCTCCAGATACGTATTCTGAGTTTCTTCTGGGAATGCAGATGACCTTGTTAACTTGTGAGAGTGCCAGAAAAGCAGTGCCCTTCAGTCCACGGGGTTAGGGAAGTGAAGCCAGTTTCTAAGCTCAGGTCTTGTAATCAAAAAATGCATATTTCTCTCTCCTTTCATGTAGGCTTGGGCAAGCATTTGAAACATTACCTATTATATTTGGCTCCAGGATGATTTGTTTTTTCTAATTTTTCAAGAGCACTGCATCATATATTTTCAATTTTAAAAAAAGAAATCAATGTAGGCCCAGCAGAGGACAATACCAGACAAATTCTCTTTCATGTGAGAAAAGCATTAGTGGAAAGACTTCCATGAGCCTTATGCAGCACCAGAATAAGGTGGTTGTGCCACTAGAAGAGGGAGCCATTAATGTTAATTTGCTGTTTAATTAGGTGTCCAGTGCCATACAATGGTGAGACACTTGTTTGGGTGGGACAAACCCCCTGATTGTCAGGTTAGCACACAGTCACACCTCCCTCCTAAACTCAGGCACTGCTCCCACAGCAATTACTCTGGAGCCTGTCAGATGTGATTTAACCAGTAATTTGTTTGCAAAGTGAAAGGTGTGCTTTTAAACAGAGTAAAGGGCTCTATCCTCTGTCTTGGCCCTGTTCTGCTGCTCAGTCACAGCCGTGGGGCTGTGAGGATGCTGTGGGAGGAGTGCCAGCCATACAGCTGGGTTTGGGTGACTCCAGCAGCCCAGCCTGGGGCAGCCCTGCTGTGCCTGCCCAGCTCCTCCCCACCCGGCTGAGAGCTGGGACTCCCCACTTGCCATAGGCACTGAGACTGCCAATCCCACACCACAGCAGTGAGAAATGCCCCAGGCAGGCCCCATGACTGGGGCTTCCTTCAGCATTGACAAAAAAACCCCACAGCATTTCCATCCTCCTGCATTTAAATGTTTGAGTTAATAACATTTATGGGGCAGCATGAGAAAATGAACTTAAATACATCATTTGTCATCTCAGGGTACTGAATGACACCATTACTGAAAGAGATATGGAGAAATGTGTCCAATAAACAGGGCGTAGTTTGCACAATTTGCTTTGCATTTTCCACATCCTGCAACAAGCACAGGATAGTCAGGCTCCTTAATGATCATAATATATGTACAGAAAGAGCAGTTCCCTAAGGGCTCCTGATTAATCAGGGAAATACTCATTTGTTCTGGCAGAAGTGATGTGCATGTAGGCAGGGCAAATGATGAACCCTAAGTGCACACATCAGCCGTCAGGGGCCAAAAGTTTCCATTCATTTAACTCATTTTCCCCACATCTCAGCACAGCACCAGGACACAACAGCACTTGTTCTTGGTCCCAGTTCCATTAGGGGTTTGTCTGACAAAGGCAGAAAGAGGCCCCACATCCATTTTAGAGACTAAAAATGCATTGAGCTCCCAAACTAAGGCATCCCTGCTGCTTGCTCAGATGATTCAGGAGAGGACACGAGGCCTCAGCTGCAGTATCCCCGACTGTGCAAGAGACTTGGGAACAAGTTAGAAGATTTAAAGGATTTTTCACCAGCTGATCTAAATCCCTGCCTGTGTTTTTAGAACCCCAAAAGCTGCCCACCGATTGCAGTCCTTCCTCCACTCCATCAGAGCCATATTAATTCCGTGGTTTGGCACAGTTGTTGCCACCTAGAAGTTTGCAGTGTGGCATTTGAAATCTTTATTTCAGATTTTATTTTATATTCTGAGTTGAAAGTTTGCTAGTAATGAGGTGAATCCTCTGTGCCTGACACGTATTTCTCTTGGTGTTCATTTTTAAATTAGCCACAGAAAGGATAAACTAAAAGCAGATGTGCTATATTTTTCTCTGTGTGTTTGGAAGCTCAGCCATGGAAATATCTTTGTCAGATAAATGAATTCCAGGTTACTGGGATAAACAGATGCAATAAAATACTCGTGTGTAGAAGAAACCCTTACAAAAATGTGATCCAACAACTCTTCAAGGAAATTGCCATGTAAGAGATCCAGCTTTGAGGCTTACCTCAGGCTTTTGCATAACATGATAGTTAGTACTTTAAACTGGAGAAGATGTGATGGGATATTTTGATATTTTTCCACTTGCTTTTTCAATTTCATGGGATCAGCAGAAAGGGAAGGGAACCAAAGCTGAACTAATGCTGTGCTTTTGCCTCCACCACTGCTTGAACATACGGCAGGGATTTCTTGGTGGAGAACTGAGTATCAGTTACCCTTCTTATGGGCATCTCAAAATTGCCAGAAAATGTGGATTTTGGACTTGTTTTCAACATAACATGAGAAAGAGGGAAACCAGAAATAAATAATCAAAAACCAGTAGTTATTTAGTCTGGCTACCGACTGATTAATGTATTATAGTTAAGCACTGAGGAATAAACCCTCACTTAAAAATGTTCCTCAGCTCTAGGCAGGATTATTTACAGGAAATAAAAACAGTTAAAGAATTAGAATGAAATCCTGCACGTACTGAGTCAACAGAAATGTTGCCACCAACCTCATTAGGCCAGTTTTCGGCCCCAGATATCTACAAAGAACCACAGTCCTCTTGTAGTGTGACTAGCAGATTAATATTTGACAACACCAGTTTATCTTTCCCTACAGAATCTTTAATTTTTATGCAGCCAGCCTAAAAACTTTGCTCCACAGGTTTGTGTTTCAGTACAACACAGGCAATGTTCTATGCTCCTTTTAGGCTGTTTGCTCACTGTCACCATTCCCATTTGGCTTAAGCACCTCCTGAAGTTATTATTTTGCCTCCATGTCCCTTATAAGAATATTTGTCCTCTGAGGTATCTGCTTTCTCAGCAGCAATTTTAAGGCATTTCAGGCTACAGAAGAAGTATAAAATAAACCCTGTGTTCATATATATCATAAAGAACACAATCCTTTAACCCTGTCCTTGGAAAGCCCAGAAGCATTTGCTGTACTTCAGTGATTTTCCATATGCTTTTGCAAGGAACATTTTGCACCTGCCATCACAACACAGGACAAACGGCAGCTTTGCAGGAGGAAACATTAACTAATTTACACAAAGCCTTAGGTGGTCTATTAGCCCTGCATAAAAACAGGAACATGTAATTACTGGATCCACAGACAGAATAAAATTTGATGGACTACAAAGAAGCAATGAGTGGAACAATTAACAACAAAGCCCAAGTAAACTCCTCTGATGGGAAGCCTGGCTGAATGAGTCTGACAGCTCTGTGTTTACCTCTGCTGTCCCCAGGGATGTGTCCACCCCTAACCTTTCACTCAGTGCAGACAGGTGAGCTCCTGTCAGAGTCCCTGCAGCTGCTGATCTACTGTGGATCACGTAAGATACAACAGCCTTACAACCTGCTCAGCACAGGAGTACCCTTCTAGCATCATTAATTTGATCAATCTGTTCTTTCTCCTGTGTCTCTGGACACGGTGGTTGCTCCTCCAAGCCCGATGCCATTTTGGGAGGATACAGCTCAGTGGAGCACTCAGGCAGAGCAGCAGATGCTGGCCTGCAAGCCTGATGGAATAGCTGCTCCACAGGCTTTAGTTCATTAAGGTAATTGCAATTGGTCAGTGTCACAGTGCACAGCTAAATTTGGGATAGCAAAATCCATCCAAAAGCAAAGCATCCCTACTCTTGTTGCAGCTCTCCAGCCATGCAGGTTAATTGCAAGTGCTTTGCAGTGCCTGTGGTAAGGCAGGAACCTGGGGGGTTTCTGTCACAGCTCCCGTCCACAACCTGATTTAATGCCCTCCATGAACAATTGCATCTCAGTGCTTGTAATAAGGAAATGTCATAAAGGTACCTGCTGCCTGGTCCAACAGCTTTTGGCTTTGACAGCTCAAATTTACAGCTTTAATTCAGCAGCCTGGAAGCTTGGTATTCTGTACACACTTAGTGAAGGGTTGAAGGAATAATGTTTTATAAAAGTTCACCTGTGTTCAGCGACTCATGGAGGATATAACCCCTCAGACCTTGTGAAATGACTTGCAGACAAATTCACAGTCCAGATTGTTCAGTGGCGAATTACAAAGTTCTAATCAAACCCCAGTGTGCCTGGATGTACTGACTGGAATGTTTTGCCTCTGTACCATAAAGATTCGAACTTTCAGCAGCTTGAGCAAGTGCTCAACTGGTTTCTCTCAGCTGTCACCATCCACAGCAGGAGGAGGAAAGGGCCCTTCAGAGCAAGTCTGATCTCCCTGGTCCTGATACCCAGGTGAGATAAATTCCCAAAACCAGCACAGCTAAAACACAGAGCTAAGTGTGCCCATATGAAAGGTGCTGCCACACCAACACTGCTTGGGAGACTCTGGACAAAACAGCTGTGGGATTTCCTTCAGGAAAAGCCACACTGTGCACGTGGCTGCCATGCCCGGGACAATGTCACCCTGCTGAGCCCAGCAGGGTGGCAGGAGCTGAGGAAGGCAGCATTGAGGCACTGCCCAGGCTGCTCTTTGACACTCTGCTCCTTTTGCAATCCAATTTGCATCCCCCAGCTCTGTTCCTGCTGTGCTCCCAGGGGTCACATTGGGGGCTGTCACAAACTGCAGGCACTGCAAACGTCCCCAGTGTGTGCAGGAGATGCAGCTGTTTAATGAGCCCTGCTGTCATTACAGCAAAATGACTCAAGGCCTTTCTTAAAAAAGCTTCTTATTTATAGTATCATAGATTACCTTAATGCCTTTTAACTGGGAGGTGCTTTGAAATACTGCGCAAACATTACAAGACAGTCCTGAAATAATGGGAATTTAAACAGAATCTAACAAGGAAAACATAAATATTGGATGGAAAGGGAAAGCATTTGTTGAAATGTTCAGCAAAGGAGTATTCTTAGGAAAAGTCTGCATTTCTGAGCTGGAGTTTTACAGCACACCTTGCACATGGGAGTCAGTGCAAGTGTGTACTTTGGCACAACTTTTGTATTCTGCCAGTTTTTATTTTATGGCATTAGCTTTAGTTTGTGCTTTAATCTGTGATGGAAAAATTACAGATCATCTCTATGTGTGTTAGTGCAGGCTTTCTTGTGCCAGATAAACACAGTCTAGATGAGCTACAGCTACACATCCCTGTTTGAACAAGAAAAATATTTGAAGTATCTACATGGTGAATAAAGGAGATATCTGGGGCATGCTGATTTAAACCTGGCCAGGTCCTCATGTTCCTACAGGGGATAATTATAGGTGAAATCTTCAACGGAACTGTATTAATCAGAGTAGGCTCATCTGCCAGTGCCCTTCCCGTCAAAACTCAAACAGCAGCGAGGAAATGAAGCAGTAATGACAGGGCTTCCATTTAGCCTCTAAATCTCTTTTCTTAGGTATTCATATTTTAATGAAATTTATGTGCTTTTTAAAGTAGGAGACGTTTTGATGATCTTAGATAGTCTCTAATTAAACATTCTGTAATTAAACTTGGTTTATCGATGTCAAATGCCAAGGAATTTGAGCAAGCCAGGTTAAGCCCTACTTTTACTCAAAGACATTCCGGGAAGACAGTGTCTAACACCAGGCTTTGTAAAGCTGCCATGGAAGCAGAAGGATGTCCCTACACCACAGATCCCCTGTGAAGCAGAGCAAAGGAAAGCCCAGACTGATGGAGGGCTGGAGGGCTGGATGTGCTCCCAGCCCAGCAGCCCAGCAGCCTCTTCCTCTGGCTTGGTTGGAAATTCTTGCCTCTCTTGACTCATTCAATTTTTTTCCCCAACCGTTGATGAGATTCCCATATGGGATGTGGCATCTGTGAGCCACAGATTACTTTCATCTGAAAAGAATGTTTTGCAAAATATACAGATGACATAAGTATACTGAGTTTTGAATGTCTTCATTCTCACATGCCAATGTATAACATTGCATCCCAGAAAAATACATTTAAAATAATAATTTTAATGAATTTGTAGAGGGTCTGGCTCCTGCCTCACAGACAGATCTGTGCCATACTCGCCTTTGCTTTCTGCATTTGTGAAACATCCATTATTTTTCCATGGTGTAAACGATCCCATTTCTGTTTCCCTGCAACACAATGCCACGTTCATTCCTCCTTCGAAAATTTCAGGAAGAGAAGCAATTTGTAAGAATGACAGGAAAATGGCTTCTCATCTGTGTACACCACAGCAATCTGACACAGAGAAAAAGGCTCTGGCGAGATTCACAAATCCTAATTCCCACTGAGTTTCAAGCAGTCCAGATTAGAAAAAAAATATTGTCATCAACCAATTTGATCATAAAGATTCTAATTCAGCACAGGTTAATTGAGAAGTCAGATTTACTGCTATCACTTCTGGAGAGGAGGGAGATAAGCGAACACAATGACTCTTTATCAACAATATGGGGACTTCATTTAAAGAGAGAGCATTAGGTTACAGGCTGGAAGATTAGTAGCAATCAGCCTGCTCTCAGAAAAGAAAATGCACTGGGTGATAAAGATAGAAGGCAGGAAGCTGGGTGCATAGAAATGAGGTTTGATGCCAAATATTACTGGTCAAATCTGAGCTATCTGTCAAGTTGGCACTGATCATTGCTGATGCACAATTATTATTACTCACCTGTGATCAGGTCATTTACCACTACCCCATCAATGGCTCCTCCCACCCATTTCTTTTGTTAATGGCATTTTAATGAAAAAAAAGTCCATCTAATATCTCTTTGAGATGACTAACCATTGTATAATAGTACATAATGGTATATGAAATACATTTTCTTTTTCCCAATCACCCATAAAAAGATATCAGCTGTTATTCTGCTCCTTAGCCATAACCCCATAAATCTGAGTGCAGTTCTGCCTTTAAAGGTGGCAGGCTTATTTTTCCTTTTTCTTTGTGTGCCATGTGTTTTCCATACCAAAAAGTGCCTGTTTTGTTGCAACTGACAGAAGGAGAATTTAAAGGGATGCTGGAGGATCATAAAGACTCCCCTCCATCCAATCCCAAGCATGCATTTGCATTATTGTTCTGCTGACTAAAGAATGAGAAACTATTAATATTGTCTCTGCTGGCAGGTCAGAAAAATACTTACTCTGTAGTCAAGCAGATTAATCCAAAGGGGAAAATAACCCTGCAAAGCCCTGCAAAAGCTGCTGTCTAACCAATCCACTTTCCAAAGCCAGATGTTTCCAATCTGTTTAACTGTTAATCTCACTGTATGTCTTTTTATGCCTACTGAAATTATTTCAACATGTATTGAACTACTAGAGGATTCATATAATTAGGGCAGTTCTTATTTATGAAGGAGCTTTTTGGATGAAGCCCTTACCAGTGAGTTTGTCAATCCTGTGCTCATGTTAATTATTGAGGTGTGTTGGGACTTCTCCCCATTAGGTTTTTTCGTGGGCTCTGGATACTGCCCAACCTCAGCTACTCTTTTCAGAGACACTCACAGTGAAATCAGAGGCAGTATAATAGCGGGTAAGTGGGCAGAGGTTGAGCTACTGCTTTTTAGAGCCTGTGATGGGTGCAGAAAACAGATTTGCAAATGAAGGCACTGCAACCCAGTCTGAGATCTACTCCAGCAAAAACAGGGTAACCATGAAATGTAGGTATAGTTACCCATTCTTCCTGAAAACTGGAGGGATTTTTTCCTTCTTACACACACCTCCTTAGATCTTTTCTTGGCATGACTTTGTCTCCTCTGATAAAGAGCTGGTTTGAAATACAACAGCCAGACTGTGAGTTTTTAGCCAAGACCCTTTCCATGACAGGTGCTGATGGGCTCTGCTGCCAGGGCCCAGCGTGTGAAGAATAATGGCTTGTGAGAGGAAGGTTACAAGAAAGGTCAGGAGGCAGCTCAGGAAGCCTTGCATTTCATGTCAAGGATCTTAAAGGGTCTGGGGAGGGCTGCAAAAACTTTCCTCTGGGGCTGCTGGCTGACAGATCAGTGTCGCGATTATAAACTGATTTTGATAAATCATGTTGATCTACTGTTTGCAAGTGGCTTTAGGAGAGCTGGTGGGGAGCCATGCATTCCTATGGCATACTAGAGCAAATACATAGGGGAAAAAAAGTGGATTTTGCTTTCCTCTGTGTCCTGCTGGCACTCAGGACAGGAAGCAGCACCATCCAGGAGCAGGACCTCCACACCAGGAGCTGCCTAGCCTTAAAGTGCCACTCTCTCTTCCCATTTTGTGAATCTCCACAGACATCCCAATTCCCCAAGGGCCATTTAACCCCAGAATCTTTCAGCAAAGTCCCTCTGCCTAACGAGCAGGCAGCAGATTTTGTCTGTGGGAATACGTGCAGTTGCAGACGTCTGGGCTTACCCACACAGGGTGAGGAGTTTATCGTGGGGCTTAAGGATGATTCCTTTATAAGTGTGCTATGAGACGAGGAAGAGGAATCAGTTTAAAATTAAAATGAGGATTTTTCAACTCGTCCTTAATATTTATAAGGCTCCTTTTGCCTTACAGACAAAATCCTCGAGGAGAAGATGGAAAGCTGTTCATCCTTATTTCTTGTGCCTTTAGTTCAGCTTCTCATTGTTTATACTATTCTAAGCAAAATAACTGTTCTGGAAATGCAGTCATTTACCAAATCCAGTCTACTAAGCCTTAAACAGCAGAGACATGTCCTGCTATGTTTGTTCCTTTGTTGTTGCTATGGCATTACCACACATTTTTCCATGTAGGAAAGGAAATCCCGTGGAGACCAGATAATAAAGGCTTGAATTTCCAGGGCACAGTGTCCGTCTCGCCTCTTGACCTGTTTGACACCCTCTTTCACCAAACCCACATTCACTGAATCCAAACAAACAGCCAGCCATCAAAGGAAATACTTTAAAAGGATTGCTCATGGTTAGCCTTGATGAAATATACATTGGAAAACCTGCATTTTAATCACGTTTGGAGTTCTGCATTTCAAAAATGGTTTTGTCTAACTACATCAGGCTTGTCATTCAGGGAAGTTTCCTTCCATAGGATGCCTGTATTTAAAAGTCAAGTTAACCAAACCCAAACAAATTTCCCAGGAGGCTGCAACAAACCAGACAAGCATCTCATACACTCATTTCTGACCTCTGTGCTGTGGCAGGTGTATCCCTGTTATCTGCAAGATTCCAAGATGCTGCATGTTTATACAACATCACCAATTCTCAACAGGGTGTCATGAGGATTCATCAAAATCACTGCATGTCACTTGTTGGAACAAGCTTTGGCTGAAACTCCCCACTTGGCTTACCATTAGTTTGCAAAGATTAATCCTGTGTCCCAGTCAGTCTGCTCTGCCTAAATCCCCTGATCATCCTGGATTGCACAGAATTGTTGTGAGTTTTTTTATCTTAAAATAACTATTTCATGATGTTACCTGAAATTATTCTTTGCAAATAAGGTAAAATTGACGTATCAATACACGTTTGTTAAATGCTCCAGGATATTTATCCTATGTAAATTTTTCAGTACCATCATCTTCAACTTACTTTAATGAAAATCTAGCTATAACTTGAGCACATGTCACCTGTTGGTGCAGTTATTAGGGAAGAACATACAGTTCACAACTGACTAAAGAGCAAATGTCCCAGACAGAATTGTTCTGATGCAAAATGACATAGTTATTTTGGGCTGAACTTGTTGAGCTTCATTTGCTGTCTGTCTCCCACTGCTGTCATTTTTGTGTGACAGAGTCCAAAGGCACTGGCCTGGCCATCCAGGCAGATTGAAAGGGCCTGGGATCTTCTCCTCTTTCCACATCACCTATCTATATTGCACACAGGATATTGCAGCCAGAGGACACAGCCAGCCAGCATAGGATAATCTGCCACAGGCAACATACAGCTTGTGGCCTTCCAAATTCTTCAGACAACACAGGAAAACAAACAGCAGCCTTACAGACTTAATGGACTTTTAATGGAATTGATGGATTCTGCATCAGCAGTTTCTAATGGAACATCTAAAGAAGAAAAATTCCCTTCCCATGGAGATTCTGAGGAGAACGTGAACTGACAGGGCAAAGGCTTCTCTTTGCAACACTTGGATGTGAGAGAACTCAGTGGCCAGACTCAAAGTCTTCATCTCTTGTGAAACATCACTGAGTTTTCCAGGGTTAGGAACTGAGCCACAGGCTGGTCACCTACCACAGCAGGTAACAGAGGTAAAAGGCACAGGAAACTGTGACTTCCTTGATCAGGACCATTTAACTCAACTCCCCTGAGCTGCTGAAGGAGGCACAGAAACTGGAGCTGGAAGTCTGCTGCCATGCCCAGAGGGAAGCTGTGGCTTTAGACAGAGAGTCTTTCTTCAGTTATCAGGAAGAAGACAAAGCCTTAAATTCCTTTGTTGAATCCAGATTGGCAGCAGTGGTGACACATTCCTCCTAGTCACATATCCTTGACTTTGTTACTTTTGCATAATCTTTGAACTTCAGCTATTGATAAATAAATTGGTTTACAAAGCAGAGAGTAAATCACCATTCACTGCTGAGCTGCTATTGTGCCACTCATTTGTAAGGCAGCTTTCAAGCTTTTTTTTTAATCAGTTTGGCTTGACATTTTGTTTTCCTACTATTATTTATGAGCTCTATCTTATGAATGGATTATGTAAAATAGTTTAATTCCAGTTGTTGCAGTTTCTCAGATGTCATCACACAAAAGTTTGCTTTGAGTAGAACACTCAGGTCCAGATTTTGTTCTCAGCTGTGCTGATAACAAATTAGACCATCATCCACAGAGATCAGCAGGGCTTTCCTCAGATTTACAACGGTTATGAGCATTTAGGAAAAACATCTGAGCAATGTTCTTCTCAGAGTAAGCAGAAGCACATCTCTGCCTCTCAGCAATGTTCTGCAGTCAGGGTCAACCTTAGCCACTGTCCTCAGCTCAGAAACTGAACCTGGTGATTCTTCTTGCAAGGAATTATGAGCTGCATTCAGCTGTGACTTGTCTGCTTTTATTATAAGGGCAGAAATGTGGATTGGGTGGATTTTAGAACAGTTGCTTTCTAAGATGTTGGATGCACTCAGTTACTTTAAAGCAACTAAAACCTCGGCAGCTATTTAAAGCAAAGCACTTCAGTCCCCTTTGAATGGCAGGTGTTAGCCCTTCTCTGTGACAGCAGGCTACTACTGTAGTGAACCAACAGCTCTTAAGCCTTTGCAGATGCCAAAAATTGTGCCAATTATTACTCTCCATTTCACAGGTTTTTCTGATCTCTCAGCATCCGACTTTGCACCTGAGTGTGGAGCAGAGAATGTGTAAAAACAAGAGCTTTGTTGCTAAGGAGCACTGGGGATGTGCTATTGCTATTTATTTCCCTATACTAAATGCTACTTCATTTCCTGGGATGAAACATGTGATGTGGCCTGCAGCAGGTGAGGATAAAAGTGCAGGATCATGCAAAGGAGAGGGAAAGAAGAATAACTACAAATTTCTGCTTTGTGTTGGCTTGCTTGTGTTGTTGCTCTGTGGTTGCCTGGACTTGGGGCACTCGGTCAAGGGCTCAGCTCCTGCACTCACCCAGTGTTTTATTGGAGCCCAGTCTGGCATCAGAGCAGGAGCTGCTCTCTGGGAATCCTCACAAGGAGCCAAACAGGTTATTTGTCATCTTAGCACACAAAACTGGCTGTTCTCATGGCTCATTTCTGGGACATCCCTGTGACAACACAGAGCCATGAAGATGACAGATGTCGCCAAAGCCATTACAGGGCGGTTTTTCAATGGCTGCAAACACAGAGCAGGCAAAAGACACCCAGTTCTGTGTGTGTAAATGAAGCAGTTACAACCAGAGGCATGGGGACTGCACCTTTTGATCAACTCTCTTGGCTGAACTCCGCAGGCCTTTCCAGGTGTGCCTGGCTTTGCATCCAGGCAAGGAGAGCAGGCAGGACCTGCATGGCCCAGGCTGATGCCTGAGGCCTCTCACTCATGGCCAACGAGTTTTGCTGGTGCTCTGCTGCACCCAGCACAGCTCTCCCTGTTTGAACTACAGAGGGCCCAAAGACTAGCCTGTTCTGGGAGCAGGGAGTAATCTGCACAAGCCTTTAAAAGTAATTTATCCTTATTTAGAAAGGCATGTTATTCTAATGGCATCCCATGCTAGGCATGATACAGTTTAAATGTTCCTCACTGGTTACAAATGTGACCTTCATTAACTCGTCTTTGTGCACAGAGTTCTACAGGAACAGCTCATTGCATTTTCAATTTAATTTAATTTGAATGATAATTTAAAAGTTGTTTGATGCAAATGCGACCATCTGCATCCTCGCAGCTGACACAGTTTTTAAAGATGGGTTTGGCAGCAGGGGTGGGGGGAGCTTGATGGGGAAGAAGAGCCACGAGCTCCCAGGAGTAAACTGGGAGTGCCTGGGGGCTGAGTTGGGAAAGGAGAGGAGCTGAGTCAAGCAATTGCTGGTTATCAAAGTTGTATGTGACTATCAAAGTCTGGAGTGGTGATCACAAGTCATCAGACCATGCCAGCTCATGGTACTACTTGTCTGAGCCCAGGTATGTCCTGCCCAGACCTGTTGTGACACAAAACACAGGGAAACTCAAGTGCCAGGAGGGGCTGAGCCAGATCCTGCCTTGTGCACAGCAAAGACATTGGCTGTGCCTCTTGTTATGGCTTCAATTACTGCCAGTGACAACGCTGTCCTCAATCTAAGAGCTCACAGTGACTGTGATGGAGGGGAGGGAGGTGTGATGCACATAAAAGCTCTTGTTTTGCTATGACTAAATTTAAGCTGGAGGTTTCTGAGGACAAGTGCAAGCCTGTTCCTCCCCCCTGCAGTACTGGATGCTTGACGGCAGTAAATAATAATAATAATAACAGTGCTAATGGCTGTTTGTTCACACATTGCTACTTGGCTGCCAAACTTTGCATAACTCGATAAAATTGAAACTCTAAAGTGTTGCACTGACTTTTCTAGAACTTGATCTGGGTTGACTGCTGATTTCCTCCTAAAGTGGATTGATAAAATGGGCTGTGTCCAATCCAGGCTTTTGAAAAGGAGCCAGGGGAAACATTTTGTCCCTAATGCTTCCCTGCTGGCAGCCTTGGTCAGGTAGGATGGTATAGAGCTCTTTGCTGTCCTCACTCTGCACTACAGTGCTTCTACCCCAGGGAGTCCTGCTTGGAGACTGGCACCAACAAAACCTGGTGAAGTCTGCTGCAAGGGAAGGGAGCTGCACCCCAAAAATCTTCTGTATTTTAAATAATGCTTTCTTTGGCACCTGTGCGCAACAGCCTTTGCACTGGTGCTTGTGGAAATGTGGTTGAAAGCTTTTAGCTAAATTTGCAAGCATCAACTCCCTTGCCAGTGTGAATGAGGGAAATGAGAAAAATGACCCTTTTTAATCAGGAGGGGGGATTGGGTTGGCGCTAGCTGTGGCTTGGGAGAACTGGTTTTAATTCTTAGTACTACCCTGTGTTCCTGAGAGGCTGAATTCTCTCTTCTGATTTCTAGTGAAACTCAAACTGCTCCTGCAAGAGCCAATCCCTGGCGCTCCCAAGGAAGACAGATCCCTTACTAAGATAAGCATGCAGGGTTTATTGTCTCACACCTAGGAACTGGATGAAATATTGTTGGAAAAACAGCACTTTCTGTTGCAGAGACTTAACTACTGGTGCATTTATCTAACACTTTCCTCACCCTTCATTTAAAAACATGTTTTCTGCTGTTTCTCTTTATCTCCCTAAACTGGGACATGAGAGATCACAACACCTTTGACAGCAATTGCCTAGAATTCCCCACAGGGCTCAGGTGTCTTATTTTGTTGTGTTTCAGGTGCCCCTGAGAGCTGTCTTAGCAGTCACTCAGGAATACCAAAGCCTGGGGATACTTGTGAGGATGCACAAATTGCTCTGTTAAAACTTGGTCCCATTTGAAGTTCACCTGACAAGCAGCCTGGTTCTCTGTCTGACAGTAGAAAACTAAATGTAGCAATATGATTTTTAATGGATGGCTTTCTCTTAAATATTTTGACTGTATTTATGGGCATTAGAATATTATTTAAGTCAGTTTTTGGAAACAAGCATGAGAGTTACCTGGTTTCTTATGAGAGATTGGACTGAGTGGATAATGTGAACAGAGAAGCTGGGAATAGAGGCTTTAAATTGTGACTGTAAGGCTGATTTCTGCTCTGTGTCAGTGCTGCTTCTCTCCAAGCCCATTAGAGAAACACTTAACAGAAAAAGGCAACCCCCTGGGAGAGCCTTCCACCTCCTGGAGAGATTTGGAGGAGAGCTTGCATCTCTACCCATTAGAGAAAAAGTACTTTTAGCTTTTAAGTTCAAATGATGGATCCAAACAACATATGCTAGGAGTGAACACAGTCTTGCTGGGAGAGGACTTGCCAAATCTAAGGCTGCTCTAGCAATAAATAATAATCCTAATTAGGCTCTTTCCCTCAGGAGCACCCAATTTTGTGATATTGATACAACATGGCATTGGAGTCTCTCATCTTAACAGATATTCAAAACATCATTTAAGTGTTGAAAAGAACCCCACCACACAGAGAAAAACACTTTTCTTAAAAACAGACACTTAGAGAAAGTCACATTACTTATGACTGTATTTTCCTATCGCTGTACATCAGCTACTTCTGAAAAATAAGGGAAAAAATGAAACAGCAGCTGGTCTCACTACTGCATTGCTATGAAAGACAGGGAAAGCAGCTATTTTATATGGATACTGATTGCAGTGGGAGAAAACTATGGACACTTTAATTTTCTCACAACACTTGGTTTCCTGGTATCAAACATCTCTGTGATAGAAACCTTACAGTTTGGCTTTCAAGAGGCAAAATCTCTTTAGCTTGTGTGTTAGAAGGACTGCAGATTTCATCTGTCACTGAAAATCCTTCTGTGCTTCCTCTACAAACATACAAACATCAAATGGTGGAGCTCTTCCAAGGCTGTCAGCTCAAATATCCTTTTCTGGCCTGGAAGATGCCTAGAAAGGGAAGTTTCAGAAACAGAGATGAGAAGACTCATGTCCCAGCTTCTCCATGCTTCTTACAGAAACTCCCACTACATGCATTACCCCTTGCTGCTAGTTCAGCTGCAAGGCTGGGAACTCATCTATTTTTTTCCCTCTGGATGTCTGAGCTTTGGCTCTCTGCTCCAGATAAACCTTGAAACGAGGGAGAGGAAATGAATGGTGCTTTTCCAGCGGCAGTTCTGCCAAGCCCAGTCGGGAAGCCGTGGCTGACATGCCATGAGCAGCCAGCAGTGCTGGAGCAAGGGGGCCTGTTAGTGCCTTTGTTGTAGGAGAATTTTAGCACTGCTGGGGTAGGAACCCCACAACAGCTTGGTAACTGAGCCTTTACCCCCTCGTGTCCTCATAAATTAAACATAAAGCAGCCGCCTGCTCCTGCAGACAGCCGTGTTCTAATAAATCATGTAAATAGTCTGGGAGATTCACTGCCCTTTATTTCACTTGAGTCCCGTAACTCAGCTGTTAATTGGATCTGGGATAAAATCTGTTTTACTGCGTGTTCCCTAAGCAGGATTCTGTGAAATTCTTTCTAGAATAACAGCCTATAGCACTGCCTGCTTTGTTTTGCTCCCATCCAGCACAAGTAGGAGAGCTGTAAAGCAGCACAGCCAAACTCAAGAGAATTTTCCTTGTGGCTCTCCCAGGCTGTTCCTGTTTGCCCTGGGAGTGTCCCAGGGAAGGTTCATCCTGGCTTTTGCAACAGCAGCACAGCTGCTGACACTGGGCTGCTTCTGCCTCCAGTCCCAAAGCAGTGGTTTCCAAGGGGCCTTGCAAAGTGAAACCCCTTTGGAGCAATTATCCAAGGCTGTTCTAACCAGCAAATATTTTATCCTAATGGTTTTTCAGAAAGATCTCTGAAAATTCTGGTGGTTTAATTGATATGATGCACCTTTTCAGATGGGAATTTCATCAGTGTAACAGATGTGGGATGTACAAGAAAAAAGGCATTTGGAGGGTTTGGTTTTTTGTTTTAATCTTGGGAAGGGGAACCCCAAATCTGTTCCTTGGTTTCCATGAATTGCATCACAGAAGAAATTTGAGGTCTTTTTAGGACAGCTAGTTAAAGAAATGAAAAAAACCCGGTACCTATTGAACTTAGGAAAGGTGAGCTTTTTTTTTCCCACCATTATTTTCTCTCAAAACTCAAATCCTAAAAATTTTAGGAAGCAGATTTACTGTGAGGCCTCTTGTCTAGAGGTTCTCACTTCCCTGGTCCTGTCCTGTACAGAGTGTGTGGCATCAGCTCAGGATGCAGCCCCTATTCCCTGCAAAGCACCTGGTGTGTACCTTGCTGTGCACAGAAAGCATCGAGGGCACTGGCTACTGGGTTTATTGTTTACAGACCTAAACTGAACCAGTATCTAGGAGCAACAGCAACATAATTAGCTTTGGCAATTAACACTGCTTAACTGAGGCTGCTGCAGGACCAAAGGCACTTTTTTAGTCTGCAGAAGCAGCAATTAGCATTTCATTAAGGTAACAAGCTTAGCTAAGACTACTGAGCCTGCTGGGGTCTGCTGATCTAATTTTGGGATCCATCGATAAACCCTAGGGGCATTAAAGTGAGATGCATCAAGGCTTTCACCACCACCACTTTCGAAAAGCTGACTGGAAAGGGATGGGAAGGTTTTGTCTTTTCTGGGCTGGTTAACAGCCAGTGTGGGTGTGAGGTGTCACTGGGCAGCTCTGAAAAGCACATGGTGCAGTTGGGTCTCTTTGGCCCCAAGATTGAAACTGGGGCCTCACAGGACCCTGGGAAGCAGAGGTAGTTCAGGGAGGCTCTTCCACCTTCAGCTTTCAGATTTTACCTCTAATTTCCTGTCTTATCTGTATCCCCAGGCAAACATCCTTTTTGTTCATTTTCCGAAGGAGAATCTATTTCTGCACCAGCTTCACATTCAATTCTTTGGCTGGTTTGGTTCAAAACATAACATGTGTTGGGAAAGAGACATCTTTATTTTTGGTGGCTTCCAGGGAGTTTCTGCCACTGAGCTGCATGGAGGGGAAGGAGCCTGGCAATGGGACCCTCATTCACAAGCTGGGGACAGCTCCCTCCTTGTGATGTTGGTGTTCAACGCCCTCTAAAACTCTGTGACCCCAGCCTGGTCACCAGCGTTTGTCACAGCTCATTACACAGCAGGAATGTGGAAGCCCAGTGACCTTTCCCAGAGGGACAGGCAGAAAAGCAGCAGCACAAAAGAGGGAAGAAAATGTTGTACACTTTAGAAGATAAATAACTGAATGTTACTGTGATGGAAAACACTGGGCTGACAATGGGCAGGGACAAAAATGTTCCATTTAGGGTGTTGGTTCTGAGATTTGGATTTCTATTTGTTCAACTGGGTGCAGCTTCCCTTGCTGCCCTGATTGGTTATCAAGGAATTTTGGCAAGCTGGGGAATAACTCTGAAGTCCAAGTTAAAGTGGGAAGTGGGGAATCTGAGCTCTTTGGTGTTGCACTGAAGCAAGGATCAGAGGTGGGAGAACTGAGGATGTCTTTCATGGCTTCCTTGTGCCAGGCAAAGGGGGGAAGAGGCCTAAAGTGACATTTCTAAACCTATTAAAAAGTCAAGGCAAACTTTCAGCCTTTGTCCTCAAAGCTTCTGTAGTGGGAGAGTAGAGCCCCTGGGACTGCTCCCAACTGTGACTCCAGAGTTTCTCCTTCAAACAGGTCCAGGTTTCCAACCATCTTGTTCCCCCTTTCATTTCACTTCCAGTTTTTATTTAATCTGACTTCTCCAGTCTCCTGAGACAAACTGATTAATTCTTTTCCCCTTCGTAGTCCCCTGAGTCCCTTGTTCAATCTTTACTGCCTCAGTGAGATCTTAATAAATGCTGCCTGTGGCTGGAAGTGGGATTGGGTCTTGGCACTGTAATTAATTCTTTACTTCCTCCATGGCTTCAATATGCTATTTACAGCTCTCAGCCCCTGCAGGAGCAGAGGTTTCCAGACTGCCTCCAACTTTTGCGTCTGATTAATGTGTTACATCCACCTTGCTTTCTGCTTGCTCTTCTGCATTTCTTGCTTTGCCCTGTATCCAGTTTAGTGTTGACACAGGAAAACACTGATGGACTTCCAGTCAAAATGCAGTCTTGGAGACAACAATTGCCAGGCTTTTCTGTTTGCTTATGCTCTGTTATTTGAAAGCCTCTTAGTACAGGCTGGCTGCCTGTGACAGGACATCCAGAGCCCTTGCAGCAGCATGACCGTGGTCTGACTGTAATCTCCCTAATTGCTTTCTGTAGCCTCCAGTAGCAGCTTGGGGGATTTTAACTCCAGCACATGGACTGTCAGGGAAGTGAGGGAAGTGCCTCTGCCTGGGACCTGCTCAGGGTTTCAGCAGTGAACTGCAAAGCTGCATTCAATATGCCAGTGAGGAAGCAAATGCAAATTTCCTCCTTCTCTCTCTTTTGGGTGAGATTTATGCCACCTCCACATGCACAGCCTCCTGGCAGCAATAAATCACAGAGGGGGAGGGAATGCTGCAAGGAAATGGATACCCTGCAGTTTCTGTGTGCAGGGCAGGGAGATGGGTTGTGTGGGGATCAGCAGCTGCTTCCAGGCATCACAAACCTGGTGCAGCACACACTCCCACTCCTTCCCAGTACTACACTGGAGACCACCCACCAGAACCTGGGGATTTGCTTTTTAGTCATCCCCCTTCCCTCCCTCCTGTGCCAGGGCTGTGTGTGACCAGTCTGGGATGGAGCTGTCAGCCTCATCTTGGCAGAGGGGACTATTAGAGATGAGCCCTTCCCCTGCTCCATGCCAAAGTTCTCTCCAGCATGTGATGGATCCCCCAGGAGCCCAGGCCTGGGCTGCATTGCAGACCTACAGCCAATGGTTATCCCCAGTCCCCTCACCCTTTGGGGTCCATGGAAAATAGACATGGTGTCTGGGATCAGCCCAGGGGAAGCAGAAGAGCCACAGAAGCAAAACAAGCAAATGTGCCCTAAGAGTATCTCTCATTTGGGGACTGGAGAAGCTCCAGCAGCCCCCTCTCCTTGGGCACTGTCAGTGTTGTTGTCAGCTGTCTTCACCTCTGCCCTGCAGCAAAAGGCAGGGCAAGGCCACGGACAGGAGAGCTCTCTGCACTTCAACCAACCCTGCAGGGCAGCAGCTCAGTGCTCTGCCCCATTTTGCAACTCCTGCCAAAAGTGCCCAGCTGAGCTGAGAAACCTCCTTGTCTTTCCCCAGTAGCCTCAGCCACCTCCTGGCCTTACCTTGCAGCCCCTGCTCCTGGGACTCTGCTGGGCAGCTCTCAGGACTGGAAGCACAGGAGATGCTGAGTTCCTCTCACACTGACCACCAGCAGCGAGGACAGGAAGGCATGAGAGGAACAAGTTCCCTCCAGAGCATTGTGCCAAGCACCACACTCTCCACCCCCCAGCACCCCTGCAGCTCAGCAGGGCTCAGCCAGGGGAATGAGCCCTGCTCCAGGGGATCTGGGTTCAACCTCTGGGAAAGGCATTTGGCTGCTGCCTAGAAGCACCTGACCGTGGTTTAATCCCCTTTCAGTGCAGAGCTCTGATGAGCCCCCAGCAGAACTAGGACAGCTAAAAATACTCGATGCACAAAGGAAGTAGTAATTTGGGCAGGATTGAACTGAGCTGATTGATCTCAAATCAAAAGGTTCAAGAGGTGCGAAACATGGTCTCATCAGGTCAAGCATCAGAAAAGGAGCAAAGATGTGACCCAGTCACAGAGCTCAACAAAAGAAGCAAAACCTGAAGATTTTGCTAAACTTCACAGCAACAGCAGCAGAGCCTGTACCAGCAGTGCAGGGAGGTGCCTGCTGATTCCCCACCATATGCTGACTTTACCTTTACTGTCAGTCTAAATTCTGCCAATTATTAAATTATCCAACTTGCAGCAGGAACGCAGTTAGATGTGATCCAAATGGTGTCACTACAATTATGGTAATTATCTGAAAACAAGCCAATTACTTCCCTCCTCCTCGTGCCAGTTGGTACCAAGATAGCAGCTGTTCGAGGCAAATTTGTTATCACGTTACTGTACATTTGTTAAAGGTTGAGGTTATAGATTCTAGCCTTTTAAATATTAAAGATGCTATAAAGTCGTGGAGTGTATAACATATTAGGATTTTTTTTAAATGTCGGGAAGGGAGAAATTTCTTTTATATGCCAAGAGAACCAGTGGGAAAAGTGATTTACTCATGGTGGCTGACTGGAAATATGTACTTTGCAATCAGCATACAACCAAGCTATAAATTAACCTGTGTCAGCTTGTTACCTCTACCCATGTAAAATGAACTGAATGCAGAGGTTTTCTGAGGATCTTTTACATTCTACATCTTCCTTCAGTTTTGGCATTTGGGATGCTCAACACATCCAGAGGCATCTTGCAGAATTGGCCCCTCTGCTGGATGCACTTTCAGCAGTTTGTTCAGTTTGTCAAGTGTGTTGGCTCATTTAATCATGTGAGAATCAGCACCACTCCCTTATGGAGAGCGAAGGCAAAGAGAGTTGGGCCAACATTGGGCAGAGCCATGGGAAACACTTCACCCCTGTGAAGAGGCTTCTAAAAAGTCATGTTATCATGGCATATTTTACTTCTTAACCTGTTCATATTAAGGACAGGTTGAATTGCTGAAGGTGTCAACACAAAGATAACCACTTGCAGCTCCTGCAGTGGTGCAAATGAAGTGCCGCCAGAGCACGGACCAGCGTGACCTGTTGTTTTGCACAGACCTTCCTTGTGGAAACCAGAGTCTTTCATCTCTTATTAGCCACCATATCCTCGCTTGGATTGACCTTAAGTTTTTTCCATGTGATGTTTTGAAATCTTTGGCTTTGATGTGGGTAAAATACTTCTTTCAATAAATGTCAAGAGCAGATTAAAGAAAATTAAATGGCAGAAAGAAGAGATTCTGCCTTTTGGCTGGAACAGCATTTTCATGACAACTGAATGAATCGCCTATGAAAAATGTGAATTTCCCTCTTTGTGCTCAAGGTATGTGCCAGTGGGATCTGTTTATATCCATGTGCATAACACACACCCCCATGCATCCGTAATTCCCTGCAGCTTGTGTGCAGCTATGGAGCCAAGGCACAGGGCAGAGCTCAGTCCCTGGGAGCAGGTTAGTGGCATTCGCCTGCTGCTTTGATTGAAATAATTAGCCATGCTCACAGATGACCTTCTCAGCAAGCCCTAAAGGCTGACAGATTTGGGTTATATTGGAGCAATAGAGGGAAGCACATTGCAGAGTGCTCCTCCTGGAGAAATCCTGCTGCTCACTCTCCCATCAGCCCCAGGAATGGAGCTGAGCATTGAAGCACCCACCCACCTGCAACAAGGGGGTTTCTCCCTCCCACAGACAATGGATGCAGCCACTGGGCTCCACCACTTCCCTGGGCATCCCTGGTACCTTCCACTATTCTTAACTGATACCATCTGCTTTTCTTTTCCTTTCCCAGAAAGTTCCTGTGGCTGTCAAAGCAATGTGCCATGACTCTTTCCTTTCTGCATTTGGAGTTGTATCCAGTCCCTGCTCCCTTGGAAACACATGAAATACCACCTCACACAGGACAGGGTAGGTTTTCTATTTTCTCCTGATCACCACTTGATTCTTCCTTAGTATCACTTAACATTTACTTATTACCTTTATCCTTTTACTTCATGTTATTTTCATGTTTGTTTGTTACCCATTAAAACTGCCCAGTTCATATTTCTCCCAGTTAAGCAGCAAAACATTCAGACAACAAGGATTACATTTGATGGTGGTTAAAAAAAAAATTAAAAAATAATCCAGGCATCCCCCTGCCCAGTTGTAGTATTAGATGAGAGTGAGTGTGTAAACAGGTTTCTGCTTATCAGTCCTGCTGCTATCTGCTGCACACAAACTGCTCAGCCCCACAAAATCCAATTTCCAAGAGGTTACAGGAGGGAAATGTTTGCAGAAACACAGCAAAAGAAATCTCCAAAGCCACAGCCCTCATTACACTGACACTGAAGAAAGAAATGATGCTTGACGACTCCTGGCACCCAGAGTTGACATTTACTTCTGTGGCTTTGATTGGAATTGGCCCAGCTTTGCCATGGGATTGTTTCCTCCTGTTTTTCCCTGCTTGTGTGATGGGTGGGAGGAAGCAGCTGAGCAGACACTGGGCATGGGGAGTCTGCAGTGCACGGTGGTCCTGCAGCACAACCATCGCCTTCTGTTTCCCCCTAAAAAGCTTGGAAACTCCACTTGGAAACACACTGGGCAGGAGAGACAGGGACAGAGCTGCTGCCTCTTGTGGAGTGCCTGTACCAGGCACGGAGACAGTGAGTTTGTGTGTTCAAGGTACAATGTTTTGAGCTTTTTCCCAAGACCTGGATGTGGACAGATGCTGCAGCTCAGTCCTGGGGGAGCTGAGCCCTCCACGTGGCCTCTGGCAGTGGGGAGGAAGGAACACAACACTGGGAATGCTGTGGGCTGGGCACTCTGGCCTGGCTGCTGTAGGTGACAGCAGCAAGGATGCAACAGCATTCAGTGGCAGCAGGGATGTGAGATGTGAAAGGAAAACATCCCTCAGCCCCGGTCACAGGCAGGAGCTCTTTGTTTATTCCCAGATAGAGTGATCAGGAGCAGCCAGCCCACCTCCCCTCCCCACACCTCCTGTAAAGGGCTGCTGCCCAGAAGTTCACTGCTTCAGTAAAACTGCAAACTGTGAGCTGATTAGATATTCATAGATACTCTTTCTTGATTAGCTCACCATTAATATTTCAATGTCAGAACTGGATGCATACTGCCTCCCTGCTCTCTTCCTTCCTGCTTAATTAATTTTGACCATCTCCAACAACAGCCTCCGACAGACAGCAGAAATTGAAGTTGGCTGCTCTGTGACTTTGCTTGCTGTAAACAGCTATTTGCAATTCCTTTTCATACATCACCCACCCGTGACAAAGAGATCACAGTAGCAGAAAATGAGTCTCCCTCATAAGGACTTCAGAGCTCCAAGAGAACATTTGCTTATTCAATAAAAATAATCAAATAGACAATGCAGTAAGCACAGCTCAGCAACGAGATTGGTGTCTCACCTAGTAATCAGCTGGCTGTTATGCCATTAAATAAAAAGAAAGGGAGAGAATTGTTAATTTATCTTTAAAAAGAAAGGGTCTTTGATGTAGAGTAGCTCATAAAAGCTGTGGTGTGGCCTAGCTGCGAGGAGGTGTGATAATCACTGCAGCCTCAGCAGTGGTAGGAGCAGCACTTCATAAAATGCAGGTTGCAATGGCTGCCTGATGCCCAGCACACACATCCATGGCTGATAACAGGACATGCTGCTAATAGTCTGTTTGATTTTATTGATGTGCTCGAGATATAGCGGGGCAGGAAGAGCAGTGAGGCAGAAATTATACAGCTGTATTTGTTCCAGCCCAGCCCAGGGGACTGCCTGCCTTCATCCATCCTCCTCCTGGGCCTGGATGGATGGGGAGCTTTCCTATGTGACAGAAGGGAAGTTGTCACCTTCCAGATCCACAGGGTGTTGACACAACACACTGGGACTGCTGTCAAGATGTGCCTTCCTGGGCCAAACCAGCACAGGGTTTACAGAAACAAAATTTTTGCATTTCTGTGCTGCCACCAGAGCTGCAAAACCAGCCCTCTGCTACTGGACATGCTCCACATCTCCATCCATTGCTGGAAACCATCCTGCCTCAGCCTCCAGCCTCTCCTTTTCCAGGGAATACACCAGGATGGTGACCCAAAGCAAGCAGGAAGGCAGGAGCAGCAGGTTGTAGCTCAACTCCATCCCTCCATGCCATAACTCAGGCTGTTAAATGCCTGGCCAGAGCTCGCCATCTGCTTCCAGTCTTCTAGGAATAACCACTGAGTAACTCAATCAAAAAGGAGAAGATCCTTGTTTCACTGAATCGTAAGTCACTCCTCAAGTAATTATAATTTTATACCCCTATCAGGAGCAACAGGGACTGTTCATTTTATGGGCTTTAGCAGCCAAGAGCTGTGCTTCTGCCAAGGTTACGGCTGGGAGGAGAACCCAATTTAACATTTTCTCAGCCATCCAAGGCTTATCCATGTTTTTAGCTTTTTGGTTAGGCAAGTGAATAAAGCCCTGCAGGACCAAGGCCTTTGTTCAGGAGTGCTCTTACTGTAGAACATTGAAAATGCACTGGCTTGGACCAAACCAGCAGCATGAAGCTGATTCCTGCTGATGTGAACATGCCAGTCTGCCCTTCCAGGGTTTCTGCAGCACAGCAGTATCTGCCTAACCAGGGACAAAAATCCTGCTTATCCCTCCCAGCAGCTGGAGGACACATGGGGCTGCATCCCTCACATGCTGCCTGAGAGAGGTCAGATGAGATTAGTCCAGGGGAAAAGCCTACCTGCTTGCTCCATCCAAAGTACCTGGGATGCAACTTATAGGGCTCAAAAAACCCAAGAGTCATTAAAAAGATCCAAAAAGAAGCCTTTTCTCCTTTCTGTTATGCTCTTTGGGATAATTTCTCCACTTAGACACTTCCCCTATCATGCAGTTTGTGCCCTCTCCCTAGCACCACTGTCCTTTCTGGGGTTAATGCTCCACCTGCTCTTTCACTGCCCCAGATGTTCAGTCTTTTAAACAGATTTATTCCCTTGACTTTGAAAAGGGCTTCACCACATTTCCATCTGTGTTTACACTCGGTGAAGGGTAAATTTCTCCTCCGAGCAGATCTGTTCCTTACCAGCAAAGGAATCCGGCTCAGCACACACTCAGACAGGAAGGCAGAGCAAAACATTTCCGAAGCAGAGCTCGCATGGGAGCTGTGCTACGTGCCCACAGGAGGACAGAGACCTCTGCCAGACTCCCTGCATTGTCAGACTGTGCAAAAAGGAAGTGGATCTGGCCCAGAGCCACTGCTCCTGTGTCTGTTCCCAGGGCTGGCTCCCCAGCTCACCCAGCACCACCTCCCAGTTACCCAGGACACTGAAGCCAAATCAGAGCAAGCAAAGCAGGACTGAAAGGCCCTGTGTCCCACCAAAGGGTCTGACCCAGGCAGTGAGAACCCCTACAGTCAGCTGAGGCTGTCAGCTGAGGTGTTGGAAAGACTCATTTGTCAAATGTTCATTGCTCCTTTCTCAGGGAAATCCTCTCTCTGTGCATCCCTGCTCCTAAAGGCAGACTGGCTGGTGTATGGACACAGCACTTTTAACTGCCTGGGCAATCTGTGACACAAAGGACAGCGAGCAGCTGCCACCCAGATTTATCACTGTGTTCACCAAGGCTGGGCCAGCACATGTATGGCAACAGCAAGGCCCTGAAATTACTTCCAAGGTGCCTCTACAGAATGCATGAGCTTCATCTAATCTCAGGAAAAGAGATTTTGAGGCATTGCGGGGCTCGCTGCTTCACCCTAAATTTGATATCAACCTTTAGGTTTTGGGGCAGCATAGAGAGGTAACTGAGCTGATGGCTTCTCTATTCACTGCCCTGCTCTGTGTCCTGACAAGTCCTTGTCCCCACCTTCAGGTGCCTTTTAAATTACATCTAGGATCCAACCAGCCCAGCATTTATGTCTCCTCCAAGGCCAAAGACTGCTCTATGCTGCTCATATTGGTATTAGCAACAGGCCAAAAACCTCCAGCATTGACAGAGAGAGGGCTGGGCACTGGAGCTGACCAAAACTCTGAAATGCATTCCTGAGCAGACTGAACTGCAAACTGCTCCTGACAGTCCCGAGCTCCCTGTCAGCATCAGAGAGGACAGGGAGGCTTTTTTCTCAGCGTTACGCCCTATGCTCAGTCCAGATGGATGAGTCAGTAAAGATGATGTGGTGTCTACACAATTGCTCCAGGATGCATGAAATTCAGCTATGAGCTCCATCCCCACAGCAAGGGAGGACATTCAGGTGGCCCTGGAGGGGGGTTGTAGGGGTCTGTCTTCGTCTTCTCAGCAACAGCCAACAAACATGAGCCAAGCAAGGAGGGGGAAAGGGAGAAGTCAAACTGTTTGTGAAAAGAAACATCAGCTGAACACGTAATTACATAGCTAGGAGATAAGAGGACGTGATCCTTCTCAGCACTGTGGGCATGCAATGAGCAGGCTGGGCAGCCACTAATGACAGCTGTTAAATGATAAATGCTCTCAAGCTTTGCAGGATCTGGTTTATTACGCAACCTGAACTTGCAAGGGAAGGGGGACCCTCTCCTGCCTTAGTTCTCTGCTGCAACAACCAACAAGCTCAATTAAACATCATGAAAGGCAAGCCATTATGAAAGCCACCCCTCACCAAAAATTCAAGAAGGACACTTCTTGGAAAGATATGGCTTGAGGACCCTTCTGGTAACACCCCTGAATTCCATGCTGGTGCCTTGAAAATGTTAGAATCCAAGTCAAAGTACGGTGTTGTAGAAGAAGGAACAACTGCACATAACCTGAAGGGAGAGTCACAGGCAGAGGGAATCAAATGAAATATGGATTTTCCCATCTGAACCACGTGGCTCTGGCACAGTGCTGGGCTCCTTGGACCTTGTATTTCCTCCCGGGGCAGCAGCGTTGGAGTCCCAGTGGCACTTGTTATTTGTAGTTTCCATTTATTACAAAGCACTGTTATTATTTACAGAATATACTTTTTTATGGACTGTTACTGTATCCAAGTGCAATAACTGGTCTAAGCTCAAATCCCTGGGAGAACTGTTGAAAGAGAAGCAATTCAGCCACATATTAATATGACAAGGATTTCCCCAGGTCTGAGGGAATAAAAAATACGTTTTGTACAAGTGAAATAGTTCTTTCTTGCAGTATAAAGCTGCTCTTTTCTGATGATAGCAATGAAAGAATATTGCTTCTGTCACTGATGCCACTGGAAATGTATTGCCCCTCTCAAAGAAACCAATGAAAGGACATGGCTGGTTTATTCTCTAAATGAGGCTACTGAGAAATACTTTGCTCCTGGCATTAGCCCAGGCATGCTGCTGCTGCTGCTGCTGCTGCTGCTGCTGCTGCTGCTGCTGCTGCTGCTGCTGCTGCTGCTGCTGCTGCTGCTGCTGCTGCTGCTGCTGCTGCTGCTGAGACCTGGCCTGAAGGGAGGGCAAAGGCACCAAGTCAGCAGGTTTGTGCCAAATGGCAAAACTGACCTGGAGAGAATCAAAGCACAGTTTGAGAAGTGAGCAGAGGAGAGAAAACTGTCCAAATGTCAGATGGAAATGAATCTCTATCTTTGGCTGGGGTGGAGCAGGCTCAGCTGCTCTCCAGCACAGCCAGGATCTGACCCCTTCTCCTTCAGCAGCTCTGCACCTTGTATGAAACGAGCTGAAGCCCTGGGGAAGGCTGATCTGCACTTAACCTGTGGCAGGGAGCCTGGCTCTGAGGAGAGCTGCCAGCACCTCTCCCTTTCTCTGCTATGTTTAATGGCCTGGCTCTCCGATGAAGATTTTAGGTTTTGGAAGTAAAATCATGAAATTGTTCTCAAACCAAGATGATCTGTCACTCGAATGTACCCACTGGAGTGAGCACAGAGAAATTACTGTTTCAGCAGAAGTAAAAATTTCCTGAAAGGCTGAAGTTGATGTTTGTGGTTCCACTTTCATGCCTGTCGATCTGCAGATCTGACAAGTTCATTTTCCTCCCCTGCAACATCCTCCCAGGCGACACCTCCCAGCTGGGAGGTAGATGGGAAAAAAGCCAGTTGTTGTTTCTGAGACAGGAGTTCATCAAATTCTCAAGCACACAGAGACTGATGGAGTAACAGCCCCTGGGCTTGGTGCTGGTGCCAAGCATCTCTGCAGGGTTCAGAGCAATCCCTGCTCCAGGACATGCCAGCCCAAGGCCCAGGATGGTTGTGGCTTTTACTGAGCTGAATTCTGGAGGAAATTGGCAAAAAATTCAGCAGAATAGGACTTGCATTAGTGCAAGGGAATAAAATGAGAGCACAGGTAAGTCAGGTGTGAGCAATACTGGCACTGAGCGAGCACTTCCCAGGCTGGGCTGTGACCGAGTCCCTCTCCAGCTCCCTGGCAGCAGCTTCTACCCTCAGATACTTATTAATTGTGTCAGGAATTAGTGAGAGTTCACTGACTGAATAATAACGTGCCAAAGGCAGTTTTTTGACTTTGCTAATGTAATTAAAGAAAGCAGGGGGAAAAAAGCCTTGCACCAGGAGAGGAACCAGGGCTTCAAACAGTGTGAGTGCTGTGTCTATTGCAAGGACAAGATGTGAAATGTGGAGGGGACAGGGTGAGGATGGCATTGAGGACCTGAGCAGGGAGGAGGATCATGCAGTTGCTCCCAGCTGTGATGGGAGCATTGCTCTTTCCAGAGAAAGACAAACGAGCTGCCCTTGCAATTCAGGAGCTGGACACGTCTCCAGGCTCAGGTTTTATGCTGCTGTGTTCTGCTTTCATGTCCAAGCACCTTGCAGAAAGACTGGAGTTTGCTTATTTCTGGAGCTTCTCTTGCTTGGCCAAATCTTGCTGTTTTGAGGAACCTTTCCTAAATGGGGGAAACCGTATTATGGCAACATTTTCTCTATGCCGTTCTGATGGTTGAACACATCCAGCAATGGCATTGCATCAGGACTGAGCATGTTTTTCAAGAATCTACTGCCACAAGAAGAGGGACCGCGTGGGCTCTGCGATAAAAGCCAAGATGCTATTTTTAAACAGGGATGGGGGAAGCTTTGGGTGATTTTAAATCACATCAGTGCCTGGACAACAGGGCGCTGCTTCCCCCCTGCCTCCACTGCCAAGCTCCTCTTCCCAATCCCAAGGATGTCTTCTGACAAACAACCCTCGGCGTCAACAGGATGGGGCTCCGGGGATGCCGCAGCCACAAAAACGCCCATCAGGAAACTGGCTGTGGGTCTGCCCCGCCCCGGGCTGTGTGGGAGGGGTGGGAAAGGCTGCACGGTGTGGGAACAGCTCCGACCCTCCTCTCCTTGGCCATTCCTGAACATTTTTAGTGTCTTTTGCAGCACTGTCTTCCCGATCCCAAACTGTCCCCCTGCCTTGGGGAGTTGTCTGCTCCAGTTATGTCCGCTCAAAGTGGTGCTGTGACACTGCACCCAGGAGCAGAGCGTGTCCCACTGCCCAGTGGCCCCTGCAACATCCTTGGACATTGCTCTCCAGCATCCCCAACAGCTGCTGGGACCACAAGTGCATTGGAAAGGAATACTTGGCAGAGTGCCTTCCTCATGCCATGATTCCAATCAGGATTTCTTGGCGAGGGGCAGGATGGGAGAGATCCAAGACCTTGCAGGTAACTGCATGGGAGCGATGGCTGCAGGGAAGGGAAGAGTTTCAGTGTCTGAATGGCAGGTCAGCAATTAGCAGGCAGCCACGACCCCTCTGTTTGCTGCTTCATGGACACACCAGCAAAGGTCGGAGTAGCCAGGCAGCTCCCTCCTGGTGCTGTTTTTATCTAAGTTACTAATTACACATTACCTATGTGTCACCAGGCTGATCGATAGGAGTCTGAGGGATCAATAGGGATGTGGATGACGGTGCTGTTTGCCATTCAGAGCCTGCACAAGCTGTAGAAAACAGGGCACCATCGATCCCAAAGGTGGGCTGGGATGCAGGGTGGGATGGGAGGCATGGTGAGGGAGAAGAACAAACACTGCTTTCCTAAATAACACTGGCACAGTGACAGTGGGAAAGCCTCCTGGCCAGGGACAGCAGGTCAGATGCTTAACTGACCAAAAGCTGAGGCCATCTCTGTAATGCCATCATGCTGCTGCCAGTAAGAGGGATCTTGGCTGCAGAATGCAATCAAATTTTCCAGGAAGAAGCTCTTGGGACTACTGTGAAACCTGGGATTATGGTGTGGCTAAATGAGGGAATTGCATAACTGGGGGTTTCTGCCTATCTTGCTGGAGTCTTGTGACTGTTCTGATTCTGTCGTGGCGATGCTGGGAAATTGCTCTTTGAAACCAAAAGACCCTTAGAAAGGCACAGGCAGGTCAGGATCGTTTGCCCTCAGCACTGGGTTTGTCTTGAGCAATGAGTTGATGGTGGTAGGATTAGACAGAGAGCAGCATGGGATGAAAGCAAAACTGTCCCCAAAGGCTTCCTGTGCTCAGCTGTGCCTGTGCCCTCACCGAGGTGCAAAGCATTGCAGCCTCCTCCTGTCAGGCCACTGCCTAGCCTTTGAGACCAGGGAAAGGAGCAGCAGCCATGGGGCCACTGGGGTGTTGGATCAGCCACCCCTCTCCAGCAAAGCAAGAGCCCTTTGCCTGAACAGCACACGAAGAAAAGCTTCCCAAAAGCAGCACAATCCTGGTTTGATTGAGGCTTTTAGGGCAGCAAAAGGAGCTGTGGAAGGGAGGCTGCTCATCCTGCCTGTGAGGACTTGTTCCTAAGCAGCAGATGGGACCAGCTTCAATGCTGGACTGTGGTCAGCTTAATCCTACAACACATCCATAATCCTTCCCTTAGCCCCACAAGCCCCCAAAGCAGGAATCTGCCCAGATTTGCTGTTTGATGGGGTTTACTCAGCTATGGTTGCAATCTCAGTTTTTACCAGGAGTGAACCTCACTCCCCTGGAAAGGCCATTCCCATGGGACTGAAGATGCTCCTTGGCCATGGAGCAGACAGTCCATGCTGGAAACCTGTCAGAGGCTGCTCTGGCTCTCAGCACCTCCAGCTTGAGGACTCTCCTGTCAGGCAGTGACAGTGCTGTGACAGCTCAGAGCAGAGCCTTGGGGCTCCCCAGGGCATCACCCACAGGTCCCGTGGATGAAGCTAGTGCCTGACACACTGATGGCCCCGTGCTCCTTCCTGCAGCTTCAGCACTGCCAGTCACTCAAAAGCTGCTCTGAGAGCTTCACAGAGATGAACTGTAATGTCCAGCCATACACCACAGGTCCCTGGCCAGCACCTGGCAGCCACCAGAGAGGTTGTTCAGGCACAATCAACCCTGGAGAACATTCCCTGTCCTTCCTTTACAGCCCCATGCAGCAGGAGACATTTCCTGGAATTAGCACCTATTTTTAAAACCGCAGCAAAGAGGTCCCTCTCTCCCTGTTGCTCATTTAGTCTTTCATGAGGGATCATCCTCTTGTCATTTGTGTGGATATGTTGGTTTGTTGGGTTTTTTTTCTAAGGAATGGATGCCAGGCATCAGGACTCGTGTTCAACGTATGGTGGCAATTAGCCCAGCTCTGAACCCTGATGGCCTGTCTGCTGCAATCTGCAATTAGTGCTCTGCTCTATCTGTGTGAGGATTTTATCTTCCTTCCTTCTGGGGCTGGAAAAGGCACAACTTGGATCTCTAAAAATACAGAAGCAAAGTGTTAAAGCTCTAGCTTGAACCTGACTGCCTTTGCTATGGGGCTGCTCTCAGGATTGATTCCTGTTTGGTTCAGGAATCAGTCCTTGGCCTCTGCACCTGGATTTATGTGAGTGCAGCTCAGGGCATCTTTCTGAGATACTGCAGAGCCTGTGAGGCTGATTTTGGCTCTGCTGGTACCTCTGCTGGTGCACTTCTGGCGTGTTTCATGCTCCTGGCTGAATGCACCTGGCTCATTAATAGGGCATTGGATTGCCTGATGCTGTATTTTATAGTATTAAGCTTATTCACTCATGCCTTTGGTGCTCTTAAAGAATACCTCAAGTTGGCTTTGTGAAATGGGAAAATGGGATTTGGATTTCAGTGGGAAATCCAAAATTTGGATTTCAGTGGGAAAATGTCTGGGCAGGCAGAAGAAAGGTGGCTGTGGGATCTGCTGTGCTTCAGGGAAACCTGGGGTTTGGGAAAAACAAAACCCCACGGCTCTGTCAGCATCTCAAGGGGTCCCCTGGCAGAGCTGCTCCCTCCCCCCATCAGAAAGCTGCTCTACCAAACCTCCTGGGCTTGCTCTGCTTTCCTTCCCTCCCATACAAATTCATCTATCCTAAAATCCCTGTTTTTCTCTGAGATTATGTGATTTTTGGGGAGGAGTTTCTCTCCCTGTCACCTCGCTGCAGCTGATTTCAATTGAAAAGCTTCCTCCTAGGGAGGGAGGGGAAACAGGGAGAGAAATTATGGAGGGGCAGCATTTCTGAATCCAAATACATTAAACCATTTAATTCTGTTGACTCAGGGCTGCCTGGCTCTGAATGGGAATTAATCCACAGTGCACAAAATTAAAAAGCACAAGACAAAATGCTTAGCAGGCAATGCCAGGGTTTAAAGCAACCCATTAGCTTGCTCAAACGTCCCCAGTAAATTTTCATTTGTCAATAACGCTTAGAGCCTACAGTTTATTTACAGCCTGTTCAATATTACCAGAACCCCTCGCAGCGCCTCATTTGTATTTATCTGCCACAGTCAGTTTTCTTTCCAGGGACTCTTCCTAATCCTTTGCTTTGTATCTGCTCCAGACACAGCAGGGATGTGCCGCCCCCCCAGGCAAAGGTAATGTGGGGTTACCCTTTTCTCTACCCCAATTATCCCTTTCAGGGGAGACCACCTGCAAGGCCACCCTGAGCCACCTCCCAGTGACCCATCCCTGGGCTGGAGCTGAGATCTGCTGCCATGGGGCTCCTGAAGCCTCTGTCCCACACCCAGGGGACCCACTGGCCACCAGCCAGCATAGAGGGGTGGTGGGAAACTGGGAGAAGGGGACAGGCACAAGCAGCTGTCTCTGTGGAGCCACAGCCTGGCTGAGCTGGAGCACTCATGGGTAAAAGGCTCCTCCATCTGTCCCAAATCTGATCCCATGGGATGAGCCCTGGTGAGGAGAGCGTGTAACAGGATTTCCCCCCAAAGCAGCTTGAATGCTTCCAGCCAGATAACAAAGCCTGGCTGGCCCTGAGAATTTCTCCAAGGAAAGGAGTTTATTCTCGGGCACAGACACGAATGAGCAGTTTAATCTCCTGTCATGGCTCCTGTCCAGTTGGGCTGGTTTGGTCCAACACTCAGACATGGCTTCCTGCAGTGGTAACCTGTCTCCAGTAGGGTTTGTTCCTCCCCAGCCTCCTGCCTTGTCCCTCTGCACTAGCATTCCCCCGAGGCAGAAGTGCAGGCAATTGCAATGGAATTTTAAGTGGATGCAGCATCATGAGGGCTGCCTGGGGGAGATACAGGACAGGCTGGGCAACCACCTGTCTCAGGTGTAAAGCTCAGAGAGGGAAATCCCTCTAGAGGCTTACCCACAAAGATGGAGCTGCACACATCACAGGGAGCATCTACTGGACCGCAGGAGGTGCCACAGACCTGTGTATCTGGTTGGAGCTGATGTTCAATAGATTTTATGATGAATGCAGGAGGCAATCACTAAACTGAAGGCCACTTGCTTTTCTCCCACTGTTGATTAGGGTTTGCAAGCCCTTCACGTTGCTGAACTCCAAGACACCATGAAAGGACACCCCACCTTTCCACCCCAAAGAGCAAAGCCCCCATCACTTGCCTGCTGCTGTCTGCATGTAGCCAGCCAGGGTGCAGACTCGGCGCTCGCAGGCTCCGCCGGGCAGCAGGACAGCGACGATGGCCAGCAGGGAGCTGAGGGCCAGCAGGGCACAGCCGCCTGCACACAGCACAGCACTCGTCTGAAAGGACACAGGGGGCTGTCAGAGAGCTCACCCCAACACCCCACCTCCCCACAAATCCCCCTCTGGAAGTGGGAAGGGGAGCCCTGTCATGGGTGGCTTCTCCCACCTTTTCTCTTCCACCTGCTGTTGCTTCAATTCTTCATTAAGTCTTGAGCCCACAGCTCGCCCACCCCCTGCTCCCAGGGGTTCCTGGCATTGGGACTACAGTGATAACAGCAGGTGTATGACATGCATGAAGGCCCACTTCACTGAGACAAGTGCCATTAGATGTCTGTGATGCGTGTCAGTGCCTCTGCTGAGAGCTGAAATGGATCTCATGACAGCACCTGCCTCAGCAGGCCTGGCAATGAGGAGGTATTTTGGGAATCCCACTGCTGCTCTGCTGCCATGGCAGGCTGCTCCCCCTGCAGCCTGAAAACTGGGGGAAGCACTAATTCATGGCAAAACAGTTCACCCTTGGGTGCAGGTGCCCAATTGCTGCACTGTTGCTGTTTCTGTCTCCATTGCAGGTGACCACTTCTTCCAATGGGATGGCACTGGCAGCAAGGTGGTCCCCATACCAGAAGGGACACTGCCAGCCCAGCCAGCCCCAGGTGTGGCCAGGGACACTGAGGGGACCTTCCTCCTCCAGCACCCAGCTCTTGACAGCATTCAAACAGCGTGAGGACATCCCAGCACTGCGGCAGCCACGTCAGCTCCTGTCATTTCACAGCAAATTCCACGGAATGCTGCTGGCTCTGGTGAGTCACCCTGCAGTAACATTTGCCTCAGCTCCCTAAAGCAGCACAGCTCTAGGGCAGAGCTCACTCCCATCTTCCTGGAGAGCTTTGCTTTTATAACCTGTGAGGCAGCTGCCCTGAGGAGGTCGGGTCCCACTTCCACACTTGTCTTGCTGATATATTCTGGTTAGAAATGCACAATTTTCCTTTTTTTATTTCCCCCCATATATCTGAGCTTTTGGGCAGCCATGGTTATTACAGGAACTACCCCCAACACAGGTTTCCATGTACCTTCCCTCACCAGAGAGGTGACAAATCAGGAGTAAATAATCTGCTACATGAAAGTTATCCTGCAGGAACTACAGACAGGCTGAACAGGGGAAGAGGAATCAGATTTACCCTATGATGGCTATGGGGCTCCAAACAGCTGAAAAACCCCTCCCATTAGTGGTGCTGCCCCACAGGTCTGGCACTGCCCCACATCTAGCTCTGTTATTTAGTGCTGAGCTGGTCTTCAGCAGCTGGACCGGCTGGTGTTGGGTGACACAGCCACTGCCTGCAGGGTCCTGCCCAGGAGCTGCCACTGCTCCAAGAAGGGACACAGTGGTTCTGGTGAGGGATAGGCCAGGGGAGCATGGGCATCACCTGACACCCTGGTGTGAGAGCTTCTCCTGGGGCTGTGCAGTGATTAGAAATCAGCATCTTATTTATAGCCTATTTATGCACTGAGCAATGCAAATGCTGTCCCAGTGATAAATTAATTCCTGACATGCAATGCAAAAGGAACAGCAGTGCAAAAAGCTACCCAGAGAAATGGAGAGGCTGTTCCAGCAGGGATATCTGCCCCTCTCCAGAGCCTTCCAAGCCACTGAGACCTGAACAGACAAGTGCTGCTTCAGGGCTTAAGATATGAGGTTGGGACACCCCCAACAAGGAACACCCTCCTGCCCTGACCCTACACCAGGAGGATCCCATGGGGTTTGGGATGGGATGGGTGACCCCATTGCACACACTCTCCCAGCCTGGGGCCCCATGGGGAAAGCAGTCACAGCCCTGCTCCCTCACTGCTCCCAGGCCAGCAGCATGACCAAGAAATCTGGATTCATAACAAAAAAAAAAGGATTACTCTGCCTGGCGTCTGCATTTCACCTTCCGCCCGGCAAAACCATCCTCCTTTGCGAAGACCATTAATTATTTAGAGCAATGAATTTTTCAGCAGAAAGGGGTCTTGTGAAGCAGGCTGGTTCCTCTCTTGTGTGAAGCATATTATTTTTAATGATCTAGGTTCTCCTTAACTGTGGTAGCTCAAATCCCCTAAAAACTCACAGTTCCTGCTGGAAACAACTGATGAGCTGCTCCAACTGCTAATCCCCATGGAGAGGTGGGAAGGTCTTTTTCAGGACAAAGTGACAGGAAAAAGGTACAATCAGGGAGGGTGCAGGTGAGTATTACACTGACAGAAGAGCTGGTCTGGTTTGGGAGTTGCCATCAAAGTTTGGCAACAAAACTGAGGTTGTCAGCACCCTGATGTGCACAGGGATTGCCAAAACTCCACCAAATCCAACCAGGCCTTGGCAAAGGGAACAAAGGTCTCATTGGGAATAAATGGGAGAAAATTCATGGGGGCAATAAGTAAAGGTAAATGGTGAGGTTTGGAAATCAGAAATGTTGCTTTTGTCATAACCTTTCCAGGGCCTTGGCTGGGAATTATCCCAAGTGCTCCCACCCTGTACTGGAGTTGCTCCTGCAGATCAAAACGCTGCTTTCAAAGAGGAATAATAAGGCTTAAGTTTGAAGAAGTCCATGGAGAAAAGGTACCAAAGAATAGCAACTAAAATTCTCTACTTCCCACTGTGCTGTATCTCCCTCTCTCCACCCTGTTCGTGCCTGTTGCGTCTTGAGCAGAAAGGAGAGGATGCAGGAAACAGATGCAAAGGCTGAAACCCAAAAATAGATGGGGTGGGGAGGAATAACAGGGATGCAGGAGGCTGCCTGTGAGAGCCCAACTCAGGCAGGGCAGGAAAAAGCCCATTCATCCCAGCAAGGAGCACAGCTCCTGGTGCAAACCCTGCCAGAGGGGAGCAGGGCTGCCCATGCCTGGGCACTGCAGACCCCATCAGTGCCAGGGAGATCCCCCAGGGAGCCCAGCAGCCCAGGGCTGTGAGCAATCCTGCCTCTGCCACGCTGGGAAAAGACATAAAACCGTGTCAGATTTTCTGCTCCCACTCCCAGGGAGATTAATTGTTTATCCCCAAACAAATTAATCGTCCCCTGGTGGGACTGTAAATATGCCTTTATGTAGCGTAATAAATTCCGATTAACAACAATCCCCTGCCCGTTATTTTAGTGTTTTACAGGTCTGACACACACCATGGCTGGGCCATTCACTAAGCAATAAATCTGCTGAAGATGCTGTTCCATTCACCAAAAAAATCAAAATTAAAATGTCACATAATGGCTGTCCTGGGAAGAATTCCTTAATATCCCTAATGAAAAGTTTAAAAAAGTTAACTCATCTTTAAAAGCCAGCATTAAAGCAGGAAGGGGGAAGGGAAAATAAACTGTCCAGTCCAATGTTTAATGCTGAGAAACAGTAGCTGGTGTTTGGTTCAGCAGAGATAAACCCAGCTGGCAAAGTTCCTGCCGTCACTATGAACTGGGTCATGATGCACATTAGTTTATTAATGCAATTTAATTGGCACTTGACCACCTCCCACAGCTGCCATCCTGGGTGGGCTCTGTGGTACCCAGAGCAGTGGGCTAAGGGCAAGGCTACAGTCTGCTGGGGTGTTCCAGCCCCGCTCAGGTGCTTAAGCATCTTTGGAAATGGGAGCAGAAGATAAATGTCCTACATAGCTGGGAAATAAAGCCACAGGTTCAGTGAGAAAAAGAAAGTGAAGGTCACAGTGTGTCTGGCTTTTTGGGGGTATCTGTTGAGAGAAAATGTCTGAGAAACCTCAAATGAGCTGGGGGAAAACTGTAAAGTCAACGGTAAGAGAAGAGGGGGCAAAGTTAATCCAACCATTTTTATTTTTACATGCAGCCCTTTCCCATCAGAGCTCTGTGTGATTAAATATTCATTATGGGAATATGGTTTGGGGTTAAACTGGATAGTGCTGTACCTGCAGAGGTAGAAACCGAATGGACATCGAGATTTTAACCTCATTAAAAAAACAAGTCAGTGCTGGATGGAGGTGCTGAGTGGGGACCTGAGCTTTGGGATTTGCAGGAATGTTGGCAAGGACCCGGGAGGTGGATGCAGGTGTGGGCAGGTGCCTTCTCTGCCTTCTCCTTGGGCAGAGGCAATGGGGATCTCGGCAAAACCCAGGAATCTCCACCTGGGAACCAGAGAGAGGCGCCGCGGGAGCTGCTGCGTGCTCAGGGTGGGAGGATCGAGCCTCGCAGCTTGTTCGTATTTCCCCCACACACGGCACAGAAACAAACATCCGCCATCTGCTCGGCATTACAGCGACGGCCAGGAAGAGGATCCCACACAGCCTCGGCTTCTCCTCCCCGGCAATCACCTTCCTTTTGGCGCCATCCGAGAGCTTTCTCCTCCTGCCTGTTTGATCTTCCCTCTCCATCCTCCTGCTCCCATGCAAATCCCCTGCCCAGGAGCGCTGGAAGTGCCCAGTGTTATCCCATCCCCAAACCAGGCAGCAGCACAGGGCTCCAGGTGTGATGTCTGATGTCCCAATCCCCTGAGCCAGGGGGTTTTGGGATGCAGAAAAGCCACTGAGGCTCCAGCCCTCATTTCTTCCCCTTCAAATGCAGGATTTGGTGGACAGGGAGCTGTCCACACCACAATATGCACAGGGGGTACCTATCCCCAGCTCAAATTTAGCTGCTTTTGCATAAAATTCAGCACCACCTCCCCTAAAACAAAGCTCAGCCAGTCCTGGCCTTCCAGGCAACTTTTCACTTCCCAGCTATAACGAATATTCAGCAAGACACCAGAGGAGTTAATACCCAAACTGATTCCAGGTGGGGAAAAAAAGGCATTTTTTTAATTAGAGAGAAAATAAGAGATAGATAGTACGTCTGATGAATTATGGCTGTCTCTCTTTCAGTGCCATTGCATCTGGGGATGCTGGAAAGCAGTTCCTAATGGCACTGCTTTATCTAAGACGATGATGGATAGTGGTGAAAGAGAGAAAAAAGGGAAAAAGTAAGACATTAGCACATCAATGGCGTGCCTGTGACCTCCATCAAGGGATTCGAACCAACTTAATGAAATTTTAATTAGGCAGCAAGCAGTGCAGTGTGCTGGGTACCCGATCAGCCCTTCTTCCCCTCACTCTGTTATTATCCTTCCCTGGGATAAGCCCTTTCCCGGCGCTGGCAGCCAAGCAAGGCTCGTCGCCGCGGCCAGGGAATGCCCTGCGGGTCACACAGCTCTCCCATCTGGGAGAGCTTTTCCTCACAAAGCCGGAGGAGGAGCCTGAAGGAATTGGGATTTGCAGCCTCAGGAGGATGGAGGGAATGTCCCACTGGCAAAATGTCCCTGCCAGCCTGTGCCAGACTCTGCTCTGAACCCTGCAAAGGGGAAATGCAATGCTCACCCTAAAATGTCTCAGATACACCCAGAGAATTCCCTTCCCAAGGTGCAGGGTTCAGGATTTGCTCTTTGGGGAGGGGATGTGTGGGCAGGTGACCCCGTGTGACCTGACCATCACTGTCAGGAGTGGCCACAGCTCAGCTGAGCCCCGGCTGCTGCCCAGCCCCTGGCCCTGCAGCCCCAGGGCTGACCCCACTCTTTGTTTAAGCAAAGCAGCTTCCATCTCCCTTTGAGAGCAGTGGATAGAACTAATCCTGAGAGCAGCCTGGCTGCATTTTCAATCAACTTGACCTCCCATGGCCCACCCTTAAGCTGGTCCCATCTCAGCACCCCTTTCAGCCCAGCTTAGCGGAGAGCAGGTCACTGGTCAGTGAGTCCTGGTGATGGTTTGTGACTTGGGCACTGAAATGCAGGGCCACAGCCCAGGAATGACAGTTTTCTCCAACACCAGGTATTTTCAGTCCTGTTAATGTAGGTCAAAAAACTCTGGGTGGCTGATGAAAGCAGATAAAGTCTGCTGCGGGGTAATGTGCATGAAGGTGGTGATGTCAAGAATTCCTTACACTTAGCACTTACAACTCTTGCCAAGGTTGTGTAAGTGCAATTAAAAATCAAATGGACTGGCAGACAGAGTCTGATCTCTTGGGAAGTTCTTAGGATGAGGAGCTAAAAGTTGATTTCCTGATAATCCCAAATTAATATGCTGGCCTGATACATGACTCTGGAGGTGGAGCAGACTGTGCCCAAGAGGCAGCACACACACGAGTCCCTGCTTGGGTCGCACTGCAAGCTGGGGACTCCCAAACACTCATCTCTCCCTTGTCCCAGAGCCTGTGCTAGAAGAGGAGTGACAGATTTCTTCCCATCTCCATGAGCACCCCACGTGCTTTCTCACTGAGATCAGGGCTGCTGTGTAACTGCTCTGCAAACCTGGACCCAATGGGCAAACCCCAGATGACATCAGGGACCCAGGGCTGAACTGACCCAGTGAGAAACCAGCAATGAAGGTTTCTGAAACCCTTCAGCATTTCCTAATAAAAGGGTAAGCAGGTTGACTGTACATTTTCACTAAGCTTTGTTGAATATTTTCAAGTCTTGCTTAAAAACCTAGAAAAAACCCACTCAAGGTTTTTTGCAAGCTGGGGCTGTGCAAAGCCTCCCCTCTGTCCTGAGCAGGTCATTTTGGACTCTGCTCCAGCATGGCATCATTGGCTCCATAGGCAAATATTCCACGTGGTTTTAACCTGAATATCATGGGCTGATCAGCTTCTTTGTTATTTTAGATTACATGCTTGGCAAAGCCTGAAAATAATTGGAGACTATCTGGAAAAATAAAAATAGAAATTTGAAATGTGGCAGCAGTAGCTTCCGAAGTGCAGTGCTGAGACAGGAACCCATGAGCCAAATGCTCCCACTGAAAGAAAAAATAAATTAGCTGAGGATGAAGCACTATTTTGCACATACACAGCGATCTGGCACCAGGAAAAAGACAAGAAGAGTCGTGAGATGCAATGAAACAACTTGGAGCTCGAAAGTTCATCTGTTTTTTTCCAGTTGGCCTCCGAAGAGCAATCCCCTGTCCCCACTGAGATGGTCCTCTCCACTCCTCACAGCTCCAAGCCCTCCCACAACAGATTCTCCTTCCCATTAATAGTCTGTGTAAGAGCCTCACTCACAAATTGGCTGGGCAATATCACCACCACTATCCTTTCTCCTCTCTGGCTCCAGCCAGATCCTCTCCAGTTCCCATCAGCTCCTGCAAGGTCTCAGCCTGTCCACAACATCTGCAGCCATCAGGGGTATTTTGTTATATTCCAGCCCTTCAAATAACCATCACGATGCTGAGCACAGTGCAAAGCCTCAGCAGCACTGACAGGGTTAAATTAAAGGTACCCATGATATTAGAGAGCTGCAAAGTAACTATGAAAGGAAGCAGAAAAAAGCCAGCAACTCTAAGCAGACATGAAGGCCCTCTTAAGAGAAGAAAGGCATGTTAATTAACCTCCAGACATGATTCAAAGCATCATTTGTAGCATGATTAACATAATCCCCCAAGTGCACACACAACTGGCATTAACGATCATTTGCAGGACTGAACGCTCCCCCACCCCTTCAACAAATCGGCACAGCGGAGCAGGGAGAGTCTGGAACAGCACTGAGCCTGCACGCTGCAGGAAACAAAAAGAACAATGTTCCCCAGGGATGGACACCCCGGCTGCTCCCACCCTGTGCGCTGCAGGTGGGTAGCATCCTCCCAGGTGTGCTCAGCATCCTCCCAGGTGTGCTCTCCTCAGCATCCTCCCAGATGTGCTCTCAGCATCCTCCCCAGAAGTGCCACCAGCACACTCTAGAAGAGCTCCTGAGCCGCACATTTCAGCTCCCTTTGCCCCCGGCAGCCCCAGCTCCCGCCCTCCTGCCAGCAAACACCACTTCAGCAAACGCTGGAGGCTGTTTTCAGGAGCTCCCAGATTTCTGTCCACGCTTGGCTTTCATTTAAAGAAAGAGCTGCCCAGCAGATCGCTGGAAAGACTGGAAATAAATGTCACAGCTCTGAAAGCACAGAAAAAAAAGAGCCACAATTTCCCCATCTCTCCAAAAAGGAGAGAAATCTCCTGCTTGAACTCGTGGACAGGGTTCCCAGCACTCAGCTCCCCCCGTGCTGAGCACCGAGGCGTGTGAGCTCAGAGGCTGCTCATGCAAGAAAGCCAAAGCTGTCGCCTGCCTCAGCAAAGCTGTCAGGACTATTTTATTATATTCCAGCCCATCAAATAACCATCACAACAGGTATTCTCCCCCTCATCATGGCAGAAAGCTGGTAATGGAGCACTTGTCTCTGAAAGCATCTGCACTGTTTGTTGTTCATTAATTATTTGGGTGGTATTAATAAGGGTGACATGGACATGTCACCAAAATGCCCTGTAAATTCCCCTCAGTACCATGATAATTCATCTCTCCCTCAGCCCAAGCTCAGGAACTCAGAGACTTTGTGCTACGTTATGTTCTGGATCTCAGTGTTTTCAGAGGCTGAAGCTTGTTCAAATGAGTCACTGCTGAGCTTCGTTCTTATCTTTGAAGTTTGTTATTACTTGGAAGTGTTTATCTGCATCACATTTGCAAAAACATCTGAACAAAGGCCAGCCCATGGAAACAAGAGCATTTTTGCACCTTTTTATATAAATAGGAAGGAGTTTATGCAGCTGGTTCTTTTCTTTGCAATTCACAATATTTGTCTTTAATGCCAATTTTAAGGACCGTGATGGGATTCCAGCAATCACACGCAGACCTGGTGTCCTGGGAGAGATAACAGCGCAGCTCCATGGCAGGCTGAGAAATCCAAGTGCTGACACCCTTTGTGATGGGCACAGCCACGACCTGCCGGGGATGCAGCCCTGGTTTTGGGGATTCTGTGACAGAGTGACCTGGAGCAAGTCCAAGCTCGTGTGTTCTGAGCAGAGGCGGGGAAATCACACTCACAGCCTCGGGGTAAGAAGCTAAGGATGAAGGGAGAGGAGGGAGAAAGGGGCAAGCGGGCGGTGGGATGCCGGGCCGGGCTTTGTGTGGTCCCTGCGCACACCCAGTGTGACAGGCGGCTCTTTGTCACCCTGGGACACCACAGCAAGCCCAGGCCCATGGGGCAAGCGGGGAGCTCTGGGCCTCCTTCCTTCCCAAAACCTGGCGAGGGCATCAACCCGGGTGGCCAGGCAGGGGGACAGCCAGAGTGCCCTACAGCCCCCCACATCCAGGCTCGATTTCCACGTGTCCCAGGGGCAGCAGTTTCAGGCACCTCCGTGCTCCCTCCTGCACAGCAAACTCAGCCGGCAAGTGATGCTCGCTGTCCCGCTGGGAAGCACAAAAACCTCTCCAGCTTCTCCCTGAGTCCCTCCCGCACACCCCGCAGGAGATTGCCCGGGCAGGGCGGGGGGATTTGGGGCCCTGGCAGGGCAGATGACCGGGTCAGCCCCGCGGTACCTCACCGCGGCCAGCTGGGGCTGGCACAGGGGGTCCGTGCAGCACCCCAAGAACAGCCAAGCATCCCAGAGAGGGATGTGACCCCACAGGGACCGCGGGAAACCCAAGGGGTGCTGAGGAGATGCTCAGAGGCAGAACGTGTGGGATGCAGAGGGTGGAAGGGATGCTGGAGGGAGCACGGGGGGATGCAGAGGATGCTCGAGGGCAGCACGGGGGATGCCTGGATGCTCAGGGCAGGACAGGGATGCGGGAGCAGGTCTGGAGGACAGGACAGGGCTTACTGCGGGGATGACAGGGGGACCTTAGGGACGTGAGGAGGACAGAGAGATACTGGAGAGCCTGGGGCAGGTCTGGGGGGATGCCAGGAGGTGATGGGGTGACGCCGGGGAGCCCAAAGCAGGCAGGGGTGATGCAGAGGAGGCAATGGGGGATGCAGGGTAAGTGATGGGGAATTCCGGGGAGCTCGAAGCAGGCGGCGGGGAATGCCGGGGAGGTGACGGGAGATGCCGGGGAGGTTGATGAGGGATGCCGGAGCGCCAGAAGCAGACACGGGGGATTGTCGGGGAGGTGATGGGAGATGCCGAGGAGTCCAGGGAAGGGCAGGCGGGATGTCGGGGAGGTGCTGGGGAGCCCGGGAGAGGCGGTCGGGGGTGCCGCGGCGGGGAGGCGCTCACCTGCCAGGAGCCGGAGGGGATGTCTCCGAAGCCGCCGGGGCCGGCGGAGCCGTGGCAGCCGCGGGGCGGCCCGGCGCAGCGCCAGAGCAAGCCGAAGCCGGCGGCGGCGCGGCCGGGCGGCAGCAGCCAGGCCGGCGAGAGGAAGGCGGCGGCGCAGGCGGCCAGGAGGCCGGCGGAGAGCAGCGCCCAGAAGCAGCCGACGCCGCTGCACATGGTGCGCCGGCGGGGCAGAGAGCCCGCGCCCCGCGCCGCCCCCGCGCCCGCCACCGGCACCGACACCGACAGCATCGGCGGCGCGGGGCGGCCGGCGGGGCCGGGCGCGGGGCCGGCAGCGCTGCCCGCGCCCCTGCGCGCTCCCTGCGCGCTCCCTGCGCCGCCCCCCCGCCGGGCGCGGCTGAGCACGGGCGCGGTTGCGACACCCGCGGCGGGCGGGGGCAATCCGGGCCGGGGGGAGCGGAGTCACCTGCGCGCTCGGGTTGGGGGCTTCACGCCGCTTCTCTGCCCCCAAAGAGTCGGGGTATTCCTGCGGTTAGTTATCGGTGATGTTTCTAACCCTCCCCGGTGCCCGCAGGCGGCGATGCTGCGGCCCCGCTCCTGCGGCTCTCCCGGACAGGAACACGCGTGGGGAATGCGGGAATTCCTCGCAGCCCGGCTGTCGCCGCGCGGGGGATTTAAAACCCTCCGTAGCAGGGAGGTCTCGTACTCGGGGCTGCTCGCCCAGGCAGTGTTATCCTCCAATCCCGCAGGTTTCTGCAAGGTGCTGGAGGCAGAGCGGGGAGCGAGGCAGAGCGGCTGCCCGGAGCCTGCGCTTACTCGAGGTGTAAAAGCTGCGCCTCCCAGTGCAGATGGATTTTTATAACAGTCATCCTGAAACTTCATGGATCGCGTTTTATTCCTGCTAAACCTCACGGTAGCTGTGCAGAAAGGGTTGATGTCTTATGGTTGTGCCTCGCAGATATTACGGGGTTTTCTCGATCTCCAGGCGCTCAGCTGTCCACCCGAGCGGTCCCACGTCCATCAGCCGCAAAAACCATCAGATCCTTTCAAAAATATAGCAAAAAATATCTTTATCCTGCCCTAATGTCCTCAGGCGGTATTCGGGCACTCACAGCCGGTACCGCTGAAACAGTTAAAGACATTTGGGCGGCTCTCGGTTAAAAAAAAAAGAAAAAAAACAGGTTTTCCTTTAGATCCAGGGTGCGTTGGTTGGTGTTTTAAGCGCAGCGTTTGGAGAGAGCTCCGAGTCCTGGGAAGCCCGTGCGGATCCCGGCAGCAGAAGCCGAGGGCTTGGCACCCTCTCCTGGTGTGCGCCCGGAGTGCTGCGGCAGGAGCCGAGCTGCCCCGGGAGCCCCGCGATGGCAAACCATCCGCTCTTGCAGCTGAATTCACGGGCAAAGCCTCCGGGTAACGCGCTGCAGCTCTGCCTGGACGCAGCGTTTTGGCTTCACGCGGGTGTGTCTGTGTCTTGCATTTATAAATGCCGCCGATGCTGCTTGTCGTGTGACTTCAGGTAAGTTTTGAAGGGACAAAATCACACTCAGCCTTGTTTTCAACCCGAAATCCCTGGTTCGATGAAATACCCAACTGCTGTCATGTGCTGCATCGCTTCTTGTACTTCTTGAGACATCTAGAAAAGCAAAACAGGGGAGGAAAGGAAGAATGGAGAAATAGAAGATGGTCTTAAACTAGATTATTATTTTAAAAACTTTAAACTTCAACCAGATTGTTATTTTTAAGTATTTTTGACTTGAATTGCCAAGAACTTGGGAAAAACACTGTGGATTGGAGAAAGGTGATCTGAGGTGAGTCTCACACAGCGCTGGCAATGCCATCTGGGCAGAGTGGAGGTGACAACGAGCTCATTTGCTTTCACTAATTCAGAATAATTCCAGAGTGGCTCCAAAGCCCTGCAGAAAAGGCTTCCCTCCTGCAGGAGCAGCCCGCAGCAGGGCTGGGAAGAGCTCAGGACCTGGTGAGGGGGATTTTCTGTTTTCTCCTGCTCAGTGCTGCTTCCCCAGAGCTGTGCTGTCCAGGACATCTGCAGCAGCAGGTCACCAGCAGAGCTCTTCCTGGTGGTGAGGGGTTTTTTTGGTTTTTTTTCTTTTTTTTCTTTTCCTTTTTTTGCGTTTTCCCCCCAATTTTACACTTCAAATGTCAAGTTTTAACTCACCCACTGAGAGTCAGGCAGAGACTCTTCACTCTTTGCTTGCACCCAGGCACGGAGGAACAAACCTCCCTCCTCGGGCATGTGCTCAGTGGAAGGAGACAGGGAGGGACTGCAATGTTTTAATAAAAGCAGTTAATTTTTGCTAGGCTGGGATGTGGGAGAATTCCCATCTTTGAAATGCTCGGCACAGTTGGGAAGCAAGTACCAACCTTCTCTTTCCCATGAGGGTTAATGGACTGAGGTCAGCCACATCCAAATTTGCCACAGATTTTATGTGTGCATGCAGACACTTGTTTCCCCATTTTAAAAAAAAAAATGTAGGAGAAAAATACAAGTCTCTAATTGAGGGTGCTGTGAGTTTCTGTGCAAAGACATCTTTGACTCCTGATGTGTTTAGGGCATTGTTATTTATTCCAGAGTAAGATCTCAGCTGTTAAAGTCCTTACTCATATAATTGTTGGTGTTTGTATTCCCAAAGTAGGGAGAATTCTATATATGAGACAGAATACCAGCATCATGGGGATAAATGGACTGTCCCAAAGACAGGAGAAATGGGAATGGGAAACACACTCTAACGTGTTACAATTGTGGTTTTGTGCTGTAATTGAGCAGAGCAGTGCCCTGTGATTAATTATCTAAGTGAAAGGCAACGAGGTCTTGTTCTGCTTTATTAGTTCTGTCCAAACAAGATCATTCCATTCATATCTTTTAAAATATTACAGTTTGTTTATTCTTCTAGCTGTGGAGAGGAAAACATCAGGCAGTGAGACAGCTTTTTTTTTATTTGCATATTTTAATTCAGGGAGGAGTCCCTCAGCTTCTCTGACGTTGGCCAACCCATGTCCTGAAGTCATATTTAACTGATTGCTCAGATAATTAAACTGTCATGTTGTGCTAAAGATTCCAGAACCTGCTGTCACTCACACTTCCAGTTCAGATCCAGATCCAAGGCTGAGTGGGCAACTCTGGTTTGGAGCTTCAGCCCTTCTGCATTCCCAAAAATGAGAGAAAATTTCACACCAGGGAAGGTAATTCATGTCAAACTCTCGTGTAAATCATTGCATCCTTGTTCAACCCGAATGTATACACTGAAACCCAAGAGGACTGGCTGCAAAATTTTTGGCAGAAGATGCTAATTTAGTGTTCCCTGACTCGTCCCATTCTTTCCAGTTTGCTCATCTTTGGAACATTTTCGTCTATTAGCAGTCTCTGAGGTTATGTGCCAATTAAATAATTCCATTCATTACGCAGAAACCATATAGAAGAGTTCATTATGCTCCAGCCAGCCTCTGGGCATGTGTACAAAACTGTATCAAAGAGCATCAGTTAACAAAAATAATATCAAAAGAGAAAATGCAGTTGCTACAGGGTGTTGATCAGCGGCACCATCCCGCCCAGGAGACAACTCCATCCCAGCCCTGCAAGATCCCCATGTACCTTTTATGCCATTTACAATTTATGAGTCTTAATTACTGAGTGTTTGTCAAGAGCTTTGGAACGCTTGGATGAAAGGCGGGCAGAAACTCGCGTAATGATTATTAATTACATCATTTTCTCATGGCTCGGGCAGCGAGGGCCGGACAGTTACACGGCAGACGGGTGACACTGCATCGATCCGGCGTGACACGGGCATGGCCGAGCTGCTCTCTGGCTCTGTGCCTCAGTTTCCCCCACACACAACATCATTTATAATCACGGTCTTTATAAAGTGTTCGTCAAGCTTTTAGATCAGAGATCAAGCTCAGCACTGCGCTACAGTGACAAACGCCCTTGGTAGGTGAGGGAAGAGCAGATGTGCCTGGGGAGGATAATTAAGAGGATTTTTGTGGCAGGATTTGGGACGCAGACGGAACTGACTTATCAGACATTGATTCGCATCGCCCGGAGCTGTCCTGACAGCCTGGCAGGGATTGCTGGTCGCGCTGCTGTGTGCAGGGGACAAGCGGCCACGGAATGCCGGAGCTGCCGCGTTCCTGCAAGACAGCGTGACACGGCCTGCGGCACCGGCCCTGCAGAGCCCTCACTGCCCGGCGGGAGCTCGGACCGGGCCGAGGGCTGTCCATCTGTCCGGCTGTCCGTCCGTCCCCCCTGCTGCGTCCCCCATGGCCAAAGGGAACATTTTTAGAACCTCCCTGAGGTCTCCAGGGCACCTGGGCTCTCGCGGCGCTCCCCGCTGTGCCCCGCTCTCGGGGCTCTCTGTCCCTCTGCCCGCGGGATGCACCCGAACTGCCGCAGCGCCCCCGGTCACTGCTGCCCTCACCCAAGATGGCGGACGGCGCCTCACGCCGCCCGGCGCCCTGTGCCCTGATCAAAGATGGCTTCTCGGTCCCCGGCCGCCCGCGCGAGCTTCTTGCCCTCACCCAAGATGGCGGCCCCGCCCGGGCCTCCATTGGCCGGCGGGCGCGACGCCGCGGCGGCCATGTTGAGTGCGGCCGCATCCCGTGGTGCCGCGCGGGCGGCGCTGCCGGAAGCGGGCGCGGGGCGGTTGTTGACAACATGGCGGCCGCGGGCGCCGCCGCGGGAGGAAGAGGCGGAGGGAGCGGCGGCGGCGGGCGGGCGCTGCAGCCTCATTCATAGGGCCCGGCGCGCTGCCCTCCCTCCCTCCCGCCTTCCTCCCCCCGGCGGCCGCCTCGCCCCCTCCCCGGCGCTATGTCCTTCTTCAGGCGGAAAGGCAGGGGGGCGGCGGGCGGCCGGCCGGCGGGCTCATCCCCCGCGCGGCTGCCGGGCCCCGGCCCTGCCCCGCCGGGCTCCGCCGCCGCGCCCCGCGAGGAGCTGCGCGCCCTGAGGAGCGGCCTGCCCGCCAGTGACGGTCAGTGACCCCGCGGGGCGGGGAGGGCTCGGCGGGGCTCGGCGCTCTCTCTCCGGTGCGGCTCTCGGGCTGCCCGGGGCTGCCGGCGGCTCCGGCCGTGAGCGGAGCGGGGCGGGGAGCGGAGCGGGGAGCGGGCTGCAGCAGCTCCCAGCCCCGTGCGGGTTCGAGCCTTCGAGCGCTTCACGGAGGGCTTTTTCACAGCGCTGACATATCCGGCTGTGTGAAAAATACAATGGGCTGAGAATGTACAGCAGCAGCTGGAAATCTCAGTGGCAAAGGGACCTCATCGCGCTGAGCTCTCCGAGAAAACCGAAGGAGTCCTTGGCAGTTTATTCTGTAGTACATTTGTTACGGAACACAAGCTGGGATCTGAAATTCAGGGCTCCTGAAATATTTATTGTGCTCCAGCAGCACAAATGGGTGTAGTTTGGTGTTCTCTGGGAGTGCAGCGTTCTGAAGGCACTTTGTGCTTGTGCTGCAGGGAGAGCCCTGTGCTCTCAGCCCTCACAGCTGTGGTTTGGGTGGTTTTTGTTGAAAGTGGCACCTTTTAGGAAGAGCCCCTTGGGAAAGTTGTGTTACCTCGTGATGCTGTAGCTCGAACAATGCAACCATTGATCTGATGCAGCGCTATCCCAAACCATTTTGGGTTACTGAACCCAAAATCCACATGCTGGGAAGCAGTGTGGTGTACCTGGGGTGATGCTGTTGCTCTTGTCTCACTCGTCCTTTTTGCTCAACCAAAGCAGCAGTAATTGTGATACAAATGAGTCTAAACTTGTGTTCTTATTAGCAGATCTGAAGACTCCTGAAGCCACTGAGGGCTTTGCAAGTGGCGTAATCCTTTTTGGGGTGTTTATATACAAATGTTGAGCTGCAGAATATAACTTTCATAGTGGTTATAAAGTCTTCAAAAGGAGCTCCTGCTGCTCCGTTGAGAATTGTGCAGCTGAGGTTCCATCCTGGTGTGGATCACAGGGACAAGGTCAGCTTGGGTGGAATCTTTCTCAGGGAGAAAGCAATGAAAGGTCTGATTATGTGAGAAGTGTAATTGAGGATCTGTGTTCCTTTGATTAAAGGATCTTTGGTCAGAGAGGCAAATCAGCACTAAATGCCTGAGAGAGACACTGTGAAGGAGAGGAGAAAAGTAACCTTTCATCTGGGCTGTGCATGAAACACTCTTGGTGTGATCTCTGTTTTTAGATTTGGCTTTAAGAGAAGATTTAAACTGAAGCTGGGAGAAAAGCAGCAGGTTAAGGCTTAGGATAAAGCTCTGGACACGTGCAGTCCAAAATCCTACAAACACCAGTGCTCCTGGGGTGAGCTATCATTGTTTAGGAGGATATTGAAGTGGGTAAAAATTTAATTTTAAATTAAACCATAGCAAGGATCATAAAGCTACTGAACTGTAAAAAAATCAAAACAAGGAGTAAAGTGTTTTCATAGCTTGGGCCTTAAAGTAAAGGTCTGGAAGACTGAGGGTGGATAATGGGTTGAGAAATCAAAGTATAACAGGTGAGCTGGGCGCTTGAGGGAAGGTTATGAAACTGCTGCCAGTGGAACAGCTCATCCCTGGGGATATCTTGGGAATAACGTGCAGTCCCACTGCCTGGCTGACCTCAGCAGCTCCTCGTTGCTTTGTGTGCACTGTTGACACACTGTGGACAGTTTTTTGGGTTTGTTCAGAGCATTCCAAGATGTGAATTAAAGCTCTGGAATGTCACGTGCTGCTTTGGCACCCTTTGGAATGGGATTGGCCTCTGGAAATCTCACCCTCAGTCCCTGTCCTGTGGTTCCTGCTGGTTTCACACAGGCACCACACAGCATCCGCTTTTTTGGGGAAGTGAAAGTGAATTCATGTAGTGAAACAAAGTGAATTCATGTAGTGAAACTTCACTCTCTAAAATTCGGTCTTGGATCGGAGCTGGTTTTGTCCCCTGCTGTTGCTGATGTCCCTTGGTTGTGCTCAGAGCTGCTGGGGACAGAAGCAGCCTGTGTGGAAAGGGCTGGGACACGACCCTGGAGTTTGTGTTTCCAGCAGTAAGTAGGTATTTAGGGAGGAACTAGCTTGGTGAGAAGGAACAGAGGTATTTAAACTGAAAATAGGCTTATGGAGGACTTTTGTGTGAAACTCAGGGATTACTGCTGATAGCTAGGAACTGGTTTGATGAATTATTGGGGTGATTTGGGAAGGGTAAGGGTTTGTAGAGGTTTCCTCGTTCCCTTTGTGCCTCAGTGTTACCTCAGACATGCAGCTTTTCTCGGTGATTTCTCTCCAGTTATGTAAAGGCTGGATACTCTCCTTGCCCACAGCTGCATCGGACTGCAGGAGGTCAGTGTGGGGAGAACCCACCTCTTTCAATGGACACTTAAACCCCTCTGTCAGAGAACGTGCTCCCTGGCAGCCTCAATTCTTGCCAGTTTGCAGCCCTGCAGTGTTTGTGCTCGCAGGAGAGGCTGGCAGATAGTGCTGCAGCCACCGGGGCAGGGCAATTATGTAACCGGAGAGCGGAGTTCCCCTTTAAAATATTTAAAATCCTTCGGTCGGGGTAGGAATGCTTTGGGTGGGTTTTTGTGATCCGCTCGTGTTTTGTGATGTAAATGTGTGATTGTGCTGGGCTGTGACTCGTGGCTACCTCTGGAATGGCTCCACAGTCGGTGTTCAGGGATGACCTATTTGTTGTAGTAATCCTTGCCTGGAGCAGCCTCCCTGGTAGATCACGTTCTCTAACATCACCACTGCTTTTGTTTCTCTGCCATCCTGTTTATGTGCTGCTTCGGCTTCTTTATTTTTGTTTTGAACAGATCTCCTTGTTCACTTCCTTTAGGAGCTTCCTTTAAAAAATAGTAATATTTTTAAAAAAAATAAATCCCCAAAGCACTTTTTCATCACAACTTTTTACAGCTATCTCCCCATCAGCTGCTCACTCGAGGTTTGATGATGATTAAGCAAGGCTATTTGTGAGAGAATTGACTGTTTGCAGGGAGTTTCCAGGACATTTCTGTGGTATCCATCATGTGCATGGGAGCAGCTCCATGGAGCCAGAGCCAGACCACATCTCCTCACTGTTAGGTGTTGTGCTGCTCTGCCTGGAATACAAAGGAAATGTTGTTTTTAGGTGATTTTTGGTTCACAGAGAGCACCTGCCAGTGCCCTGCACTTAAAACACACCTTTCCCACTCTTCCCAGGCCATGCTGTTTATGAAATTAATCCTCCTGGCTTTAATTCTATAGGCAGCAAACATCTTCCTCTATGGGAATTTTAACAGACTGTATTTCATTAAACTTAATTAATGGATGATAAGGTTTTGCTTTTAAAACAAAGTCAACAGAAAAGCTTTCAAAGCTGCTGTCAGTTACTTGATGTGCAGATTTAAATGAGAAATCAGTTTTAACAAAATCATAGTTTGCATCTGCCTCTGGTACTTGCTGATGTTGGGAATTCTATGGCCACTCTCAGGTAAATGCCATTAGTGACCCATTATAAAATAGCATTAACATTTTCCCTTGTATTTTTACAGTGAAAGGCAAAGAACAAGAAAAGACCACAGATGTGAAAGCAATTAAAAGTAAGATCAAAGTTTTGTCTGTAAATTCAGATCTCTGCCATCATCTGCCATTTTTATCTTACCCAGCAGGATCATTTCCTTACTCCTGAGCACAGATCTGACCTGTGCATCAAACCCAAACCAAATCCAAAACTCAATTCTGTTTCTGGGTATTTATAGTAACTAATCTTTCCTCCTCATCTTGCTGAATCTGTAGGTGCAGAAGGTTATTAAATTATCTCAGGCATGAGCTTTAATTCAAAGTGATCAGGCAATCCGGTCACCTTGCACATGGTGGTTGTTCCTCATCCACCACAAATTGCTCCTGAAGTTTCTTGCTCAGGTGTTCTTTGGAGTTTGGAAAGTGCAGCTGCAGGATCTGATTTAACTTAGTGTGATGTGGCTTGTGAGGCTGAAGATCCAAATTCTGAATGAGCCATTCAGCTGCTGCTCTGTGTGGTCCAGAGATCTTGCTGCTAAATCACTTAGGAAAGGAGAAAAGATCTTGGTGGAGAAAAGATCTTGATGGAAAAGAGATTTATAAACTGTGGGAAAACAGCTTTGCTTCTCCTGTCAGTTTTTCTTGCAGTACTGAAAGGAGATAAAGTAAATGCCTGGATCTGATCTGTTACTTTTATATCCTCAGACAAAGTAATGTTTCTGTACTTGTCAATGTGTTATCTGCATATCAAGAGAAAATGAAAGTTTTTTTTCACCTTGGTGGTCTGTCTTACAAATCAAATGCAGGAAACAATGAGTTGCATCCATTTCATAGCACACCTCACCTTCCAGTGCAACTACCAGTATGGTGACCCTGAAAATAAAAATAAACTTGAAAATGTATCGTATTGCATGTTCAGAGCACCTTTGAGCCTTGGAGAAAATAGAACATTTTTTCCTCAAATGTTCATAATATAAAGTTAAATTTGAATCTAATTGACAAAAGCTCAGGCTTTACTGAGGAGTGTGGCTCTGGCTCTTTATAAGTAGCCTCCACCAAGTTTTCCCATTGCTGCCATTCCTTGGCCTTGGAAAAAAAGGTATTTTCCCATTATTGCTGGTGTGAAATACCCAGAGGCTTTGTAAGAAGCAGCAAGTGGTGCCTTGGTGTCAAACCCTGCAACTGCACAAACACTTGGCAATAACTGAAATAGTTTAACTCTCCTATACCATTGCTGCTGAGGTATCTCTGCTGTGACATGCAAGTGTGAAATTGTCAACTGCTGTCATAAAACTGGGAATAAAAATAAAGTGATGCAGCATGGAAGTCATGAAGCCCAAGCTGTTTGACACCTTGATGGAACACATCCCTGGGAAATGCTGAGATAATCAGCTCATCTGGCATGCTTTATTTTTGAGTCAGAGGTGTAAGATGTCCCTGCACCACATCCTCATCTAATGCAGCTTCCTGAGAGTTTTGGAATTTGCTATGAGCATGGTTTGGGTTTTTTCAGCTTTGTCATCAATTAACAGTTAGCAGTGTTTTGTGTGAGAAAGTTCTCATTTGTTCTTTTTGAGCTCCAATAGCTACTCAATGTCCTAAAGCAGCCAGAGGGCGTTAAGTTTATAACCTGGGTTTCATCAGAGGTATTTCCTTATTGCTTTTTTTTCCCTCTTGCAACCAAGCAGAAGCAACAGAAATGTTTTTTAAAAATACTCTTATTAAAACCTGCAGAGAGCTTTGTAGGATTTTTTAACTCATTTTAGCCTTCAGAAAGGCATGGGAATGGATTGGCAGGTGCATAGGAACTAAACTAAAGAGTTGACAGAGTATTCAGCTGTTATAATAGGTTATCAAGGGAGCAGGAAGACTCAGGGATATTTCATGTGTAAACTTAGACGTGGCATCTCTTGATTTGCTGCTGAATAAGGAAAATAGAGGTGGGTGGGAGTGAGTTTATTCTTGCAATAATAAATCTTGTGGTCCTTAATTAAACCTCTGATCAAAGATGACACAGAGTGTACAATGAGGTTTTAATGAGACTGACTCTTGCGAATTCCCTGGCATATTTTGGGCTGCTTAGCAATGGGCAGTGTTTAGAACAGATCTTGGGGTCCTTGTGCTTTAACAATTGCTGTCTTGATTCCAGCTCCAATCCCAGTACATTCCCCTCAGAGAAGCACTAGGAATCATGCCTTGCTGGAGGCTGCAGGACCAAGCCATGTGGCCATCAATGCCATCTCTGCCAACATGGACTCTTTCTCCAGCAGCCGCACAGCTGCCCTCAAGAAGCAGCCCAGTCACATGGAAGCTGCTCATTTTGGAGACTTAGGTAAGGCTGGGATCGTGTCAACATTTCCTTTTATTCTCTATGTATTACTGATGCACTCACCATCCCTTGGAGTAAATAGGTAATAAAAGTGCGGCTGCTGTTACAGTAGCATCTGTGTTGCCCTGGGAGGGCTTTGAAGGGAACAGACAATTCCTTCTCTTTGTCATTATGCTGGAATTGCCTCTTCTCTGTTACATTACAGGACACTTGTATCCAACCCCCTCATCTATGGTACAATATGGACTCATTCCCTTTTATGCTTTCCTTTAGGCAGATCGTGTCTGAATTACCAGGCTCAAGAGACCAAATCAAGCCTTTCCAAGACCCTTGAACAAGTCCTGCAGGACAGTGTAGCCCTCCCTTACTTCATCCAGTTCATGGAGCTGCGCAGGATGGAGCACTTGGTTAAATTTTGGTTAGAGGCCGAGAGCTTCCACTCCACCACCTGGTCCCGCATCCGCGCGCACAGCCTCAACACGGTGAAGCAGAGCTCCCTGGCAGAGCCTGTTTCCCCCTCCAAGCAGCAGGAATTGGCCTCTTCCCCTCCTGCTGGGTGGCTGGAGGAGAGGCTGGAGGGTTCTGGCACAGCCCGGCTGCTCCGACCTGAGCCCGACAGAACTGCCCCCAGCCAGAGCCACATAGTGCTGCCGGGGCAGGGGAGCCACAGCACCAGTGCTCTGGGTCTGAGGAAACCAGAGACAGGGACTCAGCCTCTTCCAGCTGATCAGCAAGAATCTTCCAAGCTTGCAGTATCAAATAGAAACAGCCCCTCTTCTGCACTAAAGGACTTGTCAGGAAAACTCATGAAAAGTAAGTGCTGTGTGTTCCCTTTGGTTGAAAAGGTGGGAAATGGGGAATGTCTCCTGTTGCTGTTGTGTGCAGGGAGCTTCCTCAGTTCTCAGGTTTTTAGCAAGTGTGATGTTGAAAGGAAGAAAGTTTTATGTATCACTGGTGTTAACTTGCTGCTGGTCAGTTTGAGCTGTGTATTGTTTGACTTGTTTAAAAATAAAAAAGCTGCTGAAGAGCCTTTAAAACTGTTGTGTACTCAATAAGCTTAGGTTGCTTCTGTTCTTCCATGTGTAATCATAAGAAGTGAAGATGAACATTGCAATGTCCTGTTCTTCCCTCACCCATCCCATCCCACCTTAAAGGAATTGCAGAGAGGTTGGATGATGGGGCTGAGAATTTATAATTAATTATAATTGCCATGGAAGGTAAATACCCTGTATCACATAAAATGACATAAGTAGTGGCTGCAAGAGACTTGTGGAGATTTGTGTGTGGAATATATTGGTTTTATTCTTGGATTTATTTGATAGACTTCCTCCCCTTGTAACTGATTTGTTGTCATTTGGATTCCTCCTCTTCAGAGGCTGCTGGAAGTAAGGATGAAATTAAAATATTTCCTTTTGGTAGTAAGCTACATGCACAGTAAAATGTTTCTCTACTCTGCATCTGCTCAGTCCTCCCTCATTTGTGCAAGTCTGCAGGCAAAAAGGAAACACTTCTTTCTTCATATTGGTTCCTTTTGTTTGCCCAACTGTTTCCTCATGTTGCATCCCTTTCTCTTGCTGTTTGTCTTCCTCATGTAGTTATTTATCATTTATGCCTCCACAATACATAACCTCAGCCCCAAAGTCACTTAAATAAGGGAAATGATGTTTTAATCATTAAAGCTCCTCTGTTTTCTGATTTCTAAAAAGAATTTGAAAACACAGGGTCCTTCTTGAGAAATCTGAAAAGAATTTGAGTGTAACTTTTTTCTCTTTTCCAGAGCAGAGTCCCAAGTCTCTAAAGATAATGTGTAAAGCACACAACTTGTTTGAGGCATCTCATTTTAAGACGTTTGGTTTTTTTCTTGTAATTCCTATATAATGCAAGCAATTTCTCTGTGATGAGAGCTAAAAATTGGGAACTTCACTTGCTCTAAGGTGTTGCTTCCTGGGACTAAGGTGTGCATCTGAGGAAGTGGGTTCTGCCTTGTGTGGTGGTGGGGAAAATTTGGAGCTCCATTGCTTTATTCCATCTTAGTGAGTCCATGCTGGGCTTATTGTGACCTGGCTGGAGCTCACATGGTCACTGCAGCTGGTCAGGAGCAGAATATGAATATCCTGCAGTGGACTGGGAGGAAACATCACTGAGAATTAGACACCTGCATTTCTGAAGAGCAGACATTGGTTATTCACTTATTCCAAGGAATTCCAAGTTTGATTCTGTGTTTCTTCCCCACAGGTATAGAACGGGATGCAGTTAGTACTTTTACCAAATATATTTCTCCAGATGCTGCTAAACCAATCCCTATTACAGAAGCAATGAGAAATGACATAGTTGGTAAGAATAAATAACTGCTTCCTCATTTCAGAGCTGCTCTGTCCCCATAAAAATGTGTCTCTAATATGTCACATGCTTGTATTTATTTGTATTTTTATGAATTTTAAAGGCAGCTGTAAAAAGATAGTAGATTACAAGACCTTCAGAAGTGCTGTGCAATATCTCCAGAAGAACTTTCAGAGATTTTGTTTAAATTAGGGAAAGAATTCTTGGTGGTTATAGAGGGGATGCAGATATGAGTCTCAATCAAATATTTTAGCTGTGTTATTATCATTTGGCACCTGCAGTACTGTAAAAGCTCTTTGCTCAGTCAGAACCAGCTGATTCTGGTGGATTTGAACTGCAATTTTTCATTAACTAGCCCATGCCTTTCAGCTCCATCAGCCAAATCCATGTTAAAATTAACCTGGTGTTTCTTTGCAGCAAAGATCTGTGGGGAAGATGGCCAAGTGGATCCCAACTGCTTCGTTACTGCACAGTCCATAGTGTTTAATGCAATGGAACAAGAGTAAGTTGAAGGAATGCTTTGGGATCTTGTGTCTCTTGTCCTTTTGCTAAAGGTTCTGTTAAAATATCAAGACATACCCATATCAGCATTTTTCTGTGCAGTGTTCTAAATTTGAAACTGCTCAGATCCCCTCCTCCAAATCCATTCTTGCTGAACTTGGCTGTTCACACTGTTGTGTTCTTTGTGTCTTTCTCATGCCATTTTCACCTGCCCTGTTTCTTGCTAGTTTTGCTTTTATCCAACCAAAAGTATCAGAGTTCTGGGCAAGAGCTCATTGGTTCTGAGTAGGTTTGAGTACACCCAGGGTGCCTGGGATGCTGCTGACCCCTGGTAACTGATTGTCCCTGTCTCTCTGCAGGCACTTTAGTGAGTTTTTGCGAAGTCACCATTTCTGTAAATACCAGATCGAGGTGCTGACCAGTGGGACTGTGTATCTGGCTGACATTCTGTTCTGTGAGTCAGCCCTGTTCTACTTCTCTGAGGTGAGTGTCAGCATTTGGGTTTGCTTTTAGATCCCTTTCTAGCAAATGAAAAAAATCTGTTAATTCCCTGATGGCTTTAGATTGGTTGTTAGGAAGGAATTGTTCCCTGTGAGGGTGGGCAGGCCCTGGCACAGGGTGCCCAGAGAAGCTGTGGCTGCCCCTGGATCCCTGGAAGTGCCCAAGGCCAGGTTGGACAGGGTTTGGAGCAGCCTGGGATAGTGGAAAGTGTCCTTGCCCATGGCAGAGGGTTGGAACTGGATCATTTTTAAGGTCCCTTCCCACCCAAACAATTCTGTGATTCTGTGATTCTGTGATTCTAAATATAATAAAAAACCCAAGGTGTATCTTTTCTGAGAGAAAATGCATTGAACTTTTTCCTGCGCCATGTAGAACTAATTCACATGTTCAGATCTGTTCCTTGTGTTGTGGAATGAGTATTTGTGACTTCCTCATGAATGCTTCTGAGAGTCTCTTGGCTTTGTAGAAAGTCATCTTGATGTTCACATCACAGTGACTCTGAAAGCCTTAAGTGTTATTACAGATAACAAATCATTCACCACTGTTATGTAGAGAGAGCACCTTTGGGGATGTGATAGGTTAAATGTAAGATTTCACAGTTTCAGGCTCCTGCACCTTAAAGGAATCAGGTTTTGACATACTTGTCCTGACAGTCTAACAAGCTGATGTAGTTTGAAACTGCAGCTTGGGAAGCTGAGACAATGTGCTGAGCTCAGTGCAAGCTAAATGTAGCATGAACATGGTGTTTCCTGTCCTAGATGAGACAAATAGTTTTTTGGAAACTAGGTGTGAGAACGAGTACAGAAAAGAAATGTCAAAATTTGTGGGGTTTTTTTTTCCCCAAACAAACTAAATCTGTTTGCAACAGAAAAATTCAAAATATTGTGTCTTGGTGACAATTTTGCATCACTAATATATGGACTGTGTTTCTTGTTCTAAGTAGGGAGAAGGAAGTTTGTCTATGCTTATTAAAAGTTTCTTGCTAAAACTTTTTTAATCTCTCCTCTTCTTCTGATTTCCCTTCCAGTACATGGAGAAGGAAGATGCAGTTAATGTATTGCAGTTCTGGTTGGCAGCAGATAACTTCCAGTCTCAGCTTGCTGCCAAAAAAGGCCAGTATGATGGGCAAGAAGCACAGAATGATGCCATGATTTTATATGACAAGTGAGGGAATTCAACAATCCTTTGTTTCTGTGATTGTGGTTTTGTGTTGCACTGTGCAAAAGGAACTTCTCTGCAGTCTTGTGCTGTTCTGCTGAGGTGCATTTTATTAAGGTGGTATTTGATGTGTTTAACTGAACTTTTCAAATTTTTTGATATATATGAAGGAGAAGTCCTTACAAGGGTTCCATTCTTAAAAGCAATTCAGAATTTCCAGGGCTTGATTGCTTGAGTTTGTTTGGTTGTGAAATATCAAAGCTGATTGGTTGACATTTGAAAATGGAAAGGGTTTAAACCTAATAGCAGATACAGCACTGCAGAAAAACCTTAATGTTCAGCTACTGTTATCCATGTAAAGTAGGCTGTAGGAACTGGTCTCACACATCATAAAAGCCAAATAGTGCTTGTTCTTAGTATTGCAAAATATTTCCTTTTTTTAAGGAAGCAATCAGATCCTTTTTAATATCAGACTTTCACTCTCAGGAGAGGAACTTTGCTGTATTTTGTGCTTCACCTTAGCAATAAGACAACTGGGAGACAGACAGCAAAACTGCTTCCAGGAAATGTTTGTTCTTAAGCTTGAGACTCTGTACCACAAGCTTGAGTTATTACCCAAGGAGGAAATAATAATTGGAGAAGAAGCAAACACTCAGAGGTTCATCAGTCATTCCCCTATCCTTAAACTCAGTTTGCAAGGACGTAGAGCCAGTGCTGCTCCAGAGTTCTGGGTGTTTCCTGCTCCACTCCTGTTTCCCATTCTCTGTTTTCCATCTGTGTTGCAGGGCAGGGTTCTCAGAGCCCTTTCTGGGAGGGGTGGTGTCTCACCTGTAGTCAGTGGGGACCAGGTGTGTGCAGGTTTCTGCAGTGTCTGGGGGACAGGTGGGCACTGAGCGCTCAAAAAGGTTTGCAAATCCTGTTTGTGTTGTTTCCTTTGCCTGCCCCAGGTACTTCTCCCTGCAGGCCACACATCCTCTGGGGTTTGATGACTCTGTGAGGCTGGAGATTGAATCCAACATCTGCAGGGAGGGGGGGCCTCTCCCCAACTGCTTCACCACTCCCTTAAGGCAGGCGTGGACAACCATGGAGACGGTGAGATCCTTCAGAGTGGGGTTCACACTTAATGAAGGTGATGTGGAGGTTCCACAGTGTGCCATGATTTGTCCTGTTCCTTTACTGACTTCCTGTTTACCTGGATAATAGAGCAGCTTCAGTAAAATCTGCCAGACTCTTTTCCCCAGCCTGATTTGAAGATACCACCCACTGGCTGCTGTTCATGCTCTGTGAAATGTTTGTCTCGGATCATTATTGCAGTTTAATGGAAGGAACAGAATTTCCTCCCATGTGAATTGCTATCAACAGCTTATTTTATATCTTCAGAAAATTTTCCTTCCTCCTAGTAGGAGTTGTTTGCAAGTCTAATACAAAGTGCTGTGGTTAATAATGTAACTGTGGCATACCCAGATACCAGAAATTAATGATTTGATTCTGGAGCTACAGAGAGTTGTGAACAGCAAAGCAGAATAACTGTGGAGCCTATTGAGCTGTCAAGCTTGGTTTCTAGAGGGAAAAAAATCTGAACTTCAGTTCCAGTTACTGAAGGATTTGGTTTATAGGCAGTTGGGTTTGTTCATTTTGCAGTAGGATTAAAACTTAAAGCAATGCAGTTGCTAATTCACAATAATTCCATGTGTGGATGCTTTTACTTGTGTTCCATCTACACAAGAACTGAGATGTTTGTTTGTTCTTCTTTAACTGTGCAGACCAGCCTTGATTAAAGAGGACTCCTTCTGTCCCTCAGGTTTTTCTACCTGGTTTCTTGTCCAGCAACCTTTACTACAAATACTTGAACGACCTCATCCATTCAGTACGAGGAGATGAATTCCCAGGAGGGAATATTGCACTGAGTATTCATGGCCCTGGTAGTTCTCCTGACAGTGATTCCATAGGGAGCACGGATGGCTCTGCCTCCCAGGTACCAATTTCTGTGTCAATATCCAAGTTTTTACCCTGTAAGGAAACACCATTCAATTTCATTTAAAGCTTGTGTTCTATTTGGGTGTGTTTAATCTACCTGCTGCTCAGTTCTGTCAGAAGGGTGTCTGTGGTATTTGTTGTATCCAAATTCTTGTTATTTCTTTGCATCAGCGATGTTTTTATTAAGCTGTTACTATCACTGAAGGCTTTTTCACAGTGCCATAACATCTAAGAAAGCTTGTTATTAGAAATAATGTTATTTTATCAATACCATAGTTACAATTTCAAGTCAAAATTGGCATTTGTGAATATACTATCCAATTTAAATATAAACATGCAAGTTTTGTGTGCTCAGTTCTTTTAGAGTGCCAGATCTTCTGTCCTGAAGAGTAAACTCATTTCCAGGGCTGAAGGCATCAATCTGCTCAAACACAGAGCAGATTCTGGCTTACCTGTAACCAGGACAGCTTGGAAACTGCAAGCCCAGCTGAGAACAGAGGAGCCAAGCGAGAGCTGCTTTTATTGAACTCTGCAGGGCTACCCTGAGCTTCAAATCCACTATCCACACCAATGTTAGTCACATCCTGGGTTTCCAGCAACTTGGAAGCTGTACTACCTGCTTGTACTATTTTTAAACCTCCTAATTTGCAAGGAGGGAATATTCCTCCCCTAGCTGCAAAGTGGGAAATAAAATCTATGTTCTGGAAGCCTCCTGCTGCTTGATCCTCTGAGCAGGAGGAACTGCTGGTAATTGGCTGGGCAATTTAGGAAATGAGGTGCTGCTTTCTGTGGTGTGCATTACTGCTTGTGTGAATAGGAGAATCTCTGGGTCTCTGCATATTTTTGCATAAAGAGCAGCAGGAAGGGAGCTGAAATTGGTGTTTCTGTTCCGTGCTGAGGCGATAATGGATCGCTGTGTGTTGTGCTCTCCCTGCTGTTGCTCTGATGTTTCCTTGGCTTTTTTTCATAATCTTATATAAATACTCCAGGCCAGAAGATAAATGTTTGCTCTCTGTGCATGGGGGAGGCATCTGTGATTGGGAATTGCCTACCAAGTGCAGGAGAGGGATGTTCCAGACTCACAGCAAATGATTTGTGAGCACTCATGGCTCTGTTGAGCTGATAATGCTCAGGCAGCAGTGTGTGCTGACCTGGCCATTGTGTCTTTGGCTCTTTATTATCCACAATGTCCTGTGTGTTGGGAATTCAAGGCTGTGTAGACACTCTCTAATTCTTTTGTCCTTGCTTAGAGACTTGATGGAGGTTTATCTAAGTGTTAAAAGCATTAAAACTGCAATTTTGTTAAGAAGCTGATAGTTGTCTGCATTGGGCACTAATACTTAGAATTTTTATTTGTAGTCCAATGTCAAAAAGGCTAATGTTAAAATCCTGAAAAATTTTGATGAAGCAATAATTGTAGATGCTGCAAGTCTGGATCCAGAATCTTTGTATCAACGAACATATGCAGGGTAAGGTTCATTTCAGTGTATTGTTTCCTTTCTGGTTACGTGTTTCACCTCTGTTTCATTTTTGCTGTGTCTTCCTGCATGGAGAGTAGGCCTAAATGCAAGATCTTAGTCCATATTTTAATATTTGAAACTAAATTTATTTCAGTAGTGATTTAACACTGATAGTGAACTGTTTCTCTGACGACAATGGCAAACAGAAAAATATTTCTAATTGGTTTTTCTCTTTCTTCTAGTTATTGTTCCTCTCTGATTCCAAAATACAGCCAGGTAGTTCCTATTTGGAGTTGTAACAGAAAAGAGTAATATTGATATCTTAATGGGCAATGTTGATTTCTTCCTACCCCCATGGAAGAGAAGGGCTTGTACTTAATTTCTTTAGCTGTTCTTCTGTTCCTTGAATTGCTCTTTGTTGTAAAGCTCTTCTGCTCTGTGGCTCTCATACAGAAATTGTTTCTGTAGCAACCTGGCTTTTCTATTCTCATCAGTCTTCTGTCCTTTTAGGACCTCTGAACTGTATCTCCCTAATGACATGTTTTGTGGTAGTGCAGAGCACTTGCCAGCACTGCACTACTCCATGATTGAGTCACTGAAGCATTTGCCTATTTCTAGTTTCTAAAAGGACTTTAAAGATACTCCTCGAGTTTAGATCCATGAGAAGAGGTGGAGGTTTTTCACAGTGTATCAATTTTAGGTGCAAGAGGTGGTGATGGGTTAAAGGAGTCTTCATTGTGATGCCTTTTTTGCTTTCCTGACTGGTAGCTTTCCATAGTGCCAAAGTTCTTTTGATCACTCACATGGTTCTTCACTCCTCTCCTCAGGAAGATGACATTTGGAAGAGTCAGTGACCTGGGGCAGTTCATCAGAGAATCTGAACCAGAGCCTGATGTCAAAAAATCAAAAGGTTTGCTTTCCTCTTTCTCTCCATTTCTGTAAACATCTGCAGAGCTGCTCTCTTCCCTACTGCAGTTGAGATAGGCAAAATGCTTGGCTCTTTCCAGATCTGTTTTAAGCCAAATAGAGATGCTTAGGGGATTGGCCTATACTGAGGCAAAGCCCATCTCTGGCCCAATTTCCTATCCAAATTCTGCTTTTCTGGTCCAGCTGGACTCCAGGGAGCATGAGCAGCCTGTGGGAGTTGGAGCTGTCGATGGAACCTGGCAGGGATGGAAGCCATCAGCAGCTGAGCTGGTGATCAAACCTTCAAAGCTTTGGTCTTGAGATGAAAAAGAGCTGCAGCTCTCCACATGCTTCCCACCCAGCCTGGGACCTGCTGCTGGTGCTGCTTTTCAGCTCTGGGAAGGGTTCAGTGTCCAAATGGCTCCAGGCAATCCCTTTTCTTTCCTGCCACTCCTCCATGTCCTGAGTGCCAGCAGAGCAAATCCTTCAGAGGGATGACAGGAATTAGCTTTGTACCTCACTTTGCTGAAATAACTTGCTTGCTGTTTTTATCTCAACCAGGGTCCATGTTTTCACAAGCAATGAAGAAATGGGTTCAAGGAAACACAGATGAGGTGTGTCCCCTTTCATGTTGTCATTGTGACTTTATGCTTTAGATCAGAGAAATAAAATACTGATGTTCTTAATCCTGGTTGTTTTCTCTGAGTATATTTTTGCTGCACCAAAACCAGGGAGACTCTGTGTGCTAAATATAATTTGATTGCATGTATGTGTGAAACTAGTTTGATCTTTGCCAGTGCATGCTGGTTGAACTAATTAAGTGTGTGCTTGGAGTCAGGGTTTTTCTTATTGTGGTTTTATGTATCTACAAGTAGAGGTGGAAGTGCTGTTTGATTTTTATGGTGAAGTGACCACTGCACATGGATTACAGGCTGCATTTTTCCCCCTCAGAAGGGCTTGGACAAATCCCTAAGAGTTAAATCTAAAAACTCCACTAACCTTGGAAATTGCATTAGCCATAAGTACAATAATTGAAATTAACACTGTACTTGGAAGCCTGGTGCATTTCCATCGAGGTCACAGAGTTGTGAAGGTTCCCCTGACTCCAAAGCTGTGCATTCTGCAGAGAGCACTGTGTTCTTATTGTAAGAACCTGAAGCTATCTGTGTTTTGGGCTGTGTTTTTTCAGGCTCAAGAAGAGATGGCTTGGAGGATAGCAAAGATGATCGTCAACGACGTCATGCAGCAGGCGCAGTGTGAGCAGCCTGTGGAGAAGGTCACCAAGGTAGGGGGGTGGAGAGGCTGCCTGTCTTCATCTGCCTGCAGCCAGGCTGTGGGAGGAGCAGAGCTCTCACTTGCCTTCCTCCTGTGGCTGAAACCCACGCTGGTAAATGTTCAAACCAGCAGAGCATGAGATGAAGAAACAAAGGTTGGAAGTGTTTCGGCCTACGTGTGATGTAGGAATTTCTTAACAGATGCCTGTGGTGGTTCTCCTGTGCAAGCATTAAACTTGTCTTAGTTTGAATCTACAAACTGCCTAATTAGTTAAAAGGGTGATCTGTGCTGCGGGATCAAGAAACACTTGCTGTTTCCTCTTAGTCAGTAGTGGTATTTCTGCCTGAAGTGTCAGTAAAACTCAACAGCTGTGAATTTGTCTTGTTGGGTTCACCCATTTACACAATTCTGTCTCCAGATTTTAAAAAGACACAGTAGCCCTGTCCATAGGTTGGTGTAGTGTTGTTTAGTGGCTCTGTTGTTTTACAGCCCTTGTGTTTTCTGTCTAAAAGCCCAGTTCTCTGTCTAAAAAAACCCAGATATTGTGCAATATTGGTGACAGCAAGTTACCAAGTTAGTGTCTGGTACTTCTGACTTTCAGGCATCTGAGTTTCTAAAAATTAACTTGCATTATGTTCAGTTATTGGAGGTAAGCATGTGCCAAGGCCCAGCTGCTCAATCCAAATGGGTGGATCCATAGCTCCACTATGTGAGTGTTTTCTTTCTAATAGAGCAGTTAAGTGACTTGTATAATGATTTCACTTAATAGCTTGGCTGCAAATGATATAATTCCAGTCTGCCTGGATGAAAAGGTCACTCAGCACAGTATTTAGCAATATCAAGTGGCTGCAGATGCTCTGGATTCAATTAAGCAAGTAATCAAAAGGTTGAGTGTGTTTGGATTAGGTTTGGGGTTTTTTTCTCCCCCTAACTCAAACATACCTGGCTTCAATGTTTTTAAACACAAAATGTTTTTCTATCAAGCAATTACCTTGCATGTTTTAGGGTAACATGAGCTGTTTTTCCCTTTTCCAGCTATGATTTTAGAAACTCCAGGACAGGAAATCTGGTTTTCCACTTTGAGAATGAGTGAACTTTCCCTATTGGTGGATTCTTTAACACAGCCAATAAAAACAAAGCACTGTTACTCCAACCGCCAGAATCTCCCTCATTTCTAAGGAAGAATGAAAAAGAAGCAATCCTGGACCTCCACTGTAGAGGGTGAAGAAACACTTTTTTCCTGTTGTATGTGGCATTCACAGTAATGATGGTTCTGAGGTGAAGATGCAGTTTACAAATGTGTCACTGAGAAACTGCGATCAACTTCACAAATACTTGACCCTGTCTCAAGAAAAGACTTTTAAGTAAAATATCTGGAATGGGACACAGAGGCCACAACAGAGGGGAAGGGTTTGCTGTAGTTTCTAGTTCTACTACTTGTAATTTTTAAACACAGAATTGGAAGGGCCATGGGGCAAATCCTGGAAGGGTGAATCCATTGGCAGTGAACGACCTGGAAAGTTCTAAGTTTAATTTTCCGTTACTTGAAATAGATGAGTATTCAACTGTAAGATAAATGTATTTTACTTCATAACTGCATTAACTTTGAAGGCAGTGTAGAAGGGTCAGGAACTCCTCCTTGTCGAGCTCCTACACCTGCACACACTCTCACACACACACACACACACACACACCCTCCCCTGCTTCCACCACGGAGCAGATCCAAGGCTGATCCTGCAGCCCCTCTACTCCCAGAGCCACCTTCCCAGCAGGTTGGACCCTGCAGACTGCCCCACTTCTGTCCTCACCATCCCACGAGCAAGCAAAAAAGTAATTGCTGCCATTCTCCATCGCTTGTTGTCCTCCACCCAACATAGTATCTAATTCCAGATGTTTGGTTTACAAAGAAAAACAATTTTTAATGACCTCTGGCCTTCTTCCTGACACTGTCAACACTTACCATGTTACACAGCACATCTTTTTTTTCCCCAGCAAATTGATTTTGCAGGGTAGCAGAAGTACTCAGTGTCTCACCGTTACATTACTGCTGCATTTTTAGTATACAACACTTTTATTTGGTTTTTTTTTTTACTCTAATGATTGCTTTTTTCCTCACACTTGTGCAAAGAAATCACTATGCGAAGAACTCAAATCATTTCCAATGTTCAGAATATCTTGATTGACTAGAAAGTGTTATTCTGTTGCAATATTTGATTGTATAGAGACACACTGTATTGTTATGAAAAAGCAAAAAAAGGCTGTGTATAGGTTTTTGGTACTATGTACCACCTCTTATTTCTCTCATACCCAAGCATTCATGTACTTAAAACATACTATATTTAATTGTGTTTTGATTTAAAATATATAAATATTAAAATTTGTGTTGATTTTCTGTTTTCATGGGGTTTGAAGTTACATGGGGTGTTTTTTTTTAATGTGAGTTTAAGGGTAATTTTGCCCATGTTTCTTAATGGATTATATTAATGGCAGTGTGATGAATAAGATTAGATACTAAGTAAGTAGATAGATGTTAGATACTAAATAAGGTGTTTAACCACAGGACATGGCAGAAGTTGGGCTGGAAAAGGTAAAGGGGCAGGTTTTGGTCCTGGAGTGCAGTATTAAACCACAGTTTTGAATTCTCAAAGCTAAACTCTTGCCTGTTTAGTGCACCTCTGGGCAGGATCCCAGCTAACCCTGGGCGTGTTCAGGGATTGCAGGGCACAGCTTTGAGTACTGGTTGTGTTTCCTTAAGGATTTGGCCGGGTCGAGCCTGAAGGCTGTGCTTACCTTGCGTGGTTTTGGTATCAAACGCCTGAGGTTTTAGAATCGCAGTGAACTCCACCCGCGTGGGCACCGCCCGAGCTGTCCCCGGAGCAGCCTCGAACCCGCGGCCCCGGGGCAAGCGCGGCGCTCACCGCCGGCCGCTAGGGGGCAGCAGCGCCGCGCTCGGGCGCTCCCGGCGCTGCCGCTTCCGGTGCACGTGGGGCGCGCGCGCACATGGCCGCGGTGAGCGGGGCCGGGAGCGGGATGGGATGGCCGGGAACGGGAGCGGGGCGGGCAGCGCCTGGAAGCTGGAGGGGTGGGAATGCTGGGGCGCTCCAGGGTCTTCTCGCCCCTCTGGGGTTCCCCCGTCCGGCTCCTGCTGCCCCCATCCCGCGCGGGGTGTTCCTCCCGCGGGCCCTACGCCGGGTCCCCCTGTAGAGTCCCCTTCTCCCCGTGCTGGTCGCTGACCGGGGGGATTCCCGGCGCTGAGCCCGCTGTCCCGCAGAGTATGTCGCCGGACGAGGAGGATGTGCAGCGGCTCCTGATCCAGTTCCGGGATGAGGCTGGCGAGTGCCTGGGTTCCCCCTTCGACGTCCCGGTCACCATCACCCCGGACAAGCTGCAGCTGGTCTGCAACGCCCTCCTCCAGAAGGTGAGACCCCTCCCGAGCTCCTCGGCACCCCCAGCCCGACCTAGGGCTACCCCTCGCTACCTCACCTGGCCTTTCTCCCGCAGGATGAGCCGGTGCCGCTGGCCTTCTTCGTCCACGATGCCGAGATCGTGGCATCGCTGGAGAAGACCCTGGCAGGGCAGAGTGTGGAGACAGAGAAGGTCCTGGACATCATCTACCAGCCGCAGGCAGTGTTCAGGGTGCGGGCTGTGACACGCTGCACCAGCTCCCTGGAGGGACACACCGAGGCTGTCATCTCCGTGGCCTTCAGCCCCACCGGAAAGTACGAGGGTGTGGCTGGAGCAGGGACTCAGGGCAAGGTAGCAGCTGTTGTCCTGTCCTGGCGACACGGCGCTGAGCTGTTCTTCCTCTCCCAGGTACCTGGCGAGCGGCTCTGGAGACACCACTGTCCGCTTCTGGGACCTCAGCACAGAAACGCCGCAGTTCACGGCCAAAGGTGGGTGCAAGGGTGTCCCAGGAGGGCAGCTCCTGACCCCCTCCCTTGTGGACCCCCTGTCTGCTTGGGGGGGACAGGCAGAGCAGAGCCTGGTGCTGCCTGAGCCACGTAGTCTGGGACTGCAGCTTGGGGAGGGAGTAGCTCTCTTTGGCAAAGTAGAAAAAGAGGGACTGGCCAGGAGGAACACGGAGTGGCTTCCTGCTGGGACACCAGGGACAGTCACAGCTCTCCACTCACACCCACTCCACTGGTGCTCTCTCTTCCAGGTCACCGGCACTGGGTGCTCAGCATCGCTTGGTCACCTGATGGCAAGAAACTGGCCTCGGGCTGCAAGAACAGCCAGGTACACATGGGCTTTCTTGCCGTGGGGCTGGGAGGTCTGTGGGAGCTTGAGGACCCTCTGCAGCCCCATTCTGAACTGAAACAAAACCTGCTGAAGGGCTGTGGGGGATTAGGGGTGAAGGCTTGTTTTTTCTGGGGTGTGAGGGGTGTATCCTATTGTTTTGAGCAGGATTCCCATTCCCCAGAGGAGCTTTGTTGGATGCTTTGTTGTGTGGATGTGTCACAGTATTGTGAGAAGCATCTCTGTGCCAGGCAGAGCTCTGGCGTTGTCACCTTGTGGAGCTCTTGCTGCTGAGTCCTGCTGTCTTGTGGCAGACGCTTTTACCTCCGTGCAGGAAAGAGATCCAGACTTTGGATGTGGTCCTTGGCAGACAGCTCCATCACGAGGAAGGTGTCTGGAGTGAGGATGGGTATTGTCAAGCCAGGGCTGCTGATAGCACGACCCAGACATGCAGCAGCAACCTGATCACAGTTGTTCCCACATAGACACAGCCAAATTCCCTCTTGCAGGAATGTGAAGGGCACTCAGCCCCCACTGTGGGGCAAAATTCGTGTGCTTGAAGTGCAGAAATGCCTGGGTCAGCAGGAGCATGTGGTTATATGGGAGCTAAGCTGCAGAGAGGCAGTCACTGTCTGACCTTTGAATGGTCTGGGAGCAATGAGAGCAGTCACAGAGCTGCCAAAGTTGTGATGCCAATCCCAAAGAAACGCTGGGCCAGGGTGGTTCTGCTGTGGTTTGGTGCTGGTCTGCGTTTAATTGAACCCAGAGAGCTGCTTGTCGTCTGTTTCCCTGTTTCTCCCAGGTTCTTAAGTAGGAGATGACTAATGCCTTGGCTCTTAGGATGAACATTTATGTGGCGAGAGAATCAACAAGAGAAAACGAGCATGTGTCCCACCCACAGGATCCGATAATCAGCAGCGTTTAGTGCGCTGTGGCTTTCACTGTGCTCTGCAAACACTCACTGAGTCTCTGGCACAGTGTGGCTTTTTGGGGATCTATCTCCCTTTCGAGTTGAGTCAGATACTTTTGTAGCAGCAGTGTTGTAGGCAGAGAGGAGGGCAAGCAGGTCTCATTCTTTTGGATGTCAGCTGACTGCTGCAGGTATTTGGAAAGGCATCCAGCCCCCTTCCCTTGCTGCTCGCGGCTAGTTCAAACACAATCCCAAGGACACCTCTGCTTTCTAAATGGAGCTCCAATGTCTCTGGGATTCACATGATGTCTGTGGCCTGACGCAACCCTCATGCTTTCTCTCTTGGACAGATCTTTCTCTGGGACCCAGCCACTGGCAGCCAGATCGGCCGGGTGCTCTCTGGCCACTCCAAATGGATCACATGTCTGTGCTGGGAACCGCTCCACATGTAAGTGAAGGGCCAACTCAGCCCTTCCCCTTTGCTCCTATGGAAAAGAGCAGCCTGACCTGAAGGACATTGCTCCTGTTTGCCTTTCTGCTGTTACGGGAAAAAGCTCATGTAGGAGAACAGCTCCCAAGGTGGGCTGGGAAAAATGTGTGCAGCTGGGAGCCTGGAGTCCCAGCTGCTGCTCACAGTCCCCCTGAGTTGCTGGGGAATCACTGCCAGGCTGTGTCTCTTTTCCCCTGGGAAAAAGACACACCTGCATGTGGAAAACACTGCTTTTGTGGTGCTGGACAAACACTGATGTGCTGCTCCAGGCATGCTGAGGTGGGAGCAGGGAAGCCTGATGATGTCCAAGGGCAGAGCACTTCTTTCTGCTCTCCTGATCCTGCTGGCCTTTGTCATCCCGTTTGTTTATCATGAGGGATGATTAACTGTACAATCCCCTTATCCCTTCGATCAGCTAAAGCTCCCTCTGGGAGAGGTGGGTGGAGGGGGACAGTTGCAGCCATTAATCCAAGATGTTATAGAAATAATTAAAAAAGAAAGAAAAAGGGTCCCTTCAGAGCAGAGCCCTGCAAATTGAATTTGCCAGTAGGAAGCTCTAGCTGTTTGCAAACAATTAACTGGATTAGCAAAAAATGATTGTAGAGGATGAGGAAATGGGGAGGAGAGACAAGACCCTGCCAGGGCTGCAGTTCTCTTTTTTCAGCCAGTTCCAGTACAATAGGAAGGGCTGTGCTCTTCCTCACTCGCTGGTGCCATGATGCAGAGTGATAAAGATGTGCAAAACAGAGGGTTGTGGCTGCCCTGTCCAGCTGCTTCCAGATGTGTTCATTTTGGCCCCGAGCCATGTGGATGGGCATTGCTTCTTTCAGCTCTGCCAACACAACAGCACTGTCCATGGGCTGGGGATGAAGCATGGCATAGGCAGGGGAGCATCCAACACATTCCCCATGCCATGGATCTGTGCTACCTGCATGAGGCTGATCCCCTGCCCAGGGCTCTTTCCAGCCTGTGCCCAGGGAAGGTTCCAGTTTGTGGTGCCCTTGTTAGCCAGTGGGTTAGAGCTGTGCAAACAAGGTCATTGCCAAGGGCTCAACTGCCAGGCTTACCCTGGATTGATTCCTCCAATGTGCAGCCCAGGAGTCAGTTTGGAGGAAGCATTTGTCTGCCTCTCCCCCACACTGTGGGACCTTGTTCCCTGTAGGTCAGTGCTCTGCCCTTGCCCAGCCTCTCTCTGATCTTAAGCCAAAAGAAAATTGTATTTTATTGACTGCTGGACTCTTGAATCCTCTGGGGCTGGTGGGGAAGGAGCTCAGGGGAGCTGCACAAATGGATTTGATCTCTTTGCCCAGAAACCCAGAGTGCCGTTACCTGGCCAGCGCCTCCAAGGACGGCAGCATCCGCATCTGGGACACACTCATGGGCAGGTGTGACAAAATCCTCACGAGCCACACGCAGTCGGTGACCTGTGTGAAATGGGGAGGCGATGGCTTGCTCTACTCCTCCTCCCAGGACAGGACCATCAAAGTCTGGAGGAGCCAGGATGTAAGTGAGGGGCTGCTGCTGGCAAAGGGGGCTGGACACACCATGTGGTAGCTTTGTCTGCTCTTCGTGGCACAGCCCAGTGGGTCTGGTGGGTGCTGTGCAGGCTGGGTGTGTCCTGCCTGTCCCTGTCTGAGGGTATTTTGTCCCCAGGGGGTCCTGTGCCGCACCCTGCAGGGCCATGCTCACTGGGTGAACACCATGGCCCTGAGCACTGACTACGTTCTCCGCACTGGCGCCTTCGAGCCGGCCGAGGCCACCATCAACCCCCAGGATGTCCGAGGCTCCTGTGAGTGCAGCACCTGTGTTGGAGGCTGGGGGAGGATTGGTCATGCTGGAAGTCATGATTTTCATTGCCTGTGCCAGGGTGGAGCAGGCTGGGACATGGGGAGGCCACTCTGATTTCAAGGACTTTTGCTCCCAAATTGCCCTTGGCAAACTAAGCAGTCACAAATGCTCCTGCTTAACCCACAGAACCATGATTGGAATCGGAATTGCAGGGTTATAAAGTTTCTTTTCATCTAAGGGTTGCAAATGTGTCTTCCCCTCTCATTTTCCCTTTTTCAGTGGCAGAACTGAAGGAGAGGGCACTGCAGAGGTACAACCAAGTCCGGGTAAGTCCCTTTTGTCCCTGCTGTCACTTGTAACACTGCCACTGGTGAAAGCAGTGGACACCCCAACACTGGTGTGCTTCTGAGCTCTCCACACCTGGCTTGTACAAGACTTGGGCTCTTTCATCCCTTTTTCAGGGCCAGGAACCAGAAAGGCTCGTCTCGGGGTCAGATGATTTCACCCTGTTTCTTTGGAGACCAGCAGAAGACAAGAAGCCACTGGAGAGAATGACAGGCCACCAGGCATTGATTAACCAAGTCCTCTTCTCACCAGACACACGGATAATAGCTAGTGCTTCCTTTGACAAGTCCATAAAGCTCTGGGATGGTAGGACAGGAAAGTGAGTTGGTTTGTTCTGCTACAGAGGTGGTGCTGTAGAGGCTGTGTGTAATGCTCAGGGTACACAGGGATGAGCCCCACTGTCACTGCCAGCAGCTCCCTGGTGTGTTCATCATCTCTGTAGGCTGAACTCATACAAAGTCATTCTGCTGCCTCTGCCTTTTTCTGCCCTCGGGAAGTCCCTTGTCTGGCTCTTCTTGTGTCAGGGTGTCTGTGCTTGGCTCTGTGTGTGCAGCCCCACTGTGACTCAGCCACAGCACTGCCTGGCACCTGTGTGCACACCCTGTTGCTGCAGGGTCAGTTCTCCGGGGCAGGCGCAGCTGTGGTGGGATGGGATGTTCCACTCCACTGATCTCCTGAAGATGTGTGTGTTGGGAACTGGAGACTGACCCAGTTTAAACAGTTCCTGTGCCAGGGAACAGCTTGTTCTGGATGATGCAAATCCTTGTAGTTACAAGTAGTGCTGTTGGTATTTGGATGCTCCTGTAATCCAGCATTTAACCTTCAGCTGGAGTACTGGTGAGCTCTTGTGGGCAGCAGTCCTCCCTTGCAAACTTAATGCTCATGAGCTTGGCTTTCATGTCAGTGATTTTAAAGGTCCTTCTAAATCTGGGTTGCTCAGCTAGAGAGGGGAAGGACACACCTGTGCAGTGAGGCTGAAGTGTTGGATAAGGGTTTTTTGGCAGAGGGGGTGAGATGAAGAGTTCTGAGCCCACTTGGAATGGTTTTTAGATGGACTCTATCTAGTAATTGACTGCTTGGGGTGTGCTGGCCATCCCGTGACTGTGCTGGCTTGCTCACAGGTGAAGAAACATGAAGGCAAGGGCAGGTTTGGAACAAAGCCTGCTGCTCTAACAGTCTGTCCTTGTCCCCAGGTACTTGACATCACTGAGGGGCCACGTCTCGGCCGTGTACCAGATCGCCTGGTCAGCCGACAGCCGCTTGCTGGTGAGCGGCAGCAGTGACAGCACCCTCAAGGTCTGGGATGCCAAGACAAAGAAACTGGCCATCGATCTGCCTGGCCATGCGGATGAGGTGAGGTGCTTGGTGGAGCTGTGGTGTTTGGGAGGTGGGAATGAGCTCTCCTCCCAGCAGAGGTGACTGTGATTTCCATTACACCAGGTGTATGCAGCAGATTGGAGCCCGGATGGACAGAGGGTAGCAAGCGGAGGGAAGGACAAGTGTTTGAGGATGTGAGTAACCTGTTTGTCCATGAGGATGTGCAGCTCCTCCATGTGTCCCTCAGAGCCATGTGTCCCTCCCCTGGCAGAGACCTGTGTAGTTTAGGGCATGATCTCCTTGCAGACAGCACAGCACTGGGTCAGATTCTATCGTGGAGACCTGACCTGTCTCAGGGCAGGAACTGTTGCTGGGAGATAACTAGAAAGCAGAGCCCCTCCAGCTGAGTCAGGGTGAAATTTGACTCAGATGTTTTGACTCCTGCAGAGGGGAGGGAACTGTTGCACCAGTTGGTCAGGCCTTCCTTTCTAACCTTCTTCCCTCTCCCAGTTATGTAGACAAATTCCTGGGAGCTGGTTGCCATTTGAGCATGGCTGGTGACCCCAGGTCCCCACTGTGCTGCTGTCTGGTGCCTGCTGGGCCATGTGGGGACCACAGGGACACAGCAGCTCTTTCCCTTTCCAGATGGCGTCGATAGGAACAGTGACATGGAGCTGCTGGTCCTGCCCTCGGCACAATCCTGGGAGATCTCCAAGGTGATGGACGGCGGAGGTTGACCCAAGCACAGATCCATGTTCCTGTTGGCAGCTCTCCCTCATGGACTCTTTCCTTATATTTATTTAAGGAAATCTCAATTTTAGTTCTTATTAAGAGCTGTGCATTGCAGGATGATTTCCTCTGAACATCACAGGAGGGATATCTCATCTGCCTCCATCTCAACTGGCTTTTTATTGGAATTTCAGCCTCACAGTAGCCGCTATCCTGAAAGGGGCAAGCAAAGGGTGGAGGTGGCTTGTGCCCCTTCTTGCTGGGTGAAGAATTGTGTGGAGAGGAGGGTTTTAGTGGGAACAGGAAGGGTTGTCCTTGTGTGGCCTTCAGAGAGCGAGAAATGGGAAAATTCAGCACATCATTACACTGCAGAATTGTGCTCGGCTGCATGTCTGGGACAAAGATCTACTGAGAATAAGGACTTTGGGGCTTCTCATTATCCCAGTAAGATTTTGCCTTTCCACACAGCCTGTGGGCTGTGCTGAGCATTATCTGCCAGTGATCCTCTGCATCCACAGCAGATAACTCCTTCATTAATCTGTTCAGGGTGCAACAGGCATGGACTTCAAATGACTCCTGGAGCTGTGCTGAGCTTTCAGTTCTCAACAGTTCTTGGGAATGGAGAAATCAGACACTCGTGCCTCTGAACAGGGGAGAGAGTGTCCATTTCCCATCCAGCACTGGCTCGAGGGGAAGGAAGGATAGGGTGGGGAAGGGGAAGAATGGAGCAGCCGTTTTGGGTGGTGTGGCAGTCCCTTGCCCTGGATATGTGCTGACAGCAGGGCTGGGACTGCCACAGAAAGTGGTAATACTTCATTGCACAGAGCTGGCTCTTTCTGGAATTTCTCAAGTGCATTTACTTGCCCAGTAGGTGAGAGGGATTCACACTGTCAGTTGGATATTTGTATGTTTGCTTATGAGCCTTTTTATCAGTCAGTTCAGGCTTCAAGCCATCATGAGACTAATAGACCTGGACTTTGTGTTTATTTCCAGGATGCTTATGAAACTGAACACCAAGATGTGATTAAATAAGGAGCAGAAATTATACTGTCAGGTTTAGTTGCAGCAAGTTACCATGAAGGTCAGAATATTCTACACATCCCTCATACTGCAGTTGCTACTCAGTGATTACTGCAACTCAGGGCAGGAGTTTGGGTCTCAGATGCTTCCCAGCTGCAGAAGATGCATTTTAGGACTTTATTCCTTCCAGCAGGATTGCTTTGGAGAATTAAGGTTGTGCAGTAATTGCCATTTGCTTATCTGCAAGTGTTCAGATGAGCAAAAGGCTGGAACAAAGGGTTAAATCTTTAATTATAACTGAGAAGACAATTTGTGGTTCCTGTTGCTGTTAGTGTCCCTTTCTGCCAGCCAAGTCAGCAGGGATCTATCTTTGTGGGATCTTTTGGGAAGAGCTCAGTATCCTGTATCTGCTCTTTCATTAGGGTGCTTCTTCCAGCTGCTTCTTGCTGACATGAAGGCCACGTTGCATCCATCTGTATAAACAAAACCTTTCGTAATTCCCTAAGGTAAATGTTGTGGGACAGGGTGATTATTCCAGCTGATAATTCTGCCCTTGGGAAGAAGAGGAGCAGGTCAGTGGTAACAGCCATGAAGCCTGCCTGGTTTCCAAGTTTTTTGGGGTGCCTATGCTAAAGGAAACAATCCACACTTGAGAGTTCAGCTCTGTGTCCCCAAGTCTGACTTGCTCAAAGTGACAGCTCCTGCTTGCCCGTGGCTCTTCCTGAGTGAAGAATTAGCATTCTCTGCTTTCCTCCCCTGGAGTGCTGTACAGGGTCACTGTGCCCTGTCAATCCATGGTGTGTTTTGTGTTGGAGGCAGGGATGTATCAGAGCTGAGGGAAGCAATCCTGCCTGTGGGAACTGCCTTGGCTCTGCATGTGTGTAGGTGTACCTAAAAATTCAGCACACCTTGTCCACTGATTTCCAAACCTAAGCAATCACTGTTCCCTCTGACCGTGCTCCTGCCATCCCTGCAGACTCTGCTTCTGTGACATAAAGCCTGATTAAAATCCACCTTTCTAATGCTGGAGCAGAAGGGTTTTCCAAAGGGAAGTGAGACCTCCAGAAGAAAGAGAGGGCCTTGCAACTAAGTTCACACCAAAATAAGCTCTTGGCCTTAATCCTCCTTTGATCTGATAGCGGGTAGATTTTTGAACCACGCTCTGTGATGGGTTTGCATGTAAACCAAATTGTATTTTCTTATCTAAGCATCTGCTGCTATTTTTACCATTCATACAGCACCAGCCTCCATGCATACTAAGTGCTGGCCCCGCTCCAGCTGTATTCCTAAGCAGTTCCGTAACACTCCTCCCTCCCAGTTTTATTTGAATGCGGCATTTCCCGGGCCTGGCTGCAGCCTCCTGCCTGCTCAGGCACTGGGGAAGGAAGAGCTGCTGCCCTTCCCTCCAGAGCTGGCTCCTGCTTGGCAGGAGCTGCGGCGAGCGCGTGACCTCCCTCGCTCCGCCGGCGCTGGGGATGGGAGCTTTAATTAGCTAATTTGGGGAATTGCAGATGCAAATTTGGGTTGATGGCATTATTATTAATGGGGAAGACGTTACTTCTTGTTAAAGGATAAATCTAAGAGGTAGGCTGGAGCTTTCTGATTGCTTTCCTGGGATCAGCAGCACCAGTCTTACAGAAAACCTACTGAAATGCCTGAGCTGTTCCAGTGCTGCGTGATAGGAATCTTGGGATCTGCTCCCATGTTTCAGTCCAGTTCCTCCTGAGTTCCTCAGTAATCATCCCACACAGGTTTTCTTACCACAAGAGTGTTATTTTTCACTGGTAATACAAGAAAAATTTTAAGCATAGCCAGAAACGGTCCTGCAGAGCCCTCTGACACTTTCTCCTTTAAAAGCTCAGCTGATGCCACCATTAATTTTGTTACAAATCCCATTGGGAGGACAGTGGTGATAAGGACTGGGAAGTGTGCCAGTCCTCTGAGGAAGGTTTACCTGTCTAATGAAATCCTGAGTGTGATGGAGGGAGGGAAGGAAGGATATGATAAGAACACCTGGAGTGAAGTAGATAGCACTGAGGTGAGCAGGATGCTGCCAGACTCCTACCTTTGGGAGCTGATTTAGATAAGTCAGGCCTTATAATCTGTATGAAAACTGTTCTTGGGGCTGTCACCTGCTTATCCATGCAAGTGGAGTGTGTGTTGTGCTCCCTGGGTCCTTGGAGCCACATGTTCCTGTTCTGTTTGACTCAGATGATCTCTTGAATATTTTCCCAGATCTGTAATTTAATTTCCATGTGCAAGTTTATAGCCTGGGGAGAGAGAGACAAGAAAAATCTTTCAATGAATAGGAAGAAAATGAACTTCATTCATTGTTCTGCATGAAAAGTAGGAAAAGCAGCCTTGTTCTGCTTTTTTTTTGGGTCAACCCAGGCACTGTTCAGGTGATGTTTCTACCTCAGGGCTGAATTTTGGTGGTGTGGTGTAGCAGTAAAGGGCTTGCTGTGAAGTCCATTAGTGCTTTTGAGGATGAAAGGTGTTAAGAAAACTCAGGACAGTGATGTCTGTGTTCTGTGGAGCTGCTACCAGATGAAAGCATCTTTGTCTGCACTCAGACAAGCAACCTGGAAGTTGCTAATTCCTTCCTAGATGTGTGGTTCTTGTGATCAGAAGTCCTGGCTCGTAACTGAGGGACTAATTTGTCTGAAACAAAGCAGTGCAGCTGGGAAGGAGCCCCAGAGCCATCTCCAGTACTGCTGTTCTGTTCTCTTCACTCTGTGAATGGGTTGTTGCAGAGCTGAGGATTGCTGGTGGTCTCTCAGTGGGCTGCAGCTCCTGCAGGGTGTGATACCGAAAATGAACACACTCAGGACACAGTGCTGTATGTTTTTGAAGGATCACTGGGGTCGATGAGGCAGGGTGCTGATGCCTTGGCGGTGCTTTTGGAGCACGCTGGGTGCTTTAGTGTCCTGCTGCATGGTTAGAGCAGAGCATCCCCCCGGGTGCTGCAGGATATAGGGCTAAATGCCGGATATCCGTGTGTAGGGGGTTATCCTTCATCGCTCTCCTCTAACGAGGCTCCCTTTGGGAAAAGGGAATTCAGTCCACTCTAACTCGGAACTCTCAGCAGCAAAAGCAAGTGAAGTTGCCGTTTGTAGGTTCACGATAGGCTGGACGCTGGAGTCGGTGACACCCAGAAGCTCCGGCAGCCGCCAGTCAAGGACCCAGCTGGAAGGAGTGACCCGCATGCAAATCCCGCAGCGAGCGCCGTTTCAGCCCTCGGATCCCTCCCAGATCCCAGCGCAGTGTGTTTAGTTATTCCGGTCAAACCTCCCTGCCGCTCCTGGCTGTTTGTCCTTGCTGTGCTGAAACAAACCTGCTCCAGGGCTCCAGCCCCATTACGAGGACAAAAGGACATCAGGCAGTGCTGCTGCCGAAGGGAAATGTGTCGGGAAATGTGTCTCGGTTTGCAAGTGTGATGCAGAATGGGTGGCTTGGTAATGGCTGTTGTGACTTTTGTCTGCTCAAAAGGCATCTTCTGAATGAATTCCTTTTTTTTGTTTTTCGCTTCCCTAAAGTGTAGCTTGTGACACTGATTTGGGGTGAGGATACCCGCTGACGCTGAGAGGATTAATACTGAAGTGAGAATTGGTGGTTGGCAATAAACAACCAGTTCTCAGGGAAATTATTTTTATGAATCAGAATATTTAACGCGTGGAGGCTTGTGGGCTTTTTCCTGGTTTAAAGGGGCACCGTGAAGCATATTACAAAGTATCTGTTACTACCAACACTTCAATTTATTATTAACTTGGAATATTTTTACATCTCATTTATTCTTTCCACAGGGGTGTTCCGAGCTGTTGAAATTATTGGTCAACTTTGCTTTCTTAATGTTGTTTGTTAGGGTAATGCCATGGATGGATTTTGGGTGGGAGCTCAAAAACTTCAGCAAATATAGCAGGGATTCAGTTTTGAGGGGTTTTTGTGCCTCTCTGGCACAAAACAGTTTCCTCTGATAGCCTCAAATGTCACTTCTTAAAGCTGTCAATCTCTCCTTAAGAGTCTCTAGATGAATATTTTTTTAATCTAAGTGCATTGTCTGTGAAGAAGTCTTTAGCTGTGGAGGTACTGACATGGCACATGGCTCCAGTAGTGCCTGGTTTTGAGTGCTTTAAAACCAAGGGAGATAAGTGAAGAATGGGGAGAGGCCCAAGTGCAGAGCGCTTTGCTCAGTCTCTATTTTGATCTGGTGACACTGAAAGCAGAGCCTGTGTCACATCAGGGAAGGCACGGCATGGCTGTGTGGGGTCAGAGCTCTGCCCTGTGTGACCCCAGGGCACACCCTGAATCCACTGGGGATACTGGGGAGGTCTGAAAGGGTCTGAAACTGGGATGTGGTGTGATGGAGAACATGGATAGAGGGGGGGAAGAGAGCAGTGAGGAGTGGAACACAAGTGGAAAGGAGTGTAATTATATAAATCTGGAGGTGAAGGTCAAAGGCTCCATGTGACTGTTGTTGGGTGGCTGGTTGGGTTTTTAAAATGTTTGTACGTGCTGTAAACAGCTCCAGGCTGATCTAAAAGTGCTGGGAGGCAGGGGCTGTAAATTACAGGCGTTGTTCTTATAAAGGGACCAAACAACTCAAAGTGTCTTTGGCTCACTGCACTTTGTATGCCCGTTCCTCCATCGCCCCTCCATTCATTGAAATTCCCTGTTTCAAGTTTGAGGGAGAGTCTTGCTCACTACTGGAGCAGGAGGAGGGCTGGGAGCGTGTGACCTGGAGCAAGGACAGGGCTCAGAGTGTGTGACCTGGAGGTGCTGTGTGAGCAGTGCCACTGCCTTGGAAACCTGCCATGATCCAATACCTGCCTTCCAGCTCTAGCTGCTGACCGTCCCCGCTCGTGTCCTGTGCCCCTCCGGTCCTCCCTCTTCTGGTGGCCCCTCAGCGCTGTCCTCACTGGACGGTGGGCCTGAGGCGGCTGAGGAAAGGGCTGAAGTGATAGCCGGGCGTGGCGGGCTGAGTTTGGCCTCTCTGTCCCGGCTCCGGCGTGAGGGGAAGGGTGGGCCTAGGGGTTTGGGTCACCGTCCTCCCTGAGGGGGCGACCCGGCCGGGCCTCAGGAGCCGTGACGGGGCTGGTGCGGGGCGCGGGGAGCGCTGTGCGGGGTGCCGGGAGGGCTCGCTGGGCTCGGGGCCATGGCCTCGCTCCGACCCCGCTCCGACCCCGCTCTGACCCGCTCTGAGGCGCGGCTGGCGGAGCGACCGCCGGGTTACCCGGGGTGAGGCACTCTTTCGCCGCCGGCGGAAGCACCCGAGCGCACGGACCTGCGCACTGCGGCCTATAAAAGCCGCGGGGCGGTGCGGAGGGCTGGGCACTCGCAGCCGGGGCTGGCCGAGTGCGGATCTCTGTGGAGGAGCTGGTGGAGCGGCAGGAGCCCCGGGAGGCGCTGGCGGCCTGAGACCCCCACCGTCCGCGCCCTCACTGCTTCATCCCCTCCCGCCGGGGCTGCGGCGGCGACAGCGACAGCCAGCCGCGGGCCGCTCCTCCCCCCGCGTCGCTGCATGCTTTGGGGTTCGGTCCCTGAGCGGGGCCGCGGCGCCGGCAGCCCCGGCTGTGGCGGGGCCATGGGGCCGGGCAGCGGCAGGGCACGGAGCGCCCTTCGCCGCTGAGAAGGCCCCTCGTCCCGGCGCCGATGCCGCGCTGTCCCCTCACACCCTGAGACTCCCCCATTTCCCCTCCCCATGCCTGACGGAGCCCCTCGCCTCGGTGACGCCCTGCAGCAGCCCCGCCGGCCCGGGGGTCTGCGGCGGTATGAGAGGAGCTGCCCCCGCCGCCGGGGGCAGCCAGGACCGGGGCAAGCTCCCACCCCGCCGCCGGCTGCCGTGAGGCGGCTGTAGCTGGAGGAAGAGCCCCTTTGTTTTCCCTCCGTCCTTCCCGGGGGCTTCATGCCCCGCTGAGGGATGATGGAGGTGGTGGGGGACTTTGAGTACAGCAAGAAGGACCTGATAGGACACGGAGCCTTTGCTGTGGTCTTCAAAGGTCGCCACCGCAAGGTAAACAGCGAGCGGGGCTGGTTACACAACCCGGGGCCCACAGCAGCCCCTCGGGTGGGTGACAGCTGCGGTGGTGGCGGTGGGGTTTGTGTCCTCTGCGGAGTTTTGACGTGCTTTGGGTGTTCGGGGAGAAGAAGGAGCCGAAGGGAGGTGCGGGCTGGGCTGAGGCCCGGGGCTGCCCCGCGGCCGTGAGCCAGGATCCGGCCCCGGCATCCAGAAACGCTTGATTTTTCTCCTTCCCCTCAGCCCCACCGGCCTGCCCGCGGTCCCACCGCTCCTCCCCGCTGTTGGCAGCTCCCTGACATAGCGGCGAGGGGAGAGTTGCAGCTGTAGGAGAGGCTGAGCCCTTTGTTTGTCGGGAGGGTCATGTTTATCTCGCTGGATAACGAGGGATCTAATGGAAAATTGTCTCCTTTGGGATTGGCTGAAGATTTCTTAAATTCAGAGGTGTCTGGTTTCCTGGCGTGACTTGCTGATCGCCCCGGATATTCATAGTTCCGTTATGGTTTCTTGATGCTGTGAGTTTATTCTGGTGCCTAAAGAGCTTTGCTTTCCAGAAAACAGCCCTTCAGATTTAGCGTTTTGGAGGATTAAGGCAGCGCTCACAGCTTGGGAAGACACGGTGCAGTGATTTTGGGGTTAAAAAAAAAAAAAAAGGGAGAAAGGGAAACGGAAACTTTAAAGGCCAATGGAGGTGCCTCTACCTTACAAATAAATAGTCAGTTTATTTTTGGATGATATATAAATAGATAATATTTAAGCTTACTTAAAACAGATGGAGTTTTGTGCCGTTTTCATCTGCAGAGCATAAAAAGGCTGAAAATGAGAAGTCCTTGAAGGACACTGAAAGTAACTTGATCATTGTGAGAGGGCTAAAAAAGCAGATACATAGCACTGCTACCAAAAAATAAATGGGATATGATTACTTGATTTTTGTTTTTTGGTTTTGTTTTTTTTTTTAAATGCTTTGAAACCCATTAAAATGCAGTGTAGCTGAAGCTGGATTTTAATAGCTGTCTAAGCTATTGTGGAATGAAATAGTTCTTGATGGTGTCATGTGATGTAGTAATCACTGGTGGGTAGAGGAGGGGTGATCTTGCAACTTTTTCTCAGTGCTTTCCTCGATAGTTATTCGAGGATAAAGTTTAAAAAAAACAAAATAAACTGACAGTGCTTTTTTTGTTTGTTTCCAGAAAACTGATTGGGAAGTAGCCATAAAGAGTATTAACAAAAAGAACTTGTCGAAGTCACAAATCCTACTTGGAAAAGAAATAAAAATCTTAAAGGTATGTTAATTTGCAGTGATTTTTAAAGCTGCTTTGCTTGAAAAGGAAAAGAGACTTCTGACCTAGTTCATTCCAGGTCATGGGTGGTATCACAGTAATTGCTGTTGTGCTGTGTGTTTCTTTGTTGGTGATCCAGAAATAAAAATACTAAGAAAACCAGAAAAAACATACATATTTAATTCTGGAAATGCCTCAGAACAGGTTATGGACATGCTTTTGTAGTTAAAAGTAGAAACTTGTTGTGGAACCAGTCTCTGTGCTTTGCTTATTGCACACGTGGAAGACTTTGGCCTTTAGGATGGGCAGTGTGGCACCTTTTCCCAGCAGGTCATAGCTGAGGGTGAAGCATCAGTCTTTGATCTTTCTTCATCTTTTTTGCTCAAAGCTGCTTTGAAAGCTGAAATCAGTGAGCTGACTATGATTCCTGAAGCAGCTGCCCACTTCTGACTTGTGATAATTGCCCCAAGAGGTGGAGTGTGGCTCTAAGGGGAAAAAATGTAACAGAGCATCCTTCAGTTTTCCAGTGTTATTTTATGGAAACATCTCCTTGGGTGGTCATTTAGCATTCCCTGCTCTCAGAATTTCACATCTCATTTCACACAGCTTTGCAGTAATAATGAGTGCTGCTTCTTGAGATACATCACTCCTTTACATACTATTATATACATATTAATTCCCATTTATTATTATACACCAGAAGTTGTAGTGTTGGGTGTGTTAATGTGCTGCAAGTACTTAATAAACAGAAGTTTTTTGAGCAGTTGCAAATAATTAATGGACTGTCCTGTGAGTTTTATTTGATGTTATTTAGTTTGATTTTCTTTATGCTATAAAAGTAAGGTTGACTGGGACAAGGCATAGGTGGTTACTTCACTAAGCAAGAAATTGTGTAAGAGTAGAAAATTAAATCTAGTCAGTTGTCAGTGCTCATTAGAGGATCTTGTGCTGTGGTACTTTCTGTGACAAGTTGCAGACATTAAGTTCTGGAACCAAATGTTTTTATGACCTCTGAAGATATTGCCTAACTTCCTATTCCTCTAAATATTGTCTGAATAGCTGGGATTTCCTCCAAATTCCATCAGATAGTCTAAAAATTATTCTCTTGGATTACCACCAAATTAGCATTATCAGCAAATTAAATTAATACTAATAATAGTAGTAATAATAACAACCTATTTCCATAATACACGTATTTTCTTTTACAGGAACTTCAGCATGAGAACATTGTAGCTCTTTATGATGTCCAGGTAAAATATATTTTGATGCCTTTTTCCTCATTAAAATTTATTTATGAAAACATAATGGATATACATAATGTATGCCAAGTGGAAGATTTTGAATGGCCATCTATTTTGTTGCTGTCATCAGTTTGGTATTTAAAAAAACAAGTGGCACCAGAGCAGCATCTTGGAGATCTCTGTGACAAAGAAATGTGGTGTTCAGCTCTGTGTCACCCTGAGGAGGAACTGGAGGAAGTAGAAAACCACAATCACATGTATCTATTGCAGTTTGTGTGTTCAAAAGGACAGGATACAGTGAGAAAAGCCAAGTAGACATTTGGATCTTATCAAATAAGTATTAAATTGCTTCAGATTGTCTTCCTCTCTTTATTCCCAGGGTCCTGCCTGATAAGGTGGAGGAGTTAACTCTGCAGCCTATGTAGGGTAGTGTATTCTGCTTAGTAGGAAGTACATTTTTGTGTCCTAAGGGCTGCCAGTGTTGAACAAAGCTAAATAAGATATGAGGTAGCTCATACAGCCATTTGTTCTGCTTGAATAAGAACTATACATTTATCTCCTGGGCTCAGTTCTAATTTTAAATACAGAGTTACACTGATGAAAAAAAAAATTACTGAGAACCACCTTTAGGGCACTGCACAGTTAAAGCAACACAAAATAGAGATTGTGACATTCAGTGTTTCCTGCCTTTGCACATTCACATCGTCTAAGCTTAATTTGTGTAGATTTGTATCGTTAGCTATAGAAATCTCTGTTCACATGACATAAGTTAGGTGGGCTCAGGTTTTCTAGAGCTGTAGGAATTAGTGACTTTTGCTACTAAGCAGTGATGTTCAAGTAGCAGCTGAGTGTGCATCATAACTTCTAGTGTCAATCTATAGACTCTCTGGATCTTGTCTTCACAATTCCTAATTTTGAATGACATTATCTGCTCTGAGAGGGAAAGTATTGTCTGTTTTGCTCCTTCAAGGGACTGGGTTTTCCTTAGTTTTGCTAAGTGGAAATAATCTCTCAGCATCCTAAATTTAGTATGTCCAGACAGCTCAAAAGCAACTGGAATTGTTGACTGAGGGTGTTGGTGTGTGAGTAAGCAGCTGAATTTCAGATTTATCATTTACAGTTCTTTATTTGTGAAGGTTCCTTAGTCAGCTCTGCAGCTCAACCTGGGGGTAGTGGGCTAGTTAAGTATTTTGGTGATTTAACATCTGAGCTTTGGTGAGACTCTTGTTCTTTTGATTTATCCACAAAGAGAGGACAGAGCCCTACACTTGTCTGTGGTTTCTTTACCTAAAGGTTATTTATAAACACAACTTTTAGGCTTTTCTGTTCCGCTGCAGGACTTTGTGAATGATCAGTGCTGCTCCATTTGAGAAGGGGATGTTACTGCTTGTCACCAACTATGGGGTTTAAATAAAATGAACACTTAAAGCAAAGAGAAGGGCAAACCCATGTCTTGTACCTTGATATATTCCAAATACATTCATGGCAAACACAAAGCTTGGCAGCAGGATGCTGCTCCTATAGAAGGGATTGCTTTGCAAAATGTGGTATAAAGAGTGTGACACTTGCACAAATGAGCTTTTCCCTTTCTGCTGTGTTTGTGAAGAAGCAGATATCATTAACTTCTGTGATTACATTAATTTATAGCCCAGCAAGAATGCACACTATGCAAGGCATTCACATGTCTAGTAGGCTGTTACACCTACTAATTTTCTTCAGCATTTCATGTTCTAGCATGTGCTGCCCTTTTTGTTTGCCAGGGTATTGTGAGCACAGTGATACAGTCCAGCAGATAAGTCTTTAGGACTTCAAGCTATTTCTAAGTTTACAGAAGCTATTTTTTTCCCCTCAGTGCTGGAGCCAGTGGAGTCTGTGTCACAGTAGGAAGTTCTCAGTGTGAATAGGAGTCTGTTTTATTTTTGTAGTTCTGTTGGGCTGAAGCTTTTCTTAACCTTAGACAGTTTGAAATAAGAAAATGCTCCTGTTTCAGATGCAGTTTGACAGATCATTTAGCTGAATAAGCCAAGAGCTGATTGTTGCTCTGAGTTTTGAGATAGAAAACATGGTGTGCAGTGAAAGTGGCAAAATTAAGTGAAAAAAGTGTAAATTGATTGTGATCAAGAATAAATACTTTCACATCTCATAGTATTAAATTAAATTATGCTTTGAGATGAAACCTGTATCCCTGCATAGCAATCTGAAATTCATCTTTTGAGAATGAAAGGTTAGTTATTTGTCTATATATTGCAAAAATCTTTATTTGGACTGATTTTCAGGAAGTAGTTAGATTCCTTGTCTTTCATCTCTCTTCATTTATGATTGTGTTCCTGTTGCATGATCAGTGACACAAGTCAGGGGAATAAAGATAGATACAACAAGAAGGTTTTAATTAAATCCAAGAAGAACTTGTGGTCCATTCTGCTGATTGTACATGAACATTTTAAAACCTACACTGCTGACCCTTCCTCTGCTGTGAATACCATTGTGATATGTTATTAGTGTGTCTGGAGTTAAATTACTCGAAGTGCCCATTCATCTGGAGACACACCCCAGTGAACTGCTGTGTGTTAATGGTGGCATAAAAATGTTTTGTTCTGCAGCCAGCAGGATAATTGCCCTTGATTTCCTTGAGGTGGACGTGCAGCTCTGGCAGGTTTGAGCTGCAGATAAGCATTTTATGTAAGCAGGGCACACCAGTGTTGTTGGTGCCACCTCACAGGGCTGGGGAGCTGCACACACCAGGGTGTGGAGGCTGAGGGAACTTGTAGAGGTATTTAAATATTAATCTGAGAGAGACGAATGTTTTTCAGTAGTAGCACTCTGGAAAATAGCTCACCTCTACATGTGAAATTTATTTTTTTTATGAAGTGCTTGAAAAACTCAGATACAGCAGATGGATAGCAAGACAGAATTTTTTCACTTGTCTTCTTGGGCAAGAGTTTGATTGTCTTTCATTCAAAAATAAAAAAACTCCCGAATTTCTGAAATGGTTTAAGGATGCAGCTCTTTTCCCATGGTGGTGCTGTGGGATGTCATTCATCCTGCAAAAGAAAATCAATCTTGGATCCTGTTAATTGAGGAAGTGCAGCCACTCTTTCTCAACAGCAAAAGGAGTCTAAAATAACCTCTAACTCGCCAGCATAAAATACACTGAGATCCTTGGATAAAACATTCCATGGAAGTATGAAGGTATCAGTAAGTTATTTGGAATGTTCTATATTTAGGACGTGAATTTACAGTTTTGTGCAGTTCATGATCCCAAGTGTGTGCTGAGTAGAACTAATCTCTTACGGAGTGCCAGACAGTGCCTGTTTTAGCAAATAATTTAATTCAAAACCTCTCTAGAATGTCAGCCCTCGGAATGAAAGCCTGTAATGTATCTTGGAGATAGCATTTTAGGAGAGTGAATTAATGTCCTCACTGTATGGAGTCTGAAGTTTGCTGTTTGAACAGTAGTTTAGGGAGAACTAATTTCTAGAGTGTTATTGCAGAAACAGTATCTGGATAAAAATTGTTTCTTGTCTTAGCTTGTTGGAACAGAGCAGACAAAAAAGCCCTGCAGCTGCTTCTGCTGTCCTTGGAAGCAGTGAAAGCCAGTGGGAATGGAGCCAGAGATCCTTCTGGGACTTACAGCTCAGCCTTTGCTTGTACACAGAGCCCAGGAGTTCTGACTAGGGATGCTGAGGGGAGGAACTGTTGTTTTAGCAGCAGGAATTAAATGCCTCTGGTTTACCTGAGGATTCCAGTTGGTCTGGTGCTGTTGCATGTGTTTCTTGTGATACTTGCTTCAGGCATCCTCTGTGTGCTCCTGATCTCGGTGTCTCACAGCTTTCATTGCCTCCCATCATAGCTCTTTCTGAACAGGGATGTCTCAATATCTTTATTTTTGTACCCTCAGCTCCTTGCTTAAGGCCTTTGTGTTAGTCAATATCCATCCTCTGTGCATGTGTGTTTGTAGAAATAATCACATGAGAACATGGTGTTCAGATAAAAAGAAAAATCTTGCCCTGTAGCAATTGTAAAGGCTTTGAAACACTACCTGGCAGCTGATGCCAGCTGAAAGGTTGGTTATGACAGTGCAGGAATGATGCCAGGATAGGTGTTGGGAACAACCAGAATTGGAATTTGTTCTGGCCCACAGAACCAGAGCTGGAGTTACTACACAGTCCTTAGCTTACCTGCTGGGCCTAGATGCTGTAATTCAAATTTCAGAACTGTTTCAGAAGAGTTACTACAAAATCCTTAGCTTACCTGCTGCGCCTGGACACTGTAATTTGAATTTCAGAACTGTTTCACAAGATTTTCTGGTACACAAGTGTGCTAAACCTTTGGTGTACTGGGCAGTAGAACAGCCCCTTCCCCACTTCCCATATAGTGGTTAAATACAGCATTTCACATAAGAGCAAATGAATGATCCAATTCTTGTGGTGCATTTCTCCATGGCTGATTGCTCTTTTATGTGAATAATTGGCAGCATGCACCCTGTTTGAATCCTACAGGCACATGTCAAGTGACATTTAGTCTGAGATTTAACATTTAGTCAGAATGAACAAAATGTTCAGTCCTTTAGGTGAGAGGAGCTGAACATGGCAGAAATTGCTGCTGTGTTGTACTCACAAAATAAACCAAGAGTATCTGTAATGCAGACAGAAACAGCCTTAAAAGAATATCTGGACCAGCCCTTTTTCACTATATCATTAGAACTTTTGCCAAATGTATTTAAAGCTGGGGGGGGAAAAAAAAAGTGTGGTCCTGGCCAAAAAATTATATTCAATGCAGCACAAATTAACATAGCAGAAAAGTAATCAGATAATAGCAGTGCACAAGCTGTCAGGGTAACTCTCATGCTTTTGGGACTCCCATCATCAACTGCAAGGAAATAAAATCTACAGACTTGAAGCAAAAAGAGAGTAACTATTTGCCACAGTTTCTGCTTTGGGAGTTCAGTAAGCTCCTTGCAGACCTTCAGCTTGTTCTAGAGGAGGAATTGTGAACCAAAATGAAATCTAGGGAATGTTTCTGTCAGTACTCCAGAGATCTAGCAACAGCTCTTGGAAGTAACCATGGATGTTTTGACTTCCTTTTCAATTAATTTTTTTTTTAATGGAACTACTGTGCTGAGACTGTGATTCAAGCTGGAACTTCACATCCCCCAAGACAACTGCTGGAAGCCTTTGATTAAAACACAGCAAGTTTTGGCAAATATGTTGCCTCTTAACCTCTTTCTCTTAGGTTTATCTGTTTACCTTTCAGAATTGTAAAATGGTTTCCTATTATTCATTGCTATCTTTGACTTCAGCTTGCATGTAAAACTTAGATTAAGAAGGAGCAAAAGTAGGATTTTGTTAAGAAAACTTCGAGCAGCAAAGCTTGGTGGGCAAAGCTGGTAATTGTTGCAACACAGCAGATACTTGTTTTGCTTATTTATCTAGGTGGAAGTGTAGGTCAGAACAACTCCAGCTGCACTAATTTTGTGATCTGTACATCAATGCAAATTGTTGAAAGCTTTGTTATCTGTTTCGAGAGGCAGTTTAAAATAACTTGCTAGATCAGCTTTATCCCTGAATGTTAGATCTGAAACATGCTGGTTTTCTAATCTTTCCATTTTGAGCACTTTGCTCTGCTTAGCAAGTTCAACAGAAATCACAAGGCTGGGAAATGTTGATAGGGAGAGCTTTATTGTTCAGCAAAATAATTTAGAAGGGAAAAATATGTCTCCGGAATTGATTTGTCTTTCCTGAATGTATTCCCAAAATGGAGATCACATTCCCAGCCAGGCTGGCCAAGAACTGCAAAATTTGAGCAACTCTGAAGGGTTGAACAAGTTCAGCTGTTTTGAAGTAAAGCTTGTGTTGGTGAGAAATTTGAATGTGTTTGGTTATGAGTTCAAGTTGGGACAAGTTGTGGCTGGGGAGGTTGGTATCAGTTCTGTGCAAACTATTACTTCCTCACGATGAATTGGAGAGGACTTTTGAGCCTGGGAAAATGTCTTTGTGAGAGCTCTAATCTGCTCTGCTGATTTATTAAAAAAGGATTATCCAAGCTACATTAAGAAAACACTCTACTTCTTACTATGACTTGACTTAGTGACTTGATTTGTTATTTTCATCAAGAATATCAGTCAAAAAAAAAAAAAAAAAAAAGAAAGATGAGTGATGCTATTTGAGGGCAATCCAGTGTGGTCTGCAGGGATGACTTCCTAAACAGGTCCAAAAGGGCAGATCACCAGCTCTGTGTTTCTGAAGAGAGCAGTTCACTTGAGAGAACTTTGTTTCCAAGGGAATCCAGCAAACACATCCTCTTAGTTCTGTGATGAATAAATGTCTGTCATGAGCTGAGCATTACATGCTGCCATAAGCTGCTGTTTTTGTGCAGTGGAGGCTCTGACGCCGTGGAACATCTTTCTGATTCATGGGATTGCAATGCTAGGGTGGAAATCCAGGAGCTGAGCTGCTTTCTTGTCACTGGAGAATGGACTTTCCATGCTTCTTAGCTGGGTTGTTATTTTCTACATCACAATTGTCCTTTTAGTGAAATGATCCTCAGTTGGCAGAACTTTCATTTTGATAAATTGGGATCTCAGTGTTGCTCTCTGGCCTTTTTGGGGTTCCTGAAAGAGAGTTTCTGTCTTGGAAGGTGTTGTTGCAGGGGAACACTGCAGAAAGGAACAATTATCATTATATATTTTAGTAATTTGCAAAACAAGTAATTACTAATTTTTTTTTTCTTTGTTGTATGCACTGAGGTTTTGAGGTGTTTATAGGAATGTAAATTATGGTTCATGTTGGCCACAGCTGTTCCAGAAACATTGAATAATTGGGACTTCCTGAAATGTGATGTGCTGCTGTTTTAATATTCTATATTGGTTGGACTTTGCCTTTCATTCCCAAAAGATTTGACTCATGTTCCTAGAAACTTGCTTTCTTTGAAGCTTATTTCCAAATGTAAACAAATCTGCAAAATGTGCTTGATGTTTTGGGCTGGAAAGAACCTCAAATGCATTTCTGTACTACAGACAGGAGTGACTAAATGCTTCCCAAAACCAAAACAGCCTGATAAAGTCTTGAAATAACCTTAAATCAGCCAGTTCATCCTGAACTGTAATTATTACCATTATCTGTAGTTGTCTGGATATTTGTCATGGATTGGTAGAAATTGGCTATGATGGGCTGTGCTGTGTGTGGTGTTTAGGGTCATTGATTTCTCTAGCCTGGGCCCATGGTCCATTTTTGCTTTTATTTCTCTTTTTCAAGCTTTCTAACATAAGCTGTTAGTGAGCCCTTGAAAATGGCACCCTGCAGGTAATTCTTGCCAGAGTGGTCAAATTGAACATCTGCTGAAGTTTCAGTGCAAGCATTGAGGGAGGTGGCTGAGTTCACAGCATTTATTTTGCTGTGCAATGTCCCTTTTGACTTTCTTGTGACACTGTTTAGCAGAATTTAGTCAGACTGTCTGCAGTCCCACTTCCCACTGGGGCATGTGCCTGGCCTTGTCTGGTGCCATCTCACTTTTCTCCTTCAACTGTCTTAAAAAACAGATTTTCCCTCAATCTGTCACCCCTTGTTTAAGTTTATTTTTAAAGGGAAAGGGAGGTAACAAACTGTGTAACTAAAAGCACCATCCTGTTTACTGTACACTTCCTTTGTGTTTCCTTCCAGTTCTCTTTGTGTTCTTTCCTTTCAGTCTTAATCAGCTCAGAGGGAGAAAAAAATACTTTTACTTTATAAAAGTTCTCAGAATCTTCAACTTTGTAGGCCTAACAGAACTATTTTATGCAGGACTCTTTGTGGAAAACAATGTTGGTTATTAGCATAGACAGGTCAGGCCTTTCTTCCCTCACACAAAATAAATATTTGGAAAAAGGATGAATGTTTTTGTTGCAGTCAGGTTTAAGCATGGTTTGGGTTTTTTTATTGCATTTTTGTGGAATGTGTAGATAATTGACAGTAGAAGTTAGGTAATCTGTTAATGCAGGTACAGACTTTGTCTTCTCACATTCTTAAATCTGTTTTCTTCTCTTTTAGGAAATGCCCAATTCTGTCTTTTTGGTCATGGAGGTATGTGTTAACATGTATGTTTGTTTCTGGTTGATTTTAAAGATTTTTAGACAAAACTACTCCTTTGCACAGCTGCAAACTTGGCTTGCTAAAACAAGCAATTCTGAAAAGTAGATTATGAATTTCCTATGCTCTGCTAAATTTATCAGCACTGTTTGATCCATAAATTATTCAATTTCATTTTATGATACTGTAAGTATTGATGAAGTGTTACACCTCAAATGATTAATTACAAATAATTAACAAAGTAATTTTAAGACAAACAGCTGGAAGGGTTCTAATTTTCATTAAAAGATTACTAAGTAAAAACAATGTAGCAAGTGTTTCAGTAGTTGTGTTTTGAATAAAACCTTTTTTTTTTTTTTTAAACAGTACTGCAATGGCGGGGACTTGGCAGATTACTTACAAGGTAATTGATTACTGTATTTCCCTGTTAAGAAGTTACTACTTTACATGTTTGTATTCCATATTCCTGACATCCATTGGTGTTATTCTTCTGCTTGTCCTTTAAAATATGGGTGAATGAGGGTGAATGCAGTAAGGCACAAACAGAAAATGCTTTTTTTTTTTTTTTTTGCCATAGCTGAATGTAACATTCCCTTATTTGTCAATGAGGGAGAAACTGTAGTTAACCATAAGTAGCATGCTGAAAAATGTGTGGGTTTCTATTTCTAAAACTGCATTTTGGGGGCTGTTCCCAGTGTTTGGATTCCACCTGTTTTTCTTTTCCGAGATGTGAACTTAAAAACACTGATTTACTTATATAATAATGCTCTCAAGAAAGAGGCAGTGCTGGCTGCAGAGAGATTTTCCATGGCTCTGCCCAAAGTGAGGACAGAATTTATAGAATAATGACAGTGGGATTCTTATTACCACCAAAATTTTGAGCAGAGATGTTAATATCCAGATTTTTCATGATGAAAATATTCTTCTACTTGCCCTTGTATCTCAGTCTGTTTGAAGGAATCTTCTTTGTGCACAGCTATTGTTATGGTAACTGTGTATATTAAAAGCCTAATTCACTTGCCATTAAAACCTTTGGAAAGACTCAGACAGTGAAATCCAGCTCCTGTGTTCAGTGCTTTTTGCAGGCTGCAGAATGAGATAATACCTTCTGAAGAGACTTTCAAAAGTACATCTCATTTTTTTTCCCCTTCAAAGTAAGTTTTATCATGGATGAAATTTCTGAGCAGAGTGGTTCTCAGCATCCCTATAATGATTTGTTTAAAGAACAAGTTTTATGGCTTCAGGTTTTAACATGATTTTTGGATACGCTTAATGTGTGAAGTTCTTTTATTTTCTTGCCTCCTTTGCCTTTTTAGCCAACTTAGGATTTAATGGCAATTGAGAAGTTTTACAACTATGATGCTACCAAGTAGAATAAACTTCTATAAAAACAGATGATTCAGAGTTCTGTAGCTGCTGTAAAACTATGGTGATGTCTGTATGGTTGAGAATATTTACATTTGTAGAAAAACACTGGTGACTGGATCATTCTGAGTGTAATTCATAATGATTGGATTGTAATTCACTATATTTTCAGTGGACCACTGTGAAGTTTATCGCTTTCACCCAAAGATTTTTATATTTATTCTCCCCCTGCGTCTGTGTGTGTCACTCCCAGCTAAGGGGACTCTCAGTGAGGACACCATCCGAGTGTTCCTGCAGCAGATTGCAGCAGCCATGCGCATCCTGCACAGCAAAGGCATCATCCACAGGGATCTCAAACCCCAGAACATTTTGTTGTCCTATGCCAGCCGGCGGAAATCCAGTGTCAGTGGCATACGCATCAAAATAGGTAAATCTTCTCTGATTGGTAGGGTAAATCAGCACTGTTGGATTGTTTCCCTCCTCAGAAATGTCTCTCTAGTTCAAGTGCTGGATGTGGTGTGTGCTCAATTGATGCAAATCAGACAGCAAGTCAAGAATGATGAGCTTCATGCTGTGGTGCAGATTTTCAGGATAAAAAGATTGAATCATGAATCATAATCATTTTTTATTAAATCTCCAGGACAAAGAAATCTATTCAGCTGGTGTTTCTAATATTAAACTATTTTAATTAGACATAAATCTCTAACTTTTGAAACTTGGAGTAGCCTTTAGCCCATATAAAAACTGTGTACATGCAAGACTGCAGTTGCAGTTCCAGCTGTTTACTTTTTTAGTGGTAGACCCTCCTAAGGGTTATTTAAGAGGTTTAGAAATTAAGGTTATGACCTATTTTTGGCATGGCAGAAGGGAGGTTTGGCCTTGTAACAGGGGAGAGATGTCAAATATTCAGAACACTACCAAAGTGCTCTTCAGAGGCCACTTCAGGAGTTTTAATCATTCCTTGTTATCTGTTAAATGTCCATCTAAAAATACCTTGTTTTTAACAAGTTCTTTCCTATGCTTTTGCTCAAAAACTGCACAGGGGAGTCAAAACTTCTTCCCTTGCTGTCCTTACTCGATAGCTTCAGATGCTTTTGCTTGCATGGAAAATTCAGGCACCTGAAACTTGACTTCTTAAACTTGTACCTGATGTGATTTCACTGCAGGCAGATTGTATATTCATCACTCTTAATGAGCCATTTATATTTAGCCAGCGACTTTAATCCTTTCCTGCTGACGCCAGACAGGCTGTTCTGCAGCTGGGGAGGTGGCTGAGCAGCAGTTTGTGCAAATGATGTCACTGCTGTTTCTTGGCTTGCTCATTTGAAAGATAATACATTATTCTTTCAGCATGACAAAGATTCTACTATTCCATGTAGCTGGCTATATATTAAACCTGGCTTTTTTCAATCTCACTGTTAATTGGAGCAGCTTTTAAGAGGAGACAGGTGATTTCTAGACTGTAAAAATTGGAAAATGATCTTTCTTTTAATTGACCAGTGTTGTTTTTTTATGCAGCTGACTTTGGGTTTGCTCGTTATCTGCACAGCAACATGATGGCTGCAACTCTGTGTGGCTCCCCCATGTACATGGTAAGGGACATTTCACATTATCTTGCTTATCTCAAACATTCTCCTGCCAGAACAAAATAATTGACTGCTTGCAGATTGGCAAATGCCTCATGTTGCTTTACAAGTATCAGGGACAGAGTGCAGTTCCCCTTTCCATAGTTTTACTACCTTTTTTTCCCTTGGGATTTGGAGATCATGAGTGTTAAAATCAGGGAGACATTGAACATTTCTTAGTGGTTCTTTGTCCAAAAGGAGAACTGCATAAGCCAAGTGAATAACACTTTCCTCTTCTTCCCAAACATGCCAAATGCTGGATGCTTTCTTCAGAACATCAGCATTTCTAGTTTTTTTGTGGTTTTGAAGCACAGCTTTCATTTTAGATGGAGCTGTTACCTCTGAAGCCATGTGATGCACATGGAAAAGTGAATTTTCTCTTACACTAAAGTGGTCTCTGTTAGTACTGATCTGACAGTAGATTCATATCGCTGTGGCTTTGCTTTTTTTGTTTTCCCTTCTGAGACTTTGCTGTTCTTTCCAGGCCCCTGAAGTGATTATGTCTCAACACTATGATGCTAAAGCAGACCTGTGGAGCATAGGAACTGTGATTTATCAGTGTCTTGTTGGAAAACCACCTTTTCAGGTAACACATCTGTTTTTCCCCTCTTCTCAGTCTGAAGGACATTCCTAGGGCTCTTGCTTCTAGTCAGGAAAGCAGAAGCAAGTCTGAGTGTAGTGCTGGTGCTGCAAAGGCTTGAGAATACCAAGGGAGAAGTTGTTCATGTTTGGTGTGCATGATCAGTGTGTTCAATCCAGAGGAAATACATAAATAAGGCTCTTCAGTGCTGAAGTCACTGCTCTGCTTGGTGTTTTCTCCTTTAATGCCCATATGCAAAATCCTCCTTTTTGTGTATGTGTGCTTAGATACAAAAGCTATTTCCTCCATGAAACTGAGCTTTAATTCATGTACATTTTTATTTGACAGGCAAATAGTCCTCAAGATTTGAGAATGTTTTATGAAAAGAACAGGAATTTGATTCCTAGGTATGTCACCATGGCCTTTCCTGTTGCTTACGCTTGTTGATTGAACACTTTTTCATCTTGGGGAATGCCTGGGATTCATAAAAATATTTGCTGTTGCTATCTTGACAAGGATGTAGTGTGATACCAGTGAGTCATGTTGCATCTTGCCTTCATTGTACCTAGCTGAAACTAAGTGTACTAAGGCTATAAAGCATGGATAGTGATGACTTAGGGATGTGGCAGAATGCTGATTTCCTGAAACTCAATGTGCTATGCATTATTCAATGCATGCATTAAATTTAATGCATGTTTTACTCCCTCTTGTGTGCAGCATTCCTAGGGAAACATCAGCTTACCTGGCTGACCTGCTGTTGGGTTTGCTTCAGAGAAACCAAAAAGATAGAATGGACTTTGGTATGTATTTTTTATTTTTCCCCTCTTGCTCTCCTGACTTTCCTTGTTAGTTGTATTCATGTGACCAGAATAATTATCTTGACCTTTTGTCTACAGCCAATTACATCAAAAGTGAAGTGTTTTTTTTCTTCTGTGTTTTCATGAGGAAGGCAGAGTAGCTAAAATAAATCACTGGGTAACTACTGTCAGTATTAAGCGAAGCACATAAATCATTACCTTGTTGTTGAGTAGTGAAATACAAATCAGTTTAATTCTTTCAACTGTGCCCTTTCCTTCGAGGGTTTACTGCTATACCTTAAATTTCATGTTGAAATCTGACTCTCTTACTTTAACTGGTGTTTTGGCATCAGACTGGGAGCGAACATTTCTGATCTCCATGGGGTTTCAGAAATGTAACAAAGTACTGTGAGAACCCACTTTGGAAACACACTATTGAAAATTTAAATCTTGATTAATTATTCTTAGCTGCATCTTGTATGTCATGATATTCATGTTAGTTATTTAAATTTTGTAGCACTACTTGTTAATGCAGTTTTTTCATAGCTGCCAGCAAATCTTAATGTTAAAATTTTAGTTCAGATCCAGAAAAAGTTCATTATAATTGGGTAAAATGTCATGAATTATACTGACAGTATCCAGAGGTCAGTATATAAATCTCTATGTGTAGGAGAAATAATACATCACAAACATGAACTGTGAGTAATTGATTCCACTCTGCACTCTGGGCATGCTGATCCCTACAGTTTCTTCAAACATGGGAAATTCACTGTATCACTTGTGGTGGTGGGAGAAAGCATTTGTGCTTAGAAAGAAAAATAGAAAGCAGAATGGCAGTGATGAAAGTCATGTTTTCCTTGGCTGAGCCACTTAAAGGGCCTCAAAGGGGCTGCTCTGGAATGTGCTTAGCAAAGGGAGTGAAAGGGAGAGTTTATAACTGAGCTCAGTTGCCTGTTTTTAAAGTAAAAATAGCACTGGAAATCTTGTTGATCTTCCAGCAGATATAAAGTAAAACAGCAGGTGTTGTACAAAAACTGGAGAGCACCTGATCCTCGTGTTAAAGTTAATAATTACATTGTTCAGGCATTACAGCTGGATTCCTTCCCTTATCGGGTCATGGAGAAAAGTGTTGCTGAAGGGAGATACTACAGACCTCAGATTCTTTCTCTTTTTTTTTCCTCCTTGTTATTTGCTCATGTCTGAGGCACAGCATTGTTTTTCCTTGAGTGTTAGGACATTAAAGTTCACCCAGCTCAGCAGCTGGCTCCCACCAGCCCTCAAATTCCCTGAACCAGCTGAACAAAACTTTCCATGTAACCTGGTGGCCAACTGGTTATGCTCAATTAAAAGTGCCTCAGCATATCCATTTACAACAAAAGCAAAGTGTTTCTATTGTAACAGCAGCTATTTAACTGAGGAAATAGTTAAAGAAATGGTGTCTAATCCTGCTTTATGACATGAACTGGCTGCACAGGTTGTGTTCTGCTGTTGGGAAGTGGAAAGGAGAATGGCTCTGCTGTGATTTTTTTTGCCACCTAAGGTGGAGCATTCATGGATTCAAAAATAAATGTCAATCCCTGGGAAAGGCAGAGCTGAAAATACTTTCAGTGTCTGATGTGAAAAATGCTCACTGTTTTGAAGAGCAAACTAAAAATGAATTACTACCACAGAGAACAGAATTTCCTCAGCAGTATAGGAAGGTTTCTTGTGTACATGGCTTTAAGTGCAGTCATAAGATGTCTTCCAGTGATTCAGTCTGATTTGCCTTGCTGACTGATGTTTGAAGTTATTCAGTTGATTCTTGTTTCCTTTCTAAGCTCTATAGCAGCACATAACATAGAAAGCTTTAATCTTTTATAAGCTCTTCACCCTCTGGCTCTGCAGTGTTGATTCTGGGAAGGCAACCATTTATCACCATCTGCAACATAGTCTGTAAATTCTGTCATTTGTACATCTACTCACAATGGTGCTTGTTTCTTGTCCTACAGAAGCATTTTTCAACCACCCTTTCCTGGATCACGTTTCAAATGTTAAAAAATGTAAGCAGGACTGGTTTTTTTTTTTCACTTATTTGTGTAAGTGATGAATGTTAAGGGCTGGGAGGGAGAAAGATCTGCCAAATATCACACTAAGTGTTTATGAGACATTTTCCTCAGCCTGCCTGTTGTTGTGCTTTCTTATGAGCCTGAGTGTTGAATCCTTTTTTGTATTATGCCAGACTGAAATGTGATACTTATTTACTTGTTCTTTTGACGTTTCAACTGAACTTAAATACCCTCGTGTGATTGAGGATGTGCTGTTCTTACAAGCTCTGTAAGGGCTTATGAATGAGAAGCAGTGAGGAAATTTGTTTGAAATTCAGCCTTTTGAAGTCTTAGTCCCTCTTTACTTTTTTTTTCTCCCCTCTGGGTTTTTCTCTTCTAGCTTGTCCTGTACCAGTGCCCACGTACCCAGGCTCAGTCTCTGGAAGTTCCTGTGGTAGCTCTCCTTGTCGCTTTGCTTCTCCTCCAGTAAGTTCTGTGTTACACAACCATCTCCAGAAAATATTTTCTGTAATGTTTAGCCAGGAGTTCATGAATTTTTTTAGACCTTTTAATTCTTGAACACTGTAAACTGTCATGTTTAGGAGCAAAGAGCAAGGAACACCCCTGTCTTTTCCTTAAATACCATTAACATTGTGGTGCTCTCTTGCTCCTTGTGTTGTACCTTGTGGAGTTTTTGTTGTTCTTTTTGGTTAAGGTAAAAAATACATGTAAGTATCAAGTGCCAGAGAGCAAATCTTTAGATATTATAATGTGGTTTGCAATGTAATGGCTGTTACAGATAAATTTTGAATTGGCCCTTTTGGCTAAAGCCCCTTATTACAAACTGGTGACTTCAATTTTATGTGTCATTTGGAAGAGGTACATCTGTATTACCAGGAATAATTGGATAAATCACAATTCTTTAAACTCATAGCCTAATCAATACAGAACTGTCTAAACTGACACTACACACACTATCCAGTAGTTGAAATTCCGTAGTTAAAAAGCATTTCTAGTTTCTGAATCACTGGATTCACAGTGGGTTTTCTTTACTTTCTTTTTCCCACCGCCTCCCTCAAGTCTCTGCCAGACATGCAGCACATCCAAGAAGAAAATTTGTCTTCCCCTCCACTGGGTCCTCCTAACTATCTTCAAGTCTCTAAAGACTCTGCCAGTACCAGTAGCAAGAACTCCTCTTGTGACACAGATGACTTTGTTCTTGTCCCACACAATATCTCTTCAGACCACTCATGTAAGAACCTTTCTTATTTTTACATCTCAAAGCAATTGTCATTCAGAGCATACTTCTTTGTACTGTTATTCTTTGGCTATATTTGCTCTAAATGTGTCTGAATTCACATTGAAATTAATTTCTGTAGTTTGATTATTCTTTGGAGGGAAACTCTTTGGTGCTGCACATCCATCTGGGACATTTTCATCTTCAACTGAGCAGCCAAATATGCCATAGGGGTGGTTTAAAGTAATGCAAAATAGTGGGGCTTGGCAGCAGAAGAAGAGATCCAGTTGTAAACAACTGCTGATAAGAGACCCAAGGATTCTCTTGGAATTCTTTGTGGAAGCAGACACTTTGTTTCCTCCAGACTAAGTGAACAGTTATATCTTATGCTCTAGAGCTTTAAATAACAAGTGTAGCTAGAAACATAAAACACTTTTAACATGAAAGGTAAAACATCAGCCTAGGCTTATACAAAGGAAAGACTTGGATGTTGCACTTTTATGACATGGTCCCAACCTCAGCTGCACAAAGTTAGCTCATTCCTGGACAATGCCACCAAATTATGGTTAATATTTGACTAAATTACTGTCTGAAGGGTTTCTGTCATTCATTGTTGTAAACATCCCAGTGCTGATACCTCGTACTCTTAAACAATGGATTTAATTTCAAAATTATTATTCATATGTCAAAAAGCCACAAACAAACAGCAAAATAACTTGGCAAAGAACTCCCTTCCCCAATTGCATTTTTGTTGGTGGTCACATTTGAGCTATTTTCCTACACAGAACCATTTATGGAAAACTTTCATATGTTTGCAGAAGTGTTTTTTCCTTCAACAGCAATATTGGAGATTTAATTTTTTTGGTATGATTCTGTTTCCTGACGTGGGTTTTCCATGTGTTCCCTCCTGCAGATGATATGCCTTTGGGAGCAGCTGGCAGGCGAGCTTCCAGCGAGTTCTTGATGTGTGGAGGGTAGGTGTGCTGAGCTTCATCCAAAAGAAACCTCTTCTTCTAAAATTGGTGCTGCAGCTGCAGAAGGAGGTTCTGGGGTTTTGGCACTGCTGGGTTTTCATAGCTCTGTGGACTTCCTTAAGGATTAACAAGAATTGGATTTAATATGGCTATCTAAACAGCTTGAATTCAGGAAGTTTTGCTGCCAAGTAGAGAGTTACATTGATATGAAGATGTCTTTTGACAGTGGTTTTTGTTTTCACAGGCAGTCACCTTTAACTATTTCTGGAAGCTCAGGAACTGTACAGAAACCATCCTCAGCCTCTTCTCGAAGTGCAGCTTCTGGTACAGCTAACAGGTGTGTGATGTGGCCTTAGTACTTCCTCTCTTTTAAAAAGGTTCCCTGCTATTATATGTTTTGGCTTTTTTAATTTATTTTTTTTAAGTGTGAAACTGGACTAAAATAAAAGCCAGACCTCTTTTTCAGGCCTCTCTACACTTCATGCCTTCTCTGGTGCATCCCCAAAAGATTTCTTTAAGGAAAGAGAGCATTCTTTGATTAAATTTTGAACTGTTTAAAAGCAGAAATTTAGGGGCATAGTTGATTGTCTTTTTTGGTGTTGTGAAGCACAGCACAGTCTTCATGTAGTGAGTCAAGATACTGAATGCAGATGCATTTTAAGAAGTAGTTGTGAGAGAAGAGGAACTTTGAAAGCCCAGATTGCTGTGGATTTATGTCTCATGGCTGGCTTGGCTTATGTCTGGTCATTGGGTGTGGCTTTGTGTGAGTGATTATTGTGAACTTCGTGGTTGTGTCTCACAAAATGCCAAAGTCACATGGAGGAGCTAAACATGTATTGCAGGTTTTCCGTCAGCAGGACTGGCAATTAGTCCCCTTTCTTCCATATGGCTGTAGGCTTCAGTTTCTGCTGGTTTAAAATAGAACTGATTTTCATCAGTGGTGCCTGAAATCTTTCCTGTGTTATATTGGAAAATGTAAAGCTTAATTATGGTGTTTAAGTACTCATGGAAAATCTAAGCAGAATTTGTTGAAGTGATGAATTTCATGATGTTTTTAGTATAAACAGAAAGAGGATGAGTGGCTAACTGGGGAATAAAGCTATTATGTTGGGTGCATTTTTGGCTTGTGCCAGTACTAGAGGGCTGCAAGTCAGCATTATTTGTTTAGAAATGCTTGTCACAAGAAAAGTTTGCTACTTTGTGCTGATCTTTGTGCAGTTGGTGAAATCTGCTGACAGGGGCTGTCGATACAGCTTTTAGCTTTATGTTTAAGGGCAGATAATGGGGATAGTTTGCCTGTAGAGATCCATTTGCTCTGAATTGGCCATGTACAATGTAGTATAAATACACTGTAATTGTCTATTTTAAATTGTGCCTGACAGAGTTTTTAGAGTTGGAAGTTTTATGAAAATATGCCAGTTATGTTATCTGTACATTACTAAGAGCTAAAAGGTCATGTGATTAGAAACAGGTGCCTACTGTTCACACTCTGTGTTTGTACTGTAATAGTTTGATTTAATTCTTGGCTGAGTTAATTCAGTAACTGCATTTGGGGCTGCTTGGGGCATAGTCTGAAGAAAGCAGAGTATGTGTCTGGTATTCTACAAGATGCTGGTTTTGGTTTTGGGGTTTGGTTTTTTATTTCCTGACAAATGTTCTCTCATTGTTTGTGGGTTGTTTCTTCTAGATTTTTGGTGTTTTACAGAAGGTTATGCCCTGTGAAACAGTGAATCTCTCTGATTAGCTGATGAAACTGAATTAACTGTGCCCACAGTTATGCTGCTCTATGTTGTATGTCTTTATAGACAGTCTCCAGCCAGAATGGGCAGATTAGATTGAGGTGGTTCACTCTCCTGTGGTTTATTACCAATTTTATTCTCTGAATCTCAGAGAAACAAGATTTGCATGCAGCTCTGCACACATCTGTGTTGTATTTTCTCTAACTGGTAACAAACCCCATGAGACTGGAGGATGCCTGGCCTGAGCTGGGGAGCCCCGATGGGGCTGTGCCTCTGCACCCCACTAACAGCACTGCTGCCTCCTGTTAGCTCCCAGCTCAAGAGCTTGCCTGAACACACGTGCAAGGCTGTGTGAGAGCTGGGAAAGGCATTTTCCATGCTGAGTTCTTTAAAAGTTGAAGTGCCTTCATGTTGTCCTCAGTGTCACTGCCACAGTTTAAAGAACATCTGCTTCCCTCTCCTGGGGCAGAGGCTCCCTGCACTCCCTGAGTGTGCTGTGTAGTCAAGGCAAGTTGCCCACAGCCTTCCTGTGGTTTCCACTTGGGAGTCCTTCTCCTTGCCTGGAAGATTTTGGGCTTTCTGCTGACTGTGTGCCCACAGCAGACTTCCAAATTGCTCTGTGGGATCCAGAAACTGGGTGGCAACAGCAGGATAAACTTACTTTCTTTTGCTAAGGAGGTTCTGTGCATATTAGGAAGTAATATTTCATTCTTAGATGTAGCAAAGGGAATAGGACAAATACAGTAAAAAACCAGATTTCTGTTCAGCTGGAGCCATGCAGTGAGTCCTGTAACTGCCTGTCTTCTAGAGCTTGTGGTAGAATTTTTTTCACATTTCTTCTAAGAATTTGTAATCTTTCTACAAAGACATGGCCAATAAAGGACCAGACAGCAAAGTAATTATCTTCCAAACAGCCCATTTGTTTGAAATTCTTTCAGTTGAATTCTGTTTTCCTTTAAAAGTGTTGGTTACTGATTACATGCAGTGGTTGGAGTCCCTTATCAGAACCACACTGAGGCCAGGCAGGTCACTGACACACCAGCTGAACTTGGGCAATCTGCAGTTGGAATCTGTGCATTAATGTTCAGGTGTGTGGTTTTGCTCCTGCTGTCAGGGGTTGGTTATTACATAACATGTTTTCCTCTCACAAGTTCTTGATGTCTCTCGGGATATCTCTGCCTGTGCTTTGGTGGCTTTTGTCCACATTCCAGCCCTGCTCTGAACTTCCTGTCCCTGGCGCACGGGGTTTTCCTAGAACGCTATTTTCAAGTGTGGTAAACACAGCAGGCGGCTTGGCAGGGAGTCAGAGGGTTATGGAGATCTCACTGATGCGTGACCAAGGGCTGACTCCCAGCTCCATGTGATCCCAGCCAGTGCAGGGAAGGCAGGTAATCCTGAGCTGTTCCTGATTTTCCTCAGTGCAGGGTTGGAGCTGGGCTAGGACAAGCCGAGATCACAGCGCACCCAGGGAGCGCAGAAATTTATTAGCCTGTTTCCTAGATTTCCTTGAAATTGAGACAGTACAATTCTGAGACAGAGACCTGCCTGCCTATATTCATCTCCTGTCTCCATCTCCTGTCTCCACACCTTCCAACTTCAGGCACTGTCAGCCTTCCGTGTCCCCCCGCAGCGAGACGGCGCCGATCCCAGTTCCCACCCAGCTACGGAATTACCAGCGCATAGAACAGAACCTCTCCTCCACTGCCAGCCCCGTGTCAAACCCCCACGGATCACCCAGGTGAGCCTGGGCTTTTAAACTCCTTTCTCTTTGGTCTGCTTAGTGTTTGTACCCTGGCAGATGTCTCTGCTTTCTTGCTGATGTCATTTTTTTTTCCACGCTAAAGAGACGTTTGAATGATAACAAATAATAGCCCTTCACAATCTCAGATTGTTGGATGGGCACTTGAAATATTTCATGAAAACAAAATGAGCTTGTTCTTTCACTCAAATACAGCCCAAGAAGGTAGAAAGATGAAGTCCTGCTTTTTACTGTTCTTTGTGTATTGCATGGCATTACATCATGAACTGGAATGCCAGTAATAAGTTATGTTTTGTTTTCATACATGTAGTGATGAGATGAATGCTTTGTTTTGTAGAATATCAAGGAAACAATTTTTGGCATGCTAATTAACCAGCTTGTCTCATTACAAAGCTGTAGGGAGCCAGGCTTATTCTCTGCCTTGTGGTCTTACAGGATCAGGATGGTGAAGGTCAAAGACTCATAAATAGACTACTCAGAACTCTGGAGATCTTTACAATAACAAAATCCAGAGTTTCTGGCGTATTTTTTCCAGGATCTCTGATTTGATTATAGTTACTGCATTCAGGGAAATGTCTTTCCCTTAAATAATCTGTTTTCAGTTAATCTGACATGTATTCCAGACCCAGTGTGAAAACTTCGCTGATTTAAAAATAACAATTTGCAGTAATACTTGGTTGCAAAATAAAAAAATTATGATCAAGTTGTTTGAAGATTAGGGTATACTAAGGGAAATCTGTTTTAATGTTCTCCAGTTAACAGAGTGTTATGGCATTGAAAGTTTCAAAGTGTACATGAGCACAGGAAATTTAAATCTTGATTATTGGAAAGCTTATGGAAGCAGTATGGAAAGCTTAGTTTAAGTTCTTAACTTTCTCTTTAAATACCAGTATTTCCTTTAACTGATCAGACTCCTGAGGGCATTCTGAAGCTTTTTGCAAGGCACCAGTGACCATACTGTGTGTGTGACCATTCTTTTACCTCGTCAGAGCCGGAGTTGTGAGACGCTCCAACACCAGCCCGATGGGTTTCATGAAGATGGGCTCGTGCTCTCCAGTGCCTGCTGACACTGCCCAGGGTGTGGGGCGCAGGTTATCCACAGGATCTTCCAGACCATATTCTCCTTCACCACTAGGTAAGCACAGAAATCTTTAGCAATTAGTAAAGCTTTATTTAGAGCGGTCACTCGGAACTCTAATTCTTGCTTGAAATTAATCTTAAACCACAATCTGCCCAGCTAGGTCATGTGTGCTGAAATAATTTCTGTTAAATGGCTCACAGAATTAAATTGACCAGGTTTTCACATGCTTTATCTTTGTTTGTAAACGAAGTATAAACTGTAAATTCACATTTTGGTTTTGTTTGCATAGTTGGAACCATACCTGAGCAGCTTGGGCACTGTTGTTGTGGACAACTCCAAGGCCATGAGTCAAGGAGTAGAAACTTCTCAGGTGAGTGGCTTTGGACAATGCAATCAGTATTATTTTGATACTGCATTTTGTGAAGGGGAGGAGAGCTAACACAGATTAGGATGGGTTAATAGGAGACACTGAGTAAGTGGTGCACTGAATTTTTGGGGAAACAGCTCATTTGTGGCCTGTGTGACACCTTTGCCCATAACTAACTCCCTACACAGTAAGACGTGACTGAAATCTCTTACTCTGAAGATGAAAAAGCAACTCTGGTGAAGGCTGTCTTTAAACAGGGATGGTTTATAATGAATGGTAGCAACATGCTGCTCAGAATCTGGTTTTGATAGACCAGCTCTGTCATGCCAGTTCTCAGAAAAGGGAGGAAGAGCTGCCAACGTTCAGCATGCAACACGTTTTCGTCATTCCCTTGGGAAATCGGCTGAGATCTGATGTTCCTGTTGCTAAGCAGTCAGCAAGCTTTGCAAGTCATAAATTATTATGGCATGCCATCAGGGGAAAAAAAAAGATCAGGAAGAAGTAGGACTTGAAGATGTTCTGAGACTGTTAAAGATGGAATTGCACTGTAATGCCAGAAGGAGTGGGGATAAGAATATGCAATTCAGCAACTTATTCTTCTGCTCTGTGCACATTTTGGGTGCATTTTCTTCTTTATCTAAAATACTTTTTATATTTTTTTATTTTGACTTTCTAAGGTGTGGTGTTGAAACTGCACTGTGAGTTTTTCCCCTATTTAAACACCTGTCCAAAATCATCTGGAGATGACAGAGCCTTCATTTCTTGGGGCAGCCATGTCTGGGAATGCTTTCATCCGTATGAAAAAAGTTCTATGATGTGTCTCAAAAATTATCTTTATAGTTGCTGTGCCATTGGCTGGTTCAACAAAAGGCATGAGTGAATCCTTAGATTTGAAATAGTCTCTTAAGAAGTAAAAAAGGTTGTGTGTGAAGAGAATACAAAGCACTGTTTGCTTTTCTTGGTGCAACTTTTCTTTGGATAGAATTTTGTCAGGCTGTTGGTTTAGTGCCTTTTGCCAGTATCAAACTGACTTGTAACACACCACAGCACTGTTTTTATGGCTGGCAGGGGTTTTAATGTTTTATTTCTTCATATGTTTTCTGCATTCTTTTCCTACTTGGCTTCATTTCTTAATTTCAAATTACTGCAGTGGTATTTCTATTTGTACAATACCACAAATTGCAGCGAGTCTGTTTCTCAGCATTTAAGTGGGTATGGGAAGCAGTTTTTTGCTTTGGGTGAGGTGAGGTCATCTGAACTGAGATTCTTCAAAGGACTGAAAAATCTTTCGTAATGGAGCTTGTGAACTAATTGAGCTGTTTTTGCTGCCAGTGGCAGCAGAGGACACACTTTTAATTCAGAAGCCTTCCCTGGGGTGGCAACAACACTGAAACAGTAACCAGAGAGATTTCAGGCTGATTCTAGAACGACAGGTGAGGGCTTTCAGTGCTGTGAGACAGACAAGCAGAGGGATTTCAGGCAAGCAAATTCTTGGCTGGAAAGTTAATGAGGAATAGACTTGATCCCTCTGCTAGAGCTGCAGGCAGACAGGCTGTTCTGCAACATACTGCTTAATGGAGTGGAATGAAATCAAGATGAAGTAGCTCATATTCAAAATCCAACTAGCAAAAAAACATGGGCTTGAGAAGGCTGAAAGATGTGTCGTAACAGCTGGGCATTTACTGAGCTAACTGCAAGAAGTTTGTGGTGGTTTTTTTGAGCAGACATTCATGAAATGAAACCTATCTCAGAAGGTTGTCATGGCCTGCATTTATAAACCTTTTCTAGTTGTGTGGTTCATTTTCAGTTTTGCCCTCTTCCTTTTTTTTTTTTTTTGTTAACATGAGTGGAACTGTCACTTCAGTGTCAGTTCTTTGAGGTTACAGACAGGCATTTTCTCTGGGAAGCCGTGACCATAAAGCTGAAGTTTTATCTGCTGTTTGTAACTGCACAGTTCCTTAACATGAGACATGAAAACATATACAAGGTACAGAACATTTCATCAAATTTTGGGTTCCTTACTTTGAAAGAGGAAGGGCACCTTTGGGGAGGTGAGGTTTTTATAAGAAACATTTCCCCAAAGCCCTCTGTTTAAATGACAACTTAGAGCTCTCCCATTTGCTTTAGGAGAAACTTTGCACTTGTAATAAGTGTGGACTTCTTTCTCAGCTTTTAAAAAAAGATTCCGTCTGACAGACTAAAAAAATGGTAGCTCAAAGTAATGTCCCCAGGCTCTTCCATCTGAATAATTTGATTCTTTTTAGCACCTAGTTCTCTTGCAGGAACATGAGCTGCCTTTGTGTCTGCAAATGAAGTTATTACACACAAAACAAGTCATTAACATGCGATGTGTCATTCACGCACTTGTTTGCAAGAATATAATTCCAGGCCTTGAGAACCTCTATTCAGCTTGGCATTTCAGTGCTAGTTATGCCATTCCTGCTGAATCCAACCACTTTATTTGTCTTGGTGCGGGTTGCCAGATGTACTGCAGCTGCCAGGACAGCTGTTAGCCTGAATTGGTGCCTATTTGGCAGCTTGAGGGTCTCATCAGTGTGGTGTAGCAATAGTCCAAATAATCCATGGGCTAATTCCATTCTCCTTGCCATCTAGTGAGCTAATGATCAAACACATCTCAATGTTTGCAGTTTCATGTTGTTCTCTGGAAATCTGGGCTTCATCCATACACTTTCCAAGCACTGCAAGTAGAATTTTACCTTATTGTTTGTCATCTCCACAGGTTCTCCAATACCACCATCTCAGTCTCCACAATCACTTCTAATGGGAGCAAGGCTGCAGAGTGCTCCTACTCTCACAGATATCTACCAAAACAAGCAGAAGCTCAGAAAGCAGCATTCAGACCCAGTTTGCCCATCCTATGCTGGGTATGGATACAGCCATTCTCCACAGCCAAGCAGGCCAGGTAGCCTGGGAACATCACCTACCAAGCACATGGGATCCTCACCCAGGAGCTCAGACTGGCTCTTCAAAACCCCACTGCCAACCATCATCGGCTCTCCCACTAAGGTTTGTTACATTTGCTGTTCTCAGTAAGGTATGAGGTGGTAACACACTGCCTGAAATCGATATTTTGGGGTTCTAACTTTGGGGTTTTTTGTGTGTTCTTGCTCTTGATTCTTAAAGGCAACAGCTCCTTTCAAAATACCTAAAACTCAAGCGTCCTCCAACTTGCTGGCCCTGGCGAATCGCCAAGGCTTGGCTGAAACCCCGCTGCAGCCTAAAGATATCACAGACCCAAGGGACTTCACACACTTCCACTCCACCCAGGCAGCTGACAAACAGGCAGGAGAACAGCACAGCAAAACCACCTTTGGCAGGTAGGCACTGCAGGGTTCATAACCCATCCCTTGAGGAGGCAGCTGGGCAGCAGAACTGCACACAGCAGCTCTCAGAGGCTGAGCGAGCTGTGAGGGGATGCTGAGGTTTGGTGTGTGCAACAGAAACATTTTGTACTGGCTATAAATATAGCAGGGACTTCCTGGAGCACTTCAGTGTTGCTGTCTAGTTCCCTTTTGTTTTGATTATCTGAATCTGGAATTCCATTGCCTCTGTAAAGCTTCTTCAGCTTTTGCTTGAAAATCTCTGTGACAAAAATTGGGATATAAATTTTTTAAGAGAAAAAGATGTCTTTATTTTTATGGTTTGCTCTATTTTAATAGATCCATCATAACAAGCAAATTTCAATGCTTTCTCTATTTTTGCTGAAAGATTCTCTGTAGTAAATACCAAGAATCTTAGTCATCTTTAGCTGCAAGTTGGATGACATTACTGAATAACTTTTATTTGGGAATTCATGTGTTTTCCTGTCCAGGTCTGTTAGTACTGGGAAGCTGTCAGATCAACAGGTAAAGACCACCCTTGGGGGCCAATTATACCAAGGCAGTACAGACAGCCTCAACACAGAGAGGCCAATGGATACAGGTAAGGATCAGAGTGATACATCCAAGCTGTCTCAGTGTGCCTGGGTTTTTATGGAATGCCAGCTGGATCACAGTTCTGCTTCCAGCTTTGATAATTGGTTCTGACAATTTTTAGCCTCAGCACAGAAGGCTTTTTCTAATGTTTAAGGGGATCTGTTCCATTTCTTTAGCAAGGCTTTAAAAATAACTGAGACAGGAAAATATCTGTTTCTGTGCTAAACACAGAAATAATCTTGACTGCCTATGCTGGCTGGAGGGGTTTGGGATTTTCTGGTTTGGTTTTATTTTTAATTCAGCGTTTGTGGCTTTTCATTTCCTAATTCCACCTTGGTTTTATATTAAACCCAGTTTATGTTATTCTGGGTGTTTGGTTGGGTTTTTTTTTCCCTCCTCTTCCCTGAGCTTGTCTCTTGCCACCAGAAGTTCTCCCTTGTGAGCAGATGGAAGGAGTTCTGCAAACAGGGCTGGTCTTTAGCCTCCAGACCTGTCATGATCTGCCTTCAGAATTTTTCAGTTGTATCTTTTGCTGCAAAACTGACATCCTCAGGCTCTCAGGGAGTCTCTGTTGCTCTTTTCTGGGTGAGAGTAGAACACTGAGACACTTAAAGTAAAAAGATATGTAAAGTGCATCTTGACTCTTTTTGTGTCTCACCAGCACTGTCCACTCAGCTTGTTTTATTTCCTGTCAGAACTTCTAACTAGTCCAGGGCTTAGATCTGCATCAAACCATGTTGTGTTGCAGTGCTCCAATTTGCTGCATATAATTACTTCTTGGTGTGATTATATGGAATAGGGACTAACTAGCTGAAATGTTCTCTCCCAGCTCCAGCAGGAGCCTATGGAATTGCAATGGCAACTCCATCCATGGGAAGTGGGGCAAGTTCTCGGGCTGTCATGTTCACTGTGGGGTCTCCTCCAAGCAGTGCCACCCCTCCTACCTGCACCCACATGGTCCTCAGGACAAGAACCACCTCAGGTAAGACTTTGCTGACAATTGTGTGGATATTTCTCAAAGGCAGCACTTGGGCTTGTCCACATCTTGGGCCAGTAGCCTGGGTGCTGCCTTGCACAGGGCCTAGAGTAAAAGTGCTTCAGAAAGTAGAGATTAATATCTAATTTCTGCCTTTTTCCTCCTAAAGAGGGTCAGAGGCACAGATTTACAATCCTGCAGTTTGTAACCTGAGTACACAGCTTTACTCCTCCACAGGGAGTATGATCTCTATGACAAAGGTGGAGAGGAAAAGTCAGAATTCTGATTTTTGCCTGCTGCTGTGCATTGTCCCAGAAACAGCACACCGAGGGTGGGAGTTGACTTTGCATTTTGTCAAGTGTCTGCTATGTTGCCAAATGTCACAGACCTCAAGGTTAAAGGCTTCACCTGCTTCAGTGTGAACCACAGCACCACCTGAATTCCTTGTCAGCCATGAATCCCAGAATCTGTTTGGAATTGTCACTGTTGTTACAGCAAAGCCTTTGCACTTTCCACAGAGCCATGTAAGGAGCAACAAGGAGAGCCTTCCATGGGGGACTCTGCTGGCTCCTGATGTGTCACTTGCTGTCACCCACAGCCCCAGTGCTGAATCAGACTGAATGTGTGTGTTATTTTCCTTGCAGTTGGATCAAACAGCTCTGGAGGGTCCCTCTGCTCCACTAGTGGCCGTGTTTATATGGGTTCTCCTCCTGGTATTTATATGGGATCCTCTCCTCCGGGGGCTGAAGCAGCTCCGAGTCTGAAGTACATCCCCTATGGTACTTCACCTCCCAGCTTGGAGGGCTTTATCACTTTTGAAGCTCCAGAATTGCCTGAGGAAACTTTAATGGAGGTATAGAAACAATCATTTAATGTTTTCCAATGTGTGATGTTGTTGAAAAAGAGATGTGGTAAAAGCAGGGCTCCTCTGTGCGCTTCGTAGGTTCCTCTGCGCTGTCTCACGTGTTGGTTTTTTTGTTTAAAATCTTGAAAATATTGCTGTATAAGTAGTTGCCAGTTTCTCTTTGGTAGTTATTGCTGGCATTTCATATAATTGAATAGGTAACCAAAGGAACATGACTGCTTTTGTCCACCAGAGCCTCCCAGAGAGGCCTCTGTTTAATGCCAAGCCTCTGCATGTGGGTGCTGACAGCAACAAAACTCCTCTGGGTGTTTCATTGCTTCTTCACAGTCAGGGAATGACGTTAAATCCCACTTGTGGGAAGACTGTCCTATATTTCTTAAAATGTGTGGGACACTTCAGAAACACAAATTGGGGTGGTCTTTCACCAGAATGCTATTCTTGGAGTGTACATTTCTCGGGACAGATTGCTGTTCTGTTTTCTCATTCACATCTTGCTGGAAGGTGTTTGGGTCTCTATGGAATCTCTGTTATAATGTGAATGCTTAACAGTACACTGTATTCTTCCCACAGATGGAGTTTAAAATGTATTTAGACTTGTATTATTAATGAAAATATTACAAATATTGCTAAGATATGTTTGATTATTTTTGAAGGCTTCTTTTTGAGGAGAAACTCTGCATGTGTAGTGTGTGTTTTACTGACAGAACAGCAGTGAGTTGTTCACTCCAACTGAATTTTTTAATCTAAAGTGTAAACTCTGACTACAACCAACTTTTAACACAACATAATTCTAGAGCTAAGTGTAAATTAGAGTGGAGCAGATGAGTTACTTTGTAGGTTAAGTCCATTACATAATAAAAGCCAAATGTTCCTCCTGGCTGCTCATACAAGTGCCAAGCATACTTTTGTGTTGCTGATAATACAATAAGTAATTTGTCCCACTTGTGATTCCTTCAGTTCCTCAGGTTTCAACAAACACAGAGCTCCATGTACCAATTCCCTTGGCTTTGTTAAAAGACTCTTAAGTATAACCTACAATATCTTGAATTTAATTAACAAAGAGAGAACAAGTTCAGATCTGTTCAGGCCCATTTGGTTCTGTCATCCCCAGTGCTGGCTCAACCACAATGTGATTCCTGCACAGAACTGACATACTAAGAAATCCTTAAACAATTGACAACAGTTTTAAATGTGGCTGATGGCTTTCAGTGGTTAAATTGCTGTCATCTTTCCCTCTGACAGAGAGAGCACACAGACACACTGCGTCACCTAAACATGATGCTGACATTTACAGAGTGCGTTCTGGATCTGACAGCAGTGAGAGGAGGAAACCCAGACCTGTGCACTTCTGCTGTGTCACTGTACCAAATCCAGGAGAGCATAGTTGTGGATCAGATCAGCCAGCTCAGCAAAGAATGGGGGTGAGTATGCAGTCAAATAGGAGAATTAGTGAAGATTAAACACATCAAAAATATATTGAAATTCTGTCCTTTTTGCTGGGAGTGATTTTTTTCTTCCTGTATAGAATCTTTATAGGAATGAATTTTTTAACAACTGAAGACAGATCAGAAAGAGCAAAGACAAATAAAAGATTATTTTCTGGTCTGTCACTCTTCTGGGGAAAGTGGTGAGGCCTGAGGTGCAGCAGTGCATTTTTGAGCATGGAAACTTGTGTGCCAGTTTTTGTCAGATCTGAGCCTTCATCCCTTCCTGTTGACTGAAGCACTGAAGTGGAGGTTGGGAAGGGAGAAGGAGTGTCCAAAGTTGGTTTCACTGGGAAAAAACAGTCAGTCAGCCCTAATGCAAAATCAAAAGCAAGGAGAAATATGAGAAATTTGAAGTGGTGGGAAAGGGCAGTTCTACTTACCACCTTCTTCCTGAAATAATAAAAAAAAAAATCCACAAAAAAAAAAAGCACTGCAAACTGTTTGCTTCTCAGAAGTGAGAATTTCAGGGGATAGGAAATGAAAAGTACACCCAGTCACTTGTGGTGAGACGTTGACCTCGGGCAGAGAGTCCCCACAAATAAGTGCTCCTTTTGAAAATGTCTGCATTTAAAGCAGTTTGTCTTTGCTGCTGCAGCTCCTAAATGAGCAGATGTCCCCTCACCCCGTGACAGAGTGTTTGTGAAGGGAAGGGAGGGGAGGGGTGGAGCTGCATTTTAAACATCTGTCTTCCTTTTCTGCTGTTGCTGGGCTCTGTGCAGTGCTGTGATTAAAAAGTGGTGTCTGCCCGTGGGTTGAATGCATTCAAGAAAAGTATTTTGATGCATAAATTACTTTTTTTCCCCTTTTCTCCCTAGACAAGTGGAGCAGCTGGTGTTGTATATGAAAGCTGCCCAGTTATTGGCATCTTCTCTGCACCTTGCCAAAGCACAGGTCAAATCTGGGAAACTGAACCCATCCACTGCTGTTAAGCAAGGTAAATGCAACATCATCTAATTTGCTTTGCTGACACATCACTCTGAAAGTTTTAGTTGCAACATTAGTTTTGTTTTTCTTCTCTGCAGGAGAACTGTAGATATGTACAGTTGCACAATTCTGATAGTAAACAGCCAGAAACAGTTAGGAAATGGGTATTTATTAACTTGGAATAGAAATAATTTGATAGATGGTCAAGTCATAGGAGTGGTGGAGTAAATAAACACTAAAAGCACAAGTTTAAACAAGTTTACTCTGCTGTTGCTGGGCAAAGCTGAACTTATGGTTGTTTGGGTTTTATTTGTTTGAGTTTTTAAAAATTTTTTCTTGCCTTTCTCCCAGTTGTGAAAAGCCTCAACGAGAGATACAAATTCTGTATTGGAATGTGCAAAAAATTGACAGAAAAGTTGAATCGTTTCTTTTCGGACAAGCAGAGGTTCATTGATGAAATCAACAGTGTAACTGCAGAGAAACTCATCTACAGCTGTGCTGTGGAAATGGTAAGTCCCTCCCTTTCCCTGAACTACAGGAATTGCTTTCTTCTCTCACATCCCTCTTCTACACAACCAGAAAACAGAATTTATATTTCCAGAATTCTGTCCGTGGTAATTTTTTGTTTAGTTTTTCACTCTTTCCTGCCCTGCCTTAACTCTGTGGCTAAAGTTCCTGGCAGATGCTGTTCCACAGTGATGTTTCCCCTACATCAGCATGTTTGGTACATAAACACTAGGAAATGAACTCCTAAATCCCACAGCCCTGGGTGCCAGGTTTCTTCCAGGAATAGCTTCATCAATCTACCAGGTGCATTTGTACATCAGTCTGTTCACACAAAGCAAAGCTGGTGGCAGACATGGGGATGCTCTCTCATGTCATTGATATTTTCAGTAACCACACAGGAAACTTAAGAGCTTTAGTGATGAGAGGGAATTCTGTGTGTCACACAAAAGATTCTGGCAAATGTTGTGCTTCACCCTATAATGGTGTCATTGTGCACAATTAATTTGTTTCTTTACAAGAGGTGTAAGAATGAGCATATTTATTCATATGTTGTTGTCACACACAGAAACACAGAAGATCAAAAAGTGCTTTTATAGCTTTTTTTGTGCAGAATATTCTCAGCTACCACAGCACAGATGCTGTGTCCTCTCAGAATCCTCGAATGGTTTGGAAAGGACCTGAAAGATCATCTAGTTCCACCTTCACTTTGTTGTCTCAGTTACAACAAAACAATCAGCTAAATTAAAGCTCAGAAATAGTTTTGTAATGACACTTTTAGATGATTAATTCTGAATGTTTCACTTTGCTACTTGCCTAAAGCAGTTTCTGAAACTGAATGTCCTGACTGGTTGCAGGTGCAGTCAGCAGCTCTGGATGAGATGTTCCAGCAAACTGAAGATATCACATATCGATACCACAAGGCAGCCCTGCTGCTGGAAGGATTGACTAAAATACTGCAAGACCCTGCAGATATAGAAAATGTACACAAGTGTAAGTTCACGTTGAATAACGAAAATTACATGGAATTAGCACATTGTAAGATAACTCTGCTCATCACCTGGTTTGTGCCTCTCTCTGCAGATAAATCCAGCATTGAGCGAAGGCTGTCTGCACTCTGCTACAGCACAGTGGCTGTGTATGAGCAGTAGGAATATCCTGAGGACCAGATGGTGTGAACATAAGGGACCACATCAGTGATACTGCACTTTTTTCACTACAGCTTAATTGTTGTCCTTGTTCTGCCCCATGTGGAAGATGATTCTTACATTTCTGTGGTGACTACCAAAGAAACAGCAGCATATTCAAAGAGGAGAAATTCCAAAAGTACACTTGCCTTACCGATCCAGCAGCTCCTTTTCCTTCCTAGCAACAGAATTTAAAAGAATCTCTCTTCACATTTCAAACTGATCCTTGCACGTGTGCTTTGAACTCGAATGATCAGGGTTTGTTGTTTCATCCTCGTGAGGTTTTTAGAGAGCGGATCCTTCTGCATCAGGTACAAAAAAAGACATTTCCCTCAGAAGATTCCCTCAAGAGTTTTTAAGTTGTTCAGTAAAACGTGGCCGAGTGAATTTGGGAAACCCTAACCATGTGCAAGTGCTGCTTGAAGCTTTTTGGGGCTCAGCTGCCTTGTCTGGGAGCTCACCTGTTGTACACAGGGCTCAGGTTGTCATATGAAGGGATGGCAAACACACTTTTACCCCGGGGGAAAAGTGGGGGTGGAAGAAATTCTCTCCATCTGTGCAAAAGCCCCAGGGGGTTTTCAGCTGATGTGGATACAATTTGATGATCTTCTTCCAAAATATTTTGTTTTGCACTAATTTACTAAAGCAACTGTATATTCATTTTTGAAGAACTATATAAAAAAAAAATCTAGAGAAAGAAGGCACAATGGACTTGGCTGAATTTCATTTCAGTGTACATAAAATTCTTTTCAGAATTTCAAATGTAGCTTCGAGAAGACTTTCAAACAAACTGTGTAAAAACTTGTATTCATGTGAACCTTTCCATTTTATACCTATTTGTCTAATACTTGAGTAACTACTGCTTTGGACTTTCTCAGTAATAGCAATGTTGAGTTGCTGGTTGTTTGCTTTTTATATAGATTTGGTTGCATCTTTTGTTGTGCATGCAATATGTGCATTAATGCCTGCAGTCTTTAAGGGTGTAATGACAGTTCTCTGTAGTTTGTTTCTTGGGCAGTATTACAATAAATACTGTAAACTGAAAGGTTCTGCAAGGAACCAATGCAAAAAAAGAAAAAAAAAAACAAACCAGAAAATAATGTTGTGGTTTGAGATGCTGATAAAATTATGTAGAATCTCTACATATAGAGTGTGTGAAAAATCAGGATTATTTTGTGTGCATTTTGGGGGAGAGGTGGGAAGCTTCATTTAGCCTTATAGGCATCATCATTTCAAGCATCCCATGAGATCATCAGGACAGCGATTTGCAAAGTATTTAGGCAGATCAGCTTCTCTGGAAATGGTTCCTATACTTTATTTTTGGGACTTTTTTGTTACTCAACTGCTTGAATACTTGAATAAACCATTCTCCAGGACAAAATCATTTTAATCCTCTTAAAACACAGTGGTCTGAACTATTTGACAAAGTTGTACAGGGCTTACACATCAAAATATTGTTTCAGTGTTGGGATAACCATGTGTTTCCTTTACTTTGACAGAGTAATGTACTTTTTACCTTATTTATCTGTATGAAATTCCAACAGTTAATTTGAAAGTGTTTGTTTATATAATGTTTGTATTTTTAGGTCTTTAATACGGTGTTTCTACCTCTCCTTTGTAATTGCATGCATTATTCTTGGAACTAGGTAATAACTCACTGAACTGTTGCGTAATAGCCTTTTTATTATGGCCTGTATAAATGTATATTAAGGTAAAAATAAATACTGACACTAGAAGTGTTTCTATGGTACAACCGAGTTGCTGTGTCTCTGTGAGCAGAGGTGTTAAATTTAGGAGAAAATCCCTACTTGCCTTGGTAAAGAAGTTGTTGAATGTTCCCCTCAGCAGCTGGACCTGCCAGCAGGGCAGGATGGGGCAGAATCCTTGAGTTCATTATCTCTGGATAGCTCTGGCACAAAGTGTCCCTGAGTTTGTTTTCCCTGGCTTTGGGAAGACAATTTACCCTGCTGCTTTTTTTTTTTTTTTTTTTTTTTTGCTTTTTTTTTTTTTCCTAACTTGGATTAGAAAATGAAAATGCTAAGTAGGATCCTGGGTAACAGCTGTATGATCTTTCAACAAGGTGCTTATTTGTTGCCTCTAGCAAAGAGGAGCTGTCTGGGCTGCCAGAACAGCATATACAGAGCTAATTGACAAAACCTGGCAGGAAGTTACAATTTCTATCCAAAGTTTACAAAAAATGGGCTTTGTTCACCTTATAGCTCATCCCCTCTGCCCACCTGAGGTGTGCTGTGGTAGCTGCTGTGTGGATATTGTATTTTTGAGTGGTAACATCAAATTTTCCCCAATTTAATATTTAAAAACCCTCCACTTGTGAGTGGCACATAAAGAGGATGAGGAAGGAGTGAGCTGGGAATGCTAATGATATGTCTGAGCCCAAATCTAGGAACAAAGCAACAGCCTTAATGCACAAGTCTAGGAGATAGGCTGCTTTTCTTAGGAACTCACTGGGTTTTGTTGGTTTTCTTTCTTCCCTTTCAGGATTCAAGCTCGTTCTCCTTCCCCTCTTGCCATCAAGGCTACAGCTGCACAAACAGGAGGAGAAGAAAAGGGCTATTCTTGCTGGCTGTTTCCAGGAGGAGGAGACCAATGTTCATGGCCTGTCTTTCTGCATAAACTCATTCCACAAAGATCCTGAAGCTGTCCTCTGTCTCTGGCTCTCCGTGCTGAACAGCAGGTGCTTGTTTCTACCAAATACTTCTTTTTCCAGCCTTTGAAAGATAGAACTTGAAAGGAGAGATTTGATGTGCTTTTCTAGCTCAGCTCTCCAGCATCTCCTCGAGTGTTCTGCATTTGCTGTGCTCTCTCCATAGTGCAAAATGTCAGGTGAAGAATCTAAACCACATTTTGATTCTGACATCTGCTGCTTTTTATAAGCAAGAAGTTGAATTCTCAGCCCTTCTTCTGACACACAGGAGGAAATCAAGTTAATTTAACTCGCAACTGAGCTGCTACAAGTTATTCCAAGGAGCATTTTGAGGGGTGAGCTGTTGCTGGGACTCCCTGGGTTTTGCACAGTTCTGCTATTATCTTGCACAGCTACATCAAGTTATTACCACATCACCTCAGGGTTCAGAGGCAATAACTTGTTATTCACCCATGTCACAGTGCTGTGCCCAGCTGCACCAAAAAGGGAAGCTTGCTTTTCATCTGGAGCAGGGAAAGCTAGATCCTGCTGCTTCCAAAGCTTACTGAGGCTTTGAAATTTAGATTGGCTGGCTTGTGACCTGACTTGTGACCCACCCCCTTTTTGATTCCTGCTTCCTCTCCTACTTTTTGGGGGCTTTTTAATTTAAATTTTGATCCTGTGACTTTTTGTCTTCTGTGAGCTGTGCTTGCTACTGTCTTGACTATCCAGGATGCCTCTTAAGTCTTCAAGCAAATCTCTTTTTATCCTGAACTTCCCTGTCTGACCCGAGCCACAGCCCGGCTTGTGGCTTTTTCCAGAGTGCCCCCACAGCTCCTCCTTTCTGCAGAGGAGTGAAATCTGTCGGGGTAACCCCACTCCTGAGGTCTCCAAGTCAGCTGGAGCCCAGCTGAAGGAAGCCTTGGCACTGCTCCTTTGGACAAACGCCTTTTCAATAGGCTTTTGTGCACGGCAGGCTCCCCCCTCCCCTCTGCCCGAAAGCCAACCGAGTGCCAGTGGGGCTGTTGAGTCTTGTTGCAGTCCTTGTGCCAATCATTCCCATTGTTTCTTTGTGTCCCTTTCACATTTTCCATGGCCTGAACTATGTCGACAATGCAGCCCACAGACCAGGGCTCTGTGTGACACAGTATCTCCCTTCTTGCGAATGTGAGATCAGCCACAGCTTTCAAAACAAGTGATGCCATAAATGAACTGAGCTGCATTGATTCCTGTAGGTTCCTTAAAACCTCTCCCTGTTGTTCATCTTCTGAACCCGCTTTGATGGTTGAGTGCTGTTTGGGCTTTGTATCTGCCCATCTTGTGCCACTGGTTGGGTTGTATGACTTGTGAAAAACATTTGGAATTTGAGACCAGGCAGACATTTAAGCAGAGATTGCAGATTGTAGCTGAAAACTTCAAGTTCTGTGAGCGTGGTGTGTGAACTAAAAGGACATTTATTGATTAGCTGTATTATTTGGTGGACTCTTGAAACCAAATACTGCACAGTTTATCTTCCAAGCCAAAGTCCTCCTTCCCCAGGCTCTGGTGGATGCTTCTGGGAGCAGGGCAAGGACCAGCAGAAAGGGCTGTTCCCCAGGGCAGGGCAGGAGCCTGTCTCATTAATTGACTGCAGTTAATTGACACCAAGAGGGGAGTGAGAGCAATGAGCAATGAGGGGAATCTTGAGCTCAGCTTCTCAATAAAACACCTCTTGCTGCTCTAAGTACATCCCTGGAATTAGAACCCCCACCCCAGCACTGCTCACCTCCCAGTTCCTTTGGAGTTCCATTGCTTTCCCATAAATAGCTCCCTTTATTGTTTCTTAGTGATTGAATTAAAATAGCAAACGCTGCCAGCTCCCAGGCGTGGGGAGCACGGGGTATTCCTCTGTCTCACTCGGGATCCCACACTTCCCTGAAATCCACGTGCCTCACCCAGCTGCTCCAGGGAGACTCAGCTGAGACTTTGCAATGCTAAAAACACCCTCAGCCGTGTTTCCTGTCCCCAGCTGGCCAAAAGATGTCCCTGAGAAAGCCCAAAATGGATTGTCTCCCAGGATGCTGCCTCATTTCTGTGGATGTTATCCCTGCTGCTCACTGGGATAACTGGGAGCTGGGACATTTGCTTCCAGTGTGTGCTGCCAAGTACAAGAAACGCTGTAGTGACATGAAAACCCTGCAGGCTGATGGGTGAGAATTTTACAAGCTCTGGAGAATCCATCCACCTCCCTGCTCCTGCTGCCATCCTGGGTGGGTGCATTGCAGCACTGTTTCCCCAGGCACAATGTAATCCTCCCTGCTGAGGGCTCAGTCTTTTACTCTGATTGCAGTAGCATTAATTCCTCATCTAATTTCCCCTGGACCTGCAGACAGTGTGGTGCCTGGAGAGAGCTCCAACCTGCACTGCCTGGAAGGATGCTGACAGGATCAAGGAGAGTGTTTGCATCTGGTCATGCTCCTGTGAGGAACATTATTCTTACTTCTACCCGTGTTTTCTTCAATACAAACCCAGCTCCTTTCCATAACAGCACCATACATACTGCCCAGGCCAGCCTGCAAGGGCACACATGGAGTTTGCAGAGTCCTCGGAGGGCTGTGTTGATGTGGGAAAATGGGGTTAAACTTAGCAGCAGCCAGGTGCCAGCCCTGTGTGTCACGGAGGTGTGGTGGGCATGGGTTTAGAGGGGTGCAGCTCCAGCTGAGGAGCTTTAGTAATAAATGCCCTGCGTAGCTCGTGTCCCAAAGTGAAGCATGTAACACCCTGCGCGTGATTTTTACACAATCCCCAATGCCTTTCTTGGAACAAGTTGCGACAGGTCTATTTTTAACGGGAATGTGCCCAGCCTTGCCTCAACCCCTTTCCATGCGTTTATTTTCTTTTTGGCTCGTTTCCCACGCCAGCACTGTATCGAGGTTAATTCGACCATCCCGGCCGAGCTCTTCCTGCCCGGCTTTCCTCCCCCTGGCTGGCAGGCAGGGCAGGGCAGGGCAGAGCCACCCTCGTTCTCTCCCCGCTCCGATAAAGCACCGAGGGACTCTGCCCTCCTCCCCACGCCCGGCAGCGCCAGCCCCGCCGTGCCGCCACTCCCGGAGCCACTGCGGCAGCCGAGCGAGCAGCGCCGCTCCCACCCCGCAGCACGGCAGGAGCAATCCAGGTACCGGCGGCACCCCCGGGGTCGCGGCTCTCCTTCACCCCGCTCGGCTCTTTCCCCACTCCCACAGCCGGACCCCCGAGCGGCACGGGGGGAGCCGCAGCCCCGCAGCCTCGCCCGTTCCGCTTCCGCCATGTGAGCGGAAAGAGGAAGGGCGGCGGCGGCGGCGACCCCGGTGGGCGGTGTGGCCGCGGGGGCGGGGGGGTCCTGCCCGGGCCGGAGGGCAGCGGCCGCGGGGACAGCCGCGGTGTCAGCCAGCACCGTGTCGCGAGCACCGCCGCGGTTGTCGCCTCAGCCCCGGTGGCGCTCGGGGCTCCCCGCGGTTCCTCGGGGCGCGGGGAAGGTGCCACCCCGCCGTGTCCTCGCCGGCTGTCGCTCGGTGTCGCACGGTGTCGCTCCGCCCCGCCGGGAGCTGCCCCCGGGTTCCCCCGCGACATCCCCGCGCTCCCACCGACGCCCTGCGCTGCTTCCCAAACTTTTCTAACTCGGGAATCACGTAAGGTTTCGGAGGGAATTTAGGACAAACGCGTTCGCAGCCCGGAGCTGGGGCTGGGAGGGGGTGGCAGCGTGTCCGGTGCTTTTGGGGACAAGCTGTGTGTGGCGGAGGGAGGGAGCTGTGGTGAGCTGGGTGTTGGTGTCTCCTCAGCGCTGAGCAGCCATGGAGAGGATGCAGCAGATCGTGGGGAGAGCCAGGGCTGCCTTCCAGTCGGGCCGGAGCCGCCCGCTGGAGTTCAGGATCCAGCAGCTGAAGGCCCTGGAGAGGATGGTGCAGGAGAAGGAGAAGGAGATCCTGGCAGCCCTCAAGGCGGATCTGAACAAGGTCTGGGTCGGAGGGTTTCTCCTATCAGATGTGTATGGACAGTGGTCAGCCTGGAAGGGAAAGTGGGATGGTCAAAGGCTGCCTTTGCTGTGTTCAATGGCTTTTGCTGTTGTCCCCCTTTCCTTAGCTCCCACTGTGGCCTGCAAAGGTCTGCTGCCACCATTTCTAAGGAGTTAGTCTAAGGCAGGACTGCAAAGACAAATTCTGGCAGTCAGGTTTTGGGTTGTGCCTCACACGCCCAGACTGACTCTCTTGGGCCAGGGATCCTTTGGGGCAGCACTGCCAGTGACAGACACTTTGGGGCAGCAGGGCTGTGGTGGTGGGTGTGGGAGGTGGGTGACTTTGCCATCCCCTCCCCGAGCTCTCTGTCCTTGCAGTGTGGGCACAACGCCTACAGCCACGAGATCCTGGGCGTGCTGGGGGAGCTGGCCCTCACCATGGAGAAGCTGCCAGCCTGGGCAGCCCCTCAGCCTGTGAAGAAGAACCTGCTGACCATGAGGGATGAAGCCTACATCAACTACGAGCCCCTGGGAGTGGTGCTGGTCATCGGGGCCTGGAACTACCCCTTTGTGCTGGTCATGCAGCCCCTGATTGGGGCCATTGCAGCAGGTGAGACCCTGGCTCAGCCTCATCCTTGGTATGGCCATGGGGGAGAGGATGTGATGGCTCAGTGTCTGTGCTGTGTGTGCTCTGCAGGCAATGCTGTGGTGGTGAAGCCATCAGAGGTCAGTGAGAACACAGCTCAGCTGGTGGCTGAGCTCCTCCCGCAGTACCTGGACAAGGTGAGTGCTGCCCTGTGCCTGACATGACTGTCTTGATCTGTCCTGCTTCCAAAGGGCTCCTGCAGGTTCCTAAATCCATTGCCTGCTCTTTTTAAAGGAGCATAAGTAGGAGGCACAGGAAGGGTTGGATTACTGTTAGAGTCCAAAGGTACATTGACAAATTCTTTCTGTGTTTGAGTATGTGCTTACATAATGCTGCTGCAACCTGACAGCCTTTTTGACACCCATGGCCACGTGGAGAGGTGTGTATGCACTTCTCACTGCAGGAGCTGCTCTTCTGGAGCTGTGCTGGGGATGCCCTTAGGCCAGCACAGGTTGTGCAGGATGCTGGCTGTGCCTGGCTCTTCCTGAGAATTGGGCACTGTGTGTTCCGTGGCAGTATGTCCTGGGATTTTATGTGCTGCTGAACTGCACTCGTAGGAGGGAGTGTTGTTTCTCCTCCTCTTGCCTGGCAGTTCTGTCATCCCTTGCACTGTGTCACTGAGATTGCTGTGACTGCACAGGGCCCTGTGGAGTTTCCTCCAGGGAGTTAGTGCCTTCTCTAGGTGGGAGGCAGGAGCAGAGGAAGGACACAGCCCTTGGGAGAGCCTGGCAGTCATATGTGCCCTGAGCCTTCCTATGTGGGAGCAGCTCCACAGCCAGGCTCAGCCCTGGCCTCAGCCTCCATTTCTTTTGGTTCATGTGGCACAAAGTGGGAAATTAAACTTCATTTCGGGGGAAGAAGCAGAGCATATCTCTGTTATCACTACATTTTGTTCCTGTCGTGAATTAGCCCACAAATAAGTCTGCTCTCTGCCACATGCAGAGCTGCTGCCTTGATATAAGTTGTTTCAACCAAGGTAACTCTCAGGCTCTGTTTGCCCTGCAGGATCTCTACCCCGTGGTCACTGGAGGAGTTCCTGAGACAACTGATTTGCTGACCCAGAGATTTGATCACATCCTCTACACCGGCAACACCGCAGTGGGCAAAATCGTGATGGCAGCAGCTGCCAAGCACCTGACCCCTGTCACCCTGGAGCTGGGTGGGAAGAGCCCCTGCTACATTGACAAGGACTGTGACCTGGCTGTCGCCTGCAGGTCAGTCCACTGCACCTCTGTGGGGCCTCAGCAGTGGGACAGGGGCCAGGGGGACATCTCTGGGCCAGCGTTCCCAGCTCAGGTGCTGCCAGCTGGGGACTGATCATGGAAAAACTATCTCCCACTTTGCTTCAGGCGGATAACGTGGGGCAAGTACATGAACTGTGGGCAAACCTGCATCGCCCCAGACTACATCCTGTGTGACCCATCCATCCAGGGCAAGGTGGTGGAGAACATCAAGGCCACTCTGAAGGTGAGGGAGGAGAGCCTGGTGCTGTGGGAATTGCCCTTACTGCAGCCTAGGTGGGATTTGGTGGAGCTGTGGCTGTTGGAAGGTGTGTTGAGCACTTTGTGTTGTTCCCTTTGTCAGGAATTCTATGGGGAAGATGTGAAGTCATCTCCAGACTATGAAAGGATCATCAACAAGCGTCACTTCAACAGGGTCAAGAGCCTGCTGGAAGGGCAGAAGATTGCTCATGGGGGGAGAGACTGATGAGGCCTCCTGCTTCATAGGTGCTCCTGGCAGCTGCAGGGAGGGGAGGTGCTAGTGGGTGCTTTTGGGGGTCTGTGTTTGGGTTATGTTGAACAGACTGAGGTCCTGTGATGCACCAGGTCTTTGTCCTACTCAAGCTGTTCTCCCCTTGTCCTGTCTGCCTCAGCACCAACCATCCTCACCGATGTTTCCCCGGAGTCCAAGGTGATGGAGGAGGAAATCTTTGGACCAGTGCTTCCCATTGTGACTGTGAAGAGTGTGGATGAAGCCATTGAGTTCATCAACCTTCGGGAGAAGCCCCTAGCCCTGTATGTCTTCTCCAACAACAAGCAGGTGGGTCTGGGCTGTGGCAGAGGAAATGAACATTGTTGATATGTACCTCCCTTCTCAGTGTCCTCAGTTTCGTGGTCTGGTCTCCTCTTTGAGCCTTCGTAATGTTTTGTTTTGTTGTTTTTCTTTTTTCTTTTTCTAGTTAATCAAGAGAGTCATCTCAGAAACCTCCAGTGGGGGTGTGACTGGAAATGATGTCATTATGCATTTCTTCCTCTCAACTTTGCCTTTTGGTGGTGTTGGTAAGTCAGTGGAGCTTCTTAAGAGTTAGGACTTACTAGACAGTATGACCTAGGGAGCAACAACTCGTGGTTTGTGTCTGGGTATCCCTGTTACAGCCCAAGGATCTCTGTGCAGCAGAGCATGATAACAATGATAAATTTTGGGAGTGCATTAGGACAGGAGCCAGAAGGGAGAAACCTTTGGGTGTGTTTTTGGAAAGACTGAAGCATTAAATGCAGCCTGGTGTGAAAGGTGCATTAAAGCCATTAGCTGCAATCAGAGCGAAGGGCAGTAATTGCAGGTGGAACAGAGGTGAGGAAGAAGAGGATTAGAGTACAGGTGGACATTGCAGAGACTGGGAGGTGCTGCAGGAGAGGGTCAGCTGTCCCTCAGTGACCAAAGGTCTGCCTGAGGAGTGACCTGTGTGGCTGTGTCCCTCAGGTCACAGCGGGATGGGCGCCTACCACGGCAAGCACAGCTTCGAGACCTTCTCCCACCGCCGCGCCTGCCTCATCAAGGACCTGAAGATGGAGAGCACCAACAAGATGAGGTACCCACCTGGCAGCCAGAAGAAGGTGGATTGGGCCAAGTTCTTCCTCCTGAAGCGGTTCAACAAGGCCCGGATTGGGCTCTTTGTCCTGGCCCTGCTGGGGGTTGTGGCAGCAGTGATGATTAAGGTGAGTTTGGGGTCTTTGCTCTCTGTGGCAGTGCATGTGCAATTTATCCTCTTTGCAACTGCAGCCCTTTAAAGCCTGACCTCTTTTTCTGTCTTGAGACTTATGATATCTGTCCCATCTTAAATTCTTACCTTCTCACTCTTGCAAGTGGTGTGTAGAATAGGAATATCCCCGGAGAGATCTGCCAGGCTGCTGTACTCCTTGTTGCTCCTCTCTGGTAGGTGACACCCGTGGGATGCTCCCTCCAGAGGCAGAGGTTGGTAGTTTTGGACTGGTTAGGAGGGGTTTCACTTCCAGCTTCCTTCAGCAGCATCTGAGCTGCCTCACAGCCCAGAGAGCTGCACTTTGTGCCACAGCACCCTGGGAAGGGAGCCTGTGTCCCAAAGCCAGGGTCTGCAATGAGCTCTTGTTCCTCCTCACCCACTTCAGCCCCTGTGTGACCTCAGCTTATTATTCCCATTTCCTCCCTTGTTTCCAGCTGGAAGGGTGGGATGTCCTCTCCTCTCTGCAGGAGACAGAGGCTTGCTGGAGGCTCAAGATGCTTGCTGAGGTGGAGGAGCAAGATCTAAATCTCTAAGCGTGCTCGCTGTTGGTTCTCCACGTCTGACAAACCAGACTTTACATACACCTTCACTGGCTGCTCCATGGGATTGAGTGAGCCTGAGGGAGCAGCTCCTGAGGGGACAGGAGGTGGCAGGATGGATCAGGACTCTACCCTTCAGTCTGTGTAGTTAGTGAGATGCTCAGGAGCCCAACATCCCAACAGCCTGCCCACATAATCCAGGAGGAGATTTAAGAGCCAAAAACTGTCTCAGGCCTCGAGGCAGCAGCGAGGGAGGCAGGCCTTGTGTAGAGGAACGAGGGGGGGGGGAACTCACTGCATCTTGAAATCATTTGGGTTTCTCAGAGCCACCAGTCTGTGCTGAAGAGAAAAGCCCTGTTGCTTGTGCTGGCTGTGCAGAGGCTGGGCTGGCCCAGCAGGTGGTAAGGAGGAGCAGGTTTCAGAGCACTGCTGTGGCTGTCACGGTGAGGTAGGAGCCTTTTTCTTCTCCTGTGTGTAGACCTAGTTTGAGACCGGGAAAAGCTTTGCAGTTGAGTGAATGTGGGGCTTGGAGAAGGTTTCCCTCTGAGCCAGAGTATGATGCTTTCCTTGGCATCTGAGATAACCAGTGCATGCTGAGGGGCTGGAGGCAGGAGAGCTGCACCCTGGGGAAGTCACCAGCTGATGGGGCTTTGCTTCAGGCTGTTCTAGAAAGGGAGTTGGTTTTATCTCAGCAAATCCTTCATGGGACGTTGGTGTTGTGTTTTGCTTTCACAGGTGGTTTACTGATGAAGAGAGGAGAAGGCACCATGTGCAAGTCCTACTACTCTGGGTGCTCGCTTTGTGTCTGTTTCCTTAAGCTGGGAAGTCATTATTTTCTTTTGTTCTGGGTGATTTCAGTGAGCTGTCGAGCACACAGAGTAGCCTTAGAGAGGCACTAACCACGAGAAGGCTCAGATTCCTGTTTACTTAAAAGCCATGCTGGAACAGAGGGACCAGTGGGGACAAGCTTTCCGAAGGAGGACTGCAGAGCAAGAAATTCCAGTCCCTACCTCCACCCCGTGCCATGCAGAGCTTCCAGGGACACACCAAACCACTCACCTTCCTTCAGCGACCAACAGGGGCTGAACTTTCAGCAATCCTTGGGTTGACAGTGTTTTCCCTGCAGGTTTGGGGATGGTCTGTCTCCTGTTGTGCTCTGAGCACCAACCCTCTGGGTGACAAGCCTGAGACAGGCCGTGCTGCCTGATGCATTTGGCCAAGAGTGTTGGCTGGGAATAAACCCAGAGAGGTTCCCTTTGCCATTTAATTCAGGTGAAACATTCATGGATCTCTGCAAACTGGAATCATCCACAGCTGGTCAGGGGATGCTTGCTGGGTTCTGGGTTTCATCATGTGCCTTTAACAGTTATTTAGCAGTTAGAAAATTCCAAAGGTGATGCCTGCACTGCTTGTGTTGTGCTGATGAGTGTCTCATGCTGGTATAAAAGAACTGTCAGGCCTGTTCAGAGAAGTGGGAATGACAAATACCTTGTGGATTAGCTTAGCCCCAGGCAGCTGCTCCCTTATTCCTGGTAGGATTGGGAAGAGAATCAGAAGAGTGAGGAAACTTGCAGGTTGAGATGAAGATAATTTAAGAGGTGAAGTGAAAGCTGGGCTTGCAGGCAGATTAAAGCAAATTAAAGAATTTGTTCATTAATTCCTCTCATCAGTCAGGTGTTCAGCCATCCCCAGGAAGGCAGGGCATCATCACACCCTGATGTTGACTTGGGAAGGCAAACACTGACTCCCAATGTCACAAATCCAAAACAGCACCATCCTACTATGAAGGAATTTAGTGACCACCATGAAAATTAACTTCATCCCAGCCAAAGCTGTTCCTGGTCAGATTCCTCCAAGGGAAAACAATTACTGGAAGAGTGTGTGTGCTCCTTCGTGTCCAAGCTTTTTGGGATGCTGTAATCTTGCACTGAGGGATAATGTGGGGCTTGTTCTAGCTTGGGGGAAGGATGCTGAAGGAATTGAAGGTGAAAGAGCCTTAGAAACATTAATGTTAAAGCAAATTAAATAATTATCTCTAAATGCAATTAATATAGAGTAGAAAATTATATTTACTGTGCAATAAGTGGGATTTCTTCATGTCTGGTGAAAATCCATGTGCTAAGCCTTTTTGATGATACATTTTGCAAGCACTAAATAAACATTAAGAATTTAAATAAGAAACCAAGTGTGGTAAGTCCTTGCAGTCTCCTGAGGAATCCTGCTCTGCTGGTCCCAGCTCTGTCCATGGCTTGGCTGAGTGGCACACGTGAGCTGGGGAAGGGTCCCCAGAGCTCTGGTGGGCACTGAAAATTCTCCTGGAGCCAGGCAGGGAGTGGGGTGAGCCAGCAGAGGAGCTGGCCTGTTTCTCCCCTGCAAATCTACACCTGGTTGGGGTTTTTCCCTGCCTCCCAGCTGCCTGGTTGGGGTTTTCCAGATCCCAAATCTGCGTGTTGTGTCCCGACAGCAGCAGCTGTGGCACTTGTCACTAATCACTGCACACATGTCCCCAGCCTCGTGTGCCTGGCGTGGGCAAATCCACGTGGTCCCTGCCATCCCACACTGGGGCTGAGTCACTGCCCTGGCTGCATGCAGCCACCCAGGGCTCCCCAGCCTGGGACAGAGTTGGGTGGAGGGCATCTTATAGGCAGCAAGAGCCCTGGGCTGGGCCAGCTCTCCACTCGTGGGAGGAGGGATCGCCCCCAGCCATGGCAGGGGAAGGGCTTGTGCCTGCTTGCACTCACCACGGGAGGCTGGTGGAGAGAGAAGCTCCTCTGAAGGTAACTTGCTTTTTTCCTTCTGTTTTTTAATGAGTCATTAGCTTTTTTGGGCTGTGTCACGCAGCTGTGGCAGTGGGCTGGGAAGGGCAGGATTTAATCATGGTAAGGGGACCTTGGTGCCTTGTTTGGTTGGGCAGGGATTTAGGATCAGATCTCTGGTCCTGAGTAAAAAGTGAAGTGCTGCTCCTGGGAAGCAGGGTGAAACCTCTGCTCTATTTTGTCATGTTTTTCTGGAGACATGTGAGGGCCTAAGGGCTATGAGGAAGATGGAAGCAGGCCAGCTCTGGGCACACAGCTCTGCTTCCAGCTGGCTGCCCACCCAGGCCATGGTCATGTCTATGTTCTGTCTCCTTGGGAACATCCCTGTGAGCAGAGGGTGGAGAGGCTGGTGGGTTTGAGGGTATCCCCAGTATTAAGGAAATCACCCACAGAACAGGATCAATCAGCCAAGCCCAGACTGCCATGAGAGGTGCCCTGTGTTGGTGGGATGGGGGCTTGGATACTGTGAGCCCCGAGCACTCAACATGGGAGCAGGAGCTCCACTCCAGGGAGGAGAACATCTCATGGTGGTGTTCCCAGGGCTGGGCAGCCCCACAGCCCTGTGCTGAGCTGGGTGTTGGTGTCTCCTCAGCGCTGAGCAGCCATGGAGAGGATGCAGCAGATCGTGGGGAGAGCCAGGGCTGCCTTCCAGTCGGGCCGGAGCCGCCCGCTGGAGTTCAGGATCCAGCAGCTGAAGGCCCTGGAGAGGATGGTGCAGGAGAAGGAGAAGGAGATCCTGGCAGCCCTCAAGGCGGATCTGAACAAGGTCTGGGTTGGCAGGGGTTGCCATCTCTCTCTTTTGCTGTGGGTAACCCTGGGGAAAGCAAGCAGGCCAAGGGCTGCCTTGTGCCATGACAGATGGTTTTTCCGTGTCACCCACCGTGGGACTGCATGGCTCTGACTGTCCGAGGTGCCACAGCAGGTGGGGGAGGTGGGTGACTTTGCCATCCCCTCCCCAAACTCCCTGTTGTTCCAGAGTGGACCCAGTGCCTACAGCCACGAGATCCTGGGCGTGCTGAGGGAGCTGTTCACAGCCATGGAGAACCTGCCATCCTGGGCAGCCCCTCAGCACGTGAAGAAGGATGTGCTGTCCATGAGGGACGAGGTGTATATCAACTACGAGCCCCTGGGAGTGGTGCTGGTCATCGGGGCCTGGAACTACCCCTTTGTGCTGGTCATGATGCCCCTGATCGGGGCCATTGCAGCAGGTTGGTTCAGCCTCATCCTTGGTGGGGCCATGGGGGAGAGGAGGTGATGGCTCAGTGTCTGTGCTGTGTGTGCTCTGCAGGCAATGCTGTGGTGGTGAAGCCATCAGAGGTCAGTGAGAACACAGCTCAGCTGGTGGCTGAGCTCCTCCCTCAGTACCTGGACAAGGTGAGTGTGGCCCTGTGTTGGTCCCCATGTTTCTCTGTACCACACTGAAGCCCTGGGTTGGGTGACCCTGACACCATTGCCCTGCAGGATCTCTATGCCGTGGTCACCGGAGGAGTTCCTGAGACAACCGAGCTGCTGACCCTGAGATTTGATCACATCCTCTACACTGGCAGCTCCTCAGTGGGCAGAATTGTGATGACAGCAGCTGCCAAGCACCTGACCCCTGTCACCCTGGAGCTGGGTGGGAAGAGCCCCTGCTACATCGACAAGGACTGTGACCTGGCTGTTGCCTGCAGGTCAGTCCACTGCACCTCTGTGGGGCCTCAGCAGTGGGACAGGGGACAGGGGGACATCTCTGGGCCAGCGTTCCCAGCTCAGGTGCTGCCAGCTGGGCTGTGAGATGTGGAAGGGACCATGGAGAAATCATCTCCCTCTCTCTCTTATCACAGGCGGATAACGTGGGGCAAGTACATGAACTGTGGGCAAACCTGCATCGCCCCAGACTACATCCTGTGTGACCCATCCATCCAGGGCAAGGTGGTGGAGAACATCAAGGCCACTCTGAAGGTGAGGGAGAAGTCCCTTGTGCCGTGGGGATTGTCCTAGGTGTGATTTGCTGGAGCTGTGGCTGTAGGAAGGTGTGTTGAGCACTTTGTGTTGTTCCCTTTGTCAGGAATTCTATGGGGAAGATGTGAAGTCATCTCCAGACTATGGAAGGATCATCAACAAGCGCCACTTCAAGAGGATCCTGTGCTTGCTGGAAGGGCAGAAGATTGCTCATGGGGGAGAGACTGATGAGGCCTCCTGCTTCATAGGTGCTCCTAGCAGCTGCTGGGGAGGGGAGGTGCTAGTGGGTGCTTTTTGGGGTCTGTGTTTGGGTTATGTTGAACAGACTGAGGTCCTGTGATGCACCAGGTCTTTGTCCTGCTCAAGCTGTTCTCCCCTTGTCCTGTCTGCCTCAGCACCAACCATCCTCACCGATGTTTCCCTGGAGTCCAAGGTGATGGAGGAGGAAATCTTTGGACCAGTGCTTCCCATTGTGACTGTGAAGAGTGTGGATGAAGCCATTGAGTTCATCAACCTTCGGGAGAAGCCGCTTGCCCTGTATGTCTTCTCCAACAACAAGCAGGTGGGTCTGGGCTGTGCTCCCCTGCAGAAGTATCTCTGCACAGCTGGATCCTGAACGTGGCTGATCTCAGATACAGCTGCCTGCAGGGTCTTTGTGGGTTCCTTTTCCATGTGAATTGCAGCATTTGGGGGTCATGAGAGTCCCCAGAGCTGCTGGAGGCTCCCAGTCTCCTGCTGGAGGCCTCTGGGTTTGTACATCTCCACCCACTCAGGTGGGTGCTGCCTCCTGCCCTGTCTCCTGCCCCCGCTTCCAGGCTCTGTTGTGCCAGCTCAGGAATTCAGGTCAGAGCTTTTCCCTGGAACAACAGCCCCAGGCACTTTGGGTGGGAGGGCTGAGGAGCACCCTGGGCTGACACGAAGCCTTTTCATTCTGTGGCTGTCCCAGCTGAGCAGATCCTGTGCTAAGTGGTGTAAACTGGCCTCTCTCATAGAACAAGGCATAGCCTGTGCCCCCCACAAAGGGGCATGGAAGCATCACCTTGAACCCTCCCTGCTCTGGTACACGGTGTTGTGTCCCATCTTGATTTGTTCTGTGCCCTCTCCCATGCTGGGTAGCTGATCAGACGGGTGATATCAGAGACCTCCAGCGGTGGCATGACAGCCAACGATGTCATCATGCACACCGTGGTTCCCAATCTGCCCTTCGGCGGTGTGGGTGAGTCCTCACTTATTTCTGCATGTTAAAAAAGCTGCTCTTTCCTTCTGTGCCCTGAGCAGCAGCATGACCAAGCTTTCCCTGTGTCCTGGGGGCTGCCAGGTTGAATTTGAGAACACAAGTGTCCCTGTGCATGGTGTGACCTGTGTGGTTGTGTCCCTCAGGTCACAGCGGGATGGGCGCCTACCTTGGCAAGTTCAGCTTCGAGACCTTCTCCCACCGCCGTGCCTGCCTCATCAGGGACCTGAGGCTGGAGGTTGTGAACAAGGTGAGGTACCCACCTGGCAGCATGGAGATAATGCATTTGGCCAAGTTCTTCCTCCTGAAGCAGTGCAACGCGAGCAGAGTGGGACAGTTCATCTCAGCCCTGCTGGCCGCTGTGAAAGCCATGGTGGCAAAGGTGAGCTTTGGGTCTCTGCTGTCCCTGTGAGTGTGTGCTCCCAGCTCTGCTCCCTCCCAAGGACTCATCCCTGTTTCTGTGCCTCTCTAGGTGTTGTGCCCCCCAGCGAGAGGGGTGATGGGCAGCCAGCCCTTGGACCCACAGCTCGCCCCTTCCAGTCCTACTGCTGAACTTTTCTTTGCTGCAATTTCATTTCTTCCAAGGCAGCCAATGCACTGGAGAGGTAGAAGACAAGAAAATGCACCAGTGACACTCCCTGCCCCTCAAGTTGAAGGCTCCAGCTCCTGCTGAAACAGGGATCAATCCAGGCCTAGGCCATGGGTCATGCCTGAGCAGTGAGTGGCAGATGAAAGGAAACAGCATCCACCCTGCTTTGTAAACAGGATCTGGTCTAAAAACTCCTAGGAACGTGGGAGTGTTTGTCCCAAGGGTATCTAAACAAAGCCAGTCGTTACTCAGTGTGTTATCTCTGTAATGCCTCACCTGATCTCCACAGGAAGCTGGCTCATCACAGCAATAAGCCTGGCAAATGTGGGTCTCACTGCAGGGGACAGTCCAGGCTGGTTGTCCCCAGGGCAGAGGAAAGGAGCTTTGAAGAACCAAGAACCTGCAGCATCTCATCCTTGAAGGGACTCGTGACTGAATGGGTGATGCTCATTGCAGGGAATCCACTTTTAGCCATCCAAGGTGTGCAAAAGCCACCTGAGGTGATGGCAAAAGCCACCTGAGCTGTGGCCACACTGTCCCAAGGACTTGAGAAGCACCAGGGACTGTTGTGCTGCTGCATTTAGGGCTGCTGGGGCAAAGACAGGGGCACTGCTGTGACAGGAGTCCCAGGTCTGGGACATCCTTGGCCAGAGTGGCAGAACAGCCACAGCCACCTCCTCTGCAACTGAATTTCAGGGGTTTATTGGTTTATGGATAGTCTTTTACCTCCAAACTTGCAACTGAGAGCTGACCTTGATCCTTACTGAATAAAACCTTGGTTTTACTGCAAAGGCCACCCGGGGCAAGGCAAGACCCATGTGTGGATGTTCCCAGCTCTGCCCCAGCCCTGCCCTCAGCCTCCACCCCAAGGAGCCAGCCCGACTGCAGCCGGGTTTATTCTTTATTGGGCATTTGTCACAGAGCAGCAGTGGGAGCTGGGCTGTGCTCAGCTCTGGTGGGTGCTGGCAGTGTGGGCTGGGGGGGTCACTCCCACACTCAGTGTGTGCCAGGCAGCATTTTGGGCACCAGAGCAGCCTCAATATCAGACCAAACACTGCCCAACGCTGCCAAGCGCCCTTTGTCTCCTGAGGGACAGGCGTGTCCTCAATTTTCTTGCTGGCTGGTCCGTGCCTTGTACATCTGTCCCTCAGGAAGGGCTTTCACCCCAAAAACAAGTCCCCAAAGTCCTTGGTGCGAGTCAGGCATTGCTGGTGATCAGCTTTATGGCAACGCCGAGCCCGAGCGCGGCGACGGCTGCGACCACCGCCAGCCCCCGCCGGACGATCAGCCCCTTGGTGACCACGGGGGTGGCCGGACCCGAGGTGCCAGAGGTGGCTTCCCGCAGCTCCAGCTGGTACATCGGTCCCTCCACGCTGGTGATGCCCGTGAGCACCACGTCACTCTGCGATTCTAGTCCCGCTGCGGGGAGAAGGGGGCTTGAGGGGTTTGGAGGGATGGAGGGGTTTCTGGGGAGGGTCTTGGCACGGGGCTGAAAGCACGTCATGAGCAGCTCAGAGCGGGGAGGTCTCCTGCTATCCCACCTCAGAGGTGGGACCAGGTGTCTGCAAGGTGAGAGCTGCCCACAGGTTGTCCCTCTGTCACCACCCTCCCGAGCCCACGCTTGTAATTACTGCTCTCCCAGTAACTGAGGGTGTCACCAGCTAAATCCCCCCAATTTTGGGCTTGTTGCTGGTTTATGTGAACCCTTAGGGACCCTTCCCAAACCCAAACCCTCCCTGCATGCAGAGCCCAGCTCCTGCCGTACCGACAGACCCCAACACCGCCCTGGCAGGGAGGTAAGTGTGGGGCTGGGGGGCTTGTCCCACATCGAGATCCTTTAAGGAGGGTTCCTGGCCCAGGCTGGGCAGCTCCGGCGGTGGCTGCTGGGTCACTCCTGCACGGCACTGAGCCTGGGGAGGGAATGTGCTGGTTTGTTGGGATTCCCACTGAGCAAAGCTGTGTTGCCTCTCTGGAGCTGTTGAGGCACAAGGTGATGCTCAAGGCTGAGGTAGCCCAGGTCACCCCATCGCCCTGAGCTTTGTGTCCCCAAACAAGGGTGGCACCAGGGGCAGGAGGAAACCTTGAGGCCACTGAGTGCATGTGCAGGAGGGAGCTGAGCACAGGGATGCCGTGGGAGTGCTGGTTTTGCTCCAGGGCACTGGAGGACAGCACAGGACTGAGATTGAGCCCTGCTCATCCCAGCAGGGCACAGTGCTGCAGTGCCTGGATTACCTCCTCAGCCTCCTTCTTCCAGTCCACACGGGAGATGTAGGTGATGAAGGAGGTGCAGAGGATGAAGACACAGACAAGCATGGAGATCCACAGGCCTGCAGAGGGCACACGGTGTCAGCTGGAGAAAACCCAGCATCCTGGGACAGCAGGCCCAGAACGGCGATGTCACACAGGTCAGGGGGACACAGGGATGGGATGGTCACAGGTGCCTGCTGCAGGGCTGCCTGGCACACCTGGCACTGGTTGCTTTTTCCCAGTTTGGGTAAAAGGTCCCAGCAGTGGCAGGAGCCATCCCAGTCCACCCCAGCGTCCAGGCAGGTTGGAGGGAGGGCAGAGCCAGGTGTCAGGGTTATGCTGAGCCCTCAGTGGGGCTGCACCTGCCCGTGGAGGGTTTGGGGCTGCAGTGCCCAGGGCTCAGTACCTATGACTCCGATCTTGGCCACGAAGAGCAGCACGGCTGCCAGGGGCATTCCCACACCATAGTAACTCACGGCGTTGAGGATGGCGCCGAATTTCTGCTTCCCAATGCCTCGGAGCACCCCACTGCAGGCACCCTACCAGGAGAGGGAGAGGGGCAGGGAGCATCAACTCGGGCTCTGCTGTCTGGAGATGACCCAGCTCCCTGTCTCTGCCCATTATTTCTGTGTCTCTGTGTGGGTCACCATCTTTTATGTGCTCAGTGTTTCCTGAGGGATGATCCCAGGAGCTCTGCAGTGTCCTGGTGTGGACACTGGTGCTCAGCTGCAGCTTGAGGGACCCTTGACTGACTGACCCACAATGCCACAGCTGAGCACCAAGGTTCCCTATGGAAAACTGCAGCATTCCCTGGGACTTACAGTCATGGCTTCAAACAAGTGGAAGACAACGTAGATAGGCATGACCCACGCCACCAAGTCAACGATCTCCCTGAGGACGGAGGAAAGCCAGCAATCACTTTTGGGAACTGACCTCCACACCCCGAGGCCAGGAGCTGGGGGCACTCACTTGTCCGAGGTGAAGATGTATCCCAGCACGTTCCTTGCGGAGGCTAAAATCGCCCCCACGATTACACAGAACACCCCTGAAAACACAGCGAAGGGCTGAGCCCAGCCTGGCTCTGACAGACAGCAGGGGGAGGAGAGGCAGGCAGAGGACTGCAAACCCTTCCTGCTCCATGGGAAGGAGACCATGAAGAGGTTTTCCAGGAGGCTGTGGACTGACCTGTGCAGATCAGGCTGGTGGTGGAGGATCTCTTGGCTGCCTCGAAGTCACCGGCGCCCAGCGCATTCCCCACCTGCACGCTGGCAGCTGTGCCCAGCCCCAGGGGGATCTGCAACCACAGGGCTCACATGTGTCTGACAACAGGGCTGGCACAGTGACAGTGGGATAATCACCCAGCAGAGAGGGTGGTGGAGCTCAGGATTTGATTTAAAGCATCTCTGTAGGAGGGGTGGGTAGGAGCAGGGAGAAGTTTAAGTGCAGAGGGGGAAGATGGAGATTTGCTGGAGCTGATTTTTGCTGTGTGCCTGTCTTGGGACAGTCCCTGTGGAGCCCTGGTCTGTACAAATAAGCCAGGCCTTACCATGAAAGCCACAACAGACACCTCATAGATGATGGACTGCACGGAGAGCTCGATGACACTCAGCAGGCCTGTGGGTCAGGAGGGGTCAGTGCTGGCTGGGGGTGCTGCTCTGGGTCAAGCCTGGCCATCTCCTGGCAGCTCCCCTCCCCACTGACCTATCAAGAAGCTCCCAATCTCGTAGGTCCACCACTCAATGCACATCATGAGCATGCTGGGGATAGCCAGGGAGGTGAAGCTGTCCCACTCCAGCAGGCACTCGCTGGACCAACCTGTGGAGAAGGAGAAACAGCACCTGATGGATGACCAGGCTGGCCATGTGTTACATCCTGCAGAGCACCTGAGGCAGCTGGAGGTCCCATTCTCAGAGCCAGCAGGTCCTCATCTCCACAGCACCTCCAGAATCACAGTGTCCACCTACAGCTTCTCTGCTGCTGTCCCACAGGCCACAGAGCAGCACAACCCTCAGCTCATCCCTCTCGGAGCACCGAGTCCAAGGACAACCTCCTGCTCATGCCTGTGCTCATCCAGCTTTGGGTCTGAACCTTCCAAAGCCTCAGTGGAAAGTTTCATTTCTCCAGAATTAACGTTTAGTGCTGAGCACAGAGCTCTGCCAGCGCTGGCGCGTGACGAGCTGCCACTGAAGCAGCACTGTGGGACCCGGGGCACTTTGGGCTGGGGTTAATATTTCACCATCAGGACAGACAGAATTCCTCTTCTATCAACACCTGATGGAAGTTTTATGGACTCTTTTGGGTAAAGCAGGAAGCAGAGGGAGCGGGGGAGATGTCCTTACCTCCCCAGGTGTCCACGTGGAGTTTTCTGCCTATGATGTACAGGAACAAGAAAATGGTTTGTGAATACTGAGCGATAGTGTTGGCCCAGGCAGAGCCCCTGCAGAGGAAGTGAGAAAAGTCATTGGCATCCTGCTTGTGTCTCCCTCAGGGTGCTGGAAAAAGACATCCTGCCGTGCCCCTGTGAGCTCAGTGTTCCCTTGTGACGGCCAGGTGCCCTGTTTTCCTCTCCAGGGGACACAGGTGCCACTCACGTGATGCCCAGCTGGAGCACGTAGAGGAAGATGTAGTTTGCACCCACGTTGACAAGGTTGCCAATGACCCCACTCAGCACCAGCGGCCACATGATCATCTGCAAAGAAGAGGAGATGAGGGTCTTCACAAAGGTTTTGGGAGGGAGGTGTGAAGGTCCCTTCAGTCCTGTGCTCAGTGCCTTTCCCAGAAAAAAACCCAAACTCCCAGTGATGTTTCCTGCTTGCAAAAACAGTGTATTGGAGGTAAATCCCTGATGTGGGGAAGTAGGAAGGGAGGTGGATGGATACACCTGGCTGTGGGATGGGGTGATCTAGAGGGTCAGAGCTGTTTTGGGGCACCTGGGCACTGGGAAGGGTGAGCATGGAAATGCTGGATCCACACTGGAAGGGAGCCCTGAGCCAGGGTGGGTGTGAGGACTTCAGGACCCACCTGGTTCTGCAGGTATCTTGTCTCCAGGTTATACAGAAAAACCACCTGCAAAGGAAATTGGCAGGTGAGACGAGCAGTAGGATGGGGACAGCCTGTCCCCGTGTGCAGGTGACATCCAGGGTGCCCAGGGGCACTCACCGGGAGGGCAGGGACAAAGGCGTTCACGTAGCGCTGGGTCAGCCTGGAGGCACACAGGGGAGGGGTCAGGGAGGGGCACGGCCATGGCCACCCTCCTCTCAGCCCCACAGCGCTGGGGAGGGATGAGGGCACCACCCAACCTGGAGACCTCGGGATCCTGCTGCATGAGCAGCATCATCTGCTCGATGTTGATGAGGATGGCCCAGCAAGGGAAGCAGCAGAGGAGGATGATGATGGTGGCTCGCTGCAGGATCACCCCCACGCGCAGCAGGTTCTTGCTGCCGTAGGTCTGCAAGGTGAGAGGGCAGCAGTGGAATCAGCTGGTGCTGGGGAAATGGGGGAATGGGGACACTGCCGAGCATGGAGCAGCCCTGACCACCCTGAAGATCACCTGGGAAGGATTTGGAGTGCAGATCTCCTTGTTATGGGATTGTTAGCTGGGGATAAGCTTCCCCAGCTCGCAGGAGCAGCCAGAGCTCCATGTGGTGCCTGGGCATCATCAGCTCATGCTGGGAATCCCCTGTGTCCCCAGGACAAGTGCCAGCATGTCCTACCCACCTGTGATATCAAGGTGTCACACGCCGAAGTCAAACCATAACCTACAGAGATGGCAGTGACATTTATAACCTGTGAGTTAAAAAAACACGAGAGTGAAGGTGAGGATTTAAGGCTTTCAGGTAGGGAGAGGGGCTGAAAGGAAAAGTGGGAGTTGAAATCCCCTCTGTCCTTTCCCACTGCCATGTCCCATCCCAGTGTCAGCAGGGAGGGAGCACTGGAAATGCTTACAGCGATGGCCAGTGTGACAGAGGCCAGCTCAACCTTGCCCAGGTGGCCACAGAATATGGAGCTGACAAGGTGGATCAGGAAGATCAGCAGCTGGATCAGGATCTAAGCACGGAGAAGAGGAGGGCTGAAGGTTAGGGATGGAGGTGAGCAGGGGTGGTTGTGCTGGGGGGGTCTCTCCTCCCTTACCAGCGGTCCTGCCAGCACCAGCAGCTTCCTCACATCCTCCCAGAAGGTCTCCGGGATCCAGCGGCGTTTCTTCTCGCAGCTGCTGGGTGTGACATTGTCCCGGCCGGCGGCCCTTCCCTCCGTGAAGCCATTCTCCTCGGGGAAGCTCTCCGGCTTCATGCTGCCCTGCCAGGAGAGTGGAATAAACCCCTTCCTCCGCGCTCTGTTAAACCCCGCTGGGTGAGCAATGTGTAACCACGCTGCGGTGAACTTCAGCCGGGGCCGGGCGATCCGGACACTGCCGTGGAAAGTGTGGGCAGTGGGTCAGGGCAGGGCACGGAGCCCAGGGAGGGTCCTGGCAGTGCAGTGGACAGCGCAGAGGAACCCAGACGCACCGTGCAAGGCATTGCTGCCTGTTCCTGAGCAGGAGCAGAGGCTGAGCCATCCTAAATCCACCCTGTGAACCCTCCTACCTCTCCTGCTTCACCACAGCTCCACCGGCCAGTGGGCTGGAGGGTCGTCCTCCTTTTCCAGCAGCTGTGGAGGGTGGTTGGATCTGTGTGCGGCTCTGGTGAGCTGCTGCCGGCAGTGGCGGGGCAGCGGCTCCTTCACTCCCATCACAGTGGCCAAGACAAGCCGGCCCCCTTGGCTCCAGCTCTCCCTGGCACAGCCCCCGCCGGGTCGGGTTTCACTGGCACCGCTCCCCCAGGCCGAATACAGAGTCCTTGGCCCGGTGGGGAGGCAGGGGAGGGGAGATGCTGCCCAGTGCAGACCCCACCTGCACGGGATGGGCGTTGGGCTGGGATAACTCACATGGCACCTTCCTCCTCTCCCCACACTCCCATCCCAAACTTACCGGGATTCTGAACCGGGCAGAGTCTGCCACGTCCTCTCACTGACGGCAGTTTCAAGCTTGTTCATGTCATATTTTTTCATTCCCAGCGCACAAGTCACCAGCACCAGGAGAGTTCTGGGGTACCAGGGAGGTGCCACAGCTCTGCTGTATGAGGTGTTGACCCCCAAGTGCCCAGTCTGTGACACGTCACAGTCACCCAGCAGCAGGGAAGAGCCAGGGCCAGGCCCAGAGGGACTCAGTGCTGGGGTGTTTGCATTATGACATAGCTCTCTGATGGCTCTGTAGGGCTGTGCAACACAACCTCCCTATTCCGTGGTGCTCAACAACTGTGCAGAAAGTGATTGAGGGGCATAAATCTGGCTTTTGTACCTTAGGGGAACAGTGATAACACTGTGTCTGGAGCCAGCCCCAAACCTCAGGGCCAGGACCAGACCCACAGCATTCCTTTTAACAGCACAGCCCTGCCAATGACCAGGGTCACACTCACACCATATTAAACAATTTAACATTTACTCAGAAAACTTTATTGTATAAAAATCCCACCTTACAAAAGTGCAAAAAAGAGTTGCTTTAGGCCCTGTGCCCACCCTGCAGAGGGAGAGAAGGGTCAGGGCCAGCAGCCAGCACCCAACAGCCCAGCAGCAGAGTCTGACATCTTTCAGCAAAATCCACTTTGTTCTGTGGTGCCACAGTGGCTGCAAGTGGTGCTTGCCATGCCAAGATGCTGGTACGGGCTGGTGTGTGAGGAAGTGTGCTGTGGGCAGCAGGGACCCCTACCATGAGCAAATGACATGGACCAATGTCCCCAGAGAGCAGGACAACAGCACCAGGACCTGGGTCAGCCCCAGGATACACTCCCACCTCTCACAAGTGGCACCCCAGTGCAGTGCAGGAGAGGAACCAGCTCTCAGGCACTATTTTTCCCAGGTGCAACATCCTCACCCCCTTTAAGAACTCTTTGTGTGGGATAAAATATCATGAGTTAACCAGAAACCGTGCAAAGGGACTTGTTGTATAGCACTGAGGGGCATTTCCTTCCCCACACCATCCTCCTGGGACATCACCACGTGCCCTCCTGCTCTGTGCACAGCTCCCCAGTGTCACTGGTTTTAACCATTGCCTGTCAGCAGCCGGACCAGGACTCCCACCAGCAGGACAGCGATGGCAGCAGCAGCAGCAAACACACGGCAGATGATCACAGCCCTCCACTCCACAGGGGGAAGGACAGGGACAACAACAGGGACAACAGCAGGCTCCTCCTGGGTGGTGAGCTTGTGGTCAGGCTGCCTCTCGCCCATCACGATGCTCTCATGCAGCACCACGGTGTCCCCAGGGTCTGTGTCAAGGGAGGTGTAGCCTGCGGGACAGAGGTGAGGCTGCAGGGAGGCTGAGCTCCCCAGCCAGGGGTTTTCAGGCTGATGCTGCACAAGCACCAGGGACAGTCCTCAGGGGCTTGGGGACACTGGGACATACAGCTGCAGCTGTCCACAGGTGAGGCAGGTATGGAGTGGCAGTCCAGGCTCTTCCCTGGAGCAGCCAGCATGTCTTGTACCCCATTATGAAGTGCAGGAGAAGTGCCACTGGCTCGGGGCCAGCACCAGGCACTGTGCTCTTTGCAGCCATTTGAGCCTGCAGGACAGGCATGGCTGCCACAACTGGGATGGAAAGGAAGGGGTTGGGTGGGGAATTTGGGCTCCCTCCCTGGTGTCAGGCCCTGTTACATACCCACAGCAGGTGTTTTGTTAGCAGCTGTGCCACTGGAGTTCATGTCTTCCACTTGTTCTTTCACTCCAGCTCGGACTTGAGCCTAAAAACACAGGGAAGAGTTGCTCTTCTGAGGGCAAGGGTGTCCTGCCCAGCCCAGAAAACCTTCCACTCTCCCAAGACAAGCATTCTCAGCTCCACTGCTACAGGACAGATCCCAGTTCCCTTCTGCCTCCTCCTAGAGGGCTGTAGTGTTGTACCAAGACAGGAACTCACTCAGCACCTCTCAAGAATTACCAGAGAAACGCACAATTCTCACCTCCTCTGCAGCTTTCCTCCAATCCATGCGGATGACAAAAGCCAAGAAGGAAAGGGCTTGCACGGAGATGCAAATGATCATCCCAACCCACAGACCTGCAGCAAGGGGAAGTTGTTTCAGGGAGGGCTTGAGGAAAACCTGCCTTTGCCAGTCACTGCCAGAATGCCCAAGGACTTCAGCCCAAGATCTTTCAAGGAAAGAGCTCCTGGGGGAGCTGGGAGTCAGCCTGGATTTACTGGCACACACTCAGTGCCTGCCCCAAACACAGCAGAGTGCAATCCAACCCCATTGATCCAAGGGCAGATCCAGGCACGAGTTCCAGGGCTGAGCCTTCATCCAGGAGGAGGACAGACGTACCTAACACCCCCATCTTGGCTGCAAACATCAGGGAGATGCCGATGGGGAAGCCGATGGTGTAATAGCTGACGGCGTTGGCGATGGCACCCAGCTTCTGCCTGCCCGTGCCCCGCAGCACCCCGCCACAGGTTGCCTGAGGAGAGAGGACAGAGGGGTCACTGCTGGGTGACTCTGGGGCATGGCACAGCCCTGGGGACAGGGAAACCCAAAGCACTGTCCCACCAAGCCAAGAGGGACCAAAGCTGCATTCTGGTGCAGGTGGTGTGGGGCTCCTCTCACTCCAGCAGCCGAACCAAACACTGAGCAGATCCCAAAGAGCCTCCCCACACTGCCCAGGTCCCTCCCCCGAGGACATGACAGGAGGAAACGGGCCAAAATTCCTATCTATTGGGTATCCCAGTGTGCTGGGAGAACCTGATATCTCTGAAGAGCTGTGGCTAGCACAGGTTCTTCCCGTGGGAACATTTTGCTATATTTCATAAACAAGATAAAGTTTGGATGTTTTGCAAACAGTTTCTCCGGATTGAGTCAGTTCGGGCTTGGCCAATTGGGCCTAGGGGGAGGTCTTGGGCTGACCAATCTGGGGCACTTCTGTAGACTCTATATATATGGAATTCAAAACAATAAAGTTCCTTTTCTCCTCTCTTTCCTTGTCTGAGAACTTGGGTCAGTACTCAGCTAGCGCTCAACAGCGACAAAGAGCCAGCTGCTCACTTGTGTTGCTTTGATAAAGCAGTGAAAAGCTGGAGCCTTGGCCAGGGGAAAAGAGGAGGAAAAACTGGGCTGTTTGCAGCAATGCCAAGGGGCAGCACAAGCACAGAGGACACTGAGGTGCTCCAGGCAGCACAAGCAGCTGCTTTGACAGTTTCTCAGTTTGCTCCTCTGGAACATTTCAATAAGTCAAGAGTGAGTTACAGGCAGCTTTGCACCCTCCCTGGCACCCCAAGCTGCAGAGAGGGATCTCTCCACATGCTGGAATACTCACTGCTGTTGCATCCAGCAGGTGGAATGGACCAAAGATGAGCAACACTTTGGACACCAAGCTGACAATCTCTCTGTTGGGAAGATGTATGGACTGATCAGGGGAAGCAGCACCAACTGATCCCTGGTTCTCACATATCTTCCCCAATCAACCACAAAAGCTGACCCCAGTTCCATGATCCCAGCCTGCTACCGTGGTAGTGTCCCAGTATTAGAAGCAGCTGTGCTGCCCAGAGACACCAGGACATGGGGATTAACCTTTGAGGAATGTTTGCCAGATAGGGGTTTATGAACTCTTATCTGCCAGCAGCTTCTGGGGTATAAATAACGTAATAATACTCAAAAGAAAGCTGTTGACTCACATGTCATTGGTGAAGATGTATCCCACCACGCTCCTTAGGCTTACCAGCAGTGTTGCAACCACCACAGCAAAAACTCCTGAAAGAAAAAGAAATAGTCAAATTGCTTCAAGGGCATCCTGTTCCTGAGCTAGGCTCAGACCTCAAGGGCTTCATATGGGGGGGACTGGACTTTGCTGACCTCAAGTGATACTGAAGAAGAGGACAAGTCTATTTTTCTCTCACTGTCCCCAGACACTCCCTCTAGCCTCTGGAGTGTGAGGACAGAACGCTAAACTGCATTTTTAATTATCAAAGCCTTTGCACCAGGCTCATAACAGAGAAGATGAGTCACGATCTCGCCTTGCCCAAAGGGTCCAAACATACGGTTTGGGTTCCTATGGGGAGTCCCCAGCCCTGTCAGAGGGAAACTGAACCATCTGCTGATAACTGCCCTTTATTCTGCTCTGCAGGACTGGACTGACCTGTGCACAGCAGTGCAACGATGCAGGAGGTCTTGGCTTGCACCACATCCCCTGCTCCCAAGGCATTGCCCACTCTGACACTCGCAGCCACGCTGATGCCCAGGGGCACCTGAGAGGCAGGAGACGAGAGGAGGTGAGTGGCAGCAGAGCCTGCAGTGGCAGCAGAGCCTGCAGTGATTTTCTTCTTCCCCATGGGGAATTTGGGACAAACTGGCATTGCTGCAGTGAAGGGATTTTCCATCTGCAGCTGCATGGCAGGCTTGAAAAGCATCCCCTGCCTGGTACCAACCCCTGCTTCCCACCTCAGCACTGATCCACAGGGCCACTGTTTTGGGGTTCCTCCCAGGCTGTTTGGGGTTTCACAGCCCCAGCCCTTACCATGTATGCAGTACCAGCGAGCTCGTAGATGATAGACTGTGTACCCAGCTCCACCACACTGATCAGCCCTGGAAAAGATTTGCCACCCCCATTCATTGTGTGAAAAGGAGACATTGATTCCCATGGAATAGATGGGAACACCTGCAGTGCCCTGCAGACCCAGCCCTGTAGGTGAGGAGGCTGCTGGCAGGGGGGCTCTGGGGACATGCTCAAGTCACCAAGAACCAGAAGGAAAAGGGGATTTGGACTCACCAGCCAAGAAGGTCCCAATCTCAAAGGCCCACCACTCCATGCACATCATGACCATGCCAGGCACTGCCAGCCAGACGAAGGAGCCCCAGTCCACGAGGCACTCCCTGCTCCAACCTGCAACAAGGAGGTGAAGCAGAATGAATGTGTTCTCCCTCTCCTCCTCCAAAGGGGAACCACATCTCCTGGACACCCTCTGAGGACAGCTACCCTTGCAGCTCACAGGAGAACCACCTAGGATTGCTGCTGCATTCCTGAGATGGAATATTCGACAGGAATGTGTTTGGAGCCACAGTAAAGGCCTTGAGAACATGGCTACAGCATCTTCCCACTGAGAAGGGATGGCAATCCCTTTGTCAGGTGCTGGTGACAATGCCAAATTCCCAGGGACAGACACTGGTTTTCTGAAGGATTAAGCTATAACAATACCTTCCCAGGTCTTCACGTGGATCTTCTTCCACCATATGTAAAGGATGAGGAGGATGACCTGGGTGTACTGAGAAATTGTGTTAGCCCAGGCAGAGCCCCTGAGGAGAGAGACAGGCAGGTTATAAGTGACATCCTTCCCACCTCCTCAGCCACAGCAGGAGAGACCTGGGGGAACCCACAGGAACCTTGCTGCAGATATGGGACAGACCCTTCCAGCCTCAGCTTTGCAGACTGGGGACTGGGGGGGGGAGGGTGGGAAAACTGGGCACCCAGGGCATTCCCCAGCCCTGAGCAAACCCCTTCACCCAGGGAGAGACTGGCACCAGCCCTGCTCACACTTACACCAGGCCCAGATTCAGAGCATAGAGGAGGAAGGCGTTCATGGCTGCATTGAGGATGTTGGCTGCAATCCCTGTCACCACCTGAGGCAGAATGATCTCCTGGAAGCCAAGGAGGAACTTTGGAATTTGCTTCCCCAAACTGCAGCCCAAGCCCCACTCACAAGCTGAACACAAGGGAGACCTTCAGCAATGCCCAAGGAGAATGCAAAGAAGGCAGCTCGTGTTCTAGGGGAGGCTGGGCTGTGTTAGACAAGCAGAGCTCAGGAGCTTGGGCAGCCCATAAAACACACAGTTGGGACATAGGGAATGGAGCCAGCTAAAGGTGATTCCCATGACCTCAGCCAGGGCTGGCTGGGGAGCTTACACATTCCTCAGCCCAGCTCTGCCCAGAACAGGGTGAACTTAGATCCCCAAGGTTATCCATGTTCCTGGGAATACCTTTGTTCCATGGCCAGAAGCTGGCTGATTATACAATACCTGACTCAGCAAATATCTCGTCAGCAACTGGTACAGAAACTCCGCCTGCAAAAGTCAGGATTCAGTTCATCACCACACTGTGGTTCAACAGCCAAGAGACCACTGAACACTGACAGATCAGTCCTCCCACCACCTTCTTCCAAAACCCCAGTGCTCCAGCTGAAGCACTGCCAGCACCCAAAACCAAGAGTGACAGAAAGCACATCCCATTCCCACTGGGAAGGCAGGTAAGTCTCCAAGTGGGAAATCTCCAATGCTTCCTCATCAGCATGAGAAAGCTTGGAAAGCTTGGAAGAAAGGATAAACCTACAGACCCTTATTCCACAGAGGTACTGTTCCCTGCCTCAGAAGAGCCCAGCAGCTGTGAGTGTGGGAAGAGCTCCAGCCTCTATCTCAGGCCTAGGAGCAAGCCAAAGGTCCCAAAGCCCACCAGCAGTTACGTGGCCACAGCAAAACCCTCTGCACAGGAGGATGAGAGACCCCCTGTTTTTGGTCAGTGCACATCTGGTACAGCACAAGGTCAAGGGGCATGTTGTAAAACCCTAAACCTGCCCCGTGGGCCACACAGCAAAGGCTCTCCCTCCTTTCCCTGGTGTTCCTAAAGGATACAGAGCTTCTAACAGCTTTAGCAGAGACTTACAGGAAGTGCTGGAATAAAGATCATCACGTAGAGCTGTGTTAACCTGGAAAGAGAGTTGTTTCCCCAGTTAATGATACAGCAAAACAAGAGCCAAGCCAAACAGCGTTGCACTCAAGCTCCAGAGAGCCTGGATTTCAACACTACATGGCAAATGTCTGATCCAGAAGGGCTGGGTCTCACCCCTGACCTGGAGACCTCGGGGTCCTGTCGGATGAGCAGGAGGATCCTCTCAGTGTTGATGAAGAGGGCCCAGCAAGGGAAGCAGAACAGCAGCAGGATGAGGATGCCTCGCTGCAGGATGGTGCCCACCTGCTTCAGGTTCTTGCTGCCATATGTCTGAGGCAGGAGAGAGGATTGAGGTGGGCATCACAGGGAGCCAAAGGGTCTGGGCAAACACTCAGGGCAACAACAGGACAGTTAAATGCCTTTCCCACACCCTGCAGCTGCGAATGCCAGGCTGGTGGGGTGTAACTCTCAGGCAGGTTGCAAATCCTTTGGTACCCCAGCATGACCCAGGGCTCCCTGGGGAGGAAACAGGCTCCAGCCAGGGTGTCTGTAACCCTGCTCTGTCTGGCAGCTGCCACCCCCCTGCCCTTTGTGCCCAGATCACACTGCACAGGAGGGGTGACACCCCCAGAAAACCCCACCAGGCACAGGAAAGGGGGAGCTGCTACTGACCTGGGTCATCAACGTGTCACATGCTGAGGCTAAGCCAGTACCAATGGAGATTCCTGTCACGTTGATAACCTGGAGGAGAGACAGGGAACCTGGCCCACAGCACCATGTCCCTCCCAGCTGGGTGGGGAGACAGTTCTGCTACAAGTTTTTGGGAAATTTTCCAGTCCTTCTCTTTTTCTCAGAATAACACAGTCTTGTTAACCAAACAGCCTCCTCTCCCCTCTGGTGGGGGAAAGGATCCTCTAGCAAGGGGGGAAGATCTAAAGGACCACAACAAAGAGTGTTGCTTCTGGCTACAAGCCCAGGTCTGGTGGGTTCAGAGAGCTGGCCAGAGGCTCTCAGGTACTGGCCTTGCACTGGCACAGGCACTGACTGCTCAGCTCCCCTCTCCTGCCTGTGCTCAGGGCCAAAAAAAGAACAGGGCCCCCACATATACATTCCTACAGGTTTGGCTTTTTCTATTTCTTCTTCTTTTTTTTTTTTTTTGGTGACACATAATTCATATGTTTTAAATCCAAGGGAAATTGGAGCAATACGTACAGACACAGCCAGGGTCACAGCATCCAGCTCAGCTTTCCCCAGGTGGCCACAGAAGATGGAGCTGACCACGCTGATCAGGAACACCAGCAGCTGGGCAAAGAACTAGGATGGGAGGAGAAGGAGATGGTGAGATGAGGACCTGTTAGGGCTTGTGGAATACCACCCCTCCACCAGAAGCAGGACTATGGACACTTAGGTTTCCCAGAGTAGCCCTGCTGAAGTCCTGGGAACCCATTCCTGTTTGCCAACACTGCTGGGCAGGAGTGGCAGCTCCAGGATTCACACAGGCTCTTGGTGGCTTTGTCTTTTAATGCAAACATCTGCCTGCCCCGTGGTATTTTGGTGTTACACAGCCAATCTGCCAGATGACCTCGTTATAGAGAGGCTTAAGGGCTTCACTAGAAATCCTCTTTCCCAGGATGAAGGCTGCACAGAGAAGGGAAAATAAAACATCCAGTGCATTTGCGTGCATCTGTGGAAAACGATCCTCCAAAACCACAACATCCTCTCCTCCTGGAGAGGCACCAAGGCCATTCTGTGTGTTCCTTGCCAGCAGTGTGTCATGATGCTGCAGCAGAGATTGCACTCCAGACCTCATTTAGCCTTGGCAAGAGGACATCCCCTCTACAGCCGTCCAGGGCACAGAGTCATGGCACAGCTCGAAGCAGATGGTAGGAGTTAGGGACATTTATACCCACTGACGGGTGGGTACAGCTGGAAACCATGCCCAGGAGCTGTTCACGCTCCTTTCCACCCAGCAGTTGGCAAGCCAAGAGCACAGTGCTGCTGGAGAAACAGCTCTGTGAGGTCAGAGGAAGAGCAGAATAATCCTTTTTCCTCTGCAGACCTCCCACTGCTGCCTGCAGATGCAGTCCTGCTGCCAGGCCTGGGCATGTCTGACCTGCTGCTGTGAGTAATCCCCACAGGAGGGGTCTGTACCTCCACCATCATCCCAGCACAGTGTTTATCACTAAATGATCATTAAACAGCCGCTGTAGGTTTGGGTTTGAGATGTCTGTGCACGTGGAGGAGCAGGCTGTGCTGCTGGCAGGACAGTGTAGGGGACCAAGAGGGCTTGATGTGTTCAGCTATAGAAACTGAAACTAGTCTAAACCTCCTTTGCTGACTGAGTACAGCAGGTGAGGCATTTCATGTCAGGGAGAGTGCCTGTAAGAAGTTTAACAGTTGGTACTTATTTACCAGATATAGCAGAAGACTAAAAACACAACATTTCACACGCAGTTGGTTAAGACCAGGGCTGTGGTGCGTGGTTCCCCTTTGCGGAAGCCTCGGCAAAATGAGCTCAGCACAGTCACTGCCAACTACCAAAGGGTCCATTTCCCCTCAAAGGGGCCAGACAAATGGCAAACGGCAGTTCCAGTCCGGGGAGGATTTCAGGACAGCGATTCATAGGTACCTTGGCACCCAGAGCCTGCTGGAAGGGTTGGCCATGGCCGTGACACTAAGCAAAGTGACTCGCTTGTCACCGAAGGGGTGAGTGGCGGTAGGGGCTGCAGCCTGGTTTCACAGAGCAGTTTAACAGTTTATTCCCCCTCCCCGAGCCACCTCTTCTCTTCCAAACCCTTGCTGCAGGGAAGCAGGGACCACGCTGGGCAGCAGCAAGAGCTCCCGGAGCAAAGAGTAAGGATTCGGCGCCAACCCGGGCATGGAGAGTGGCAGAGGGACCGCGTGGCCCCGGCCCTGCCAGGAGGCACATCCCCGGTCGCAGAGCCGTGCCCGGGGGCTGGAGGCAGCCGAAGCCCGGCGGCACGGAACCAGCCGGACCTCAGGTCTCCCTCCTCGGCATCCCGGAGCGCCCGGGGAGCGCTGCCCAGCGCCGTGCAGCCGAGCCCCGCCGCGATCCCCGTCCCGGAGACGCGGTGCCGCACGTCCGGCGGGAGGTCACCGCGTCCACCGGATGTCCCCCGTGTCCCTCCGCGTCTCACCCCGCCCAGGCTCTCACCACGGGCCCCGCCAGCCGGGCCAGCTCGAAGCACTCCTGCCGTGCTCCCGCGGGCAGGAGGCGCCGGGCGCCCCGCAGGCACCGCGCTGTCGCCATCGCCCGCCGCTACCGCCCGCACCGCCTCCACTGCCTTACGGGCACGACCGGGCCGCCTCCGCCCCCCCCGACAACGCGGGGCTGTGGGCGGGGCGGCTGCGGACGGCATGGGCAGCTCCGTGCTCTGGTCAGGGCTGGGACCCTCCGCCGAATGGGAGTGGGACCCCCAAGGCTGTGCTCCGGCCGCGTGTGGGCAGCTGGGGATTCCCCACACACACGTGTTGGCCACAGACAGAGCCCAGCGTGGGGTTTGGGATCCCCTGTTTGTGTTGGGATTCCCCTGTTTGTTCCCCGACATCTGGAGCTCTCCTGCTCATCGGCTCTGGGATGGGGATCCCCTGAGGAGCCATATGTTGACATGGGGTTTACCAGAGGTCCAGAGACCCTAGGTGGTGTCTGTGGACTGGGGAACTCGTTGTGGGGCGATGGTTTAGGACTTCCTAGGTGCTGTCTGTGAGCTGCAGAGACTGTCAAAGGCAGGAACCGGACATCTGAGCAAAGGAATGTCCCCTCTGCCATCAGCATCATGGAAACAAGGGAGAGCAGCCGGCTCTGGGCAGCCTCCCCTCCTCCTCCATCCACCCACCAATACTTCATGAGCAGGGATCGTCCCTAATCCAGGGATTCCCACCCAGCAGGCTGGTGCCCAGTGGTGCAGCTGGCAGGGTGAGGAGATTGGAATGGCTTTGTTTGCCCAGCACCTGGCAAGAAGCAGATTTGGTTTGGGTGGGAGGCTGGGTTGTTACAGGAGTGAAATTTTACCTAAGTGCAGGTACTCGTAACCAGGTAGCTGTAACCAAATCTATTTCTAACGCACGGAAAAATGCAGTGGAAAGTGGGTCTCGGTTTTCCAGCTGTTTAAATGCTGCCCTGGTGCCTTATAGCTGTGGTGCCGCCGGCCAGAAATGTCATCTCTTTAATGTTTCACTTATCCCCTTGTCCCTTCAAATATGATGTGACATCACGAAAAATTGTAAAGTAGTAGTGATGAGTCAGAGTCACAGTCATTCTGATTTTATAAGCCCTGATGAAATCAATGTTTTTCAGGACAAAAGAGTGCTCCTCTCAACGATCCTTTCCTCCTTCCCTGAAGCCAGCAGAGCAGTGGTTGCGGAATGGTGCTTCAGGCGTAGCTATGAAGAAACAGAAATGATTACCAGAAAAGGTGATAACTGGCTGGCGGTGTGACTGTCACCAGCCTGGCTGCGAGATGGCCGGAGGGTTCCTGCAGTGCCGTTATCTCCCCTGGAGGCAGAGGGGAAATGATAAGGCTCAGATGGTGCTATTCGTGGTCCTCAACAAGCAGTGCAAGTGTGAGTCCCTTTGAAGTTTACTGGTGACCCTGCTGAGATCAATACCCCGGGCTAGTGAAGAGCAGGGAGAGAATCAGGGAGAAACCTGCGGAAAAGGACTTTGAAAATAAAAAGGACCATCTCTTCAGGCTTGGGGAAGAAAAGTTCCCTCCCAGCACCAGGAGCCAGGTCCTGGGCTAACCCCCAGAGAGCCAAACACACACAGAAGGGCTGTGATTGAAACACCTTTCCTTGTGTTTTGCTCTTGCTGTGTGAAATCAACTCTGGTCGCTTTCAGAAGTGCTGTTTTGTGTTTCCGTGGGATTCACCAGAATCCCACGGAATTGGTGAATCCGATGGGATCTGGTGAATCCGATGGGATTCACCAGACTCATCTTCCGGAGCCCACAGACGATGAGGAGGGTCAAAGGTGCCACCAGCAATCCGGATATTAACAGGATTGCAACACCAGGTAGAAGAATTTGAAGGGTCAAATTCCGTTATGGAGAAACTCAGATATTTTAGACCTCCGGTGAATATGGAGCAGCATTTTTGGAGGCTGATACCTTAACACAGACCTGTTTAAAGGAGTTAATGTGTGACCAGCCACAAACCAGCTGGAGCAGGCAGATGGCCTGCCCTGCTGGGGCTGCTTTCGGCAGCTGGGACCCTGTGCAGTGCTCAGCGAGGGTGATTTGACTTCAGAAAATTAAAAGCTGAGAGGAGAAGGATTGCAGTTGACTTGCATCATGTGCAAAGCAGAATTAGCCTGTTTTTTTCCTGCAGATTCCCAGCAGGATGGCGACCCTGGGTTTTCTCTGGATATGTATGTCCATATTCTGAAATGCAGTCAACATCTTGCGGATAAAATACACCCCATAAAGGTACTCTTGATTAAGAGCTAGCAAATAAGAAAAATGTTAGAACACAATGGATTTATGTCAAACACAGAACTGTTTGAAGTGTGTCCCTTTCCTTTAAGAGACCTTGCTGCTGGCTGATGTCCACCTATTGTGGAAAATCCACTCCCCTCAGTGCAACGTTGAGTTCAGAATGCAGATGAATTAAAAACAAAAGAGACTTTTGCAATCAAACTAGTTTTTACAGAAGTGTAATGCAATAGGATCAGATGATCAGAGCCATCAGTGGATCCTTTAGGGTAACTCAGCTGTTTAAGTAAGTGCTACATCCAGATGGTTTTTGAACACTTCCAGGAACGGTGACTCCACCACTACCCTCGGCAACATCTCCCAGGGCTTGACCACCCTTTTGGTGAAGAATTTTTCCCAAATATCCAACCTTTTGCAGCTCGAGGCCGTTTCCTCTTGTCCTACCGCTTGTTAGCTGGGAGAAGACACCTGGCTACAATCTCTTCTCAAGGAGCTGTGGAGCGCAACAAGGTCCCCTCGAGCATCCTTTTTCCTGGCTGAGCTGCCCGGTGTCGGTCGCGGTCCCCGCTTGCCGTGCGCGGTGTCCCCGGCAGATGGCACCGGAGCCCCGCGGGTCCGCTGTCCTCCAGGCGCTCCCGCAGCACCGGGAAAAGCGGGCGGGAGACCCGGATCCCCTTTTCCAGCCGTCCTTGTCTCCTCCTCTCGGGCTCAGCACTTTTAATCCTGCCTAATTTCGTAAGTGTTTGTGTTTTTCCGTGCCGACAAGACCTTAATAAGTACCGGGTGTCTATTAAGCATCCGGGGAAATCCCAAAATTTGCCAATCGTTTGGCAAATATACACCAAATATTTGGCAAATACTTTGGAAAAAATATAGTATGTACTAGTCAACCCAGATGCAATTAAAAAAAAAAAAAAAAAACAAAAAAACCCCCTCAACAACCAAACGACAGAACTTATAAAAAATTAATAGGAGCTAGAAAAATACAGACAGGCACTGGGTCTATATAGACAAGAAACTGCTTATTAGAAGCCCTGGGATGCTGTCCTGACTCTCTAATTCCAGTGTCTCAAGCGGGATTTTAAATGAGCATCCTGAATTTGTGATTCTGCTGTAGAACCAGCATCTGGGCAGACACTCACCCACCATGTTTTAAGTGCTGTCATGGAGTAACCTCAGTTCAGTCACACCTCGTGATTTTTTTGCTTAGAACAGCCATTTCCTCATTTTATTTTATTGTTCTGTAAGAAAGAAATGCCTTTGCCTTGTTCTGTATTTCAGAGCATCTTCCTCTTGCTTTGTTCACTAAAAATGGGGCCAGATGTATTGACTGCAGCTGTAAATATTATTTTTACAGCAGAATATTTATCTTGGTGCATGGGTTGGTTGAGTTCAGAGTTGCAGACTTAAAAAACAACTTCCCTGCCCTGAAGAATCCAGATACTTAATTAAGACAGATAAGGCAAGACAAATAAAAAACAAGACAAAACTTCTCTTGCTTTGAACCACCTCTAGGGAGCAGGTCTTGGCAAGAGAAAAGAGAGATTGTAAAGCTGTAATAATAATAATAATGATAATTAATTGTATTTATAAAGCATCCCCTAATGGCTCTGGATGCTACACAACGATTTTAAATACATTTGAAAGCAGCAATGATAATGAGAAGCTAAATAAGGAAGGGCTGTAAAAATGAAGGTGGTTTTTTCAGTAGATAGTAAGATCTAAGTGCTGTTTTGGGGCTCTTCTGCAGCATGGACACACGGACATCAGTCGGGAGCAGCTGAGGATCCTGTGGTGAATTCTGCAGGCTTGCAGATTGCAGACTTTGATTACAAGGAGCAAATACATTTTTACAGCCTGGTTTGCATGTCACTGTCTCTGCTTTATTTCCATTCTGTATCCCAGCCAGCCAGACGGTGAAACTCAATGCAGCCCAATTTACGTTTATACTTCTGGACTAGTTTTCAGGTTTTTCTGCCTGCATTTGATAGGGGTAAATATGTATTTATGTTCGGTTTTGGAAACAAAGCAGGGAACCACTCTGTGGGCTGTAGGAAGGATGGATCTACTTTCATGGGGCCAGTGGGAAGTCAGAATGGTTTGGCTTGGAAGGGACTTTATAGAACAAATCCTATGAAGAGCGGCTGGGGTTGGTTAGCCTGGAGAAAAGGAAGCTCAGGGATGATCTTTTCACTCTCTACAAATGAAGGTGTAGCCAGGTGAGGGTCGGCCTCTTCTCCCAGGCAACCAGTGACAGGACGAGAGGACACAGCTTCAAGCTGTGCCAGGGAAGGTTTAGGCTGGACATTAGGAAGAATTTCTTCACAGAAAAAGGGATTGGGCACTGGAATGGGCTTGCCCATGGAGGTGGTGGAGTCACCATCCCTGGAGGTGTTTAAGGAAAGATTGGATGTGGCACTCAGTGCCATGGAAGTGTTCGGTCATAGCTTGGACTCGATGACCTCGAAGGTCTTTTCTCAGCCTGGTTGGTTCTGCGTGATCCTGTATGTGATCCCGTGTGTCCCACGGGCTGGGGGAGCAGGTTGCTCAGAGCCACATCCAGCCTGGCCTTGGACCCTTCCAGAGATGGGGCACCCACAGCTTCTCCGAGCAAGTAGCGCCAGCGCCTCCCAACCCTCCCAGGGAAGAATTCCTCCCCAGTCCCCCACCTCTCCGTGCCCCGTGTCAGCGTGCAGCTCTTCCCCGCCGCGCCGCCGCTCCGTGCGCTGCTCGCAGCCGTGTCCCCGGGCTCTGAGGGCTCTGAGGGCTCTGGGGGCTCTGAGGGCGCTGAGGGCTCTGGGGGCTCTGAGGGCTGAGGGGGGCGCTGAGGGCTCTGAGGGCTGGGGGGGCGCTGAGGGCTCTGACGGCTCGGGGGGCTCGGAGGGCTCTGGCGGGGCTCGGGGGGCTCTGGGGGCTGCCGGGGCTCGGAGGGCTCTGGGGGCTGGCGGGGCCGGGCCGGGGCGGCGCTGCCCGAGGCGGGGGCGGGCGCGGGGCCGAGCGGCGCGGCAGCGCCCCTGGCGGGGCGGGGCGGGGCGTGCGCGGCCGGCGGGCGCGGAGCGGAGCGGAGCCGAGCGGGCGCGCAGCGGGAGCGGAGCGGGATGGCGGGCGCGCTCACCGACGTGCTGGGAGAGGTGCTGGTGTCCGCCGACGGCGAGGAGGTGGCCGTGTCGGCGCTGGCCGCCCGCGGGGTCTCGCTGGTGGGGCTCTACTTCGGCTGCAGCCTCGGCGGCCCCTGCGCGCAGCTCGGCGCCAGCCTGGCCGCCTTCTACGGGCGCTTCAGGGGGGAGGCGGCGGCGGCCGGCGGGCAGCGCCTCGAGATCGTGTTCGTGTCGGCGGAGCAGGAGCAGCAGCAGTGGCAGGAGGCGGTGCGGGCCATGCCCTGGCTGGCGCTGCCCTTCGCCGACAAGCACCGCAAGGTGAGACCCGCGGCCGGGCGGGGGGCGGCGGGGCGCGCCCCGGGCTTTGTCTGGGGGCCGCGGGGCTCGGCCGGCGGTGGGCGCCTTCCAGAAAGTTCCCGGGGGAGCGGCGGGGAGGTGGCGGCTGCTGTCCCGCGGGGCGACGCCGTCTCGCCCGGCTCCTGCGGGGCCTGGGAGCCGCAGCACCGGGGGAGCCCCGCAGGAGGAGAGCCCTGCGCCGGGCATCGTGCTCTGTGCGGGCGGCCGGAGCCGCTGGCCTCTCCGGGGCTGCGGGTGAGGTGTGAGGGGAGCAGCTCCTCCGAGCCCAGACACGGGCACGGCGTCGCTCAGGTGGGCGCCCGAGCAAACCGGACCTTGGCTGGTGGAAACCGGACACGGTGCCCGTGGGCTCCTGCGCGGGTTTGGGCGCAGAAAGGAGCCGTGGCCTCCGCCAGTTGAGGAGCGAGTGAGCCCGGCTCGGCTGGGAGCTGCTGGCGAAGCTGCCCGGCCAGTTTGTGCGATGGGGTTTGCTCCTCTCGCTCGGTGTGTTCGATACTCTGCGAGTTACAGCCTCTCATGCGTGGAGTTTAATCTGAAAGATGATGGGCAAAAAGCACGCTGAGACTCAGACGGGGGCAGGCTGTGAGGAAAAGGAAAAGGAGGCTGAGCCTCCAGTTTCCAACGACGTCGCAAGGTTTAAAAGGAGAAGAAAAAAAATTCCTCTTTACAAATCTAATCTCTGGAAGCAATTCAGTAAGAATTGAAAAGATGGTGCCCCACAGTGCCATTTCTAAACATCTTTCCGGCGAGTGGTTGAGGCTGCGGGTGTGGAAGCAGCGGGCAGGCTGTGGATCGGCTTTGGCTGGGATTGGGATGGGGATAACTCTGGTACCTGCAGGGCTGGGGTACCTTCAGACAAGGCTGAGCCCCTTCAGACATCCCCTGTGCCTGGAAACCGCGAGGCTGTGTTGGGATGAAAGGGATGAGAGGGATGACGTCTACCTGAATGGGTCTCTGAGCCCTGCTCTGCCAGCACTCCACTCTTCATTAGGCAAAGGAATCGTTTAGGGAAAAGTTGGCTGCTGTCTGGCAGCGCCGTGTGATGTCCCTGCTGCTAAGAGATGTAGCTTTGAAACCCGGATTTGGCTTTTTTCCCCCCCCCTCGTTTGCTGCAGGTTTTTGTCACTAAGCCCCCAGTTCTGCAAGAACTCTCATGTATTTAATGCTGTGCATCTGGATGATAATGCTGCCCAAGGCCCCCAGTTTGCTCCTTTGAAGTCCAGACAATTCTAACTGGGAGCTTGCCTGAGTGGTTGGGATCTGAGCAATTTCATTAATCAGAAGAGCTGTAACAGAAGCTTCATCTTTCAGAGAAACTACAGTTTAACTCAGGTTTCTTTTAAACCAAACCCTCTTCCTACAGGGATGTGAAAACACTGTGGTTCCAATTAGTAGCTTACCATTTCCCTACAGAACATTTCAGATTATTTAGATGGTGGGACTTCTGCTTGCCATATTTGCTTTAAAAATTCCACTGCAATGTAGTTAAATGGTTGGGAAATCGTAGAAGTGGTAGGTGGCATTAATTTTACATGCTGGCCAGTGCTTCCATCTATTAGATTGCAAGAAAACATGAAATAAAAAGATTATGGGGTCTTAAACTCTTATTCCAAGAAGCCCTGAGTTAAATTCAGGATTATTTTTGTGTGGAGTGTAAAGTAATTGAAGCTCATGCTGTATATTTTCAAAACTAAGCAGATGTGATGTGGCTTTGGAGGAAGCTTAATCTACGGATAACAGAGAACCTATTTGTAAGTTGTAAGGGCAATTATGTCAGGATATCAGATTTCTAAACAGGAGATTTATAACCTGTAGCTCAGGCAGTTAGAAGTTTCCTTGCATAATAGGCTGATTTTTTACATAGTCGGGTTAATGACCTGACTCCCCAGAAAAGCACAAACTTTCTATTTTTCAAAAACATGCCAGCGAGAGCTGGGGATGTCGAGCATGTGTTCAGTACCTCACGGGCTTAATTTGTTTTAAAACAAAAGCATTAGAGGAATGTAGGCAGTGCTTTTGAGTTATGGTTCCTTTGCACTGAGGGATACTCCTAAACCCCAGCGAATTACATAGATTTATGGGAAGAAAGGGATATTATGGATGCAGAGTAGAGACAGCGAGAGAGGTGGGAACACTAAGAGCTCTGTCCCTGAGCTCTCAGCTCCCTGAGCCCCCATCCTTGGATGTTACAGGGCTTGTCTGGGAGAAGCTCTGCCCAGCAGGGTTGAGTGTGGGTGATGCCCAGGCTCAAAGACCTCCAGAAGTCCTTTCTAGCCAACACTTCGCATTGTGGGTTGGTTACTTTATCTACTGAGGTCATGAAAGATTTGGGGAGAGGTGATGGCTTCCTAGCCTCTGTAAAAGCATCACTTTTGTTGCTCAGAATTATTGAAAAAGATGACTTTTAATGTCCATCTATCATTGTGCACATTGTCCTTCTGTGGCATACTCTACATTTTTCTAAATCTCTCCTTCTTCCAAACCCTGGGCACCAAGCGTTGATAGATCTTAAAACCCAGGCTCCTTTCTGGGTTTGCAGTAAAATTCCCACAGTCCTAAAAGTAAATTAGCATCTTACTCTGATGGTTATTGGGGAAAGTAGTACGAATTGTCAAAGCAAACAGCCACTCTTCGTTGAATGCCTCGGTAACTCAATAATGCCGGGGTGCAGTTACCAGGGACAACCAGTTCAATTGGAGTAACTTCAGCACGCAGCAATTTCTGCCTCCAAACCAGTAATAAAAGAGAGCAGTCCAAGTCAGCAAACATCTGGCCGTGGGGGAAAGCCTTTGATTAATGAGGAGGATGGCATTATGCCTCAGTCTGAGCCACAGCCAGACCTATTATTGGGTGGGTTTTTTCAAGGACAAAACCGGAACGCGCCAAATGAGATTGGAGGCCTTTAACTCGTGGTGCATGTCCCTCAGTTAAGTTGTTCAGCCCTGGATTTGGGCAGTCACAGGTAGCTTTTGATGATTGATTTGTCTTCTGATAATGCCTAGCATGGCTGAGCAGAGCATGGGGGAGAAGATGTTGCTCTGTGTCTTCGTTTTGTTTGCGGTTTTGGTTTAACATCACCCCGTTGTTATCTGTTTGCACGGACATCTGCTCAAGTTCTGGAGGGTTGATTTAATAACAGCTTTAATTCCTGATTCCTGCTGAGAACCTCAGTAGTGTAAACAGCCCCCATCTGCCTACGTGCTCTGACGTCCCCTCGTGCCCACAAGGAGGTATCTCCCTTCCTGCTGTCGGAAGGATCCCAGACTTCTCGTGGTGACCTCCACACCATCCCTGCTGCAGAGGCCACCTACACTCAGGGTGAATTTGGGTGCTCTTCAACAGCTTATGGCACACGGGCTGTTGGAGGAGGGCAGAGCATGCTGTGCTGCTGTGGGACATCTCTGCTAAAAAAAAAAGAGATAAATTGGCCACATTCTCCACTGAGTGGATCCTTTCACATGGTTTGGTGTAGGAGTGGGAGGAAAGAGAGTTGGGGTGCTGGAAGAGAAAAAGCTCTGCAGTGAGAGAGCAGCGGTTTATCTTTCGCTGTTGTTTTTTGGCCTTTGCTTTTGTTTTTATTTGTTACTTTCTTGGCCCAGTCATCTTCCTCATTCCTCATTCTTTTTAATCTTGAATTTTTCTCCCAACGCTTGCTTCGTGCATCCACACAGCGCCACAGTGGTGCTGGGGCTGTGCCTTGCCTCTCTTATGTTTTGTGTTTGCTGTATTTATGCATCTGCTTGAGTGTTGACCAGATTCTTCTTGGGAAGGCTAAGATGCTTCTGTTTTGGATTTAAACAAATGCAAAACATGTTGATTGTTTTTCTATGATTCTTCAGTCAAGTATCTGAAAGCAATTTGAGGATCTCCCTTTGCTCACACTGGGTTGGGACAGAGTGTTTTCCCTTTATCTTAAAAGATCATGAACCATGGGAGCCTCTCCTAATAAGACACCAGGTACTAATTTTGTAGGTAGACTCTGTGCAAGAAATAGTGGGGATAAGATAGAATTGTCATTAAATTAGACTGGACACAATTTTTTTGTGGAGGAAAAACCTTCAAATCCTTGATTACAGTTTAAGGTACACCGTGATTTTCAGGGACTCAGAACTTTTCTGTTTGAAATTGCCATCTGCTGAGATCTGGGAGGCAAGTGGTCAGCACAGATGTGGGATTTGTCTTACAGAAGATTTTGTAAATCACTTGAACCAGCTTTTGAATTTCATCATATAAAAATATCTAAGTAATCACTTTCAGCTGTATTCCTGACTTTATATTTCTGGGCTGGGAATGTATATGAAATCTTTGGCTCACAAAGCTGTAGATTTGAAAAATATGGTCTTTTCATGACATCAGGCTATTGAGTAAGAAGCAAGGCATTAGCAGCACCAACTGATTCTTTGTTTGCTTTGAAACTCGCTGGTTCTGAAACGTAAGAATGGGAGATGTCTGAAGGGAGCAGAGAGAAGCCTGTGTGCTGTTTTTCATTGTGGCATCTTAATCCAGATGTTGAAATGAAAACGTTCGTTTAAAAATGCACGGTTGACAATTTCATTTGTTACTCTCAGGTTGCAGGACTGAGCAAAGGAACTTTACTCTGTAAAGTAATCAGTGCATAGTTCTTCTCCAAAAATGCATTCTTTAGAGGCTGAACACGTAACAGCTTTACAAAAGAAAGTGCAGAACAATGGAGCATTTTTCCCTGTGATTTTGGAGACATTCAACAGTGAACTCCAATTATGAGCGAGGAATAAGCTATTCAGTATTTCCACATTGTGCAGATGACATCGAAGCCAAAACATTTTGACTTCTTGGTGTTGTTGTTGATGCCTTTTTTCCAAATCATTTCTGTGTGTGTTTTACACAGCTTTGCAGTCACCCTCCATACAACTAGCAGTCCTCTCTCATGCCAAGGCCCTAATCCTTCTGTGAAATCCCCGTAAGCGTCAGTAGACTGCAAGTCTGGGGACTGTGTCCTGGTCCTGCAAGAGTTGCAAAAACATCACTGCCGTCCATGGAGGTTGGATTTCCCCCCATATCCAAACTGTTGCCTGCCTGAACGCTTTCCCTGGGGGAGAATTAGTATTTTAAAAGTCTTGCTGACGTGTTGTCTGCTGTGGTGTTTATTGCATCCTCCAGTGGGTAATTGCCCACGTTTTAGGACCTGCTCTGAAAGTCCTGGGGCATCTTTCCATTATCAAATCCTAATGGCTCCGGGGTGGGGACAAGCAGTTAGCTGATCAAATGATTGTTTCTTGAGCAGGGCTCTAACACATCCCATCCCAAAAACTGACATCAGGTTTGCATGGCCTTTGGGTGGTGGCTTCTTCAAGTGGTTCAATAACATTTTAGTTTGAAATGCAATAGCAGTCTCCTCGTTCAGTACTCTAAGACAATCCTTTGGTAATGTTGCCCACAGGTGTTGCTTAGTAGTAGAAAGTTTGTTTAAGATTCACAGAGAGCTCATTGCTGGCAGGTTAGGGTTTTGGAAGAGTCCAGGGTGGTTTGGAGTTTTTTGATCCTTTCTCATGGACAAACTGTTCATGTTTCTAAATGGCACTTGGTGGGGTAAAGTTTCACTTCTGAATTGCATCGGGGTAGAGCTCTCTGTTTTGCATTCCTGTTTTGTTCAGCCAAGCTCCCAGCATGGAATTTGGGGCATGGTTTTAATCTGAGTCAAGTCAGAAAATACTGCACTTTTTGGTGACCGCACTATGGGGATTCTTTCCCAACCCTCCTCCCCAGCAATCCAGATTCAACATAGTGATTGCCTCCTCCTTATTGCTAGATTTTGATGTGGAATGTAGGGATCTAGGGAAACTAGAGGGCATGGGAGGCTGTGATGCAGCAGGCTGAACTCTGAATTCAAGAAAACAAAGTTGAGCAGCGTTTGCCTGTGCATTTGTTTGATGAGAAGCTCATTGGTGTGTGTAGATTGCTTCCTCCTCCTTCCCCTCCCCATTTTTTTATCAGGGAAACAAGTTCCAAGCAAAATATTCCAAAGTGATATTTAATTACTCTTTAAAATGCAACTATTTGTCTTATCAGCCATGTGGATTTCTATTTGCTGCTTTGATTTGACAGTTAGTAGTTTGTAATTTTTGAAAAGCTTACACGCTCCAGGAATCTGTGATTTTTATGCTTTTGAAAGTCGAGATGTTGAATTAACTGCAGCTTTGAACTATTCACGGATAATTTCAGGCCCCCCGCTTCCAGCAAATAACAAGCTGACTCCTGAGCTTTCAGGCTGGGTTGAATACTGAATAATCACGACTTTATAGCTGCGTGTGCTCTCTAAACTGGTTCCATGGCACATCACAGCGTAATGCACGATAGGTTTGAAATGTTTTTGTAGACAGATCACTTTGTGCTCGTGCCATCTCCAGATAATAATGGTTGGGAAAGGAGGGAGTACTGCCAGCCTGGGGAGGGTGCTTGGATTCATTACAGCTTGGGCTTTGGGCACATTAATTCCTCTCTGTTCTTGGGGTGGGAGCCCAGATAGGGGATCTGGGGGTGTTCTTGATGTCCTCTGTGCTGGCTGGAACCGCTGCTTCTCAGCTGATGCTCTGTAGGCAAAAAAAAGCACAATTAGAGTTAAATCTGTAGGTTGTAAATTAAAGACAAGGTCAGTGCAGAAACTGGGAGTCGGATGAATTGACAAGTAAGCAGATAAACCTGGTAAATTCTCTCGTGGGAAAGTGAATTATGTGAGTGTTTCAGATTACAACACGAGCGTTTTGTCTGATAGTTGATCACATTTTTGTCATCTCAGTTTTCCAGGGAAAATGCAGTGCCTTATTGATTTGGCATAGAGTACACAAAACTAATGGAAGGGTGGAACTAAAAAGATGCAGGAATGTTTTCTGCATACTCTCACGTCTGTCTTTCAGCGCTGTGAACAATTGCAACCAACAATTAATATGTAAAGAATTTGCAGTCTTTATTTAGTGTGAGTGACTGACTGCTGAGTTGCGTCAGGGCAGTAGCTGAGCATCTGCAATCTGATCAAACCCATGCTGGGGCTCAAAACAAAGGGATGGGAGCTCTCAACGGGGCACAGGGCAGTGTGGGGGAGTGCAGGCTTCCTGCCCAAGTGGGGAGAGCCCAAACTCCACAGAGAACCTGGCTCCTAAAGGATGTCCTCCGAGTGATAGGTGCTGTTCCAGCTGTGGAGACCAGGAATGGTGCAAACCCAGGGCACAGCAAACCTGGAAGCTGAAGGCTTGTAAGGAGGAAGGCAGCAGGAATACCCTGGGACATGGCTTGGATGCCTCTCTGGGCAGACAAAGCACTGTAGCAGAAGGGTGGTGTGAGAAATTCATTGCTGGGCGGTTTTTGCAGCATTGGAATCTGTCCTGCCCAGCCAAGGAGAGAAGCTCCAGGGTCCTCCAGCAACATTTTGTCTGTCTTTGTAGCTGTAGTTAAATCCAGCCTGACTTTAAAATATTTTAATGGAGAAAAGGTGCAAAAGTCCCTATTTAAAATGAATTTGCCAAGAGTAAGCAGATTTTAATTTCACATCTGAGACATAAAAATTAGCTGGTGGCATCCTCAGCTGTGAGTGGGGGTTCAGTGTGGCTGGACCCCAGGGAGTGGGTGGCAGCTGGCACAAGGGGTCAGATCCCACCAGGAGGGATCTCAGCAAGGCTGGGCTTTGACAGCTGAGAAGGGAACGCTGTTTTATGTTTCAGGGCAAGGATTTAAAAATCTGGGTGAGAATTAAGTAATGTTTGCAGAAGAGAGTATAAGGCGACTGAAACGAATCGCAACTGCATGAGCGAGCCAGAGAGAGAAACTCTAGTTCTTCCTCGTTCCCAAGAGATTCCCACTGGAGAGATGAAGTCATAGCTATTACTTCATTAGTGTTAGTTCAGGATGCTGACAAATGAGTGCAGGGAACACTGCACTGCCTTTCTCCCTGTGCCCCGACAGTCGCTGCCCTTGCCACAACGGTGGCAGAAGCAGGCGCCGCTTCCCCAGCCAAGCAGATCCAGCTCAGCATTTGCTTCTGAACTGCCACCACTTCATCCCTCCTACCAGCTCCAAGCTGGCTTTGATAAATCCTGCTGGGCAGAAGGCAGCAGCCCAAGGATGGGTGAGCAGCAGCCTTGTACTTGCCAGAATGTCTCTCCATCAAATAGCCTGTGCCTGGCGTGGGGAGCTTTAATGGTACCCAGCAGTTCCAGTCTGGCTTCCAGAGCAAACAGAGGGGTGTAGGATCTCACCCTCATGACTCTGACCATTGCAGTAGGAGTCCCTTCTGGAAAAAGTGTGAAATTTATTGTAATATGTGCTGAGGATCTTATGGCGGATCTGAGCTGCTAAATCCTCTAAACCTGAGCCTGCAACTTCATTGACAGGGCCTCTCACTTCACTCAGCTCCAAGCTTATGGTTTCACTGCTCCAATATTTTTCCATACATGGAAGCATTCCTGCCCCAGCCTGGGCTAATCCTGACATGCCACTGCATCTGGATGTTAGCTCATTTCTCGCAGCTGACACTGTGCAAAGGCAGATGTCTGAACTTACTTTTGTTTAAATAGATGTAATTCAGCCAGCAAGAGTCTCACTCCATAGGTAAGCATGAGGAACAGAAAAGGAAGAAAAAGAAATTTTTAATGTGTTTTTCCATTTTCTGAAGCTTCCAGGGCTTTTGGGTGCATAAACTGGTCACCAGGAACACCATACTTTGGAAATGTATATTTTAATTTGCAGAGGGGTAACAAACCATGGATTTGTTGTCTCTATACCCATCTCCTTGCTGTGATGCTGTCAGTGGAGAGGGGCCCCTACCCATCCCATCAGAGGATGCTCCTGGTCTCTGCTCTGCTGGCTCTTCAAAGTCTCTGGACTGTTTGATGTGTATTCAGCAGCTCAGTGGAGCTGGAACTGCTGCACTCCTGCAACTGAGCCGAACGCCTCAGCCACACCAGAGAAAGAGATGCTTGTGCTGAGCTGCTGCTTGAGCCGGGGGCCTGTTTATAATCCCTTCCTCACCAGGGCGGGCTGTAGGATTTAATTAAATGTCTGTGAGGTGCTCTGCAAGCCTCTGCTGAAAGGCCCTGCGTGAGGGCAGTGCCTTTGAATAAAAGCTAGCGACCTTCCCCACCCGCCGGGAAAGAGCTGGAGCCGAAGCAGTGAGACCCAAGCTGTTCAATCCGAGCAGATGTTGGTTCTCCCCCACTTGGATAGTTCAAAAGGATTATTCTGCCTCTCCCAAAATAAAGGAGTAACACCAGGGATTTTAGTAGTGTTGCCAGGGATCTCTGCTCCATCGGCACCTCCAGTGCTGGCTGCTGGTTAAAAGGTTGCACGCTGGGCTGGAGGTGTGTGGAGTGTTTTGGTTGTTGGCTGTGCCCTTGTGTTTGCAGTTCAGCATCCACTTGCCTGGCCCTCAGTGGGGGTCCCAGTTTGTCCACTCTTTGCTTGGCTGCTGCTGTTATGTGCAGGAATAAGACAGGTTGAACTGAGCCAGGATAAAACAGGTTTCAAATGAACCAAGCTGTGTGATGGCGTGGGAAGGAGATGACAATTTCCAGATCTGCTGTCAGATCTGTGAAGCAGACGAAACTTCCTTTGTGTGACTATTTGAGCCCCTGAGAACCAAGTGAGTCCAAGAAGCTGTTAGGGTCTGTGGTGTCCCCAGCCCCACTGAGGGACCTCTGTCCCTCTGTTTGCCCTTCCAAGTGCAGCTCAGGGTCTGAGCAACAGCAGCACTCTGGTCCTTGTGCACAGTCGTGGGTCTGGTGGGATTTTCAGCATCAGACAGGTCACCAGGGCATTAGAAATGTTCTTTATGTTTTTCTGACTCCTGTTCTATCTCTCTCAGAGCAAATCAAAGGGCACCAGGCTACAAATCCTGCCTTGCAAGTACTGCCTGGGTGTTTGGCTTGCAGGATTGCTCCTCTTTTATCAACTGATATGTGGTGTTTTAAGAGGGCAGGGAGCTGTGCTTATTTGCTTCTGAGAGGTTGATGACTCTACGAGCTGATTTTTTCAGGATGCTCCCTTTTTGATTCAGGTTTGTGGCCACAGAACAGAGTTCCCTGGGTTGTTACATTACAGGCTGCTTCTAAAGAGCTGTTGCCTATAATCTCTGCTTGGAGATTTGCAAATAGATGCATTTTTAGGGAAGTCCTGCTGACTTCTTCACCCCATGGGCGGGGAAACAGAGGTGAGAGGGGGCTGGATGAGTGACCAGAGTGGGGCTCTGCCGCTGCCGTGATTTCCAAGACCCAACAGTCCACACTCCCCAGAAAAGCCCCATTTCACACAGCACATGAACATGACCCCCAGATTGTGCTCTGCTTCCCTCAGCCGTTACCCCCTGCCGCCACTGTGCCGTGTGCTTCCAAAATCGCTTCGTTCCAGGGTTAGAAAAGACCCATTTTTGTGTCCTAAAGCTCTGGATTTCGCAGAGAAGGGGAAAGGTCTTAATGCCTGCAGCTTGATCTGCTAATCTGAAAGCATGGGAAGTTGTTCCTGGGGAGATTTGCTGCCCGGCTTTCTCAATGCGGGTTTGCACAAATAGGGTTTGTGCCTACAATGAGCCGGAGCAGCTGGATGCCTCCCACCAAGATTGCTGATATTTAGGTCTTTGATTTCGGCGGCGACACACAGCAATAAATTAAATGAGGAGGGGAGTTTCAGAGAGTAGTGCAGATGGTGGGAAACTGAGGGTAGGGACTACTTAAGTGCTAACGTATGGCACAGCTTCCACTCCTTCTTTCTTAAAGGAATGGAAAATGCTATGGGCTGCTGTTCCAGGGATTTTGCCTCCTCCTTGTCTTCAGGGATCTGCAGACCACCTCTGTTACAGTGTTTTCTTGATGAAAAAGAAAGGAGTGTCCTCTGTGCTCCTGCACATGGTACAGCGATGCCCTCGGTGCCTTTCTGTCTTCATCCCAGCCTGATCCTGGTTTGCTGCATGCTTGGTTTTCTGCTTTTCTCTCTGGGAAAGGCAACTGTTAAATGAGATTTCTCCTGCCTTTTGCTTTTTTCCTCATTAGGTCTGACCCGGTTTAGGTTTTGTTAAGCTGTGAGGATTTGAGTGAAACTATTTCATTCCTTTATCCACCTCTGTCTGCATTAATTTGCTGTGTCCCGACTGATGGTCTAATTATTGCATGTGACAGGAGCATCGATTGGTAAAAAGTATTTATCTCTTAGGTGGTGCACAAAGAAGCTGTTTGTCACTCTGGTGTCTCCCAGGATGGGTTTTTGCCTAGAGAGGCGATTTTCAAACCAGCTGATAGTGAAGCAGAAGGGTCAGTGGCTGCCTTTGCCTGAAGGCACATCCCTGCCAGCTGTGTTGGACCAGTGTCTCTTGAGGTGGGAAGATGGGGATGTGATAGGTTGGGTAGAGCCTCCTAGGTTGGAAAGGGTGTCTTACAGAAGGATGATGAGTGTTGGAGAAGTGGATGCATGGATTCGTGGATGGATGGATGGATGGATGACCAGGCTGGAGCAAGGAGTGGTACCTCACCTGTCAAGTCACTTTGCTTCAGACAGCCCAGATTTGAATCACAGGAAGGCTCCAGATTTTACTCCATTTTAAAAATTAAACTCCCTCTGAGCCCTGCATGTTTTATGTTGTTGTTTGGCTTGGGCTGACCGAGCAGTGGCCTTGTGTTGAGTCACATCCAGATTCTGGTTTGATGTTTGTCCCCAGGATGATTTGCTGCAGGCTTTGCTGCTGAAAAAGTGGATTCATCTGCATAAACCCCAGTAGTCTCTAGGTTAAGAGGCCACCAAATACCACCTCTGTCTGTGGCCATCCCTCTAATTATGAAAATAATGACCCCGGGCAGAGCTTACGGCCCTGCTGGCGGCTCACGGTCTGTTGTCACTTGAAGAAGATGGTCCTTACCCCACAGCTGGTTATTTAGGGCTGTGTGTTACCTCCCCCTCACGCTGTGGGAAGAAGGGTGGGTGCCTCACCCACAGTGACAGGCCAGGCTTCATGCCTCCTGCCTTGTGGATGCACAGGTTTGGGATCTGGAAGGGGAAATGCAGACTTCCCACACCTCCCTTCTGTCTCCCTTCTTCTCCAGGCTAGAAACTGGAGATTGGATTTACACCTGGCAGGTGGCTGGGGGAGAATAAGTTCCTGAAAAGTGGTGGTTGCCGTCTCTGGCTGAGTGCATCTTCATCTGTTTCCTCCCCTCCTGAGAGCTGGAGCAAGGATTATCCAGAACAAATCCTGTTACCCAGCTGCCTCCTCAGAGAAGGAGCTGCAGGACAGGAGTGCCCCACGGAACATAAATCTGTTAGCAGATGACATCACAGGTGAAGGTTTTAGGGTTTCTTTGCCAGAAAGTGGCAGTGTTGATTGCCAGGCTTAGCAGCAAAGAATTTGAAGTTGTGATTCATCCCTCAATCTATGGCTTAAGTATGGAGTGGTAAAGCTTAGGAAAATCTCTGCATGTATAAAGTGTTTCCTCTTAGGGAGCTGAGAACCCCTTAGGTGCAGCAATTACTATTTTACTTAATTGGGATTGAAATACCAAATGCTCAGAACATGCCAGCTTGTGTCTGTTGTGGGGAAAACCCAATTGCTCAAGAGAAAGGTCTTTTCATCCTGCCACGCTGGAGAAAACCTATTGAATAGAAAAATTCCTGACATTTTTTGGTCATCTGCTCAAACGTCTGTCCGTCTGTCCGGTTCCATGGAGGTGGTTCTTGCTGGGGAAAGTCATTTGTGAGAGGCGACTCCCAGAAAGGAAAAGGGTTCTTTGCTGATTCTCAGACTTGTGGTATTTAGGTTGGTATTTTACTTGGTAATTACTCCAGCAATTAGCACAGCTGCAGATTTTGTCTTGCCTCTGCTGATCTGTGTGTGCTTCTCGCACGGCATTTGCTGGCCCTGAGGATAAATCTGCCTTGTGCAAAAGCACATGCTGGCTCTGGGGAGGCTTTGGTGTGTGTCTGGGAATCAGGATCCATGTGGATGTTTGCTCTGACCCTCTGCAGTCAATGAGAGGGTCAGAGACAGTGCCTGGCCCTGAGCAGCTCCTGCACAACTCAGTGCTTTGCCTGTAGTGTCCACCTACAACTGCTTGGTGACATACAAAGGAGGGGCAAACAAGCTGTACCTGTGTTTTCCTTCAGCTGTTCAATAATTCCAGTCATCCTTGCAGTAGCTGAAGATGCACAGAGCCCACCAGTGACACATGGAGTGTTGGTGCTGTGGGCTCATGGCCAGAGCCACGCTGAGAACATGAATCTTGTGGAAAGAAATTAAACTTCTGTAGCTGAGCAGATTGGACACTGTCACAGAGACAGAAGAGGAAAGCTCCTGCCTGACACGAGCTTGAGCAAACACTTTTAATGCCATTTTGTGGTTTTCTTCTCCACCATTACCCACAGCATTTGCTTTGTTCAGAGCTTCAAGCTACGTGAACCGTTGTGTAATTGCCCTGGAGGGTACATCACACTGACACAGAGCTGCCAGACACCTTCTGATTTCAAAGTGCCACTTACTCACACATTTTCAGTGTTTCTTGTTTGTGCTGGTAAAAGCAGCTCCCGACAGAGAAATGGATATTGGTGTGAGCAGCCCCTGCTGCTGTGCTGAGGCTGTTCAGCTCCTCGGGTGAATGAACAGCCTCATTCCAGCTTCCCTGTCAAGAGCCACTGAAGAGCACCACAGGGTTCTTCCCCGCTGGCTTAGCTAAATGTTACTAAAGAAAATAAGTTGATAATCAAGTCCAGACCTTTTTGCAGGAGTTGCCATGCTCTTCTCCCACCCTGCTCTCCTTCCCCCCTCAGCGAGCAGAGGGCCCCCATTGTGTTGGAAGAGCCCTGTTGGCTTGGTGGGGTTCAAAGATCCCACAGTGACCATCCAAAAACAAGAGCAAAATCCCAGTGGTCTGGTTGCTGTCTCTCCACTCCCCTGCCTGTAGCAGCCCATCCGAGCCCATTTTCTGCTTAGTTATGAGCTCTTCTTCTTTCTGTTTATGCTCCACTTACCAAAAGATGTTGGAGCCAGATGATTTTTCTGCAGAGGATTTAATTTCATTGGAGAGAAGCAGCAGTGTGTAAAACAGTCCATGGGATTAGTGTCACCTCAGCTCCTACACGATATTCCCACCCCCTTCTTGAGTATTATTTCTTTGAAAGCTGAAATTTCCATTGCTGTTGATGCCCTGCCAGGCACTCCAGCAGGGTTCTTTCCCTTGGATGCAGTTCAAGAAGCCATCATTCCTTTTCTCTTATCATTTCTCATCAAAGGGAGAGGAGCACCTTCCCTTCACTGCCCTGCTGCCTGCAGCACTGGCAAAAGTAGACAGGCATGGATGTCCTTCAGTCCAACCATGCTGGAAGTGTGAACTGGAAATTATTTTGGTGGCATGGAAGCTGAAGCATGCAAGTGTCCTCAAGAAAATAGACTTCAGCATTTAAAAATCCCAAACCAAAGTCCATTCAGAGTGCTGGCAGAGGTCTCAGTTAAAGCCTGTGCATATTGGTGGGGTATCTTTAATTTTTGTATTATTTAAGTAGACTGTGTTGGGTGAACTGGTGTGTGTCTGCTTCCTGTGTGTCCACCTGATTTACCTGATCTCTCCTTATCCCCACCTTGCCTTGTCATAATGAAACCACAATAGCTGGGTTGGTGGAGGAAAACCCCTTTTCCTAGAGAGAATATAGAGATTTGCTGGATTTTCAGAGAAAACCTATGAGCTTCACTGTCAGGAGAACCGGCCAAGCAAGTCAGCACTGGGTTTGAGATGATGGCTTTGTGGCTTTTGTCTAGCAGAGCCTTAGCAGCACTTGATGTGTGGACATGTTTTCAGACATTTCGCATGGAGAAGGTGTTGGCAGGTCTGTTGTTAACACCCTTGCCTTTAGGCCAAACTATTGAAAATTCGAGTTCAGCTTGAATCTCATTTCAATGGCTTGGAAGGCTGCAATCTGATGGGCTGAAAAAGTCTCATCCAACTCCAGCCCTTATTAGGAGCTTAATCTGAAGTGCAGCCAAAGCCCAATAAGGGAGAGAGCAAAAAAAAAAAAAAAAAAAAGCAGTAAAATGGAACAAGAAATGTGCATCCAATTTACAGTATTCCTCTGCAACCTTAATTCATCCCCCTGTATACATTACGATGCCGTTTCTAATTACAGGATCCCATATGGGTTTTTTCCATGGCACCCCTGCCCTTGCTGTTCCTGGAGGGCAGCTGAGGCAGCCCAGTGAAGGATGGAGCTCCCAGTGTAGGACCTCAGCCCTTCACAGTGCTGGATTTGGAGGCAAGGGAGTGAGGCAAGTGATGGAAAAAGAGAGGCTGAAGTGCTGGTTTTAGAGACGGGAGTTCCTGCTCTGCTGCTGCCGCAGGGCTCGGGGATGGTGCTGGGTAAATTGCTTTTCATGCACAACGAGGGACTTGATTTCCCGGGTCCCCAGGGTGAGGGTTGAGTTGCAGGAGTGCCGAGTGCTCCTGCTGCAGATGATCTCATGGGAAGTTGTACGTCAAACATTTAAAATGCTGCTCCATGCTATTTATTTTTTTAAAAGGGGGCTGGAGGCTGATTCTGGAACTGGATGCCCAGAGTTTCTCTGTAACTCTTTTCTTCTTCTGTGAACCCGAGGTGTTGTGAACGTAGCTCTCTAGGATTTTATGAAAATAAATTCAGAATCCTTTGAGAAGAATCCCAGTCTGCAGTGGCAAGACGCCTTCATTTTTGCCTTGGAGCAGCAGATGAAAAGTGTGAAGTGAAGAGAGCTGAGTGCTGTGCATGCACAACCAGCTGAAACCCAGAACTGAGTAATTCTTCTCTTCTTGAGCATCTATTCTCGGTTCTAAGTGCGTCAGGACTGTGCACACATGGTATGTGGCCATGCTGTAAAGACCCCTGCAAGTGGACCAAATTAAAGCTACAGAGACAACATATTATTTCCAGCACATCCTTGCTTTCTAGGGCTTGGCAGCTGTACTGTTTCCTTAATGCAGCCCTTCGGGTGCAGTATGGGATAAATTACAGCACTGGACGAAGCAGGAGTTGTGTGCAGAAGGTACAGACATCACTTTCCAGCAAATAGTAACAAGGAGGAGGCTGAACAGCTCAGTCCTGAAGATGGTAATTCCTTTGCATTTCTGACCTGTAGCATAAAGTAGGAGGTTTTTGGATCATCCAGGAAGTGTGTAGTTTAGGCTGCTAATGCCAGATGTCTGCTCTTGGCTTATCTGAACGTGGGCTGTGTTTGATCTTTAGGCTGGACCAGCGTTGTGTGTTGGAGCCTCGCTTGCAAAACAACTCCTTGTGTCCATTGAAGAAGGAGGTCGAGGGAGTTATTTTTTTTTTCTGTGGTTTTATGGAACTCTATACCGTTGTCTGTCTCCAAGGAAGATGTGACGCACGATGGCTTTGCAGCTATGCAGCTGATGGAGAGGCAAATAACTGTGGATGCTGCCACAGGGATGCTCCAGCATGAGGGTTGAAGAGCCAAGAGGCAGCCAGCATTCCTCCCCCTGCTTCAGTACCCTTTGGACTTTGTTCCAGCTTATCTCCTTCCTCCCAAAACGTGGATTAGGAGCTGCAAAGCTCTCTGCAGGAGGAGCAGCAAGAAGAGCCCCATGAGAGGTGCCGTTGGGAGGAAGGGCAGCGCTCAGCCCTGCTCCTCCAGGGCTGTGCAAGGGTTTGAGCAGAGCTCGCTTCCATCAGCAGATGTTGTCAGGCATGCACAGGCAAAACCTTGCTCTAATTCAGTAATTATAAAAATTCCTGGCAGAAGCTGTGTGTGAGTCAGCTGCAGAAAAGTTACTTAAGGAAAAAAGTTTATAGAATTAGGCTGACTTTAGCACACAAGAAGGGAAGCGGAGCTTTCTGTAAATCCAGTTGCTGGTCCAGCTTTAGCCCACCATGTCTTTTCCTGGAGAGAGATGAGACGGGAGAAGCGGAGCAGTGAAAGCCCAGGAGCTTGTCCTCTCCTGGCCACAGCTCCCTGAGGCTGACAGAAGAGGATGGATGGGGAGTTCCCTTTCCACTGCCCTGGCAGAGCCAGTGCTCAGCCCCAGATCTGGTGTGGCTCTGGCTTGTGTGAAGGAGGGCAGGGCAGCCTCTCTCTGCCAACCCTGAGACGGGAGGAGGTGGCTGCTGCCTGCTCAGCATTTGCCTTTGCCTTTCCCTTCACTTCACACACACACTGGCACAGGAATCTGAGGAAGCCTCAGACAGGTGTTGACTTATCTGCAAAGGGTGTTTGCAGCACTGTCTCCTAGGGAAGCTGCCTTTTTTTTCCCTTCGTAAACATTGGATTTAATTTTATTTTTGTTAAAACCCACATAACTAATTTCCCTTGGAATCTTTTGCAGGCGTCTGCTCTCAGTGTGTTTTGGCCTCGCTGCCCAGTGCTGGTTTTGAATCCCAGTCCCAGTGGTGGGAAGTTTTCAGAATGAATGCCAGTTGTACTTCTTTCTTCAGTAGAATCACAGTGTCCGCCTGTGGGTTTTAAACAAATATCCTTGGGTTTATGTTTTACTTGCAAGAAGCCAGGATCCAAAGGGTGTGTAGTCAACCACAGAGATTCGGCAGGGATGCAGCACTTCCCCTTTGTCAAAAATGACTGCATTTTTGGTTTTTTTAGCATGCACCTCCCTGATCCTGCTGCTGTGCCTGGCTGTTCATCCCCTGCAGCAGGCAGGATCAGTGCCTTTGCAGGCACCTGAGAGAGGTGTGTGACACAGCAACAACTGACTGTTGTTCAGGTGCTTTTCAGCATTTCCATTGCAAAATCTGGTTGCAGTAGCACTAAGTTGTCTGCAAAATTGCTGTTATTTGATTTTTTAGTTTTTTTCTAATACAGCATTCTCTGAGGAACTTCTAAGAACACACAGCTCCCTGGTGTCTCCAGCGCAGCAGTAAAACTGTAGCACTCATCAGCTGTACTTTTTATAGTTCCTTTAGTCTGCAGTTTTCTTAGTTCTTTTCCCTTTCATGTTGGTCACTGTCAGAAAAGAAGTTTGAAGCTGGTTGGATAGGTAATAGCTGATAGGTACTATAAAGTATTAGTAAAGAAATGGGAAGTGAGCAGAAGACTGTGTGGTGGTGGTATCAGCAAGAGCACCAAGTGAGAATAGTTGATTTTAGTGTTGGGGAAAGGCAGTATGAACTTGTCTTTTGCCTGGCATGGGAGAGGGAAGCAGAGATCCTGCAAACACGTTTGTAACTCCATTAAGCTTCCATAACTGAAGAGCTGTCTATATCCTAGGAGAGGCTTTATTTATTCCTTGGAATCCTGGGTTTTTAGAGCATGTGTTGGCCATGCAAACTCTCAGCTTTGCCATAAATCTGTGTTTTGGCAGTGCTTGTCCAAATGCCATATTATCCAGAAAGGAGTAGATAGGGGATTAGAGCAGAATCCTTTGCTATTTATGGACTCCCGTGGGCAATACATTGTAATATTCTTTTGAATGGGCTCAAAGGTAACCACAACAACCCAAAGCTGCTCATGGTAAATCTTCCCTGTGGCCCTCCTATATCTGCAGGTGGGATGGAGGAGGATATTTCAGCTTGCAGATCTGAAATAGCCTTTTTCTGGCTTTAACAATTTGCCACCTGCTGATTCCCTGGGATTCAGAGCAGAATCTGGGCCTTGTGCTTATTTATTTATTTCTTTTTACAAATGGGCTGGGTTTGGAGCTTTAAATCTTGACAAGCATTTATTTTGTACAACCTGTAAAAGCATCTTTCTTGTAGAAGTTGCTCATCGCTTTCCCCCTGCTTCAGAACTGCCGTAACCAGCGCAGGTCCTGCGTATCTGGGTGTCCCTGTTGGCACAGGAAAGGAGGAGCAGGCTGAGTGCCAGGCTGCCAGACGGAGCCTGGAAATGTTCAGCAAAGCTGCTGGCTCAGGCTGTCCTGACGCCCTTCAGCAAACTGAGCAGCAAGAACTTCCCCAAGAAGGGCTTTTCTCCCTCCTTTTGAAGCTGTCAGTCATCCTAAGTGCTGCCAGTTCTGTGCCCAGAATTTAATGTGTGGGGCTCCAGCTCTGCCCAGTGGAGGGAGGAGCTGCTCAGCCCTCCTGGAAAAAGCACAAAATGTGGTGTCAGAGCTGCTCTAAAAGGTTCTGTGCAGGTGGACCTTTTCCTTTATCTGATCTGGACCCTCAGACACTCCTTCCTTTGTCCACCACCTTACAAAACCACGTGTGTAGTTTATAATGTGCAGAACAAACTCCATAGACTTCATAACTTGAAGACAAAGTTTTTCTGCAGGGTTGCAGCCTTTACAGACCAGCTAGCTCAGGTTTGGTTTCTTGGGTTTGGGAATTTCCTGGATTTGGGTGTTCATCCCAGCTGCCCAGCCCCTGGGGTGTGAATCTGCAAGGGGGCCAAGGTGTGCTCCTTCCTCACTCCGTGGTGGGGGAGAGCAGTGCAAAGACTCTGAAAGGCAGGTTTCTTTTGCAAAACTCTTGGTTTTTATTAGGAGCAGCAGGTTTGTTCTTGGAGAAGGGAGCATCTCCTTTGTGCAGGGCTTAACATGGCCCATTTTTGTGTGTGCTCACTGAGAAACAGCAAAAATCAGGAGCAAGCACATGGCCAGGGCTGCCTTCTCCTTTATGTGCCTCTTTAATTGAATAATATGCATGGCCTTGCCTTTGTGTTTACCTTAGGGTTTGTTATGACATTGAAGATGGATTTTTCCTGGCTCTTGCACACGCAGCATGTAAAACCAACACAGCTCAGTACATGGTCAGTGTGTGAAGCCTGATGCAACCTGGGAGCTCAGGCTGTACTTGGATGCACCCCATTGGCATCAGCTTTGATCCTAGTGGGTCCCTTCAGCTCAGGATATTCCATGATTCTGTTCCAGGATTCATTGCTCAGTTGCACCTCTCAGACTGGGAAGCTCATCTTTTCTCATGCTTGTAGCCACTTGCACTGCTTGTCATACACAGGGCTTGTTTCAGATTGTTTTTTCTGGAAATAGGGACATTTGGGAGAAGAGAGACCTTTGAGGTATCTCTGTCTTCAGCTGTGGACCTGGTGAGTTCTTGGTAACCATGGGGAGGGAGTCTCTCTGCATCTACAGCTGGTTTTGCTGTCTCCTTTTAGTACAAACAAGTTGCCTTCTAATCTTGGGATGATTTTTGTACAGACTTTTCCTTCAGTTCTCAGTTTCTAAGCCCTTATTTCCTACCTAGGGAGTGGGGCTTCTTTTTCCTCCTGTGCATCATAATTCCTGGGAGATTATGTAATTTATCGATGCTGGCTTGTCAGGAGAGACTTGAAATAAAAAGCTTTGTAGTGTGCTGCTTAGCTGGCTGTATAAACATGAAAGTACCAGGTTTTTAACTGGCTTGCTCACATAGCTTTCCTCTGCAGAGCTTTAGCCAAAACACTCCTCTACATAAAAGAATGCTGAGAAAGTCCAGGTCAGACAGAGTTTGTCTGAGAAGGGGTATAACGTTGATCTTTGGTTTAGTTTTATTTCTTGTAACCTCTCAGTAAGAGCAGGGAATGAGGATAAATTGTTTTCATCTCGCAGCGGTCAAAGATTAAGATGGATGAGGCAGTGGGTTGCCTGGAAGAAGCTGTTAAATAAGAGCCTGGCTGTGACTCCTCTCTCTTGGATCTTGGATGAAGCTGACTTTGTGCTTCCTGCTTCCCAGGCGCACTTCCCCACGCTCCTCCTTAAATACCCGAGCTGGTGAGTGATTGCCTTGAGTTTTCTGAGGTCTTTGAACTAAAATAAATGAGAAGGGCTCTGGGAATGAGGCCTCTCCTCGGTCACTTGCCTTTCACCTCTGAGCACAGGGGTTTGAATCAGGTGTGGCATTAAATGCACAGGGTTTGGTGCAAATCCTCCCTCTCTGGTCACACTCCCGGGTGATTTGGAGGCCCCTGGCACCTTCTGCAATGCTCTCTTGATGTTCTTATTTTGCTAATGAGTGTTTGAAGAAGAGGCTGGTTGGGTCTGGATGGGGGTTTGCCAGTCTGGGACTGGACTGATGGTCCCTTGTGTTCTGCTCTGAATGCTCAAATAGTGATAGGGAAGGAATTTTAGAGAAATACTCAGTTTTGGGGCTCCCCGGGGTGCTTCAGTGGCTCAGTTGTTCTGAAGCCCCAAGAGAATTTCCCTACAAAACACAAGGCCGCTGTTTGCTGCTATTGGAACAGCCCCTGGTTGGCATCTTTCATTCTGTCACTGAGTGGAGACTGAAGCTTGAAAGAGGTATTTTTACCCTCAGTGCCTTCTGTACCCCAAGCCAAGGGTTTTTGGGGAGGGGACGTGGTGGGTGCTGGTGGGCTGGGCAGGACACAGGGCACTGGTGCATGGCAGGGTGGCTGCCTTCCTTCTTTTCCTGCCCTTTGATGTGCTGTGGGATATGTAATGAGCATCTGCCCTCTAAGAGAAAACAGATTTGAGTTCTAAAGTTGAAAAAAGAGGGAGCAATTTTGTTTAATCATTTTCACACAGATCCACAGGCGTTTCTCAGAGAGCGAGCAGCATCTGGTTCAAGGGCAGCCTTGGCTGCTTTGAGCTCTCCTGCAGCTTCTGCAGTCTCAGACAGGGATTGATGTTCCAGATGCTGTTCTCAGCAATCGGATCAATGACGTGCTTATTTAGACTTTTCATTTTTTAAAAGGAAAAAAAAAAGGTAGATTATACTTTTTAAGCTCATCTGAAGTATCAAAGATCTGTGAGGGTGTTTGTTTTGTTTGTTTCCCAGAGCAGGGCCCTGCAAACTTTTCCCTTTTTATTAGCACCACACAGAAAGCAAAATTAAGAGAGCTGCCTGCCTTGGTACCTGGATGTTCACCCATTCCCTCCCTTCAGCTTGTAGCCACTGCAAGAAACACAGGATTTTTTTTTATTCCAAACACGGAGCATTTGTTTCAAGGAGAAAATACTTAAATGCAGTGATGTGCCTGTGCCCTGCAAGCTGCACTGGCTGTCCTGGTGAGTGCTTTGGGGTGTCTCCAAACTTGTTTGTGTATGTGGGAAAATTATTGAGTGACAGGGAAAGTGCTGGAAAAGCTTTGGGGATTTGATTTAAATCTGATGAAAATGCACGGCTGCTGCCTGATCTCTGCCAGCCCCCGTTGGGGCAGCTGCAAAAACAGCTGCTGTGAGTTGGTTGCTGTGGTTTTCCAAACCCAGGCTTGTTATTTACCCATTTCCATCTATTCAGCATCAGTGCTGCCCTCCCAGAGCCTTGTGGTGGTCGGTGTGTTGTTTTGGAGGATGTCACTTGCCAAAGTCCCTGGATTTGGCAGGAGTGCTCCAGGAGTCCCATGGGAATGAGAGTCCTTAACCACTGTCCCAGCCCTTATCTGCCACCTTGGGTGATGAGCTTTAATGACAGAGATCACAAATGCTGTGTGTTCCTTGGGAGGCTGAGGCAGTGTTTGGCTCCTGGCATACCTTGGGGCTGTCCTGGGATGAAAGTCTCTGATGGTGAGCAGGGAAAGCTGCTCACTAAGAGGAGCAACAGCATCTTGTCCATCTCAGGACGAGTTTGGCTGGCTGCTGGGATGGACCCTGAGCTCCAGGCTTGGCTTTGGCTGACAGGAGCACGTGGTGTCCCAGCAGACTTGAGGTCTTGGCCAGGGTAGGTGTCACATGTTAATTTTCGGGTTCTGCTCACAGCGTGAGAGCCAGAAAAAAAAAATCCCACAAAGTAAGCCGGAATTAAGCCGCGGGTTTTGTTCTCATTAGTGTAAAATCAGAAAATCTGGTGTTTCTGATGCCTCTAAGGAGAGAAGGAGAATTAACTCCCGGTGAATGTAAGCAGAGGATACTTAAAAGGCAAATTGTTCACATACTTCCTTTAAAATTTGCATGAGTGTAGCAAAAGGTCATCTCAACTGCAGTCTCCTCCTCAGATCCTGCCTGCCGGTGGCTGATTGCAAGAGCCTGTTGCTAAGTGTTCCTGGAAACGGAATAAAGATGAAGCAAGATAATTGAACAAGAGGAGGGAGAGGGAGAGAGAGGAGGGGAAAAGCTTGGAGCTCGCAGCGGAACCGCAGGGCTGCCAAATGAGATGAGTGTGTTGGAGTTTGACTCGGTGGCTGCATTCAATCAGTTGTGATCCAGGGGTGGGGAAGGGGTGACTGAGTCTGAGACTCCGTGGAAAAAGTCACTTGGACACAAGTGGATGATTTGCTCGCATTTCCTGTGGCTCATCCAACTCCAAACACGTTGCTTCCTAGCACTGGAATGGGGATGGGAAGATAGACAGTGCTCCCATGGTGCTTTTCCTGGATGAAATCTCTGTTCCTGCAGCATGGATTTAGTTATCTTGGGATCATCTGGACAATTCAATAATCATGGAAAGCAACAGGATGAAACAAGAATGCCAGCAGACAAATCCAGAGCTTGACTAAGGCAGAAAGGCTTCATCTCCAGGTGACTTGAGAGGTGTTTTCTGTCCATCTCAAGTCAGGCTTCCCTCTGAGGAAACAACTGATGGTGATTTTGTATCTTGCAGAATCCAGTAAATCTCAGTGCAGCTCTTTTTTATTGCTGAAAAGACAAGGAAGCAAGACTTCCTAACTTTGGTCTTTCTCTAGTTGAAGGTCTGTAAAAACACCAGGCTTTCTCCAACTCCATGGATCTATTTCCTGGAAACAGTTTTAGTAACTATTTCTGGAGTGATTTTTATCATCCTAGAGCATTTTACAAACTGAATATAGTAACAGCTGAAATACAGCCCCATCTGAAGAAGGTCGCTGCCAGTGCACAGAAGTTTTCAGCTTGTTATAAAAGAACACACAATTTGCTTTTTCTTTGCACAGAAATCTCCCTTATTCTCACCAAAAACATGAGGTAGCCCTCCAGCCACCCAGCCCTCTTTGTCACCTCCTATTTTTGCTCCTGTCTCAGAGATTCAGTGGCGGAGCTGGTGCTGGGTATCCTTGGCTCTCCGAATCCTGTGTTCTCCAAGCCTCCCCCTCCAGCTGGGGCTGGCTGTCAGCAGAGGGAATTAATACACTGCATCTTATCTGACATTTTGAACACCCCCGTGGGATTCACATTTCATCAGTTCCTGGCAGCAGCTCCTCGTTTCTCCACGACTGTCTGTGCCATGCTCGGGGTGGCAGGAGGGACACGGTGGCCAAGGCTCTCTCTCACCATATCCTGCCTTCATCTGTATGCAAACTACAGGCTCTTGCCCCTTTGGGAAACTATATTTTCTGAATTTCATCAGTGGAGCTTTTGACCTTGCTCTGATTTTTCACTGTCCCTGTTCATCTTCTTAATTGGCTTGGCTGTTTCACGACGCCTCAAAATGAAGAAGAGGGAGTTGCAGGCTGCTGTCCCATTCCTCCCCGGTCGATGGCTCTGGAGCTGGGGGCCTCCTGTGGCTCGGTGCTGGGTTTCAGGGACAGATCGGGTTCCCTCGCTTGCCCTGCACCTGGCCCACCATGTGTGTGTGTCGGAAACCCCTCAGCCCTGTCTGTTGGCCCCATACTGGTTGTCCCTCCCCTTCCTTCCCTTCCTCTGTGCCCAGCCCATACCATGACTCTGCTCCTTTCCCTGTCTGCCAGCTTTCCTGGAGCATGCTCTAAAAAGGTGCTCTAAAAGGAGTGGGTGAGGAAATGGCTTCTCCAATTTCCCACCTGCTGGTCTGTGCTGCAGTTGAGGTGTTGGTGTACCTGAGCTGTGCAAAGCTTTGTTCTGCCCTGGTTTTTAATGTGTGCAGGTGATTAATTGCAAACGTGGGACTCTCAGCGGTGTTTGCCCATTTAGAGATCATTGGCTGGGGCAGGTTTACATTTCCAGCCTTTCTGCTGAGGGGCTGAGTGTCACTTTGGGGAGCAGGAGGGAGAGGAGAAGTGCTCAGGAGGAGAGTGTTTTCCAGCAGCCTGTGTTACATCTGTCCTGCCTGTGTCACACGTCATTCAGATGGTCTTCCCCACAGGGCACCCACTGCTCTGAGGCTCAGCTGTGCTGGTGAAGTGTGTTAGGAAGGCACAGAGGCCAGGAAAACACATCATCATCAGTGGTTTAGCCCAGAGCAGTTTTGGTGGTGTGATGTTTGTTCAGAATGGACTTGGGCCTCTGAAGGACAAGTCACCATGAGCAGGCTGAGGGATCCTTTCCATCCCAAGAGCCAAGGAGGAGCAGGATAACTCAGAGCGGCCACTGGCAGGGATTGCTCTTTCCAGCTGGAGCTTGAGAGCACCTGGCTCTGGTTAGTTGCTGGCATATTTCGATCTGTGGTTACAGAGTGAATCCCCTGAGCTGTGCCGCCCGCCCGAGCTGTGAGCAGAGCCTGTTGCATGCAAAGCCCAGAGCTGCCCCCGCAGCTGGGGCTGTGGTTGTGCCCTTTGTAGCTCTGCAGCTGTGTAACCTTTGCATGAAAATCCTCCTTGGGTTGCAAACCAGGAGTGCTGCCAGATGAGATTCAGCGCTGTCAGCTCTGAGACACCGAGATGGATGCAGCTGTAGGGAGGGCCAGACCAACCAGTGCACCCTCTCCTGAGAGCAGCTGGAGAGAAGTGCCTGCTTTTACACAGTCTGAGTGTTTGCAGTGATGCAAGAGCTGTGTTGAGTGGAGGTTTTTGTAAGGTTTTGTAAGGAAGCATCAGCAGTGATGCGATGGATCAGCTATTGCATTTCAAAAGGTGCTGTGAAAAGCAGATTTCCCATTCACCCAGTGGGTACCTCAGCAGCAGTGGGCACAAGAGGGTACCTGAGATGTCCTGATAGTTTTGCAGGAATCTTTTGTGTCTGGGGGATGTCCTGGTGCTGGCTTGTCACTGCTCAGGAGGATCCTGGCTGCGGCATCCTGGAGCCTGTGCTCCTCAGGGTGTGTTACAGTGGTAACAAATACTCCATTGTTTTCCTGGATTTTGTTGGTCTGATTGTGTTAGGTTCCCTTTCAGATTAACCACTGAAAACAAAACAGAAACCCCACTAATACCTCATTGTGTGCATTAAACAAAACAGAAAAAAAAAACCAAATCCCGATTTCCCTGCTGATTTAAAAGGCTTTTGTGTTTGGTGGGAACTCTATCTAAACTCAAGGCTTTTTAGAAGTGTTTGTTTCTTAATGATCCAGGATTGTAAGGTGTTTGACCTTGAGATTACTGCCAGCACTCAAGTGAACAGTAGCAGCAAAGGCAGTGGGTAGGAAACCCATGTTCTGGCAGCTGTCCCACTTCCAGTGACAGATGAGACATGGGACCAAGAGAGGCCCTGAACTTCAATTCAACATCCCAGACTCCCACCCCACCCCTCGCCTTTCCTATAAACAGATGGAAAAATAGCCCTTCCCCATAGAGAGAGACAGAAATTATTGGGTTTTTCTTATTACCTTTGTGTTTACACAGCTATTTCTTACTCAGTGTTAGTCATTTGGGGGCGTAATTTATAGGGGCCATGGATTATACGCTTCTACATGTCTTAAATTTTTCCCACATACTCTTTAACTCCCGCTGCCTTCACTGCTTTTTATGTGTTTGCAGAGAGAAAAAATGTTTATGAAATGTCTTGCTCACATGGAAACCTTCTTTTAAGAGGTAAAGCAAGGTGTGCACATAGAGAAAAAAAGCCCCATTTATTGGAAATGCATGGAGGTGTATTTCCTAGTCCTGGGTACAATGCTGCATCCTTAAATTCTGCATCATCTCCGGGCTTTTGAATACAATTTGAGAAACACTTGGAAAAAAAGGTGTTTATAAAAGACATCCCCATAGTGTTGATAGACCAGCCTGTCTGGTGGCATCCTCCCTGCTTGATTTCCTGCCTTTGTTGTTATCTGTATGTTTAGTCAAATGCTGCTTCCTCCTGATCCTGGGATCAAACCAAGCTGCCATCCCAGCACCTCTTTGAAACCTGCACATGTAAAACAACCGGGGCAGCTCCCGTGTCTGCTGCGGGCCCTGGGGCTTTGCTCTCCATAGATCATGTTAACTGCTCTTCAGCTCTGCTCAAATTAAATGTTTTCCTATCAGATGTGGGCTGTGGAGGATCCAGCCTGTCAGCCTGCATGTGTGTCAGGGGGAGAGGAGGCAGCTTGTGCTCGGAGCCAGCCATATGCTGCCTTGCCCTCAAATAAAACGCTCAGCTCGCAGTCCCTCGGGTGGCACAGCCCGGGAAATTGCAAAGAACAACAGCCGGCGCTGGGGAATCAGGGTGGTGAGAGGAAGAAGATGGGAGGAAACGCCAGGATGTGAAGTTGGGCTGGCCCAGGTCCCTCATCCCAGGCCTTTGGCTGTGGAGCTCCTCAGGGGAACAAAGAGCAGCTCTCGGCTGGTGACTGCTGTGCCAGAAACCTGTGGAGAGGATTTCCTTCTGCTTTGCCTCCAAAGCTTCTGCTGCTGCGTTCCGTGGATGGGAAGAGCAAAAGCCCAGGGTCTCCCCTGTCCCCCCCAGCAGCTGTGGGGTGGTGTGGGCAGCCACAAGCTGCCAGTCTCCTGCCGTCAAGCCACAGCAAGGAGAGGATGGAAGTAACAAGCAGAACTTTTGGATTGATTTTTTGATTTTTTTTGCTTGCACCGAATCATATTGCTGGAATGTCCACAGCAGGTGCTGCTGGGCTAAGTGCCAGGGGAAACTGGTGCTGAGGTTGGTTTTAACTGGGCTTTCAGCCATTGCAGGCAGTGTGCACACAGAGGGGAGCGATGGGGTCTGTATGGACCAGCAGCCCTAGTGCCCTGTGCTGTCCGTCTCAGCTGTTCACATCAATCTTGTTTATTACAATTCCAAATCCTCCCTCCTCAGCTCATTAACGTTCCTGAAACAGACATCTCTCGCACCATTGTATTTTGTAATTAGATTTTGATTTGCTTTCAGAGAGAAGCAGCAGCACAATGGACATTAATTTATCCCGAGCCTCGCTCGATCTTCTCCGTGTCACGGGGTCAGACCTTGGCGTGCACCATCTGGTCTCCCCCCACTATTTGGCTGCTTGTCGTTCCCTCACCGTGTTCCCCTTCTGCTGAGGGGGATCCCTGATGCACAAAGGAAAAGGAGCAATGAGGGAGGGCTGGAAGAGGAGCCTTTGCCCAAGCTGAGCTTGAATCGTAGGGACAGGCGTGAACTAGATTTAAATCGACAGGGAGAGGGAGCAGCCTGTTGTCTGCAGAGCCTGGGTGGCCCCTGGTGCTTGTAAACCCTTTAAGGCACGATGTAAAAGCTGCAGTTTAACACTGTCAGTGAGTGAGGACAGAGGGGTTCCCGCAGCGCCAGAGCATTGGGAATGGCCATGGATATCTCATCAGCCTGGGGCTGCTTTGTGGGGTAGAGCTGGGCAATGGGCTCTGCTGGTCCCTGCAGCCCTGGGCCAAGAGCACTTTTCCACCTAAGCACTGCTCATGTGTTCCTCAGACAGACTTCTTATTTCAGCCCATGGCTCTTGAATGAGAGAGCAGCAAGGGCCAAGCTCATGCTGTAATGGAAACCCTTTTTGCTCTCACATGGTCACTCATGGGGGCCCTTGGAAGGTAGGATCTTTCCAATGCCTCACCAGAAGAATTCTCCAGACCCTTGGGGGTATTGCCTCCAAGAGTGGATTTTTAGAAAAGTGGCTTTGCATTTGATTTAATAAAAAGCAACAGCCATCCACAGCAGGAACATGTTCATTTTATTGCTGCCTTTGAGTGTTTAAATTGGCTTTGTCTGTCTGTTAGTGGTCAGGGTAGAAGCGTGAATTGCAAGATGAGCATAGACAATGTCTGCCCTCTGCATCTCTGGGCAGAGTCAGCTCCATATGCTGTGAAAGAGGGAAGCATGAGAGCTTTTATGGTCCAGTTTCACACCACAGCAGAGAAATGCAGCCCCCAAGGAGGGTGGGAGGACCACTTTCCCAGCAGCCAGGGCTCAGTGCACTGCAGGCAGTTGTGCTTTATCTCTGCCAGCATTCACTGCTGCAGCTCAGGATTTATGTTAGTGAGTGAATGCGACCAGGACTGATAAATCAATCAGCACAACCAAAAATAGCGCCCGGCAGCTGTTGGAAGTGGGGGATCCCTTCTCCAGCAGAATGTGTGGAGCAGGAGGGGATTTCATCCACCCCGGCTGGGTGCCAATCCTGAGCAGAAACAGCTATGGGCTGCTGGGGAGACCTCTCATCTGACACCTTTATCTGGAAAAATTACTGTGGTTGTCTGCAGACTTCTCCCCAGCCTCTCAGCCAGGCATTCCCAGTCATCAGGATGAGGGGAATAATGGAGCCAGTACCAGTGGGAAGAGCAGCCTTGTGCTGCTGCACAGCCAATATCTGGGGATCACCCCAGCCCTCAGATCATGAATGATCTTTGAAAGCCTCTCACAGCTGGTCGTGGATGGAGTCATGGAGGGAGCCCAGTTCTTGTGGTTTCCAGGACAGCATGGTGATGCTTTTGTGGAGGGATAAAGTTACCAGAGGAATCTGGTGACTCTGGTTTTTCCACTGGACGGCTGCACAAAACCACCTGCACAGGAGCCAGGGAAGTTTCTGTAAGACTGATCAGCCTGCACGGAGTCTTGTGGACTGTATTTCCTCACTCCTTCTCCAGTGGGTGTCCTGGGGTGAGCAGTGACTGTAGCAAGCCTGCAGCCTGAACCATGAGCGAAGGGCGCTGCAAGAGGATCAGCTGCTTTCAGGCTGAATAGTCCGTAGATTATTTCCACATCTGTGTTAGCTTTGGCTTGATCCCACAGATTTGCAACAGCTGTTGGGAAGCAGAGCAGAGATCCCCTCTTTAAATGGATGATCAAATCCTTAGAGTGTGTGGAGTATGTTATTTCTATGTCATCCTCTTCACGGCAGGAAAAACAGCTTTTAAGAGTTGCTGAGGCAGCACTCTGCCTTGCTGCCAGAGCTATCGTCCCATCAGCCTGCGGTCTCACAGCAAGTTGTAATTTGCTTTCTGCATCCCACGCCCAGCCTGACACAGAATCCTTTGTGAGGTGTGTGGCTGTGCAGGTACCCATACCAGGGATACCTTTTCTCTCCTGAATTTCCCTTTCTGCATGGACCACAACCAGTGGGTGTAAGCTGAGCTTGTCCTCTTTCCAGAACCTTCACATGTGCAAATCCCTGGCATTTTACCCTGAGAAAAGCTAACCAGTACAGTAGTTTGCCACAAGACAGGTTGGGTCATCCTGGTGTTCAGAGGCTGTAGGTGGAGATCAGATGTCCTTGCTGGAAGCTGTAGTTTCGGTGCTAAATAGTGGCACAGCGTGGGAATCTCACAGAGAGCTGTTTTTAGCCTGGCTAAAATGAACCAGCCCACTTCCTGTCAAAGTTCTGCTCTTTCAGGTCAGACCTGCAGTAAAAAGAACCATCAGGTGTCTGACAGGCTCTGGAAAGGCTGGAATCTGACTGATGAGGGCCAAGGTGGTGGGAATTGTGGTAGATCCTGGCACTCCTCCTGCAGCGCGTGCGTTTCTCATTCCCCATCAGCTTTCCTGGCGCACAGGGGAATCATCAAACCAAACTGCTCCCACTTGAAACAGCACATTCCTGTTTGGAATTAATATGGTTAGTGCATCGAGACCACTAACTTCAATTCAAGGCTTTTATAACAGGCTTCCAATGGCAACCCAGTTCCAGTTGCTTTATATGCTATTGTTGTGTTTGTTTGTTTGTTGGTGCTGTGTGATGGGTCTCAGTGATAACCCAGGCAGCAAACCTATTGCAAATAGGAAGTGCTGCTCAGCCTGAGTGAAGCTCTGAAACTTGGTTTAGTGTTACCTGGGCTGGTGGGCTGTGTCTGGGAGCTTTTGCACAGGTGCAGGGTAAAACCTTTCCGTTGGAATTGCTTTTTCTTGTTCACCCAAGGTGTTACTGAGTGTGACATGATATTCTTTAGGTGCAAATCTCAGAGCTCAGTGATGGACATGCTCCCCCAGCAGCAGCAGATGTCATGTTGACCTCTTTTGATGCTTTTTGACCCTTTTGACACACACCTGGCTTTGTGCTTGCTTGAGGCATTCTCCTGTGGACTCCCAGTGATGAGTTAGAAGTGCAAACTCCCAGTTTGATGTGAACAGAGTGTCTGGATTGCAGATTGCCTGTGCCATGGGTGTCTGGGAAGCCAAGAGCAGTGCCTGCAGTTTGAGTCCAGTGGGGCCTGATGGTTTACACATCCTGAGAAGACCCAGAACCAGCTGTTGGCAAGAATTGCCACATCTGCTGGACCTCGTAGACTGCCTGGAGCCAGCCATGCCCTGCTTCCTGCAGTGCTTTGAGCAGGTTTGGTTTGGTGTTATCCCCTTATCTGGGGTGTTCCAGCCCCATCCCTCTGAGCACAGCGACTCCATGCAGCCTCTTGGCTCTGAAGTGCAGACCCTGCTTCTTCCCCAGCCAAGCAAAACTGCCAGGACCCACCGTGATGCCCCGGGGGAGCTGCTTCTGTATACAAAGGACTTGGCAAAATGAAGTGTAATGTAAGCAACTATTTAAAGAGAACGGTCCGATTGCTAGTTGTAATTTCCTTATTGTTTGCAGCACCCTGTTAAGTGCCTGTGATCCTTATAAAGAGCTTTTCCCCACCCTATAAACTTCACAGAAGTGGATTTTACCTTCTGTGATTTGAACACTGTCATTGTGAAGGGGCTGGTGTGCACCGAGTATGATTTCTTTTATTGTTTTCATGCCTAAGGCCATTTGGTTTGTGAATCCATTAATATGTCTATTGGAAATGGAAGGCTGGTGGGTAGGACATAAAATCTCACCTCTCTCTACATCCCCAGATCAGTTTCTAAGTGAGAAACTGGTGGAAGCAGCAGCACATTTTTTGATGGTTTCTGTGGCTCTTGTGCTGGCTGACACTGGTGGGCCCTTTCTATGCTTCTCCTGTGCCTGGGTTTTGTTCTCCAAACTGGAGCGAGTTGTAAACACATGAGGCCCAAAGGGCTTTGCAGAGCAGAGCTTGATGTTAGGGGAAGGTGGAGATTAGTTTTCTGCCCCTTTGGCTCTTGGGTAGGGTTTGGCTTTTGCTTGAGAGTTTGATAATTCACCACTGGGCTGTTTGGGTTGAAATGCTTGGAGAAATGTAAGGAAAACGAGGTGATGGCAGCAGCTCCTCCAGGCGTGGTGGGGAGACCTGCTCTGCAAGCCCACACCTGCAGGCTGGGCTATGCCTGTTCCTCCTCATCCCATCCAGCTTCCGTGCCTGAGTTAAACTCCAAATTATCCTGTGCCAGAAGCATATCCTGAGGGATGTCAGCCCAGTGGTGTGTGACACCCAGAGCACTCTGTCACCGGTGTTGTGCAGAGCTGAGTTCACTGCAAAACATAGTGACCAGCAGACAGGACCATCCAGACTGGGATGCCCAGAGTGTGGCCATCAGCCTGCAAAGCTGGCAGTGCAGGATGGATGAGCTTGGCCCCCAGGCTGATGTCAAAGCCCTTAATCAGCTTCTGGGAACAAACCCGGGAAGCCCTGGTTGCAGAAGAATAATTTTTTGTGTGTTGGCCTTGTGCTCAGCCTGGCTGTGTCTTGGCAGGGGTTGCTGGTTTGTTTAATGAACATGGAAGTGGGAGGGGAGGAAACAGCCAGGGAAGCTTTACAAATTGCTTCAGAGTAGTGGCATTAAAAGTATTCGTGCTTACCATGTTTTCTAAACAAAGAGCTCAAAGCATGGGGAGTATTGTCGCCATTTTATTTGCAAAGATGTAAATGCAGGAGGAGGAGGTGTGCTCAAAGACAAGCCCACAGCAGGTGTGAAACACATGGGGGTCTCGCCTGAGGTACTGAGGGGATGGTGGTGATGGTGAGGGTCTTTCTGGGCCCTGGCCCAGGAGCTCTTCCTCACATTCCTTCACACTCATCCCCAAAGCATCAGCTCTGTTTCTTTGCTCACCTCCGACCTCTGCTCTGAAAGATGCTAATGCTCCATAATCTTCCTCTTCACGCTGCCAAGTTTACCTTCCTTATCTCCCCTCCCAATCTCTTTTACAGCTGAAGCTGTGGAACAAGTACAGAGTCTCCAACATTCCTTCCCTAATATTTATCGATGCCTCCAGTGGGAAGGTGGTTTGCAGGAACGGCCTCCTGGTCATCCGAGATGACCCGGAAGGTAAGACCTGGAGTCCCCTGTGCCACAGAAACATGGACACACAGCTGCCTTTTCATTTCAGTTCATTCTGAATGGCCTGGGGGGGAGGGAACAAAGAGCTATTGTCATACTTGACTATTCAAAGCACTGTGCTATTTTCGGCGTAAAATTTTCTGCATCATTCCTGCCAGATCTTGTGTTTTGGTTTTGCTTACTGTAAAGAACAAAGAATTTCCCTCCAGGATTTTTGTCTGGAGTGCTAATGAGGAAAAGGTTAGGCTAACTGAAACATGAAGTTTGGATTTTTCCCTGATGGAGGCACATGGACAGACAGAATGAGGGCCCTGACCTTCCATATGTAGGGAGCAAAATCCTTCCAGGATACTGAGTGGGACTTCTATCACTGACATCACAGTCAGGTTAATGAATTTCCCATTATTTACAAATTAAACAGCAAAATGTTACTATTCTCCCTGGTTGAGCTTTGCTGTGCTGGGAGTCCATGTTGAATCTATCTTCTTCCAATTTGGAAACACTCAAATGAGCCAAATGTGTCCCCTTACTCCCAGACCCTGCAGACCCATCAGTCATCTGCTGTAGCTGTCCATCCATTTTTTTTATTACTGGCTCATTATTTCCTCCTGCAGTAAATACTGAACACGGTGACAGAATCTTTAATTCAGTGGCAGGAGCTGTACAGCAGGAACATGTTGTGGCCTGAGCCATCTGGGATGTTTCCTCCTCTCTGGCTGAACACATGGATTGATTGCTCTGGGAGCTGGCAGCAGATGATTCAGAGCGTGTTTGTGTGTACACACACAGCTTGCTTTGGGGTGCAGAGGGTTAGTGTAAGATACATATAGAGAGATATGAATATAAACACACCATCTTTTACATATATATAGCTAAGGTTTATATATAAAGACATATATGGGTATGGGTAAAAGTATATGGTTAGTATCAGCATAAGGGACATAGTCTGACTGCATTCCTGAGCACGTACCACCTTGCCCTCTCTTGCTAAAATAAACACTGTTGATAAGGGAAAGATGCCTCATCAGGCACAAAACTAGAGCAGGATTTGTCAAGCTGAAGGTGCTTGGGCTTGGGTTTGGGTGCAGCCTGCCTGAGAGAAAGAGGTGACCCTGGCTGCGGTGCAGAGCTTGGCTTCCTCACCTCGGGGCAGGGGTGTGGTGGTGCCTGACAGCTGAGGTGTTCTGCATCCCCCTTGGATGGGAGTAAACCCCAGTGGATTCCTCAGACAGGATCCCCTGTATCCCTGCAGAAGGTGGGATTGTTCTTCTTGTGGAATTTTCTGAGACTGTAAAAGCTGCCATATGCATGTTACTGTCTTGTGTCTTCTTTCCACCCCTATCCCGACCCCTCCCCAGGTCTGGAGTTCCCTTGGGGGCCAAAACCCTTCAGTGAAGTTGTTGCTGGGCCTCTGCTAAGGAACAATGGGCAGACACTGGACAGCAGTGCCTTGGAGGGCTCTCACATCGGGGTCTATTTCTCCGCACACTGGGTGAGTAGGAGGTGCTGTGCAGAGCAGATGGAGTGGGCTCAGGGAGAGTAAAGACCCCAGGCTGGTTTGTGCTGAAGAATTTAAGATGCTTTGATCATCAGCACTGCAGTGGCCTGTTACCCTCAGAGCGGCCAGATTTTAAAAACAGAAGAGGTTTTGTTGGTAACTTACAAACCATAAGTCCCAGACATGTTCAAGCACCGCAGCAAAGAGATGAGGTCACACAGGTTCATGGTCACTGGGTCACCTGGCCCTGCTGGGTGTAGATCTGATCTCAAGGAGACAATGTCCTTGTGCTTGTGTTTTGCAGTGCCCGCCATGCCGAAGCCTCACGAGGGTGCTGGTGGAGTCCTACCGGAAAATCAAGGAGGCAGGGCAGAAGTTTGAGATCCTCTTCGTTAGTGCAGACAGGTGAGGCAGCACTCACACCCTGTGCAGGCACAGCTGGTGAGCACTGCTGCTGTGATTTGAGGAGCAAATCTGATGTTGGGCAGAGCAGGTTGGCTCTGGCGTTGGAAAGGCTGCCTGAGTCCTTTCCCTCTGCTCAGTGGGGAAGTGCAGAGTGGAGTCAGCAGAAGGAGGTCTGTGTTTCACTTTGTGTCTTGTGGCTCTGAGGTCTGAAGGATGCTCGAGCTGCTGCTGTCACCACGGGTGCCCTGGAGAGTTTGAAATATTTTACTGGGGCAAAATACACCATGGACTTCTTGAAGGACTGGGGGCTTAAATTTGGTGTCTCTCCCAAGAGCATTTCCCATGGGTTGTGGTGGAAGGGACAAAGGGCTTTGCAGGCAGGTTTTTATCGAGGAAGGAGGCAAGTGGAGGGAGTGTCCTCTGCATGCCATGCCCTGTTCCCCTCGCCCAGGTCAGAGGACTCCTTCAAGCAGTACTTCAGTGAGATGCCCTGGGTGGCTGTGCCCTACGCTGACGAGGCCAGACGGTCACGCCTGAACCGACTCTACGGCATCCAAGGTAGGAAAGGCCACGCTGAGGCACAGATCTCCTTCCCCCCCTCCTTTTTTTTTGAGTATTTGTAATGTCTCCTCTTGTTTAACTAAACCAAGAAAACAGCAAAGCAAAGCACAGTGCCCCAGGCAGAGCCGCTTCATGTTTCTGCTCTCCACAAACTCACATTCCTACCACCTGCCAGGCAGGCTGTTAGTTAAAACAGGACTTCCATAAACAACCTAATTCTTCCTGGAAACTTGGAAGCTGTTTTTGGCTTGGATGTTTTTTGTCTAATTACTGATTTATTTATTTTTGCTTTTTCTTGAAGGTTTAAATTTCATTTTCTTGCTGGTTTATGTAATGCAAAGGCAGGCCATCGTTCTGTGCAGGGGCTGAGGAAGATGGCATCTGGTTTATGTTAGTGACATGAATTACAAAAGAGAGAGTGTTTGATGTAAACCATGGCTTTGCTTTTACTGTACATGCCAGTGCCAGAATTCCAGCAGGCCTGGCTGCTCGTAGGGGCAGGGAGAGACTCTGTGTCTCAGTGGCTTCAAAGAGTCACAGAGATGATAAAAGCTCACAGCAGCCTTCCTGGAGGCTGGCACCTTGTTCCTGCAGGGGACAAAGAGGTGTGCAAGGTGACTGTCTGGTGAGATCTCATTTCTGTACAAATAGTTTCTCCCTGTGGTTAAAGGGTCTTGCTGCAATGTGGCTGCTTCTCATCTGTTTCTGTGTGATGTCACAGAATCATAGAATATGCTGAGTTGGAAGTGACCCATCAGGATCACAGATCCAGCTCCTGGCTCTGTATAGGACACCCAACAATCCCATCATGTGCCTGACAGCTTTGTCCCAGCGCTTCTTGAACTCAGACAGGCTTGGTGCTGTGAACACTTCCCTGGAGAACCTTTTTCAGTGCTCAGCCACCCTCTTGGTGAGAAACTTTCCTCTGATATCCAACCTAAACCTCCCCTGACTCGGTTCATGTCGGTCAGGTGGGTTGGCAGAATGTTAATATGGTCTGCAGGGAAGGAGGAGTGTTACCAAAAGTGGTTGAGGGCTTGGGAAGAGTGACAGGAGAAATAATCCCTCCTTGAGGTCCTCTCTGAGCACCCTTTCTGGCATGAGCTCAGGTGCTGCCACTCAGCTCTGTTCCCTGACCTTAGCCCAAGAATAACCATTTGCCTGCTTTAAATAGCCATCAGTTTGCTGCTTAATGACCTTCCCACGAGGCAAGAGCTTTCCAAATTCATCCGTCTTTCCCCCAGTCTGCTCACAACCCTCTCCAGTGCTGGTTTCGGCTGAGTGCTGCAGGACTGCTGCCAGTTTCACTGGGACTTTCTGTAAATAAGGTGTCCAGACATGGATACTTGAGCACCAGGCATGCTGTAGCCAGGGAAACAGTGACAACAGCTTTCCCTCCAACTCCAGCCGCTGGCTTCTTAAAGGTATCTCTCTTTGTTGCGTGCCAACCTGAAAATGTAAATACTGGCTGCTCCCCTGCACCCCAATCCCTTCCTGTGCCCAGGCAGCTCCCATGTCATCCCTGAATTTCAGCTCCATGCAGACTTTGGGGCTGCCTGCCTGTTTGCAGTCAGGCTTTCCACACCAGCTGGAACAAAAGCTTCCTGCCAACAGAGCTGGATGTCGTGGGCTCTGCTCATCTCCACATGTGGTTATTCCACCTAAATGAAAAATCAGATCTGTGTAATCTCATCTTCCTTCCCCCAGATTCATAGTTCTGATGCCTCTCTGAAAGCTCTCTTTGGAGCTGCATCTATGATCAGTGGGAGTGTCCAGGTTACCATCCTGGTGCTTGGGTTGTGAGCACAATGTGGGAAGGTTTCCCACTGTTTGTGAAGGCTGGGTACTGAAACAACAGAAAAGCTTGTCTTCCCTGTCTGTTTTAAGTTCCTGAGTGGTGGCAAGCAGCAAGAGAGTCAAATCTCTTGTTGTTTTAGTCCTGTGCTGGCCCCTACAGCATTCAAAAACTCAGTATAAAATGTAAGTTGAGTTATTGGCCTTTATTTGGGTTTACTTGAATGCCTCTATTCATAACTCATGTGCAGTCAGGGGCTGTACCATACCACCTCTAGTAAATTGCTCCTGGGTGCAGTGCTGTTCGGAGAAAGAGTCATGTCTTGTGTTGTGGCTGCTTAGAAATAATTCCCTTTTGTGCAGGCAGCTCCCAGTCCTGCCTTGGGTGAAATCCCCTGGCTTTAGCTCTCTTTCAAATGGGATGGAGAGCAGTGATAAACTTTATGCTCTGATAGGAATCACCCCTTGTTGTATATCTCATGAGACTTTTTAGGTTCCTGAGAATTCCACCTGGACTCTGTGGTGTCTCTTTGGGATTTGCAATGCTTTCCAAAAACTGTTGTTTCTGCCCTTCCCTATGCTTTAGCCCAGACACCCACAAGTCATTCTCACAGCCTGAAAGTCACTGTTAGAGGGGATTTCTGGAGCTTTCTTCTGAAAAGGTGGAAAACCAGCAATAAAATGCACTGCCTGTCCTGTGGTTGGTGTGGGGTTTGCTTCTCATAGATTGTGATTACACCCCCAACAGACTTCATGCAGATGAGATTTCCATGTCGGGTCTGGGGTTTAATACAGAAATATGTAAATGCCTTGCCAGGTTCGGTAACAAACCATTTGGCCCCTGTGTTTTTATAAAATGCTGGCCCCGTGGGAGCCAAATCCATTTTCTAGTGCATAAAATCCAACCAAGCCTGTCTATGCTAATTCTCATCCAAGCTTATACAATATTCATTGCAGTGTCTGATCGCTGATTCTTCTTGATAAGTAAATTCTGGTGTTATGACTTAAGGCAATTACCAAATCCCCCAAAAGGAACTAAAATAACAAATAGTGGCTGGGAAGAGCAGGGAGGGGGAATTATTTGGGTTAGCAGGTGTGAATAACATTAAGGATGGTTTCCCTGGTCCTGCAGGTCTGTGTCCCCTGAAAAGAGGGTGTGTCTTTTAGGGAAGTAGTCAGAAAAGTCACCTGAGACCACCGGGATGTGAATTATCTTAAAAATATTCTCTTTTCTGATTCAGTTTGGTATTTGCAGTTGGAGGTTTGATGGCTGGGTGTTTTTTGGTGGGGGGAGGGAGTATCTGCATATGCAAATCAGGTAAAATCTAAAGGAATGCTTTGAATAGTGGATGAAATCCTTGATAGCTGCAGAATCCCAGCTATCGCTGCCTAAATTGGGCCCTTAATTTTCCCAGATCAGCAAAACTTACTTGAAACCTCTGCCGGGGAGTGCTGCCTTGCTCAGGCTGACTGATGACCTGAGAGTCTGTAGCCTGTCCCTCATGTATAATGGATGGAAAAGCAGGCGTTTGGGGCGGGGTTGGGAATCGTAAATGGATCGAGATCCGAATCCTGCGTGCTGCTGAGCACCGTGTGCTTCTCCTGGTGTCAGTAGCACTTCGTGCCTATAAGGGCAGGGCCGGCGTGAGATTTCCCAATTCCTTCCAGTCTGTTTAACCCATCCCTGCCCTGGGGCTATGTGGAATTACCAGCAGGTAATGAATAAGCCTTTTTGTGATACAAAATGGTTTTCTTGGCGTACCCTTAGGATCTGCAGGCGCAGCCATTGGGCGGGTTCCTGCACTGCTGCTTAGCACCAGCCCCAGCGCAGGCAGGAATGCGCCGGGCTGGAATGACGGGAATGTGGCCGCTCGCCTGGACCTGCAGGCAGGCTGGGACACACAGATGGCCGTGTATTTCCTAGAGAAATGCCTCCAGTTCAGAGGGTTTGTGAGAAACCCACTGTTGGACAAACATAGGAGCGCAGTGCCAGCAGCCTGGCAGGGGCAAACGCATGCTGCGTGTCCCCTGCTCAGGGAGTGGCTCTGCAGGGTGTTTCTGAGGAATGAGCTTTAAATTGAGCCTTGGGATGAAGGGCAGGAGTGTTTCAGTTGTCTCAGTTTGCTGGGGATGTTGCTGGATGAAGGAGATGCTGGATAAGGTCAAAGCCTGGGTGATGAGCAGTGATGGCAGCACCTGGCACTAACACTGGTCACTTCATTGGTCACTTCATTTGTCCCTTGGGGCCTGATCCCAAACTGTCCCCTCTTCCTTCCTTGTGGGATGTTTCTTTGTCTCTCTGATGAGAGATGAATGGTGTGCTTTCCAGATGAAGTCACCGTGAGCCGCTCCTGTTGACCCAGTGGTGACAGTTTTGTGGCCAGAAAGCCGGTGCCTTTATCAGATGGGATGGTCACCAGCTGGTGTCCACCCTGCCCCACTGCCAGTGACATTGGAGTGGGTGACTTGTGCTATGTCTCTGCTGCAGCTGTGTTCACCTCCTGTCAAAAGCTTCTCCTTTATGACAAAGCTTTTCAGCCCCATAGCTCAGGGCAAAATGCTGCTTTTTCCCAAGGGTCAGACCATCACTGGATGTCCCCCGAGCCACATCCTGCCGGGATCTTGTAGTCCTGGACATTCCTGCACAGCTTTGTTAGTCTCCAGAGGGATGTGCTGTGGAAATGGCTGGGCCATTAATGCTGAGTGCTGGAGGGCTTTGGGGGCTAAAATACGCAGTGTTCCTTCTGGGAAGGAACACACCCTGCTTCCTGGACACTGATTTCTGTGATCCACGTGTGTTCCTGCATGCTGGGCTCTTCCAGAGGCAACCCCATCTCAGCACTGGCATGGAGATGCACAGGGGGCACTGTGCAAGAGGGAGGGGATTGGCACCCGTGGGCACCAGACAGCAGCAATCCCAACCTGCACTCCAGCAGGGAAAAGCAGGCAAGGCCAGAGCTGTCTCTCAGCTTCCTGCCCTGGCTCCTGAATTGCAGTGCTCTGCTAGGACGAAAACAGGATCCAGGGAGCCTGATCCCCATTCCATGAGCTGCAGAGAGGCAGCAGGCTTGCTGGGCTGCTTCCAGGGCCGGAGGCCATAGGGAAAGGCCTTTCTCCCCACACCCTGTCGCTGGCCAGTTCATTCTTTGGCTGATCCCCCTGCTTGTTTTTTTCCATCGCAGGCATCCCGACTCTCATCGTGCTGGACTCCAAGGGAGATGTGATCACGCGGCAGGGCCGGGTGGAGGTGCTCAACGACATCGAGTGCCGCGAGTTCCCCTGGCACCCCAAGCCCGTGCTGGAGCTGACAGACTCCAACGCTGTGCAGCTGAATGAGGGCCCCTGCCTCGTTCTCTTTGTAGGTATGGATGGAGCATCCCTGCTGTGGCAGCACAGCCTGTGCTCGGGAAGGGGGCTGGGCAACCTGCCAGCTTGGCTAGAGCTGGCCGCAGGGCTGGGAACCTGCCCCTGGTGATGACAGTGTCTGTGGGAAGGGATATCACTTCCATTTCCATTTCCCATCACTGTGTGCTCATAGAGAGGCCACTGTGGGGGGAGAGCTCCCTGTGGAAGCCTCTCAGGACAGACTTGGAGCCTTTCCTGTACCACAGCAGCTCGCAGGGGTTTGACAGAGCCTGCTGTGCCCACGGGGCTCCCACAGCTCCCACCCACCCAGGGATGCAGTGGAGAAGTGACTGGCAGCACAGAGGAGCTGTCGTATCAAAGGTGTGGTGGTGGCTGTGGACAGGAATGCTGATGAGGTGTTGGGAGGATGAGAAATACACTGTCACAGCTGGTGGTGGCAGAGAAGGGAGAAGCCTTTCTGGAGCAGGGACTTGAGGCATATGTGACGTTACAGAGGAAGCAGAGGGATTATAGATCTGTGCTGGAAACCACAGCTCAGGGCTTGAGTCCCTGGCTGAGCAGGGCTGTGACAGTCAGAGCAGCCTCTTTCATGCTCTGCTGGTCCTTGATTCCCCTTGAGGGGCACTGGCTGCAGGACAGGGCAGGCTTTTCCGTGAAGTTTGGTCCCTCTTTCTCTGCTAACCCACACATGAAGTTGCCCTGCAGTGAGAAACAGGTCTAGAGCTCACCCAAAGCACAGATGGCTCATTCCTCATTGCTTCCCTGCCAGCAATGGACACAATAACTCAGGAAGGGGCATGGCTGGCATGAGCTGTGCTGCAGACTGAGCCCTGAGTGGGCAGCACTGGGGTGCACACAGCATCCCAGCGAGGGAGTGAAGGGATCCTGGGCTCTTGGAGGAGTTCAGCTTTCCCTCGTGTGCAGTGTAGTTTGCTGAAGAAGCCCCCCTTGCCCTGAGCCTGCTGGTGCTGTGCCTGGCCCAGGGCAGGGCTCGTGTCCCGCTTCCCTGTGTGCCCTTTGTGAGCAGCACACCCTCCTCTGCAGCACTGATAACACTGCCCTCGCTCCTTTCCTCCTTCCCTTTCAGATTTCCTTTTGACCCTGGTTATTTATTCAGCAGAGCCCAGTGGGGGATGTGAGCACAGAGCCAAAAATCCTCTCCTCACGTGGGAAGGACCGGCTGGCCATGCCAAGCCTGATGGATTGGGGCTGGCGCTGCAGGCCTCTGGAAAGAGTTATTTTTATCTTGCTCTGAGCAAAGTTTTTCTATCACCTTGCTGCAAACAGCTCATCAGGAGAACAGCTGGGGCTCTTGCTCGGTGTTTTTGGGGGTGGATGGTCTTGGTGAAATCCAGCAGTGATGTGCTGGGGCAGAGATGCAGCTGGTGCTGGAGCAAGGCAGGCACAGGGAATGGGGGCTCCTGGCCAGCTTTGTCCTGCTGAGAGACCCCCCAGCAGACCAGTGCCCGCCCTGCACAGGCAGCAACACCCCCTGGAGAAGGCAGGCTTAGCAAGTGCTGGTGGTGAATAAATCCTGGCTGATCTACCTCCTTTCCCTGGAGAGATGAGGGCTGGGTTAGCCAGAGTGTGCAGGGCTGCCTGGAGTGCCGCCAGCAGCCGATGTTTGTAGGAAAGTCAATCCCTGCAGACACCCTGCAACTCGGTGTATTTATCACTGCCATGCACACAGGACAGACCCTGAAATCCAGTGTGCAGCGTCTCTGGAATCTCCTGCTTTGCTTGAGAAGCCAGAGAGGAGGACAGGGAGGTCTGGAGCAAGGGCAGAGATATTTTTTTGTGCATGAGCATGGCCTGTCCCAGCTGGAGGCTGGACCTGTCGTGTGGGGTGGTTACATCAGGAACCACAAGGGGAGACAAAGGGCTTCTCCTGTGCCTTCTTCCTTTAATGCCTAAAAGTTGTCCCCGAATTGGAATCTTTTAATCTCAATGCCTCCCAAGGATGCAGACTCTCCTCTTTCCAGCTTGCTGTTTGAACTTCAGTGGTAGCTGGCATTTGATTGATGCTGTCATCTCTTTCTGCTCTACCTCTGTCAAATCAAAGCTGCCTTCAGAGCACTGAGACTGGAGCAGCAGAGCTGCAGCTCAGCCATCCCGAGGCAGAGGGATGGTGGGTGGCAGGCAGGAGTGGCAGCAGCCTCAGATCAGTGCCTTCGCTTGGTCTTCAGAACACGCTCAAACCACAAAGCAGCTTTTTTGTGCCTGTTTGTCCCTGTGCATCACCAACAGCACGAGGGAGCGAGCAGTGGAGGATTTGGGGAGCAGGAGTTGCTCTTTAGTTGCATGTTTCCCTGTAGTGCATTTCAGCTGCTCCCTAATTGCTCCAGAGCTGTGTGGCTTTGAAGTCCATGCTTCACATCCAGGCTCCAGCTTCCTGCATGGTGGTGCTGTGGGACAGAGCTGCCAGCACCTGGCCTGTTTGCATCCGTTTGATCCTAACCTCCTTTTTTTTTGCCTTACCTCTTTCTTCTTGTCTCCCCAAACCCATATCCTGCAGATTCAGAGGATGACGGGGAGTCGGAGGCAGCGAAACAACTGATTCAGCCCATAGCTGAAAAAATCATAGCCAAGTATAAAGCCAAAGAGGAGGAGGCACCGTTGCTCTTCTTTGTGGCGGGTGAGGTAAGTGAGAGGAGAGTGCAGGGACTGAGCTGGGTTGGGTACCACTGTTGTTCAGTGGGTAAACTGAGGCAGAGAGCTACTGCAGCTGTGAGGCACCACGAAACAAAACCAGACTTAAGGCCTGGCTCAGTCCGTGCTGTCCTTGCTGGATATTACTTCTAGCAAAGGGTTTGCTCAGAGGAGGAAAAGCCTGAAGATGAGAGAGAAACAGGCAGAGTGGGGCTGTGGGAGGTGGAAGGAAGCAGAGCCCCCATGCTGGGGCTGCTGACCTCTCAGCCCCAAGGCTGTGTGGGCAGGAAGGTGGCTGGGCAGGGGGAGAGGAGCAGAGTTGGGATTTTAGCCTGGCCCAGCCAGTGAAATTTCAGCTGTTTCCCTGAGCTGACCATGCTGTTCTTGGCTGGGATGGTACTTGAGGCATGTGCAGGATGCGGTGCTCCAAGTCAAAGATCTGGACAGAATGTGAAATGGGAAAACCGGACTTCTGGCCGCCCTTTCGTGCTCACAGGCAATTTTCCCTGCTGCAGCCTGGCAAACGAAGATTTTGTGTAGAGGTCAAAAATGCTCCCAGCACCCCCAGGCCTGCAGTTTCCCTCCCACATCGCTGCTCAGGGCCTGGGCAGGTGGCAGTGGCTGCGCCTGCTCCGTCCCTGCACGCCCACGTCACAGCCGCAGTGTTCCATGCGCGGAGCCCTCCGGAGCCGCCCTGCGACAAAAGGGTCCCTGCTGCCACACCCAGGCCCCCCCAGCCAGCCAGGCCCCCACTGCCACCTCCCACAGCCCTGTTGGCCCCCTCCGTGCAGCCGCTCCCGCTGCCATCGCCATGACGGGTCTCTGAGCATCCCAGCTCGGCCCCGCACCCTTGAATAAGTCCCTTGTTGGAGAGGGCTATTTTGGGAGGGTCTGGGACCTTCCCCCCTCCCCCCAGAGCCTGCGAAGCGTTTTCCTCCCGCTCGCCGGCTGTAGCTGAAACATTGCTGCTATTCATGCGGCTCCCGACGGCCCTGCGGCGGGTGGCCCGAAGAATGGGGAGCGTCCGGCACGTCCCATTCATCCGTCACCTCAATAGCCGGGAGCGCTGGCCCCGGGGCTCCGCTGGCCCCCACGCACAAAGCAGCCCGGCCATGGCCGGAGCAGGCGCCTCCCATTCCTCTCCCAGCGCCGTCTGGACCGATTTTGCATTGATTAAAAATATTCCTCGGTGCCTTTGCGGCGATTAGATAAAGGACGAGGCGTCCCGACACCTGGGCTGGGAGGCGGGAAGGGTGGGGGGCGGCCGAGGCGAGGAGCCCAGCCCTGCTCGCCCTTGCAGCCACGTGGTCCAGCTGCGCCAGAAACCCCTGCAAAGGAAGGGGAGGCGCGACCGGAGCTCCCCAGCGCTGCCGCCACGCGCTGCAGAGCCTCGGCCGCCAACCAGGTGGATGGATTCCATTCCTGCCCCTCGGAAGGGGTGCGTGGGAACGCCCCGTTCCGGGTGCGGCATCGTGGGCTTGGTGATGAACGCGCCAGTGCTGGCTTTTTGCATCCCACAGCCTTGGGAGGGATAAATGGTTGCCTTCGCCCAGAGCTGTGCTGTGCTTGGCCTAGGGGAGGGCAGCCTGCTCCCCCTGCAAGCAGCCTGCTGCTCTTGTGTGTGCCCAGACACTGGGACCTGCTGGTGGGGCCTCGTTGTTGGCTCAAAGCACAGGTCTTCATCCCTTTCTGGTTCTTTGCTTTGTCCTGGGTGTGCACTTGGGTCCCTTTGGAATCTACCCTTGGTGAGCAGCGAGGCCATGGCTGTGCTGGCCGAGGGCTGGTAGTCCCCACATTTAGCACTTGTCCCCAGTTCCTCAAGCTGTGGATGTCCCAGAGGCTCTGGGATGGCTGGGGCAGTGGGTCAGTCTGGAAGCAGTGCCTCTGGGTTGGAGGAATGTGTGTCCCATTCCAGCCTGGGATAAACCAAATCAGTCTGGTTTTGACAGAAACCGTGAGCAGAGCAGGCATCAAGGTGAGCATTGCCTGCTGTGCTCGTGGTCCTGCAGTGCTGGTGCAAGGCCCAACCCCTTGGGATGCACTGTAGGCTGGATCATGGAAGCAGCAAACTGCTCCTGATGTCCTGGCTCCGCTGCTGACTCCTCTGTCCTTCTCCTTTTGGCCTCCAGGACGACATGACCGACTCCCCTCCGGGATTACACCAACCTGCCCGAGGCTGCACCCCTGCTCACCATCCTGGACATGTCAGCCCGGGCCAAGTACGTGATGGATGTGGAGGAGATCACGCCCGAAATCGTGGAAGCCTTTGTCAGCGACTTTCTAGCAGACAAGCTAAAACCCGAGCCCATCTAAGGGGCCTCTGCGCCAACAGACGTTATTTAAAACTAGGTCTCTCTTCCGCCGCTTGTGGATTCTCCAGCGTGTCCTCACGCCCGACCCAGTATCCAACCTTCTTGTGGTGCCTTGTTTTACGCAGTGAATCCTTCTCCTCAGCAAACTCCTTGAGATGCACTTTCGGCAGGGAGTAGTTGGCGTTTGGAGACTTCGCTTGTGCTTCATGGTGATATATTCTCTAATAACCAGGCCAGAACTGTTACCGTATCGTTATTTTATACACGGCACTAGCTAGCAGGCAAATCTTTTTGCATGGTGTTCTTCCCAACGTATACATCAAGCAGTGGGTGGGGTTCTTGAGGCTCTTTTCTTTCTCCTCCTTCCCCCTTCTTTCCTTTCCTACCACCCCTGCTGGCTAAATGACTTCCAGGAAGCAATAAGGAAACTGTCCCCATCGCCCCTGGCCAGTCCTTCTCTCCCACGCAAGTGCCCTGACAAGGCCAAGACAAAGTCTTAACTGCTGACAACCTCTGAAAGACCACAGCACAGCCAAGCTCTTCCTCCTGGGGGTGAGACCTTCCCTCGTGGGTTTCCCACCCCCCATTCCAAGCACCGACAGCCTTAGGCAGCGCTGGCTGTGCGTGTCAGGGTCCATCCCCCTGCCATGGGTGGGTATTCACTCTGTCCCTCCCACTCTGAGCCAGGAGGAGGATCACCACCGGGCTGCCCTCACCTCTCGTCTCTTCCTTGTGCTCTCCCTGTCCCCTCTGGTCCCTCTCTCTGGTATGAATTGTCCTCTCCCCTCTGTGTTAGTTTATCGAGCTGTTTTTTGTAGGTGTGTCCCAAACTCAACGTTAATGGTGCTGTTCTTTAAAAAAAAAAACCAAAAAAAAAAAGAAGAGAAAACCCTAAGAAAAAACCCCTCCCTCCCTAACCCAAGCAGCACTGCCGAGCCCTTGAAAAGTGACATTGTAAAAACTGTACATGGTGATTGGAACTTTGTAATAAAACTGTTGCAAAGAGCTCGCCCCCGGAGGTGCCGATTGTCCTGCTGTCAAGGAGAGGGAGCCTGTGTGGGAAGAGTCCCCAGCCTGACCCCATGGGTAGGTGGCTCCTGGGATTGTGTGTTCCCCCCCTGCTTGTGCCTGGTTTGCCGGGGTGGGTCAGAGCTCCCTAGGAGGGAGGGAGTCCTTTTGGCAGCCACTGGGGCGTTCCCAGCCTGATGTCCCAGCCTGAATAGTGCGTGTTGTGCAAGCCACTGCTTTTCCCTTTCAGCTCATTAGTCAGCCATGGCAGGATTATGGCCTCCCCTTTTATCCTGCTGCAGCTTCCCACCCTGCCAGGAGCTGGGAACAGCCGCCAGCTCGGCCTGTATAAATCCAGCCTGTGTTTTGCACATTTCAGAGATTCCCATGTTGAGCAGTGATGAACTGACTGGTGAGGAGTTCCAGGAACAACCCAGCACCTCCTGGCAGCGGTGTGGTCAGGAGTGCTGGAGCTCGGACACCCCCCATCACACCCAGCCCTGGCCAGCCTGACCCATGGAAGGGTTAGAATGGGAACTGGAGCACGGGGTTTGGGTAAGCAGAGGCAGGACCTGTTCAGCTGGCAGCAATCCGGCCTTTCTGACCCCAAAACCACTGCCAGCAGCCAGGCTGGGAAGGACACGCTGTCAGCAGCAGCCTGGCTGGGCCAGCACAGAGGAGGGATCTGAGGTCTCCACGGATCTGCTGGGTGAGAAGGGCTGGAGCAGGGGGGAACCGCCTGAGGTGAGGCCAGGGCTGCTACCCGGCCTTTCCCTTCTCTCTAGCATCACCCTTCCCTTCTCTCTAGCATCACCATGTGGCCACCACAGCCACTGGGAGCCACACACTCATCCTTGCACGGCTCCAGCCTTAAATACTCATTTACTACAAACCAAACAGCCCGAGCTGCTCGTTTATTAACTCTCAAAGGAACCAAAGGGAAGAGGTGGTCCTTCAGCACCCAAACCGCAGTTCAGCCTGGTACAGGCAACTTGTGCCTGCCATCCTCCTGCTTGTGCCTCCACAGCAGCTGCCTCTTGCCCTCGAACAGCACGATGCCAGCAGCAATAGCAGAGTTCAAGCTGTCCACGCCTGGCACCACGGGAATGACCAGTCTCTTCCCCCCCCGTGCTGGCTGCCAGCTGAAGTGCAGCTGAACTCAGGCCGTGGGTCTCCCCTCCGATCACCACGGCCACTGGAGTCTGTGCCCAGTCCTCGTAGTAATACTGTGCAGCCAGCTCTGGGATTGCTGCTGCTCCCTCCTCATCCTTGTGCTCAGGAGCAGCTTTGGGGGTGGATTTCACAGGAGCTGTCGGGCTGTCAGGAGCAGAGCCAGCCCTGCCAGCCCCTCTGGGCGTGGATGTGGTCCCAGCCGGAGCTCCTGGGTCGTTGTTGTCAGCCACACAGACCTGGATGCCACCAGGAAGGTTGGTGGGAACGGATTCCCAGTCCAGGTTGGCGATGATGGGCACACGGAAGTGAGCCCCCATTCCTGCACGGAGCACCTTTGGCTCCCAGGGATCCACACAGCCTGGGAAGGAACAGGGAGAAACAATGACAGCACAGGGACTCCCACCAAGATGGGAGCCACGAAGATTCAGCAGCCACAGCGAGCCATGCCAGACACTCCTTACAAACTCTGGGGAACATCTTTGAGCACCTCATTCGCTGCCTTACCCCCACATGACTCAAACTTTCCTCTCACCTTTGGTGAGCAGCACTTTCTCACAGCCTGCTCCTGCTGCAGATCTCAGAATAGTCCCCAGGTTTCCTGGATCTCGGATGTTGTCGCAGATGAGGAGCAGTGGCAGGGAGTTGGTGAGCTGAGCAGCAGGGTAGGACAGCTTGGCAGGGTCAGGCTTGGAAAAGATGCCTGAGGAAAGGAAGTGTGACAGGTTTATGACTGACCCAGCCCAAGGAGAGGCTTGCTTTGAGAGAGTTGCCCCAAATCTCACTGAAGATGTGCTGGAGGAAAAAAAGCACCACCTAAAGGAAGTTTGAGCAGGGTCTGTCACTTGGCAAGGAAAACTTATTTCCCAGCAGGGCTGGACCATCATGCTATGTCCAAGGAAAGATTATTAAAAGTCATTATCCTAAATATGAAAAGTTTCCCTTTGAGCAGCATTGCAACTGTTTCAGAGGCAACTTACCTAGAAGCCCTTGAGGAGTTACAAGGTCAGACCAGGTTTTAATGTCTTCAAATTTCACCTTAATCAAGCTGGCTCGTTTTATCTCTGCCTCAGGCAGCAGCTTTAGGTGTCCCACGGTGCTGAAGAACAGTGTCTGTGGCACAGCTCCTGCCTCCAGTGCATCCTTGATCAGCCTGTGCCCCTCCAGCAGAACCTTTCCGTGATTATCCCGAAACTTCTTTGACTTGGCAATAGTCACCACTTTTCTGCAGAGAAATTATTAAGAGAATGTGGCTGTGATGCTGACAGCACCTTCAGTCTGACCTTTGCCAGCCCCGGAGAGCTTCACTGGGAGGTCACAAAGATGATCAGAGGGATGGAGCAGCTCTCCTAGGAGGAAAGGCTGGGCAAGTTGAGACTCTTCAGCCTGGAGAAGGTTCTGGGGTTACCTTAGAGCACCTTTCAGTACCTGAAGGGGCTCCAAGAGAGCTGGAGAAGGACTTGGAGAAGGGCCTGGAGTGACAGGACAAGGGGGAATGGCTTTAAACTGCCACAGGACAGGGTTAGCTGAGATACTGGGAAGCAATTAATCCCTTTGAGGGTGGTGAGGCTCTGGCACAGGTTGCCCAGAGATGCTGTGGCTGCCCCATCCCTGAAAGTGTCCAAGGCCGGGTAGGAGTGGGCTTGGAGAACCTGCGATAGTGGAAGGTGTCCCTGCCATGGCAGGGCATGGAACGAGATGATCTTCAAGATCCCTTCCAACCCCACCATTCCCGAGTTTTATGAAGCAATCCCGCTACCTTCAGCCCGACAATAGCTGCCAGCCTCCCCATCATCCCCAGGGGCGGAATTTCCCTCCCATTCCCATATCTCAGGGCTCGTTCCAAAGGGGGAGAACACTGCCGAGCCCCGCTCCCCGCGCTCACCCCAGCCTGCGGTCCCCGGGCGCCGCCTTCTCGTACCACAGCCCCGGCGAGGCCGCGCTGCGCTCCACGGCTGGCGGCGGCGGCTGCGGGCGCTCCGGCGGGCTCTCCCGGGGGCTCTGCGGCTGCAGCACCCTCACGGGGCTCCGCCGCAGCGCCCGCACGCCGCGCCGCCCGCCCGGCTCGCCCCGCACCTCACGGCGCCTCAGCAGCGCCCGCCAAGCGCGGCCCAGTGCCGCCATCGCGTGACGTCACCGCCGCACCGCCCAGCGCGTCATGCGTCACCGCCCCCGTGACGTCACGGCCGTCCCTCACCATGGCCGCCCGCAGGGCGCTGCACTTCGTCTTCAAAGTGGGCGACCGGGCCGGCACTGCCCGCTTCTACCGGGAGCTGCTGGGCATGAGCGTGAGCCGAGGGGCGGCTGGGGCCGGGTGGGGCCGGGGGCGGCGGGCTGGGGCTGCGGGGAGCGGGCGGTGCTGCTCTCTCCGTGTCTGTGCGCCGCGCCCCCCGTGAGGGCTGTGAGGGGGTGGAGGAGGGAGGCACGGCCTGCCCCGCTCAGCCCCTTCTCGCCCGCTTCCCCCGGCCCGGGGAAGGTGTCCCGGGTTGGAAGGAGGTGATCTCGGGGGTCGCCTCCCAACCCGAAGCGTTGTGTGATTCTCTAGGTGCTGCGGCACGAGGAGTTCGAGGAGGGCTGCAAGGCCAGCTGCAACGGGTGAGTGCCCTGCCTGCCGTGACCGCCCACGTACAGCATTGTTCATGGTAAAATAGGGGTTGTGGTGTTTTTTATTACATTGCTTCCCTTGGAACCGACAGCCCGCCACCCTGGGTAGGTGTGATGCTTACATTGAACATAAATATTACACCTATGGACTGACACCTAACTGTATCAAATTATTTCTAAGCTCGCCAGGAACTACATTCAGTGCCACTGATTATTATTATTATAGACATGGCACTATCAAGGTTCTTGAGTTAATAATCCCTCTTGGTAGCCCTAAAGGGACTTACATTCTCCTGTCTTGTAAAGGCAGAAGAATGTAAGAAAAAAAGAAATAGAAAGGCCTTTCTTTCTGAAATGGAAGGAATTTTACAGTTTGGTGCCCTTTCCTACTTAGCAATAAGGAAGTGATGATGTAATTCCAGCTAATGAGCAGCCTGTGCTCTGAAAGCATGAGCTGTTAATGAGGCAGAATTGCTGTTATCATACAGCAATGAACAACAGCCCTGGGTCAAAACTGCCATTATTTCACTCTAGAAATGCAGTTCCTCCTTGAAGCACAAATACTTGCAGTGCTTGATGGTTACTTCTAATGCTCATGACATTGAAATATGGATAATCTGGATATTCCAGCCCTTATGATGGAAAATGGAGCAAGACCATGGTGGGCTATGGACCAGAGGACAATCACTTTGTTGCAGAGCTGACTTACAATTATGGCATTGGAGAATATCGCCTGGGCAATGACTTCCTGGTGAGTTCCACTCCAAGGAGCCAAACTTTCTCATGATAAGCTTATTTACTTTAATAATTAGGAGCCTGTTTGTCATATAGGTTGTACCAGCTGCTTTTTTATGCTGTTTGGTCCCTTAAACACTTCAGTCTTGCTGCTGTGGTTGTCTCCAAGTTGGAAGAGCAGAAACCAGAGCAGATTTGTACTCATTTAGTGTTCAGGAAACATTCCTTGAGCTCTGCCTCAGCTGTGTGTGTTGGACAGCTGGTATTTGCTGCCAGATCCGACACTGAATGCTGACCTAGGGAGGACCTTGCTGTAGGAAAACACCCTTATATTTATTATTAATCATTTTTCTGTGATTTAATAGCTGGCAGCAGATGGAGATCTCGTGTTTCATGCATGAAAACAGGTGATGTTTCTGCATTCCCCCCATGAATTTTGTTGTGTCTTCTGTAGGGCATCACCCTGGTGTCCAAGCAGGCTGTGAGCAACGCCAAGAAGATGGGCTGGCCCCTCAAAGAAGTCACCTCTGGTGTCTTTGAAGCTGAAGCCCCAGGAGGATACAAGTTCTACCTGGAAGACAAGGAACAGCTCAAGCAAGGTGAAACATTTACCCTCACTCTTGAGGGTGGTCAGCAGAGATTCACCAGTGGGATAGCAGAGTGGGCTGTGTGTTCATTTTGATGGTATTTTGTGAAACAGAGCAATTTTTTATCATTTGTTGCTTCTCAGGAATGTAAAACTGCATTTAAACCTATAATGCATTTGTAACTAATTCCCAATTATTGCAATCCTTAAGATCCTGTGTTAAAGGTAACCCTGGGTGTCTCAAACCTGCAGAAGTCTGTGAGCTACTGGTCTGGTTTGCTTGGGATGAAAATATATGAGAAGGATGAGGAGAAGCAAAGGGCTTTGCTGGGATATGCTGATAACCAGGTCAGTCCCTGGAAAATTCACCTTAAAAGCTTCTTGTTTCCTGAGAACAGAATCTTAAAAGGAAAAAAGTTCTTAATTAAGCAGCTGTGCACTTAATTGATGAGCATTTTAATTGAAGCTTGTGTATACTCAGCTCTGTTTTTTAAAAAAGCAAAGCTGTGGTTTGCTCTGATGCTTCTGGCTTGTTGGGAAATGCAGGAATGGGGGATTTTGAAATCACCCACATCCTGGGGAAAAAGCTGCAGCCTGGAGAGCAGTGTCCCTACAAGCCAGGCTGGGTTTTTCCTTTTTTCCAGTGCAAGCTGGAGCTGAAGGCTGTTGGAGGGGCAGTGGATCACGGGACAGCATTCGGGCGCATCGCCTTCTCCTGTGCCAAGGAAGAGGTAACAACCACACTTTCCTCACCCCTTTCCTCACCCTAGAGCTGGGGAGGGCAAGTTTTAATGTTAACAAAATATCTCTGAGCAGATAGTTTGTTTATCTTCCTTGCAGTGGGATGATTTTGCCTTGTTTTCTGTTCTAAGCTGCCAAACATCGAAGCCTTGATGAAAAAGGAGAATCAGAAAATTTTGACACCTCTGGTCAGCTTGGACACGCCTGGCAAAGCCACAGTGCAAGTGGTTATTCTGGCTGATCCTGTGAGTAGTGTTGAAAACAATTATTAAATTTGGTTTAAACTTCTCCTTGCCATTTGTTACAACTGAGCTGCCCCTGTTCAGGATGGCCATGAAATCTGTTTTGTGGGAGATGAAGCATTCAGAGAGCTGTCCAAGGTGGACCCTAAGGGTGACAAGCTGTTGGATGATGTAAGTGACACCACATACCTTTTCTTCCTGATTAGAGATACCTGTAGATTCCAGTTTTCATTCTGAATTTTTCCTAGAAGCAAATTGCCCAGGCTTGATAGGGAAAATAAATCAGTTTTTAAAGCTCACATAGTGCCCTGGGTGGAGTTGTCCAGCCTCACTCGTGGGGTGTGGTTGCATTACTTGCTGTGGCAGAGAACATTGTTTTTCAGTGTCTGTTCTCCTCACTAGTAGCTAAAAAATAATTTATTATTTTTTAATTAAAGCTCCAGAGAGCTTTCCTCCTGTCCTGACCACATTCCCACTTGTCTTTGTGCAGGCCATGGCTGCAGACAAAAGCGACAAGTGGTTTGCTGATCACAACAGGAAGAAAATTTCAGCTTAGCTGCAGGAATGGACTGGACTGCTCCTCTGTGCCTTGGATCTCTTCCAAGAAAATGCCAATCCTCTTTAAAGTGTTGCACTGCCCTCCCAATCAGAGGGTGCTGGGATGCCCTGTGGTGGTCGGTTGGTTTGATTGAAGATGATGTCTCTGGCTGCTGCTCTCTCCTTCCCAGCAAATCACATCTTCTCCTTCCAAAAAATCAAGTTGTGCAGCAAAGGAGCAGGCTGAGCCTTTGCCTTCAAAACCAGGGATCATCAGTCAAGAAAACCTCACATTTCTGTGTTGCTTTTACACTTGAAAGAAAGGTTAATATGTTATTTTCTAATTAATTAATTAATTCTCTGATTAATTTGCTTTAGCTGTCCTTCATTTGCAGGCTAGAGAGGAGATTTTGAGGTGGCTGTGCATGGGGAACTGGAGCAGAAAACAGGGAGTGCATCCCTTTATGGGGAACAGAGAAATGATCTTGCCAAACTGCATGAATATTCTAGTCCTTATTTTCATTCCAAGGTGTTTCCCCAGCTTTCAAGGTGAAATTTTCCCTCAAGAAGCCTGTGGTGTGTTTCTCCCTGGGATCCTGTTATTGATGGGGTGATTTCCATGTTCCAGGAGGGAGCTGGGGCTGTGCTTTGTGGTTTGCAGCTGCACTGCCTGCTGAGTAAACGTTGCAACGAGCTTTTGGTGAGAAGCTGCCTTTGGAAAGAACAGTTCAGGGTTTATTCTGCTGGAATGAAGTCACTCTGCTTTTGCTGGAGGAATAAGAGCTGGGAATACAAGGAGTCATTCCTGGCATTGTCCATGCCGTGTGTTCTGCCTGGCTTATCATTTTCTTGATGAAAACCTTAAATGAAATACCTTAAATCAAGTTTTTATCATGAAACTTATTTAAGTTTCACAGAGAAGATGAGGCAGGATCAGCAGTGTTTCCACTTGTGAATATTCTGAATTGAAACTGGAAAAATTCCTCGCTGTGATTTTATTCCTCAAGGGTTTTTTTGGCCAGGTTCAATGACGGTTTTGAATCGTATTCCTCAAATTAAACGTGTTGACAGTGGGGCGCAGTAATTAATTGATTTATTTATTGATTTATTAATTGATTCCACCACACCTCCACGCCGCCAGGGGGCGCTGCGGGCGGGGGCGCGGCTCTCTACGTGACGTCAGTGCGCCGACGGCGTGACGTCAGCAGGCGGCGGCGCCATGGAGCCGGTGGAGCGCGGGGCCGCGGGGCCGGTGTGTCCCGCGGGGCCGGTGTGTCCCGCGGGGCCCTGGGCCGTGGGCGAGGAGACCGCCATCCTGCACGGCGGCTTCCTGCTGGCCGCCCGCCTGCTGCAGCCGCGGCCGCTGCGGGAGCTGCGCAAGGCCGACTGGCCCCGCGCGGGAGTGCCCATCACGGACGCGCTGCGCGAGATCGGCGAGCGCTGCCCCTCGCCGCTGGGCCACGAGCGCTGGAAGAAGGAGGCCGTGGCCCTCGTGTGGGCCAAAATCCTGCTGCCGGCGCCCCCCGCCGCCTCGCTGGAGTGGGGCTGGAAGGATGACGGGTTCTTCTCGGTGGGCGCGATGATCCCCGACGTCAACCACACCGCGCTCTTCGAGCTGGTCAAGGCGCTGGGCGTGCCCCGGCTCTTCGTGCAGCTGCTGCTGGCGCTGCCTCCCGATGTGTGCCGGGGACAGCTGGAGAACTTGGTGGAGTACATCGCCAGCGAGACATCCCCGTCGGACGTCAGGTTCTTCCTGGACGTGTGGTGGGAGGTGACGAAACACAGGGAGGGACAGGAGGATGCGACGGTGTCTGCCTTCAGCGCTCTCATCCATCAGCACGGGGGCGAGTCCTGCCTAGAGGATGGTCTGCAGCCCCCTAAGAGGTTCAAGGGTGACCCTGGGAACCCCCCAGCTGCCCCCGGGCTGCCGGTGGTGCTGCTGGAGGGCTTGAAGCAGACCCGTGGCAGCATCGTCCAGCCCCGCCTGAGGTGCTACAGCCTGGCCAACCTGGCTGAGCTGCTCTGCCTGTCTGCTGGGCTGGGGCCAGGGGACAGCCCCCTGCCCATCACAGAGTACCTGGCCAAGGCCAGTGCCATGGTCAGCCTCTGGAGCAGTGACACTGACAGCCAGTACCACTCCTGTGAGCTGGCAGAGAAGGTGAGGGAAGCAGAGAGAGCCATGAGCCTCCTGTCTGTGACCAAACTCTCTCGTGAAGAGCTCTTCGTTGGTTTCGACTTGCTCTGCAGCTTGCTGCAGGCGTGGGGAGAGGAGCTGCAGGACACTCTGAAGGGCTCTGAGGAGCTCTGCTACGAGAGCTACCGGCTCCTGGACACTCTGACCACCCTGGGGAAGAACCTGGATTTCCTCCTGGAGACCGGAGACCTCGGGGAGGGTGAGACACGGCTAGTGTTAGAGCTGTCACAGCTCACCAAGGACTTTCTCAGGGACACCAGTGCTGTCCCAAAGGGTTTGGACACCAACCTTGTGTCTTCAGTTGCCATGGCAATCATTGCACAGAGGCTGGACCGCCATGAGGACACGTGCTCTGTTTTTGCATCTGAAAAGACCTGGGTCTTTTCGAAGGCCTGGGTCGAGTGCCTTGTGAAAAACAAAGCTCTGTTCCAGAAACCAGAGCTGGTTTTGAAACTGCTGGAGACTCTGGTGAGCTTTGCCACGTCCTGCCAAGACAAAGAGGCCAGAGAGCTGCAGATGCAAGTGACCAAAGCCATCGTGGAGTGTTACACTGAGCTTTCATTGGCTGACAAAAATGAAGTGATCTCAGGTGTCCTGGCATCCTGGGGTGGCCCAGGTCTGTCCCAGAGCTTGCAGGTTGTCAGGGAGGGGTTCCAGGAGGATCTGAATGTGACTTTCAACCAGATCACAAAGAGTGTGTCTGATGAAGGCCTGAGCAGGGCTGTGGCTTCTGTGGCCAGGCTCACGCTGCTGTACCCTGAAGCCACAATAAAGCAGGTTTGTCACCTTGCCGTGGTCAACCTTGGAGCACACCAGTTCCTGGCCCAAATCCTCTGCTCCTTCCCAGCACTGAGCTTCCTGGAGAGCCACGAGGATCCAGGCAGGCCACGCAGCCTGGTGGTGAGGTGTCTGGAGGAGGCAGTGTGGGGGAAGCTTTCCACTGCAAGGGAAGAGGAGCAGTTCCTTCAGTTCCTGGCCTTTCTCATGCAACCAGGCTCAGCCACCCCACTTGTGTCACCTGCAGAGGTGACCAAAGCCTTTGTCCTTCCCTATTTGAAGTCAGACTCTCCCCAGATTGAGCTGAGCCTGCAGATCCTCAGTCAGGTTTTGGCAATACCATGCTGTTCAGAAGAGCACTGGATCAAATTCTGCCACCCCTTCCCACTCCTCCTCAGCCTCTGCAAACTTCTGGATGGTTACACCAAGTACTGGCATCAGCCTAGTGAGCAGCTCTTCCCTTCCCTGGAGACCAAAGACCTCATTCTGAGCATCCTCTGCCAGCTGTGCGAGGTGGTGGGACCAGAGATTGTCCCCTCCCCGGAGCTGTGGGTGCAGTCACTGGCCTGGCTCCACAGGAAGGTGGCATCACTGGACTGGACCGTGGGGCTCCATCTGAAGAAGCTTTACGGGGACCACTTCAAGAATGAAGTCCCAGCCACGCTGTTTGAGATCTGCGGGCTCCCTGAGGACGAGTGGACATCCCAGTCCCTGCCAGCCTACGGGCCGGGCAGCGGGCTGCTGGCGTGGATGGAGTGCTGCTGCGTGTCCCCAGCGCTCAGGGACACCATGCTGGCGCTGCTCACCGTCAACGTGGACAGCCCCGAAGAGGTGAATCTCTTCAGCAAAGGCTTCCTGGTGGCTCTCATCCAGGTGCTGCCGTGGTGCAGCCAGGGCCAGTGGAAGAGGCTCAGGGCCGTGGTGGAGCAGCTGCTGCAGAGGCAGGTGCTGCACGTGCCCTACACGCTGGAATACGTGCAGCACATGCCCCTGCTCAACCTCCGCCCCTTCGCCCGCCACCTCCAGTTCTCCGTGCTCTTCCTGCGGGGCTTCCAGCTGCTCTGCAGCTCCAGCTGCTCCACCTGGCTGCCTCCAGAGGCTTGGCTCCACGTGGTGCAGCTGTACTGCGCCAGCCTCACCGACCTGCTGGCCTCCGTCAAGGCTGCGGCGGGAGCTCCGTCCCACCCCGCCGAGGACGGCGCCTGCGCGCAGGAGGTGTCCTTCACGTGCATCCAGGTGTTCTGTCACCTGCTGCACGTGGCTGCCATGCTGCCTGCCGGGGGCTGCGGGGAGGCGCTGCTGGTGGTGGCCCTGGAGGTGCTGTCGCAGTACGAGGCGTTCAGCAAGGCCGACGTGTCCCCCTGCGCGGCGCTGCGGAGAGCCAACGAGAGGCACTTCCTGGAGGCCATCACGGACAATGTTGGGGACGAGGAGCTGCGCAGCACCCTCCTGCAGAAGCTCAGCAAGCTGGGAGCACACTCAGCAGAGGAGCCAGCTTGAGGAGCTGGAGAGGGGAGCACTGACAAGGGACCCCTTGTCACGTTGTAAGAGCGTTGTAAGAGCTGTAATAAACCCTTACTTTTCTTTTTTGAATTTTGCTTCTTCCCTGCTGTTTTCCTCCACTAAGCGGTGGATGTAGCCAAATAAAGATGGGTAGGAGGAGCCACTTTTGGTTTTCCAATGGAATAACTGGACACAGCTGTTCCTGAGCCAAGCTGCCAGTTCTGTGGCTGCAGCCTTGCCTGCTGGCAACTCTGGATTCCCACAGCAGCCTCCAGCATCGAGGAAGTCACTTCCCTCTGGCTCCTTTGCCACCAGCCCTCTCCTAGTCCCTGGAGAACTGCTGGTTTTGCCACGTGCTGCCTGAGGCTGGAAAGCGAGTCAGAGGCTGGGAAGCGAGTTGGGTGAGTTTAGGACAGGCAGGAACTTTTGGGAATCCGCATGTGCTGCTCCTGCCCGGAGGTGGGGGTGCAGCAGTAACCCCACATGTAACACCCCCACCCAGCAATGAACAGCACGTGGAAGAGCCAGCCAGTGGTGTGACTCAGAGAGGAAATCTTTATTGGTCTCCTGATAGTAAATAGGGCAGTGTTAGTGCAAACTGAGGTGCCTCATTGGCTGAGGGTTTTTTTTGTCCTTACATAAGGCACGTTATTCGCAATGAAAACAGTGAGCTACAACATCTGTAACGAGTTGCAAGCAGTTTGTAACATCAGCTGGTCTCGGTGGTTACTGTGACAGCAGCAGTTCTGCAACAACCACAGGTCGGAAAAGGCCCTTTTTTTTATTTAAACTCTACCCAGAACAGCAGCCGTGGCTGGGATGAGATCCAACTCCCAAAAGATTCAGGTTTCCCAGAGCTCAGCCGCTGGTTTCAGACAGAATGAAAGGCACAGAGTGGTCACAGGTCTCCAGGCATGGGGGCTGTGCCAGGGTTGTGCCAGGGCAGTTCCCTGCCCTGGAGGCTGCAGGAGGAGGTGGCTGCCCTGGCTTCTTCTGGCTGCAGGGAATGAACTCAACTGTGGTCTGATTGCACATACCTGCAGGGCTCCTGAACCCTGTGCTGCAGGACAAACCGGGGAGTTTGTATCCATTTTTCTGTGAGTAAAAGTGGAAACGGGCTGAACTGGTAAAGGACCAGCTCAGTGCCCTGCTTTGGGGTTGCTGGCTCCTTCTGTGCAGCCCCAGTTCTGTCCCTGGCAGCCTCATGGGGGTGGGATGGGGCTGGAGGGATGGACTGTGCAGGTGTTTCCAGGGTGTGGTGGTGCCAGCTGGAGGGCAGAGCAGAGCAGGGCGTGCCAGATGGTTTTAAATACCTGCTGAGGGGATGCAGGCCAGATAAAAGCAGCTGTGCTTAGGGGAGGGGTGTGAAATTGCTAGGGAAAGGCTCTGCATAGTGCCCTGTGTGTTGGTGAGACGCTTGGCAGGTTGCTGTCCCCATCCTGCCCTGGCAGCATCGCTGAGACAGCAGAACCATTCCTCTGTCCTGGCACAATCTTCTGCCCTCCAGCCCTGCTGAGAACACGGAGCTGGGAACACAGCAGTCCCCCCAGGACTGTCAGACAGTTGTAGTGAAAAGCACCGTGGGGTTAAGCGGAGCTTGAGCCCAGCAGCAGCAGCAGCAGGTGAGGTGCACGTGGGAGGTCAGAGGCCGAACAGGGCTGTAGTGTCGAGCTGGAGTCAGAAAAGGTCTGGAACGGCTCTGCAGAGCTGTGCTGCAGCTCCAGGCCCGGCTGGGGCTGCGGCAGGTCCGGCACAGGCTCCCCATCCCCGCGCTGGCCGCAGGCTCCTCCACGCCGCGGTGTCCGGTGTCAGCCCTGGGAGACGCGCGGGGGGGCTGGAACAAACCCCTCTCGTGTAACCCTCAGTCTGAATCCCAGAAGGAATGTGGTGCTTCCACGCCGGCTCCCGCCCCGGCAGGAGGACACGAGGCACCGGAGCGGCGTGGGAGGGAGGAAAGGCTTCCTAGCCCAGGCTGGCGCTGCCTGGCACGGCGCTGGAGACGGGAGGCTGCTTCCAGCTCCGGCAGCCCGGCGGAATCGCCGCTCCCGATGGAAGGGGACTGCTCCTGTGCCAACCGCTGGCCGTTATCAGCTCTGTTATCTGCTCCGGTGGGCGGGAGAGCCGCCGTAGAGCCGGGCAGCCTTGCGGCAGATGAGCCTGAACCAGTAGAGCTGGGGGGCGATGAGGGAGGCGTTGGCGATGTTGCAGTGCAGGGGGATGCGGAACGGCACCAGGTACACCGGGATGCCCACCTGGCGGGCGTAGGCCAGGTACATGAAGGGGAAGAGGAGGATGCGGCACAGGAAGAAGGTCACCAGGATGAGGATCCCGTTCACCTTGTGCAGGAGCGTGTCCTGCATTTTGAGCTGGGGGAGGAAGGAAGGAGGTGAATGTGGGGTGAGCATCCAGGAGGGCTGGAGAATGGGGAGCGGGAAGGAGGGGTGGGAAGGAAGATAGGGCAGAGGGCTGGGGTGGGAAAATGTGGAGCAGGGGAGGAACAGGCAGGAGGGGGCAGCACCAGCCCATGGCACAGCCCCCAGTTCTGGAATCCCCACTGGTTACTGGGGGAAAGAGATGGGACACTGGGAGGAAGGCAGCACTGCAGGGGAGATTGGTGAGATCTCCCCTCTCTGAGACCCCCAGTAAACAGGGGAGCCAGGGCAGGGAAAGGGGATGAACTGCTGTGGGGTTCCCAGCCCTGAGCCCCATCCCTCCTCACCTACCTGCATGAGGATTTTGCCCAGCGACACAAAAGGTGTGCTCAGCTCTGCCGTGAAGATGCAGCCCACGAAGAAGTCCCCCAGCTCTCCCCTGAAGTGCTGTAAAGAAAGCCAGCAGTGAGCACGAGGCTCTCCAGAGAGGTGGCCAGGAGCCAACACCCAGCATGTCCAGGGGGTCCTGGACTCCTTACCTGGGTGATGGGGGTGAGCACAATGAGGATGAAGAGGTGGTGGGTCACCATCAGCCTCTCCTGCAGGAGGAAGCTCCACACGCTGGCCAGCGAGTGCTTCTTCTCCACGATGCCCTTCTCCTGGCTCTTGTGCCAGTGGCAGAGGTACATGACATAGATGTCGTAGGTCATGTAGGGAACCAGGACCCAGATGTACTCCACGGCCAGCCAGTGCCTGGGGAGGAGCAGCACACCATGCTCTGAGCACGTCACCATGCTCTGGAGGGTGGAAGAGAGCCTTCAGGACTGAAATGGCACCATTTCAATGGGTTTTGAAGCTGAAAGGGGAAGGATTTTAAGTGTGTTTGACTGAGCAGGTGCAGACTGACCCAGAGAAAACGTACCTGGTACATGTGGAGTGTGGCTCTCAGTGCTGCCTGCTGCTGCTGGGCTGTGCCAGGCACCAAGCTCAGCCTGGCCAAGCACAAACACAGCACTAACGAAGGATCCTGATTAGCCCCACAGCCAGGTATGTGCTCCACAGGCCAGGGGTACAGCATTTTTTGGGATCCAGCGTCAAGCTGACACCTCTGCAGCAGGTGATCTCCTCCCCTAAGCCCTGGCACCCCCAGATCTGGTGCTTGGTGGTGGAAAACCCCCAATTCTGGGTCCATCCTGCCTGTCACACTGCATCAGCTGGCTGCCTAACCCAGGGAATGTTTGGGAAGCACGTGGAGAACTCAGAGTTAACCAGGGATAACTGGCCTGGAGTTTGGAGAGTGAAACACAAACTATCCAATATAGGCAATAAACCCCCATGAGGCGTTTGTCAGTTGGGAAATAATTGCAGGCAGCTGCCTGTTCCCAAAGCATGTTGGAATCCTGGTTGCACAATCTGGGCAGCAGCAAGCCCTGCTCTGCAGGGACACCGGCCTCCTTAAAAAAGTCCTGAGTGAAATCACACTGATAAAAAATAAAGACAAAACCACCCTACTGTTTAAAGAAACGTAACTTGGGCCTCAAATCTCTTTCTGCTCTCCTGCCATCCCAAGGAAAATTCCGTTGCAGGAGTTCCTGTTCCAGATGGAAAGATGTAAGTGGTGTGAGGCAGGGGTGGCAAGTGATTGTGTTTGCAAAACTTGCCCAGGGCTTTGGAGGGCAATTACAGCGCTGGCAATATAATGATTGTCTGCCTCTGTAAATAAATTGGCGAATTTTACTGCAACCTTTGTGATGCTTCCTGGCCCGCTGTCTTGCTGTCATTCTCCGAGGCCTTCCCTGCTGAGCACTGGGCTCTATTTCCTCCAGATTCAAAGAAAATCTAGGTCTCTGCCCATAAAGTGTTTGCACAGAGCCCTTGGCCTTGAGTACACCCAGGCAAGCAGACAGCTCTGGGGAAAGGAGGGCTGCTGGCAGCACCTTCTGTCTGTGTGGCTCTGGGATTCATCATCTGCCTTATCTATACACCAGAAATTTTAATTTTAGAGCAAAGTGATAACTCACAGGCTGCCTGGGTTAAGCAGGACTGAGCAATCTGGATAGGTATCACTACCCAGAGCAAGGTAGGACAATTCACATCTATGTTTTAAAGACAAGTCTGCCATGGCCAAGGTGGGAGCCCTTCCTAAAAATCAGTATGTGATGGTCGAATTCCAGCTCAGTGTAATTATATTCTTCCCTCCTGCAATCTTCTCTGCTAGTCTGGATAATAGCTCTGTTTTTAAGTCTTCTGACCCAGATTATGCTATCACTCCTCCTGAGTGCCACTTCTGGGCAGTTTATCTGGGAGCATTGAGGACAGGGCAGCAGGATTTTCCTTCAGAGCAAACTCCATTCAGACCTTACCATTTCTGGACTCTTTCAGAATCCCTTTGGCAGAGAGAAGGCAATGCACCTCTAAAATCAGTTCTCACCAGGTCTGCTTGACTCTGTAGCAATTTCAGCTTCCAGCAAGGAGACTCCCTACTCCTTCAGAGCTGATGATGTCTATATTTTTTTCTCATATACAGCCCATGTTAGAGCCCATCCTCTGGAGGAGACTCTGCTGGCAGAACAACCCCAGGGCTGAGCAAGCTGATGCTGTTCAGGGGGTGTACAGCCAGCACATTGCCCAACCCTTTCAGCCCAAGTGGAGGAAAGAGGAACATGAAACTGCTTTTCCTCTCCCCTTTGTACGTGCAAGCCTTTGGCAGAAAACACTCCAGCCCGAGCTGGCTGAGCACATCCTTGGCACACTCCCCCACGGGGCAGGGGGACAGGCTGGGCTCTGGGTTACCTGTCATGCACCACGTTCTTGCAGCTGAGGACAACTGTGATCCCCGACACTGTTGCCATCGTGGCTTGGACCGTTGACACCAGCCTGAAACCGAGAGAGAGGAAAAGGGTCACCCTAAATGGGACCCCAGAAGGACTGGTGGCACTTAGACATCCACACCGTGCACGCCCCAGGGCCTCGTCACGGAGAGGATGTGTGTGTCGGGGTGGCTGTGACAGCCGCTGTGCTGTCTTGCCAGGTCTGGTCCCTTCCAGCCCGGCTCGGGGTCGGTGTGACGCTGCCGGTTCCCCGCGGGCAGAGGGAGAGCTGCCCTGGAGCATCCCCGCTCCGACAGCGGTACCGCGGTGCGGGCTCCGGCCGGGCAGGGCCGGGATGAGGTGCCCAGGCTCGGGGATGATGCCCGCGCTCGGGGGGATGCCCATGCTCGGGGGGATGCTCCTGCCGCCGGTCCTTGCTCCCCTCGCGGGATCTGGGCTCGGGACAGCCAAGGACCGTCCCTCAGAGCGGCACCGGCCGGAGCACCTCCGGGTCCAGCCTCACGGCCGGAGGGTCTCGGTGCTCTTGGCCCACCCGGATCTCTCCGCTCCCGGTCCCCATCCCGGTCCCCATCCCGGTCCCCATCCCGGTCCCGGTGCGTCCCGCCGCGATGCGCGTCACCTTCCGCCGCTCCCGCCCGTACCTGCCGCTGAGGAGGATGCGGTCCTTGAGGCTCCATCCCGGAGCGGCCCAGCGCAGCAACCGGATGCAGAGGATGAAGAGCCCCGGGAAGAAGGCGGAGGCGAGGGCCAGCGTCCGCCACATGGGGACGACCGCGCTGTCTCCCGCCGCCGCTTGTCAACAGCCGGCCGGGCGGCGGGAGGGCCCGGCTCGGCTCAGCTCGGCTCGGCCCGGCTCGGCTCGGCTCTGCTGGGCTCGGCCGGGCTCCGCTCGGTTCGATCCGGACCAGCCCCGCCGCTCCCGCCCCCGCCGCCGGGACGCGCCCCGCTCCGCCGGGCGGGAGGCCACGCCCCCATCCGCTCAAACCCCGCCCACCCAGCGGGACCACGCCCAGACAAGCCCCGCCCATAAACAGTCAAACCCCGCCCGATATGCAAATAAAACACTTATTATTCAGGCCCCGCCCTTCGCTTAACCACGCCCCCTCACGCCGGCCCCGCCCTCCCTTCACGCAGCCGGCGGAAGCGGCGCCGCCATGGAGGAGGACGAGCCGGAGCTGGAGGCCGGGCTGGAGGCGGCGCTGGAGCTGGCGCCCGCCGTGCAGGCCGCCATCGAGCAGGTGCGCCGGGCGGGTCCCCCGCTCCGGGGACAGGTGCGGGCGCGGCCCGGGGCCGCTCGGTGAGGCCGGCGGCCTGCTCTGGGCCTCTCCCCGCCGGCTGCGGGCCTTCCGCCGCTGGGCCCGGCGAGCCCCGGGCTGGCCGTGCCCGGCGGGCGGCAGAGCCCCGCAGCCCCGGGTGAGCTCCGAGCCCCGGGCCCGTGCTGGGGGCTGAGCCTGGCTCGCCGTGCCCCTGTCGCTGTCAGCCGGGCGGTGCTGGCGGTGCTGCGGCTGCTCTGTGGCTAATTGCAGTCGTGTTCCGTGGTACGGAAAGCACCCCAGTGCAGCCCGGTGCCTGTGGCTCGGTTGAAATAAGGATAGTCGGAATGTCTTGGTGTGATTTGTGGTGAATAGTGAATACACAAGGGGTTTTTGTCACCCAGAGGGTGTGGGGCACTGCCCAGGCTCCCCAGGGAATGGTCACAGCCCCGAGGCTGCCAGAGCAGTATCTGTCTCACAAAGTATCACTCAAATAAGTTTTTGCACTTTCTTGAGAGTTGAGGCTTTTTGGGTCACTTTAGGTGGCTCTCCTGAAGAGCAAGGGGACACCTTGGGAACTGGTAAATTAAATGGCAGCTTCTAAAGGGAACCTAGGAGAATCCTCTGCACTTACAGACATGAATTTTTGAGCAGTGGAGAATCCACCACATGCCTGGCTGAATTGTTTTACCAGGCAGTAAAGCTGTGGGTAAATACTCACATCCTGAGCACTGGGAGATGTTGAGGGTGACACCACCTGCTGCCTTCTAGCACTTCCTCACTGTCACTTCTCAACCCAATAATCCTGTTGTTCCCATCAGTGTTCCTGACTCAGTTTTGGGCAAAACCTGCCCATTTCTGGTTAAATGAGCAGAGCTGGCTCAGCTGCCCTGCCGGAAGCAGGGTGGGGAGCACAGGCAGAACTGGTGCTCCACCAAACCTGGGGTAGCATTTCTGATTAATAGCTTGTGACAAACTCCTGGGAGTGACAGCTCCTGTAGCTGCTCCAGCTGCCTGCAGCACTGATCTCTTATCTGCAGTTCGAGTGGAGTTCCTGAGCAGCCTTTATCTTCCATCTCACCTCTGGTTTCATCTGCTCCTCATACTTGTGGAGATTTGGGGTTTGTGGAGATTAATTGAGTGTGAGCTGTGAGCAGGACAGGCTGGGTGTGATACTGCAGTTGTGCTCTTACAGTGGGGTGATGTCAGAGCATTTTCCTCACTCACCACAACCTCATGCATGTTTAACTGCTGCCTGCTTCTCCTCGGCCACAGGAGACTGGGAAAGCTGCCCAAGAGGGCTGGTTCAGGCAGAATTTGCTTTTATCTCACAGAATCACTGATTTTGCAGTGCAAAATGTGTAAATCTGTGTAAATGCTTCATGTGCCCAGGTGATGCAGGTTGGTGTGAAGGCTTTGCTGTTGGCTGTGGAGTGCAGAGCTGATGGCTCTGTAAAAATGGAATAAATAGCACAGAATCATGGGATGCTTTGGGTTGGAAGGGACCTTAAAGACCTATTTATTCCTTCCACACCTTCCACCATCCCAGGTTGCTCCAAGCCTTATCCAGGCTGGCCTTGGACACTTCCAGGGATGGAACATCCACAGCTTCAGTGTGGTAGCAGAGAAGGGAAAGCACCACACTTTACTCTGTGAGGACAAAAAGCAAAGCCTGGCAGTCGTGTTTGTGTTGTTTGAACTTCTGAGGAGAGATGAGATCTGTTTGCACCACAGCTGCTCCTTTCCCCCTTCCCAAATCATTCAGCAGATCGTGTTTCTCTGCCTCTTCTGTGAAAAGTGGCAAAGCTAAGTCTCCAGAGAACTTGTACAACCACTCCTTAATTCATCACGTTTCCTATTACACGGCTGTGAAAAGCAAACCCTCTGTCTGTCACCACAGGGCCTTGCAAAGCTCTTGCCAAGAGCAGGGCAGGTTCTCAGCACTGGGGTTTGTTCCCAGACATCAGCAAAAGCATCAGGATGGTTCAGAATACATGATTAATGGCTCGTGTGCCTTGGGAATTCCTGGATGGATTGTGCCAGGGCTGTGTGTGGAAGCTGGTGTGGAAATTATCTGTGTTTATCCAGGAATTTTGGTAGGTCAGAACCCTGTAGAGCACGTAGCTGCTTTACTCCTGGGCAGAGCCTGGCCACTTGTTAGAGAAATGCTGTGAAATACAACTGGAAGTGGGTGCTGAAGGAATTAAAAGTGGTAGAAACTGTGTAAAGTTACAGAAATTGTCAGTGATGGTTGATTTGGTTTGTTTTCCTCCCTCTCTGCAGGTATTTCCCAGCCAAGATCCACTGGACAGAGCAGATTTCAATGCTGTGGAGTATATTAATGCTCTCTTCCCCACTGAGCAAGTAAGTAATGTTCCAAATACTCTCAGACTTTACTTTCACACTTTTCATTATCAGATTTTACTTCCACCCTTTACTGTCAGGGTAACCTGATAGCAAATGACCAAAGTAGTATTTAAACCTGTACCAAAGCCTTTTCTTTTAAACAGCAGCACAGGAAGTAAAGCTATAACAATAATCACTTCTGAAGTTTGCATCTCACAAGGTTTGCTGTCATTATGTGGTCTCTTTCCACCCACAGTGCTTGCTGCAGTTAAAGTCCTGCTTTGATCTGTAGAAATAAGTTAGTTTTCTGTATAGATGGAGTGAATTTCTTGACTTGCCATATATCAATCATTGCTGTGTTCCTGGGGTTTTTGGCCAAATCAGGCAGGTGTTGCCTTGAACAATGTCACAGGAGAGTTGGAACCCTATTGTTGCTTTTGAGATTTAAAGAATGAGGTCGCTGTGGGCTCCCATCCATGCTTTGTGTTCCCAACTTCAGCCCCGGGGGGAGTTTTGGATTAACCTCTTGCAAAACAGAGATGTTTCTACAGCTGAAGTTGGTGTTGTGAGGCTGCTCCAGCATTTACCATGCCTAAGATCCTCTGCAGCACTGGTGGTTTTGGCTTGCAGCTTTAGCTAGTGGTGTGGCTTGGCTTGCCTCCTTGCCAGCAGCGAGGAGCTATTTCCCCAGCAGTGCCTTCCCTGCATCTCCTCCAGCCCATTTTCTGCCTGTCTGGGCTCTGCAGGGGGGTCTCAGCCCAAAGGCAAAGGCTCTGTCCCCATCCCCACTGCCCACTGGAGGTCACTGTCACACAGTTTTGCTGACAAAGGACAAGGCACAGCTCAGGGATGGGGGAAAGCCTGAGCCCTGACCTGTCTTTTTCTGCTCTTCCTGATGTGACAGAGAAGCAGCTGAGTTTTTGTCTCAGTGTTCAGGATCACAGCTGACATATTTCTCTGTTTATTCATTCACCATTCAAACATTCACCATTTCACTTCTCTCTGATTTTTTTTTTTTTTTTTTTTTTTTTTTATGTTCCAGTCTTTGGCAAACATCGATGAAGTCGTGAACAAAATCAGATTGAAAATAAGGTAAATATTTTTCCATTTCATTTCATCTCAGGTGGCCTGGTCTGATTGTCACCAAGGCTTCATAAATGCAGCCTTTGTACTACAGCTGATAGGATTTAGTTTGTTTAAAAGGCATGGAGAGGATCAGCCTCAAGTCTAAGCACAGAGACAATAATTATAATTTTTTGTATTTCACCACTGTTATGTGCCACTCAGGTTATTTAAGCTGATGGGTTGCAAAGTGCAGCTTTGAAAAACAACTAAGAATCAAAAACTACCAAATTTTAGTACAGTTTGAAGTCTGAGAGAGAGCAAACTAACTAAAAGACTCAGTTGCCAATAATTTATTGTTTGTGGGGTAGGAACATCAATTGTAAAAACTCTCACTGTGTGCTTTTTAATTGTCATTATTGATCCTAAAAGTACAAAATAAACACAAGTGTGCATGAAATACTTGAATTTTCTGTGCTGGCTGATACAGCCAGCATGAAATGATTGAGACAGCACTTCAACATGTGGGAAGTTGAAATGCAAACAGACAAGGGAGAGCTGACAATATTGCTTAAGGGAACAGGAATGCAAGGAACCCTGGTTAAATTAGGAAATGGATTTTCATTTTTGCAACAGGAGTTTTAAATTATGCAAGATAGTGACATTGAACGGGGTGGAGGGGGGGGAATAGTGAGTTTAACATTGGTAACATCATATTTTTTTCATTTTAAATTGGTTCTGTAGCTCTCAGGATTTCTCCCAGTTGTTTGGGTCAGGCTGGCTTTGACACTGTGGGTTCTTTTCTGCAGGAGGCTGGATGACAACATCCGAACTGTGGTGAGGGGCCAGACCAACGTGGGACAGGATGGCAGGCAGGTATGTGCAGCCAGGAATTCCAAGGGTTCTCATCTTGGGGTGCCCCACTGAGGAATGGCTCTGGCAAGCAAAACCCCACTGCTGTTGTTCCTGGGATGTTTCTGTTCCTCTTACACTGCTGGCACTGTGAGCTGTTCTGACCTGCCTTCCCATCACCCTCTGAAGGGAAGGGAATGAGGAATTGATTTAAAGATCAAAAGCAGAAGCAGGAGGCCTGTGTGCCACTCTGCAGCTGGTGGTAAATGAGCAGCACTGAATGGGTACAAGTACATTTGATCCTGGGCAGGGATCAATACAAGGCTGTTTGTCCTTTTCGCTGAGTTGTTTGCTGAGTTGTTGGTCACTGTGTTGATCACTGGCTGTCACTTCCTCTTGCAGCTCCTGTTCAGCTCTCAGATTTTCAGTTGTCCTTTGCCTGACAGATGGGTTTGCTGGGAGCACAGCTGTGGCTGCAGGGGTTGTGAACACTCAGCTTGGCTCCTGTGTCAGCTGATTTTGAGGTGTCACCTGGCATGGCTCTGTTTCCTGTCCTGTTTTAGAGCAGGAACATTGAACCTTGAACTGTCAGTCAAGGTTCCTCACTGGTTCTTAATACCAGACTGAATTCTGGCAGTATTGGGGTAGTGACTCTCTCTCTGTTTTCCCCTTCTTGCTGTCACAGCCATTAGTATCTATTTCTAATCCTATCTCTGCCACACAGCCTGTGACCTCGAGGGAATTACTTAACCTGTCTGTGCTTTTTGTATTGCTTGAGAAAAACGTGAGAGATGCTCATCTCTCCCAGCAGAAGCAGTTTAATCATGGTTGTCTGAGTACTGCTATTAAACTGGGGATGTGCTTGGGATGTGGCTTACCTGGGAGTGGTGCTGCCTGTAATTACTGTGCAGGAGTGAGACAGGAAATCAAGTGGGGAGGCAATTATAGAAACTGAGGAGGGAGTGGAAACTGGTGCAGCACTTGGGGAGATTGTGTGTGATTGGAAAGCTGGTGCTGTTGTAGCCTTTTGGGCCCATTTGAGGGGATAAATTTGGAGAAGACCCCAAAAGAGTGGGATTGAGAAGAGCTGTGGGTGAGAATTGCCTGGAGTGCTTCAGGACTTGGAGAAAAGGATGAACACAAGCAGTGCCATGGCCAGCTGTGCCTGTGGGATAACAGGAGCATTTCTGTGGTGTGGAGATGGGTGAGCTTTGTTTAGAGGTCTGTCCTGTGTTTGTGCTTTCTCACTCTTCCACCCCTTTGAAGTTCTCCAAGGCATGTACAGATGGACCTGGACAGTGTCCTGCCCTGAAGCGCCAGGAAGGCAGAGCTGCCCTTCCTTTAGTTTGGTTGTTAAACTCCTGACTAAGTAAAAACCTTCAAGTGTCACCTGTGTGTCTGTACAGCACATTTCAAGTGGCCTGGAGCTGCAGTGAATCACAAATATTCCTTTATTTAGGTGTGGATTTGCCTATTTTCCCTCACTTTGCTGTTTGCCAGATAGAAGCAAACTTTAAGGCAGATGCCAGAGCTTGCAGTTGCATGGGCTGAGGCCAGACAACCTCCCAGGAGCACAACTGTAGTTTCTTTCTTTGAGATCCTAACAAATACTGAATCCATTCCATTATTTAAAGTGTTGCTTCTCTGGGAAGGAAAATAGTTTGATTCTGAAATGCTGTGAGCTTTCTCTGTCTCCATTTCTAACCCAAGCCAATCATTTCACACCTGGATGTGCATTTTTTATGTGACTTGCTGGAACCAGACTGTTGGAGTGGCAGGACTTGGCTAGGTCTTGAAGTTTGAAGCAGTGAAGGAGCATCAGCAAGCTCAGGTCTTGGAGGTCACCTTACAGTGCTGGGGAGCTCTTGAATGACATTTCAGTTTGAGATGGAATTTGATATTTGTCTGCCCAAAATTAGAGGAAGCCTAGGAGAAACATTTGCCACCCTGCCCTGTGTCCCCTGAGTATCCTGGGTGCTGTGTGGGGGAGTGAGGCAGCCCTTTTCACATGACCACCCTGCTGATAGCAGATTGTGGGGGTGAAAACCTTGTTTTCCAGCTTCAGCTGCCTGTTGCTGGGCTGAAAAGTGCCTTTGTTTTACCAGCATATTCTCAGGGGAATCAAGGACACTTGGAAATGTTTTTAATAGAGCAAGAGGCCTGACTTCTCCCACTTGGAGAGGAAGGGTTTTATTTTCCAATGCATGGTAAGAAATTGTTTTGGAACAACTGAAAACAAGGTTCTGTTAAGGCAAGTCAGTTCTGTGCTTGGAAGGGAGTTGGTGCTGCTGTTTTCCTTATTTACTTTTTCTGGTAGTTTGCTCCCACAGCAAAATTAAGTTCTTCCTTCTACTGATCTTATATTTTTATTGGATTTGTAGGAAGCTTGTATCCTCAAGACCAATATTTCCCTGCTAAAATTGGATTGACACATCCACATGGATAGATAGTATCATCCTGTGAGCCTCTCCCTTAGGCAGCCCAGGATGAAGATCATTATTGCATTTTATGATCATAACCACAACTGCAAACCACCCTTGATTAGTAAGGAAACAGTTGGCAAGCAGCTTTTGCAAGAGGTTTGAAACAAAGCTTGAAAGCAGCCACATCAATAAGTTTAATCTCAAATCTTTTTCCATTTGTAACTCTTACCACAGAGATGTCTGTAGCATGTAGTGCACAGTACTTGCAGCAGGCTGGCTTTTGGAAAAGCCAAAAGTTCTTGAAAAATTAGTTTCTTTTTTTTCCATCCCTTGACACAGTGAGATCCAAGAGGAACACTGCAATCCATCATCTCTTTGAAAGTGTATGCTGAAAGTCAAAGTGCATCCTAACTCTGATTTTGTAGCTGCTTGAATTTCATTGGGAGCTCAGGATCCTGTGTGTTTAATTGCAGGATTGGGCCTGGAAGGTGTTTTTCAAAAGCCTCTTCCCTGGAGTCACATTCTCTCCTAACAACCCCTGATACAAACTGTAGTCAGTGTTTGCCAGCGTTGCCTGACTGAGTTGTGTTGGAGATGTCCTTGTCTGAGGGGTAAATAATAGTTTGAATAAACATCCTTTCAGTCTCTGACTTCCTTCCAAAGGAAATACAAACCTTGGATGCAGTGGTAGAAGGTTAAAAAAATGGTTTAAGTCAAAGAGGAGCCAGGAGGACATTCATTGCTGGGTCCCTGCCCTGTCCATGCTGGTGCATCCCTGCTGACCTCACAGGTGAGGGAGAACCTGGAAAGCTCAGCCTTGGCTTTCCCATCTCCTGTCACTCATAGCTGCCCAAAAAGGGTTGGGAATCTCTTGCTTCAAGTGCTGCCCAAATTTCTGGGGTTTGCTATCAACCTACCCAACCTTTTTTTTTTAGAGACCAGTGATCCAGGCAGGTTCCTAGGAAGACAAGCTGAGGGTATCAACCTTGGCAGCTTGTTTTCCTTTTGCAGAAGGGGTTATTTACCACCTGAGCCCAGCAAAGAGCTTTCCCTGTCTTGTGAAGGAGCCTTGTTGAGAGCTGCACCTTCCCAGCTGTCCAGGAGAGGGGAGCCCAGCCTTGGTTTTGAGAGCAGGATAACATTTTGCTGGTAATTGTTGGCGAGGGAGTGCTGCCAGCAGAGACAAATCTGGGTAGTTCTGCACGTTCCTGTCCCACTCAGAGCAATCCAAATCCCAGTCTGACCCAGTGGGGAATATGGAGTGTGCAGCTATGGAAATGTGCTCTCTGTGCTCCTTAAGGAAAAGGAGACTTTAGGGATAGGAAGTCCGAAATCCTAATTGCAGATCCAGCTGCTGTGCTCCCTGTGATGGAATCTCCTGTCCTGGCTGGCTGGGATAATGCTGGGGATAACACTTCTGTGCCCCCCTGCCTACTGAGCAGGGCTTTGAGGTGAGTTGTAGCAATGAGAGGGCATTCCAGTAAGAAAATTTCATGTAAGAGTAGCTTTTTATAGCCTATTAGCTTTTAAACTGTTCCCCAAACAGTCTTGCTCACGTTTAAATTAGCAGCGAGGTGTCTGAAAAACCAGATTCTGAGTCTAAAAATAAAGGCCATCAAATAGATGTGGCCCCAAAAGAGTTATTTAAGCAGCTCTAAAGACAGGAATGCTCCCTTCTCCACAAAGCATAACATTTCCCAGTTCAAAGCATCTGCCTTTTTGAAATTTTGCCCTAGAATTTCCTCCAAATGCAAAAGCCTTAAAATAGTCTGGCTCATTTGGCTTCCCCTTCCTGGTGCGATATTTCAGTAAAATCTGCAGACAATGCCCTGAACCTCAGAAATTATCTCACTAATGATCCTTTTATGGGAGGAAACAGCAGCCGTGGGTGGAACATTCCTCTGTAGGGCGTAACAAAATTTTCCTTGGGAGTCCCAGACTTGGACTATTTTGGATGCCTTGGGAGAGGCTGGGAATGCAGGAGCTGCCGTGGTTCAGTTGTAACAGTTTCTAGGGGAGCCAGTGCTATGCGATTTTTCCTCTGTAAGGTTTTTTTTTTCTCAGAGCTGCTGCTGCTGAACTGGAGTGTGGGCTGACCTTGCTGAGAGCTTGCAGTCCAGTTGTGGCATAATTTCCTCTCTGCCCTGGGGTGTAGTAGAAAAAGTTCCCATAGATTTTTCCACCGAGCGTTTAACGCACTCCGGCCAGTTTGATGTGTCACTGCTCAGTTGTGTTTATTGCTGAAGCTTCTGCATGGGCTGGCTGTAATTTTTCTGACAGTTGCTGACATGCCTTTACTGGTTTTTTGGCTGAAGCTGCTTCACCTATCAGGCTTTTGTCCTTGTAATAAGTAGCCTCTGCTGGTTTAACCCTTGACAGTGTCTGTGCAACCAGGATGAGGTAAAGGGGAGGTAGCTTGAGCTGAAATCCATTTTGGAAAGAATCAAGAGTCCCAGAGGAGTCCCAAGATCACAAATGGATTTGTGGCTTGACAGTTTGAATTTAAATAAAACCCAACAAACTTCTTTCTGTTATCTCTTTCCATCTTTCCCTTCCTGCCCTGTGCACACAATGTGCATAAATGACTGAAGTTGCATCAAATGAGGACAGTATTTCAAAGAAAAATGTGGTTTGTTGCCTAATGTGTCTGACTGCATTAGGGTCTGGTTCAATTAGTGCTAAAACAAAGTTAAGTGTTAACTAGAAGAGCAAATGGATGTGCCTGGGCTGGGAAAAGCTTTGGATGTTTCTCATGGCTGAAGATACTTGCTGATAACTTGGATTGCTTTGGTTGGCTCCTGCTTCTTCATTTTCCTCCATGAAAACAGAGATATAGATTTTCTTTCTCATAACTCCAGCAGTACAAGGAAAGGGATGGCAGCTGCTGTGGCTAAATAGTAGGAATACATCCTTGCAGCCCAGCCTGAGCCCAGACAGTTCAATTGGCCATCCCATCCTTTGGTCCTTTCTCCTGGCATGTGGAAATGAACATCTGGGCTCTGCAGCTGTGGGGAGACTCCGAGCCTGCCCTGCCCTGGGTGTGCTGCAGTGTCTGGCAGTGTTAAGCCTGTGGAAGGAGGAGGCTGTGTCTGGCAGAGGAAAATGCCCACAGGTTGTGGGTTTGACAAGGTCATAGCTGGGAGGACGTGAAATACTCTGCTGGTTTTCCTTTTCTTTAAAGAGAGATCAGGACACACTTTGCAGAATCGATACAGGGAGGAGGGGGGAGGTGAAGATGGACAGTGAGCAGAAGGAGAGAGGGATGCAGGTGCTGCACAGGGCAGTGGGAATGGGGTCCTCTGCTGCTTTTCTGAGCACTGTCCTGAGCCCCAGGGCAGCTCAGCTGGTGGGTGGTGTCCCCAGAGCCAGTGGCTTGTCCCCTCCAGCTCTGATGGATAGGAGTGTCAGCCTGGCAGGTAGGGAGGTGATTTTGGGCTCTGTGTGCATAAACCTGCTCAATAACCAGCACTGTTGCTTCAGCCTCTCTCCTTACCTCCACCTCCTTGTGTGGAGGTGGCTTTTCTGGCTGCAGGTTGTGTTTTACACTGAACTGAGGCACTCAGTGCTTGCAGATCTCCTACCCTAGGCACTTTGCTGTCGTTTGTTTATTTATTTAAACATGTGCTCACTTCCAGCCATCAAATTCCAGTGCTGCTTCCTTGGCCACAGTGCCCAGGCTTGGCTCACGTGGAAGGTGTTGATGTGGCCCTGCTGCTGAGACAGCACTGACTGTCATAAGCTCTTAATGACTAATTAAACCTAAGTCTCTGAAATATTTGGAGGCTATTTTGTGTCCCAATCCCTGATGTTGTAAGCACCATCTTTCAGTTATATTCATTCTCTCCTGCCTGGCTGAGCTTTATCTCCTGGATTTTTTTTTTTTTTGTGAATGGGTCATTATTCTGAAATGTGAGCATATGAAATATGACTTGTGTTAGGTTTCAATACCTTTTAAGATGGTGAATGGATTGGGGTTAAATATGGCGCTTTAAGCTGTGTGACTTTATATATTTTATGAAAAGTCATGCCACAGATTCTGTAAGACTCCAGCTGAGTGATTAAAGTCCCATAATATTCTTTTCTAACCCATGAATAACAAGCAGGAGCTGAGCTGCCAAAATAAATCAAAAGTGAGTTTCATTCAGAGTCATTTCCCTAGTGAATTGTGACAGTTGGACAATGTCCTTCCCTTGTAGAGACACTGAGCTTTTTCTAGCCCAGAACACGTTCAGTGAGCAGGGTTTCAGGTGAGTGGCATGCCAAGAAGAAATAGTGCTGTTTATTCTCATTCTGGCATAACTTTTGCCATCTGCTGCAAGGCAGAAGCAAGTCAGAGCTTGACCTTGCCTTGTGCTCCAGTGGGGATGTGCCTGTTGTGCAGCCTGAGGCTGGGATGGGGTTGTGTTTGTGCTGGCAAGAGGCAGGTGCTGGTGTTGGTGCTGTTGAAGGCACTGCAAGCTGCAGACTGTGACCAGTCTGATGCCAACAAAGCCAGAAACTCAGCCTGAAAATAGAAATCCTGACAACAGGCAGATTATGTCTTACGGTGCATATTTAATTTTTTTCCCCCTTTTTTGTTTCACTTTTTTGGTGCGTGGTCATGTTTATTCCAGCTGTGTTGCTTCCATGCTCATAGCAGGTAAACTGACAGCAATTCCACTTGGGAATCTCTACTTGGAGGGTTTCTGGTGTGGTTGTCCTTTTCCCCCACTCATATTTTGCTATTAAGATCTCAACCTGTGCTGGTTTTGGCTGGGGCAGAGAAAGAGCTCCATACTTGTGATGAAAATTAGTGATGAAAATTAACTCTACCCCAGCCCAGCATATGAACCTGAATGGGAATTAATCTTGCAAAAATCTGCTGCAACTCGAGTTGCTGAGCTTACCCCCCACAGAAGTCAAGCTTTGATATTTCAGATGTGTCTCTGACACTGCAGATGTGGCTCTGATACTGCAGATATCACCAACTGCAGTGTGCAAACCCATCAGCAGGCAAATCAGCTGGAGTCCCTCAGTCATTTCCAGACTTCCCAGGTCAATTTAATGTGCTTTGCCTCTGATAAACAGAGCCAGGCAGCTCCAGGATGGAGTGAGGGTGAGCAGCACTGCCAGGGGCACTCAGTTATCCAAGGTGTGTCCTGGGCACAGGGAGGTGCAGCAAACACCTGCAATCAGGGTGTCAACACAAACGGGAGGGCACAGACTCACAGCTTGGCTATTCTGAAATAGATAAGGAGAATAATGAGTGTCTGCACTGGGAGGTTTACCTGCATGATAATAATGTTTAATGTTGGGTGTGGCTGCTCACCTGCCCGGGATGAAGCTGTAGTAACCTGCCATGAGGTCATGATGAAGCTGTAGTAACCCACCATGAGGTCCAAGCCTGATGATGAAGCTCTAGAAGCTTTACTTTTTTTAGTTTGTGCAACTCCCACAATTAGCATTTAACTGGCCACACTGCTCTGGTGCAGATTTGTGACTTTAATACTCGTGTAAAATTACTCCCTGGAACAAGACCACTCAAACCTCTGTCACAAAGACCACTCAAACCTCTTTCTGGTGCTGTGCAGGGCTGGGTGATGCAGTAAAAACTGAGGTGGTGCAAACACCCAATGTGCAGGGCTGGCCCATGCAGTAAAAACTGACAGCTCAGAGAGGTGCTGGACCAGCCCAGGGGTGCAGCTCAGGAGTTAAACTGCAAGGTTTTGACCAGAATTTCGTGGAAATCAGCTCTCACTTCACCGTGTGTGTCTGTCAGTGTTTGTGCAGCTGTTCAGAACGTGGGGTTTGATTTCTAAGCACGATTTGGGGTTAAGTGAAGGGGTAGTTAGAGCAATTTTGAGCTTCGTGCAGTGTCGGGTGTAATCTGCTGATAGAAAGTGTCCTGTGCTGCCTGAGTGGTTGGGATTGGAGCTGATGACACAAAACTCTCTTCTTCAGTGACAATTGTAGTAGTTATGTACTATTTGCTGAACTCCCAGGGTGGAAATCTGCTAAATTCAAACCCCAGGGTGATGAGCCCTTCAGGTTTGTCTGCTCAGGGAAATCAGCTGGCACTGTCTTGTGCTGAGACAAGCCCAGGCTTCAGCTGCAGTGATTTATCCCTGGCTGTAAAACTTCAAGGTTTTCTCTAAAATGAAATCAGTCTGAGAATCAAAGTATATTTCCACCCTCTCTCAATCTGGAGGGACTCGTTTGTATGAGGTTTCAGCAGCAGAATTTGTGAGGTTGGTTCCAGTGTGTGAGGATTTCTTTGAAATCTCCACAGCTGAGGCTCCTCGGAGAATTGGGGATGGGAACTTATTTTTAGTCGTGGTCTAGATTTTCATTGATCTGGGCTGGAAGTGTGGCAGCAAATGAAAGAAGCATTAACACTCGGAATTCAAGAGCAGGGACCAGTCCAGGAGCATTAAATCCTCAGCATCATGACCACAGCCCTATTTGTAACATTAAAAATACATTTGGATGCTGTGCATTTGGCAGATGTCAAGTGTCTATAAAACACTTGGTAGAGGGCAGCTTTCTGATGTGAATAACAACATTGAATTGAACTGTATATTGGCCAGAATCAAATAAAAATAACACGTTTCTAGCACAACACCAGGGAGCAAATAGAAACCATAGAGGTATTTTAACCATTTCTGGGGAAAAAACAGTGCTAGTTCACTTAATCCCCAAGCAAGGAAACTTCATCTGAAAATTTGTTTTCCCCTCAGTTCAGTGGCATTTTCCAGTAACACACAGGCCTCTTAATTTCTATTTGCATATTCCCTGGGACTGAAGTATTTCCCTGCCCAAGATTCCTGATAGGATGAATAAAGAGGTATTTAGAAATTAACACACCCACTAATGAGCTGCTGGTTGATGGAGTGATGTGACAGCTCCTTACCTGGGCTGGGAGGGGAGGAGGAGGCTGTGTCCATCTGCAGCACTGCAGGGATTTGGAGAGACTGACTGTAACTCACTGGGCTGGTTTGTTTTGGCTGGAATATTGTTGCTGACACTGTTTTTGTGTGTATGAATGTCACCCTGGTACTGTAAGTCACTGGAACATGACCTTTTAAAGAATGCATCACTTCCAAATCTAACAAACAAGTCACAGTCTTGTCCCACCTCTCTCTTGGGTTATTTTCTTCCTCCTTTCTGCTGCTTGGAAGGTCTTGTGTGAAAAGGTGACACAAGGAGTGATGTGCAGTCTGACCTTAGGAGTTGCCTGGGACAAAGCCAAGGAAAGCTATTTTTTAGGCAGTCTCTCAGTGATTCATGATTTACCTCTGCTCCCCATTGTTCTACACCTTTGGACTCTTTTCCTGTCGCATCTCAAGGTGAAGGAGGTTGCAGAGCTGCAGCTGATCCATGGGCTGTGTTTTTCCCCTCCAGATTTGGAGAATTTGGCAAACAGCAGTGTAATTCTCTGCCTGCCCAGCTTACCTGGGCTCTGGCTGTGAGCTGGGGTTGGGTTTTCCACCTCCTGTGTGTGGTGTCTGAGCTTTCTGCATTTCATCTCTGCTGTGAACACAAGAGCTCTCACTGTGTAAATTCTGGCTGGGAAACAGGGATGGCTGAAGGCACATTAAACTGGGGGATCCCCTTGTGTGTTCCTCTCCATAAATTGTGTTTTGGGAACTTGCATTTGGTGGGGCTGGGAAATGCCCACCAGGCACCCCTGGAGCCACCACCCCACATCCCCTGCTCCCCTCCACCATCCAGGGTAGGTGGGACACACTACAGCACACAAGAGGCAATGTGATCCTTGGCTGAAGCCTCGTCCTGAGCACTCTGTCTGTCCCCCTGTGGCTGCTCCTGCCCTCTTTGCCAGATTTACAGTGGTCAGAGCACTTGGGCAGCCTGGGGTCAAACGTTCTGGAGAAAGCCTCAGACACCACTGCCCACTGGCTCTGCCTCCCAGCAGCCAAGCCCTCTCCACACCGTGTTCCTCAGCTGCTGGTGGGACTCAGAGGTTGCATAAAGCTGAATAACTAATGCTGATGGGTTAATTGTAGCTTGCAGGCTCAGTTGTTGATTAGAGTCATACGGTGTTTTTCCAGCACGTCGCAACCTTCGTTTCAACATCCTCGTTTCGTACAACCACAACAGATTATGGCTCCAGCCTCTTTATTTATCCCTGCTCCTCTGCCCCCAGAATGAACTGCTGCTGGAGGAAAGGAAATGCAATAACTTCACCCCTGGTTGCTGTTTGGGGTGTGGATATTTGCATGTTTCCCGGTTGCAGTGGTGAGGAAACCAATAAATTAGTAAGGCAAGGTGAACCCTGCATGAGGCCACAGCTGGGAGATCACTGCCTGTCATCCATCATGGGAACCAGAGAGGCTGAAATAAATGCAATTCCTGTTCTCTTGGTATTGTTTTTCCTTAGAATTTCTCTCCAAAACAAGCCTATTAATAAAATAGTAACTAAAGCAGTCAGAAAATGCTTTTGAAATTCATGATTGACTGTTCTAGCAGGAGCAGAGTGTGAAGGGAAATGCTTTTTTCCCAATATTGTGTAGTTTTCAGCATAACTGTGTTTTCCCCTCTCCTTTTACAGCTGAAAGAATTGTCATTAGTTACATTAATAAACTCCTATATTACAGCTTGAGCAATTAGACCTACTTTCATGCCCTAAATATTGTTTTCTTATCCCCTAATAAAATTTAAATTATTTAAATTACTCATTATTAAATATGAGGTGTTTCGTTACATTTGAAATTTGGTTTTCCTTCATTTTTAAATTTGCTTTACTCTGTCTTTATAGTGACCAGGAAGGTGATGGGTTTTCTTCACTGTTTGTTAATTTTCTTTATTTCTTTACTCTACAAACAGTATTTTACTTTCAGGTGCTACAGTTAAAATGTACAGCAAAAAAGGCTTCTTTAAACTTTCTTCTGGTTCTTTTTAATGGTTGATGTGCAAGAAAAAACATTTTTTATTCACACCAGATCTTTCTGACAGGGCCCTCCTGACTTAAAAAAAATAGGTTTTCACAGTGTCACTTTCAGCAAATGTTGGAAGATATGTTTTCATCTCTAAATGTAAATTATACAAATTATATAGTCATTATATAAATATATATGTGAAAAAATGAATTAGTGTGTTCTGACTCATGTAAGGAATATGCAGCTCTCTTTTGGGAGAATAGATAAAGATTTATGTCTTACTGGCTAAGCAAATATTTGGAAGAAAGTTTTAAGGAATGAAACAAGTGTTTATGAGCAATTCTGATTTACTCAAGTTTGCTGTTGAGTTCCCTGTGTATTTTTTTTTTAATTATTATTTTTTAGCAGTTATGGAAATGTTTCCCTTTCTCTGAGAGATGGTCAGTGGAGAGATGTCAATGGTCTCTTACTGGCTAAGCAAATATTTGGAAGAAAGTTTTAAGGAATGAAACAAGTGTTTATGAGCAATTCTGATTTACTCAAGTTTGCTGTTGAGTTCCCTGTGTATTTTTTTTTTTAATTATTATTTTTTAGCAGTTATGGAAATGTTTCCCTTTCTCTGAGAGATGGTCAGTGGAGAGATGTCAATGGTCTCTGCTGGTTTTTATCACAATATTTTAAAATATCACCATTAGAGAAATAGGTTCTTTCCAAGAATCTCTGACTTCCCTGGGATCGTGCAGAAAAACTGGCATTTCACATCAGTGCTGAAGCAAAGGGAAATACAGCAATTGGCACCTGTGAGGAATTTCAGGCTGATTTTTAAATTTTCTCCAGACCTATCCAAAGCTCAGACCATGCAGGACAGTTGCTGCTTGCTTAATAACCCACTTGAGTAATGTGCTGCAGGCCTGAGTACAGAGACAGAGCTAAAGATGTTGAAAGGAGCATTCTTTGCTTCTTTGCTTTGCACTTAATCCACAAAACCTTTAAATGGAGGAGAAAATTTAACTGTCCAAGGTGGCTGGAGCCCAAGGAGAGGCTGCTGGGGGTGTTGAGCCCTGGCACAGCCACCCTGCAGCACATTTTTGTGTGTTTATATCCCTCAGTGCACTTCTGTCTGACACCAATCCATCAAGTGTTAACTTCCACATGATTCACAAAATATTTTAGAGGAGACTTCCCCCCTCCCCCAATCTGGAAAATGAATTATAAACCCTCTCCAGCTTTTATACTTTTATTATAACACAGCCATATTCCAGCAAAAGCTGCTGGCAGATAGTTTCCTCATCCATTTCCAAATGAAGATGTGTTAAATTTATTTGCTGAAGGAACTTGTAGCTTGTGCTGTAACCTTGGTCATGGGACTGCAGGGATCAAAACAGAGGGATAGAAGCCCACTGAGCAGCAGGGAACAAAGTGGAGCTGGAGCTGGAAATGTTATCAGCCTGGGAAGGCAAAACGTGTGGAATTACTTGAGAAGGCAGATTTGGGACATGTGATTTTGGACATGTGGCTTTGCTCATGGAATCCACGTGTGGTTCCCACTGCTTGTGTGAGGTCAGGGTGTGCCAGGCTTGTGGAAAAGGGGACCAGGTGCCCCAGGAAAATAGCACTGCAATCCAGGTGAGATGCATTTCCTGGGCTTCACCTCTTTACCTGCCAAAGCTGTGCTTAGAAAGAGCCATTCCTGCTACAGGTGGGTGGGAATTCCCATTCCAAAGGAATCAGCATCATGTTTTCCACCAGGATAATATCCTGCTTATTCAGCAAGGGGTTTAGGCAAGTGAGTGTTCTATAGGTAACCTTGTGTACTTTGAATTTATAATTAATGAGGAGCATAGAGGTCTTGTGAAGGTTTCATTTTTCTGCTCTAAATGTGTGTTGATCAGGAGTAAGTTCTACCTATTTTTCCACACTCTGTCAAAATGTGTTCCAGTAACCTTAAAGACCTGCTTTCATAGAATATCTTGATGAAATTTTGCCAAAGCATTATTGTAAAATGGATACAGAAACCCTGGTGCACTCAGGTTCAATATTCCAATATGGTACATTGACTTTTGTTGTGCTGCTGATATTTTCTTTTTAAGAAAAGCTGCTCCCCTCCACCTCCCCAGCCCCAGGGACTGTTAAGAGCAACTGTATATTTCTTAGAAAGGTGAAAACTGAATGCACATTTTCTTTCCACTCTGACCTTGTTTCTTTTCCAGGCCCTGGAAGAAGCCCAGAAAGCCATTCAACAGCTCTTCGGTAAAATTAAGGATATTAAAGACAAGGCTGAAAAATCTGAACAAATGGTGAGCAGCACTTTCTTTCTGGCCTTTGAAAGGGAGGGGACACTGACTTCTGCTGCCTTGCATTTTTGTCCTTGCTCCTGACTTCTTGGTGATTTCCTACTGAGCCTGTGTTGTACCTGTAATGTTCACAGGGCTGCAGAGCTGACACCTCTGCAGTCCTAAAGAGAGGAGAGTGGCTTCTTATCTCCTGAAAGTTTTATTTCTGGGGCTTGATACTCAGCCAGAATCTTTTTCCATTCACTAGGTTAAGGAAATCACCCGGGATATCAAGCAGCTGGACCATGCCAAGCGTCACTTGACCACCTCCATCACCACCCTCAACCACCTCCACATGCTGGCTGGGGGTGTGGATTCTCTGGAGTAAGTGTGGGAATTTTTGGTGATCCTTTGACACCACTGCTGAGCTGTGAGGTTTGTGCAGTGCTCTCAATGGGGCTGTCACAGCTGCCTGGTTTTTTGGAGGGAATTTTGCTTCACATCTTTTTTGTGTAGCTCTGAGTGACCCTCAGCCTGTGGTGTTGTGTTTAATAGTTTGCAGCATTGATTGCTTGAATTGCTGTGTTGATCCTTGATGGTAAGGAATGAGTCTGGCTTCATTAATGAGTAAGGCAGCTCTTTAGGAATCCTTATTAGGGAGGTGCACTTGGGAATTTGGGAGGATATTTATCAGTCTTGCATCTAAAACTGCAATGAGTTCTCTTTTTGGTGAAGGTCTCCTCTAGTTTTCATTCTAGCCTGAGTTTAAGGAAACCCTGCAGCTTGTACTGTGTATGAATTGGGAGTTAAATATTTCTAATAATCCTTTGTGGGTTTTTTAAAAATGCTTGAGGAACACACAGTCTAAGAAAACACAGTTTTTTACATGTTGCATCTGTGAAGTTGCACAGCCTGTTCTTGGTTTGTAGCAAATCCTGCACGAGCTCCAGGTCGCGAAGCATTGAAAATAAAATTTCACTTAGCCTGCTGTCTCCACTGGAACGATCCTAAAGGATGATATAAAAATAAATTAACTTGATTTTTCTTTTCTCCCTGTCAGTTCCCTGTGAAAGTTATTAACAGAGAAGTCAAGGCTAATGGCTTTTCAGCATCGTTCTCCTCCCTGAGAAGCTTTAACTCACACTTTGTGTGTGATGACGAATGGCTTCACTCAGGTCATTACAGTGAAATAACATTTACTGCCTCCGGACCCATACTGGGAAGCGGATGCATTCAGTAGTTTACATGTTCCTTGCCAAGTGTTGCTTTTGACATTTATGTTTTTTGGAGGCATTGTTAGATGTGTGCCAGATTGGTTTATTTTAGCATCGCTTAACTGAAATTTTAATGCCGCGTCGGAATGTTAATGAAGAGCTGTGTATTTTAGAAAAATAAATGTCAATAGGGACCAGCGTGACCCAGTGGGGGTGAAATAACCTGTGGAATTACCACCTAGGATTTTCATTGAATCAGCCTTTGTAAATCTTTAATTTCCTCTGCAGGGCTATGACCAGGAGGAGACAATATGGGGAAGTTGCCAACCTTCTCCAAGGTGTCGTGAATGTGTTGGAGCACTTCAACAAATACATGGGGATCCCTCAGATTCGACAGCTCTCTGAAAGGTAAAAGGTTCCAACCCTGAGCACTTCCTTCCCTGCTGGGAAGGAAAGGTAGGAAATATCTTAGGCAGATTCAGTATCTCAGGATGTGAAGTCTGGACATGGTCCTTGGAGCTTCTTGACAGCCAAAACAAACAGGTTGAAATTGGACAGAGTGCTCAGATCTGTAGCAGCCCATTCTGTTAAATAGCAGTAATCAGTGTGGCTATAACTTGCTCTGTGGAAGTGCAGATTGTTCTGTGTGATCTTTCCATGCAGGTGTTCATGGTGAGCCCTGAGGTGACACTTTCTCCTGCTCCCTTCAGCTCAGTGATGGAGCCCAGCAGCCTGGCAGGAAGCACAGATCTATTCATGACCATGGTGCTGTCTGGGGCCTCTTTGTGCATCACCATGAACGTCAGTGCTGCTGAGTTGCTGTCAGCCTGCAATGCCCCAGGGCTTGGACAGGCAGGAGTTCTCTTTGTGCCTTTGCCAGACTTGGTTATTCTGAGCACCTGAAGTTTGTTCTGCCAAAACCTGTTCCCATTGCCCAATTCTGCTGGGATTTGAGGCTTATAGCCAATCTTCCCAAACTGGCACCTAGCACAGGTGCTCTAAGCATTTATGCTGGGCTTGTACAGTTTTGATTTTCTGAAGTGGAGTTACACTTCAGTTGTCTGAGTTTTGGTGAAACTCCTACAGCAAGTCCCCACAACCCCCAGCAGGAGCAGGTGAAGGCTCAGTGGTGACTAAACCACCATTTCTCCTCAGTCTTGGCTTCATTTGGGGTGTGACAGCTGGGAGTTGAGGGAACAAGGCTCTCCCTGATCTAGGGGACATTGCTGTCCCTGCCTGAGGTGACTTTGCTCATTACAGATGTACTCGAAGGAGTCTTCCAGGCACAGTAATGCATTTTTTTGGTGACTCCCTTTGCTAAAGCAGCAGCTGGCTCCCTGTGTTGTTTAGTGATGGAAACAGAGTTTGAATGATTTGTTTGTAATGTTTTCATTTAAATCTGTTAGACTTTCTTTATGGTGTAGACACCTCTTCCAGAAAACACAGATGGAATCCATGAAACAGAGCGAAAGAAAAATCCTCTCTGAATCTAGAGAGAGGGATGGGCCCTTGTTTAACAAAGCATTTGACCATAAGCATTTGCTTAAATGAACACGAACATCAAGGAAATGTAAACATATGTCAGTGCTTTTCTGAGTTTAGGCTGTTGTATATTCCAACCTTGTGCTCAGAAAGCTTCATTTTCTTCCAGAGTGGTAATGCCCTTTGGGCAGAAACCTGCTGTCATTGGCCATTTTAAGGCCAAATATAATTTAATCCTTGATGCAGATTTCTGGCTGGTTTTCCCTTTCTGGTGGATGATTATTTAATACTTTTGCAGTTGCTGGTTGTTACAAAAACCAATTCAGGCTCCTGCTAAAAGGCACGGTGGTTTCGAGTCACGCCAGCGAGACTGGCAAGGACGTGGAGGAAAACTTCTTTTGTTTTATTCTCCCTTCAAGATAAGGATCTGAAAAGCTCAAGAAAGTCTGTTCCTCCTATTTTTAGAATTGCCTCGGCAGGGTTTTCCTTCCAGTGTTTATACAGGGAGAGCTGTACCATCTGGTAGTGATAGAGGAGGCTGCTTGTGGGGCAGAGGGAGCTGCTCTGGGGTGCTGCTGGGAGCTCATTCCTCCTCTCACATCCAGGCAGAAAATTCCTACAGGGAGGTCCATGGCACTGTAATTCTGCTTTGCAGTCTGACTGCCTGTCTTTGGAGTTGAGTTTTGGGTTTGGAGTTGAGTTTTCTCTCTCTTTTGCTTGGAAATGCCTTCGTGATTCATGAAGCATCAGAGGAAGTTTGCCTGGCTTCTTGCAGGGATATTTTTAGACTGTGAAATTGCTGGGGTTTGATATCTCATGGATTTGTTTTAATGGTACAAGTGAAGCCTCTAGGATGTTTGGGAAGGCAAGAAATGCTTTAGTAGATGCTGGCACAGAGCTGTGACAGTAACCAATGTCTGTTATATACAATAAGTCTATTATATACACTGCTCAACAAGCAGATTCTGCTGCTTTCTGAAATAAAAAGCCTCATTTTTCTCGGTGTGAATGGAGTGAAGCCAAGAATGAATGGGAAACCATGGGAAGGAGAAGTGCCTGCTTGGTGGTGTTGGATGTGCTCTTTGTCATGGGGTATTCAATTTAGGTTCCTGCTCCTGGATGCTGTGAGAAGTAATGATGTGATTTTAATGTCATTTTCCACCTGTTCTGTCCCTTTGAAAATAACCAAACAAAAATCCCACTGTCAGGAGTCATTGGAAACCTGGACTGAACTCTCAATTAGTTGGCTTCTTGGGCTGACCCTGTTGAGTATTGATCCAAAAATGTCACAGTTCAGATCCAAATGTAAATATTTCCCTAAGAGTGTTCCTAAAACAACTTCTAATGCGGTATATTGGAAGTTGTTGTAGTAAATAGGAATATTTCCTTATCTCTCGATCCTCTGCTGTTTTCTGCCTTGTGGAGAGAGGTACAATTAGTGGTCCCAAACCCACCCCTAAAAGTGGTCTTGCAGGCCCAGCAGATAGTGGAAAAAAGCCTGGAAAGTATTTAGGAGAAAGATGATTATAAGTTTGCCACAGAAGAAGAGGCTGGCTCAGCCTCTTTTTATCTCAGCAAGCTGCCATGTGTGGTTTAAGATTTCTGGTAGCTTTGGCTAAAGGAATTGTGGTTTCTAGTAATTGAATGTCATTTGAAACGTAGCAGTGGGTTTTCTTGTTTTGATTTTTTAAAGGTGGGGGAAACTGGGAACAAAAAGTCACTAATAATAAAACAAAAGTCAGAGGAACAGAAATCATTAATAGGTGGATAACCAGGGGGTTTGGCAGCCCCAGGAAAAGACAATTCCCTTCTGCATGGGATGTGGGATGGCTGCTGGGAGAACCTACCTGGGCAAAGAGACCCTTATCAGACCCACCTGAGGCTCTGAGAGATCCTAAATCTCTTCTCTGGGCTTGCTGAGCCAATTCCCTGTGTGCAAGTGGTTGCACACACACACTCAGGCACGTGCAGAGAGGTCCTTCAGGGCTTTTATCACTGCACTTTCCACTGCATCGAGAATATTCGGAATTATTGAAAAGCTGACAGCTTTCCACGGGTGCAATAATCTCCAGTGGCTAAAGCAAGTGCTCCCTTTGTTCTCAGGGCTCTGCCCTGTCCCTCTCCTAGAAAATATGAAGGAAAAAATGGTTCAAACTTATTCTCCCTGTCTGCTTTTGAGAGATTTTTATGCAGGACCTATTTTTAAAAAAATACATATTTTTATCATCCCACTTGAGCAAGGCATTCCTGCAAGTTTCTTAATTTAAGGATATGAGAATCCCCATTAAGACTATCCTTAAGTACTTTCCTGAATCAGAGCCTGAAACAACAGAGCCTGTGGACAGGGCTTTTAACTGCTTGACAGAGCCTCTTTTAAATTTGTTGAGTCTTTGGGAATCTGGCTGCTGCTCTTTTCAGAGCCTCCACTGTGCTGCACTGCAGCTGTTGTCAAATAGGAAGGTCCCCACAGCCACTCAGGAGGAGAGAAGTATCACTGCTAACAGCTTCCAGTTGTTTACACAAACTCATTAATTTCTGTGGTTCCTAATTGTACAGACTTCTTGTTTCTTGATTATTCCAAAAAAATTCTTTTTTCGGAGTCTTTTTTTTTTTTTTTTGTCTTTTTTTCCATTTCTTCTCCTGGAGAATCAAAGGGTTTGGCTCTGTGAAGCTTTCTCACATGAACTGCAAGTGCTTTCTTGTACAATTTAAGCAGGAGTAAACCTGTAGTTGTGGCTTCCTCCTTACTGATTAAATTTCCCACTCCTATTTCAACAGATTAGAGAATTCCTTTTGTTTTCCAGTTATGAAGGTGTTAACTGGGGATTTTTACCTGGAAGAGTAGAGGAGTTTCTGAACATTCCTGTGAAGCAGGGAGCTTAAGTGGGAATTATATTTGACATTGCAGGCAGGAAGCTTTTCCAACAAAATCCCCATAAATAAATCCTGGGGAAGGCAGGTCGTACATCCACTTAAATCACAAATATAAAGTTATATTTCAGCCATCACTTTTAAAGGACTAGAATTTTCTGCATTTGGCACCATGAAGGAATCCAGCAGTGTCAAATCATCTCGCAGGGTTTTGCCACTAATGGAACTCAAATGGGGAGATTAAAGAAGCAGATTGTTCCTTGATAAGGCTGAGGAGTCTTAAACAAGCACGAAAAAATTCCCAAGTCTTCTCCCCACAGTCTGAACAAACATTTTCACAACAGTAAATGTCGCCAGTCTTGCTAAAGTATCAATCTCAGTGGAAAAATCCACTGCTTTGAGTGATCAGTTTAGACCTGAAAGTGTTTCCAGTATAATAAAAACTGATGGAAGAATTCAAGGGCTGCAGAAGGATGTAAATGCCTCACTGTTTGCTTTGGCACTTTCCAGTGTGTGTAGGCATTTCCATTTCCCTAGAAGTATCAATTAAGCTGTATTGACTTTTATTTCTGGAAATTGGAAGCTTTCTTCTTTCAGCCAAAGAAAGAGCAAGGTTGTGGTTTATTCAAAACTTCTACACTCGTTTCATACCTTTATTCTTTTGTGCTTCTCTAAGACACGGAGAATTTATAGACTAAAACTGCTGCCAGCACTATTCATTTAAAAGTGGCTCAATACACCTGGAACTGTGAAAGGTTCATGGTGAAGATTGAGACATTGTGAAGCTTTTTGTATGTTAAAAACATATTTCTGGTGAAACGTGATCAACTTCAATGAATTTAAACTTAGATCACATTGGCATTAAAGGAACCCTGCTGGTTTCTCAGCTGATTACCTGGCCCTTATTGAAATATTAAATGGCAGCAGGGCAGCAGAATATCCTTTTTATCCCTTACAAACCTTCATGCAGCTGGTGGTGTTTCAGTCCTGTTTGCAGTGATGTTGGCAGTGAATAGCTGAGCCACCAGCAAAGCCTTTCCTGTGTCCCCCCAGGGTGAAGGCAGCACAGAACGAGTTGGGGCAGCAGATCCTGGCTGACTTCGAGGAAGCCTTTCCCTCTCAAGGTACAAAGGTAAAGCTCTCACTTTCCCTCTTCCTCCCATTGAAAAGTGTCTCTGAGAACTGTTGGATGTGATTGTCATTGGGTTTAGTCTCATTTTCCCTCTAGGTTTGGTCTCTCTCTGTTGCAGGAGTTTCTTTAGAAAGCAAAGGGTGTATTTCTCATTGTTGCTGTCAGGAATGTGGGAGGGAAGTGCCACCCTTCCCCTGTCACACTGCACACAGCCAGTAATGCCCCAGTAATTCATGTGTGGCCCTGGGGACCACAGTGGGGTTTCTTTGGGGTCTCTCCCAGTCCCTGGTTAATTGTTTGCCACAAAAATTGGTGTTTTGTTCAGAGGAAGCCAAGCACAGGCTGTCTGTTGTCACGCTGCCACCAAGTTTGTCTGTGGTTTACTCAGCACAGATACAAATCTGGGCTGGGGCTAAGGCACCAACTGTGCTTCTCTAACATTGTGCATCCAAACATTTGCAAACAGTAAGGGGAGTAGGTGTGAGTTTGAATTTACTTCCAAGACAACACCAGTTCTGTTTTTCAAAGTACCAGCTCTTCTGGTTTCTTCATACAACTGACAAGTACATAAATGAGGAAACTTTTTGGAACAGTTGGTGAAGGGCAGATCTGTGTCCATGTGAAGCAGCACCAAAACAGCCTTTTTTAAAAAAACCTTTCTAAATTTTCTGTCTTTACTATGGAACAACTTTATGGCCAGTGCAATGGAAGCAGCTCAGTTTTCATCCAACAGAAGAAAGAGGCAGCAATAAATAAAGAGCAGCAGCAGAAAAGAGAATAATAGGAAAGGACAAACCCAAGATAACCTGGATGCAGTGCAGTTTACAATCACCCACTCAACGATTTAACCTGAAATCATTTTCTTCCTGTTTATTTCAACAGAGGACTGGTGGACCCAGCAATGTCCTACGTGATGCCTGCCTGGTGGCCAACGTCCTGGATCCCAGGATCAAACAGGAAATCATCAAGAAATTCATTAAACAGCACCTCTCGGAGTATCTGGTCCTTTTCCAGGAAAATCAAGATGTAAGGGAAGCTTAGCAAGCTACATTTGGATTTCACATTTTGCTCTGCTGGCGTTCACGAAATTCATGCTTCCACAGGTTCCTGTGGTGAGAAGTTTTTATCCCAAGGGTTTGGAAACAGTGATTGTGGGTGTGATCTGGAGTGGCTGAGCTGGGAGTCAGTGTTAGCTCTGCCAGGGTGACTTCCTCCCACCTCAGACCTCAGTTTCTTATAGCAGCACTAGAAATGTTTACTCCCCTCATGGAGCAAGTAAATAAATTAATTCATATTAGATTTATTTTCTGCCCTGTAAAGGGTTTAAAAATGAAACTCTGAAAATTGCAAAAGCAACGCCACCTTCCCCCAAACAAACGAGAGACACCCCAAAATGCTTAGAAGGCTGAGGGGGAGGGATTTCTAGGAAGTTAATTATCTTTGTGGCTAATTTTTAAGCTTCCTGTCCTGATGCTAACAGCTTTTAGAAAAATTATCGTAACTTTCTTGAATTTGGGAAAAAAACCCCAAACAAACCAAAACCACCTTTAGATCAAAATGTATTTTATTGTTTTCAAACGTTTGATATAGAATGGAGAAAGGCTAAAATGCCCAAGTTTAAATAGCATTTTTCCATCAAAGTTTTTTGGATTAATCTTTCTACTTTTTGATCAGAAAGCACAATTATTGAGGGGAAAAAAAAATCCCATCCTGCTCAGGTTGTAAGAATTTTTGTTGGAGTTTAAATTTTTGTTGGAGCTGCTTGTAAGAATCCAGGAATTCCTAAATTCTCATTCCACTGTTGACTTAAACCTCTCTGTCTGGGAAACAAAGAGGGTGGGATAAAATGAAATATTACTGGATCGAGTTTTCAATAATCTCTACACGATTTAGGACTACTGTTATCCTCATTTTCAACAGAACTTACTCTCTTAATTCACACAAGATAGGATTTTCAGTCTGGCATGCATTTAAGCACTTGGAATCCCAGAATCATTTAGGTTGGAAAAGACCTTTAAGATCCTTGATTCCACCCATTGCCAAGTTCACCACTAAACCCTGTCCCTGAGTGCCACATCCACACATCTTTTAAATCCCTCCTGGGATGACGACTCAGCCAATTCCCTGGGCAGCCTGTTCCAGTGCTTGATAACCCTTTCAGTGAAGACATTTTTCCTAATATCCAATTTATCCAATTTATCCAATTTCAAACCTCCCCTTGGTGCATTCAGAGGATGTTCATAGATCTCAAGCCACCTCTGATTGATTCTGCTGACTCCTCTGCAGCAGCACAGCCCTGAATATCAGCAACTGCTCTGCCAGAGCTGCTGCTGGTGCTAAAATCTTGCTGTCCACGGGATCTAGGTGGCCTGGCTGGACAAGATTGACCGGCGCTACGCCTGGATCAAGAGGCAGCTGGTGGATTACGAGGAGAAATACGGGAGGATGTTCCCGCCGGAGTGGTGCATGACGGAGCGCATCGCCGTGGAGTTCTGCCACGTCACCAGGTGAGCCCCACGCAGCTCCTGCTGCCTCCCAGCACTCCCAGCTTCCTGAAATTCAAAGGAGCTGGCTTGGCTCCTGCCACGCTGATCGATGTGGAAAGGAAGGCTGCAGGCATCTCTGTGGGGTTGGCCGTGATTAAAAGGAAGCGAGGAGTGAAAACCCTGAGAAGCGTCGCTGAAATGATGAGCAATTGAAGCGATGTGAAAATCAATTTTCAGTGTAACAGAGGTAAAAATCAGGAATATTTCAGGCCGAGTGGAAGAGCTGACTGTGGTGTGAGTGTCTCTTTGCCAGCTAGAGACAGGGAAACAGAGGGATGTGCCAGGTGGAGTCCCAGTGGCACCATTGCCTTTGTTCCTGGACCCCAGCGGGAGGCACTGTGCTTCCCAAGGTTGGATACTGGGGGATTTCCCAACTGGCTTCCAGGAGATGGGGTCCTGTTACCCACAGAGCTCGGAACAACTGTGGTTGTGTTTGAAATGGGATCTGCAAAGCAGTTTTATGTTAGAGAGCCTCTTAGGAATTAGCCTGAATTTTGTGATGAAAGTCTCTCTGGGGAATAGACTGAGTTCCAGTGTTAGGTTTCAGATCTTCACAGAAAACCACATTTGTTTTTTCTATATCCCCTCTCTGTTGCAGGGCAGAGCTCTCCAAGATCATGCGCACGAGAGCGAAGGAGATCGAGGTGAAACTGCTTTTGTTTGCAATTCAGAGAACGACCAACTTCGAAGGGCTGCTGGCCAAGCGCTTCTCAGGCTGCACTCTTGCTGATGGCACCGTGGTAAGGGGGTTTCTAAAGAGCAATCCTTCACTCAGCAGCTTTCTCAGGAGAAAGAAACTCCCTCACACTTAGCTCAGGCAGTGGAGACTCCAAAAGGTGTCACCTGCAGCCTCCCCTTGCACTGGGTGTTTACTGTGACTGTGCTCAGTGGTCTGTAGCTGGAAAAGTGATTTTTGGTCATGAGTACTGTAGAGAAGGTGACACAGGACTCACAAGAATAAAAACACACTGCTTGTGTCCTTTTTTGGTTCTCCTGGGGCCCTGTGGTGTTTGAAGCCACACAGCTATGGAGAACCACAGAGTGATTATGGTGTGGTGACTGCGTTGTGATGTTTGTTCTCTGCATGTCAGTGACACATTATAACTCAAAATCCCCTCTTCTTTCCATTTCTAGTCACCACACATTCACCACAGCTTTCAATCCCACATTGGCTGTTGGGTCACTCTGCCTTGCAGGGACATTGGTAGCTTCTACTTCTGTCTCTTTTGGTGTAGATTGTAAAGGCAGAACCAAGAGAAAAGGCTCAGAGAATACCTCTGGAGGCATCTCTGAGCTTTTCCTGCCTGGAAGCTCAGCCCAGAGCTCTGCCAGCCAAGTGCCCTTGGAGCCCAGAGCGTGTTTGGCTTTGAAGGCACTGGTTTGAGGTTGGCTTCTCAGTCCTGCTGGTGTCTTGAAGCCTACTTGGATGTGATAATTCAGCCTACAAGGAAAGCCTGCTGGACCCACTTGTCATTTGCTGTGGGTGCTGCTAATTAAAAAGAGAAGGGAGGATTCAGGCAGCCTGGGTGCAAACAGAGGATGAAGTGTGCTGGGGAGGAGTGGAGAGGGAGCCAGGATCCTGATCACCTCTGTCCTGGGAGAAGGCAGATTGCTGGGCAGGGTTTGAAGGGCTCAGGAAAGCAAAACGTGGATGCAGCTGTGTGCCAGAGGGCACAGAACTGCCTGTTCTCTAAGGAGCTTCCTCTTTTCCAGCAGAAGAAGACAGAAGTGCCACCTTCCTCCACCAACCCCTTTCTGGAGGATGAAACTGGGGCAGAGACAGATGAGATTGTGATCGAGAAAAGCGATACGGACAAAGTAAGTCTTTGAAGTTCTCATCTGTCGGCGAGGCAGCCTCTGTCAAAATCTCCAGTGGGGCCTCAGCTTTTCCCATCCCACTGATTTGAAAAGTTTGTTTTCACAGCAATTAATTTAGTGCAGTTTTGATCCTTTGTGCAGCATCCAGGCTCCCAGTACGACCATGCTTTGCTCTGGCTCACTTCACTGAAACCAAAGCAATCTTTATTCCGGTTAATAGTGCGGAGACAATCCTGCCACGTGAGAGTGAGCTGGATTCTGTTCTAGCCTGTACAGCAACAGCCCAAATGTAACTACAGGATTTCTGTCAAAGCAAGATGAAATAGCTATTTGGGTTTTCAGATCCCAAAAGAAGCTCCTCTACAAACAGTTGCAATTCATATTTTGCCCTGTCAGCCGAGCAAACTGTCTGGAGTCACCAGGCAGCCCACTGAACTTTCAAGTGTCAGCTTTAGATTTTCACTCCAGATAAATCACTTCTGGGATTTTTATCTTTCCAGTGCTTTTCATCCATTACCTCTGCAAAGCAGGCAACACCTAACTGCTTGTACAAGCACAGGGCTTCTGCAAATATTAAAGGGTGAATGGTAAATGTAATTGTTTTAATTGGCACCGATATCAAAGCCTGTATTTTTTACACACCAGATGGATGTTTTCTAAATGTCCAATTGTGAGTTACTTGAGGCTGGTACTCTCCTTGTTTAGGGGATTTACAGCCCTGTAAATGGGCCATGTACCATGATGGATGAGCAGGGCCCCAGGACCTAGTCCAATCCATGCCCCTGGGAAGATGAGGAGGTGGTAGCTCTCCACCAGCACAGTCTGGTGCACGACAGCCCCTCTGCCCTCATCCGCAGCCAAAATCCTGAAACAGAATGATTTAAGCCAAGTTTTGCTGTTTTCATTAAAAATACAGCCTGGACAGTTGATATTGTGTGGACTTTATCAGTGAGACAGAGATTGGGAACTTGGGGAGACACATCTGATGAAATTTTTTTTGGGAAGAGTTTGCTTTCCAATATCTCCTGGCTGGAAGGTTGGCTTTGATGTGCAGTGTTGGGATGAGAGGACATCCTTGGAGAAGTCAGTGGTGCTAGAATGCAGGTGAAGAGGTAATTGCAATAATTAGAGCTGGGTTAATTGAACAGCAGAGAGGTCCTGCTGTGCTCCCTGTGAGTCTGGAAGTGCTGCAAGTCTCATCTGCTGTCACTGCATGAAGAACTGAAGGTACACAAAGAGCTGGAGATGAAGGGTTTTCAGTGGAAGAGCCCTTCTAAAACACCAGTCCTGAGAGTTCAAGACACTTGGGAATCTAAGAGGGAGCTCAAGAATTTGGGGGGAAAATCCATGTTAAAAAAGCACCTCTTTTGGTAATCCTAGCAGTTCGGTTTAATCTGTTTACTTTGGATAGTAATGAAAGGAAACTGGGCCAGCTGCAGACCTCCTTACTGTGACAACAGTAACCTTTTATTATTTCCATCAAACTCAAGGAGGAAATAGCTTAAACATCTGCAGCTTTTGGACAGGATTGCACTCTCAGAAATACAGCTTCACTGCTACTGTTAAAGGATTTAGTATTCCCTCCACCAGCCACGCTGGGAGCAGCTTGATGCAGAGACATGCAGAGAGCCAGGCCTGCTGCAGGAGTTGGCTCTTCCAGCCTGGCAAATGGTAAACATGGTGAATCTGCAGCCTTGTGCTGGCACTGCCATCCCAGGGACTTGGCAGCTTGTGCTTTCCAGCCATTGTTTTCCTCCCAGCTCCAGTGACTCTGTGCATCCGGCAGACATGGGCACAGGCAGAGAATTTGGGGAGAGGATGCCTGGTAATGGTTCTGTCCCAAGGCTCTGAAAACTCACATTCTTCTCTTGGTGATGCCAGGATGATAGAGGTGGTTTTGTCTCCATAAAATTATTTACTCACTTTAGGTTTGCAGCCGTAAATTGGGATTCATCCTGTCTTTGGGGCTGAATTATTGCTGAGAAATGTTTGCCTTGTCACACTCTGTTATTCCTGCCAAGTTCTTAGTGCCACCTCCTCTGTTGTTTAGGAGAGAAAGTCCTTCAGGCTTTCGTTTTGCTTCTTTTGTTTGGCTTTTCTTGCAGTAAAAAGAAAAAAATTCAGCTGGAAAAATTCATATCTTTATTGGCTGGGAGCTGATCTTGGCTTTTTGTGGAGAGAGAGAGAGAAGCAAGAATTCCATTCCAGAGTCACTGTAGCCCTCTTTGCAGCCAGTGAAAAGTTGCTGCTTTGCTGGGGAGCAACAAGAGAAATTACCCATTAGTAAAAAAATAATAATAATAATAATAACAATCTAGCTGCAGGGCAAAAAAAAAGATCTTAAAGGCCCTGCCTAGCCTGGTACTTAAACATGCACAAATTTAAATGTGTGAGCAGTCCCAGTGGCTTTGGTGAGCTGTGCTTGGCCGTGGTTAGAGTGCAGCACTAAACTAAAATGAGGGTGAACCGGATGGCTCCCAAATGGCACATGTGCTTAATGCTCTAAATGTGATTTAAAAATAGAAATCTTTGCATCCCCAGAAACATGTTTCACAGTGCAAGCAGGCCTGTAGTGTTGCCTGTATAATTCTGGCTTCTCCAGTAATCACATGCTGTTTATCTAAATAAAATTCATTCAGATGGAGCCTGTAACTTTGAGTTATTACCCTTGATATTCGAAAATGTAGGGATTCTTCAATCTTGCTCCCAAATAACTGCTACATTTAATTTCAGAGGGGACTAGTGGAGCCTTGTTACTGCTTGAAGGATTCAGGGAGGTTTTATTTGCAAACTGCGTTAAGATTCTTCAGCTGAAATCTGTTAGCACGGAGCAGCCTTCTCTTTGAGGCTAAGAATATTTTACAAGTGGAAAGCTAATTCCTTGGATTGCTAACAGCTCTCTGAGAAGGAGGAGAGGCTTGGATATACTGACATTTATATGCTTCGATTATTTGACAGCAAATTTCTGTGTTGCAATATCACTAAAGATTTATATCCTTCTGTGCTGTTGCATTGCTGTTCCTTCAAGGTCAAGGTTTGAACCAAAACTCTTAAATATTTTTTTGCAGCCAAAGAAGCCAAAGGTCCCTGACAATCCTTTCCATGGCATTGTTTCCAAGTGCTTTGAGCCTCACCTTTATGTGTATATCGAGTCCCAGGACAAGTGAGTAACCAGCTTGAATTTTGGGGTTTGTTTGCTTTTGGACAAGTTGGGTTGTCCTGGATTGTGTCCTCAAGCTGCAGGAAATTAATTTATTGGAATGCTGCTGTCTGATTTCATCAGGAGCAGTGATTGTGGTTCAGAAAACTTTGAGTGGGACCTTTGCTTGGCCATAAGGAGTGTTCAGAGGGCTGTGGAGGTTGGTTTTGTGTGTAATTGCAAAGGGCTGCAGGAGTGGTGCTCGCTGCCTTTCTGTGGAAGAGGCTTAGAGATCCTGAAATTACTTCTGTTGCCTTTGCAATTCCCACTGCAGACATCTGTCTTTCTTTCATCTCGTGTCTTTTACAAATAATAGGGTTGGGTTTTCTGTAAAATACACACGTGCCTTCGTGGCAGAGGAGTTGCAAGATTCGCTTTGTAGAAATAAGTTATTTGAGATCGTTAGATGAAAGCTGCTGCGGATGAGCTGGCTGTAAGATAACATTATCATTGCTCACAGATTGGGACTTTGTCAGGGCCTTTAATCCCTGGCACCCTTCTTCATCTTCCTCTTTGACTTGCAGCAAAACAGCTCGAATGAAAGGAGCTTTCAGCTTGGAGCTGTGAGAAGTTTTCTGAGCTCTCACCACACTTTCTTGTGCGCCTTGATTCACACCAGGGTTTAAATAACATCTCAGTAGCAACTGCAGTGCCACCTGGGAGAGGAGATAGTTGAAAAAGGTTCAGTTTAGTCTTTTAGCACAGATTAGTGGCTGGAAAGGAGAAGGAGGTGCCTACTTCATGTGTCTGATCTATCTGTGCTCTTCTGTCTTCCAAGGCTCTACACATGAGAGAGGGTGTAACTCGAGGCTTGTAGTGTCCTGATTTTGTCCAAACTCCTTGATAACCACCTTTTCCATGTCCCATCAACTTTTTATGCTGGAAAAAAAAAATCATTAAATAAGTGAAACCTTGCCCAGTGGTGTGTCCTGCTGGGTTGAGGTTCCGCTCTGCAGTATAACAAAGGGAAACTGATATTTCCCCCCTGCCCTCAGCCAACTGAGCACTGACTTGTTGGAGTATTTCTTCCCTTCTCACTGGGGGCCATTTTAATCCCCATTTTGGTAATTCTACCCCACTGTGCTCCTAGCCCCTTCAGTTGCCTTTTTTTTTTTCCTTTTCCTTTACAGTCCTGAGATGTTTCATATTAGCTTTATAGCCACAGGCTGCAGAGAGTTCAAAGAAAAACTGCCACAGTATTCCCCACGCTGCCCCTGACTGCCAAAAATTGCTTTCCTTCATGATTTTCTCATCTTTCTCCTTTGATTGAACTTTTGAGGAATCTATTGCTGATGTCTGAAAATGAGATGTTGCTCAGATCATTAATTGTGTGTTTGAGCTCTGACTAGTGAGAGTAGCGTGATAGTTTTGTTCATCGTTGCCTTAAATCTGTGGCAGAAAGCAGCCTGGACTTTTTCTGCCAAAAAATTGTTTCCATACCCATTTAAAGAAGCCCAGTGCCAAAATCTGTAGCAGTTTTAGAGGAGACACCTGAAAGAAAGAGTTTAAAGATGCTGCTCTCCACCCTCAGCTGCGGAGTAAATATCAGATTTCTGAGCAGCAAAGCAGATTTCATTGCTGCCCCTCTGGGATGTGTGTCTTTAGCTCTCCTTTGTGGTCAGCTGGAGCAGCAGGAGCACACAGATGTGAGCTGAGCTGTTCTATTGGAGAGAAGGAAGAGCTCTGTCAGGTCTGCAGGGCTGAGAGTGTGCAGAGCTCTGCTTAAATCTGCTCAAAGGCACGTCTGAGTCGGGAGTGCTTGGAAAACTGGCACTTTGTGCTGTGTGTTTGCAGCCTCATTGGCAGAGGGGCTTCCAAAATCCCAAAACTCTGTGGAAACTACTCTGCAATGGTCCAGGTGTGTCAGAGCCACTGCCCTTCCTCACTGCCCAGCACTGTTCACATCACTGAGGAGTTTCCTGAGCATCCTGCTCTTCCCTGGTGCTGCCCAGGAGTTCCTGATTCAATCTCATGACTGCCAGAAGTGCAGAAAAGTCCTGAATAGGTTGAGTGAAAGGGAAAAAAAGAAAAGGAAGAGGAATGCAGGAATGAAAAGAACCAGAATAAAATTCCCTTTATATGATTTCATTTCATGCTTTCTCTTGGTTAGATTTGGCGAGTTCTCGCTCCCAATAAATATGCTACTGTTAGGAAATACCACATCTGCACTACCAGAGAATTTTCTTGGAGCTTTTTCCGCAGAGTCTGTGGAGAAAATACTCATTTTCTGTAGCTCTCCTGCCTTCTTCATGTTTCATCTCCTCTCCCAGCAGCTTTTTCTGCCAGACTCTCTGTGCTCCCATTGTACCACACAAAGATTCTTGGCCTTTGTATTATGTTTGGGCCAACTGAGACTGATGTGAAAGTTTGCCACCAACCAAGGTGTGCATTAATGATGTATTGGTTCTTTTAGTGCACAATATCCTGATGTTTTGCTTGCACCAGTGCCATTCTGAAACAGGAGCACAAACCAGCCCCACAGCCTGGTTTGCTGGGCACTTTTGTCCAGGTTGGGATGAGAACAAGCATGAAGCCCCAGCACTGCTCTCCCAGCTCTTGGGAACAGCTGCATTTTCTCCTGCATCCCAGTTGACAAGACCTTTGGGGGACCAGGAAAACACAGATCCATTTCACTTTGCCTCGGAGAAGAGGAGAACATGTGGGCTAAGCACAAAGAAACAAAAGCCATCGACATTCCTGACCGTGCCTTGAGACTGAGAGAAGGCAAAAAACCCCAAGTGACTGGTGAATGCTAAGAAAGCTCCACTTTGTTGCCCAGCTGGAGCAAAGCACAGATGCAGAGGTGGAGATGCAGCTGTTAAATTTGACAAGGAGTGAGCCACGTCCGCTTTCCTTGAGAAGCTGCAGGAATCTGCAGGCTGCAGCACGTGTTGAGCCCTCCTGCAGCAGCCATCTGTTTGGCTCTGCTACAGCTACAGAGGGAGGTAAATTCTGCTTCTCTGTGGCCCAACACAATCAATGCTTCGCTTCAGCCTTCAATTGCTCCTGCCAGTGGGCAGATTTATCACATCAGCCGAGCAGCCTGATGTTTTTACAGTGCTTGTAACGCAGCCGAGGAACTGTGTGTGTGGAGTCAGAGCTGTGTGCAGTGCTCAGGCAATAAGCATGGAAAAAGGGGCTACTTGTCTTTGCAGCAGCCTGGCTGAAGTCAGAAAGTGTTGCTCCGTGATTTAGAGTTCTGATATTCCAAGCACATTTCTGTAGATTGCTTTGGCCCAGCAGATCACCCATGGTAGGAGATCATCCATTCTGGGGCAGCAGCCTCTGAGTTTATCAGGGAGGAGACTTGTGGGTTCTTTGGTAAACTGGAATCAGAGAGGTTTTCTCTTTTACAAGAGGGAAAGCAAAAAGGGATAAAAACTGGGGGAAAGTTGTCATTATTGGCATTATTTTTCCCCTCTTGCTGGCAGAGATAAGTGAGAATGCACTGCAGAGTCTCAGCCATTCTGCTGAGGGTTTGGCTTTCCCTTTAGGAACCTTGGATCATGGCACAGCACAGCCATTACCCCCTCAGCAGTGAGAGGGGTGAAGGTTGTGCCATGGGAAAGGGAGAGCTGCAGGAAGTGGAGCCAAGACCATTTTGGAGATGGGAATATAAAATACAGGACCTCCTTTTGGTCAGCAGAGCACCTCTCGCATCTGAAAGGCCTGTCTACTTCCCAAAAGCCAAACTTCCTTGAGGAAGGCTCTGTGTGTCTGGGGGAGGAGGTTTATTGCTGGAATTCAGCTCATCTGGCAAAGGTTATACCACAGAGCTGAGCTCTGATGTTGGGAGAGCTGGGCTTGATCTCCCAACACGGATGTGCTCTCTCTGGAGGAGAAGGACCAGAGGAACTCCCCAAGATCAGAAGATTCTCTGGTTCTGTGTTGATGGCTCTGGCCCTCAGCCACGCTCAAAAGCCTTTTTGTCCTGGTGAGATGATGGAGTGAAGTTTATTGTTGCCTAAAGACCGAAATATTTGAGTAAGGACCAGGCTCTAATGAATCACTGGAGACAATAAGAGGGCTTTTTGTGCTTTTAAAAGGAGTCTAAGTAGGAAGTACACTTTGTGCTCACGCTAAATAAAACTTCTTTAAAGGATGTGTGAAGTTGTGCAAAAGCAGGTGGTATCCAAATGGGACCAAGAAATGGCAAATGGCACACCATTTTGAGCACATCCCTTTAAAATCCATATTCCCCGAGGTCTTCTCCGGAGGCTGCTGAGATGGGAAGCCTGACTGTTCCTTTTCCTGGTGCCAGGAATGAAACTTGAGCTCAGGCTTTATGCACTTGCATCAAATGTGCTGAACCGAGTCCTGGCAGACCTGGGAGCTTTTATGTGTGACTGGAGAACAGATTTGGAGCTGCCACTAAAACTCCTTGAGCACAAAAGGTTGGGGGCTGTGGAATTGTGTGAGCTTTGTGCTGGGAGGGTGGAGATAACAAAGGGCTGCTAAAACCTTGCTGGTGTCACAAGACAGGGCATCTCACTGTAAGCATGATTCCCTTTTCCCTCCATTTCCTCCCCAGACAGACTGAAATATCTTTGTTTTCCCTCCATCAGAAATCTGGGCGAGCTGATTGACAGGTTTGTGGCTGATTTCAAGGCTCAGGGTCCCCCCAAGCCCAACGTGGATGAAGGAGGAGCCGTCCTGCCCAGCTGTGCTGACCTCTTTGTGTACTACAAGAAGTGCATGGTGCAGTGCTCCCAGCTCAGCACTGGGGAGCCCATGATAGCCCTGACCACCATCTTCCAGAAGTACCTGCGGGAATACGCCTGGAAAATTCTCTCTGGAAACCTGCCCAAGTGAGTTTGGCTTCACCACTGCTGCAGACATTCCAGTGGGGAGCAGATGATTTGTAAAGATAATTAATCAATACATCCTTGTGAACACTTGTTTCCCTGTCAAACACCCCAGGCAGCAGCAGTATCACTCCATTTACTTCATGGTTTTCTCCCCAAGTTCAGTTTCTTGCACTGAGAAAAAAGCCAGAGAGCAAATGGGCAGTCACACATTGTTTTTCTTTTAAGGGCCCCTGGAGAATAGCTTCATATTTGGCTTTGATTAGCTGCCAGGTTTGCAGTTTCTTGAAGTTCCTTTTGAAATGCCAGCCCAAGTCTCTGCAGAGAGGCCTGGCTTTCAGAATTGCTACTTGGGTAACCAGTTCATACTGTGATTCTCAGCTGCCTTAGCTCAGCATCATCTATATGGTAATTTAGGGTGAAGGTGGTTTATTTGTGTGATGCTGAAGTGCTTACCTGTACCTCCCTCTGCTCTGGAACATTTTATCTCTGTATAAATAAGATATGTAGATGTAAATCCATTGGAAGTAAAGGAAATCATGATGAGTTTGCAGCAATATGTGTACAGGCTGAAGGTGCTCCTGAGATGTTGCCAACTCCACTGCAGATAATTTTATTTGCTATTAACCATCTTCAGTTTGTTTCCCTTGTAAACCTGGGAGCAGCAGAATGACTTTCTGTTACCAGTAAAATCTTTTACAGATGGAAGGGGGAGAGGGTTCCATCCAGACAAGTGGAAAGATAAATTTAATGTGTGTTCTCCATCAGACCTCAGTTGCATTCTTTATCCACATTTTTTTTAAGTGCTCCATTTTTGCTGTCCAAGATAAATATCACTGTCCTATTTTTTTTTTTAATGGATTTGGATTATAAAGAGTTGAGAGGTAGGGAATTTCCTGCTTCTAAGCTGCTCTGAGTCTTTCTTTGTTGATACATGAACGTTGATCACTGGAAGGCAGTGGACGGGAAGGCACATCATCCATAATTTACTTTGTTGATACCATCAGCTTTTAAAACAGGTAGCCAAAGTCTCAAATGCATGTGGACAGCTGTTTAGTGCTGCAAAGATAAATATGACAAGTTTCCTGATCGTTCTGAGATTCTTCTGTAATCTTTAATTAGATTTTGAATAACTGGCAGTGAAGGTGAAGCTACCTGGGGAAGGCTGTGTTCCACTTGCATCCTAATCTATCTCCTTGTCAATGAGGGAGTAGTCCTTTGCTTGAAGAGCTGGTACAAAGCTCTTTGTAAAAGGAATTTCTTCACCAAAATAGCAGCTGTGGGTTTGATGTCCTGTGTTGCACAGGGTGTTGGGCTTTGTGGTCGTAAAGGCCTTTTTGTGGCATTAAAATCTAGCAGTAATTTTGCACTCTGTGCGTCTGTACACCCAAAAATCTTACAGATGTTGTCTTTTTTTTTCTTTTCCAGGACAACCAGCAGCAGTGGTGGGCTCACCATCACAAGTTTGCTGAAAGAAAAGGAAGGCTCTGAAGTGGCAAAGTTTACTTTAGAAGAACTCTGCCTCATTTGCAGCATCCTGAGTACTGCAGAGTATTGTTTGGCCACCACCCAGCAGGTGATTTTTTCCTCTAAGGTGACACTCAGCCCTTCTTCTGTGCTGCTGTGGACACTGGGAGAGCCAAAAGTACTGAAATACCCATTGATTATTGAGCTGTACATTAGTTAATCTGTATTTCGAAGAAAGAAAAGTATTGATTTTGCTGTTTCTGCCTGAGAAAAGCAATTTGCTTGTAATCCTGCTTTGCAGCATCAGTTTTGGGTTCAATCCTTCTCTACTTGTTACATAATTTGTTTTGGATTTTGGGACCAATTTTTTTTTTTTTTTTTTAAATGTCTCTCAGTTTGTGATCTCCCCTGCATTAAAAACCAAGCACCACAATAATTCAAAATACTTTTGGGAAAATACTTGCATGAAATAGTGGGGCAATGTGGAGTGAAGAGAGCAGGAATTTATGCTGATGTGATTTGCAGCCGCGCCGCTCGTTACATTCAGGTGCTTCCAAAATGCCACAGGTCAGCAATGAGCTGTGATGTTTGGCTGCATCCAGGCCTCTCCACCACTAGGTCTGGCAATCCTCCTCCTGCTCTGCAGTTTGGGCACAGGCAGAGTGTTGAGAAACATCTTTATTAGCAGGACAGATGCCACAGTGTTAAGCTACTACGGTAGCATGTCGTGCTAGAGTTACATATTTGACCTTGGAGCTTTAATTCTTTGGGGACGTGGAGCCACCATGGCTCATCCTGGCAGATCAACAGGGCTGGGATGCCAGGAAGGAAAGATTTCCAGTGTCACTGGATGAGTTTTGGATATAGTTTGGTCGCAGATTAGGTTTGAAGGAGCTGACCTTTCCAGGGCATAAGTTTTCAAGAATGATTATTTCAAGTTAGAAACCTGATCTCCCTGTTGCTTGTTTTGTTTCCCAACAGTTGGAAGAGAAACTCAAAGAAAAAGTGGATGCAAGCCTAATGGAGAGAATCAACCTGACAGGAGAGATGGACACTTTCAGCATGTATGTTCAGCTTGTGCCTCCTCCCACAATTATCAAACATCCCCTTTTGTCAGGCAGATGGTGCTGGAGTAATAACAATCCCAAGATCCCAGTGGCACAGGATCCACCCAGATCCACAGGCATTTCCCTGGTGAAGGAATGGTATCCTCTGGCTGCTCCAAGAGCAGCACTAGTGCAGGCTTGAGCTGCTCCCCATGGTCCAAGCCAAAGGAACAAGAGCACTGGAAAAGGGAAAGGAAATAGTGAGTTTTCCATTTGAAACATCATTTGCATCTTGGCAGCTCTGCGAGGTGGCTGTTACATTTCAAGAAAGGAAGCTATTTCAGTACATTCCTTCCTGCTTTAACTTCCCCCTGGTAATCAGCAGCCTTGTCAGTATGATCAAACCCCATTTCAGATGACATAAAAGACTGATCCAATCTTATATTTGGGGATTATAATTGAGAGAAGATTATCATTCATTAAAATAACTTTTCATGTAACGGTGCTAAAAATATTCTGCTCTAACATCCTCTCCACCCCTGACAGACAGATTGAATATTTTTTTTTGAGGGAAGAAAATTGAGGCAAAAGTTGTTTTGCCTCATATCAGACAAAAGGAAATCTTGGCAAGACTGGGAAAATAATCCCTATCACCAGCTCTCCCTAAAGCTGAGATTCAGCCCAGATAGCAGCGAGATATTTTTTTCAGAAGACTTCCTTCCTGTGGTTCCTCCTCTCCTGCTGCAGTGGACAGGATCCCACTGAATCTCCATCCAGCTCTTTCACATGCTTTCAGGCTCCATTCCAGGCTGAAGAAACTCCCTTCCCTTCAGGCTCTTCTCAGACCTTTTTAACAGTGAATCCCTGCCTGAAATCCAGGGTTGCTGTGTCCACTAAGCCAAAGCAAGCAAGGTAGCAGGGAAGGAGAAATAAAATATGCCAGATGATGGGATTTTCTTAATGTGGACAAGTGGAGGGTGAGTTTTGCCAGCAGGAACCAGCAATCTCCAGTGGCTGCTTGGTTTCCACACGAGGTGGTTGGTCCCAGACAGCCAATGTGAAGTGTTTTGGGAGTTGTTTAATGTACAGTTCACTTTTGCTGGATTGGACAGCTTTAAAGTCCAACTGACAGGGCTGATATATCTTGTAACAAAGGCTTTTAATTGACTTTCATTCTGTTCCAGTTGAGGGCTTTGTCCAGCCTTCTGTCAGTGTAAGTCAGAGCTGTAAACCTCGCTGGCTTTCACTCATTCAACATCAAAAAGTTGTTTCTTCTGGGATTTGATGTCTTGTTAGGCACAGCCATAAAATAAGTGATAAAACGCTGTTTATGCACCCTGGAAAGTCTTACTTTTAGAGAAGGGCAAGTGCAGAACCACCCCAAATGTGTGGAAAAGGAGGGTTTTTCCCCACACACGAGTGATGGAGTCACTTTCCATCCACTCAGGGCGTTGTGTTTCCCTTTGGTGCAAACCACAGCTCTCCCTGGCAGGCAGTGGCAGCAGGTGCCCTGCAGGACTCAGCACGGGGTGGTTATTTCAGTCTGGCTCCCTTGGCCTGGTGGAATCCCCCAAGGGAGGAAATTCTGTAGTGCCCAGCAGAAGCAGAGGCACCAGCAGAAACAGTCACAGGCTTTTTTTATCCCAATGCGAGTTTTAGATCGTGTAACCCGAAGCCTGCAGTCGCTTCATCTCCCATACTAATTTTTCCAACTAATTTTGGATGTGTTTGCCTTTACAAACAAATTAATTGCTTTGAAGGAAGTCTTTTGCTTTGCATCCTGTTCCAGACTTTATGTGCTGGAGCTGTAGGAAAGGGAACAGGAAATTTTTCTGGGTTGTGGTGAAGAACAAAACCCAGGTCAGAGTTAAGTGTGGGTGACACCATATCTCAGTGAGAAGGTGGACACTGAAAAATATTTTGAACAGTGAACCCCAGAGCAGTATCCAGAACTTCATAAAGACAGAAGGAAGGAGAAGGAAAGATGGTTTGAGGGAACATTGCTCAGATTTCTCACAGTGCTGTGATTCTCATCTGTGCTACCGTCATGAGAAAGAGCAAAAGTAAAATCCACTCCTTACAAACATAATCCTGAGGTTGTAAACAGGTATCTGTGGCAGATTTAAAGCTGACACCGCTTTTAAAAACTGTGCTTAGTGGAACCCGGTCAGTTACTGCTTCTAGCAATAAGCTGTCTGCAGTGGGAGTGCTGGTTCTGTGCCCCTGAGGGAGGGCTGAGCTGCTGCAGGCAGAGTTTCCTGGCTGTTGTTTTAGGATCAGCTGCACCTTTATGCACATCATAATATGGTGGCCCTAAATATGTCTCTAAGCAATATCATGCTGTTTAAAAAAAAAAATGGGAAGGGAGGGAGGGAAATGTGTTTGCCTAATGTGTCCTTTAGTCTGGTATATGTCTCAGGAACTCAAACAATGGATGGCAGCAGTCCTAGACATAGTGTAAATAAGACATCTGCCTTCATCTTCACACATGGGAGACACAGAACTCATGCAGATGTCATTCTTAAAATCCTCTTTGCAAGTTCCTGTGAGCAGTAGAATATTGACTGAACAAATGGAGAGTCTGATGAAACATTGGTGTTACACAGACTGGATTAAATTTGAAGCTGAAATCCCAGTCTGGGCTTGATCCTTGTGGGTTTCTCCTCTTCATCCTCTGCCACCTTTGATCCCCAGCCCCTTAGTTGTGTTAAAACAGAGAAGGGTCAACTCGAAAAACATCCACTCTCCACTGAAATCCATTGTGCAGCTCCCTGAGGAATTTCCCAGCTTCTCCTCCTACAAGTTGTAGCCATGTGCATTCACATCATAGTGCTACTGTCAGCCAGTAGAGGATTTTCCTCCTCTCACAGTCAAATGCTCCAGTTCTGGCACTCTGTTACTCAGAGTGATTCTAAAACTCATGCTTGATTCTGGTTTTTTTTTTTCTCTTTCACAGTGTGATCTCCAACAGCATCCAGCTGTTAGTGCAGGACCTGGATGCAGCCTGTGACCCTGCTCTGACTGCTATGAGCAAGGTAGGGGTGGATTTTTGGGAAAAGGTCACCTTAAGATCCATGTGGAGCTCTTGTGTGCTTTGATTGCTTGATTTCACTGTTGATATATCCTCTTACTCTGCCTTGAGACTTAGCCATACCTTGATTTATTTTTCTCACTTTTTTTAAGGCAGCAATTGCTATATTAATAAATACATCCCTCACTCCAAACCCTCCTATTTTTCACATTAGAGCTTCCAGGCTTTTTGCAGCACATTAAAACGTACAGACAATGAAATGCATTCAGGAAGTCCATAAGGCTTTCTCTTTCCACTCCCAATGCCAGTGAGAGCATTTAAAATTGGGAAAACTTTTGTTAGCATGAAATTTCAAATACACCTTCGCGTTCACTCTCCCCTTTGTCTCCTTTGGCAGGGAGTTTTACCAGCCTGCTTGTTTGGGGCTCTTAAATGGAGTTACTCCAATGGAGGTGATGTGGAATTGAGATTGAGCCTTATTGCTTCTGTGATCCTCTCAAGGACATATGGAGCCATTCCTGGAGAGGCCCCTAGGACTGCAGCTTAAGGATTTTGTTGCAGTTACACTGCTGGTTTTTATATGTTTGAAATGCAGAGCTGTGCTCTCTTGCCAAAGTATTGTGAAAACCCAGACTGCTTTAGACAGAGGTGAAGACAACAAAAGTGGATTGAGCTTTTTTTTTTTTAATTAGAAATACTAAACATAGTGCTCCATTTTTTGTAGGATCAACACACTGTCCCGCTGCCATGAATTTTAATAGCTTTCTGCTTTATGATGTATTCCAGCTGTAACCAGCCCCACCACCCCCAGCTAATATTTGAAGTGGAATGCAGCTGGTAATAGAGCTTGTGCAGGTTCCAAATGGAAAGAGGGGTTTTTTTTGCCCAGTAAAATAACACCACTAGGAAGGGCTCAGCACTTCAGGTGTTGCCTGTGTGCTGTGGCAGATCTCCTGAACCTGCAGAGTACAGGAATATTGGAATCCCTGAGCTCTGGCTGTTTATACCCAAGTAAACCACAACCTTGAGAAAGCAGCAGCTGGTAGGCCATTTATTTTTGTCTTTGGAACACTGGTAAAATGCAGCACATGTGATGGGACTGATGATATATAAACAAGTTAAAGTGTTATGAAATTAGCTAAATAAATACTTGTCACTTGTGCACACACTCCACTGTTTGCATCAGACAGAGTTGCTTTTATGTGATTTTTATTAGACCTGGATTTGGTGCAAGAGGTTTTTTCCTTCACCCTCCTCCTCCCTTTCCTTCAGGGCTGGGTTATTACTCTGACACTTGAATAAAAAATGTGTGTAATTATTTAAACACGGAGTTAGTATTTGGAAATGTAAAATTTCAGTCTATATTAAAGAAATAAAGATTGTGTGGCTGATCCATTCCAATTTTGCTCTCTCAAGACCCATACTCCATTAGGGCTTTTCCTTTGTTTAGCTTCTTTTCATTTACTTCACTCTGATGTCCTCCAGGATTGAACATTCCCAGTCCTTTGTTGGAGTCTGGCTTTGGGGTTTTTTTTTTTTCTTTGCAAAAATGTTCAGGAACTATAGAGGTAAATTATGAAATGCTTAAACCTCTCAATCCACTTTGGCTGCAGGCCACTTTGAGAGATTTAACACAGAAAACAGCATCAGGAATATTGCTTTCAGCTGGGAATGCTGCTCAGTTTCCACAATTCTTTACTTTGTGTGTCCTGAAAGAAATGGTAAATGATGAGAAAGCCCCATATTACAAAATTTGTAGGTGATAATCCTTACTCAGATTTTACAGCAGGTGTAGAATGATTAAACATGGCTGGAGGATGTGGAGCTGGGTTGTGAGTGGGAGGAGAATTTGCCCTAAACCCCCTTTTGGGATATTCAGGATAACAAAGAATTGGTAATGTGTTTGTTCTGCTCTGCAGCAGGCACTTCCATTGCCTGGTGTGCTTCCTTTTCAATCACTGGGATGAGGGAACTGCTAATCTTAATTTTTGCCCCAATTAAATTTATGGATTGCACTGGATAAGGCTTGATTTACTTGCTGAATTAAGCATGGATTTATATGTAAAACTGCCTGCAAGTGGGGCTGGGGGACATTTGAGTGACTCACGTTGATCTCTTGCTGGCTTTTTACATTTCCCTCCAACCTTTTGGCACCAGCTGCAGTTCCCTGTGTCCTCATGGCTGAGTGGACAGCAGCAAGCAGGGCTTTAATCATTTCTCCTCTCCACACGTGGAAAACCCCGAGAGCAGAGCAATCAGAGCTGCCAGCTGCTAATGAAAAGCCCCCAGGAGAACATTCCAGCCCTGGAAGTGTGCAGAGTGACAGTGCAAAGCCCAGCTTGTGTCCCCAAAGCTGGGGCTGGACGTGGAGAAAGGATCTGAGCTGATTTTTGGGGACACAGGGAGCACTCTTGAGCCCCTGCTATTCCCAGGGGACAGCACAGCTCTTGTTAAGCACCAAACCAACCAAGTTTTGCTCAGGGTTTCTCTTTTCTCCTGCCTGTTTTAACCTAAAACCTGTGTTTTCTTGTGAGAACCAGAAGGTCTTCCAACCCTTGCAGACACCCCATGTCCTCCCAGCCTGCAGGTGCCTTTCAGCTTCTCCCTTTCAGTGAAGTCTCACTGCTCCTGTTCTTTGGATTCATTTCCACCTTGTGTATGTACACTATGTGGATATCCCAAGAAAAACACAGGACAAGGGGAGAAAGAGGAATAAATTTAAAACGACAGGAACAAAGCTTTACCAGCAGAGTTGGGCTCATATTTCTTGTGATGAGATTTCAGTATGTGTGCTATTCCTTTCTCTGCAGTTACTGGGTGGTTTTTTTTGGGTGAAACACACCCACATCCACACACACACACACAAAAGGGCTATTTTTACTGTTCATGCTTTAAAGGTTTGGTTGTAAAGTATTGCTTTTGGAATGATGACCAGCAAAATGAAAAAGCTACTGTTTCATTGTTGGTGCAATAATTCAAATCAGCAGTCCCTTCCCACTTTCTGGCCGTTCCCACTCCGTGGGGATGGTGTGTTGGGTGAGGATTGCTCTGTCAAGAAGGGAATATGAGTCCATCAGAAAGGCACAGAGGATTTTGTTTGGATATGATCAGCACCAGGAGGAGTAGAAAAGCTGGTGACAGTGACAGGACTTGAGGGAACAGCTGGAGCTGTGTCAGGGGAGATTGAGGTTGGATATTAGGAAAAGGTTCTTCCCCCAGAGGGTGTTGGGCACTGAACAGCTCCCCAGGGAATGGTTAGAGCCCCAAGGCTGCCAGAGCTCCAGGAATGTTTGGACAATGCTCTCAGGCCCAGGATGGGATTTTGGGGTGTCTGTGCAGGGCTGGGATTTGGACTGGATGATCCTTGTGTGTCCCTTCCAGCTCAGGACATTCTGTGATTCCATGAAAACCTGTGGAGCAGGTGATGAGAGAGATATCCCTTGTAGGCACTGCTGTGAGATCAGCAGGCTGGGGGTTGATTTGTTTGGTTTAAGTAGAGGCAGCTTTAGTGGGACATGTGTGGACTCAGACACTGTGGTTTTGCAAAGAATTTGGCTTCTCTTTCCCACTAAGTCACTTAGGCTGCGTGTTGTTTGGATGGAATTGAGTCAGCTGAGTTGCAGGGGGCAAAGTAGCCATATTAAATTAAATTAAAGCCAGGAATAAAAATACTTTATATGCAAAATCCAGAGCTTGGGAAAGCAAGTTTGAGGACAAACAGCTCCTCAAAGGAAAAAGCTCATCTTCCATATGTGCCCAGTTTCCTCTCCTGATTTCCTATGAGTTTTCCTCCTGTCTCATCTCCAGAATGTTATTGGGAGAACATTGCAGAGTTCTGAGCAGCAGCAGAACTGCATGTGCTTTTCTGGAGGCTTGTGATCCTCAGTGAGACTCTGAGGACCTCTTTTTTGGTTTTTCCACTTGACTTACACTGGGAATACCCTGTGTACTGCAAACAAGGCTCAGAGAAAGTCAAGGCAGCCACACATCTGGCTCACAGGGGCTGTTCTCTTGTGGTTCTGCTGAGGAAAAATGAAAACAAAACGGGAGATTGAGTAACTCTTCTTGTTTTGTACTTTTTACAAGCATTTAGAAGAACTGGAGTTGGGCATCCTGGCTTGTACACCAGCAGTGTTTTCAGTGAGCTACACTGGTGTAGAGTGCTTTGGACTTTAAGACTTTTTACCTCTTCCATCTATCTGTCATCAGTCTTACCAGTATTAAAGTCTTGGCTGCCATACAGGAATCCAGACTTTGCAAGCTTGCAGATATTTTCTCAAATGCCTGTAATCAGGATTTATATGGGCACTTCATCCCAGCAAACTGGAAACTGTTAAATATTAAAGCAGCCTGGTGTTCTCCAAAGGCTTTTTTTAATCCTAGTGGTCCCCACTTGTGTAGGTTACTGGTCCCAGTCTCTGCTCTGGTGCAGAAAGGGCTGCTCTGGATTTTCTTTGTGTCTTCTTGTGGAAAGGTTTTGCCCAATCACTTTAATGATGAAGAACTTGACCTTGGTGGTGAATTGCAGAGGCAGCCTCTAAATGATCCCTTAGAGATCTCCTGGCAGGAAGTTTGTACAGTTTCCCTTACCTGTTGCTCGAATCTTAATGAATTCAGCAGTCATTTGTGGTTGTTTTTTCCCCTTGGTGCAGATGCAGTGGCAGAACGTGGAACACGTCGGTGACCAGAGTCCTTATGTCACCTCAGTGATCCTCCACATTAAACAGAATGTCCCCATCATCCGTGACAACCTGGCCTCCACGAGGAAGTATTTCACTCAGTTCTGCATCAAATTTGCGAAGTGAGTTACCAACATACACAGTTTATTGAGGTTGTCCCATAAAACAGTGTGATGATCGCTTTGTGTTGTTTGCAAAGTGCAGAAGTTTTGTGTTGGACATCTTTAAAAGACTGAATATCTGACTGTAGACACAACTCTTGCTGTGGGAAAACCTCCTTTTCTCCACTGGGGCTTCCAGGTGCTGAGAAATTTGCCTCAAAATAACATTTACACCAGCTCTGGTGCTTTGAGGGCATGTGTGAGAAGTATATTCTACCTTCACAGTCTAAAAGCTGCTGTTGTGTGCAAAAATAGCTCAGTCAGGAGGGGAAATTCACATTTAAATGTTGGGAGATATTAAAGTGTCTTCCTGGCAAGTCACTGAAAGTTGAGCAGCATGAAAGAAGTGGCAGATAAGACAGAAATGCCCCTTGCTGCTGCATTTGGGGTTCAGCCTCCAGCATCTCTTGCACATCCAAACTTTCAGCTGTGAGTCTGAAACAAAAATCCAGCTCTTTGGGAAGATACTTTGAGCTCTTCCTTGTGTCCAGCTGAGCTCCACATGGCAATGCCCCAAGAAAAACCCTCGGGAGGGCTCTGCCAGTTGTAGCTGCTGCTTTTGGTGTCCCATGTGATGTGCTGGTGGACTTGTGAGCAGCGGCGTGCGTGTCATGTGTCACTCTGAAATACCTTAACGTTTCATTCATCTCTGATAAGGTAATCAGCCTGAAATAGGCTCTGTGGCCTGGCAGGGACTGTGTGGGCTGTGCTTGAGCAGGGTGGGATGCAGCAGCTATCCTGGGAACTGGGAGCTTTCCCAGCAGGGAGGCTGGCGTGAGAGTTTCATCCCCCTCTCTGTCTCGGGGTACTTGTTGGTTTGCCTTAAGGAGCAGTTACTGATAAATCATGTTGTGATGTTGCCCATAATCACTGTTTGAAACGCTGCCTCAGTGGAAATTTATTGCATGAAAACCTTCTGTGTGGTTACACTTGAATTTTATGTGATAAATAAAACCCCCCATTTACTCAGCTGTTCACAGCACACTCTTAATACCTCAGCTTAGTTGCCTCCCTTTTAACTTTATTGCTGAGCACATACCAAGTAAACTCCAGATGAAACTCCCAGCTCTCTGACTTAAATGAAGTTCCAATCTAATATGAATCTCCTCATCCATGAACACAGAAGCCACTGCTCCTCTCCAAAACCCTTTTTAAGAGAACTGCAGCTCTGATCTGCAGCACGTTAAAATTAAGACCCAGTCCTGAACTCACTGGGCCATGGATCAGGTGTAGAAGGGGAAAATGGGTTCCTGAAGACTGGTTTTGCTGGGTCTGTACAACTTGGTGTTAAGGAGAACCAGCCCAATGGTAAGGGAGCAGTGATCTCCTTAAAATGCATTTTAATGCGTACAAATATTTGTATTTTTTAAACTGCGAATTCTTATGGAACATGCTGGCTGGGCCAGTATAAATACCTGGCCTTTTGTGTGCCCCACAATGCTGAAAATCCTTTTAACAGGCCTTGTGCTTCTCCACATGTTAATGCCTGTGTCTTTGTGAGCTGCCACTTCTCAGCTCTAATGGATTGTATAAAGCACGAGTGTTGAGTTACAGGACCACAGGGGAGAAGGCAGCTAAAGTCACTAAATTTAAAACAGCGGGATCCGAGCCAAGTCTGGAGAGAAGAAAAATGGCCATCAGAAATTGCATCAATCCTCTAACCTAATTTGTCATTTTTGCTTTGTTTTGACCGATGTGTGAGCTGTGCTCCCTGGGGATGGGGAGCAGCCCTGGGCTTTCCGGGAGGCACTCGCAGGCAGCCTGGGGGGCTCTGCTCTCCCTGCACCTTATCCTTTGAAATCAAACCCCACAGCAGCAAAGCCGTGGCTGGCTATGCTGGGATGTGTTTGGGAAGTCTGTGACCTGACCTCAATGAGGAAGAGATTAGAACTGAGAGACAGGAAAAACAAACAAGTTCTCCCCCTCGCTGGGGAAGCAGCTCCTCTGTTAGCAGCAGCCAAGTGTGGTGGGTGCTGTGTCTTTCCAGGTGCTCCAGATAAACAGTGAGAGGAGTTTGGTGGGGAGAAGGTTGTGATGTGGAGGCTCCTGGAGGTTTCAGGGCAGAGCTGAGCCTGGGCAAATGCTGGTCACCACCTTGGTAGAGCAAAAACCCTCCTGGGCTGCAGTGACTCAGCAACACCAGAAGGCTGTGAGGGATGTCCTGCAGTAGCTCAGCCCCTCAGACAGACAGACAGACAGACAGACTGTGGTTGCATGTCTGCCTGTGCCTCACTCAGCAAGGCATTGTGTTTGATGCATCATCAGTGCAGGGGATTAGGCAAACTCAGGCTTTGGCAGAGCCACTCCTGTTGGATAGGAGCCTCTCAGATGCTGTGGTTTCTGTGCTTTAGGTTCCTCATCTGCCTTGCACTGCTTTATTGTTACACTGGGGACTTATCTGCTTCTAGGGAAGGTTTGCTGGGTTCAGTTTTATAGCTGAGACTGTAAATGAATTCTGGCATCCAATCTAGCTGTGATTGTGCAGGGAATAAAGGCATTCTGAGCACAGAGCCCCGTGCAGAGCATTACCCCTGAACGTGCACGTATTATTCACATCAGCATTGCCTGCTGCACTCTGAGAGCACCAGGCATCGAGTCCAGCCTAGGCAAGAGGCTCAAGAGCATTTTTCTGTTAAGTGCAACTGCTCTTGATGGTCTCTGTTAGTCCAAAAAAAAAAGGAAAAAAAAAATTCCAGAGCAGCCCTTGGCTCTTACAGTTTGTCTTGTCTGTCCTGCTGGAGTTGGGAAGCTGTTTCCAATAAGGCAGCGTGAAATAAGAGGCATGTGGGGATGGAAGGTCGCTTTACCCCTCTGCACTGATGGTGGGTGGCCATCCAAAGGGGCCTGGGAATTGCTTCATGCAAGACAGAATGCTGTCTATGGGAGGTTGAGTGGTTATAGAGAAAAGAAGATTAAAACCAACAGGGGAGGAGGTCCTTGGGCTGCCGGTCTGCCACCCTGCAGAAGGAAAGGCTCACCCTGTTTCTCATACACAACATGAGCTTTAGCTCCATGCCTGACCTTGCAGAGGGAGAGACAATTGGATCTACCTGCACTATCAAAGGTACAATTAATTTCCTGCACAGTTCTGCCAGCAGCGAGCTGCTGCATCCAGAGTTGCTGCCGATTTATCATTTTCTAGGATCACCTAAGCTCCAGCTGTGCTCATCACTCTCTAATTGCCCTCTGGGAATTAGTTATAGACCTGAAAAATGGACTTTTAAAACAGATAGGTTAAATCTTTGCTGTAATGCTTCTGTGCAAGAGGAGACAGAGCTCGTTTTCCTCCTCCTCTTTCTGTTTTGTTGCCAAGGTTGTTTCTCTGGTGGCCAAATTCAAAGCTGCTTGGGGCAGCCCAGTAGCTGCTTCTCAACAGCAGTTTGAAATTGTTCTCCTGGACATCTCTCCAGGACAAAATGATTCACTGAGAGAGGTAGTGACTGTGTCTGAGGGAAGGGGAAGGGAAGGAACCTTTACTTGTGAGGGCTCTTCCTTGAACTGTTCCTTTTGGTTTGCTCAGCAGCTTGGCACGCTCCGTGCCTGAGTTACACTTTTGTCATTCTTCCATGGGAAAGGATGAGAAATGAATGTCCTGCCTTGGAAAACAGGTGGCAGGACAAACAAGATGCTGTTCGTGCTCCTTGCTTTGTGGGGAGGAAACAAATAGCTTAACAGATGCAGGGGGGAAGCCATGCTGAATTTAGATCATCATCACGAACAGCCTCAGTCCAAAGGACACAAACCAGACCGACTGATATTAACTTAGGAGAGCCATTAAAATCCAAGACCTGCCACCAGGTCATGGACAAGGTCCTGGAAACGTGAGCCCTGCAGGCACTCAGCCAAAGGAGGACATATGGAAGAAGCAGAGCACATTAAAAACAAGGCAGCAAGAGGAAGACGAGTCTGAGCAGTGTGGTCCTGACAGAGTTTGTTGCTCATTCAGCTCCTGAGCTTTCCTGGTGCTGCTCTTTGGTGGAGGAGCTGGGCAGGAGCTTATCCTGCAGGTGCCCAGCCAGTGCTTTTGCTGGGAGGGAGCATCTGATTCCCCACTGAGGAATGAAACTGTCTCAAAGCAAAAGGCAAAAAGCTAAAACCAAAGCTGATGCCCTGAAGTGGCGAACATTATTGGGCTTCCATCCTCCCCAAACTCTCCCTGCTTGGGCAGTCATTT